>OY750761.1:12886000-15772000 GCA_963556745.1 Catoptria pinella
CAGCAGGTATATACCTATATTCAGTCCGGTTTAAATGGCAATTTCCGAAGTTTAATCAGACGGTATACCTGCATATAAGCTGATGAAGGGGCGTCTGAGACCAAAGGAAACAATTTAATATCTCCATTTGGTTTAAGACGAATCGGAATGATATTAAAACAGGAGTCGATAACCGAACAGAGGCAAAAATCATTTTTTTTTTTAATATTTGACAACATCACATACATTGCTCCGATTCCAAAGTAAGTAGCTAAAGCACTTGTGTTATGGAAATCGCAGACAACGGTGGTATCACAAACACCCAGACGTGAGCCAATATAGAAAAGTTCGTTTTCTAAATTGACCCAACCGGGGATCGAACCCGGGACCTCAGAGATGGCGACACCTTGAAAACCGGTGTACAAAGCCACTCGACCAAGGAGGTCGTCAAATTTAAAAGCGCTGAATAAATTATTAGCTGAACAAGGTGCTCGCTATGTCACATAATTAGTATTACATTTTATTTGTAATTTAACTGCGCGGTGTAAGTAAGTGTAAGTTCTGCCTACTGTTATTCACCCCTGGGATATAGCTGCGTGTTCTTAAATCTATCCAGTCGGCTATAAGTCATGTCTTTGTCAGCTATTCCACAGGCTACACTTTACTTTGTTCTTAAAGCGCGTGTTAACTAGTCTCTAAACTAGACTGTTGTTTATATTGTGATGTTATACGTGGTGAAAACTACGTGCATATCATACCTTTACCCGCGCCCCGGGCGGAATAATGACCTGACACAGCTGTTCCCCGCGCTGTTTCACAGGCTGCATTATATTTTCATTTCAGCACATTTATAAATTTTAGTCTCTGCACTGTTTTTATCCTGTGGTGCTATGCGTGGTGTAGCCTGCGTGTGTCCTTACCTTTACCCGCGCCCCGGGCGGCGATAACGACCTGACATTATCAGCAGTTCCACAGGCTACATTTTATTTTTAAACATTTTCGGGGTCCGTGGGCAGCAGGAAAATAAAGGATCAGTAATATTTTCCACGGGAGGACATTAGCACCTACCTTACATATGTACCTACGGGCAAAAAGTCGGGGTGCCAATGAACTGTATATTGTATGTAATGTATCAGTTAATTAAAGGTTCAAAATTAATGTCCGAATGTGGAAAATTGTACCTATTACTTATTATCGTTGCTTTTAGTTACATTTAAAAATTTGTGGCAATATACCTAGGTAGGTATTTGAAGGATCCTTTCCCTCCGTCGCCATATGATAAGCTATTTATCAGCTGTTTTGTTATTTGTGTAACCTCTTTGTTAAAAACTTTGGGGTTTGTAAGCAAAGGCTAGCTTTTCATAACAAATACTTTACGGAATCTTTGAGTAAACACCACGTTTGTTTGGGGATATAAATAAACTTTAGAGATGTACAGGACGTAAAAAATGGCTAAATTTATAAGGGGATTAATTCATGGAACGACGTAAACGTAATATGCTTGCATTGGGTCACAACTGGAGTAAAGAACAACAAATAAAAGGATTGAAAAGATTTGGGTGTAGGTCAAAACAGGGCGAATAATATTTTTAGGAAATTTCCAGTGAATTCGAGTGCTTGAATCGCAATATTGGGAAAAGCGCCTTTTCTTATAAGGTCAGAGGGTTTCGGGATGACCTTTTGTTACTGCGCCTACGAGAACAAAGCGCGTGTAGAAAATAAAAGATATTTTTTCGGTATGAAAAAAAACAATATTTATTTATGTTTAACATCAAAACAGTGCCACACACAGAGTTCAATGCTACTACAATGAAAATAGATAGCCAACATCAGCAGTGCGATGTTAAATAGTCTATAATAGAGTAGTTTCGCCTCGTATGACCCACGACTAAAGCCATACGTCAGGCCGGCTGTTCTGAAAAGCTCACTTAGCTTAGGGTTGATAAATAAGAATTAAATAAATTACCGCTATGATATTTTTGAAAGCAAGAAAAGCTATTATGGTAAACCTTCATATCGGTCCCTGATTACGTAACTCCGTTATTAAAAATTCGCGTTTGAAATCGATTAATATCATTTGAAATTAACTAAATTTGTCAGTTTCATTTATCTTCAAAGTCCTATTATAGAACTCTCTATCAACAGAAACTGACTTCATTAATTTCAAACGGTTTCCATCGATTTCAAACGAGAGTAGTTAGCAACAGTTAGTAATAGCAGGGGGCTGATGTTATTCTTCGGATAATTAAAGTAAGTAAGGGTATGGAGAAAAACCATATTTTGTTCTTTCTTTGAAAATGAAATGAAAATGAAAAATTATTTATTCAAATAACTTAGATATTAAGTGCTTTTGAATTGTCTATATTTTCCTATCACCCATTCGAGACTTTTTTAACTGACAAGAAGAATAGCAACTACAATTGTGTGTAATCTGAAAGAAAGTACTTAAAGTATTTTCAGAACTGTATAAAGCACTTGGCTATGAATTTCAGCTTTCAACTATGACTAAAATATGACCTAAGCTTCAGGGGTAAAAGCGTTTTACACTTTGCCTTGACACAGCTGAACAAATACTCGGCTTAGGTTCGCTATCGGGTATTAAAGTTAGGTTTGCAGTGTTTGTCAGTTTCCTACTATTTGCGAATACGTTAAATGTGTTTTGTATACAAAGTAAGTCTGCATTTTTAAGTTTTCCTATGAACAGTAAATTGACCGAGCGAACGCGAAGCGTCTCCGATTCAGCTTGAGCAAAAATGCTGTCGTATGTCAGTCTGTTCGGATGTTCTCCTCTACGGGTCGCATTTCTTAAATCATCCCCGTGAAATTTTGTGAGCAGGTCCGATAATTATGTATATTTTTAGGTCGATTCAGATTTTCTATTGTTCATCAAAATAGCGGAGATACCTATGTAAAAAAATCATATTTCAGCCGTTTTGAAAAATGTTTGAAAATAACATAAACTTTTTTATTAGCGGTGCAAAGCTAATTTTGTTTTTTATTTTTAGAAGACTCAAAAGTTCCTAGTTCAAAATCAATCAAAACATTTCGGGCCAGTACTCGAAATTTGAAAATAATATGTGTTGCCGAGCCACCCTTTTTTTTACTAGTTTATGGTTTTACTTTTAATCCATATTTTCTGAATTATGTTCTTTTTATACTATAACATATTTTCCTTTGGTTTTGTACTCTGTGTTTTTATTGCTTATGTCGAGTTGAGTTCGCTATCACTTTACAATAATTAAACTACATTTAAACCCACTTTAGCTCAGTTTCAATAAGGTTGTGACAGAATTTATGACTGCTTTATTTATTTGTTATTAAACAACATACAATTTTAGCTACTTTTTAACGCGAGCTCTACAGCTCACTGAGCCCCTAGTATAGATTTTTTGTCAATTCAGTTTTTCTAAATTAAATATTACACGGGGTCTACAGCTCACACAGCCACTAATTTATTAAGAAGACATGCTTATCATTATAAGCTTATCCGTATATTCCTTTTCATAAAGGGTGTTTTCTATTAAAGCCCTAGCAATAAAGAATACGGGGACAATATTGTGGACGATAAACGGTAAAACGCACGTTTTTCCGTTTTACATTGTTTATTTATTCAAACGCAACGACTGGGTCCGTCTTAGATCCTGAACGTTTTATCTCTGGTCCCGAACTATTATACTGATTACAATTCACCTCAGATCTGTATGTATCTATACAAAAATTTTGAAACGATACAAACAATTCTAGTACCAATTTTGAAAGCAATAATGTTTATAGTCCTGTGAGTGAGTGTCAGTCCGTCAGAGACACCCAGCTAAAGCTAAAAATAGAGCTGAAATTTGGCGTAGACAAAGCTTATTACAGGCTGCCTGTCGATTTTGTAACCAAACTCGAACCTCACTTCACTGCGCGGGAATTTTAAATCATAAATGGAATAATAATAGCCTGTGTTTTTAATCACAAAAGATTTTGGATAGCTACGGTAGCTACCTAAAACCTTTTGCGATCGGTAAAATGGCTTATATTCAGCTAATTTCTAATATCAAATTCACGCGAAGTGAAGTAAGGTTCGAATTGAGATGCGAGATTAGTTACAGGATCGACAGGCTGACTGCCTTTATTATTGTTAGATAGTTTTGTTATTTAGGAGCATGTAGGTCAGACAGGTTATGAAAAACATTTCTTTTTTACCAAGGTAATACTCCCGAAAAAGAAGTCCAGTCAAAACTTTTAATAAGGTTTATCTTGACAGCAGTTAAAAGAATCAAGGAACTAAAAATAAAATAAACGCCAACCTACTGAGTCTACATTCAACTGATCTAATAATTAAGTATTATTTTACTAGCCAATTAAATTACATTTAGGGCATATGATTTTTTTAATATTCGAAAAAAATGTTTATTCTAGTAAGTATTCATAATTATTTTTCGCTCTAGGAAAACCAATATCTTAAACCTTCTTGTCTAGCTCTGGCAACCCTTAACAACACAGCTAGTTCAATGATCGATATAGTAAGTCGAATGAATTAATAATTCCAATATATTTATTACGAGTGACCCGCCCGGCTTCCCTCCAGTGGTAATGATAATTCCCGTTGTTCTCTATTGTACACTAAAGAGATATCGCTGGTTTTTCCTGTATAAATATAATACATTTATATTCTCACTTATTGGTTGTTAAAACATTAAGGTCTTACTAATGAAGATTGTATAGCAGTTGTATAGTTACACAATGGTTACTTGTCGAACTATTTAAGTTTGACATTAAAAAGATAGGGACAAAAACACTGTGTAACTAAACATTTGCTATACAATCTTTATTAGTAAGGGGTTAAGTATATGGGTTAGTACCATATAAAAAAGTAAGTATGTAGGAGTATGTGTAACGCTCCCGGAATGCTAAAACTGGGTTGTGAATCGAATTTCCTATCGCAATAACTAGATAAAACGAGGGCGACTAGACAGAGCAGTGGTGAAATGAACTGAAAAAGAAAATTGAAAATCTATTTGGGAAAGTAAAATCATTGTAGCTTGTTGATTTGTGTTATTTTTAACTGGTTACTACCGAAGTTTACAGTTCACTAAGAAGGGAATAAAAGTTAGGCAATTTTTAGGGTTCCGTACCCAAAGGGTAAAACGAGACCGTATTACTAAGACTCCGCTGTCCGTCCGTCTGTCACCAGGTTGTATCTCATGAACCGTGATAGTTAGTTGAAATTTTCACAAATGATGTATATCATTTGTGAAAATATCATTTGTATATCATTTGTCAACTGTTCTGTTGCCGCTATAACAACAAATACTAAAAAACAGAATAAAATAAATATTTAACGGGACTCCCATACAACAAACGTGGTTTTTTTTTCTCATTTTTGCTCCATATTGATAACGGCAATAGGTAGACGCTTGAAATATAATCACAGAATATTTCATTATTCACTTTAAAAATAAATAATTAAATTAAAATAAAACAAATATTTAAGGGGGGCTCCCAAACAACAAACGTGATTTTTACGGAACCTTTCGTGGGCGAGTCCGACTCGCACTTAGCCGGTTTTTTTAATTACTTAGCTAAAACACGAATTTGTCTTACATTTGGCGCAGCGCAAAGCATGAAAGAAAATGAACATCTTAAAATGTTTTATTTTCTTATTCCGTTGGAAGGAAAAAAAACAATCGGCACCCACGGACCTGTAAAAAGACGGACGTAATACCACACTAAAAAGAAGTGAAGCATGCAAGGTCCTACAATTACGTTTGTTGTACATGACCTACACTCACACAAATACACCTGGAAAGAAAAGACCGGTGTATTTGTGTGAGTGTAGGTCATTGCATGTACAACATATGAAATTGTAGGACCTTGCATGCTTCACTTATTTTTAGTGTGATATTACGTCCGTCTTTTTTTCAGGTCCCTGTCGGCACCCATGAGGCAAAGTTTATTCATAATATTGATCCTGTCTCAACTCAAATTACTTAGTTTTTCAAAACACGCACCCTGAGATGTTTATCAATGACAAATTACGTTCGCTCACATAATACCCATATGTTTATTTTCAGTGGCACAAGTTGTGATAGAAAACTAAGTTAGTAGGTCACGTCGGTGGTTCACAATTCACATGTTTTGTCACTTCCATCGGTAAAAGGATTGTGTCCGGATTGTGTTGCGCCGTTGCGCCTATCCCAAACTTTTATGTACGAATACAGTTGCTTTCTTTCCGACTTCATTGTCTGTAGAATATTTTGATATACAATGCGATCAAATTGACAGTGATCCGCTGCAACTTCACTCGATAATGTATGGTAAAGAGAGAAAGAAAGAGAGAGAGTATAATACTGCTGTAGGTATCCACTTTAAATGCAGTTTTTAGAAAAAATGAATATCTAAATCTTATTGGGACTAGAAGGAGCTCGGTGGCGCAGTGGTATAGCGTCTGGCCCATCGATTTCGCAAGGGTCGGTCATGGGATGGGTGAACAAAAATTTATTATCTCCAGCTCCTCCGTGCTTCGAAAGGCACGTTAAGCCATTGCTTCCGGCTGCATTTGCAGTCGTTAGCACCCACCAATCCGTATTGGGCCCGCGTGTCGGTCATGGCCCATCCTCCATATCCACCCATAAGGAAGGCCTGTGCCCAGCAGTGGGGACATTAATATGGTTGATGGTTATGGTCATTGTCTTTTCATTCTACTACTTTGAATATATACTTATTCAAGTTTCGGTAAATATATTAATCGTTACATTTGACTCAACCTCAATGATATGAATCACATATATAGACTGCATTGTGTCGATTGTACATGTACATACTCGTACAAACAACATTCGTAATGTGGTTTGTGGTCCCAGTCGGTTCGCTGGAGAAGTCGAATAAAATGTACGACCGCACTGGCGAGAAAGTAGATTGTACAGAAATAATAAAATAGACTTATTTTTCTGCATAATTACATGATACCACAGATAAAATAATACAATACTAGTAATGAAGTATCATCATAAATTCAGTAGAATTAACAAATACGCTGTCGAAATCCTACTCAAATATAGGGAAACGTGTTATGAAAACAGTTACCTACGCAAAGTAACATATTTAACCGACTTCAAAGTCTTTGTGTACTTTGATTGTCAAAAGTTTTCAAAATAAAAGCGTTTTACATTTCAACAGCAAGAGAGAAAAAACGGTGTAACACGCTTTTGTTTTAAAAACTTTTGACCGTCAAAGTACACAAAGATTTTGGTACTGGTATGAAGTTTCAGTTTTCAATTATTATCGTCTATAATTTGATAAGTGACAACGGCAAATTTCATATATACAATACAATTACTTATTTTTAACTCCATAGTTCTTTTTTACTTACGTGTTTAACTTTTTAATTATTTTTTTACTAACGTATAATTATTAAAAGTTGATTGAAAATATTTTTTTATTTGCGAACTAAGTTCGTCGTCTATGCCGCTACGATGAAACACCTATTTATTTCCTAACTCAATATAATATTTCATTGAAGCTGCATCGACGCTTTAATCGAGTTTCCCTAAACTTTCACCAGCTCGTTGCTTTCTAGGTTCAAGTGGGAGCGGTTAGTAGCTGTGTCGTCGTAAGCTCAGCTAATTACTCATACAGGCTTACGTGATTAGCGGGGCCCTAACGAGCCCCTAAATCGTGGCTCAATTAGAAGCGCAAATGTTTGTCGGGAACCTTATCAGGGAATTAAACAGCTGATTGGCGTCACATCCGAAGTCGTTATGTAGCGCTAAATTATTTCTTGGCTTTATGACATCCTTGTTTTCATGATTTAGCTTTTGTTTAATGGGATTTTTAATTTTGATACTTGGGGTATGTTAAAAAAAAGCTTTTTTCTTTTAAAATTAAAAAACCGGCCAAGTGCGTGTCGGGCCAAGCGCAGTATAGGGTTCCGATCAACCTTATACCACATCCTTAAATCAAAAAGTTGACTTCACAAACTTAAAATATTTTCAAAATACTTAAAAAATTTAATCCACTTTACATGTAGGGTGTACCTTACACTAAAAATATCGGCGTGATTAATTTACTCGTATGCTTGTCAAACTACAGGTTTCTAGCACTAAAGGCCTTGAGGACGGACGGATGGACAGATGGACATGGCGAAACTATGAGGGTTCCTTGTTGACTTGACTACGGAACCCAAAAAAATGGTTACTAATGTAAAATATTTGTCGTATATATGAAAGACGCTAACGACATTTTGTAATCTGAAAGCTTTATTAGATTTTTCTAAGCGGAACAATGAAATCAGTTTAAATTGAAAAATCTTAAATTAGATAAAAGTTCCAGCGCAGCGAAAATAAACTAAGTTGGCTTAGAATCTTATTCCCTGGATGCAGCAGGTCCTCAACTTATGTAGATATAAATTAAAGAGCTAACTTGCCCCCCCTACTCAAATGGCCACTCTACTAAAATTAACGCTAGTAGAATATAATTACAATGTATGTTATTTACGTAAACTAATTATCGTTAGCTAGCTATTAGTAGAATGGCCATTTAAGTTAGCCTTCAGATGTCCATACCTCTTCATGATCGCGGCCCAATGCGGCCTTATGTTAGAAAGGGACGAGGTACTTTTGGAAAATTCTGAAGTACGTGATGTGGAATCCCCCCTCTTTTTCATTAGGCTGCGACTTTGAGTAGGTTTATAGATCAGATTTAGAGTCAGTCGTGTTTCTTATGGCTATTTTCTATTCGTTTGAACGTTAACTGTGAAAATAAGATATAAATTGAAAAATTACGTGAGGTAACGTAAGCTTGTCAATTCCATACAGCACGATTACATCAACATCTGTTTTATATATCGTAGCTTGCGACATGTGATTTAATCATAGAAAGTTGGATACTTAACTTTTGAATAAGGGACAAGTTACTTCTAAGCTATAACTATCTATGGTCATCAGTAGACCGGAGGTTCACGCTTCGCGTTACTCCTGCCTCCATCCCCACCTTCTCCTTGGGGTGACGCTAGTCTGTGAGAAAAGTTACGTGTTTTTTATTTTAACTCGAGACTGCAAGCTTAGGATGCTACTATTATATTACAGCCATTCTACAAAATAAATGCAGAGTATCTGTAAACTTGAAAATAGTATAATATGATACAAGTGAGCTATGTTTCTTATTGCACACGAGGCTGTGGGTTGCAGCCCTAACCGTAGGTGAGGGCGATAATTCAGCCGAGTGTAATAAGCAGAGCTCACGAGTTTCATACGACGTTGAACAAAGGGGTGAGTAAACATACAGCCTACTTCAAATAATTTTAATATTTTATATCAAATTATTGTGAGTTATAAATAATTTGATATTAATAAATGTTTGTTTGATTTAATTAAGGACGTACACATTTATTTAGTCCACAAATGTATATGGATTTTAAGCGGCGTAAAACCTCTTTTTTGTTACTAAAATACTGTATTACCCGGTTAAATTGAGAATGCTCTATTTACTCGCGTATAATTTATGATTTTACAATGTAGTGGGATTTCATTCGCGTGTTATAACTAAAACAGCTCAAGAAAGTACCTACATAACATATTCCCGGCTACTTATACCAGATTTCGGTCACTTCGCCAATTAAACCGAATTTTGGCCGGTACAAGTTCGTCGACTTTCGTCAAACGAAGGGCCGCCGACAAAAAACACATCAAATTCCCGCCAAAATTAACCCCGCCATCGTGCACACAATTACCACTTTTTGTCAA
The DNA here is from genome assembly GCA_963556745.1 of Catoptria pinella. Classification (NCBI taxonomy): domain Eukaryota; kingdom Metazoa; phylum Arthropoda; class Insecta; order Lepidoptera; family Crambidae; genus Catoptria; species Catoptria pinella. The sequence goes on from OY750761.1 coordinate 12,895,708, forward strand.
CAGAGGACCACTTATGTACCAACATGTCCACCTTATGTCGTTTGCCGACCGAATTATAATAAAACAACTGAGTTAAAAAGAATTGCTTAGGGAACTTTTGGGTTCGGGCTGGACTGGATTTAAAATTAACGAGTATTTGGTAGTGTGTATTTTAGAGGCTTTTCTTTTTTCGAATAAGTAGATGGAAAGCTGCAAATGAGGTTGTAGCGGCGCTATCATACCGCTACATAAGCAATCGAAGAATGACGAAGAAATGCAGGAACAGCGAAAAGTATAATATGTAAACATTACGTAGTCGTAGAGACATGACGTCGCACTACGTCAAGCTAACATCAGGGCAAAAATGTATGGAGACTGACTCACGATACCGAAGTTTTCTAAGCGCTTCGCATAAATACAAATTCCAACATCAAACAGTAGGACCGCGGTCCCCGAGCAAAGACACCTAGCTCGGCGAAAGTATTTCCATTTTCGCCGAATATATGGCGAAGAGATCCTGCTACAACAGAGACATAAAAAACGCAAGACTGAGGTGCATGTCTTTCAGTGTGAATCACCTTACGGTAGTTTTTTCACACATTATACAAGGTGTTACAAAAGTACCCCTAATGCCGAATATGGTATATAGGGATTCAGTTTGATGGTCCCTATATACCATATTCGGCATTAGGGGTACTTTTGTAACACCTTGTATAATATAATTATATTATGTGCCAGTATTATAATAAACTTCGAAAGACAGTAGCATTCTCTCACGTCCGACACCCATGATCTACGAGTACATGGTACTATCTCTACTCCAATAGATTTTCATTCCGTAGATATAATATTACTCATAGAGAAAATTAATGCAGTCTACTACTCTATAGGTTATTTAATGATTTATTTCAACTTACACTAAATAATTAGAATAAAAAAAGGATAGCCATTACCTACACAGAAAAACAAGTTTAAAAACTAAAACCCAACTACGGAAAAACAGCGCTCTAAAAATTAAGAAACAAGAAAATTTTCTAGACCAAAATCAATAAAAAGGATAACTATAGTCGCATGCCACCTCCAGCCTATAGCCGTTTGTGTCGTGCGTGTCTAGGACAAAGTGGCATGTGTCTATGATTATTCTATTTATAGAATTTTGGACTTGTTTAAAACTCCTTGGTACCTATCCGTGTATTTTGTTTTTTATACTTTTTAATTAATGTCTGACAAGCATTAAATTCTATCCTTTTCTCACAATTTTAAGTATTATCCTTGTCTCCCTATTTCTTTTTTCTTTATTATTTCAAAGGATGGCGTTAGAAATAAAAAAAATACTTTAACTCACGCTTGCAGCAAAAATCGATTTTGCTGCAAGTTCTTACGCGCCAAAAGCACCCTTTAAAGCACAGTAATAGTGTCATATTATCTGTGCTAGAGTAGGTAGGTATATGTGCAGGGTGTACCATCAACAAGTGGATCTTAATGGATACGAATGACCTGGCGTGGTTTCAAGTTTCAAACTAGTCTACACTTTGAAAGCAGCTGAGTTACGGCAAACAATGGACGTGTATCTATTTTAATGAAAGTAAGTACATCCTAAAACATCAAAAAAGATTTGTAAGACAAATATAAATAAATAAATAAATAAATATTCTTAAAATTTTAACAAAATTTAAACGCAAAAGTGTTCGAAATAAGTACGTGACGTATTTTACTCATTAATTAATGGTACATTTTACGATTGAATTATTGTTACGTATTAGATATGAACAATTATCGCGACAGCATCAGATTTACAAATGTTTCTAGTATTGTTCAATGTAACACTACACTACTTTTATAGGTAAGTACTGACTGATTAGTTAATCTAAGTAAGTAAAATTCACCATAAATTAGGATCTTGGCATGTTTTATTCATATCATCACAATTTTTTTTTTCCACGAATCTCTTGGTTTAATTTAAAAAAATATTACAACTCCATTTACTTTTTTTCTTGGAAATTATCGCATGTGAAACTCCAATACATGCTATATAAATGGATAGCTCCCTGTTGATTTCTGTGCATGACAAGTCATGATAAATCACTGGTGAAGTTCGATATAAGTATTCAGCAACAAAAAAAAACTGAATTATGTGTGGCGAAAAAGACACTTTATTGTAATACTCGTAGACAATACACTAATTAACTTTAATGTAAAACGATATTCAAATCTATTCTTTTCTTGGATCCTTTTCTCTTGGACTTGTTTGTAATTATTTCCCCTTTTTTACTATTGATAATTTTTCATTGAATTTATTTTCTTTGTGGCCAGTAGGTAGATATTCTATCTCATTAGATATAATTTTAGATTTATTTAGATTATGCAGGCTGAAGACACAGCGCTGATTTATAGGAGTCATACAAAAGGTAAAATTCATAAATTCTTTTTAAATACGTACGTTTAATTACGTTTAATTCAAATTCAAAATTTCATACGTTTAATTTTATACGCAAAACTATTTGTAATCGCTGGCAGTCAGGTGAATGTTCACCCTCATTAGGACTAATTTCTCATATCATATCATAATGTATCAACAATCTAGGCTATGTTGTTATAGCAGCGATACAGTACTTAAACCTATTATGTTCTATAGATATTATATACTTAATACATAACATTAAAAAACGGGATTTCGGGCGAAAGCACGGTTAAAAGGCGGGATGAAAACATTAGACCCTAAACAAACAAGAGAGAAAACAAGTTATTTCGGTCGATACCTCGGGGATCCGCCACCTCCGACTTCGAGCCTTCGCCGCGTAATTAAGTTGAGCAGATTTCTGTTATTAATTTTATTATATCGTCTTAGTTTAGTCTTTAGTACGTGTCTTCAATTAATTCGGAGCGAAAACTTTTTGGAATGTAAATAATTAAGTAAGGTACAGACACTACCTACAGGTTTCAGAAATAGCATTTTAACACTTTGTCACACCAACCTTTAGTTTTGTTCGGTGAGGCAATATTTCTATATGAACGAAATTAATTGGTTCGACATGGTACTAGAGTGCTTAGCTACTTCTGAATGAGGCCAGAATTACAGCCTATTTTATTTTATTACACGACTGCCCAAAAAAACAGAGTGTAATGTGTTCAGGGTTCATGTGGGTATGTGAGTTTCTTTATTCCACCATAACATCTAAAATACCTTAACAGATGTATGGGGTATCGTTAGAATCCTTACATCATTGACACAGAGTGACACTGGCTATATTTTTTTTAAGAAATCAATATGGCGACTGTACGACGCCTCTTTCAAAGAAAAAAGATTTTTTCTTCAATTCTTATAATATGGGCATCAAATGAAAGGCTTTGGTGAGCACATTCGAAAACTATATAATTTGTCACTAAAATGAATCAAAAAAAAATTAATTAAAAGCACGACTGCACTGCCAAATACTAACTAAAAAGTTAAGTAACAAATGTCATTGCAGTCGGAGGACTTCTTTGATTAAAAATGGTTCCACGAAATGGTCCCCCGACTGCAATAAATTAAAGACTTATAATTTTGTTTTTCTCTACTTAATAAAGCTCAACAAAGCTACAAGTCAAACTCTTTAGATGTTTTTTTCGCTACGATTAGGTTAGGTTAGGTTAGGCTAGGTTATTATGACAATCCCAGAACACTTTTCCTGCAAGCGACCCAAAGCGTAGACATACCTAGTGCGAATCCCCGATGCTAGACCAATCTTGTTATTGGATGAGGAAACCGCAATATCTCTTGTGAGATCTCGAAAAAGTTATCTACTTCCAAACCAATTACGTGTGAGTGTGACGATATTGATTCCCCGCAACTTGGTAGGTACTTATTGCATACCTGTACTTAAATAACTCTGAAATTGTTAATGCCCAATAATAATTAAAACTTTAATTTAAAGTTCGATAACTTTTGATATTTCATATATCAGCTTATTAAAAAATACAAACTTTTCTTTAGAAAGGTTGTACTTTTTAATTAGCTTTTCATATCAATTGATAAATCAAGCTCAAATTTCAAGTTACTACAAAAAATATCAGGATATTTTTTTTTTTTCACTTTAAAATTAAATTTACAACTTTTTATGTACTTAATTAATAAATTAAATAATATTCTTATTACGAGTTTCGCATCGCTCATAAAACTAGAATGATTTATTAAGTTTTTATACTTAACCCCTAGCTTGTAAAACTCACGTAATTAATCTCTCAAACGACCTTACACATGTCCCTCTTTAAGCCTTTTAGCAAAATAAGTGCTAAAACATAATTAATGACTTAAATAAACTGTGGTTTAAGCACGTATTCCCTTTTAATCCGAAAGAGATGTTAAGTAAATTATAACGTTCCATTTGACGCAGAGCTTCATAAAAGTGGATGAGCAACAAGAGCAACAGTTTGGCAGTCTGGCACATAATAAACGTAGAACCTACGCATGTAGGCTGGACAGGCGCGAATGCAGCCTTCAAAAAAGGTTGTGGTCACAGCCACCCGAAAATCGGCCAAGTGTGAGTCGGAGTACGAACTTGCTCATGAACAATAATGACTCATGAACGACTTTTGAATGTGATTATTTCCTTTTTTCCGCGCATCAGGACGTTGGTCTTAGGAATGGAATTATCATCATTGGAGGAAGTCAGACCCGATTTCGTCCGATTATATAGTCAAACAGTTCCGATTAAATACCAAACCAATTTCCAAGCCAATATAGGGACACTGACTAGACTAGGTAAATAGGTATCTTGACGCTGTCTCAGGAGTCGTAAGTATAGTATGAACAGCAAGTGAGTTGCACCAGGCGAGACTAAATTAGGCTTGTGGACATGCCCATAGTGACCACAACGGTGGAACCGCGCCTGAGTCTGGGCCTCGAATGCAACCAATTTATCGGAAATAAATGGTCACATAACAATTGTGCCTCAATGGTATTACAATAGTTTTGCTTTTTGTGTCAAAAGCAAAGCAATACTGTTAAAACACCATTGAAAATCAATTATTACTATAATTGGAATCGAGACACCATATTGGTGTGCTTGTTTTTGTTAAGTGCCGGTAATTAAAATACCATGTTGTTGTGGATAGGTTGATATGTAAGCATGTTACGCAATTAATCCGATCAATATTACGACTTCGGAGTAATTATATGGATGGGTAAGTCGATTGAGTTGCTATGAGAACTACCACAAACAATAAGCACCTTGATGGAGACGGAATCGTCATTACACAAAATACTAGCTTTTTACTGCGACTTCGTACTTTTCGTGGGGTTTTCGGTGATAAAATATCGCCTCTATGTCAGTCAGGGACAGTGTAGCTTTCTATCCTTATTATTATAAATGCAAAAGTAAGTTTGTTTGTTTGAAGGCGTAACTTCACATCTTAACCCGCCGCTAGTAGGTGTAATATTTCTTAAAATCAGATGAGTAGTTTCAGACTAACTCCTATCCTACTTCCAAACTAACAAACTTTACCTTTTTGAAATTTTGAGATTTAAGCATTCACAATGCTATTTTTATATAATACTAAATAATATACTAGAAAAAATAGGACTCGCACCAGATCATGTTCTCGGACGGGAATCGAACCCGCGACCTTTGCAGCGTAAGGCGCTGGCTTGCAGCGTAAGAGTTGATATACTAGAAGAAATTCGACGTTCCCACTAGTGACTCGGTAGCTCAGCGGTCAGAGCATTTGACCGGTTATCCAAAGGTCGCGGGTTCGATTCCCGTCCGAGAACATGATCTGGTGCGAGTCCTATTTTTTCTAGTATATTATTTAGTATTATATAAAAATAGCATTGTGAATGCTTAAATCTCAAAATTTCAAATAGTTAAAAAGCTTTCTCATCTTAATCAACTGTTTAAAAATATCTGGAAAGATGTTCAGTTGAATGTTGAGGTTAATTCCTTCTACTTGGTGGGATGGCGCTGGCTTGCAGCGTAAGAGTTGATATACTAGAAGAAATTCGACGTTCCCACTAGTGACTCGGTAGCTCAGCGGTCAGAGCATTGGACCGGTTATCCAAAGGTCGCGGGTTCGATTCCCGTCCGAGAACATGATCTGGTGCGAGTCCTATTTTTTCTAGTGTATTATTTAGTATTAAACTTTACCTTTTTATAACATCGACATCAGACATTTCTAATGTCCCCACTGCTGGGGCACAAGCCTTCCTTATAGGTGGGTAAAGAGGATGGTCCATAACTCACCATGTAGGCCCAATGCGGATTGGTGGGTGTTAACGACTGCAAATGCAGCCGGAACCAACGGCTTTTAAATAAATTTTTGGTCACCCATCCCATGACCAACCCTTGCGAATGTTGCTTAACCTACGCAATCGCTGAGCCAGGCGCTAAACCACTGCGCCATCGAGCTCCTCGATGGCTGGCTAGATACAACACGCGGTACATTACAAATCAGTAGTCAAGACCGAAAAGATAAATTATATGTTTAGTAATAAATTATTTTCCTTCCCGTTGTTGTTTAAATCATAGCTTGTTAGAATAACAACCTACCTAGACGCCGAATATAGCCAAAATAGCTCAGTTTTCAGTTGACTGTGCGCTTTGTAGAGAACTATCGTTCTAGGTTGTAGCAAAGTATAAAACCGAAAAGGCTGCTCTTTTCGGTTTTAATGAAGTTTCAGCTTGTTCACAATTGAATTAATTAAGAGGAGGTTCCAGCTACAATTTGATTTCATCCTTATGTTAAGTTCGTTTGTCTGTAGTCAGGTTTGTCAACGAAAATGTATTTTTTATTATACAAAATATAATATTCTTTTTTAAATTATACAAAATGTAAATTACACAAAGTTGTAATTTACATTTTTGTATTATTTTCGGTATGGTGTTATGGCAAAACTTGATATATTTGGGATACAATCTCTTCGAATACATAAATATTGTCAGGTAAAAACATTAATATGCCTTTATTTTTGTTTTTAACCCAAGGTGGATTAAAAAATAACAAACTTATGAAAATAAAGTTTCTACTAAAGTTCGATAAAATATACTCGCGATTTCGTTATGTTATAATATGTCTACATTGAAAGTTATATTAAACTCTAGACATGACGAGGTAAGTTGCAACGACTGACGAATACATGAGCAGGCAACGGTATTGCACCAAACATCCTGCGGGAGACTATTAAACTAGTTAACTCGGATAACTCGTGTTGACATCGGGTAGTCTAAGTTAAAAGTAGCGAGTGTGTATTTTTCAAATTAACATCACAAAATAGAGATACACAGAACACAGTTAAATTTGTGTTTAATGGAGAAACTACAGAAGATAAGCTTAGTGCAATGCGCGCTCGAGCAACGCACACAGGATCTCAAAACAACTCAAAACAGAGCGCTAGTGCCACGCGCAGTAATCGTATGCTTCGTGGGGATTATCGTCGATTTTAAGGTAGTCTTGACTACTTACAGCAGCGTGTGTATTCGTCAAATTAACATGAATGCAAGCGGCGGGGTCGGCGACCGCGTTCGGCGTGGGAGCGCGGGCGCAGTTTTTGCAACTACCCGGCGACCGCCGCGCCGCCCGACAGGTAGCCTGCTCCCGAATGTTAAGTACTGAGCCAGGGAGACATCGAGGGCGGCTGGAAGGTGAACCCACGGACCATGGATGATAGACTTCGGTCTCTCTGTACCCGTGATATTTTATAGAATGGCCTATACACATATGATCCGTATTTGATTGTAACCAAATACATAATGTTATAATTATCATCTAATATTGTATCACAATCAAAGATTTTCTTGCTTAATGACTCTATATAAATAAAAGCGAAGTGCAAAACATTCAAAAAAACTTCATAACTTCAGAAAGTTATGATGTTTTTTTACTTACAAAAAGTATTTATTCTGTGAAAGTATATAATAGCATTATCTACTGCTTAGATTAGGGCACTTTCTGGTTCCGTCCCTGGCGAGTCATCCTGTCTTGTGCAAGCATCTTCTGGACAAAAAGTCGATTTTGATGTAACAACTTTTTGTGCATCGAGATTGAAGGCGAATTGCGCGTCCATTTTGGAAGTGAGAGCCTGAATAATGTGTAATTATAATGCCAGAAAAGATGTTGATATTTTTCCAAGAAAACGTCAGCGACTCGTACCAACGGCAATTTGCTAGTTATATGTAGGTATGTGGAAAATAAAACCCCAAAAAATAAGATCAGAAAACATAAAAGGAATAGTTTTATTCATATTTCAATTTCGTTATATAACAGAAAATAATCTTTGACTTACACGACGAGGGCTTAATAAAGATAATGGGTAAAACGCGCAGCTTTTACGTAATTATGCTAAGGGTAAAAAAACCTTTTATTCTCTTGAAGGTTCCAAAATACAACAATATTTACGAGTATATTCGTCAAAATATAATTTCCTTTTTCTTACGACTTCAATGGTTTTCTTTCACAGAAACAATCTCCGTAGAAATTCGATATATTTTTGAACAAAATTATTTTCATGTCTGGGATGACCGGTTGGTCGCTTTGATAAATGAACAGCGAGCTTTGTCACTCAACTCACAACACAGTGATAAGGGACAAAAACTGTCGTCTCATTTTGTGAAGGTACTGAATATATTCGGAATATATTTTTCAATACAGTTGCTCGAAAATTTGTGTTTTCGATGACAGTACAGCGTGCGGTAAGTTGATTTTACTGCACGCCATGCGTTTTTGTTTACGGTTTAGAGCGTGCGGAAAGTTAAATTTACCGCACGCCACCACCGTGCGTTTTTATTTACGGTTTTATTTTTATTTCAGAAGGTACCTATGTTTTCTCGCCAATATATTGAAAAACGTAGTATGGCATTTCAAAACCTAATTACCAACCTTGTATCATAAAGTACTATAATAATAATAATAATAATTCATTTATTGCTTGTCACATAGTTTAAAGATGATTGATAGATAGTTTTACAGTTTCTGTGACGCCCTGTGAGGACGTTGCAATGCGAGAGAGAAACTTATACTGTAATAAAAAATTCATTAAATAAATTAAGATCAATTAAATTAAATTAAAATTAAATACAGTAAAACATTGTAAAAAGTTGCTAAATCCATTTAAAAAAAAATAGTGTCGTGTTATTATCGAAACGAACATAAAATATAGATAGTTATAGGTTGGTGCTGTTTTATCCTTAACTATAGGTAGGTATATAAGTATTGCTTATCAAATTACAGTTACAATAAAAAATATGTGGTGGACAGTTTATTAAATATTTTGACGACCTCCGTGGTCGAGTGGCTTTGTACACCTGTTTTCAAGGTGTCGCCATCTCTGAGGTCCCGGGATCGATCCCCGGTTGGGTCAATTTAGAAAACGAACTTTTCTATACTGGCTCAGGTCTGGGTGTTTGTGATACCACCGTTGTCTCTGATTTCCATAACACAAGTGCTTTAGCTACTTACTTTGGAATCGGAGCATAGTATGTGATGTTGTCAAATATTTATTTATTTATTTTTATCAAAATTTTTGGTATCGATTACTAATGATGATGATCAAAATTAATTTCACATTGCCAAATGCAGAATTTCTTGAGTGAAATCAAGTTAAAATACCACAGATGTCTAACTAGAAAGCCAGACATGTTGGTAGTAGGTAAGCTACGCATTGATGCCAATACTTTTACAATCGATATTTTATCGAGTCAATTAGAATAACGGAGCCGGGCGGCATCGACAGCAGGTTTCCGAAATGCGATTTCGCTAATGTTTCACACACATAACTAGACTATGACGTCATTTTAGTATTTCCAACAATTTGTTTACGAATTATTTAAATCAATATTAATTGTGTGTATGTGTAGACACTTTAATAAATAGCATCTATCATTTGACACATTAATATAATCAACTTCATATTTCATTCAATGAAGGTTGTTTAATCATTTAATCATAATCACGTGGCGTTGATTTATGGAGTACTTATTGACTAAAAGCTCTGAGCGTTACCTTCTTTATATCGAATGACCAATAAATTCTCCCAGAATTCGTAGAATCCAAGCTGTGGAGCCAGACAAATAAATCTGTTCCATTTGTCTCATTCCTTCAAAGAAGCGTATTCCTCGATTTGCATGCCATAGTTATTGCGAGTCGAGGCTGATCCTACTGTCGTGAAAGCCTATTAATTGTTGCTCGTACTAGAGATTAATAAAAGTAGTCCAGATTAAAACTCATTAATGAAAGCCTTAAATATATTTAGGTCTTGATATAGTCTAAATAAACATAAGAATTCAAAACATAAATATAAATATTTAAATAAATATTTGACAACATCACATACATTGCTCCGATTCCAAAGTAAGTAGCTAAAGCACTTGTGTCATGGAAATCAGAGACAACGGTGGTATGACAAACACCCAGACCTGAGCCAATATAGAAAAGTTCGTTTTTCTAAATTGACCCAACAGGGTATCGAACCCGGGACCTCAGAGATGGCGACACCTTGAAACCACTCGGCCACGGAGGTCGTCATATATATAAGGAGTGTTGTTTCTGAATATATCAAAAGTTTAAAAGATTACGTTTGCGTTTACTATTTTCATATTGTACCCACATACCTAGGTATTTCTAATATATAGCTGTAATAAAAATAGTACTTAGATATATTAAGTGAGGTGTTGAAACGCCGGGAATTCAGTAAACCAAAATAAATTATTCTAAAATAACATCTGAATTAATAAAATACGCACTGTTATCCGTAAAAAGTGTTTTACAAGTATTTTTTAATAATACTTAGTCCAAATCAAGGTCCACCAATGTCATTCATTCCATTTTGATATTTTAATAAAACCCTAATATTGTACTATTAAACTTACCGTATTTAATAATACCATTGTAGTACCATTGTCGCCCAAACTGGCCGAAATTAATTAAACAAGGGTTTAGCTTATTAAACTTACCGTATATTTTCTTAATTTCGGCCCGTTTGGGCTAGTGAAATGCTATGATGAAAACATAATTAAATTCTGCCAATATTAAGCTATTTTGCAATTTTGCTTTAATATTAAATTATGATTTATGGTCCTGTGCTTTGATGAAATACCTGATGTCAAAAGCTTCATAATGAATATTATTATGTACTTATAACACATTTTTACTTAATAGTCATTAAGGCACAACCTTTATTCATTTTTATTCATTCAGTAAAGTGCTTCGTTTCGTCCATCATTAAAGTAAGGGTTGCCTCTGGCACAAAATTCAATGTTTTAAAAGGAGTAGCAGAAGGAGTTTTTCTTCAAAAGGGTTAATAGGTATTAATAAAATAAAACGGTCAAGAGCGAGTTGGACTCATGCACCGAGGCGAGGGTTCCGTACCATCATTCTGAAAAAGTTTACTATTTAGAGACATCGTTTTATTTTTCTGTAATCTTTACATATGTCTTTATATGCCGATTTGCAAAATAGTTGGGCAAACGTCATCTAAAACTATTCCAAATTTCAAGTTGATAGCATTAGTAGTTCTCGAGATATCCAGCAGTCACAGACAGACTTTTACTATTTTCGTACGGAACCCTAAAAAGGCAATGAATATTAAAAAGAAAAAATAGTATTTTTTAGAACAAACTTCACTACAACCAACGCAACTACGTCAATAATCTCCAATCTTCATTTTTTTTCTAATGGTTAGATAAGTTAGATTTCTTTTTATTTCCAAAACTGCAACAACAGGACTATCACCAAAGAATACCTACTTCTAAAAATATTATTATGCAAAGCCAAATTAATACGTAATAATAGCGCGAAGGATAACGACCGCATTTTACGTCTAGCAAGGTAAAATTGATTAAGGTACAATGAACTTACGAACTGACATTTGGAACACAGACGAAGTCAACGGGTTAAATGGATTCATGAATTAACAGTCTATCGGCCATCTTTTGTTGTGCGCCGAATCTTTGAATCTCAATGATTTTTTTTACACAAAAATAGATTGAACTTTAATTGAAACTAGATTTTATTGATTTTTTATTCTTATAAAATGGAAATGACATCCGTTTCGCCTATTTTATGCATGCATTTAGTTAGCTGTTGATTTAATTTGTAATTTCTCGTATATTTTTTTAAGTTAAGTATCGGTTTTGCGTTCGCTTTAATATGTTGACTCCTATTTTACTGATGTTTTTAGGGTTCCGTACCAAAATGGTAAAAGGAACCCTTATGGTGGAATGTCTGTCTGTCTGTCTGTAACAGCTGGATATCTCGAGAACTACTAACGCTATCAACTTGAAATTTGGAATAGTTAAGTAAAACCAACAATTTTGCAAATAAGAGAGAAATAAAAATATTTTTATATTTTTTTGAGATTTTTTGAGACTGAATAGAGAGAGATGTACTTGGTGCATTACTTATTTTAAACGTAAATTCAATCATTTTTTCAAATTGCAGAAAAACAGACTAGACTTTTTCGCTCTAGAAAGGAATTTTAATATAAATTCAGTGGCCTTCATCACCAATTTACATGTCGTAAGTACCTACTGAAATGCAAGAAGCTTGAATAAAATATACCTTGCTATTTGCAACAGCTGAACTCCACCTTAAGAATATTATAATACTACTCAACATAAAATAGCGAAGGCAGACTATCCACTCAAATTAAACTTAGTAAGTCCTATTTGCTTGCATTTTCAACATTGACTTATGTATATTTTTAAGCAATGTAGAAAGACTTTTAATGCTCTTCATTAAGCAATAAAGGTGCTTGCTGCTTATATTAGAAATGTAACTAAAAACCGTGCCAATTTCGAACCGAAACTCTTGTTTTATGGGACATAGCCTAAATCATGAATTTAGATTTATATTATTGGTAAAAGGAATCCTATTAAAAGTATCTAACTTCGACGTGAGTGAATGTAAATAATAAATAAATATTTGACAACATCACATACTTTGCTCCGATTCCAAAGTAAGTAGCTAAAGCACTTGTATTATGGAAATCAGAGACAACGGTGGTGTCACAAACACCCAGACCTGAGCCAATATAGAAAAGTTCGTTTTCTAAATTGACCTAACCGGGGATCGAACCGGGGACCTCTGAGATGGCGACACCTTGAAAACCGATGTGTACCACTCGACCACGGAGGTCGTCAGATTATTTTTTATGTACTAAGCTTTACAGAAAAATTTATAACCAATTTTATCTTATTTTCCGCCACAAATTAAAAAAAAAGTATTAACATAATTATATAAAGTAGCGACAAGTTGTTGCGCTTGTTCTGCAAATTAAAATTAGGGCTTGCCTCTGGCAACAGAGACGAGTAACACTCAAAAAGACTGCGATGGAGCACTGGGGAATTTTATTTTCAGAAGAAGTTTTCAGCTTTGTCGTCCTAGAATTTTGTAAGCACTAATTTTCAAGCACTAGTTACGCGAATACTTTGTAATTTTCAATAATTTTATCAAGATGTCTTTACTGACTGATTCATCCATCACACAGCTCAAACCACGGAAGGATCGGGCTGAATGGCATTAAATATGTAGGTACTACGCGTTCACTTCATGATTGCCGCTACCTCCCGGCCCGCTTCGTCATACCGCACCCCCTGCGTCGCCCGTTTAGTACGGATAGCAACGCAAAGCTTAATCAACAAACATCCAAATTTCAATAGAGATGATGGTTGGAGAGTACCACCAGCTTGGGACCCCATAATTCATCAACTAAAATCCCATCTCAAATCACACACTGCAGGATCTAAAGATATAATTAGTTCGTTTTGTAGATAGGGATCAAAAGGGAGGTCGACACAACCTCTCCGAGTTTTCTTCCGCCAGTTCTTTCTCTCAGAAGCCTCCCAATTTGTGAACTGGTAGTAGATTCAGTAGCTAGATCTTGTTTTCTAATTAACTTTATGCAATTTAATTCAGTAAGAATGATCAAATCAGAACGCAGCTAAAAATAATTTAATAAACTTGAATACATTTTTATAAAATTTCGAGCGGGTAATTTCATAAAAATATGAGCAGCCTATTTTGCTTTAGTCCTCCCGTGACCACGGCCCCTGGAAAGGTGTCGAAACGTCGGGAATTCTAAAAAGCAATAAATATACAAACTAAATAATTCCAAAACAACACCTGAATTAGCAAAGCTTAATTTTTGTTTCTGTTGATTTATTATTTACGTTTGTTATTTGTGTTGCTATAATTAGTAAAAGAGGAAAAGTACTACACAATGGCGAACGTAATTTTTAATATTAAGTTAATGACACTCTTTGAACAAGAAATAAATGAAAAACAGTTGATAACGCCATAAGATGTTTAAGATCTTATCATCAATCAAAATCAATTAATAGCGCCGCCCCGCTCAATTATTCGCACTCATGTTGCATTATATCAGATAAAAACCATGATAACTTTTTTGTCTACAGTACCATTAGCTGTGACGTCATAACGGTCGACGACGGTAATCACGAAATGAACGCGTAGTATATAGTAGATAGATGGTTGTTATGACGTACTCTTAAGCTAATAATTTTTTAAAAATTTCTACGAGAAATGGATTTCCACGTGGACACTAAATATCTAACTTGTAGATAATCCGCGCGCTATAAGAATTGGATGGAACCTTGTCAGACTAAATCGAAAATTGACTAAATTTTGGATATCCCTATGGCTGGCCAGCGAACAAACCCGTTTCAGTTTGACAAGGTTCCATCCCATTCTCATCGCTCGCGCATTATAAGGATCTACGGTTATTAGTTTGAACCCGACTTACTAACAATAGCTATTTGGAAGAGATCGATGGCTATTCGTACCGTAGCGCAATCCGCTGACAAAAGGCCCTCAATTGCTTTACGTAAATTGACGAAGAAAATTGCTTTGTAGAATATGTTATTATTCTTCAATATTCCACCCTTTTCATTCACTATGATAGTTTGAATTTACTTACATTATAATTTATTGGCCGAGCGAGTGCGAAGCGACTCTGCTTCAGCTCGGGCAAAAATTATTTTGTATGTCCGTCTATTTTCCTCTACAGGTCGCATTTCTCAACCGATTCTTGTAAAATTTTGTGAGGTTCGATAATTATATACTCGTAAAATTTTAATGTCAAGCCAGATTTTCGAAATATTGAAAAAATATCCCCCAATCGAAATAAATGGAACTTTATTATTTTTATGAGAGGGCTGAAAAGAGCTTTCGCAAATAAATCAAATTAATGTAGGTATGTGCGTAATACATTAATTACAACCAGTTGGCTGAACTGAAATTTCAACCGTCTTTAATGTGACTTGTAATGATTTTTAACAAAACATGCTTTATATTTTCTATTGTGCAAACCTCTTAAAATCGAACACGTAAAAGAATGCTGTATGAAACTCCAACCCTTCCACCTAATGTAATAGTAACAGTTATGGAGCAGGTTCACAACCTTCCTAACGAGTTGCATTGACATTCAGTCGGGGCTGTGTTTGCGCAGGCCAGCGCCCGCGCACCCTCGCCCCGCACTGGGAGCCATTACACACAATACAACACTCATTTTTTTCCTTTTTTAACTGCCGACACTGTTAGTTTTGCTACTCGACTGACAAGCTCGTGGAGCAAAGTGTGTGGTCCCCTTTTGTCTTTTAATTTTTTATTGCCGCTATTTTCAAGCATGGTAAAACATAACAGCTGTATTTACTGAAGTAAAACCTGAATTTGATATTAATAGCATTATATATAGGTAATACACACATATTTAGAGGTTTCTTTATATTATATTATATTCTTTATATACATAGTTCTTAAAAAAGCTGGTATATTTTAACTCAAACTTAGGAAAATATTTGATAGAACTAACCCAGTGAGGAGGCGAGCTCGGTGGCGCAGTGGCTGGTGGTGGTGGCGTAATGCCTGGCCCTGTGATTGCGGGAGGTGGGACTTTTGCAAGTGTCGGTCATGGGAAGGGTAACCAAAAATTTATTATCTCGAGTTCCTTCGTGGCCGTGCTTTGGAAGGCACGTCAAGTCGTGGGTCCCGGCTGCATTTGCAGTCGTTAACACCCACCAATCCACATTGGGCCCGCATGGTGGGTTATGGCTCATATTCCTTATCCACCCATGAGGAAAGCCTGTGCCCCAGCAGTGCATGGGGACATTAAAAATGGCTGATGTCGAACCCAGTGAAATCAATAGCAAAAGAAGTGGAAAAAATTACAGAAATAAGCTAACTTACCTATACAAGGTGTTACAAAAGTACCCCTAATGCCGAATATTGTAGATAGGGACCATCAAACTGAACAACTTTTACTATAGAACCAACTTTCAAATCGCGAAAAAAAAATCAGCTGTTTCATACATTTTGATATTTTCGATTTAAATTTTTGTATGAAACAGCTGATTTTTTTTTTGCGATTTCAGAGTTGGTCCCATAGTAAAAGTTGTTCAGTTTGATGGTCCCTATCTACCATATTCGGCATTAGGGGTATTTTTGTAACACCTTGTATACCCACAAACAACCATCTCAAAGTTCAACTCATCTGTAAATAAGTACGTGCATGCTACTTAATTTTAAATCTGTTCTAAGGACGCGTAAGCCAAATCTCAAATAAACCAATTACCAGCAAGCCTTGTAAGAGTATCTCCCCCACCCGTCCTCAGTTCAACCAAACTTCTGTTTATAAGTACGTGCTACTTGATAAATCCGCGTAAACATCGCCACTAAGTCCAGAGAAAGGCGTACAAAATTAATTGACCCCGAGGCGCTTAATGAAGCTGTGCAGTAGATACTTAATGTACCGTTAAATAGGACCTTTGTTTCATGAACAGTATTCTGTCGAGAAGCTTTAGCTGTCTCGATGAAATTTAACTTTTGATTCAAATATTGCATTATCATTTTCTCATTTGATTATTAATACAATACTGAACCCTAGCACGAACAGCTATCGCAAAATTATTAAATTTAGAGATTTTCGCATTCACAATGCTATTTTTATATTGGTCCCATATAAAAAGTACACTATTTTTATATTAAGATAAATAATATTAGAAAAAATACTTTTTCTAGTATTTTTTCTAATATTATTTAGCTATCGCAAAAATTAACGCGTAAACATCGCCACTAAGTCCAGAGAAAGGCGTACAAAATTAATTGACCCCGAGGCGCTTAATGAAGCTGTGCAGTAGATACTTAATGTACCGTTAAATAGGACCTTTGTTTCATGAACAGTATTCTGTCGAGAAGCTTTAGCTGTCTCGATGAAATTTAACTTTTGATTCAAATATTGCATTATCATTTTCTCATTTGATTATTAATACAATACTGAACCCTAGCACGAACAGCTATCGCAAAATTATTAAATTTAGAGATTTTCGCATTCACAATGCTATTTTTATATTGGTCCCATATAAAAAGTACACTATTTTTATATTAAGATAAATAATATTAGAAAAAATACTTTTTCTAGTATTTTTTCTAATATTATTTAGCTATCGCAAAAATTAACGCGCGTAAAAACAAACATTCGATAGAGTAATTTTGTATGGGAAATTTTGTATAGCGCCATCTACCGCCGAAAAGCGAAATGAAATTTTCCACATGTAGTATTACTCTACCGAGTACTTTCACACGTGTTTTTTTGTCGCTAAGGGTCTGAGAGTTCGGATTACTTCGGATATCGAACAAGCCTGTTGTTATGGAGCCCATTATAAAGAAAATAATATTGAAAAACAAGACTACTTTACGTGGTAGTTCAGTCGTAAAGGATAACAATTTAATAAAATGCTATACCTATGTACTTGTTAAAGATTATCAATATTTTATAATAACACTTGTTATGATAAAAAAAACATGGTCACCGATCCTTCTTCTACCAAAACCAGCAATACGTACAGTGATGCGACATCTCCATACATTTATTTAAATAAGTAGGTACTCCAATGATATTGAGATACTGAATAAAGATCAAGCTTCATCTTTAGCTACAAATAAAAACAGCCAAGTGTGAGAGCTTGAGACATTAGCGTTCCGTGTCATTTCACTTCTTGGAGCAAAAAACGATTTTCCTGCAAGATTTCTCGCTGGTTGTGATGAAAAGTTGTATTTTTCACACTAGAGCCTATTTTTTAATATCTCGTGCTTGAAGAAAAAAAAACTTTGCTCACTTGTTGAACAAATAACTATTTCAGGTCCCACATTATTCTGTTATATTCTCTCTATATAATATTATACGGAATCCAAAAACACCCTGCACACAGGTCCTACTCAATGGCTTTTGTAATTTGCAAACCGACCCGTTCGCCCGACTGCCTACCAACTCGACACACCTGTTGACGGTTATAATTACAAAATTAACATAGAAATTAAGGATACGCCCTGTACTGCGTTACCACTTCAGCCGACAAACTGTAGCAATAAGTTTGCGCGTCCATTGTCGGCCGATTATTGTCGGATCGGAAACATTCTTTAGGACAGTAATAACTTTTCTCTTTCGTGTTCGTTATTGAAGCAGTTATGTTTAATTTGCGTTATACAACATGTTACAAAAATACCCCTAATGCCGAATATAGTATATAGGGACCATCAAACTGAACAACTTTTACTATGGGACTAACTCTCAAATCACGAAAAAAAATCAGCTGTTTCACACATTTTGATATTTTCGATTTAAATTTTTGTCTCCTCTATTAATCTAATAGAGGTTTTCAAAGCAGTACTATGTGCTGTTTGGTATATTATTTGATATAATTGAAGCTAGATGGCGCTTCTAACTTTGAACATTTTTCGAAATGGGTGAATTGTTTTTTAATAAGTATGCGAAATATGAGAAATGCGACCTGTAGCGGAGAACAGACGAACAGCCGGAAGGACATACGAAAGAATTTTTGCCCAAGCTCGAGCGCGAACGCTCGGTCAATAAGTTTTCCTCTGCGTATCTTTGAGTTTTCCCACAAGTCAACTCACTGCACAATAACGCGGAAAGAAATCCTGTATTGCTTCTGAAAAGTATGTTTATTATTACTTAACATTACGTAGGTATGTACCTACACGTTTTCTGATTATCAATTTTGAAAGGTTTTTAGAAAGCCGAAAATCGAAACCACTGTTATAGCTGCAATCATATTTACATTTAATTACAATAAATGACGACGACGCATAAAGTCCAAAATCATCATAAAAACACACGTATAAAATAACACAAAAATGTAAAATTACAGCAATAAAACTAGATAGGTACCTATGCAAGTTGATGGTCCACTTTTTATAAAGTCTAGATTTGAGTTGATTAATTCGGAGCCGATTCGATTCATTCCGCCGATTTCGGATATTCCCTCGCGGTGGGACCGATTCTCCCACGAATCAATCATAATAATTGTCCGTTTTTTACGATTTTGAGAATCGCTCCGGTGCGTGGACGCATGGCGGGCGCGGCGCGCGGGGGTGTCACTGTGCAAATGCACTCGTAAACCCGGCCCGAGGTCAATGCACCCCCTCCCGCGCCTCGCCCTCACCGCTGGCACCCGTTCCTATGAAACGTTTACGTTACCATTAAATTTATTTTATTATTATTAGAAGTAGTACCCGCTAAGTACATCCTTATACTCAGCTGATTATATGTATGTAGGTTCTGCTACACGCATCGTGTCGTATATCCTCGCCAAGCTTACTATACACAATACGACGTGATTAAAGTCCTAAAGACAGATTTATAAGAAAATACTTCGTAGTTTTCTGTGCGAAGAGAAAATTTAATATGCCTGATAATGCTCTTATAGTAGGGACTTTATTATTTTTTACACGTTCTGAAATAGCTCCCTCCGTAATCGGATTAAGACTACCGGCCTTTTATAATTTATTAAACAGGAGCGTCGATAATAATTTAGCTTGGGGAAAAGGAAAGGAAATTGCCGCTTTCGGTAATCTCTGACTTATCGGTAATTAATGAAGTGGCTATGGATGCCAGAGAGAAGTCGCAATTCCGTTTGTGTACACATGTTTTTAATGCAGTAAAAGAATATCAGACAGTACCCAATAATTATTAAAAATTAACAATAAATAAAGAAATTGAATGAAGAAAAATCACTGGAAAATCCTTGAATTTTATTTCTTAAACAAAATAAAAGGAACCTACTTACGTACTTTATCTACGAAAGCAAGCAATAAGTAGTATGTAAAGTAATTATCGATTAGTCGAGAAAATAAATCTAATCTGGGTTTTCTTCCAATATTATTTATATAATATTAATTTTTCGGAACTATTTCTATGTTCAGAAATTCGCTATTATTGCAAAAAAATGTGTAAAATGTCATGGATTTTCATTTATTTTTCAAGTTTTAAAGAGATGTGTGATGAATGTCAATAAATGTTTATTATATGATGATTAAAATATAAAAAGTGTAATTTCACTAGTTTTGGCCACTTTTTGCCTAGTTGTGTTGTGGCCATAACATTGTACCAGTTTTGGCCATCAACCCTTCAAGGCCCGGAAAATGAGACATAATAGATATTCTATTGTGGTCCGCACGCATTTGGCCGCTCGGGCGTTGATGAATTAAATTACTTAGTAAGAGGACTTTACCAGTTTTTAAATTAAAATGAAACAAATAATTATAATCTCTTAATCAATATTTATTGTTTGGGCATTTTAACAGTTTTGGCCAGTACCCCGGCCAAAACCGGGGCTCTTGCCCTATTTCATTCACATTATTTAAGCCTTTCTTATAGGTAAAAAGAGCGAATTCGCAAGATCAAACGATAGAGCTTCCAATTAGCTCCACCGCGTTAAGCCCCCAAGTTATTGTTATTGCGGACTAAGTTATGGCCCCTTACGCCCTAATCTGCGCTTAGACTTTAAAGGTCATCTAAAGCTATCTATTATGCAGTTATGGATTTTTTTTCAGGGTACTTACCATATGTTTATGTTTAGTAAAGTCACGAATCCACAAACTTCAGAATCAACGTAGACAATTTTCTCATTATGTTTGAGTTTAGACGTTCTCGTTCAAAAATTTTATTTGACAAAAATCAATTTCAGGATAAACATGTTTCAATTCAATTCCGATTTGGTGCTTTTCACACCGGCGGCCGGCGCGCGGCGCGGTTTTTGTTGGCGACGTCAGAATGGTGCCCACGAATTGGTCGCCAAGATCACTAGCATTTAACATAACATTACTTGAATTGACAGATGGATCTCTTTACGCTGTTAATAACAATAAAATGTAAAATAATTCTTTATACCTACTGTAATAAATGAAAAAAAAACTTACTAAGCAACATTTTTTATTGTGTAAAAGGCCAAAGACTATAAAGAAACATGTTATAATGAAAGAACTAAAAGCTCTATTTTACTTAAACATTTAGGTAAGTACTAGTTATGCAAATTGAATTGGGACTCGACGATTTGAAAGATGGTGGCCAGCGCCAGACGGCTGTCCTCGCAAGTATATTATAACAGTAATAAATTCATATATTATTTGTAAGTGGGTAGGTCGTCTGCTATCTAAAGTATACCTACGCTTAGAAAATAGTAAGTTTTGATAACTAAATTCAAATTATATTTCTGCTAGTATATCAAGCCTGGTTTACGATTACACTTAAAGAGGGAAAAAAGTGACTGCGTTATTGTTCTGTCGTATGGCTGTTTAGTTTTTTAAGTAATAGTGTGTTCACACGGCTGCGCGGGCGCCGCGGTCACACGCCGTGTTAATGTGGTATTGTTTGAAGCGTTCGTTCGCCCTGGCGCATGGCGTGTCGCTGTGACCCCGGGCCAACGCAGGGTTAAGAGTAGAAATACTGACATGGCCGACACGGCTCAGTTGACTCAGGTGATGGAGCTTTGGAACTGGTAGAGCAATAAAGTGCTGATAGTTATTGCAATAGGTTTAAGCTACAATTCCGATTTTATTGTAAAGTGGCATACAGGCATAATGGTCTGTGTTTAAACCATCTTTAATGGTCACCGACACCAGGGGTGCCTCGAGTGCGTTTTGGCAACTCTTGCAGGTTTCATTTATTGTGAAAAAAGAAATATAATATATGTAGCTTACCTACTTCCGCCAAGTGACGCCTGATTCAATCAAAAGGTTTCATTTAATTACAATAAATGGGTTTTTGTATTTTGGATGCAATCTTGTATAAGATACCTTAACTTTGATTACTTCATTACGTACTTTAATTTGAGATTTGAAATTGAGAAAAACACTTTTGAATTGAGTGACTACCTAAGAAATGTCTTAAGTAAAGTTCAATAATCGAGTTACATTCTCTAACTCGATAGTCATCTAATCGCTTTTGTGGCCTAGGACTAGGTGAATCATCAGCTATTATAGCAGTAGGTATAACTAAACGCACAATAATTGTGATACGTCTAATATAAAAAGTCTAGTTTTTGCTACGAACTAGACACGGGAAAAATAACGAACCGCACCAACATAAAGGTCAATGATCCTTTAGGGTATATTAATAATAAGCAAAATATTTTAGTTTAATTTTACACGTATGTAATTTATCCCGTTTTATTAGGTTCTTAAGTATGATTCTTATAATAGAAAAGGATACGCTGAAAAAATGAGTTAGCCGAGTGTTCAGTTTGTTGCGATTCACCCAAACATTTGCTACGAAGTTCCTGACGCAAATCTGCTATTAGCAAACAGTCTAAAAAGTTTAGCGGTGACCTCGGCAACTAACTATTATTTGAATAATTACTAAAAATCCAGTTAGTAGTAGCTACAATCTAGTAGAAGTAGTTTTTTATCAGCCATGCCGATCTCTGATCTACTAAAGAGGCACATATGCCATAGGTAATAGCTGATAGCCAATAAAAACGAATAGAAAAACGACATGGAACCACTTTGTGACAAACGGGCAGGGTGCAAGATTGATGAGTCAGCCTCCATCCATCACTCATGTAGGATGTTTGTTACGGACATTGTAGGTAGGCACCTATACCCAGGCTGAAAGTTGGTACGATAGTATACTTAACGTGACCATACGTCCCGTTTTAAACGGGATCGTCCCTTTATTCGGTTATCTCTCCCGTTGTCCCCAAACAAAGCTCCGGTACGCAACATTATCCCGTTTTCCAAAACTGCGGGTCTTGATGCGAGCAGCGCTACTATCGGTCAAGAGATGGCGCTGACCTAAAATTGCAATATTTACACCGCAGTGTATTATATGATGGTACGGAACCCTCGGTGCGCGAATCCGACTCGCTCTTGACCAGTTTTTAAATAAAGAACGCTTATTAAAAATATGTTATTGTTTAGAGGACCTACTAATTGACGTAAATAACCCGATGTCCCGTTTTGAGTAAAACCACGGGTCAGAAAGGAAAAATTAATGGTCACGGTAAGTATACTCATATAACATAATTAGGTAAGTACAGCATTTCCATAAAGACAAAACACCGAGATAAGTTTCGCTTAAAATTTTTACCAAAAGTAAAATAATGTCGGTAAACGTCGGGTGAAGTTGTGTAGTTGACCATGACCATGGATAAATAATGGAATAAATATAATATTTTGTCCCGTTACGACCCGCACACACATGAACGTAGGTAGTTACATAAAGTTATTGCCCATACGGGCAGACATGTAAAAATAAGGGATGGTCCATTTTAACTGTGGGGTTTTCATTTTATTTCATGAGTAGCATTAATGACTTATAAAAAATGAAAACCGGAAGTAGTATTCCAAATTCAAAACGGTAGAAATCATCAGCTAGCGTTATTTTTATAAAACTTGATGGCTGCCTTACTGGTCGTTTCACATACTGTACAATAACTATTTAATTTGTGAGCCGCACTCGCGAGTCGCGAACCAACTAAAAAAATTTAAGAAAATTTTATTTTCTCGCATTTCTTGAGAAAAGCACTATACAAGCCTTGTACATGAAGCAACATCCTCGACAATGTAAATGCTTACATCCCGCGCTCGCCTGTTAATGTACTATTACTTTCAGGAGCCGACTATAAAATATAAAATTTGTAGCGGTACCTTGGTGCTCTATGATTCACATTTCCCTTTGGCCGCATACGAAACCGTATGTTCGTAACCAGTTGCGAATGAAACAAAAATAATCCTTGCACGAAACCGGTTTCGAAATAAAAATTTTTCTTCCTTGTACGAAACCGCGGTTTCATATGAGAAAGAAAAATTCTACGACAGCTAAATTCGGAATGGAATAATCGTTCCTTATAAAATTTAACGCACAAACAAACACAATTTTAAAAAAATACTGCGAAATTATATTTTTATTTTTTTCTATTTCGCAATATTTTTGTGAAATAAAAAACCAAATAATGTGTAGGTATTTCGGAATGGAATATTCGTTCCTTATAAAATTTAACGCACAAACAAACGCAAGTTTTAAAAAAATACTTCGAAATTATATTTTTATTCTCTTCTTTTCGCAATATTTTTTGCGAAATAAAATAACAAATAATGGTGAAATAAATTCAGGAAAATTGGTAAACTTGAGAAAGGAGACAGGTGTAATGCGAACCTATCACGTTGATTAAATTGCTTTGGGGATCAATTGCCGTCGGATATTGATCACAGTCCTCGCGCTCACAGTCACAGCGAGACTTTTGTGGACTTTACTTGATAGGATATCTGTGTGAATGATCTCTTATATCTTTAGGACAAACAAACTGTTTTAGAATCCAATGTATTTGAAATAATACTTTCCATGATAGATAATTTATTTTAGGGTTACGTATCTCAAAAAGAAAAAACGGAACCCTTATAGGATCACTTTGTTGTCCGTCTGTCTGTCAAGACCCTTTATCTCGTGAACGCGTGGAAATGTCGAGATGAAATTAAAACCATATACTCAGATCTACAGTCCTTCGAAGCTGTAAAAAAGAACAAACTTCTAAAGTTGTGAAAAAAAGATACGGCCGTTTATGCCGCAAAAAACGCATATTAGGACACTCTTTACGCGAATCAAAATTTATAGAGTACTTCCCGTTGACCTAGAACTATGAAATTTGGCAAGTAATATCGTCTATTTATATACTACAAGTACAGGGGAAAGTCTGAAAACTATACATTTGTAATTAAATCATAAAAAATAAAGTTTTTATTTAAGTAGGTACTTACAAATTTGTTCGGAACCCTAAGTTGCTAAATCCGACTCGTACTTGTCCGGTTTCATTTGTTGATATAATTGATAGTCAATTACTGATTACTTACCTAGTTATAGGTTCAAATAGTTCAATATAAATCGAGAAAGTTATTATCCTATCTATTCAAATATGCCTTGATTTCTGATAATCTTGGAAGGCTAGTCTAGGAAGTCATATTGCGTAGTCTCAAACAAAATTGTAGTGCTATGGAAACTTTTCGAGAAACGAGTTCATTTTTCCCGAACAAGACTTTTCTTTTATTGGAGAGACTTAGTTACCTACTTTTAAAATACTACATTAGGCTTTAGAATTTAAGCTATGCTAAAGTACGAACATAATTATATATTTCTATCTAAACATAGGTTAGTTGTTAACATTATCGTTCCCGCCATCCTGCGCCCCCAAGGTCTTCACTTACCATTAACCTCTACGACCCATTCAAGGCTGTCTAACAGGAAAATCTTTCAATTAACAACATTATTTTCATATCTTACCTGAATGTTTTAAAGTTAACAGAATGTCATTGTATGTACCTATTTAATAGACAAAGAGTTTAATTTCCATAAATTTTCTATGAGCTGTACATACGCAGCCGCGTTTTATCTTACTTAATCATAAAACATGTTAGTTCAGGGCTTGTTTGAGGATGCTGGGCCTAATTACACACCGTACCGGCATCGGTAGGACTTGGGACGTACACACGACAGCACATCAAGTTAAACAGTTCAACTGTGAAAACAGATTTTATTACGTAAGGCATAAAGTTCTCAAGGTCAAAATGTATGTATACATAGTCTGATGTGCTGTCTTCTGTACACAAATATTGAAAGAGCATAGCCAGCACCGACCGCCTGCTCTCTGCTTACTATCGTTTTCTCAGTAATAACACAGAATACTTAATAGTTATTGGTACCTAATACAACTGTTATGACGAGTCATTTACTCTTGCATTCCAAACTATTCATTATGTAACTTTTAAGATTACTGTGAGAAATAAAGGTTATTATTATTATTATTATTATTTCGCTTTAGAGAGAAATCGAAGACTTTGAAGTTTGAGCTCTTAATAACAAAAGGATTTGTTTTTTATTAATGTATGATTACAGCTCATTGTCATCATCATCGCCGCCGCCGCCCGCCGCCGACGACGCCCACTGGTGGGTGTATGCTGTAATATAGGTAGGCCACCCGCAAAGTTCTGCACAACCATCGGTCCAGCCCTGCGCTGCCCGTATTAGGTAGGTAGTTAGTAGGTACCTAACTTACTTATCTACCTTTAATAGGATAGACTAGAGTTGGAATGAAAATTCTGTACCTTCCGTGAAAACTGATCTAACTCGAGTTATATCGATTTTGAATTTATTTCACTATTCAAGTCATCGAAAAATTAGCTTTTTTTGTGTCTAATCGGTGTATTTTTACGACTTATATCAACAGAGATAAATTTTGTGCATAGTAATATAAGTGCTTGCTTTTCTATGATTTTTATGAAATAAAATGTGTATATTAATATATCTCTAGTTAAAACAATGTGTACTGAAACTTATTTCTCTTTAAATTAGTGTCTAGAAATATAAGTCGTTTTAAAACTTTACACACAATTCAATAACAACTGACTTAAATTGTGCGTAGTGATTTATCTAGAATTATATCAATACACACATATAATTTCACAGTATGCTAGTTTGTGAACATTGATTTAACTCGACTTATAGCATTAAAAATGAAGTAATAATCAAGTTTTATTTTGTGTTTATAGATATAATTCAAGTTGAATCAATAATCACATATAGGTTTGGGATAGGTATAAAATGATATAATTGACTTATATCAAAAAATATTATGAATAAACGAAGTAAAACGTTTGATTACTTATTGTGTAAAATGATAAAACTGCCCAATTTACACAAACTTTTTACACCATTGCACGTTATTTTTTACAAAAAATTAAATTCATAGTATTTTTTGATTCAGGCGAATTTTTTGTTTATTTTTATTCATTATTGCCTGTCTTACTAACACGTGGAAAAAGAGTTGTGTTTTTAACTGCTTTTTGACCCCCGACGCAAAAAGAGAGGTGTTATAAATTTAACGTGTCTGTGTATCTGTCTGTGGTATCGTAGCTCCCAAACGGATGAACTGATTTTGGTTTAGTTTTTTGTTTGAAGATAATTTTATCCTGATTGTTCTTAGTCATGTTTCATGAAAATTTGTTCAGCTGCTTGAAGATCATCGGCTCTTTCCTAGTTGCTGACGGGATCTGACTAACTTCTTTATGTCCGATCGATTCGGAATTTGGTACAGTATTACTTCAATGACATTGAAAGAACATGGTAAGGCAACCATGACCTGATCAGCCGTTAGAAGATCATCAGCTCTTTTCTAGTTGATGAGGGGATCTAGCTAAGTTCCATATGTCCAGTCAATTCGAAATTTGGTACCGTGTTACTGCAATGATATTAAAAGAACATGGTAAGGTAACCATGACCTGAAGCTTAAGCATCAACTGGAATCTGCAGAATACTCAACTCCTCACCAACATACAGCAGAGGTATAGTGTTTGGGATCACTAGAATGGTCTTTAATGAGTAGATTGCGAATAAAGTATAATAGGTGGTGATGATGAGGCATCATCTAGAATCTGAAGGATACCCAACTCTTCAACAACATACAGCAGAGATATCGTGTTTGGGATCACTAGAATGGTCTTTAATGAGTAAATTGCGAATAAAGTATAATAGGTGGTGATGATGAGGCATCATCTAGAATCTGAAGGATACCCAACTCTTCAACAACATACAGCAGAGGTATCGTGTTTGGGCTCATTGGAATGGTCTCAATGATTAGGTTATACTCCTAGATTGGTAATCAACTCATCAGCTTTTTGAAATTGAATTCAAAATTTGGTACCGTGTTACTTCAATGATAATGGCCGCCAAAAATTTAGTTTAAAAAGCTTCAAATAAAACTGAAATTAAAAATTTAATAAACCCCCGATACAAAAAAGCTAACTCTTAATAAAATACCCCCATACAAAAAGCTAACTCTTAAAAAGTTGAAAATAATGTCATCATATCATCAAGTCTTAAATAGATCTATAGGCCCGCGAAGTTAATGTGACGAGCTTACATGTAAATCCATTAACTTAGCGGTCCCCCGACGTCTACGATTTTTCCATAGATTTATTTATAATTTGATAATAATGATGATATTATATTTAACTTTTTAAGAGGTTAGCTTTTTTGTATGGGGGGTTTTTATTAAGAGTTAGCTTTTCTGTCGGGAGTTTTTAAGAAAAATTAATTTACTATAATTAAATGTACTATTTTGGGAGTAAATTTATTTATTTTTATTTGCTACTGAATGGAAATGGGACTTATGAATGGTTTTTTAAGATCGGTTTATTGCTAGTTGTCATTTACAAGTTGGCTAAGTTTGAGTCTGAATGACTGTAGTATTGATTATGTTGTCTTTACATGAAGCACTCCGTAGTCAAGTCAATATTAAGCCAATGGGATCAATTCCCGATCAGCTCAATGGAATGAACTTTTATATTCATTTTCTTTTCTCTGAGTAGGTGTTTAAATACCAGCCTGTTTTCTATATTATGTTACGTTGAATTTCGATACAACAACAGTTTTAACAAGTCTAAAGATCTGTTATGATTTCTTTAAGTAAGCCTTTAAGTTTAATATTGTTATGTTAATTTTTCTAAATTTAAAACACATTGTTCTGCTTATTCAAGTTGATTTAAGCGCTAATGAAGCAAGATTTAGTATTTTATATGGTTACCAAAGTGTTAGTAATAAATTACCGAAATATTTTTGGGTTTTAATAACAGCAAACATTACCTCATGATATTATTTAGTATTTTATCATAAGTTATATCACTATTCACATAGTATACGTACTAGTTATATCGTTTGTGATAAAAGTTATAACAATATCCACATCAATTTTTTTCAAAAAAATTGTGTAAATTGATATAATTCGATTTTTTTAAACGATTCTACAAAACTAAACTCTAATCACTAACATTTAGAGTGTGTTCAACAATGTTTGTTCTACAACTTTAAAAAAAACATACAATTGAAAAGGCAGACACAAAAAAATAAAGTCAGTTAACATTTTACACGAAAGCAGATTTTCATGGTGAAAAATGATATAAGTCTTATTACATCAATATACACAAAACAAATAAATGTGATTAGTGATGTAACTAAACAATTTCATGAATACTGAAAAATCTGTAAGACATTTCTCTTTAAATAATACAAGAAAACAAAGTTATCTTAACCATCTACAGTCTACAAGCACTTATTTTATTTTATCATTCTCAGTTGAAGAGTGAGATTTTTTTTAACTTTAAAGTCAATTTCCCGAAAATCATGTTTTTAGAGTTATACCTCTTTTCACGGAAGGTACAGAATTATTGTAGAGTTTCCTGTCAAGTGCCTATCAATAAATATTGAGGCATGATGCCCGCATGATCAAAGGTCCGCAGGTTATTTAATATATATATAATATGTATAACCTAAACTCTTTTGCTGTATGGCATATTAATCCTTATTAATCGTTCATTTGAGGTAATATTCTTGATTTTTTTATTAACAAAAATAATTAATTATTACTTAATTTTTGAATGGGGTTTTGAACTTGTGTTATGTTGTGAGCCTGCGCCATCTATTAAATTACTATAAAACTACACTACCAACTCACCGACTACACGGCCTGTTAGATATTAGTTCCGTAATTCATCGAAGCGAAATATGTTTCACAAGCGCTAGTATCGCGTTAAGTAAAGTGTTACCCGTTTGAATATAAAAGTTAATAAAGTAACTATTTCATTTATTAATCAGGGTCCACAGTAGGCGTTATGATAATGGCAGAATAATTTTAACAGGTCTAAAAACACAGAAGCGCTGCCCAATCGGATAGGTACTTTGGGAACTGCCAAGAACTTAAAAATTCATATGAACTGAAACTTTCTGTACTTATCCGATACTATGCTTTCCATATAATTATTTACTCTAAGGTTTTCGTAACTTTTGATAGTTTGATTCGAAACGAGACAGCTATTGGTGTCGCAAATCTCGAACCATTAAACAAATACTACGTAATGTAAAAGTTAGTACTTATCCGTCGGGAAAAAAATTGACATATCGATTAATTGAATACGGAAACCATAGAGTGAATATAAGGAAAGCATAGCATCGTTTCAGTACTCGGAGCTAGCATCGGATAAGGAAAGTTTCGGACCTTTGTGAATCAGGGCCCAAATTACTTAGTTAACAGTACTATTATTTTTAAAGCAATTTTTTTTCAACGTAACCCAAAATTCTGAAATTGTTTTTAAATTAATAAAGAACATAACCACCAATTATTTTCACTTATTATATTAATCTTATTATTACTACCAATAAAAAATATACAGCCAATTAGATTTGTGATGAAAATGATAAATAATTAGCGGCAATATTCTGTGGTAGTGGTGCTAATGATTCGTATCAGTAGATCAATTTATTGAAGGTTACAGGGGAAAAACACATTAAACCCAGATTCGAGATAAATATGGCAACATATATTTTAAAAAGCGTAAAAACAATAACTGTCTATCAAATCATCAATTGTTTAAAACTCTATACAGGTTTGCTCCTGTATCCTTCAAGTTGAAGAAATGACTCACTGAGTGGTGTTAAAAAAATAAATCGCAGATTTTTTAAAGTTTTATATAATCTGACCATAGAAATAGAATGTCAAAGAACAACAATGTCAATGAAAAAGTGATCCGAAAAACGAAGTGTAAATGTGTGAGTGAAATAGTGTTGTGTACACTACTTAATAATGTTATCGATGACTGTACCTACTTACGTCTTTCAGTGTGTCTCACATAGTGGTGATATTGACATTTTCAATCCAATTTTTCATCTGCGCCATCGACCTACAATACAACTACAACCCGTAGTTGTATTGTAGGTCGATGGCGCAGGTGGTTAGTGCACTCAACTCAGTATCGTAGGATTCGTAGGTAGGTAATTAAAACATTGCGTATAGTTCGAATAATTAATGGGTGTGTAATGTATGATATAATATATTTATATGGACAAGCACAAAAATAATATCATACCTACAGTATTAACGTGATTTGACTTACGTACACGTACTTTTTTGTTTGAGTAAATAAGTAATTGATTTTGATGACGTTAATTTCTCTAATTAGGTCTTACTTAAATTCTATAATTAGGTAGTACTAACAGATTTCCACACCTGACGGAGGCAGAGTAGCAGATCTTATCTTATATGTCATTAATGTATACTATCATATTCTGGGATATAAAAGATTATGATTATGACTAGCGACCGCCCGCGACCTTGTCTGCGTGGAAAGTTTTTTTGCTATCCCTCGGGAACAATTATTTTTTCGGGATGAAAGGTACCTATAACCTTTTCTGTACCCCTGACAACGTGTATGTAAAATTTCATGATTATTGGTTCAGTAGTTAAGACATGAAGGCGTAACAAACAAACAAACAAACGGACTTTCGCATTTATCATATTAGTAAATTTACTACTGGCACATCTTAATAAAATAACAAAATACCTAAGCAAAATACCCACCAAAAACTAAAATAGGTATTTTACTTTTGCATAGGTACTTAGATATGTACCTACCTAGTCAGTAACAATCTGATTAATGAACTATAAGTAATTTTTTACGATTCGAGTACGTAGGAAAATCAGACCTCAACAATATGTCAGCTAAATTAGCCTTTCATAGTATCTAAAAACTTAAACTTACATTTTCTAAAAACAACCGGTGCGGCAAGCGAATTCAATTATCACTGCACGCTATATCTATGGCGGCCTCTCAGCTCGTCGTCACAACCGATTACCTAATTCGCTTGCCGCTCCTCCAGTTCCGACCGACCGACTGACGATATGGTCACCCTACACTTTGATTATTCATAGTAAATAAATTTGCAAATTTCTCTAAAACGAATGAAGATATCGTGAAAATCTGTTAATTTTTAATCTGAATACAATTTTCACCAATATTTTAGACTTTACATTACAAAAATAGTATAAACAGGAGGTTCGCATGCTTTTAAAAATTTAGATCGCGATATCTTTGTCCCGGTTGCGTTACATGAGCAACGAATGTATTCGTAGCTGTCACAATGAATATGTGACGGCTACAAATACATCAATCCACCGGTATAGGCTCGGATTGATCTGAAATTCGACGATTTAACCAAAACATTACCTCAAAAAGTGGCGGATCTCCGGCCCACATGTTTTTGTAAAAAATTCTGCCGGGGAAGCCGTCACAATCATAACGAAACCTAAAATAAGAACGTATATCATCGCTACATTACTTCTAGGTGGTTTTAGGAAGGAATTATGCAAGTGGCACGGACGTTTGCATGCTCACCTTTTTCTGGTGTGTAGGCAAAGACATATTTCGTTATTCAAGCTCTAGCGATGTCACATCCGGTATAATTTTAGAAAAGTATTAAAAATATTCAGAATCAATAAAACTTGAAAATAACGAAATCAGTTTCTTAAAATGGTCTTTATTTAAAAAAAAAAAACAAAAAAATTACATCTAAAATAAATAGTATGGCCAATTGGACTGCCAGTCCTAGTTTATCGATTTTATCGATACTCGTGACGTCATCAGTTAGTCAAGCCCTATCGTAAAACAACATTTTACTATTTTACGCAAAATAAACTAAATTATTTATTGTACATATAAAATATGACTATATATGGCAAATGAAATTAATAAACTATGTTCCATACTGTTTTCTTCATCGATAAACGAATAAATGTAGTAAAATTTTGTTTTTAAAGAAATGTGTGGCAATATCTTATTTACCTGTGAAAATTGTGATTACTTGGATTGTTTCTTTTTGTCACATCACAATTACATAAAGGACAAGACACCGTGGCTCCACGATACCTTTATTAAAAAAATTAATTAAGATTCTCAAATATTTTAAGCAAAATGTGATTGCTCATTTGCAAGACGGGACGCTAGGGGCTCTTACTGTAAAAAAAGTTGGCACACTGTCACTTGATCCTTTGTCTCTTTTTTTCATAGACCGTGTCCGTATAACGATAACTTCTCTTTTCCACGCTCTATTGGTCTTCTTGAGCGCAGCGAAAATTTTTCTAAGTCTATGAATCTGACGTACAGCTGACTATAGTTACTATTATTTACTCTGTACATTAGACAAAAATAGTAGCATAAATAATTTTCACATGGCAATCGGTTATTTGACACATGCTCTAAGTTTGACACATAATTGACAGTTGACTTGACATTGACAATTGGTTGGATGGAGTTGAGAGCATCGGCGGCGGACTGTTTGTTTGTGTGCTTTTTGGAGTGAACGTTCTTTTCTTTTGTAAATGTGCACAGTCGCGGAGCTGCGGCGTTTCTATTAAATTGTTCCTTTTTGTAATAAAGGAACTAAAAATAATGATATAATTCGACCATTCTTAGAAAGCCAACTTATTGGTTATTGTTCTCCGGAGGGGAACATATAGAATGGTGAAAGATGGTCATAAATCTCGGTCTTTCTCTGTTTGATTCATTGTCTTTAACAAGTGCTGTGTGAAATGTGATCTAGTGTATCGTTTGAAAGGATTCTCAAACCCGCAGCAGGTATGCGTTGCTTACACTGTAGTTTCCTTTATCTGTTTATCAGCTGATGCAAGTACCAAACATCGACTTCAGTTTATTGATGGTTTGCAACCTAGAGTTTTAATTTATTAGTTAAGTCAAGTCGTCTATATTTTCCTATTGTAAATGAAGATTTACAAAATGCATTAAAAACTGTGTATTTGGTCAGAAACTATCATATAACATTCATTTATTCTTCAAAGATGCCAGTGACTTCTAATTAATTTCAACCACAACTATGTTTACGTATCTTAATTTAGTTTTTAAGTAGGTAGTAGTAGTCTTTATTCATGCTAATACTGAACTACCTATTATTATTTTTAGTGATCCTTATAATTATGATCACTTAAAAATTATAACAGGTACCTAGTTATTATTATATTGACCCCATTTTGAATGAAATGCTAACCAATAGTATCACAAAGTTTGGGTTTATACTTGTTTTACTATTATTCAACTACTTATACAATATATTTTGTCACTTGGTATCCAACAATAATCTCAAATTATTTATTTAAACAGGTGAACACCAGCAACCATGTCTGCAGATGAGTCCAGTGTGCGCGTTGCAGTCAGGTTTGTTTATTTTCTATCTATTTTTTACGATAATGAAGGATCATTGTTGTTTTACTAGAAAGTAACCACAGCAGTACTATTTAAAAAATCCTTTTTTTTTTAATAATAAGCATTGTTAAATAAGCAAATATCTAAAACTGAGAAATCCTTACCAACATTTAGTCTTTTGCATGTAAGATCATGTTACTATGAGCTATTATTATCCATGTTAGTTTTCAGGCCACAAGTATGATAAGGCATGATATAACAGTAACAAAGTATTATGATGCTTATTTATTTGATCTCCGAAGTCCAAACAAAAGAGATAAAATATATAAACACTTGTGTCTAGATTTGAATTTTGAAACTACTAGCAAACAGTTACTTTACAACTAACTAACATTAAAAATAAATAAATACATACTTACAATGAAATATTGTATTTTCAATGGATAAATATAGATAGCTTGTATACCAGCAGTAATAAAGTTAAGATTTTAATGTAAAACATTTATATTTTAAATATAATAAAAAGGAAATGTTCAACTTGGTAATAAATAATGTAAAAGAGCTTGTTATTATTTGTTATCAATTATTTGATTTGAATATCCTCAAACACAGATAGGTGATAACTGGTTAATTTAAGATGGATTTATCCTCCGATGAAGTATATCAGAAAGTGAGGGTTAGTTGCTTTATTACATGCATTTAATTAATCTCACTTTAAACTAAGTTTAATTTTGGGTAGGTATGGGCTTATGGGCAATAAATACTTAATATATTACAATTATAGTATACAATAGAATACACCTTTATAGTCTATTTATCCTTACGTGTCCTATTTGGTAAACAATCTTTACCCAACTCTTTATTAAAATAGTCATTTATTAATTACAACAAATGGTTTTCCATACATATAATACAAAATATATCGTCAATTATTAATGACAATTTGGTTAAGTTTACATATTTTTAAACAGCAATTTAAGTTTCAAAGACATATGACAACCTTTTTACTAAATTAATAGGACAAGTAACAGACTTATAGACATTTTAATATTTAGTCTGTATTCAGTCTGTCAATTGTTACTTATAAATAATTCTGAAATGATTTACTTTCCATAATTAGTGCTTGCAACCACTTAAAATCAAGTGTCAGTTAGTCAAGTCTCATGCCATTTAGGATGAGGTTGAATACAACTTAAAAAAAAACAATAAAAATTTCTGACTAATAGTTACGTGCAGCGGATAATAAATAAGCTACTGAAAACAGACTTTATGTTAATGTTTGGCCTAAAGACACACAATTCTAACACCTTTGTTAACTCATGTAGTAACATCTGATTGCATAGTTTTGTAACAGTACTCCTGAATTGTTTGAGGCAATATTTGTTTATTATTGCCATTAGTCACTGTCATATTGCCTTTTAGCTGTTTAGCTGATCTTACACAATGTTTCTTAACATTTTAAATAGAAAGACTCCATAAGGATAATCATAAAGATCTATTGACCTTTTGTGAATGATTCTTCAAAAATAGTTTATGAAAATAACAAACCAAATATTGAAAGTAATAAGTTAGTGATTTTATTTTTTTACTTTTGACTCAAGTTCTCGTATATATAATTAAGGATGTACACTTCTAAAATTTTCGCGCGTACAGTTCGTTTTTTATAAAACACTTACAGAAGGATTTAGTTTGGATTTATTGGTTTTTTGAATTCCCGACGTTTCGACACCTTTCCAGGAGCCTTTCATTAAGGATGGTTAAAACTTTTAAATTAACTGCCGTAGTTTAACTTTGAATGTTAATTGACACTCAATTATTCGATTGAATCGGCTTATAATGGCGAAAGTAGCCTTGAATGACACAATGCCAAAAGGGCTTTTATTTGCGTAACTGTCTGTTATAGTGTTAGTACGCACAGCAGCATATCAAGGTATACACTATACATATCTATAACTACGACACGCTATACAGTGTTAGAAAGAAAGTCACCTTGTCATCATTGGTGGATTTGTTTAGTGTGTGCAAATTTGCCAATGACTGCTTAGCTGTCAAAATTAAGGGCCAATTACTGATCAGCTGTCAAAATATTGACGTTAGTGGGCAACGCCCCTGGTGCATACGTCACCACCCGCCCCGTCTCGCTGCTCGCGTGACGTCATCAGTCAGTCAGTTGACCTCAGTAGACAGTGCGCACAGTTTATAGTGTCGTGTTGCGGCTAGTGAAGTTTATTTTATAAAAAAAGTTAAAATTTTTACAACAAACTGGAGTATCGGTAAGTAACTTTTTATAGTATTTCTAAGTAAAAATTTATCAAAAGTGTTAGTCTTTTTAAACAAATCGAGTGAGCGTTGACGAAATACGGCATTTCATAACAACTGTCAAGTTCTTATTTATAAAAAATAATGAATTTAATGAAACTTCATACACATAAGTAAAATATATTGGTCTCAAAAGTTAATAGAACTCATTTTTGATAAATAGTATAACATCTAGTTAGACAGAATTTAAATTTTCCATAGAAACAGAAATTTTCAATTATCTTTTTTAAATTAAGACATTTCAAAAATGTTCCTTGCTAACTTTTTAAACCTACATATCCTGCTTATGCTTATGAAGTTTCATTAAAATCGGTTAATTAATTTCGAAAAATAAGGACTTGAAAATGACGTTTTCGTCAATGCCCCTATCTCGAATTTATCGCGTTTCTTTTCAATGGTTTCATAATTATTATTATTATGATCGATAAGTGTAGTCTTAAATAGTTAATTCGCTTTTTAATAACTTGGCATGATAGATATTATGATTACGAGTAGCCATCGAGCTTCTCTTAGATCGATAGATTAAATTCTAATATTACTATTTTTTTCTTAATTTTGTTTTGGTTTTGTTATAACTTTATTATTATTACTTAAATGTTATGTTTTTGCTGTAGAGACGAACCATCTGGCTGCGGCGGTGGGAAGAGGGTCCATCACGACAGCGCTACGAGAAGGCCATAGGTAGATAGTCTGACCCATATTTAAGCACAAGAACATAAGAACATCCTCTTCAAATTGATAATGTGAGTAATTATCTTAGTCTCTTACATCTGCCCCCCTAGTCAAAAGTAAAATTTTTGCAATCAAGGATTTGATGTTTTAAAATTCGATGGTAACGAAAACTTTTGTCAATCCAATGCATCTTTCGAAAGCGAAGCAATTACGAAGATTTTTAAATGTAGGTTTGTCAAGGCCTTCCTGTGTGTTTTAAAAAATGTTGCAGCAGTATATAAAATAATTTCATTAGGTTAGGCATAATTAACGTGACCATTCGTCCCGTTTTCGAAAAAAACATCTTTCCAGATGTTTTGACAATCGATAAACATGAAATAGCTAAGTATATAATTATTAAATTGAGATTTTGCGCTTTCACAATGCTATTTTTATATTAAGATAAATAATTATATTAGAAAAATACTAGAAAATATAGAGCACCTCAGACGGGACTCGAAGCCGCACTTATTATTCTCATTTTTCTTCTTTTAAAATATTATATCGTATTTAAAATAAAAATAATTCATAAGTAGTTTTTGTTCTCATGACTTGGTAATTTTCCAAACATAAGCAGACACCTGTGATTTGATTCTTTGAACTTGCCGCCCATGAAAGAAACAAAAGGGGACGGATTCTTTTTTTTTGAGTGTGAGAGCATTCGAATAAGTAAAAATTTTTTTTACTTATCGGTTTAAACTTAAACTAAAACAAAATATGCGAGTCATTGATAATCTAAACATTTTGAACCGTTTATGTTTTGATTCTTTGAAATATTAAATTGTTGATTATTTATGGTGTTGAGATTTTCTTTGTTGATTTTGCATGTTGATATGTAAACCCGGTAAAGTGAAACCTTACCTTAGAAATAAAACACATTTTTTACGGATTACAGCGCGTATATTGTTAATTCAGGTGTTATTTTAGAATTATTTAGTTTGGATTTATTGGTTTTTTGAATTCCCATCATTTACTTGCCTTCCTTAACGTTTACTTGACTATTTAATACTTACAATGTTAACCCGCCTTTTAGCGGTGAAGCCTGCTCACTTGATTTAACACTGATTCACAATACGTAAATTCATTACGTTGAAAAAAAAATAGTTTTAAATAGTAGTGTGATTGGAAGTGTTTTTTTGTTTTAGATTTCCGTGGACATTGAGCGGCGGAGATCAAAAGAAGCTAGAAAGAAGCGAAAAAAATGAAGTAATGCCGCACCACACAGAGACAAGAAATGGTGGATGAGCTCTTTGGGTCATGAGCATCTTTGTTATTCTAACACGTTTTGATTTAGAGTTTATTTATTTACTAAATCCTGAACATGCACTAATTTTTATCGATGCCGATCTTATTACCTCTGAATGAAAATCGACATTGTGGTGTTAATAACTAACGTGGATTAACGTTTGCCTTATTAAAATTTATTTTAAAAATAATACTATTTCATGGTAAATTATAATACTTACTTACTCTCGGCCAACATTAATTCTTGCTTCTCGGCACGGGGCGCACCATTTCATTCTATTATTAAAATTTTTTTACATGTTACTTTTAATTTTTTCTTAGATATATTTGCATAAATAATATCACGTTTTATTTATTCATCTTGTTTTTTGTTTAGTTATCAATGTGTGTATTCTATGTTTAAATAAGATAGGAGAAATAAGTATTGTCAAAATATTTAATCAGTTTTGGACTTAGCTTACGTCATCTTCGCTATCGGTATTGAAAAAACAAATCACAATCAAAAAGCGACTCACTAAATTAAATAATTACTTATTTTTTTTATTTAAAACAACTTATTTATATGACTATGCTTATACATTACGTTTTTATATTATATTCCTGATTTCTGATGGTCTACAAATAAGTGCCCACAGGCACACATTTACTAGCGAGCATGACAAAAGTATCGTAAGTCCTTTGACTAGACCGACAATCTACCGCTGTTGTTCATTCAATTATGCTCTTTAAAGGTATGACGATAATGTTCACTTTACGTTTCCAAAATTGTTACAATAGAACAGAACAATGCAACCGTTTTTTTGTTGTTTGTGAATGTTTTGCGTTTAACAACCTTTTATTGCTTTACTTACCTATTTGCAATATTTGTGTGAATATTTTTTATTAGTCCAGTCCAGCGAGTCATTTTTATTTCTATTATAATTATTAACACTATTTTTATTATTAAATTGTTACATGTTGTTACTTATACAATACTAAAAAAAATACGACTCGCTCCAGATCATATTTTCGGACGGGAATCGA
Organism: Catoptria pinella; assembly: GCA_963556745.1. Classification (NCBI taxonomy): domain Eukaryota; kingdom Metazoa; phylum Arthropoda; class Insecta; order Lepidoptera; family Crambidae; genus Catoptria; species Catoptria pinella. The sequence continues at coordinate 12,935,302 of OY750761.1, forward strand.
ACCCGAGACCTTTGGATGTCGGTCCAATGCTCTAAACGCTGAGGTACCGAGTCACTATCTTTTTAGATATTTTGACAATTGATTAAAATGAAACAGCTATATAATTTTTAAATTTAGGATTTTTCAAAAGATAAGATTAGAGATAAATTTTTTCGAAAGATATTTCAATTGAATGTTGAATTCAGTTGAATTCCTTGCATTGATGAATTAACGCTGGCTTGCAGCGTAAGAGTGGAATATACTAGAAGCAATTCGACGATGCCACTAGTGACTCGGTAGCTCAGCGATCAGGGCATTGGATCGGACATCCAAAGGTCGCGGGTTCGATTCCCGTCCGAGGATATGATCTGGTGTGAGTCGTATTTTTCTAGTTTATTATTTGGTATTGTATAAAAATAGCATTGGGAATACTAAAATCTCAAATTTAAAAATGTTGTTGCTTCCTCAAAAAGTTGATTTTATTTACCCAGATTTTTAAATCTTAGTCGATATACTACCTACCTACCAACTGTAGAATCAGAAACATTGATAAAACAAGAAAAAAGCAATAAGCTTTTATTATGCCGTTTTGTTAGTTCTTTCGTTATAATTGATATAATAGAAAAAGGTTTTATTGTGATAGTAATAATAAATTATTTAATTACCGTATATACGTAAGTGTTTTATTTCCCATTTACTACCTACACGATATAGTGTATGATCAAGCAAGACATTCAAGAAAAATACCGAATTGTAAGCCTTATCTTGCATATTATCACTTGAAAGACGCGCAGCCTATTATTTCAATTTTATGCATTACCTATTGACAGTGAACAATTTTATGATGTGTATTGTCTTGCTTGACCTTGACCGACAGAGCTGCAAAAGGGTGAACGTCAGGATGGCTGGTTGTCTGCATCGGTTCGCGTCAAGCTGGTGACCAAAAATTGTTACCTATTGGTTACTATTTGCTACCTACAGTCAGTTAATTGCTACCTAACTATAAACCAAAATAAACGGATTGCAAAACTGCCGTCGTATCAGAGAACACAGTAACTTTGAAAAAGTCGTTTCGAGAAAAACGCGCGAAAAGTTTTTTGGAAACTATGTTCGATTGTGACAAATTTATGAAAGTTAGCAAACTAACTAGAATGTAGAGTGATTAAAAATAACGTTGCGCTAAAATGTGTATTTTTATTTTTTATGTATCTTTATGATATTTCGTGTTAAATGCATAACTGTGTTCTTGTTGGTAAAAAGAAATAAGAAAAATTAGTTGTACTAGACTAAATGACAGTAACTGACATAGTTACTGTGTACTAGCTAAGATTTACTAAATACTGTGATTAAGTTAAGTAAAGAAGCTGCTAAATTCTTTACTTCATCACAGTAACTGTTAATATACTGTTTTTTAATCTAATTTACTTAACAAAATTTAGTTGACTGTGAATCTAGTAAGTCAAGTTGCTGTATTTTAAGTTAAAACGACAAAAGCTAGCGATGGTTGGTCTAATCCAGTATTTTACAATACTGTGTTATAGACTAAACTTTGCAAGTTTTTGTACTAAAAAGGATATAATTTTCTTTAGTAAAATGAATTGAAAAAACATGAATATGGTCCAGGTAAATAAAACAAATAATTACTAATTATATTTTACTGGTAAAACAGCTAAACTAAACAAATCAGTCTCAAATCAAATGCCTTTCTAGGCTTTTACATTAAATAATAATCTTCTAAAAGTCTTACTGTGGATGAAGTCAAAAGAGTTATAAGTGGAATGAAGAATGGAAAAGCCGTGGGGCCAGACGGAATACCAGTAGAAGTATGGAAGCTATTAAAAGGTGATGGATGGGAGTGGTTAGCTTTATTCTTCAATAAATTGATGCATGAAGAAGCTATTCCCGATGAATGGTGTAGCAGCTCTCTGGTACCCATCTTTAAAAATAAGGGGGATGTGCTTGAGTGCAACAACTATCGAGGAATAAAGCTAATGTCACATAGTATGAAAGTGTGGGAGAAAGTAATTGAGCGACGGCTGAGAGAAGAGACTGAAGTTTCACAAAACCAGTTTGGGTTCATGCCTGGTCGAGGAACAACAGATGCCATTTTCGCAATTCGGCAATTGTGCGAAAAATACAGACGTGCGCATAAGAACTTGCACATGGTTTTTGTGGACCTTGAAAAGGCATACGATCGGGTACCCCGTGAGGTTCTATGGTGGGCTTTAAAAAAGAAAGGTGTGCCTGGAAAGTACGTGGAGTTGATCCGAGTTATGTATAGTAGGTGCAGTACCCATGTCCGGACTTCAGTTGGCACAACCAATAACTTTGACGTGGCGGTAGGCTTACATCAGGGGTCGGCTTTGAGTCCATACCTCTTTCTCATAGTAATGGACGCTCTTACGTCTGACCTACAGGAAGAGGCCCCCTGGTGTATGCTATTCGCGGATGACATTGTGCTAGTTGCGGAGAATGGTCAAGAGGTCCAGAGCAGATTGGAAGGATGGCGGCAAAGACTAGAGAGTGTTGGGCTGAAAATAAGCAGAAAAAAAACAGAGTACATGTTTTGTGATTTCGGCGGTCTCTCTGGTCTTATGCCTATAACTCTAGCCGGGATGCCTTTACCAGTCTGCTCCAGTTTTCGGTATCTTGGATCTTTCGTGCAAGGAGATGGGGAGATTGACCGCGACATTATGAATCGGATCAGCGCAGGATGGATGAAATGGCGACAGGTTACGGGAGTTACATGTGACCCGCGGATGCCTCTTAAGTTAAAAGGCAAAATTTATAAGTCCGTAATAAGGCCAGTAGTTATGTATGGATCAGAATGTTGGGCTATGAAGAAGATGGATGAAAGAAAATTACATGTAGCAGAGATGAAAATGCTGAGGTGGATGTGTGGTGTGACGCGAATGGATAAAATTAGGAATGAGTATGTGAGAGGAAGTTTGAAAGTAGCACCAGTGATAGAAAAGTTGAAAGGGAATCGTCTGGCTTGGTATGGGCATGTTATGAGAAGGGATGAAAGGCATGTTACTAGAAGAGTAATGAATATGGATGTTGAGGGTTGGAAAGTAAGAGGAAGACCGCAAAAAAGATGGATGGATTGTGTGAGGAATGATATGAATGTAAAGGGAGTGGATGAGGAGATGACGAGTGACAGAAAGGAATGGAAGAGAATGACACACTGCACCGACCCCAAATAAATTGGGATAAGGGTAGGGGGATGATGATGATGATTTATACATACAAAATTGTAAATCGCATACATTTTTATTTGTATTTGTATTTATATATTATGTTTAGTATTTTGGATTTTTTATTTAATAGAAACCTAGACAAATACTGTCTTAATATGAATAACATCACAAGAGTTAATACTTAGTTAAAACCCAGTAAATATTGTTTCCGCGCTCGAAAGGTCTAGGTAAAAAAACAGTAAGTAGTTAAATACTGTTATTTTGTTAAAGAACTTAAATAATCGATTGCCAGCATAATTCTCTTATAACACAGTATCTTAGATACTGTATTGTTGCTAGGTGATATATTATAATCTTGAAATCTTGAGCTAATCTATAACACAGTATTTAGAAAAAATGCTGTGTTTTATACTAGCAAGAGCGTTTTACTGTGTTCTTATCTAAAGTGTATTTCTTACGGTATTTATTGTTTGTTACCATTATCACAGTAACCTCTTACTTACTGTTTTCAAATTATGTAATACCTACATGCTGTGTTTTGTTTTAATAATTGGTGTTAGTTCGTAAAAGTTACTGTGTTTTTAGTAACCGTATCTCTGGAACCATAAGTGCTAAAAATAAAACAAAAATTTTGCCGGGTAGAGCTCTTGCTCATTATTACAGTAATACAATAAAAGTGAAAACACAGTAAGTAAAGATACTGTGTTCTCTGATACGACGGCAGAAAATGTCCAGCCATTCTGATATCAAGATGGCTGGTCCACTCTCCGTTTGTGTAAACTATACAAATTCTTGTTATTATTTCTTCTTTACTTCAGTAATTGTTACCTGATTGCTACCCTCACGTTTAACAATGTCTACCTTGTAGTTGTAACAAGTAAAAAGTTAAACCATTTGAAAATTTTACAGGGAATGGACTAAGGGTATTGAAATAAGCTAAAACGATTACAACAATGTTTTATTAAAATACATTTTTTTATGAAATAATATCTATTTACTAAAGTCATCCTGATATCAGAATGGTTGGACATTTTACAATCCCTCTATTTTGGTTTATAATTAGGTAGCAATTAACTGACTGTAGGTAGCAATTTTTGGTCACCAGCTTGACGCGAACCGATGCAGACAACCAGCCATCCTGACGCTCACGCAAAAGGCTCGTAGAATTCGTTTCACTCGCATGCAAAACCAAATATTATCTTCACTTTGTTAGTTTTAACTTAGCCTAAACATAATATGTTTTTATTCATTTTAGTGGCACTACTTAGCTTAGTGTTCAATCAGTCCGTTACATAAAAGTTTTGTAACATTAGAGAGTTCGAGTTGTGAAATTAAGATTATGGAAAAAGCTCCTTTAAAATTCTTCACAAACAGTTAATTTTGTAGATCACAGATAAGCAACATTTTCCTTAAAATAATGAAAGATATATTTTATATCTTATTTGCCTCTTATCAAAGTCAATAAGTCAAATTTTTTTATTCAAATAAATTTAGAACTTATTGCATTTTTTGCATTGTCTATATTTTCCTACCATTCGTTAGTGACTTTTTTATCTTTTTTGTGTAAATCATAAATTAAACACTATTTTAAATACTAAGATAATTAACGTAAGTATTTCCTCATTTAAAAGCTCGTTTACCATTCCAGCATACTTAAGTAAATCATTATAAAATAAATAACATAAGCAAACGTCACAGACAGTCATTTTTAGTTCCCGTCTCGTTAAATACACAATTACGTTAGTAAATCGGCGATGAGCATGTTTGAAATACAGTGTTCAATACAAATTTCTTTTGCACGGCAAACTCATTGAATCAGCAGCCGCGCCCGACGCACACTACTATAATCTATTTAAATAAACTAGAAGCGCATGGCGCACACATGCACAGTCGGTCGAGCACCACGACTTAGTCGAGACGGAATTACGAAAACACTATTTGTCTCATGCGACCGATTCTCCCTGTTCATTCGCATTCGGGTTCAAGGTCAAAGTGTATACACTTGATGTGCTGCCCACTGTACAATAGTAGTTGTGTAGTACAACTTAACTACTATCACAGAATACATAAGTTTACTCTACTATCAAAGAATAAATAAAACTAGACTCATAAAAGTATAATGTAAACCCAACGTTCGGGCATATACCTAAAAAAATTACGCGTCGACTTGAGAATTTATTTTTATTTTCTATTAGGGATTTTAAAAACTACTAACTTAACTTTGTTGAACTTCGAACGGATACTTACAGATGAATTTTAAATGGATGATTTACAAGGCAATGACTATCTGGTTTTACTAGGAACCGCGGCCGAGTTGATTCTACGACGACGCAATATTTGGAAAAAACGGATATATTTTTAGCATGATGCTACGAAACGATCGTAGTTTCAATGACAAGTTAAGGAGTGCCGAGTGATGTAAGCTTTGTTGTTTGCTTGCTCAACAATTGTCACAATTCGACGCCTACTAATTAAAAGTTATTATTGTTGCATGCAAAATGCATGCAACATTTTGTTATGCTGTTTAAAATGCAAATTTGACTCTAGCAACTGGTTTGGTCTCATGAAAGTCGAATGAATAACGTTGAAGAAATTGTCAAAATCCTGCTGTTATGGTTTTACTCTGAACTTTTGGATCGCCAAATTCGCCAACCTGCCTGCCAAGCGTGGAGATTATTGCAGCACTAATATTATACTCAGACTAAGATGCCTTAGTCCTGCGATGGATAACCTAGTGATAGCAGGTAGCTATATAGATGAGATAGTGGACAGAACACGCACTATTAACGCATGGCTATTAGCTACCAATATTTCTAGTCTCCGCCATAGGGATAGATGATTAATAATCAATATTAAATACAATGACTATTAGACTTGACACTATTCATACGACTCAAATCCAAATATTGTTAATTAAATCTGGTGTGTAATCTGGTGTTTAATCTGGTGTAAAAAATGTTACTTCATTATTATTAATAGTTACCTATACCTACATCTAAAACCTAAATTTTGCTGGTAATGATTTCCTCCTTTTCACGACTTAAATCATTAATAGCATAGCATGGTTTGATGTTGACAGGGCGTAGCTGGAAGGGTGATTTCTGAGCAATTTTTTCTTGTTCTTGCCTCGCCTGCATTACACGCGAAGTTTGATCCCTAATATGCATATTGCGTGTAGTTTATGACAGAGGGCTGAAGTATGACAGTTACTGTTGCTCGTTAGCAGTCCCGGTTTTACCAGATTTTCATTTCAGAAATGGCTGCGTTCAACTAAAATCATTACTTTACTTACTGTTAAAAAATAATACCAAGTTAATCACTTTAGTCTAAAAGTTAATTCAGACATCAGTTGGACAAAATAAGATAAGTTCATTAACTTGTTGCCGTTTTTCCTAAGGTGACTGATTTAAATTCTAATTTTTTAACCTAATCTGAAGGAGATTTAAGACAATTGACATGGGTATTTCAAAACATAACAATGTTTAATCTATTACGGAGTATTACGGAGGAGGAGCACAGAACTGTTAATGATCAGTTAAAAAGGTGCTAATCGCCAGTACAGTAAGCTATTTCCATGAAGAGTACGGGACTTCATGTCCTGACTATTCTAGAGGCTGAACCGTTTTAAAATATATGTGTACGTGGTAGTATGTAGGGTGTGGTACCGTGTGTGAGCGACTTAGTCAAATAAATATATTCCTTTAGTTTCATGGGTAATCGGGAACACTAGGAGTGAGCAATACAGTCACCGCTCGCACTTGCATTGTTGCAATGCATCCATCCAACCATGAACTCTGCCGTGTCAAATCGGCGACAATCTCCTTGAGAACAAGCCAACATCTATTTAACCTCAATGACCGCCATACACAACGTTGTGTAAGCGTTTGTTGCAAATGTGGTACGGGATTTGCAAGTACTGTTAAAAGTTTCGATTCTCAAAAAAACTTTTACTTTATTTTACATGCAGGTATCTATTTATTTATTAAATAAATTCCCAGATCTGATGGGATCCCCTAGCAGTCCTAGCTTGATGACTAGATTAGATACCGGAAAGGCGAAGCCTCTATCTATCGTAGAAGCGAACGGCTTCTATCTAGTAAATAAAACATTTAAATAACTTTTCTTATTTATTTTACGCATAGGCATTGATACAATTCGTAGCCAGTAGGGCACAGCCTAGCTTCCCTTCTTCTAAACAAAAACTAGAGAACTGTCGTTCGCATTTGAAAATATAATAAAATTCTTTTTATCTTTAGTCTGTAACCAAAGAGTTACAGAACACAAATAGTCTGCATATGACGCTTAAGGCGTCACAATACCCTAGTTACTAGCATCCAATTTTTGACACTATCAGTATCAGCAGTTATTAGGTTTTTTTAGTTATATTCTCTGAAAACAATCTGGAATTACAATTCTTATCTGAAATCTATCTAGTACTAGTTCTTTATCAAACTTCCTTGGACAGGATACGCCGCGGTGTGAAATGCAGCTAACATTAAATTTCGCGTAGAACAGTTCACCGGTTCCGTCTTTACTGCCAGTGCTTTGTTAGAGTAAATTGTCTTTATGTAGTGTTATCGCGCATCTACAGTTCCAAGTGACTGACTGACCCACATATACCCGCCCAATCAGATTAGCTGTACTGCAGAATTTTAATGGCCAACCAGGTGGGGCTGTTTGGGACATGAGTAACTTAAGTTAGAATCAAGATTGATTAGTTTTTACTTGAATACTGGCGCGTGGAATCTATGCTTATTATAGAACGTTGTCGGTGAATGGCACTTGACGTTGCAGGTTTTACATTATAGTCAGTGTTTTACCCTTTCGATCAAATAAAAAGTGAAGTTTGATTGATAAAGTCTGTGATTGAATGATGTTAACAATATAATTAAAGCTTTTACTCAATTGCTCTGTGTTGATCATGTCCATCAGCCATTTTAATGTCCTTACTGCTGGGGCACAGGCCTTCCTTATGGGTGGATAAGGAGGATTGGCCATGACCCACCACACGGCCCCAATGCGGATTGGTGGGTGCTAACGACTGTAAATGCAACCGGTACCAACGGCTTAACGTACCTTCTGAAGTATGGAGGAGCTCGAGATAATAAATTTTTGGTCACCCATCCCATGACCGACCCTTGCGAAAGTTGCTTAGCCTACGCAATCGATGGGCCCGGCGCTATACCACTGCGCCACCTATTCCGCGCTCTATGTTAGTCATGTTGTATTTTATGTCGATTACATACATACTAGCTAGCTAGGTAACTCTTTTTAATAGTATTTTTTTTACAACTGTAGGTCTTTTAAATCCGGAAAAAATAATATTTTACGGCAAGGTCATCTAAAACAAAAATAAAATGGCGGTCATTACAACAGGAGAGGGGATGGACCCCACGTGTGGGTGTTTTTGCCGTTAAATTAGGTATATTTCATGCCTTTAAATTATCGCTAGTACAAGACCTAAGACATAGTATTAAACAAGTGAATGCTTTTGGAGAATTTTAGAGTACGAAAATTTTTGATACATATCATGATTTCTCTTGTCAATACAAAATGTAAATAATTATCCTATAGTAATTGTAGTTTTAGCTTATTATTACATTATTAGCTTTTTTGCTAATCAGCCGTTTATGTAAAGTGCAAAAAAGTAATTGCTCGACTATTGCAAATTTGCGATTGACTTGGCACTTATCGTCACCATCGCGCTGTTAATTAAACAGGTTAAAAAACTGTTAATTGCAAAGTAAAGTGGTGGCAGTGTATAGAATATAATTAGCTTCAAGAAAATGTAGCCATTGTTAAAATAGTGAGTGTAGTTATTAGCATCGAATTCGAAACCCTCTGTTTTATAATCAGCGCTACTTCGGTTTCTCATGATTGGTAATATTACCTGCTGCCAGTTATAACTGGATAAATTAAATAGACAAGTAAATATTTGATTCTACAAGTGAAAGGCATTTAGAGGATAACACCAAGGACGAATCCACACGTATATGGGTTTACTGTTAATTATTAAACAATTTTCATGAAAATCGATTTTACTAGAAGTTTGACCTAGCTAGACTAATTCCCAGAGATATTTAAACACAACCTACTAGCTAGTTAGTCGGTCCTTATTTTAGTTTTACCAATAACCTTAGAATAATAACAACCTTGACTAAATAAGCAGTTAGTTAACGATTTTTGACTTCGATCTTTGATATTAACAATATTGGTATCATGAAGATATACCGATTACAAAATATGTATTGTTATTGATATAATTTTAGTTAGCTGATATTATTCCTCATAGTTAAGCATTTGAACTTCGTAGATCGATTTATAAGCCCATTAATATCTCTGCCTGCTAGTTACTAGAAGCTACATAAAACACTCACATGGTCGTATATCGTACGAAATAGCTTCTGCCATGAACATTTTGTCACAATGAACGATTTGTCAGAATTTAATCACTTTTAACTGACTTCAAAAAAAGGAGGAGGTTATCAAGTCAACGGTATGTTTTTTATTTTTTTTATGTATGTTTTAACATAACCTCACCAGTTGTTAACCGATTTCAATTATTCTTTTTTTATCTGAAAGAACATAGTTCGTGTGTGGTCCCATAAAACATTATAGAGATCTGGCTAGTAGTTTTTTCATATACCTAAAAATTTTTCATAATTCTTTTTCTAATCTAGAATTCTATCAAAGCCAAATTGTTTAAGTGGACATAGCGATGTCCGTGTCCGCCGATTGTTCAACACCTAAAGTGTTTGACAATACATCTACCAACTTTATTGTTTAGCCGACGCGGACTCAAAACATGGTATTCCAAAGAAATAAGATACAAATTCGTCCCGTGTTCTTATAAATCAAATCCGTGCTATCCGCCAGGATCTTTGCTCTTACTTTGAGGAAAGAAGACATACTTGGTTAATCCTCGTAACAAGTTGATAAAGCTCAAAATGACGGATATAATTCATCGCAAATGCGCTCGTGCGGTATGTGGCACTGTCATTTATGGCACCAGTCGTACTTCCATAATTCCGTTGTAAGGTCGGTCTGAGCCTTAATAGTAATACATTATACATGTGCTGTTATTTTAATGTGGCTATACTCATTCGATAGCTAAGCAATGCATTTAAATGTTTATATTGTTTTGCAACTTTATTAATTGAAATTATGCTGTCTAATGGTTTTTCATTGTCGTCCTGCTCAAGTGTACATAATTATTTTCCTTTGTATTAGAATTTAGATGCATTATTAAATTTGTTTCTTCACATTTGCCGGTGCTTTTGAATGGTTCTGTCGATTCATGTTTATCTTGTCGTAATGTAAATTGACAGTTCTTTAGATTTTGCCTTGGTCTAATTCTTGTAGGTATATTATGACAAATTTAGGCACTAAAAATAATGACATTCAAATTACCTGGGAAAATATATATTTTATCTTTTTGTTTCATAATTATCTTAAGAATCTCCAGAGATCATTGACCGGTTCATTTGCAGAATCATATTTTAGATCTAGTCTAGACATAAGGAATATAGCGCACACTCTTTCAAACATATTCCAAGTAGAGTTTGACAATTCTACAGCATTCTATATTCTACTTCAGATCATTCGAAGAATGAAATAATACTTTTCATTCTCTCCCATCTTCTTATGACTACAGTTCTTACTAAGAAGCTAAAACAACGGGAAATATTTATAAAACATATAAACTCAGTAGGTCTTCAAAATGAAGTAATTATGTGAGTAAGTTTTTCCAGTAATAAATAGTGCTTGCGGAAATATGTAATACACGCTAGTACTATTATTTATTCTGTGGTAATAATAAAAAGAATAATTCAGTAGATTCTTTGTATTCTATGCCGCCTTTTTTATTTCACTTAGTGAGATAATTCCTTCTACATTGGTGAGATGGCGCTGGCTTGCAGCGTAAGAGTTGATATACTAGAAGAAATTCGACGTTCTCACCAGTGACTCGGTAGCTCAGCGGTCAGAGCATTGGACCGGATATCCAAAGGTCGCGGGTTCGATTCCCGTCCGAGAACATGATCTGGTGCGAGTCCTATTTTTTCTAGTATATTATTTAGTATTATATAAAATAGCATTGTGAATGCTTAAATCTCAAAATTTAAAAAGTTAGTGAGATAAGTCAAAATGGCTGGTATTGAAAGGGCCAGTGGTATTTGGAGGTTTTTTACTGCCTACGTACGTTGTCGGCGGTGTCGTGCGAGTGGGTGAGTCCAGTGGGACATTCAGCGCAGCCTCCCACGCCTGTTCTACTTCGCCGTAACCGGTGTTAATATGTTGTCATAAGATATCAATGCCTTTGATAATCCATCCAAATATTGCAAATATTATGCAAACATCATAGGTATTGTAACATTTTCTGCGAATCTAAGGATTAGTTTGGAAAGCTTTCAATTCGATGCCTTAACATGGATAGCCTAAGTATGTCATGCTCTCTTTAATCATTTCTGCGGTGGTGTCGTGTGAGGCGGGTCGTTACGTTCCCTCAAATATGGTTGAGCAAAGCGATGGCTGCCATGGCTGGTTCATGCGTCATGCTCATGAACGGGTGTTGCCAGTGGGAATGGGTCTGCTTCTGCCTACCTGTCTTTACGTTTATTGAATTGTATGGATTTTTTTTCATAACAGCCTAGACTGAATAATTAGAATTAAGATTGAACCCTATAAATTGATTCAGTAGAAATGAGCTAATTAAATAATGTTATTTATTTATGAATCTATGTTAATTGTAACATGTATGAATGTAATGTCTGGAAACGATATACGATGCTGATAAGTTTTTTGCGCCCATTTTTCTTGTCAGCTAAAAGACGTCATAATGGCCACCCATTATTAGGGTAAAAGAATTGACGATTTAAAAATGCTTATTATGTGAGCTTATTTGAATAAAGAATATTTCAATTTCAAAGCAAACTCATTTATTATGGACACAATTTTTAATGCTTTGTTTTTATAACACGGAGTAGATTGTTTGTAAAACTAAATATTTGTAATCGGTTTTAATTTTATCGATAGTCACTCAAATAAATCAAACCATTAGACAAAGTTTGTTTTTATTTATTTGAAGCTGCCAATCTAAAGTGTGCTAATTCATTGTGTCCAAGGCCTTGAATGCACTTTGTATAGGAACCACCGGAAATTTCTTTTAAGTACAAGAAAATAAATTGTGTAATTGTGAATGGGAATACACGGTCGGTGAATGGTACAAAATCCCTATTTTTATACACGATGACACAATTGGTGGCGATATCCGGACTAATGGATACCTTCATTGAAGAATACTGGTTAATACTACAAAGTGAGTATAAATTGCTACATTTTTATAAGGAAATACTGTTATTTGATCCCTTGTTATAAAGTGAAATTGTATACATTGCATTGATATAAAAAGTTCAATGTCTCTAGATCCTCTCTTTTATTTGGTCGGTTGATTTGGATTCACTTTAAATACCTATGAATATTTCTCTCTTTACTTCATCAAACTTACTATAATAGCACTGGTGTTCTGGTCTCCTTGTAAAGGTAGAACGACAGTAATGCAACAAAGACATTCTTGTATAGGCATGCGGAATAGTGGCATTTTCATTTCAATGGACTGACGGCTGCGCAATACTAGTGCAACTGCAACCTCTTGTAACAGTAACAGTTTTCTATGCTTCGTATTGTAAAGTTAGCTATATACTCTATCTTGTAAAGCAGCGAACTGTCAAAATAGTGTGGGTGGACTAAGGAATGCGCATAAAAATCCACGAGAAATATCACTTTGTAGCGAGAAATGATCTGCCAATCTTTAACCTACTTGATGCATTGCTCGAAATGCATCTATTTATGCACATAAGTACATATTTGTTCTCCTTCCAGTATTATTTAACCCATTTCCTCTATTCTCTTCCCCTCATTACAATGAACCAAAGATGTCACTACTCAAGGTTACCTGAGAGAGTTTGCTACATAGCAATAAGGCCGCCTTTTGTGTACTCATTCTAGTTTATTGTTTGCTTCTTTGTAATGTCTTTTTCTAGTGTGCAATAAAGCGTTTTATTATTATTATCTTTTAGTCTATTTATTAATAACTTGTAAAACATAACTATAAAACATTTCAAAAACAATCTAGAAAATAGAGAGATTAAATCTAGGATTTACCGAGTGAATGGTGGTAAAAGCAAAATCTCCTTAAAAAACAGCTTCAATAATAAACAGCTCTAAAATGCAAGAAATAATATTAAAATCTGCATAATTACTGTAAAGTACCTACGCACATATACGCTGATATTAGAAAACGACTTTTAAAGTCGGATCGGGCCAAAGAATCGTGGTTTCGCTTTCTCAATTTTATTTGTAAATTCTTAAAGCCCAACCCGACTTATAAGACGATTTTTAATATCAGATAATATGCGTAGGTAGGTACTTTACAGTAATTATGCAGGTTTTAATATTATTTCTTGCTTTTTAAAGCGGTTTATCTTTGAAGCTGTTTTAACCCCCGACCACGCAGCGCAAAGTGGGGTGTTATAAGTTTGAAGCCTATGTTTGTGTGTTTGTACGAATATTCGTAGTGCCTAAACGGATTAAGCTATTTCAATGCATTTTTTTTAATTGAAAGCTAATCTAATCAAGATGGTTCTTAGCTACGTTTGATGGAAATCCATCTAGCCATTATGGAGATGGTTAACTGCCTGCCGAAACGATAAAAGATACAGAGGTGGTGCTTTGCATGCTGACTAAAGTTAAAATCTGCAATATCGCGTCTTTTGCATAGATAATACTTTAAATTAATATAGAAATTTCTCTTTCAGATGCAGATTCTGTTCTACAGTCTTTTCTTCAATGTATAATAATTCGAGCGCTAGCATTTTATCCTTCCGATTTCCAAATGTTATCAAAAGCGGTGCTACCACGGTTGTTGCAATGCCTGCCGTGCCGCAAACCACCGTCACCGGTGCGCACCGCACAATCGGCACAATTAGCGATAAAATCGCGATTCCAATAAGACGTCCGCGTCGCAACGCCAGCCCCGCTCCACCTCCGCCACGTCCCGGCTCTAGTCTAGAGGTGTGCCACTAGTCACTGGAACTGATCCAAGTATTACTTTACAGTTTACAGTGCTTACCTACCTTAAACTGAGTATCCTGCTTTTTTAGATTAAAAACTAAGAGATTGCTTTTTATCCCCTTTTAATCACACTTTCGTACATCTTCATCTGTTGGAGTCTCCTCAAATGTTACGGCCACCGTGATATGCCATTGAATATTGCAATTGATGAACCTTATGCGTATAGGCATAATTATTGCCATATCACGGTGTGGCCGTAACATAACACTTTCAAATTTTCTCGATCTCTTTCCTTTTTTTACCGACTAATGTCAATCACTTATTACATATGTTTGATTTGTAATAATATTTAACTTGCTGGCGATTTGGGCCTTACTGTAAGTCTGCATGTAAACTTTTTATAAATAAATAAACATAAACGTGTTATTAAGATTATTAATTAACAGGTGTTATACTATATCCAAGACACACCTCTAGTCGCGTGCGCCGGTTCCAGGCGGCCGCACCCATTGTGTAACGACACCACAACAATAGCTGCGATCCTATAAGCGCAGTGCAGTGCTCTCCTCGAGCGAATCGAATGCACATGATTTAAGATGCCTGTGGCATTATGACGACACATGGTCATATTTGATGTTTTTTCAGTACTAGAGGTGTATAGTTTTGTAGTACCGTAAACAATTTAATATTAGATTTTAAGTGCACTTTTGCCTTTGCTCTAATATCTTAAAACGGGAGAAGTTTCAGCCAGTATACGTATATTAGGATTTTAGTAGATTGTCTGAACTGTTATTTTACGTACTATTTGTTTCCGGTTTATCCCTCTTTAATCAATTTTGATTTCTTTGACGAAAGCCCCGCGATCGATGACCGCAGGTTTGTTTACAAAAGTTGCACTAGCGTGAGTGCACTGCCCTTGTGCGGAAACGTGCGCAGTTTTTGTTGTTTTATGACTTATGGTGATTTATGCATGGAGGGCGATAGTTATTTATGTATAGTTCAATTTCCAATTCACTAAGTGCACATTTAATTTCATTGCTAACCAATAGTTTTCAACTTGTAGTGAAGTTAGCCATATTTTTTACGACTGTATACGCCACTGCGTGAATTTAGTAAATTCATTGCTAATTGCTAATTATATCATCAGCCATTATGGAGCTGGAATGGAACCAGACTTTCCCTGTGAATTTGGGTCATCATCATATTTCAACTCACCACTACGCAGAACCAATGCCGATTGTTGGGTGTTCACAACTGCAAATGCTCTGAAGAGGTCGAGATTACAAATATTTAGTCAACCATCTCATACGCTCATACGTACTCCATACATACCGTTCTGCTTAACCGTTGAGTTAAAGTTACTGCGCCATCTAACTTTTCATTTTGTCCTGTTCCGCCGTTTTGCTAGATATCACATAAATTATTTCCCAGATTACCGTCGCTATTTCGTAATCGTCGTCGTTAATATTTAAATTATTAAGTATTCATTAAAAATACATATAATTCCATAAAACCATTACACAAAATTCCTATTTGTATGACATTCATGACGAGTATTTGATGGGCAACTCCAGCCGACGCAATTGACACTTCCGTCGCATCGTGGAGGTCTAGTGCGCGCGCGCCGTTCGCTGGAACAATGCAATGCCACCATAAAATTTATTCCTGGAATCTGCAGGGACACTGCGATGATCTAAATGGAAAAGCTATCACTTATGAGAAATAATGCGCTTGTAATGACACAATTATTATGTAAATAAGTGTCTTTATAAAGTGTCTAAGGTCTTACATTGAACGGCGGTTTGGCAGTGACTTATACATAATTTCATGATTAAAACAACTAATTTAATTAATTTACCTATTAAAGTTACCGAATAAAATTAACGAGTTCGCTAATGAATACTACTACTTTATTTTTAAACGTCCGGTACGTACCTAGTTAAGTTTCTAATAACTTCCGGATTATTTTATTACTTTATTTGTCGTGTGGGCGGAAAAGATAAGTCTAAAAATTGGTCTGACAGCACCCAATTTATTGCAATAATTTAACTTATAACACAACAGAAGTCTCTGGTATCTTTCTTATTGTGTAATAGTAATTTACAGAAAAGTCACACATCTTTGTTTTTTGCACAAAACTGGCAAGATTTAAAATTACACTATACAACAATTTAACTGACACTTTTTGACTCACTGACTTACTTAGCTAATAAAAACCTATTTTCTTCCCAGGATCCGGCCGCAAACACCAGGGGAGATCCTCGAGGGATGTGGTGTGTGCGCCCGCGCGGGCGGCGCGGCGGGCGAGGGCGGCGTGGCGCTGGGCACCGAGCGCGCCTTCACCTTCGACTTTGCCTTCGAGCCCAGCACCGCCCAGCAGCAGGTCTACGAAATCTGCGTCAGGAAGCTCGTCGAGTCGGCCCTCGACGGCTACAACGCCACAGTACTCGCCTATGGACAAGTAAGTTAGAAAACCCTTCACGTACACTGTTGACTTCGCCTTCGAGTCCACCGCCACCCAGCGGCAGGTCTACGAATCCTGCGTCAGGAAGCTCGGTCCTCGACAGGTACTACGTACAATTATTATTATTTTTCATATCTGCTTTATTGCCTGTATACATTTTCACTATCACACCTTACTGGTTGACTAGGAGAGAATGCCTTTTTAACATTAAGTGCGTCATTTGCAGTATTTTTATAAATAGCAATAAAGATCTATGGACAAGTAAGTCTAACGGGTAAACCTACTTCCCCGTGGTACAACCAGATGGGCCATGGGTACATTTACTTCCGTCTGGTATAACCAGTTGAACACGGCAGTTATACCATGGGTCGGGAGAGTAAAAAACGTTCAACTTTGATAGTCGTTATGGGTAGTCGCGTGATTTTCATACACTATCGATACCAATAACGGGCGAACGGATAAGACCCAATACGTTCGTAAAACCAACATTACAAGTTATCTCAAAACCCCATAGTGTAAATATTATGTCATCGAGTTTCATTGCAACTAGGAATAGGATCCCTCCGTTCACTTGGATCCACTGCCAGGCTTATAAGAGTCTTTCTGTCTAACTTAGATTCTAACTTGGAAACGTTTCATTGTTCACAAAACCGAGTGTCGACCTCATTCGTCTAAAAATATGACAGCACGCCAGCTGCGGCGTGATTGTTACGTTTTCCGGCGGCCTAGGGCCCAACAACCGCCCGTTGTTCTAGTGCACTCAGCTCCTTATACGGACGGCAGAAATCCACCAAGGCCCCGACGAGAAATATAGCATGTAATGACAGCTTCTAACAACGACTACACATGGTAATCATAGGTTTGCTTAATAGAGCGAGCCGTTAATGTGTGTCCTTTGAGCTCATATTTCTATTTGCTTTAATATCTAATCGACATCAGTATTGTATCATAATGGAGTTGCGATTGTAGACCAGTCTTACTTCTTTTTAAAATATGCACATCATAGGTGTCCTATTCGTCCATGTTTGTGGGTACATGGTAAAGTAGTATCAAAACGTCAATTATCTCCTACTATGCAGGTTTATTGGTAGTTTAAACTATACCTATCATTGCAGATCAGGAATAAAATAACTATTATAATTATAAATGACAAAAATTAAATATTTTGCTGGTGACAACTTTCGAAGCCGTAAAGTTAACGTTAATTGCTGGATCGGTATTTAAAAGCAGGTGCCATAATCGGCGATCGTATAGTAACGACGGTCACATTAGGCGCCGTGAAGGCCGCAGGCGCAGGCTGGCTGACATAATCGCAGGTGGTCTTAAGTGTTTATTGATTGGATGACACTTAATGATGGACAGCGTTCAGAAAACAGGATCTTGACGATCTAAGCTAAGATATAATCCATATTATAAACACCTATATTTATTAATAGATCTTTGTAATTATAGGAAGGTTAAAACGAATTTGGGACGGAGTTGTTTACAATATAACCTTGACTGAAGAGCTAAAGAGGGTTAGACCCTCGGTAGTAAGCAACTTTTAATGGGGTACATGAAGCGGAAATCATCCGATAAGTGTCCCTTGCAAGTTTTTATAGAGCTTCTTTTAATAGATTATGTCAGCAGGATATATCTTCACCATATTATGCTATTGAATAAGTAATACATTCAGTAGATAAGATAATATTGACGAGCTTGACAAATCTGGAAACATGTAAATGGTGTCCAAGAAATATCACTTCCAAATTCTTCCAAGGATTTTTTCTATGCGATTGAGCTACAAATAAAAATAGAACACTAGTAAGAAATCAGTCAACCCAGCATAATGTAGAAGCTGATCTAATAAAGTTCACCTTTGGAAGCAAAATTTGTAAATTGGTTCGTAATTTAATTTACGCCTCTTGGTATTGAACGAAAATTTTATGTACGTACTTGCACGCTTTTATTGAAATTGCTTATGACAAGATTTTTTCATATGGTGTATAAAAAGTACTCTTGTTAAAATAAAATTAACTGTATGTACTGTTATACTCGTCTACTTTAGTGTAACTACATACAATTGAGAAAATTGAAAGAACCTACTCCAAACTATCTATCTACCTACATCCATTAAGTTCGACACAATCTCTCGATCGGAGACTTAACCGTTGCAATGACATTTACAGGCTTAAGAAATAATCACCCTTTTGACAATTTCCGGACTCATTAGTCATGTCATTACCGAGTCAAATGAGTTCATGCGGCTGGCCAATTCGCCTGGTTTAGCAGTACAGTCCACCTTACCGCCTGCATGGCAATGTAAATGAACTGCATTATGCTAAATTGAACGCCCACTACTCATGTTGAGCAGATTAAATTATTAACTTCGTGGACAGTGAAACGGACCTTGTAATAACCAATGAGTCCGCAATATTTAGTTTTTTTTGGGGTTTGTATAATGGATGGACATGAAGGATCATGGACAAAACAGTTTTAACCGATTAAAATTAAAAGAGAATCAATTCTTGCTAAAGTATGAACTTTAGTATAAGTATCACATCACACCCGACACCCGTAGCCGATAAAAACGTCTAGTCTGGCGTCGCGTAGCTCATTACTTTTTCACAGATATTAAACTTTGTGATACCGATTGATATGTGTTTCAGACTTTACAGAATACAAGTGGTTTACTTATGGTAGCATCTATGCAACGTTTATCAGATGTTTTCTTTAATTTCTTTCTTTTCATACACTCCTCATTCTGCTGGGCCAGCCTTAAACAAAGAGATGCATGCTATTACTGCCATAGTTAGTCGCAAATAAATATACCTAATGAGTCACGATAGTTATTTGAAGTACTTTCACAGTGACAAGTTAGTGCCGCCTCGTATACCTACCATGTTAAAAATAATCTTGTTACTGTCCAGTAGTTACATCATGTCGACGTTACTATTTCTATCGCTTCCTAGAGTCAAAGATTGGACTTACAAATCATCATACATTACATACACGGCATCAACTTACAAGTAATCATACATTTTTTTAGATAGATACATTTAACAATGTTAAAAAAAAAATATCTTCTGTGCCATACATAACTGCCAAAACAATTGTTTGGAAGCATTAGAACTTTTGAGGGGAAACGAGGACGATAAAAATGTTCTAGTTTAAAGGATCAGCAACGCCTGAAATGATAACAATAATATTTTTTATGGCACCGTATGATGCAACTCCCAAGGCCAAAATTAAAATGCAACACATAAAAGCTGCGAACGAGTTACATCACAATTATGCACGGAATCGCAACCGGCCGAATTCCTCGCCCGCCCACGTGGCACCGGCTAATTATGTTTATAACAAAAACGTCTCAATGGCAAAGAATAATGATTTGCATGTTCTGGCGAACAACAGAAGTGTGACTTGCGCGGGCGGTAAGGTCCCCCGCCCCCGGTCGCTGCCTCCGACTAATTATGCGGTTACATGCTAACCCATTAGCGAAAACGATAATTACCACTTAACCATCTTCCTGTGTCGATACTGAAGGTTGTGAAGTCCTTATTATTTTAGGGATATGAGAAATCGCACCTTAAAAGATTTTAAAAGTAATGATTTGAAATTTTACTATCTTGCAGCAATGGTATGACTTGTCGTCGTCTAGATAAGACTCGTCGGTATCTAAAAGACATTGGCCATGACCTGAATCAGCCTACCATGTTCTTGACATTCAAGTACAATTATTAAAAGTTGGAGAACATTTTTAAGCTAAGTCTCGATCTGTGCCACTGCTGAATCGGATTGATATTTTCTTTGTAAATGCAAATTCAAATAATTGTGCTAATCATAGAAACTCATACTAAGAAATAGAGATACTCGTAGTAGCAAGTCGCAACTCACCATTCATAAAAGGTTTCTCAATATTAGTAGGAAGTACTTCCGCCAAACAACTAAAAGAGGTGGATCGTTCATAAAATCGCAAACAGACGATGGCCCGACTGAGGTAACACTGGCGCATATGCGGTGGAGCTCGCATTTGGCTAGATTAACGCTGACCTGATAGACAAATGGGGTTTTTGACTCCAATCAAAGTACGAATTTATAACGGACAATCGCGCCCCTGATTGTAATGTCTATGTGTCTATACTTCTACTGAACGAATGATTACATTTTGATAGTACTTTCTAAACGATGAAAGTGATCATTTAGAAACGAATTCTCTACCTCTACTTAAAATCGTCAATTTTATGTAAGCACTCAGCTTAGTCTAAAAAGGAGTGGCGAAAGAATTTGTGGAATTCTAAACCCGGATCTTATCGGATCCTAAAAATTGTTCTCAATCAATGCATAATTTATTTAATAAATTTAGTAAAGATTTTTATAGCGATGTTAATGATATCAGATTGTTGACTTTTTAAATTATATTTTTTTTTTAATGGGTGATCCCTGATTTCATAAATTCAATGAACACATAGATAACAGAAAAGCATAATCAAATTTAACCATTACATTTATAAAGTAATACTTAGCGATTAACCCACTTTGTTAATTATTGTTGTATGTAACCGCAATCCATCACGGACACCCAAAATGAGTGTTGTCATTCAAACGATTCTATTATTTCCATAGCCCATAAACAGTCAAAGACAAGTGGTGCTTGCAAGCAATGCTTTCCTTTTATTATCAAATTAATAATAAAAGGAAAGCATAATCTTATATATCTTTCCATTTGATTATGCTTTCCTTTTATTATCAATTTGATAAATCTAAATATTTAATTAGTTGTGTGTGGGGTTGTTAAATACAGGGGTTTGTATTTATTCATCTACTATTCAGACACGTGCCTCCATAACGGCTAGTATATTAGATAGACCCCATTGTAAAGTGTCAACAAGTAGACCCTGTTTCCGATATCAGAGTAGTTTATCACCGGAAATCCTATACTACTCATCGAAACCACTTGTCTTTGACTGTTTATGGGCTATGGAAATAATAGAATCGTTTGAATGACAATACATATTTTGGGTGTCCGTGATGGATTGCGGTATACAATAATAAACAAAGTGGGTTAATCGCTAAGTATTGCTTTATAAATGTAATGGTTAAATTGTAATGACATTTCAAAATTATATGATAACGTATTTAATTGATTTTGCCAAACTTCACTGATCAAAGTAACCGGTTAAGTACGCACGACAGTACGTCAGATTATACAGTTAAACTACGAAAACAGCTTTTATTACGTAAGGCATAAAGACGGTTTCAAGGTCAACATGTATAGTCTGAGGTGCCGTAGTGTGTACCTTATGATCATGACATTCAAAGGCCTCCAAAATATGCCAACCAACGTTTATTTTTAATAATAAACCGGTTTCACTGGGTAATTATGTGAAATAAGCAACGATTTTATGGAATCACAGACCCCTGTTCAACGGTTTTTATAGTAAATTCGAAGAAACTAGTTTGATTCTCAAATCAAATGTTTGTATGGTTGTTTAACGATAATTTATTATTAGGAATTTACTAATGACATTCCATGATTTACCATTTGACGTCATGTTCTGTCCTATCATATTTATTAGAGAAAGGTAAAAGAGGAGTATAATATCCCATATTTTCTGGATATCAGTGATTGCTGAATTTTAAGGATTAACAAATGCTACTAACAGTGAAAAGTGTATGGTAAAGAAACTACTATATCTCCCTACGATCATGAATACATTTTCTATAAAGGACAATGTAAACTTGTAAGAAAGCGGTACATACAAGGGCTGGCCGATTAAGCAAAAGGCGACATTATCACACATTATGATGCGCAAGCGGCTCAAGTGTTCTAGCGCCGCCGCCGCCCTTATAAGGCGGGCCGGTCGCTTTGATCTATATCGGATGTTCGTTCGCTTCCTGTATCATGCGCACGTCATAATAGCATTCCATCAACAAATAAAAGGAAACCGAAATTCCAATTCTGGAAATCACACTCAAACGAGATTTTACAATCTAATGCGTTGATGTCGCCTTGATATACTGAAACGCAGTTAGATATTTCAGTGACTCGTTAACTATATCTAATCTATTTTATCTAAGCGATGAATAAATCGATAAATGTGTATTTAGATATAGCGTATCAAATGTTATCCAATTGCTACTGGTCACCAATAAATTGAGATGCCTATGCCAAAAGCCAGAACTTAAATCTCCTTTATGTCGTCTACCACGACCTCCATGACATAGATTGAGTTATAATGATACTGATATCAATACGCTCATTGAATTTAAAAAAAGGTAAAATTAATAAAATACAAGTCAGGTTATTTTTTTTATTTTAATAAGAACAAATAACAGGGGAAGAAAATAGACGAGACAACACGTGCGTTTACGTTACATTTTTAAAGCGCGAAATTTGAAAAGTATCTTTGAATCGGCCATAAAAATATCGCCGATGCCAATATATCGGTAAACCTGAAGTATCGCCGATATATCGGTATCGGTATCGGATGCATCCCTATTATATAGTTCAACCGTATGTTTGAAGTAACAGGAAGTGAAGTGCTAAACGTTTCGCTGCTTGCTTAAGTAATGGGTCTTCGTGGGTGGCTCTCGGGTCTAAGTTATCAACTTTAATGTGCAAAACCACTTGAACACGCAATGTATGAAAGTAACCTGTACTTTTATATTAGTTATTATAAGGGAATTTCAAAAACCCGAACCCTTACTTAAGTTGAATCATTCGTCATATTACTATCCTATTATATAACTTCTTTTACATTATTTGGTTTTTACTTATTCTGTTATTTAAATTCTGTAATTTAAATTCATTGCAAATTCAAACTAATTATAGAAGTCGCATTAGATACAGCTAACTCTTTCAGTTTCTACGTTGCTGGTATTTAGAAAAATCCTTATTCGGTAGGTCAGTAGGTAAACTAAACCGTCATCATGTCACCTATACCAGACCAGCACAATTTATCTGGACTATTTATACTAAAGATAACTTCCAGATAAGGCTGGGTTTTAGCGCCTCATGTTGTTCAAACAGTATTACTAAACCAAACAATGTTCTAAAACTAAGTAATGGTTATAGTAGAATAATTTCGTATTTTTTTTTAAATGCTCAATTTTTATTCACTTTGATAAATTCATCGATATTTTTCTTAATTGGTCACAATCGTATAGATAGATCTCGAAATAAAAAAAATATTTTTAACCACTTACTAATAAAGATTGTATATAGCAGATGTATAGTTACACAATGGTTACTCTCTGTCAAACTATTTAAGTTGACATTTTAAAATAAAGGGACAAGGCACTATAACTATACATCTGCTATACAATATTTATTAGAAAGGGCATTAGATTTTAAGTTCTTTTTATGTGTAACACATATTATGTACACTTAGTTCGCAATAAAAAAAATGTATTGAAAGTGCTTTATTAAGTTTTCTTGATACACCGATTTCGCTTTGTAACACAAAGTATTACATATATTTATCTCAATAAATTTATAACTAATATCCAAGGATAATAAACACAAGGATTTTTAAGGCCCGGCGCAAGGCATAAGTCCGCTATGGTGTCTACATTTTGCGCAGGTGACATCAGAGTAAACATTAAACGTGATCTTGAGCTCATAATATTATGACGTCTTCATGATCTATGTATAATAGATAAGCGCTAGCGATAATTCTGTACTTTTAATGAAGTAGATTAGCCTTTTTGTACGTAAATGCACGTTGTATTTACCGTCTAGAATTTATTAATGTTTTCGTCTATCTACGCTACGCTATGATGCGTGTGTTTTTCTCCATCTTAATCTTCTCTAGCATTCGGTGTCTTTTATCTGAAATTATGGCGATAATTTCTCTATCCATATAAATATAAATGAATCGCCGAAATGTGTGTAAGCGCATAACTTTAGAACGACTGCACTAAATTATAAAATTCATTTTTTGCTGTGTTTGTTATTATCAGGACCAAAAGTTTGTGTGGTTCATTTCGGGTTACACAGGGCGGTTCCACAACACTTCGGAAGCTCAAATACCGCGTGCCATCCGGCTGCCTCTAGGATCCTCCAACTACTTGTCATTGCTCTGAATAAATATATTTTTGCCCAAATACAACAGTTCAATTTTGATTTTGTGATTTCTTACTAAACCCTTCGCCAATCTCGTACCGCTTGTAATATTATATAACACTCATAAGTAAGCTAAATAGCTGGCAAACACGTTATTAAAAATATTAGTTATTCGACCTTAACCTTGGCCTGGTATATGTCAACATAGTTTATTGGTTTATTTGCATTTAGGATTTAGTTTTTTGCTAGTATTTTTCAAACAAAGAATACATCAGTACATCAAGAATAAAGTTCATGCAGTACGTGTTTCCTTTTTGGCCTTCGTTGATTATATAGCATCCATCATCGAAGCTTTAATTATCAACCAAGGACCAAGTGGATAAAATATTGATTTATCAACCATTTTGTATTGCTAATGTTCACAGATAGATCTTTGAAAGAATTAACTCCGAAGCTACGACACCCGATATCCTGAATGAAATCTCTCTTTCATTTATTGAAAGCATTTTGACAAGATTGCAATTATTGAAATAAGTACTTCTGTACCCTCGACTGTCAGATGCTCGCTCACCGGCGCACACCCACAAAACGGGAACTACTAAGTTCGCCACCACGGGCAATCTTTGACCTCGGGACTAGTGCAACTACTGCCGTGCCATCCCAAGGTGCACTGACAAAATTGACAGTTGACAGTTGAAGCTTTTTAGTATTTATTCCATTTGTTTCCATGAAACTATGTGTTCGCGTGTTTCTGTAATGAATGGTAGCGTGCCTCGGTAATAAAGAGATGAACAAACCTCATGACTCTGTTATGTTTGCTTAACAGTTAGATGTTTACATAAGGCAGTAAGAGCACGCGGCGTGACTGCTTAACAACTTATGTAATATAACAAATGTTTACTATTGAGCTGGCTCAACTATCCTCACGGCTGGTCAATAAGGTAAATACGGAGCTGCAGTTCAATGGAAATAACAGGAAAATCAAATCTTGTATTTTTCCGCGTCGATACTAAGCCATACAAAACCAAGTAAGATTGTCGATCTTATCTTAATCTCTATGTTTCATTATTCAATAGCTCTATTGTTTCTCCTCAATTATTTTAAAGGTCCCATAGAAACTAGCGAAACGAGCTCAGCTAAAGCTTGACTTAGAATCACTTGTCTCTAGTTAAATATCTCTATATTCTCTATCTAGTCATAAGTTATCTCCTCCAATCCAATGCAACCAAGTATCCAATATAGTAACAATGATATTTTTTTAATATCATTGCATAATAATATATTTTTATTGAACCATGCCTCAATAACTGGGTATCTTTCTTTAGCACTTATACAGACATACTTGTTAGACTTGACAATGGCGATGGCGACAAATGTAGAGACATCGGAACACCAATTCCGAACTTTCAATAGCCTACTTTGCAAAAGCCCAATTTTTATGGAAATTGACGTTCGTAGTCATTTCCACATTTTGCCGACAGCAAGCGCCAGGAGCGTAGGGCAATCCCATTACGATGTAGGTCAGCGGGGCACCCTACCCCCTCACTCACCTGTCTTCATAAACTCATTTATTATTTACTAAATTTCCTTTCTTTTTACCTATTACTTAGTTTGTAAGTCGAAACTCTTAGGGGTTCTTCAGTGCGATGCGGATGTCCGCGACGGACGGTAAAATGTACTAACTAGTCATCTATATAATATATCACATATTATGTGTGAGCGAGATAACATGTGATGTTCCACATATTTATATGCTCACATATTATCTGTGAGCGAGATAGCATTACCACCGGCCGCCACTTAGAGATTGTTTCTTTATATGCACGGATTATACCACTCAATCACGATCCGCGTGGCACTGAACGACGAATTCGTCCGCGACGGACGCAACCACTAGTCCGCACGCGGACGGTCCGCGGCGGACTGATTCAGGCCTTACTGACCTAACATTGTTATTACCTATAGCCATCAATCTTTAATTTAATTATTATTGATGTAAACAAACTTATAACTTATCTAAATTTGCTGTTCTGAAGTGTATATTTTTAATTCGCAACATCTTTAAATTTGAATAATCTTAACATTCCCCGAAGATTCATGAAGTAATAATTGGAACATATGCTTTAGTCATGTGTAGGCGACAATCTTGATATTTCAATAAATGGCCGACCGACGACGCGAATACAATCATAATCCTTATTGGTATTGGTATTGGTGGTGGGCACTATTCTCCGCATTTAGACCAATTTGGTCCGTTATGCGTGAAACCTCATAGCATCGGTATGGCTAATCGAGCCATCCCAGCTCCTTCCAGAAGCGCAGAAGCCTCCTGGGACGTTCACAGGCTTCTAGGAGCGACCTCACCTCTGTGAGGATTTCTGCCCGTTGTGTGGCCAGCCCCACGCACTCCAGGATCACGTGGGCGGCTGTTTCCTCTGCTTCCAGGCATCCCCTGCATAGAGGACTGTCTGTCGCATTCATGATGAATAGTTGTCGGTTTAAAGCTAGGTGACCTGTAAGTGTACCTACAACTATCCGGAGGTCTGGACGATTGAGGCTGAGCAGCCTGCGGGTCACACGCGGCGAAACTGCAGTCATCGCAATCTTAGACTGTCTACAGCTTGTTAGATCTACCCAACGAGTATTGTGTGCAGCACGAGTTCGTTGTCCTACCCATGAGCGTAGTTGGCTGAACGGGAGTGGCAGAATGGGTATGGGTCCTGCCACTGTTGTGGAAGATCCTATTCTAGCCAGCTCATCGGCGGCATCGTTCCCGTGTGATCCACTATGCCCTTTAATCCATTGTAGGATTACTCCGTTGTTGGATGCCAAGCGGTCCAAAACTTGGTGGCATTCAAAGACGATACTGGAGTTGATCGTGCTGGCTTCCAGTGCTGTTAGGACGGCCATGCTATCAGTCAGTATGCGGATGTTTAGTCCCTTCACACCTCTAGACAGGGCCGCAATAGCGGCGTTTATTATAGCAACACATTCGCATTGAAATATCGAACTGTGTTGGCCTAGCGCTAGTGATATTTTGATATTTAGGTCTTGAGAGAATACTCCAGCTCCAGTTCCAGTCCCCATTTTGGAACCGTCCGTATAGATTCGGACTTCATGTATGCCAGAGTAATCTCGGTCGCTTTCAAATAACTGGATTTGGTATTTCTTTAGGAAAATATATTGCTTGGGGATCCTGTCGCATGGGGCAGCGATTAGTGACTCATGTTTCACTAAGTTATTCCACAATATGGAGTGAGGACCCTCTCGGTTGTACCACAGTCCTAAGTGTTTAAGCCTTATAGCAGCCATGGAGGCTTCTTGTTGTATAAACAGGTCCAACGGTGTTAGATCCAGAGCTACTTCTAGGGCGGCTGTGGGGGTAGTTCGCATGCAGCCGGTTATAGCAGAGCATGCCAATCTTTGGAATTGCTGCAGCTTGTTGATGACGGTGCTTTGCTCTGTTTTGGACCACCAGGCAACAGCTCCGTATGTGATTATGGGACGTATAACAGTTTTATATAGCCACATCGTTATTTTCGGTGATAGTCCCCACCTTTTGCCGAGTAGCCTTTTACATTGGCAGAAGATGATGGTGGCTTTGTTTAGTTTTCCTTCGAGATGTCTATTCCAGAGAAGTTTGCTGTCTAGTATCACACCTAGATACTTGACTTCCTTGCTAAGGGACAGACTGGTATTAAAAAGTTTAGGGAGTTTAAGATTTCCTAGACTTCGTTTGTTTGTGAACATGATTAGCTCAGTCTTTGCTGGGTTCACTGTTAGGTTGTGTTTAGTGCACCACTGTTCGACGACCTTCAGTGCGGACCTCATTTGGTCACAAATCACACTCTCAACTCGTCCGCTGATGAGTATGGTCAGGTCGTCTGCATAGCCTACTGTGAGGAAGTTGCGGTCGTTGAGCCACGTAATCAGCTCGTTGACCACTATGTTCCATAGAAGCGGTGAGAGGACTCCTCCTTGGGGACATCCTTTAGCTACTACGCCTCTGGTGGTGCCATTCACAGTAAATTGTATGGCTCTGTCTCTCAGCATGCTGTCAATCCACCCGGCAATAGTGGTATCCACACCATGTTTGGACAGGGCCTGGCTTATGCTGGTAAAATTGGTTTTGTCAAAGGCTCCTTCAATGTCGATGAAGGTGCCTAGTGTAGATATTTTGTGTTTGAGATTGCCTTCTATGTAGGAAACCACCTTATGTAGGGCAGACTCTGTTGATTTGCCTGCAGAGTAGGCGTGTTGGTTTGGATTTAGGGGGTTCCTGACTAATGCAGTGCTCCTTATCTCCTTGTCTATTAGTCTCTCTAAAACCTTTAAAAGGAATGATGTGAGGCTAATTGGTCTGAATGATTTAGGTTGAGTGTAGTCTCCTTTGCCGGGCTTAGGTATGAAGACTACCCTGACTTCCCTCCATTTCATAGGAATATAGCGGTGTGCCAGGCAGCTTCTGTAGATGGCTACGAGGTGGTCAATAAGACCTCCGTCGCTCCACCTCATCAGTCCTGGAAAAACTCCATCTAGTCCCGCTGATTTGAATGGAAGGAAGCTGTTGATTGCCCATCTTACTTTCTCCGGGTTGACAACCTTGTGGGCGGTGATCCAGTCGGTTTCAGCTGGTGGATTCTCATCTTTTCCTTCCCATGTGCGACTTTCCGTTATGCGGCACCCTGGGAAGTGAGTGGTCATTAACAGTTCTGAGGTCTCTTCACCTGTTTTGGTGTAAGTTCCATCAGGCTTTTTCAGGAAACCAAGATTATGTACTGGTTCGCTGCACAGAATGTTTTTCACTCTGTTAGCCTCACTGTTTGTTTCAATATTGGTGCAGAAGCGTCTCCAGCATTCTCTTTTCCTGAGGCGAATACGCTTCCTGTAGTTGTATTGGGCTTGCTTGTAGGCGTCCCAATCTTGCGCATCTCGAGAGTTCTTTGCTTTGTTGAACAACTTTCTCACCTTTCGGCGTAATTTCTCCAGATCAGAATCATAATCCTTATAGTACATGCCTTTAAATTTATATAATTCCCAGAAAAAAATTGGTCGTTCTAATGGAGCCAACCCACACTGTCCGAAAGTAGGCATCATAATTATTTATTGATTGATGTACTTAAGTGAACAATCAATATGGACTACACTTTTTATGCCACAAATTGACACAGAAGTGATTAGTGCCGCACGACTGGAGCTCTCTCCCCTGTCATTGTTGCTCGGAAGCAGTTATTAAATAGAAAATAACGAATCACACGTTTGGCACACGTTCGTGATCGTGAGTGAACGATATTGGTGCTCACCTCGAAGCAATTAAACTCGGTGGAACTAATTAACAGATCACGGATGACGAGACAATGATGAAGATTCTGGCACATCTTAAGGTGTTAGATGGAACTTATTATTTTCACAAATATATACAATTGTTTGAAGGTTAAATGCTCAGGCAAAAGAGAAACCCAACTCTACCTGTACCAAACTTTTCATGCGTGACTCTGTATTCCTGCAAAAATCTATACAACCGACATAATGTTGCGTTGCGTAAACTAGGTACTTAAGCACACATGTATACTATAATACCAATTTCGATCTCATTTTCATTTTTAATAATGAATGTATGTATACCAACACCAACCAGAAAGTTGTCAGAAGAAGGTTCCAGTACAAACACTTGGAATCTTAATTAAAAATATTTACATTATTTCTACAAAAGGTGCATAATATTAGGCAATAGATAACTAACTTTCACTCATCACCATATTGTGTATGTAATATATTAGTTCGAGGTAGTGGGAGCCTGATGACCTGCAACACAGGTATTACACCTAGCGTAGGCATCAGTCTCACACAAACTTAAATTGTAAACCTAAGTTCCATGTACCTAAGTCATGTTCATGTAAGTTTGTGATGGGAAAATAAACGCATATTATTATTTACTTTAGTAGCTATGCCAATCACGTCGCGATAATGGATCGGCAGACCGACAGACGCCCGGCTAACCTCACCAGTAAACCAAAGTTATTACTAAACCGTCCACGTACGCATTGCCTCAACCACCATTCACTAAAGGTAATAATTAAATACACAAGTGATGCACTGTTTACCATAGTCGTAAACGTAGATTTAATTATTTAACTAACGCACGTACATGAATAAATCAAGTCTTGGAGACTTTTATAGATGGAGACTTTACATGGCTCTATTATAAAGTTTCTTTCTACTGCTGCAGCATACGCAAATACTTGCAGGAAACTATTTTATCTTTACATGGTCTCTTTAAACTTTATCTCTAGCGCGCGACAGCCCTTTACCAACATTATGTATGGCTAGTAATATAAAACAGCTCTACATTAACACGTGAGTTCAACATTTTCCATATATTTAAGTCTGGATGTAGAACAATACGATGTTGTCAGTCTAGATTTTGCAGATAACGTTCAACCAAAAGATCGTCGGTCGTTGAACCAAATTATACTATGTACTTTTCACTTTCTTCGCGCAAGCGTTTTCAAAATGTGTAGCATCCAGCGTAAACTTTCGATTTTCTAATTACACAGAAGACGGTGACTGCAGATACGTCTCGAGTGAAGTGTCTGAGATTATTGAGATCACGTTTGCAACCTCGTGGATTTCTAATCACTGGTAGTTGGGAGAGTATCTTCTGATATCACGATATTTTAACTAAGCATGCCTTTTTGTCACTATGATGAAGATATATAGATTTATTGTCGTTTATCCGTCTGTGTATATTTAAAATCAATGGCTTAGGCATAGGTTACAACGAATTGCCAGGGTGGGAAGAGCGCAAGTTTTCAAATGCATCTTTTAAGTTCTTTATACAAATATGTTTTTATCGACTTATAAAAACATATTTATATACATTACGAGTAATATTAGAGCGTGACAAGTAATTAAATTTTCCATGTGAGGAGTGTGGTGTGATACTTGATCACGAGTTAGAAAGTGAATTCGGCGGCACAGAGCAGCCGGCAAGCGTGACCGTGGGAACTTATCTGTGACGTCACTCACTACTGCTAAGGACCACCTTAAGCCGCACGCCTAAGAGCTATTATTAAATGAAAATACAAGGGAATATATATCCGTCGAATAAGTACACCATCTGGAAGTAGGTTACGCCACGTTCCGCCCACGCTTTTTTTGGGTTTACGAGAAGTTATGAATGTGCATAAACCAAGGTCTAAGCAATATGCTTTACCTTTTTAGAAATAGCCATTCACCGTAGGAATAGATAAGGCCAACCATTTTTGAACAATTTTATAAAACCATCCTTATCGAATTGAAGAACTATTTGGTTGTTTGTTTGTTTTCAAGACTAAACCGCTTTGTGTTTCATAGTAAAACTGGTGATGTCGATTGGAAGCCCTGATTGTTATTCAAGGACTGTTTATTGCTTCAAACGAAAAGGTTTATTGCTACTACCAAATGGCCTACTAATATCATTCGTTTTATTCACAGACTGGCTCCGGGAAGACCTACACGATGGGCAGCGGGTGGGAGGGCGAGGGGGACGGGGATGAAGAGCGTCGCGGCATCATCCCCCGCGCCATCCGCGACCTCTTCGCCGGCGCCGACCAGCGAGCGGATGAAGCGCGCGCGCAAGGACACCTCCCGCCCGAGTTCTCGGTGCAAGCGCAGTTTATAGAGCTGTACAACGAGGATATTGTAGACCTGCTGGACCCTGCCAAAGACCCATTTGCTAAGGTATGAGAAGGAACTTTTCACATTTGTAATTTTTGCCCGGCGGTAAAAACCGCCAGCCGTGCTGCAGGCAGGAACTAGGATTTCCATAATAAATACAAAAAAAACAAAAAACTGTTCGCCGGCGAATTATCAAATAAAAAGTGTTTTTATTATTATTTTCTGCTCTGTATTTCGTCTAATATTGCATTTTTAGGTATATTACATGACCTCCCTTAAAATTACTGAACAATTTAAGAAAATTTACCTTATAAACATAGTCATGCTTAGGACTAATTTAGCATACGTTACAAAACTACACCGTTTAACATATGTACAAAATTACTCGGCTCCCTTTACAATACTTAAATATTTGTGTTCGTGACCTTTTTACTAAAGAAATTATGTATGGTATGCACGTATCATGTTTTTGAATGACAATGACAGTGACAGTTTCACATTTTGTTATTGAATGACAATGAATAAGTTCAGCTGCATTCATTTTCGTCTGGCAAAACGTTCAAAAAAATTCAGCAAAAAAAATGCCAAGGTACCATCAATGGTACTGTCTAATGGTACCACGGTAAAGGAAGATTATTCACAAAAAATATTATAGGGGATAACATTACCCACGGACGCACAACGTCCCACAAACCAATTACACGTAATTCGTAAAACAAACGAACCAATCACAAAGCTCTATTTCAACGCAGTGCGTTCGCGTAGTCTAGGGTCGTTTTAGTGTTGTTTGTGAACGGGTGTTAGCTTCAGCACAAGTTTGACGTTTGCTTACGTCTGGTATCGTAGCTACCAAACTGATAAACCGATTATAATATAGTTTTTATAAATCTTGTCCATTCGTTCCCAGGGAGCTCTAAGGATTACAGAAGACGGTAGCGGCGGCGTGCGCATCGTTGGCGCGTCGATGCGCGCGGTCCGGAACGTGAAGGAAGCGTTGGGGGCGTTGCGGGCGGGGGCACTCGCTCGGACCACCGCTGCTACCAATATGAACTCGTCTTCATCAAGGTATGACATTGACAGCATATTATAGGTGCCGGCATAGATCTTGAAAAAGAGAAATGGCTTTGCGCATAATAAATACACTTCGGACTAATAAATCGTGTCTCCACGGCAAGACTCACGCGGCACGCAAGTAGCCAATTACGTCATACATGTTCAGTTTTTCATCAGTCCATTCTATCAGTCTGGTACAAATTTTGGATCATCAGTCTGGAAATCTATACAGACCGATGGAATGGCTGATGCCATACTGATCATGTATTGTAATATCCCTCCAACTGCGTGACTCAGTATGTAAAACCGATCAGACCAATAAATGACTTCTGCGCATCGTTCAACGCCCAATATTCGTGCTGGTGACTAAAACGCTTAGACCGTAGATAGCAGGCACGCTCGCTATGAACAATTTTGAAGTAGCTACGCCATCGTAAATAGACCAAATCTTTACATGCACCTATTACAGATCACATGCGGTGTTCACATTGCTGATGCGGCAGAGACGACTGGCGGCAGACACGGAGGCGCCAGACAGAGAGGCAGACGTTGAAGCTCCGGAACAGTACGAGACGCTCACTGCCAAGTTCCATTTCGTAGATCTGGCTGGTTCTGAAAGGCTAAAGCGGACTGGTATGTCATTTATAGAACTTAATTAGCCAATTCTTTGTAGAAATTGGGATAAAAAAATACTCCACACATTAATGCGTTATTCCAACAGCTGCTAATACAGTGTAACTTTCTTTCAATGAGTTCGATAGTAACAAAGGCTGAAATTAGCAATATAAAATTTCTTTTTTTTTTCAAATCAATAGCTACCAAAAACAGAAGTCATTCTCGGCCCCCTGATTATGTAACTTTGTTGCAATCAACTCTGACAGAAATCGCAGTTACATTGCTGCTTTAGTAAAAACCAATGTGACAACTATCTTACTTAAAACAGCATTGTAACTGCGGTTTCAATCGATTTCAATCGAAAATTGTTAGCAACAGAGTTACGTAATCAGTCCCCTGTTTATTTAAAGTTAAGCAGCTGGCAAAAATTAGATTGAATTTCAATATTTGGCTTTTATTGTCTAAAGTTATGTTTATTCCCTAGGTGCGACGGGCGAGCGCGCCAAGGAGGGTATATCGATAAACTGCGGGCTACTCGCGCTCGGCAACGTGATCTCGGCGCTGGGCGACAAGTCGCGGAGGGTCCTGCACGTGCCGTACCGGGACTCGAAGCTCACGAGGCTACTGCAAGATTCGCTAGGGGGTAAGAAGATTAATCCTTCACCATTTTCGTATAACACATAAAGAGTTAAATATATACGTAAACCGTAAAGAGTTAAATATATTAATATGTTTATTTTCTGGTTTATTTCTCATTAAGGCCCCTATATACCTCAACTGGCGCCCTCATTTTAACTAAATTTATTGCTCTCTAAAGTGGCCTCTTTTAGCACTGCGAACTCCTACTACAACGAACAAAATTTTACTGAGGTTATTGTTTGTAAATAAACTATAGAACCTTTGCTTCAATCTGTACATGTGAATTTTCGATACATTACGTACTTAGCGAGCAATAAATTTAATTAAAATGAGGGCGCCACTTGAGGTATATAGGAGCCTTGATAAATGATTATCGCCACTACGAATATCAGCCGGCCTAGCATACGCACCACGGAAAAATTTTGTTTACACTTGATTCTCGAGATCGCGTGTCACTAAGGTCCATACTTAGGCTAAAAAATATATCTGCAATCTAGACAAGCTACGGGCCCGCAACCGCCGCGGGCGCAGGTGAAAACCGCTTCGTGAGTTTTTAGCCTTAATCTCAGTTCCCTAAAGTTATTTCTTAATGATCTCATAACAGTAAATTATCAGATTGATAAATGTGACATCTTTTCAGCGTTAGACCTTACTAAACTAAGAATAATCTAAAACGTAATTTAATTTTTTAACAGGAAACAGCAATACAGTAATGATAGCGTGCGTATCACCAAGCGACCGCGATTTCATGGAAACTCTGAACACGCTTAAGTACGCGAATCGAGCGAGGAACATCAAGAACCGGTGCGTGGTGAACCAGGACCTCACGTCGCGAACCATACACTCGCTGCGGCAGGAGGTGGCGCGGTTGCAACTCGAGCTTGCCGAGTACAAACAGGTAGAGTAACGCAGCTGCAAAAATACGCCTGCACGCCCTCACAGCACGCGTATACGCACGAACTCACACGCAATCACTTTGCTAATATACTTGAAAAAATAACTCCTTTCTGCTGTGGAACCTCTTTGAACCTGGCTATAGTATTTATTTATAGATAAAGTTAAAACGCGAATGAACCGCGAGATTTGGTATTTATTCTGTCCATCTCTAAAGTTTTCCGAAATCGGTCTCACCGAGCAGGATAATATAATAAATATATACCGTATTTATTTTGAAACCCTTATTCTTTCTCATTACTAGTCAAGTCCCGATATAATTACTCAACCTTCATTCTTATTCCGTAGGGAAAACGTGTCATATCAGAGAACGGTGAAGAAGGTTGGAGCGACGTGGTGCAAGAGAATGCGATCCTAACTGGCGAGGTGGAGTCACTGCGGCGACGAGTGAAGGCGATGCAGGGAACTATCGACCAGCTATCGGCCAGGAACAGCGAGCTGATAGCAGAGAAGGCGTTGGGCAACTGGGCCCCGAAGGATGGCAGCCCTGAAGCCAGTGATTGTTCACTCAGTAAACTGGTTCAGGTTTGTGTCTGATATGTTTTGTAATATGTCCTTCGACAGTGACGTCGGTGTCCGTTTGTAACGTTATTCAACAGCATCCTCGACAAATCTCCATTCAAAATATTACAAAATTTATTGACTAATCTATTTTTTTTGAATGAAAAACTGGAATGTACTCTAAAATGGTGATAAACAAAGTCAATTAATGGGGTGATTGTAGATTAAGTATTGCAGTGGACCTAGCATGCGCTCCACGACCATTTGTCGACACTTATCTCGCGATTTCTGTCCTGACCACATCGGTATGGCGGTGTGAGGGGGTCGGACACTGTACTTACGTGAAAATATGTGGCGAAAAAATTTAGTCACGACAAAATTTTGCTCAGCGCATGCTAGGCCGACAGATATACAGAAGAGGTTTTCATCTGGATTTATTATTTTAGGGCTACGTGAGCGAGATAGAGGAGTTGCGAGCTCAGTTGATGGAAGCGAACGCGCTATACGAGGCGAGCCGCCGCCGCGAGAAGCACGTGACGCGCGCGCGCCGCGACTCCTCGCACGACGCCTCCAGCATACTCGACGACGCGCGCCGCGAGCTCGATAAGGTACCGTCGCCGCCGCCGTTCATTTATTTATTTATAACATACACACTTCAAATCAATACATTTTAACAACAAATTTTGATAGAATAGAACCAAAATATCTTATAACGTTAAAGTTCACTTTATCAATAAGGATTTTTTTGTTTCCAAAATTTTATTTTAATAAATATATTCACATTACCATTAAAACATATTTTAAAATTAAAAAAAACGCCGAAGATATAGCTGTTCATAGTTTAAATGACTTGCATTTTTAATACCATTTTTTACGGAATTTGTTACGTCACAAGTCTCCTTTCAGATTTTTTTTTGAGATATTGAAAATATATTTTCATATATTACAATTAAACGCTTATGCTTAATATATTTATGATTTTTAACTCTCAAATTCATTAAAAACTGCCCGTGTTATAGCAACTCTGACTAAGTGCTCTCTTACATTCTGCTAAATGATAATTCAAGACCTATTCGTTTATTACAGTTTTTGCTATTACCCACATCAGCCTACACAATACCAAACAATAAACTCATACTTGTCCTTCTCACGTCATTCCGATACTAATTTGTACAGGAGAAAGAGTTGCTCGCACGCAGCATGGGCGAGCTAGAGTTCCAGCGCAAGCTAGAAATGAGCGAGAGCATGACGAGCGCTGTTGAGCGAGAGGAGCGCGATCAGCGGCCGATCGGCGAGCGCGAGCGGGCGGAGGGAGAGAGCGCGGATGATTCGTCGCCTTCTGACGAAGGAGAAGCGTCGGACTCGGACGCGGATGACTCGGAGACTAAAGGTTAGTGCAGTAATAGTAAAAAAATATTGTGATATATCGAAGCTCGCGCGAGCAGGGGGATAAAAATCCTCTCTCGAAAATCTCGTTGCAACATGGTCGGCTACAAATGTTAGAATTGTACGTGCCCAGTGATAAGTTTGTATGCTCTCACAATAAGTGACACACCAACAATGCATTTATTGTAAATTTATGCGAAAATTTTCTATTAAAATCTGTACGACACAATGACGTGGGTAAACGTGTACCCGTGCAATTCTCCTGAATATTCCTCATATGTCTGTATTTGCGCATCATTGCTTCGTGTTTATATAATTGAAACCTCGTTTCAGATGTATTATAAATGTATTATAAAAATGTATTATATGACTTCTATCTTATCATCGAAAAAATATAATCCATACCTATTTATCTAACTGCCCTCTAGGTCAAAGGGTTCTAACAGAGCAGCTAGCAGCATTAAGCGAAGATATCGACACCAAAGCACGTCTGATCGAGCAGCTGGAAGTATCGCAGCGGCGGCTGGCAGCACTAAGACAGCATTATGAACAAAGACTAGATACTTTGCATCATCAGATCAAGGCCACCAATGACGAGCGTGACAAGGTGCTGGCCTCGCTTGGTGAGTATGGTCCTTCGTACACAGGATATAATGCTTTTCAATCTTATTGGCGGCTGTGAAGTTAGCCGCACGTGCTCCACCACTCGCCTCTCTCACCTACTTACATCGAAACTGTGTTCTGCGCATTGATAGTCTCGCGCGATGTTCCGAGCCGTCAATAACATTGAAACGTATTATATACCTACGTATTATATTATATACCGTGTATAAAAACTTTTATCCCTATCCTTACTTAATATGATAAATGAAGTAGAAGCAGAAAGTAAGTTTGTTTGTTTGTTTATTTATTTATTTATTTTGTTACGCCTATCACGTCTTAACTACTCAACCGATCATCATGACATTTTGCATACACGTTGTCAGGGGTACAGAGAAAGACATAGGGTACCTTTCATCCAGAACAAAAATACTTTTCCCGAGGGATAGAGGAATAACTATCCACGCAGACGAGGTTGCGGGCGGTCGTTAGTTCTTACTAATAATATTATAAATGTCAAAGTTTATGTGTGTGTTTGTTACCGCTTTGCGCCTAAATGGCTGGACGGATTTTCATGAAATTGGGCACATTGGATTAAATAAAAATAGGATACTATTCATCCCGGTCGAAGGTTCCCTAGGGTCCACGCGGACGCAGTCGCGGGGGGACCGCTAGTTTTTAAAATAATAGCGCTATTCGTTTATTTGACAACCTCTGTGGTCAAGTAGTTTGCACACCGCTTTTTATGGTGTCGCCATCTCGTCGATAGTATAAAAGAATTTCTTTGCAGCGTCGCAAGCGTCTCCACCTAGCGACAAGCTGAAGCGCGTTAAAGAAGAGTATGAGAGACGCGTATCGACAATGTCGCGGGAGCTGCGGCGCCTGCAGGCCGCCCAGCGCGAGCACACGCGCCTGCAGCGCTCGCAGCAGCACACCGCCACGCAGCTGCTGCAGCTCAGGAACGAGCTGCAGCACATGAAGCGGGACAAGGTGGGTACCGAACTAGTATATACTGGATGTAGGTGCACTAATATAATAATAGGTATAGATACGCTAATATATACTAGGTGTAGGTGCACTAGTACTAGGTATAGATACACTAATATATAATAGGTGCACTAGTATATACTAGGTGTAGGTGCTCTAGTATATACGAGGTGTAGTTGCACTAGTATATAAAACATTATGTAAAATTGAAATTTTTTTGCTAGCTGTAAAATTTTTTTTTTGTAACATTAGGGATCAATATTTCACGAAAAATGATGGATAAGTCTCCTAAGACCATTTTCGTGTAGCTGCAACGATTAAGGTACTTCCCCTTACTGCCGTGCTTAAAGTTTCCACCTTGTATACTAGCCTCCTTACTAATAAAGATTGTATAGCAGATGTATAATTACACAGTGTTTTGTCCCTTTTTTATGTCAATCTTAAATAGTTTGACAGGGAGTAACCATTGTGTAACTACTATACATCTGCTATATAATCTTTATTAATAAAAGGGTAGGTATAATAGGTGCACTAGTATATACTAGGTATAGGTAGTGCAACAGTATACAACGAAAAGTATTAGGTTGGGAGGCGTGCACGTGAAATGCATGTCCATGCAGGTGCATCCATGCGTAAGAAAAACCTGTCAGAAAAAGGGTCCTTGTGTTATGACATGTTCTCCAAACTTTCAAAAACAATTAAATACTATGCCAGATGGCTCAAAAATATTTAATATTAATATTTTCACAACATCACATACATTGCTCCGATTCCAAAGTAATTAGCTAAAGCACTTGTGTTTTGGAAATCAGAGACAACGGTGGTATTACAAACACCCAGACCTGAACCAATATAGATTGAGCCATTATATATTAGTTTTCTAAATTGATTCAACCAGAGATCGAACGCGGGACCTCAGACCTCAGAGACACCTTGAAAACCGGTGTACAAAGCCACTCGACCGCGGAGGTCGTTAAATTATATTGCATTTGTGTCATTTTCAATTTTAATATGATGTCACAGTGCATGGCTGATATATTATGTATTTAAATTATATTTTTTCTAGGTGAAACTAGTACAAAGAATGAGATCAGAAGCCAAAAGACACGCGCAGGCTGAAGCAGTGAGAGCCAAAGAGGTAACAACTGTTTTTATAATATTGCGGTATTTGTTATCGATTAGTTATTAACACTTTTTTGTTTCTTCAGGTGGCACAACTCCGCAAAGAATCACGGAAGAACGCCAACTTAATTAGATCACTAGAAGCAGAAACTAAACTCAAAGAACAGGTAATAAGATTCTTTTTAAGAATAACAATATGTTTAGTCTTAACTTTATAATACGACATTTAATTTAAATAATTTTATAACGTTCAGGTGTTGAAACGAAAACAAGAAGAAGTATCGCTTCTGAGGCGGGGTCATCGAGATAAGCTCAGCAGTCGAGCTGCGGGCAGGCTGCACGGTATGTGATTTTGACAATAATCTTTCGAAGTTTTGTGTAAAACTTATCAACCCGATAAACACTCTAAATTTTCGTGTGCTAACAAAGTTTTGAAACGTTTTGTCGTATTATCATCATCATTTCTCTGCCCTTATCCCAGTCGATCATCGCTTGTCCTTATTCACTCTCATTCTGTTTACATTCATATCGTTTTCTACATAATCCATCCATATTTGGTGTCTTCTTCATTTCCATCCATCGACGTCGATACCCATCAGTCTTCTAGCAGTATACCTTTTTCATAAAATTGTTATTTGGTGCAGATCGCAATCGCAAAAGCCGCATGGCAGCATGCCGCGAGGCGTGGGCGAAGCTAGAGTGCTGGATATCTCGTTCGTGCGCCGCGCGCAGCACTCTAGCGGAGCTGGAGCAACAGCTGGAGCAACAGCTGCGGCAGCGCGACCGAGCCGTGCGCCAGCCCGAGCCCGACGCCGACCCTCTACTGCGATACCTGCGCGCCGCCATCGCCGACACGCAGACGCAGATCATGCAGATAGAGGTACGGGTGTAGCTGTACATACTACGCGAATAAATTGACAATGGACCAACCGCTAGCGCTCTGAAGTTAGTCACTTCTGTATTATTATCCAGCATATATCCAACTACCAATTTACTGACGTGTTTCCTGTAATTGAGTCATGATTTAACTTGTGTGTTGTGATAAAAGTTAACGGCTTGTCTGTTAGTTGCCATGTTTGAAATTTCAAAATAGTAATGTAATTTTTCTGTCTTATGTCATAGGAGGAAAACGACGAAAACGAGTTGACCCAACTCCTGGAACTGGTAGAGTCTGCAGAAATAGGGCGTTACGTGGTAGAGCGAATGGCTGCATTGTCCCTACAGCACGCGCAAGATGCCGCGCGGGCTAAAGCGCTGCTCGAACAAACCAACGCGCAACTCAAGGAGGTTGGTATCTAAATTATAATAATACACTTTCCTTAAGGAGTTACTTTTGTCATTCGGAAGCTAGATGCAGCGACTACTAAACGCTTCGCCTCGCGTTTAAATGCCGGACGCTGTCAAACATTTGATTTAACAAATTTTAGATACTGCGGTTAAATGCAGTGAGTTGTCAAAAGGTCGCATCGCTAGAATCGTTAAATTGCACGTTTTTTGTACTGTTGACTGTAGATTCCCCAAAACGCGTTGCAGCATTGCAGCAATCGCAAAAATACTAATCATCTAAGTTTTGCAGTTCTGCTGCTGCAGTTTGAACAGCATTGACGTGCTCGTCATTTCCCCAGATGGAGGAGAACTCTGAGCGAGCAGCGAGCGCGTTACGAGCAGCGGGCGCGAGCGCAGGCGCGGGCGCGGGCGACCACAACCTTAACCCGTGGGGCGCGCCGCACGCGCTGGCCGCGCTGCTCGCGCACGTGTCCTCCGGCACCTGCACGCGCGCCGTCTCGCCAGTCGACAGGTTAACACAAGCAGACACATAACATACATAGACACTGATACGCTCGCGCGCCTAGTGTAAATAACTGTAAAAGTATAAATAATGTCTGGTGTTTTTACTTATCTTATTTGGTAAACAGTCGTCTCTCAACCCCAACACTCTAATGGAATAATCTTAACAATCATATGCCACACGTAGACTACAAAAAAAGTGCAATTATCGTTCACCTGAGAACGTATTTAAAACATAGTTTTTTGTTAAAAAGGCATGTAAATTAAGAACTTTATAAAATATTATCCAAGTATATAACCTATATAAATTGACACATCTGTGTTGTCCACCAACAGTGCGCTACAGGACACGCACCGGGCTTCAAACGGCGTCCGAGAAGTGGCTACAGCGCCCGCGTCGCCGCCCGACGACAACTTCAACTCGCCTTTCCAGAGGAACACGTTAGAATATACTTAATTATTGTTACTGCATCAGTCCGTTTTTGAGATCAAAACATTGTTTCGCATTATAAAAGTCTCGGATAATTATATGGAACACTAGCTTCAGTCCGCGACTTCACCCACGTGGAATTCCACTTCCCTTGAGAACCTCTTTTAATATATTTATGTAGATTTTCTTAACAGAAAAATAAGTGTAAAACAGTTATAGCTGTTGTATTTCGTTGCTGCTTTCTTCAGATATTTAGATAGATAGATATTCAACCAAGTAGTCACTTTACCTTGCAAAGACAACGTCTGCTTTTTTAAAGTTTCTGCTTTCGACATAAATAATTCAGACTGAAAATGTAGCTTCCGCTTTAAAACAAAAATTGTTTTTACTTTTATTGCAATAGTTTGTTTTCTTTTAATGTTAATTTAATTTAATCGAAAGTAGTGCCAACCTACGCTTTCGCCTTGCCGTGCGCTAAGCATCTATCATGGCTTAATTCTTTTATCAATTCCATTTAATGAAGGTTGAAAACAATGTATTGTTTTGTTTGATGAGGTAAAAACTATTTTGTTCGTATTCCAGTGTCCGTCGTGGGTCGGTACGTCTCCGTGACTTAGGCGTATACGGACGTGACGAAGATCCGATGACGCAGTCGTTGGTGGAGTCGGCCCCGCCGCGGCCCGCGCCGCTCAGCCGCGTGCCCAGCGCGCCCGGCAGCCTCAGGTGAGTGCGACCACAGGACCCGATGACGCAGTCGTCGGTGGAGTCGGCCCCGCCGCGGCCCGCGCCGCTCAGCCGCGTGCCCAGCGCGCCCGGCAGCCTCAGGTGAGTGCGACCACAGGACCCGATGACGCAGTCGTCGGTGGAGTCGGCCCCGCCGCGGCCCGCGCCGCTCAGCCGCGTGCCCAGCGCGCCCGGCAGCCTCAGGTGAGTGCGACCACAGGACCCGATGACGCAGTCGTCGGTGGAGTCGGCCCCGCCGCGGCCCGCGCCGCTCAGCCGCGTGCCCAGCGCGCCCGGCAGCC
This sequence comes from Catoptria pinella, assembly GCA_963556745.1. Lineage (NCBI taxonomy): Eukaryota > Metazoa > Arthropoda > Insecta > Lepidoptera > Crambidae > Catoptria > Catoptria pinella. The sequence continues at coordinate 12,978,821 of OY750761.1, forward strand.
TCAGGTGAGTGCGACCACAGGACCCGATGACGCAGTCGTCGGTGGAGTCGGCCCCGCCGCGGCCCGCGCCGCTCAGCCGCGTGCCCAGCGCGCCCGGCAGCCTCAGGTGAGTGCGACCACAGGACCCGATGACGCAGTCGTCGGTGGAGTCGGCCCCGCCGCGGCCCGCGCCGCTCAGCCGCGTGCCCAGCGCGCCCGGCAGCCTCAGGTGAGTGCGACCACAGGACCCGATGACGCAGTCGTCGGTGGAGTCGGCCCCGCCGCGGCCCGCGCCGCTCAGCCGCGTGCCCAGCGCGCCCGGCAGCCTCAGGTGAGTGCGACCACAGGACCCGATGACGCAGTCGTTGGTGGAGTATGAGGATTAACTGCATTCATAAAAGGAAAGCGAATGCACGCGCTGTGGTTAAAGAAAAGCTTACAAACATTTTGGAACATTTTTGTTGAATAATCTTAAGCGACTAAAGTACGTCGCGTGCTTCCATGCGCGTCGTGGCGAGCGCGTGAGTGAGTATCATCAAATTAACGTGCTCGCGACCGGTGTGCGGCTGCCTACTGAATTTGCGCGACCGGTCGAACCCGCCGCGTACTTCTAAAAACCCAGCTCGTCATCTCTACAAAATAGGCCCAGAGTTCCATCATCTTACTCATTTTTATGTCACCACTGCAGGGTCACAGGCATTCTTCATAAATAGACAAGAACCTACCAAACGGGCCCAGGATTAGTGAGTGTTAACGACTGCAAATGCAGCAACGAGCAATGGCTCAACGTGCCTTCCCAAGCACGGAGGATCTCGAGATAACACCCATGACCGACCCTTGCGAAAGTTGCTTAACTGCCGCAATTGAACAAAGCCATGTTTGAATGAATGAATGAATTTGGACTTTTGAGTATTAAAGCTCGGTATTGTTATAGAGGGTTGAGTCCGTTGGGAGGGGCATCGTCGCCGGTGTCCCCGCGGCGCGTGCCTGACAGCCCCCGCCTGCCGCGCCGCATCCCGCAGCCCGTGCCGCCCAAACCATCCTTGTGAGTATGCACGCTATATTACAATAACACAGATACATTAACAATACACAATACACTATAATGATATAAAACGCAACTAATCAAAACTCCAACGTTTTTAGTTTTTCAATTATTTGTTTTAATGTTCTTACACAACAGTTAAACGACTGTACATTGTTGTTAGATTAGAATTGAGTTTAACACATTGCCAAACAAATGGCATTTTGTTAAAACTTTAGTAGTGCTTGAATAGATATTTCTCTCTCTATCCCCTTTCCTCCGTAGTCTCGCCACTGCCAGCATGGTACACTGCTTGGGTATATGTGCTAGAAACGTAGGGGTTAGATGGTATGTAGTTTGACCCTGATGTGTAATTGTTTGTTCATAGTGTGTTGACCATCGTATTTTGGTGGAATTCACTATAAACGCGCAATTCACATGACACTATGTTTTACAAAATTGCAATGCATAAGACGCATCTTCCTGTCACCTTGACTGAATAAAAAATACAGCTTCTACATACACTTTCACTTGAAATATTAAAATCGGCATGTTTCGTGATTTCAAAGTCCTTTGATATAGTTCCTTTTCGTGCATTGTAAGTTTGTAACACATCTTAGTAAAGTTTCTAAACCCAATGTAGATTGCTGGGACTATGTGTTTACCAACAATTTAATGTTGTCTAAATCACATGTGCAATGCATTTACTGTTTGGCACGAAATCTAAATTATCTATAAAGGTGAACTAACATTTCACATTATTGCAACCTTTTTAACTCGAAATATTGCATAAAGACGACTTGCTCGAATATCAAAAATTTCTTCTTTAATAGCACTTTTTAAATTCTGTATTACCTTATAATAACCCGCTGCATTGCACACGTGATACGACCGGTGTGCGAGAGGCGGGGGGTGGCGGCGAGTGAGCGCGGCGGCGGCTCACGCGTTACTGGTTGCTTGCAGCCTGCTGACCGAACTCTCCATAGTCGAGGACTGACGAGCCCACACCGCCCACTCCACAGAGACCTGTGGGCCTGATGCCGGTACCAATCCTGAACAAATGTATGACAGGATTCTAGAAAATGGGGGCTGAATATTTAAAACTTTTGTGGAGGTCGAAGGACCAAATCTGGACCACTGCTTCTTTGCCATACGTCCAGATCCAAGACACGCAACGCCTATTTTTAATTATGTAGTGTAATTATAACCCGGCTTAATCGCTTAACAATGGCCAAATACTTTAAAATAACGAGTAGTACTGCTCATTCAATGCCAAAACTCAATACGTGTTTATTTAGAAGACAAAGAGATGTAGGAGTGCAACGAATGTAGGTTAAAGAAAGAATATTCGCCAAAGTAATATAATATAATTATTAATAAAAAAGATACTATAATGACAAACTATACTTATGTTCGAATATATTTTTATTGGGATTAGAATTGGGACCAATGGAAACTCAAATACTATTTAAATTAGAAATGTCTACTAATAACTAATACTCTTAAGGCAAGGCAGCTGTGAGCTTGTAAAATGCATTTTATATCAGATAGCTTTAAGACGTGGTCACAAAGTATGTAACTGTAGCTCTAACGGGCAATGTACATAGGTGTAAAGTAACGTAAGTAATAAACTGTTTGAAGCAAGCTTGTGTTTGTCTGCATCCCCGCATGCCGCACTATGGCGATGTGTTTACAGCATGAGTTTATACAACATGTTACAAAAGTACCCCTAATGTCGAATATTTGTAGAATATTGTAAACAAACATTTTAAAATAACTTTTATTTAGTACTTATTTTTTTATACAACATGTTACAAAACAACATGTTGTATAAAAAAAAATAAGTACTAAATAAAATTTATTTTAAAATATTTGTTTACAATATTCCACAAAATGTTTGCAAAATATATGTCTGTTCATAAAATATTGTAGATTACCTAATAATAAAGTAAGTATGTTTTTTATATTATTATCATAATAATATAACATATATGTAACTAACATATATGTAACTAATGCCGGGTATTTTATTTGCATGTGCTACTCATTCAAATATTCGTTTGTCTGTTTTGTAACTCACAGGGATTGTGTTTGTCGTTGATATACTTACATGACAAAAACAAATCTAAGTATCAGCTTCATTTCATGCCAAAGGTGTGTTTTCGTACAATCACCAACAAAATAGTCAAAAAAAGCCCATTTCAGGAAGATTTATTTTATTAATATCATTAATTGTTAATGAAAATTATCTATATTAGCCTGAGGAATAAATAAACATTGAAAAATGTATCTAAACCATCACATTACAACATTTCTAAAACCGTCATTCGATCACCACCTTCAATCAGATTCACATGGTACATACACACAAGGGTGACATCATTACTCACATACAGTATCGTATTTGATTGTCGTGTCGTGCGCTTCCTAACGCTTGCACTAACACAGAGAGGGCGTGGGCACGCCGCCCGCGTCGCCGGGCGCCACGCGGCGCGCGCGCGACGACGACGTGTTCCTGCGGCTGGCCGGCGCGCCGGACAGCTCCCCGCAGGGGACCGTCAGGGAGGTGCCGCTCAAGGTACCTATTTGGCTGTAACTATTGATACGTGAAAACGACATTAAAAGGAATCCTTGGTCGCAATAACTAGTCAATATTGTTTCTTGCTCATAATCGTTGCTGTCGAGACAAGAGTACTTGTGGTTTCTAAATCCTGCAACCGAACAAAATTACGATTTTTGTACTGGTAAATCTTTTGTCGAGTTGAATTTGTTAAATGGGAAAAATAAAAAAAGAACAAGCCGAAAAGTACCTACGCATATCTTACAAACTAGATTTTAATCAATTTCGAAGTAGTCGTAGTTTTATTTATATTTTTATAATGAGTGTATTGTTCATGTATCTTTGGGGACAGAGGATAAGCGGGGGCATAGCGGGCGGTGTGCCGTGGCTGTCTTGCACGCACGTGTGCGAGGGGCACGCGGGCGCTGCGCTCTCTCTCGCTGCTACCTCACACCTCCTCTACAGTGGCGGAGTCGGTGAGTTCATTAAAGGTCTCAGTATAAGCGACGGGTTTTTTCACATTCCGGAAGGAACAGGGCGATTTCTTGACATCTTTGCATATAAAAATAAAGTAACAAATATACGTGACAAGAACACGGACGGGACGGGGGAAAATGTATGGTATACAGCACGTCCACGTCCCGTCCCAGGTATTTTCCCGTCACGAATACAGCGACCTTTAGTTTGTATCATGTCATGGCAACAAGGTTGAGATAGTTGTAGCGCATTTGCGGACTCCTCATAGTGAGATTGAGTACCGCTAACTAAACGAATGAAACGTAATACCTACGTCTAGTCCTGAACATTGTCTTTTTTATAACTTACTTACTGGTTTGCACCTATGCAGTTTTGTAAACTTTTCTATACCTTCCTCGTTTTCTAACGTTAATATCTAAATTTAACAGTCATATTCACCCTTCAAGCTTACGCGCTCATTAGACATGAAATTTTAACGGATACTAGCGCGGTTTTATTGGTACAGTCAACAGTACGTCAGGTTATACAAAACTGACAAAAATCTGCAATTTAATTTGAACTTTAAAATCATTACATTTAAGTATAAAATTGATTGAATATGATTACCCTGCCGTGGAAGCCCAGCGTGCCGTTCACTGTACCGTCATATCATAACAATAGTAGTCAAATAGTCAAAATTCTTTATTCAAATAAACTTAATAATTAAGCACTTTTGAATCGTCTATATTTTCCTACCGCCCGTTCCAGACTTTTTTAACTGACAAGAAGAACATACTAGAAAATCAATGATTAAAAATCAGAAATGTTAGCATTATCTACAAATTTACTATCATTTATACTATAATTATCCTAATTATTTTATGAAATTGGAATAGTTTGTTAATATACGAAGCAATCGCGGCACTTCCGGTGCCAATCGGTAAATTCGTAGTTTTGTTATTTCCGGTAAAGAAAGATAAAATGCCCGTGTTGTAAATATTGATTATACGCATTTTAAAAAATAGATGAATTCAAATAATGATTTACAATAATATTTAAGAATTTTATTATTTTTTTATTAAGTAATAATAAATATTTCTTTCCTGTATTTCCGTTTTAACGCGTATTCGGCGCTTCCGGAACTACGATATGGCGCCGAATGTGCGTTGGATCGGACGACACTTGTTGTGGAGCTATTGCGTGGTGAACACTAAAATGTATTGTGTATCGTCGTGAAAAATAGTGGAATATTTGTAGATTGTTCATAAATATAAAAAAGTGATTTGGTGAACACTGGTTGTTTGAATTTTTGGCTGTCGCCAAAAGAAAACTGTCTGGATAATGGTGAATTTTCACGAGCTAGTCTCATTCACCTTAACAATGTGTCTGACGCATTGTGTTTCCCGGTGGTTGGTACATTAAGTGACGTTCACCAGACCGCACGGTCCGCGGGTGGGACCTGTCCGCGGGCGTGGAGGCGTGGCGCGGGTGGTGCGGCGGCGCGGTGAGCGCGCTGTCGGCGGGGGACGCCGGGGGGGACGCCGGGGGGGGCGCCGGGGGGGACGCCGGCGGCCGCCTGCTGCTCGCCGCCGCCGGCGCTGCGGTTAGAGTGTTCGACGTGCGGACGCGCGCGCCGGTCAACACTCTGTGGTAACTACTCATACTCGAAACCGACTAGCATCATTTTGTTTTGAATTTATTAATATATTCAGCTGGCCTGGCTTACGCACAACGACAAAATTTTATCGACGCTTTTCTCGCGTTAGCGCGATGTCCGCCCCACTTACACCATAACATGGGATTAACTATAATGGTCTGTCTTCGCATTTTTATGTTTAATATCTGTTTCCGTCACTCAACTAACAGTCGATAGAACAAGAATCAGCGATGACTGGCTCGCCGCTCATTGTGAACCATGTTTCAGAGTGACAGAAAGAGACAAAGCTATAGGAAAGTGCCGTACAAGGCGGGCTAATTAGTAGCTCAATTCAATATTGTTATACAAGCATGATTTACTAAAGTGTGTTGATTGTACAGGTCGTCAGGCACGACGGGTGCGGCGCGTGGAGTGGGTGAAGTAGCGGTAACTGCGCTCGCGCTCGCGCACTTCCAGCGACTGTACACCGCCGCCGGCGATAAGCTACGGCTGTGGGACCTGCGCATGTATGTACAGTCGAATTCATTAATATGTTGTCAGTTTTGGCAAGATGTTGACTTTTATTACAAAGGCATATAGGTTGATGAATCGTCAAAGATACTCCGTGTTCAGTTAGTCAAAAAGAGAATTGGAAATATTGTAGGATCACTTTTTTGTCCATAGTCGTTGATCTGTTTCTGTTATCATGAAAGACCCTTTTTCTCAGAAACGCGTCAATATAACATGTTGTAATTAATATAAAATACTTCAGGTATTCTCGGATACTATCTGTGAACAAGCTTGTGTCAAATAAATCGACAAATACGAACTTATGTCGCATCTTTTTAGTCTAAACTAGCTGTACCTGCATGCGTTACGATGCCAACTACGAATGGTTTAGGAACGTCCAGAGAACAAACATACAGACATTCATTCCTTTTACGCAATAGAAGCATTCATTTGCCGGTTTTCAAGGTGTCGCCATCTCTGAGGTCCCGGGTTTGATCCCCGGTTGGGTCAATTTAGAAAACGAACTTTTCTATATTGGCTCAGGTCTGGGTGTTTGTGATACCACCGTTGTCTCCTTTTTCCATAACACAAGTGCTTTAGCTACTTACTTTGGAATCGGAGTAAATGTATGTGATGTTGTCAAATATTTATTTATTTATTTATAATTAGTTCAAGTGACATATTGTTAACAGGATGGAGTGTGTGGGCAAGGTGTGGTCGGGGCACGCGGCCGCCGTGATGTGCCTGGCGCTGGGGCGCGGCGCGGGGGACTTGCTCGCCACCGGCTCGAAGGACCACTACGTGCGCACGCTGGACATGCTGCCCCAGGACACAGGTGACAATTATCTCATAGCATTAGCTGTGTGATGAAAATAATTCAGTTTCAGCGTTTCAAATTAATACAAATCTCTATTAAAAAAAGTTGCGTTTGTTATCTCTTGGCTGCAAATTCAGAAACGTGTGTGGGAAACTGTACCAGCGTGCACGCCCCGCTTTCCCATATTAAGCACGCTGGAAACACAGCTTTAAAAATACCAGCCTGAAGCCAAATCTCAACATTTTAACAACACGCTAAGCGGCAGAGCAGCCTCTTTCTCTTTCTCTCTCTGGCACGTATACATCTATCTCCGCTTTCTCTCATACTGTGACTATATTCGACTTCGATGCGCGGTACAGCGCTTGCGGTCAAACGATTACTATGTGTGTAATGTGTACGTATGTACAGGGGGCTGGGAAGCTTGCAACCGTCGCTTGCTAGAGCCGCCGCACTATGATGGAGTGCAGGCGCTGGCGATGGGCGGCGGCGGCGTGCTGTACAGCGCGTCGCGCGACACGAGCCTCAAGCGCTGGAGCCTGCGCGACGGCACGCTCACGCACGTGAGTACAACATGATCTATCTGATATCTATTATCGACAACACGTCCGCTTTACCACTTCTAAGGTTAAAATCGCTTGCACGCCGCGCCGTCAGTAACATACGTTTTTTTAATACGCTTATTCATTGATGACGTCACGCTTCTCTGGCACATTGTCAAGATTAATCGCATAGTATGCTTCAAGTTTTAGACACGAAGATGATTTCCGACTATTGTTATTTGAATTTAGCCCGGATATATTACTGGTCTTTTGACCTGATTTCTATTTGTTAGGATTTTACATTTGAAAATAAATGACATGCTCTAAAAACTCAGATAGTTTTTGATATGTCAGTCTTTGTCCAGTTTCCACTGCTTGCCACATCGTAACTCATCGTATTGTTGTCAGTTGACATTAAATTCGGCATTGGAATGTTAGAAAAAGTACAGTTAGTCTTAGTCAGAAGTCCGGGGAACAATCCCTACTGCCATGAAAGCACGGGTAATTAAAATTACCCAGGTACCACGGGTAAACGGTGTCTTTAATCGTTTATCCTTTCTTGTCTTATTTGATTAACAATATTCACCCAACTCTTTATTGAAAAAATCAAATATAAAATACAACAAATAGTTTTCCACACATAGATTTCGAAAGAAATTACTAATTATTAGTGACAATCGATTTAATAAGACGACATATTTTTGAATAACAATTTATATTTAAAAAAGGTATGACATCTGTCAAAAGCTGTTTACTAAATAAGACAAGAAAAGTTAAAGAGACTGTACAACGTACGTTCCAGAGCCAAATGAACGCGCACAAGGGCTGGGTGACCGGCGTGGTGGTGGGGTCCGGGGGCGCGCGCGTGGTGTCGGCGGGGCGCGACGCGCGCGCGTGCTTGTGGGACGCGGCCCTGCGCCCGCTGGCGCCGCCCGCCGCGCTCGCCGACGCGCCGCACGCCCTGCGCGCGCACCCCGCCCACCCGCACATGATCTACACCGCCGGCAAGTCAGTATCACTCCACCTGGGGCCGTACCGGCTAACGTATCGAACATCGGAAAGTCTGCCGAGCTTCAAATTAAAACAGATAAATCGAGCCCCAATCGGGTCAAAATGGCGAACCCCAATTCATGATGTCACACCGACATCGATATCTTCTAAATAACTTCGGCGAATAGTACAATACGAAACTCTTTACTTCGATTTATCTGTTTCAAGTTGAAGCTCGGCATACCCGCCGAAGTTTGAAAAGTTAGCCGGTAGGGCCCCTGACTATACTCACTACGACACACTAACACCGCGACCAATACAACCGATCACACGTGCGATTAAACTGTGCTCGATTCTTACATGTATTTTACAAATAAAGCATTCAAACTGAAAAGAATATGATCACATATTAATGTGTTTTTTCATTCTGTGTGATCGATCGCGGTTGTAATCGGGGCGATCGTTCGTAGTTATTCAAACTAAGAACTTAGGCTACGAGTCCTTCCATTATACTATACAAACACTTTCTTGACACATACCTACTGAATTATTATGAATTAAATAACTACTAATACTACTATTAAATTAGTATTATGCTATATAATTTAGTGAAACAGTCGTTCTCATTTAAGAAACACAAATTCTACTATAGGTATTACAGTCCATACAGTAGTAAATATACTAAATACAAGCACAATTTAAATTACTGTAAATTAAAAATGTATTTATCTCATAACAAGCATCTCGTAACGCGTCAGTCTAAGAGGGGCACAGGCTAGGATCGCGAATGCGACCGAGTTCCGGAACATGCCTTAGAGACTTTGGCCTAACTACCCCGACAACTTACGGCCGATTTCAATAACCTATTCTCTGTAAAAGATAAGTTTACTAAAGATTTTTTGCCTAGATATTTCTGTTAAATGACGGGAAATAACAGTTGCCAAGTTACAGTTCCATAGTAGACCTATCTCTTATGTACTGAAGATAGATTATTTAAATCGGCCGAAATTTTTTAAGTACGCAAACCAAGCTAGTTTGGAACTGCGCCCACATCGTCCGCCTCCCCAGAACTGATTTGTTTCACAACTGTATAACTGGTGTGTTAGTATATAAATTGTAATAATTGGAGGGAACAATGCGGTGATTAACGCGCGAGTGTGTTGCAGCGGCGGCGAGGTGCGCGCGTGGAGGGTGTGCCTGGAATAAGCGCCGAGACAGTACGCATACTCTGCCACTACACTTTGTACAGTCAACCACACCGACGGTGTTGCTACCTATCAAAACGCATATTTAAAATATAATTTATAATAATTCAGAACTTTAATCGATTCGCATGAACAGAATAGTGACGGAATCGTTTTGCGTCGACACTGGCACCGATTAATCAGACCCAATTAACAAATGCAAGACATCGTTATCGCTTAACTTTCGAAACTGTTGACATAAGGTTTCGTTAATAATCGTATTTTAAAAAGTCAAATCCATACATGTGCTGAATCGAAGTGATAACGAAAATTTGCAAATGTTACTTTGGCAAGGTCGGAATAAATATAAAGTGGTCTTTCTGATTGATCAGTGTCAGGGTTCGGTTATGAAGTCATTATTTATCTAGAGATACTTATAAGTTTGGATTGTCTCGTTAAAATCCTAGAAATGTTCCGTTTAAATATTAAATACTTCAGTATCTTCATTTTTGAACGAACGACCACTGGCCACAGTGAGATTTACAGATGCGTCTAACTGAAGAAATAGCTAAACAATATTTTTTAAACCTCTCGAGTAATACGACTGCTTCCTGCAAGCTATAGTTATCATTAGAAAGAAATGTTTCACGTGATTATCCCCATCGAACAAACATACATTAAACTGCGAGTACGATAATATGCGTCCGGTAAGCTTGCACGCATCGCCGCCGCCTTGCAATCATATCATGCAAAGTGCAAACGAAGACCTTATGCACATGACTACACAGTCGCTTTTTGTGTGATCTTTCACCTTCATACGTTCACCATACTTAGATACGTGGACTAGTGCCCTCGAACTAACAGCTTTCATTGTAGTGACGACTTACTCGTAAACAATGCGATTAAATTAACTATGTACAACATAAGTGACCAAATTCAGAGCGCTTGCGGTACAAAACAACGATGTATTTTAATCTGTAAAATTTAGTCTTTGCCATACATTCTCGAGTGAAGTTGCCGCTTCTGTTGCACATAGTTAATCGCATTGTAACTATCTACTTATATTTATATTTGGCTACAATTTTTTAGCTTTCGTTGTCGTTTGTAGTAACTAACTTTTCTATTTATTAACTAAATCACTTTCTATGTGGTTGCGTTGCGTAGTTAGTAACTTATAGTCCATTCGCGTTAGGAAAATTTAGTCATTTTACACTGACACTGATGAGTCGGGTCGCAAATAAAAATGTAAATTTGCGATCGGTCGGTGTCAGTGAGGCGCGGATAACAACGAAGCACGGGTGCATTCCAACAGACTAATAAGTAATTCAATTTAATCTAACAGTAAATTATTACTTTCCGTGGTTAAAATTTACTCTATGGTGATCGATGACTTAGCAATTAATCTGTCGGAATGCACCCACTATTTTCGTAGTGTGCAAACAAAGACACGGCGGCGCGTAAAGTGAGAAATAGAGTGGATCAGCTCCGACCCGCTTCTACTGTGTAAGCGCGAATGCGCTGTACCTAACGCGAATGTGCTATACATATCCTGCTATTTAGATGTTTACAACCGAGCTTGGTGTTGCAGTGACGGGCGCGTGCGTTGTTTGCGAGTGCGGCTCCCGCGGTGACCCCCGCCGGCATCGAGCGGGGCCGCGCCCCCCCGCAGCGGCCCCGCCTCCCCCCGCAGCGGCCCCGCCTCCCCCCGCCTCACCCCCGCGGCCCACCGCAACACCTCTTCACCCCACACCGCGCCCCCCTCGCCCCGACACCGTCGCGCTTGGAGGTTGTAACGTTGTTTTTTTATTGTCTGTGAAAAATGTATCGGGAAATTTTTTAGTGTACCTATAAACAGGAAAAAAAAATATTGTTTGTATGTCTAGAGTTCCTTTTCTCGATACCCGGGAAAAGTTATTTAAATTTCCCGGCATCGAGATTGATCTCAAGTCAATATGAAAGCGTACGAACGGTAGCTGTAGGAAGAAAATTACGTAAGTAAAAAAATAACGAAATGGTGAATAAATCAATGTCAAAAAACTAACGGGATTTTAGGTATCAATATTTGAACATCGAAAGTCAAACATGCCGGGAAATTTAAATAACTTTTCCCGGGTATCGAGAAAAGGAACTCTAAACATACAGCCTAACAATATTATTTTTCCTGTTTATAGGTACACAAAAAAATATCCCGACACATTTTCAACAGAACCAAAAAAAAACGTTACAGGGTGACCATCCGGAGACGAAGAGTGTACCTACTTACATCGTACATTTGACTCCAGACATCTGTAGTCGTTTGTTACTTATAATCTTTGTAAATGGTGATTTGAAATACGCCCCGAATTGACGAATCGGTTAGATCTCACGCGATTGCTCAAAATTCAAAACAAAATGTGTCTTGAAACGTTCGTGGCGGCTCGATTGTTTCTGTTGCAAGAATTTTAACTGTAGAAAACTATATCGTCTCATTTTATCGTACGTGTTAGAATGTACTAGTATTGTTATTAAGATTTTAAGGAAAGTTATGAAAGCGAAAGCTCTTTGCGAGTAGCGTAAGAGTTAATGTAGGTCCAATCTCATAAAATTTAGTGTAACTTCACCAGTATACTGCTAGTTTCGCAACTATGGCCTTCATTCGATAATAAGATTATTATACAAATATTAAACGGAGCTATCATTAGTTAGGTACATGTAATATTTATGCGTAGTTGACTCGACCACGAGTAAATACATTCTCAGTCCAACTCGATAATAAAGAATTTATAAAGAAGTTTAACGATCAAATATCAGCTTCACAAAATAAAAATATTAATACAAAAATTTTAAAGAATATGTATGTTAAACATGTGGTCGTTTACAATTAATTAACAAAGACGCAATTAAATAGTAATTAAGTCGTGATTATTAGCTTAGCAGCTTTAGTTCCTGTGATTATTTCAAGAGTGCCTAGTAAAATGATATAAAGCCAATGCCTTATTGCCAAATCGTACGCACAATTTAACAGCATTGTTTCAAAATGTAAGACTATGAGAATGACACAGGACAATGCAAGTTTTTTCCGACTGATTGATAAGTATCACTGGGTAGTAGCTACGTCATAAAGATAGTCGATGTATCGGCACACAGTACTGAAATCTACTCAGTGCTGCTGTAGACTAGAATAGAACAGTATCACAAATATAACAAACTGTGATTCATTGAATTGTTACACATATATTTTTATACATTCCTGTGCTACGGGTACACTTGAATCCTTTCCAGTATCATACAATCACTTAGTAGTTAGTTGTGAGTAAAATTTGTCAAATTTTAGAACTTTTAATAAAGACTACTAAAATGTCCAAATATTAACGTAGTTTTAGATAGGCTATGAGTCTTAGTCAAGTTATAACAGATTTTTATTATTTCGTTGTTTTGAATTTGTTTTATCTTAATTTAATCAAATAAAAACAGGTATATCATGTCAGTATTAACGCTATATTTAGGTTTACGAATGTTTATAGTTACGAGGTTTCTTTACAAACTTATTAATTTAGCAATTCGATTTAATGCATTATAATAACTAAGCTAGCGAGGCTATTGTAACGGCGGTGAATGGCTCTTTTTTAGCTTTAAAACGACGCTGTAGCAATTGTTTCTTTGTTGTGACCCCAATCACGTATAGCAATTTATAACTAATATACTATATTAATCATATTCTATCCACTTACGGCAGACGTGATTTTATTCAGGCATATTTCAAATTAAGTTTTTAAATAATAGACGCCTAGCAGCTAGTCATATTGTGAATGTGTGTTTGTTTCGTTCTATCGAATGTATATTTTTCATTAGACAAACTGAATAGAAACAGTTATAGCTAACTAAGATGAAATTTTTACTTTGATTGGTTTTTTATGTTTCGGAGCTCTCTAAAATTTCAAGTGTTTTTTTTATATTTTTGATATCTATTTGGTAGTCAATGTTTTTTTTAGCAAATTTTATACTCTAATTGCGTGACATTAATGAAATTACCTTAATTTTTAGATCAAATATCTTAGACAATGCACCTATCGAACACTGATTATATTTTCAATTAATCGACCAGATGATTTAAAACTTTTATTGTTTTATGTTACTGTGGTTTTTTATTTAGGAACGAATTTTATTGTTTTATTCACCTATTTTAATTTATACAATAACCATGGAATTTTAAATAAAAAATTTCTCATATTTAAAGTCTTTTCTTCAAATCACATTATTTTATCTTAGTTTAATTTCCAGTCCTTGACACCTATTCCTTTACAGATCAAACCAAACAAGAGTTGTGCATAAATTGGTATATTTACAGTTATAGTGGAGATTGTTATATCAGTACTTATATTTGGCATGTTTAGCGTGTTTTCTGTGGTGGTGTCCGGGCGGCGTGGCGGGCGACCGCCGCCGCCTTTCTCGTTCTCTGTCCCTCTCCCGCTCTCGCTCCCTCTCTCTTTCCCTTTCTCGTTCGCGTTCCCGTGATCTTTCGCGTTCCCGTTCCCTTTCGCGTGATCGTGATCTTGAGCGCGATTTTCTGTCTCTGTGGAAACATTTTTGAAATTAGGAATATGGCAAAAATTGATATTGTGTAAAGTCATAAGGAATTAAAAAGAAATAAACATATTATGTTAGTTTTCACACGATCTTTTAAATTATAATAAATCGGATAAGCAAAACGTACGGGTGACGCGTCCGCTTCGGAGGTGGGGACAGCGACGGCTCTCGCGATTTCTTCGATTTCTTGGATGTGATGCTAAAATAAATAAAAGGTTTATCATTTTTTTCAAGCGTCTCCATACTTCTTACTGAATATAATAATAAATAAATAGCTTTCTACGTATTCACGTATTAGCTGTAAACATATTCATGAAATAACGGCGCTTTTTATGAAAATTTTAGTTATGTTAAAAGAAATAAAACCACTGTCTTTTAGTGATATTTTTCAACTCGTACACGATTCACAGAGTTCGTACAGCAGATTTCATGAATAAACGGCAGCTTTAAACATCCCTGAGCTCGTATTTTAGGTGGCTCTGCTGAAGAGTATACTCCCTGGCAGAGCCACAATCAATGCTTATTATTTTGTAACCTCGTACACGTACAGCGATAACAAGCACATGTACAGCATGTGCGTTTAACGAACATCATTTTAAAATATAAATGATCGATTTCTAAAGTGGTGGCTCTGGGGCAGAGCACCACACAAAAAGAAGGAAGTCAATGTGCTCGGTAATGTATATAAGTAACCAACTAAGCCTCGAGCAAATATCCACTACCAAATTGCGCTTTTTCGATACCGCGGTCGAACGCAGAATCGTCAAAACGGCATCCTTATAATCGCAAAATCGCTCACCACCGATACAAAACTTCCATCAAGAATACCCTAGATTAAAGTTAACTTGCACAAACGTTTGTAACAGGCCAACTGGAATTTGTGCTAAATCGGGTTTATTTATTTCATCTCGCAGAGTATACACTAAAATTGGTCCCGGAATCTTTGAATTTTGATTTTTTCGATTAAAAAGTTTTCCATATATCTGAACTTTAGGTAAATATGCATTCGAATATCCGATCTCTACTCATAATAACGCTACAGGAACTAAAACAGCACGCAAATATGGCACCAACTGACATGACAAAACTAGTAAATGAAAAACCTATCTACAGTGTTTATAAGTTTAAACTAATTTATGCCTTAGCTGCTAACTCTAAAGCGCAGTTTTGTTTGTATTTGCTCCCACTTTAAAAGTGGGGCGTTATTCCAAGATGCCGTATTTGAAACTCTGACCGGACTACTCGGGTATTCTTGATCAAAGTTGCCAAAAGTACAGGTGCCGGCACGAATTCTGAGCGGTGGGACAAATTGGAGGGGATTACTGCGCATGTTTGCAGTCGCCCCGCACCCACGTCCCCGCCAATGAGATTTAATTCGCGATAAAAAAAATCAGCTGTTTCATACATTTTGATAGTTTCGATTTTAATTTTTGTATGAAACAGCTGATTTTTTTTCGCGATTTCAGAGTTGGTTCCATAGTAAAAGTTGTTCAGTTTGATGGTCCCTATCTACCATATTCGGCATTAGGGGTACTTTTGTAACACCTTGTATATTTATTTCATAAAAATGACATCTACGCATCAAATGTCACCGCTCACGATATGGCGCTGGCTCCACGAGCGAGAGAATCGCGACGAGTCCGCCCTTATATCGTCGGATAATCTCCACTAACGAGCGATAATTCCGCCACGTATCGTCGCGAGTCGTAACGGAATCGCAGCGTTTCCGCGGCGACTCGTAACGGTATCGCCGCGTTTCCTTGACGACGCGTTGCGAAAGAAAAAATTCAGTTACGTGCCAGACGAGTACCAATACTTTGCTTTTATTTCTCTGTTTCGATACTTGGCCAACTGAACATCGTAAAGGGCAGGTCTCTCTCTCACTTCAAGAATAAACTTTTCAATGTCAAACATTGTACTATTGTTTAAAAACCTTCTCGAAACGTCCTTGCTTAACGAGAGGCAACGCTGAAATGACGCTGCGTTTGACCCGCTGCTAGTCGCGACGGGCTAGCGACGATGTAATGACGTTTCGCGCGCTCATTGCCACTCGTCGCATCGCGGCGATAATATCGCCGTGTGGAGACGGTTCCATAGAGAGTGTATAGAAATACGTGGCACGACGATAATATCGCCGCGATTCTCTCGCTCGTGGAGCCAGCGCCTATGTGCCGATGCCTGTATAATTTCCGCTATGGCACAGAATTAGTATAGTAGTGACGTACAGGTAGGCCACGCTCCGCCTCCCACCGAGCCGAGATACCGCCCCACGCCCCGACAATCGGCGGTAAGAAGCGGTTCATTCTCGGGCCGCGTCGCGCGCGTGAGTTGTCAGTGGTACGAGTATAGAGACTAACATAGAGCTCAACAGATGTCAAAAGCCAACCCTAAGGTTCACGCACACATTCGCAGCGTGTATTAACGTAATCTGTTAATGTGTTAGCTGAATCTCACTTTTTGTATGGCGTGTCCGGGGTGTGGCTATGGCCCATGAGGGTAGGTTATTCGTCAAAGGCGTATAACACGGTCACAATATCTGTGGACCTGGGCCCTATTCAATAAAAGTTACAATTGTAATTTACAATTACAATTTTCGATACATTACTAATAATGTTAGGCGATTTGTTCATTTAATACGCTCAAACATAAACAGCAATGTACGTCGAATTGTGTAGTAAATTACAATTGTAAGTTTTATTGAATAGGGCCCAGGCGTCGATGATCAACGTTTAGATAAGATGTGAAAAAGCATCACCGAAAATGAGAAAGTAAAAAACAAAAGCTCACTTTTCTGATATGAATTGTTATTTTATTTTCGAAGCGGCTTAGGGGGAAGCGGGAGTGAATCGCATCAGCTAGGTCCACAGATACAGTGATCGTGCGTGTAGTACACTCACGAGTAGGCGTCCTCGTCGGGCGAGCGCCGGCGCGGCTCGGGCGAGGCGCGCGCTTCCTCCGCCTCCCGCGCTGCCCGAGCTTCCTTCGCCGCCTGCAACACAACTACTTATTTACTTCCTACTAGAGAATAGTGATTCTTAGGGTGCGCATCCACCAGGGGCTGTATCGGCTAGCACATCGAACTTCGAAAAGTCTGCCGGGCTTCAAATTAAAAACAGATAAATCGAGCCCCAATCGGGCCAAAATGGCGAACACCCAATTCATGACGTCACACGAACATCGATATCTTATTAATAACTTCGGCGAATAGTACAATAAGAAACTCCTTACTTCGATTTATCTGTTTTAAGTTGAAGCTCGGTAGACCCGCCGAAGTTCGAAAAGTTAGCCGGTAGGGCCCCAGAGCCGTGCTATGCTAAGCTGCTAGGTATGTCAGATCTGTTCGTAAGCAACAATAGAATAACTTCATCGAGTTGCGCGGAGCTAGGTATGAAATGTATAGAAATGTTTACGCTGACGTTAGATCCACCATTCCGCATCGTGCTCGTTCGGTGTGTTATGGCCCATCCTCCTTATCTACCCATAAGGAAGGCCTGTGCCCCAGTAGCGAGGACATTATAAATGGCTAAATAAATGAGCACCTTCTTGATGAGTTTCCGCCTGTAGTGCGCGATCTGCTGGTGCGGCGGCAGGGCGGCGCGGCGCGCGCGGGCGCCGGCCTCCAGCTCGTCCGCGTACTTCACCACGCGCACCTCGATGTCGCGGAGGGTCTCCCTCGATAGCACCTGCTCGTCGCCGAGCCCGCTAAACAATTTTATTTAGACAACTTTATATGCAACACTCCCGCAAAAAAATAATTACCATGTAATCCAAGCTTTCGGACCCTTTGCAAAATATCAGTAGCTATTTATAGTAATATGGGAACTTATTTTACTCTTCAGCACCGTTCTACTGATAGCTTATGTGGTCTATATACATCTTATTATCCATATGCGAATACCTATTAATAGCTATGTAGATTTAAGAAATTGTTTATATATATAATGTATAATCTGCTGTTGGTATTCCGAACATAATAAAAAATAAAACACACACGAACTAAAACAGCATGCAAATATGGCACCAATTGACAGACCTAGTAAAACAAACAGGTTTTAATTAATTTATACCTAATATGACAACATTAAAGCACAGTATTTTTTGTGCCAATTTGCTCCCAGTTTGAAAGTGTAGCGTTTTATTTCGAGGTGCCGTTTTTGAGACTTCGACTGGAGTTCTTGATCGAAGATGCACACACATAGACATAGACATCACTCACCCATCAGTAGTTTGTGTGGTGGCGAGGGGGTCGAGGCGGGCGGGGGGTGGCGGCGGGGTGGGCGGCGCGGGGCGGGGCGGGGGCGCGGGGGGGTCGGCGGCGGGCTCCACGCTCTCCCAGCGCGAGGGCACGAAGGCGCCGCCGCCCGGCGGGGAGCGCGCCTCCGCGCCGCCTTCCAGTGGCACGCCGTCTATGTCTTCGTCCACTAGCGGTAAATAATTCGAGTCAAGTTGTAGTTCATATAATTAATATTGCTTGGAAAACATGTATTTAAACAGTGCACAGATATGCGAAATTGTTCATCACTTTTTTACAAATTCTCGACCGCTGACGCCGACAATTTTTTCACATAAATTTATTAGGTACATAATTTGAATTACACATCTCAATATTCACTCAAAATAAAAGAAATTTTTTTTATTGAAACCGATAATAACATTTACTCAAAATAAGACTTTTTTTTTTTAAACCAATACTAACATTCAATGATATAAAATTGAAGAAAAAAAATTGTTGCATTTAATTTAATTAAAAAATATTTAATACTAAATAATATACTAGAAAAAATACGACTTGCACCAGATCATGTTCTCGGACGGGAGTCAAGTGGCAGCGTAAGAGTTGATATACTAGAAGAAATTCGACGTTCCCACTAGTGACTCGGTAGCTCAGCGGTCAGAGTATTGGACCGGGTATCCAATTCCCGTCCGAGAACATGATCTGGTGCGAGTCGTATTTTTTTTCTAGAATAAAATAGTATTGTGAATGCTAAAATTCACAATGCTATATAAAAATAGCATTGTGAATGCTTAAATCTCAAAATTAAAAATAAAATATATTTGTTTGTTACGCGTTCACGACCTAACTACTCAACCTTTCAATCCAGAAAAATTATACTGTGCTCGAGGGCTACAAAAATTACTTTTAAGATTTTTTGCCATAACAACGTGCCCTATTGTCATGAATCATCAATAATAACAATAATGATACATAAATAATAAACTGGTCACCTTATTGTAAGTCGCGGGAAAAGCTAAACTGCCATAAAAACCTATTTCCACGCGAAGTCGCGGGAAAGTTAGTATAGCACAAAACAAAATATCTTAATAACCTGGCACCCCGTCGATGTCGGGCTCGGGCGGCGCGTGCGCGTGGGCGTGCGCGTGCGCGGGGGCGGGCGGCGGGTGGCGGCGACTGGCGGCCAGCCGGCGCAGCGCCGCGCCGTCCAGCGGGCCCGCGCCCCCGCCCGCCCACTCCGCCGACGAGCTGGACGCGGGCGACGAGCCCCCCGACCCGCCCGACGAACCAGAACCTGCGGCCCCCGCCGTCGTTTCATCGGCCCCGGTACTCTGCTGCACAAAATATTGTCATCTTAATAACTTGAACCACCCGACCCTACGCGAATCTAATAAATATAAATATTATGACCCGTATGATGCGCACGTGACTAGCACGCGTATGTTATACAGTTGTTTGACCTACCTTCAGGCCCATCTTTCCCACTCGGCACTCTGCTAGTTATCCTACTCTTGCCCGAATATCAGGCTTTCTGATCTGATATCAACATGTTTAGATAAATTTAAGGCAAGATCATAGGAGCCCCCAAAAGTGCCCAGAGCCTCAAATAGGTTAAAGACGGCCTCGCCTACCTTGTCGATCCCTAGGAACACGTCATTGATATGCATGAGGAAATCTGTAGGGTAGACGGCCCAGTCGGCCCACGCCTGCAGGATGCGCGTGACGCGCGCGCGGAACCCCTCGCGCTGCAGCCGCGTCGGCAGCGCCATCCACGCCGAGTGGCAGTTGCGCATTATCTCCACTAGGCGCTGCTGGAACCTACCGAATAAAATACTCCCGTTAAAGCAAACCATTTTTACAGTAGATTCTGTAAGATGAAAACTTTTCCATTTTGGGATTTGGGTTGTCCAGTCTGAAAGATCTGTCGCCACCAAGAAATTCAATATGAGCCAAAAACATACACGTAAACATGAGTATCCTACGAGAATTTATCGGTCGCCAGTCGTTATAGTCAATTTGAGCAAAGTAGTATAATAGTAGTAGTCGAGTCCTATTAATAGTATTCCACTGCTAAATGAAATAGTAGTATCTATGTAATACCTACTACGGCACAGTATTCCAAAATGGATAAAGTGTACTCACGCGCCCCGAAACGCGCTAGCATTAGTAAGTTTAGCGCCAGCATTATGCAGCACGTCGGACAGCAGGTACAGCCTGGCGACGCGCTTGTGCGGCGCGGTGGCGGGCCCGGCCAGCGCCTCGGCCACGCAGCCCGCCACCTCGCCCGCCGCCTCCGCGTGCTCCAGGCACCACGCCATCGCCGCGCCCACGCTGTCGCGCGCGGGGGTCAAGCCGCGGATCAGCTCTTCTAAACGGTCCCGCTGGCTGGACATTCATAATAATTTCAAGAAAACATCGTTTCATTTAAATAATAGTACAGTCGACGCCGAAATTATCTGAGCGTTGAAACCTAGAAAAATAGCTAATCATTTGACAAAAATCAACCTTATCTCGAGACATCTAAGCTGCATTTTCGTCTGTTCTCAGGTGCTGACTGTACGGTCGGCGACTCACGTGTTTTACCATTTTGTAGAAAAATTCGTGTGCACGCGAATCACCCCTGCACGAACTAAACGTATGTTAAGAACGACGCGGCGTGCGAGCGATTGAGGATAATACATAATACATCGATAGTACATACGCGTTAAAAAGACATTGACTTAGGCTCGGTTGCATCATCTTAATTTAACTATAACAGTATATGTCACAAACTTATCTGATCTGGTGGCCAAAACTGGAACTAAGTGTTATCACATATTGTTACCTAGGTTACGCCATAGACGACAGCCACACTGTCAACGAGTAGGATAATTTTGTGTCTGTTAAAGTTAAGGTTAAATCAAGATGATGCAACTAAGCCTTAATCTCTGTCCGTCGATACTGAAACTGACTGAAATTAACCAATCAGACCGCAAGAAAGTTTAGTTACCCATTGGTAATTTGCGGCAATCGACGATGAATGTTGATTATTAAGCAACCACGCAAACTTCATAATAAAATAACCTTAACTTTAAGTATTATTAATAACCACATGTCAAATAGAGTCTAAAACCTTGCGTGAAGCAGAGGGTTTAAGTGATAGAACAACTGACTTGTTAGAGAGCGTGCCGCGTATGTTGTCCTTGGCGTCGTCCTCGTCGACGAGCTCGTCGGGCATGCCCGCCGTGTACAGGTTCATCACCGGCGGCCGCCATACGGACCCCCCTACACACATACACAATATTGAAGACAAGACTGTCAAGAAAATCACGAAATTAATTGGGGAGCCACTTGCTTTGTCTTTAGTGTTATTGTATGGCAATACTTGCCTACTTTTGTATAAAACAACCACGTGTTGCTAGTAAAATAATTAGTTCTATTTCATTAGTTTCTTGATAGACTGTGTACTTATTATCATTTTATAACAACGTAAAAAAGTTCAGTCAGGTTCATGGGAGAGTTCGTTAAGAATCTTCAGAATAAATAAAAAAACCGGACAACGTGTCACCGCGTAGGATCTATGCGGCGCAATTTATCTGTAGGAGCCATTTCCAACTTTGGTGTCTTATTCACCTTGATGGTTATTTTATTTCTTTGCTGTATATCTACAGAGAAAAACAAGCAAAACCCAAGAATTCAGAAATGTAAAAACAAAATTTGCTAGCCTTTGAACATCCTGAAGTCATTGAGCGACCACTGCTTGGGCGAGTCGCCCTGCAGCATCGAGAACAGCTTCCATCTATAGTAGACGTGCGCGGGCGACTGGTTCTCGAACAGGAACCGGAAGAACGGGTTGTTCATCTCCTTGTTCATGATGATCGCCTCGAACATCGGCCCCTCGCGGATCACGAACTCCACCATGCGGTGGATTAACATTAGAACGTTCCTTGTGAAAGTTACGCGACATCAACAGTTTGATAGTTTTATAATTTATACTTTTTTATTGAAGGAATATTAGAAAAGAGGATTTTTTTAAAATTAAACCCCATAGTAGGAAAAAAAGCTAATTAACAATCTTTTAAATAGTTTTGTAAATGTTATTTTTTTGTTATTTTAACCCGTCTCATGTAAACAGTTTTACAGTTCTCACTTGTATTTTTTACAAAAAGGAATTCAAATTGTCGGACAGTATTTTGTTGAAAAATGTACGCCAAATTATTACGTAATCTACATGTGATAATCAGTACTTTGCAAACGATTTTTTCTTTAAACAGTTGAGTGAAGATTGTTTACCAAATAGGAAAAGTAAGAATAAACAGAATGATAACACTAAACTCAACAGTTGAAATTGAATCTTACCTTTCTGTTGGAACGACGACTTTGACTATTGATTGTGACAATATCTACAAGTAAAATGGAAAATAATCAGTAAAATATCAGTTAATCATAAGAACACAAAGACTTATACTTTGTGACAATTAGTTAAGGTATGTCAAGGCCTTAAGGCTGCATGGTCAGCACACTAGCGCCGCCATTGGAAAAAAAAATAGTGCTTCAATAAAGACGAAATTGTGAACTATCTCTCTGTAGTGCACTCCGTAGAAGCTTTGTGGTTCTTTTTATCGCATTAACAATATTTTCTATCCTATCGTTTAGTTTAATAGAGATTTTTTGCGATAAGTGGCCACTTTTACCAATAAAACGTCCGAGAACATGATCTGGTGCGAGTCGTATATTTTCTAGGATATTATTTAGTATTAAATAAAACTTCATTTAACTTTTTTTTTCCAATGGCGGCGCTAGTGTGCAGACTACGCCCTCTTAATGTGTTATGTAATTGACAAAATAAAATATTTTATGATCAACACACCAAAACAAGCTAGTCGATTGAGGCAAACTTTCCCGCTGTATTACACGAAGCTCTTTTGCGATAGAAGGGAATAGAGCGATGGCAAAATGCCAAAGGGCGCTTATAGATGTGGTTACTCCCATATACGATATTATAATGAGACTCACTTGTTCGTAGTCTTTGCAGTCATCAGGGTCGTTGGGGTAATAATCTCCGGGCCGCACGCGAGGGATCTACACATAACATTATTTATAAAAATAGTAGATTATGCAACAAGGGCTTGAAGTAGTGTATTATGTTTCGGGCGCTATATTTTCACATTCAAGACCACCCAAGACAAATACACATTTAAGCCCGCGATGCATACTCTACTTTTAATACTTTCTGCGAGGCAATTGAAACCAATGACTGTTATAAAGAAAATACTTAAGTATTTATTAAAAAAAAAATGTCGTCTATTCTGTAGTGGTCAGTTCGATATTTGAATAAATCCTTCATGGTGCGCGGGTGAAAATGAATTTCGTAAAAGTTTTCATGTTTTTCTTTTTTTTATTTGTAGGCAGTGCAAAGATAATGATAACATACAGCCTAACTCAGAATAAAATCTCATTGCACCTAAACAGTTTTGAAACCAACCTCGATCAAGCACGACTACATGGGTTGCATTCTAAATTGAAATCACATTATTTTCCATGGGAAAAAATTATTCAGCACAACATTATGACCGATTATAAAACACAGTTTTACAATATATCAATAACAAAAAACCATTGTGGTCTCATTCCGCGCTTAAACTTTTATATTATTACTGCTTGCGGCTGACCAGCTCGAGTGATGTCGTGTGTCGGTTGAGACAGAGCTACGCGACAGAAAGAGAAGCGCTTCGGAGGCGCTTATAATAATATAAAATAGCTTATAATACGTACGCAGCGCTGTGCAATTTGAATCTGTACTTTATTGTCGTGCAGCGAGAGAAGCTTATTATACACGCTTAATTTTTAAGTATATCTAAAAAAGTAATGGGTGTTCTCTATCCTTCACTAATCAAGTGTGTGCAGTTAAAAGTTTTAATTTTTCATAATTAGTCAAAATATTGAGGTGTTTGCGTCCCAAAATTTTACTGATTTCTGGATTTAGAGCTCATTCATAGACACGCGCGTAATGAAAAGACACTGTCTTGTTCACGCAAATTATGGAAAGAATGAATCCTATCTCAGTGAGTTTGCCGATTAATCAAGATATTTTTTTTCGATATTTTCAGAGTATTGATTTTTTACTATTGACTGCACATACATATTCGGTAAAGTGGTCTGACATCCCCATTAAATTTTTATTAATACCTCCTTAGAAATTAAGGGTGTATGATTGTGCTCGCACGTTTTTATTATTTATTTATATTCTGTGGTTAAACTGTGCCTTAACTAGGAATAACTAAAATGCAAAAATGTCGAGGTTATTTTCCTAGTTGTTACCTTATTGAGGTAATGTTTGGGCGGCTGCGCGTTGAAGGGCAGCCCGGAGGGCGGGGGCGGCTTGCTGGGTTGCTGCAGGGCGGGCGGGATGTAGATGGGCACCGGCGGGATAACCACCGCCTTGCCCCAGCCCAGCTTCATCTCGTAGCTCAATACCTCTTTGCCTAGACAAAATATAGAACAAGTAAGTAATAATAGCACATTACTGCCGCGGTCTATAATGTCTGCGTTGCTGGCAGCTATGATGATGGCCGTGCGCGGAGCTCAGCGCAAGTCCAGGCCATCACAGAGTGGTCAGCATTGCAGGCCTTGATGGACAAGCTGGAATAAAGGCCGAGATCGGAGGTCGAGGGGAGACGCCGAGCATGTATCACGTAGGGAGACGCCGAGCATGGTTCTCTCTATTGCACGCTGGATAACCTTGAGTCTTCTTATGAGACCCATAGTTAGCGACCACGTTTCACTGCCGTAATCGTAAATCACTGGCAATACACACTGGTCATAAACTTTCGTCTTGAGACACTGAGGTAAGTTGGACGCGAAGATTTTTCAAAGCTTCCCGAATGCTGCCCATCCTAGTTGGGCGAACGAAGATGTGCTAGGTACTGGCCATTTATGTTGATGCCGAGTCCTTTCCAGAACCTACATATACTTGTTTTTAAACAGTTTGCCTGTAGAATTATAACGGTGAAACTCTGTTATTGGCTTTTAAGCAGTAGATAATAGTCTCTAATCTTTAATCGGCTCAAGCTGGAGAATGCAGTTCTTTCTAAAACGACTTTATTCACAGGAAGTATCGCGTCGATACGACTGTGCTGGGCATTTTTTGACTGTTTTAAGCCATCAATATATTTTAGGACACTTGCTGTTAGTGTAAACGTTTTCAAATATGTGATTATGAACTCCGAACACAATACTTTCTTTTTTGCAGTCGTGTAAAAAGTAATATCTGTCGTTAAGTACCGTTGATGCACCTGAGCGCGCGCTCGCCGTCCTTACGCGACATGAAGGCGACGAAGCCGCAGTTCCGGCCGCGCGCCTTCTCCTCGTCCGAGCGCGGCCACATGATCTTGATGCTGGCCAGCGGCCCGTACCGACCGAATATCTCCATCAGTTGCTGTTCCGTTATCTGCACCAAGAATTCAACTTAACTTCGTTGCTGTACTTTTAGACAAAGGAAAAAAAATCGACCACCTATTTTTGGTAGTTGTTATAAAAGCAAGATGCCTAACCAATGTTCAGCAGTAGACTTTAAAGAGGACTCCAAGGGATTTCTCATTAGATTTTTTTTGGTTGTTTAGAAAAACACTTTTTTTCTTAAAAAGAAACATTACAGGCATATTGACCAAACATAGAGATGTGAAATGTCTGAGTAGCAAGTTCAAGTTCGCAAGCACGCAAGTTCTTGAAACGTGTTTTTAAAACTATAGTCATTTCGATA
This sequence comes from Catoptria pinella, assembly GCA_963556745.1. Lineage (NCBI taxonomy): Eukaryota > Metazoa > Arthropoda > Insecta > Lepidoptera > Crambidae > Catoptria > Catoptria pinella. The sequence continues at coordinate 13,005,057 of OY750761.1, forward strand.
TTTTGTCAGTGTACATGTGTCTGACCTTGGGGTTGAGGTTGCCGAGGTAGAGGTTGGTGGTGTTGGGGTCGCCGGTGTCGTACGAGCCCACGTCCGGGATGGTGTCGAGCACCGGCTCGACCCCGGGCGCGCCGCGCTCGCGCAACACGTTCTTGTACTTGTGACGCTCGGAACGCTCCTCTTGTATTCTGATAAGTTATAAGTCGGTGTATTGTATATGATTTAGAGCAATTAATTTTTAGATATTGTAGACTTTCAAGCACTGTTTACTTGCAGCAAATTAACAGTATGCACGTAACGAATTTAAGTCTGGGAATGAAATATTTTTTATGGAAAAACAACATGTTTAATACGAAACAAACAGCTTGCATAGAGTGCAATAAGCAGCCATATTATTACTGAGTAATGAATGCGAATTTATAAATGCGTAAAGCTTTTAATGTTGATTTCCGTTAAATATTAGACAAAAGTGCATGTTCTAAAGCTAAAATCAATTTTCCTCTCCAGCATTGGTATGACTTACTGCCTAAGTTCCTCCTTGAACAGCTCCAGGTTGCTCTTCTTCTTGTCCTGGGAGCGCTGCTTGGCGCGCAGTCGAGGCGGCTCGGGGCGCGGCGCGAGGCTGCGCACGATCTCCGCCTCGCTGCTGCCTCGCTTCTCGTCCAGGCGGGACGTCGGCTTGTACAACTTTCCGCGCTCGGATGTGTCTTCTTCTACATAACCAACAAAATATATTAACACCAGGTATAATGAGTAGAACTAAGTCTTAAGGCATTACGAAGTAATTATATCTATCAGTTAGACATCACTCTTCTCTTATCATTCACACAAACAGTTTGTTAGTTGGTTTAATTGGCCGATCGCTTTGTCTGTGCACATTTTGAAATATTTCCAAGTGACTAATATTTTGAAGCCATAAAGTTGGATAGAGTGATGTCCATAAATAGAATTCTGGTTTGATTGTTGAATTGGCTAAATTAATTAATTTAAAAACACTTTTTCTTATATTAACATAGCTGATTAGAACTACAATGCCTCAATGTCAGAAAAATAATGGTTAGGTTACTAACCTACTTTGTGATTTTCTAAGGTGTAAGCCAGTGTAGGCCAATTAAGTAAGATTAGGCATGGTTCAAGAAAGTACGAGGCATTCATTTTGTGATTGCCGTCGTCGGGAGGTAGCGGTAAACATGAAGTGAATGCATAGTATGTTTATCAATAAATAATTATGAATCTGATTTAGGTAGGTTAACCTCTGTAGAATGGCTATTATATGAATGGACTAATGGATTCATTTATTACTATTCATTACTATTCAATATCTATTATTATTTAGCTACTAATAATTACAGCTATATTTTATAATGCAACATACACTTAATTTAAGAAACTACTTAAATAAGTAATGTAACAACCACAGTTTACTGTTGTAATAGTCACTGGTAAAACTGTACAACGGTGAAACCAAAATTTGGTGTTTTGGGGAATGGGGGAATTATCAGATATTGTTTGCGAGTTTAAAGTAAATTAATTAAAAATAAAAAACTAAAATGTTTTATTTGTGGCTCTATACACTCATTACCTTTGCTTGAACACAATTAACAAGTACAATAATCTGTCAAAATGGAGTCTTATTATGGCGAAAAATATCGATTTTCACAAATTTTTTTCAAAGAAACTACGAATCTCCAGAACGTGAAACTTAGCACAAATTACTTCTTTAATACAGATCTTTTCAGTAAAAAATTACAAACATTCAACTTTGGTTTCGTGATTGTACTGTTTAGCCTGGATACTTACTCCAACTGAATATAATTAAAAACACCGGGGAGACAAAGATTTTTTAAAAGAAAATAAAGCAGAATAGGTTATAACCAGATACAGTTCATAGAAATGTAACATGAATCTTACTCCTTGCTCCAGCATCGTAGGTGCCTGCTTTTACCCAAACTTTTGAAGTAGTACTTGGGACTTCCTGAAAAGTCTCCACAAACTCTTTGAATACCTGCAAAAGAAATAAAATAATCACTAAGTCAAAGCTAGAACATACCTCTACTTTTGCTGTGCCCAACAGGGTCCACATTGCTCAGTATGGTGCAATAAAGATTGAGATATGAGGTGAGATATAGACCAACACGAGAAAAGGTTAACTTAAGGTACCGACACTAACCCATAATAACAACACTACCACTATCAGATACATTTTTGGAGGCTACATAAAATTCTGTTTTATTTATGTTTTACATACATGAGCTGCAGCTTCTTCCTCTTCTTTTTTACGAAGTTCTTCTAACTCTTTCTTAGATAATCCTCTAGAACTCATGGCTCACAACAATAGTGTTTCTCGCAGTAAATGGCATAAACACAATCACATCACCGTTATCAATTTTATTAATAGCAGACGTATTTAAATCACATGTAATACCAGAGGTAATACTTGCGAGCTTTTGGTTGATTCTGCAATTATGTTATTCAATCACATTCTTTAATGTAATTAAACAAAATACAAACTAAATCAAATCGAGACGTGAAAAAATGCCGTGCCGTGCTGCGTGCTGCAGTGCAGCCACAGAGTACTTTTTGTGCAGCTGATCCGATATATTTGTCATTTTGACAATGACATGCGGGTCTAGCCAAAGTAACATTTACAGGGGTGCGTTCCGTCGCTTCGCTCGAGTGCACTCGAGCGCGCTCGGGTGCGCACTCTGACCGTTCAGTGACTCGTTCCGTGGCTCAGAGTGCAGCAACCAAACAACCACCTAAATCGGTCGTTGGAAAAAGCTCTGACGTTTATCTTTTGTCATAATGTCAATGTCATTTGACATTATTTTGTATTTAGATGTTTTTGTGTCTAAAAGTTTATGGTTGCTCTTCAAAAAAAACAGATTTTATTTGATTTTGTTTATTTAAATTATTCGCATTCCAAAATAGAAATCGAAAACTTTGTACTTAATGACATCTAAAGTTTTTTTAGGTTATAAAAACAACTGGATCGTTCTGTGGCTTGGTTGCAACCATAGAAATAGAATGTCAAAGAACAACAATGTCAATGAACAAGTGATCCGAAAAACGAAGTGCAAATGTGTGAGTGAAATAGTGTTGTGTACACTACTTAATAATGTTATCGATGACTTACTGTGTGGCTTACATAGTGGTGATATTGACATTTTCAATTTTTCATCTGGTTAGTTTCAGGTGGTTAGTGCACTCAACTCAGTATCGTAGGATTCGTAGGTAGGTAATTAAAACATTGCGTATAGTTCAAATAATTATTAATGGGTGTGTAATGTATGACATAATATATTTATATGGACAAGCACAAAATAATATCATACCTACAGTATTAACGTGATTTCACTTACGTACACGTACTTTTTTGTTTGAGTAAATAAGTAAATTGATTTTTCTAATTAGGTATTTCTTAAATTCTATAATTAGGTAAGTACTAACATATTTCCACACCTGACGGAGGCAGAATAGCAGATCTTATCTTATATGTCATCAATGTATACTATCATATTCTGGTAAATAAAGGATTATCCCGCGCCTTGTCTGCGTGGAAAGTTTTTTTGCTATCCCTCGAGAACAATTTTTTTTTTCGGGATGAAAGGTACTCTTTAACCTTTTCTGTACCTCTGACAACGTGTATGCAAAATTTCATGATGATCGGTTCAGTAGTTAAGACATGATGGCGTAACAAACAAACAAACAAACGGACTTTCGCATTTATAATATTAGTAAATTTACTACTGGCACATCTTCATTAAATTACAAAATACCTAAGCAAAATACCCACCATAAACAAAAATAGATACTTACCTTCTGCATAGGTATTTAGATATGTACCTACCTAGTCAGTATCAATCTGATTAATGAACTATAAGTAGTTTTTTTTACGATTCGAGTACGTAGGCAAATCAAACCTCAACAAATATGTCAACAAAATTAGCCATTCATAATATCTAAAAACTTTAACTTACTTTTTCTAGAAACAACCAGCGCGGCAAGCGAATTCAATAATCACTGCACACTATATCGATGGCGGCCTCTCAGCTCGTCGTCACAACCGATTACCGAATTCGCTTGCCGCTCCTCCAGTTCCGACCGACCGACTGACGATATGGTCACCCTATACTTTGATATTCATAGTAAATAAATTTGCAAATTTCTCTAAAACGAATGAAGATATCGTGGAAATATGTTTTCGGGACGTTTATCGTGATCAAACGGTTAAGAAAATCTGTTTATTTTTAATCTGAAATTTAACGAAACCTAAAATAGGAACGTATATCATCGGTACATTACTTCTAGGTGGTTTTAGGAAGGAATTATGCAAGTGGCACGGACGTTCGCATGCTCACCTTTTTCTGGTGTGTAGGCAAAGACATATTTCGTTGTTCAAGCTCTAGCTACGTCACATCTGGTAAAATTTTAGAAAAGTATTAAAAATAGTCAGAATCAATAAAACTTGAAAATAACGAAATCAGTTTCTTAAAATGGTCTTTATTTTAAAAAGAAATATAATAAAAATACATCAAAAATAAATAGTATGGCCAATTGGACTGCCAGTCCTAGTTTATCGATTTTATCGATACTCGTGACGTCATCAGTTAGTCAAGCCCTATCGTAAAACAACATTTTACTATTTTACGTAAAATAAACTAAATTATTTATTGTACATATAAAATATGACTATATATGGCAAATGAAATTAATAAACTATGTTCCATACTGTTTTCTTCGTCGATAAACGAATAAATGTAGCAAAATTTTGTTTTTAAAGAAATGTGTGGCAATATCTTATTTACCTGTGAAAAGTGTGATTACTTGGATTGTTTCTTTTTGTCACATCACAATTACATAAAGAACAAGACACCGTGGCTCCACGATACCTTTATTAAAAATTCTAATTAAGATTCTCAAATATTTTAAGCAAAATGTGATTGCTCATTTGCAAGACGGGACGCTAGGGGCTCTTACTGTAAAAAATGTTGGCACACTGTCACTTGATCCTATGTCTCTTTTTTTCATAGACCGTGTCCGTATAACGATAACTTCTCTTTTCCACGCTCTGTTGGTCTTCTTGAGCGCAGCGAAAATTTTTCTAAGTCTATGGTTGCAACTCAAACGAGTTAAACTTTACCCAAACAACTACACCCAAAACGACGGAACGCACACCATTTCTTCGTTATCGCTTTACTTTTGAAACATGTATGGGATTGACATAAGGTTTCGTTATCAATCGAAATTTAAAACGTCAAATCCATACATTTTTCGAAGCGAAGCGATAGCGAAAATTTGAAAATGTTACTTTGGCTAGACCCCATGATGTCAGACAAACAATAAAGGGCCATAAGGCCAAGGGTGACCAAGAACATCTCAAAAATGCAGAGGTTTTACCTTCCAATAAAACCGCCATTGTGCGCTGAGCCTTGTCCGGGGAGAGGGTGAGAAAGCCATTGCCGATTTTCTTGCTAAAACACGTTTTTGTCATCTGGCAACACTGGATTCCCGCCTTTTTCCTTGCAACATAGACAATCCCCGCCAAGAATCATCCCTTCCACTAGGGCAAGCAAGCGCTGAACGCTCACTTTTTCTTCATTGTTTTCACCAGGGGCTCTATCGGCTGAAAACATTGAAGTTCATGTTAACTGTGTTTTGACAGATGTACCTATATGATACATTGCTACTTTGTTTTGGCACAAATAAAAACTTACAAAAGAAAAGTAGCAATGTATCACATATATCTGTCAAAACACAGTTAACATGAACTTCAATGTTAAATGCCCCGTAAAATGCTCAGCGCACAATGGCGGTTTTATTGGAAGGTAAAACCTCGGCATTGTGCTTCCTCGCCTTGTCTGGGGAGAGGGTGAGAAATGTTTGTTATTGATATACAATAATCAAGCATTATTATGTAATTAACTTTCATTTAAGGCAATTTAATCATCAATAGGAACAAATAAATTAGACATGTTAGAAAACTGATCAATCGCAGCAATATCCCTATTAATTTCCCTACAATAGTGTTTCCGGAAGGTCGAAGCCCGATTCCAGTTACCTTTTTTTAGAATTTTGTCAATTGGAACATTGCAAAGCCAATTTAATGAAGCTACTGCTGATCCGCTACTTCCTGCACTGTCATCAATGCCAGCAGACTTAAAAACTGTTCTTACCCAGTTAGCTATTATTGTTCTGGAAGTAGGTTTCGATTCACCCTGAGTTTTAGTAAAAAGTTGCTGAAGTGAGCCTCTTCTCTCATCAGACAGTTCAATTACTTTATGAATCCAATAAATGGGGCTCAACATTCGATCCTCGTGAGGAATCAGCTTCCATCCCGATTGCTGATGTCGAGCCGAGTCGGTCTTAGAGCCAAATTTTGGCTTAAGTATTACGTTAGTACCATCATCCTCAAGATGATCTGGAGAAACACATAGAAGGGTCAAATCATGATCACGTCTGCCTGATACAATTAATAAAATAGTCGCACAACGTCGATTTGCCTCGAACAGTGTAATAGTATTTGGAACGTTATTTTTTAGCCATTGGACTACCAGTTGAGGATTCCAAATTGGGGACTCTTTAATTTTGGACGCGAGAGCGTTATGAACTTGAGTACCTGTCTTACGAAAATATCTTCACTTAATTTCTTACCGACATGAGGCTCACAAATAGTTGATATTACTGATTTGTGCAAATGGATTGTAGCAGGTGCTAGTTTTTCTTTCTAATGAAGATGGGCTAAAAACTTAGCTAGGTCCTTGGCTAAAGGGGTTGCTGCAGCAACGTTGTTCTCTGCACACCATTTTGACCAACGATTCCAGGCGGGTTTATAAGACAAAATAGTAACTCCTTGACGTTGCTGTGCCAGGGCTTCTGATGAGGTGCCCACTGGCCCGCTAAGTAGGTGTCGTTGATCAAAGCCGTGATCGGATGCGTCGGAAACGAGGTGATGTGTAACCTGTGGTAAATAAATCAGAGTGTTTGCTCACCGATCGATTCCACCATTGTAGTTCCTCGATCACCTCCTCGGGTACGATGTGGCGCTGTTTCGAGTGTCCTTGACGTAGAAGTCGTAAGTGGCCCTGAAACTGACGGCAGTGTAAACGATCTGAGGGACTACGAAATTTGCAAAATTTAATCTTCCTAGTATTAGTATATTAACGAGCACCGCGGCGTTTCTTGGTCAGGAGTCTCTGAAACTCCTAACGAAGTTTCAATACCTTTTGCTGAGGAAGGTACTTTCGGTTGCTTGCAGTGTCCCATCGAATCCCCAGAAATTCTAGGCTCTGAGTGGGATTTAACACAGATTTGCAGAAGTTTAGGATCCAACCTAGAGCTTGTAGCAATGTTACAGCCATAGAGGTTTGCTGCTGAAGCAAATCTCTGTTCTGATGCGCCAACATAAAATCGTCTTAATATACAACTACTCTTATTCCGGTTTCTCGAAGTTTCTGCGCTAAAAAGTTGGTTATCATTGCAAAACATTTTGGTGCACATGCTATACCGAATGGAAGACATGTCATCCGATAAAGGTTTTGTCTGAAAATTAGTCTTAGAAAAGGCCGATGACTTGGGGCTATATTCACGTGAAAGTACGCCTGAGACATGTCTATCTTCGTCAACCAGTCGCCTGGTTGAAGGAAGTTTGGGATTTCGAAATGAGAAATAAGATAAAACTTTTAAATTTTGAGGTTTTAGCATTCACAATGCTATTTTTATATAATACCAAATAATATACTAGAAAAAATACGACTCGCGCCAGATCATGTTCTCGGACGGGAATCGAACCCGCGACCTTTGCTGAGCTACCGAATCACTCAGTAAGTGAATCGGTATATAATCATATCGATATATAATCGTTCAGAGCCCTTAAATTGAAAATTTGTCAATAAGTTTGATCGGCCTTCTCTATTAGAAATAGTGGAGACACAAAACTGGGACTTATTTAAACTGGCTCGATTATTTTTGATTCTATAATTTTTTGAACTTCTAGAAACATTTGGGGGGTATCTGGCGTCTGATAAAAATTTAAATTTGGTAAAATCAAAGGGGGTTTTTCTGTAAACGGTATTCGAAAATCTGATATCATCTTTAAAACTACTGATGGAGTTTCTATGGCTTTCCATCTTTCGATAAAATGTTTCAGACGGCCTGCTTGAAATAATTTTGAGTCAATCATAGCGACGTCTCTTCGAGTCACCGCCATGACTTCGTTTACTAGATTTTTTATGAGTATCATATTTTCGTTTACCTCGGGAAGCAAAGTCTCGTTTTGCATTGGGTAAAGATTGGTCATTTGCATTTCCTCGAAAGGAATATTGACTCTTAGGTACAAATCTAGGTGCCTGTGCTTTAAAAGAGACAAGATTTTTCTTTATAGGTTGTAGCTTTTGAAACACTTTAGCTGGGCCACCCTCTTTTTCTAGCAATTTACTAAATTGTTCAGGTTGAAACAAAAATTCAGCCGAGGGTGGAATTTTCTTGAATTGCGAATTGCGAAAAAGCAGCCAATGTGCGCTCACAAGAGGGTAGAAAATTATTTTTATCGTACGGCTTTCGATCGTCGTTTGTCTCTAATTCTATAAAGCCTGGCTTAGATAAGTATGTTTTTTGAGTATCAATTAAAATATTCGACCAATCTGGTGAATCAAATAATTGCAAAGAGTTTAAAATATCAAACCGGTCCTGATCCGTCTTACCAAAACCGGACGCCTTTAAAGTGGTTTGCAAGGATTTAAAAGAAAAATCGTTCATTTGCTTTTGATTTTCCGGTCTAGGTGAACCTGGCAAACCTGATGCAACTGGATTTGTGTCATTTTGGACAATGTTATTCATAAAATCAGTTAACACTTGCACTCGGTTACACAAATTATCTAGCAAAGTTGGAGACTTTTGGTACTTAGCTTTTTTTGAAGAACGTCGCCGCCAATTAGTTCGTTCCACCGAGCTACTTGAACTTCTTTCAGAAGAGGAGCTTGATGGTGATCTCCGCCTTGTATGCCGGCTCCTTCGCTGTCGCCTTCCAGTGCTACCAGACGTCGAGGCGTTCATATCGACTATTAACTTTACACCAATCGATAGGACTACCTCTTAACCGTGTTATCACTACGAAGTTCAGCAACGCAATGAAGAAAAAGTGGGCGTTCAGTCAGCGCTTGCTTGCCCTAGTGGAAGGGATTATTCTTGGCGGTAATTGTCCATGTTGCAGGGAAAAAGGCGGGAATCCAGTGCTGCCAGATGACAAAAACGTGTTTTAGCAAGAAAATCGGCACAGGCTCTCTCACCCTCTCCCCGGACAAGGCGAGGAAACACAATGGCGAATCTGCCCGACACTGGCAAAAAATCTGCTAAAATCTGCCAAACCCGCGTCTCTACAAAATGCCAAAAATATGCCACATACAATGCGATTTATTCAATAATGTACAACTGAAGTGCAAAATGACGTATTTAAATCTGTAAAATTTACACTCTTTGCCATACATGAGTGAATTGCTGCGGATCAATACTCAATTTAATATCGCATTATGTATACAATGTGCCTTAGGTTCTTAATGCTCTAAGGCCTCAGTGGTTGGTTGACATAACACTGACAACTGTCAGTGTATGTTTTTTCAGACTTTGTTGTTGTTTGTTTTTAATTCTCCCGTTGTAAGAAAGGCAAAGAATCAACGCCCATGGTTATCAACATTCCTTGGGACTTTTTTCATTAAAGTGGCTGCATACGTAACAGGGAAAACCCAGGACGAGACGGGCACGGGGCGCTTTCTTGACATCGTTGCATATAAAAACAACGTAACATACATGTACACGCGACAGGACGAGCACGGGCACGGGGGGAAATGTATGGCGCACTGGCGGCGGCTAGCTGCATTTTTAAAATTTAATATGTATCCGCTTGTGCGTGATCAAGAACTTAAATTCATATTCTGTGTCATAAGTTAAGTTCTTGTGCATGATTATATTCTTTGACAGTACGAGGTATGCACTTACGTTGCGTTCGAGTCTTAGAGCAAGCAATCACTACGTTTTAACCGCCACAAGCCGGTAGTACGTAAGAAGGATTACTATCGCAATATTTACAAACAAATGGATTTGAACATTACAATATCAGGGTGTTTCCTACAGTATTTGGTCAGTTTGGTTCAAAGTTAAAAATATAAATAAAACATATTATGTATTGATTAAATATTTATTGAAAAAAGTATACATCAAAAAGATTTCGATGTAAAATAAAAATAAAAGATGTGTTTGTTTGCGCGTAACGCTGCATGCAGCAGTCATAGTACTTTAAATGGTGCAGCTCCCAGCTGCTTTGGCCATTAATTTCTTTAAAGCAAGAAATGTACTGGTACAAAGTATCGAACGGCACTCATCACTTTTAAAAATCTATATTTTTATGATGTGTCGTTTGTGTGTCGTCCGTATTACTAAAATGACTAGTCCAGCAGTACTTTGCAGCAGTACACACTGCCGCCGTCTCTCTTGCAGCTGGTACATAACATGTTCGGTTTGGGTCGTAGTAACTATAGTTTACATTTTACAGCCCAGTGCTATCTGGTTTGCCATTTACTATTTATGTAATGATTATAAGGAAATTTAGATTAACCACCGAATAATTCTATAATTAATAAAAAACATGATTGACAAACGTATTTCGTGCCTAAATGCTAACGAAATATATTTTTCGGTTCTAGTTAATACCTCTCGACTGTAAAATAACGATTATGTATTATTTTTGTTCAAGTTCGACGTTGGAAATTGCTAAATCCATTTAATACTTACATATTTTATAAATAATTCAGATTTATTCAACGGAAACATTATGGTATATTGAATAAAAATATGCTTTGTTTGTAAAAGTTAAAATTGTCACCTAATAGAACCTCGGTGCAAAATACGAGCTACCACGTTCATGGTCAAGAATAATTACTGTATAAAAGATAATTTTAGTTGTAGCAAGATTTTTTTTACAAATTATGAATTTGTCATAATGAAATCTCTGTCTGAAATAACATCGTTTAACTGTGCTGTTATGATATGAAACATAAACAGAACGATTAATTAAGGATCTATTAACTTATTTACAGTCAATGTTTCTTACAGTTAGGCGATTAACACACTGCCACGCGTGATGCTGCATGTTGCATGAGTGCGTGTTCTAACGTTGCTTGTAAGCATCTCTGTTTGTATAGAAAACAAGCATAGTCCAACACACTGAAAATACATCCATGCGCGTTCATGCAGATCACGCGCCTACTTGCGGAGAAACATGCACTCACGCGCGTGGGTGCGGTGCGAGACGCAAGGAATGGCACACCAAGTCCCGCAGATGCATGCGTGATTTTGGAAGGGCTTGACATAAACACATGTCAAGCCCTTCCAAAATCACGCAATGGATGAATGGCAAAAATGGATCTCGATATTTGAATGAAATGAGTCAGAGCCGCCGTGAATCCACAAATGCAACTACGCGCGTGAGTGCGTAAAAAACTCCGCAAGTACGTGCGCAGGTGCGTAGACACGCAACATGCAGCATCATGCGTGGCAGTGTGTGAATCGCCTTAAACCTTTTACTAAACAACGAACTTCCTTAATCCTTATTTAACTTAACAGCGGTGTTAAGATTTTTAGTCATGAAATCAGTTAAGAAAATTCTGTCTAAAATACATTATTTAACAATCTTTAATTATCCAAATAAAATAAAATATAGATGGCAACCGTTTAGGCCCTATACCAGACCGAGGTATTAGTAACAAGTAAAATACTTTTGTGCAATTATAAAGCTTATATTATAAGAAATATGCGACAGTAATTACACGATACTGCACTGGACAGCAACATAGATATAACGTTGTCACGAGTCGTGATCATAAGACAAAGTGGCCGCCACGCAATAACCATGAGACGGTGCAAAGACGGACTCAAAATATTTAGGAAATTAAAACGTTGCGATATAATAAGACTATAAATAATATTTTATGAAAAACTCAGGTGAAGTATTTAACGTAAGGCAATAACCACCCTTAGTAGGCCAGTCACCGTAGTCACAAAAATCGCGTTGGGTCGCAAATAATTGCAAGGTTCTGAATTTATGGAATGTTGATAGCATAGATACCAATAGTGTAAAACGAAGTTTGCAACCTTGAAAGACTTGTGCTAGCTTCGTGGTGCTCGAAATATTTTTTAGAAGTTGTAATCCAACAACTGAAAAAAGACTGAAAATTTCGAGGATTTTCGAGCACCACGAAGTTAGCACAAGTCTTTTAAGGTTGCGGATTTGGTCTTACGTCATTGGTATCTATTCTAACAACACACCAAAAATTCAGAACTTTGCAATTATTTGCGACCTAGAATGTTTTAGATGACTGGGCTAGGTTTTGTTTTTGTTTAGTCGTATTACCTCGACTTCACATTTGGTCCACTTTCCGAAAACACGTCTATTTTGCGACTGGTCCTATTCGCATTTGGTCCACTTTCTAAAATTTACTCTCTGCGAGCTCAAAACGTTTACTTAATTGTTAAAACGTTTATTTTCAATCAATTTTTAATATTTGTTTTGTATTCATAAATTTGAAGAATCTATATTTTCAATCACTTATTGATATTATTTTGGTTTTTTTCTTTTCTTTTTAGTACTTCATCAAAGTACTAGGATCACATAAATATGTTGAAGGTTATCTTCCATATTTTCAATCACTTTTTAAAACAAAAAATGTAAGTATCAAAAAGTGTAAAATATAGAAGTTAACATTCTCTATATATTTATGGAGAATGTTAAAAAAAGAACAAAAATAAATATTTACTTCTCCCATATTTATGTGAAAGTTGACCAAATGCGAAATAGACATTCTGCGTAATGGACGTTTCGCGAAACGGACCAAGTGGACCAAATGCGAAATGGACGACTAGACGTTTGTTTTCATTATTTTAACTCGTCTAGTCCCGAAAGACTATCGCTATGTCGGCAAATTAGAGAACATACAAATAACAAACCCTTCGTTTCAAATAGAACTTACAGGCATCCAAATGAAAAAAAGGAATAAATTTATTACTAACACTGCTTCACCGGGTTTCCGTTTACATTAAAAACATTCAATTATTCTCACCGTGATAAACAGTTTGTTTACTTATAAAACTTTAAATGTAGTTTCGGGGAAAGTACTTTCTTATACAAAAGAGCACACTTACACTCCCGGACACATTCTGTATATTTTAACAATATAAAATTTCAAGTAGTAATTTTCGGTATATAAACTTATTACACGATAGGCACGCAGCAAATTTTCTAGAAAGTAGATTTTTCTCGAACAATAGGTATATAATAGGTTTATACTTAGCAACATTAATTTCCTGCGTTTCCCGGCAAGACCATTGTAAAGAATCGAGCAGCCCACCCACACGGTGCTGTTTTTATTTCATTACTAAAGAATAAGAATAATTTTAAATGTTTTTATAATGATGTAGTGAACCGAAGGTTGTCGAAGACCATCAATCAAGGTTTTATGGAAATCAATCCAATTCGCTTCTAATATCGGCACTATAGGAAAGTTACCGAAGAAAGCTATATAGCAGGCTGTGAGTAGGCTGCGTGTGGCTTGCGGGCCCGCCAGCGCCCGCGCCCGCGACGCCGACGCGACGCCGACGCGACGCCGACGCCGACGCCGACGCCGACGCCGATATTACGTCAAACTTCAACGGTCACTAAAACAGGTACCCCACTAACGTCCAAATTAAATAATCCATTTAAGTATGACAAACAACTTTATTCTATTAAATGCATGTCACCGAACATGTTGTACTCACTATTCATATTGACGATAACCGATTGCCGATGATTCATCGATAACATGAAAATTATAACACGTATAGGTAGTACGCTAAATAAGAAAACTAATATTGTACTCGCATAATTTGATCAATAGACGACTATTAAAATAATTTTCACATACAATATACATTGAATATAATATAAAATTTCATTATGCTAGATGCGTCGGGAACGCTCGGTCGAACTTTTCATAACATGCCTATTCCTAAAATATTTTACAATTTGTTCCATATGGCATTAAATTATAGTCGTAAATACGAAACACGTAGGGTGTTATCGCAGTCAGCTACAAAATATTCATAATAGGTTGTATACAATTGGCAACTCTATCAAAAGTTCCCGACGCACGATATATATATTATATCACTCCGGCGCAAGACCGAGGGTCGCTTCCGACATAACCTGACAAATTGATAATCTGTTAGAGACACGTCAGTTCTGCACTATTCCATCCCTTTGTGCGATAAAGCGTCGTCGCCTAGAGATGGACGTTAGCAGACTAATTCTGCAGTAGATAAACTTGACGTTTCAAGATTTAGGCTTGCAAAAACTAGAGGTTAATTTATGGGGAAAGGCATAGCCTTTAATAATAAAGTTTCACAACAAGTGATCGATCATCCTTTGCATGAATATAAAAACCATGATAAAAAACGCTCATCTGAAAGACCGAAATGCGTGGGAAATGATGTAACACATAACTGGCTAGTAAAGTACTTTGTTGTTAATAATATGTTGTACTGTAGTTTGTAAATATCGTTTAAAGCCGATAAGTTTCTTGGGTCCGTTCTTTTTGTCAGCTAAAGCAGTCTAGAACAGGTGGTAGAAAAATATAGACGATTGAAAAGGGCTTATTTTAAAGTTTATTTGAATAAAGATATTTCGATTTTGATAGCAATATACACAGATAGTTATTTAATTATGGATCTAACAGATAGCAATTTGCGGGTCGGTGAAATCGGCCGAGTGCGGGTGCGAGTGCGAGTGCGAGTGCGAGTGCGAGTGTGTGGACGCGACGCCGGGTCGCCACCACCCGCCACCCGCCAGTGGGCCGCGTATAACAATTACCGAACACGTTACAAAACTAAGGAGTATAAACTAAAATAGACGAGGGAATCTCGAGAGGCATGCGCGACCAAGTTTGTGCTTTTTAGAGCTCGCGTAACGTAAAATTATAGCTTAGGTTCATAGTAAAAGTTTATAGTTTAACGTGACGCGAGCGCTATGTGATACGATTTCGTAACGTGCCCGTTAATCAGTTATATTTGGCGTTGACTGCGATTAGATTTAAAGTAGTGCTATGTTTTCAAAAGTCAGAAACGTAAAACGAGCGGAAAATTAACGCTAAGCTCTGTGTACCGATATAGAGTAGAGAATAAATGAGGCGAAACTGATAAGTAGCATGCGGATTATCAAATAGAAGACGATGATGGTTTCTCGTTGTCTAAATGACAGTAATAGCACTAATTTAAATCCCGATAACTCTACTCGTAACATTATTGTGCCACGTCATTTCGTACAGATTTCGGAAAAACTCCGACAAATAAAGACAACAGCTCCGCGATCGGTAAAACAGTTCTGAACCGCGCATATGCATTATTTTTTTATAAAAATTCAATAAATGGGCTCATAGTCTGTCTATATTATTCTAAAAGAGTCCGCTTGACGCGTTAGCGCTCGGAGCGAAATTACGAGTGTCATCTTCATACAGTCAGGACGACAAATCCGCCTTTTTTGAAGGTAGTTCGAGTTCTTTCTGGTCGGCTTAACGCGTTAGCGCTCGTAGCGAAATCACGAATACGTCAGTCTGGACTACCAATAAGTGTATTTGAAAATCCGCCTTATTAGTAGGTAATTAAGAGTTGATTTCTGTTTAATATAGATATAAGTGTTGTCGAGTGCAGAGAAGGGGCGCGGCGGGTTCAGGCGTCGGACTCGGCGCCCTTGAGCCGCAGTCGCGCGAAGTCCTCGAAGATTATGTCGTCGTCTTGCTCTTGCCCGTTCTCGTCTCTGAAACATACATTGGTATGCTAGAGATCGTCTATTAATCACTTGAGACTGGAAAGGGGGGAAGGGGTTCAGAAAAAAATCACGAAATAACACAACGATAGGGCGGACTTGTAGAGTTTAGTTTTTGTAGGGGTTTAGTAAGTTATTATACAAGGTGTTACAAAAGTACCCCTAATGCCGAATATGGTATATAGGAATCATCAAACTTTTCGCGATTTCAGAGTTGGTCTCATAGTAAAAGTTGTTCAGTTTGATGGTTCCTATATACCATATTCGGCATTAGGGGTACTTTTGTAACACCTTGTATAGTAAAATCATTGTGAAAAAAGACATGAATTTTATAAGCTTCTATTTTACTTCGCAATATAAAATTTTTCGGAGTACCAATATGTGTTTCTTTTTCTAAAAAATAACCAATCAGGTACAGTACATCTACGATTGAGAGTTTACGCCTGTGTTTTTCGAACAAGAATTTCGACACGTTCGAGTTAGCTTCGACATTATCTCAAACTCCCGAGTCGATCTTACGTTCAAGTTAAGTTCGAGCAATATTTTGATAGTGTGCAGTGTGACGTAAATATGATAATATCGTAGGTGAGACAGCTAGAGCGTATATTGCGTTTCAATATAATTGTCGGCTGTGAAGTTCGCCAATATGCACGTGGCCGTGCGCCACCTCTCCCAGCCAGTACGTGGTAGTCGGTGTTCCGACCGCCACATGAGATTGCAACGTATCGTATCACTAACGGCCTGGGGTCCAGCTGTATGAGGTCGTGGTCGGCGGGCGCGGGCGGCGCGGGCAGGGGCCGCGGCTCGTCCTCCGGCTTCGGGTGCATCAGAATGAACGGCAGTTCTGCGCTCAATTCCCTGAAAACAAAAAAAAATATTGATAACTTCTAAATAATTACATTCAATATTAATACGAATAAAGTAGAAAAAAATGAAATTTATTTTTATGATAATGAATAATATAAGGAAAAATGCAAACGCGACTCACCCGCCTAATGGTCCTAGACACAGTTTCACTTTGACCTTGTATTGGACTATAATACCTAGATTTTCACGTTGCGAGGGGTCTGCGATCCTGAAAATAATAAAACGAACTCAATAGACATCATCATGGATAACAAAAAACTGCAAAACAAACTACAATGGATATGACACATCGAAAATATGATTGCCAATCTTCTTTCCTAAGTCTAGCCAAGTGGCCGAGCAATATTTGTTTTGTTATGCCATATTAGTAATGTGTGGTTGTGCATTGTGCAGGCACACTAGCGTAGTGTGTAGTCAGTAGACTAGTGCGAGTACTCACAGCGTGCTGGAGGCGAGGTTGGTGTCCTCGTGCTTGAGCTGTCCGTCGAGCGCGAGCCCCCACTTGTCCTTGTTGTTGGCCAGCAGCGGCGTCAGTGTGAACACTTTGCTCAGCGTGAACCCTGGACCCACCGGGCACCCTTCTCTGAACAAACAAATGACATTCATCGATAAAAATTCCTACTGACTTATGATGATGAACTTACGAGATCCTATTTAAAAGCTTTTTTGTAGGTGGAAGTTCATTCCTAGCCACGGAACTAATCCAGTCAGCCTAGCTACGAGATCGAGATAGTGCGAACGCTGTAACACTTAGATCGCACTGATATGAGTGGGACAGTACCGCGGTGTAGACAAAATTTCGTCGCGGTCCGTATGCTTGGATTGCTAAAGCACCAGCTAGTTTTTTCATTTTCTCCAAAACAAGATACATTTTGTAATCAAATCAACTATTTAGGAAAAAGCTGATGCCAAAAGAAAACGAAATCACAGCAAAAAAACACTATAAAACCACTGTTGGCGGCATATGGCTCTTCACAGTGGTCGTAAGAAAAAAACGCAAAATGGAGTTAATAAGCAATTCCAAATCAAAAGTATTTGAGACAAGTTATAATACCAGGGGTCGTGGTCTAACGCACATGTCATTATGAGAGTCATGCACTCACACGCAAACCTTTACTTACAGAGACTGTACTTTTAAATTCTTATTGAACGTCTTTATGAAGGGGAAATTAAATATTCTCTTCACCTTGGTTTTGGGCTTCCTGAATCAGAAACGGTTCGTCAAATGTCAGTCTGCGTGTTCACACATGAAAATAGATAACATGTATAATTATCATTATTGTATTTGACATTCATTAAAAATCAGTGTATCAAGAGAATATTTTGGTGAAAATGTAGTTTTAATAACTTAATTACTTTTTTGTTTAATTTTATTTAACTTCGAACGTGCAAAAAAATAACAGGATTAATAAACATGTTGCGCCTCGCACTATCTCGCAACGTCACGTGCTGTTCTGCAATGGCGCTCGTCATGTTTAGCGTTATGAGCTCGAGAACAGTTTTTTTACCCGACTGTTTTAATATATACATTTTAACTTAAAATATTTCTGTAGCCCGTACTTTCTACATACTTCACAATATTTTTTTAAGTTTCGTAAAAATTACCACGCCATGTTGTTTTTGTGACAGGCACTGAGCAAGTAATCACTACCGACCGTGGTGGCAGGCAGGTCCAGATCCGATGTCGTCATCGGACTCTATTCTCTCGCTAGTCTCGTTCGGAAAGGACGCATGGCGTGCTAAAATATTGCTTTCGCGTTCACACAGATGCCATGACCTCGATCTGTGCGCTCGCAGCGGCGGCAATGCGTGCAAGCGAGACAAATTGTGCCGAATTATTGTACGAAATCTCTCTATCCGCGACCGCACTTAAGTGAATACATGGCTAAAAGAAGTGTGATACATGATCCAAGAAAACAAGGTCTAGTATTCCGGGAGTACATTTGCTTACGTCACTATCCAGTTGCGCGACTTTATAGTAACAAGCAAAAAATTAGTATTTCGTTCTGTCACATTCATTACAAAATTATTATAGTGCATTTCAATTGTGATTTTTTTCTCTTAACTTAGCGAACGAAACAGTTCAAGTTAAAGATGAAGGAACGTAATTTTCAATACCGATAGCAGATGTCGTAAGCAAGTGTTACCCACGTGACTTCTCAGTATGCGAATGCTACATCTGGCGCCAGCGAACTAAAATCTACGGAACAAGCATTGCGCTCAAAAAATGGCACCATACGAAAATGACACTAGGTGGGTGGAGCTAAAAATGCTGGCATTTAATTATGCAGCACAAAGTTACTGAACACTGGTTGCAGAATAGCGACCATAATTTGTTTAGTTATAGGTATTCTCTATACTTAAACAAAAAACTCTTTCTCTCTTTTTTACAATACCAACTGCCATTATTGTAAAGAACGCTAACGTCTGTCACCGGGCGCGTGGCTGGCCTGTACGAGTTGTCATTTTCCGCCCCGTGGTGCCATTTTCACCGACTTCAAAAGGAGGAAGGTACTCGATTCGACCCGTATTTTTTGTTTTTTATATGTATGTTACCGGCCAAACCCGATTTTAGGATAAACTAGTTTGGCTTAGGCTGAACTAGTTCTTCCTATACGCGATAGGATTAACCGGTACAGCCTAGGCTAAACTAGTTTGTCCTAAGCCCGATAGGATAAACCAGTTTAGCTACAAAGAAAAACTTTAAATGCACTAGGTAGGTTAGGTTAGGTTAGTGTTTAGACCACTCGCAGCGGAGCGAGCGAAGCTCCATAATGCTTATATCAGGATAAACTAGTTTGGCCTAGCCTTAACTGGTTTATCCTATCGGGCTTAAGACAAACTAGTTTGGTCTAGGCTATACCAGTTAATATAATCGCGTATAGGAAGAACTAGTTTTACCTAGGCTAAACTAGTTTGTCCTGAAAATCGGGTTTGGCCGATAACATGTACACCGATTACTCTGGCGTCGGAGTGCCGATTTTAATTAATATTTGTTAGTATTTTAGTTGGCTGCCTGGCGCAGTATATGAGTGTGTGATACGTACTCGCTCTCGGCCTCGGCGACGGTGCACTTGTACTGCGCGGTGGAGAACAGGCAGATGTCGGCGAACTGGCGCACGGACACCTTGATGCGCTTCACCGACCGGTTCGAGTTGTTCGCTATGTGCACGTTCACCGCTATGTTCTCGCCGTGGTGGTACAACTCCTGGTAACATAATACCCTTTATGCATAAACAATAATTCGATGGCGCAGTGGCTAGCGCCGATCGCATTGGGGCACATAACCCAGCAGTGTGGTATACGAAAAATGGCTGATGACGATAAAGAGATATTGTGGTATTTTTTTTCTAAATTAGCCACATTATGTAATGCTTTACTATTTCATGAAACGGTCACTTTTCATTAAATAAATTAAAAACATGCAGTAATAATCATAGTTAAAAAAGCTAACTGTTCGCGCCGTTCGTATTACAAGCTCTTAATAGTTGCCGGTTTTCTGATTGGCTATCAATGCGTCTTTTTTATTTGCTATACAGCGAGAAAGAGATGCAACTACAGCAATTCATAAACCTGACAATTTTAAGAGCTTGTAATACCCCCCCAGAGATATTATTTTCCCCTTCCTTTTCATATTTCTCTTTAAATTTTCCTATCCAAATTCTCATACAAACTTTCATCCCATTAGGAGATGAATTTTTAAAATTCTTTTTTGAGCACTATTTGTTTGATACCAGTATATTTAAATATAGACTAACCTTATCTAACGAAGCTTCCAGGTACAGTTTGTTGGGGCTCATCATGAACTCCTTGGACACCTCCACCGACGGCTGCTCGCCCTGCTTGCTCGGCGCGTACATTATCTTCCTGATCGCCAGCCGAACTGAATTTCTGCTGGCAATCATAATGACACTCAATAATTATTTTTATTTATCAAATTTAAGTACCTACCTACATCGTTTGGTATCTACCAAATAGTGTTGGTAGTGGTTCAATAGTGGAGAACAACAAACTCGTCGGAAAGTAATTGAGTAAAGAATAGTTGTTAATTTATTAGTATTTCTGCGTTGCAATAACGTGACTATGCTCGTACTTATGTGCCGTAGCATTGATTTGTGTAACGGTACTAAGATTTGTGAATTAACGAAATTGAAATTAATCATTTCAATTTCTGCCTGGCTGAGAATCCAACCCGGGACCTCTTGCGTCGTAGACCGGCATGTTGACCACTGCACCACTCAGGTCGTCAAAATACTAATAAACTGGTTCAATTTCATGGACTGAACCACGAAAAACTTAACACTGTGCTCTGTGTTTTTTTACTCCGTAAAGAGATAAGCACATACCTTTTGTGAGGTTTGTCATCTTGCGAGTCGGCCACGAAGGCCTTGAGCTCGTAGTCGACGCCGCAGGGCTTGCCGGTGTCGCCGGGCGCGGGCTGCAGCGTGACGGAGGCGGGGCAGTGCGGCGGCAGCTCGAAGTAGAACGGGTGCGCCGCCGGGCCCAGCTTGCGCACCAGCCGCTCCTGCAGCCGCGTCAGGGGACGCTTCGCCGTGTTCAACGGTGGATATATCTGGAGTCGATTCACATTTCAGCATTACCACAGACGATACTTCATCTTAGTAGGGCGAAGAGACGTTTTTGTAACGAAAGAGCGTGTCATCTTGTTTATATGCCTGCCCACAATGCTGCATCATCATCAGCAATTTTATAGACCAGACTGCTCGGGCAGACATAGGCTTCGCTTATGGATGGATGAGGAAGATGGCCGTTACCCGACCGCCTCGGTCCTATTTAATAAACGTGTCAATTGTAAATGATTTTTAAATGCACTCAGCATGCGCGACGTGCGTTACCCGCTCACATCTCCGTGCTATCTTGTTTATTGCTGAGCGTTACCCACATTTGGGACATTCTATGATAAGCCAATTTATCGCATTAGTCTCGTGATTCAACCATTATTATAATACTTAATTCAAGGACCCAAAACGTCATTGATGTCGTCTACAAATATCGACGTCGGAAGGATTAATGAGGCCACCCGCGTGAACAATATCACAGTATGTTTATTTATCAGTAAATACCTGTACTTGCACAATGAGGTGTATTACTCAAATTTTTTGTAGATGGCGCTATCGGCAATGGTACCTTGTTTACAAATTATGATTTTTTTGCGAATTTGTTTAATTTAGCTGGAAATAATGTATTCTACACTAACAGTGACTGAACTAAAAGATGAATTACGTAAGCGGAAAGTATCATTTAAAGGAAAGAAGACTGATTTAATAGAAGGTGAGTAAAATATTACTCTAAATAATGTCTTGCCGAACTCACATTTTTCTACAGTTATACGTATTTTTCGTAATTTCTATTTAATATTATGTTTATTTGTCGTAAACTGTAATCGTACAACCGAAATCATAACCTTAGTGCTATAAAAGAAAACTGTCTAGCTAAATGATGATAAATATGATCATCTACCTGCTAAAACATTAAAAGATATGAAAGCCAGCACAGCTTTGCCACCTCTGTCTAAACATAATTTCCAGGAATTTATACCCGTGGAGCCACCAGTAGGTGCCGTACATACCTGTTCGGCGGCGAGGTACAGATCCTTCCTGAAGGTGAGTCCGAGCACGTCGAGGTCCTCGCGGCCATACCGGAACGCCGCCAGCACGTGCCCGAACACCTTGCGCTCCTTCACGTACTCAGGGTCGATCAGTACCACCCCGTCTGTAAGGACCTCGCTATTAGTATAAAGTATCAGTTGACCATCAGCCATTTTTAATGTCCCTACTCCTAAGGCATAGGACTTCCTTATGGGTGGATAAGGAGGATGGGCCACAACCCACCACGCGGATCCAATGCGGATTGGTGGATGTTAACGATTACAAATGCAGCCGGGACCAACGGCTTAACGTGCCTTCCGAAACACAGAGGAGTTTGAGCCGACCCTTGCGAAAGATGCTTAACCTCCGCAATCGCTGGGCCAGGTGCTATGCCACTGCGCCACCGAGCTCCTCAAAGTATCAGTTGTAAGGTTTTAATTTCAACCAGCCTAACAAGCGCACTACGACAAAATCTTGTTATAGTTATTCTATCTCACGAATACCGTTTTGCTATGAATGTGTTAGGCGTGCACATGCACATTGTTTTAGTGGGCGTCTGCACGCTCTCGTATTACGCACACTAAAATAAAGTGCATATGTACGCCTAACAACATTCATAGTAAAACGGTCTTCGTGAGATAACTAACTTTACTCGCGTTAGCAAGTTGTCTGTCCCGCTGTCTGCTGTCTCTGTCTGTATATCGTGACGCAAGACAAGTGTTAACAAATATTATAGTCGTGGTACGCATGCTAGCACGGCTGGAAGTCCATAGAAATCCTGAAAATGTCAGATAATTACGTTAAGGCTTTTAGGACACAGTAGTGTCAGGATAGCACAATATGATTCATTTATTTCTGAGATAAACAATGTTTTGGAAGATGTTTTCCTTGGTATGAATGAAACAAAAGAAGCAAAGAGTCGCGAATCTATAATCTCATTATGAAGATGTATAAAAAGAAAAGGACAACTAAAACGAAAGATTAAAATAAAAGCAGCTTACGGCAGGCGCACAAAACGGCGTGCCACTGCATAATCTGTGATGTTTATAAGAGCTTCTTGTTTGAATTATAGATAGTAGGTAATCGTTACTATTATATATAGTAGGTAATAGCTTAAAACTTAGCTACAGCGTGCTACACTACAGTCTCTCGAGAGTAAAGTTCATCATCGTTTCAAGTGTGACTTTGACTAAGGGGGCCTGGGATGACATTACTTAAGACAAAGTATTGAAAAATAGAAGTAAATAACTCACCAATCGGGTCTACATGTGTTATATGGTCCACGAAGTCCCTTTTCCCTAAATATACTGTTATCTGAAAGCAAAAACAAATTTATGTTAAACTTTTTAAAAATTAAGGCTAAATCATCATTATCATTTCAGTTATCTGCACGACGACGTCCAAATTATTTTACAGGCAGCTCTTATTATACAGGTGCCAATTTCAATATCAGAAATGAATTTAAATGCGAGCTATATGGAGAATAATAACCGATAAAGTCGTTTGAAGCATTTCAGTTTCAATAAAACTTGAACGCGATATACGAGTTTGTATACTAAACAACTAAAAGCCAAGCGTATATTCTAACACAATTTTTACTAAAAATGACAAAATAAATGAAAACCACTTTCTTTGATCGGTGTCGGTTATCAGGCCACTTTAGCATGTTGTATTCTCATCAAAAGGCATATTTTCATGTTCTTATACGATACAAAAAGTTTGTAAGCGTCGTTATAATAATTAACCCTACCTTCCCATTTGGCGAGCTCTTCTTGAAGACGCGCGTCGCTTGCCGCTGCTTGTTGCTTCCCGCGTCGTCCATGCTGCCGCCGCGCCCTCCGCACCACTGCCGACAACCAACCACTATACAACATGTTACAAAAGTACCCCTAATGCCGAATAATGGAACCAACTCTGAAATCGCGAAAAAAAAATCAGCTGTTTCATACATTTTGATATTTTCGTAATTAATTTTTGTATATCCACGTTAGTCCTACTATGTATTCTGTGATTATACTAAAAACTCAAAGTTAATTTTAAGCTCTATCTATTGCACTTGCACTATTTTATGCCTGCAGGGCGTAGCATGAAATACCCGAGTTTTAGCCACATCTGAAGGTTATTTTTGACGACGGAACAAAAGGTTTGTCTATCTATATCGGGTTATGGTATTGTAAATATACAAATACTAGCGACCGCCCGCGATTTCGTCTGCGTGGAAAGATTTTTTGCTATCCCTCGGGAACAATTATTTTTACAAACAAATATGTGTCTTGCACTCAGTTCTTCATCTCATCAGTCTTGAATGGGTAGTAGGGTGAAAAATGGAATGATGAAAGAAATGCTTTAGTTTAATAGAATAAATAATAATTCATGTTTAGTTCTTTACTTTTATGATTTCGATGTCGACAAAACTTCTTATTCTCTCGTTCTCATTATCATCACATTATTGTAGTAAGAAGAAATAATTCCATTGTATTTTAAAAACATTTCTGAAAATTTAATCACTTAGTAGAGGTCACGATCTCTGATCTTATAATATTTCATACAATATTGCCCCTGATTGCTATTGTTTAGTTCCTTTGTACCTTGCAATGACGGAAAGCCAATTTCCCTTTTTCTGTTCGGCTGAATGGTTCATCGCAATTCCAGGCTACTCAAATCAAAGGTAACCACGGCGACTGTCGTCACTGGTCGTAATTAGGCCGGCTTGACTCGTATAATGGAAATAAATTTGCTGACTCCCTTTGTGAAAGACGATACATTAAAATTTGGACAATACTTGTTTTGTTAGAAGAAAATTTAATTAGTCAAAGAAGCTAGCTTCATAGCGTTTTCGCGATGGTTTTAATTATTAACAATGGAATTGCCTTTTCGACAATGTAGCTTTAACCAAAATTTCTTTGGTTACTTCTGTTTTTTGTAAACTTTATGAGGATAAGTAAATATAGCTGTTGTAAAATACGCTAAAATATTTAAGAGGAGAGTACTCACGCGGGCCCTTGATGGGCTCCAGGGTGCGCGTTACCGGCTCAGGATCGCTGCGCAGGCGCACCACCCTGCAACAAACCATTATTTATTATTCAACTAATATAGGTCTAAACAGGGTCTAAAGGATATGGTAAAGATTTGGGCCCACTTGTGAACATATAGTGGTGGACGGGTAATTAGAATTTTCATATTCTGATGATCAGGATATCCAGGGAGAGAATGGAGGAAATCCAGTTCGCTATAAACACCCAACTGATATGATCAGCATTCTAAGAGCTGTAGCTAGCTATTCAGATAATAATATGTTTAATCTCGAGATTGTTATTATAAACAGTAACTCAAGGTTTCGGTCCGAAATACCTACTTATTTAGCATCTCACCCTAAAAACGAATTATTATTTTCCGTAAAATCTTATTTGATAGCACGCTCTTAACTTAAATCGTTCGGGGAACAAAATGTCAAGGACTTAAAGGCCCCTAAAGAAAGTCTAATAGGCTCGTGAAACTTTTTCGCAGGACGAGAGCGATTACGACAGCTGTCGAGCACAGTAACTTCAAGCTTAAGGATCCTACATTGTCCGTGTCAACAAACCAGCCAAATCCGCTCATCCCTTTGCAATACAAAACATTTCTCTGATAGAATATGGTGATAAAAATAGCCGAGCAATCAATAGAGCTTGTTGATCAAAACAAGAATCTTATGGCAGTAAAAACATTCCATCAATATGAAATGTATGATTTTGAAATCAACGTCAAGCACAGTAGCTTCAGGCTTAAGGATCTTACACTGTCCGTGTCACGCACGGCCCAGTTTAAATCCGCTCATCCCTTATCAATATACAAAAACTTTCCTATGATAGAATATGGCGATGAAAATTGCCGAGCAAAGATATCGATCAAAACAACAATGTTATGGCAGCAAAATCATAATCAACACCAACAATATCAATATGAAATGTATGATTTCGATATCAACGTAAATTCAGCTATAGTGAACGCAGCGCCTCCTGCATTACTGGTATATACGCAATATACTACGAGCTAATCTTTGCGAAACGTTTCGGCGGACGGAGTGATGCGCCTTGACAGACAATAATTGGCAAGATCCGAGTAGTGACGACGGCGGCGGCGCGGTGGCGCGGTAATCGGATTGCCGGCCCTCCGCCTGTTGTAGGGACGCCACTTTGAACTATTTTTCTGGGACATTTTCATATTTTTACCCCGAAGCTGAAAGTAATCTGAATGAAATTGAGTGCTCCCTGTCTTCAGTCATTGATTTATGTTATTTAAATATGAAATTATTTGGCAGAGATACAAATCGAACTGCGAACCCGCGTACCCTAAAAATATTATAATTGAAATTAATAAAAATCAAATCAACCATCCCAAGTATAAACCACCTACACTACACAATAAACGTAGGTACTGTAATGTACTTACGTTAGCCATTCAAGAGATGATTCATTTATTATGATCGATGCAAAATAAAGGGAACTGCTAATATGGACAAATTCTAGCTCAAAGAGTAGAAAACTTACTTTTTCTTGCATGGGAGATAATAAACATTGAGCTTATTTTGTGATTGGGCGGTGAGGGCGCCGGCGGGAACTGATCTGGCTTGCAATAATTAGTGGTATCTCCGCAAGGCCGCCGTGTAATCAGATTACACGCCTAAGATGCCGCCTGCCCTGCCACTCCACGGGCTTTCCCATGGGAGATTACAGACTGACACATTTAATGTGGTCTAGTAACTTCATTGCTGGTTTTTCCATTAGCAGGTTCTGTCTGAATCCCTATAGGGGTTCCGGTTCCAACCAAATTTTAATTTCCGCATATGGCCTAGCTATGAACGTCTAAGAGGTTCTAGAAAGTTTCAAGACCTCTGGTCTGCTTCAGTGAAAAAGTCTTGGCTCATAGAATATGAAACTTTTTCAAGGACTTGTGGAAATATTCTACTTTCATAATATTCCAGCCTTAAATTCTTTTATTTTAAGCATCGAAATCGAGAGTAGAGGACCTTTTAAAACTAGATTCGAGGTCAATAGGTCTTTTTAGACTCTCACAAAAAGTATTGGATCAGTAATTAATCCCGTACAGTGCAAAATGTTTGGGCAACTATGGCCGCGGGCCGGCCGGCTCTCGGCTTGTTTACTTTTCCATTTATATCTCAATCCCTCGCACTAGCGTCACCTATCGTATCAGGGCTTGAAGCTTGATTGAAGATACCCCTATTACCGTGCCCCTAGTGTATTTATGACCCGTTTGGCTAGGCTTGACCGCTAATTCACGGTAATTGCTTGATAGAGATCAGTGTAATCTTAAAAGGATCGTAGAGTACACGGTACACACAAAAGGGGAATGTATCGGATGTAAAGATTTATTTAATAATAATAAATGCTTTGAAGCATTTTATCTTTTAAAGTTTTTTCAGCTTGTGATTAAATTGCTTTACTCGTAGACAGAGAATTGAA
Source organism: Catoptria pinella (assembly GCA_963556745.1). Taxonomy (NCBI): domain Eukaryota; kingdom Metazoa; phylum Arthropoda; class Insecta; order Lepidoptera; family Crambidae; genus Catoptria; species Catoptria pinella. The sequence continues at coordinate 13,032,842 of OY750761.1, forward strand.
ACTTTATCATAGCTAAAAATAAAACCAGATAGATGTTAATCACCCACTCAGGTTCAATATACATACAAATGTACCGGAAAAAGAATTGTCATTCTCCTCTCGGTTTTTTCTCCCCGATAAATATTGAAACATGTATTCAGCTCAATAACATAAGTGAAGAGACGTGGAAAATGTGGAGATTGCTGTAGAAATGAGGTTGGAGGGGCGAGGAATTCTTTAGCCTACTCAACGATACATAATAACATTCATTAGTACTCTATCGGTATATTTTTTTCAGCTGTTACTTTGTATCTAATTTTCCAGTTTGTTTACCTTAGCTATATTTCTTAAATTTTTCATTTATTATTATGTCAAAGTTAGAAAATTTAATATAAAAAATTAATATTCTCGAAGAAAATGAAGTCCCGCTAGTAAACGTAAAACGTAAAGAGCAGTGTCAAAATATTAAGTGTCGCAATTCCCAGAACCGTTGTTATTTGGCACGGGAATGTGAATTAATAATTTTCCTGCGATCAAGGTAATAATTTTATTTTGTACCTAATAAAATGATAGATAAAATCATCTCTTTTATTCAATTAGAAGTTTAATTTTCTTTTATTCAGGGGTATCAACATGATTCGTTAAACTGAAACACAAGATTAATTTTTAATTTTCTTTTATTACATTATTTTTATTGACAACGTTACTGATATTACGATGTAGGAGTAGGAAGGAACGCAATTCAACGACATGCGTCGCATTTTTGATTTTCTTGGAAACTTTTCGCGTTGCTGAGGATATTTTGCAGCGTAATCTAGGTCCTGTGTATTCAACAATACAATGTGAAAGTTTCTGTATTAAGACTCACTGTCATGTAACCGACGATAGTGAATCAACTCGTTTGATCTTACCACCAACTGTTACAAGACGCAAATACCAAATACTTTGAAGCACTTACGATTTGTTATTTCTGTAGCGCCCCTCGTATTTCATCAGAGATTATCCTCGCTATTGACAGGGATTGTCAATCGTGAAAGGGAAACTTATTTTTATATAAAAAGCTACGCACACTAAAGTACATTTTAAGCCTAAATTCAGAATATTATTCATGGTGATGACCAAAAATAAAAGATACTCTTTAATGCACAGAAGCATGACCAAAGAAAAACTTAGCAATCGCATGTGCGGTTTTGTCCCTTGATTCAAAGAGTTTATTGTGCTATTAATATGGAATACTTCAAATAATGAATCACCTAATTAGAATGCGGAAAAAAGTACAGGCCTACCCTTGAACCTTTACAGATTAGTTGAAAAAGATCCCTAAAAATAGATTTAAATAAAAGTAATGATTCCAATGGATCGTGAGCGTGGGCGGGAATCGGGTTTCGCTCTCAGACCTCTGTGGGTAGAATATCTAAATAAACATTTTTAAATAGCCAAACTCTAGTAAGGATAAGTATAATAGCTAGATATTATTGAATCCCCGAAAAGCAAGAAAAAGTGTGAAATAAGAAATTGCAGAATTAATTTCCACAAAACTAGTGTATCTTTAGTGGAAAATACAAAAGTATACCTCGAAAACGCTGTCATCTTCAAAATGATATTTTTTATATACAATAACGCAAATAGATCTCTGTTGTTTTATTCATAAGCTCGCCTCTTTGATAACATTCAAGTTCAATTGCGTCTTATGAATTTTTAAACATTCAAAAGCGAAACTCATTAATAATATAATAATGCTGCATACCTAAAATACTTTGCTTCATGCTATAATATGAATTATGATGAGCTATCAGACATGCTATATAACATGAGACAATGTTGTGATGATAGTGGGTTGCGTTGCGTACTCTACTCACTCATGCTCACCAACCTCATCATCCTTCTACATGAAAAACGATAATCTGCAAATTAACCTTTCAAGGCCCGGAAAATGAGACAATAGATATTCTATTATTGTCCGGCCGCATTAGGCCGCTCGGGCGTTGATGAATTAACTTTAAAAATTAATGAGTTATAATAATATCTTTGGTGTGGATGACTTTATTGTTCAGCAGTTGTATCATATCTAAACATAAAACAAGTTTACTTAAAACCGGTGCATTTAGCTTTATTGAAATGCCTGCAAAAAATTACACAAGTGCTGTGGATTTTGCTCGCTTAGTTCGTTCGCAGTCGGTCCTTATTGCTGTCTCGCGTGAAAGCGACGTGTTGCAGACGAAAATAAGACTGGAATCACATTAGAAAACACAGACGAATTAGTGGAATGTACCTTTGCTGCGAAAACGGCGCAGTAAACGCTACTGTGTTTATCATGTTCACCGTTCATTGCGACTGTTTACGAGCGTAATGTGCGAATTATTGCGCCGGGCTCCAAACAAATCCAGCTATAAAACGAGCGCAACGCTTTGTGTGTAACGCGACTACGGACTTGAAAAAGAAATTCAGTATTACTGTTGATTTTCTCAATAAATAAAATAAAATAAAATAAAAGATAACATTCTTTAAAATGTGCAAAAAAGAGGCATAGAAACCAATTACCAGCCACCCTTTAAAAACTCTTTCGTTACCATTTCTAAATAGAAATAGAATAAACAGAAATTCATTTATTTGCATCAGGATAAGAAAATAATAAATATCTAATAATAAGAAATATAAGTAAGCGTTACTTGGGGACTTCGCAAAATGACGCCTTCTTGTTAAACTTGCTAACCATCCCTCAATATTACCTATTACGCTGCCTAATGTATAAGAATTAAGGCATAAGAACAGAGCTACGGATAAATGAGGAGCCGGGTGGTGTAACACAGCTAATCTGTAACACTAATATAATGTAACACGACATGAACATGATGACAGTGTCAATGATAAACGCCCCTGTAACGAGTTTGTACCCTTTCGCTCCTTTCGTTCGACGAAATCAACTGTTATTATTGGTCATGTATCAAAAGTATTTCGATTCTACAACAAGATAGTGCGTTGTGCGCGTGCAATGTAGGTACGCACTACGCATACTTACACTTTTATCTTCTAGAGCTTTTAAAAACCCGAGTAACCATTTCTCTACTATCTTATCTTCATATGATGGTAACATCATAATTTAACAAGATAAGGGCTTAACTTTCCTTTTAGCAACATTGTTTGACTAAAATGAAAAAATAAAACGTTTGACCTTTACGGGGCTCCATTAGTTATTATTCTGGGTAGCATCATTTTACGTAAAGGAGAGGACGTTTCGATGAGCCAATTTTAATGGAAACGAAGAATTATTTACTGAGCGAAGACTGAGCGCCATCCATCAGGTGACGGGTTACGGGAGCGAGTAGGGACCCGGGTGCCGGTGTTACTTTAAAAATATTTAAAAGACTAGCTTTTGCCCGCAACTTCATTCGCGTGGACATTTTAGAATCCTTAAAATGCTGGTAGAAGGCGTTCCCGTTACCGCCCCCGACCCCGCTCCCGTTCAGAACGGGAACCCGTTCTTGTCCCCGTTCAGAATTGAAGGATTGATTTCAGAATTGTTTCAGAAGGAAAAGGGTTCTCTTTCCCTTTCCCCTTCCCTTTGTAATGTAATGGGGGTTCCCATTACATCACTTTTAGGGGTTAAGTCATATCCACCGTGTCAGACTTAAAAATAAATGTCATTTTTGCATTAAATATCCCATAAAACCAGAATAACGACATCCATATCAATTTTTGGGTTTATTTAGCCCATTTTATCCCCTGAACTAAGGGTTGAAATTCCAAAATAGCAATATACGTTGCGTTAGTTTCCAACCATAAGCCTAAATAGTAAAGCGATTGTGAGTCATTTAATTTTTTCTGTAAAAAATCCCATACAAACTTAGGGGGTGAATTTTTAAAAATCCTTTCTTAGTGCTCACCTACACCATAAAAGGTCCAAAAATGGTGTATCTACCTTTAGCCGTTAGGGCTCTACGCGTATCCCAGCAATCAATTTAGAGTTTTATATATTATATATTCTGTGGTACAGATTTATATATTATTTGGTATAGTTGAAGATTATTAACATTCAGTTGACTTAAAAACATATTATACGTATATTACTCCACTTTTCTACTCTAATATAATACGGCGTTGTTTGGAATTGTCAGAACTGTTTTCTTACTTCTGTTAATAATATTTAAAATAAATAGTCACGTTATTTAAACACAAACACAGCATCACGCATTTCCGAACCTTAAAAAAAACCAGCATCTTCTTTTAACTTGTATATTTCCCAAACCTTGAAATCGGTCAGTTACACATTATAGACTGCCGTATCGGTGATATAAACCTGCAGAGCAATAAAACATGCCAAACATTGATTTATACGCACCGCCCACGTATAAAATTACATGAAAATAGAGGAATCAGTTTGAATAAGCTCAAAGAAATTGTAAGTAGTACGTTTATAAAGCGAGCCAAATAAAACTGTACCCATCAGTAAGCATGCTCTTAATTTGTTAAACATTTTCCTGATTTTCCCAATAAATATAGCTCTAATTATTTCATAGTCACGCAAGCAGATATTTTTTATCGTATCTATAGACGAGTAAGTAACGACTTGAGTAAAACTTGTCATTTTCAAATGCTTCTAATATTATATTCACATGTCCTTTATAGTATAATAGTTGATCTTAAATGCACCAAAACTGCACTAAAACTTTATTTAATATTAATTTATCGAGAGATGTCTCAGTTAAACGACCGTTAGACGTTGAGATTACTTTATTACTACTGCCTTAATACATTAGTGCACGCTATATATATATACTCATACATTACAAATTATACTATATTATACTATAAATAGCATGTGAATATAATATTATAAGCATTTGGAAATTGCAAGTTTTACTTAAGTCATTACTTACTTGTCTATAGATATGGTGGTTAGTATGGGATCCGTAACATTTTATTTCCCATTTCAACCCATACTTCATGGGAAAGTTCTTCTGTATTTTGATTTCTGAGTACTATAGCTGCATCAAGTTTGATAAAGCTTTTTTTTTTTTTATATACAACATCACAAACATTGCTCTGATCCTTAAGCTAAATCACTTGTGTTATGGAAATCAGACACAACGGTGGAACTACAAACACCCAGACCTGAGTCAATGGAAAAGTTCGTTTTCTAAATTGACCCAGCCGGGGATCGAACCCGGGCCTCAGAGATGGCGACACCTTGAAATCCGGCGTACAAGCCACTCAACCACGGAGGTCGTCAAAGCGATTTATGATTAGCTTTATTGTTACACCCTGTCTGTGTAGTTACATTAATAAATATAGACTGTAAGTCATTAGTGTAGTGCGTAGTGCGGACTTTATGAAATTAATTGTATTCCCTTTGGAGCGCCGAATTACTCAGCGGTCCGCGTTACATTACTATTGTACACCAAAACATGTTTGTATTGTTCATAGTTTACAGCTTCGAAGCTTCGAAGACAGGTTGCCCTTCACATTTATTAAATCTATCAGATTAAGGAACATTCCTGAATATTGAATTATCAATTCATGCAGAGCAGAGAGGGTTAGACGCCATTTAACAATGATTAACTGCTTTTCGTAAAAGCAAATAAGTAAACTATTATAGTTGTTGCCCAAAATAAAACAAATAAAATATTATATCAAACACAAGTTAACTATTATCAAAAAAGTAGTAGAGTAGAGTAAGTAGTAGAGCTAGAAACCATAATACTTAATTATATGTATATGAAAAATATCGCAAAATACGTGAGCTAAGTGCTAATTAATTAGGTATATGATTTATTATCCTATAGCTAGGGGGGCATCCCTAGCATGTTATATAACGTTTAACTGTCAAAAGACAATTGATTTTGACAGTGCTTGACCACTGATCGGAAACCTAATAGGTGACAGTCAGAACCATGTAAAATGAATATACGAAGCTAAAAAGATAAGTCCCTAAAGCGATGCTCAAGATTATTATGAGTTCAGACGCAACGGACTATTGAATGCAAACTAACCTGTTTGTGGTAATCCCGAAAATACCGAGATTAGACAAGTACAGCCCCGGGATTTTCCGGGTGAGAAAAGGGGCCGGGATTCCGGGATTGTATTCTCTAGTTGAGACGAAGTGACTTTGAGCACTCTGAGGTTAACTCCTTAGCTAACTAACGATGAAAACCCGATACAATACTCAAGAGTTTAAGTACCTTTTAACAACAACTAATTAGACACAAACGTCCGTCTGTTTTTTGCGCCCTCTTATTTTTCTTTAATAATACTTTGTTAATGCCTCGCCAACGAAGTATTTCCCAAAATATGTCTCATTTTAGGTGTTTATGCAATTAGCTGTGCATACAGAGTGTTCTCTCTGCTTGACCTAGTGGTAGCGTTGCGTCGTCACAAGTTCACGTAACACTATGCAATTTTACACAGGTTCATTACAGCGCGAATGTAGCGCACCGGCGACAGGTCAGCAGGTGTCACGCTGTCGCGCTACTCTCAAATATTGTGGGTCTCGCGACAACTAGGAAATTAACCCCCAACGTATTCTTTGCTCCAACGGCGAATAGGTACAGAAATAGCCCATAGATGCAGTACCTACATGGCTGGCTATAAAACTTGTAATAAACATTACAATGTATTGAAATTGCGGAACATACTGTGTTGTTCAAAAGCAGATAAGAATGTTAATGAACATTGATTACTTTTTATCCAAATCATAGTTTGTAGGTCGGAAGAATTAGAACGCGTTTCGAGATGATGAGTTTATAGAATCAAATAAAAGTATTTGCTGTCATAAAAATCGATCAATCAGAAACGGCATGAGGTAAGTGTCACTATCACGAATACTATCTTTATAATATTAAGCTAGCTTCCGCCCGCGACTTCGTCCGCGTGGACATTCGGAAAATTTCTAGGGAACCTTTGAGCAGGATAAAAAGTATCCTATGTTCTAATCCAGGCTATAAATTGCACAAATTACATCCAAATCCGTTAACGCGTTTTTAAGAGATTGAGTAACAAATATCCGAACATCTAAATATCCCATCCTTTACATTTATTATATTGGTGAGATCATAGTTTTATTTTTAACAACAAATTAGCCAAAGGAGAAGGGTGAGGTGATGTGTGTGGTTGGTTTAGTACTATAACCGCTGAGCATTAATTGCTGTTCAAAGTGATGCCAGCCGTGGCGTCTCCGCTTGTGTGTCAACACCAACTACAATGTATATGTAACAGAACACATACTCAGAGCAAACTTAATCAACCCTCTGTACTAGCTATTGTAACAAGACCAATTAAGCATATTCAGTACAATTGCAAACAGTATACGTCGATACGCCTAGTGGCTGTGAGCTGTGGACCTCAAGTTTGTAACATTTTTCGAAATGGCTGAAATTAGTTTATTTTAAAAAAATCGAAAAGCTGTCTCGATAAGAAAAGATTATACAAGGTGTTACAAAAATACCCCTAATGCCGAATATGGTATATAGGGACCATCAAACTGAACAACTTTTACTATGGGGCCAACTACGAAATCGCAAAAAAAAAATCAGCTTTTTCATACAAAAATTAAAATAAAAAATATCAAAATGTATGAAACAGCTGATTTTTTTTTCGCGATTTCAGAGTTGGTCTCATAGTAAAAGTTGTTCAGTTTGATGGTCCCTATATACCATATTCGGCATTAGGGATATTTTTGTAACACCTTGTATAATTATCGAACCTGCTTACAAAACTTCACGAGAATCAATTGAGAAATGCGACCTGTAGAGGAGGACAAACGGAAATACATACGAAAACATTTTTGCCAAGCTGAAGCAGAGACGCTTCGCTCGCGCTTCGCGCTCGCTAGGTCAAAATCGGGCGCTTCGATTCGGGCGGTCGAACAATCGTGAATTTAACTGATTTACAAATCCAACGACATATTATTTTGGATGTTCTCTTGTTGTAAAGAATTTTTATTTCAGACTCCAGAGCGACGAAAATAAATGTCATTATTAGACCGATTATTAAGGTCACAAAATATTGTTATATAACGCCTCATAAAACTTCGATATATTGTAAAGGGAATTTAAAAATGCTTTGATGAATCGACTGTTCATTAAAAAGTACAGAGAGGAAGCCCATCAAAAATATACCGCCTAATTTTTTTTTGCTTCCTCAAAAGGGTTGCAATTGGGTCAGACTCGAAATTCCAAGCCAATTTCTGCTACGGATTTTCTATGGTCTCATGCTAAATAACAACAACGAATCATTGTTAGAGTATGATCGTCCTTTTAACCCGACTAGACCCGACAAGAAAGATAATTGGGTTTGTAATATTCGTAGTCGTACGTATCATCTAAATGGCTGGACGAAGTTTTACTATAAGGTACTTATCGTTGGAAATATATCGTATCAAAATATTCTATGTTATCTCTACGGGGTTTATGGATACTTTGGGTCATTTAGATTATGCAACAAATTTTAACATTGGAAATGTTTATCAGATCGTTTTCGTGGGGGAGTGCAATTCGGATATATTTCCGAAAGTTATAAAGATAAACGAAATACAGTGGTGTCAAAAGATGCAGGAGCTTGCGGGGTATCGTATGGTACCAATTTTTTGAAAATCGGTCCGTAACTTTCTTTGAAAAATAAAAAATGGTGGCTCCCGACTACTCCCGAGGCAGATAGATTGTCTACCGTTTGGAAAAATAAATATTGGAATCGTCGAAAACCGTGGGCTGGGCAGGGGCCCTTTTCATTACAAGATGAAAAAATCCCCTAAGAGATATGTCATTGGGCTACATTTTGAAAACACCAGTGCTTCTCGGTCTAGGCTGTAGCTTACCCTTTGTGTACCCAGGGCTGCCAGATTGGGCGTATATGCAATTGCATTTGAAGAGGAGAGGGCGTAGTTTGAGGCTTAAAATAAACCTTAGAATAGAAGGTTTAGGTTATAGTACGTACTATACTTTTCAATAAAATAGTAATGTTTATAACAATGAAATATTTATTAATATGAAATTCATACATAAACACGAATAATACAGAAAAGTAGATACTCTCTCTGGTTTTAATGGACGAGCAGATGGCTGAACTAGGTACAGACGGCAGCACGTCAGGTTATACAGTTAAACTGCGAAAACAGCTATTATTACTTAGGGCATAAAGGCGATCTCAAGGTCAACATGTATAGTCTGAGGTGCCGTCGTATGTACTATAAATAGTACTTTTTATTTTTGATGTTCATTTTCAATGTTCTCCGATAGTTGCGAGAATCGAGATTTTTTTTGATAATAACATAATTCTGTTTGGTCTTTGGTTCTCGTCAAGCAACAGCCAGATTAACAGAACTAGTGTTATCATAACACCGCCGGCATCTGGTGTGGCGAAATCTGTTCACATAAATCACATGGCGCGAACGTATCACACATAGCGTACCTATCTAAACGCCACGCATTCCTGTGCGCCACGGGGTGATAAATCTTACGGGTTAGGGTGATGTCATGACAACCGACAAATCGACAATGATATAATTTGCAGCTATCATTCATTTTGGGTTTGAATCACCTTTGACTAGAATCTAATAATAAAAACCAACCGTACCTTTGAATAAGTTATTCATCACTATTATCATAACAGCCAACCACCGAAATCGTTTGACGTACGAGTATCACAGGAGTTCTGCTAATAATGACTTTTCACCATGTCACCATAATTCCATGGAAGTATGTTATCAGCCCAAAAACTGCTAGTGAAATTAAATCACTTTGACAACAGCGGCAGCGTTCTAAATAGATACAGCAAAATCTTAAAAACTTAACACTGACACGGATATCTCAACTTCTTATCTTAAATCTTAGTTAGATCATCGACCAAGTCCATGGTTAGATGGTAAATAGACTGAAAACGATTTCAGTAAGCAAAGTTAGATAATACTGCATGAGCAGCAATTGAAGATAATCAAAAGACAAGTCTTGACGCTATTCATCGTGGAAATAGTGTCTCTATCTTGAAAGCAAACGATCATTTAGAGCCGGATACAATTTTCTAGTGTGTTTCGGAAAAAGTTGTAGTAAGTAGTCGCAGAGATTTTGATATCGTACCATACATATTGAATGTTTCGATCACCAATTAGTTTGTCATTGAAAAAATGCTCTAATGGGCTATTACATAAGTGCACTTCCCTTGCACTAGACAACGAATGTCGTAGTCAGCGATCGTTGGTAATAATGGTAGCCATACACGTAACGATATACTTGCTCAAGTTTAGACCTTGCACAAGTATGCAGTAACGTGTGTTGGAAAATTATTGCGTAAATTTCTAGACTTGTACAAGTTTAAAAAAGTTTCAATTTTCGATTCCGAACTTGTGCAAATTTCCGTTTGCGCAAGCATACTTGAACGTGTGTGGCATGCCGCGTTCGAAGTTTCAGTAGTATACTAACCGCCTGGTAACTATTTAGTAATCTGTGCCGCCTGCTTGTATGCAGACAGTAATTGTGGGAGACATGGAGTTCGTTCGAGGCAATTTGGAGGAATTTATAAATATTTACAGAAATAAACCCTGTCTTTGGCAAATTTGCCAGTCCTTGTGTGCAAATTTCAATACATTTAATAAATTGATGTGTGAATAATGCTCTCTTTGTCGTAACCAGTCTTTAGACCATATAGTTCGGTTTCTTTTAAATCTTTTCAGTTTTTTTGAAGCAAATATTAAGCCAACTATTGCCAAAGTGTCGGCCATGGCACACCCGGATGTTCTGCTCACTTTCATAGAAATTATATCGGTCAATCGTAGGTACTTGAGTCGTCTGTGGTCACTTTGGTCCACCGTTTGGTGACTAATGTTTATATGTGCAAGTCTGCCTAAGTATATCGTTACGTGTATGGCTACCATAAGATTATTGGCCATTTACTGGACGCACAAGCGAGGTAGTCATGGCAGCAGTCGGAAGCGGTTGTAAAAGTCTCCGCTCCACTCACATCCTGCATCTTTTGTGGCCGGCTGCCGGGCTTCGAGTACCTATCTAGCCATCGGTGTAATAGAATCGATGCCTTTATTACTATTTGACGAAGCAATCGGCCTCGATCATCTATTCTTGTGGTCAGACGTACCTCGCCGCAACTAACGGATTATCGTACGGTCAATTTTGCAGTGGGCGTCGAGTTCTGGAATGTTCAAACTAGAATAGAGATAGAAAATTAAGAAGTAAGCTAGTTCGTATCCACTGTTGTTCCCATTAACTTAACTTTGCGTTGCACTACCTAAAAACGAATATTGAAAGGGTCGGATTATCAATAAACCTATGTTTTCGACCAAGCGAATAAAAATTACGAAAACAATATTACTCCACAATAGACATTAAACAACTTAATATTATGTAAAAGTCGATGCACGAATTTCTAGAAGTTTTATGTAGTAAATACAATTCCATGATGAAGAATGTCTTTTCTACGTTGTCATATATAAGCAATAATTATCCATGTTAAAGGCAGTTTCTTCTTCTACGCCGCACTTCAAGCGTCAACTGAAGCCGGATTGTAAACACAAAATCTTTTCAAGTACCTACGCGCTACTTGAGTCGACGTAGTTTATGCACGCTCGCTTTGTGTCCGACACTTTCAATAGAATATCGTGCGATCACGACACGTGAGGGGAGACTGGCCAAAGCGATACAGTCTAGCTTTAAATAATGGGTCAGATTGCGTTTCTCTCCGAGTGTAAATAATGCCAGTCTAAAATTTTACTAACTTTGTCCATGTCTTTAACCAAAAGCGTTTCTGTTAAAATAAGTTCACGTCACTAAATTTGAACTTTGAATTTTAGTATAATTTTATGTTGATAGATAGCGTTATTCAACAAGGTATTTTTTTTATTTCCACTTCCCACGACCCAGTCTTTACTCGTGGTTGCATTGACACCCAAACAACCAGACGAATATCGCAAGGGCTTATTCAAGATTATTATTTACGCCAAAGTTATCGTTTTGCAGCAGAATCAGTAATAAAAAGCTGGGTCCAAAGTATTTTCAAACAACCAACGCACAATGCAACAAACCACAGACTAAACAAACGTATGTCAAAAATTGGCCTTCATACTTTATTTTTTTTTTAAGTTATTCCACCACCTTTTCGGCGTTATTAATATGCAATATTAATGCCAAATTACAGCTTTCTAGTACTAAGGGCCTCTGAGCTAAGCCGCGGACGGACAGACGGACATGACAAAGCTATAAGGGTTCCTTGTTGACTTGACTACGTAACCTTAAAATGCAGGATTTCCAAAACCGTGCTAAAAAGTCTGGAACCGGCCTTGCACTCGTTATACATTGTCCGCGTACTTTGTGTACCGTACCTACCGAGCCATGTTAGAGCAATTGTGATTCTCGGCACAATTACTCTATTCTTCACACCCTACAAATAAGGGCCACAACGAACTCAATACTTTTAGCATATAGGATTAGTGTCGTCATAGCGATTGCATTGATGCCGCACGTTTTGGGAACACTCAGCGTTCTATTACGGTAAAACGGGCGATTTAGCGACTGTTGATGCTGTATCTCGTTTTGGCGACGCAGCATTGATTGGAAGTAGCAACAGCAGCGTCAGCATAGTCGAACAGTAGGAAGGATATTACACTATCAATCTGCCACCAGTCCATTCATTAGTCAGTGGGTTATAGGATCAGTCTACCGCTAGTCTAACCAGACTGATGTATGGACTGGCGGCAGACTGATTGTGTAATCTCCCTCTAGCAGCAACTGGTATTCAGACGTGCACGGGCTGTAATGTAACGTCATTTGCTGCATCTGGCTTCTGAGAAGCAGCTAAAGCTGCGCGTGCACTGCATCGGCATTTCCGCGCTATAGAAATCCAAGCAACAAATCCGTCCGCGCCCCGTACGCTCCGACTCCAATGCAGTGGGCGCGTAGCTATCGTCGATCGCCGATACTGAAAGTTTCATGTGTACCGAGTTCCTAAGTGAAACGAGGTTAGTTTACAACAGTTTGCTTTGTCGCGCACTCCCAATGCATGAGCTGCTGCTGAGATTATCTTTAACATTACATAGTATCTATTTGGTTTTCTGGTAAAGGATTTGAATTATGTATAAGCGTTAGAGGTACATACATAAGTTTTTTCTTTAACATGCGATAAAAAACCTCTGTTAAATTGGACCTTATATATATTCCAGCGACTGCTGAAAGGTCAACATTTATAATTCAAGCGTAACACCAATTTGCCAATTTTCCTTTATTTTTGTTCCCATTATTTCGAATATTAATTCGGAATAATTTATTTACTTTGTAGACTGTTATTTTATTTAACTTCTCATTTGAAAAGTTTCAAGTGTCTGACGAGTACCTACTGGATGTAAATCCAAATCTAGAGATTAGACATCTCTGAGAAAAAATTGCAACGAGTAACAGTGTGACTCGATGCGAATTTTTATTGTCATCTAGTTACACTGGATCGTATATAGTGTGACACGTTCAACAAAAAATCGCATCGGGTAAGTGTGTCTCGATGCGAATTTTTATTCTCATCTAGTAACACCGTTTCGTGTATAGTGTGACATGTTCGGCGGAAAAAAAATCGCACCAAGTCACACTGTTACTCGTTGCGATTTTTTTCTCTGGCTAGTCACAGTGTGATACGATTCAATGTGACTCGTCGCGAATAAAGGAAAGCTAGGTAAATCTGAGAAAAATTTTGCACTTTAACGGATCGCACCCGATAAGCAGATTACCTACCTACTTGATTAGCACATTAACATATTCCGTACTTTAGTGGTAACATATACAAACAAATCAGGACAAAGCAAAGATTTTGAAAATCCTACTAATATTAAAAATGTGAATGTTTATAAGTATGTTTGTTTGTTTGGACGTTTTTTATTCAATCACGCAAAAACGCCAAAACGTAATTGCGTAAAAGATGCGTGAAAGGCACACAGATAGTTTATAACCTAGATTAACAACATACTTTTTATCCTGATCGAAGGTTCCCTTGGGATTTTTCCATTGTCAACGCGGACGAAGTCACGGGCGGAAATTGTATATAAAAAAAACCTTGATATATAACATTTACTGCTCAATGTCATGTTATCTGCTCTATGTACGGAAAACCATTGGTGATTCTGTTACATGCCGGGGGCGTATCAGCCTCAGAGATATACAGTGGTTTACTTCAAAATTACCTCGTTTCTATGAAAATCGACTGGTGTCCTTAATTATCTGGCCAACATTATAACATATTATCTTGTGTACCTATGATATATGAATAATCCTTAATACATATCCCCAATACATGAGCTATAGTAATATATTTTTGTTCAGGTCATATTTATCCCTAGTGATGTAAGACAATAAAACGACATACCTATCAGTATCTATACATTCCCTTTCGCTTCGCTCCACTTACACAAAAAACAACTCTAAAATAATCTGTGTACGAATACATAAAAAATATACGCGACAGATAACCTCCTCCTTTTTTTTCAAGTCAATTAAAAAAGACTGACCACAACATGGCCACAAAATGATGGGTTCCTCATAACAATTTGAGAAAAACCAATCTGTAATTGTAGTCATGTATGTTTCATTATCATTTCAAAACTCTCGCGCAATGTCTTAGCTACCGTGAAAGGACCCAATTGTGAAATCAAAGGTACCTAACGCGTGTGAAATTCTACGCAGATCGAATAGAACACGATTGATTTTATCAGAGATTTTTTTCTTTAAGGAGCTGGAAACATCAATAAGATGTTTGTGTTTTAGGGTTCCGTACCCAAAGGGCAAAACGGGAACCCTATCTAAGACTTCGCTGTCTGTCTGTCTGTCTGTCGTATGTCTGTCTGTCTGTTCCTCTGTCACCAGGCTGTATCTCAGGAACCGTGATAGTTAGACAGTTGAAATTTTCACTAATGATGTATGTCTGTTGCCACTATAACAAATTCTAAAAAACAGAATAAAATAAATATTTAAGGGGGCTCCCATACAACAAACGTGATCTTTTTGATCGTTTTTGCTCGATATTGATAACGGCAACAGGTAGGCGCTTGAAATATTCACAGAATATTTAGTTAAATATACACTTTAAAAATAAAAAATTAAATTTAAATAAAACATATATTTAAGGGGGGCTCCCATACAACAAACGTGATTTTTACGGAACCCTTCGTGCGCAAGTCCGACTCGCACTTGGCCTGTTTTTTTTCTTTAATTTCTAATATTTGCATAAGCGTTTGTGTCGTCTGTATCGTCACAGGCGACCACGCGCTAGGGAAACACTGAAAATCACTGAGTTTTTGCCTTTTTCCGTCAATGCGGCACACAGTTTAGTTTATTAGTTTACTTTATAATTTGTGTGTATTGTTATCATTTATCATCTGTGTACTGTATGAAGATATATTAATTATTAGTTTAGTTTAAATACACTGAATATTTAGACATTCTCTACCTTCCCCACCATTATCAACTATACCAAAAACACTATGCAAGGAGTATTAACTTTTAGTTTCATGGTGAATCGTTAAATATGCCCCTAAAATATAACATTAACGACTGTCAGTTAATACGGGCACATCACCGAAATATGATAAAACTGCGGTTTATTACCTTCGCATTAAGACTACCCGTAAAATAAAAGAGCTTAGTCGAAATAAATTCAATCAATAGTCAATCGATAGTCTTTTTATTGTTTCAAGGAAGTTGTCATTCATCTGAACAAGAATTCAGATTGGTTTCATGACGTTTTAGTAATCACAAGGTAATGCTGAACAACAACTTTACTACGTTTAAACTGTTCGTAGCAATGTGCTACGGAGTATCACGACTACGACGCGCGACAGTCGTGATCAATATAAAAATATTAATTATATTTTTTATTTCTTCGATTTTAGTTCTACAAGAGTTCTGTTTGTCCTTTTCAAAAACGGAACCCTAAAACGGTAATTTCTAGACTAATGTAAATAAAACAATATTTAAGGATTTAAGGATTTTTACTTTAATATTTAGAATTAGGAGTTAAATTTTATAACTGCAAAATTAGAGGTCACTTTACAATTATTTCCTATCGAGATAAGTTTTATAAAGCAATCGGACCACGCGGCCAGAAGGCATGTTTCTGTCAATTATACAACATGTTACAAAAATCCCCTAATGCCGAATATGGTATATAGGGACCATCAAACTGAACAACTTTTACTAAGGGACCAACTCGGAAATAGCGAAAAAAATCAGCTGTTTCATACATTTTGATATTTTCGATTTTAATTTTTGTATGAAACAGCTGATTTTTTTTCGCGATTTCAGGGTTGGTCCCATAGTAAAAGTTGTTCAGTTTGATGGTCCCTATATACCATATTCGGCATGAGGGGTTTTTTTGTAACACCTTGTATAACTGAGTAGGTACTATAATCTACTATCTACATATTTTTTTGGGACCGTTAAATCAAGTTATACTTTGTGAAAATGTTTGTCTTTTTAAAAAACGGAACCCTAAAACCAAAATTTTTAGACTAATGTTAATAAAACAATATTAAATTGAAGATTTTATATTTTAATATTTAAGAGCTTTTCTGATATTAAATTAGATTTCTTAGGAAGCTGTTTAAATTTTTTTAATATCTTTTCTCTGTAATCAATCAACAAAGTTGTATGTTTAAATAATTAAGATGGTTCCTAAACCTTGCAAAATTTAAAGACAGTCGCTAAAGATCGATGTTCAGATTTACTTCTAGTAATACGAAACCGCAACGTCAAACATTTGGTTTTAATTGAATTTGGTTTTATACGTAAGCTCACGTTCACAAAGGTGCTCTGCGGTTGCTCGCTATCGTCAATAGTTAACAGAGAAAATTAGATTGTCAGTGTGTACGAGAGCAATATCCGGTAGTTAGAGCGGTTTGTCTAATGGCGGAAGGGACGCCCAGCCGCCTAGCGATACGATCGAGCCGCCCCAGTGTTTTCAATGCGGAGCGCGCAATATCGCCTGCCCACCTGCCGATGCCACGTAAATAAGCCGTGACAAACTAAACGAGTTTACCCACCGACCTTATTTTATTTTCGATAAAGACATATGAAGGTGAATTTCTCTTCTTCTTCTTCAATAACTCTCCCCGTGTTTAGCCAGTCCTTCAGTAGTCCGCTGAGATCTAAGAGTCTTACCCTCTCGAATTTTAGAGATCCCAGTTGTTTTAGTCATAATGCTGTTTTTGCTCCTGTTGAATGTGGAGAGGCAGTGGTGTAAAGTTCATTACCTCTAGACTGTGGGAGCTGTGCTCATGCATCCTGTGAGGGCGCAACAGGCCTCATTTTGGTAGTACCTGTAGCTTTTTGGCTCCAGTAGTTTGGGCGGCATTTGGCCACCATACTACAGACCCATAGCTTACCAGGGGTTTTATGATCATGTTGTAGAGCCAAAGGCATAGTTTTGGCGCTAGACCCTAGCGTTTGACAATCATTTTCCGGCACTGCCATAGAATGACGCTGGCGGACTGTGTTTTGTACTCCATATATGGCTGTGGACTAAATGTTTATAAAGGGCTGCCTTTTTAGGAGCAAATTCCGCTAAGACTACAATAACGTAAGTCTAGGAAAATTATTTTAGCTCAGCTAGCGTTGTCATGCTAGTCTTTTTTTTACATTTTATTTGCATTATAAGTCTAACGAGTTAAGCTAAGTTAAAATAGATCAAGGTCAATGCGAAGCAAGCTAAGATTTGACTTGGTTTAAGCGCTATCTTAAGATAAAAGTCCTATAAGTTCTGACTGAAACCTCTAAGCCGGGTTTTCACACCTGCCTGGCACAGGCACAACAAAATAATATCAGATCACACTTAACAACAGCCATTTGTTTAGTTAGTTAGTTGTTAGTGGCCGAGTTACGATGACTTTAGAATTTAGTATAGAGATTAGAAAACAGGAAAAATCATAAGATACTCTGAAAGAGTTTTTTTTATGTATTCATTCTCGTTCTGCAGCCACCAGAGAAACTCTGAACCACGGTAATGTTATCTTATCTGAACTCTGAAACTTAGTTGAGAGATTAATTTTCAAGCTAATTACTTCATCGAAGAATTAGCGGTGCGTTCATTAAATCGGCTTTGGCGTTTATTAAGAGTTGACGAATG
Organism: Catoptria pinella; assembly: GCA_963556745.1. Classification (NCBI taxonomy): domain Eukaryota; kingdom Metazoa; phylum Arthropoda; class Insecta; order Lepidoptera; family Crambidae; genus Catoptria; species Catoptria pinella. The sequence continues at coordinate 13,050,917 of OY750761.1, forward strand.
ATTCCAGTTATTTATTGTAATAAAACTTTCTTCGTCTTTAATTTTACCAAGAGCAGTTGCTGAGTATCGACCAATATCTTGGGAGTAAAGATAATTTTATATTTATTGTCTACGAACAGCTTTAATTAAGGTGTATAACTTGTATGACTGCTCCTTTATAAGTTAAGGGTTGTTGATACTCGCTGCACACCGACTTTATTAGGATCCCAATCAAGCGGAGATAGAATTGTCTCGTTAGTGAGAGTCAAAGGCAGTTTAATGGTTTAATTAAACAAACTGAGCGCAATATTCCACACTATTAAAAAAGGCGAAACTAACACGTTACGTTACATCACAATACTATTCATTTACTATCACGAATTTAATCATATCGATTGCCTTACTAATGAGAGCACTCGACTCGAATGACTTGTGGAAAAGTTACACCGAATCACTACAATGATAACCTAGTAAACTGATTTGTAGATTAGGCGATGCATTCATTCATTCATACATTACGTATGAAGTATGAAATACCACGAAGAGTTTTTCTGACTATTTAACTGTAGGTACAGACAGCTCTTACAGGTAAACGGATAAAATGATTCACCAGAAAGATGTTAAAAGTATACAACATGTTACAAAAATACCCCTAATGCCGAATATGGTATATAGGGACCATCAAACTGAACAACTTTTACTATGGGACCATCTCTTAAATAGCGAAAAATAAATCAGCTGTTTCATACATTTTGATATTTACGATTTTAATTTTTGTATGAAACAGTTGATATTTTTTTCGCGTTTTCAGAGTTGGCCCCATGATAAGAGTTGTTCAGTTTGATGGTCCCTATATACCGTATTCGGCATTAGGGGTATTTTTGTAACATGTTGTATAGGATTTATTAAAAGTTACGTTCAAATTGGCAGAACCAGGAACAATTACTGACTAGCACCTTTGGAGAACTTTCATGATCATTGCTTAACTGTTTATGTTACAATTTGAACGAATATTCTTAATAGAGCAAATTCTATAAATAATATTCATCGATGCGAGCCAAGTTTTTGGTCGATGCTAGTCAAATATAATTTAATACGGAAACTCACATAATTGTATTTTGTACGCAATAAAATTTCCACAACAAGACAAAATGGGAGGAAAATTGGAATTGAGGGTTCGCAAAATTGTAGCAATACCACCAGTGGTAAGTATTGTGAAAGTGAAAACCAAACGAATTCCGAGTGTAAAAGTGAACTAGGAATTTAGTACAGAATGGGAATATATTTTTTATTCATAATTGTACAAATATTTACCTACCTGTTAACTTAATTAACCGACTACCGTTAGTTAGTTTTACCGGTACTTCCGAGTACGAAATCGAGTTCCGAGTACTTCTACGACAGGATGGTAGATGTTTTTGTACCGAAGGCAGTAAGTAGGCTTTGACGTTCATAACTTTATATATCAAGTACAAGTCTAAATAAAATATTGATTTATACTTTATGGTGATTTAGCCCCTTCGCACACGGATCGTAAGCGTATCGTCAAGACGTAACGAGTACGATACGAGACCTTCTAGAGTTCTACGACGCGTATAGACGTAGATATCGTTCCAGAATATAGTGAAGAGCTTCACGTTGTTGACGGAAATTCATTACCAATATCGTCAATAATGTACTGTACAGCTGTAGGTAACAGGATATTTAGGAGAAGTACTAATATTTTTATTTTTATAGAAAAATAATGCACAGAGTTACCACTGGCACGGATGAGAACTACTAGGTTTCAAAAAGTAATTTGCCAAATAATTAATAAGCTGGGGGCGCACGGTGGGCTGAAATTCGGCTTTCATAGACTTAGGGATTTCAATTTGCAAGTGCCGGATTTTTTGTCGGATATTGCTTCTATAAGCTGTTACCATATACAAAAATGACACCCGAGTCAATTCTGCATAAAAACGAAGGAATAATATTTTTTTTACGAAAAATTTGTATGAAGCTAGTATGAAAAATCCGATTATTTCCGAAACAGCAAGGAAAACCGTAATATCCTTACAGGTGGTTATAGTACTAACTATTTATGATTTTTTGACATACTCCATATATCGGTTACAACTGCCGATTTTTTTAAAAAAATCATCGAATTATTTAATTTTTTGTTTCATATGAAACGGTTCTTTTTAGTGTCCAAGTTAAGTAACAGAGACTTTTAATAACACGTAACATAAAATAGCATCACGCAGATATCCCCGAAAAAGTAGGCAGAGGTTTATAGTACACCCACACTTCGACAGCTTTGTTTGAGCTAGTTATTTATCAACACAAAACAAGTCATTTGATGGCCATGTTTTGCATACAATTAAAATACCAAATAACAATTGTAAGTAATTACAATAATAATCTTCTAATGATACTGAATAGGCGATTAAATTATTTGAAATAGCGCGTAACTATGTCAACTATGGACTACATTCACCTTTTTCTAATATGTAAGGTAATTATTTGATTAGTTATGATAATATGAGTTCTAAAAAATGATTTCGACGATTATGAATTTTCATTAGCACATCTTTTTAAACCCCAATGAGGGTAGTAACTAATTATTGATGTACTGCAATATAAGGGCTAAAATTTTGTTATATAATTTAGTTTGTTCAGCATTGTTTAACAGCTAACACTTAATTTTTTCTCTGCGACTATAAAATCTTAAAATGGAAAGTTTAATTACTAATTTAGACTTGTTTATTCTTTTAAAAAGTGAGAGTACTTCATTTAATCATGAAGTATTGTTTGGTGCAGTTGTATCCCGCCTAGGACATTCTCTTTCTGCCGAAGATCGAGTAACTCTCAAAGAATTTTGTCGGAGATTCACGCGAGCTACTTTACAAAGATGGCAGAAATCCAACCGATTCATTGATAATTTCAGAAGACTACGAAAATTGACTGCAAGCAAATATTGATTGGCCAAATTGTGTGCAAACATTAGTTAATCAAGAACCAACTGTTGAAGAGATACCAAGAGCACACTCAGTCTCTTCAGAACCGTCAACATCATCATCCGTTGGAGCAATGATATCATCGTCTGTAGGAACAATGACAAAAAGGTCCCGAAAACCATTAAAAGATCTGGGAAACAAACAGAAAAAGAGAAGATCTAATGAGCATGAAGGGGAAGATTCCATTGAATTGGCATCTGCCGCTGCGGCACGTTTAAAAGAAGAAGGGCATGAAAATATAGCATCTGTGATCGAATATATGCTGAAAAATCCTGAGGCAGCCGTTAAAATGAATGAGACGCTTGCGAAACCAGTAAAATCTGTAATTTTTACTCCAGAAAAAGCGCTTGGATTGCTTCTTTCACTAAAATTGTCCAAGTGGCAATATATCACGTTGCGAGAAGCAGCCATTCGGGAAGGTGCTAAGAATATTTATCCATCCTATTATAAAGTGCAACAAACTAAGATTGATTGTTATCCTCCGAAGCAATCAGTGTCAGTGACAGATTCAACGGCTAAGATTAGACTTCAAGCTTTACTCGATATCACGGTGATATGAATGATATTGATATTGTGCCGATTTTGACTCTTTCAGAAGAAGCATCAGAGTCTCGAAACAAAGATTTTAGGAGGTTCCGGGAACATCATTCGCGAAAAAGGAGCAGGCAAGATTCTAATCAGGATATTCTTAATATGCTTGTAGTTTCATCGGACCCTTTTCTAAGTGCACAAAGACCTAAGTTAGATGCCAAAAAAAGCAGGACTTTTTTCCTGAAACTCTCGATTTAATTCAGTTTCAGGAAACTGAGTTCGAGTTTTTAGATATATCAAATCTAGATTCTGATTCAGAATTGGAGTCCAACAACGAGAGCGATAAGGAAAATTTATAATATTTAATGTATTTTCATGTTATTTTGTTATTTATGTTAGTTATAGTACCAATATTTATTGTTATCAATTCCATAAATTATTTTGTAAAATATTTTGCATTATTGTATAGTAATTAAATAACATCTTTGTAACCTCTTTTTTTTAACTGAATTTTTTATATCTTTATTGTTTTATATACACTTAATATTTAAGTAAATAACATTCTTCATATCGAGACACTAAAAGGAACCGTTTCATATGAAACAAAAAATTAAATATTTCGATGATTTTTTAAAAAAAATCGGCAGTTGTAACCGATATATAGAGTATGTCAAAAAATCATAAATAGTTAGTACTATAACCACCTGTAAGGATATTACGGTTTTCCTTGCCGTTTCGGAAATAATCGGATTTTTCATACTAGCTTCATACAAATTTTTCGTAAAAAAAATATTATTCCTTCGTTTTTATGCAGAATTGACTCGGGTGTCATTTTTGTATATAGTAACAGCTTATAGAAGCAATATCCGACAAAAAATCCGGCACTTGCAAATTGAAATCCCTAAGTCTATGAAAGCCGAATTTCAGCCCACCGTGGGGCGTACCGGCTAACGCGTCAAACTTCGAAAAGTCTGCTGGGCTTCAAATTAAAACAGATTAATCGAGACCCAATCGGGCCAAAATAGCGAATCCCAATTCATGATGTCACACGAAAATCGAATATCTTCTGAATAACTTCGGCGAATAGTACAATACGAAATTCCTTACTTCGTTTTATCTGTTTTAAGTTGAAGCTCGGCAGACCCGCCGAAGTTCGAAAAGTTAGCCGGTAGGGCCCCTGGGGCCGTACCGGCTAACGCATCGAATTTCGGAAAGTCTGCCGTGCTTTAAATTAAAACAGATAAATCAAGCCCCAAGCCCCAATCGGGCCAAAATGGCGAACCCTAATTCATGATGTCACACGAACAGCGATACCTTCTAAATAACTTCGGCGAATAGTAAAATACGAAATTCATTACTTCGATTTATCTGTTTTAAGTTGAAGCTCGGCAGACTCGCCGAAGAACGAGAAGTTAGCCGGTAGGGCCCCTGGTTTGGTGATGAATTTCCGTCAACGTGAAGCTCTTCATTATATTCTGGAACAATATCTACGTCTACGCGACGATTCGTTTGTCTGCAAGTCTCGTACTCTTTGCGTCTAGACGATACGCTTACGAGACGACTACGCTTACGATCCGTGTGCGAAGACTACGAAGTGGCTAAAAATCTCATACGATTCTCTACAACACCACTACGTGTGCGGACTTGTTTAAACATGAAAGTGCTCGTATTGCTCTCGTTCGACGCGCGTATTAGATACCATACGCTTACGCTACGTGTGCGAAGGGGCTTTTACACATTGAATTTTGACGGGCTGCTAAGGAATAGCACTTCTGCATCAGATTAAATTGTCTTTGTCAAAAAGTGATTCACCAATGTAGTTGCTATTAAAATTAAAAAATAAATAGTAGTTTGTGTTATAAAAGTCCATATCTTGCGACGAGAGTACAACATTTCTTATATTTTTTATTTGAATCAGTATTCAGTATTATATCATTTTACCCTTCAATTTTGTGAAGCGAAAAACTCGTTCACAAGCCGATATTTTAGAGGACTTTGGAACATCACATTTCCTTTCCACGCGATTGGAATTGAGGGATCGGGAAGTGACATTAAGCGCATAAATGAAGGTGTATCCAATCATACGTATGATACAAATGAAAAACCATTGATAATCGCATACGATATGGTTCTACGTAAACTAACATTTCCACGAGGCAACAATTCCGTCAAAGGTTCACTAATTGCTCGCACACCCTCATCCTCACATTCTGCTCGTTTTCCTAATTCGTTTCCACGTACCTTCCTTCACTAACTAATTAGGTTAATTTGACTGACGCAGAAGTCGTTGAATAAATAACAACGGACTTGTCGAATCCGCCGTTTTCACAATATAGATAAAATTATTGTAAAGATATGTGTGATGTGATGTGATCATGTGACGCAGCGATCAGCAATATTTGAATAAAGAAAAATATTACATTAAAAGACAGATACTAAATTTTGGGACTAAAATAAATCAATGGCATTCTTTTTTTAATCAAATTAGGAGACATTTGTCTTCCTTCTGAGATATCACCTAACTGATTTTTACTGTAAACAAAACATCTAACTCTATCCATCAATTCATAACATCATTTTCGAATGAACTTGTAGTTAAAATCATATATTAACTAGACAATTTACTTGTATAAACCGCGCGCGATTTGAATGGGATGGGACCTTGTCAAAGTAAATCGACGCGAGTTTGCCAACACTACGGCTGGCCAAGGCGGACCGTACGCATCTCAGTTCCAAAATGTATCCCCTTTGAAATATTGAGCTCCTCCAATCAGGGTATTGTCCTTACCACAATAGATGCACGTCATTTTGTTACACCAAAACGTTACATTACATGGAAATGCTCGCCTAAAGCTCTATTTGTAGATACATCGTACATAATACATACTCAGCAAGGCAGCCGGTTAGGCGGTGACCCGCGGGGGCAGTCACGCGGCCGACGCATCCACCTGGTGACAATAAATTATTATCATAGTCTCATAGTTAGATCGGTGGAACATCGCGCAAACTAACGTTGCATTTGCATGCAATGCAAGTTTGATAAGTTTGCCTGACACTCTTAACTTGCTAATGATTATGTAGAGTGGTACAGTGGACGAGTTGTTTGCAAATGTCCATGAAATACTTTCATAAGGATATCATACCAACCCTTTATCAGTCCACGAGGTCTTCCTCCTGCAGTGGACTGATAAACGGTCACTCACGAGGGAGGACGTTGGATCTCATCTCCACACTTGGCGGACGGGATTGATATCACAATGTTGATTGCTCGGTCGGAAAATTAGTTGCCTTTCACGACAAACAAGTGTCAATGGTTGCTATTCTTGCGGGACGCTACACGGCTAATACAAAGTCATAAGCTAAATTTCGAAATGTTAATTTGAGTTGGCGTACAATATGATATGATGCAAAGTTGGTGAGAAAAGTTGATATCAATAAACAGTAAATGTCAAATGGATAATTTTCTAGAATTAAAAATATCGCGATTGCAACGTTAAGATAACATCCATTTCATGAATACACGATTGTGTGCGGGCGCAAGTGTAATCGATAATGAGGAGTTTATCAAAAAATTTAACGTTTAATAACTCTTTACTTTTTCCTTGTTTTTAGGTAATTACTTGTATAAATACCAAATGAACAAAAAAGTGTAAGCTCTTTGAAGTATAATAACAATAAGGAAAAAAAATATTTTCGCCCAAGTATTTCGTGGAAAACGATTTTCGCCAACAGTGATTCAAAGCGGTAGCAATATTGTGACAGGGAAATGTGAAAGGTTGTCTTGTTTAAATGTAGCCTTTAACAAAATATGAGAGACGACGGTTGCTTTAAGTCTGCGTTCATTATTAGATATTGGAACCAATTTAGTCGGCTCTCTAGGGGAAGCCAATAACCCCTCCTCCTTTGTGCATGGAAATCTTGAAATGCGACGCATGTCACGTTGCTACGCCTGCCGGCATTAGGAACATAATTCAATTAATTATCTTGTCTGCACGGACTTTTCAGTATGGAAGCGCTTTTAATAAGTAGCTGGATCTACTGGATCGGTCTCTATTGAGCTCGATGCTGGAGACTGGCTTCAAACAACAAAAGATCGAGAATTCGAGATAAATGGCGAATCCTAGTATCGGAGGTCAAGACACACTTTGGGTCGCTGAGTAAGTAGGTTCAAATGCTTATATTCAAATAAGGTCCTTAACAGCTACACAGGTGGCCCGCGCCCCCCTTGGAATACCTCTGCGTCCCCCCACTTTGAAAACCCCTGATCTAACTAATCTTATTCTACTTTTTTCATCATTGCAGCAAGCCCACAAATGGGCATAGGGCTCCCCCATGGTTTATCTACCTTATATTTTATTTATGATTATTTGTTTAGATTACAATAAACCCTAATAAACAAGACTCGATTAGATTGTATTTAAGTAATAATCCTTACTAATATTATAAATGCGAAAGTCCGTTTTGTTTGTTTGTTACGCCTTCACGTCTTAACTACTGAACCGATCATCATGAAATTTTGCATACACGTTGTCAAGGGTACAGAGAAGGACATAGCCTGTCATCCCGAAAAAATAATTGATATCGAGGGATAGCAAAAAAACTTTCTACGCAGATGAAGTCGCGGGCGGTCGCTCGGAAGACTCGATTAGATTGTATGTAAGTAATAATAGTACCTAAGTTAAAAATTCTAAACAAAACAAACATCGGTGCTTATGAACGGCTCATTTCAGAAAGGACGTGGCTTTTGTCCCGACATAATAATCCATATAACGTAACATTTATACACCCTTTCGAGTTATGTTAGTAATTGTATCTTTTTGTGAAGAGACAAAGCTGAGATTTGTAGCAATGAGTAAATAATGTCAAAGTTTACACAAATTAAAGTGAATCTGCCAACTAAAAATATTATTTTACCACCCAGTAAGTAATAAAAGTTCTATAATACAAACAAAAAACTCCTGTTTGAAACAATAAGATTTTATAGAGTTGAATTTAGCTTGTTTAACGATGACGTTGAATAATTTGTAATATGTGGGTAGTGATCTCTTTTGACTTAAAGTATTTCACAGAAAAATAATTATTCAAATGTCAGAAAATATACGCAATTATGGAAAACCCTATACGACCGTCAATCATCTTTACAACTACGAGGAATTCGGAATTCTTGGCACATTACCACATTAAATATGTTTTGAAAGAATTATCAGTGCATCATGCTAGTATGGTACATCCATATATAAACCATATCATATGATAACAACTAAACAACTAGTCAATTGGTGTCGCAAAAGAACTACGCATAAGCAATTTTTTTATACATTTTGTATCTGGTTCCGTCAGTTCATATTATCTGGCGTTGTTGCCGCTATTTGGAGCAAATAAAGATAGGTATCAGTAACACCAATTCAACGCTACTCCAAACCTCGTGAAGTTTTTTATTTAAGTCTCAAAGTCTGATTACAAAAAGTAAAAAGTTTGGCCCATCATCAGATAATTTAAATTTCACGACCTATTTATTACATTACAATGGATCTGTACAACAGCCAGACTGCTACAGACAGAAGTAATTTTAAAGAACTAAATAAAATTCTAGAGCAATAGACAAGATTTCTAATGAAACACACTGAATTCATGGTGATATACATATAAATATTTACCTTATTTAACTTTTTATCGATTTTATCTCTATACGTAAAGATAACAGTCATTTCAAAGTCTAGAAAGGATGTATTTATTTACATACGCCATCAAATAAAGTTGTGTTACGCCATTTGTGTATATTTTCTTATCTCGTTTATTAGCAGAATTTTGACATTTGTCATACTATTCAAATATTTAATATACATAACAAGACTATGCAATGACGCGATCAACTCGTGCCGGTCGTATCTCATGAATAATGTTTCGATATAGGTGTATGCCACCTGCGTCACGCTGGGCGGAGTACATTATTATAGCAAATATAGCAATGTGCCGCCGCACTGTATAGACACATCTCTGGGGCAATTATTATCGTGTGCCTTGGACGACTCATAATATGTCGGCAACAAACAAGCTTTGATTAACACCGATATCGTCGATAGCATGTACCCGCGTGGTCAGCTCCGCGTCATCGTATCGCGCTGCATTTGAGCTGCTGTAACTATAACATGATAGATAATTTACGACAACCAGCCCTTCTATTGTCTAATTTCAAAATCTATCGCAATCGCTTTCAAAATGTAACACATTGATGCTTCTTTTTGGCATATATAAAAACTTACCAAAGAAATGCAGCAATGTGTCACATCCATCTGTCAAATGAAAGCGATTGCGATAGATTTTGAAATTAGACAATTAGTCCCCAGGAGCCCTATTTTTGAATTCCTTCGGCTGGCGTTGAGCGCTCTTTACTACTCATTTACATTAGACAGCCAAAATTCGAATTTTTGGATCGCTCGTTGGCCAGTAATTTTCAGTGTGGTATACACAAGGTATACAATACAATTCGATGTCAACTGTGACATTAAGTCGCATGTGACTTAAGTCACACGATATTTCATACGAATGATTACAAAAATAGGACCCCAGTGCAGTTTACATTGCGGTGCAGTGCAGCGGGCGACGATTACGCTCGACGATAACCGAATTTCCGCACACACAGTTGACTGGAACATCAATATTATGTGGATGGAACCACAATAAAACAGTGTTACACAATACTCGTTTGCGTCAACAAACTAGGTTTGCGGTTGGCAGGGGTCACACTAGACGCATTTTGTGAATCTGCGTAAATACAAATTCAACAATTTTGAACTAATGAAAAGTAAAACAGACTATTCGACATTAATTAAGCAGTGTTCTTAAATCTATATGCATTCTAGATATAGATACGGAACTTTAATGCAGACGTGATATACAAGGTGTTACAAAAATACCCCTAATGCCGAATATGGTATATAGGGACCATCAAACTGATCAACTTTTACTATGGGACCAACTATGAAATCACGAAAAAAAAATCAGCTGTTTCATACAAAAACTAAAATCGAAAATATCAAAATGTTTGAAACAGCTGATGTTTTTTTCGCGATTTCAGAGTTGGTCCCATAGTAAAAGTTGTTCAGCTTGATTGTCCCTATATACCATATTCGGCATTAGGGGTATTTATGTAACATGTTGTATAACTAATCCTCTCCAAGGACTTATCACCAGATGAAGTTGTGCACACACATGTAACGAAAGATATAATCAAGAACACACACAGTAACAACGAAAGCAATAATGGCATTCAATCAAAGGCTTGAATATCATTCGAATTGTTTTTCCGCGCCGCATGGTAAACGACGTCTCAGTTGAAACTAGTATTTACAGAATTCGGGGCCAACCCCAAAACTTTTAATGGTCACTAAACTATACTTCCAAACTGATTTCAACTAGGCAACAGTTGCCAAAGTGTTGAGACTGGAGATCTTTGAGCTCCACGTATTGTTTGACAGCGGATTGAATTGAGGCAAGTTAATGATAACTTCTACGAAGTTGGACTTCACATTAATATCAAATTCAGATAACTGACATTTCTTTTGAATAAATACAAGGATACAAACAAAGTACAGGGACACTGTTAATAATTGCAGGAAACGAGTATTCTCCCTGTGTCTGTGAGTTTAGTTACTGGTATTACTTTATTCAATTTCTGAAAGGACAACTATTTTGATTGCTATCTTTTGAATTGGTCATCGTTTCTACAACCATGATGAAGAACACATTTCTATTTTATTGTCCGAGTGAGCGCGAAGCGTGTCCGGGTCGGCGGATTCTCGTGAAATTTTATGAGCAGTTTTGATAATTATATATAATTTTTTTATCGATACAGTTTTTATATTTTTTTAGGCAGAGATATGTAAAAAATCATTTTTCGAAACGGCTGAAGTTTTGAAAAATGTTCAAAAATAACATAAACCTTTTTTGTTAGCGGTGCAAAGAAAATTTTGTTTTTTATTTTTAGAAAAATTCATAGTTCAAAATCAATCAAAACATTTCTAGCCAATATTGGAAGTTTGAAAATAATGAGGTTGTGAGGTTGTGACAGAACTTATGACTGCGTATATTACTTGGAATTACTATAATGGAATATTATTTTGAATGACTTTGGATTTTCTATAAGGACTTGTTGCTTACTGGTTGGAATATTAATATTATTCTGTGAACAGAGGTAAAACGTTATGTAATACTGTGTGACATTGTTGCTCAAAAATGTGCATTTTTACGGCCCCTTAAAGGGTGCACATTGACTCGCGAGGTCTACGGCTCACAGAGCCACTAGTTATAATAATTCAGTGCACACGTGTAACTCTCCAAACAAGGTACTAGTTATCAAATGTTTCTGCAAACACCATAATCATTGGGCACACAAGTCAGATGGCGCGCAGGTGCGCCCACGCACCCGTGTCAAGGCTGGTTTGGTCAAGGTGTTCTCCGCATGCTTCACTTAATAAACTGCAGCTTACAATACAAACACAATAGCCATCTTACTAATAAAGATTGTATAACACAGTGTTTTGTCCTTTTCTTTTTAATGTCAAACTTAAATAGTTTGACAGAGAGTAACTATTGTGTAACTATAAATCTGCTATACAAAAGCTAACTATATAATTTTTTTTAATGACGTCTGCCAATTTAAAGCGGAGATTTAAATACTTTGATGCGAACGATTTAAAAGACTACCTACGATACGATCAATGATTATTTTGTTTTACAATGGATGACATAATTCTGGTTTACTACAAACAAAACAATAAACATTTGACTATTTACGACGACATTTCAAAAGAAATTGTAGGATTCGTTTAACATAAAACGAGTTGCTGTCAACGTTTCTGTTTGTAACTGTTTCAGATAGCACCGAGTTAAATGACGCAAACTATGAGTTAAGTAGGTTCATACTGTAATTATTTAATATTTTACGGAAGGATTAGACAGACATTATAAGAGTCACTTCCAGATCTCCCACCCGACCTTCATGGCGAGTGCGGCACAGAGGCGCTGTGTGAGCAGATGAATAATATAGTTCTAGTGAACTGCGGCCGGCAACAATAGTCATAATTTATTATAACATAGCATGTGGTCTTTCGTAGAAATCAACACAATTTGTGTCTACGAGAAAACACTGAATATAAAACCTGCTTTCGCTAGTCTACTCGAGATTCTATTACCATTTTATTATCAATCCGTGATGCTATCATCGTTTAAGCTTTCTTCGGTCGCGTATTACGGCTGGTGCTGGTAGGTACTCGTAAAATAAACAATAGTTTGAGGATATATACGGTATTCTCTCGAGTTTTTGAAATGCGTAAATGCGCTCGCTTGACGTCACTGCGCGTTCGTCGAGTGGTCGCGTTAAGCGCTATCTGGTTATCGGAACGAAGCGCATACTTTACATTACCACATTTCCCCTCACTATATTTTTTGACTGTTAATTTGTAACGTACGGATACTTAAAAGCAGACGCTAACACCAAAAAGGGATGTTATTTAGGAATTTTAATGTCCATCATGTACAATCTTGCACATTTCTGAGTAAGGCGATGATAAAGGAAGACAATAACTTTGATTTGTTTAGATACGATCTATCACGTCGGCGAAACGGAAAACGTCGCTCACGCATACTTGATGATCGCAGTTGGAGCTCCCCTCCTCGTCCGGCGTCAACTAGGCCTGCCGCGTGAATCGCTAGTCTCCGTAGTGGAGTCACCGACCCAACATTACGTTATTTTGGGAGCAGACCCTCCCCACCTTAATCACAAACGATAATTCAGGGCACAGATCAAATAAGCCTTGAATCAAAGGAAAGTGGACTGAATGCGAATGGGCCATCTGGTGTTCCTGTTTCATTTATACGACGATACCTATTTCGTACAGCGGGTATTGAATGGGTTGAAACTTGAAAGGAAGAGATTTTAGTTTCGTCTGAAACATTCTAGTTCTTAAAAGGCAACAACAAACAATAAGTTTCTATTTGGTGCGAAAGGCCGAAAGCAAAAATAAGGGCGACACAGTATCTTTTTGTTAAACTTTGTTGTTGGTAGGGACTACTCGGGATCGCAAAGTTAGATCAAAGGTGCGCCCCGCAGTACCCGCACAATAGTAAGCGGGCGGCGGCGGACAGAGACAGCCCCAGTAAAGGGCCGGGGAGTCAAAAGCCACCGGGTCATCGGGCCGTTACGCATTTAGGCCTACCTTCCTGAGAGATCTCTATTACCATTTCCCCCACAGATGAAAAGGACAATAATTTGGGTTGTATTTTACTCGAATTTATGCATTTATTAACTAGTGGACCCTGTGAACTTTGTATCACCTACAATTTATATGATTATCAATTTTAACTTGAGAATGTTAAATGTATGCTTAATTTCACACCGATTGCTTTTCTTTAACCGATCTTTCAGAATAAAACCTTTATTTTATATTTGACTGCCTCTTTTTCAAAAGTAAGCTGTCAAAAAGTCATCCAAAATGGCGATTCCCATACAAAATTGCCAATGTTGATTTTTTTATTATTTAGCGTTTCTTTTGGGTTTTTTCATTTTTTTTTCTAAACCACCCCACTACTATAGTGAACAAAACAAAAAAATAATTATTCCTGTCGGTCCAGCGTTTTTGAGTTTTAGCCAGACTAACGAACAGCAATTTTGTTTTACAACGTAAGTACAAACGAAAAAAAAACACAATATTTTAAATTCGTACGGGATTTTGTTTTGACGTTCTGTAAGTGAGTACCTAGGCCCCCGACAAGATGAACAGTAATTCTAGGGAAGTCGCGTCGCGGCGCGTAAAGCCAGGATTGATCGTAATGGAGATCCTCTGGGAAGGTCCAGTGATGAGTTTCGTGCGGCTGATATGATGATGAAGATGATGGGTTTAAGATATTTCAAATTAAAAATATTAACGCCATACAGATTATAGCTTAAAGCCTACACGTAAAGCAATCATCCAAATGTTTCTGCGGTGGGAACTGGGTATACTTGGAACCCGTGGGAAAGAATACCGAGCATGACTGTTTACGCGATATTTGATATTATAATGATAACACATGCTGTCTGCAATACTTATGACGTCACTAAGAAGGACCTAGGTACTAGGAATTAAAATTACGAGCTCTAAATTGTCAAATGTAATAATAATGGTAGCCGTGGATTAATTTTTCTTTTGTTTTAATGATTGGGTCAAATTCTTGCAAGCTGATTAAAGAATCACTTCCTATTACGTATATTATAATATAAATAGATATTTTGTACCTAATTGCTTAGAGGAAAATTCTATAACTATTATTTTTTCCTCATAATATAGATGCAAAATATTACTATGTGGTCTCTCACTGTATTGCTATAAATTCGCCAGGATTGCGAAAGGTCGTGGTTTTGATTTCCGCCTCCATCCATAGACCTCCCTCCAACCACAGACCTCCCTCCACTCCAGCCACAGATGAGTAGCTTTTTTCTATCATAATGTACGGTAGTGAAATTAAAATCCTTGAAATTAAAACATACGCATTAAAACTATTTTTAGTTTGTTCACGCACGATTGTGACTGGAATAAGTGAGAAACTAATCATAAATTACACGCATGTTTAAGGGACAAACTAGTGATGCGAATTCACATCACAAGCAACACGTAATTTTAAGATTAAATTCGCATCGCATAGAATATATACGTTATCTATCAGCGCTATAATTATTGCTGGTAATCATAAGCTTCTGTGTGTGGCCCTGGGGCCACAAACAAAATCGCCCTTATACTGGAATAAGGGCGATTTTGTTTGACGTCATGAATACGCGTTTTTTAACATACGTGCAACTTGTAGTCGTTTGCCAAATAAGCTAGCTACATATTGACGACCATTTGACGACCTCCGCGGTCGAGTGGCTTTGTACACCGGTTTTCAAGGTGTCGCCATCTCTGAGGTCCCGGGTTCGATCCCCGGTTGGGTTAATTTAGAAAACGAACTATTTTATATTGGCTCAGGTCTGGGTGTTTGTGATACCACCGTTGTCTCTGATTTCCATAATACAAGTGCTTTAGCTACTTACTTTGGAATCGGAGCAATGTATGTGATGTTGTCAAATACTAGATTTTTTTTGTTTATCTAAATGCACGAAATCGAATGAATCGATTCCTTTCTTTCGATAGAATAGCCGCCTGATATATCAAGTGGCCCAAGGGTCCAGCACGATTATCCATGACTAATCACTTAACTATGAAATCTCGGAACACGAATAGTCGGAGAATGACTCAGACAGGGAGCTCGCTGACTTGGCATGTGAGCTTTCAAAGGATTAATTCGTAATCGCCGATAGAGTACAACTAAACACCGTAGTAGGTGGATAAATCCATTTCATATGCAAACGAATTCAATGTTAAACCCATCAGACATCATGAATATTAGTCAGTTAATATCACATATTTCAATGTGATTGTATTTGTACTCGTATATAAATATCCGAAATCTAAGAGAAATCAGTGCAAAGTTACGGCTTAACGTCTGCTATATTTTGGAATCTAGCCATACACTAAAATCTAAATGTATTTTCGCCTTAAGTGCTGAAGCGCAGCGCGATGCTCCAAATGGTTTAAAATGGTAGCCGGCGCGCTATGAAAGATGGTACCTAAGTGACGCCTCGTACGTAATGCGATGCAACGGAATGGAGCGACACCGTATGCGTCGGCAATATTAATTGTTGGAGATGCCAATCGGCGCCATCAATACTGACACACGACGCATTGCATTACATACATATAACAGGGCTGACAGGTGGAATACATCTGGTAGGTGGAAGTCTGGTGGTTTTTAGGGTTCCGTACCTACTTCAAAAGGAAAAACGGAACCCTAAGAGGATCACTTTGTTGTCCGTCTGTCTGTCAAGACTCTTTATCTCGGGAACGCGTGGACGTATCGAGTTGAAATTAAAACCATATAGGTACTTAGGTCTACAGTCCCTTGACACTGTGAAAAAGTTAACGCAAAAAAAGATACGGCCGTTTATGCCGCAAAAAACGCATATTTCGTTTAATTGCCCCGTTTTACCTCCTTAAGGGTTGAAATTCGGTAACTTCCGATTTGTTTTAATTCGGGACAGAAAGTTAACAATTAGGGTTGTAGATCAGTACAAACAAAAAACAAGGTCAAACTTGCTGTCCTATAGAAAAAACAAAATATTAATTTAAACAGTGCCTAAGTTATAATACTTGTTGAACAGTGTTTTCTGGTAAGGCCGCTAGCGTCCCGATCAAGTGCAAAACGGGCGCGTCCCCAGACCCCTGAAAATGTTGATGTCCTGCGCAAATTGGGACAACTGGCAATGCTAATTTCATACTGAATTAATATTCTGAAAGTGCTGGAAAACATCAAATAATGATACATATTGCTAGAACTAATCATCTGAAGCAATTATCATTGTCATATAGTCGGTTATAATTAATTATTTTACAGAGTACAATAATTTATTGTAAGTATAAAAATTTTGTTTTTTTTTTACATTTTTATCAGAACATATGATTACCCCACAGCTTCTAGGCCATAATGATAATTGATTAATTTTATAACCCCAATAAAGAAACGAATCTAAAATGGCAGCATTTATCATGCAGTTTTTCATTGATTTTTAGTTGTATGGCTGAGACTGACCGATAACTGCTGCCCTGTATTGCCGCCATTTCAGATGCATTCTTTATTGGTGTGGGTTATAGTTATATCTATCATTATTTCATATTTCTCAGCACTTTCAGAATTCAATAAAATAATAACTGTTTGAAAATGGTGAATCTTCAAACTTGGATAACTGGGCTCAGAGCAATCCTACAACTTTTGTGCCATATTAACTTTTGTTCCAAATGGCTAGTTCTAATACGTATGATATGAGTCTATCATTTTGGCCACTGTAAACTACCTGTTAGCTACCATGCATGTAACCGTGCCCCACCACACGTCTATCTCACATATTGAAGTTGTGTTCTGCACATCATCTCAAACCCAAAAATGTATGGAGCCTGAATGACCTCCTTAAAGACTTTATTATTAATGTCAATAGTCAGGGTTAAGTATAGTTATGGTTGTCAAAGTATTATTTTCAGGTTTTATTATATTTAATTAGTACCCATCCTGTTATCTGTGAAATTGTTTGGTACTTTGCAAATGTTTCGAAAGTGTTGTCTGTTCAATTAAGAACTATAAATCTAAAGAGCTCCACTGTAACTTTATTATCTCAGGTGCCTCAGGCTATCTGGGCAAAAGTAGAGTAAACCTGCTACATTGGCTGAAATTGTACACAATATTTTTTTTACCAGCATTTCATAGTGCCGCGAGACACGTGTGACGCAGTAGTACGGCCTATACTAGTATACTTTGGTAACTTACTTCAGTAGGATCGTCGTTGTGATATCACAGAAACTTTTGCTCTGGTGAAAATAAAGAATATGCAACAAGATAAACAAGATAGAAGCACCGGACAAAGTGGACTAATAAACTGTGGTCACCGATATACCTAATAATATCTGTAGTACTTACAAATAATCCAAGGTTTTGAACTGGCTCCTTGTCACATCTAATTACCACTACAAATCCACCATTGAGCACAGCATTGCAATCAGCAAACATACAATAATTTTAACAGATCACAAGTGTTGTGGCAGTTGGACGTCGCTAATACGATGAGTACAAAAAAAGCTGAGAAAGTACACTTTGCAAGGAAATATGTCGCAGTTAAATAAAAAGCCACTGAAACTAAATCCAGAGTATGTACTGTAACTAGAATATCATTTCAATAAACCAAGTCCACACACCACCATTATTGCGCACGCATTTAGAACGCATCCGGTCACTGTTCTTTTTTAACTGACAGTCAGTTGACAGTTGAGATTCGGAGTTGCCAATGCAGACCCAATTTTTATACTATAAAAATGCTGATTGAGTGTACGGCTGTACACTTTCGGTCGAGTGCACTCGTACGAGAGTGTACATACAATGTGGCGCTCGCGGATAGGTCTCTCGGATGAGAGCTCTCGGTGAGACTTGACGAGAGCAGTCGCGCGAGAGTGTACAGCCGCCACAAGATGGCGGATGTTATGACGCAATCAGTGACGTCACACGGGCTGTCGCTCGTAATCACGCTTACTACGCGTGATTGCCGTCGACGACCGCTATTACGTCACAGCTAACGGTATTGTAGACAAAAAAGTGATAATGTTTTTCAACTGTTTTTCATTTTTTTTCTTGTTCAAAGAGTGTCGTTAATTTACATAACAAGTTAGGTTCGCCATTATGTAGGAACTTTACTCTTTTAATCATTATAACAACACAAATAACGAACGTAATGATTAAATCAACAAAAACAAAAATTAAGCTTTGCGTTGCTAGCCGTACTAGAAAGACGACGCAGGGGGTGCCGTATGACGAAGCGGGCTGGGAGGTAGCGGCAATATAAGAAGTTCTAAGGCGGCAATGATGAAGTGAACGCGTAGTATATGGTGATTCGGTCGGTACGCAAATCAGCGCGATGACATCGCTGACAACGCGAATCGGAATGCACCCTTATCACATAGTATTCATCTGTGGGTCACACACACACACACACACACACTGTACCACAGCACACTCAGCAGTCTCAGCACAGTCCACACGTCAAAACAAGAGTAAAAAATCTGACGTGTTGTGTTGTTATCATTACGGGGGTGAATAAAAATATTGGAAAATTAATAGTCATAAGGTTTACGAAATACTTTGAAGAAATGTCTGACTCTGAGAGACTACTGCAAAACGGCGGACCTGCAGGGGAAGGCGTGGAACAAAGAGGAGAGGGTGATTTGCCTCCAGTTGTATCAGAGCGAGAAGCTTACTTTCAGGCTTTACGACTATGGATTCAACAAGCCCAAATGTATCAGAATTTATCTACCTGTTTTCCCTACTACATGATGACTTTTCAAGGTCTGCAGAACAATCCAACAAACGTGCCACTTCTTAACAATAACTACCAATTTCAAGGGCAACAATTCCCATTTCAAGTTCCTCAGCCACCACGTAATGCCCCAGAGCCTCAATTACCCGTGGAACAACTTACTCCAGCAGAAGGTTGGTTTAGTTTCTTGGCATAATTGATTTATTTTTCAAAATTTGTAGAAAAATATTTTTTTGTATGTTTTAATTTCATTTCATATTTAACACCTATCTGGTTTTGCTTACTTATTACAGTGATAGCACGACATGGGGGCTATGAATACATGATACCTCCTCTCTACAAAAGGTTACTGGCTGAATTTATTGACTTTGTTCTCTTATTCATATTGAAATTGTTAGTAACTTTTGTTGCTGTTGACATGTTTGAACTAATGTAAGTGGAGTGTAAAATATTATATATTTGAAATCAATGTAAAATCTATCATGTTATGGAACTGTTTTTCTAATAGGATTTCTCTCATATTATAAACATTGCTTTTCAGTGACTTGGAGAAGTTTGATTTTTATAAGTTTAGTGAACATTATGATGACTACAAATATGCAATGGAGCTAACTTCAGAAATATTGTTCTTAGAAATTATATACAGGGTTCTTGTTTGCATATTTGAGGTGAGTGTATTTTTTAAAGCTTTTAGCTTTAATTATTTTTAGTATTACTTTCTGAAACACAATTAAAATATCCATCATATTTAAATTAAATAAAATAAAAAAATGGGAATGATATACTAAATAACCTTCACTAAATAAAATTAAAACTTTTGTTTCAGGCATTTTGTTTGAGTGGGAGTGTAGGACGCACTGGTGGTGCTACTCCTGGAAAAGCCTTACTTGGCCTTCGTGTAGTGACTGCTTCAGCAGTTATTCCTGTTGAGGGCCGCCCTAAAGAAACTGTACTGCTCCACCCTGGCCGACCACTCACCTTTGGCTTGGCACTTGTTAGATCTCTCATGAAGAACTTTCTCATTTCTCTATTATTTCCACTATGTGTTGTCCTATTTGTGTTCAGGCACAACCGTACAGGCTATGATCTACTGTGTGGCGTCATTGTTGTCGAAGAAAATATGTTCCCTCCAAGACGACACGCCCCTTAAAATTATTAATGTCTTGATATTGATTTAGTATTACCTATATTTAATTTTCAAGAAGATATTCAATATAAGATATTTGAGTGTTATATAAATTTCCCTGATCATAACCTCTAGTTTCCTGTTTTTTGTCTAAATTATGATGTAATTTGACAAACTAATTTTAAAAGAGGCTTAAAATATTGTTAATATTATCTTCAAAAAAGCTATCAATCAATATAAAGTTTTGCGACTTTAATCTAATATGCATATGATGCACTTGCTGGATAAAATCTCTGACTACATCAGTTTAATAAACTTGGAGACTATTCCCAGCAAATGGACAGGAACTATGGAATCAACTGGTTAATGACTAGTGGGATTTTGGGTTGGGATTTGGATGGATTAGGGTATGGGTTATGGAAAGAGACTACCGGACACCTGCCTTATCATAGTCTGTTGCGGGGACAAGGGCTTCGACTCCCTGAAGCACTCGAGACCATGGTGTAGCTACTAACCAACAGCTCACCACAAGCTGCCCAAGGGGATTTTTATTATATTGTGCCATGTCATGAATTTCAATATCTCAATGGAGTTAAGGTATTAGAGGAAGGCACATAAAGACAGGTGATTAGAATAGAATTTTATTGAATAAAAAATAATAATGGGTAATTTTATTTTAGGGGCAAAGTGGAAGATAGAATTTGAAACATGGGATTAATCAGTGTTGAATGTTCTATTTACAAACAGGAGTAATTAATAAGACCCAGTCACAGCAGGAGTTAAGTGCTTAGTATTTCATTTTCGAAATATATTGTGGGGGTGTGTAATAACTGGTTTACATGTGTAAACCATTACTAATTCTATCATTGTCAGTCAATGGGTTGGCCAATTTTTATTTCAAATCCTACGCTGTCTGTCAGTTTATTTTGTTTTTATAATAAATTTGACAAATTAAGGACTAGACTTTAGATCAATTTGATAACGTGTTTTCGTAGTAGAAGGGATGGAATGTGCAGGTTCAATCAAACCTTGTAGGTCTTGATTCAAGACCTACAAGGTCTACAAGGTTTCTTGAACATACCTAACTGTATTTTACTACAAATAAGATTCTGGTTTTTATTGACGTATTTAAACAAAATAATTTAAGTGAAATCCTATATAAAGGCTTTGTGATATTGATACCTAAATATACTTTTGTTTTATTTTGTACTTATATTATTAAAGTTTCAATAAAAATAGTACCGCAATGGAAATGTGAGTAGGTATTTTTTCAATTAACACATTAATTAAAGTATGGTGTTCCTTTCAGTTAAATCAGAGCGATTACGATTACATTGCTATCGTAATCGCTTTGATTTGACGGATGGATGTGATACATTGCTACTTTTTTTTGGTAAGTTTTTATTTGTGCCTAAACTAAGTTTACAGCAAGCAACAGCAGCAATGTATCACATACATCTTTCAAAACACAGTTCACAGTAACTTCATTGTTTTTAGCCGGAAGACCCGCAGGTCTAGGCTAGGGGACTAGTATGACCACTGAAACGTGATATGACATAGCGATTTATCACGTTTAACTGTCAAGAGACAATGGATTTTGACAGTTGAGTGTCGCTAAAATGCTGTATCACGCGATATATATCGTGATTCGTCGTTCATGCTAGGGGGGCTGGCTGAAACGTCGCGCGCGTGCTCGTTCTTTTATGCTCGTGCTCTTATAAGTATTACGCATTCCACTAGGTACTCATTTAGTTAGGAATATTTAAATAGATTTTATTTATTATTAGTGGGATGCCTACTATCGCCGAATTTTTCATAGAATCTTTAGCACAGACGACATTTATGCATTAAAATAAACCACACCCTGTCGCGTGAGGTGAGAGAGAGGTATGCTCAAATACGGGAGATATTGTATTTTTTTTGTATTGGTTTTGTCTGCTGAAAAACAGAACTTCAAAATAACAGGCGCGTACCGATTCAGATATATTGCGCTTACGATGATTCGGTACCTACTTAGAGCACTAAGAACTCGGTACTACGCAAATAAGCGCGATGACATCGCTGACAGCGCGAATCGGAATGCACCCAGTATTGTGCAAACCACAGACTAATAAGTGGTGCAAGAGTACATAATGTTCGTTTGTTTGCGTTCAGAAATATCAGAAATCGTCATCCGTATTAATATACCTAAAAAATAATAAAAAAAAGGTTTTAAAGGAAGAAAGACACAACTTTTCACTTTTTCTATATCTATTTCTATCGTATTTTCAACTTGTAGCAAGATAATTAACGAAATATTTTTTTAATTTTTGCTGAGTTGGCTTTGCGCTGCGCGTCGCGCGCGTCCGTCAGCAGCGTTGCCAGAATGTTACAAAAGTAACATTTTACGTTACTTTTGACCCTCTCATGTTACCTCCATGTTACATGACTCAATATGTTACTTTATGTTACTTTTTAGATTTTCCAGGAAACAATTAATATCGTAAAACGTAACGCATTCAATAATTTTTTTGTTCGTCATCTTGACGCACTTGATTCTGTCGAATGCGACATATTCACTCACTCGCCTGTATTTCCCAATTTTCTATCCCGCTTACTGAAGCATGCGCAAGTGAGGCGAGTGGTGGCTAGCAGCGAATGATTACAATCGATTTTAAAATTTTAAATGCATAAACAAAATCATTACGTACAGGTTGATTGTAATGATTTTTGACCAAACCGTCATCACTGCAAGGCCCGGAGCGCGCGGCGCGCTGCGCACGCCGCGACTAGGCTTTTACACGAATGGGTACAAACAAAGATATTAGCCATCTTTCAAACACAGCCCACCTATGTAGAATTTTAATATAAAAAACTTGTTTTTTTTAACACTGTATCTAATTAGTTCACAAGTGGATAAGGGTCCACATTAGGCATTTTTCAGCATCGCCAGTCGATTATTCTATCAACAATTATTACGATTTTTTCGATGTTTAACAAATGTGACAGCTTATTTTAGTTTTTGTGTAATAAAATGCCATATTGTCGTATTGTCGTTTTCCACAATAAGTAGGTAATGCACTGACCTCATTATTTTTTTCAGGTCAGTGAGATAATGTTACTTTTCTCGTGAAAATGTTACTTTTTGAGCTGTCTCATGTTATATTTGACTATCTGCCACTGGCAACACTGTCCGTCAGTCTGCCATAACGTGGCGGCGCTACGCTCGTGTGTGTGCCGCAGGAGTGGCTTAGTTTAGAGCTGTCATTATTCATGTTCATGCAGTTTTATGTGATAAGGATTTTTACTGTGAAATTATTATAGTTAAGAAAATTAATTTACAAAGTAATAATGTCTGCGTCTGGTGAATTTGGTAATCCATTACGTAAATTCAAGCTGGTTTTCCTTGGAGAACAGAGCGGTAAGTTGATGCGAATTATTGCTCCTCTGTCGTACATTTTTAATACATAGTTTCGAATTTACGATACGTAAGTATAGATTCGTCTAGACTTTATCGAATTACTGACCTACATAGGCCCCGGGAGTCGTAACTTGTCGATTTATTGCGAGGCTTAAGTTCTTTTTGCTCAGGATAGGTAAGGTCCTATTACTTTGAAATTCTTCTACTTATGATGTAGGTTACGTTCTCCAAGCACAATATGAGCGTGGTACCGTCTCTAAACTGTTCTCACGCATCACACAGTGCTGAGCCCGTTATCAATCGAATCGTGTTTTTTGATTGAACATTTACAGCTATTATGAGGTTCACTGACATGACATGTAACTTTTTTTTCAGTTGGAAAGACTTCCCTCATCACTAGGTTCATGTATGATAGTTTTGACAACACTTATCAGGTGAGTCACTGATTTTAACAACAGTATTTTGTAGTCATGATTATTTAATTACCTGCACAATATCTTTTAAGAGAATTAAGAGTAAAAACTCACACACACTATGAGCTCACTATTAGTCATCGGGTCATTAACATACATATGTTCCCATAGATCTTATCTGTTGAAGCTTAAAACTTTTATCAACAAAACTAGTGTAGTAAATATGTTATTTATGTATTATTCATATTATTATAGTAATAGCAATATTGATTTCTATTTACTTAAAATGGATAAATTACATTATTATTTAATTAGGATTAAGGTCATGTTAGGGGGGCAGGAGTAGAATTTTTTTAGATCTTGTATGAAATATTATAAGGTCTACTTTTAATGATTGTTTGATTAAATTTGATGAAAATAATCAACTTTTACTCTTCTCCTTTTTGGTAAACATTATTTAGTTTCTTAGAAAATTGTGATTTGTTTCAAAATTCTCCATGTGAATTTTTTTTTTATCAAAAAGGTCATATCAATTAGGTCAGGTTAGAACTACCAAAACCAGAATACAATTTTATATTTTTGGTGCACAACCTATAAAATAAGTATATTGTATTGCTAATCCCCATGAGTTCTTGTTAATGTCTTACTTATTAACAATAATTTTAATTTATTGCAACCTCCTACTGTGATTTTGTTGTGGGAAAATCACCAGTCACCACTGTTAATGCCTGTAATAGAAACTAATATGTATAATAGCCAGTCAGACTATTATGCATACATTTGGATTGAATCTGTTATTTCAATGATTTCAATGAAGAATGTAAGAAATGAAAATCCAGGCAAGAGCAACACTAATTATCCTTTATGTATAATATTTCTATTGTAATTTTCTATGATAAATATATATATCGTTGGATTTGTCTTGATATCCCAAGTGTTCTTACGGTAAGTGACTAAAAAACCCGTCAAGTGCGTGTTGGGCCACGCGCAGTGTCGGGTTCCGTAGCCTATCTTGGTTCATATACTTAGGTTCACCTATTTACGGTAGGTAGGTTTCACACACCTGACAACGTTATTTAAGTAGTTCCCAATGAGTAATTTGTACTGCGCCAAGTACATTTTATAAGTTGGTTGACTGTTACTCGTAAACTTGTAAAGCCTACTTAGCTGTGATGTTATCCTTTTAACTTCGTCATATTTTCGAATTTTTTCACGTATCCAGAAACAACTATTTGGCTGGCAGGGGGTGGGGACACTTGACTCTTACAAAATTTTGCACTTTAAAGCTTAATAACTCACAAACGGATGCCTCAATCACAAACCCGCAATATTTTTTAAATTGCTATCCAACGATACCCCACACGATGGGGTAGACAAGAAAAAAAATTACATCCCCACTTCACGTGTAGGGGAGGTAACCTAAAAAAAAAAATGTTTTCAAAATTTTACTTCACCACTTTGTCGGCGTGATTAATATGTATATCCATGCCAAATTACAACTTTATAGTACTAAGCTTCTATGAGCTAGGCTGGGGACGGACAGGCGGACAGACAGACGGACATGGCGAAACTATAAGGGTTCCTTGTTAACTACGGAACCTTAAAAACAACCAACATGGTGCGTTGCGGTGCTATTATACTAGGTGTTACAAAAGTACCCCTAATGCCGAATATGGTAGATAGGGACCATCAAACTGAACAACTTTTACTATGGGACCAACTCTGAAATCGCGAAAAGAAAATCAGCTGTTCGTAATTAATTTTTGTATGAATCAGCTGTTTTTTTTTTCGCGATTTCAAAGTTGGTCCTATAGTAAAAGTTGTTCAGTTTGATGGTCCCTATATACCATATTCGGCATTAGGGGTACTTTTGTAATAAAGTGAAAAAAAAATCTTTTAAATACTGCAATATACGTATCAAATTAAAGGGCTTATCATA
Source organism: Catoptria pinella (assembly GCA_963556745.1). Classification (NCBI taxonomy): domain Eukaryota; kingdom Metazoa; phylum Arthropoda; class Insecta; order Lepidoptera; family Crambidae; genus Catoptria; species Catoptria pinella. The sequence goes on from OY750761.1 coordinate 13,077,229, forward strand.
AGGATTTCAAAAAGGTATATCATGGTTAATATATGACTAGAAAGACTTAAATAAAATAAATACATTTTAAAAACTAAAAAGCCCGCCTGCATCAAAAGACAAGTCAACTGAAAAGATGGAAACAAAATCAAATATTAATGGCAACATAATAACATGCAGTCGGGGGCATAGAATTTCATAATGTCACTTTATACCTGTAATAACAATTTGATGGCTTGCAGCGTAAGAGTTGAGATACTAGAAGAAATTCGACGTTGCCACTAGTGACTCGGTAGCTCAGCGGTCAGAGCATTGGACCGGACATCCAAAGGTCGCGGGTTCGATTCCCGTCCGAGAACATGATCTGGTGCGAGTCGTATTTTTTCTAGTATTTTATTTAGCATAATCCTTACATTTACCAACTCTTGTTGGTAAATCCAAAGATTAACTAAAACCTAAGTTTTAACAAAATACGGACTCATACATTTTTTGGCATAGTAGAAAACATATGTTAAGTAACTCAGCCTCAATATACCGCAACACGGCTGCTCGCATCCATAAATTGGGATCTTGAGTCGGCTGGGAACAGCAAACCTTACTTTGGGGATTTCGTCTTAGTTTGTTGGCTAGTCGGAATTGAAAAATGTGCCGTCAATATCGCTGATATGATAAGGGCGGTTTAAAGAGTTAGCCAACAATAAATTTTAATAAGACTTTATTGAAATAAAATTGACTATGGTTTATGATAAGTTTGTAAGCAGGTGATTATTCTCGTACCTACAAATTAATTTACTTTCCAGTTAGCAGCAGTTCACAGCAGTTGTAAACAGCTGCATTCTTTGTTAAACATGTTTCAATTTTGTCATGTTTTTCATTATTTCATAACATTTGCACTCCAAAAAAAAACCGAACACTGGTTATGTTTTACTTTAAAATAAAAAAAAATGAGACTGACAAAATATGAAGTCGATCGCTATACCTAACCCACTAAATAGGTTTGACTGTTAATCCTTCGTTTGCAGGCGACAATCGGCATAGACTTCCTGTCGAAGACCATGTACCTGGAGGACCGCACGGTGCGGCTGCAGCTGTGGGACACGGCCGGCCAGGAGCGGTTCCGCTCCCTCATCCCCTCCTACATCCGGGACTCCACCGTCGCCGTTGTAGTCTATGACATTACCAGTGAGTTACTACCCATTTTATATTTAAAAAATGTAGTTAGGGCACTTTTTTTTGATAAATAAGTTAACTTGAGGCGGATTTCACACTGCCATTCATCACTTAAATAAAGTTGTGTTTGATAGCCAAATTGCCAAGTTGGTATAGAAATAACGTTAAGTGTAGCTAGCACCTACTACGCGTCAGATTTTTTAACTTTTTTTTTTAATCTGCATGACGCTGCTTGACGTATGACTGGTTGTAATTTGATTTGATTTTTAACCGACTTCATCTTTATTTGGGATAACAAACAGTTGACACAAATACTTATTTATAAAAAAAAACTATTGTGCAAACCATAACCACTATCCACAGATTAATTTAATTTGTGATGCTTCAAACAGTTTTTATCTTTTTCTCATGTAACACAAGAGCGATTGAAATTATACCATGTGCGACCTTTTAGTCCTGGGGCTGGATGTTTGTATAAACTAGGATATCTATCTATGCTCTGCTGAAATTTTGATGAAATCAGCTCATACACCCAGCGCGAGTTTGACGGCCGCTGCAGCTCTATTATTCATTCATGAAATAACCTTGTACCCCTTTAGCACGACAGACAAACTGCCGATTCTTTGGTTATCAATGACTGACAGCATGTCTTCGTTTTACAAAATGTATCATGACATGAGCATTCATTCTGTATCAGGATCAGGAGGAGCCTCGTCGTTGGATCGTAGTGCAATGTGGGAAAACTCAAAAGTCGAAAACTATGCGGCCTAAAAAAAAAATGTTTAAAAATGTGTAAGCATCGCTTTCATACGATACCCCATATGCCCTAGTAGCCTCACTTCGAATTTTAGGTCCCCTTTCAGTCTGTTGCAAAAAATATAAATATTTTTAACTCTCTTATATGCGAAATAGTTAGGCAAACGTCATCTTAAATTATTATTATTATTTTCTTTTTCTTTTCTTTTTATTTTGGTACGAAACAGTCACTACAATAATTACATGATATTTTTAAACTAAATTTTTGACAATGAGTACCGAAAATTACTTAGATAACATTACATTAATGAAGCTTAAATAAAAGGCGGAAATGCAAGTAAGTATTTAACAATACTAGTGGTACGGTATCGTAAACAATAGGTACATAATGGGCTACAGTTACACTACAAACTATCAAAGTTAAAGCAAATAATAATAATAGATAATTATGAAAAACAGAAGTGCAAAATTTAATTTGAGTAAAAAAAAAACAATAATAATCTATATGAACCTGATGTGCCGCTGACTGACAGTGATTGTGTAGTAGTATGAGTAAAGGCTAATATTTACATATATATATTTTTTAATGACAACCCCTTAGGCGCATAATTCTTTCAACAATGTACGTTTATTATTATTATTATTCCAAATTTCAAGTTGATAGCATTAGTAGTTCTCGAGTTATCCAGCTGTGACAGACTGAGTCGCACCATGAGGGTTCCTTTTTACCATTTTGGTACGGAACCCTAAAAAGATCCTATTCCTAAATTGCTTTTAAACTGACCGGGAGAGATGTAAGCAGTTGCTGCATGATTGGTTGCATTCACCAAGTTGCATCGGAGGTGGTTGAAGAGCTGAAAGTGTGCCAACGACCTCGCGAACCTCTGCCACTCGCGAAGGTCGCAGTAGTAACGCGTAACTTCATACTTTGCAGTGTGTAATGAGATATCCATTGTTCGCCCGCAACCTGCCATCTCCTGCGATGTGAGTCATTTAGCGGAAGTTTTCGTAACCACAAAACGGAAGTCTTCAATATGCAATGGTGATGAAAGTATGAGGAGCTATTGACGACTGTCCTCAAACCGGAATAATGCTCATTACTCAATGATTGCAGAGCAAAGGTTGCACGAAACATCTCACTATTAGAATCTTCAAATTACGTTGAACGTGGTTCTACTCTGAGCTGAGATAGCTACATTATTGCTTTCCAAAATTCGAGGGCCTTCTTTCTTGTAAAATGCTTCCAACATAATAATTATGGTGCAGGATATAATGCGAAAAAGACGAATAATATTAACTATCCCCTATAAATAAAGATTGTATAACAGATGTATAGTTACACAGTGTTTTGTTCCTTTCTTTTTAATGTCGAACACAAATAGTTTGACAGAGAATAACAATTGTGCTATACAATATTTATTAGTAAGGGGGTATATGTATAGGCGTTTCTCTTTATTTGCATAACACAGCTGCCTACAAAATTTTCAATGGAGCTCTTGCTCCATTTTCAGTTCATACTGAAAATGTTATTTTCGTGGAAAGTTTCTCTTGATTTGGATCACCGTTTATGCACTTTTTAATAGGATAAACTCGTTCTGGACCGGTCTTCCATGAAACAAAACTGCCGGATATTTGATATCAGCAGTCTATCCGCTGTAACATAGAGCGTCACATCTTATTAAATTCTTGTCTCCAAAACCTCTCAAGTGTGGTAAATGAATACAAAAAGAAACAGGCGACAAATAAAAAACTTGAGTGAAAGTTGATATTGCGTCTGAAATAGTGCAACGCTTGTGGAACGATATTATGACAGTCTGAAATGTTAATCGAAGCCGGTTATTTGTAAAAATAAAACATTTTTATTTTTTGAAACGTGTTCGGCATAAGACGTATTGTTAAAATTTATCTCTAAATATAAATATTTGACAACATCACATACATTGCTCCGATTCCAAAGTAAGTAGCTAAAGCACTTGTGTTTTGAAATCAGAGACAACGGTGGTATCACAAACACCCAGACCTGAGCCAATATAGAAAAGTTCGTTTTCTAAATTGACCCAACCGGGGATCGAACCCGGGACCTCAGAGATGGCGACACCTTGAAAACCGGTGTAAAAAGCCACTCGGCCACGGAGGTCGTCGATCTATCTCTAAACGCGAGGCTCAGTCAAACAACTGTACTGTTACAGCTTCACTTATGTCCATCGCATCGTTTTATATTGATGTCAGATCGCGGTCGTACGAGTTTATTAAATTCAGCACTTAATTAAAACAGTTGAATCATTTGCCTAACTTTTAGAACGTCGCTCACATGTATTTCTGTAGAATTTAATTTCAAAAACATCATTAATTTCATCACAGATTCACTTCACTTGGGTCGCGTCGATGAGCATAATACATTTAGTTTTTTGGGACATAGAGTCGTACGACCCCCAGGTTTTTTAATAGAATCGTTTGTAGCGCAGAATGAATGAAAACATAACGACCTCGCCTAATTTAAAATAATTTGGAGTGCTAACAAGATAAGTATAATGGGGGTAGAATGTAGATTCTTCAATTCGATCGCAAACTCAGCCTGGCTCTGGTCTGATCTGTTTTTGCCGGCGAATGGCCTCCACCACAGACGAGCAAATATTTGCTTTACACGTGTCACCCAACCCAACTATTGCTCTCTTTTACGTTCTTGCAATCAGCATTTAGTTACAAACATAATATGGGCAAAAAAGAAAATCAAATTGCTGTTGCCGGGCGCTCCGTGTAATCTACTTGGAATCTTACTTGATACTTTCCCAGCATTTTAGAAGCAAGTTTATGGTTATTAAATTCGGAGCTTGCTTTGATGGGTATATTTTCGTAAAACTTTACTCGTTTGAATAATTGATGTGCTCTGTTTTGTGAAATATTAAAAAAAATGTCTTATGCCGTCTTAAAAGATATATTATTACAACAGCATTTTAAAAATAACTTCTTGTGTAAATTGAATCCATTGAGGATGAGGATATGTCAGAGTACTTGATTAAATACTCTGATAGAAAAAAATTAAAGTGTTCTTACGTAAACATAAACAATCTTCACTTCACTCTATCTAGTCTTTAAATTACACCTAAATCAAAGGTTGTCTGGAAGAGATCGCTTCCAGCGATAAGACCGCTATTGCCCACCATAGATTTAAGTTTTAATTTGTGATTGTTCTTTGTAATGTGTGTGTTATAAACATTTTTAAAAAGAAACTAGAAAATTACACATGTAGAGTAGATATTTTCACTCTCTAAAAAAACACTATATCAATGTAAGTTTATTTGGTCAACATTTTTATAGGCCGCCTGTACTTTTAAGACCTCACGTTTTACGTCAAATCAATACGAAGTACAGACATGAAGGATTTTTAATCAAAAGACATTTCGGTTCCAGTATTTACTGCGGTCCTTTTAGTGTGCAAAATTAAAAGTATTTTGCTGTGAAATATATCTTTTACAGTCAACATAACATCGTAGAACTAATCGCATATTATGCTATTACTATGTCCGCGACTTCGTCTGCGTGGAAAGTTTTTTTGCTATAATTAGGGAAAAAAGTTTTTTTTCGAGATGAAAGGTACCCTACCTATATCCTTCTCTGTACCCCTGACAACGTGTATGGAAAATTTCATGATGATCGGTTCAGTAGTTAAGACGTGAAGGCGTAACAAACAAACGGACTTTCGCATTTGTAATATTAGTTAGTAAGAATATTATATATTATTTTAGTAAGGATTATGATATTACAGTAGAATGTACGACTAAAACAGATGCTCAAATAGATTAAAGTGCCGAGTTGATTTATAATTGTTGGAAAAACGTAACGCCCGCCGCTTTTCCAAAACAGTAAACATATTTTAATATTGAGCGTTCTCGTTATCACCCTTGATAAGACGATAAAGTGAAGTAATTGTTCATAAAATCAGAGAATAAAGATAATACGCAAATTCGCAGTCTGATAATGTTTAATGCACACTTTATTTTCACCGTGTTTACATTCTTCAAGGTTTCAATAATGTTTATTACGCGGTAATTATCAAGTCTGTAATAATCTATCGGTTTCGTTAAAAATACTATACCTACTATTATTACCTTTTTAGCACACGAATTCACAAACAATACTTAAATGACCCTTGACTTCGCGAACGCACTGCGTTGAAATAGAGCTCTGTGATTGGTTCGTTTGTTGTACACAATATTACGTGTAATATGTACAACAAACGATTGGTGGGATTGGTTCTTGGGACACTGTGAGACCTCATAGTAATGTTTGTGAATACGGGGGTAAAACTGCCAAGACGTATAATCAATTTATATGACGTTTTTGAGACGCCTAATAAAGTAATCAGTATAATTGCATAACACATTGTTTATAAACTTATTATTTACCGAATACGACACACATTATACATAAACTATATACAACTTAATAAATATACTTACTCAAATATAATTCCAGGAGCTCTTAAACTTGAAAACTACTGTTTTCATTTGTGATATGGAATTTTGGAGTTTAAAAAGTTATAATTAAATAATTTGGAGTTGCCAAAAATAAGGACGCATTGCTGAATTAGTCTTTATTCCTTATTTTCAGATGCAAACTCATTCCACCAGACCTCGAAATGGATCGACGACGTGCGCACGGAGCGCGGCTCGGACGTGATCATCATGCTGGTGGGCAACAAGACGGACCTCTCGGACAAGCGGCAGGTGTCCACCGAGGACGGCGACCGCAAGGCCAAGGAACTCAACGTCATGTTCATCGAGACCAGCGCCAAGGCGGGCTACAACGTCAAACAGGTCGGTTGAAACTTAAGAACGGGTCACTTGGGCCTGTATTTATAAACCGCTCTCTACGTTGAGAGCTATCTTGAGATCATACTTTAGACGCTCTTCTTATAGGAACAGCATCTCAGCGGCGGTATCGGCTAAAAACATTGAAGTTCATGTTAACTGTGTTTTGACAGATGTATGTGATAGATTGCTACTTTTCTTTGGTAAGTTTTTATTTGTGCTAAAACGAAGTAGCAATGTATCACACACATCTGTCAAAACACAGTTAACATGAACTTCAATGTTTTTAGCCGATAGAGTCCCAGGTATGATCTCAAGATAGCTCGTAACGTTGAGAGCGGTTTATAAATATGGGACTTGGAGTATCGATATGGATAAACGCGTCTGGAGTGGACGCGGGCGCGCACTAAGGAGTACTGTGGAGGCCAGCCATTTGCGGGTTCCTCCACCTCGAAGGGCGCAACGTAGTTAACACTGTTATGCCAGATGGAATGGGAATAACACCATGGCGCTCATGAATATGTAATTAGTATTAGTTAGTAATAGCGAACTTAAATCTATGGAAGTGTAATAAACAAATGACAACTCGCACAACATTTAGTCGGGCCAGCCACGCAGCGTGACGCTCGCTGGTGACAAAGACGTTAGCGTTCTTTGCAATAATTGAAGTGTGTATTTTAAAAAAAAAGCGACTTTATTAGAAATGACGTTCTGTGTAGTCAAATGGTGTAAAAGACTCAAAAAAGCCTAAAAGATGCAAAGATTACATATCATAAGTATTGAAAATACTTTTTCGTTTAAAAATATCTATGAGTATACAAATTATGGTCGCTATTATGCATCCAGTGTTCAGTCGCTTTGTGCTGTATAATTAAATGCCAGCATTTTAGCCCCGCCCACTTGGTTGTCATTTTTGCGTGGTTTTATTTTTTGAGCAGAATGCTTGTTCCATAGATTTTAGTTCGCTGGTTAGTGATCAGTAAGTTTTATCTAAACACCATTGGGCATTTAGATTGGACGATAACTATAACTACACGATAACTGCACGATATCGTCGGACTGGTAGTTTGATACGATCACTACTAAATACTTTCACACTGTGTCGTTGTGGTCAACGTTATTGTCGCCGACAGATTGTCGTGCCGATATCGGCTATTGAATATGATCGGTTACTAATGCGACTGACCGCATAACAAGCTGTCGGTTATATCGTGGCACACACCGATATCGTTGTCGTCCGAGCTGACGATATATGAGTATCGTGTCGTTATCGTTATCGTCCAATGTGAAAACAGTCATTAAGACCTCGACGAACAGTGAGCTTCCCATACAAACGTAATACTAAAATGGATTTGCAATTTGAGCATAATTCATTCCTCTTGTGATGTTCAATTAATTGGCATTTATTTTGAATGGGATTAGATTCCAAAATACTAACCCCATTCAAAATAAATGCCAAATATTTTTTTTTTATACAAAATTGTAAATCGTATTAGTTTTTATTCGATTGAGTATTTTGGATTTTTAATTTAATAGAAACCTAGACAAATACTGTCTGAATCCGAATAACATCACAAGAAGAGTTAATTATGCTCAAATTGCAGATCATTTTGGTATTACTTTTGTATGGGAAGCTGAGTGTTCGCCGCGTGTTACCGTGAGTGAGCCACATGTGTATGTGTGTGGTTGCCGCAGTTGTTCCGTCGCGTGGCGGCGGCGCTGCCCGGCATGGACGCGGCCGACTCCAAGCCGCCTGAAGACAGTATCCTTTTACTGATATCTATGCCTCCACCACCTCACACACTTACCGCTAGGTGCCGCTACTGGATGCCCGAATACTGTTCACCTAATATCTATACGACCTGAAAGTTGAAAACCTTTTTATATTTGAAGAAAATTAATAGTACTAAATAGTATACTAGAAACGAATCGACTCAGATCATTTTCTCAGGCGGGATCGAGCCCGCGACCTTTTCTTCCGACTGAGTTACCGAGTCACTGCGGGTGGGTTTCCGCGAGTGACTCGGTGACTCGGTTGGAAGAGCGTCGGACCGGTTTTCCGAAGGTCGCCGGTTCGATTCCCGCCTGAGAAAATGATCTGATGTCGAGTCGAATCGTTTCTAGTGGTATATTATTTAGTATTATATAAAAACAACATTGTGAATTCTAAAAATCTCAAATTTAAAAATTAATAATTGTTTATTGATATCAATTTTCGAACTGGGAAAATGTGGACTTTGTCTCACCATCCGTAGACTCGCGTCGTCTGACCGTAGCGTACTAATAATTTGTTCCTACCAAAATGTCACATAATAACACTCGCATCCCCATCGCTTCTAACCACGATATTAAATGACAATTTACCATTTGACGAATCACAGTATGGTATCCGTATAACACACATGCCTACACACATATAAAAAGCAATTTATAAATCATACACAAAATGTAACATGAATGTTTAGTTATTGCATTATGCTTGGATTAATCAGCAACACATTTGAAATACGCCACTGAAGTTAACGCATATCAATAATACGCACGAAAAAACACATCATGTGCCCTTTTTAACTGCATTCAATCAAAGTAAATATTGACAAGACATATTTTTGTATGTGTATATGGTACAATAAATATTCTTAATACATCCCTTATTCGAATATTTTAAAGAAGACGTTTTAAAAGTCCTCAAATGCTTTGACTTGAAAAAGGAGTATGTTGGTTAATTAACTCTTTATCAAAGTCATTTCAAATTATATGAGCAGGACAAAAATATCATAAACATTAACCTCCTTACCAATAAAGATTGTATAACAGCTACACAGTGTTTTGTTCCTTTTTCTAACTAATTAGTTTGACAGAGAGTAACCATTGTGTAACTTATACATCTGCTATACAATCTTTATTAGTAAGGGGGTAAAAGGGGATGTGCGAAGATTGTTCAATACTTAAAATATGGAATGTTAATGTCAGCGGGTTGCCTTCGACATCGGTTTAATGTTTTTGGTACGTGCTACGTGTTCGGTGACGTCACATGTTTTATTAACACGCTAGTTTTTGTGCGTTTGAAGATTGTGCGGTGGTTCAAGTGTTCGTGGGAGTAACAGCTAATTTAACGCCATTTGGTTACGTCCTAATTATGCGGAATTCACTACGTTACATTGTATGAACTTGCGTTTACTTGACTGCGATTTTGTAGAGGAATCATTTTTTGCTCAATAGATGTCGCTAGTTCGGCTGTGAAGTATCCAAACATGTTTATGTCAATTTTATTATAAAAGCCAAAAGGTTCCATTGCGCGTTATACACAATTTTATAAATGAGATGACATCTTCGTATTTATCTTGTTAGACAAAGTAATGCTTATCCTCATGACATGTGAATATAAAGCTTTTACTTAGACATCGGGTGCATTCCGGCAGACTAACCGCTAAGTCATAGATCACCATAGAGTAAATTTTAACCATGTTTTTTTTGTAATTCAACATTTAAATTAAATTACTTTCCATGGTTAAAATTTACTCAGTGATTAGTCTGCTAGAATGCACCCAATGTCACGCTTTTCTTCATCACAACATAGACAGTAAAGTAAAGTAGCGACATCTATCGTAAAAGTCTAAATTAAATCTGTACTGGTATAGTGTGTACAATGTAAGGTAGTGGGTCCCTCGCGCAGGTGGTTGCAGCGGTGGCGGCGTGTAAGTACCGTTCCCTTACTAATGCTGCGCTTGCCGCGTGCCGCGTGCCGCGTGCCGCGTGCCGCGTGCCGCGTGCCGCGTGCCGCGTGCCGCGTGCCGCGTGCCGCGTGCCGCGTGCCGCGTGCCGCGTGCCGCGTGCCGCGTGCCGCGCGCCGCGCGCCGGCCGTCGCTACTGCGCGCGCACCAGATAGGTGCCGCTACTATACTATTCACTACATTCAGGCTTTACACAAATAAAATATAATTTTTGGGTATTCTCTGGCTGAATTCTAAGCTTCACCTCCGTGATGTTAAATTAACTATTATTTACGGGATGTAAAAATAATAATAATTAAAAGTTGATAAAAAAAATATCAGAATCTATTTTGTAGTCCTCGAGACGATTTTGCAGAGCATGTTTTGCCTTTTTTTTTAATATACAGACCCCTTAAAATTTATCAGTCATAGATAATAAATTCAGAACTGTCACTTGACTTACTTAAAACATTATGTCAATACACTAATAAAAGCTTTCATTTCAAATAATACCTATTTCTTATCTGCTGCGATGCGCTTGCTTCTGTCGTAGTTGTGAAGACGATTTTTGTGTATTGGTTCAGTATGAAATAACATTAGAACGATTCTAATTTATTTTATTTATATTTAATCATTAAATTGTTCGCTTTTTATGTATTTTTTTATATTTTTGTTGAATAATACACATATTGTCTGTAGTGTTGGTTTTTGTGTCATTGCTTTTACACAACATTCCCATACTTACAATGTAAACAGCTATGTTACATAGTTTTAGTTGGCTTAATATACTTCTTTGGGGTTACACGCCTTATACTTTCGCCGTGATATCTTTTTATTTTATTTTTGAGATAAAGCATAACTGACTTAGTCTCGTAAACATCATTCGCTTTAGTAAAACCGATCGAAGAAAAGTTACAGATTAAAATGTCGAATTCCGATCGAATCTACATTATTAATACTGTAACAGGATTATCGCAAATTATTGTACAGTCAGCATCGAAAGTAGATTAACACTAGTACTTTATCATGGCAACTTTTTTGACATGCGTCTTACAATTTTAAAGCATTAGTAAAAAAAGTTACTATGACAAAGTACTAACGTGTAACGTGTTTTCCCATTTAGACGTAGATTTGTAAATTATTTCATAATTCGTAGAACATACGGGAGATTACGGGAGAGACCGAGTCAGTTCGGCTCTACTCACTGTATTCGGGGTGCAGAGAACGAAAGTATCGGGCGTGTAAGTACCCTCGGTCTCGTGTCAGCATTCGTTTCCTTAATGTGTGTGGCGCAGTGCACGAGGTGATCCTGCGGCAGGCGCCCGGCGACAACAAGGAGCCCGACTCCACCTGCGCCTGCTAGTAGCGACTCCCCACCCCTCCCCCCACCCCCACCACCTGTCACCGACACGACGCAGCTTCGGTCCGCAAGTTGGAACTCTTCGAACTGCAGTACCACCGAAAGAAAACGACGTCTTCTCTTCCCTTGACAGATAGGTCACGTGATTGGCCTAAGAATACGTCACGACCGATCTATTTTGCGATGCGATCTCAAATTACCGATCAGGTAGCAGTTTATCGTGACGTAGTCTTGTGGGGAATCACCCACTTTGTCTATACATCATAATATTATATTATAGTCTTAGGCCATCGTGGGAAGAGAATACCTGGCGAAGCATATTATTAAACCATGCTAAAATCTATGGGACGTCAACACGCTGCGGAAATCAAGCCACTTTGCGTTCGAGCATATCGCATGAGGATTAATTAGTTCTTCAAATTTGGTGGATCTCCATAAAGAGATAAGCTCGCCGAGCAAGTTTTATCCGAGCTTACAATTATGAGCGACTTCTGCTAAATGTAACCCTTTTACTGGTCCACGCGTTTAAGCTCTCTCGGATTGAACCGTGAAAACGTCGAACGTGGGAAATGGTAACTTTAAACCTGTCAGGTGTTTTGGGTTACGAAAGAGTGTTATCTCGGCTTGCGTCGTCAGTTAGCTGTACGGACGACTCGTCTTGGCCTTTCGGTCCGTTCGAACTATTAATTGGATCCCGTGCAAATTTTTAACGAAATAAAAATGACTAATGTTGTAAAGCTTAAGAACGCATAGTCTGCACACTAGCGCCGCCATTGGAAAAAAATCATAGTGCTTAAATAAAGACGAAATTGTGAATTAACTATCTGTAGTGCAATCCGAAGAAGCTTTGTGGTACTTTTCATCGCAATAACAATATTTTCTAGCCTATCGTTTAATTTAATGGAGTTTCTTTGCTTGTGCAGACTACGCTCTCTTAAAGCTTCGGTAATGTTGTCTCAGTGTGTTGCGCGGGGGACGCTGTTGAGGCCGCGTAATATCTATGTATGAATCTTAAAATAACAGATTTTTTAAAAGGACGTTCTCTAAATAGTACATTCACATCGCGGGCAACCGAGATGTCAGTCTTGTGCTTATCTGCTTTTGTGTGTCTCAATAGTGATATTAGAGTAAAACCATGTAAGTAGTTCTGATTAGTTGAAACTTAAGTATAAAATTTGCCTGGCTCTAACGTTGATGTCAAGAAGTCACCTTTCATCGTACAGTCAGCACCACGTCAGGTTATACAAAACTGAAAAATCTGCAATTTATTTTAAACCTTAATGTCTTCGCATTTTAGTTGATTACCATTTTTTTGGTAGCCCAGCGTGCCGTTGACTGTACATCAACCATTACAGAGCGTGTACACAAAAGCACGATTACAAACAGCTTGTACAAACAGTTCAGCCTTATAATGTAAAATGATGAATCGAGGTTTTTAGGTACTTTTAAAGACTGAAACTTCGAGATATGCTTTCCAATTGTCAGGTTATTTGGATGAGCCAAGAAATATTTATTAAATTAAGATTTTTCGCATTCACAATGCTATTTTTATATTAAGATAAATAATATTAGAAAAAAATACTAGAAAAAATCGACTCACCCGTAGCACCTCAGACGGGACTATATAGCTGACTATATAGCTGTTTCATCTTTATCGATTGTCAAAACATCTGGAAAGATTCTTTCGAATGTGGGGGTATTTCGTCACATTGATGAAATTGCGCTGGCTTGCAGCGAAGAAGTAAAAAGTACTAGAAAATTTCGCCGCTCCCACTAGCGACTCGGTAGCATAATTGGTCAGTGCATTGGGCCGGAATCCCAAGGGTGCGGGTTCGTGTCCCGTCTGAGGTGCTACGGGTGAGTCGATTTTTTCTAGTATTTTTTTTAATATTATTTACCTCAAGAAATATTTATCTTCACTTATTTTTTACCGCTGAATTATAATTTAAATTACTAACGAATTAAAGTGCTCCGTTTTCTATTATATTTTTTTGCCAATGGTAATGGCCATAATATTATTTTGTATAATATGAAAATATTTTATAGTATCGATTCTTTTAACTTCGGTTCTGTCCTCAGTGAAGACAGATATTTCTCTATCGATTATGCACTGAGTTTTCTAATATTGGCGTACTACGTATGCATAAAATATCTGCATCCTGTCACAGCATACCCGTTCGTAAGGCATGATAGCAATTTTACTGCAGGGTCTGATGGGAAATTAAATTAAACAATATAATAGTATTGGGCTGTGACGTGGGCAGCTCAAGTGCTGAAAGAGCTCTACAGCGAGCAACCGCGGTGCATCTTTTGATATTAATAATTATAGGACTTGGCTTGTAAACAGTAGCGGTGATATTTAAAAAACACATTGTCAATTAGTTAGTGGGATATAAATATTATTATGAAGTTGTGCAATAAGTGGTTGTTTAAGGAGATTTTACTTTAAAGTCCCATTTATTTGAGCTTTTGTTCCGACTTACCTGATTCTCCTAATCCGCTACTGTTTCAAACTTATATCAACGCAGATGTCTCGCATTACTTTTTCAATATCATGACACGAAAGAAAACATTTTAGATCTATACATACGGGGTGGAGACGACAATACGACAATAAATGAAAACATTTGTGACACTAGTTCATAGGAGTATTTTAAAACTATCAAATAATTCCTAGGATCGAAATATTTTTTTTTTCAAACAAACTAAATAGCACGAAAATTAATTGTACTGAAAAACGTAACTGAAAAATATTTTCTGTGACTAAACTATTGGATATTTTTAATTGTTTTTTCATGAGACTGCATGGAAGCGTTCTTAGCTATACGACAATTAATTTATTGTCGCATTGTCGTCTCCAGGTTGTATATTACTACTATACTACTATTTTTACTTACGTATAAGGTCGATTTTGCAGTGCTTCTTATTAACAGCCAAACTTAAATCTGCGTTGATCTCTATCGCCAGAGCGGCTCCGTGGTCTTGTACATTAGTATTATTTATTTACTTTAGGGCTTAAGAGTGAATTCTTATAATCGTTACTTATGTTACAGAATTGTTAGTGAGATCTCTTCACTGCTTACAATAAGTTATAAGTGATGAAATAAAGGATAGAGCACACTGAACGCGTGCGCGTAGCGCTACCGTGCATGTGCACGCCTGTATCTGGATTTTGTTTTTAAACCTTTTAGAACATAAGGCATTGTGGGAAATTCTGTTACTCTCTAAGGTTCAAAATTGAACCGGACAAGATGATAAAGCGTAAGCTAAGTTTATGCATTATGTCTGTTTATGCCTTAATAGCTTGTCTACATTTTGTTGTCGTATTAAAAGTTCGCGACTTCATCATAAAGTACAAAAAAAAATTTCTTATACAGGGTGTTTGGTCTTATAAAGCCGAATATTGTAGATAGGTACCATGCATACAACCCTGGAAACCACCACTATTTGAAAACTTTTTTCTTTTTATGATAAACTGCATAGTGGCAACTCTAGACCAAAATTGTGTTTTTGTTCATTAATGGGATTATCAAATACAATAGTCTATTTATTCATTTTGAATTTTTCCATACATTTGTATGGATTTTTTTTTATTTAAAACCAAAATTTCTCAGTCATGTGGCGTTTTTCAGGGTTTACAAT
This sequence comes from Catoptria pinella, assembly GCA_963556745.1. Lineage (NCBI taxonomy): Eukaryota > Metazoa > Arthropoda > Insecta > Lepidoptera > Crambidae > Catoptria > Catoptria pinella. The sequence goes on from OY750761.1 coordinate 13,092,660, forward strand.
AATTTGTCAGGGTTGTATGCATGGTACCGTCTATTCACCATATTCGGCTTTATAAGGCTATTACCAAACACCCTGTATACAATTGTGCTAATGTAGACAAACTGTAACGGATTGTATTAGTTTTAATGCAATAATTATTGTTATTTTATTACTACGAAACAAGATAGTGTTATAAAAGCAAAACACGCATATTAACAAAAATAAATCATTCCTATTAGCTTTGTACACAATAATGGTGTCTGATTATGCATGAAAGCAATTTATTTTATAATTTTAACTGACATCTTAGTTAATATTCGAGAAATTATTAATAATACAATGCTTATTTATATAAATTATTTTTTTAATAAAATTTAAGGTTTCTAATAATTTTATTCCATGATATGAGGTTTTTGCTTCTGGGATATAAAGCAGCTTGTATTGTAATTGTAAGAGATTGTATGTAATCGAATTTTCACTTTGTATAGTAACTTTTTTTACACAGTAGATGCATTTCTTGTAAGCCGTTTTGTATGATGTATAATTTACAAAGTCGTCATCGACTGGTTATGGTAATACTGGTTTCAGTCACCGTGATCGCTATGCTTTAAGAAATAAGACATAACTTTCTAATATTGAGCATGTGTCATAAAATTGTGAAACATTATTGGTGCCTTTACACTCAATGTGAAACTGATGTAATTATGATAATGTGTAACTTATATATTTTTTACTTTTGCGACGTTATTATCATTTGTAAATATCACGCTGAGATCATTTGGAATAAAAATTAAAACACTAATTTCTGTTTGATATTTGTCATCCCTTTTCGAGCTTATTGTTTTTATAAACACAAGGGACTGTGAAAGAGCTTCTGCTCCAATGTTTATAATAAAGGATGATTGTTCTCTTGCTGGTGGCTGGCGTATGTACATTCTTTGAACTGAGTTAAGTAGTTAAGCTGTGTCAAGCGTGATTCTCAGCTGAAATATTTTTCCAGCCTTTTTTATCAATTATGACAAAATCAAAAAATTTGGTCTAGTGAAGGGTCGGTAAGATTATTTGCGTAAGCCACGAAACAGAGTAACGGGTTCGCCGAGACGCTTACAATGCAGCGGTTAGTTGGTGGTGTTCGATATTTATAAGAAATCGCTCGCCGGCCGCGCCGCTGTTTCGCTGTGTTCCGTGGTCCGAATAAGAGTCCGAATAGACTACAACATGTATTGCGACACTAATGTCTTTTCTGTTCACAGATAATGTTCAGTGCGACACATACACCCGATTGCACTAAACTTGAGAATAGCTTAAGTCAGTGGTTCTTAACCTTTTGGTTTTAGGATTTTTTAATTTCACGGACCCCTGTCAAAGATATTTTACAAAACAAGCCATATTAGGTGTCCATACACCACACTTTAAGAAATCTTGGCTTAAGTCTTCCGAACTACAGCACATAAAATTAAAACTGTGTTATGAACTTAGCTGTCACGCGTCTAATTAATTAGCTTGGTCGAGTTAGTTAGGAAAAGATTTGACGATTCTTAAGTTTAGTGCAAACGGGTGTTATTTACCTATATGTCGCATTATACTCAAGCGTGCCTCCGTCTGCGGTTTAGCGCAGGCCCTGTAGAATTATAGACTTGTCCAACGTATACATGATAGTACCTTAACTCAATGGTACAGCCGTGGACCTGCAGACACAGTCGCCGATGGGCGGCGAGCAGGAGGGCAACGAGAGCGGCTGCGTCTGCTGAGCGCTCCAACCAACCCCACCAGCATCATCAACACCCTCACACACATAGGTATCGATTGTGTACGACCTACACTTGAATGCAACGGTTTAGGTTAAGGCTTTTGGCAAATCGATAGGAGACTGTGCTTCCTACGCGTTTGTAAATCGAGACTTTTGTAATGAATAATCTGTGTTACTAAATCGAAAACAGTAGGGTAGTTGTCTTCGAGAGAAACTTGATGGTTCACTTGAAAAAGCTCTGCGCGCGCCTGCCTCACTCGGGTCAAGCCTTGTTAACGGCCGTTTTTTAAAGGATATACTTGACTGATTTGATGGTTTTGTCTTAAGACTTAGTAAAAAAGACTGAGCTATCATATCTGCTCGTTATCCGTTACAACGGGGGCCGTTAACAAGCAGTGCAGCGTGAGGCATCTCACGTTACATCAATCGCATAATCCATTTGTGCTGCGAGGCATTGCCTCGTCCTGAGGCCTGAGGCTGCCTCCAATAGTTATGCATGCAGCGTATACTATGATGATGGAAGCTATGACGACACTTTTCTATAGTCTTTTCTTACATGAACAATTTCAAATGGCGATACTTGTATACCTAAGATTAAATATTACTGTAATTGAAACTACATCAAATATTGATAAACTACCCTGCTGTTTCCCATTATTGTTGAAATTTATTTATCTGCTATCTTATTTTGATGTTGCTCAGTTGAAGAAACTTTTTTATGATGATTGTAGGTATGCTAAAACGTTTTAGAGCATTGCTAAATATTGCACTTCGAGTCACTTGGGGTCTGAGAGCGAAAGCAATAAAATTTGGCATTCTTCCATGACTAGATGAAGTCAATATTTGACATTTTTATACTCACAAAAAGTTCCAAACTAACTCGCACATTGCAAACTAGATTTGGTACATGAAAAAGAACCAAATTGTCAAAATTGTATGAGTAATTGTGGGTTACTGTGGTGGTTGGCAAGTTGGAGTACCTACTTATTTCAATTGATCAGAAATATTTAGTTTGTTATGCATTTATAATGTCGAACACAGCGGATCGCGAAACAATATTTCTTAATTTCATCGGAACACAAAAGTTAAACTTTTATATATTTCGAATCGAAGAAAATTTTATTTATTGTTTGTATATTTTAATCAATTTAATAGGTATCTACCTATTAAATTAAATATTCATTTAATCCCACATGATCCCACTGTGAGCATACAAAACCTTAAGTTTAACTCCCAGTGGGAGCAAAACAGTGGATCAGGCGACTTTACCTTAATTGAAAATTATGTCAAAAAATGGTTAAAATTATAATATAAACCATTTGTAGAAATGTGCGATGAAAATTCGAAACATAATTTTTACATTAAAAATCTGAAAAAAGTGAAGAAACAGATCTCAATTTTTAATTCCTTAATTTTTTACATTCAACAAACTTATTTACTTCTGTGTAAAACTTTTAAACAGTGAAAAAACAATAATTAGATATTACATTTTATTAAAAATTCGGGAGTTCAAGGTATAAAAATTTGGCTTTCTGTGCTTAAAATATTTACATTGCCGGTTTTATGTTTAGTTTAATTCGTCAATTATAAACAAAGTGAAATTATTATTTTAAGCTTTAGAAAATTGTAAATAAGACATAGTTTTATTCTTTTAATTCTATAATATTAACCATGTCTCAAAGGCAACTTCGAAATGTTCGCCAAAGAAAAAAGTTTATTTATAAAATATAAGTGTATTTATTTTATTACCTATGATCTTATTTAAAAAAAAGTAACATTTAACAGTGAAAAGGGTCAAAAAGTTACATTACGCCGCCCGGCAAAGCATTTTTCGTAGCTCTATGTCTTTTTCTCACACAAAAACATCGTCAACTAAAGTGAGAAAACCACTCGGCCGCAACTGCGTCGGGAGGAAAACGATAGAAAATCTATACTGTCCATAAGAAAATAGGGGCTACTATATGGTTTTCCATACAAACGAGCTAATTTCTAAAAGGTTTTTTAAATATAAACTCAATCTGATTTTATTTGAAACTGATTTTGTTTGACTTGCAGACTTCACTGTCAAATTTACTGTACAATTTGTCCTATTCGCCGTGTGTCAGTTAAAATAGAAAGAAATTGCGAGTTTCACACAAAAATATGAGAAATTTAACATTTTCAATTTTACCTGACACACGGCGAACAGGAAACATTATACAGTGAATTCGAAAGTAAAAGTCCGCAAGTTGACTATTACAGCTTTCGAACAATATCAAAGTCAAATAAAATCAAATTGAATTTATATAACAACCTTTCAGAAATTAACTCGTTTGTATGGAAAACCATTAGTGTGGCGCCTATTTTCTTTTGAGTAGCAATGTATCTTTTCATGCCAGTGAATGTAAAGAAAAAAGTTTTCTTTGTTCATATAGAAAATCTAAGCAAAGCTCGTAATGCAATCAATATTTTTTTGTCTGATTATTCATACATACGTGTGTTTGATTGTTTGCTAAACATTGACTGAATAATGTTTATGTTGAATATGTTCGACACAATACATTTTGTCGAGTTTAGAATAGTGCTATGAAAGTATGAAGTGTCAAGGAATTCGGAGCTAGATCGAGGCTGGTTCGAGGAATGGGTGTTTAGTGCCTGCTTCTTGTGTAAATAGTATAAGCACAGTTTTACAATCCATACAGTTGGTAAACGTCTGATGTCGGACTGGAATACCGCGGATGTGTCGCCGCCCATTTAGGTACATACTTACGCTATCAGTTGCAAATAAATAAAACACGTCTATTGAAGTCGGGTGGGCGGGAGTACAACGTTTTTTTTCGAATTTTAAAAGCCCCACCCGACTAATAATATTGCGTAACTAATAATTTGAATTTTATTTCTTGCTTTTTAGAGGTATTTAATTTTTACAGCTGTTTTTGGTGCTTCATGCTATTTTTAGTATCATTTTGCCATTTTTATTACAGCTTTTTGTTTTTCTTACACGGTCGCGTCCGTTGGCCCTCAGCGTTTAAGTGCGCAAACTAAGCGCGTTTGGGGGCCGCGATCCGCGTCGCCCAACCCCCCGCGAGATCCCCTCCATTGCTCAACGCAAGTACATACGACGGCACCTCAAGACTAAACATGTTGACCTTGAGACCGCCTTTATGCCCTACATGATAAAAGCTGTTTTTGCAGTTCAACTGTATTACCTGACGTACTGTCGTGTGTACATTCGTTTTCCAACTGTGTGGATTGTAAAACTGTCGTATAAGTTAGCGTCTTCCTGATTTGAGTAACGTGTTAAATTAATTAATTGTTTTCGTTCAATTGGTCTCAAGATGTATTCATAAATTGTAGCACATCGACCAGTTTTAAAGGTATAACATTTTCCTAAAGTTACTTTCCAAGTTATCTATATATTTTGGATTGTATGAAGGTTTTGAAAATTACAGACAGAAGCGGAGTGATGGCTGCTTCCTTTTTGAAAATTCACCTTTTCATCTTTCATAATTAACTTAATAAATTACGAATTTTATAACGAATAGATAATATTTTAAGAAACGAAACTGTTTTCTGATATAAAGCTACAAGTTATGCATCACGCACATTTTCGAAGGCAAAAATGCTATACAATATAGGTGAACCTTTCACACATTATATACGATTGCTTAAGTATTAAATTTATTTGTAATTATTATAATTTATGTCTAGATTTACAGTATTTGAAGCTGGGATCAGCGACGCGTTCTGGCGAAACGTGTTATAAGACTTGATGTAATATAGCTATTTCATATGAATTTATACGCAGATCTGCATAATTGTATTTATTAAGCACAATTAGTGAATAATTGATTTTCAGTGACGTGTATGTGTGAAGTCAATAAGCCATGCTTTTTACTTTGATTCATACAACTGCTAGCAATAGTGGAAATGTTTGTTTGAAATAAAACTTTATTAAACAATTTTGTATTTTACTTGATACTCAGTTGCCCTTCGAATTAATAAAGTAGGATTTTTTTAAAGATACATTATATTTTTTTTTGAATTGCAATACACCACAGTCAAAGACAATTACTACCAAAGCATATATCGAATACTCGATGTTGATTAGTGGGTAACTGATAGATAACAGATACTGATAACCTTTAGATGCATAATATCACATAAGGAATATACCAACTCGAGATTATGTGGTGTTTCGCAAATTTGTAGAAAAAATTGCGAAAAATACCAACTACGTATAATCCCAGAAACACAAAACACCACCTGGGACTTAGAATTATTTATCACTGAAGTGGAGTGGCCAAAGAAACTTTTTACTAAGGTTCCTATCTAAAAAGGATTTGTTCACAAAACCGTTATCTATAAGTTTGATTGAAAAAAAAAACTATTTATGAGCGCGTAGTCTGCACACTAGCGCCGCCATTGGAAAAAAATCATAGTGCTTAAATAAAGACGAAATTGAGAATTATCTCTCTGTAGTGCACTCCGTAGAAGTTTTCTGGTACTTTTAACGCCTAAACAATATTTTCTAGCCTGTCGTTTAGTTTAATGGAGTTTTTTTGCGAAAAGCGGCCACTTTTAACATTAAAACTAAACTAAACGACAGGCTAGAAGATATTGCTAAAGCTATAAAAAGTACCACAAAGCTTCGGAGTTCACTACACAGAGATAATTCAGTTTCGTCTTTATTTAAGCACTATGATGTACGAATCGTACGAGCCAAATTTTAAAAGAAAAGCACTATGATTTTTTTCCAAAGGCGGCGCTAGTGTGCAGACTAAGCGCTCTTAATAGACAAAAAGATCTGACTAACAGTACACAAACATAGGTAGCAATAAAACAAGGCGTTTATGTTAGAACGATTGTATTTTTTCTTGTATTGTTACATTATTTTCGAATCTTATTGATGTATTTCTCAGGTGGCGCCACTGGGACTACCAAAAAGTTATGAGCTATGAGAATGCGTTCACACTTTAGCTAAAGTGCAGCACAGTTGTGTCTTCTTAAATTAATGGAGCATAAAATTTGTAGGTACATCAGTCAAGTCTATTAATGTCGGTTAATGATAAGAGTAGGTGTAAAGTATTAGAAGCAGAATTACAATATACATAGGTCATTTTCATATCAAATACGGCATTATGTTAAGGTGCCTGCGAACAGTGAGCTTCCCATACAAATGTAATACCAAAATGATTTGCAATTTGAGCATAATTAACTCTTCTTGTTGTGTTATTCGGATTAAGACAGCATTTGTCTAGGTTTCTATTAAACAAAACAATCAAAATACTAAACCAAATAAAAATTAATGCGATTTACAGTTTTGTATGAAAAAATAATAGTTGTCATTTATTTTGAATTGGGTAAAGTTGAAGAAAAGTAAGATGTATCCCTTCCTTAATGGCTACTTTGTTGTTAGTTAAATGTTTTAGATAACCATGGGCGCCGGCAGCAGGGTGCAAGAGGGTGCACTTGTACCCCCTTGTCAGGAAAGAAATAAGTATTTAAAAAAAAAAAATTCATTAAAACTGAAGGCGTTCATTACCTTTTAAAATAATTCAGTATCTTTCTCTATTAATTATAAGTTAATAGTATAATGTGCAGACGCAGATGCACCTCCCTGAAAAAAATCCTGGCGGCGCCCGTGTTCACACGTATTATAATGCAAAATTATTACTTTTTTGTAACTCTTCTCTTTATGGTATTTTGCTAATGGAGGATTCATTTCATAACTATGCTTCATAGTATTAAAAAGTTATTTATTAATTTATAGTAACATTACATTAATAGAAACGTCTTATCTTATATTAATAGTGGTATCCATAGAACTTTTTTTTTATTGAAAAAAGACAACCAAAATATGTTTGTATATTCAACGAGCTTACAAAACGAAATCAAAGGAAAACAATAGATATAAGTACGAAACTCAAATGAGACAAAATAAAAAATTACATGGAAATATACTACAGTTCTAGGATACCTGGTGGATCTCATACCATCACGCATCACGCTGCGCTGTATTACTGTAGATTTTGAAGCGCTGAGTTTGTATAGAAATCAGTGTAACACGCGAACAGCATCTCCGCGTGTGATTTCTCTACTGAATTCGGCGTGATGGAGCATCATGCATAAAAGTGTGAGATCCGCCTTAGTTATGGCACTAAGTTTAATAAATCTTAATTCCTAAATTGAATCCTAGTGTAACGCTACTACGTGAAGTAAATACAATTAACAACAGGTACAATAATTTCTGTTTCGTTATATTTTGGTTACTATTTTATTTGGTCCACTTACAAAAAGTTTGTTTAAAGAGAATTTAAACACTTAAAAATTATCACTTAGAAACAATTAATTAAATGATTATATGGGATTCTTATCATTTAATCCTATATTTACAGTCTTTTAGTGAACAGAAATCTTAAGATTAATTTTATGTAGGTATACACGACGGCACCTCTGACTATACATGTTGACCTTGAGACCGCCTTTATGCCATACGTAATAAAAGCTGTTTTCGCAGTTTAACCTGACGTGCTGTCGTGTGTTAGAATATGAAGGTTGTTCTTCAATTTATTATCTTGTGGATACGAATGGGAAATAGTTTAATACTTCGGTATTTTATTTACATCATCTACATTTTGTATTAAACTGATGACACTTTTCAACTATAGTGGTGTTGAATTGTGTGATATTGAGCGTTTATTTTAAAATACGTGTAATAATAACAATATTTGAAGTCTAACACTATTTTTAGTCAAGAATTTTTATTAAAGAGTACTTATTCTTCTTTATGTTTACAATTATTCAAACATGTATTGAGTCTTTCTTAAATATTAAAGCTAAGAAATGTGAAACTTTTCTAAATCTTTCATCTTCAAGTACACAGTCACGGTAAAGCGTGACACAATTTGAAGGTTTGGAACTTTGGAGGTAAGCGAGCGTAGCGAGCGACGCGATGAGGACTTTTACCTATAATAGGTGAGCAACGTTCGTACTTAGATAATCGTTATTTGTAGTTCAACATCACCTTCACGGAAAAAATAGGACTCGCACCAGATCATGTTCTCGGACGGGAATCGAACCCGCGACCTTTGGATATCCGGTCCAATGCTCTGACCGCTGAGCTACCGAGTCACTGATGAGAACGTCGAATTTCTTCTAGTATATCAACTCTTACGCTGCAAGCCAGCGCCATCTCACCAATGTAGAAGGAATTAACCTGCTACATTCAACTGAACATCTTTCCAGATATTTTTAAACAGTTGATTAAGATGAGAAAGCTATATAACTTTCTCATTTCAATTCCTTCTACATTGATGAGATGGCGCTGGCTTGCAGCGTAAGAGTTGATATACTAAAAGAAATTCGACGTTCTCATCAGTGACTCGGTAGCTCAGCGGTCAGAGCATTGGACCGGATATCCAAAGGTCGCGGGTTCGATTCCCGTCCGAGAACATGATCTGGTGCGAGTCCTATTTTTTCTAGTATATTATTTAGTATTATATAAAAATAGCATTGTGAATGCTTAAATCTCAAAATTTCAAATAATCACCTTCACGGATCAGATTGATCAGATCAGAGTTGCGATTGCGAGAGCGGGCTATCAGAACAAGTTAGAACTTCACTTTGGCACATGGGAACTCCTTACTTCACTTCGATACCTTTCACTACTTTCAAATAAAGTATTCAACGGAGATCACTCATCACTGGACCGTTCACATCGACCGGGCTAGGCGGCTAGGCGGCTAGCCGGGTGAGCGCGGGCAGCACTTAAACGTCGAAGAGCAGCGCAATATTGTGCTGCGAGGCGCGTCGCTAGTAGTGGTCGGGCGGCGCGTGCGGCCGGTACGTGCGGTAGGCGCTGCCGTACGCGCTGTCCTCCGACGGCAACGTGCCGCGCCGCGCGCTCGACGAACTGTACACCGACTCGCGACGCTCCGATACTGCTGCACCTAAAGATCAGTAATGGCTTAGTTCAACAACCTGAGAATAATCAGCCTCAGAAGAAAGTCTTCTCTTTTAAGAGGAACTGAATAGGAGAGAAGTTTAAGAATCTTAAAAACAGAAGTTACCAGTCGGTCCGGGCCGGATACCATTCGCTGTGGTTCCATAAGTAGGTTCTCGCTGCGCATTGTGTGCATTCTGATTGTGAGCACTATGCACGGTGTGCGCGTTGTGAGCGTTGTGCACGGCGTGGGCGGGGTGCGCGGCGTGGGCGTGCGCGTTGTGCGTGATGGCGTGCGGCCGCAGCAGCAGCGACTGCGCCGCCACAAGCGACCCGCCCGCGCCCGCGCTCGCGCCCACGCCCACGCCCGCGCCCGCCACGCCCGCCACGCCCGCCGCCGAGCTGCCCTTGCTGTACACAGACTGCGACCTGTATTTACAGCATTTTGTTATTAGCTAATTCATCTAATTTTAAGAAGTACACAACATAACACCAAACTATATATATATATGGCATGGCAACAATACCCATATGAATATAAACATTATAAGATCCGGTTCATAGATATCTGTCTAGTGTCCAGGTTCAGGGTAGGTAAGACAACTATGAATACTTATTAGTCAAGTGTGTGTCGGACTTCGCACATTAGGTTTCCGTACCAAATAGGGCTAAGGGGCGGGGCTTATCTGTGCCCGTGTTAAGTTGGTTTGTAATAGAAAAATGGTGGAATTTAAAAAAAACAGGTTTTTCAATATATTGGTATTTGTTTGTTAAATATACGTACGTAGGTATAAACATTATCACCAAATTTCAAGTTCATAGGTCAATTGGAAGCTAAATTATGACCGCGCATAAGTACCGTTGCTTAACCTTGATGATAGATTACGCACTTTAAAGACTACTTATATTTTTAATAATTTAATTACAAATATATAGTTTTCAGATTGTTCCCTGGTTGATGGTTTTAATTTCAATTCGAGACCTCCACGCGTACTTCCAAACAGACAAACGGACAACAAAATTATCCTATAATGGTTCCGTTTTTCCTTTTGAGGTACGGAAAAACAATGTATTCATTAGCATCTGCATCGGCAGTTGGTAGGTGCTGTAGTACAGCGGCTTTGAGGTATAAAATCAAGTTCTTGAATTTAAAAGCAGTCCTGTAAACAAGTGTAAAGGCATGGCCGACGCGGGTTGAGAATTGAAATCGACGTGCATGAGACGCAAGAACTGACCTATGAAGCGGGTGCCTGGCGGGTGGAGGTGAGCGGCAGTACAGCGATTTACTGCCGGAGTAGAGTGGCTCAGAGGTGTCAGGGCGTGGCGCAGCGGCGGCGCAGTACGAGGGCGCGTGGCGGTAATGGAACGGCTTGTCCAGCTCGTCGAGGTCGCGGGGCGAGGAGGCGCGCGAGGGCGAGGGCGGGCGGCGCGCGCCCCACTCGTGCAGCAGCGCGCTGCAGCAGCCGCCGCCCAGCGCGCCCACCCAGCTCACCCAGTGGCCCTCCCACCGTGACAGTACGAAGGCAGGCCCTAGAGCCCGCGCCGGGTTCAATGAGGGCATCTGGAAAAGTAATTTTTTATTCGTAGCTGCAATTCCTACGAATTTTTTTTTTTTAATTTATTTTATTTTAACACAATACAGCTATTTTTACAGGGGTTCCTAATACAATAGTGTAGTCATCTAAAGTTTACAGATTTTAGTTTTCATGTCCATTATCATTCATACCTACAGTTAAAATTATTTCAGGAATTTATTCAGGGAGTTTCCAATTAAAATATTAGTGTACCTACCTATCTCTTGAATAAATTAAACATTCGCTATTTCAGCATTTAACAAAACCAATTGGGTGTTTAACATTACTTATAGACATCACCAAATTAACTTGGAAAATGACTTCTCTCAAAATTACCCATTGCATTGCACCTAAAAACAGATAACTACACGGGTATGGAGATCTATAAAGCACATGAGTCGCATTTTGCACATTGCACATTGCCGTTTGCCCATTCAGCTTGAACTCGGTCGCAGCGGAAACGCGCAGCAAGACAAAACCGTCCGTCGGGCAATCACTCTACAATACTGCCGGCATCGACTGCTACCTGCGTTCTTTTGTTCGCAATTTGTCGATGCCGTCAGAGGTGTCCGATTTCAAACTACATACCTACTAAATAAGGTATAAAAAAGCACCAATTTTGTAATTCAACCAAGATCCAACAACTTATTGTTTTTTTTATCAATACACGTGGGTTTAAGACAAATCAAGGCCGTGGTAACTGATAGGTACTATAATTACTCGTCCGTTACTACAATAGGTTGAATTTTGCGTTTGATTAAATACCCGAGACTAACAGCCCCTATTTTTGAATCCTTCGGCTTACGTCGAGCGCTCTTAGATACTACTCATTTTCATTAGACATAGTAAAATCCGTATTATGCTGCGCATGCGACTTAAGTCATACGAAAATTTCAAACGAATGATTAAAAATAGGACTCCAAGTAAAATATAGATAACAGGGAAGAATATCAATTTAGGTACCTACTAACTAAGTATTCAAAACTGAATTAAATGTTAAATTACACATAAAAACAAACATAAATTCTTGAATATTCGAAAGACAGAGGAATATTTTTGCTTGTTTTTTCAAAAGTATCTCAATAGACATAGCGATCCTTCCCGGGCACTTTGTTGCGATCCTTACTTTTGTTCGCCAGAACAGATGTTTACTTACAAAAAATGCACCAGCTGCTCTGCACGAGATCGGCTGCGACCCACAACACAATAGGCATAGATAATAATAACTCACACATCTACCTGCTTCGTATCTCCACAATCTCCTGCTTGTAGTTCCGTCTTCATTAGATAGGAACAATTTAATTGGAGCCGTTATAATAAAATTCAGTTTTTTACTCTATAATTTAAATTATTTTTATATTATTTCTTATTTCGCTTCTGGCTTTTGGTAACAATAACCTCTTCAGGGTGGTTCAACTCTCCAATAACAGGACCGACTGGTATTCATTTCGTGAATATGTCAATGACAACATAAACATGAAAATGTACCTTAAATCTCCGGAAGAAATAGAGGAAGCAACAAAACATATTACCTACATGTTGATCGAGGAAGCTGGCTGGAAAACTTCTCCTACTATAGAATAAAAACCATATTACGCTAAGATAACATTAGTAATAAGACAAAAAGTACTAGAAAAGAGAAGGCGCGTTAAGTACCTGGCTGTGGCCTTCGGGCTCCATCATCAGATCAGCTCAATGACACCATAATATTGCATTGCCTTCCAGTTCTGACCGATGTTCAAAGTTTTAAGTCTTTAGCTCATCGGGAAGCTTGTATAAAAGCGTTTGCAAAATTTGTGTACAAACAAACAAACGAGAAAGCAATCTAATAACTAGCTATATAGCGCGTTCTAAGTATCGCAGGTGTGGCACCTACTATCCTTGGTCACTAAATACCTACGCCTCGGTAAGCAGCAGCGCCGACAACAGTTTCGAGCCTTAAGGGACAATTACATTACACAATTTCTAGCATGCGATTTCAAGACTCAGTGTAGTGTAAACGGAGTTAGCCTGTTAGAATCTTGAAATCACGCGGCCGAGCCCGGTCGATAAATTGTGTCCGATAAATTGCGTGGTGTAAACAGAGCTTTCACAATCCCAAGCAGCGCGCCCAATAGATAAATAATTTAATTACTCACAGCGACGAGGCTAGCGGCGCAATAAGCCGAGCCCAGCAGCGCGGGTGCGGCGCCCGTCCAGCGGCGCTCCATGGCCGCGAAGTACGCGCCGGTTAGCAGGGCCGACAGCACCAGTTCAGCGCCAAGCCGTTCCCAAGCAGCGCCGCCGCCAGGCAGCGCGGCTGACAGGCTGCCAGCATACCCAGGTACGCTCACACTGGAAAATAAGATGATATTGTAATATGCTATTATGAAATGAAAGTTGCATTACAAAGTTACCTAGTACCTACCTATTTACTTAAGTATGTAAAACAGTAGGTAGGTATATTGTTTGGAAAAATTTGCTACTTTCATCAACCAGATTCTAATTTCAATCTAATTTTGATTTTTATTGCCTGCAGGCTGTAAAACAATAAAAATAATGCTTACACTGGCATATTCTGAGATAACGTTGTTTGTTATACTTACTTATTATTTACTTATAAGGATCAACCGTCCTTTACGTAATTCTGCGTAAGTGTGTGAAAAATATTTTTTATCAAATAGGAATTAAAATAAAATGAAAAGTGGATGTGTTACCGCTAGAGTACGAAATACGTCAATGTGCGCATTAACTAGGTAGGTAATCTGCAGATTACAGGGTGGGTATGATTCGTTGAAGTGCGAAATTTTTATTAAAGTAGCAGATTTCTGCACTTTACCTAGCTAGTCAGTCTGCATTTTGATGATAGTAAATAGGTACAAAAACTCGTTTCTGGCGCTTCGCTGACCGCTGCGGCGGCACGCTCGCTCCGCTTGCTTGGCTCGCGCGTTTTCGGTGGTCGCATCGTTCTAACTTACCTAACCTAATGAACTTTTGAAGACTTTCCACACACAGCCCCACCGTCCCTCGCCGCTTTTGTGTCTAATTTTATGTGATTACACTATTTTTTCAATTAAATAACCTGTGTTATCAACTTGAACTGATGCTTGGTCGTTGTCTGCAGACTACCTGGGAAATCTGCAGTTAAAGTGAGAATTGAATCATTTTTTTCTACTTTAACGGACTCTGCCAGTTGATCTGCAGATTAATTAGTTAATCTGCACTCTAACTGATTTATGCATATTAACGGTTACAGATATTAGATGAATTTAATAGAACTAAAAATAGCGAGATAATTAAGTAAGTTTTCGCATCGGATAAGTTCGCCTATACTAGAGGACCGCACGTTACATATTTACATTTTATTTACAGCATTATCTCAATGGTAATATACTGCAGTGCAACGATCATAAGTAATGTAACCGTAGGCTAGGGGACAGGCAGCGTTTTCCGCTATTTTTAGGCGTTCGTCGGCCATCGTCCAAGGATATTTGCGTGCCGCTCAATATTCCGCTCCGCGGGCCATCTGAGTTTAAACTGTGCGAACTTTATTCACTAGACGTTTAATATTTTTGCACGGAAATTATCAAGATGTTTCTCTACGAGAATAGCAAGGAACAAACTTACCAATCGGAAGGAAGTCGATAAAAAAATATACCAAATTAATATATACTTACCGTCAATTACCTTTCTTCTTCTTCATTTATAAATTAATAATTATTGAAGTTATTGTTTACGCACACAAATTAGTATATAATTTTCTCGCCATACAAATCCATTATTGATCACATTTTAATTACTGTACCCTAGCACGAACATCTATCGAGAAAAAACGCGCGTAAAAAAATCGATAAGTAATAAGATTATTAATTAAGATATAAGATATTATTGATAAGAAATTTTTAATTTGTAAATACCACTGAAAATTATAATTAAATTTCCGATAGACAATTTCTCTATCGAGGACTTGCAAGCGCGTTTTTTTCTCGATAGATATGCTAGGGGTACAGCTGAGGTAAATTATAATTAAAATTGTCAAAAACTGTGGCAGCAGCTGTGGGATGAAGATTCCCAGAATCTGGTAGAAGTTTGTCTCCGCAAGAAGTGTGTAAACGACGTCTCGGCATTTGCATCAGGCGATGAAACTTTGAAGATTAGCATTTTGGTTTCGTGACTGAATATTTGCAAACTCGATATCCAATAAACCATCTGCCCTGCGATTCTGTAAAATCAGACGACAACTCGCAACTCCCTTCGCAATTCACTCTCACTTCGCATCTCACCTCGCTTGACCTTGACCTTGACTTGCGTTGTACCTAGTGACAACCACACTCAACAAAATGTTAGTCGAGTTTTATCGATTCCAGTTTAGCTAATATGTGAGTTTTAAATTAAAATTTCTTATTTTAAGGAATTTGATGCAGCAAAAATAAAAAAAATAAAAAACTCTTAATTCGTGCCATGAATATAATCCCTATGCCTTAAACTGTATGTCCACGGCGTCCGTCTCCTCGGAGAGAAAAAACCGGACCGAATAGCGGCCTATATATTATATTTGTATGAACTTTTGTCAACTCGACATCCGGCGTCCGAAATCCGTCATCCGTTCTTTTGACGGGCTCCGAAGATTTTGCTTGATCGGATGAACCGCTAAACCGGAGCCTCGATTCGAAGTACCCCATTAGAATATAAAATACATATGGACTTGTCCACGGCGCAGCCACCCGACGTCCGTCTTCGTCAACCGTCATCTTTTGCGACTTGCCGAACTTGCTTATTCCGACAAGCACTTGCGCTGCGACTTTATTTTGTTCACACAATAAAGTTTTTAGGGCAAGTTAATATTAGGGGTTAAAGTATGAAATTGCCGTTTTGTATGGAGAATTTTAAAGAATTTGAATTTTCCATACTAACATTTTCTTAATTTATTTAACAACCATGAACGCTAACGTTTTAAAACATTTTGCACTAATGTTTACACACTAATATAACGTATGCCACTTAGGTTATGCGAAAAAAATAAGTATCGGCTAAGTCACAACGAAATAAAAGGTCATTTCTGCTAACCAAAAAGGAGTTACTAATAAAAACAAATGTTAAAAAAATATCTTCACGTTTTTAAATTTGAGATTTTAGCATTCACAATGCTATTTTTATATAATACCAAATAATAAACTAGAAAAAATACGACTCGCACCTGATCATGTTCTCGGACGGGAATCGAACCTGCGACCTTTGGATATCCGGTCCAATGCTCTGACCGCTGCGCTACTGAGTCACTAGTGGGAATGTCGAATTTCTCCTAGTATATCAACTCTTACGCTGCAAGCCAGCGCCATCTCACCAATTACAAGGAATTACCTCGACATCAACTGAATACCTTTCCAGATATTTTTAAACAATTGATTAAGATAAGAAAGCTACATCATTTTTAAATTTGAGATTTTAGCATTTACAATGCTCCCGTCCCGTTCGATTTCCGTCCGAGAACATAATCTGGTGCGAGTCGTATTTTTTCTAGTTTATTATTTGGTATTATATATCTTCACGTTGTTGTAATTTATCGTATTGTGTATTAAATGCCCCATCGAGGTATCTCTCTTGCAGGAGAGGGTGAAACCCAAAACTTTTTTGTCTTCTGCGTCTTTGTACGTATATTGCAAGAAGTTGTCGGCGTTCTAACGTAAAAAAAGGCACGTGCACATGACATCTCAGTTGCACCGCAGAGTGATATGTGGTTCGGGATTGGATCGGATCCGGACGCAATGGACAAACGTGATCCGTCTCCGTCATCCGTCTCCGTCGAAACGCCCGGATCCGTCATCCAAGAAAAAACCGGACCGTGGACAGACCTATAATATTTTGTTAAGAATCCTGCTTTGTATAGTTACCTATATTAAGGCCCACTTGCAGTAACATTTACTAAATCTCGAATATTCGATATCGTAATATTTTAAATATCGATTTAAAAATTTTACATATTCGTATGAGTAAAGTCTAGGTTTAACAAAATCGAGATTTAGTTAATGTTGCTGCAAATCGACCTAAGTACTCTTTTTGTATATATTGCTCATTGAATATAATGTCAATGTCTTGTTTGTCAATATTCTTCCTTGCGTTTTTTAATACAGTTTTTACAGTTTAATTTTATTATTTTCTTTCCCAAGATCCTATAATATCAAAAAGTATGTACTTTAATATGGTAGCAGAGCGTTAAGTTACCGGAAATAAAATTCAGATAGAATTTACGTCGAGAGTTGATGGAAAAGTCTATCGTTGAATCAGCAACAATCCAAGTGGGAGACACGAGAGCTTCATGAGGCGAACTTATTACTACGAATTTGTCACAAGACAACTGTGAGAAAGTTTTGCGATATTCTACAGCGAGGGAAGTATGGCTAGAACTACACCGCCTGTATGATGGCTTGCAAAAGAGTAAAGCCTGTGCATGAAGTTCTTCAGCTACACAGTGCAATCCAGTGGTGAAGTGTCACTACATATTAGCAAATTGAAGAACATCTGGTCTGAACTTACCAGGGAACTCCAGAAGGAACACCTGAAGAAAGAGCTACCAGAACTACTCGAAGACGGCTGAACCGATTGAAAGGATCAACTGTCGTTTAAATATTAATAAAATATATTTATATCATCGCTTACATTTTTATTACATATATTTACATATGCCTAGCCCCAAAAATGTTAAAAATAAATAAAGCTTTTTAAATTTTGAGATTTTAGCATTCACAATGCTATTTTTATATAATACCAAATCATATACTAGAAAAGAGTGACTCGGTAGCTCAGCGGTCAGAGCATTGGACCGGATATCCAAAGGTCGCGGGTTCGATTCCCGTCCGAGAACATGATCTGGTGCAAGTCTTATTTTTTCTAGTATATTATTTGGTATTAAATAAATAAAGCTTTAAAAAAAATAAGCTGTTTTTATAGCAGTTTTTTTAGGTTTTCTGTTAGCACATCATGTTAAAAATGTATAAATCTACTGAATCTACTACCATTTCACAAATTGGAAGGCCTATCCAAGAATGAAATGACGAAAGAAAACTTGTAAAGGGTTTTTGACCACCCATAAATTAAATATGACGTGAACGCCATAGGCTATTTACTAAATTTCGTCTACGTTATTGCCCTAGAGCTAAATCGGCGTAAGATGGCAAATCCCTAGTTTGCCTCCTTTGAACTTCAGCAATTGTTTGTAGCTCTTCTAGTCTCTCTTCTTCTGAAATTGTGAAAGCCGGTATTTCTGCGCGATTGCACATGTTGTGCAAAACACAGCATGCAATAACTATTTTTGCAACTATGTCTGGATGATGATATGAGCATTCTGTGTACTAACAAGCACCTAAATCCCTCTATTCCCAGGAGTCTTACAAACCAGTATAATAAGTTTTACCTAACAATATAAAAATTTTTTTTTTATCAAATTTTATACAATAACATGTAAAAAGAAATTGACATTAAAATAAAAATGTTTTCTGAAATAACATCCTTGTAGGTGGTGGTGGTGGAAGGCTTGTGGCTCATGAACATCTTTGCTTGCACAACAATAATAGCAATGCAATTGTCCAGAAATTCAAACCGTTGACAGACACACCTATCTGTTGTTCTGATTATTGAGAATAAATACAAGTCATCTGGATATATAAACTCAAAGCTTTTCTCACCATCCTTTACATCTCTTACAAAGCATTACAGAAAGTAATATTAAAACTGGACGATCACCGCAGGTAAATTGTTTACTAGTGACCTATTTTATAATATGTTGTTGTTACCATAAATATATAATAATGTTAGTGTATAAGTCTAGCATTCCGGACAAACCGCCGTGGTTTTTGGTTTGTTACGATGAAAATTTTTTGTTTTTGTAAAGTTAAATAATAAAAAAAAAATAGTTTTTCACAAATTAAATAGCTATACAAGGTGTTACAAAAGTACCCCTAATGCCGAATATGGCAGAAAGGGACCATCAAACTGAACAACTTTTACTATGGGACCAACTTTGAAATCGCGAAAAAAAAATCAGCTGTTTCATACAAAATTTAATTACGAAAATATCAAAATGTATGAAAACAGCTGATTTTTTTTCGCGATTTCAGAGTTGGTCCCATAGTAAAAGTTGTTCAGTTTGATGGTCCCTATGTACCATAATCGGCATTAGGGGTACTTATGTAACACCTTGTATAATTTGTGGTTAAAAACTACTTGTCAGTGTTAAAAAATAAAAAAATATTCACTTCTAAGACTTTCGCTCGTATACAGTTCATTAGATTAGAAATAAAACACTTTTTAAACACTTTTAGTCCTCCCGTGACCACGGTCCCTGGAAAGGTGTCGAAACGTCGGGAATTCTAAAAACCAATAAATACAAACTAAATAATTCTAAAACAACACCTGAATTAATAATATACGCGCTGTAATCCGTAAAAAGTGTTTTATTTCTAAAAAAAATATTATTTTAACATCGTTTGTAGAGGACTTCTTCTATTTTCACTCGTAAAATAGATACTTTTTATTTGACACTTTGAATCGGGTTCACTTGCGAGTTGAGCATCGAAGTGAGGGCGGAATTTCCTTACAGAATGCCACTTATTATGTCATCTCATATTTCATCTGTCAAAATCTCACGGTCAATTTTAATTCAACACGCAGACTATTAGCTGCCTCAAATTCCTTAAAATAAGAAATTTTAATTAAAAAAACGCATATTTGCTATAAAGTTCTGTACCAAAAACTCAACAATTGTATCAAAAAACTGCAATCAATAAATCTCGACTAACATTTTTTTGAGTGTGGCAGTCACTACAATACAGAACTCACTTCACTTCGCAAGTAAATGGTGATGCTTACAGAATGCAAATTTAAGTGAGAGTGAAGGGAGAAGCGAAGTGAGATCTGATGCGAGAGGTTGTTTAATTCGAGAGGTGGACGGATAATTAGAATTGTGAAAAGAGAAATATATGTAGCTTACTCCCGCAAAAAATATATATGCAGGATGCACCGCCCGCCTGCCCGCAAAAAAATGCACATGCACACCACAAAAATATCAGTGCACAATACCTGCATTTAGCAAGACAGCGACACACCTTGCACCTTCACCTTAGATAATTAGAAGCACCAGATAATTTTCATACCAACGAGATAACTTTGAAGCCTTGGTTCTCTGCCGATCTGAAGATAGCTACCCAGGGAGTGAATGGATGAGATCCAGATTGCAATACACACAACTGATCTATCAGGATTCTAAGAGCTGTTTTGATATGCTAAAAAATCGCGAAAATAGCATTATATTGTATGGAAATTCATCATTCACATTAGGGGACATTCTACAACCACTCTACACCCCATAAAAGTAAATGTAATCGTTTCCTTGATCGTTACGAAAAATCCTGTCACCTCTCGGTCTATACCTTACAGAATGCCACTTTTTACATCATCTCATACTTTATCTGTCAAAATCGGTAACCTATCCCAAGGTCGAATTTTTTTTGATCGAATTTCATTTTACTGAAATCTTTTCGACTGTTTTCGTTTCGCCTTTTTTGACTTCGTCGAAATTACGTTTTTTTCGTTACTCCGATGTCTTATTTGGTCGAAAAACTTTTTACCGAAGTTATGCGCGGTCGAAAGAACATTTCGTCGAAGTATTATATTCCCGAACATTCATTACACCACTGATTTATTTGTCATATTTTCAGTTCACCAAATGAAAAACTTTGAATACATTAAGTAGGTTAGGTTAGGTTAGTGTTTTGACCATTCGCAGCTCTATAATGCTTGCATGCATGGTGCATGCTTGCTTAATAAAACATATATTATTATAACAAATATCGATTATGTCAAATGTTACCTACATAATATAAATATACCATAGTTGCGGTTGCGGCCAAATAGTATTCGGTAAAATGTTGTTCTGGTGGTGCCAATACTAAAAAATCATTTTGAAAATCGGTGAAACGTAGTTCGGTAAAATGAGACATATGCCAAATGATATTTCGATGGTTTAAAAATATGGCAAACAATACATATAGCAACAAAAACTTTGGTCAACCGTTTCCGTTAAATGAAATTAGGACAAGTAAATTTCGGACAAGTTATCGGTTCCCGTCAAAATTCTCGCGGTCAATTTAGTTCAACTCGCTGACACGCTCGCAAGTGCAGCGCTAGTGCACATGCGAATTATCAAGCGAGTTTTGAGAATACCAATCAAGAAACTCACAGCGGATTCAGATGCGAGGTTACGAATGATGTCTTACAGAATCGCAATGCTGGCGGTTTCCGTTTACTTTAACATATTAAAAATATTTTTGAAATCGTTAAGAATTGAATTTTCTTCTACTGCATAATGTTCACGTCTTCAAAATTTGGTTTTTGTCTGATATTATGAAACAAAACCAATAAATGGCGATAGGTACATTAATTTTAATATTCTAAACACAAAGTGACCTTCTGACATAAAGTTCTACGTGTCCGTGAAGATTAATCCTTGGATTAAACGATAACACAGGAGCTGGTACCTCATTTCCTGTGAAGTGTTCCCTCCTATAGAAATAGGGAGGCTGCGCTCTTTAACTCATTGATAAAAATAATTAAAGACGCGGCATTGTGCGTCGCAGTCGCGCGTCGGAGAGCCGCAGCTCTTTTCACAGATTGATAATGAGATCAGCCTAAATAAATACAAAAACTGCTTTATTATGTTTCGGATAATATCTACTGTTTTGTACGTTAAGTATTTAGCGGTTTTCCATTTCCCGTACAATGTACTTTTGCATACAAAGTTATTATTCTTAAAAAAACTGGTGCGTTATCTAATACGGATACGACTAGTCGATCATCGACTGCCCTCCCTCGTGTCAGAAAGCTTCTACAATACTTATAACTTTATACAGTAATACTCAGTTTTTTTAATGGTGTCATCTCTATCATAAAGCTCATGCTTTCCAACGAAATATTTCATATCGTTAAACATAAAAGATGGTGCGAGTAACTTCGTAACAAAGTTAAAAAGGAAAAGTTAGTCAAGTCAAGTTTTATATAGAACACTAAAGATATGCTTATAGCTGTATACTTTGTAATGTGATAGTGGGGCTGCCGCAAGTGTCCCAGTTCACAATATCTATTGAGTGTTGGGACAGTGGGCGGGAGACGGCCGCCACAATACGCCACAGAAACTATCACAATGCGCTTCCTACTCATTATGAGAGATACACCAAAATTATTAGTTCCAGTACCTCAATAAGTTCTGTAAAACTGCAAAAGCAAGCAACAACGCATTCAAGAAGAACTGAGACCATGCCTGAAACTTTTTCATTGTTCTTATATAAGAAGTTTTCTCTCAGATCGTAGGTAGTTCAAACTTGAACCCATTGTTTGTTATTTACGAGCACTCCGATGCCCGTATCTGTTTATTTTATGTAAATACGTATACACGAACCTAATAATTTGTGTATTTGGAGAAGCCTCTAGCTACATAAATCATTTTGTTTATTAGTATTTGTTTCATAATTAAGCTCGAGTAGGCAGCGATAGGGAGGATGCCACAAAAACACCAAGAGTCGATTAAAATATGGGTATTGCGTTATTAGAGTGATAAAGCAGAGTGTTACTAGGAGATTCTAAATATCAAAGAACAAAGAAAATATTTTTTAAACACGCATTTTGTTTCTCATCAGACGGTCATCGAAATGGCCAATTGTTTTAATCGACTCAGGGTTTTTTCTTTAGATTCGTAGCATTGCCTTTTTAACAAAGAAAATGATATAATTACTTTACAAACGATGAAAATCTGAAAATTTTATTACGAGTAGGTACGATTTTTTTTTTATTTCTGATGAAAATCTTCTTATAGTACTTATAGTTAAAGGATATTTTATCATTTATTATTTATCTTACGTTCATCTACATATTTTCCTACTTGTATAGGTAACTGTACTTCGCTTATGTCAAATAACAACTTTAACTCTTTCTGCATAATTATATTTTAATATGCAGAATACAAATAACTTAAATAAATCTGTTGTACCTTATGTGCCTTTTTTCTTCTAGTTCTTACCTAAGTAATTCTCTATTTCTCTTGGCACTCTAGTCAAACTTCATTGTCTATTTTATCCTAAGTTTATAACGTCTTTGTCTAAGATCTAGATCCTATGACTTAAACTTCACTAGAATTGTATGAAAAACACGAATCAGTTATTTTTTTTACAGGGTTTATGCCGTAAAAATCGCATATTTCGATACTCAAGGGAATATTCCGGTTCCCTTTGGCCTAGAACTTTGAAATTTGGCAAGTAATATCGTCTTATACTACAAGTACTGGGAACAATCTGAAAACCTTACATCTGTAATTAAATCATAAGAATATATTCTTCTTTAAGTTCCTACAGTACGGAACCCTCGGTGGGCGAGTCCGACTCGCACTTATCCGATTTTTTTATTTGCAAATTCACCAATAGATAACGATCCTATAGATCCGTTGCACCTGAGTATATCTAATGCAAAATAACGTATTGAAATCTAACATCGGTTCTAATGCTCATTGTAATAAGATTATCCGAATTTCCGAGCATGTTTGTAAACATTTGAATAAGCCCATGAACCAAATTAGATTTTGAGATAAGCCAAAGGATTCGTTTTTTACGATTTGGGGAAATTACTCAAATAAGAGATCCTAAACGAGATAGCTGGATCACTGTTAGATTTTGTTTGCCAAAATAAAAGGGATTTCTACATAAATACATGCAGGGGAAAAGTTACCTACCTAGGTGTACTTAGTTGATTGAATTTTTGTATTACAAAATTATAATTATTGTACTAAGTCAACTTAATCAAAAATTGACGATCAACTTAATCAAAAATGAATGTTTCGGGTCTTTTGCAAGATCTATTGTTTGTTAGTCAATATTATATGGATCAAAATCAAATGAATAAGTAATATCCAATCTCCATGACAAAAAGGAAGATCATGCGAAGTTAATTCAGATTCTTGTTTGATCGATATACTTGAACTATTTACGTGTACTTATAAATATTTCTGTCATATTAGCACAAGTAGAATTATTATTCAAATTGAATGTAAACTTACCGTTTCGGTCAGCCAACTTGTGCATATGAACATAAGTGTAAATGTGCATATAGATTGCACCCCCTTATAATATACCGCCCCGCATCGACAGGCCAATGATTATGCATAATTTATGCGTGGCCGGGGGTCAAGTGGGCATAATCGGGACACACTCGCGACATGCTCGCTCGTGCAGCCTTTGAATGGCGACCAAATTGGGAACATTCGCACCTTATGGCGCGATGACCGCACTTTTTTGCGCCCATTGTCAGATTAGGGATATTTGCTTATCACGAGAGAACAATACTTGTATTAGCAGACCTCAAAGTGAGGGCTTAGGCTCACGAGTAGGATTAATGCGATAATATGTAAAAAATATAGTCTTATTTATTTTGGAATATTATTTTCGCAGCGATAATGGGCGAGGGTGCTTTTTAGAAAGTGTTTTATCTTTATTTTTTTAAGACATTTTATTTTATCCAAACGTAACAGTTATTTACTCGCTACTGTCTACTGCTAAGCCAGCTATTAACTTTAGTATAAGTTGCTTGTATTATATCTCACGATATACTAATAAACAGGTTATTAAAAATACAATTTTGCGGTCTTACTTACGATGATTCAATTCTATTGACTGTGCGGACCAGGCCGCTTGTCTTGATATATCTATTTTATAATTCAATGTAATCGTTCGAAAATTGTAAAAAAGTGCCTAACTACGCGATTAATCCCGGCCCCTCCATTGTTAACAAGCGAACAATTACATTTAATTTACGGATGCGTTTTTTAAAGTGTCCCAATATGGCCCCGTCCCACCCCTACGAATCAAACTCGTATCTTTTCATTACTCTAAACCACCGCGACATTTGTTAAAAAACGCGTATGAGAGGGTATCAATGACTGTTTTTCAAAATTCAATTGTACTAAAGTGCCACTCGTACACTATGGCTTAGAAATGTTATAATATTTCGCTGCCGAACAAGTCAACCTTATTTCTTTCGTGCTAAAGTTTATTTTCCATTCAGTTATTACGGTTTTTGGAATATAGGGAACAAGTTCTGCATTTAAATTTAATGTTCAGTTGATTCGCTATTCACCGAAAAGTACTTTACGCTTAATATGTATTAAATTTTCATTTATCTGTTAAACATTTAATAAAATTTGTGGAAAATTAGTGAAACATTATAGATTTAGTGGACTTATAGCTTTATTTAGATACTATTATTGGTCTATTGTAGATGACAAATTGCAGTCAAATTAAGTCTTATTATTAATTCTGTGGTTATGCGAATAACTTATTTCTGTAAATTTTGTATGTACACGTACTTATAAATTAAATAGTATATGAGAAATGGCTTGCTTGTTTGGTTATAACTGCTTTCCTTTAATATAATACTTTTCTTGCACCTGTGAATGCAAAAGGAATAGTTGATCGCGCAATGCAAAGCGCATCGCTTGCAGTAGTTTCGCCTTTCAGGTAGTTTAATTAAAGTTCGACTCGAAACTTCTCGGTTGTAGTCAACAGTAATTGAGAGCTTTTCCTTTGATGCCCTTTAACTAACTTTCATGAACAAAACTATTGTTCGATTGTTCATTTAATAGTGAATCCCTTTAGAAACTGATTAGATTTTTTTTTATTAAATAGAAAAGTTTTATTGTATCAGGACTCAGACATGAATAACTTTTAGAATTAATATGAACAGAACTAGAACGCTTCTGTAGAATTTTAAACCCGAACTTGGGCTGTATGAGGTAAAGATAGGCTTTTTATGTTGCTGTCAGTGAGTAGTTAACACAATTAATTTTTAAGTATATCTAAAAAGTAATTGACGTATCTCTTCCCTTTTCTAATTATATATTTTAATACTTAGTCAAAATACTGAGGTTTGTTTGTGTCCCAAAATTTTACTGATGATACACGCGTGATCAAAAGATACTATCTTGTTCATGTAAATCATGAAAAGAATGACGTCTACGCGCGTGTATGCTATCTTTGTAAGTTAGCCGATTAATCAAGATTTTTTTCCGATATTTTCAATCTATTAATTTTTAACTTTTAACTGTATCAGGGTCTGACCACATTAAATTTTTAGATATTCTTAAAAATTTACCGTGTACGTACATTAGAACCGTGTATAGTTGCAACATCGTAGTAATATCCCTTAGGATAAGTATAGCTATTTATGTACTTAGGATTTTTTATCAACGAAAAATATTAAAACGCATAAATTGTTAAAAAAAACATTAACATCTAACTGATGTCACAAACTGACTCTCTTTTTTACTCTCCATTTTCAAACTTTTGAATGTTCCTTTAAAAGTTTAGTCCATTTATCTTAATTTGATGGCGAGATTAGCAAACTCTCCTGACCGCCGCTGCGACCCGCATCGTTTAATGAGCAATGAAACATTAAAACATTCGTAATTGAAATATCCGTTCAGGCCGCACGAAATCAATTACGAGATCTCCCCCTTATAAGCCAGACCACCTCGGCTCAAATCTTTGTTGAATTCTCACGGTCATTATATTCGCTTAAAACATTGAAATTAACCATCATAAGTTTTAAAGTAATTACAAACGTTCAATGTGGATTCAGCTGGCTCTTGGATCTCACGAAATCAGTGGCTGAGTTGCGGTCGACAATGTTTCAACGCGAATCACTTTTCAAAATCATGTAGGAATTTGAAAAGTGTAACGGTAGTGAGTGTAAAAATAACGGTGCGGTGAAAAATAAAGATTTTCTTTCATATCTTTATATTCAAAATAAGTATCATAAAAAATTAAAGAAATTATTACAGACTAATAATTAGTTCGGGAAATAATTTTGCGATGAATAGTGTGATCACAGCGTAGTAGATTGATTTCGCGTCAGATGACATGCGATAACCGATCAATCATCCCCGAGCGTGTTAGACGCGTTGTCACTTTTACCCTTTCTACCCTTCTCAATATCAAACTAATGCGGAGCGTTATTTTAGTATTAATAATTATTTAAAATATTTCCTTCTCACAAAGAAACAGGAGGAAAGCTTGGTTATGCTTGTGCTTTAAAAGTGAAAGCTTCAATTCAAATTCTAAGGAATTCAGTTTCGATAAAAGGTAAAACTCGTATTCAAAGCTAAATCTTTGCCCGGGCTATGTTTGATTCAATAAATTATAATTCCATAAACACGCTTTTTAATCCCGGGACGACTCTCCAAAAGGTATATCAAAAGCTCAATTTTCTTCGCCAATTTCAAATGACGTCATGAATACGGCGATTAATCTTGTGTAAAGATTGTGATATTAACTGAAAGTGTGGCTTTGCTTTGATTAAATTGGTAAGGATATGGTTCTCATTCATGACTTTTAATAAAACTCGCTAGCAATCTTCTAAATGAAGTGCGTACAGAAAATTCTGTAAGCATTTAAGATTGAATATTTTTTGTAATGTTTTTATACAAACATGAAAGGTAACATGTCATAAAATCTACCAATAACCTGGAAAATTTAACACAAGAAAACGTGGTAAAAACACTACTATCCATATGTTTTTTAGTTTATCTTTAATATTTGATCTTGTTTCCATCTTTTCAGTTGACTTGTCTTCTGAAGCAGGCATTTTTTTTCTGTTTTATTTATTTATGTCTTTTTAGTTATAATATACAGTCATGATATACCTTTTTGAAATCTTTATGATAAGTTATTTAATTGGATACCCATATATTGCAGTATTAAAAAAATGGTTGGTGATTTTAACGTCACTTACTGTCAAGAAAAATCTAACGATATCTTAATTATAGAAAACCGTTCAGCCGTTTGAAAGATATGAGGTAATAAAGAATATTACATGCAAACATTCATACAAGATACGCGCGAAACACATAACCCTTTCCATGCAGTCGGGAACAAGGAACAAGATTGTGATCACCTGTTTACTGTGTCGGATCGGATAGTATACGTTGTAAGTTTCCTCGTGGCATGCAAACAAATGGATTAAGTTTGGTATAAATTATCGTGTTGCGAATACCTACTGGGAATAGGGTAGGTACTATACCTTAAAGCTTCGTTCAAACTGAGGCGAATCCCGCGCGGGACTCGGGACGCGAATCTGCGCGATTCGTTCGCTCGCTTAACCTCCCAAACTGAGGCGAATCCCGCGCGTCATTATTTTTGGTTCCTCAATAGGAAAACAAATGTCTTTTGATATCGAAGTTGATTTCCAGGTTTTGTTGTTGTTAGCATTAATTGAAGAAGAATCTCAAGAAGTGAGGAAGAAAGAAGAAAATGGGTCCATGACCTGAGTACTCAACGCATAGAATTTGGAGAGTGTTTTATTTGACGACCTCCGTGGTCGGTTGTACGCGAGTTTTCAAGGTGTCGCCATCTCTGAGGTCCCGGGATCGATCCCCGGCTGGGTCAATTTAGAAAACTAACTTTTCTATATAGGCACAGTAGGTTTGTGTGTGTGTGTTAACCATCATCGTTTAATTTCCATTAGCTACTTACTTTGGGATCGGAGCAATGTCTGTGATGTTGTCTAATATTTATCTATTTATTATTGGATATTATTTTATAGTCTTCGTGGCTGAGGTCGTATAGAAACTTTTTATCTTTTACTTTTTTTAAATAATTCCAGGTTCAACGGCATTTCGAAAATTCAGGCACCATCTCGCGTATATTTCGCTGCAGCACGCGCGGACTATTCGCGTCAATGTGAACACGTCCATACAAGTTAGCTGATGCAATCGGCGCGAGCAAATCGCGTTCCGCGTCCCGCGCGGGATTCGCCTCAATTTGAACTAAGCTTAATAGTTATTTCAGAAAACTATTACATTTTATGACACAGAAACCGTAACTATTGCTTAGTTTATGATGTTGTTTGCCTGTGAATGTTTTGTCATATATGATATTATTATAACAGCCATTATTTCCAATAACCATTTGTTAGTTTTGATAAATTGTTATTATTTAGTTAACTAGGTTACGTAGAGATCTTAATTTGCCAGGTGTAGTTTAAGAAACCGTACTCTGTATTAATTCTGTTAACTGTTGTGTGTGTATAATAAATAATACAGAATATTTTCGAGAAGTATGATAATTCCACAAGTGATAGGTATCAAACTGATGAGAAATCCCGAGATATTAGAACCAATGTCAATACTCAGAACTATTCACGCCCACAAAATCATACCGCGGCGCACATAACACCATATGCCCAAACATCTCGGCTAACAATCCGACTAATGCCGTGGCGACATCCCTAATAAAAACCGCATCTCATACACAATAGCCGCGCAATATAAATCGAACACTTTTTCGTATCTTCATATTTGAACATCTGCCTTATCTCTTTGTGTATAAGGTTGAATATTGAAGGTAAGTTAAATGAGGAAATTGTTAATAGTTTGTTTATTGGTAGCGCGACCTCTGGCTGCGTTGCTGATAACATGTGTCGCAAAGGGTTAACTAAGGGTTGGCGCATGTTTTCTTTATGGGCCCAGAACAAAGGGCAGAGGGCAGCCACCCGCTGGGCTCGAACTGCACATTTTGTGGTAAAAAACATTATGCTAGATTAATGTCGCAAAAATATTGACGACTCTATTTCGAGTGTGTTATTGCCGCGCAACTGTTGCTTATAAGTAGTACCTATCAAACTCAATTGCTGTTATCTTTCTAATCGTAACTCAGATTGTACTATTTGTATCCAGCTTTATGGCACACTTCAGAAACTTTTTTACGACGGCGAATTTATCTGCTCCGGAGTAGATAAGTATTTTTAAAGTTTTGATTTACCCTCACTTTTCCGTATTAGGTATTTTTTAAAAAAATGCTTTTGCTGTAGGTGTTGTGAGACTTGTGAGTAGCTTTCAATTTATAAATATTGGTATTAAAACTAATTTGAATGAAAGCTGCAAAATTCCTTATTTTTGATAACATTACCGCCACTTCAAGAAAATGTAATTTTAGTTGAGAGTAGCTAACTTTCCTTTCTTCTAGCCTTTTTCAAATATTGCTAAGTATTTTCAGTATTTTCCAAGTCAATGTTTTATGAGGTGAAAGGCAAGCTTAGCCGGTATGTGTATGCTACCCCCAACCATTGAATAAATATCACGGGTCATAACTCCAGCTTTTGTCTCGACAGACTTCGTTCAATTTTCTTGGAAAATGTTGAGGAAAAATGAGTAAGTGTATCAAACAAACGAAATAGATATTGATTAAACTTCCAGTTTTTAATATAATTTTTTAAACTCTTCATTTATTTATTTAAGATAATTATGATTTTGATGATAATACACAATAAAGTCGGTTAAAAATCAGTTATGCAGTTTCGTATCCGGTTCTGAATTTGCTACTAACAATACTACTAAGCTAAGCTTCTTCTTCTTAATACTTGTAGGTGTCTACCTACCTACATTTTTTAATGTATAATGAAACTCTGCAATAGGGATCGATATATCATTTTTTTTAATATAATTACCGATATTTTTCGGGCTATATTATGTATTCTGATATATTGATAGATAACATCCAGTATCGAAAAAAACGATAATTTCACAAACAACTTCATTTGTTTTTGGATAATATTATAATAATTCCAATATTTGAATAAAGCCTTGTCAGCATTTAACTAAAGTTCAATAACTTAAAGGTTTTTTATGAATAAGGCGGTAGAAATTTCAAATGTTATTTTTTTCTCAAAAATATATCCGATACCTATATCGATATTTATTTCCTGATAATTATATCGAAATGGGTTTCGATATTTTTTTTCACCTCCTATCCCTACTATGCTACCGGTATCAATGGCAATCATACAGTTAAATTAAAGTTTTCCCAAGATAGTTTATCTCTCGGTTATATGCGATATTCCAGCAAATCTGTTGCCCATGTTTTTTCAACTTATAGGGTAAGATTTTGCATAGCTCGCATGAAGAAAAAGATGTAAATGAAAAAAGACATAAATGTTAATTTAATGCTACATCTGCTCCAATTCTTTTTCTATAGCCACCACAAATTGTCTAAATAAGGAAGCGATTTTCTGAAATGGTCACTTCACTACACCAGTGGCCCTACCTTGAGTTGATGCAAACTGTTTACGCTACCTTAAACTATCGGATGTACTGCTCACAGTCAATGCGAGTAAAATAGAGCAAACGATGCTTCAAGCAGCGAAAATTTTTCTAAATCTGTGGTTTACGGCAACGAAAACAGTTTGCGTCAACTCATGGTAGGGCCACATTTAGACTGTCATTTCAGACTCGATTATTAACCAAAAATGTTACACGTTTTCAACGCGATCGACCTTTTACCAGCGATAAAATGAAATTTGGAGTAAATCTGTTATGATAACAACTTGTTTTTCAAATAATTGTAGATCCGGGCACGTTGTCGCTCCAAACGGCCCACAAAGAGAGCTTCGCCAAACAAAGTTAGCCACTTACCGGCAGAGTTTGTTGTAAACAACATGTAATTGATGCTAATAAAGATTTGTGTTTACCTCAAAGAACTGTACCGGAGAAGACGCGAGTTGTGAAATGTTTCGAACAGTGGAAGATATACGTTAGTTTATTGAAAACTTGTCTTATGGTTATGCAAAGGATTTGTTTTTGGTTGCTGGCGAAAAATAAAAGCTATGGAAATTAATCATCTCTTTTTAAACGGTCAGACAATAAGATAAAGTCAGTTATATTCTAGGATGAGTAGGTATATTAAAAGTTAGAGGTTCAGGATGCCCTCCACCAAACCACAGAATATATAATTGTACTAACCAAACTAGCATTTAATTACATAAAGCTAAATAAAGGAAAGTTTAGGGACTAATTACTCTTTTCAACTCATTAAATTATGGAAGCTTGCGTGGAAGGTACGGATAATGCTGTGTGTTTCAAACTTTTTACGCATTTCGACTGTGATTAATGACAATCTTTAACATGATCTAATAGTGTAAAGTACTCGAGAAAAAAACATTATTTTCTTGAGTTGGCTATCTTCTTTTTCTGCGAGGTCCTTTAAGCATTTTTTGAACGCTTTTTATCCGTAAACCTTAAAAGCTATTTTCACATCTAAAAGAGAATTTAATTTCGAATGCAAAATATTTTGTCGCAGTGTCTCCGCTCGCGGCCCTGCGGATGACGTCTCAAGATTAATGTGTGCGGCAAGAAATCTCTTGTTACGCCGCATCCATCTACTAAAAACCAAATACTCGACAATTTATTTACTCCGAAACGGTGAACTTCGCTAATAAATTGTGGTTGTTAAAGTTATTAATCGGCGATGCAGACCGGTAATGGATGTATTGTTCGGCTCTGTCAAGTTATTAGCCAATTCTGAGCCGAGGCTTAGTCCTCTGACGTTTCTGGGGCGACCTGGCTAACGTAGTTATGAACTCAGTTCGGAAGTTAATATGTAGTTCATACGTGTTGTTTGCGCAGCGCTGTTTATTGAAATAATTAGCGTAGTTCTTACTTATTGCAATTGCTTTTACTGTTTCTGCATGCTGAGTTTTAATGCGAACATGTGAATACGAAGTTTCTAATTAAATTAAAAACTATTCCATGTTTCTTTATATTAAAATCTAACTTTACCTTGTAAAGATCCAAGACAATTACCACGCAAATTGATATTCATTTTTGTAGTTTCGCTTTTGTTTCTTTCAAAGTGGCTCGTTTATATTGCAAGATATTCTTACTGATTTTTAATTAAGTGGAAGCGTAGGAGATCCAAGGACAGGTAGCGCGCGTCGCGATCAAAGTTTTTTCTTAAATATTTTATAAGCACCTGGGTGCCAAGTTTTTACATTAAGAATGTGAAGACGCTCCCAAATGTGGCCGACATTCTAGTAAAAGTCCTACGGGAAAATAATGAGATAATAAACTTTTTCCATTGTCTTTAATTATTAATAAGTAAAATAGTGATATTAGGTATTTATTGTATAAAAATAGCATTGTGAATGCTAAAATCTCAAATTTAAAATTGTGTAGTTGCAGTATGCAGTATCACTTTCTTTTTTTAAACAAATAATGTCGTTTATATACAAAGTATTAAAACAGCTATGGCTATTATTTGTTCTGAAATATTGATAGTGAATTATAAGTGAGTAAACACTCAAATAAAAGGTAAATGCACAATATTTTTGTGCAGATTCGAACCCCGGACGGTGTTATTTTAAATGTTGTCCACCACTAAACTAAGTGTTTACTTAAAAACTTACATCAGGAGCTTTTGTAATGTTATGCAAAAGCCTAATATAAGGTCCTTACCTATGAAATTGGTGTTTTTCCTTACACACAGAGAACCTCGTAACTTATGTGATTTAAAATATTCATCAGTTGCTAGATATTACACCAAATTATGACCATAGCCGTCAACTATCAGCATCATTAAAGTCTATTTATTTTGTTTTCTTAGCATTAAAAAAATACCTTGAAAGCGAATCCTTTTGTTGCTAGCAAAAATGACCACTTTATCCATTGTAACTTAACCGAAACTTATTTTTTCGCTTAAGTTACGTTGCTTAAGTTAGCTTAATGTTCAAACATTTGTACATAAAAATTTTGTTACAATTACGTTCACGGTTGTTAAATAAATTATGAAAATGCTGGTATGGAAAATGCAATTTGTTAAAAATTCTCCATACAAAACGTCAATTTCATAGGTATAAGAACCTAATTTTAAGCTTATTAAGTTAAATTTGTACAGTTTCGGTCATCGTGATTATAATATTTTATTTGACAGAACAACCGTTCATCATCATGATCTTTCATTTCCTTCAATTTGTATCAATCTAAGTTGATTCCCGTACCTCTGTCTTAAATTACAATACAACATGTTACAAAATACCCCTAATGCCGAATATGGTAGATAGGGACCATCAAACTGAACAACTTTTACTATGGGACCAACTCTGTTTCGTACATTTTAATATTTTCGATTTTAATTTTTGTATGAAACAGCTGATTTTTTTTCTCGCGATTTTTGAGTTGGTCCCATAGTAAAAGTTGTTCAGTTTGATGGTCCCTATCTACCATATTCGGCATTAGGGGTATTTTTGTAACACGTTGTATAATCCGCCGGTCTCATTTAACCCGATTATAAAGGAAGCACGCCCTCTTAATTTTTTTCGGCGACACCGGTTGCATTGCGGCAGGCGTTTTTTGGAATTCCGACGTATTACTAATTTTAGAGAATCGGCGGCAAAAAACTGTTACGTGCCTTGATTTGGAAGCCCCGAACCGTTCGGCGGAAGAGAAACCATTACCGAAACCGCAACCAACGGAAATTACGATGTACCGCTTAAATATACTCGTATGTAATAATGTATTTAGTTGGTAAGGAAGCTTATTTAAATAAATAAAATCTTCATATGATCCTGTATTACGTCTAGCAGAGATTGGTCGTTAAAGAGTGACATTTGAGAAATAGTAATAATAAAAATATTTGCGTCATACTGCTCGGTAACTAGGGTTTACTAGTATGGTAAGAGGCTGTGTAAGTTGGCATGTGCAACACAGTGCATTGTTTAGATCTAGAACGTTCCATTTTCAAATCACTTTACAATTCATAGTTGAATGCTTTAATTATAAAATACTTTACCAATCAAGCCAGGGCCGGATTTAAGGGAGGGCAACCGGGGCAACTGCCCGGGGCCTCCACAAGAAAGGGGCCGCCACAAGAAAGGGGTCTTCACATGAATTGTATTTATTAAAAAAAGAATCTTACACAACGAAAGAGTACCTATCTAATTTTACGATTTGAAAACATACCTAGTAATTTTGATTTTAATATTATTTAGTGCCATACGACTAAATAAATAAACGATTGAAATACTTTGCAAGAAAAATATTATATAACCTATTTGAAAAATAATTAGGGGCCTCCACTCCCTTATTGTCCCGGGGCCTCCACACCTCTAAATTCGGCCCTGAATCAAGCTATGTAAAACTCCTTGGTGAACCGCAATCTCTTTTCTTATAAAATGACAAAACTTTTTACTGAAAAACATCTCGGGTGCATTCGATCCATTAGCGCTCTTTGCGAGCTGCGCTCGCACGGGCGCCAAATTGGATCTTGTTCTGTAATAGCTCGCTTACGTCCCTTGCGTAACAAACTACTATTACATTTGCTTTACAAGCATTAATTATGGGTGAGTTTATTGTTGCCTACTTCTAACATTATTATATATTTTATATTTCAAAAGCTACCAATCACCTGTCTTCATAGATAAGCTCACAAGTACAACAAGCGTGGCGTATATGGTACAGTCAAATAAATCAATAGAATTTACTGTATTTGACAGCTGATCTTGATAGAGTTTCAGAAAAGCGTTCTGCTGCTTACTGAAAATGGAAAATACTGGAAAACTACAAATCAATATTTAAAAGCGAACTCAATTGATAGATATAGTAATATTCATATTAACATAATAGATTTTTATTTTGTAAGTGATTGTTCATGTGCGTTGAATGCGTAATGTTACTGATGGTCTTGGCAAGGATTGTCGGTAGGATGCGGGCTTGAAATGTCACCGAGTGTATGTGAAAAGAAAGACGTGCGGTGCGTGGCAGCGCAGGGTTGTCGAGATGTAGAGATGCGGCCGGAGGATACGGTGGGCGGCCCGGCCGCGGCCGGCGCGACCACGGCCCAGTTACCAGTTTTTTTACCTATCGCTTCGCTTCGAAAACATTTGTATGAATTTGACGTTTTAAAATTCGATTGTTAACGAAACCTTATGTCAATCCTACATGTTGCGAAAGCGAAACTTTGATGAAGATTTGCAATTGTTACTTAGGTGACACTTCCATATTGTATCTGACCCTGGCTATTGTATAATAGATATTCTATGGAAGTAGAAGCTAATAGTCACATAACAATGTAAAATAATTTAAAACAGATTTGATGGAAGTTCCAAAGCTCAAGATCCTGTCGTTGTTAACCCTAAATTGTAGGTAATGAACTTGATATTAATGTTTAGTAGAAAAAGATAAGAAGTACCTTAGCTTATATTTTTGTACAGATCCATTCGTATTACTTTGGCAAAAAGGAACAGTACCTACTTAGTTTATGTCCGATGTGATGTTAGTCACATTTTCACGAGTCAGAGTTAAATTAGTTAAGCTGAAAGGCACAAACAAATCTTGTTACATTGTAAGGTGCAAGCACAGAATTTTAAAATAGTGGCGTGCAAGTCGAAAGAGCACCTCGTACCATACCATCAGAAGCATAGGTAAGTCGTCGCTATCGTAATACAGTTTCAACTTATTGGAAAGGGTTTTTAATATTATAATTTATTGGTAGGTACAGTTTTACTTATTTCAACACTTGCTTAGTCAAATATCAGTGCCGTTTAGTACGTAACATTATTCGACTGTCTTTTAATTACATAATATTTATGATTTCACATTATAACCCGCAATCTCTTTTCACCCAGGCCCAGCGATGAGCGAAACGACTGGAAGCGACAGGCGGTTCCCACCCTAATCAGAGAATACTGCGAAACGAGAATAAAGAAAAGGATTCATGTTACGAGTTACGACGGACATTACAGTTCCCGCTAGTATCTCTAGTAACGTCACCTGATATTTGCAGAGTAAAGAGTTGAGAAAAAAAATATACTATAGTTTTACCCGCGAATTAGTATGCCTCGATTTTTTTACTATCGTGGGAATTTTGGAAAAGTATACAACGTGTTACAAAAGTACCCGGTGTATAGGGACCATCAAACTGAACAACTTTTACTATGGGACCAACTTTGAAATCGCGAAAAAAAAAACAGCTGTTTCATACAAAAATTAATTACGAAAATGTCAAATTGTATGAAACATCTGATTTATTTTTCGCGATTTCAGAGTTGGTCCCATAGTATAAGTTGTTCAGTTTGATGGTCCCTATCCACCATATTCGGCATTAGGGGTACTTTTGTAACACGTTGTATAGCCATATGTTTTTCTCTAAGAAATCTCTTTCCCAAAATTCATCATGGTACCCTACAGGCTTGCTTGAAAAACGTACTTAACAGACAAACAGGAAGAGTAACTATCGCATTCATAATATTGGTTTTCTATGGATTCCACGTGAAGAAATAACTTTGATTAGTTACGAAAACTTAACTATGATTATTAAACTAAGTTAGAGTAGCGGTCCCTCTAGATGTTCGGGCGAAGTAAGTTGAGTAACTTTTGGTGTAATAAACACTGGGTGTTTGATTTATTTAAGTTCGATGGGCCCATACGTCCCCGCCCCAGCTGCGCCGGGTCGTAGTACGTCCATTTGTGAATAACTTATGTCCTAAACGGTGTAACTTCTGGTTAATGGTTAATTGGACGTACCAAGGGACATTTATTTTTGCTACTTTATTCGCATTTTCGTTCTAACATTTTAATTTTTGGAATTGAGTAACATACCTTGATAAAATAACATAAATATCGTTCCTTATGCAATTTCATAACAGTTTCTGTCTCTATTGCTGTTGTGGTAAAAATCGTTTTTTTTTTTAAATAAAAGTTACAGTGCATTGATAGTGCACACAAGTAGGTATATTTATAAAAACAAACACAGAAAAATTACAGTGGATTCATCCCCTGTGAAATACGTACGACACTGATAAAGCTGCTTACAAATGGAGAAAATAAATGGGCTGGAAATAAATACTGTTTATTGTTCATTTTTTTACGTGTCCCACCCAACCCAAGCCGGATATTTTGAGGCTGTGTGTTTAGAAAAGATATACTTTTTCGTTTTAGATACTTAACTAGTTACTTTTTATAGTGTTAACATTTAACATATAAAAATATTTCAACTAAATTTCCAATTTTTAAGTTCCTTCAAAAAGTTATAAGAAAAAAAGTAGATGTCTAATTTTTTAATGTTTGGCATTCACAATGCTATTTTTATACAACGTGTTACAAAAGTACCCCTAATGCCGAATATGGTGGATAGGGACCATCAAACTGAACAACTTTTACTATGGGACCAACTCTGAAATCGCGAAAAAAAAATCAGCTGTTTCATACAATTTGATATTTTCGTAATTAATTTTTGTATGAAACAGCTGATTTTTTTTTCGCGATTTCAAAGATGGTTCCATAGTAAAAGTTGTTCAGTTTGATGGTCCCTATCTATCATATTCGGCATTAGGGGGACTTTTGTAACACCTTGTATAATACTAAATAATATACTAGAAAAAATACGCTGACTCGACTCGGTAGCTCAGCGGTCAGAGCGTTGGACCGGATATCCAAAGGTCGCGGGTTTGATTCCCGTCCGAGAACATGATCTGGTGCGAGTCGTATTTTTTCTAGTATATTATTTAGTATTAAATAGATGTCTACTAAAATGTGATGTTGCTAAGAATATTGGTATCTCGTGAATAAGCCATATGATGGTGGGTGATCGAAATTGACTTGCCTAACACGCGGAGCGTCTCATACCTAGATATATTGGTCCATGATATAAGAAACGATTCATAAATTGGCCAATTTCCTCCACTATCAACGCTGTACTTGTGGCAGCCGCATAAAAAAGTATTCCTTTTGATTTGTCTGCTTTAACTTTTCTTAGAAATTGGTCAGAAATATAAATAAATAATACTGCTACTTTCCTAAATTAGAATCTAATAATTGCTAGCGAAGTAGCGGACCATCTTGGCCGCCGCCGCCGCCGCCGGCCATTGCGGAAATATTCTTACTCTAATAAAATAATGGAAACCATTTTTATTATCTCTATTATTTATAGGAAGTATCGTATCATTTTAATTTACTATGGAATTTAAATAAAATGCTTCTTACTTAAAAGAAAGTATTTAGCTCAGATAATGCTGTACACAAAATGTCAGTTCGGCTGACCCGAGCGTGTTTTCAGGCGAGATGAATGCGAGCAAATATGAAAGACGCCTTGTAGGAGTCGACATGTCCTGTCCTAGATTCGCTTGTGACTTACATTTTCTCGTTTGTAAAAACGCTGTCAACAAAGTTTGATGTATTATTATTATTTACTAAAGTATATGTAATATTTTGCAAAGTAAAATAAAGTTTTACTTGGTTTTATTCTTCAATTTTTTTCTGCATGATACGCTACACTGAACCCTATTTTCAAGTAATCTGAAACAGGTCAGTAAGTAAGCTGAGCGACACTATAACCGACAAACTAGGTCCTGCCGAGGACCTAATATCACCGGGATCAAACGGAATTCTTTATCAACAGATCCGAAATTACGTGTCCGAGCCCCAACTGGAAAAACAGTAGTTTCTCTGTATACAAGTAAGTATTTGTTATTCTACCACACCTATTTATAGCATAAATGTAATAAAGATATGCTTAAAATAGGTATTAATTAATACCGCGTATTAAGTTAGTGTTACTTTATTATTGGGTAAAAAGTCAAGTTTCGTTACACTATTATAGCATTATGAATTTTACCATTGGGCCAATGGGTCCTATTAGTAAGAATGATTTTCATTTATTCTTTTTTCATGCAGATATTCCTTTTATCGACAGACAACAAGCAAGGCGTAGGTACCTCAATGGTTTTGTGAACATCAAAGTAGAGATCACCGGCGCACCCTGGGGCTGCTCGTTATCGAAACTTCTCGACTTCAATCGTTAAATCCTTTCTTAAGTCCAATAATTACATGAGACTTTACGTCCCGCAGTTTAACACTGGCTTAAAATTGTAATTCAAGGACTTTTCTCCGATCCCCATCGGATTAAAACTCCCTTTTATTACAACCTTTTACTTTTTTTAGTCTCGGTTTAACTTATGAATTCTTTTACTATACAACATGTTACAAAAATACCCCTAATGCCGAATATGGTGTATAGAGACCATCAAACTGATCAACTTTTACTATGGGATCAACTCTGTGCGAAAAAAAAAACAGATGTTTCATACAAAAATTAAAATCGAAAATATCAAAATGTATCAAACAACTGATTTTTTTTTCGCGATATGAGAGTTGGTCCCATAGTAAAAGTTGTTCAGTTTGATGGTCCCTATATACCATATTCTGCATTAGGGGTATTTTTGTAACATGTTGTATAACTGAGCTTGAGATATTTTATTTTTCACTGTGCCACATATTCTAAAGTTGTAATATTATTTTTTGCAACAATGTTAAAATGTACATATTCTTTTGTCGGACAATGACAAGCAACAATGTTGCTCTAATTTTAGTAAAATGGTTATCAAAGAGTCATCATAACCCCAAAAAATATTCAATTATCTATATATATAAAAGGGAAAATCACTCACTCACTGATCACGAAATCTCAGAAACTACAAGTGCTAGGAGTCTCAAATTTTGCATGGGGGATGCTTTTAGGGCGTAGGTGCTCACTAAGACGGGATTTTGCGAAATTCAACCCCTAAAAGGGTGAAACAGGGTGGCAAAGTTTGTATGGGAGAACGCGATTCCTTGGCCCGATTGACTTGAAATTTGGCATAGACATTCTTTCACAAAATTAATTGAACACGTGTTTCGTATTTTTTAAATATTTATGCCCTAACAGGGTTAAAAAGTGATAAACAGCCACTTTTGGAGTGATTGACTTCGACGTCGGAATTGAAACTTCTTTGTGCATTTGATTGATTAATTAAGAAAAATAAATATCATTTGTCATCTCAACGTAGTATTACATTCTCCTTGGTCATTTCCCCTGAGAGTAGGTAGAATGCATTTGATTGAATAGTACCTATGGCGTTATGTTGTCAGTGCTGACATTTTTTCCTTATTGCGTTGTAAAAAGGTGCAAAATTATTCCATCTGATTATCAGATTAATTTTTAAAGAATACAATTTTCTGTCAAGTCGCCTATGCTATGACAATTAATAAAGCACAGGGTCAAAGTTTAAGAGCGGCTGGTGTAGATCTGCGCAGTGATTGTTTCTCCCATGGTCAGCTCTAATGTCGCCTGCTCGAGAGTCAGCTCGCCGAATAGCCTTTTTATTTTGCAACCGGATAACATGACAAGAAATGTGGTAGGTATACAACATGTTACAAAAATACCCCTAATGCCGAATATGGTATATAGGGACCATCAAACTGAAGAACTTTTAGTATTAGGGGATGTATAAGCATCAGAATTTTCAGTTGCAAGATTTTCATACATTTTTATGCTATATTCGCGGTTTTTTTAAACATATCCTTACATCTCTTAAAATGCTGGTCAGATCACTTGGGTGTGTATAGAAATCTGGATCTCCTCCATTCACTCCCTGGATGGCCATCATAAGATCACAGCTAATTCAATCCCTAGCGGAAAACCAAGACTTCATAATTACCTCGTTTGTATGAAAATCGACTTGTGTCCTTAATTATGTGGCCACCACTATATATAGATATCCTGTAGTATAGTCTAATAACTTCACATTCACCACATTAGTAACTACATTGTACCCGTGCGAAGCCGGGGCGGGCCGCTAGTATGCTTGTATAAATTACTGGGGGCTTTCATTAATTTGATATTTTAATTACTTTGTTTTTGTACTAGTACAATACATTCATTGTTTGATTGTTTATTCAAATTCGCGGAATATTTAAATTCACCATCCGCGAATCATGTAATACTCCTGCCAAATTATTGTTGGACGGCAGATTTACTTAGGGCTTCAGTAAAACCGGACTGTCACTGTGCATTAGTATCTCTAGATAAGAATTATTTAATTAAATATCGCCAGAACACAAATAAAAGTGTTAGTTTCGATAAAAATGTGTTCTTATTCGTCAAAACCCGCAGCGGACTACGGCGAAGATATAACATCACTATATTTAGAGTCGATTTTTGAGTCCCTATATGCAGAATAAAATAAAAGAAAATCTAATAATACTAATTTAATCTAATAAAAGCACGATCAAATCTTAACTATACTTAGATGCTGATGTAGCCTGCCGATGCCGATAAGGCACTTCACTGATTAAATTAGGTACTTAAGTAAATGTACTTAGAAGTCGAAGAAGAAGATTGAATTGCAAACCTTTTGTTGTCCCGCCTAGTTGCCACTAGCAAACTCGTGGCAGAGGCGATGACTTCGATCAAACCTGTTTTAATTAATTATATGTATATGAGTGCAAGATACCTTGCACCTGCGGCGGGGACATGTCGCTACGTGCTTGTGTTCAAAATGATGCAAACCACTTCAGTGATGTAACTAACTTATAAATAATGCAAAAAATCGCAAATAGGCATTGTATTTTTAGTTCTTATTTAAAACAAAACTAGTCTTTTCTTAATAATTAAGTAACAAATGTTATACGCGTGTATTCCCTAATGTTATGTTAATGTAAGTTACCGCTAAAACGGTAGTTTTTGTCTTTTATAAAAGAAACGATATTTTTTTTTTTGCTTAATATGATTTCACTTTATTAGTAAAACATTAACTTGCCAAAACAAAGTTAAATTAAGTAATGTTCAGAGCTATATTTAAGTCGGTTGCCTTTGATCAAGACTATAAAATTCCGTTCCAACTTTCCAAGATCCTGAAGTTTTGACAGCAAACGAGCCACAGATAAAATGAAATATTTCGGATATACTGCGCGTGCACTCGACTTGGACTTTGTGCTATTTAGTTGACGACTTCGGGAGTTTAGGACTACGTGGAATTTCTTTGAAAACCACAACTTTTTATGAGTTTTGTGCAGATCTTTCCTTTTTATGTACTTATAATGTTTCAAACTTTTTGTATGAGATCCGTTACAAATACTTTCAAGTCATCGTAGCAATGGGTCCCTGACTGTGAGTCACTATTGTAAACAAAATTAATTACTGCCACACCAATATGATTTGATTAATAATCAATAATAATCGGCCCTTCTACATACAATTAAACATTTCCCAACATAATGTGGCATTGCGAACATTTCATTAAATTAAGGTACAGCAAAGTTTAACAAACGTAACGCTTTTCGTAAAGGGTAGACAAATCTAATTAACATCCCAGTTATGACTTTAGTTATTGAATTTTCCTGCCGATAGAGTCGCTTTTCTACTACGTTAAATTAATTATGGAGGTATCTACGCCTGCGTTGTGCCTGTCCCGAAATTCTTGGGAGTTCAAATAGCGTTCTTATAGGGACATAATGCCTTGGTGTAAGTAAAACACGGGAAGACAAGAAAACAAGTAAGCGATCGTAGGCGGTCGTGGACTTTCTCACGGTCCGGTCGTCGGCAATCGGCAGCCTGGCGTACGGCAGAATTTGTTTTAGTTATCGACTGTGTAAGCAAACATCGCACCACTTGCACTTCGATGCGTCAACACTGTGAACGGGTTTTATTTTTATGTAAAAATGTGGTCTTGTGTTTCTGACAATGGTAATAACATTTTTATTAGAACATGTGTGCGGTGTTTTTAAAATATCGATGAGTCGATTTTCAAGTACATACAATGTAATCGTATCTTAGCTTTTGCTTACAATATACAAATTATAACATGTAACTTTACATACTTATTTTTTTACTTGTTCTCTTCTTTAATAATCTACAAAATATGATATTTTTTGAATTGGGTGTATTTTATTTCTGTGAATTCTCAAAAATGCGAAAGGTAGATTTTCATTCATATTTCGAATTGAATAAGACTGAGGAACTTCTACTGAAAGTTAATGTTAATAGAAAGTGAGTCGGTGTTCGAAATGAAAATCCAATTATTCTTTAGGTTCCACTTCGGCAGAAATAACGAATTCGACGCACTGTGAATGTGCTGGCCAAAGTAATTGAGAAACTGTATTAGCGGTTTTCAACACGCTTTTTTTTTTAATCGAAACTCATTATCAAATGGAATCGTAATTAGAATTCGTACGAGTGAGTAAATAATTTGTTGATTTATTTTGTTTGGGTACATCACATCATATGATTTTTCACTCGTGGTCCCACCAATAATGTTCTACCGGTCTCAGTCCCACTAGCTTTGGGTTCATGGTTCCACTTTCA
This sequence comes from Catoptria pinella, assembly GCA_963556745.1. Taxonomy (NCBI): domain Eukaryota; kingdom Metazoa; phylum Arthropoda; class Insecta; order Lepidoptera; family Crambidae; genus Catoptria; species Catoptria pinella. Next base: position 13,136,844 of record OY750761.1, read on the forward strand.
ATTAAAAAATTAAAGTACCAAGACCCACTGATATATTTATTGAGGTTTAATGGACGATTGCGGTTTTATATTTATAGTGATACAAGAGAAAGATGTATCCAAACTTTGGGGCTTTAGTCAAGAATTAAAATCAGTGATAGTCAAAAATAATTAATTACGTGAACCCGAAAAATTATATTTTTTAAATGTTCTAATAAATATCCCGTAGTCCCTACATACAATGAGGATTATTTTTCGTTAAGGGCCTGACATGAGCCAACTAGCGCCGCTAGTCGATTTTATTTTATTTATTCTAAATAAGCCCAATTTTGTTAAAAGTGCCCGTTTTTAAACTATTGCACGCATTTTGTAATGTTGTAACGTTATTCAATAAACATAAGACGTCATTTACAGGACCTTGATTGATTCCTTTTTTAAGAAATTGGGCTTATTTAGAATAAATAAAATAAAATCGACTGGCGGCGCTAGTTGGCTCATGTCAGCCCCTTAATAAGGCATTTAATTTTATTCTTTATTATGTATTGCAATGTTATTCGTGAAACAGCTCATTCGCATTGGCAATTGTTTGAAATTACATTCCTAATTGGGCCCGTCATTATAGTACCTAGACAACGAGATAAAATTGGGCGTGTACCTAGCCATCTTTAAAAATGTTTCTTGACAACCATTAAAATGGGCTCGATGTTTAGCTACAGTTAACAAGGTCGTCTTTTACAGACATATTTTTATTATTGTTCTTTTTGTTTTCCTTAAAAAACAATAATAAATACTTTCCTTTAGAAAGGTTTACCTTTCTCATCAATTGATGAAAACCGCATGAAAATCCGTGCAGTAGTTTTTCAGTTTATCGCGAACAGACAGACGCGGCGGAAAACTTTGTTTTATATTATATATATCTTAGTGACAACTGTAAAAATAATATAATAAATAAAACACTTTTTACGGATTACAGCGCGTATATTGTTAATTCAGGTGTTATTTTAGAATGATTTAGTTTGAAATTAGTGAATAACACCTGAATTAACAATATACGCGCTGTAATCCGTAAAAAGTGTTTTATTTCTAATATTATTATGTAAAAATAATACCCAATTTAAATGGCAAAGTTGTTACTCCAGTCACGCAAAAACGGCTGAATGGATTTGGATGTGGCGTACTGACAGTTTATACAAATTGAATATTTTTTATAAACAGTTCCATAGGGACTATACAACATGTTACAAAAATACCCCTAATGCCGAATGTGGTATACAGGGACTATCAAACTGATCAACTTTTACTATGGGACCAACTCTGAAATCGCGAAAAAAAATCAGCTGTCTCATACAAAAATTGAAATCGAAAATATCAAAATGTATGAAACAGCAGATTTTTTTTCCGCGATTTAAGAGTTGGTCCCATAGTAAAAGTTGTTCAGTTTGATGGTCCCTATATACCATAGGTATTCGGCATTAGGGGTATTTTTGTAACATGTTGTATATAAATAAATCATATACTACCCTAACATTTATCTGAAGTCCAGGCAGACAAAGTAGTGGGATGAAGCTCGTACTCATTTAAACGTTTTGTCTAGTAATCCCGCTTCTGGTCTATTAGTCGGTTATTAGAGTCGGAGCCAGCCCTAACTAAGAACTATAGCTGATGTTATTAGGCTACGTGACTCCAGGCCATCTCTTGTAAGCAAACCACTCTGTTGAAGCCTTATTAATTTCAGCCTCCAAAAAGGTCTTTATCGGACCATTATGTCAACTCTAGGGTAGTAAATATAAGCGGTCATACCACAAAAGATTTTAAAACACTGTTCAACAAGTATTTAACTTAAATACTGTTTAAATTTGATGCTGTCACTTTTTTACCATATTGTTTAAAAGAGATGGCATCACATTTAAACAGTGTCTAAATTAAACAGTGCTTTAAAATCTTTTGTGGTAAGGCCGTAAATTTTTAAATTTTTATTAAATAATAAATATGTTTTGTGTAAGAACACAAAAGAAACAAACAACACTAGAAAATAAATCAAGGTTTTTAGATTTCTTTTCTTTTTCAAGTAAGTAAGTATATTAAGATATCAATTTTTAGTCCAGTCACGTGCGAAGTCCGAAGAAAACTTGCTAAAGCTCTCCATTTCGAGAAGAAAGCAGTTTGATACAGAAATATTAGGGGAAGTAAGTATTTGTTTACCACAAATCTTCACGAAATCGAAAACAAAGTTGTAAAAAAAACCGGACAAGTACAAGTCGGAATCCGAGGGTTCCGTACAAACTCGATGATTGATTACGTACTTTAATTCATCAACGCCCGAGCGGACGCAGGCGGCCGGATAACAATGGAATATCTATTGTGTCTCATTTTACGGGCGTTGAAGAGTTAAATGAAGACCATATTTGTTTATGATTTAATTACAAATGTATAGTTTATAGATTTTTCCCTATACTTGTAGTAAGTTTAAGACTTTATTGCCCATAGTTCTTGGTCAACGGAAAGTACCCTATATATTTTGATTCCCTTGTGAGTGTCTTAATATACTTTTTTTGCGGCATAAACGGCCGTATCTTTTTTACGTTAACTTAAAAGTTTGATTTTTTCACAGCTTCAACGGACTAGACATGAGTACCTATATGGTTTTAATTTCAACTCTATACCGCCACACGTTCCCAAGATAAAGGGATAGACAGACGGACAACAAAGTGATCCTATAAGGGTTCCGTCTTTTCCTTTTGAGGTACGGAACCCTAAAAATGGCAATTATCGGATATGAGACTCCAGTGAAGTAAGCCCCGATAAAAATGAATATGCTGTGGACTTATTAAACATACCGACTTACGATTTGAGCAACTGTGTCTAATCTAATTAATGCCTAGTCTAATTAATTTTATTATTAACGATTGTGCAGTTGAAAAATCCGATATATTTTTTACACACAAGCCATGTGCCTGTAAACTTCAAGTTTTCGATGCAATTCTTTTATTTTCTGTCAGTTTCTATCTTCTTAAAAACAAAAGCTAACATTTACAAAAAGAAGCGACTGCAATTAGCTCATCTGTATTTATTTACCTATGTGAGCTGCTGCGGGTGTCTGTTATTTACTCGGCACGGTTTGCAAGCCGTGGGAACATCGTCTCAAGCGCAGGTGGGCGGCCCTCGCACCACCAACGCGTAGGAGGTACGCTCTAACTCCAACATACATTAATACCGGTAATTTTCAGTAGCTTACGCTTGTCACGATACATCAAAGAAAGCGGTTCAAAGTACTTTATTACTCTTCATTTGTTTTTATTTAACGATGAAGAATCGGTCGTGATTTGTTTGTTATCAAGTAAAATTAAGAACTATAATAGCGAGTCATTTGATCTGAGGGCATGGACAAGTGGCAAACGCTTGGCTTTTCTATCATTCTAATAGAATAGAAGTGACATTAAGTATATGAAATTGACATTTCAAAACGTCGTGATTGTCTATGGCGACCATTACACACGTCAATCTGGTTTCAATCTGATCAAAACCGCTGATCGCAGCAGAATGATGGAATTTGATGCGGTTGGTTTGCGACGTTACACGGTCAATCCAGCAAGATCTGGATCGCTGTAGATCTTGGTAGATTGTCAATCTACCACGATCTGATGTGGTTTTTGGTAGGGTTGCCAACTTCTTTGCATAAATTTTCGCGTCAAATCGATCGATGACCTGAATGGTACAGGTGTTCAACATGCCAGTCTACCACGCAAAAGGTACCGGGTTCGATTCCCGGCCGAAATTAATTTGATGAATTTTAATTTCTGTGTATGTTTTAAAACAATAAAAATCCCCAGGGTACCTTTAACCGAGATAAAAAGTATCCTTTGTTTTAATCCAGACTATAAACTGTTTGCCAAATTTCATCCAAATCAGTTCAGCCTTCATAAGAAATTAACATACAGACAAACAAAGAACCTCCTCCTTTTTAAAAGTCGGTTAAAAACATCAGATCGCAGTAGATTGTGGTAGATTGTCAATCTACCACGGTAGATTGACAATCAACCATGGTAGATTGACAATCTACCAAGATCTACTGCGATCTGATATTTTTAACCGACTTCAAAAAAGGAGGAGGATCTCTGTTCGTTTGTAGGTTTGTTTTTTTGATTTGATTTTTCGAATGTCCACCCGGATGTAGTCGCGGTCGGAAGCTAGTTAAAAATAAATACCTATGGGCAATATTTTTTTATAAATTTCCCAAAAGTACTAAGAACACACGACGGCACCTCAGATTATACATGTTGGACTTGAGACCGCCTTTATGCCCTACGTAATAAATGCTGTTTTCGTAGTTTAACTGTATAACCTGACGTGCTGTCGTGTGTGCATATTTATTTCAATGTTTAAAAAAAATAAAAATCCCTAGGGTACCCTTAATCGAGATAAAAAGTATCCTTTGTTTTAATTCAGACTATAAACTGTTTGCCAAATTTCATCCAAATTAGTTCAGCTTTCATAAAAAATTAAAATACAGACAAACAAAGAACCTCCTTCTTTTTTGAAGTCAGTTAAAAACATCAGATCGTAGTAGATTGTGGTAGATTGTCAATCTACCACGGTAGATTGACAGTCTACCATGGTAGATTGACAATCTACCAAGATCTACTGCGATCCGATATTCAAAAAAGGAGGAGGTGGTAACAAACAAGAGAACTTGTTTGTTTGTATATTTGTTTTTTAAGGGAATTTTTGATTGATTGATTGATTAGGTTGATTAGATTGATTGGATTGATTTGATTGATTTGATTGATTAGATTGATTAGATTGATTAGATTGATTTGATTGATTTGATTGATTTGATTGATTTGATTGATATGATTGATATAATTGATTTGATTGATATGAATGATTTGATTGATTTGATTGATTTTTTTGATATAATTGATTTGATTGATTGATTGAAACATTGAATGAAATATTTGCAAAAAGCATAAATACGTAACATAACACATGTCTTTAAATTAGCATATTGTATAAAAACATAATCAATCAAACCAATCAAATCAACAAATCAATCAAATCAATCAAATCAATCAAATCAATCAAATCAATCAAATCAATCAAATCAATCAAATCAATCAAATCAATCAAATCAATCAAATCAATCAAATCAATCAAATCAATCAAATCAATCAAATCAATCAAATCAATCAAATCAATCAAATCAATCAAATCAATCAAATCAATCAAATCAATCCAATCAATCCAATCAATCAAATCAATCAAATCAATCCAATCAATCAATACAATCAAATCTATCAAATCAATCTAATCAATCTAATCAATCAAATCAATCTAATCAATCAACCCAATCAATCCAATCAATCAAATCAATCAAATCAATCAAATCAATCAAAACAATCCAATCAATCCAATCAATCGAATCAATCAAATCAATCTTATCAATCCAATCAAATCAATCAAATCAATCAAACCAATCATATCAATCAATACAATCAAATCAATCTAATCAATCTAATCAATTAAATCAATCCAATCAAACCAATCAATCAAATCAATCCAATCAATCAATACAATCAAATCAATCTAATCAATCTAATCGATCAAATCAATCTAATCAATCAACCCAATCAATCCAATCAATCATATCAATCTAATCAATCAACCCAATCAATCCAATCAATCAAATCAATCAAATCAATCCAATCAATCGAATCAATCAAATCAATCTTATCAATCCAATCAATCTAATCAATCTTATCAATCTAATTAATCCAATCAATTCAATCAATCTAATCAATCAAAAATTCCCTTAAAAAACAAACATACAAACGAACAGAGAACCTCCTCCTTTTGTGAAGTCGGTTAAAAATATCGGATCGCTGTAGATCTTGGTAGATTGTCAATCTACCATGGTAGACTGTCAATCTACCGTGGTTGATTGTCAATCTACCGTGGTTGATTGTCAATCTACCAAGATCTACTGCGATCCGATGTTTTAACCGACTTTAAAAAAGGAGGAGGTTCTTTGTTTGTCTGTATGTTTAGTTTTTATGAATGCTGAACTGATTTGGATGAAAGGCAAACTGTTTATAGTCTGGATTAAAACAAAGGATACTTTTTATCTCGGTTAAAGGTACCCTAGGGATTTTTATTGTTTTAAAACATTGATATTAATATGTTCTTAGTACTTTTGGGAAATTTGTAAAAAAATATTGCCCATATTTATTTTTAACTAGCTTCCGACCGCGACTACATTCGAAAAATCAAATCAAAAAACAAACATACAAACGAACAGAGAACCTCCTCCTTTTTTGAAGTCGGTTAAAAATATCAGAACGCAGTAGATCTTGGTAGATTGACAATCTACCACAATCTACTGCGATCTGATGTTTTTAACCGACTTCAAAAAAGTAGGAAAAGTAGGAGGTTTTTTGTTTGTCGTATGTTAATTTTTTATGAAGGCTGAACCGATTGGGATGAAATTTGGCAAACAGTTTATAGTCTGGATTAAAACAAAGGATACATTTTATCTCGGTTAAAGGTATCCTAAGGATTTTTATTGTTTTAAAACATTGAAATTAATATGTACACACGACAGGACGTCAGGTTATACAGTTACACTACGAAAACAGCCTTTATTACGTAGGGCATAAAGGCGGTCTCAAGTCCAACGTGTATAATCTGAGGTGCCGTCGTGTGTTCTTAGTACTTTTGGGAAATTTATAAAAAAATATTGCCCATAAGTATTTATTTTTAACTAGCTTCCGACCGCGACTACGTCCGGGTGGACATTCGAAAAATCAAATCAAAAAAACAAACCTACAAACGAACAGAGAACCTCCTCCTTTTTTGAAGTCGGTTAATATATCAGATCGCAGTAGATCTTGGTAGATTGTCAATCTACCATGGTAGACTGTCAATCTACCGTGGTTGATTGTCAATCTACCAAGATCTACTGCGATCCGATATTTTTAACCGACTTCAAAAAAGGAGGAGGTTCTCTGTTCGTTTGTATGTTTGTTTTTTGAGACGATTTTTCGAATGTCCACCCGGATGTTGTCGCGGTCGGAAGCTAGTTAAAAATTTATATGGGCTATATTCTTTTATAAATTTCTCAAAAGTACTACATATTCATTTCAATGTTTGAAAAAAAATTAAAATACCGAAATAAAAAGTATCCTTTGTTTTAATCCAGGCTATAAACTGTGTGCCAAATTTCATCTAAATCAGTTCAGCCTTCAAAAAAAACATACAGCAAGACTGCAATCTGCGATCCGATATTTTCAGCCAACTTCAAAAAAGGAGGAGGTTCTCTGTTCGTTTGTATGATTGTTTTGTAGTGATTTTTCAAATGTCCACCCACGCGGAAGTAGTCGCGGGCGGAAGCTAGTTAAAAATAAATGTGGACTTCATTTTTTATAAAAATCCCAAAAGTTAGTACTATACTTTTCAATGTTTTGAAAAAAATACTATTTACCTCGAAAAAAAGGTGCCAACCCTAAGCCAGACCAAGCCAGATTGACGTAGATTGACAATCCAGCTCAATCTGATCACGCCAGATCGCGCCAGATTGCGCTAGATCGCAAACAACGTTACACATTCAATCTCTGTCAATCTTTGTCAATCTTTGTCAATCTGGCACGGTCTGGATTGTGTGTGTAATGGCTGCCTATGGTTAGCGACATCATATTCTATTCTATTCAAATTGTAGAAAATCACTTAGCTATAATAGATCCTCTTTGTGCGTGCCGCCGCTTACGTACTTTGTGCCCTAAGGCCTAGGTGATTGGTCAAAGAGTGTTAAGTGAATTTGTCCAAACCATTTGAGTAGTTCGCGCGGTGCTGTTTTATTGATGACCTGTTAGTATCACTCAAAACTGTTTTTCTACCTCAGTCTGGGTCAAAATTATCCCCAAGGGTGAAATAAACTCACATTTACCCAGTAAATACTTTGCTGAATAAAATGCGGTGGTCAGTTAATTATCTGTATTTTTCACATGTGTAAATAGTAAGTACCATATTCAAATATCAGGTTCAAAAAATAATGTACTTTGTTTAGTTACGAAATTAAATCTAACCTTATAAGGTTAGATTATCTATAGATAGATCTTTTGAGAGTCGAAAGGGCGTTAAATAGAACAGCATTTTGTTTGTCCCGAGTAAGCAACGAACGTGGGAACGTATCGACACAGGATGACCCTCGAGCCCTCGAGAAAGTCTCCCGGGGGATGGCCGAATGGCCCCCCATATACTTACGAAGATATAATCTCTCTCAACGCAAAAAATCTAATTGAGACTCTTTTGTTTCCATGCGATACACGTGACTTATCAAATGATTATCATAGCCACTGTAGTATCAATATTTATTTTGTTAATTAAGGCGCATCAAAATCCACAAAGAGATGTTAATGTAAAATATCATCATTATAATTAATACGAGAACAGAAACATTATGTTGATTTCTTTTTGCTTTGTTTTTAAGACATCAAAATATAAAAAAAACCAAAGGACGCAATAAAACAGTTTTAGAATAAGGAGTTTACATATCTACAAAGGAACGACGCATAAACATAATATTATGTTACCTATGAACTGTATCTTTGTAAACATTGTAAGTATGTTTACCTTACAGAGAACATCAAGACAGCTTTTCCACTTTGTGGCTTTTCTTTTACTTAGAGAGCAAAAGGAATGTTAAGTAGGCTTGCATAAATAATGTTATTAAATTTATGTAAGTATAATTCTTTACTTAAGTAAAAATCTATTATTTTACAAAAATAATGTAGATACATTTTAGTAGTTTAACAACAAAAGCGAGTATCCACTGTAACAGGAAAATGAGAAAAAATACTAAAAATTGATCAAAAGGTTTGTGATCGAAAACTATATTAATGTAAAGAGATAGGTATAATTTTATGAAATATTTCACGTTATAATAATGTCTGCCAACAAAGATATTGTTTTATAAGCTTTTTCTTCTTTTCTCGGTTGTCAGAATTTAGTTGTTGACAATTGATTTGTATTCTCCGATCGTTGACCGTTGAGAACCGCCTTTGGTGTTCACACAAATAATATCGGTTGTTTTCTTTTATTAACTACAAAGAAAATATTCGAAGAAAGCTCTTTTTCTGAAATGAAACGTAATTTATGATTAAATATTACTTAAATCTCGACTAAATAATAAATACTAAATAATCACACATTTTCATCGTAAAATATAGGATTAATTTCGTACCAGAATGTGCGTTCGCTTAAAGGAAAATATTCATTCGTATTCTATTCTATTCTAATAAAATAATATTTAACTAAATAACTAGCTAGTTTCCATTGTTACATTCTTAGAAATAAATGTCGGGTAGAATAATTTCTCGTTTTTATTATTTTAGTAATATGAAACGTTCTCAAAAGGAGCAGTCAGTATCAGTAACGAGGGAAAATGAGATTCTTTTTACCAAGTCAAAATTGGCAAAGTGATGAAATATCGTATCGCCAAAGCGATCGAATGGTACCGGCAATAAATCAAGTTAATCGTCGCCGGGACGAATATTGAATATTATCAATTTATCGCAGACTGTTCTGAACCAATTAAAGCACTCTTCGATTGTTTTCATCGGTGAAATTGTGGCCAAATTGGTTACATTACAGCAAAGTCTCCTTTTAGTTCAATTATGAAAATTGAACTAAAAGGAGAGATTAAGAAAATTAGAACTGACAGAGATATTTTGGTTTTGTGTCAAATCTGTATGTGTGTTTCTTCCAAGAACATTATAAATCACTTGGTTTCTTTTTGCCTGTAAAGAGCATGTAATCACTACGTTTCTTACGGTCAAAGATACAAAAACCTTTCATAAGTAGAATGCACTGTCTTTATTTATATTTATAACATATTTTCATTTGTGATAAAAAGTAGCTTCCACCAAAGAACTCACACCAATCTACCACATGCTTTGTGTAGAAATAAAATAGTTGTAAGTCATTGTTGTGAGTTAAAGATGTGAAGAACCGAAGATTGTTTTTATCGTTTTTCGGAGTGAGCACGTTGAAAATACGACTATGAAAAAATAATCACCAGTCTTTGTGTGTCAAATAATAGTTATCTGTTTATTGTTTACATGTTATTTGTTTTCAATTATTATTAATTACAATACACTCTCACTCTCTTTTGGGCAGTCGTGTAAAAAAACGGTCAAGAGTGAGTCGGACTCGCGCACCGAGGGATGATGCTGATGATGAATACCATCATTCTGAAAAGTTTACTATCTAAATCTCTAAGGACATCGTTTTATTTTTCCTGTAATCTTTACATAAACTTCTATCACATAAAATAATTTCAAATTTTTTCTCTATGCAAACTTTGGAGATAAGTGGTGTTTTTTTAATTTTTCATCTAAAGTTGAAAACCATGCGGCCTAACAAACATATTTGAATGTGCAGGCAGCGCTTTTTCATATATACCCCATATGCCCTGTAGCCTCACTTCGAATTTTTAAGACCCCATTTCAGTCCCTGATATATTTTTATATCTCTCATATTTGCAAAATAGTTGGGCAAACGAGATACGTTATCGAGATATCCAGATGTGACAGACATACTGAGTCGCACCATAAGGGTTCCTTTGTACCATTTTGGTACAGAACCCTAAAAACAATCAAAATAGATGTCAGCGGCCAGTGTGCCGGCCCGTCATGTAACCTACATGGAGAAATCCCAACATTCACAGGCTTCACTGGTAGTCTGTATCGATTAAACCCCGCCCTCGACCAGTTGCACACTGCACTCGCAACACCGTTTTAGATACTCTCATTTATTTAATTTTTGCATAACGGATTCATCCCTCTTTACTTATTAAAATCTAAACAAATCGAACGGTTACTTATCTAAATTCAAAGTTTATGTTTATGAAAATCAAATCGAAAAGAGAAAAAAATATTATACTTTGCTAAATAGTTTAATTGGAAGACTTACGTTCGTTTCTTTTTTGTTTCACGAAACGTTTGTCACGAAGCCACAAGTGTGACGACGATTCACGGCGTTCGTACTCTCAAAGAACCAGCTTTCGATTTTTAATAAAAACGTAAAAATAAATGGATATAATAATATTTCCTATCATTTTGGCGCAGGCGCATCATGGGGCCATTATTAGTTCCACTACGTTGCATTCAATACGGACGCCTTATTATTGTTTTTGCTTTCAGTGTTTTATTCTGCGCTACATTTGTAGACAACAGTCGTTGTGGCCTTTGTGTGCTACGAGAATAATTTTATTGATCTGTGCTACGAGCTACGAAAAACAATTGACTGTCATCTGTAAATATTTGAAAGATGTTTCGACAATCTTTATCTGACGACCTCCGTGGTCGAGTGGCTTTGTACGCCGGTTTTCAAGGTGTCGCCATCTCTGAGGTCCCGGGTTCGATCCCCGGTTGGGTCAATTTAGAAAACGAACTTTTCTATATTGGCTCAGGTCTGGGTGTTTGTGATACCACCGTTGTCTCTGATTTCCATAACACAAGTGCTTTAGCTACTTACTTTGGAATCGGAGCAATGTATGTGATGTTGTCAAATATTTATTTATTATTATTATTTATTTATTGATTTTGCAGTGCATAGAGAAAAGTAATTTATATTGAATTTGCAAAAACAAAAACTACTTATAAAGTGTTCCCATGATTCGGCTTCCATTCTATAGAATGAATTAACTCTTGTAATGACAAGTGCTCCAACATAATTATATGATTTCAGTTAAACAATATTTCTAGTATGCGTATGGTTCTCTTTAATAAACTGTCGGTGCTAGACTAAAATTACGCGTCCAGAATTTAACAATATCTACCTACATTTAGTTGTGCAGACAAACAAAGGTGCTTTGTGACAAACCTACAGCAAAATTAAACGGGTGCACAGGTACTCTACGTATAATAAATGGCTAACTATAACCTCCACATACAACCAGACTATTCGTATGTACGCAGTAATTAAAACGTCATTATGAGCATGTTATCAGACAAACTATGAGATTACATCGTTTGCCCCCGACATAAACAGACGCATAAACCTTCTATAATCTAATTAATGGTAACCAGTACCTTCAAAGTCATAGCAAAGCTTCGAGTTTGTGGACCTATATTCAAATTAACAGTTTGTGTCAGACACAAAATAAGTCTAACTGCCGTACTCAGAAACGTCAATTAAGTTTAATGCTTCATTAAGTATCGTGTCGTCTTTACTATCACTATGGAAAAGAAAGAGATAGCACCAATTTTATGAAACTTTAACTTAATTGACGTCTCTGAGTACGGTAGTAACTATAGCTCAGTTTGGACTGAGATTGCCGGTACTTAATATCTGTGCATGGGTTCACAGAAAAATGAGATTTGGTCCCAGCGGCTTTTTTGTCTAGTTTGTATTTTGTGCTATAGAATAAAAACTTTCAAACTAAGAGCCCCAAACCGTATAGAATCGTGTAGAACTTTTAATCAACCGAGTAATACAGACTATTGTCTACGATACATTAGTCTATGGAGGGTACTTTTATCGCCAATCCTTCAGTACCACTAAGTAATTAATATGAATAAAATGTAAAAGTAATTCGTATGTACGTACTAATTAAACCATCGTCACGAGCGTGTTATCAGACCAACCATGAGATAATATCGTTTGCCGCCGACACAAACAGACGCATAAACCTTCCATAATCCAATCCTGCAACTACGCAAACCTCGTTATACTCCCGCCGTTTTAGTGCCGACCACAATACACACACACACACTTTCAGTTGGTCTATTAAGAGGCCGACGGACAGTGAACTTCCTATAGGTACCTACAAACCTTAGCCACTCAGCTGCGAGAGACTGCACGACATTTTTTTGTGCACTTTCTTATGGCGCTGGGGCTCATCAAAACTTTTTTACAATGTACTGGGCGTAGAACAACGAATTAATGAATTGAATAATTGAATAACTAGAGCAGCGTTCTTTATTTTTAGAAAATGTCTACAACATTACAAGATTTTAGTAAAAAAATTGGATAATTCAAAATTTTGGAAATCTGATAATTTTTGTATACTTATTAAAAATATCGATCTTTTTACCATTTGTTTCTTTATTCACTCTTAAAATAGATTTAATGATGGTTCCAATGGTAATAAACACGTCATAATCGTTACAGAAATACTATAAACAATTTTAAATATAAATAACCTATAAATATCGCGCGATTGACAACAGCTGTCGCAGTTGACTGGGTAATACCAAAATGATTTGCAATTTGATTTGAGCATTATTATTTGTTCTTGATATTCGGATTAAGACGGTAATTTTCTAGGATTCTATTAAATAAAAAAATCCGAAATACTAACCCAATTCAAAATAAATTAATTACATATTTAATGCCAATTATTTATTTACGTATTTTTTATTTAATAGAACCCTCGACAAATACTGTCTTATCCGAATAATATTACAAGAAGAGTAAACTTGCAAATCATTTTTGTATTAAGTTTGTTAGTTAGGAAGTTCACTGTCCTCCGGCCTCTTAACTTCCATCTGCGTTTATGTATATTTATAACTTCATCTTTGTCAATTTGAGTATAATGGATGTTGAGGGTTACATTATCAATTTTAGAATTTTGGTTTATGCCTATAACTTATGAATCAATAATTTGCTACTACATTAAGGGCTGATTTTTTGATCCTCAGATAACAGGTATCAGTCAGTGTAATTATTACCCGAATAAAATAAAAGTATTTCAATAAATTTGACTAACTAACATATGCCAAACATTTTCAATTTGGTAGTATAATACGTTATCAAACAAATAAAGCTTTATCTGGGCATTGAAAAATCAGCCCTAAGTGTTTTATTTATTTTATGTGTAGTTATCAACTTCTAGCATACAATATGACCTAAATAAAACAATCGAACTCATGTCTCAGATTGTTACATTGAAAATAAATACTTCACTTCCTTTGATCAAAGAAACTTTATCATAACAGACTGTCAATATAACAATATTTTTTGTGCATTACAAACGTAGTCAATGAACTGGCTTCATCTCAAATCTAGTAAGTGAGAGAAAACTATCTTCATCTCTAGGCTATATACAAGGTGTTACAAAAGTACCCCTAATGCCGAATATGGTAGATAGGGACCATCAAACTGAACAACTTTTACTATGGGACCAACTCTGAAATCGCGAAAAAAAAATCAGCTGTGTCATACAAAAATTTATTACGAAAATATCAAAATGTATGAAACAGCTGATTTTTTTTTCGCGTTTTTAGAGTTGGTCCCATAGTAAAAGTTATTCAGTTTGATGGTCCCTATCTACCATATTCGGCATTAGGGGTACTTTTGTAACACCTTGTATATAGATAGTAAGAGAGAGAGCAAGCATGCGTTCCAAGCCAGAACTAAAAATCAGAGCAGTAAGTAAACTACTGGCTTGCTGTCTTACTGATACTGGCTTGGCATTCTTGCTTAAAAACTATCCTCGTGTAATTCTGACATAGACGTGCGGAAAAGCATTGGACACCATCCCTCAGTTACTGGTTAATTGCCTAATCAGCTTTCACCTCACATAATGCCTCGGTTGCTACTGAAATAAAGGATGATCCACTAGTCACAAAAAGCTGGTGTATAGATCTGGAATCGCAGTAATCTGTTATCCCCCAGGACCCATATAAATCACATCATGCGTGCTTCAAGAATACTGAGTAGATGGTGATTTAAAAGTATACAATGCATACAACCCCGGAAAACTAAAAAAACCCCTGAAAACAGGCACTTTAAAATATTTTTTTAATGATAAACTAACATAGTAGCAAGTACCCTAGACCTAAATTGTGTTTTGCTCGATTACGAAAAAAACAATAGTCTATTTGCGTCTAGGGTGCAAAGTGATGACAAATTACTGTGCAGTTTTTCATACAAAAAAAAAACATAATTTTACGAGTTATTATGAAACACCCTGTATATTTTATAAATGGGATGTGTTAGAGACAATCGATATACTGACTGATCTTACTGACAGGCTCGTGGTACGGTACCTGCCACAAAATTATATATCTTGTGGTACTTATCGATGAAGATCTACCACCTACACTACACACTGCGCATTCTGCCCACGTGGTCTTTTGTGCCATATTCTGTCAGTGGTGGTATCAATCATTCATGTCATGCTGACGTTGTTTTTTGGGTTACGTACCTAAAGGGTAAAACGGGACCCTATTACTAAGACTCCGCTCAGACGGACGTCTGTCTGTCTGTCCGTCTGTCACCAGGCTGTATCTCATGAACCGTGATAGTTAGACAGTTGAAATTTTCACAGATGATGTATTTCTGTTGTTGCTATAACAACAAATACTAAAAAACAGAATAAAAAACGTGACTTTTTTTGCTCGTTTTTACTTGGTATTGATAACGGCAACATGTAGACGCCTAAAATAAAACAAATATTTATGAGAAGCTCCCATACAACAGACATTATTTTTTTGCCGTTTTATAGATTAAGGTATACGGAACCCTTCGTGCGCGAGTCCGACTCGCACTTGGCCGGTTTTTGAACGATATCATGAGCAATTATGCCTTTCGGAGACAATACTCTCATTGCTTTAGTAACTAAATTTTAAAGTCTATTTATACACAGAATCTCTCTCCGGAATGGAGAATTGTGTATGTTTGACACGTTAATTCCGTTTGACGTAACTCCACACTGTATTTTGAAGGTCGGTAATAGCGTTGACTGACGCTTCGAACTATAGTTGATGGCGGCAATAGCTATTGTGTGCAAGTTTACTACGCCTAATGGACATGTGCAACTAAAACAATAGCCGTTGTTCCATATCAGACTTATATAGTGGTGGCCAGATAATTAGGGACACCAGTCGATTTCCACACAAACAAGGTAACTTTGAAGCTTTGTTTCGCTGCTAAGGATTGATCTAGCTGTAATCTGATGAGGGCCATATATATCTATATATCTCTTAGAATTCTGATCAGTTAGGTGTGTATAGCGATCTGAATCTCCTCCATTCACTCCCTGGATGGCCATCATCAGATCACAGCTAGGTCAATCCTTAGCGGCGAAACAAGGCTTCAAAATTACCTCGTTTGTATGAAAATCGACTGGTGTCCTTAATTATCTGGCCACCAGTGTAGCGTTTACTGAAAGTTTACCTTGAAAGTTCGTAATTAGATACATACCAGAAATCCAAATTCTATTTTATCTACGGCAAATCGTACAGGAAGGAAACATCTGTCTAACTAAAAACTACTTTGTGAAAGCAATTTCATAATATGTGTCCTTTCAAATTCCGTGCAGCTAAAACAACGCTTTCCTTCTTAATAGAAACTCGAGAAGACAAGTCATAATGTAATAAAACGTCTACATTAAAAAAAATAAGATAGGTACTTTTACACTTAATCCAAAATAAGTTAGCTTAGCTTTATATGAACATATTATTAAAGTAGTAACAGCTCGAGTAGTAATTAACGAAATTTGCAAAACCTTAACTCGCAGTTAAGAAATGGTATAACTAGCAATACCTTAATATACGTATATTAAAATACTCGAGCGTTTTTCTACGGCCTTATGAAAAACGGTAACGAGTCGGCGTAAGGACCGTGAATGCTAAATGACTGCGCCCATCGAAAAAAACTGCTGAAAGCTCAGCTCTCCTCAGCGCGTTATTTCTGCTGCTTTTTTATATTCCTCCTATACTTCCGTTCTACTCGGCATTTTATAAAATATCGTTTGGACGCTAAAGTGTATAGATAAGATAGATGTATAAAATGTTAAACCTTATAATAATCGAAAGCTATTTAATTTTAGTAAACAGTGATATGAAAATAATATAATAGACAGTCCCATCCAAATACTAAACTATCCTAACTACCAACGATCCTCATACTGGTGACAATATTAAATAATACGTCATCGTTATCGAGTTATAAATAACATTTTGACGTATTTTAAGATTACAAAGTTTGTTATACAACGCAATAACCTTATTTCACTTTTTCATACCAATAGAGACAGGGTGTTGTGACAGCGATAAGAGAATTTACCGTTTGATGATTTCGGTATACGATCGCGGATATTTAAAAGGGTTCAATATATCTTGATGTAAATTGCTCTCCACTTTTAGGATTTCGCTCCGAATTTCGAGGTTTTATACGAGGTGTTACAAAAGTACCCCTAATGCCGAATATGGTATATAGGGACCATCAAACTGAACAACTTTTACTATGGGGCAAACACTGAAATCGCGAAAAAAAATCAGCTGTTTTATACATTTTGATATTTTCGATTTTAATTTTTGTATGAAACAGCTGATTTTTTTTTCGCGATTTCAAAGTTGGTCCCATAGTAAAAGTTGATCAGTTTGATGGTCCCTATATACCATATTCGGCATTAGGGGTATTTTTGTAACACCTTGTATACCTAGTGGTATATACAGGTCCCATTTATATCCGTACCGTCCATATCTATGAAATATACTCCGAATGCTCACAACTGGCGAATCCGTACGTTTGTCCAAAATAAAATTCCATGACGTGCATTTTCCATCCAGTTCCAATGAATTACTTACTGAAAAAGAAGACCGAATGTTGCCTTTTAATGAAAAATGCCTTTTAAATATGTAACAGAAGGGAAATTTTGAATGAATATAATAAAATGTATCTAATTAAAACGTAAAATTCTTTGAAATTAATGAGGATACCGTACCGTTACCGTACCTACTCAAATCGATTAAGAGGTGTGTTGTAATGGTTTTTGAGTTCATATTCAACTTCGTTGTTTATACCAATTTGTGCCAGTCCTCAAATAATGAAAGTTGTTAGTTGTAATTGTTCTTAATTTGGCATCTCCATAGTAATCGCGAGGCGTATTAAGCCGCCCCGCAATTATCACGGAACAAACGAGCCCCGCCGACCTCAAGCAAATTGCTGCGCCTCAGCCTTACGCCTAAATAACGCAAATAATTACTAACAATAGTTGGGGCCGATGTCTCACATCATTACCACACTGTGTATTTACTTGGCCTAGTAGGTTCACAAAATAGACAGACTATAAGTTAAACTTAGAACTAATACGCGCGCTCGAGCAACGCACAAGCACCGACACTGTAAAACCGGAATCTCAGACAGTGCTGCCAGATATTTATTTATTTATTATTTATTTATTTAGTATTTAGGATTTATAATGTAGATCTGTATCATGTCATCAAAAAATCTGTATAAATGTATTATTTCTATGGCAATTATAAAATAAAAATCTGTATTCTTACAAAATTCATACAGAATTTAGACAAGGAAAATCGGTTAAAATTTGTATGAAAAGCTAGTTCATATCGATCAGTACATTTTAATGAAAATTTGTACATATTACAGATAAATCTGTATACATCCGAAGGTCACGCATCCGAGGTGAGGGAACTTTTGCTGCAGCAACTTCGAGTAAGATAACAAGTAAACAATTGGAAGATTAATCAAATTAAAATTAACTAATTAGTCAATTTTTGATTTACTTTGACAATGTTCCATCCCATTCTTATCGCGCGCGGATTATAACTTATGAATTTTAAAGTTTTCTTTGTCACATTTTCGGCCTATCTTAAGGATCTCTACATTTGCTTACGTAACGGAAACAAGTTTTTGTTTTTCTTTCGACACAGTTTCATACTAAAATATTCACGATAACAGCAAAGGTTTATAAAAAATCCCTATTTAATAGCAATTTCAATGTAAAGTAGGCAAATTAATACTTATTTTCTATCCAAAGTAACCCAGGAGACGAGTTCAATTTTACACCAATTTGATGATTTGATTTCCTCCGAGACGTCCTTTACTTTTATTACCGATATAAATCTTGACTTTCATATTACCTATTTGGTATTTCGTTTAAGAATTTAATATTTAAAAATATAATACTGATGAAAAACCATTAAAAAGACACTATGTTTTAAAAACAAAAAATTTTTTTTTTATTGAACAAATAAAAATTTAATGAAATAAAAGTCTTTTTATGAAAAAAATTATAAAAATAAAGGTTTATGTTTTAGGTAGCTACCGCAGCTATCTAAAATATTTTGTGATTAAAAAATAGCTTTTATCATTTTCCCATTTATAATTTAAAATTTCCGCCCAGTGAAGTGAGGTTCGAGTTTGGTTACAGAATCGACAAGCAGCTATCACAACAAAAAACTGAACATTAATAAACGATGCTTCGAAGCTGTTCCGTATGTTCAAGTTCCGGATGTAAGCTGTTCCGTAATGAAAATCAGCGACCGTTTTGTTTGTGCACCAAATCATAACGACCGACGGACGATCGCATCCAGAGGAGGCAATCCAAATATTCCCGAATGCGAGAGCTTGTTCAAACACCTCGACATAATATTTGTATTTGTCAAGTGATGGGAAAAAGCTTTGATTAGGAAATGTTGACAAAAAACTTACTACGACGGGAGACAACTATCGAGTAGTGTTTGAGTTGCATGCGATATCTTCGAAGTTCCGTGACAGACAACTTCGATAAGTATTGTTGAAGAAACTTCTCTAGATATTGGTTATGCGTTCCACTGATATTACTTGTGTTTATATTATTTAGATATTTGCTTTGACTCATAGATACTTACATGTTTTTGTAAGAATTTTGCCCGATTCTTTGTAACTACAAGTATTTTAACATATTTTGTTTTGTTATGTAAATATAATTTTATGTTCATTAAAGAGAATAATTTTCATTTAATATTCACTACGTAATACCACAGTCGGTAGCTCAGCGGTCAGAGCATTGGACCGGATATCCAAAGGTCCAGGGCCGGATTTAAGGGAGGGCAACCGGGGCAACCGCCCGGGGCCTCCACAAGAGAGGGGCCTCCACAAGAGAGTGGCCTCCACATAAATTGATATTAAAAAAAGAATCTTATATACACAACGAAAGAGTACCTACCTAATATTACGATTTGAAAACATATCTAGTAATTTTGATTTTAATATTATTTATTACTAGCGGTGTGTGTCATTTATTTTGTGCCATACGACTAAATAAATAAATGATTGAAACACTTTGTAGGAAAAATATTATACAAGGTATACATTTTGATATTTTCGCTTTAAATTTTTGTATGAAACAGCTGATTTTTTTTTCTGATTTCAGAGTTGGTCCCATAGTAAAAGTTGTTCAGTTTGATGGTCCCTATATACCATATTCGGCATTAGGGGTATTTTTGTAACACCTTGTATAACCTATTTGAAAAATAATTAGGGGTATCCACTCCCTTGTTGTCCCGGGGCCTCCACACCTCTAAATCCGGCCCTGCAAAGGTCGCGGGTTCGATTCCCGTCCGAGAACATGATCTGGTGCGAGTCCTATTTTTTCTAGTATATTATTTAGTATTATATAAAAATAGCATTGTGAATGCTTAAATCTCAAAATTTAAAAAGTAATACCACAGTGTTAAAAACTTAGTAATACTGAGACCAAGACATAGGTAGGGGTACAGAGTAGGACATAGGGTACCTTTCATCCCGAACAAATAATTGAGGGATAGCAAAAAAACTTTCCACGCAGACGAAGTCGCGGGCGGTCGCTGGTACATTTTATTTAATTCGTCCCGTTCGTAGAATAATAATAGCCCTTTGGCCAATCAACACCTGCATGTTGCGTGCGGTTCACCTTTTTTTGTCGAATTCAGGTAAAATTTTGGTGCAATAAGGATTGAACTTTGTGTGAAACTCTTATATAATCAACAATGTGTCCTGGACCCGTGTAACGTGCAGTATTGATGGACAAAGAATCTACGTGAATGCAAACAAAATAGCGGCAGGTATCCGAGCTATTGTTTGTTACAATATCGCCAGAGGCAAATGTATGAAAAAATGTTCAATATAATATGTGCGTCAGGAACAGGGCTGCCAACTTTTGATGGCAAAAAAGTTAACAAAAATATAGTAATGGTTATTCAAATAATTTGTATTAAAGATTTAAATATGAAATTGCCGTTTGTATGGAGAATTTTAAAGAGATTGCATTTTCCATATTAACATTTTCTTTACTTATTTAACAACCATGAACGCTAATGTTCTAAAATTTTTATGTACAAATGTTTAAACACTAAGTTAATTAATGACACATGTGATAGTGAAAAAAATAAGTATCGGCTAAGTTACAACAAGAACGGAATAGGCGGTTGTTTCTGCTAACATAAAAAGTCTCTTAGGGTGCTGCTTTGGTATGCCCTAACTTGTAAAATTTTTTCACCTGAAAAATATAGTAGTTTTGCCTACTATATACTCGTAGTATATTTTTTCAAAATATAGTAATCGAGCCCTCGATATAGTAGCACACTATATTATATAATAGGGTTAGCAACCCTAAGTCAGGAACATCAGGAATGAGGCATGTAAAGAATATTTTATTAAGTACAATGATTTCTTTTCATACTCAACACAGTAGCTTTTCGGAATATTTAATTTGCCGTCAAAACTTCCACGATGTTCACTGTGATATAGAAAGCACGCATATCCTATGTGATAAAGACTACCTACATTGTTTTTTTTAATTTTCGCAAAAGAAACATAATGAAAAGCTCTCCCGTCTTGAGACTGCCAAGTAGTAGACGTCGTACTTTTGAAATGTTCACCTCTTTTCTCGCCTATATAGCGCGGGGTTTTCAAGTGGCACACTTTTAAGTGTTGTTAGCACCTGTGTACTGTGTTTGTAGCAATTTGCGGGGCAAATTGCTAATGCGCCTGGCAGCCATTTTTTTTTACCTCAAAAAAGAAAAACAATTGTAAATTGTAAAAAAAATGATGTTAAATACAACCTTGGTTCAGATGGACATCTAAATTCTACATTTTCGGAAAAGAACCCGTGACCGCGATGGCTTTTGCTTGACTTGGGTTTTCAAAATAGTTAGGTAAGTACAAAGTTCACTTCATTACCAACATTAAATATTAAAATGCGAAGCCTGGGACTTCAGCTGCTGGGACGGCCATTATAATAAGCGCTACTACTGCAGATACGCCGGACACGGTCGGACATACGCCGTACATTGTCCGTGAACTATTATAAATTTAAATGAAACCTCTCTAGGGTTGCGACTTGCTAATTTTATGACGTCATTGAATAACATAATACTACTGAGAATATCAAAAAGGGTTAAGAAGGATCCCGAAATGTGCTTACGTGGGTTGAACAATCGGAATACGTTTTGTTCGTCGCAACTTAAAATGTCTTTGGGGACAGATCAGATGAATCTGGGAGGCTTTTATAAGAGAAACATTTTTATTCTTTATTTTGTTGAAAGCTTTCTCTTTGAATGTTCAATTAAGCTCGAACCATTTATTTTCATTTACAAGTTAAAGAGGATGCACTTAAATGGTAAGTCTAAGTTAAAAACTCGACGATATCACATTTGGCCACTGTCAACTTAAATAAATATAACACTATTGTACCCTATTTTATCAGATACAATATTGGTATCATTTTGGCCGGAAAATGTTGGCTTTCCGTCAATATGACGAGGGTCGAACGTGCTCGAAATTACGATAAAACGATCACGCTCTAAGTTAACTATAAAAAATTGTAATAAATAATAGTGATACTATTGTACTATTATTTATTTTGATATTTTAAAAAGGTACTCAACATAAATCAATAAAAAAATCCCCTAGCTTATGATACCTCATAAGATAAAATATTAACCTCCTGTTTCACAATTAAAAAGTAAGTTTTGAGTAGCTTACTTGACAATTATTTGACATACTTATCATATCACAATTGTCAATATTCAGGACTTACTTCTTGATTGTAAAACAGGCCCTTAAAGTCGTAAATAGAAAATGCAGTTATGACTTCACTGACTGCTCAGGCCCACAGTTTCTGCACCCGATAGCACCTATTAGTTTATTTAAAAACCGGCCAAGTGCATGTCGGGCCACGCGCAGTACAGGGTTCCGTAGTAACCTTATACCATACCATATGGCTGTAAACTTAAATATTTACTCCCTCTTTTACACAACTAACGGCTATAACATGGAACTGAGCCGAATGTGTTTCAAATTATCTGACAGGTCAGCTATCTGAACTAAATCCAGAACCAGTGAAAGGAGTCTGTTGAATTGACCCTCTGAAACAAATTACATCTGCTATTACCTATGTATCTACCTTCTCTCTTTATCTTCTTTCCTCGATTGTACCCAAAAGAGATGTTACGGGCACGAGCTAAAATAATTCAATCATTTATCTACCAGATACTGTTTATCTCGTTAAGCTGTTGGCAACCTTATCGCCAGTTGTCAGCGAAAGGTTCCGCTTTGGGGATCAAGTTGTCGCCTACAAAGAATACCACCCTAGGGTGTTTGTGTGACGTGGCGTTAACAAACGATCTACGAGAATGCGGAATTGACATACTTGTAACTTTAGGCCTTTTAGGCATGTGGAATTCAAACGCAGTAACGCGGCCATGTGATGTTGCGATCGACGGTGCGGCGGACGAATTTTCACGTGGTTAGTTTTATACGAAAATATTATGAAAGCGCTATACGTTAATAAATAGTTCAAAATTAAAGTACATATAACTGCATAGTATTTTTATTTCAATATTGCATCCTGTTATGAAAGGGCAGTTAAGGACAAGATAATCAATAGGAAAGTTAACTAAAAAATAAAAGTATCATTATTCTATATTCATTGTTACGGTTCCCTAACATTGCCCAAGAACTAAGTAGAAATGTGAAATTAAAATATATTTAATTTTGTGAATATATTGTGATTTGCGTTTTATTTCGAGACCACTAGAGATAGAAGAAAGATATTTCACATTCATCGAGTTTATAAAATATTATCCTTCTGGCTCACTAAGATTAATGGGAAGCGCCAGAGTGCCTGGAATAGATGGGAATTATTTCCCTTGCAATTCAATTTGCAGATTTTTAAAATCTTTCATGTAGAATAGATAGAATAACAACTTTATTATTAACATTCAAAAGTATTCTTCATGTTTAATACAGGCCATATTCCCATAACTATTTAATTGAAATTAATTTACATACTTGTTTTCCTTAGAAACTTTAGTAAAAGGTAGGAATTTATATTTCTTCATATTTTCAACAAAAAAATCTGAAATTGTGTATCTAAAAGGACCCAAATAGACGAAAATGCATGGCTTACGGTAGGTAGGTACCGACTTATTCTATTTCTGTTTCTTGTTGACAATATAGCTTGCTTCATACTTAAGAAAAAGCTAAATTTTAGGCTTTTGTTTTTCATAGCGCTCAGCAGACATGTGTCGGTGCAGTGAACTCTGCCGAGCAGATGGTGCGCAAGAGCATCGCACACGTGCATCGTCGCAGCACGTGTATCAACCTCCGTTCACACCAATATTGGACCTTAATCTTAAGAGTTAAGGCGCAAATTCCATCGAGAAAGGCCGTGAAGGGTTCATGTCAAGCTGAAAAGGAAATGACATCGCTTAGTGTATTTTTTGTTGTTGTGTTTTTGCTATCTCTTTTTTAATTTGACTAGGTACGCATTTTAGATGATCTTCAAAGTGATAAGATCTAATTAAATGTATTTTAGTCCAGTAGATATATTGGATTCGGTTACCTACTGAAAATTTTGCTAGTATCTAAAACTTCTTAATTATTTTAAGATAGATAGATTCAATAGATCTTTAGCAGGTTAGCACTTAAATTATACTTCAGGCCTTATTTTCTGAAAACCATACTAAAGAACAATGTATTTAAAAGAATAATAAAAATAAATAACATAAAATATAAGTAATGCTTCACGTTGTTGACATATTTTAGGGTTACAACTTCCAACAGGAACAGTTTCATTAAAGTATTATTATAATGGTTTATAAATTTATTTACCAAATTCGTAAACCATTATAAAATCGTGAGCTTGCGATTCCATTATTTCGCTATTAAATCTCCCATCAGGGCAGTAACAGGCCTTTTACAATAGAAAAAAGAACTTGTACATTTGGAAAAGCAAGTGAATTGAAATGTTGACGGCCTCACAGCGTTTCATCTTGATAATAATTTCCATTTCGTGTCCGAGGCTCCGAGCTTTTGATCATTGCTTTGCTTATTGCTACGGTGCATGTATAGATCATTGAAGCTACGGTGTAACGCTTTCTTTTCTGATGTTATTAGTTATTACTTTTATTGCAATTATGAATAAAAAGAAAAGCGAGAAATCGTATGGATAAGATGTAAAAAAAAAGTAAACTACGTTCATTTCTAGAAATAAATTTATAGAATATATTATAATAAATTAAAAGATTATACAATCTATCTAACATACATACCCGAAAATGGTGGCTTTGGGCATGTTCATTTATAGTTGCATTATATATTTGTGCGCGCATACATTTGTTTTTTTTTTATGTTTGTATAGAAATCTTCTTAAATATTTATGTCAGTTTCCCTCAACAAAAGTCCAATATACATTCATAAAAGCAGTACTTCCTCACCGTAAAACATATCTTCCTTAGAAAATATTCCATTCAGAACTTTTTCGTTTGTCCCCGCGGACGATACCGGCATTTTCATAAATTCTCAATTGTCTTAACTTAAAATAAGATAGTCCCCTCGCAGTCAAGTGCTTGCACTGTATAATACGCATGTTTTATAAATGTAAAATTATATTTATTTGTTAATTTCATCTTATGATTAAGACTGCAAACATAATGATCAGTCTGTGGAGTTGGAGGCAGATGTTTTGATGTGATTGACAACTGGCCGACTTATACCGCGCCTGGCAGCTGGCAGCTGTTCCTTTGAAGAATTCAATAAGATCTGTTATTAGTACCGCTTCATACTAGTTCGATGCGAAGCTTTCTTGTTCATTCAAACAAAAAACATTGGCGTGTAAAAGAGTTACTTAAGATTGTAAGGACAAGAAGGGAAAAAGATGAACCTATACCTACGCGTCCTATAAACAAATAGGTATCACAACATAATAATAAAAAACTAAACAAAACATTAACCGAGAGTAGAACAAAAAGCCATCGAGAGGTCTGTTGTCTTCAAATACAGTGGAGCAAAATTATTTATGATAGATAGGCTGTGTTGAGGACCTGGTATTACGTACGTGGTTAGGCGGAGTGCATGATCGATGGAACGATTTAAATTCATAAAACTTTCACACATTTTGGGGAAAGATAAGTCTCTTTGTTCCCCGCCATTAATTTCACGTTTGTATGTGAGTGAAAAATGAGAAATATCCGATGTAAATTATGAAAAATTTTATATGTGGACTTAGTTTTCATCGAAATGACAATGACTGAATTTAAGAAGTTATGATAGTTAAGAATGGTATTGGAACAAAAGGAACAGGAAGGGATGCATTTTTTTATTTAAGGCTTGTATGTAGGTAGCCCGTATTATACAACATGTTACAAAATACCCCTAATGCCGAATATGGTAGATAGGGACCATCATACTGAACAACTTTTACTATGGGACCAACTTTGAAATCGCGAGTCCCATAGTAAATTTATTCAGTATGATAGCCCCCTATCTACCATATTCAGCATTAGAGGTTATTTTGTAACACGTTGTATATAATGTAAAAATAATAATAAAACAGTGAGATGCATTAGTATTTCACTTAACTACATTCATTACGTTCAATTAAAAAAAATTCTCATCTCTGAGACAATTAAATAATGTGCACGAACTAATGGTCCCTCGCTCGGGTACAGGTCTCGCTAATTAATTAATTTAAGACCAGGAGACCAATAAGTTCTTCAGTTGATTATAAAATTCCCCAAACTCAATCTACAAAAAAAAGTTTTCATGCAAGTATAGAACCAGAAATAAAGCGCAATGACAGTAGGTCGTTCTGAAAGAAACGCTTCAACAGTAATTTTGCAAGAAAGTTTCACTCCTCCCATCTCGAATTTAATTTCATTAGGGCTGTCTTCGCTTAAATCGTGAATTACGGCATTTATTTAAAGTCTGTGAGCCTTTTCGTGCCAAAACGCTTCAATGTTAACATTCATTTAAAAATTGTATGCAAAGATTTATCTTCAAACTTAAGGGGTGGTATTTATAGAAGGAACAGATACATTTCATTTTGAGAAAATAATCAGATATAAAATGTTATCACGGTTTTAAAACCAGTGTAGAGTACTAAATAGAGGAATAAATAAATAATCTCTGAATTGCATATGCATTACGTTGCCGTTGTTTCAGCGAGTGAACCAGTGAGAGAGAGAGCTCTCCCGAAGCAATTGTTTTGCGGAGTTAGTTCCCGCTATCAAAAGTGCAGCGAACTGACTCTGAAGATGCAAATTTTTAATTTGTCTATTTATAAACACCGTTAGTTGCATTATCAGACAAAAGCGATGAAGTTTCATTATGTTTCACGTGTTTAAGGCATTAGTGACTGAATTTAAAGTAAAATAATTAAAAAATAATTTTTAATACAGCTGTGGAACTACATAATAATATTATGTTGCTTCTGATCAAGGATTCAAGTTGCGAAGCTCAAGGTTTTGTGAAGTTATCATTTACACCTACAACACATGTAAATTAAAAGACATGTTTAATAAAAGCTCCACCAATTTTCATTCCAAAGCACTAGATATTTACTATCTTCGCTCTAAAACAGAACAGATAACTGGCAACAACTTCATGGAGTGCTCATAATTTGGCGAATAGTCGAGCACAAGCTTATTAAGGCTTATAACGTTGCTCTTGATGCGGTGCCAGTAGTGAGTGTACAGAATATATTAGAATATAACCGTACTGAAACCGGGAGAAACCGCTGCCGTCTGAGCGGGATAGACAGTTTGACGTGAAGCTTTGAAACCTGGTAACTTAATATTATTCCTCCGAATATTGAATAAAACCAGATTTTTATTCAATCAAAAATTTTGCGCTACTGACTACGCTACGACCGAGCTTTTCCGAAGCTGGGTAGACAGACACTAATTTATTTCGTGTGATTACTTAAGTTAAGCGTCCGCTTAGTGTAACAAAAGCTTGAAGTACATCCATCATGTAAATTGAATCCAATCTCGTGAAGTTATAAACTAGATTAACATAGCTGTAACAAAGTGGAGTGTTAAGTAAACTCAACGAAAGCAGTCGATTGAACAAATCTGTTGAACTACCAATTAAGGCTTTTTAGATTTTTTGTGCTCAGGGAAAACAAATACGAACATGAATATTTGATCAGTACCCTTAGCACGAACATCTATCGAGAATAGAGTAATTATCTATGAGAAATTTCATTTCGCTGTTTGGCGGTAGATGGCGCTGTACAATTTCCCATACAAAATTACTCAAGCGAATGTTTTACGCGCGTTATTTTTTTCGACAGCTGTTCGTTCTAAGGATACGGAAACCTTTCTCTTCATGACTATATTAAATCCAGCTTTAAGTAAGCGACGCGCTATCGTACTAAGGTTATCACACACGCCCTATCTCTCAGCGTCTCGTCCGTTGACTGAAATGTCTTATTTAGTCAAAAGTCAGAGGTCAAAACTCTTCACACTTACCCGTAGACAGCAGCGGCGCCGGCGATGGCCCCGCCGCACTGCGCGGCGACGTAAAGTGCGGTACGCAGCGGCGTCACGCGCCGGCGCAAGCACAGCGCCACCGACACGCCGGGGCTCACGTGTGCACCTGCCATATAAAAATTTAAAATATAAACTTTAATAACCAGAAGAAATACCTATACCTTCCAATTCGGAAGGTTGCACAGCAAAGTGGCAAACAGAACGCAGAAACATAATAATGGTGTTGGAACGAGTAACAAAACTAAGTTCAATTGAAACACACAGACAGCAGCAAAACATAATAAATGTATGAATCTGTCGTAGCAGCTTGCTACGACAATTCTTAGTGGTCGTAGACGTCGTAGTACTTCTTGCAGATTCTATTATTATTATAGTTTTCACCTTTTCTAAGAAGTAATTACTAAAAGATTGTAGTAAAAAAAAAAGATACAAGGTTTTCTGTCACAAAATAGTGTTATTTAGAGTATTCCCAACAAAAAGAAGGTATGATGTACTGTACATAGACATATTGATTTACCTTATATCAAAAAGATTTGTATCAAAAGGTGGACCGAATAATACGGAGGCCTAACAGTAACATCCGGTGCAGTCCTTTGTTACGTGTACGTCTAAAGGCAGGTTGTTTTTCATCAAAAATCAGGTAGCAACATAAATAGGGTGGTGACGGTATGTACGAGTATACCGGCGGCACTGGAATAACAAATGTTTTCGCCTAAATCCAGACGGTTTAGTATGCGGCGCGAACAACCCTGTCGTGACGAGAATTGTGCAAGTATTGCTAAATTGGTTTTTATGGAAAAAAGTTTATTATTCGGCGATTAGTTTTATAGGCCTGTGTGGCAGTAATGGCGAATGTTTTATGATCCACATTTTATGATTCTGTCTGCTACAGCCTCCTAACGTTAGCTGCAGCAACAATATACAGGGTGTCCCAAAACTTTGTCTGTAAAAAAAGACAGGCAATTTTATTGAAAGAAGACTTAATTTTGATTTTAGAGTTCCATGCATTCATTTTTTTTTATTACTGTGTGGCCCCCCGTGTGGCAAAGTTTTGGGACACAGTTTTGTTTTATACTGATAAAGAATCTCGATTTGAGAAATATGTAGATTTTCCATATGATAGAGTATAAGCAAGTTATATATGATTTTTTAGGTAGGCGCGCAATAGCGGCAGTCGTCTTTGACTCGATATAAAACAGTTTAAACTAAAAAATATATGAAGTTAGTCGTAGCGTAGTCGTAACTACTGAATTTCAGAGTCGGTTTAAAAACAACGATACGAAGTATGTTTTAATAGTTTTATGTACTTACTTACCCAGGTACTAGGTATGTTTTATGGATATTCAATAAAAACAACAACGCATTAACAAAGAAAACATCTATCAATGCAAACAGACAAGGCAACACCAGAATTAACATTTGCAACTTAATCAGAAGCTGAATTATTTATACGGACTAAATGTCACGTGGAGAAAAATAGCCAACAGCCGCAGCAACAACAAGGTCGGACAGGTCGTCGGAAAATGTATCGTATCCCCTTAGGTTAGAGTTCAGGACCTATGAAGGAACTCTTATTTTCCCTTATCTCGGAAAACATTGCGCATGGGGCCAGTTTAGGAAGCTCCTGAAATCCGATAATGGACGGTGTCCTTTATTCCTGTGGTTTCAAAATAACCCGCATGTTTTTATTTGTATGAAAAACTGCAAAGTGTCAAACAAGATGCAAATAGACTATTGTTTTCGCTAATCAATCCCATTAATGAGCAAAAACACAATTTAAGTCTAGGGTTGCCACTATGCAAAGATTTTATTTTGAATTCGGAAAATTCTTATAAACCCTGAAAACCGTCACGTTTTCCGGGGTTGTATTGTATGCATGGTACCCATTGTACCATATTCGGCTTTATGGTTTTTTTGTAACACGTTGTATAATAGTGTCAATTTTAGACCTAGAAGGTCACCATCATGAAGGTGGCATATATGCATGCATTCTAGTTGTTATGTACTCGCACGTATATTTTTTTTTAAGTATTACCTTACCTTTAGTAAGTAAATAAACAGTTTGTATTAGTCATACTACACGGTAAATAAACATTAGTTTGTTTTGTTCGTCCTTGTTACTCGAGCTAACGACGACTAGAATTTTACTTCCACAGCATTGTTTGTAATAACAAAAGTACTCGGAAAAGTAATTCGTTTCTCTATGTTCCGAAACAGAAAACACGATTCACTTAATCCGAGTTATTAGGGAGGGAAAACACCGTCCTTTAGTACACTTCACGGCAGTTCAAAACCAAAACACAATAAGCCACATTTGGAAAATTTTACAGGACAACAGAAATGTTTAGCTCTGTCTTAAGCATAAAAACATGTCACAGAAACAAAATCAAAACCTAGCAACACCACGTAACACCCATTGTCTCATACTGTTTTGATTGTGTTTCTGAGTCATAGTGTGTTTGTTTTATGCTATTTTGTCACTTACTAGGTTTTACTACAATAATTTAGGTTCTAGGCGTCTCGTAGCGCTACGAGGATCAAAAAAATATTTTTTCAAGTTGTGCCTTTGTGTTTTGCCTGACTCTGCGTCTCCGCGATGACAAATGCAGCTGCTCTGTCTATGTTTATTTCAGTTTCCAAGCGTCCGAAAGCTGTCGAAAAAGTACCTATGTGTTATATCTGTTCTATTTGTGTTTATTTTGAAATTTTGCTTCCAATTACTCAATTTAAAGTTTAATTTTGTTCGCCACTAGTTGCGCCATTCCCAAAGGCACTCATGTACAAAGAAATACCTACCATGCAATGCAATGATCCAATTCGAGCCCCAAAAGCACTTTATAAGCTCACCGAACTCGAAATTCAGTAATATAAGTGTACCTAGGGAAGTAAGTTAATGATTCATGAAATCAGCTAAATGTACCTAGTTTTATATCGTAAATATGAAGATTACGTAATAATAATTAAGTCTCTATCATAACATACCTAAGTGATGTTACGCCATTTTCTCAAAATTTTTAAATTAATATACAAATAATCAACAATAAAATAAATGCCGACACATCAAAATTTTACTCACATGAACACAGTGTTTGTTTTTTTTAACACCTTTTTATAATGGCAATAAAGTAAGTTTATCGCTTCCAATTTCCAACCAACTTCCAACACAGCTCATAATTTATTCACTTGTTTGAAAAAATACCTTTGAATTTGAGTCAAGTGTGAGGCAATAAAAATATTAATGATAAATAACTAACTCGAGTTTAAAGTTAGACTTAGGAAGCACAGATAAAATAATAAAATATTATAAAGGACCTTATTTCTAAAATCCATGCAAAATATCCAATATCACTTTGTGCCAAAATTAAAATTAAGAAAATACGTAGAGTTCTCAACTCAAATCGCTTGTGGAAGCCTTGCCATAGAAACTTTATCTACTGTCTAGTTTAGTAGTGACTAGTCACTAAACTAGACTCTAGCTAGTGTATCCAGTCATTAGTGGAAATTAGAGCCGTTTCGCCGGAGATTTACTGTGTTTGCGACACGGTGTTGTAGTATTGTCTATATGTCATTGGTAAGTATTATATTTTACATTAATAATAATAATAATTCATTTATTTCGGAATCATATTAAATATTGTCTATATTTTGGAATTCGGGGATATTTTATTACAATAAATAAAATGTTCCTAAATTTGTAGGTAAAGCTAACAATAATGTTGATCTACTTAACGGCTTTCATTTGAGACTAAACTTTTGTCAAGATATTGATTAAATTTTCAGTCTTTTCTACTCTAAAACGGAACTCACTACAGAAAGACAACACTATAGTTTTGTTAGGCTGCAATTTCCTATAAAATGGAGGTTATTTCCCTAGAGAGTAGTAGTGATCCAAATCCAAATCTAATATAAAATTTAGCTAAAAAGAAACTGAACTCATGTTGAAAGAAACTTACAACAGTAACTTTTAAAAGCTGAATCAAACGATTCAGTAAGTAATTGCTTAAGCTTCTAGGCATTTCTATATTTAAAAAAAAAACTTAAGTAGGTACTCATTTTAGTTAAGATTAGGTAAAGCTCAATGTTTTTTTATCTGATTACTTAAATTAATAAAAAACAGAGATCAGCCCGATGTTTTGGCCATGTTGCATCGGTCGTGATCATGGGCTGACTCACGGGTAGGTGTGTAAATAAATACGTATCATTGTAATTACGCATACGTTAAAATCTGTAATTTTATTTAAGTTAATAACAAGACAATACACAGACAAAAACGAATTCGAAAATGTACAGGCACCCTAATGTCGCATGCAAGTGTTGTATCGTCAAAATTAGTTCAATTGTGAATAAGAGTCGGGCGACGAATACACCTCGCATCATTTTTAATACTCGATAATTTAAAGTGTCACTGTTGAAGTGTCCGCGAGGGAAGGGGTGACCGCACGTGGTCTGTTATAATTTGTCGTTTAATGTGCCGGAACATATCAACTTCATAAACACTGAATTAATGATTTGATGCAGTTTATGCATGGAGCTGTTACAACTATTATTTAATCTGTGCTGTCCCGAAAAGGAACTTTATCTGAGTGACCCTCCTATCAATTTCATGAACAATTCCATATTGGTTTTAGGAAAATGTCTGTTTTAGAATAATGTGTAGGTAAGTATTTAGAATACTTTACAACCGTGAAAGCGAAAATAATAAAAAAAATGTATTCGAACAGCGTTTTACAGAATACATTTTAGTGTGCTCCTATTGAAAGTTTCTCTATGTAATGAGAGTCAGGCTCCTCGTTGAAAGTAGCAAAAAAATATAGCCGTTGACAATATTAAATTATACGAACTACAACCCATTCGAGCGAAGGTCTAAATATTCCACTTCCATTTCTGTATTTTTGAATTTGTGTTTAAAAGTTACTTTATTCGTTGTGGCAAAAGTTACATTAACAGAGAGTAACTTTTCATAACGTGTTAAAAAGCTTCTGAGCCTACAGCAAACCTCTAAATCAAACTCGTGCAACATGTCCACCGCAAGCGTACTTGAAGCGTTAAAAAACGCTAGCTTTCGCCGGCGCTCCGACCCTCGTTAAAAAGGAACGCATAATTGTGAACATCTGCCCGGCCTGTAACTCATCCGGACTGAGTGGAGATAAATTAGGGAATGACGGCTAGAGGATTGTGTGTTATCTGCGGCTAGGGTTAATTGGGCTACGCTGTGGTCGTTGGAGCCAAGAACGCACCTTGCGGTTGAAAATGACAGGTCGAGTTATAATGACTAGAGCCAGCGTGAGTTGATTACAGATACCGACCGAAATCGACCGAAGGAACTGACCCTTCTTGCGCTTAGTCAGTTGAGATTGGTCGATGACATTGGTTTCGCTTCGATAGACTTATAACTTTATAATTTACGCATAGCTCAGTAATCAAGGACATTGTACATACCTCACTAAAGTGCAAACTTTGTGTCAAGTAAATCGACGAAGACCGTTCCGTATATCGCGATTTTTTCAGTTCTCAGTTTTCAAGATAATAATTATAGATTTAATATAACAGTTATTAATAATTAAGCAATAAATGTTAGTAAAATTATTTAAAACAGGTACTAATTTTTCTGTCCTAAATATTAATCACAATACAGAAATAAATTAGAAACTATCAATTTGTTTCAAAAATCCGGCTCGAAGGACCATGTTGAGATTAGTGCGAGATTACGGAGTTAGTTTTAGATGTAAATGATAAAGTTTTATGTAATTAAAATGTTTATTATTATTAATTCACAAATAGTTCTTATGATAACTTATAGTTCAGTTTAATGTTAAATGTTATTTTAAGATAGTCCAAAGTAAATGTTTATTAAGTAGTTAAAAAGTTATATAAAAGTTAGTTATGTTTGTTAAATGAATGCAACCGGCGCGTTCGTTACCGAAAAATGCACTGAAGAGCCGCGCGCGTGTCAACCTAATTACTGCTGACCCGTGCGCGTACGTCATAATAGGTGTTCGATTCCATTGCATCGAACATATTGCCGGCCGAGAAGATGAGGTTCACGAGGTGATAATACAATTTTGATAAATAGGCGAGTTTATGAGGTGAAGAACAATGTTCTCTTAAAATTATAAAATTAATAGTGAAATACAATAAAACTTATGCTAAATGTTTTTTTTTTTGTCTTTAGGAAATCCTTACATCGTGTCTTCACTAAACGAGACCCTTTTTAACACGGGGGTTGTCCCTTGATGTTTCTTAACCACACGATTAAATTCACTTTCACTATCACCACTCACAATCACTCTCACATCACTAACATGGTCGCTGCTTCGAGGGGCGGGTGCGGGCGCACTGAGCGCGCCTCCCGCCTGCGATGATACGGCTGTTGAGAGCGGGGGTGACTGCCCGCGACAGAATCTTTTCCACAGGATAATGCTTCCTGCCAGGCCGACTGTTACCAAGATGCCGTAGATGAGCGTATAATGATGTATATCATGGTATGATATATCTTGATCCATATTATTCTCGCTTTCTTTTATAGATTTCAGTTTTTCCTCAATATCTTGTTCAATTCTCTCCTTTGACATATCCCGAAGTTGGTTCTCACTTTCTTGTTTATCTATAGTTAGATTTATTATATTGTTAATAGGTGCTATTATTGGAATTTCAATCACTGGTTTAATATTCATCTGGCTTTTATGATTTTTGTGCGCAAAGATGGTGAAATTGTCTGTTTTTACTACACACGTCTCTTCTATAGTCACAATACTTGTTTGTGTGATCTTGTGTACTGTAACCTGATCACTACAGAGTGTTCTTAATTGACAATAATCACAACAAAAGTATATGAAAGTGTTTAGTCTCTCTAAACTGTACCATTTACTTTGGCAAGTCGAAATGTTTATCTTACATTTATTTGGATTGTTATCATCTTTAATGCAGAGGTCTTGGTCTGTTTTCATTTTATAGATAGGTTTTTGAATGTAGCATATATAGGTAGACACGTCCCGTGTCATGCAGTTCTGAAGGTCTCCTTGATATATAGGTAGATATGAGTCCTTTTGTAAATTAATAGCGACATGATCGGCTATCGGAGTTAAGCTAATCATGCTCTTTTTACTTTTTTGTGGCAACGCTATTACGTTATATAAATCAAAAGTGTCACGACTAATTAGCGGTATTTTTATTTCAAAAATAAAATAGTCTTCCGTCATTCTTGCGTTTACTTTCATTAATTTATAGAGTCCTCTAAGATCCGTTTCGCTGTTTTCTAAAGGTATCGTTATGTCACTGGTCAACAGACCGGATATTACATTTAATTCTTTCTTTAATTGTTGTGGTGTTAGTAAATGCCGGTCGAACTGTTCTTGATAAATATCAGTAAGTGTATCTATCAGCGACTCTTGAATTCTTTTCAAATGGTTCAACATATTATTTGCCACAAATGCTGATAAGGTAAATTCTTGCAACTTGGAAATATTGTCTACTTGTTGTTGCAGTGTATTTACGGAAAAGTCCAAACTATTTAAATGTTTATTTATTATTTTATGTTGCTTAGCGATGTTTTCTTCTGTTCTTCTTAATAGGTTGTACTCAGCCTCTACCACAGATGTTTGATTTTTCCACAAAGCGTTTAAATGAGCTTGATTTTTTCTCAAGAGTTCGATATCTTTTGTGTATTTTTCCGCAAAACGTTCGTCCAATACTCCGAAGAGCGAGTTCGCCAGGTAGCCTACACCATTGATAAGGCCACGGCGGCGCCGCCGTCTTGTCTGCGCGCTAAAATGTTGTGTTAGTAATAATTCATTATAGTATTTTAATTCCGAGTACTCGTGCTGTAATTGAAACACTATCAGGTTGCAATGATTGTTTTTATCCATGGCGGCACAAGTTGTATTTAAATAATCATATATTTTTTCGAATGCTTCAATTCCTTCACAAAATGGTGCCATGTTATAATAAACTACAAGGGTCCATTTATCTCTTATTAGTTGCATTTTCACAAGTGGATCAAAATACAATGATCGTTCCATATCGATTTCTGTGATCATAGTTGAGCAGCTTGATGACGTAAGCAGCGTCATAAATAGTATAATCGCCATAGCTATGTTAGCGAAGGGCGTGCGCGTTGGTTTGTTTATTTTAATGTTACTATTTGTTGGTACCTTCACCTTTTCGTTTTTATTGCTATTTTCGCTCTCCTTTTTAGTTTCTGACGTTGAATGATCGATTGGTAAAATAGATAACTTGACGACTGGCCGCTTGACACTTCCGTTTTTTGTTCTTAAAGTGACAACTCTGACCAGACCGTCTTTACCCGGGTGAAGGTCAATGACTCTTGCCATTGCCCATTTTCCTGGTGGTAGGTTTTCGTCTTGTATGACCACTAAATCTCCGATTTGCAAATTTCTTTTAGGTTGGAGCCATTTCTTACTTGCCATTAATTGATTTAAATATTCCAGCTTCCATTTTTTCCAGAGATCTTGAAATAATTTGTTGGTAAGTTGCCACCTAGTTCTAGCGTCTTCTGTGGTCTGTATGACTGTTGTTCCCGCTCTTCCTGTTAAAAAATGAGCCGGGGTAAGGAAATCCAAGTCGTTTATATCTTCAGTTAAGCTGGCTAGCGGTCTGGAGTTTAAACACGCTTCTATTTGGGCGAGTATGGTGGCGAACTCCTCAAATGTTAATTTTTGATCGCCTACAACTCTTCTCAGATGGAACTTGAGACTCCTTACTGCTCTTTCCCACAAGCCTCCTGCGCTGGGCCAGGATGGTGCGTTAAAGTGCCATTCTATTGACAGATCTGATATTTCTGCGAAGAAGCTGTCGTTAAAAATGTTTTTTAAATGTTGAAACTCTTCCTTTAAAATACGGTTGGCTCCCACAAAGTTTGTTCCACAATCGCTGTAAATATGATGTGGTGCCCCTCTTCTGGCAGCCATTCTACGTAAAGCCGCTAGGAATGCCGAACTCGTCAGGTCAGACACTAACTCGATATGTACAGCTTTGGTCACCATACATATAAAAATAGCGACATATCCTTTAGTTATCCTTGCTCCTCTGGACTTATTTAATTTTATATCTACAAATCCTGTGTAATCCACCCCTGTATGATAGAATGGACTCGCAGGGTTGCATCTGGCTTCTGGTAAATCACCCATTA
The DNA here is from genome assembly GCA_963556745.1 of Catoptria pinella. Classification (NCBI taxonomy): domain Eukaryota; kingdom Metazoa; phylum Arthropoda; class Insecta; order Lepidoptera; family Crambidae; genus Catoptria; species Catoptria pinella. The sequence continues at coordinate 13,174,515 of OY750761.1, forward strand.
ATTGATGTTCCATTATGGGGCTTTGTTTTCTACAGATGATGCAGTTGCGTAGTTGTTTCTTTATCGCGTTGTTTCCTCCAGTTACCCAATATTGTTGCCTCAAGGTTGCCAAAGTGAGCCGTGGGCCGCCGTGGAATGTTAGAAGATGTGCTTGATCTATTAGTAGGCAGGCTAATCTACTATTATGTGGAATTATAATAGGGTGTTTCGCTTCCGGTTTTAATATTGAATTTTCTAACCTTCCTCCTACACGTAAAATACCAAAGTGATCGATGAAAGGCTTTAAATTTAATAGTTTACTTTTTCCATTCACTCGCTTGTTTTTGTTCAAGTAATCCATTTCTGATTCGTATGCATTTTCTTGTACATGTTTCACAATTAATAATTTTGCATTACGGAGTTCTTGTAACGTGAGATATCTGGGGCATTGTTTACGATTCCGAGTCAACGCCCTGAGTATCCATGCTATTATACGTACTATCAAAGTAAATGAACTGTACTTTTCTAATAAGTTTAAAATGATGCTTGTTTTTTCTTCTTGTTGTATTACGTTGGATTGAATACATTTTGTTTCTTGATCTGTTGTATACCTATTTTTCTCTACTTTTTCATTTTGGAAGGTTGGTAACCAAACTGGGCCTTGCCACCACAAACTATGTTCCTTCAATTGTATTACATACATGCCTCTGCTTGCCGCATCCGCGGGATTTTCGCTAGATGATACGTAGCGCCAATCTTTGCTAGGAATAGTTTCTGTGATTTTTTGTACTCTATTCGCTACGAAACTTTTCCATCGTTGGGGCTCGCCATTGATCCACCCCAGCACTATCATAGAGTCTGTCCAACCATAAGGCTCTATTGTGTGTTGTGACAAGGCCTGTATTATTTTGTTCATTAGTTTTGCAAGTAAATAAGCACCACTTAATTCTAATTTTGGTAGTGTCAGTGCTTTTTTGCTTGGTACAAGTTTAGATTTTGCAGATATAAGGGTTATTTGGGATGTATTTTTTATTTTGGCATATACTACACAGCCGTACGCATTTTCCGACGCGTCACTGAAACCATGTAGTTGTATGACGTCATCCTCGTGACTTTTAATCCATCTCGGTATTTCCAACTGATTAATAAGGTTTATGTGTTCTTTTATTTTTGTCCATTCTTTACTTATTTCATCTGATACTACGTCATCCCAATCTAGTTTTTGCTTCCATAATTTTTGAAATAATAATTTTAATTTTGTTGAAATAGGGGTGACCCAACCTAACGGGTCAAATAGTTTTGATATTTCAGACAAAAGCTTTCTCTTTGTTGGTTTTGTTGTCTGTAGTGTCATATTACATTGAAACGTGAATTTATCTTCTGCCGAGTTCCAACATAATCCGAGTGTTTTAGATGTATTTTCTGTTTTGAAGTTGAAGATTTCGTCTGATTTATCTTGTTGATGGGTTATGTTGAGAAGGATTTCGGGTTCATTCGAAGCCCACTTCCTCAATTTGAATCCTCCTGATTTTAATAACTTATTCAAGTCTGTTATAAGTTCCTTTCCGCCTTCTATGGAGTGGGCGCCGTGGACCAGGTCATCCATGTAAAAACAGTCCTCCAACACCTTTGATGCTTTTGGAAAAGTGGTTTTTTCGTCAGCTGCTAGCGTTTTTAAGGTCATCATCGCAAGAAAAGGGGCGGACTTAGTGCCGTAGGTAACCGTTGCCAGCTGATAATATTGTAGGGGTTGTTCTTTAGAATCTCTCCATACAATTTTTTGTAGGTGTTGGTCATCTTCATGTATTAAAATCTGCCGGTACATTTTTTCAATGTCTGCAGTAAAAGCATATTGATATTGCCGCCATTTTAATATTAATGTTTGCAGGTCCTGTTGTAAGTTGGGTCCTTTGCGCATAACATCGTTTAGGCTCAACCCTGTGTCTGTTTTGGCCGACGCATTAAAAACAACTCTATATTTAGTTGTGCTTGATTCGAGGCGTTGTATTCCATGGTGCGGTAAAAAGCATTCCGGAGTCGTATTACCACTCATTGTTTTCATATGATTTAAGGCGAGGTACTCATTCATAAATGTTTTGTAATTATATGCTAATTGTGGGTGTTTTTCAAATTTACGTTCTAAGTTTAAGAATTGCGCTATAGCCATTTGTTTTGAGGAACCTAATTTTTTAGCAAAGTCGCCCTCTAAAGGTATTTTTACTATATACCTGCCATCTTCCTGTCTTTGTGTTGTTGTTGAGTATAATGTTATGCATTCTTGATCTTCTACAGATAAGTTAGACTGCTCGCTTATTTCTTCCACTTCCCAAAATTTCTTTATCTCATCCAGGTTGTTTAAAATGACGTTACACTGATATGTTTTTGCGTTTCCACAAAGTAGCCAGCCAAGGTGAGTTTGCTGAGCTATCGGTTGTAGTGTATCCTCGCCCTTGATTATTCCGGTTAACATTATATTTGAATAAATATCCGCTCCAAACAATATATCTACTGGGCGGCTGACGAAAAATTCAGGATCTGCTAAATTTATGTTCTGAATAAAGGACCATGATGGTTTCATAAAGGTCTTGTTAGGTAGGTTTTTAATTAAGTTATTCATTATGAAAACATCTACTGTGAATTCATAATCATTGTATCTTGAGGCACACTCTATATTTATCATACCCTTGCAGTTGTTTTCTCTCTCTCCTACACCAAAGATAGTGCCTTTACTCTTTTGTCTTTTATTACCTAAAAGCTGAGCTGCTCTCTCCGTTATTATTGAAATTTGAGAACCTTGATCGATCAGTGCGCGCAGGTTATGGTAAGCACCATTTGCTCCTTTCACACGGACGACTGCTGTGGCTAGTAAAATCTCCGACATGTTTTCTTGTGATACATGTGACGTACTGGGTATGTTTTCTTTCGGAGTTTTAGATGCTGTCGCGCCTGATAATGATGACGCACCCGTTGATATGTAGGCCTCATGTAGTATAGTGTTATGTGGCCGTGAACATTTGCGGCATCTGTGAGTTGAGATGCAACGATTTCCATTATGGCTGAATAAGCAGTTTGCACAAACTTTCAATTTATTTACTGTTTTTAGTTTTTGTTCATTCGACATTTCCAAGAATACTTTGCAATTATACAATCCATGTTCGCTGCTGCATAGCGGACACTTGACACCGGAAATATGAAATGATTTCGCAGTAGTTTTATTTCCATTATTGTTGTAATTGTGGTTATAATTATTAAAATTATTTTGTGGTCTCTTTATGTAGGGCGCTGATTGATTGTTATAAGATGGTGGTAAAGATGTTTTTTGATGCGTGTTGTCTTGCTTGCGCCTTGATGATTCGAGATTCATGAATTTACTCTCCATGAAGTCGAGAAACTCTTGTAAAACGGGCAATTCTCGAGAGTTAGTCAGGGATTGAATATACTCTCCATATGTTTCGGCATCCATTTTTTGGGAAAGGAGATGTACTAAAATTGGATCCCAGTTGGTGACATCCACTCCTAAATTCTTGATGGCGTGTAAACATTCTAAGGTTATATCATGCATCTTCTTTATTTGTGACATTGACTGCTGTTGCATATTGGGAAGGCTGAGCAAAATATTCATGTGAGAGGTGAAAATTAGTTTTTTGTTGTTATATCGGTGGTTAAGCAGCTCCCAACATGCTAAATAGTTACCTGTACTAATAGGGAGGTGCTGTATTAGTCGCTCTGCCTCACCGCGCACTTTACTCTTCAAAAACTGCATTTTTTGAGCCTGTGATAACGAAGGGTTGTTATGGATAGCTTCGTTAAACAGGTCTTTAAAGGATACCCACTGATTAAAATTGCCACTAAATATGGGAATGTCTAGTTGTGGGGTGGACTTTTCTCTATGGGACACCGCCCACATCTTTTTGTTAATACCTTTTTTCAAATCATTGTATTGTTGTTCGTACTTATTAAATGCTTGTTCATATTCTTTGTTTTCTTCACACAATTCACTGTCTAACTCCCAGTGTAGGGTGTCTATTGCTGACCAGCGACTTTGTAATGATCTTAGGACGTCATCGAACTCCCATTTATCTGACATATTTTCTAAATTAATGTTTGCTGCAGTTCTTCTAAAAGCTTTGAAATTAGCCATCTGTTTACGTAACATTTCATCCAATTTACTATTATTTCCTTGACTTTTAGCTTGATACCAGTGATCGTTTTGCTGCTTTGAACCCTCACCCTCTTCACACTCCATTTCTAAAGTTCCTTTTTGTTCTATCAGGGTTTCAGATGGTTGTTTCATCTCTGTCTGTAAATGTTGCAAAATCCACTGTCTCTTCTCTTCATAATAAGCTTTCGTTTTAGAATAGTGATTTTCCACAAAATAAGTGTAATCATGTTCACCCAACTTACATATCTCGAGATGGTTCCGTTCAAACTCTTGCCAGTAACTATCTAGAGCTTGAAGTTTCTTCTTGATGTATAAGGGCGTTTTACGACTTGCTCCGTCCTTTTTAAAGTTGGTGACGAGCTGCTCTATGGCATTCATCAGCTGCTTCTGATTTTCCATAAGAACATCCATTGTAGTAGTAGGTAAGAAGATATTGGAAAGATCTTACTTGTTATGCTGCTGGTACTGTTTTACAGGCGTGACTTGGCCGTTGATGCTCGATGACGCTCGTTCCCCACCAACTTGTTTCACCGCAATCCACACAAATCACTGTTCACTAGTTCTTTTACACTCACTTGACGATAGTTCAACCGACTCGCGAGGTCGCTCGAAGGACCATGTTGAGATTAAATGCTGGCGTGTTTCCGAATGAATGGAAAAGGGCAAGAATATTGCCGATCCATAAAAAGGGTGACCAATCTGATGTCAAAAACTATCGGCCGATTGCCATCTTGTCTTGTTTTTCAAAGTTGTTTGAATCTCTTGTCTACCCCTTGATCTATGCCCACGTAGAGGACGGCCTGTCAGATTTCCAGCATGGTTTCAGAAGGGGTCGATCAGTTGGTACCAACCTTGCATCACTGGTGTCTTCAATAGCCAGCGACGTTGACAGAGGTCAGCAAGTAGATACTATATATACTGACTTTAGTAGTGCCTTCGATAAAGTTGACCACGATACTCTCCTAGCAAAACTAAAGAAAAGTGGTATAGGCGGTTCCTTGCTCGACTGGTTTCAGTCGTACCTCTCAAAAAGACCTCAGACTGTAGTGGTGAATGGATTCCAGTCCAACGTTTATTTTGCTGTTTCTGGTGTTCCACAGGGGTCCCACTTAGGTCCTATTCTATTCCTTATATTTATTAATGACATCACCATGCAAATTCAACATAGTAAAGTTTCCTTATTTGCAGACGATTTAAAAATATACAGAAGTGTTGAAAACGCAGCCGACGCTAATCTTTTGCAAACGGATTTAAATAATGTCAAAGCATGGTGCTGTGATAATGGAATGACTCTTAATGCGGACAAATGTTTTCATATTAGTTTTACAAAAAAAGTTCGACCCCTGGAAACTGCTTATGTCCTTGATGGTCTGGTCTTATTAAAGGTGGATGAAGTTCGTGATCTGGGGGTGGTGTTAGATAGTAAGCTCCAGTTCTCAAAACATATAGACGGAGTGGTCAGGAAGGCCGCTCAAATGTTGGGTTTCCTTAAACGAAATTTAAAAGGGTTTAAAACGTTGCAGATTAGATCGATCCTGTATAATTCATTAGTCCGTAGCCATCTGGAATACGCTAGCATTGCTTGGAATCCGGTCTACTCTGCTCCATCTCAACGTATAGAAGGTATCCAACGAGCATTTACTCGCCACCTTGCTTTCCTTTCACCTGGTATAACTCATAAACAACCATATGAACAGCGATTGTCCTTTTTCGAAATGTCAACCTTAAGATCTCGACGAACTGTTGCGGATTTAGTGTTTTTACATAAAATCTTAAGTAATAAAATCAAATGTTCAAATATTCTTGACATGGTACAATTATCGGTTCCTTACAATTACCCCCGCCATCCGCTGACTAAAACATTCAGTCTACCTAGATGCAGAACCAATTTGGGTCATCATCATCCACTCTCTAGAATTTGCTCAACTTACAATGATATGAATGCCAAATTACCAGATATTGACATCTTCAATGATTCTCAAATGCAGTTCAGACGCAAGCTGCTGAAGTCATCATCCTCATTTTGAACCACTAGTTTTTGAAATTTTGTATTTTTTGATTTTGATTCTAATATAATTACTTATTGCCTTTGTAAATGTTTTTTTTTTTTTTTATATTTATTCTGATTTTGATTTTAATTCTAATTTTAATATTGTCTCGAATTGTTATTTCAATTATTTTTAATTTATTTTATTTTTATTTTATTTTTTTAACTTTGATATTTATTGTGATTCTGATTTTAATTATTGTTTACAGTCTTAATTTTAATTTATTTTAATTACGATTTGAATTTAAATGTACCTACATAATTATAATATATCACCCTGACCTGTGATTTGGGAGTCTATTGTATTGAATGCTGTGTACACTCCTAAGTGGCAAGCATATAATGAGTGATATCGATCACAAAAATAAGTGAATGTTGGATATGTATTGCTGTCAGTGTGCCTATTTTAAATAAATAAATAAATAAATAAATAAATTCAATCACGAAAACCACAAAATCCGTACAAATTTTACCATTTTGATTTCCCTTTCAAACATTCTATACATACCATGGGAGTTCATAAACATAAATAAAAAAACTACCAAAAGGCATTAGGTACTTCTCGTTTCCAAAACCATGACAATAAGGACGTTATTTCTACAATAGTTGACAAAAGCGAGAATCGAGATACGTTTCTCGACAAGGGCAAGCGTTTCAAAGGAAAATTTACTACCTGTCAGATTTGGACTGACTCTATGTAACGTAGGTAAGACTTTAAAAAAAGTCCTTTTATTCCTTCATAATATATGGGATATTGTAGACAATCATTATGTTATAGTCAGACGCCGAAGCTCCGGCGCTTCTAGGTTTAACAAGAAGGCTTTAAGATTCGTGTTTTAAATCTTTGTTTCACAGGAAGATTGTTAATTTTGTTAAATTTTCACTCTGAAAATGTTTTCACACATTTACATAGAAAATAACAAATTCTGTACCTATTTTAAGTCTGACTGGTCAAACCCCGATTTGTTCGTATTGAGTTTCGGAGATTGACTGTCCAAGATAGTCACTCCTAGTTTTAGAAATCTTTTGATTTGGACTTTGACTAATGCTTCTTGTCAAACCTGTGGTTTGACTATTGGCAAACCTAGAAGCGCCGGAGCTTCAGAGTTTGCCTTTATCAATTACAAAAGACACAATTATCTTATCATGTGATAATATTTACTTATTTAAGTTTGTGTTATTTACTATTATTCAATGTTTTAATTAACCGCTGCTACTAAATGCTTCGAAATGAGAGTTGTTAACTCATAGACTTATTTATACTTAATAAGTTTATGAATTAACAGCACGTAAACTGGCTCTGCCATAGCTCATTATCAGTCAGTAATAAAGTAAATGTTTTTGTCGGTGTACATTTTTTACGACTCTCATTTTATATTTTCGTGGACCCATAGTAAAAGGTAAATGTAGAATGAAATTATTCAACCGAAAAACGAAATTATGATTTTTAGGGTTCCGTAGTCAAGTCAACAAGGAACCCTTATAGTTTCACCATGTCCGTCAGTCCGTCCGCGGTTTTGCTCAAAGGCCCAAAGTACTCGAAAGCTGTAATTTAGTAATGAATGTGTATATTATCAGCAGATTTAAAATGAAACTTGTGATTAAGCACAAAATTAATTGAATAAATAAGCAAAGCCCAAGCAGCTGCTTTTGCATCGTAAGTCGTCGCTTAAGTTTAAATTTTAATTAAGTACTTATATGTGTTATTTTTATCTGTCCACATCGTTGCCGACTGAGAACTGAAACCTGTCTGTTGAACCTCGTGGGAACATTGCGAACCAAGAATCGTTAAAGAACTTATTTTGTTGTTTTCTACCAAACCAGTCTCCAGTTGAAACCTAGAACTTGATTAAAAAATTATCATATTTTTCCTTGTTCCATAGCAGACATGGTGCATCTGTTGCGCATCAAACTTAGGTATCATGTGTTATGTAAACTTATGTAAGTATGGTAAAATAAAAAAAAGCCTATTAAAATTTAGACTGTGTACTTCTACTTCTACTTAAAACCGAAGAACTAAAAAAAATGAAGCAGGATGACTTAGATAACTCACACAACTCACACGCTAAAACTACAGATGGAATGGGGCAATTGAACTTACCGGAAATTTTAGCAAAGCACAATGTCAAGGTTGCGATGGCACATCCTGAGGCTAGGGCCGTGGCCAGCAGCACAGCGGAGGCCGAGGCGCCCACACCCGCGCCCCCCGCCGCCCCACACACTATGAACACGTACAAGAACGAGGCTGCACACTCAGCCACCACTGCCTTCCACAGGGACAAAGTCCTCACTTCCATTCTCGCGGGCACCCTGCCCGGCAGCACCGCATCACTGTTCGCATTTGCATTACTACGTAAACACTCCAACTTTTCAAACAAAGTAACTATGTGCTGCTCTAAATTGTCATCGGGAATATTGAACGTTTGCTCACCCATTTTAGGAATTAAAAAAACTTTTTAGAAAAAAAGAACTGTCGACATTTTTCTTCTGAAAAACGCGCGCGAAACTTGAAGGTTCCGGGATCGCTAACGGACAGCCACCTACGCGCGCCGACTAGCTAGTTGGCTGTGAGCCCCGAGCCGGTCTGCCGCGTGAATGAACGGGACTGAATGGGCGAGCGGGGGCCGGCTCCCGTCCCGACCCGACACTTGTTACTCCGCCCGGCGCCCCCGGGACCTGCACTCACCGAGGGCGTAATCAATTCATGATACAATAGAACTTAATTAGGTAAACATTTTCGCATTGCACTTTAGCATCATCGTTAAAAAAGACTGGACAATAACATGGCTTGTTATCTGCATCTGGTTAAATAAATAATGGCCGCCAAAAATCAAACGCATCCGGATTGAGGAACATAAACACACGTTGCCTAGACATTAATATTAAAAAAAACGTCTTTTGAAGACGGGTAGGGCTGAAAGATATTTTCCTTTTTTAATTTATATAAACATTTATAGTGGTTTCTCTTTCTCAATTTGATTTTTTAAATCTTAAAGCCCCACCCGACTTCATAAGACGTTTTTTTTAATATCAGATACGCGTAGTTACTTGAATAGTAGGTAATTATGCAGATTTGAATATTAGGGTGGATTTCCCATTTGAAAAATTTACGCGGCACGGATGAAATCGGTAGTGTAAAACGTTGCTTTACAGTTCTAATATTTTTTTCTATGTAGAAGAGGTCGTTGCCTATAAGAGGCAATAAATATTGTTTTATTTGGATTGCAGTTAGTTAGGAAAAAATAATAGTTAAGCCCCGATTTTATCATTTCGGTAGCTGTCCAGAACACTTTTTTCAGTGTAATTTCCCTCGTACAACAAAAACTATTGATTATTTTGATGTGTGGTTACTTTTATTTTAATCTTGAATAGTGAGGGTATTATCACAAAGTAACTTTATAATTATATCTACCCAGTTTAGTAACTGGTATGAGTAAACGCATGTGTCCCAGAAAGTCTATTCATTTCGGTGACCTAAAGTTTATAAGGCATATTTTTGCATAGAACAACTCTAGCTCCCCCCTCATACGCTTAAAACTTGCGTACCAGTGCCGCCTAAGTGCTTGTTGTGGAAGAAAGTGCGCAGCTGGCCTGCGGTTCCCGCCAAAAAAATAAGTATTGCTGTTCGGTGGTCATGGGACAACTTTGTTTTCATTTCCGTTTATGGGTATGACTCGTCTTCCAAAGAGCTAGTATTTTTAATTGATTGTTCGTAAGTACGCTATTTCTACTACGTTTATTTGAGTAGTATTCATAATAATCTATATTAAATAAATTTCTTTTAATTCCAATTTTTGTTCTTGTTTTTAATTTCGGTGTCTTCATTTCGGTTGATTCGGTGGCCTAAACTGTCAACCGAAATGATAAAAATCTAACCGAAATGATAAAAAAAATCATTTCGGTGAGTGATGATAATTTCGGTGCATAATTGTTTCATGTCAGTGGATTGTTTTATCATTTCGGCTTATTATTATTTCATTTCGGTGAAAATTCAGGCCAGCAGGTGATATTTCAAAATCTTAAGTGTATTTTTTAATGTGTTTCTAACGCATGTTTTTTATGCGATACTAACTTCGACCTTTTATTATTGTAACCACTACTTGATTGAAAGGGAATGATATGTTTCTTTTTATGAAAAACTGGCCAGTGACAACCTTTATAATAATTTTACGTGGTCGTATCTTCTCTTTTTAGTCAGTAAACTTGGCAGGGTGGTCGTGGTCGTCATAATCCTTCAGCGGAAGTGGAAGTGACCTGCATTACTATTCATCGGCATTCTTCGATAGTGGCTGCCTTCTTTATGCATACGTGCAAGCGGTCATCCACGGCTGCTCTGACTTGGTCCATCCACCTCCTTGGCAATTTACCACTTGGCTTGACCTAACCCTGCACCGCGACTCGTTCGATAGATGCACCGCCTCGCCGGGATAGGTCGTGTCGTTGCTACCTGTGGCTTTTCCGTTCTTCAAATGTTTGAAGATGTGTGTTACGATCATGTCTGCTCATGCTGGTTGGGATGTGCCTAGATAAGACACGACAGACCGATAGACTAAACAGTTTAGTTCTCAAACGGCTCCTAAACCCTTCATTATCTGTCTATCCTCAATCAGTGCTAAAGTAGTGTCGCTCATCTAGTGTTGCCGTTTGATGGTATCCGCGAGTGGTTCAGACTTTTTGACTGTTCCTTACCATAATTTTGGCTTGGCCCCAAAGTTGATCTGTGTTCTCCATCTTCATTTCTGCATACAGAGTTGGAGTCTATGGACAGCCATAGACTCCAATTCTGTTCGAGTATTGCTATAAACTTTGAGTTATTCTCTATTTAGATTCTTTTATTTCTCTATCTTTCTGGCTGCTCTCAGTTTTAGCCGTACTAAAACTGAGAGCAGCCAGAAATTAAGAATCAGCCGCAAGTAGAGTGAGAGCATTTATGACTGATATCCGCTATCGAGATCCAATTAGAATGAAGTCAATTTGGTTAAGATACTTGTCGTCAGGTATAAAGTCTTCTAGGGTGATTCTGGAACAGGCTGTTTGTCGGCCGCAAATTGCATCAGGCGTTCACCTCTTTTATCGCACTGACCTAGTCTCAATCTTAGTCGGTGGAAGTCAGCCCCAATCTTTAGCATTGAAGTGTGCTGCTAATTGGCCCTGTCTCAGCAAAATTAACTTCTGGGTCATTCTTGTGATGTTTAGAATGACCCAAAAGCACTGGTATTATGACAGGGTCAAGGAGTGATAGAAACAGACATGTACGTGATGATAAATTATAGAATAGAAAAAAAAAACAAATACTTAAGACATAGGGATTATAAACACAAAACAACATCATGCAGGAAAAAAAACACAAAAATAAATATTTACACAGACATTTATCTGTTAGAGACCATGCTAATAAAGACATCCTAGAAAGATTTTAAAGCAAAGCACTACGGACAATGCTCTTTATCCCCCCAGTGCATTAGCAACAAGTATACATACTTAGACCTTAAAATAAACACAGTTCGGCAAGAAATAGCCCAGTACACTAAAAAGACAGACCAAGACAGGGTTGTTACCCATGCGAACGAACTGGCTAAGACCCTAAGTGGAGAGAAAGGTGTACAACATGCCCGTTTGAAACGACATGACATTTCGACTTTATTTAAAAGATCTTATAGCCAAAAAGAGTGTTAGCTGTAAAGAAATCTTACAACTAGATTTGGCTCTCTTAGATGTGTAAAATCCAGATCTAGGATCAGCCAAAGAAATGAATTATTGTGAATACACAGATCGCCATGAAGCAGAATAAACAGGAAAAAAACAGACCTTGCTCATGGCGCTCTCCAGTTCGACATAAAAACTCTCCAGGTCAGCCTCCGTTGCAGTGCTGGCGCCGCTTTGAGCTTGATGCTTAGTACTCGATTGCTGATTGGTTATGTGTGTTTCTCATGAGTTTTGGAAGAAGGACGGCAACTCCATTTCGGGTCATGTTGTCATTGCCAGAAAAGTTAATGGCGTGTGTCTCGGTGGGTAAATGACCATTCCATTCCAATGAGTTTCACTAAGCCCGTAGATGTTCAGTTCACATCTGGTTATTTATTTTTCCAAGATCTTTAGTCCCGGGCTGTAGTGAGCCAAATACATTTCAAGTAGCTATCCTCTGGACTTGCCGCAGCTTAATTAAGATACAATGCCATACAAATTTTATTCCATGCGTTACCTGATCTCTCACAACGTCATGGCCGGTATCCAATTTTCCACCGTTGCCCCGGACGTAGTACGGCGCCGGTTGCTAAGCGGATTTGCATAGCTATCTTAAGATCTTTAATTGTGATTTCATGATAATTTTCTTGGGATAAGTAATAGTGCAGTAATTTTCTTTTGCCTTCAGCACCAGGTAAGTATTTAAGGAGTGATTTAGATTCTAAAGGTCACTGAAGCCTCTTCCAATTGGTTTCACGGCTGGGTGTATGGCTATGGTGTACTGCCATTGCTTGGTTGACAACCAAGCCTCATCTGTTATTCAGCAGCAACATGACGACGACTGGAAGGTTATTGCCGCAAGCTATTCCTACGAACCACCAGTGCGTGCAGGTGAAGTTGACAGTAGGGTAGGGTCAGATAAAGATGTTGTTACCGGACCGGTTACCTTACTCACGTCTTACTCACCCATGAGGTCGTATGCATGCATGATAATGCTATCTATCATATACGGGATTATAAGGGAATTAACAAATACCCTGTATAAGTATTGCGGTATACCTGTATATGCTGCTTCGGTGGATTTTAATTTCGGTGTATAAGTTCATTCATTTCGGTGACTAGTTATTTCATTTCGGTTAACGACCGTTTCATTTCGGTGACATCACATTTTTAAACACGTATATCTCATAAGTCTGTAAAGATATTTTAATGGTGTTAAATATGTGCATTTAGAGTATAAAGAAATACAATAAACCACGGTTAGAATTAAAAAAAACTTTATAATAAAAAATTCAACCGAAATGAAAGAAAAAACACCACTTGTTGAAATTGACCCATTATTTCTTGCTTTTTAGAGCTGTTGCTTTTTAAAGCTGTTTTTTATAGCTATTTTTTTAAGGTTTTTTGAAGGAGGTTTTTCTTTTTAATTTTTAAAAGCTTTTTTATTTTTCACTTTTTTGTGGTAGGTATGAACAAGTAAATATAAGCAATGATATAAATATATGTCATTCATATTTCACACTTATCAATGGTATATAATACTCCTAATAACTCAATTTCCCCTTTTCGCGCTCTTCATTTTAGCAAGGGTCAGTCATGGGGTGGGTGACCAAAGTGTATTATCGCGAGCTCCTTCGTGCTTCAGAAGACACGTTAAGCCGTTAGTCCCAGCTACATTTGCACTCACCCACAACAACACCCACCAATCCGCATTGGGCCCGCGCGGTGGGTTATGGTCCATCCATCCTATTCATTAGCCCATAAGTAAGGCTTGTATTCCAGTCCCAACAGTGACACTAAAAATGGTTGATGCGAAACCTTTCAATACCGTAGAGTAATCACTAATACACTATCCTATTTGATTTTGAAGAGTTCTCTTGAGTATCTTCGAAGTCCAAGGTCCAATGTGCAGGAAATTTTAATCACAAACACATCTTAAAGTATCCCCTTTCTAACAAAACAAGAATTATCTCAATCGGTTTATAAACAAAGAAGTTATGTCTGAAGATCCGTTGAAACTCGTGCAAAAGTTACCAAAAAAATTACAGTATTTTCAGGATTACTCGAAAACTACTGAACCGATTTAAAATTTAAAAAAATGGGACCAACTGGGGAACAAACCTGATAAAGTGGCGTTTGAATCATGTCAATCGGTTCAGCCGTTTTCGAGTAATCGGTGGACATACATAAAAAAAAAAAAAGCAACAGCTGAACATAGAATCTTCTCCTTTTTTTGAAGTCGGTTAAAAATAATAAAAGATTATACATAATTATTTTTTTGCAATCAGTTTGTTTTCTTGACAGTTGCGGGGCTGAAGTCCTGAAGCACACAACACAATACATTATAAAGTTATAGCATAGAATACATAATAGATATCCTCCTGAAGCCGTGACGTTCCCATCGCGAGTCGCGAGTGCAATAATCATAATGTTCGTGAGAAATATATTTCAGTAATAAATGCATTAGACGGCTGCTTTGATGTTGGTCGTTAAACTTTCAATGCATTGCCAATTAGGAGAAACGTTTCAGAAAAAAAATATGTAATGATTGATTGAGGAGCTCGATGGCACACACAGTGGTATAGCGCCTGGCATAGCGATTGCGGAGGTAAAGCAACTTTCGCAAGGTTCGGTCATGGGATGGGTGACCAAAAATTTATTCCCGCGTGGTGGGTAATGAATGGCCCATCCTCTTTATCCACCCATAAGGAAGGCCTGTGCCCCAAGCAGTGGGGACATTAAAAATGGTTGATGGTCAAGTAATGATTGGTGGATGACTATCATCCCACGTCTACACAGTAAAGTGTACAAAGTAAAAGTTTAGTTAATGTTGGTGCAACATTTGCTTGGTCGAGTACTAGTATGGACAAAGTTTGTATGGGTATTCGTATAGGAAAATTGAAATGTGTGATAGAGCCATAACGGCTGAAGGTAGAGACACAATTTTTGGAGGGTTTCATGGTGTCGGTGAGCATTAAGAATGGGTTTTGGAAGACTGCCGTTATACAGGGTGCTGCAGGGTGTTCCAGCTTGTAACGATTCAAGGTAGAGACATCATTTTTGGCAAGGTAGAGACATCAAGGTAGTACACCATCACCTAAAGCGGCGGTATCGGCTAAAAACATTGAAGTTCATGTTAACAGTGTTTTGACAGATATATATGATACATTGCTACTTTGTTACGGCACAAATAAAAACTTACCAAAGAAAAGTAGCAATGTATTACATATATCTGTCAAAACACAGTTAACATGAACTTCAATGTTTTTAGCCGATACCGCCGCAGGTGAGCACTAAGAAAGGGTTTTGAAAAGGGGAAGGGAAAGGGAAACTTATATCTCTGGACCCAATTCTAAGCGAAAACGGGGACGGGGACGGGAACGCCCTTCTACGAGCACCAAAGATTTCTAAAATGTCCACGCGGCCGAATTCGCGGACAAAATCCCTGGAGGTTTACAAAAGCATAACTAAATTAAGTAGGTAATCTAATTATAATGCAAACATTGGACGGACGAAAGATATACTTACAGCTGCCTGCATCTTTCGTCCGTCTAATGCAGGGATCCCCAAACTATTTTAGACAAGTGACCCCTTTTCCAAAATGAACTGTTAGACCCCAGAGACCCCCATGGCCAAATTACCTACTTTTAAGATCAACCCCCTTATTCATAATGGTCCGCTAACTTAAAACAGCTGCTACAGAGTGTTATTTTTCATTCTGACTTAGGTCAATAGAAGAAGACAGAGTGAGAATTAGCAATGCCTTAAGTTAGCAGACTATTATGAATAAGGGGGCCTATCTTTAGACCTCGGCGACCCCCAAAATCAGTTTTCGTTTATGTCGACCACTTTAGGAATCCCTAGTCTAATGTTTGAGCTGTGGTGCCCCGCCGCCTTCGCTCAAGGAAAAGTAGGTAGGTAGGTAATGTGTTTTCCTGACTTTTCCATCTCTGTTGGGCTAACGTAGTGATTACTTGCTTAGTGTGTTAGGCGCTTTGTCATTCCTATTGTGTATCATGAAGTAAAACATCCTTTTAAAAGTCTACCTAATCGATATGTAATGCAGTACCTACTCAGTAGATTTTATTCTCTGAATAAACGCAGACTCCTATTCGAATGATTGAATTTGTTGACCTTTGCGTTGAGTGTTTGCAAGGGTCCAACTCCTGCTCAAACAAATCTTACATATTTTTTTAGGTTCAATCAATCTTTACGTTTTCTGTCACAAAAATACGAATACAATCCGCGCGCGATTAGAATGGGATAAAACGTAGTGATTAGCTGTTGTTCAGTGGCTTAGAGCATTAAGAACCTAAGCTCAGTGGAATAGGAGGGGACTGTCAAAGTAAATCGAAAATGACAGTAAGCAGTCAAATAGCATTAGCAAAAAATTCTGATTCTATTTAAATAAAAATGAATTTAATAAAAGTTAAAAGTTTTACCTCTTTTTCCACTCATTATTAAAGAATCACTAAAATAATCACACAATAATAATATACAAGGTGTTACAAAAATACCCCTAAATATGCCGAATATGGTATATAGGGACCATCAAACTGAACAACTTTTACTATGGGACCAAGTCTGAAATCGCAAAAAAAAACAGTTGTTTACACATTTTGATATTTTCGATTTTAATTTTTGTATGAAACAGCTGATTTTGTTTCGCGATTTCAGAGTTGGTCCCATAGTAAAAGTTGATCAGTTTGATGGTCTCTATATACCATATTCGGCATTAGGGGTATATTTGTAACACCTTGTATATCTCCCATTTAAAATAAAACTCGAGCAGAAATCTACGCGCACAGTTTTACATAAATAAATAACATTATGCGAGCATCTGCGCGAGTTTTCCGACGCTACGGCTAACTGAGTGTGGCCGATGTCGAACCGGACCGTGCGCGTCTCAGTTCCAAATGGTAGCATCCCATTCTCATCGCGCGCGGATTATAAATGTGTGTTTATTCCTTAGAGCATCTAAGGTTTATTCCATCGCGTCGGAATGTGATTCATCAGTAATACCACACTGCTGGACCACCATAGTATTTACTGAGTGTGTATGGTTCCCTTATCGAGAACAAGTTTGGCCACTGACCTCCATATAAAAAAAATTCAGGTCAGTGAGTTTGGCACAAAAGGGCAAGAGAAAAGAACCCAGTGCCGTTAATAAACCCATTAAAAAAATGGTTATGACAGTCAAACTGACACTACACTGTCATAGAATGCATAGACATAGAATACCAATACGTACCCATAGAGAAAGATTCAATTTTACCTTTCTCTATGGCTTAGCGTAATGGTGGTGTGTTAAAATAAAAGCGAACATTGACTGATTGATTCTATTTTTGTTTGTATTTTACTGTTAATTAGTGGTAATTGAATTTTTAGTGCAGTGGCTGCGGCCATATCATGCTTTCTTATGTCGGGTGTAGCTAAAACTCCAGTGTCGGTTGAGGAGGGTGGAAATCTGTGTAGAAAACGGTCCCTTCCTACGAACGATCAGTGCAATAATAAAAGATCGAAATCCGACGTTATGAGTGCCAACGAGAAGAAATCTAACTTCTCAATGTTAACATCTAACTCTAATGGTACTGTTATGATGATGGCGAAACCCGGTGCATCAGCTAAAAAACTGGTGATAAAGAATTTCAAAAGTATGTTTACGATTTTACTCTTCGTAATGTCGTACCTAACCTCAATGTCAGTCAGAAGGTAATTAGTACTTGTTCATTGCAGGTAAACCGAATCTTCCAGAAAATTATCAAGAAACGACATGGAGCAAGTTAAGAGAAGCTGTGATAGCCATCCAAACCTCCAAAGCTATTGCCTATTCTTTAGAGGAGCTCTACCAGGCCGTAGAAAATATGTGTAGTCATAAGGTAAAAAAGTATTGCCTGGTTCTCAGTTAATTTATTTATTCTCTCATTTATTATATTGATTAGATACATAATCAGATCATATTTGCTTACGTATTACAAAATATTATGAATTAAAATTATATGAATTTACAAACCCGCCCGTGACGTCGTTGGCGTGGATCCTAAGGAACCTTTGACCAGGACAAAAAGTATCCTATGTTTAAATCCAGGTTATAAACTATCTGAGTGTCAAAGGTCATTGGGCATTTTGTTCGGACATTTGACCTAAGGCGTACAGAACGAAATAGGGCTAGGTATGTAGATAAATGTATCTGCTACTCAGTGGTATAGGTCGTATTCTTGCAGGCTATGTTTCATTTATTATCATATCATAACATTTCAATAATAAATAAAATAAAATAAATAAATAAAGACAATACAAACGTTTATTATGCTTGTACCCCACACATTCACTATGCTGAAAGTAAAAACTTCTGTTTTATTAACAAAAGTTTAATAACATTAAATATATACTTACACATATACTGTAAAATAACTTTTTTCTGCCGGTCAGTCCATAAAAAAATAATACATAATTTGAAAAGTGGGATTGAATTCTTCAATTTAAAACTAGTTTGGTTTCTGTACGTGAACTTTCATCAAGTAGGTCAAATATGCCCAATGACCTTTCATCCAAATCCAGGTGTGAAGAGGTAAAAAACACAAACTATCACATTTATAATATTAGTAGAATTTCTTCAGCTTCCTCACATCTAAAACAAATAACAATTCAAAAGTCTCAGAAATATAAGTTTTGAACTAATCAACATAATTATTTTGAATAATAGATGGCGTCACAGTTATATGTGAACCTCACCAATCTGGTGGAAGCCCATGTGAAGGCGAATATTGAACAATTCCTGTCGGAGAGCATGGATCGTCAAGTGTTCCTCAAGCGCATGGATGACTGCTGGCGGGCTCACTGCCGCCAGATGATTATGATACGAAGCATCTTTCTCTACCTCGACCGAACTTATGTACTCCAAAATCCTAGTATACACTCAATATGGTAAGACTTTTAGTCTGTAAGTAAGAACAATTATGAAAAAACACTTGAAGCTTTGTTTACAAAGATTGTTTCTGCAGCTTGGCTCGATTATAGAAGTGTCTTAATAATGCAATTAAAAATAACACAATATTTTAATCTTGTTACAGGGACATGGGTCTGGATCTGTTCCGACACCACATAGCAATGAATACACTGGTGCAGACGCGCACGGTAGATGGGCTACTGCTGCTCATTGAAAAGGAACGAGGTGGCGATGCCGTCGACATCTCGCTACTTAAGAGTTTACTCAGAATGCTCTCTGACCTGCAGATTTACCAAGATGCTTTTGAGCAGAAGTAAGTCGCCTACTTATTTTATAGTCAAAAGTTGTTTAATTTTCTGTTATTCCTAGCAATTGACCCCAAATTGTTTAGCAAAGAGTGTGTTTTGTCTTGTATGTTCAAACTGAATTCATAATTTGAAAGAAAGTGACAGAAAATAAATTGTTTCATTATGTGGAGAGATTTTCTTGTATATATACATCCTATATGTTATACACAATTTTATTTTTATAAAATGTAGATTTCATTGGACGAGCAACATCTTAAAAAAATACTTTTAACCTTTTTGACGGAATAATTGTTTGTTTATATTAAAGTTATTTCGTGAGGGCCGAATGAGGACTTTTGTATTTGAAGTGGTGTTGAAAAGGTTAACAAAGAATTTTATTAAAAAAATGTATAATATATTGCTTTGATGTCCACTTGATTGATTGTATTGATTTACTCAAGTTAAGTGAAATAACTTATATTATTCCGTGTGTCAGGTTCCTTTTGGCGACAGAACGTCTGTACGCAGCGGAGGGCCAGCGGCTGATGCGCGAGTTGCCGGTGCCCCAGTACTTGGCCCACGTCGAGAAACGGCTGAAGGAAGAGAATGAGCGCCTGCTGCACTACCTGGACCACTCTACTAAGTAAGAAATTAGGTTCAATGTTGCCTGACACTGGGGTATTAATGATTTGCATAGTGATATACCATACCACTCTACTGAGCAAGACTTATGGTTCAATGTTGCAAATCGCTAGGGTATTAATGATTTTTTACATAAAGTGCTCTTGGGATAATCTGTGATTATGGGCAAGTGACCAGATCGTAGATCACCAACTCAGTAGTCCCAGGTTTGATTATCGGTCCTGTCAATATAGAAACAAACTTTTTCAACATTTCTGCAATTAATATAATGTAGCAAAAAAAGATGTTTCAGTACAAATGATGTACCTTGTCAGGCATAGAGAGTAACCAGTCGCTTTATTTCTCTACATTATGGGTCTAGATGTTGTTGAAACGTTTCTACTAACTACCTAAGCATCGAACTTACAGAACAATGTATGTATGTTGTCTGCTACTCATTTGGTTACGTTCTGAAAGGGTGGAAGGTAAAATTGACTATTCAATCATACTTATTTATAACCATATTTGTCCTGATAGATGGCAATTAATCCACACGGTGGAGCGGCAGCTGCTGAGCGAGCATCTTGGGGGCATCCTGAGCAAGGGCCTAGAAGCACTAATGGATGGGCCTCGGTTGGCGGACCTCAGATTGCTCTACAGCTTATTCAGTCGCGTCAAAGATGGTCTCACGGAGCTCTGCAGCCATTTCAATGCTTACATTAAGGTAAAATACAATCAATATTTATTGGTCCGACTTATGATTGTTTGTATATTTACTAAGAAACCCAAAAGAATTTGAGGCACATCATTATGATATTAGTTATATTTTTTGGTAACAATAAATTGTGCACAAAAATTCTACCTCTATAAGTCAAAACCTCTTTAACTTTTTGTCTACACAAGGCTGTTTATCACTATACTTATTATCGACGTTAGTCTCGTTCCTAAAAAGAAAGCGGTTCAGATACAAAAATCTAAAAAAAAGGGATTTGAAATGTCAAACTATATGTCCAAAATAGCACAATGTAGCACTCTTCTTTATCAACAGAAAAAAGGTCGCACGATAGTAATAGAGCCGGAGCGCGACAAGAGCATGGTGGCGGAACTGCTGGACTTCAAGGAGCAGCTGGACCACGTGGTCAGCACCTGCTTCCAGCGCAACGAGAAATTCACGTACTCTGTGAGGGAAGCGTTTGAATACTTCATAAACCAAAGGCAGAACAAACCGGCTGAACTTATTGGTAAGGCTTATTTGAGATTATAAATATAATATCTTGGCTTTACAATGTTCACAGGTAGCTTCCATTGTTTAGTTTTATTTAATATTATTTGTTAATCGAAAGAAGACTCTAGTGACTTTAGCAAACAGTTGGTTTTACCAAATTGGTAAAACCAACAAATTGCTTTTGCATATGAACATTAATTTATTTGTAAATAAAACATTGAGTAGAATAAAAACCTAACACATTTTAAATATTGCAAATGTAAGAATGAAATGTACAGCTAAACTTGAAACATTTGCAGCCAAATTCGTGGACGTGAAACTGCGCGCTGGCAACAAGGAAGCCACAGAGGAAGAGCTAGAGAGGCTACTCGATAAGATAATGGTGCTGTTCAGATTCATCCACGGGAAGGACGTGTTTGAGGCATTCTATAAAAAGGACTTGGCCAAGAGGTTGTTGGTCGGCAAGTCGGCGTCCGTGGACGCTGAGAAGTCGATGCTGAGTAAACTCAAGCAGGAGTGCGGAGGAGGGTTCACCTGCAAGCTCGAAGGAATGTTCAAGGATATGGAGCTGTCGAAGGATATTAACATTAATTACAAACAGGTAAGAATACATTTTTGTTTGACACATTTTTGTTATTGTGAAGGATTTATAAGAAACGCATGAAATTAATGGAGGAGCCACTTTCTTTGTTATAAGTGTTATTGTATGACACTTGACTACTTTTGTATGCAACAATCACGTGTTGCTAGTTAAAATAGTTATAGTTCCGTTACCGTTTCATACGTTTTCTGACAGACTATACTTCTTGTTTTTTCTAGTTATTGAGATTTTAACTAAGTCACAGAATACATAATACTACAATAAGCAACGAAAGTCGCTTAACAGTTAAGCATTTTGTTATAGCACCGTTTTTGATGGATGTTTTACAGTTTGAAAAATTATCAAAAATGTTGCTATTGCAACTAAAGTGCTAAGCGACTTTCGTTGCTGACCGTACAATTACAGAATGGACACTCTTTTTTTTTTTATGCCGTAGAAAAACGCATTTACGCGCTTCCCCTCCCACAGGTGAGCGAGAGGGGGGTATGTGGGGCTCGCCAGGAGGGGACCGCAACATTCAACGTTGCGACTCCCTCCACGACTGCCTCCCGTGATCCCACCCAACCAAGTGGTTCGGTGGGATCTCGGGAGGAGGGAATACCCACTAAAAAACTACGGCACTTACCCTCTCGCCGCCAGTGCCGCCAGCCATGGGGCTGTGTGGGGGGCCAGAGTGGCATTCTCCCCAAAGAAGGGACACTCTGCAAAAACATTTAAAAAGTCGCGTTTTGCCTAAATGCCAATCTATGTTTTATTTTCAATTCTTAAATTAAATGCGTTATATTTCTTAAAAAATTATAACAAAATTAAAAAGAATCTTATTAACATTCACAGTTATTAATTAGTATCTACTAGCTAGTAGCAGTATACTAACAAATTGAAATCTTAAATTAATGACTAGATATGGGAATGTTCCTTTTTAATTTTCATATCCTAATATACTATAGTTATACTATAGTTACTATAGTATATTAGGATATGAAAATTATTACACCTACTATAGTATAGTAGGTGTAATAGGCCTTTTTAGTTTAGTATAGTTTAGTTTTGAATATTTTTTTTAACTAATTAGAATTGTTGTTTTACTGTCCATGAATCTCTTTGCCTTCCTCCCTTCTAACCTATGGTAGTAGGTCTAACCGATTATATGTCGTATGATCGATTAGACGACTCACTGCCGTACTCAGAGACGTCAATTAAGTTTAATGCTTCATTAAAGTCGGTGCTATATCTTTCTTTTCCATAGTGATAGTAAAGGCGACACGATACTTAATACAGCATTAAACTTAATCGACATCTCTGAGTACGGCAGTCGGTCCCTCTACGCGTTAGTTACACCGATTTGAAAGGATCTCAAGACGGTCGTGAAGGTCGAGAGCGGTTTATAAATACGGGCGTAAATGTGGGTGCAGCACCTGTCGGCGAGCGGGTGGGGCGGCGGGCTGGAGCTGTCGGTGCACGTGCTGACGTCGGGGTTCTGGCCCACGTACCTGGTGGCGGACGCGCGCCTGCCGTGCGCGCTGGCGCACGAGACCGACCACTTCGCCAAGTTCTACCTCGCCAAGCACTCCGGCCGCAAGCTGCAGTGGCAGCACACGCTCGGACACTGCGTGCTGCGCGCGCATTTCACACAGGTCGCCCTCTATACTCTGTTTATCTTTTTTTGTCCTATTTAGTAAACAACTTTTGACAGCAGGCTGTCGTACGTCTTTTAAATTTAAATCGTTGTTTAAAAATATGTTGTCTTTTTATTTTTAAGAAATCTTATTAAATCAAATTGTCACTGATCGTTCGTAATATATGTGTGGAGAACCGTTAGTTGTATTTTATAATTGATTTTTGGGTCATGTTGAGGAATATTTAGTCCCGTAATCAGTGATATATCCTCTGCTGTATCCAGCATCATAAGACGCTCGATCCGCAGGCGAGCTCGCCGAGCACTCCGGTCCGGCCGCCAGCTGCAGTGACAGCCTGCGCTCGGCCATTGCGTGCTGCGATAAAACGCTCATTCCATAGGTTTCCCAACGATCGATCCGATCCTACTCCTGCGCCGCGTCTAGCGGCGCTATCAATACACAAAGAGTGTGGTTATCCAATTATTCAAATAATTAGAAAGCACTTTCTTAAATTAATTGAATCTTTGTGTGATATCAAAAACGTTATAATTTTCTGTTTAATTTTTAGATTTTAGCATTCACTATGCTATTGTTATACAATACTAAATAATATACTATTAAAAATACGACTCGCACCAGATCATGTTCTCGGACGGGAATCGAACGCGCGACCTTTGGATATCCGGTCCAATGCTCTGACCGCTGAGCTACCGAGTACATTTACCGGGTTCGATTCCCGTCCGAGAACATGATCTGGTGCGATTTATTCTAGTATATTATTTAGTATTTTATAATTTTGTCTTTATAATTTATACTTTTATTTTGTAAATTAGGTAAACCTGAGTTAGGATGTTTGATAAAGCTCCTGGTGCAACCCGATCACTTTATAAACTCTGAATAGAAGATCAATTGATGTCAAATGAATACATTAACGTGTCTGTTCTGATTTTCAGGGTAACAAAGAATTACAGGTGTCACTATTTCAAGCGCTCGTTCTACTACTCTTCAACAACGGGGATAATTTGTCATTCGAGGAAATCAAAACTAGTACTAATATAGAGGTATGTTCAAGATCCTTAATTGATTGGCTAATGAGTTATTGATCTTAGTTACTTATCAGTGGTCGTTGTTTTGATAGTACAATCAATCTAAAGATTCAATCAAAGATACGTCACTGCGGGCAAGTGTTCTACTCTTTCTGGCCACGTTGTACCATATGCTTAGAGCATTTAACCTATGGAGACGGCAAGATCGTATAACACCGAACAAATTTTTCCGCCACTTTTAGCGGGAGGGGAGGTAAACACGCACAGCACACTACGAAAAAGTTTGTAGTGTGCTATGCAGGTAGGCATGTACTGTGGACAGACAGCTGCCTCCCTACTACTGTTTTTGATCGACTTCAAAAAAAGAAGGTTATCAAGTCGACGGTATTTTTTTTATTTTTATCTATCATTAACTTGTCGTAATGGCTTTTATTTTATTTCGAGATAGAACTTAAATACAAACATATTTGTACATGAAAATACTCACACATGATAGGAAACACCATGTTCTCGTGGATTTGATGTGGCAGATAGCTTTTTACAAGATAAAACAGCACAATTCACCATATTTCCGGGAGCGCATTCTCACTCCACGAAGCGATACAGAATGGCAATGGCCGGCCGCGCCGAAGTAGTTTTACTAAATGACTTTGGCCATATGGCCAACGACTTTGAGAGAGGGGTTCATCCGTCTTTGCCGTCTCCACAGGTAAAATGCTTTTAAGACCAGGGGGCTGATTACGTAACTCTGTTGCTAACTATTCTCGATTGAAACCACAGTTACATTGCTGCTTTAAGTAAGATAGTTGTCACATTGGTTTTTACTAAAGCACTAATGTAACTTCGATTTCTGTCAGAGTTGATTGCAACAAAGTTACATAATCAGGGGGCAGTGATGCATCGAGTTGAGTAAATATACAACATTATTTTTTGTATATACAAAAGCCGAAACACGGGTCACATATTTTCTTTTTCAGAATCAGTATTTAAATAATGATAATGTTACCTTAAAAACTCACGAAGTTACCAAGTTTTTTGTGTAGGGTGTGCGATAATGATGGTTTTGTAAATATTATTTAGTCAAAATATAACATGTTATAAAAGATATTGCAACTGATTCTGAACAAACAGTTTTCAGGTTTCGTATACAACATGTTACAAAAATACCCGTAATGCCGAATATAGGGACCATCAAACTGATCAACTTTTACTATGGGATCAACAAAAATTATTTAATTACAAAAATATCGAAATGTATGAAACAGCTGTTTTTTTCCGCGATTTCAGAGTTGGTCCCATAGTAAAAGTTGATCAGTTTGATGGTCCCTAAATACCATATTCGGCATTAGGGGTATTTTAGTAACATGTTGTATACTAAAAACAATGTTGTATTGTGGTCCAGGCGGGGGAGTTGCGGCGCACGCTGCAGTCGCTGGCGTGCGGCAAGGCGCGCGTGCTGGGCAAGAGCCCGCGCGGCCGAGAGGTCGCCGACACTGACTCCTTCGCCTACAACCCCGACTTCACCAACAAGCTGTTCCGCATCAAGATCAACCAGATACAGATGAAGGAGACGGTGCGTATACACACATACATCGATCATTGACAATATCACATAACTTACTGCGATTCCAAAGTGAGTGAGCGTTTGGGTTATAGAAATCGGAGACATTCCACGAATACTAGCTAACTAATAAACACCGTACGAAAAGTTCATAGTCTTTCGATGCTTCATTCCTTTTATCACAATAAAGAAACTGTTTTTCAATACTGAGTTATTTATAAAACTCCAATAACCTCGTAGGAGTAGATTACTAACATCATAAAATTCTATGACTCCGCAAAAGACAAAAAAACGACTTTGCACACAAAACTCGATCAGCCGTTCGGACGTTTGTGTGGGAAGTCGGTTTCTTTTTTGTCTTGATAAGTCGTAGAATAAACGTCGTTGTTTACGATGTTAGTAAGATTACTAACACCGTGAGCAGATACTCCTGTGAGTTAGTAAGATTACTAACATCGTGAGTAGATACTCCTGCGAGGTTGTTGGCAGTGAACTAAAATCTATAGAACAAGCGTTCCGCTCAAAAAATAACACCACACAATAATTACAACCTGTTGGGCGGGGCTAAAAATGCTGGCATTTAGTTATACAGCATAAAGCGACTGAACACTGATTGCATAATAGCGACCATAATCTGTATACTCATAGTTATTTCCTATACTTAAACAATAAAATGTTTAATAGGTACTCGTTATACGTTATCTTTGCATCTTTTTGCCTTCAGTGCGTCTTTTACACCATTTGACTACACAGGACGTAATTTTTAAGAAACTCTTTAATATAATACCAAATAATATACTAGAAAATATACGACTCGCGGATACGGATATCCGGTCCAATACTCTGACCGCTGAGCTACCGAGTCACTACAGTCAGCGGTCAGAGCATTGGACCGGATATCCAAAGGTCGCGGGTTCGATTTCCGTCCGAGAACATGATCTGGTGCGAGTCGTATTTTTTCTAGTTAATTATTTGGTATTATATAAAAATAGCATTGTGAATGCTAAAACCTCAAAATTTGAAAACTCGCTTTTCTTTATAATACAAACTGCAATTACTGTGAAGAACTAAATACTGTGCGAGTTGTAATTTTTTAGTCCTATGGTGCTATTTTTTAAGCAATATTTCTTTAGATTTTAGTTCGCTGGTTGTTGGTGTTCAACAAATAACCCTGTTTATTTATATGTATAATATTCCGTTTTGTGTATACAGAGTGAGGAGCAGAAGGCGACCGAGGAGCGAGTGTTCCAGGACCGGCAGTACCAGATCGACGCGGCCATCGTGCGCGTCATGAAGATGCGCAAATCCCTCTCGCACAACCTGCTCATCTCCGAGCTCTACAACCAGCTCAAGTTCCCCGTCAAGGTACTATACTTACCACACATGGTAACGAGACAACAGTTACAGGAGTAAGGGCATGGCTAGGCAACAACCTGACCCATGAACGGAACGACCGGCGGGCGTCGCGTCGCGGCGATCGAATGGCAGGATCATTTGACTGTAATGGAAATTCTCGGTTATTTAGTAGACTGGTGAAATCAAACAAAGTAATTAATTTCTTTGAAAAAATATCAATCATCGATGCTTTAAAATTGTGGTAAAATTATTTTCTATATTATTTTGTCTTGTCCATAAGTAGACTAGATACCGTTATCGGAGGTGCATTTTGGGAGCAGACATTCTAGGGATGAGGTAAATTTTTGGTTTATCGATAAATGAACTCTACTCAACTATAATTAAACAAAATGTCCAAAAGATATTTAGAATAACAGAAATGGAAAAGAATACTTATGTGATAAATAAAAAGGTTTTTTTTTTCTAGTAAAAAATATTAAGTAGTAGTAATTGTAAATTTAAGAATAACATAAATAATATACTAAAAATATAATTTATTAATTTTACGAATAATATATTATTCGTAAAATAAATTATATTTTTGTCATTTTGTCTAATTATAGTCGAGAAGAGTTCATACCAAAAATTTACCCCCTCACTGAGAACGTCTTCCCCAAAATGTACTTCCGATAACGGTGTCTAATTATAAGTGCGTCAACGGTTCGTCTAATACGTAACGCGTATTCCGTTTCCCAGCCCGCCGACCTGAAGAAGCGCATCGAGTCGTTGATGGACCGCGACTACATGGAGCGCGACCGCGACAACCCCAACCAGTACAACTACGTCGCCTAACCGGCGCCCGCGCCCCCGCCCCCGGGCCCACCCGCGCCCGACCTGTGCTACAATAAACGATATCTAACAACACCTCTCTTATTTGCTCTCGCTGACGGAAACACGTGCTCTTTGACATTATAAATGATTGATGAGAAAATGTAGGAATCGAACGATGATGGTAAAAAGTTAGTTTTTAGTAAATTTACGCTACAATACGTTTCAATCTTATTGGCGGCACGGAACAGCGCGAGACGATGCGCAGAACACGTGTCAATGGGTGGGAGAGGAGAGGTGGAGCACGCGCACGCGCATACTGGCTGACTTCACAGCCGCCAATAAGAATGAAACGTATTGTACCAACCGCCCGTGTATGCGCACCACGGTTCTTTATCGACACGAGTGTCGCGATGTCTCTGTCTCACGCCAACGCGAGAAGTGTCCGCAATATTTAATCGTGGTGCTCACGCTAGGCCGGCAGCAGGGTCGGTCTGGCCTCGGGGGGAAAAATCCCGGTATTTTTTTTTGGTCCCAGTCCCAGGCCGACGCTGAGTTAGACGGTACCTAATTGTAAAAAGGATTACGCTACGAAATTATAGCTTACAAAAGACGTATTGGAGTAGATTATTTAGATTCTTGGACGAATAAAAGATTAGATTATACGTTTTACTAATCGATGGGTAAAGAAAGGTCTGCGGTCCGGCCCACGGAGGGATCCAGATCGGGAAAAATCCCGGTAGTTTTTTGTTTACACATTATTGATACGATACCTGAATCGTACAGTAAAAGCTAAAAATATTGAACACAATTTTATATTTTTTAATAGTTGCAGGAGAAACAACTTTTTTGTTTCGTCAATCGCCTTTACGAGTAATAATTAGCGATACAAATGTGATACTGACATATTGCCGAATGATGTCTCCTCGCCAGCTCACTAAACATTGCATGATTCAAATCCATCAAAACATCCCCATAACATAGTTAAATATTTTGCAGCTAAGCTAATCAAAGCTTTTCCTTAACTCTGATTATATCTAGTCTATTAAAAAAGCGTTGTGTCCGGTTACGTTAATTATCTACAATCGTTAGAGAAGAATATTAAAAAAATACATAAATTTAAAAATTCTAAAAATGTAATACTGTACTGCCAGCTTGATAAAAAAAATATAATGACTAAATTAGATTATTGATGAGCTGAATGGTAAGAATGATAAAAACTCTGATTTGAAGCGGTGCTTATTGTCTAAATCTTTTAATCTATTTTACAACAGATGATTTTTTTACCTACTACCTATTAATATTCTAAGCTGTTCCTCCTATTATTACTAACAAAATAATATTCTCAACTACTACATTATTACTGTAACCGTTTCAAGGCTAAAGAGTGGATTTCATTTTATGCAATATACAGCTTTATCATACATTGACTTGTACATAAATAGTATACTTATATGTTACTCGACTACCTAGATAGATATATGGAAATTTGTAATTTAGGCAACCTTATGGCGAGTTGCGGGTCAGATCTTAAATAGTTGGTAAAACTAGTTATAACCTAGAATATAAAGTGTGATATTAGAAAATCGATCGCCCTCCGGTGAGTGCCGACTGCCGATATCATACTATTGTTTTGTAGTTAGTGTGCACACATCTCGCAAATTGAGACTTGACACCACTTCTCGTCTTGTCTCAACCTACTTGAGTTGTATGCTTTAGGATAACGCATAATATTTTTAAATAAAGTTACATTTCAAGAATATGGTTGTGTTGATCATTAATGTCATTGACGAGTCATTTTATTGATTTAATATATTTTTCGTAGATTATACTATACTATACATAGTATAACAATACTATGTTATATTAAAACATCCACAAAATGGGATAGCTAAGCATTCTTGTACATCAGTCATACTGGAGGGGTTAATAATTAAAACTATTTATAATTTTATGTGGTTGTTTTATTTTCGATTTTCACAAAACCATCTAAGAAATAAATATCAAACATTGTATCTACACTAATGATCTATTTCGAGATATTTTACATTCTTCTGAAATTAATATGAAATACAATTAATTAAATACTTGATATTACATTCTTTAAAAAAATAATTGGCTTGGTTAAGAATACAACTATTTTTAACAACAATTTCAGTTACCTACTCTAAGGGCTGATTTTTCAATCCTCAGTTAACAGATATCAGTCAGTTTAAATATTAACCAAATATAATAAAAATTATTCTAAAATGTGACAGTCAAACAATTGAATGACAAACCTTAAACAACTTACGTTAAAGATTCTTTGAACCCATTCTGTACTTTTCTATTTCCAAATTCCCATAAATAATTTGTACAAACTCAAATATTTACATTTTTAACATTCTATGAAATATATATAAACAGTAGTAATACAAGAAATTAAAGTTAAGAGCGACACCAGAATTTTATTCTGATGGCGTCAAAACTTTGCCTTCAGGAAATAGCAGTGGCAATCGTGTATTCCCATAAGTTCCATTGAACTTGCCCCACTTTTCTCCCCATAGGTTCTATAAATGGGACTAGTGGGATTTTGATGAACAGACACAATACATAATTATCGACTATATTCATCATCATAATCGGTTCCTAGCCGATTTCCACCAAAACTACTTGGTCAAAGCATACTTTGATCATTTCGATGCAACTTAATAAAACAATTTTCTGAAAATGTACACTCACATAATATACGTCAAAGTTAAAATCAGTTACATGTGAAGGTGAAATATTTTAATGTGATTCAACTTACATTTTCGACTTGGGAAATCCAATCCAAGATTTACACAATTTTCGATAGATAGATAGATACCAGATATGGTATACCGACTACCTACTGCTACTTCAATTTCCATGTTTTATAATAATTTGGGCCTTATTACAATTATGTACTCTCATCGTGACTACATTTGCCATAACAGTCTCACTCACACCACAAAGAATAAACTATGACTACCACTGATTGACGCGTTTCCGTTATGTTTCACAGTTCACTTCTCATTTCAAGTTGAGAAATGAGGTCACATCACTTGAGCATTGGGGACTCCCTAGTATCTGATTCAGTTGTCGAGCATGGCGAGGACCGTGTTGAGATGGTCGCGGTGGCAGTCCAGCTCGTCGGCCAGCGCGGCCGCCAGCGACTGCGGCGTCACTGCGGCGCCCAGGTACTCTTGCAACAATTTCTGAGAGGGAATCAAAATAATATTGAGTGGAAGAGTTTGTGGTGACTTACCTGAATTGAATGACCTGACCTCAGTTATGTAGGTCGTAGTATTTTTTTAATCTCTTTATTGTACACACCACAGCACGTCAGGTTATACAGTTAAACTGCGAAAACAGCTTTCATTACGTAGGGCATAAAGGCGGTCCAAAGGCCAACATGTATAGTCTGAGGTGCCGTCGTGTGTACTACAATAAAATAAAGAACAAAAGACGGACTTACGGACGGTGGCCGGCCGCCCTACTCAGCGGCTCCCCTTCGGAGCGGGATCACTACACTGTCCGTCTGTATGACACCCGTGTAGTACAACATACCTGCGGATGCGTGGCGCCGCCGTGTCTCAGCACGGCGTGTCGCAGGCGGTGGCCGGCCGCCCTACTCGGCGGCTCCCCTTCGGAGCGGGATCACTACACTGTCCGTCTGTATGACACCCGTGTAGTACAACATACCTGCGGATGCGTGGCGCCGCCGTGTCTCAGCACGGCGTGTCGCAGGCGGTGGCCGGCCGCCCTACTCGGCGGCTCCCCTTCGGAGCGGGATCACTACACTGTCCGTCTGTATGACACCCGTGTAGTACAACATACCTGCGGATGCGTGGCGCCGCCGTGTCTCAGCACGGCGTGTCGCAGGCGGTGGCCGGCCGCCCTACTCGGCGGCTCCCCTTCGGAGCGGGATCACTACACTGTCCGTCTGTATGACACCCGTGTAGTACAACATACCTGCGGATGCGTGGCGCCGCCGTGTCTCAGCACGGCGTGTCGCAGGCGGTGGCCGGCCGCCCTACTCAGCGGCTCCCCTTCGAAGCAGGATCGCCAAACGCTCCACGCGGTCGCACGCGATATCAAGTACGAGTAGTACTTCGCGCCGTAGCCCACTAGGTGGCTGAAGCGGTGCTGCCACGCCTGGAAGAAACAGAAAAGTGCTAATTAATCTCTTAAGAGTGACTCATTTAATAAAATAATTAACAACTTTGCACTGATATAACAAAATGTTAAAAACAAGATCATATTTGTAACTATAAAGGCTAATAAAATCACACTCGCTATAGTGACTTTAACATAGTGGCGCTGAAGACCATAGCTGCACACTTTTCGACCGAACTTTGATGACTTTTCGAGAGCAGTTATTTGGATGTACCAATTACAACCATATTCAAAAGTATATCTAGTCGATTTCCAATCAATATCGAATATTTATTTTCACCGCCACTCCATCCTATTGTTTGTGGTGGAAGCTAACCGTGTTCTCGACGTATGGCAGGCCGTAATACTGTTGCTGCACAGCTCGCAGCACCTCCGTGGTGGAGGCGGGCGCGCGCGGCCCGTGGTACTGTTGGTCTAGCGCCGAGTAGAACACCTGGCAAAACCAAGAGTTTGATAAACCTGAGCTTAGTTATTGGAATACCAACTGTGCTAGGAAAAATACAAGAAATACAATATATTTTGTTCTAGAGTTTCATGCATATTTTACCCCAAAATCGCTTAAAAACTAGAAAGATATAAGATCTAAATATCCGACCGAAACCACGCATAACGTTACATCAATCTTGTCCGCATTTAAAAATCGAGTCAATAAAATTCAACCTTATTTTCTAAGTAGTAAAGATCATATGGAAGAGAAAAGTCAATCGTCTGCGCAAGCTTTTAAGCAAACGCAACAATATTGTCAAGCGCCACACTCTTCACAGGGCAAATTGCAATCATATTGCAAAGCAGGCCCTCGATTGGAATCCCCAAGGAAAGCGCAAACGCGGCCGTCCCAAGCAAACATGGCGATGTACTGTAGCTGACGAAGCGAAAGGCATCGGAATGACTTGGAGTGAAGTGAAACACGAAGCTCAAAACCGAACGCGATGGAGATTCACTGTAGACGCCCTCTGCTTTATCTAGGGGACACAGAATATTAAGTCAAGTAAGAACTTCCGAACTAACCTGTAGCTGCATCTCACTGGCTCCAAACAGATATTTCGAAGCGCATAGTCGGTGTAACATTTTTTCAGGCATTGGCTCTCGCGTCTGGAAGTGCCGCGCAAACCGACTCACCACCTGTAAATACATTACTATCCTTTTTAACACTAAAAAGGAAAAAGTAAACAGAATTGTTGTTCAGAAATACTTAGATTTATTGTCTTCAAAATATGATTCAATCAATGATCTTTGAGCCAGAACTCTATGAGAGCGTTTTTCCGTAATACGAAAATAAATGTTTAATTAATCATTAGTCTTTCGAGACGGATCCAATTTATTGCTATTAAATATAAACGTACGGAAGGACAAGAGGCAAAGTACTCCATCAGCACTGAAGGCAGCTCGGCCAAGTCCGTGGGGCACCTGGTGCCCGCCACGTGCTGGTATTTCGCGCGGCCCATCATGGAGTGCAGCGCGTGCCCGAACTCGTGGAACAAGTTGTCTACGGCCGCGGCCGACAGCAGCGCGGGCCCCGACCGGTGGCCGCCCGATAGGGACAGCATCACTACTACTATGGGGTTCTGAGAAAAAATAAACTTTCAAATCGAGTTAAATCCTTAATAAAAGTGCACATAGTTTTATGATTTGTTCTCGAATTATGGAAAAATAAGAAAATGCCAATATTTTTTTGCGTTCTCTTGTCAACATAGTAGCTTACTTTATTTTTTTAAATATTTGACAACATCACATACATTGCTCCGATTCCAAAATAAGTAGCTAAAGCACTTGTGTTATGAAAATCAGAGACAACGGTGGTATCACAAACACCCAGAGCTGAGTCAATACAGAAAAGTTCGTTTTCTAAATTGACCCAACCGGGGATCGAACCCGGGACCTCAGAGATGGCGACACCTTGAAAGCAACAAGTTACTACAAGCTGCCCTGCATGCTTATTTTATTTTTGAGCACATCAACTAGAAATAGTTTTTATCATGTCTCTAGACTGGAATTCTCCAGTTAAGACATTGGTCGCTTTCGTCAATCCTAGCGACGGAAATGCCTCATCGGCGAAAGCGAAGGTGTAACGTCAAGCTATATGGAGTGACGTTCAAAATCGCGATTGTAAATGTCTTGAAATCATAATTCCATGTAGAGGACTTAGGACCTCTAATTCAATCTTAAGCTGAGGCCAAACCAACGCGTTCTTGTGTCCGCGTCCACGTGCGCCATGGTGCTCAATTATTGTGTACGATCTTGTAGCGCCTTGTTCACATCGATGCGTCCTCTGATTGGTCGCGGCGTCCGGTGCAGCGTCTGCACGCGGCGTTGGCGATCAGATCGCGCATGTTACGTTAGGACGCTGCACACAGCATTATTTGTTGAGAAAAACTGTGTTTTTTAGATTTAGAAGTAATGAAACAAGGGCAGTGGACGGTAAGCAAGTGACATTTAATTATTTAAAATATAAAGAACATCAGTTTGGGTATATAAAAACTATAAAAGGAATATCAAAAGAGGTTTCTTTAATACTCCCCCTATATATCCAAACTCACATAACTCCAGATTCCTAGACTATCCCTTGCATTAATAAAGTTTTGCTTCGACAAGGCTTTTGTAAAAATATCCGCCAGCTGCTTTGCAGATTGTACATATTCTATAGTGTAACATTTCTACCAATATAAATCACGAACAAACTTGTACCTCGTATCTATATGTTCCGTTTTAAAATGAAACTGGGGATTCTTGATCAGTTTGATCGCACTCTGGTTGTCAATATACAGTATAGGCATTGGTTCTTCTCCTCTGACCTCTTTATATAAATTCGACATCCAGATAATTGTCTGGACAGCTAGGCTGGACGCCACAAATTCAGCTTCCGTGGTTGATAACGCTACACATCTTTGTATTTTTGAAGCCCATGATATAATGAAACAAGGGCAGTGGACGGTAAGCAAGTGACATTTAATTATTTAAAATATAAAGAACATCAGTTTGGGTATATAAGAACTATAAAAGGAATATCAAAAGAGGTTTCTTTAACAAGAAGTATGGTGGAAACAGAAAAAAAAATGATGTCCACAAATACCCTTTGTTGTATATACTGCAAGTTCACTATCTGTATTAGACAGCATTGTAGTGACGTGACTCCAGAACGCCTGAACAAACGCGACAGTGTGCACGACTTTTGCACGCGCACTTATCGCCACCGTGCACGCCACCGCGGACGCGAGCTGAACGCGGTGGTTTGGCCATGGCTTTAGTGTATACCTGGTATGAGCCGTCGGGCAGCAGCTTGCCGCCCTGGATGGTGAAGTGGCAGTCCTGGTGGGGCTTCCCGGGCCGCTCATACAGGTCGCAGTAAATGTACCCCAGTAGGCCTTCGGTCTCGTGCACCACGCCGAGCTTGTACACGTCTGGAGACCATGACTCGCCTACAAGCAACAATGTTGCTATCATCATCATACACAGATTATTATTTTGATCCACTGCAGGACGAAGGCTTCGCCCGTGGGAGGATGTTGCCGTAATCTCAAAACTTGACAGACAAGTTGGAGATCGTATTGTTAACCGTTTTCATCAGAAAACGCTTCTGGTTATTTTCTGATCCACGAAGGTGTTAGATGTAATTTTTAATATTTCTACGGCTTCCGTTACAGAAGTTACAACTCCCAGAGATTTTAGATTCCCAGGCAAAAACACATACTTTCTCTATGTTATGTTGAGAGAGGAGAATTTAAATTGCTTATTGAAGCTGGTATTATTAATACAACTGTACCGAAGTCAGATGTGATAAATGAACATTTTACCAGTTAATGGACATAAAAAAATATCACAATACCTGGCAACATTTCTTCTGAATTCAGACTGATTCCATACAACTCCTGGCAGAGCATATTCAATCCTTCCATACAGCCGCCTAAAGAGAAGTACGGGCTGAAATCTGAGTTGGCAACATTCAGTAGCTGCGTCTTCGCCTTGTGCGTGAAGTAAGGTGTGTCCCAGCACATGAGGTTGTCTTGGTAGGGCGTTTCCTGGCGCTTCATGTTCAGCATCGCGTCAAAGTCCATTTTAGCGCGGTCATGCAGGCTGTCTGACAAGATGTCGAGGAACTGGCGCACGTTCGACGCCGTCTCCATCGTACTGGCTTTTATTGCCCTGTAGAAAGAAAGTATGATGAAGAAAGAAAAAAAATCGTCTGAGGGTTTTATGGTACTGGCTATAGTTCTAGTATTAGTATACTATGATGAGTAAAGATTTTGAAACAAAAACCGAAGACAAAACGAGAGACCCGAGAAAGAACTTGAGTCTGTACTTGAGTTCATACGAACTCAAGTACAGACTCAAGTTTTTCGATTTACATATAAAATGTTTTTAATGTTTAATTTTTAATAGTATGTTTTGAAACTTGATCAATCATCAGCTGCTTTTGCTGTGGGCTGTTCAGTCTCGCGATCTGTCACTATTTAGTTAAGAACCTCATAGATTAAGATACTCCTGTGGGAAATTCGTCGTGCAGTCGGGCGCCAGGTACATGAGGGAAGATAGCTACAGAGTATTGTCGTGGTCCACAACTGTCAGCGTAGCAGATGACCGCCATCTTCTGACGCGCGGCCAGCGTGGTGCCAGATAAGGTAGGCGGAAAAAATATTTGACCTTTATTTTAGTACCACGTGACTTGCGCAGTAGCAATTTTAGGAACAAAAATGTTTAGTGTGCAAGCCTCATTGTCTATGGTTGGGTTCAAGTTATATGCCGTGAACTTTACATGAGTGAGGATCGCTACAAAGTATTGTCGTGGTCCACACCTGTCAGCATAGCACTGGAAGCCGCAGATGGCCGCCATCTCC
Source organism: Catoptria pinella (assembly GCA_963556745.1). NCBI lineage: Eukaryota > Metazoa > Arthropoda > Insecta > Lepidoptera > Crambidae > Catoptria > Catoptria pinella. Next base: position 13,211,468 of record OY750761.1, read on the forward strand.
TGGCGCGCGGCGAGGGCGGTGCACAGCAGGCGCTCCTGCTGCGCGTCGGGCGCTAGGTATAGCCGGTAGGCCGCCTCGCGCGCCGCCGCCTCGCTGCACTCCGCGTACACGCCGCTAACCACTATGTTGTCGCCCTCGCTGCTGAAGCTGCAATACCACTACATACTTGAGAAGCGCGACTAGACTCGATATGGCCGCGAAAACTACGTTCTTTGATAACAGAATGGGGAATATCAGAGGGATGCAAACTGACAGGAGCAGCACAGAATATATAATAGTACTAAACGTACAGAAGCCCATCCGCGCGAGAACAATCAAATAATAAGCGACTCTTGTTGCACGGCAATAAAATGCAACTTCAAATTGCACAGCACTGTATGCCTATTATTATAAGCACCTCTGAAACCCTTCTCTTTCTGTCGCGTAGATCTGTCTCAAACGACAGATGACATCTCTCTTGCGCTGACTAACTATGCTGCTAGTAAAAACACATTTCCATTAAAGTTATGCACTTTGCCTTAACTATAGACAAAGTCAACAACAACACGAACTTCACAAAGTAAAAAAAATTAAGAAGCCTAGCATGACTTACAATTGCCTTATATTAGCAGGAACAGCATTCCTGGGCACCTTCCTTGGCTTTGCTGCTCCAGCCATGAATCTTTGTCCAGTTTGCAAGATCAGGTCATTGAGGGCCACTACCCTCTTCCTGGGACCTTGCTCCAGCTGAATGCCACTCTGTTCGAAGTCAAAGAGGAAAAGTTCTGCCAAATGCTGATCTCCAGATGTGCCACGTTTCACAGAATCACGCAAAGCCTCATATAAACCTTTGTGTGTATTTAACCTATCAGAAACATTTAACTTATTGTTATTCATATTCAAACACTATTAAGTTGTCTAATTGGTAGTTTCTACTTACAGGTTTCTTTATAATGATGACGACCTGAGTGGTGCAGTGGACAACATGCCATTCTACCACACAATATGCCCTGGGTTTGATTCCCGGTCAGGCAGAAATTGAAATGTTGAATTTTTATTTCTGTGACGGGTCTGGTATATATTTCAAAAGTATAAAAGTAGTATATCAGTTGTCTAGCACCCATAATACAAGCTTTGCTTAATTTAGGGCTAGATGGCGCTGTGTGACATTGTGCAAGCATTTATTATTTATTTATTTATGAACTTATAATATTATTGTTATTCTTAAAAAAAATAAACACTTCTTAAATCTATTTTACTTAAAATGTGTTTTGATTTTTTCTTTTGTATTATGAATTGAGTTAGAACGAAGAAGTAAAATCATTTTTTAACAAAAATTGGGTTATTTAGTGTTTGAATTTTCTATGAATAATACATACTATATCTCTCTACTCCACATTTTGTTTTACAAAATAACTTCTAATAATCTACTTACTTTTCTACAACTCCACTAACACTAATGCAAGCATCTTCAGCTGCAGCAGCAAAATGCGACTGCGGGTGAGCAATCCTGACAAACTCGGCAAGATCTGCTACTTTACACAGGGTGTCCGATAACTCATCAAATATCTCCACCATTGGTCTTTTGGGATCATTTATAGCCTCCTCTATCAAGCGATCTGTAGCTGATATAGCTTGTTCTTTAAGTGCATGGAAGCCTTCAAAACTTGTAAGTTCTGGCTTATTGAATAGACCCTAAAATATTAAAAACTTTGGAAATATGCTTTGTGAAATGAAATGTAATGTTTTTAAGGGCTGTTTAATAGCCAAAATATAAATATTGCATTCTTAATTTTATGTAATAAGGAGTAACCAAAATCAATGGGCAATGTAAAGTTGATAGATCTAACAAAGTATTTAGATATGGGTCATAGTGTAGGAGTGATTTTGGTCAGAGGGTCGTTTTGGCTATCACAAAAAAACATTTAAATTTTTTTCTTTATTTTAAAACAATAAATATTAGTAACAAAACTCACAGTTCTTTCTCTCAGTGATTCAAACATGGGCCTTGATGTAGGTCGAGTATTAAATGCTGTGGCAAGTGGTGACCAGGTAGTAACACTGCGTCCTGGCTTCCTCCTTCGAATATGTCTCAGAATCCACACTGGCTTTATCATCGTCATCTTTACTAAGAAAAAGGTGTTGTTTTTAAGCCTCTATGTTAGTTTTTTCACTACACCTGTGCAAAATGGATTCTATTGTACATTTAATTTGCATATAAATAAAATTAATCAAGTCATGTATTGTATACACACCCTAGAGCAATATTATTTTACGAAACTTGCAAAGATTATTATTCCATGAATATAACCACAAAAAAATATTTTTCAAGCAACTGTAGGTAAATAATTATTATGCGTGTTTAAAAAACCTATATCCAAAGAATATTTCCTAGCGTAACAAATGTTATGTTATTTGGATTTGGGTATAATCAAGACAAGAACTATAATAATCACATTCAATTGAACTTACATTGTATTGTATGATTTATTTGTTTGTAGTATGTAATGTAGGTACTATCAGAGTCAGAGTACCTAACAAAAGTCAAAATCGGTCTATTGCATTGACATCTTCGGTTTTTTTATAATATAATCTGTGTCAAGAGAGTATTTTTTTGAGAATAGTTCACATTGATTTACTACTAGCCGTAGATACAACATTTGCGCTCAAAAAATGGGACGGAAAAGTAGTGCACAAATAGCAACGCGTGCACTCCTTTCCCCCAGTGTACGATAAGCCGCGACGCCGTGTTGTCGTCTTCAATATGGTGAAGTGTGCGATAAAAACGTGCAAAAACAATAGCTTAAAACAAAGGAAAAAGGACGGTGTGTCGTATTTCAAGTAAGTACATGCACTGTGCATCTTATCGTACTGAAAACTTTCTATATTTCGCAGTAAAAACCGCTAAAGTAATTGTTTTTATTATGAACATTATATTTTCTCTTAAACAATGGCACCCGCAGCCATCTTTCTCTAACGCATCAAACTGGCAATGCGTGCGACAGAGACTTGCGCTGATGCAATGAACACTTCCGTGTTGAAAGATATGGAGTCGCCATACTCATTTTATTTTTATTTTTTAATCTATTAATATTAACTACTGTAAGTAATTGAAATGAACTGCGGAATTGTTTTATGTAAATAATATGTGTTTTTTAAATAGTCACTGAATAATTTTAGGTTTCCACGTAATCCGATACAAAGGGAGAAATGGAGGAAACTTGTGGCAATCGAAAGAGGCGATGAATTTTTTAAGCCGAATGATTCAAATGTCATCTGTTCGGATCACTTTGTAGCTACCGATATATATTATTGTGCTAACGGGATGAAAATGAAGAAGAAAACAGCTGTTCCAGTATTAAACGTGAGTACCTACTAACAATAAATTTTATAACATTAAATAAATAAAAAAATAGTTTTATTTAATAAAAAAAAATGAGATAAAAATAAATAAACTCAATATTTTTCTCTTCAGTTTAGTTCATGCCCATCTACGAGTACAAATGAAGACATACAGATGCAACCAAGCACGAGTACAGATAACAATATATCGGATTCTATAAAACCTTCAGCACTTAAAGACGTATGTTTCAATTCTTTATATTTTCAGTGTAATGGAATAACGCAAATGTTACCGACATATAATCAAATGATTTTTTTTTCAGTTTGGTTCATGCCCATCTACATGTGAAGACGTACAGATGGAACCAAGCACGAGTAAAGATAACGATATATCGGATTTCATACAACCTTCAGCACTTATAGACGTATGTTTTAATTTCCTATGTATTTGGATTGTGTAAGGAAATAGAAAACGTTACCGACATATATCTTTGTTAATTTTTGAAGAATTATGCTTTAAATATGATGATTTGTTTAATGTAAGTTGTTGATTATAAAGGTCTCAATCACTGAGAGGTTTTGCGTTATTAGTTTCACTTCGTATATAGCTCAATTTTTATATTGGAATTCATGTTTTGTTATTAAGTAAAATTTCTTTCATTATAGACAATGGAGAGTCCCACTTCATCAGCAATGAGCTCCCTTTTCAACACACCGAAAACAACATTTCTTAAGAAAAAGTTGCGAGATACTCACAGAAAGCTACAGTTTAAGACGAAACTAGTAAAAAACTTAAAAAGGCAAAATAATAGATTGAAGGAAAAGTATGCGACTCTTAAGGAAGTAATACAAGACTTAAAGAAAAGACGATTTGTTGATGAAGCTTTAGATGACGAGTTATCTAAAGGTGTAGAAAGTGATGAAGATATAATGAAAGTACTATTTTCTAGAAGAAAAACTCCGTTTTCCAAATTTCCGCCAACCCTCCGAAAATTTGCTTTGACATTACATTTTTACTCTCCGTCAGCCTACAAATACTTACGTGGGAAATTTAAGAAAACTCTGCCACATCCTCATACACTGTACAGATGGTACGAAAGTATAGACGCTGAACCAGGATTTACATCAGAAGCGTTTTCAAGACTTGCAGATAAAGTGTCAAAATCACCTTCTTCACCGCTTTTGTGCTCTTTAACAGCTGATGAAATGGCCATCCGACAGCAAAAAATTTGGACAGGGACCAAATATGAAGGTCTAGTGGATATGGGCATTGGATTCAAGGAGTCTGATGATAAAGCAACCCAAGTTTACGTATTCCTGCTAGTTTCGTTAGATCAGTCTTGGACATTACCAATTGCATATTTTTTTGTTCAGAGTCTGACTGGGGAGATGAAAGCTAATCTGATTGAAATTGCTTTAAAAAAATGTCACGATGTTGGAGTCAAAGTAGCCTCTTTAACATTCGATGGTTGCAAAACTAATATAAACTGTATGAAAGTCCTTGGATGCAAACTCGATAATCATGCAGACATGAAGACTACCTTCAAGCATCCTTGCGCTGATTACGAAGTTGCTGTTTTGTTAGATGCTTGTCACATGGTCAAGTTAGTTAGAAACACATTGGAGTCAAAAAAGGAAATATATGATGACACGAATAACATCATCAAATGGAACCATATAGTAAGCCTGCATAATTTACAAGACGATAACAACCTGCACTTGGCCAACAAGCTAACTCCGCGTCATATCAACTTCAGAAACGAAATAATGAAGGTAAAACTAGCCTCACAGTTGCTTAGCAAAAGCGTTGCAAATGCCATCGAGTTCTGCTCCAAGGAATTGCAAATAGATACATTTTCAAAGTCCGATGCCACTGTTCGGTTCATAAAACTGATTAACTACTTGTTTGATATATTAAACTCAAGGAATTTTAATTCTTTTGGATTCAAAAAGCCCATGAATCAGGAAAATAATAAAGAAGTGATTTCATTTTGTAAAAGTGCTACAAGCTATCTCTTATCTTTAACAACAAAAGAAATGTTAAAAACTAAAAAAAGTTCTCGAGTTGAATACCGTAGTGAGCAGGTCCCGTTACACAAAGGCAGATTGAATACTGGAATAATTGGGCTAATCATTTGTATGAACAGTCTGCAGCATTTATATACCACTTTGATTGAAACCAACATAATGACTTATTTAACTATGTATAAATTTAGTCAAGACCACATTGAGATTTTTTTTGGTAAAATTAGAAGTCAAGGTGGTCATAATAATAATCCGAATGCCAGACAATTCAAATCGGCCTACAAAAAGATTTTATCGCACATGGAACTAAGTTCAAAATTTTCCGGAAACTGCTTACCACTAGAAAATATTCCGATTTTGAATGGCACCATCAAAACAACGCAAAGAATTAACAACAGCTCAATTAGTTACAGACATGAAGAAGAAGAAGAAAACGAAGAAAACATAGCTATGATATTTATTGAAAAGCGAGTACTTCAAGAAGAGATGGAAGAAAAATATATAAATAACTGTGACCATTTGTCGAAATCGTTGGAAGGAGTGAATGAAGTTACTAAGCAAATAATTGGGTATATTTCGGGTTTTGTAGTTTATCATTTATTAAAAAAATTGCACTGTGATGATTGTAAAAACCATTTACTTGCCACTGAAAAGAAATGGTTTCATAAGTTAGTAGATATTAAGGATATGGGAGGATTATGTTTTGCTTCTGATGACGTATTCTTGATTTGTTGTGAAACGGAAAAGTGTGTTAGGGAATTAATAAACGCAAGTGGTGGCAAAACTATTTTAAGGCAGTACAACAAAGCATTTATTACCAACAAAGTCTTGAGATCGCTAGTTGACATTAATTTATTTACACGTACTGATGCTCACAATAAAGAACAGTTTAATCATATGTATGATTTAACAAAAGTAATTATAGAAAAATATGTAGATGTCCGTTTACATTATATTTGCAAAAAAGAAAACCAGGAAAAGAAAGATAATTCAAAGAGACAAAAATACAACAAATTGAACCTTTTTCACGGTACGTAACTAAGAATTTTTTAAATTAAACTGTCATACAACATAACCCAACTTTTATTTCATAACTGCTCTGAATGTTTTGTTTGATGTCCAAATGTGACCCTGACACCTGCATGTGGCCAGTAAGAATAAAATAACAAATTTTCCTTATAAAAATTGTAATATAGTTTACGTAGACTTCTTATTTACTTTTATAATTAATAATAAATACCTACCTCTAGAATCAATATTTTGATTTCGTTTTCCAACTTCCGCCCAACAATAAGCTGTCTGTCTACCCCGTTAGAGATAAAGACGTGATAATATGTATGTATGTATGTAGAATCAATAAATTTTTTGATTGAATCGGTCTTTTATTAACGAAATACAAAAAATTGTTGAATATAAATGTATATTTTAATAGGGTGACACAATTTTTTTTTCGTATCGATTTAGTACACCGACTGTAAAATGTTAGGTATCGTTCGAATACTTAAAATAATAAAAATATGTCAAAAACTCTTTAGGCTAACTTACGAGTTAATAATACGTTCCTTCCTTGATTAACAATAAAAATGTCTGAACAAACAAATCACAATAAAAAAAAAAATTATGAATCTTTTAGGAACAAACCTACTCCATTGTTTTCTTGTTCGTCAGCCTATTCCGAATGGAGCCGAAAAGGAGCCGATGGTCACCGAGTCCGAGCCGTATAATCCGGATGAATTACAAAGCACTACGCGCCGCTATAGATAGTATAACGGCCAGATGTCTAGCGTATTAGACGGGTTGTAATACATCGATATACAGTTATGTAGGATTGTATAGTTAAGATGGTGACAAATTCTCGGCTTGTTTTTGTATGACACGTTGTATCTACGGCTAGTAGTAAATCAATGATAGTTCACTTTATTTGTGTAATGTAAATGCAGCGTTGCCAGAATGTTACAAAAGTAACATTTTACGTTACTTTTGACCCTCTCATGTTACCTCCATGTTACACGACTCAATATGTTACTTTGTGTTACTTTTTAGATTTTCCAGTAAACAAAAAAATATCGTGAAACGGAACCATACAAGATTTTTTTTTGTTCGTCATCTTGGCGCACATGTTTTTGTGAACATGTGAATGCGACATATTCACTCACTCGCCTGTATTTATCAATTTTCCACCCCGCTTACGCAAGTGATTCGAGTGGTGACTAGCAGCGAATGATTATGTATAATCGATTTTAAAATTTTAAATGCATAAACAAAATCATTAGGTACAGGTTGATTGTAATGATTTTTTGACCAAACCGTCATCACCGCAAGGCCCGGAGCGCGCGGCGCGCTACGCACGCCACGACTAGGCTTTTACATGAATGGGTATAAAAATATAGCCATTTTTCAAACACAACCCACCTCTATAGGTAGAATTTTAATCAAAAACTATCTAAATTTTTTTTAAAACTGATACTAATTAGTTTACTAGTGGATAGAGGCCCACATCAGGCATTTTTTAGCATCGCCAGTCGATTATTCGATCAAAAATTATTACGATGTTTAAAAAATGGGACAGGAAACTTATTTTTGTTTTTGTGTAATAAAATGCCATATTATAGTATTGTGTCGTTTTCCACAAAAAAAGGTAGGTAATGTTACTTTTCTCGTGAAAATGTTACTTTTTGAGCTATCTCATGTTATATTTGACTATCTGCCACTGGCAACACTGTGTAAATGTGTTCTGTGAATTTAATAGTCTGTGAGAATATCGGGTTGAAGGTTGCGCACCAATTTATTTTATTATTCAAAGAAATCGTATTATCATACAAATGTATCCGATTAAAGCAAACAGTAACACGATAATGTAAAATATATTTAATTATCTAAGTGCTTTAAATTCTTGTCAGTACAGTCAATATAATTTACAGAAATCAAAACAATGGTAAGTTGCTGCATGTGTTCGATTTGTTGCTTTTGATATTTGTTGTGAAGTATGTAAAGTAATGTTATTTTGTGTCAGTCTACCCCACCGCCGCCGACACAGGTTCGTCGTTCTTCTGGCGAAGCCAAGAAGACCACCCCACCACCGCCTTCCTGTATCGTTACTCGAAATGGGGCGCGTAAGGCCAAAATTCAAACTCGTGCCATGTCAGCTGGAGCCAAAGTAAATATCATAAATTTGACGTAATATACTATAAATTACATCTGTAGGCACATGATTTATTCATAAAAATTCTTTAATGTCCAATTTCTTCTTATGTTTTATGCAAAACATTGTCCTCATTTGCCTTATTTGGTGATTCTGATTTTAATGTAGGTGTACATGATGTGATGTTGTCATTCACAATGTGTTATGTTACCATTGCCACCCACAATATATTTTGTTAACTGACTTATCATTTGAATTAAATCTCTAAGTATATTGACCAAGCAAATTGAATGATGTTCAAATGTATGAGATTGAGATAAGAAGCAATTAAAAGGTTTTATCTGTTTATTATATTCATGAGCTCAGTTTTATCTTTACAATTATTACAGTCATTCTGTGTGATACTAATGTATCAGTGTCTACAATTTTCAGCCATCGGCATCGTTACTTGCTGCTAAAAAGAAAGCTCAACAGAAAAAAAAGCAGACTGTCGATACTGTTCTCAGAGATCACTACCAAACAGTAAGTATCTTTCTTACAGCTGTTGTAGAAGTTTGAATAATTGCAATAGAATGAGTTTGAATTTGTGATTTTTTTACTATTGTAAAAAACTAGCACAAATATCTAAAGAATTTTAATAATATTGTCTGAAGAAAGTAAAAAGAATAAAAAAACCATCCCAACATATTCTTCTATTCTAACAAGTCTCAAATAGAAAAATATTCAATCCAGCATATACCTTTACAGGCCATGGAGTCAAAAAACAAAGTGAAGGGTCCGACAGGATTTGTGACGGAACCTCGTATGGCGGAACATCGGTGTCTATGGGATGAGAAGTATCCAGAATGCCCTGAAAGATTAATAGGTGTCATAAATAGGTATAAATTGTTTACATGATTTTAATTGAATTTTGTTAAAAACATCTTACAAATTACATAAAATGTAATGTTAAATGCTCTGTTGTTTTAGGTGTAAAGAATTAAATTTAATAGAACAATGTCAAATTATTCCACCACGAGCAGCTACAAAAGAAGAGTTGAGTGTTCTACACTCATTGTCTATTTACAACATGCTTGAAACCACCCACCAGAACAGTGACATTAAGTACCTAGAAGACTTGTCTTCCAAATACGATGCTGTTTACATTCATCCTGTACGTACCTTATAAACCTAAATCAACATATTCGTTATATTAATAAAACTGCTACTTATAAATGATGTCTTTTTATAGATGGTAAAATATACAGGGTGGGCCTGAGCCTGAAAGATAAATTTTTTTTTAGGCTTATTGATCAAATATCTTTTAGGAACCGCAAGAAAAAAAATTGGTTCTCACCAGATTACAAGATATTATTTTTTTATTAAAGTTTTGAGATATCTCAACCTTGTTGGACAAAATAAACACTTACATCATTTGACATAACTGATTAGTAATTTGAATAATACCAATATATTTTTAAAACAAATAATACTGGAAGGAAAAGCTTTACATCATTTACATCAATAACCTACATGAATAGTGTTTCTAATATTAATAAGCACCAGTGTTGCCAGATATTTATAATGTAAATCTGTATTATGACTTTTTTAAATTTTGAGATTTTAGCATTCACAATGCTATTTTTATATAAATGTATTATTTCAATGGCAATTAAAAATAAAATCTGTATTCTTACAAAATGTATACAGGAAAATCACGGAAAAAGCACAGAAGTGCTGCTTAGTCAATATTAAAAAATCTACTTTTTATTTAAACATGTTTTCTGTCCATAGAGCACACACGAACTAGCACTGCTCGCTGCAGGTTCAACTATTGACATAGTAGATCGCGTAATAGAAGGAGAGCTACAAAATGGCGCAGCTTTTGTCCGGCCGCCCGGACACCACGCCATGCGCGCGGAGCCCTGCGGGTACTGCTTCTACAACAACGTCGCGCTGGCCGCGAAACATGCCATAGACAAGCGTGGGCTCACCAGGTGACTAAAAGTTGTGGTTGCCAGGCTGTGAGAGTAATTCTGCTATAGATAATGCCAGTGTAAAAAACATTAAGTAAAATGTAAAAACGAATTTGAGTAAAATGCCTAATTCAAAGAATTCAGGCACAGAGTTCCAATAAATCAAATAATACATTGATTGCAGAATACTGATTGTAGACTGGGATGTGCATCATGGGCAAGCAACACAGCAGATGTTTTATGACGATCCTAGGTAAGAATGTTTTTAAATTAAACTAATTAAAATAAGCATAATTCAATGTATAGGTTTTTTGAAATTTTATTGAATGTAAATATACTTGTATTATGAATAATTTAACTCGAAGGAACTCGCTTAGTTTGCGCATTCGAACATTTAGGCATGCGTAAGTCAGCTAGCGACCGCCCCCAACAGCCAAATCTTGTTCTCAACAAGTAGTAGTAGTAGTTGTACAGTTAGCAGCACATCAATCCATACATAACTGACAAAAATCTCTATACTTTGACTTGCAGTTTAAAATTGAATGAGGAAATTTGACATGTTGTGGTAGTCCAGCGTGCAGTTGACTGTACAGTCGAGTTCATAAATATGTAAGCACTTTTGACAGATGTTGACTTTTATTACATATTTTATTCACATATTATTGAACTTGACTGTATCACTATTGATTGTATATCGTGCTATTACCTTCGGTTCTGCCACAGAGTAGTATACTTCTCGATCCACCGCTACGAGCACGGTTCCTTCTGGCCGAGCCTCCGTCAGTCGGACTTCCACTACGCGGGCGCGGGCCGCGGCCGGGGGTACAACTTTAATGTCCCACTCAATGAGACGGCCATGGGGGACGGGGACTACCTCGCTATATGGCATCAGCTGTTATTGCCCATGGCGTTGGAGGTAAGATATTGCATTATAGCTGATTCACATTGATACCGAAGCAGGATTTGTTTTGGATTCGTCGTATTCCTGACTCGTCTTATCCCAGATTTGTCGTATTCCAAATTCGTAGTAATACAGTCGATGCCAATTAATAATAAATAATAAAATAAAAATCATTTATTTCTTAATCAATATGAAGCATGTTCGGAATAAAAAAAAATATAAAAAAAAATTACACTTTAAATTAAATTAAAATTAAATATTTTTTATTTCAGATAAATTACATCTATATGTGTCCATCCATACTTTGATGAATAAATTAAAACAATGGAACAAATAATTATCCCCAGTAAAACAGTTTGTCACTTAAGTGAGCCTAAAATGAAAGAATAATATAAAAAAATATTTCAATTCAAAAAAGCCAAATCATTTGTAAAGAATTGCTGACATTTTTGTACAGTTGGTGAATTAAGCAGGGGATTGACGACGGCACCTCAGACTATACATTGACCTTGAGACCGCCTTAATACCCTACGTAATAAAACCTGTTTTCGCAGTTTAACTGTATAACCTGACTTGCTGTCGTGTGTACGTATTACGACGAATCTGGAATATGACGAATTTGGAAAACGACGAGTCAAGAACACGGCGAATCTGGAACAACTCAGTAGAAGTACATACATACAACACAACACGTAATGTACGTACCGCTACTGGACCGTTTTTACTGGATCAATGTAAATCAGTCTTTATACTCTTAAGCAGTGGCTATCGCCGGCGCGACAAGAAAATTGCTACTAGAATGTGATGGCACCAAAGAGGGTCTAATATAACTCACTCGGCAAGCCCCATCTTGGTTCTCAATGGCATGTCCAAAAGACAAAAACCCCGGTCTTCACATATAAATTTAAAAAAATCACAACTGCTATTTATCTTATGTTTGCGGAATTCAACCATACTCTATTCTTTAATATGTATAACGGCCTAAAGTAATGTTTTCAAATATTTTCGCTTTACCACAAAAGATTTTAAAACACTGTTCAACAAGTGTTTAACTTAGACATTGTTTAACTGTGATGCTTTCACTTTTTGACAATATGATTTGAAAGAGATGGCATCACATTTAAACAGTGTCTAAATTAAACAGTGTGTTAAAATCTTTTGTGGTAAGGCCGCATGGGTATGACGAAAACATATGTAAATCCCATAAATCTTAGCGAAGCGATAACATAAATTTTTAAATGTAACTTTGTCTAGACAAAGCAAAGCGGCTTTAATATTCATTATTCTATGTTCAGTTGTCAAAAATGCTAAATATTTGTCCTAAATTGTGCCTTTTCTCCTTTTACCCCAGTATCAACCGGAGCTGATAATAATATCGGCAGGCTACGACGCGGCGATCGGCTGTCCCGAGGTACTCCATCCCTTTCTGTTGCTATGCATTATTTATAGTGTTGTCTCTTTCAGTTCTCACCAGAACTGGTTATCCTGTCGGCTGGCTATGACTCGGCCTTAGGGGATGAAAAGGTAAAATTTATTTTATTTATGGTTAATTAATGTGTTATCCATCAAAATGAATAATTTACGATTAAGAAATTGGTGCAAATCTATGGAGTGAAGGCAAGAGAATATTTTTTGTAATTATATCAATTTTATCCTTATGGAATAGACTATTATATAATCTGTGGTAATAGTTACTAAAGTCGACTTTCAATTGACAATTAATCAGATTTAAAAGTCTCACAATTAAAAGTCGGTATCGTCGCTGTCATTTCAAAAAGTCGTATGTAAAATTTTAGTTTTTTTTATTAGCTGTATGCGTAGTTTGGAACGTAATCTTCATTGTGTCAAAATGCCAATATTTAGTAGGTTTGACGATTTTGGACTAAGTCAATAGGAAAAAAAACCTTTTTTTTTTAAAGACTTTTGAGTTACGTTTGATAAATTCACGTTTTATTTGTGATTATTTCCTCGCTGTTATACCAAAAAGTTGTAGGCATAGCCATGCATAATACTCAATTCCAAAAAATAGTATTTTGACGTGTTTCCTGAAACAGTCTGTGTTGAGGCAGGATCTCTTCACCATATATTCAGCGAAAAGGGAAGTATTTCCGCCGAGCTAGGGGTCTGTGCTCGGGGAACGCGGTCCAACTGTTCGATGTTGGAATTTGTATTTATCCGAAGCGCTTGGAAAACTTCGATATCGTGAGTCAGGTCTTCATACATTTTTTCCTTGATGTTAGCTTGACGTAGTGCGACGTCACGTCTGCGTAATGTTACATGTTGTACTTTTCGCTGATCCTGCATTTCTTCGTCATTCGTCGATTTGCTTATGTGTTTTTTTGTAATTTTTGACATACGACTTTTTGGAATGACAGCGTCAAAAAGGCGAAGGTATGCATATTTCATTCTAAAATAGCTTTTGGTGTTTCCTGAAACAGTCTGTTTTTACATACGAATCTTAGAAATGACAGCGACGGTATGTCATAATAATGTTGGTTACGAGGAATCTTCATTTTTAATAGCGCACCAATGTCTTCTTAATCGTGTCGAGGATTCCAGTAAATTAGATCACGCTCGGTAATATGTGTAACACTCGGCATAAATAAATGACAGCACGCAAAGAATAAAGTTTTTTTTGACTGTTATATATTTTCACGATCCCAAACAGAAACCAAATCAAGTGTTGGCAAGAAATGATAGCAGCATCAAACCATATTTCTTGACATTTTACACGCGTACTATCTCTTTCTTCAGACTGTTTCAACTGATCAATTTGGCAGGGCGAGATGGAGGTAACGCCCGCGTGCTACGCGACTCTAACCCACCTGGCGATGTCGGTGTGTCCGTCCGTGGTGGCGGTGCTGGAGGGCGGGTACTGCGTGCCGTCGCTGGCGTCGGGCGCCGCGTTGACGCTGCGGGCCTTATTGGGGCACCCGCCGCCGCCATTGCCGCCCCGCGCCCAGCCCTCCGCCGCGTGAGTACTGGTGTGTGTGTGTGTGTGTGTGTGTGCGTGCGTGCGTGCGTGCATGCGTGCATGCGTGCGTGCGTGTGTGCGTATGTGTGCGTGAGTGCGTTCGATCGTGCGTGTGTGTGTGTGTCTATCTATGTGTACTAATGTGTCTCGTCGCTGGCGTCGGGCGCTGCGATAACGCTGCGGGCGTTACTGAGCCATCCGCCCACTTGTATGCGACGGCAATACCCTCAAGAACACTGCGTAAGCCGATCGTCTTTAAAATACTGGATTTTTTTCAATCTTCCTGACCTATCGTCGCGTCGGATCGCTGCGTACTCGTAACAATTTTGATTTAGTGGCAAGGCGATAACATCGTTACCATTTTTTTTACTCGTGAAGGTGGCGCTTTAGAAACTAGTGATCTAGTCTATTTCAATCCTAAAAACTGATCGTAGTGAAGAGCTTCGTCTTTATGCTTTTATGAGTGAATTAAAATTGTGATTACTCAATCAGCTTTGCTGTACTTTGTTGTAAAACTAAAACAAAACATCCACCCTTAGGATCCGCGAGACCATCCTAAACTGCATCTACGCGCACAAGCCGTACTGGCGCTGTTTCAACTACCAGCTGTCCTACAGCACAGATGACAGCGTTCCGAACGTGTGCGACGGACAGAAAGAGAAGCATATAGTCTCCGTGCGGTGGGAGGGAGATGAAACGAGGCCCGATAGGTTTGCGACGCGGGATTGCTACCCCCTACAGGACGACGAGACTAAAAGGAAGATTACGGAACGGCTGAATCGGTTGGAGATTAGTAAGTGATGTCTTCGTGTTAACATTAAAACAGAGTCCTTTACTTTCTTTTCACTTACACAAGGCCGTCTTTAACCTATTTGAGGCCCTGGGCACATTTGGAACCCCTATGATCTTGACTTAAATTTATCTAAACATGCCAAAATCAGATCAGAAAACCTGATATTCGGGCAAGAGTAGGATAGCTATGCGCATGCGAAAGCTAGGAAGCAAATAGTATTTGTAGTCAGTAATTATTGTTTAAGTTTTCGAAATACCTAGATATGGTTTATGTTTTTTTGTAATAAGCATCCGTTATCGTTTAGCGATCTGGCAGGAACTAGGGGCCCATAGTGCCCAGTGGGAAAGATGGGCCGGTTACAGATTTGACTTATTTTAATGTTGCCTTCCTTACGTATGTATGTTATGAATTTAGAAAGCTGCTTTTTTACTTAAATCCGAATAAGGATAAGTGGAAACTAAACAATATTATACTCCAGCCAACTTAGGGTTAGAATGTTTCTAAACAAAACTTTGTGCAGGTTCTGTAATTGTTTCACAAATGCGTCAAGTTATAGTGAATAAACGCCATATACAATACTAAATAATATAGAATTTCCTCTACATTAGTACTCACACTAGTGACTCGGTAGCTCAGCGGTCATAGCATTGCACCGGACTTCCAAAGGTCGCGGGTTCGATTCCCGCCTGAGGCAATACTGGTGACTAGTCGATTTTTTCTAGTATATTATTTAGTATTGTATAAAAATAGCATTGTAAATGCTTAAATCTCAAATTTAAAAGCCATATATCAAACTTGGAAAACATAAGTAGGTAAGCTATTAATGACATTAACATAATATTAAAACGTGTAATAAAAAATAAATTTTTAGATTAACCCCCCTTAGTAATAAAGATTGTATAGCTGATGTATAGTTGCACAATGTTTACTCTCTGTCGAACTATTTAAGTTTGATATTAAAAAGATAGGGACAAAACACTGTGTAACTAGACATCTTTATTAGTAAGGGCGTAAGTATGGATGGTTTGTTTGCAGACATTCTTTCTATAAGTTGGCTGAAGTGAAATATAGCCATATTTTTTTACAAGGTTTAAATTATTAAGCTTCAAATGTAGTTCAGTACAATAATTATTTACAGTAACCGACCTGACATTGCCACGACACGAAGTAGGATATATATACGACCCTGCCATGTTGAAACATAGGAATATTTGTGAACCGTAAGTAACGTAACCGTAAGTTAAATAAAGCAGATCTTTTATTTAAATAATAAAGAAAAGATAAATAATATTAGAAAAAATACTAGAAAAAAGTCGACTCACCCGTAGCACCTCAGACGGGACTCGACCCCCACCCTTGGGATTCCGGCCCAATGCACTGACCAATTATGCTACCGGGTCGCTAGTGGGAGTGGCGAAATTTTCTAGTACTTTTTACTTCTTCGCTGCGAGCCAGCACAATAATTTATCTTAATATGAAAATAGCATTGTGAATGCGAAATATCTAAATTTAATAATTAATAACACTTTATAATTTTTTTCTTAAACTATTTATAATGTTATATTGACAAACACTATACTATTTAAATAATTATCTAATTCAATAGAGGAAAATATCTTCAGCCAATGTTAAAGTAATTTAGCCTGTATGACAACAGCGGTACGGTATATTTTCAGCGGGCACGTGGAATCCCCGGAGCGTATAATGCGAATACACGAGCGGCACCGAGACTTCGGGCTGTTAGGGCGCGTGCACACCGTGCAGCCGAGACTCGCCACCGACGAGGAAATACTCGCCGTCACCTCGGAGGAACATTTGCACAGGTAATACACAATAGTAATGAAAAAAAAAAACAATGTTTAAAAGTTTTTTATGCTCAGTATTACATCTGGTAACCAGTTACAAAATGACGATTTGGATACGAGAACTGAAACTGATTTAACCCATCAAGGCCCAGAAAATGAGACACAATCGATATTACATTGTTATCCGGCCGCATTCGGCCGCTCGGGCGTTGATGAATTAAGATACAAAACATTTAAGTTAATCTTAAATGCACTTTTTGTGCTAAGCTAGGTCCAAACTTGTAACATTTATGCGTGTCAGATCACCGCGTCTTTTTCACACACTAGCTTCCGCCCGCGACTTCATCTGCGTGGACTCTAGGAAACCTTTGATCAGGATAAAAAATAGCTTGTGTTTTCATTCAGATTATAATTTATTTGAATGCAAAATTTCATACAAACCCGTTCAGCCGTTTTTGCGTGATTGAGTAACAAACATCCAAACCTAATATTTATTCTGACGACCTCCGTGGTCGAGTGGCTTTGTACACCGTTTTTCAAGGTGTCGCCTTCTCTGAGGTCCCGGGTTCGATCCCTGGTTGGGTCAATTTAGAAAACGAACTTTTCTATATTGGCTCAGGTCTGGGTGTTTGTGATACCACCGTTGTCTCTGATTTCCATAACACAAGTGCTTTAGCTACTTACTTTGGAATCGGAGCAATGTATGTGATGTCAAATATTTATTTATTTATTTGTTTATATTTATAATATTACTAGGATCATCTCTTTCATACAGTATTACCACAGCGCACGCCCAACCAAATCAGCGATATATGATAAATACACGGTGATCTGACTAACTAAAATTTTACAAGTGTGGACCCAGCTTAGTGATATTTCCCATTATTTTAAATTAATATTTAGTGATTTTTCAGATTGAAAGAGCTATCAACGACGAAATTAAGAGAATTGAATAGTCAAAAGAATGCCTTCGATTCAGTATATTTTCATCCTGACTCGCTGGAGAGTGCTTCGATGGCAGTCGGCTGTGTTATACAGGTGTGTTTTACTATATTCGTATTTTATTAGTTTTATCACTTTTAACGTGTTTCCTGTTGAATACATCTGGAATGTTATAATTTTCGCTAATATTAACTAAATGCACCCAAAAAACTATGTTTGATTTGTAGAACAACACCTCTTAGGGCCCTCTCACATTAGGTTTTTTTACGTGCTGTCGACGCGCGTTTACGTCAAATTTAACGCAAATGAGACGCGCAGCACGTTGCGTTGTGAAGTTTGTTTACAAAAACGCCGATCCTGCGCGGGCGGACGACGCTCAGAGAACGCGCTACCGTGAAACGCGCGTGAAAAAAACGTGATGTGCAAGGGCGCTTAAATTCTTTAGTATTTCACTTTTTTGTGTCATAATATCGTCTCCGCAGATGGTAGACGCTGTAGTGTCCGGGGAGTGTGGGTCGGGTATATGCGTAGTGCGTCCGCCCGGACACCACGCGGACGGGGACACGCCCAGCGGGTTCTGTCTCATCAACAACGCCGCGGCCGCCGCTAGATACGCCATACACGCCCACGCCCTCCAGCGGGTGCTCATACTCGACTGGGACGTGCACCACGGAGATGGGACGCAACGACTCACCTACGAGTCTAGTGAGGTATGTATGCCATACAGGCCCACGCCCTCCAGCGGGTGCTCATACTCGACTGGGACGTGCACCACGGAGATGGGACGCAACGACTCACCTACGAGTCTAGTGAGGTATGTATGCCATACAGGCCCACGCCCTCCAGCGGGTGCTCATACTCGACTGGGACGTGCACCACGGAGATGGGACGCAACGACTCACCTACGAGTCTAGTGAGGTATGTATGCCATACAGGCCCACGCCCTCCAGCGGGTGCTCATACTCGACTGGGACGTGCACCACGGAGATGGGACGCAACGACTCACCTACGAGTCTAGTGAGGTATGTATGCCATACAGGCCCACGCCCTCCAGCGGGTGCTCATACTCGACTGGGACGTGCACCACGGAGATGGGACGCAACGACTCACCTACGAGTCTAGTGAGGTATGTATGCCATACAGGCCCACGCCCTCCAGCGGGTGCTCATACTCGACTGGGACGTGCACCACGGAGATGGGACGCAACGACTCACCTACGAGTCTAGTGAGGTATGTATGCCATACAGGCCCACGCCCTCCAGCGGGTGCTCATACTCGACTGGGACGTGCACCACGGAGATGGGACGCAACGACTCACCTACGAGTCTAGTGAGGTATGTATGCCATACAGGCCCACGCCCTCCAGCGGGTGCTCATACTCGACTGGGACGTGCACCACGGAGATGGGACGCAACGACTCACCTACGAGTCTAGTGAGGTATGTATGCCATACAGGCCCACGCCCTCCAGCGGGTGCTCATACTCGACTGGGACGTGCACCACGGAGATGGGACGCAACGACTCACCTACGAGTCTAGTGAGGTATGTATGCCATACAGGCCCACGCCCTCCAGCGGGTGCTCATACTCGACTGGGACGTGCACCACGGAGATGGGACGCAACGACTCACCTACGAGTCTAGTGAGGTATGTATGCCATACAGGCCCACGCCCTCCAGCGGGTGCTCATACTCGACTGGGACGTGCACCACGGAGATGGGACGCAACGACTCACCTACGAGTCTAGTGAGGTATGTATGCCATACAGGCCCACGCCCTCCAGCGGGTGCTCATACTCGACTGGGACGTGCACCACGGAGATGGGACGCAACGACTCACCTACGAGTCTAGTGAGGTATGTATGCCATACAGGCCCACGCCCTCCAGCGGGTGCTCATACTCGACTGGGACGTGCACCACGGAGATGGGACGCAACGACTCACCTACGAGTCTAGTGAGGTATGTATGCCATACAGGCCCACGCCCTCCAGCGGGTGCTCATACTCGACTGGGACGTGCACCACGGAGATGGGACGCAACGACTCACCTACGAGTCTAGTGAGGTATGTATGCCATACAGGCCCACGCCCTCCAGCGGGTGCTCATACTCGACTGGGACGTGCACCACGGAGATGGGACGCAACGACTCACCTACGAGTCTAGTGAGGTATGTATGCCATACAGGCCCACGCCCTCCAGCGGGTGCTCATACTCGACTGGGACGTGCACCACGGAGATGGGACGCAACGACTCACCTACGAGTCTAGTGAGGTATGTATGCCATACAGGCCCACGCCCTCCAGCGGGTGCTCATACTCGACTGGGACGTGCACCACGGAGATGGGACGCAACGACTCACCTACGAGTCTAGTGAGGTATGTATGCCATACAGGCCCACGCCCTCCAGCTGGTGCTCATACTCGACTGGGACGTGCACCACGGAGATGGGACGCAACGACTCACCTACGAGTCTAGTGAGGTATGTATGCCATACAGGCCCACGCCCTCCAGCGGGTGCTCATACTCGACTGGGACGTGCACCACGGAGATGGGACGCAACGACTCACCTACAAGTCTAGTGAGGTATGTATGTCGTACAGGCCCACGGCCTCCAGCGGGTGCTCATACTCGACTGGGACGTGCACCATGGAGATGGGACGCAACGACTCACCTACGACTCTAGTGAGGTACATAATAATAATAATTTAAGTCCATCCAAATCCCAACCCAATATCGCACTAGTCATTAACCAGTAGATTCCATAGTTCCTGTCCATTTGCTGGGGATAGTCTCTGAGTATATTAAACTGATGTAGTCAGAGACTAGATCCAGCAGGTGTACCACACGCATACTAGATTAAAGTCGCTAAAAATGGCCTTTACGTGTTGGATCCATATACCCACGCAAGCCTTAAAGGACCGGGTCACTTTTGACCCGTGAATTCTTAAGCATACATAATAATAATAATATTTGATAACATCACATACATTGTTCCGATTCCAAAAGCACTTGTGTTGTGGAAATCGGAGACAATGGTGGTAACACAAACACCCAGACCTGAGCCAATACAGAAAAGTTCGTTTTCTAAATTGACCCAGCCGGGAAGCGAACTCGGGACCTCAGAGATGGCGACACCTTGAAAACCGGCGTGCGAACCACTCTACCACGGAGATCGATAATAATCGTCGGTCGACAAGATGCGTCATATCATAGCGTAATGATTACCATAGTGGGGTAACTCGGCCATCTTGACAGAGCAGCCATGAATGATGTGTTTGTATTACCTTCATACATGCATACGCAGTACATATTCACAAACAACCGTTGTGAATCGTGCACTACAACGACACAGCAGTTTTATAAAAATAATTGATATAACTTCATTCTACTAAGTTTGGAAATTAAAATCACAATGTTGTTTTTAACCCTTTAACGCCCGGAGAATACACAATAGATATTCCATTGTTATCCGGCCGCCTGTGTCCGCTCGGGCGTTGACGAATTAAATCGACCCTAGTGTTCAACTGAATAATGTTGTATACCAGATAATGTACATATCGCTGCACCGGTACGACCACGGCTCGTTCTTCCCGCACTCGGCCGCGGCGAACTACCCCGCGGCGGGGCGCGGCAAGGGCGAGGGGTACAACCTCAATATACCCTGGAACAAGGTTAGTGTTATAACAACAATACGTCTTTATAGCAGCTTTTCCCAAACTTTAATTTATTGTTTCTCCAATGTGACCCACCACATGTTTTTAAACCCTCCTAGCGCATCTTCCGTACCATCATTCTTAAAAAGTTTACTATTTAGAGACATCGTTTTATTTTTCCTGTAATTTTTACATAAACTTCTATCACATAAAATAATATCAGATTTTTCTCTATGCAAACTTCGGAGATAAAAGAGGGGAGGGGGGAGCACGTTTTTTTTTTTAATTTTTCATCAAAAGTAGAAAACTATGCGGCCTAAAAAAGATTATATTTTTATTTCTCTCTTATTTGCAAAATAGTCAAACGTCATCTAAAACTATTTCAAATTTCAAGTTGATAGCATTAGTAGTTTCGAGATATCCAGCTGTGACAGACAGACAAACTTGAGTCGCACCATAACGGTTCTTTTTTACCATTTTTGTACGGAATCCTAAAAACATGAACTCTTAAAGTCTCATGAGAGACAATGCTGCGACCCGGTTATTTTATTTTTGTAGCCCGGTGCCGGGTCGCGACCCACCATCTGGGAAACGCTGAATTATAGAGATGACGTCATAATAAATATAACAATAATTTGCACATTACCCACTTTTCCAATAAAATTGAAACCTTAACAATGTTTTCTCGGTGACATTTGAAGCATCAGTAGAAAAAAGAGCTAAAGACTGCATCAAATATTTGGGTTCAAATCTTAGGCAATTCTATCCTTATTTATGTGTTCTAATTTATATGTATCCGTTACTTAATCGCCATAGTGCAAGCTCTGCATAGTTAGGGATTAAACGATTGATGTTAGTCGTCTGTAATTATTTTTCTTACCCTATTACTAATAAAGATTGTATAACAGATGTATACACAGTGTTTTGTCCCTTTCTTTTTAATGTCAAACTTAAATAGTTTGACAACGAGTAACCTGTGTAACTAACTATACATCTGCTACACAATCTTTATTAGTAAGGGGGTAATAAATATTCGACAACATCACAGACATTGTTCCGATTCCAAAGTAAGTAGCTAAAGCACTTGTGTTATGGAAATCAGAGACAATGGTGGTAACACAAACACAGACCTGAGCCAATATAGAAAAGATCGTTTTCCAAATTGACCCAGCCGGGGATCGAACCCGGGACCTCAGAGATGGCGACACCTTGAAAACCGGCGTGCGAATCACTTTACCACGGAGGTCGTCGTAATACTATTTGAATTTGTTTGTTGCAGCGAGGTATGGGCGACGTGGAGTACTTGGCGGCGTTCACACAGGTGGTGATGCCCGTGGCCACCGAGTACGCGCCGCAGCTCATCATAGTGTCCGCCGGGTTCGATGCCTGCGTCGGGGACCCGCTTGGAGGTAACAATCGAACATTATTGACCGAGCGAGCGCGAAGCGGCTCTGATTTAGCTTAACCTTTAACTATGGACGCGCGGTCTCACAGGCCGCTTGCAGTTTGTGATTCACGTGCCCCCGTCCACCCGCGTACCCCACGCGTCTGTCGGCCTCAGTAGCTTCGGTTCTAGTGGCGAAACGAGTGTTGAGAGTAGAAGTCAAGTCGTCGGCTGTATGTTACGTGAGTAATTTCGCTTTATATTCTGAGTGCGGCCTGTGAGACCGCGCGTCCGCGTTTGTGTAATAAATTGAGCTGATGGTGATTTGGTTTGTTCTAGATTTTTTTAATAAAAAATGGCAGAAAACGTGCAAACTAGTACATCTGCATGCAAACGAACATCGAATTCATCGATTCCACAGAGTGCGAGAAAAATATTGCGATTAGATGATCGTTCTTTTGAAGACATGCTCCAGCAAGTGCTTTTAGAATCAGATCAGTGCGATAGCGATGGAGACGTGGATGATTGTTTGTTTTATGAAGCTGACATTGAAGAAAATCACGTGAGTGACCAAGAGATTACTGAAGAAAGTCGTAGTACCAGCACAGCTGACGGTGATATAAGGAGATCGGACAGATTCTGCTTACAATGTTCTAAGCCATTATGCAAAGACTGCCAATAAATATGCACAAGTTGGGCCTTTGTCAATTTTTTTATGTTTCGTCCTAAGAAGTTAATGATAAGTTTTTTTGTGTTTTTATTCTTTATATTTTATTGTAAAATTAGTGGAACACTCTAAAAAAGTAATTTTCTTTAGATAATGTTCCTTTAAAGAGATCTCAAGTAAAAAAGCCTAAAAAGTGCCTTCGATTGTTAAATGGTTAGATAAATGTTTAAAATAAATACATATTCATTAAAATTACATCTTTTATTTACATTTAGTAACTCCTAAAAGGAATAAAAACAAAAAACTGGTATTATTCTTACTTAACTAGATAGAATCTGGCCTTTAAAGATAGAAAGGTCTGTGAGACCGCACGTCCATAGTAGTGTAACAAAAATGTAACGTCCATAGTTAAAGGTTAAGCAAGAATTCATTTGTATGTCTGTCTATCCGGCTGTCCCACTCTTCTCTACAGAGTGCTTAGTGCGAGTTTTCTTACTTATTCGATCGCGTTAACGTAAACGCGATTTAGTATGGAATCGGAACAACGCCATCTCGTGACGAAAGGCCGTACTAGAAATTGTGAGTGTAAGTTTTTTACGCGGTCGATACCGAGCATCGACAATCGAAAAGTGAGAGCACCACGTGACCACGTGAGAACGTTCTTGCTTGTGATTGGTCGTTTGTTATAATTTGCGAGTGCGAGCTGCATTTTTGACAGTTCGAATAGTTAACTTAGGTGAAAAAAACGTGAAATCAATCGAAAAGTTAACGCGACATTGTCACCTAGATTTCTTTAGTGAAAACACTGAAAACCGAAGTTACCGAAAATATTGAAGAAGAGTAAAAGCATTGTAGCTCGGTATTATTTGAAAACCGAAGTTACCGAAAATATTGAAGAGTAAAAGCA
The DNA here is from genome assembly GCA_963556745.1 of Catoptria pinella. Classification (NCBI taxonomy): domain Eukaryota; kingdom Metazoa; phylum Arthropoda; class Insecta; order Lepidoptera; family Crambidae; genus Catoptria; species Catoptria pinella. Next base: position 13,235,936 of record OY750761.1, read on the forward strand.
TGGTAGCTCGGTATTATTTTGCTTGGAGAATGCTGGCGGCGGCTGAGACAAAAAAATATCGGAATTTTATCACCGTCAGTCAAGCAAGAGCTCGAGCTTCATTTAATATCAACAACATAAGTGATGAAGAATTTAAGCGCAGGTACCGGCTAACCAAAAAGTCGTTTAGGACTCTTTGCAATGAATTAAAGATGAACACCAATTTAAAGGCATCTCAGAGAGTATCTTTGGAAATAAAGGTATGTTTTCCTTCTTAGAATTACCAATAAAATAATGGTACCAACTAAATAGCAACCTAACATTATTTGTATACACTTCGGCTTCAATAACTTTCTTTTTCATTTTAGGTGCTCAAGTACTGCTCTGCTATTCTTTGCGACGGGTTCTTACCATGCCTATTGGTGTTGCTAAACATGTGTCCCAAAAAAATGCAGTGTGTACCTACATAGAGGAAGTATGTGAAGCCTTAACACATAGAAATATAATGAATAAATATATTAATTTTCCTTCCACTCTTGCTGTAAGTCAAAGGTTAGTGTTGCAATTTAATTATTTTAGTACCTATTATAAAAGTCAATATTATTGATGTAAACTAGGTAACTTAATTTTGTCATTGTTTAGATTTTACAGAAAGTATGGGATACCAGGAACGGTTGGATGTGTTGATGGGAGTCATTTTAAAATAGTTGTTCCATCTAAAGAAGAAGAACATCTGTAATTTAGTAGGAAACACTATCATTCAGTAAACATGCAAATGGTAAGTAAGGAAGGTAGTTAATTAAGACCAAATTGATATTTCAAAACTAACATGTTTAAAAAGGTATGTAGTGTATTAAGGAAGAGAACAATTTTCAGGTATGTGATGATGAGCAACGCATCATCAGTGTAAATGCAGTTTGGTGGTGCCAATCATGACTCCTTCATTTGGAAAAATAGCAACCTGAATACTTATATACAGGGCTTACACCGTAATGGAGAATCAATTTGGCTTTTAGGTAAAAATATGAACAAAATATTGTGGTCAAATGTCTTTATTTTATTTGGAAGTGTGTATAAATGAATAAAAAATAAAATATGTATAAATGAATGTTGTAGGAGACTGGATATCCTCAGCGGCCATCTTTGACTTTCACAAGCTTTTGTAATTACATGAGTAAACTATTTTGAATTGCATTGAATGTTTTATTTCACTGAATTTCATTTTATAGTAGGTCTATTATATCTATAATAGAATTATTTATTTTGTAATCTCTATTGGAAACAAAAATAACCCAAAGTTCATTTATTGGCCCCCTTTGACCTATTGTTGGCATGTACTGCCCCAATTATTTTTAGGATGTGGATGCTTTCAAAAGTGCGGTCACATTTGTCTGATGCCACGCGCGCCGTATTTATAGGGACGTGTTTTTAATGCATACATTTGTAGCGTCATACAAATGTGACCGCACCTTAAAACCTACATATTGTATCATGAAAGATTTTGCTAACGTTAAGCTATGTAGGTAGTTTGGGGATCATAATTTTAGAAAAATAAAACCAGTGCTTAAGAAATTAAGTAGTTTTAATAAAGTTAAAAAAATACAAACGAACACGAACTCATTGTAATCTCCTTAAATTAATTAGATAAATGCTATAATCAGTCTTCAATTTTATTGTGTTACTAGTTACCGCCTGCGACTTTGTCCGTGTGGACATTCGAGAAAATTCTTAGGGAACCTTTAAACAGGGTAAAAAAATATTCATATTTAAAATATACTTCAGTACCCAAAACCAATTATTGGCATGCTTATACCCATTGTTAGTAATAAAGTACCCATTGTTACTCATAAAGTGATAGTAATTGAATTTTTTACTATTGGCATGGGGCCAACATTTGGAAATAAAAAAACTATTGTTTACAGTAATTAATGTAAGAAAACTTTTGATAACTAAGTACTTATGAAAATAAGGTTCCTAATGCAAAAATAATAATGAAAGTACTATCCCAATTATTGGCAATAGGCCAGTAAATTTTAAGTGCATAAAACTTAATTTTTAAAATAATTGAATATTACCAAAGCATATTGAATTATAATAACCCCTTCTTAGATTATGCTAATTATAGTAGTAATATTTGCCATAATTGTAATGAGAAACAATAAAAGTAGGTATATAAAATATTAAAACTAAAATGTAAGTACCTAGGTAGGTATATAACTTCTTAATTATTACAATATTTATCAAATAATTTCTCCATTAATTCCAAACCTCTTAATCCTAATTGCTGCCAGTCTCTTTGGATTTGCAGTTCCATTTCTCTTATCCTATTTTTCTCTCTTCTCTGGTCCATATAGTCCTCGTGTTACCTGTGTCAGATTCTCCTCCATTCCTCATCGGCCTGGAGAAATATTTGACTGGTTTGTTCAGTTTGAGTAGGCCTCACCAGTCTTCGAGGTGAACATATATTTCTCCTAGCCCATCTGCCACGTTGAGTAGGAGTGTGGCCAACGGAAGAAGGGTGAGGTTGTACCCGGACTGGAGATTTGAGGTGGAGAAACAGCCCGGGTTGGATGAGTAACATTGACACCTAAAAAGTTCAATATTGTTAATAAGTTGAGACAGAGTTGCTATTGGTAGCTTTAATTCATTGTGGTAATAGTGCCTAAATCACATCACATTACATAGGCACTTTTAGAGGAACTATTTTTTTTTAGTCATATAATGGGTTGCAGTGTCAAAATACTTAAATACTATAATAATCTAACCTATACCTAATTAATTAGATGTGTAGTTTACTTACTTTTTTCCATTTCTCAGCAGTTTTAGTATCACCACTTCCATCACTATTTAATAGTTCTGCAAGTTCTTCCCACAACCTTAAATGTAAAACCCTGCTTCTTGCATTTGATGAGGGTTTGCTGATATCTTCATGTCTGTAAAACAATTTCACACCGTAAATAACACAAATTATAATAAAGCAAAGAAGTATAGCTACTATAAAGTATTTTTCAAATAATGTTTGTTACTCACTGCTCCATTAATGAAACCATAATTTCGAATTGAGACGTGCTCGTTCTCATTTGTTGTTTCGTATGTTTACAAATGACGAAATAACCAAATTAACAGTAAATATGAGCATGTCCGCACAATAATTCAGAACCACTTTAATCTTGAAACACTTCAAAACACCTTTTTTTTGACAAAACTTTTTAGTTACGTTCTTTGGTGAAAGAGTGTACAATACAAAAACAAACCACCGTCGTTTCCACACCATAAATCAATGACTTAATTAGTTAGTTTGACTCTACAAGAGTCCTATTTCGCCCATCTCAACCTTTTTGGGCGATAAGCTTTATTTTAATAACAAAAGTGTAGAAAGAGCATTTAAAACTTTGTCGACTGAAAAAGTAAACACATTCCTATAACCCTACCAAATCCAAAAGTAGCAGTTTTAATACTTTTCATTTAGCTAGATAGAAAGATATCCCCTTTAAAATCGGTTGGATTATATCACGACGTAAACTTACTACCAACACAAGAAAATAAAAAACTCTATTCACGGTGAGTAAACGCAGATCGAGCGGTTACATGTAACTACATCTCGCACTCGCTCGTTTTCGATTTACGCCGCGTTTCACGTTTACTCGATTAACGCGATAGTAAAGTTATTCGCAAGAATTTAAGAAACTCGCACTAAGCACTCAGGTCGCATTTCTCAACTGATTCTCGTGAATTATGTGAGCAGGTTATATAGGTTTATTTTAGGTTCGTATTAGGTTCTCGATAATTATATAAAATTTTTTGTAGAAATTTTGCGAAATAATAATTCACCCATTCGAAAAATGTTCAAAGTTAGAAGCGCCATCTAGCTTCGAACAGGTATAATAAAATAATACCTAACCTACCAAACAGCACATAGTACTGCTTTTCAAAAACAGTGTCAACCTCGTGGCGACGTCTATTAGATTAGTTTTTAAACAACATACAATTTTGGACCGGTCATCCAAAGGTCGCGGGTTCAATTCCCGTCCGAGAATATGATCTGGTGCGAGTCGTATTTTTTCTAGTATATTATTTAGTAATGCCAAAAAACGTTTAATTTTAATAAAAACTATTCCCGTCCATAAATCCATCAGCCGTCAAAATACAATTTCTCCTGTTAGTGCCTGACCCTAATCTGTTAAATCTGACGGGAAATCCGTTAAGTTGGCAACAATGTGTCAACAAGTATTTTGGTAGTTCCGTTCAGAAATGTTAATAAGGAAAAATACATGGCATAGGCATTCACTGAATTTCACTGTCAGAAATCCTAAGCAACCCCGTAATTGAGTTATTTTTTTAAATCTCCTTATTTAGCGAGCAATAAATTTTGAAAAAATTTAATGTTATCCGGGATGGCCTCGAAATGGTTTCGTAATTTTCATATCTTATATTTTTTGAAATGTTGTCAATTGATTAAGATGAAACAGTTATAATTTTTAAATTCCCATCCGAGAATACGATTTGTTGCCTGTCAATCAAATTTTTTCCAGTATATTATTTAGTATTCTCATAATTCATCAACGCCCGAGCGGGCGCATGCGGCCGGATAACAATAGAATATCTATTGTGTCTCATTTTCCCGGGCGTTGAAGGGTTAAAGATTGTCAGTATTCTGAATTGCTATTAGTTTGTCTCTTTTATTTGCTATAGGTACATCGAGAAAGTGACGCATTGATAGCCATTCAGAAAATTGACAAGTTAGAAGAGGTTGTAATACGGAGGCTGGTGGAGCTATCAATGTTGGTAAACTTACAAAAAATACTTTTAGGTTGCAAAGTGACCCCAGAATGCTTCGGTCGCATGACTCACTTCCTCAGAAGCTTAGCCGCGGGTCGAGTGATCCTGTGCCTCGAAGGCGGCTACAACGTCACCAGTATCTCTTACGCCATGGCCATGTGCACCAAGGCCTTACTAGGCGACCCCTTAATGCCCAGCGACGCCCGAGCCTCCTGCCATCCATCCGCCATCGAATCTATAAACGACGTTATACGCACCCATAAGAAATACTGGAAGAGTCTCGCTTTTCAAGTCGCTTTGCCTATAGAAGACGTTTTGAGCGAACCACTGCCGTCGAGAGGATTGGTTGTCGAAGATCAAAATGCGACGTGTGAATCGGAAAAAATGGCTGAACTCTCTCTGTCGAGTTTGCTTGACGCGTCTGCGAGTTCGAAAAACAGTAGTCGTTTAGAGGCCTCGTTGGAGAACCAAATGGCCAACCTGAGCATTGAAAAACCCAAGTGTGAGGATGGTGTGCATTGTGGCACGGACGATGAAGAGGAAAAACCGAAGTGCTCGAAAGAAGTTTGTGGTAAAAGTGACGGTCCAGTGAGTGATAAAGCCGGTGCGAGTAATAGCGGTGAACAAAAGTGTAGTGCGAGCAGTTCTAGTGAGAAAAAAGCTACTTTAGTGGACTACTTGGCGGAGAACATGCAGGCGATAGTGGACGGGGAGATGTTTGCTGTCATTCCGTTGCCTTGGTGTCCGCATTTGGAGTCCCTGTTCACGATACCTTCCGATATGAAGTTTGAACAGGGGGTCAAATGTGTCGAGTGCGACGAAACTGTTGAGAACTGGGTGTGCCTTCACTGTTTTGTTGTAAGTATTGCCTACATTCATAAATAAAATGTTAGTTACTATCTGCAGTCGAGCATTACATACGAAATGCCTGTGGCTGAATAACTGGATCCAAGCCATGATTAATTTGATAGTAAACAATTCAATGTTTATAATTTTTAGGGCATATTTACATAAAGCTGACAGCAAGTCTTACAGCCGAAGTTTATTTAACAGCAGACGCATTAGCCAGCACCCCTTCTTTTAATTGATAATTATTTAATGTTTATATTAGGGATCCCGGGTAATTATTTATATTTCCCTGCCACTCCCTTTTCCTGGACATTCGTCAGGTGCCGCAACGCCCTTACTGAAAATGATTGCGCATTACGGTGTCGTTTTATGTATTGCAATCCAAAGTACAGTATTCATGGTTACCCCGCAGACGGCGTGCGGTCGCAGCATAAACGGGCACATGCAATCCCACTACCGCTTGACGCAGCACGCGCTCGCGCTGTCGCTGCTGGACCTGTCCGTCTGGTGCAGCGAGTGCGACGCCTACGTGGACAACCCGCTGCTGTACGACGCCAAGAACAACGCGCACCGCTGCAAGTTCCACGAGGACATGCCCTGGTGCTACAAAACCGATACTATTCATATGCAATAGCCGGGTATAGATAGTTTAATGACGCACAAACATACACGTCTTCTACACGACGACGTGGTCAGCGCACACGAAGAGCATTCTCTAAGAACACAGAAGAATTTGCTTCAAAACGAAAGGTTTTATACGGCCTCTGATCAAACAATATATCGTTTCGCCTTGTATAAGGAGTTCTATCTTCACGCCGCTGTCGGTCGCCTTGTTGCATCTATTACATGAAATTAAATCTGCAACAAGAAACCAACATTCCCCATTAGTCGAAACTGCGTTATTTCGGATTTATTGGTCACATATGTTGTGGTGAAGGTATGTCCCCATATTGTTTATAGAATATTTATTTTGTAAAAGTCACTAACTTACTTGACAATGTAAAAATCTAGTTTTAAATTAATTAATTTTATCTCAATAACTCTTTTACTAACAATAGTATTTATTTTTAGTTGTGTTTTAATAATTTGTATTAAAAAATGTAGGTGCGATTGGTAACTCACGCGCCATTACCATTTTGCAAAACATTGTTGTTGCTATCGACGACAATGTATCGGTAATGTTAAATGAGTTGCACCTCAAATAGCATTTTGTAGTCAAAGTGTGTTTAAATGAATATTAAAAATCTTAAGATCTAATAAAGTATTGAATTGAATATGCTTGATATTGCAGCTACTAGGACACTAAGCTCAATAATTAATGGACAATAAAAACGTATTGTTTGCGTTTAGCTACGTATATCGTATGATTGAATAGCAAAATATTTATATATTTACATTTAAATAAGAATTTTAACCATTGAAATCTTGTGATGTTTAATAATGTTAATCAAATGAGAAGTATGTTTTCTTATAATCAAGTTTACAAAATTACTATTAGAGCACATAAGATTACACATAACTTATGTTTTGTGTAGACAATCCCGACACTTTTACAATTCACGTTATATCCGCTTTTATAGCATATACAACGTGAATTGTAAAGTGTCAGTTGCCATTTCTCACTTATTTTTATGCACATAATTTTATTATCCAAATGGATAACTGTAAGTATATACCTAGATTTGAGATGTAAATATTTATATTAATTTATTATTGATTTTCTGTCTGCGCACGTGCGAGCTACAATTTCGCAATTATCTAAAATGGATTCGGATAACGTTATCAAATTTTACTCATTTTGTAACTAAATCCGTTAGGACAGAAATTGTATGGTAATAGGACTTCTGTGTTACGCCTGCCCGACTGCACACAGTACATAATCAAGATATACGAGTATGTATAGCAATCGGGTATTAAAATAGCAATGTTTGTATGACAAACAGTGCGCTCACCTTTAACCTTTTCACCGCCAACGTCGGCATATGACGTCATAAAAAAAAAGTGTCCCGCACGCCAACGTCGGCATATGACGTCGCCCAAATTAGATGCAAATTTAAGTATTCTACCAATCAGTTTAATTTTTTTTTTGTCACAACATAAAGTATTCAGCCTTACTAATATATTTTCACCAAAAACACTAGAAATTATTGCATATATATTGCAAAATCTATTTAAAAATAATTGGCCGTAACCAAGCAATACAGTCCGAATGTCCTCGGCGCCAGCGTCGGGAGCTGCCGACAGCGACGTCACAGGTAGTGTTGTGCTAATGTGTTTATTAAAAGGTCAAAGTTTATTTATCAATTAGCATTTGGTCTGATAATTACGTCGAAAATATGAAATAAAAATGTTTATGGATACATTACAATGTAACATGGACTATCACTTAGTAAATTCTCTGTAACGAAACAAAAATATTTGGTTTTAATTTGCAAAAGTCTACACTCGCCGATTAAGTTTTCCCAGCACTATGTTTTTGCCTGTTGACCTGTACCCGGTCGCCAACGTCGTAATTTCACGTCGCGCTGTGACGTCACGCTCATCGCTTCTAAATAATAAGTGCTGTCACTGTACATACATCGATATTATATTTGTATAATGTTTATTTTTTTTAATGCAGTAAAGTTATTACCATTTTGGTGTTTTTACCGCGGCATTTGATAAGACTGTAAAATACAGTAGTGTTGCAAAAATTTTAAGTAAGCCGCTGGACTGTCAGGCATTGTCTTTCTTATCAGTGGTGACACTGGTGACCTCTGCAGGTAAGGTAGCGTAACAATAGGAAGATAAACAGTAATAAAAAATAGTTTACATTTTTTTATATATGTATTAAATACCTCGCACTATTCTAAAAGAAATAGAACATCGGAATAATATCCCTTAATAAAGCCGTTCAAAGAACGAGAAGATATGTTTTTTTAGTAAAATTAAAATATATACCTATTTCACATTCACATCTATTAAGATTATCCCAGATTCCTCAGCGTGCCAAGCTGCGGGTTTTACGAACTATTATTAACATTGATACTCTTAATTTTTGATAGTTTTTCAAGAGCCGCTAGAGGACGCTGCAGTAATTATGCGATAAAAGTACGATCATTTTGTGTGACATTTGGGATAATTTTGGATTTGCATATTGGCAACACTGATTTGAACAAAATAAAGAAAAACTAGTCTGTGTTTACACTTGTTCGTTCACTTAGTAGTCTGTGGTGTTTTCTTTGTGATTGTGTTCAAAATTTAATTTGTGTTGTGAGTAAATAAAAATGGGAAACATTGTGTAAGTATCCAATTGTTTTGATACATATTTTTATTTACCTATGTTAAAAGCTCAGTAATACACGCACAAGTCACACAAGGAAAATCAACGGTCCAGTAATACAAGCGTAGGTCACACACAGAAAATCGGAAGTCCATATACACAAGCCAAAGTAATCGTGAAATAGAACACCGAGATAATATTCTGTTACAACCAGCACAAAGAACGAGAAGAAACGGAATGAGACAGGCTGTAACGAATGGGTTGAAACATCCCCTCCCTTGCCTTCTTATTTTTAAGTTGGCACCTAAATCATACATGTGTACCAACATTAAAATATAAAAAATATCGGTCAATATTTGGCTTAAATGGCTTTAGACCTTTGCGCCTATTGTTTTATGCAGGTGCAAGAAATTCTAAAGAAGGATTAGAAAGAACAATACGCTGGCACCGAGGCACGGCGTACTTTGATCAATTATTGCGAAAGAAAATAGAAAATTTGGCCGAAATATTTTTATGACTGCCCATTGTTTTTAAAACAGCTGCAAGATTTTTTAGGCTGACCATAAAACAACAATGGGTACGTCGCGGCATCTATCAATACACTAAAATACTTTCACTTTTTATAAAATAGGTACCAACAAAACTGTTCTTAATATTACTTACGAAAATATTTAGGAATAAGTCAACAGATTTTCCTTCAATTTAAGTATACGATGCAATGATATTGAATAAAAAATTAAGTAGAATCAAAATAAAATTTCTATCTAATATTGAAAGCGCTATAAAGGCTATCTTTGTAATGTATTTAATTAATCATCACGCAATTACATGTCACGAGGAGAGAAAATAAAGTACCTACAAAAGAATGTTATAATTATTAAAATTATGTCGATGTATTAGAGGAACATCACTATTGTTAAAGCACGCGGCTTATATAAAGTATGGTCCCTGTACGCCAACGACGGCAGCTCACGTCCGCCGAGGCGACGGGAAGCTTAACTAGGGACGTTCCATTTTCAATCACAATTATTTATTGTTTACTTGATATTTTGGTTGAATGTTAATTTAAACACACAGTTATTGCTGTGAATTGTTATGATTTACGGAATCTAATAATTGGATTTAAATAAATGCAAGAAAATTCATAGAATATGGGTAGGAAAAGGTAAAAAAGGGGTTGTCGATTGTAATCACTGGACATCACTATTTTTTGGAACCTGTTTTTATTGTTTTAGTGGCGTGGCGTGGGACAATAGATTTTTTTTTGCTATACTTGGCGGCGAAAAGGTTAATCATGATTAATTTGTTAACATTAGCAATAATAAAAACCATAAGTATCAAGTATGTTTTTTTTTTCATTCCTACCAAACTTAAATTATCTTAATTATTCTACTTAGAGTACATTTGTATTGCTAGTAAAAAAACAATATTACTTGTGTTGTATCACATTTTATTTCAAATTGTTTTTACAAAAAGCCAGTGGGATTGAATTGCACATACTTTAAAAATAGTTTCGTATATCGTTTAAATGCAACAAATGTCATAAAAGCTTTCAAGATAAGCTTTAATTATATCACTCAATGATTCTTAAATGATCATTATTATTTGATGGAATGGAAATAACAACGCAGAAATTCCATCCATTACTAAATTGTATCACATAATTGTGATTTTAATGGGATTTCAGTTGTTAACTAAGTTAAAACAAAGAGATTCATAAATTAAAGCTCGTAAGTACCTAGTCAACATTTCATACCGTAAATACATGTTGAACTTATCCGAAATGTAAATATATCAAATAAAAAATTACAATTATAATAGAATGTGATGTAAAATACATAAGTACTATTTAAGTAATAACTTTAAGAATAAACACTAATATTATTCTTGAGCAAACAAGTATTTAAATGTCTTTTACAGCAAAATTAACTAAAATTAAATGGCATGGCAAAAGTTTCCTCTAAAGCTTTTGAAGTTTATTTATTTCACTTAAAAAATCACACACTTCTGATGGTTGCTCGCAACATGGCGTATTTTAAATTGCTAATTTCATACATACAATACAAATAATGCAGTACCTGCCTACTTACAAAAGCTCTTTTACTAAAAAAATAAAATCGATCTATTTAATTTAAATGACGGTGTAAATTTACGTCAATATTATTGTATAAGATACTTACATAAAGTAAAATTTTTAAAAACTAAAAATATCAGAATAAGTATAACGTAACGTAACAATTACGATTTCAAATTCAACATTATCAGATCATTTCACTATAACCCGCGCGAGATGAGAATTGATGCTACCACAGACAGATCTGAGACGCGCACGGTCCGTCGCGTCGTCGTCAGCCAGTCGTAGCCGTAGTGTAGCAAACTCGCGTAGGTGCTCGCATACTGCTAGTTGTGTAGAACTGAACTTATGGATTTCTGCTCGAGTTTTATTTTAAGCGAGATTTATATTATTGTTTGATTATTAATAAATAATGTGTGGAAAAAAGAGGTAAAACATTTTACTTATTTTTTAATGAATTTTTATTTAAATAGATTCAGAACCTTTTTGCTAACGCTACTTAACTGTCATTTTTTATATACTTTGACAAGGTCCCATCCCATTCTAATCGCGCGCAGATTATAGCTAACTTTTTGTATAATATCTACTAATATAAAATAGGGTATTGCATTTTTATTTCTTCAGCACAATAATAATCAGATCATGTAAATAGTAATTTTGTTCAATTAAACGTTCAAAAACATGAAAGTTATTCACAGTAAGTACTTAAATATTGCTTATCATTTTAAATTAAATTGACAAAATGCCAGTATGTATCGATTGTTATCCTAGTTCGGATGAGTTTTCACTGGTTTCACCTTATACACCCTAAGACAAAACTTTTTTAAATAACAAGCTACTCTTTGGTAAAAGTTTAGATCTAATGAACGAGATTCGTTTTTTCTTCTGAGATTGTTGCTATCTAAGCAAAACTGGTCGCGGCTACTGGGAAATGAGGGTAGTGCTTCAGTGCAAAAGTGAGGGTAGTACGAGAAGTCTTCTACTAATTCAATATAGTAGTAATTATTGGCAGTGTCGAGGATCTGCCGCTCCAACGAACAAGGAGAAGCTACGTAGAATCGGTACTGCTTTTTATATTTGTGAAGCATCATTTCTGCTTCAGTAAGAACCTCATCTATCTTTGTGAACAAATCCTCCATAGGAAGAGAGCCATATTTGTATAGAAATGTGGACGGAGCGAGTCTGTACTTGTGGCCTGTTTTCTTATCTCGCCAGACTTTAGTGGTGCTTTCTAGCTGCAGCAAAAACGTGGGTATGCTATAACTGTGTGTTGTGATGACGTGCGTGTGGGCACCATAAGTAGCCTTTATTTCCCTGTGCAAGTTGCTCGCAAAGGGATATATACCGCCTTGATGAACAAACCCAAAAAATATGGTAAGTATAAAGTTCAAAGTATACCAACTCATAAGGAAGAAGTTCTTAACCCTCCTCCGATGCGGCCCGTCGCTTTCATTGACGTGGAGATGGTTCCCGAAGAGGTAGACGAGAGGCACAAGCACTGGGATGATAAATCGCGCTTCCTGATGAGGGAACAGAGACAGCAGCGCCACTGGAGTTATCAGGGAGAAAATCATTAATCCTGATATACTTTGAATTCTCGGCAGTTTGTTATATTGTCCACGAATGAATCTGGAAATGACAAACCGCAGCTATTTCATAATGCATAAAAGGCGCATACGTTTGGCTGTGTATTACGTTAACAATGCTATAAAAACATGCTTATTGTATTCCTAATAAGCTATTGTGCCGTTACTGCTCGCTCACTATTTTTTGTTGTATGAGAGGAGTTTTTAATGTTGAATGTTTCATTCTCTGTTTCTTTTGAATTACGAAACTGTGTTGATGATATTCGATTCATTTTTATTCACGCTTACCGATAAATGTGTCCAGACAGCGTGAAGACAGCCAGCAGTCCCAGAACATTGAACAGAAGTGGTATATTAACGGCGAGGTGCAGCCAGCGTGGGTGGAGCCCATGTTGTGTCAGGTTCCGCATGTCAGAGTTATACCTCAGGAAGTTCAACGGAGTAACCACCCAATTATCCAAAGTTATCCTTAATGACTCTAAATCGGCCATAGTCATGTATCCATAGTACCCAGAGTCAACTAATACTAAAATTAAAACTGGTGGAATGCCACACAATATGAGCATGAAAATCCTATAATGGAAATCTTTAAAACCAACAACTTTAGAGCCGAGCCCCCTGTAGAGCCAAAAGAAAATTGGTGGAAATGCAAATCCAACAAATGTTGGTCTATTGAAAATCCCTATAACAACCAATGTTGATAAAATAAATACATGATTCAAGGTATGTCCCGGCAAATGGGTGGATAGTTTGAATAATTTAACCTTTTCCACAGCTGTTTTAGCTTGTTTATATTTTTCTCTGAGAAATTCATCATGATATATTACTTTATCAGACTTTAGCATGCATTCAGCTACTAGAAGAAGAAGTATTGAAAAGAATATCATTTCAAATGAGTTAGAGAAACTTCTACAGCAATATATAAAAACAACATAGGAGCTAGCAAATATTTTTAGTCTATTTCTAAAGTTCTGTCCATATAAGACACAGATTCTATATAAGCAGTAGTCATTGATCAGTGAAAGTGTGCAAATAAAAAGTCTTGGTATGACTAGGAGATAGTAAGGTGTTTTTAGATCAACATTAAAATACTCCTTAAAATATGGGTTTGCAAATTGTATAAAGAGTAAAGGCGGCCCTAGTATAATTTTTGGTACAAATATATTTCTGATTGGGAATTTGGGGTTGAACTCCCAGGTCCTTGCCACATCAACAGTGAGAACATCCCCTGTAAAATAGAACATAACACAAAGTTTTGATTAGATCTTTTTTATAATCAATAAACTAAACAAAGTTTACTGGTTATGTTATTAATAAAAGAAAAATAGTTGTAATAGTAAAATTGTAATCAAAAGACAGTGCAACTTATTGGCCCAACTTTTAAAAAAGTGTGGTACAAGAATTAAATTTGTTTCCAAGTAAATATAATAATATCATTAGGATTGACTTTTACCATAGTACACTCCATAGAACCGCCCCATTATGAACAGATGATGTTTTTGTACGCGCGCGACTAAGTCTAGGGCTTCCGTAATTTTTTTACTGTATGGTGTTCAATTCATAATTTGGAATTTTTGGTACCTAATTATAAAGCTACAACATATTGCTTTATATATCAAAATAAAGTTGACAGTCAACAAACACAAAACTAAACGAGCACACAAATTGGCACATGAACTCACGGAAAGGGGCGAGGCAATTGTTTCAAGGGTGGGGCAGGAAGTGTCCTTAATGTACACTCTACACTAAACAAAAAAAATCTGATAAATTAGTTTATTAACTAATTTATCAGATTTATTTAATTTATTTAACTCAAGTCAGATAAATTAGTTTATTATTTCAGTGCATTATAACTTTTTTCACAGGGATAAGTACATTTTGATTTACAGTGACTCACCGGCAATAACTTCAACATTTTGGAAGAATTCATCAGGGTGTATGTAACCACGCTGTGGTAACAATGTTAACACAAATCTTAAACCCACAAGTAACCAATATGATATTGGCAATTTTATTGGATTTCTAAATGATATCGCTTTGAAAATCTCCGGTTTTAAAAACATATTCTTATGGTGCCTATTTTCCTATTGGTTAGCATACAATACAAAATCACTATCTCTAGATAACACTTATTTTACATCGTCCTCGTTAGCAAAGATAATTTAAATCACAACACAACACCAAAATAAAAACACAAAAGAGCTGAGAAAGACGAAATCTAAATAATTTATTGACAGTGACAGATTGACAGACAGGACTGCCAACTTCTGAAAATGTTTCCCCCTAAGCACAATGTCAAATACCCCTAAAATCGCCAAAATAATTGTAAAACCCCTCAAAAAGAAACAATACATATTTCTTCAAAATACTTTTTATTTTTAACATATTTATTATGGTCTCATCTCTCTCGACCTCTGATGAGGTTTCAATTTTAAAATCGTACATTCACATTAAATAGGTAGGCTTTACATTTTTTTGTTGGAGAAAATGTTATGCAAGAGCCACCATTGCGTCACAGAGTCTCTGTGACAGAGAGAAGTTGATCATCATGATGCTTTGCAGCATTTCAAGTGATAGTCTATTAAGCAGCTTATTTTTTATTCCCCTAAAAAATCCCATATTCTCCCCCTAAATCTAGGGGTAAAACCCCTAAGTTGGCACCCCTGTTGACGACAGCACGAAGACAGGTAGTTGACACTTCAATTTCTTCAGGGAAGGCAAAATAGTCTTATGTTCATACAGCCATTGAAAACAAAAAACGAGAATTTGACAGTGAGTGAAGTGGTGTGAAGTGATATTGTGACACTGACAGACCACGCCACGTTCACGTGTTTTTTTGTTTGTTTCAAGTCCATTTTCATTTGTCAGTGGATAGGTGGTTGCTTTTTCTTTTTCTTTTAAAAATGTTGTTTCAGGAAGATGAAGTGAAAAGCTGCATACAAATGTTATTGTGCGTTATACGGACATACGACTGGCTGTTAGATTTATATGTCTTAGTAAGTAACCTACCTACTGAAAGTCTAAAAATATGAAAAGGCAAACTTACTGGTTGCAAATCAATCACTTCTCGACTTCGACTTTAATAATTTATTACTTTTATTACTTAATATTATATCTATGGGGAACATAAGGATACCTACCACCCTAAATTTTTCTTATATTCCAGGATTTTTTTGTCGATAACCACTGGAACAAATTGCCACTTTCCTGGCGTGAATCATTTGGTCAAATTGATCCTCAAAAATTAGGAGATATCATTTCTGGTAGGCCAGTGAATGTTGTTGTACCCTTATCATTCTTGGCTTTGTTGAAAACAGCCGAATTCTTAAGTATTCCAAGGCACAAAAAGCTAAAGAAAAACCACCTTGAACCTGACTCTCCGACCCATGAAGCAAATGATTCCCTAGGAAACCATCATAAACTTAAAAACTTGTTTATAAAACATGTGAAATTTAAAAAGAGGCATGAAATCAGTTTTATGGCAGAAGTAGTGAAGGATGTGGCTGAGCAGACTGACTGTGGTGCTGTATTAGATTTTGGTTCTGGTCTGGGGCATCTGGTGAGAATGCTGACTTACAAATATAACCTACATGCTGCGGGATTGGAATGCCAGTCTCACCTGACTGAGGAGGCTAGGTCGGTATAGTTGGTATGTATAAGAATAAATTTTTTTGAAGTGTATGCCACAATGAAATGGTATTATCATTATTGTATGTAAAAAATCTTGTCAGAATAACCTTAGTTAATACATAACCCATTTGTTCATGTCTTTTCAGGAAACTTGACCTGGAGCTTGAATATAGCGCAAGAAAACACATTTCGGAAGAGAATATGAAGAAAATACATAGACCAACACATCTCAATGTGAGACTGACATCACACCAACAACTTACTCAAATGGAGTTACCAAAAGCCTTACAAACTTATGGATTAGTTGGCCTACATCCTTGTGGTGACTTGGGGCCCTTGTTACTCAAACATTTTGTTAACTGTAACAAAGTAAAGTTTATCTGTTTGGTTGGGTGTTGTTTCATGAAATTGACCAGCAATGGGTACCCTTTGAGTGAGTATACCAAGAGTTTAAACAGCGAATTGTCTTACCCAAGCAGAGAAATAGCATGCCATGCTATAGAGGTTTATTGTGATAGATTGAGGCAAGGAAATTATAAAGACTTAAAAGTAAGATTTTACTATTCTTAGGAATTTATTTATTTATGTGAGTTTATGCCTTAAGTGTTTCTTTGGTTTCAGATCCATGCCTACAGAGCAGCTCTAGAAAAGATTCTAGTAAATATTGATCCAAAATTAAAGCATTCTCAGATCAGAAGCATCAAACATTCTGACTCCATGACATTTGAAAAGTAAGATTTTGTTTAATTATTATGATGATATGTATGAATTCCTGTGACTTGGTCCATCAAATATTTTTTTCAAGTGGGAATTCCGAGAATACTATTTCCCTAAGGTCTGTTCTATCTCTTCACTAAATTGATCAAAATGTTAGGGCATGAAAATGTTACAAAAAACAGACGGAGTGACTTTCCCATTTAGAAGTATAGCTATAGGAAATACTAAGGTTGCAATGTCTTCAGGTACTGTGACTTGGCGTTGGAACGCGTGGACATTCCTCCGGCGTCGCGCGCGTCGGCGTGGCGACTGGGGCGCGAGGACGTGGCGCAGTGGCGGCGCGTGCTCACCGTGTACACGCTGCGGCTGGTGCTAGCACCTCTAGTTGAAACTCTGGTGCTGCTAGATCGACTGCTATATGTGTTAGAGCAAGGTAAGATGCGTGGATGAGCCGCGGTGCGCCCGCGGCAGTTTTAGCTTGACAATCGTGCCGCTCGGCATGTGTGTAGGAACCATAAGAGTTTAATTACTATACAATCCGCACAGAAACAGACTGTCGTCGTGCTTATCCACGTCTTGCTCGCACCGCACACAAATTGTGTGCACAATATCGCCTTCCTATTCACACACTTTGGTAATTCCTGCGAGCCGCCATTTACAATTCCATGCACAATTCACACAGGAGTGCAACGAATGTAATATTATAAATGCGAAAGTTTATGTTTGTTACCTCTTCACGCCTAAACGGCTGAACAGATTTGGATGAAATTTGGTTGCTGGACAGATTTTGACCTGGATTAACATATAGGCTACTTTTTGATCAAAGGTTATGGACGACGCGGACTAAGTCGCGGGCAGCCGATAGTTTATAACAAAATAGAGTGGACTGAAATCAGTTGTCGTTTGAACGGAACTTTTCAAAGATCGGTAGTGAGAAATTAAATATTGCATTAGTCTCCCTGAATAGTTTAATAAAGGAAGAAAAATAAATACATCTATTATACACATTCAAGTACTTTACATTTTTACAGGCGATAAGACAAACATTGACTCCACTTAAACTAATAATGTGTAGATTAACTTACATTTTACTTTGATTAAGACTAGATTTGCTTTGGCACTTTTACCATCTTATTTAACTGAAAATAATAAAAATAATAGTACATTTATACACCAAGTATGACAACAAGGTGTACACCTTCTAAGACTTCCGCGCGTACAGTTCATTAGAAATAAAACACTTTTTACGGATTACAGCGCGTATATTATCAATTCAGGTGTTATTTTAGTATTATTGAGTTTGTATTTATTGGTTTTTTGAATAACCGACGTTTCGACACCTTACCATGGGGCGGTCACGAGATGACACTCGTTAATAATATACGCTCTGAAATCGTAAAAGTGTTTTATTTCTAATTAACAAGGTGTAGGTTTTAATTTGCAAAAATATTAAAAATATATAATAAAAAAACTTTCTCTTTATTGAAAGTCGGTTAAAAACAGTATAATGTACTTTTAAGATAATTGAGTTTTGTTTTGTCAATAACCGTCTAATATCTAAAAGTACAGTGGTGGCCAGATGATAAAGGACACCAGACGATTTCCATACAAACGTGGTAACTTTGAAGTCTAAGTTCTCCGCCAAGAATTGACCTAGCTGTGATCTGATGATGGCCATTCAGGGAGTGAATAAAATAAAATAAAATAGTTAAAAATCGTCTGGTGTCCTTAATTATCTGGCCACCACTGTATAATAGCCAAGTGTATTCTACCCATTACACTGTTTATCCAAAGTTAACTGAAATAATTCAATTGTTGCAGGGTTATCGTGCGAGATTCTGCCGGTGTTTGATCCTAAAATATCTCCGAGAAATCATATCATGATCGCCAGAAGACACTGACAATGTATGCGTGAATAAAAAAAATGTTTTTTACTTATTTGTGTATCTTATTTCTAACAATTATCTAAAATGGTTTCACCAAAATTTTTTTATTAACTAAAAACTCGTAAGTTTGACCCCATAAATTCAATTATTTTGCATCACTGATTAAGCTCCCTAAAATTTAATGAAAAAGTATTTTTTTATAATTTTTATAACCTGTTAAATCTCCCAGTGTGTAATTTATTAGTAAAATTAGGCAAACATATCTAAAAATATAGCATAGATTAGTAGTGCTGATATTTTTATTATAATACATAAGGTGTATCTCTCACTATTTATCTTGTTTAAACTAGTTTCTTATTTTAATGTATATTATTTTGATGTAAGAAAGGGATTCTGATAATTCTTATTTAAAAGCGTAAATCTTTCTTGTAAAAACTTACATAAACAGCTTAAGTTGTAGCAAAGAATACTAACTATTATGGCTGTGTCTGTTTAGCCACTGTGGTGTAACTATTTCACTATCACAATTTGGGATATGAAAACAATATTACAATGCAATCTAAAGACTAGAAAAGGATCTTTGAAATATTGATACTTTACGATTGATATTTCTTAAGAATTTATTAGGCCATATTATATCTCAATTGAGATTAGTACTATTTTCCATTAAACCACAAATATTCGTTGTATTTGCAGTTAGGGTCAGTGTTCGGTCATAATGTGACATAGAAAAAAAAACTCCAAAATTTTAAAGGAAATTCTTAAGCTTTTCTGCTATTTGATTTTGGACTTAACATCTACCCATTAAGATTTCAAATCAATTGTAGTTTGAAATTTTTGGATAACGTGAAGAATTGCTGTGTGTGATGTTTCCAATTCAATATCAATAACACATTTGACGAGAACATTTGTGAATATTTTGTACTCCAAATAAACCAGGGGGTTTAAACAAAGAATTTATAAGATTTGGTAAAGTCGTGAGCCATAATAAGATTCTAGTTACAAAACACTATTCTCCTTCACTGATTATAGCCGATACACTGTAATCCAATTTGCAATAAGGGAATAGATAAAAACTCATACAAAATAATTCTATCTTGTCAAGAAACCACATAAAAAAATTTAACGACTTCCTGACAATGTATACTGGTCTGATCAACCTTTGGTCAAGCTTAGTAATTCCATTCAACAACGACGACACGCTCCTATAGACTGGTTATAAAGCATAGAGTCTGCGCCACCAAAGAAGTCCTAGACGCGGCATACCGTTCGAGTTCTTGGAAAAAAAGCTTTATTTCAATAGCAATTAGACAGTGTTTTTAGTTCCATCAAAATTCCTCGGTACTTCTCTCGTGGCGCGGGCTTTAGTTGAGATGTGTCTGCATCACGCGGTGGCCGGCGGGTGCGGCAGCATGGGCGCGGGCTCGTCGTCCGAGTCCTCGGAGTGCACGCGCGTGAACCGCCGCCGGTCCAGCAACCGCCGCAGCTTGAACTCGCCGTGCCCGTACTCCCAGCGGCGGCGGGTGATGCTTTTGCGACCTGGGAACACCTCTTTCTTGACCATGAACTCCACTCATAATAAGATTACAATGTGTATAAACGCGGCTTAAGATCGGTAAGCGGCGCCGGCGCCGGCGTTCCTTTCGAAATGCTTTAACCTTTAATCAAGGAATTTTAAAAATATTATGCATTCTATGTATGCTCTGTAACACACTACTACAATAATTAAAATAAATATGCCTACATTATTATTATCTAATTGACCAAAATGATTAAAGTAAATTTATTTCTTTGTAACTTTAAATGTTAAATAATAAAGCATCCTCCTCTCTTTTTAAATTGCTGTGCCCATCAGGGATCCCTATAATGATTCCAATATGTATGATTTCCACCAAAATGTACTTATAGATGCAATAAATGAAATATTAATATAAATCATGACCTCATTCTAGTAGTACTTGGCCCTTTGTTCGCTACTTGACTATAAATACCATAGCAGACTTACTTCGGAACCTAACTCAATAACTGTTTGCAGTTCAAAAACGGTCCTTTTGTTTTTCGTCGAGAAAAACCACGATGGTGACGCTAGTGTTGCATATAAAAGTCGCCCTAAATGATGAAAATAAATATAATTAAAAGCTCTTACCTTTTCTTCCGTTCAGTAAAACGTGCAAATTACACAATCTTAAAAATATAAGTGCTAAATTATAAAAAGTGTTTGTATAAAAAAGGAAACATGCAAAGGTGCGTGAAAAATAAAAATACAAAAAAATGCTTCCAATAAAATATATTTGAACAAATATTTACAAGTACAGAGTCAGATCACAATACAACTTCTACTCACAATCACAATAATAAGCGATAAAAAATAATCACTGGCTTTAAATAACTTAATTATTCTACTTAACTTTATCAGATCTGAAATAGATACATAGTACAAGTAGGTAGGTACTCGATGGACTTTATTTGTAAAAAAATAACAAGAAAATTTAACATGCACAACACTATTAAAATCTTATCAAAGGTAAGCGATATTTGCTAACGCTATTGGCAGCGGCGAGACTAATGTAACATCTCCAAAATGAAATAACACTTCAATGAGCAATAGTATTCAGCTTATTTATTTATTACCAGAAAGGATAATCATAATATTAAGAATCTCGTCATTTTAGACATTTTTAATAATCTCTATTAACATGCTGTTTTTGGCAAAGAGTGAAATCGGCAGCGAATACCGCAAACATTTGAACAGGCTTTCAAGCGAAATAATAATAAAAATATTCAATAAATAAATTATTACTCAAAGCAGGAATGTTATAATTGGTAGTACTTATTTTTAATAACACATGTTATTAACTATTCATTTACTTAAGTACCTATTTTTGCGTTTCATATTTTGAAACTTTATCTATGCATATTTTTGTGTAAGATAACAAAACATCACTAATCTCAATATAATTTCAGATCAATGACAGAGATCATTAGTTTTTTTAAATCATGTAAGTTCAAAAAATATTTACAAATATTTGTTAAGTCTTATTTCTTTCAGAATAACTTGATTGCTAAACAGATTTTAAGATAGGTATAAAGATATATTTTAAAATACAATAATTGCATAATTATTAATATTATTAGTAGCATCCGAGATTAGTTTACTTGAAATAAATTAGTACACGAAAATTTAACTATATTGCTAATAACATGGTCCTAGTAAATTTGGCGTTATATTTAATTAAAAACTTAAATGAATATAATAAAATAAAAATAAAAAGTTTTTATTTCGTTTCTAACTATAATAAAAAAAGATGTAAGTATAAAAAAAATATAAATATATGATTAATTCAGTGCGATTTTTTAAATGTTAAATTACTTTGCGATTAACACTTTTCTAACAAATTATTGTATATAAGTACCTTGGGCTACAGTTGTTTTGACTGTATCTGCTTCATGTATGTACAATTATTATGGCAAATCTTTAAATATGAATACTAGTTTTGGTCACACAGCATTGGGTATTTCATTAATTATTGTGACCAGCTTAGGAACAACTTTGCTAATACTTGCGCAAATTAGGAATCTAAAAATATAGACATTTGACAAGGTTCCATCCCATTCTCATCGCGCCCGGATTATAATGTAAAATATGAGGATAATGCATTTATAAACGCAGTTCTCAAAATGTTTACTAGGATTATCCATGAATAAATAAAGTAGCTAATACTGAAATTGCGAAATAATTCAACACATCGGTAGTACCAGCATGCATATTTTCAGTGCCGCAATGATTATGAGTGCATTTCCTATAAAATACACATAATAAGACGGCACATTTTATACGGCAACATATGTTGAACAACAAAGCCTATATGACTGGCCATTTTATGTAAATGGCTTTTATGTAAATAATTTCAAAACTTGACTTGACTGAGGTCTGTGTCATAGATTCAGGTTTGTACTATTTTCTAGTTTAATTTAAAAAATAAATACACAACCGCTATGAAATTATCTGTGACCAAATTTTTGAAATAGGGTTTTAATTATTTTTACTCAATCGCACAATACACGACGCCGTCTCACGGGTACGGCCGTATGTATAAGACAGGTATTAGATCGCATCGAACGCGTAGGTCCGAGTCTCTAAACATGACTATAGTTGCAGTGTATCAAGAAAATATGTTAAGGGTCTACAGTTACTGGTCGTCGTAAGTGAGTAGTGCTTTAGCGTCCTTGGCTCGCTTACCGTGGTTGCGCGCGCGCAGCAGGGCGGCCGCTGCGAGCGCGACCAGGGCGGCGCCCGCGCAGCCCGCCGCGCCCCCCGCGCCCCACCACCACCACGCCCCCGCGCCTCCCGCCCCCGACCCCGCCCCCACCCCCGCGCCCGCGCCCGACGAACTGCTCAACTCTGGAACACCCGCTCTATATTTATACTCCAGCCAACTTACGAAGCAAACCGCCCAATATTTTATCATAAAATTGAAAGTATACCCAATCGAACATAAAACAATTATTAAAATCGGCACACCAACGCCAGAGTGATCGGTGTACATACAAATAACAAAAAAAATACGTATAGAATTCAGTACCTCCCTCCTTTTGAAGTGTGAATCGGTTTAGTGCTTCACTTTTGGCAGAGCGCTTGAATGAAAACTATCTTTCTATACGTAATTATTCTAAGCCTATAAGGTTATTTTTAAAACACCAACAACCTCGCAGGAGTAGGTTATTTGTCTTTATTTCAAAAAAATCGTAGAATAAACGTCAAACGTTGTTTATGACGTAAGTAATCTATTACTGTGAGGTAGATTGCCGCCCACGCCCCCGCGCCTACTGAGCCCCCTGCCTCGCCCCCGCACCCACCCCCGGTGGCACAATTCATCTCTGGAACACCCGCTCTACTTTAACTGCAGCCAACTTACGGAAATAATTTGTAAGCAAAACCGCCCAATCTTATATTTTTTACTATAAAAGGAGTATTTTAATGTGAATGGACAAAACACTATAACTATACATCTGATATACAATCTTTATTAGTAAGGGGGATAATATTTTACTTTATCATACAAAACAAAATAGCAAAACCTACATACCTATTTATTGATCCTATAAAATAAGAAATCAATGAAAAATTAAAACTAATATTATTCTAGTTGAACTAAAAACAATATAAACAATACTTAAACAAAGATTAAATAAACTACAATAGTGAATTACACAAAATCACACTATGCTGCCTAATCAAGCAAGAGTCAGAACTCGTCATTATGTAATTTTGATTTATTATAAATGTGCATAGCCCTAACAATGTCTACTTATTCTAACTGTACCTCTGATTCACAAGTCTTTATCAAACAAAAAGTAAAAAAAGTGCGTCTAGATTTCTGCGCACGCGCAATTTAGAGGCTCTGTTAATAGTAATCATGGGAATAACAGAAAAAAATATAACCTATTAAAATATACAAAAGTGAATCCACTAACCAACAGTAGCGGTCGGCTTGGCAGGCACGCTCGCATTCGCCCTAGCGCCCACTTCCACAGATTCGTTGACGAACTTGCGGACGGCGTAGGGGTCCAACTCGACGACGTACACGGCGCGGCCGTCCGGCGACACGGCGACGTCGTGCGGGTTGTGGAGGCCGCCGTCCGGCGAGAACGTGCCGATCAGGCGGCCGGAGTCGAACTCTATAACGTAGCCTCGCACTGGGACTGGGATCGTGCTATATGGTCCGTTCACTACGTACAATCGGCCACCTGTATGAATAGCAGAATATTGATTTTTAATCTATGGTATAGTTTACAATTGCTGACGGCATTTAAATAAAACATACATAAAAAAAACCGTCGACTTGACGACTTGATAACCTCCTCCTTTTTTTGAAGTCGTTTAAAAATACGTTTTCGTGTTTTGCTACAACCTAAGATCTGACTAAAATGGGAATAGCTTTGATGTCAGTGCTAACAAAATAACATAATAGCTAATTAAGAAAAAAAAACATTCGTCAAACACAGAATACAGGAGCGGAAGGAAAAAGAAAAATAAACAGACAAAGGACACGTAAACATTGTGAAAATAATAATAAAATAAGTAATAATATTTTTTTTTTAAATGTTCATACCGTGTGCAGGCGTGTAGGCGACGCTGAACAGCCTGGACCCGATGAGTTCGTGCGTGTAGGTATGCGCGTAGCTGCCGTTGTCCGCGCGGAAGCACGCCACGCGCCCCCGCTCGCGGTCCGCCACGCACAATATACCGCGATCTTCCGCCAGAGCGAGTCCGTGTGGGACGTTGAAGACGAAGTGGTCGCGACCGTGAGCTGGTAAACATAAGAGGCTTTACTTAAAAACAAATAGACGTATAATGGATTATATTTGCCGTGCGGAGGCACGCCACTCGGACTCGGCCCGTCACGCACAACACTGCGTTCTTCCGCCAAAGTGAGCGCATGTGGGCACAATAGCGCTCGTAAAATTACTCGATAGAATAATTATCGATGGAAAATATCATTTCGCTTTTCGACGGTAGATGGCGCTGTACACATTTCCCATACAAAATTACTCTATCGAATGTTTTTACGCGCGTAATTTTTTTCGATAGCTGTTCGTGCTAAGGGTGTACCCTTTACAAAAACCCTTTAACAAATTTATATTGACAAACTTTATACACGCAATACCGAAATAAAAAATATATATTATCACACTTCTTCGCTAACAATGCAATGTTTTAATTTTGAATCCACCCAATATTTAAGATGCAGCGCCAAGGTATTACACGCAAAGTCTCTTTCTCTTTTTTAACATTGATCTTTTATTTAGTAGGTTCAATCTCAATTATATGAGAGTAGATAAAGTATGAAACTGCACATAACTAGGTATTCAAAACACTCATCCTCCACTCAGCTTCCATCAGATGATGATGACCCACCTTTGCCCCACTGCAGAATGACCTCTCCCTCCGGTGAGTATTTGAGTATCCTGTGGTTGCAGTATCCATCTGCGACGAAAAAGTCCCCCTTAGACATAACAGCCACCGAAGTTGGCTTGCAGAAGTGACGGTCATCATTACCAGGTATAAACCTATAGAAAAGAAAATATATTTTGAAAACACTGGTCTAAATAAAGTTTGCTTATTAATATTACAGCTTGGCCAGAAAGAGTAGAAATTAAATAAAATTAAACTAAAATTTGTCAGTACAAAATATAGTCAGTGTTGCCAAGATATTCGTGATTTTGACGTGTTTGCATAGAAAGTGGCGCCCTCAGTTTTTATCAACTCTTTATGGTCAAGCTGCCTACAGCTAAGGACCTATCCTTACCTATGAAATTGGTGTTTTGTATAATAATAATAATAAAAGCCCATATTCAGACATTCACACATTAAATACTTACATTTTAGACCATCATTTTGCATATTAAATATTTATAAATCACAAATATGTAACAGTATTAATTAAATGATTTATTCCATGTCTGTTTGCCTTTTGTAGACAAAGGCCTCCCCCAACTCTTTCCACCTCTCCCTATCCTTGGCTATTGTAGTCCATCCTCTACCAGCTGTAGTTCTTATTTCATCAACCCATCTCCTTAGTGGCCTGCCACGTTTCCTTTTCGATTCCCAGTAAACCAGGACATTATTGCTTTCGACCATTTTTCCTTTCCCCTAATTGTATGTCCCGCCCATTTCCACTTTTGTATAGAGAATTTTTAACAAATTGCATTTTCCATACTAGCATTTTCATAATTTATTTAACAACTGTGAATGCTATTGTAACAAAACTTTGATGTACAAATGTCTGAACATTATGCTAACTTGGGCAAAATAACATAAGCGAAAAAAAATAAGTTATGGCGAAGTAACAATGGATAAAGTTGGTCATTTTCACTAAAGGAGTCACTTTCAAGGTATTTTTTTAATGCTAAGAAAACTACTTTAATGATGCTGATAGTTGACGGCTATGATTATAATTTTTAATATACAGCAATATTTTAAATCACAAAAGCTATGAGTTTTTCTGTGTGTAAGAAAAAAACACCAATTTCATAGGTAAGGACCTAATACAAAATTATAATAATACCCATTATTGTCTTAAGTTGGTGAGGTTTGGGATATCAATCAATTATCATATTGTTTAATATTAATAAATGGTTATAAAAACAAAAAATGTTTAAAGATGATGATTTATTTACGGTTAACCAATGATATGTAACTATTACTTACTTTTCACCTAGCACAAGAGCTGGTTTGTCCTTCTGGTCAGGAGTGAATTTGAACACCTGATGCAATGCTACATCGGTCACCCAAACATTGCCTTTACCATCAACAGTGATCCCATGTGGTATGTAGAACCTACAAAATACAATAGTATGCAAAACAACATCTACAACTTGTGCTAGACTATTTAAGCTAGAAATAGTACCGATTTAGGCCAGGTATAGGCCATCATAATTATCTTCATGTAACAAACAAATCAGATGTGTATAAGAGTACTCAGAAAGTGGTTAACAGCTCCATTAATATGGGTGTGCTCCAGAAATCAATATTGGGACCTTTACTGCTTTTAGGATTCCATACCCCAAAAGGAAAAAGCTAAAACCTTATAGGTCTGTCTGTCAAGACCCTTTATCTTTGAAACGCATGGCGGTATTGAGTTGAAATTAAAACCATACTCAGGTCTACACTCCCAGCTGTGAAAAAATCAAACTTCTAAGTTAACATAAAAAATATGGCCATTTATGCCGCAAAAAATGCACATTTAATAAATTAATATTAACACATATAATTTAGTGTTGCACTTACATATTTTTACCCCACATATCTACAATTTCCCCTGTTTCATTGAAGATTAGAATAGTGGGTTGTTGTATAGGGGGTTCCCCTATTGCCTGGTACACATTCCGCTCAGAGAAAGTAGTGGCATCCCACTTATTTGAGCCGCGGTGGAACACCACCACATGACCTGCACCATCCAAAGTCACTCCTGATACTTGACCTAACTTGACTGGCTCAGGCCAATCCATCACCCATTGCAATGCTGTATAAAAAGGAGAAATTGAACTATATTAATTTCACAGACTTCTGTGAAGAATTGAAATTGTTTGTAATGGTTTACGTATATAACTTTCCACATGTGTAAATTAATACTCATACTGTAGTTTTAAACTTATTAACTTACAGTGATCAAGCCTTCCTAGAGCTGTGTTAATCATGGAGTCCAAACCAACATTTGAATAAAAATTATTACCATAATATCCTCCGTCTCGATATTGCACCTGAAAAGTATGGAAATATTATGATATTGGCTTGTTTAACTAAAGGTAATTAAAAGTGATAATGAAAAACTTATGTACTTTGCGAGCATAAAAAGAAGGAATTATTGATAAAAATACTGCCAATAGTGGAATGAATATTGTTAGGACATTGCGCGAATTATGCATTTTATAAATCAATTTCATTGCCTATGTACACCGCTAACTACACTTAACAATTTAAAGTTCAAGCCAAATCAACAAGTTTTTTCCCCGCTTATCAATTTTTATCACAAACCAAGCAAATATGACGTACGTAAATTGATGACGTTTAATAAGTAGTAGTAGTAGTTATATTCGTCCTTTTCAGGACAGGCGAAGGTCTAAGCCATACTGCCAGTTCTTGAGTTGATATTGTTTCATTTTTCATTAGAATGCGGGTGCATCGTATTCCAATGCTGCTTGGAGAAGTTTGGCACCAAGTATATCAAGACAGTTTACTCGGTTAGTTCTGCCGAGGAAGCCACCACTTCAATAAAAGTCTCAGCTTCACATAACCAAAATCGCGCCTATTTCAATTATCCCACATATTGTTCAGCTGCGTAGACACTTGTACAATATAACTGCACCAATTTTAAGACACAATATCCACTATGAATCAATTTGAAAATAATTAAAATAGACACCTATCCGAACTCGACAAAATGGCGCCAAAAACTCTCAGACGTTTAATAACATCATGAACAAGATGAGAAGAATATAATGTAGAGCAGACAGAACACAAATTTGGTCTGTGAAAGCACAGAAACAATGGTCATTTTTATTTTCAATGACATTAAAGCCCGTTTTACATTTCAAAACAAGTAGTCGCAAGT
Source organism: Catoptria pinella (assembly GCA_963556745.1). NCBI lineage: Eukaryota > Metazoa > Arthropoda > Insecta > Lepidoptera > Crambidae > Catoptria > Catoptria pinella. The sequence goes on from OY750761.1 coordinate 13,264,813, forward strand.
TAAATCGCCACTGTCTTTATTGAAATGGCGCGTGCCTCTATTACGAGTGCGCGCGGGCCGTGGATTAGTCCACCGTCGATTGCCAAGAGCTCGCGAGTGCCCTCTACCGTTCTAGTTTAAGTTTTGTTAAAGAGTTTTTAAAGGTTCTTGTCTTGAGTATATTCGTACGTTTGCATTTTTCGATGGCTTTTTTTAGTCTATGACTTTGGCCAATGTGTACAAACCTTACGAGCCAAAGAAAAAAAAAGTTTATGACTGTCATGTCAGCTGTCTGTTACTGTCAGCTTCAGCTGTCAGTTAAGTTACGACAACGACATGGAGTGTTGGACGTGTCCGTGAAATAACAAATCCTTTTTTAGTTACTTGTAATGTTCTCAACATTTTAGAATTAGCTCGAACATCAGTTACGATTATGTTAATTTCGCGTAAAAGTTTATTTAGTTTAAATTTGCAGCGGAACCATGGACGAGGTAAGGTTACTCCACGATCTAAGTTGTCACAATAAATGATCGCATTGCGTGGTGTTTTGCAACCGTTTGTTTTTTGCAGGAGCCTAACGAGCATGAGATAGAGGAGAGGCTATATTCTATGCTACACTATGTAGACGATACACAGGCAAACGTAAAAACGGCTAATCACGATGACACTTTAAAGATTATAGAAAATGCACCTCGAAGCACCTTTCGTCGCTACTGGCGTACCAGTGGTGACCAACCCTCAATTTTCCAAAAGGTAAATACTTCCAAAGAAAACGGTTCAACTCTGAGTAACAAACCTGTAACTTTAACAAATCTTAACAACTTGAACCAAAAACCAAAGGAAGAGAAATGTCATAAACCAGAAGTAGCACCAACCATTGATCTGTCTATATTTCAATCACCACCTCAGATCATCAAAAAAACAGTTGAGATACTTGATCACGAAACAAATCAAAGTGTGCTGCTTGAATCTAGTGATGAAGATGAAGTTATTGAGATTGCATTGCCACCCAAACCTACCATTACTATTGAAAGTTCCGATGAAGATGAAGTTTGTGTTGTGCCCAAACCAGACTCTGATTCTAAAGATGAACGTACACCACAACCTGCTGTTGAGAATGCTATGTTGACAACTGCTGAACGAGAAGTCACAGCCAGTCCTGTACCATCTGTTGTTTCATCTGTGTCTGATGAATTCATCCGTGGAGACTGTATTGCACTGAATATTTCATCCAAGCATCATGATAATCACAGCTTTGACTTTAGCCTTCACGGTGCCGACTTGCTGGATCAAGTTACACCATCTAAGAAAAAGAAAAAGAAAAAATCTAAAGAAGCTACAACATCTACACCTGTCAGTGCACCACTTGAAAAACCTACTTGCCCATCATCTGAAACATGCTTTGCCACACCAAAGAGCAAAGCAAAAAATAAAAAGCAAAAAACCAAATCGTATGTGGTTTCAGAGAAAAGTGTTCCAAGTGCAGATGTGTATGATTCAGACAGCAATCAGTCTGTGATGGAGTCCACTAAAAATCAAGTTGCTTATTCAGTTACAGAGAAAAGTTTGCCTAATGCTGATGTATATGAATCTGATTCAAGTCAATCTGAATATCCTCATAAAACAAAACCTTCTGAAACTGGATACATTGTGGAAAGTTCTGAGAGCAGCATATCTTTGGATGTATCCGAAATTGAGACATCAAATAATTCCAAAAAGGAAAGTTCTAATATCCTGAATAAATCTAATTGTTCGGTTGTGGATTTAACTGATAGTGACAATTTTATAACTCTGGACAGCACAGAAATTACAGAAAATATTATTATGGGAAATGTTACTGGATTTCAAGAATCAGAAGACTATGGAGACGAACCAATGCATCTTAATGATTCCACTCCAATTTTAGGCTCTACCAAAGTTCCACAGATATTGTTTGAAAACCTTGATTTTGACAATCTGAAAGGAAAAGATAAAGTGTGCAGAGGAAGAAGATACTCTTTGACATCTTTACGAGCTGAAATGGAAAAGTTCTATAATGAAAGCTGGGGCGGGGAAGACTTTAATCATCGAGAAATTCAAAAGTATATGTCTCGTAAGTGCATTTTGTCAAAAACTCCTCATTAAATCAATGTCTTTGAGATAATATTATGCAATTCAAAATAATGATGTTGGTCTTTTAATAGTATTTGTATTCAAAGGTTTTATATTTTATTTCAGGTGATAAAAGTTTATGGGTTATTGACCCCAAAGATAGAATGCCTGCATTGTCGAAAAGAAAAACAACGTAAGTAAATTCATATTTGTCCATATATCAATTTAGCATATTGTAGTTAGTTTTTACACAACTGCCATAAAAAACAGAGAGTGTAATGTGTAAAACAGGGTTCATGTATTTTTGTATGCAGGTGTGTGAGTTTCTTTATTCCACAATAACTTTTAAATGCCTTAATGGACTGCAAAGACCCTTGTTATTTTTCAGTTCATTTTTGGCAGGGCAGTCTTTAATATTTTTTAAATTTATTTATTATAGAACACAAAGGAAAAATGCATTACTGTCATAATTAATTACCTTTATTTGAATTGAATACTGAACAACATTACAAAGTAAGTTCTTTACTAGTTTTTGTCTTCATTAGTAAGTAATAATGACTAGGTAGGTATTTACATATATTGCTCTAAGTTAAAAACAGGAAAAAGTGTGTACTTCTTCCTGTTTGACTTTGAACTTTAAACAAGCAGATAACACAATCTCTGCACTTCGTTAACTTGTTTAAAATATTGTATAATATACCCTTCAACTCACCTGATGATGATGCCAAAGGTGGAAGCGCACTTCACCCGGAATCCCCAATCAATGAGGCACTGGCTATCTTACTTCTTAAGGTGCGTACGGATTAGAGGCAGGTCGCGGTCGAGGCACGCACTGCTCGCCTATGCTCGCAAATGCGTACGTACAAGGCTGCGCGACCGCGACCTGCCTCTAATCCGTACGCACCTTAACTGTCATCAGTATCTCATTGTATCATAGAACAGTGACTGCAACAACGATACTTTTCGCATTGTCGATCGCCGATGCAAAAAGTATCGTGTCTGCTGTGGCCCTTAGTGGAATATGGTGTTTAACTAACAGCTGCAACTACTGCAACCGCTCGGGGCACAGGGACGACTCGTGCAGGATGAAGCCCCCCGTGTGCTACATGTGTGGCTCCACAGGCCACTACGAGCCCCGCTGCCCCAGCAAAATATGTGTCAACGTAAGTTGCTGTGATAATCATAATCATAATATTTATTTACTACAAATATGGTACATATTTCTGATGTTATAGTAGGTACTTATAGTTTCTCATATTTGGCCTGTAGTAGACAGAGGCATGCAAATATTAGGTTACACAAATTCCAGAAGATAAAATTAATACATTAGTAATTATAGCAGGAATGTCACTACACATTTTATTTTCACAAATTAAATTCAAAATCAATTTTATGTCAGCTTGATAATAACTAAGTATAGTAAGAATGTTAAAAGCAAAATTAAATGTTTTATTTTAACCTAACGAAAATAAAACTTTGTCAAGAAACTCCTTCTATAAAAGTTATAAGTGGAAACATTCAGATTTTTTTAAATAATCCTATGGTATTAATACATTTTAAATCGTTTGGTATTTTATTATAAATCTTTTCAATACAGTTGCTCGAAAATGTGTTTTTCGATGACAGTACAGCGTGCGGTAAGTTGATTTTACCGCACGCCGTGCGTTTTGTTTACGGTTTAGTACAGCGTGCGGAAAGTTAATTTTACCGCACGCCACCACTGTGTGTTTTTGTTTACGGTTTTTTTTTTATTTCAGAAGGTACCTATAATGTTTTCTCGCAAATATATTGAAAAACGTAGTATGGTACACGGTTGTTAAGGATTTTTTAAAACTCGTGACGATTATAAACTCTCGCCTTCTTTTTCCTTTAGTATGAACCTGTGTGGATTTCTACGTACTCTATTAGTTTGAATGTCACATGCTTTCTTAAATAAGTGATTGGGTTTCATAACAAAAATGCACATCTGTAGAATGTAAAATGACGGCAGTGGTAACAGACCAAACGTCCTGATTGTATGTTTATGACGTATGATTATTATCATTAGTACAATAAAAGCATATACAACGTGTTACAAAAGTACCCCTAATGCCGAATATGGTATATAGGGACCATCAAACTGAACACTTTTTACTATGGGGCCAACTCTGAAATCGCGAAAAAAAATCAGCTGTTTCATACATTTTGATATTTTCGATTTTAGTTTTTGTACGAAACAGCTGATTTTTTTTTCTCAATTTCAGAGTTGGTCCCATAGTAAAAGATGTTTAGTTTGATGGTCCCTATATACCATATTCGGCAATAGGGGTATTTTTGTAACACCTTGTATAAGTGTTGCTTCTTAAAAAAATCCATGCATCTTTTTTGCTCCTATTCGAATGTGAATTTCTTGAACTCTCTTTTTTATGTACAATACCTACACACAACAGTAAGTTAAGCAACGTATAACGCCTTAAACTTGAAACTATTTGCACAACACGTGTATCAACTTCTCCACAAGCATTCTTATCTGAAATGATTGTTTCAAGTCATATTGCGCTATCTATGTGCGATCTTTTATTTGTGTTTTCTATTCGATATTTAGGCACCATAATAGTACAAAAGCAGGTCCCCGACACTTCATAACCCACCGCGCGCGGAAAAGCCTACTACTACTACATAAACATAAATGAAGTGTGTACAAACGACGTGTGCGTTAAGCCGGAAACATATTATCGGATGCAGCTGATAGACGTGACTTAAGGTGTCTAGACCTATGAAATTACACTGAGATGTGCAAACTATTGGACGTAAGTCGCGGGCGTAACAATACTCTAATCACGTCATCAGACGTCCGATAGCAATCTGGTGCGCTTGACCGTACACACTTCGGCTGTCAGCCGCGTCCGATAATTTGTGTCCAGCTTTACTAAGAGCGTTGCTGTCATTTACTGCCTGGTTGACTACCTCGTCAATTTGGCGAGGGGGAGGGGAGTGTCGCTTCTTTACGTAGTAATAGTTTAGTATTCTTTGGCAAAAGATTGTGTCTTAACTTGTATGTAATATTAATTTATTGTATTACAGTGCGGTTCCCCGAACCACATGTATTCGACGATGTGCCGCAACTGCGCGTGGTGGGCGCGCCTCACGTGCGCCGAGTGCGGCCAGCCCGGACACCCGCCCTCGCACTGCCCTGACCTCTGGCGCCGCTACCACAACACGGTACGTATACTACACTACACTACACCCCTCAACATTTCGCCTTGTTAGGCAATCGTTATACGAGACTGGATCAATATAACTCATCTGTTTACAGACCAATATCAATATTGGCCTGTAAACAGATGAGATAAGCTACTGAATATGCGGTCGAAGATATCAAGACCCCTAATAAAGAAAGATCCTATAACAATGTATCTGGCCATCGATTTCTGTTTAGTGACTTATCCAATAACTTATGGTACCACATGAACAACTGTGAAGAAATTTTCGCGATCTCTTTTAAAACAGAAAAGTTATATGGTCTAGAAAACTGTTATTTTGACTCGCGTTATGACGTCATAACGCGGTGGTGAACCTTACGTCGTACGTAATAATGTACAAACTTCAGTGCGCTTGGCATTTCCTTCAAACCCTTATAACTTGAAAACTACTCGCTTGATTTAAATGAAGCTAAAATAGGTGTATTGATAGACATTTAGATACACGGTCATAAAGTTTCAAGTTATTTTATAGTCCCGATGGCCTTCTCCATTTCAACGTAAGTTTCTTTTTACAGCTCGACAATAACACTCCACTGGCCGAAAACCGACAGACAAAGAAAAACCACCAGTTATACTGCAGTGGGTGCACCCGGCGGGGGCACCTCGTGCACACGTGTCGCCTCTCGCTGCCCTTCTCAGGACTGCCCATCAACTCCCCCTACGTGGCCCTCTACCGCCCCGTGTACATGCCCGATAGGGAACCCTACAACCAGGACGCCATGGTCACTTCTGTCACTTCAACTGTCAGCCCCGCCGTCCCTACCGTCCCTCGCCCCGACAGAAACAAGAGACAGTCCAAGTCCCCCACCGTCCACGAGAACCATCTGAACAAGAAGAAGAACATGAACATGATCACCGTCGAGGTGAACGAGAAAAAAACCGACGACACCAGGCAAAGGAAAATCTCCGTGGGCAAAATTCCAACAGATGAATCTAAGTCGATCAACCCGAGCGCGGAAACCGTTCACCGACAGCCTGATGTTGAACCTGCACCGGATTTTATCCCGATCTCATTCGCGAATCGTGACAAAAGTGGCCACATCATACAAGACAACGAGGTTTCCGATACCACCGACGTGGTCACCTCGGCCCGAATCTACGTCCCCAACGATGTCACCGAACGAATCCTCAAGTCGGAGGAAGGCTCGAAGTGGTTGAAGGAGATCATGGAGAAATTGGACGTCGTCATCGAGAACTCGGAAGTCAGTTCGTTCTTGAATATCAAAGGAAAAGTCGCCGACCAGGAAGAATTCCAGAGAGAACTCCGAGAGTGGTCGAGACGCAACCCTAGCAAAGAGAACGCGAGGCCGGATGTCCGGAACGAGAGTAGTGAACGGTCCGACCCCGATGGCTCGTTAAGCGATAACATACCTAAGAAGAGGTGCAATCTTTTGCGAAAACTAAGCAGCGCTTTAGACTCTCTGAAGAATGATATAGGTGACCCCGAAGCTATATACCAGGAGTTGGGCTACCTCCAAAACCGTCACGAGCAGCTCCTCAAGAAGAAAGTGGTGAGCCCTAAACAGTTGTCCAATAACAGGGAAAACATAAACAATATGTTGAGAAAACTGAACATGGTTCTCGTCGGTCAAGTGGGTCTCGCGGACGGCTCCAAACATTTAAGCGAGCTGTACGCTCTACACGAGCGCCTCACGAACGCCAGGCAAAAGTTCATATCTCACGACTTACGTCAAGAGATAGGGCAACACTATCACACGATATTTACTTCTATTCCCCGGAACGACTACGCAGATTTGTTAAAGAAGTATCGCAACACTAAACATCTGAAGACGTCATTGAAGAAGAATATGAAACCATTCCGCCCTAGAAAGAGGAATAAGATACAGAAGAAACCGGCGGCCGCGTCTGCGCCCGCGCCCCCCGCTCCGGCGCACGCGCACGCGCACGCGCAGCAAGCGCCGAGTGGGGGGCCGCCAAATAACCAGACTCAATCTGGTAAATACGTGATGAAATTTCCGCCTCTGCCGAAACACCAGCCACTAATGACGGCCGGCAAGTTGGCTTTCTACCACAAAAGGATCGTCAACAGCCGCCCCGCCAGCGGCGCTCTCAAGAAGGAACGCATGGACTTGGTCCGCAAGCTACACTCTCATATAAGTTCTCTAAACAAGAAGGAGAATATATCTTCTAAGACAGTGAAGAAGATGAAGAAGGTTCAAATTCAAGCGCAAAAGTTCTTGAGTAATAATATGTAATGTGGAGGCTATGGCCGCGCGCCGCGCCTCGCCGCGAGTCTCCGAACCCGAAACTTCGGGCTTTTTAAGTTTCCCGACTCGCCGGCATGTGTAATAGCACTTCGTTGTGCATGTGAATTAAATATACTTCTTAGTGTAAAGCATCATAACTGATTTCATTAAAACACCCCCCTTACCGTTTCAAGACCGTTTTTAAAGGATCCGTCGTTATTGGACGTAATGTTCATACTGCATTTACAGGACCATTTTGACGGATCCATCGCTACTGGCTACAGTAACAAAATCGCATCGGATTGTGTGTTTGGATCCGGAATACTGTGTTGTGTGTGTTTAAACCTATTGTTTATTATTGTTTGTTGCTGTTCGCCTTCCTAGAAATAAATAAATAAACACGCTTATACAATTACATACGCAATCGCCGAATACAAACGTATCGGATAAAACGGACCTGTAAAACGGATCGCTGTGTGAACGGGCACTTAGTGATGGAGTCGATTCTGATTAAGGCCAGGTATTAAAGGAGAATCGGAGAAAACTATTTTGCTAAGTAAACTGGTTTAAGTATTTGCTATTAAATTACAGTCTTACAAAAAATATATGATGTAGGTATTTCAGGGTGTTACCTAAAGAATGCGCTTATTCATATGATATAATGAACTTGTACTATTATGTATTGTGTGTATATGATTAAACTCAGTGGGTAGATAACATAATAAGACGATAGTTTCTAGGCATACAAAGTCTTTATTTACAATATCACATAGTATAAAATATCACACCACAAATTATAAAATAGATAACAAGTATAATCCGCGCGCGATGAGAATGGGATGCTACCTTTTGGAACTGAGACGCGCACGGTCCGTCGGCCAGCCGTAGTAGCGTCGGCAAACTAGCGGTGATGCTCGCATAATGCTAGGTTGTATAGAACTGCGCGTGGATTTGTGCTCAAGTTTTATTTTAAATGCAAGATTTATATATTATTGTGTGATTATTTTAGTGATTACTTAATAATGAGGGGAAAAAGCGGTAATTTTTTTACATTTATTTAAATTTCATTTTTATTTAAATAGATTCAGAATTTTTTTGCTAACGCTGCTTGACTGCTTAACTGTCATTTTTTATTTACTTTCACAAATTCCCATCCCATTCTAATCGCGCGCGGATTATAACTAACTAAAGACCTGTCATAGGATACCAAATAATAGAAGTTGTTGGACAGGACAGCTAGGTATATTTACTACAAAATTATCCTATTCATAATTTGTTTCTAGAAAACCAAATAGAAAACCACCATAAGAGCCCGGCGAACAGTGAGCTTCCCATACATACATAATACCGAAATGATTTCCAATTTGAACATAATTAACTCTTCTTGTGATGTTATTTGGATTAAGACAGTATCGGCCGGCCTTAAGTTTACACCTGGTTTAACCAAAAATTGGACTTAGCAATATTACTCCTTACGTTTGACGTCTCAAAGTGTCATATTCCTAAGCAAACTTTTTGGTTAAACTATAGGTATAAACTAAATCTTCGTTTAATAAAGGGGAGATTGTCTAGGTTTCTATTAAATAAGAATTCCAAAATACATAACCCAATTCAAAATAAATGCCAATAACATTTTATCATACAAAACTGTTAATAGCATCAATTTTTATTTGGTTTAGTGTTTTAGATTTTTTATTTAATAGAAACCTAGACAAATACTGTCTTAATCTGAATAACATCACAAGAAGAGTTAATTATGCTCAAATTGCAAATCATTTTGGTATTACGTTTGTATGGGAAGCTCACTTTCGCCGGAGTCTTAAGGCATCACTGGCAAAGGTAGGTACGCATCAGTCAACAGCTCTTAGATGAGGTAATGAGCAAAATCAATTTAGTTGTGTCAGGCGGGAATCGAACCCGCGACCTTTGGATGTCCGGTCCAATGCTCAACCGCTGAGCTACCGAGTCACTAGTCGATTCCCGTTTGAGACAATTCTGGTAACGAGTCGAATTTTTTCTAGTACCTATATTATTTAGTATTGTTTAAAAATAGCATTGTGATTGTGAATGCTAAAAATCTCATTTAAAAATCAATTGAATTTGAACTCAATGACTTTGAAATTAAGATGAAAGCTGGTTATGGAATTTTGTCTTAATGATTGAAACTAATTTATTATTGCACATTTTTTAAATATCTCCATCATTTTTCGAAGTTGGAGGAATACTTGAGTTGTATGAGTGCGGTCACTGGGCGGCTCTGTGACGACACTCACGTTACAATTTTCAACCACCTGCCAACATATTCTCCAACCTTCTGAGCGGCGTCTCTGAAATAGAAAAAATATCAATTACCACTGTTGTATTATGTGCTAGTAATAATAATTCCCTTGTGCTATGTGCTAGTAATAGTCATTTGAGGAGCTCGGTGGCGCAGTGGTTTAGCGCCTGGCCCTGCGATTGCGGAGGTTAAAAGCGCGTAGTCTGCACACTAGCGCCGCCATTGGAAAAAAACCGTAGTATCATAAAGGCGAAACTGTGAATTATCTCTCTGTAGTGCACTCCGAAGAAGCTTTGTGGTACTTTTTAGCGCTCTACTAATTAATTCTAGCCTGTCGTTTAGTTTAATAATATTTTTTTGCTATAAGTGGCCACTTTTCACTTTCGCAAGGGTCGGTCATGTGATTGGTGACCAAAAATATATTATCTCGGCTACATTTGCAGTCGTTAACACGCCACCAATCTGCATTGAGCCCGCTGTGTTATGAGCCATATGCATTCATAACTTATGGCCCATCCTCCTCACCCACCCATAACACACACACACACACATTTGTGAATCTTCAGCTACCTATCGCTAAGGGGATGACATCGCCTAGTTATCATCGATTTTTAAAACGTCAAATCCATCTACATATAGAGTTACCAGTGGCTATACCATGAGTTGATGCAAACTGTTTACGCTTCCGTAAACTATCGGATATACTGTTCACAGTCAATGCGAGTGAAAGAGAGAAAACGATAGTTTACGGTAACGTAAGCAGTTTGCATCAACTCATGGTAGGGCCACAGGTCGTCTAACCTAATAGCCGGACAGACCAGCCAGTTTTGCCGGACATTTGGGTAAAAAAGCCGGACCCCTTAAATGATTAAGGATTTTGTGTCTTAGTAATAAGCGGCAGCGCTGGGAGAAGGGGACGGGGGCAACAGCTCGTGCTCGCTGTCTCGCTCTCACGCATGCATGAGTCGCGTCAGATGCGAGGTGAAGTGCGGTGTGGGGCAGAAACGACGACGTGCCGCTAAAAAGCCTAACAAAAGCCGGACAGTCCGGACACCGTTTAATTTGGCCGGATACTCAATCAAAAAGCCTACCTATGTCCGGCTTTAGCCGGACGCAACCCTATCTACATACATCTTTCCAAAGTGAAGATACTTACATATTTATCGTGTGTGGAAAGTATGGATGTCGTTACCATATCGAGAAGCCAGGGTGTCGGTGCGAGTCGCAGGAGAGCAACGCGCTGACCACCCGCTCGGCCGCCCGCGCCGCGCTGCTGCTGCGGCCAACCCAAACCGGCTCGCAGTGGCATCTGCATTTTAAAACAAATAACTGACATTATCATTATACCGCTGCAATTTGGATCACCTCGTAAGTGGGTTGAAGAGGAGAAAATTTTATCCATGGATCCACATCAAAGTTATAATAGCTTCAGAATTTAAAGCAATTTGTTTGCAACTTTTTTGCAACTGTAACTTTTTTTTATCCCAGGATAGATAGTAGATTCTGCTTGTTTCGACATAAGTTAGTGAATCAATTTTGTTGAACTGTGTATTTTCGGCATAAGAGTTTAAAAATCTTGGCTACTCACTTTTTAGATAATTTTTTTTGCAGTTTCCCTTGTCTGTCCATAAATTCCCCATCAAGAAAGAACGCGTTCAACAAATGTGTTATTATGGCGGTTGACATGTCCATTTTTTTCGATACCGGTTCCTTAAAGTTTGTGACTATAAATAATGGAACCTACAGCTAACAGTAAGGAAAATCGGATTTTCCCACTCGAGCGGTTACAACCCCGCTTTGGTCAACCCGGAGAGGTGGCAGCCCTAGACACACCCTATATAATGACTGAGAGTCAACTCTCTGCTAACTAACAGAAACAAAACGCAATCAGTCAATGGACTAAGTGTGTCTTTTGTAAAAAGTAATATTATCGGTCTTGATCTTGAATTTGAATATAGGACGAGTAATTAACACACTGCAGCGCATCACGCTCCGTGTTATTTCTAAACGAACTTGGCAGATTACGTTGGTAAGAACTTACTAAAGTCAAGCGTGATGGGTGGCAGTGTGAGATCCGTCTAATCTAAACGTTCCTTACATTTGAGCAACGCGGCGCAAGTTTGCTTCCAGCACGGTGTCAAACGCATCCCCCGCGCTCTGGAAGTTGCCTTCGGCTGCTCCTGCGCACGCCCACGCTATGCGCCCCCCGCGCGCCACTCGCGGTGAGAGCGACTCCAAGACCTATAGGCATCAACATCATCATCATGAAATGAACCTGCTGGAGCAGCCTCTTTATGGATGGAAAAGGAGATGGACCATATCCCAAAGTGTGGAGTAGTGGGTGGTAACATTTGCTTTAATGCAGCCGGGACCAAATGGCTCTTCGATCTGAAACCCTCGTGACAATAAATTGGTCATCCGTCCGATGTCGCAAACAGAATGGCTAAGCCACTACTGAGCCACAGAGCTGCTCATACGAACATTATCATATCACCCGCACGACACCCACTGCTGGGTATGTCCTCATTAAATAATACAAACATTAGCACCTTCTTATACACTTTAAACATGAAACCTACCGACTACATTTCGGAATTATTATGTCATTATGTTTTACAGCAAAAAAGGATTTAACAAAGCCGGAAGCTAAAGTACTTTTTAACTCGTTAAATTAACTTAATGAGCCCAACTCTTCAGTTCAGTAGGTAGTCTGCACAGAAATATCTGCTGATTCATACTACATCGCGGGTTTTAAATTTTTAAGAATGATTCAACAGTTTTTTTTATTGTATGGATCCTGTACCTTCAACCTGCTTCAGAGACAGATGTGCTTAAAATATTGACTTGGTGTTCTCTAACCGCTCTATACTCCATCCTCCGTAATAGTCTTATTTAACTTTCATTCATAAAAGACAATCAGTAAAAATGTAAACTTAACTTCCATTTTATTTCAAATATTTTCATGCCTAACTGAAATTCTGTATCATACATACCCCTAAATGATGGTACACGTCGTCATTAACTAAGTCGGTGATAGCCTGCAAATTGGTGGGTTTGTTAGAAGCGTGTGCGCCGACTACCACGAGAGCATCCACTCGCCCGCTCTCCGCTCCGCCAGCCGCGCCGCTCGGCACCGTGCTTACGGCGCAACCACGCGACTCTAGACGAGTTTTCAATTCTTTTCCTAGTGAATTTGTAGTGTCTGTTAACTGTAACAAAAACGAAATAGTAGTTATTACCTTCGACAAATTTCATCACTCAGTAAGTATAGACGTACCCGCTCCGCCTTCCACATCTGACATGTTCCATCAGTACTGTAGAAGCGAAAGGTTTATCTATTGTAAATAAAAGATTTAAATAACTTTATTTATTTATTTTACGTATAGGTAATGATGAATTCGTGGCCAGAAGGGCACAGCCTAGCTTCTCTACTCCTGAACAAAAGCTAGAGAAAATTGTCGTTCGCATTTGAAAATATAATAAAATTCTTTTTCATCTTTAGTCTGTAACCAAAGAGTTACAGAACCCAAATAGTTTACATACGATGCCAAGGCATCACTGTACCGATTGATGCTACTAACCAAGACTGTACGAACTGGACGGCGTGGTGGCTTCGATCTGGCTAGCCTCCTTCTAACCGAGTAGGCGAGCAGCGCCGAGGTAGCCAGCACTAGGGACCCGCCCTCTAAGGTCGCCAGCAGCCGCCACGCCAGCGCCTCGCCGCCTTCCACCTCCGACATAGGTACTCCGTCTGATGGATAAACATGAATATCTAAATTACTTAATTGATGATTAGGATAATAAGGTACCTAAAATTGAAATTTAATTATCGTCACTAATATATAGTAGATTATGCAATAAGGGCTTAAAGTAGTGTATTGTGTCCCGGGCGCTATTATTGAACCCCGAGTACGAGGGATGCCATGGTTAACTCCCGAGCGGAGCGAGGGAGTTAAGGCTAGAATCCCGAGTACGAGGTGTTCAAGATCGCCCATGACAAATACACATTTAAGCCCGCGATGCATACTCTACTTTTTATACTTTCTGCGAGGCAATTGAAACCAATGACTGTTATAAAGAAAGTACTTCAGTAATTATTTAGAGTTAGAATAATAAAATATGAAAAATTAAGAATATTTATTGAAAATTAAAAGTTATGTTAGAAACATTACACCAATTGTGCAACGACAAAGTTACATTCTTTGGTGCATACATTTATAGTTGGGTTAGAGTTTATGTTTTTGTCGTCTATTCTGTAGTGGTCAGTTCGACATTCAAATAAATCCTTCTTGGTGCGCGGGTGAAAATGAATTTCGTAAAAAGTTTTCATGATAACATACAGCCTAACTCAGAATAAGATCTCATTGCACCTAAACTTTTTTGAAACCAACATCGATCAAGCACGACTACAAGGGTTGCATTCCAAATTCAAATCACATTATTCCCCATGGGAAAAATGACTTACTTTAGGAAAGGTTTGCATGACACATAATATGCCATTGACGAGCAGGTAGTATAAAAAATATTTAAAGTTTGTAGGGCAGAATTTTAGCAATTTTATTGTTTTCAGTCATGTGGGCAGAGATATGCTCGTCACGTAGATACGGTAGGTACATACCAAGTAGATGACTGTAGCGCTAAAAAGTTGAAAAATAATTATAACCTTTTATAATTGGTTGTTGTTAGAATCTGAGCAATTTGTTATGACGGCACAGAATATACGGTATGACGTCTTTTGAGAAAATATAAAGAAACTAGGCATTTTTCCTCTAAAAGTTATTGAATTGCTATGTCTGTGACGTAATATTAAAATAGAGAACACAAAAAGTAAATCTTAATAACTGTAGGTAGTTAGGTACTAGGTAGTGAGTTTTCTAACAAGAAAACAGGAAAAACGAACTTGTGGTCGATATAATTCTTTAATAAAGGATGCGCCAAGAGATTTTTCAATAATTTTCCGACTTGTTCAACGTGTATTTTTGTTTTTTTGTAATTTAATTTCTGTCGTCAACACGCGCGCCCATAAAATTCAGTAAAATAAAAACGGATTGAAACCAAAAATTATAAACATAAAAAGGTACGTCAGATTTACGCGGTCGAGCGAGTTGACGACAAAAAGAAAGGTAAAATCGGATGGTGCCAACTCGCTCGCACTCGCGAATTTCGCACTAGCCAGTTATGAAAAACTATAGTCACAGATTTCAAACAAAAACAGAAATCAAAATATTGTTACTGTTCTCTACTTTCAATAATTCCTTGTACATTGGTGAGATGGCGCTGGCTTACAGCAGCGTAAGAGTTGATATACTAGAAGAAATTCGACGTTCCCACTAGTGACTCGGTAGCTCAGCGGTCAGAGCATTGGACCGGATATCGCGGGTTCGATTCCCGTTCGAGAACATGATCTGGTGCGAGTCGTATTTTTTCTAGTATATTATTTAGTATTGTATTAAAATAGCATTGTGAATGCTAAAATGTCAAAATAAAAATAATAAATTAAGTTTATTGTAATAATGGACTTTATATCGATGTTTACAAGAGCAATTTACGCGTTACCTAGTTACCGCTGTATCGTGCGCCCGCGCAGCACCTACTTACGGGACTCGAAGGTTACTGCAAATTAATGATCGCTGCATCGTTCGCCAACAGTTGCAGAAATCGGAAACACTTGTCTGTAAGTGGTTGCCAAAGAATATTGTTCTTTTTTCAGCTTCCAAATGGTGTCTCTACCTTCAGCCGTCAGGGCTCTACACACCTATCCCAACAATGAATGAATGAAGCAATTTAGAGTTTTATTTATATGTATAGATTACCAAACACACACTCTGTATATTTTGTGTTAATTTTTAACATTGATAGACTATATGTGTCTTGTAAAAGTTGTTTGCCTTACCTATGTCGATGCATCCATTAATTAGATTGTAAAATTAAAATTATGTTAGTTTGTAGTTAACAGTTGGCTAAGTTTTAGTAAGTATAAATAAATATTGGACAACATACATTGCTCCGATTCCAAAGTAAGTAGCTAAAGCACTTGTGTTATGGAAATCAGAGACAACGGTGGTATCACAAACACCCAGACCTGAGCCAATATAGAAAAGTTAGTTTTCTAAATTGACCCAACCAGGGATTGAACCCGGTACCTCAGAGATGGCGACACCTTGAAAACCGGTGTACAAAGCCACTCGACCACGGAGGTCGTCGTATTAAGTATATTTAATAAGTATGTATTTAATCTTTATTATTACCTTGTACTATTCTATTCTGTGTTATTACTTCTTATAACAGTAACTACTTTTATGCTATAAATATGAAATTTATTAATGTAATTTAAAAAAACGGACTTGTTTTGAATATTTAGATATTACTTTGGCCAATTTACTTAGGAGATACGGAGGCGGGGGGCGTTCGCCATTACTAGTGACCCTGGGCACAGTGAACTTTACTTGCATGACTGCCCCAGTGTTATGGCCGTGTTTATTGTTCCCTATTCGTGATTATTAGACTGCAACGAAGTGCCTCTCTCCTATAAATAGGGAAGGTTACACCGATTTACTAACAAGAACCAAAAATTTTGCATTGCGCTCGACCGGAAAGGGTTGCGTGTGTTGGGTATTTTATTAAGTAAGATCTTTGTTAACCAACATGATGCAATAAAATTAAAAGATTCTTTAAAAGTGACGAAAATTACGAGCCTACCGACCGTGACTCCTGCAAATTATTAAAGTAGAGAATCTGAAGTAATGAATAAGAAAATTGCTAGGTGTATCATTTTTTTCATTGAAATTCTTATAAAAATTCTCTTAAATAAGACGAGATCCAAAGCATTGCAGATGATTCAATTCATTCAATATAAAAATATATCCTGGGATACTTGTTTTGGCGATGGCTTTTTTGTTGTTATAGGTACCTATATGTTCCTCACACATTTATTTAGTCAAAGTCAGCATGACGACAACCCTATCTAGACCGCACTGAAATACTTCCAGCCAAAAAGTATGTCTTACAAAACGCGCACCAGAACATTAGCAACCATCAACCAAAAAATATTGGATGAAGTGCACAGTTGCCTAATATAAACATTCTAATGACTAATACACTTGTTTTCTTTTTAACCGACTTCAAAAAAAGGAGGAGGTTCTATGTTCGTCTGTTTTTATTTCGTCTGTTACGAATAGACTTGATTACATTATCATCTCATCTAGTGACAAGTATGAAAGAGTCGGACTCGCGCACCGTGGGTTCCGTACCATCATTCTGAAAAAGTTTACTATTTAGAGACATCGTTTTATTTTTCCTGTAATCTTTACATAAAATTCTATCACATAAAATAATTTCAGATTTTTCTCTATGCAAACTTCGGAGATAAGGGGGAGAGGGGGGGGGGGGGGGAGCAAAAGCCTCACTTCGAATTTTTAAGACCCCCTTTCAGCCCCTGTTGCAAAAAAATAGTCCTCTAGACAGACAGACAGAATGAGTCGCACCATAAGGGTTCCTTTTTACCATTTTGGTACGGAACCCTAAAAGCAAGCTAATTTCCGATAGTATCCGTAAATCTAAAGCACAAAATCCGCCAAACTTACTTTGTGCCTAAGGTAGTACATACAAGGTATAATATAACATCATAGGCTAATTATTAGATAGGTACTTGAATCTTGAGTTCTTGACATGTTGCTATTTGCAAGCCATGAAAAACATGATGGGTGATAAACATACAGTTTGAAAACCGTAGTGCAATTAAAATGTAATTACCTATATCTTGCGTCATTCAACTGATTGCAGACTGTACAGTGTACACCCTACCTTTAGAACACAATAAAACAAAACATTATTCAGAAGAAGTTTTCAATCGGAAGCAAAAAGTTTTCCCGGTGGTGATCACCACCGGGAAAACTTTTTGCTACATATAATTTGCATTATTCCCATAATTATGTAAGTAAGTGCACACGACAGCACGTCAGGTTATACAGTTGAACTGCGAAAACAGCTTTTATATGTATAGTCTGAGGTGCCGTCGTCTGTACATAATTTTCTTCTCAGAAATTGGTAAGTGTAGAATTGAGTAAAAACTTTATGTAGGTACCTATGGACAATGGGCGGGAATTCCCGCGAAGTTTATTGTTTTGCTTTATTGATTGTATATTCTGTATTGTTCTTAAGGGACGATTTTAAATTGTTCACATGACTATGAGAGATGTATGAATTTGTTTTCTTAAGGATAGGTACCTACATATTTTCTTGATACTTAATTTTATATTTTGTGGCTATGGCTTAAGGGCAGGGTTATCCCAAAATACCGCGATGGCAAGTTTTTTAAACAAATTTAAATCAGTGAAAAAATGTCGTAATATTCTCAAAAAAATATGTTTTAGTTGAGGACCTAACAGATATATATTCGCTTACAGTTAGGTACATAATGATGAACTTCGCTCGATACAAAAAAATCCAAAGTTGTCTCTTTTTAAAACATCTTTTTAAATTTTTTTTTTCAATACTATGCCTACAATAACAAGATTTTTAGACAAATTCGCTGATTTTTTTAAGTATGAAATTGTATACCTCTACGAAATAACAACAAAAACGTTGAAAAAATTTAAAAGTGAGGTTATTTTCTTTACTCTTTACACAAAAAGAAAAATACATAGACAGAGTTTCTAGGAAAACCTGCCCTGTAGGTAACATGTCTGTTTTTAAATAACATTATTTTATAATTTAAATTGACTTTGGTCTCTTGTTTGAGATATATAACTATTTCTTTGTTGCCTTTTTACGTAGATTTAGTTGCAAACGTGTCTTTTATGCTTGTGCATTATGTAATTTTTTGTTACCCACACTATTATGTTGTCCAAATGAATTAGCATGACGTAATAATGTTTTTATACTTTGTATAATTATTTTTCTAATATAATATTAAATATTCTTGCACAGTTTACTTGTTCTTATTTTACGGAACTCATTTACTTTGATAGACAGTACCTACCTACACTATTCCAGCTAATAAGTAGTACCTACTTGGAATTGGAAGGCTTTTGTCAAAAAACCTTTAGTAAAACCGCGCTATTATCCGAAAAAAGCTTTTTATTTTAATGTTTTATAGTACACGCGCAAATATCAGAAGTGAATATTACTTTAGTTTTTTAGGAAACATAAAGAAATCTGAGAATTGAAGTTTTATTTGTGGTATTATTACGTCAGTGCTATTATTAATTCCGTGGTAGGTACTATTGCAACTTTAGATATTCAGTTTTTGTATTGTTTTCACAACATAATTACAATTTTGAATATTTTCGGGTAAGGTAATAAGTTGGTACCTACATTACAGATTGTGAGGATTAATTTATGTAAATTTAAGAATTTAGGGTAGGCTTTATACGTTCGAGACCGTAGTAATTACAGTGGTTTACCTTCAGAACAGGTGTAGAGTTTAGATGTAAAGGACTCGAAAACGGTGGCTGCTCGCTCACGGCCGGGGCGCGAGCGCAGCCTGCCAACAAACGGAGAGGTCGCCCTTGCGCTCGCCACTAACGCGATTAAATTACATATTGCACTTCTGATTCGGACATATTTTTGTTTCAGCGTCTGCACTGCAGTCTAGAGACACTTTCAAAATTTAATTTCATCATACCTACTTGAATTTTGCTCCAGTTATTACAGTTGGCCATCATCCATATAAAAGTATTTTATTTTTAATATATTTTTTTTAAAGATAAAAATGAAATTTCGAAATACACATGCGCTTTAGCTAAAGCAAAACATTTCCTGAAACTTTGAAACTTTCAGGAACTGAAAATCTCTTGATCCATATTCAACTATCTCCACTTTAAATAAATAATCAGTGGCACGAGAGGCGGCAAATGGGGCCGATGATGGAAGAAGATTGGGACTTTTGGATTCTAGGACGCCTAAAGTACCCATTGGCTATTTATGTGGTGTACAAAAGTGATTATCCCTATATGGCGTAGCGTGTGCCTAGCGTTATTCGTAAAATATCAAGTCGATGTCCGAAACAGGTTGTTAACGAGGCCTAGGCCCCAGGCTACCTGCGAAAAGCCATTTACTTAATCTCTAATGCATTACCGCAGTTATGTGCAATGAAGACTATCTAACTACT
Organism: Catoptria pinella; assembly: GCA_963556745.1. Classification (NCBI taxonomy): domain Eukaryota; kingdom Metazoa; phylum Arthropoda; class Insecta; order Lepidoptera; family Crambidae; genus Catoptria; species Catoptria pinella. Next base: position 13,284,721 of record OY750761.1, read on the forward strand.
TATACTTGATATTCAAAGTCGCTAAGGTCGATGAACCATTCATAGAGCAATTAATTTTTCAGCTAGACTAGTTGAGGTCGCAAAGTCAACAATCAATTTAAGTATTATTTGAAAAATATTGCTCTACAAAAAAAATACAAAAAACAGACGAACATAGAACCTCCTCCTTTTTTTGACGACGGTTAAAAAAAGCCGAAATAAATATTTCAGAGAAAATGTTTGTCTTTTTCGGAAAAGTCGTAAAACACACGTTATGTTTTGTTGTTTGATGTAGTCCTATGAGGTCCCCGTTTCCTCATGGTCATATTAGTTTGTCATACCAGTATGACCACGAGGATATACATGACATGTCCTCTTGGTCGGTTAGTATAATTCAACAACATTAGTCATAAATTCAGAATCCATAATAACTTTATGTTAACGCCAAGTGATTTACGAAACCATCACCAATGTTTATGTTTTTCTTTAACAATTTTATTATTTTGCAACAGTCTGCAATTTTGCCGTCTGTCGCTTTTGTTTCAACAACATTTTTCGTTGTCGTGACGATATTACGCAAAAAAAACAAGTCTTGTGATAATAATCATTTTTAATGGCAGTGTCACTAGGACAATAGAGGAAAACCTGCTTAATCATTTAACTCGTGTATCATTATGGTGGTACGCAGGTTGGAAAAATACGTGGAATCATCCAAGTTTTATAAGCTCATTACACTGTTTTATATTCACACAATCTCATCGTCTTGCTTACAAACATTGACTCTGTGAACTTGTTTATATGTCACTGCCAAATGTGACTGCGCAAAAGAAAATGATTTTCACAATAAGGTCTGTAACAATTAAATTAGAAAAACAAAAAATAGAATATGAGAGCGTATTTTAATTTAAAGTTGCATATCGATATTGCATCATTGTAGTTGGAACACAATGTGAAATATTTAAGAGTGTATTGCCAAACAATTGCAAAAGTGGGAAAATAAGCACTTGTTTACTCTCGTATTTTAAATATTGACTTCCGTTCTAGGCAATGTTGTGGCCATTCAAAATGACTTTTTATTTATGTACACTTTTAGAATCGCCAATGCAACTTGCTGTAAAAACAACGTTAAAAAGGTAAACATTACAATACATTGTTTACAAAAAAAACATTTTTATACTACCTGCTCGTCAATGGCATATTATGTGTCATGCAAACCTTTCCTAAAGTAAGTCATTTTTCCCATGGGGAATAATGTGATTTGAATTTAGAATGCAACCCTTGTAGTCGTGCTTGATCGATGTTGGTTTCAAAAAAGTTTATGTGCAATGAGATCTTATTCTGAGTTAGGCTGTATGTTATCATGAAAACTTTTTACGAAATTCATTTTCACCCGCGCACCAAGAAGGATTTATTTGAATGTCGAACTGACCACTACAGAATAGACGACAAAAACATAAACTCTAACCCAACTATAAATGTACCAAAGAATGTAACTTTGTCGTTGCACAATTGGTGTAATGTTTCTAACATAACTTTTAATTTTCAATAAATATTCTTAATTTTTCATATTTTATTATTCTAACTTTAAATAATTACTTAAGTACTTTCTTTATAACAGTCATTGGTTTCAATTGCCTCGCAGAAAGTATAAAAAGTAGAGTATGCATCGCGGGCTTAAATGTGTATTTGTCATGGGCGATCTTGAACACCTCGTACTCAGGATTGTAGCCTTAACTCCCTCGCTCCGCTCGGGAGTTAACCATAGAATCCCTCGTACTCGGGGTTCAATAATAGCACCCGGGACACAATACACTACTTTAAGCCCTTATTGCATAATCTACTATTACAATCTAAGCTTCCCTTATTGGTAATTGCCTTCCTAATATATATTTCAAGTTCGATTCCCGGCCGGGCAAAAATTAAAATGATGAGTTTTAATTCCTGTGACGGGTCTGGGTGTTACTATGTATAATACGTATATATTTAAAAAGTATATAAGTAGTATTATAGTTGTCTAGCACCCATATTACAAGCTTTGCTTAGTTTGGGGCTAGATGGCACTGATGAGGACAGGCTGGACAGGGATGAAATGAGAACAAGTGGACTGTATAAGAGATGATATAATAAATTAAATACCTTTTTAACACAAATAATAGAAGTAGGTAACAAAGACAGCAGCAGATTTTATCGACAATTTGAAGTATAAAAAGTGACAGATAAAGATTTCACAGCAAAGAGGTGCGCAACAGGCACTGTGTGAAATTGTCCAAGCATTTTTTTTTTTTCAGAAATAACTTCTTACAATGCAGTGCACCAGATAAAAACCTGTAGAGTACCGTTACCTTAGAATCGAGCCATCTTTATTTTATTTTATAGTAGGGGGAATGCATTTACGCAACCTGGAGGTATGTGGGACTCGCCGGAGGCACTACCCACTAAAGCCCCTACTACATCCCTCACTAACACACAGGACCTACGGGACCGCGGTGACACGCACCATGTGGTCCTGGTGTTGACGCTTCATCAGGCCCGGCACTTGGGGGAGGACTAGGCAAACGGTTATCCCCCTCTTGAAGACTAGGGGGAATGAGGTGTGCGTAGCGCCTCCTTCTTCCCCCTAGCCGTTGTCGCCGGAAACTTGTAAAGTCAAATTGCTATTATGTATTACCTAATCCTATTAAGTATGTATAGTAAAATATCGGTTACCCTACTGTGTATTTCAATTCTATTATTTAAGCTTAGTTTAGGCATTTTATTTTTATCTGATTGTTGTTTATTATTGGGTTTCGCAAAAGTGTTGACGTATCGACCTACTTATGTTTCTACTTAGAGAAAGTTGTTCAGTTTCATGGACGAACCCATCCTGTAAGTTTCGTCAGTTCACGTAATATAAAGAATATGGTAGTTTATTATCTAAACAAACACTGCTTTACTCTAGCCTGGGTACTAGGGAAGGGAATGCAAAACCGAAGTGAAATGAAAACCGGTTTTTCACGGTTCTGGATCCAAAACCGGCGAAAACCGGTTTTTAACCGGTTTTAAAGAAAACTATTGGAAGGGTACACAGTAAGTGCCCATACAGTGTGGTACAAAACCGAATATGGTATAGATAGGGCGAAGGGACCATCAAACTGAAAAAGTTGTTCAGTCTGATGGTCCCTATCTACCATATTTGGCTTTAGGGGTTTTTTAAACACGTTGTTGATTATCTAGTTTAAACAACAATAAATAAATAAATAAATAAATAAATAAATAAATAAATAAATAAATAAATAAATAAATAAATAAATAAATAAATAAATAAAAAAATAAATAAACATATAGCAGAATTAATAGCTAAACCAGAATATGGTAGTTACTATGGGACCCTCTGAAATTGCGAAAAAAAAATACGTGCATATGTGCTAGGTATAGGGTTGCCACCTTTTTTTGGTCTAATAAAATACATTGGTTGTTGAAGGTAGAAACACATTGTATGGAAGTACATTGTATGAAAATAAAGTATTATTTATTTTTACCTTTAAACACATACTTTTTATTACTTTTGGCAATTTATCCCAGAGAAATAACAAGCCATGTGAAAGGTACCTACTCTAATGACAGTTAGATACCTACTCCTTTCTAGGTGGGGTTTGTCTATCGATCTAAACTTAAAATAAACCTTTTGTATTGAGCTTAATGTCGTTCGTTACACTATAGGTACTCCAGTATACTCATAATATTATATATATTTATAGTTTATTATCTGATTTCGGTTGGGCTCATTCTTGGGCCTTTCGAAACATTAATAATGGTAGCTCGACTTCAAAGCACAACGTAACAAATAAACGAGTGTAAGTAATGGAACGGAAAGCTACTGGCGAAGGTAGATAGTTCGCCTCCTAGGTACTTATTCTTCTTCTTCAATCATCTTATTATAATAATTAAGTTATTCACTGTGGGACCGCGTGGTGTTCGTCCTCGTGGGAGGATGTAAAGGATAGGTACTCTCAAAGCGTATCAGGTGGTTCGTATTATTGGGCCGTTTTCATCTGATAAGCTGTTGCCCATTTTTTGTCCACAGAGTATTATGTATGGGCTGTTACTGTTATTATACAACATCAATTAGGGTTTAATTAAAATCTGCCCGACGCCATACGGCTAATTAATGGTCTTGTGAAGGCTGACTGACATACATACTACGAGGAGGTATATTAAAAAAAGCTTTTAAATGTAAGTAGGTTAACTGAATGTTAATTACTTTTATATAGTGCCCTCTATTTAACTAACAGTTGCGGATCTGCGAAACTGCATTACCACTGAGGAAAATGTATATTAATATGTGTCACAAAACTAGGTACTGTGTTATGTTGTGTGAGTCAAAACATAACTATGTTCATAACATAAACATAACTGAATTAAGTTCGATTATAACTTTATTATTTGTAATTCACTTTTATTATAATAATAAAAAACTCCTGGCTACTTTTGGACTTAAATAAGTAACATTTGTTATAAGTTAGAGAATTATTAATAAGTATTTAAGATAAGTTCAAAAGTCATAATGACGAAAAAAAACAAAAACCTATTTTTTACTTACTCCACTACAAAAGTCTGAGCGCAAAAACTTATAACTTTTTGTGAGTTATAGCAGGAAGATTTTAAAAAACAAAACAAAAACATAAAATTAAGTAATTAAGTAGTTCTGTATTTTACCTAAAGAACTTTGAAACCAAGTGAACAGATAAGTACTTTCCTCGATTCCTCCTTATACTTAAATGTCTGTGACTTCATATTTTTAAGTAACAACAAAACAACAAAATTTTATTACAGTTTCATGAAGCTCAAAGGTCGTGTGAGTGTATGTTTTTTAAGTTGAACCGTTGCGTGCGGCGATATCTAAATTTAGAACATTCTCATGCGAAGGGTTAGGCTAGAAGATTTTTGTTTACGGTTTCTGTCTGTGGTTGGGCTGTTGACGCATGCTACATTTAAGTACCTCACCTATACAAAAAAATAGTAGGTGGAAATGAAGCATTTTCTAAATAATTATTTTGTTTTGACTATAATAACATCTATGGAAAATGACGTCACTTTAAATGCCGACCTCATTTTTCAAATTTTGACGACTCTGTATGAGATAATGGGAAAAAGTAGCCCTTGACGAGTTTCTTGCCGGTTCTTCTCGTTACAAGGTCTCCCGCTTAGGATTTGCGAACCGATGGCGTAGCTTCTTTGACATTCACAAGTGCTTGTAACAGCCTAGACTGAATAAATGAGTTTTGAATTTGAATTTTGAATATGGCTATTTGACTATAATTTACATAATGACATCGGATCGTTCATTCTTTGAGTAGGTTACACGAAGAATCCGTAATTTAGTCTAGTGCTATACAGGGTAATTGAACATACCGTCATTTGTACTATCGACCACACTTCTGCTCTACCACTCTTAAGACTCCTATATACTCAAGTGGCGCCCTCATTTTAATTAAATTTATTGCTCCCTAAGTACATAATGTATCGAAAATTCACATGTACAGATTGAAGCTAAGGTTCTATAGTTTACTTAAAAATTTTGTTCGTTGTAGTAGTAGTTCGCAAAAGTGCCAAAAGTGGCCACATTTTGAATACATGAATTTTCGATACATTATGTACTTAGCGAGCAATAAATTTGATTAAAATGAGGGCGCCACTTGAGGTATATAGAGACCTTAAGGTTAAAATCGCTTGCACGCTGCGCCGTTACTACATCATACGTTTAGTTAGTGCAAATACATTTTCTGCAAAATAGTAAAGCATGTAAGTTAACGAGCATGCTCAGTACTTAATAAATAAATATAAATAAATATTTGACAACATCACATACATTGCTCCGATTCCAAAGTAAGTAGCTAAAGCACTTGTGTTATGGAAATCAGAGACAACGGTGGTATCATAAACACCCAGACCTAAGCCAATATATAAAAGTTCGTTTTCTAAATTGACCCAACCGGGGATCGAACCCGGGACCTCAGATGGCGACACCTTGAAAACCGGTGTACAAAGCAACTCGACCAAGGAGGTCGTCAATAGGTACGTCGTCGTACTTATGTAGGTACCTAGGTTAGGTACTTATTAACTTGATGGAGTTTTCCATGGGTATGCATGGCCTGCCACCGATTCAGTGGAGCATATTATGAAGGAGCATAATTCAATCAACGTAACGACACCGTATTTACTATGCAACGCTTTCCTGATACATTGCAATATTATGCAATATGCAACTCGATATTCCTTGCATAAAATGAAAGTTACATTCTTATATCTTGTTTTGTTATTTTTGCTAACACTTCTTTTATTGCTTGGAAACAATGTGCAAAAAAATATTTTTTTGGGAATTTACACAGGGATTTTTGAATCAGGGGACGGTTGGGGCTTTTACTTAGGTAAAGTAACGGTAAGAGTTAATGGCGAAAATAGTATCATTTATATTAGCCTATTTCTAAGCTTCTACAAAATTAAATCTCACACATGAAATTCACTCTTCTCTTTTTTATTAGTTTGTTTTTGGCAGGGCAGTCGTGGTTTTAATATTTTTAAAATTTATTGATTTTTATTTCACACATTTTAATGATAAAAAGTTGAAAGTTTGAACGTTGAAAGTGGCATCGTACAGTCGCCTAGTCGCCATATTTATTATTAAAAATAAATATAGCCAGTGTCACTCGGGATGATGTTAAAATTCTAACGATACCCCATACATCCAAATCCGTTAAAAAATTTACAATTATGGTGGAATAAAGGAACTCACATACCCACAAACATATTAACCCTGACCAGATTACACCTCTGGGCAGTCGTGTAATAAATGAAAACGGTTCGATATGTTGTTGTTGACGATAAAAAGAACGATTGTTTTTCGACTATCAATAATTATGTAAAATTAAATCCATTTCTATCCATAAAATTAAGGTGTTATGATAATTTAATGACTCATAAATGTCCGACATGCACTTGGCCGGTTTTTTCCGCAAACAAATTGTTTTTAAAAGTCTATGGGCGTTTGTCATCCGCTGCCGTCATTGAGAAAGAGATTACAATATTTTATTATTAGAAGATAAAGACGAGACGTGAGCGTCAGGATTGCATCGGTTCGCGTCAAGCTGGTGACCAAAAATTGCTACCTATTTGTTATTATTTGCTACCTAGCGTCAGTTAATTGCTACCTAACTATAAATCAAAATAAAGGGATTGCAAAATGTTCAGCCATTCTGATATCAGGATGTGAATTTTCGATACATTATATACTTCGCGAGCAATAAATTTAATTAAAATGAGGGCGCCACTTGAGGTAAACACATATTTATTTGAAATTTTGAGATTTAAGCATTCACAATGCTATTTTTATATAATACTAAATAATATACTAGAAAAAATAGGACTCGCACCAGGGGCCGTACCGGCTAACGCATCCAACTTCGGAAAGTCTGCCAGGCTTCAAATTAAAACAGTTAAATCGAGCCCCAATCGGGCCAAAATGGCGAACCTCAATTCATGATGTCACACGAACATCGATATCTTCTAAATAACTTCGGCGAATAGTACAATACGAAACTCCTTACTTCGATTTATCTGTTTTAAGTTGAAGCTCGGCAGACCCGCCGAAGTTCGTAAAGTTAGCCGGTAGGGCCCCAGATCATGTTCTCGGACGGGAATCGAACCCGCGACCTTTGGATAACCAGTCCAATGCTCTGACCGCTGAGCTACCGAGTCACTAGTGGGAACGTCGAATTTCTTCTAGTATATCAACTCTTACGCTGCAAGCCATTTAGTATTATATAAAAATAGCATTGTGAATGCTTAAATCTCAAAATTTCAAATAATTAAAAAGCTTTCTCATCTTAATCAACTGTTTAAAAATATCTAGAAAGATGTTCAGTTGAATGTTGAAGTTAATTCCTTCTACATATTTATTGTTAAAATGGTGAAAAACCAATAATATGTTCATTTGTAGTAGTCCTAGTTTTACACACACAGTTGAGCGTGTGTACAAAACGTCATCTTAGTAGTGTCCGTGTCCTTACAACGTATTATGGAGTGTCCGGGGTGCGCTTATGTAGGTATAGGTAAAAAAATATGACCGAGTAACAAAAAATTGTATCTCGCTCGTATTGACGTCATTCAATGGTATTCACCGGTTCGTTGACCCCACTTGAACGAAGGCGTCGACGTCGCTCGAGATTTTTTCGGGATCAATAGGACGAGATTTCCGTCTGTCCAAAACGGTAAAAGAAAGAATCCGTGCACACTTGAATCATATTGATTTCGTTAATTAGTAAAATGTCTACCAAAAAAAGAAAACCACCTTCAAAAACCTTTAAAAAACTTACTGAAACAGCTTTAAAAAATTAAAAAGCTAAATAGTTTGTATCTTTTTCTCACTTTTAGAGCTTTTTATTTGATAAGCTAAAAAACTAATTTACAATGTAGGTATATTCTAGTGAAGTGGGGCCGGAGGGCATTTTTCTTTAAACTTTTCGTTGATTCGTTTACTCAATAAGTTAGGTATAGTTATTAAATTTAGATTTTTCGCATTCACAATGCTATTTTTACATTAAGATAAATAATATTAGAAAAAAATACTAGAAAAAATCGAATCACCCGTAGCAGCTCAGACGGGACTCGAATCCGCAAACCCTTGGGATTCCGGCCCAATGCACTGACCAATTATGCTACCGAGTCGCTCGGCCCTCGGCTTACTTTTTTAAAGCCTAACCAGACATAATTAGTCGTTTCTTAAAAATTAGACCATGAATATGAAAGATATTAGTGGTACCTAATTAATTAATTAATTAGATCTTCGCATAGTTCAAATAATATTTTTATATTATTTGAACAATGTTATTTTAACTTTTAACATAGCTCATGTTAAAAAAGTGATTATATGTGATTATATTGATATACCTATAAAACATAGTTATAGAGTTTATGTTGTGGAGTCTAAAACACGAGCCGATTGCATTATGGATCTTATAAGAATTTCCTGTCAACCGCCTTATTGTAAAAAAATAAATATTTTTATAAGAATTTTAAAAACATTGCTTTGTAAATATTTTCCTGTTTATGTTTGTTTGGTCCATTCTAATCGACCGCATCAATTTGCGAAAACAGTGTGGAATGTTTTAAAAATTTTGCAGTTCTGAACTTTAGTCAATATAAACAAGGACCCCAAAATGTGGATTTTAGTACTATTGTACTTAAGCCAATTTTACGCAAAGAGGAGCTCGCTAAGGTGGGTAATAGGATGGGTGACCATTGACCAATCATGAGCGCTGGTCCCGGAAGCATTTGCAGTCGTTAACACCCACCGATCCGCATTGAGCCCTTTATGATGGTTTATGTTATGGCCCATCCTTTTCATCCTTATTCACCTATAAAGAAAATCTGCGTCCCAGCAGTGAACATTAAAAATGGCTGAGAATTATGGTGATTTCACAAAAAAAACTTAACTAAGTTTTAGTTTATGACACTAGATATATTTTTTTTTTAAAGGATGGGAGAAAAAAAAGTGAATGCAATGCACTAAACCTAGTAGATAAAGTTTGTAAATTAATAAAAAGAAATACAAACCTTTATTAGGAATTTCTCAGCAAAGCCATTTTTCTTACACACTGACCAATATAATTTGTACTATTTTACTGTAGATCGTCATTTTTTTATTTATTGAGACCAAAAAATAATACGTAACAAATAACAAATAAATTGCCAAGACGAAATCGCGAAGTTCGAAATTTGATTCAGCACGCCATGCTGGTTCGGATATTTTCCGCGTTCGCGTTCGTTCGGAAACACGGCTAGTTCACTACTCGCGACTTCACGCAGCGGAACAACATTTTCTTTTCATTGATGACGGGTACAAGTACATACAGTCCGCCCGTGCAGCCACTCACCTTGATTTTCAGTACCCTTAGCACGAACATCTATCGAGAAAAAAACGCGCGTAGAAGTACTCGATAGAAAATTATCTATGGAAAAATTTTCGGCGCTAGATGGCGCTATACAAATTTCCCATACAAAATTACTCTATTGAATGTTTTTACGCGCGTTATTTTTTTCTATAGTTCGTGCTGGATTGCCGACAAATTCGGGTCGTTTATGTGTATTTAGATAACGAACCTTCATTCGGTGCTCAACCGGAGTCAATTTAGCTAAGTTATCTACTATCTACTATAATTTCGTTATGGTTTGTTTGACTCGCCGACAAAAAGTTATCTAGGTATAAAGTTTTGGTTTTAAGATTAAAGTGTCTTAAATAAAAACCAAAATGTTTGGATTTAGTTTTTTGATGGCATTTTATTACATTACTTTTCTTACAGGATGACGTCCCAACGCACTCCTCATGCACGCGATTATTCCTTTACGTATGTGTAGCATTGAATCTACTGAAATACGATTTGTATAGACTCGACAAAAAGTGTTAATTACAATGAAGTTATAAAAACTGTTTTACTATAACTAATAAATCATTTTTGCCGATACTGCTGACACTATCCTATTTGATTTGAGGTTTTTTTTGCACCTTTGTCGTATTCAATAATCAATCAGTAAAATTATTTTATTTAAAAATCACTACTGACCTAATGCCGTGTACTTTACTAATTCTGTGCTAACGCGTTGATGTCTTTTGGTTCACATATTTTTGATAAATCATAAGTTCATAACTGATTCTTGAACAAATTACTTATATTGTTTGGTATTGTATGATTGGAAAAAAACACTGTTATGTGACACTTTTCGAGGCAAAATATTGCCGGCTTTATCGCTAAAAGTAATTTCTTCCGAGCAAAAGAGAGACTAAAATATTAAATTTCTTGTAAAACATTATTTATTTATTTATCTATTTATACTTAAATGTGTAAGTAGGTTGACCATTCTATAGAATTTCATTATTTTAGTTGAATCATCTAGGAAGGAAATTAATTATAATACCTACTGGGTTAATGATATTGCCAAAAAAATGGGCCAGGCCAGGATGCGTGGTATTTAGTAACGATCGAGTGGAAAAGCCATGACGACATCATCACAATAGTACTTAGTACATCGTACTACACTCAAGAATGTCCTTTTTTATAATCAGTATTAATAAACATAATCTGGATATGGTTACCTATTGGAACGCATAACTTTTTTTGTCCTAAACATGAAACGCATACTGTTAGATGGCATAATCATCATTTGGCATAATATTTTAATGCACAATTTCATAACGCATAATATTGTATGGCCGAATTTTGTTAAGCATAAATATTGAATGGCATATACGCAAAAAGCATAAAAATCAAAACGCATATTTTTTAATTGGCATATTGTTTAAAAAGCATAATTATTAAAAAGCATAAATTTATTACGCATAAGTAAGAAAATGCATAATTTCTTAAGGCATATTTTGCAAACTCAAAAATCTCAAAACGCATAATATTGAAAAAGCATAATTATCAAAAGGCATTAATAAAATGCATAATTTCTTTAGGCATATTTTGCCAACTCATAAATCTTTAAAGAATAATCTCAAATAATATTGTGAGTTATTCTTAGTTTTGTCGAATAACTTATAATATTATTTACAACATGCAAGCGAGCATGCATGCAAGCAAGAATACATCCAAGCAAGCATGAAACATGTAGTTTGACGCTCCGCTCGCTTCGCTCGCTTCGCTACGCGTGGTCAAAAGTCTAACCTAACCTAACCTACTACAAGTTTTTGTTTGTAGCGGGGGGCCTTCGGCCCCCCGACGCCCCCCTGCACCCTCCACTTGTGCAGACTGCATGGCATAGCATGCAGCACATGCAGGAAAGCGTGCAGCATGCAATATGCAGTTAGACGCTCCGTTGCGCGTGGTCACAAGTCTAACCTAACCTAAACCTAAACCAACCAAAACCTAACCTAACCTACTACATTTTTTTATTTATAGCAGGGGGTCTTAAATTAGTAGGTACCTATTAAAATTAGTTATGCTTTTTTTTACTCGTATATTAATGTGCTCGTGCTTTAAAATAATAGTACTTATGTAGATAAGGCATTACAAAATTATGCTTTTCAAAATGTATGCTTAATGACAATATGCCATTCGATATTGGGAATTCTAACTATTATGCTTTGATATATTATGCTTTTTAAAAGTTATGCAATACAATGTTTATGCATTCTTAAATTATGCCTTTCAAAATATGCTTAATGACAATATGCCATTCGATATTAGGAATTTTAATTATTATGCTTAGAAATATTATGCTTTTTAAAAGATCTGCAATACAATGTTTATGCGTTTAAAAATTTATGCTAAATGAATAGTATGCTTTGTGATTTTATGCCAATCGAGTTATGCCAAGTGACTTTAGGACAAATGAAATTATGCGATGCGAAGGGTCCCCTCTGGATATACTATGTTACCTGGAGCAATGGGCAATATAATGTATATGTATATGAAAAATCTGAAATTGCGCGACTCCACGTTACGACCATCCATAGTAAAAGCTTTCTATTAAATCGGCGGCTATTGCTATGGCACTAAAAGCCGTCAACTGTAACTTATTAGCCGGTTCGATTTACTTCCTAGGTAGGACAGGGCTTACGAACCACAGTGCCAGTAAAATAATGAATTGTTATATACCTATTTATATCTCCTATTGGCGCTGTAGCACCGTGTGGCGTCTGACGGAATTGATTAACACCAAACCCACTTTGAGGTGTCGTAAGGCGAGTAATGATTGACATTACCCCTTGGCCACGACTTGCGGATCGCCAACTACTGCGCGGTTGGGTGAATCTACGTTGTTTTGTTATGTTTCTTACTTCCTGCGTCATTGTCGTTTACTCGAAAATCTTTAAAAATCCAATGCATCACAGCGGAATTTGGCATCATTTACGTTAAAGTACGATAATAAATTATATTAATTTGCATATTTTTAACTTATTTATTGCGATGCATTGGATTTTTAAAGATTTTCGAGTAAACGACAATGACGCAGGAAGTAAGAAACAACGTAGATTCGCCCGATTGCGACGACAAACTGAGAGGCCGACACAACTGCGCGTTCCGGGAAAGAGAGGTCCGGGACGTCCGAGACGCAAATGGCTGGACGACATCAAACAGTGGACTGGACTTGCCTATCGTCAGCTAAAAAACTGTCTACTGTCTACTGACCGCCAAACTTTAGTATGAAGATGGCACGAGATGATGATGATGATAAGAACCTAACTTCTTAGTTTATTATCTTAATTACTTAGCGGTGTATGTACTGGCGTAGATGTGAAAGCTCACAAACAAAAGGCGTTAACAAAAAGTTTAATTAATGTACTTCAGTAATTGTTTTCCGTGTGGTTCAAACGTGTAGAATAAACTTATAGCTCTAGAAATAAATTTTCTATCGATGAAAATTAAATTGATTAACTTTTCCTGAAACAAGTAGTTCTTTCTATTCTATTCTATTCTGAACGGAGGGAAAATAGTTTATCTAAAATACCTATTGAAAGACAGGAATTGTCAGAAATGCGATATGAAAAATTGTACCATTCTAATTTTAACATTGAAAATGTTTATGTGATCACCAGTGTATGTGCCCGATGTTCAGTCAAAAGTGCGATACGGCTTGGCCGTAGATCGGTCATAATTGGAGATATCTCTATTGGAGAGGTGTCAATGTGCAAGGCGCGTAAATCTATTGTATGGCGCTTGAATTTTGATAATTGGTCGGGTAGTTTTAGAGAAGATTCGAAAAAATTTAAGGAATTTTCCGACTTGCTGGACAAAAATTAGAATTACTTTTTTTCGGGGGCCCTAATTAAAATTCAGAAAAAAAACATCTGGAATTGAATTCTACTACAAAAAAAACCAACTGGGTTGATGATCGGACGACCGCTGTGGTCTGCGGAGGTTCCCTAAGGTGGGAGTGTTTGTAGTTCGGCCGCGTTGAGGCAGTCTATATAGCGCATACGTTGTCATGAGACCTCGAGGTCTCAGTATTATAAAGTAAAGTGTTTAAGGATAGTTTTATCACAGTGTAAGATGTTATTAAACTTTGGTTTTATGTAATAAATGTAGTTATTATTTAAATTACCAAAAAAATTGGTGTCTTTGAAAGAATGAAAGGTGAGATCTTCGTTTGCAATACTTCCCAACAGAGTACTCGTCAAGACGAATCAAATGAGCCGAAACTAGATGGGGTTGTTTGGTTGTAATCCGAGTTCCTGTGGCCTTCTTCCGGCTTCATTATCAGACCCTGGACCCTCGATCGTCTCCCGTTAGAGTACTTGTCAAGACGATTGTAATGAGCCCAAACTCGATGGGGTTGTATGGTTTTATTACAGAGTTCCTGTGGCCTTCTTCAAGCTCCATCATCAGATCAGCTCAATGACATCATAAATTAATATTGCATTGCTTTCCAGTTGTGACCTATGTTTAAAGTTACAAGTCTCTAGCTCATCGGGCGAGGTATAGGTCATAGTATAAAATCGTTTGCTAAGTTTGTGGACAAACAAACAAACACGAAAGCAACCTAAAAAAACGTTGCTCTCGTGTTTTTTTCAAAAAAAAACGTGTTAAAAATGGAACTCTCTCCAAATTGAATAGACGAGCTGTATATAAACTAGATACTATTAATAGTACTTTTTATTTTTGATGTTCATTTTCAATGCATTCTGATAGTTGCGTGGAGCGCGAAATCTGTATTTTTTTTTCAATGTGAAATCCATTCAACAAATGTCTACAAATTTATATAATATTATATAATTCTGTAGACATGTATTTAATGGTGTGTATTTATGTATTATTTATTTTGTATGCATGTAAATATTAGTTTTCTTTGTTTGTGCCGCATTCGTGTCTATCTGTTTACTGTCGGTTGACTGGTAGAGAATGCTTTTAGCATTAAGTCCGCCATTTGTACCTTACTTTATGTATACGTACAATAAAGATTTATAAATAAATAAAACTAAATAAATAAATTTCCTATAAGCCACGGGTTTGCGATTCCTGGAGGTTTGCACTGGCACCTGCTAGCGTTACTTACATCTAAATATAGGATCGGTTACGCCACTTTACGTAACAGACAGGACCAACGGCTGTTGGGTAAGATGAAACAGTCATTTGCAGCAGGACATTGCTTGAATTGAACCTCTAGAAAGCGTTCTTGGAAAAAGGTGAACGTTCCTTTGCTAAATAAAAGTCAAGATGATAATATGTACTTACACACACTCACACACAAACACAAACTCACATACAAAACACGTACGTAGCAATTCATATTTTACATTCCAATTTAAAAAAAATTATAACATGTAAAGAAGGACTTCTGTCTCTTTTATATTTTTGCCCATGCATATGATAATATAGGGAAACCTGTAATTGGCTATACATATTGATGACACTTGTTGTAATAATTATTGTAAAAGCTGTTGGTTTTCTTAAGAATAAATAAATAATTAAAAATAAAAAAATAATTTGTAGTTTTTAAGGCAATATTACTTAAAAGTGTGTATTTTTAATGTATTTTTTTTACTTTACGGATAGGTACTCCCCAGTCGTGTTTAAAAAATTATAACATTAGAAATCTTAGGTGAAATTTTCAGAAAATCTGGACTAAAATAAGTAGTAGGTAAGTACTAAAATTTAAAAGTAGTGAATTTTAATTACTCATAAAAGTAAGGACGCGTGCTTTCGTTTATTTTAAGACTGATCTCTAGCAGAGAATGAACACTGTGCATTGAAAGCAGCTAAAAAAGAGCAGTCCAATATTGACATTAATTAATTGCTATCACGATAAAAGCTAGCCAAAAGTTGCTGACCAACTAACCATTTTGGCTGACCGAGTAGATTTTTCTGCTCACCAAAATACGAATATTTTGCTCACCAGTTAAACCGCATCCTTAGATATTTTGCTCTACAACTGTTTATTAAATTGCTGACGATTTTAAGATTGTTTGCAGATCAAAGTTTGCTGACCAAATATTTGTTTGTCGGCCAAATAATTAAACTGCTGATTTTTTTGCTAACCATTTAGATAAATTGCAGATCAAAAAAATACTTTCCTTTTTTAATTTCCTCACTAAAAAGGTGAACCGTTTAGTTAAATCATAAGGATTTCTATATAGGTATTAAAAACGTGGCGCAACAAAAGAACGTGTTTTTTGGGGTAAGGACGCACGATTTTATTTTTGAAACATAATAAGAACAAAATTAAGTACGTTTTAAAATATCAACAAAGCAATCAAGTTTTAAAATCAGTTTATTGTAAAACCGCATGTGCGAGTGCAGACTGGCGGCGGCCGTAACGGTGAATACAGACCAGCCGGCGGCGCCGGCGCATACCAGTGTTGGTTGGTTAATTAATCAGCCTCGCAGTAAGTAGTAATTTTTCAGTAAAATAAAACTACTGATTTGATATCAAAAGTTAAAATGAGAGATTTATTTTAGAACTAACAATTACTTATTCTCAAGAAATTACTCGTAGGTATAATAGAGTACCTTTTTTTCCTTTTTTTTAATTAAGTAGGATGGCATAAATAGAAAAAAGCTACATACCTAATTAAGTTAAAACCTTTTTTATCAATAATAAAAAACTCAATGTAATAATAAAGTGTCTGCAATATTACTTGAGAAACTGCGCTAAGCGGACGTAACCGAGTGCAATGATCAGCAGTTTCGTCAGTCGGACGAACCTTCACGCGTCACTTGAGGTTTTTACCTGCTGTTTTTATCGTCATCGAACGCGAAATAAACTAACGATTAAATGATTCAACAGTTCAACACACTTTACCCAGAAAGAACAAGCAGCCTCTGCAACAATCGATTTTTAGGGTTCCATAGCTCAAAAGGAAAAAATGGAACCCTTACAGAATCACCTTGTTGTCCGTCTGCCCTGCTTGTCTGTCAAGACCCTTTATCTCGGGAACGCGTGGAGGTATCGAGTTGAAATTTGAAATTTGTGAAAAAAAAACAAATTTCCAACTAAGTTAAAGAAGATACGGCCGTTTATGCCGCAAAACGCATATTTTGACACTCTCAAGGGAATCAAAATGCATAGGCTACTTTCAGTCGACCACAAACATAACAGCAGCGGTATGTTTTGTCCTTAGAAAATGGTCATTCTCCTTTTAATTTTTTTTACCGTAAGTTACAACCTATTCAGTTTTTTGTCGTAGCCTCCATCAACTGATATTATCGTAAGTATAGTAGGTAGGTACATACCTGTCACTTACGACAAGATTCTAGGTCGCTTACGATAAATCTATACCTATTATAACTAAACTGTATAGCGTTGTTGGAATCACCTTTTTGAACGCATTCAGTATGGGATTGTGTATCTAGGGTTTACAAGGTCGAAGTTATATAACAAGCACCCTACTTGACGCTTGCGATAACTTTGATAAATATTTAAAAAAAAACCTTCTCCTGTAAAATATGCTAGATGGCGGTTACGATGTTCTTCCTGAAAATGCTCGATATGTTCGTGTCTACGCGTGCACGCTGCACGCGCCGTTGCACGCCCTGTCTCTGTTAACGGAAAAAACGTCCGAAGATGCCACGCCGCCGCACGTCCGACGATGCCACGTTACCGCACACGACGACCGACGACTTTTTATTAAACCGGCTTCAAAATACGGAGGACGATATCTATTCGTCGTTTATCGTTTTCTCTTTTTACCCGACTGTAAGGAATGGGTTATGTTTTTGACGCGTATCTTGTATGTACCTATGTATGTATGTAATATCTCTATTACCTCATATCTATCGAACGTCTGAACGGATTTCTATTATTAATATATCGTTAGATTCGTCTCGACAGCCCAAGTGTTCTAAGGTAGGTAAGTGACGTTAAAAAAGAACAATATGGCTGCAGTGCTGTGCGGTGATATTATTTGAAGTGCAAAAACTTTTTTTTTTAAATAACGCCATAGGGGTGTAAAATTAAAGGGTTTATCATAAGGATTTCAAAAAGTTTTATTCCATCAGTTTTGATTATACTAGTTATACACAGGCATGCCTACCTATCATTTGTGTGTTCAAACATTATCTACATCATCCACATGCATCCAAACAAAACAGACAGACCTAAGTGCTTAACGTTATAGACGGTACAGACAGACCTAAGTGCTTAACGTTATAGACGGTACAGACAGACCTAAGTGCTTATAACGTGTGTACGACCAAATTGAGGTCAAGTATGAAATTTATTTTCGCTCAGAGATATTATCTTAGGCACAGAATACATAATCAGGAGAACCTAACAATGGAAAAGTTCCGAAACATAATAAACCCTTTTGGTATTAATCCTTAACTTTCTATCTCTATGTACCTACATGTAAACTGGACTGCTGTATCCGATACCTAATCTATCCTACCTGTAAGCAATATAGTTGTCTTTTGACTGGTATAATCACTGATGTAAATATACTTTGCTTTTGACAGCCATGGTGGTGTCCAGGGAATTTGGAAGAAGTCCTTATTGGCTTCAATTACCTCATCTTTTTTTTTACCTATCTACCTATACTATAATAGCATGCTAGTGATTCAGTTCTGTAGAGATGTTATGAATGTCAAATTTTACACATGTTTATGTTAAGGCTGCGAATGTGGGAATGCGAAAGCAAATGTTAAGATATTGAGTACCTATTACAAAAACCATATGAATTAATAAATCAATCATTTTTATTACTTAAACGAGAAAAACATAATATACATAAATATTAAACAACATCACGAACATTGCTCTGATTCCAAAGTAAGTAGCAAGCAGCACTTGTGTTATGGAAATCAGAGACAACGGTGAAACTACAAACACCCAGACCAATATTGAAAAGTTCGTTTTTCTAAATTGACCCAGCCGGGGATCGAACCCGAGATCTCAGAGATGGCGTCATTTTGAAAACTGGTGTACAAACTACTCGACCACGGAGGTCGTAAAAATATACTAACATGACAATACTTAGTCAAAGTTCAATAAAGTAAAGGGCGCGCAATTTTACCACGAGACGGACCACGAGAAATAGTTGTCCCTCGTGGTCCTTTAATGGGACAAAATCATGGGACCACGAGAAAACAGGGAAAAAAAATCGCCATATTTCACTGTCACTAAAATTCTTTCATTCTTTCATTCTTTCACTTATCACAAAATTCTTTAAAACACCATAAATAATTTGTTTCCAAACGAGGAATTACAGCAGACTGGCAACTAAAACAAAACTATCAACAAACCAAGTAACAGAGTGACCACATCAACAAGCAATCACAAACAACCCGCGTGTAATAAACGCTTTCTTATTTTCCCTGTTTTCTCGTGGTCCTATGATTTTGTCCTGTTAATGGGACCACGAGGGATAACTATTTCTCGTGGTCCGTCTCGTGGTAATCTAGCGGCGGCGCCTGGCGGCGGCGGTGTCGGCTAAAAACATTGAAGTTAATGTTAACTATGTTTTGACAGATGTATGTGCTAGATTGCTACTTTTCTTTGTTAAGTTTTTATTGTGCCAAAACGAAGCAATGTATCACATACTTCAATGTTTTTAGCCGATACCGCCGCTGGGGCTCTATCGGCTAAAAACATTGAAGTTCATGTTAACTGTGTTTTGACAGATGTATGTGATACATTGCTACTTTATTTTGGCACAAATAAAAACTTACCAAAGAAAAATAGCAATGTATCACATATTTCTGTCAAAACACCTTCAATGTTTTTAGCCGATATCGCCGCAGATCGTCCGAGCATGGTCACAGAATATACGGCATGGCTCGCGAATGCTAATGCTTAAAACTTTGCGAATCAACCATTCGCATATTTTTAACATCTCTAGTTCTCTGAATCACACTGTTGAGGATGATGACTGTTGCAACTGTGTTATTTTTGTCCCTATGAATGCTTATACACTGCTCCTACCTATCAGAAGGATCTATAATAATAAAAAAATACGGGTCGAATTGAGTACCTCCTTTTGAAGTCGGTAACAAAGGATGGATAACCTAACCAAAAGTCGGTGATAAGATTACTAAGATTCTGTTGTAAGTACCTACACATAGTAGGTACACGCTGTTTCTTCAATGCGCTCAAGATTCATCGGTAATAGCTTTAGCGACAATTTCCTCAGCACAAATAACTGGGTGGTCATAATTAAGACTGCCGTTGCCTGTCACGCAACGATACGGAGTTTCGAGATGACGATAATATAGTAATCTGGTAAACCGCAACGCAAAACTCACTTATCTACTGCGTAAATTACTAAAAGCGCGACAATTTTTTATGTTACCATCTACACTCTACACGAAATACTTATTTCAAAACTGGTTCAACTTACAACTAACTTGGTCTTTTAATATGTCATAAGAATATCACTTACTTAATCCGAAATTATTTCCAAATTGCACTTGTCAACGTTCTTACGAAATAACCGATTTTTCTTACTAAGTTGAGTTCAATTATTACCGTTAAACGTATAATTTATGGTAGGGCTTAAACGAAAAAAAAACTAAAAGCATTACGGATTTCAACGCCTGCCCAGGTTCTTATAGCAATGTTTGCTTGTGAATGTCAGAACCGCGAGATCAAGTCATAATTTTGCATATTCTTCATGTATGTAGTTAATTCTCAATCAATACCTTTATTTAAAACATTTATATTAATTCGCAGGCCTCGGGGCCCTGTGGTAGGATAGAAATGTTCTTCTTATCCCACCTGGGTGAGAAGTCCACTCCACATCCACTTTTCTCTCCCAGGTGGGATAGGTGGAAAAGGAGGTTTTTAACTTATTCCTATTATAAAGTAGGCCACCATTCGGACGTCAGAACCGCGGGGACATATTAGTTCCTTAGAAAAATATTAATAACAAGTCTATAGAAACCATTATTTTACATGTATTAGCTTTTTTCATGTAAACGCCTGTTACTTTATTTTTAGCAATAAAAAATGAGAAAAAATATTGCGAGTCTGTCCGCTTCACAAAACCGAAGTATTTATTTGTGACAAGTTAAACCTAGTTAAAAGCGTAATTATTTATAATTAAACACGCCGTCTTTGTTTTATAAATAAATAAATTTTTAAAACTTATTAGATGTTGTGTATTTGTCTTAAAAAATACAAATCTTAATGAATGCTAATAGGAATGTTTACAAAAGCATATGTATTTTATTAAAGTAAATTATTTCAAAACATGTAACAAGCCATACGAGACATAATTAAATTAATGAGTTTGCACAACTGTGGATAGCCTAATTGGAAAGTCCTCAACTGAAATATAACTAACATAACATAACTGTTGTTTTCTAAGTATCGTGTAAAATAACTTATATACACAGTTGCTTTCATGCGATTAATTTGTACAAAAGAAGTGACTACCTTCAGAGTCCTTGCGATACAAACCAATGCATTAATGTAAAATTTACACTTTGCCATACATTTTCGAGTGAAGATGCAACGGATACTGTCTATTGTTAATTTATTTGCTTTGTATGTATTAACACTTCAAACATTTCATCCACACAATTAATAGTAAAAACAACTGAATTAACTATTTGATGTTAAGTATTTCTAGTTCATGTATCAAAAGTATAAAAAAAAAAAAACTGTTCAGATCTCGATTTTCTTTTTGTCAATACTACTTGATACTGCCCTTCACACACCATTAGGCAAAAATTATCACTATTTCAAATAATACTAAGCTCTGTCATTCTTGTTCTTGTTCCTTAGTTTCATCATCACTGGAGCTTTCTTCACTAGTAGACTCCTCGCTCGACTCACTAGATTCATCATCAGATCGGTCACCTCTAGCTGCTTTCTTTGCCATCATTTCTTTGTATTGTCTCACTGTTATTTTTCTAGGCATAATTTCTCTAAGAAAATCCAATGTATCATCCTCCTGTACCACATCAGCTATGTGTTTGTACTCCAACATATTATTCTTACTATTTTTAAAAGCTCTTTTAGCCAAATCAGTAACAAAGAGTTCCTGAAATTATTAAAAATGGTTTTAGTTAATAACCTGTAACTTTTTACTAATAAATAAACGATAGAACAAT
Organism: Catoptria pinella; assembly: GCA_963556745.1. NCBI lineage: Eukaryota > Metazoa > Arthropoda > Insecta > Lepidoptera > Crambidae > Catoptria > Catoptria pinella. The sequence goes on from OY750761.1 coordinate 13,306,725, forward strand.
AAAAATATGAATTGAGGTTATGATTCTGAGATAAGTACAATACTTACAGTGACTTTTGTTACCAGATACAAAGGTTCCTGCCCAACAGCTTCAACGTCTGGAGAGCTTTTCATAATAGTTTTAACTCTAGATAGCGGTAAATGCAAATCTTTTTCGGTTTTCGGCGTCGACATGATGTTTTGTTTGTTTTTGTTTACTATCTATTTTGACTTTTTGTTTTTTCAGTTTCAGCTGGGAGCAGTGTTACCAAACCTTAAAATTACAGCAATCACAGTCAGAAAATCGGTAGAATTCGGTAGATATTTAAATAAAAACCCAATAAGATAAGAAGAGTGTTTTACATTCTCTTTGATAAAACGTTGAAAGGTTTAACGGTATTTTGCCAGATTTAACGGTATTTTCCGGTCAAAAAACGTTATTTATTGGAATTACTGTCAAATAATGTTAATTTTCAATTTACGTTTTCAATCTCTGCTCCCCAGTAAAAGTATTTAACCCGAGTTGACATGATAAGAGTCAGCTCGGACCGAGTCACGACCCAGTCCACTCGTACGACTTCATAAGTACCTAGCACTTTCGAATGCGCTCGGATTACATGTTTACACAATATGAGTAGCGTGCGAGTAGGTATCCGAGTGGACTCGGTCGGAGTGTACTCTAGTGTGCGTTCCGTCGTTTAGGGTGTAGTTGTTTGGTTAAAGTTTAACTCGTTTGAGTTGCAACCAAGCCACGGAACGCTCCAGTTGTTTTTATAACCTAAAAGAACTTTAGATGTCATTAAGTTCACAGTTTCCGTTTTCTATTTTGGAATACGGATAATTTAAACATTTCTATAAACAAAATCAGTGTTTTTGAGGAACAACCATGAACTTTTAGACACAAAAACATCAAAATAAAAAATAATGTCAAATGACATTGACATTATGACAAAAGATAAACGTCAGAGCGTTTTTCAACGACCGAATTAGGTGGTTGTTTGGTTGCTGCACTCTGAGCCACGGAACGGGTGAAACTACGCTCTGACAGCTGTCAGAGTAAAATTTCACGAAGCCACTGAACGGTCAGAGTGCGCACCCGAGCGCGCTCGAGTGCACTCGAACGAAGCGACGGAACGCACTCATGGTGTGCGTTCCGTCGTTTTGGGTGTAGTTGTTTGGGTAAAGTTTAACTCGTTTGAGTTGCAACCAAGCCACAGAACGATCCAGTTGTTTTTATAACCTAAAAGAACTTTAGATATCATTAAGTACAAAGTTTTCGTTTTCTATTTTGGAATACGGATAATTTAAACATTCCTATAAACAAAATCAAATAAAATCTGTTTTTTTGAAGAGCAACCATAAACTTTTAGACACAAAAACATCTAAATACAAAATAATGTCAAATGACATTGACATTATGACAAAAGCTAAACGTCAGAGCGTTTTTTAACGACCGATTTAGGTGGTTGTTTGGTAGCTGCACTCTGAGCCACGGAACGGGTGAAACTACGCTCTGACAGCTGTCAGAGTAAAATTTCACCAAAGCCACTGAACGGTCAGAGTGCGCACCCGAGCGCGCTCGAGTGCACTCGAGCGAAGCGACGGAACGCACCACTGACCATGTCAACGCGGCAAAAAGGTTTATCAAATAGGTATCTTATAGTGGCTGATAGGTTCCTACTCCGGTATATCGTTGCGTGTTTGTGATAAGCCTGTCAGGCCTGAACAATAACGCTGTCAGATAATTATAATATTCCGGCCGGTATACCATTACGTGTAAGGGCCGTTATTTTAAAGTACCTATAAGATAATATGTTTTCTGTTGATTTGGTTGACTATGATTATTGTACTGTGCTGTTTTTATAGCTTTTTCTTGTCTTGTAGATATTCCAGGAGTTTTTTTTAAGTTCAAAATTTATTTATTTAATTTATTTAAGTAAGGAGGTTTCTCCATCTCTAAATAGTCAAAGGGGTATGAGTAAAAAGTGGGTCATTTTTTTTTGCGATGTCGCTTCCAAAAATCTCTTTCATCTCAAAGACCTTATCGATATAACCAAAAAATTATTCTACAGCGTAAGTCTATCATGGGCAGTTTTATAAATATTTTAGTTTAAAAAATTAAATTCGTGTCATTTTTTTTGGCGTTGTCGCTTCCAAAAAACTATTTCATCGCAAAGATCTCATTCAAATAAGTAAAAAACTCTTAGGCAGCGTAAATCTAGGGTGGGCAGTTTTTGAGATATTAAAGTTTAAAAAATAATATATGGGTTATTTTCTTTTTTTGGCGTTGTCGCTTCCAAAAAACTATTTCATCGCAAAGATCTCATACAAAGGGGCAAAAAACTATTTGGCAGCGTAAGTCTAGCATGGGCAGTTTTTGAGATATTTAAGTTTAAAAAATAATATGTGGGTTATTTTCTTTTTTTGGCGTTGTCACTTCCAAAAAACTATTTCATCGCAAAGATCTCATCTAAATAAGCAAAAAACTATTTGGCGGCGTAAGTCTAGCATGGGCAGTTTTTGAGATATTTAAGTTTAAAAAATAATATGTGGGTCATTTTCTTTTTTTGGCGTTGTTGTTTCCAAAAAAACTATTTCATCGCAAAGATCTTATCCTAATAAGTAAAGTACTATAGGCAGCGTAAGTCTATCATGGGCAGTTTTGAGATATTTAAGTTAAAAAAATAATTTGTGGGTTTTTTCTTTTTTTGGCAATGTCGCTTCAAAAATCTATCTCATCGCAAAGATCTCATCCAAATAAGCAAAATACTATTGGCAGCGTAAGTCTATCATGGGCAGTTTTTGAGATATTTAAGTTAAAAAAATAATATGTAGATTATTTTATAATTTATCTCAAAAACTGCCCAATATTGGGAAGTAGATCATATCAAGAGACATATTTAATTAATTATTTTTTTGCTCATTTGGATAAGAGCTTTGCGATGAAATAGTTTTTTGGAAGCGACAACGCCAAAAAAAGAAAATAACCCACATATTAATTTTTAAACTTAAATATCTCAAAAACTGCCCACGCTAGATTTACGCTGCCTAACAGTTTTTTGCTTATTTAGATAAGATCTTTGCGATTAAATAGTTTTTTGGAAGCGACAACGCCAAAAAAAGAAAATGACCCACATATTATTTTTTAATCTTAAATATCTCAAAAACTGCCCATGATAGACTTACGCTGCCTAACAGTTTTTTACTTATTTGAATGAGATCTTTGCGATGAAATAGTTTTTTGGAAGCGACAACTCCAAAAAAAGAAAATGACCCACATATTAATTTTTAAAATTAAATATCTCAAAAACTGCCCATGATAGACTTACGCTGCCTAATAGTTTTTTGCTTATTTGGATGAGATCTTTGCGATGAAATGGTTTTTTGGAAGCGACAACGCCAAAAAAAGAAAATGACCCACATATTAATTTTTAAAATTAAATAGCTCAAAAACTGCCCATGCTAGACTTACGCTGCCTAATAGTTTTTTGCTTATTTGGATGAGATCTATGCAATGAAATGGTTTTTTGAAAGCGACATCGCATAAAAAAATTAACCAAATATTTTTTTTAAACTTAAATATCTCGTAAACTGCCCATGCTAGACTAACGCTGTTCAATAATTTTTTGCTTATTGGGATAAGATCTTTGCGATGAAACGGTTTTTTGGAAGCGATATCGAAAAAAAAATTGACCCACCTCTTCTTAGAAAATTACTCATACCCCTTTAGCTTTGAAAAATATCTGTAGATTTACGGATTTTTGTAAAGGCAATCTACGGACTTTTGAGTGTCACCTTACGGATTTTAAAAAAATGGATCTGGCAACATTCAGTTTCATTGCTTCATCAAAATACTCATCGTACTAAAGTTAAGGGCCCCCGCCCGAGATGCCCGAGATTCGAGAAGGTCAAACAGTTTGACTCAAACCTTATGTGCCTACCTACATGTATTATATTAAATAACAATAATAATTATAATTAAATTATTAGTTATTGAAATAATCTTAATCAGCTTACATAACAATGAGGATCAGAGCCGATTTTTGTTTAGTGGTTTATATTAACTTTCTATAAATTTTACAACATGAAGATAACATAGGTAGTTCTTATTATGAAACACTCAACACTTCAAACTTTAATTCTTTAAACATTACGTTACACGAAATATTACTAAATACATAAACTATACCTAAAGCACCGGCATAAAACTTCTAACTTTTCAAAAATAGCTCACAATGCACATAATCTATACACTCGACAAAAATGAAAACTTTTAGTATTATCAAAACTTCTTTATGAAATTTAATGTCCCACGACCGGACTACGAGTTAGACAGAACGTTGTTATTTTGGGGGTCTTTATGACGTCATCCGCCACGTACGCGAACCATACGTCGTACGTAATAAAGCACATATTGCATTGAGCTTGGTATTTCCTTTAAACCCTTATAACTCAACCATTTCTAAACGGATTTCAAAAAATCTTTCACTAGGGTCTAGGGTTCATAGGTATGAATGTTTTTATATTTAAAACTAGGATTCAAACCTGTCGCTGATCCTCATTTGCAACTAGTTTAAACATAGACAATAATTAAAGAAAAAGAAATGCCTATTGGGTAATAAATATTATGTGGATTTACGGGCGTGACGTGCTTAGAATAATAACAACCTAGAAGTCCTAGAACGATAGTTCCCTACAAAGCGCACTGTCAACTCAAAAGTGAGGCAAAAAATACTGAGCTAAAATGGCTTAGTTTTCAGATTTTTATCCTTCATACGTTACCTAATCCTACCTATAAGAACGAATGGTCTCAATTTCTACTTCTATAATTATATATTTCTATTTAGTTTTTACACTATATTGCCGCCCTGATTAATCTGCATCTGCATCCGCGCCCGTACCGCCTTTACTCCGTTACAATACTCATATGTCTGTCATAATAATATGAATGATTCTGCACTGAGCAAGTAATCACTACGTTTTGTGTGAGCAGTTGAGCACGGCAGAATCGTTGCTGTTTTGTTAATTTCAATTTTATGTTTCATATTCAATTTGGGCCTATCATCAAGATTTTCTACTAATATATTGTGGCCAAGGATTACGATACGAATTACAACCCGTTCGCGCTAAGTTTGCCGCTGACGTGTGTATGGATGGACATTTCATTGGGTAATCAGTATGGACGCGCATACTACAACCACGAGACCGGCAAACTTAGCGCGAACAGGTTGTATTGTAGTGATGGAAACTTATTAGCAATAGTTAACCAACCTTCCCTGTGTAAATAAAATGGTTGATGTTAAATAAAAGAGATCAATTTTGGTCTTAATGCTAGCTGTCTTTATTTTCCATTTCCTTATAGAAAATACTTTTACGGAAAACAGTATAATAGGGTCGCCTGCGCGCCCGGGCGCCGCGCGGCGCCGCTGACTAGTCCCGCCGCCGACCGCCCCTCACATCCAATTCTTACATGAAACGATAAATAATACAAAAAATACTGATAGGGCGAGATCGTTAACTTCTTAGAGCGACTTCTCGATCTTGATGAGTTCAGCGATGCCGTCGTGCATCTCCTTGACGGCGTCGTACTCGGTGAGGCCCATGCGGCGCTTGTTGGAGATGTCGTAGACGCCGCCCTCGGCCTCGGTGTGCTCGCCGCGCGTGCCGCGCACCTGCAGGTGGTACTTGGCGGCCACCTCCTCCAGCTTGGCCTTGTCGGCCGCCAGCTTGGGCAGCTTGATGTGCACCGACGCGCGCACCGTCGTGCCCAGGTTGGTCGGGCAGAACGTCAGGAAACCGAGCCGGTCGTTGTGCGAGAAAGGAATCCTCTTCTCGATGTCGTTGACGGCGGTCACCAGCCTCTTGTACACCTGCTTCAGGTCGCCGCCCATCTGCATGGAGATCAGGCGGAGGTGGTCCTCCTCGTTGCACCACACCAGGAAGGTCTTGTTCTCGTTGTGGTAGATGCCGCGGCCGGTGGGCCAGAAGCGGCAAGCGTTGGCAGCCTGGAGGAAACGGTCACCCTCCTTGAACAGGAAGTGGTCGTCGATCAGCTGCTGCTGGGTCTCCTTGGACATGCCCGTCAGGGGGTAGAATGTGCCCTTGAGTTCACCCTCGAGCCCGGAGAGAGTGGACGATACTTTGTCTTCCATCTCCTTGTACTGGACCTCTGTTAGGCAGGGGTTGAAGGGGTATCCCTCCATGGAGCGGCCGCAACGTACACGTGTAGAAACGACGAACTCGCCAGCGGGGTCCAGGTTTCCGAGGGTCTCCACGTCACCCCAGTTCTTGGGGGGATGCTTGTCGGTTTTCTTGAAACCATTGTGGTAGTCCTCGATGATAGGGTCGAACAAGTCAGCGAATACAGTGTACGCCTCAGCATCAGGGGCGTAGATTCCAACACCAGAGTCCAAGTTCTCAACACCTGAAAATAAATAAAAAAATGTGAATTAAGTAAAATGTATGTACTTTTATCTTACCTAGTAGAAAATTTAAAAATAGGCGAACAATTTCAAATCTAATAATAGGTAGGTAAGTACTTGGGTAGGCAAGTTAGAAATGGAATCCTGATAATCATAAGTCAGTATTATATAAAGATTATTGGCTAATTGATAGCAGTTACACAATTTATACATATAAAAAGATAGGTAGGTAAGTAATTTTAATACAACAATCTGTAAACATCAGTAGGTAAGGTACACTATTATGTAACAGTATTATATTATGTAAAAATCAATTATTGAAACATCTGACTGACAAACATGAAAGCATACAAAAATATCCAATTATTTTTGATCTTTCAAGTTTTAAGTATTCTCCTTAATGTCTAGAATTGATTGAAGACATGTTGTCGTAGCAGCGACTATACAACAAAATATCTGTATTTCTGTAGCAGTATCGTAATCCAAATAGATAAGGTGCATGAAATTTTAATCAGTAGGTAGGTACCTGACTGAATGCAGTCCAAAAGTGTGGATCCGAAGGAGGTCTTCTTGTTCTTAAGAGCCTCGAACACCTCCTTGGTGAGGTACTTCTTCAGCAGCGACTTGGAGTCGGAGGCCTGGAGCTTGCTGAATCCAGCCTCCAATTTCTCAATGGTTGCGGCGTCCACCATAGCTGCGGCTTTTCTGAAAAATAAATGAAAGAACAAACTGTTAGAATCGTTGCCTCAACGAATACCAAAATCTAAAGCAATTCTCTGAAAAGTTCTAACGCTTTTAAAGCTGCACATGTTGCCCGAGTACACATATTTTTAAAGGTTTTTAAAGATAATGCTTAAAAAAATCAACAAAATTTCAAATAATAAAATCGCGGCGGTTAAGCAAACGAAACGTCAAACAAAAGTAATCATCATTACTTTTTAAAAATAGGGACGTACCCATAATTTCTTGAATCGAGATGTGCTAACCACGAACTATTAAAAAAAACGCATATTTTATTAAGAACCGTGAATAATTATTAATATAATTTCCAGATAATTCAAGCAATAGTTTAGATTTATATAGCTGTGACAGCTACATACATACACATGAAAATGAAACTAAAATCAGTAGGTAAGTGTCATTTTAATACACTTCACAAAACTAATTACAAACCTCCTGATGAGGTAATATGCAAGTACAGCACCACCGCAAACAACCACTGGGATAGTAACTTTGAGTTTATAATTCATGTTCATGTATTATTCCCAAGAACTAATGTATAAGGATTCGAGAAGTGCACTTTATGAATGTGTTACGCGGACTGCTGGACTTAAAATTATTTCCGAACACACCCAAGAATTCTCTTGGTTTTGTGGTGGAATTACGTAATTTTGCCAGAGGTCGCCTTGACCGACACGCGCAAGTCTAACGGATGTGTCAGCTCACTGCGCACCGGTACTGTTTCACAGTGCGCAGCGCTGTGCCTCCCACTTGCGAACAGCGAACGAATGTGTTATCGCGAGTTTCTTGTTACATATTTGCAATAATTTCTGTTCGAGAAGGTAGGTGCTGCAATTAAGCATTGTCAGATTACGAAGTCCACTTATCGTTCCATGAATGATATCGAATGAGGTAGATAAGGTTCAGGTATGTACATTGCGCGGACAAGAAAACATCGGCTACGAAGTACGAACTAGAAATGCTAATAAATAATAATATAATAAACTGTAATATTTTATTTCGAATTATTAGAGCCTGATTAATGTCTACAATTTCTTTTTTTTCTTATTGTCAAAGAATTTTTCATAAATATCGGGATAAAGCTCAACAAAAAAATAATAATATGATGAATCATCGTTATTCATCTTGTGGTCTTTGAAAAAAGTTCCAGACAATTATAAAAAAAATATGGTTATCGTGAGATTCGTGAGTCAATAAAAGCGACATGTAAGTAGGTAGCGGTAAAACTTTACATGATTTATCGCAAATTGAGTTTATCGGTGAAATTGATTAATAAGTAATAAAAAACACGCTTTCATCTAAATTAGATGCAACATTTGGCAGTGGGGAGATAAATGCCGGCCGGAGACATACGCACCCGTCCGCATCTTCTGCCGGTTTGTTTTCCTTGTTTTCTTTCGTTGCACAGCCACCCATTTTCACAAATTTGGTATTACTATATAAAACTAACCACTAGAACATGCACTAAATCACGTAAAACTACAGCAAAAAAATAAAAGGAATGGAGATTATACTAAATGCAGTGATGGAATGATATTTTGTCCAAATGAATGTATCGGAGCCGGGAGTGGTGAGGGCGAGGGTTGGCCCGATCGATGCGCGACACGCAGCACGCACGCGGGTTTACTCTTCCCGCCTTTCGGGAACCGCTTCAAAACTTTTTGGAGGGAAACTTTCCTTGACTAATATAACGAGTTACCTGACCCGGACGATGATTGGAAATGGCACCTATTTCTAACACTATTTCACTGATAAGATGAAATGCAACACTTGACGTTATCTTTAGCACATCTCGATTGTATTTATATTGTCACACATCAAATAAATAATTCCGATTATACCGGGAAGAGATATGTCACGATAGTCACGAACAATGTTTGCTTTTGACGTCGTCGGTAGATTAGAATTGAAAGTGGTCACATCTTACCTAGCGCTTGTACAACCGTCAGAGTCGACTGCGAGGTGCAGAATGGTCTCTGCGGGAGCGCGCGGAACGTTAAGCCCGCGGTACCCCGCACCCACACCCGCACCTCAGCCCTTCCTCTCACAACCTTGGCCTTGCAGTGATGCTCGCCGGGCCGAGCCAGCGGCGGATAGCCCGCCAGGCAGTATTTAGATCCAATTGAGATTTTGACTATCATTATCAGTGCCATTTCAAATGATGCTCATCCAATTATTAGTATATTTTTGCCACGTCATTATAATATTGATTTGGCACAGATTAAAAATATTAGTTTTCAAATTAACTAGTTAGCAACAGCAGTGTGACAAAAGAGTTTGAAGACCTAGTAAATGTTTCTTTACCATAATCGATCGATTCATGATTAAAATAATACCGAAGGGTTATCCCTAATTAGTAAATATTTTACGAGGGAAAATGTACAAAATTTTAAATTTAGAAAAATACTGTTCTCGTTTCTTTTTTTTACGTGCCTGGATCGTGTCCAAGACATCGTGCGCTGATGCCAAGCCAATGTCAAGTTTGTTATTTTTCACTTTCATTGCATAACTCGACAGAACATCTCGCCTCGTCTCGCCCTGAGCCATTTTGATAATCGCACCTAACTAATTCCACAATACGTACTTGTGCTAATTCGTATCGTATCAAATAATTTATGAATTACCATTTTGACTTCAAGCAAAACAAAAAACAAACGGTGCAAAGGAACCGTGGCCAGGCCAGCTAGATAGGCACCTACCAAATCTAAATCTTATTGTCAGCTGCACCCAAAAATCATAGGATATCAGGGGCTTTTGTAGCAGAAAATAATTGCTAAGTATAAATTTAAGTGTAGGTAGGTATATTATATCCCAGTGAAATATCTACTGGAACTCAAAAGTGAACGAGACGCAACACAATATGCCCAAATTTTGTAATACCTACTTAAATTATTGATAGTAATTTGAAGGTAAATGTAACTAACCTCTTTACGCTACATTTCCATAAAGTACTGTAGTGGGTAAACCCTTGGGCTTGACCTTGGCCTAGGATTAGGGTTGCGTGCCACTTGCCATGCACTTGCCTCGGGAAACCATAAAAGGCCTCAGGCTCGCACTTGGCGGGTTTAACGACCTCTTCGCGAACTTGAACTTTTTGAAAGTCTTTTTCACAGATGATACTGTAATAACAACCCTATAAAGAGCTTTCTTGTCTTCTATCCTATCGTATCGTGATAAATATGAGAGTCTAACTTGTACTAGGTACTTACCTATATGTATTCTGTGGCACTCGTGGATTACCTACGTAGTAATAAAATTCTTATGAGTAGGTACCAAAACAATCTATAATGTACCTACGCAAATCGAATGGGTACCTACTTAAAATTTTATTTATAATTATAACCCATTCCCAATAAAAACGTTTATGTCAGCAACAAAAGCCGTGGGAAGAGCCTGGTAGACCTTGGTCATGACTCGCGGAGTCGGCCTTGGCACTTGTACTATTATTCTGTGAGCCTTGGCTGTCGGTACCGACCGCTGGAAATATAACGCCTGGGGAGCGTTGTCTCCTGCAAGGTTTCTACGTAAGTAATCGATCGATACTAATTTTATTTCAATGCCAAGATGTGTACCTACTTGCTAAGAAGTTCTTTTTACCGCCACGTCGGGCCATCACAACTATTAAGCAATCTGTGACACCACGCACTAATTTTGTGTTTGTGATAAATTTTGTAGGTCAATTTACTGAGTTTTCTGGTTAGAATATTTTAAAGAATTCACTAAGCAGACAGGCACTAACAGTGCAGTTTCTTCATCGCTAAGTTGCAGTTTCAAAAAGCAGATTAGCAGACGTATCGTCCACGGAACTAATATTTTTCGGATGATTCTTTGTAGCCAGCCCCCTAGCAAGACCACCGGATTACGATATTATATCGCGTGATATATCGTTTTACCGACACTCAAATGTCAAAATCCATTGTATTTTGACAGTTAAGACCTGGGGCTGTACTCTAAGCTCTTAAAGTAATATTGAAGTAATGGTATGATAGAGACAGAGCTATACATCGCGTATAGCGCCATCTCACTTATGATATTACTTTAATGTTACTTTCGATAGTCAGAGTAAGGGGGCTGATAAATCGCTATAATCATATCGCGTTTCGGTGGTAATAATGGGGCAGCAAGCTCTGCCGGCCTCTCTACAATATAAATAAATTCATATATGTAAATTAGTTTTACTCAGCCGGCCTATCTGTTGGTCGATACGTTATAATGTTGATTCACTTCACGAGTATTTGAGCACTCAGGCACAAAAAAAAGATCGTTAAAAACGCGTCACGTCACGACACACAGTGTCGCAAGAGGTCGAGCGACACGAGCTTTTCGTTCCGATTAGGTAACCCAAATTTTTCTATTTTGGTGGTAATAATTAAAAAATAAAAATAGTCTTACCCTCTTTTCAGCATCTGTAACATTGCTGCGAAGTAAGGCCCGTATTAATAAACCGCTCTCAACGTTAAGAGCAATCTTGAGATCATACCTGAGATGCTGTTCCTTGATGAAGAGCATCTGAAGATGGCTCTCAATATTGGGAGCGGTTTATAAATACGGGCCTAAGTGGCGTTTCGTTACCCGACGTCCATTCAGAGGTATTTCTCAAAAGAATCTTATAAAAAACTCAACGGAAATGAATAGTTTGATAACCATGAAGCAGATAGCCCATTAACTTACGAATTTTAGTATAATGTACCTTACTATGAGTAAGCAGCTACTTCCATACTCAGACAATAATGAGTTTATTCATCAATATCGAACAAAAGGCAGTTATTTCATGGCTGACTTACCTACTTCAATTTATAAAAAATGATCCTCTTTGTGTACTTTTGGAGACAATCATGTCAGGATCTACCATTATTTATTTTTATTTTTATTTAATTTTGCTCATTAAAGAAACATGTATCAATTATAAATAGATGTATCAACTATAAATAGATCATTAGTCAAAACAGTTTCCAATGATGAGATGTATGTATGTACCTATGAGCAGTGCCTATAAGTAAGTATACTGCTCAATAGAAAACAGACGAACATAGAACCTCCTCCTTTTTTTGAAGTTGGTTAAAAATAGGGGCCACCATAGGATTTTCCATACAAAAGATCTAATGTTCTGAAAGGTATTTTTCTGTTAAATCTTGATATCGTTCAAAAGCTGTAACTTACCGACTTTACTACCGAATTTACTGTATAATTTCTCCTATTCGCCTTGTGGTACTTAGAATTGAAAAATGATAAATGAGGCCCGGCCTTTTATGCTAAAGTTGTATACTTTTTGATTTTTCAATCTAATAGTACAATGGTGGCTCCTATTTTCTTTTGAGCAGTATATATATACCTAAATATGCCGTTCATGTTCATGGTTACAGGGAGTGAATTTAGAACTCAAGAACATAAACCTTAATTCGTTAAATAATTTTGTTATACGAGAGACCAACCCGAGACCACGCGAGTTTTTACGCGTGAAAAGCACCCTTTTCATACTGTAGAGGTGAAAATAACAGCTATTCTTATGTTATTAAATTTTTTTATTGGTTGCCGTAGTGGAATATTTATTGTTTTAGAATTTTTTTATTTAGATGCAAAAATTTTGTTTGAATATCGGCATTAATGTTTTTTTTGTAGTTCGTAGTTTCCTCATTTTGAATTCCTGTAAGTACCCAACATTTAAGTATCGATCTTATAGACTTTTTTATATCTTTGCAAAAACACGGAAAAACGAAAAACAAAAGTTGCAGGGAAAATAACGTTTACAAGTTTTTTTATTAGGTACCTATGCAAGTGGAAAAACCGTAAATCCCCGAGGGGATTTCAGCAGAGGATTCTAATGGATGGGGGGTAAAATCTGGGCCATAATATTTTATTAAATTATGCATACTTAATATAGGAAGTTAATTGTTTCCGTCATTACAAGCATTTTTATTCCAAAAACATTACCCTTATCGGTTAAGGATAGCAGGTATATTACATAAAAACATTTGCGATAGGCGGACGATGCTCGTCCCACTCCGTGACACTATTTATTTGCTCAACGAATTGCGTCCGATTATAGAGATTCTTTTTATGCTGATTCTGGTTTGGGCACATTCTTGATATACGGCAGATTCTATTTTTGGCAGATTCTTATACGCCAGAAGTAAATATCTTGGTTGATAAGGAACTGAACTTACCTACCTGTAATTTTCTAGAATTACGGATTACTTTTTTAATTACGTGTTTGTCTATTTACAGTGTTGACTAGTTCTACCATCAAACAAAAGGAATTTTTCTTACTGACTTAAATATTTGTTTGATTCTCCTGACGGTATAATGGTGATTTTGGTACCTACTACCTATGTGAAAACTAGTTTAACTACACGTCATTCAGCAGACTCTTTAAAATATCACTCTTCTTGAGGTTAAATGACGTCAAAAATTTCTGCTTCAGTCAATGTCAAAGACAAGGTCGGACTAGAAGTCCACGGCCAATGTTTTTTTCGGCTATTGACGTTATTTTCATCGGAAGTGTTTTGGTATTGCGCGTATATGTCTGTCAGCGCTGTTGGGAGTATTGGATGATAAACAGCAGCATAGTTACATACATAATACTTAAAGAATAGATTTCAAATCACGTAGTGGCCATTGCAGCCAGTCTAACTTTTATAACTGTGTTAAGATTCGGGATGTGTTCGATTTCTAGGTAATGAAAATGACATATTTATAGTACTTTTTAACACACTTGCTCGCTACATCGCTTTTAGGGCCATAAACTGAGCTATAACACACACGTGCGGAATATATTACACACTAGTCCGTAATAGAATTATCCCTACAAAGTTAAATTAGTACCTTACTGCAAGTTATATGCGAGTAAACAGAGCATTCTCAGTTTTTTCAGTAACAACAAAAAGGTTTTATGCCGCTGAAAATCCATAAAAAAATTTAGAATTAATAAATGTGTACATCCTTAAATAAGTCAAAAAACATTTAGTCTTATCAAATTATTCATAATTCATAATAATTTGTTATAAAATATAAAAATATTTGCATTTATTTATCACTTGAAATTACAATGTGTAAGGCTGTATGTTCATTCACCCCTTTGTTCGCAAAATATTTTTTGTATTAGGCGCGTGAAAAAAAGAACTTGCGCGCCTTTTTCCATAATTTTCATATTTTGTTTTTAACGTACCTATTTGTCGCATTATTGTACCTATTAGGTATGGTAAATTATTTTGTTTTTTCCTCGCAAATGTGTTGAAAAACGTCGTATGAAACTCGTCAGCAGTCACACACTCGGCTGTATTACGCCCTCGCCCATGTAAATTGTGAAATTACCGGATAAGTGTGAAATGAAACATTTTTCCGATCTCTGACTGTTGCTGTATAATTTGCACATTGTTTATAGACGCAGGAAGGCATTTTTGATCAGAATGTCACAGTTTTTTAGTGCCTGACTGACGAGAGTCGTGTGTTTCCGTGTCACGAGACCACCACGAGACTGTGTCTAATTGAAAGTCGGGCAATTACCTTACTTTCGTCTTGCCGTTGTGGAGTGCGGGTAACGTATCTAATATCATTGATTTCCGATCATTTATAAAACAATTCAAACAAATATTTACCTCGCAAATAAAATTGTTTGTTACTGAAAGAACATTTCATTCATTACCGACAACATACTACATGAATGAATCAGCGTTGTTCGTGTTCTTAACGAGACTAACTAATTGATACAAAGTTGTTTGTGTCCTCGATGCAATGAAAATATAACACATATTTAGCGGGAAATTCGCCTAACAACTGTAGTATTAGGTGCTACGATTTACAGAGGAAGAAGTTAGGTAATGTTACCCATACTTATACGTAATTTACATAAACATAACGGGAAATATATTTGCGTAGAAGTACTTTAATTGATAAAGGATATTTTTATTGGATAGGTACCTTAGTTATCAGGAGTTCAGAAAAAACACGACTGCTCTGTCAAAAACGAACAAGAGTGCCATTTTGCCAATTTTCCATAGAACAGTCCGGACTGCAATAACACGTCTTGTTATTTAACTTTTTAGTTCATTTTTGGCAAAGCAGTCGTGTTTTTAATATTTTTTTTTTCTTTTTCTTTCATACATTTTAGTAAAAACTTAAATGTACTCATCAAGCCCTTTCATTAGTTAACCATATTATTAATAATTGAAGAAAAAAATTTTTTTTTCACGTCACAAAATGGCGTCATACAGCCGACATACCTATTGACTTTTTTTAATCTATAGCTAGTGTCACTCGGGGTGCTGTAAGGATTCTAACGATACCTCATACATCCAAATCTGTTCAGACATTTAGAAGTTATGGCACAGAATACATAATAGTACAAGTGAAATAAAGAAACTCACATACATGCATACAAACATACATGAACTCGGAACACAATACACTTTTTTTTCTTGGGCTGTCGTGTAAAAATAAAGTTAGCTGAAAATCAAGTCGAGATATAAAACTACAATGCGATTAATTTAACTATGTATGTACCTACAACAGAAGCAGCAACTTCACTATCGAGAATGTATGGCAAAGAGTAAAATAGGTACATCGTTTTCTACCGGAAGCACTCTGAATTTGGTCACTTCTGTTGTACACACGACAGCTCGTTATACAGTTAAACTGCGAAACAGATTTTATTGCGTAGTGCATAAAGGCGGTCTCAAGGTCAATATGTAGTCTGAGGTGCTGTCGTGTGTACATAGTTAATTTAATCGCTTTGCAAGTGCTTGCTTCGCATCATTGCCATTGCAAGTTGATTGCATTACAAGGCAGCGCTCATCTGAATTTTCCTTATGAAATTCAGTTCCACAAGTATTTCCTCTCAAGTACCACAGAATAAATGATTGTGTTACTTGCTTCACACGCATAAAGTCATCACTGGCAAAGTGGTTACAGTAAGTAAATAAGGAAAGAATAGTACTCACATAATATACACGTTCCTAAGCACCGCCAGGGACAGTACAAACAGAAGTCCCCAATACAGCCTCATCCATTTCCTCGTGATAATTCTAAAAGCCCACGTGCACATCGTAGAAGTTTCCGGAACATCAAAACAACGATTTTGATAAAAACATTGATATTAAATTGATTATCGATTCGATATTCGATACCGTATCGGCCGCGTGTTCGTGATATACGATAAACTAACCAGGTGAACGGCAAAGCAGGTTTGCAAACTTTTAAATGTTTGCGTCAGGTGTGCAACGTGGTTAGACGTCTTGGACACCGCTTAGATTCCTGCGGCGGTATCGGCTAAAAACATTGAAGTTCATGTTAACTGTGTTTTGACAGCTGTATGTGATACATTGCTACATTTCTTTGGTAAGTTTTTATTTGTGCCAAAACGAAGGAGCAGTGTATCACATACATCTGTCAAAACACAGTTAACATGAACTTTTGTTTTCACTCAATTTTGAACTCAATGTTTTTAGCCGATAGAGCCCCAGTTCAGCAGGCGTAGTCAGACGGAACTTGACAAAATTTTCATTTTTATCGAAACTCGTCATGCTGAAGGGGCAGCTGAACACTGTGCATCGTGTATTATTAATAGTATATTGCAGAAAGGGCTTTAGTTCATTTTTAATTTACTTTAGCTTTAGGGATCTAAGTGAAAAAAGGGCATAGAATAAAACTTTAAGTGCCCTTTCTGCACAAACTGTATAGGTAGTTTGATGTTCGATGAGTCACGGTAAAGAAGAGTGTTAGAACTGCCGTTTTAGCATAATTTGTTTCGGCTATGACTATGGAACATTCCGTTTATCAAAGTTTGTTTTTATATTTAGTTGGACTTATGTCCTTTCTGCAATAAGTATGCGATTTAATTTATGATAAGATAACCATAGCGGGTATTTAAGTAATTTATTTATGTCTCTCTCACGATCTGGTGCTGAAATATTTTATTTGGCGAAATTTGAAAAATAAATTGACGTATTTACGCAATCGCAGATACGCGATGGCTCATGGATTACAATTTGTCGCAGGAAATTGATATTAATTGGCCACCATTAGGGGCCGTCCAATAATCACGTGATGGTTTTAGCAACTTTTTAACACCCCTAAATTATCATCTTTAAATACAGGTTTTTTTTGTTCAAAGAAAAAATAAATACACCTGATATCTCATTACACCCCCCTCCCCCCCCTTCGAGCCTCACGTGATTAGTGGACGACCCTTTAGGTAAAATTAACATTTTACAAAAAAACCAGGAGCTTGCCTATCACGAGATTATGAGTTTCAAAGAAAACGGCAAGAAGATATCTTGCCGTTTTCTTTGAAACTCATAATCTCTTGGCAACAGGGCGAATCTGTTTTTGTGGTTATAAGTAGGTACCTACTTAATCTTATCCGAACAGTCATCCACTTATCAGATATTAAGTAAGTATTTCCCATTGTCGAGTGTACTTTAATAATAAATGATATGATGCCGTACATCACCGCAAGTTGGAAATTTACTGAGAAAGCAGGACTTATTAGGAATTATTATGTCCTGTTTGTCTGCGTATTAAGCATTAAGTTATTGTTTTCCTCTCTGACTTTCGAGAAATAGAATTGAACTGTTTCATTATGTTTAAATTCACAATCAAATCGCATCAGTGTGCTGTGATCGCAGGGTCGAATCTCACCAAAGGTATAATTTAAAGCGATTAATTGAATTTGCCCACCGTATGATTACTTAACGCTTCCTTTTTTTGCGAGTGTAAAATAAACTGGTAATAAATTGCTAGTACACCACTAGCAATTTTACGACTGGCACGCGTGCGTGATTCTGAGCATGCCAGCTTTATCGTGGTGCCAGTAAACACCTTAGCCCATTTCTCATCAGTATAAATTATTATTTATAAAAAAATGTCTGCAGAAGGCAAATCCTAAGTACGATATTATGTAGGTAGGTAGACAATCGTCTGCATGAAGTTATGATCATTGTATTCCTACACGGGCCGGGAGACACGGGAGTGACGGGAGGGGGGAAACAATCAGCCACCAACTCCTGCGCATCCGGCCGCGCCCAGCGCCCAGCGCCCGTACGAGTTAATGCAGTTCGCATTGAAATGAGATGGTAAATTTCTTTTCTATCTGTACAGCAGTAATATCTCGGAAAATTGCTACCAATACATAGGTACTGCTATACTACTTTTACTAACTAATATTGTTATAAATCCGAAGTAACTTGACGGGAAACAAAATTCCATGCAGACGAAATCGGGGGCAAAAGCTAGTTTGCTATAAAAATATGTAAGTAAGTACCTAGGTAACAATAAAGACATCTGGAACTTGAAATAGCCGAGGTAGGTAAATCAAACATTAAACATATTCGTAGCGGCGGTTGTGACTTTGTGAGTAGCTTAGTAAATTCCAGTAATGGATCTAAGGCTAAGCTATTACATAGCTGTCCTGTTGAATTTGGAGTCTTCAGGTTGGCACCACGTGTTTTATGGAGTTTTTACCACGTTTTTATTTTTATTTACTATCTGCTACGACCAAGAATCTTAGATTCTTTGATTTCCATCTACGAATCTATGATTTCCATTACAATGTTAAAATGATGACAGTTTCGTGGCAATTTACTATGCAATTGCATTTCACAAAACTGTACGTTACTATGAGATACAAATATGAATTAGTAGTAGGAAACTTTTTAAATTGCAGACGAAATCGGGGGCAAAAGCTAGTTTGCTATAAAAATATGTAAGTAAGTACTTAGGTAACAATAAAGACATCTGGAACTTGAAATAGCCGAGGTAGGTAAATCAAACATTCAAATATTCGTAGCGGCGGTTGTGACTTTGTGAGTAGCTTAGTAAATTCCAGTAATGGATCTAAGGCTAAGCTATTACATAGCTGTCCTGTTGAATTTGGAGTCTTCAGGTTGGCACCACGTGTTTTATGGAGTTTTTACCACGTTTTTATTTTTATTTACTATCTGCTACGACCAAGAATCTTAGATTCTTTGATTTCCATCTACGAATCTATGATTTCCATTACAATGTTAAAATGATGACAGTTTCGTGGCAATTTACTATGCATTTGCATTTCACAAAAACTGTACGTTACTATGAGATACAAATATGAATTAGTAGTAGGAAACTTTTTAAATTGCAGACGAAATCGGGGGCAAAAGCTAGTTTGCTATAAAAATATGTAAGTAAGTACTTAGGTAACAATAAAGACATCTGGAACTTGAAATAGCCGAGGTAGGTAAATCAAACATTCAAATATTCGTAGCGGCGGTTGTGACTTTGTGAGTAGCTTAGTAAATTCCAGTAATGGATCTAAGGCTAAGCTATTACATAGCTGTCCTGTTGAATTTGGAGTCTTCAGGTTGGCACCACGTGTTTTATGGAGTTTTTACCACGTTTTTATTTTTATTTACTATCTGCTACGACCAAGAATCTTAGATTCTTTGATTTCCATCTACGAATCTATGATTTCCATTACAATGTTAAAATGATGACAGTTTCGTGGCAATTTACTATGCATTTGCATTTCACAAAAACTGTACGTTACTATGAGATACAAATATGAATTAGTAGTAGGAAACTTTTTAAATTATCCTTAAAGCTGGCCTCTTAAATTAATTATATTGAATTTCCATGACATCATTATTTTTGTAGGTACCCTAAGTACATTATGCTGGATGCGGATTGCGGGCAGCGCAGAACCCATCGTTGTGGTTGTGGAGATCCTTGGGGGGGTCACCCAGCAGCGGGTGTCGTGTGGCTGATGTGTGATGAGGTAAGTATTCATAAAGCGTGATTGTATTGGACGGAAATGACAAACAGCTGACTACCTAGCAAGCGTAGCATGACCATAACGAATCTAACAAAAAAGTCTGCATCGAAATTTATATTTTGATAGATAAAAAAAGATTTGACGACCTCCGTGGTCGACTGGCTTTGTACACCGGTTTTTAAGGTGTCGCCATCTCTGAGGTCCCGGGTTCTATCCCCGGTTGGGTCAATTTAGAAAAACGAACTTTTCTATATTGGCTCAGGTCTGGGTGTTTCTGATACCACCGTTGTCTCTGATTTCCATAACACAAGTGCTTTAGCTACTTACTTTGGAATCGAAGCAATGTATGTGATGTTGTAAATATTTATTTATTTATTATTTGTCACCGTGCCGTCGCTCGGGTTGTAATTTTTGACATTTCTTATATAGAGGAAACTGCTCTTGAGCTTGTCATGCTACAGGAGCATTTACCTATTAAAATATTTCCTTTAGGGTCCGTACACATCTAACGGACCCTTAGAATGGAATGAATGACATATTAACAGTAAGCAAACCACTGTACACATTTCATAACACAGACCATATCTATAACATTTCATATTTAAAATGAAAGAAGTAATGCTGTTTACGTAATGATTTTATTGCATATTTTGGTTGAACATCTTAGAAATGACAATTATCATGCGTACTGAGTGGAAATAATTTTTCTTCCTTGGAAAAGGTTTATTCTGCAACAAATGTATTTATTGACAAAGCGTGAAATTAAAATCAACAGAGTAGGTAGGTAGTACCTAGTTTGTACTAAATAAAAGTAGAAATCGCGTAGCTTACAAAATCCGGTTGAGAAAAGTCAACCATTGTGTCGGGAAAATAGTTTATAGGAAAAAATCAATGTTCAATTTAAAATGAAAGTAAAATACTTACTTAATCACTCACTTGTGGTTGGTGGCCACCACGCCCCATCCTTCGCCACTTCTTTTCGTTTCATTTGGTTTTGATACCTGTTACGGAAATTAATTATTACTAATCGAAAAAAAAATAACACGAATTGAAATTTTGGAACCACAAAATCACGGTTAAATGGGAGAGCATTAACGCCTTAACTATTGCTACTAATTATTGTATGTTACCTTTGTATTACAATTTCGTAATTTTTTGTGCCATGATAGTTTATGCCAGTTGCCATGTAATCTATCATGGCACAAAAAAAGGTTTATAGTGTCCCAATTTTTTTAATACGACGTACGGTTACTTTTTAACTTTTTAACCAGAAAGTGCTCCAGATTTACGTAGTCAGGTAAAAATAAAATCGTAAAAAATATATGAAGCTTCTTATTGCAAAATAAAGAATATTAATATGAATATGAAATGTAAGGCAGTGTAAAGTTACAGCGACTTCGCAAGCAAATTAAACAAGAGTCGGGGAATGCAAGCGAGAATGGCACACACGTATAGGTACGTACGAACTTATAGAAATAATTTACTATCTTATTAGAAATAATTTACTTTAATAGGTAGGTTCACACGAAAAAAAAATTAGACACGTAAAATTGGACTATTGCGGCCTTACCACAAAACACTGTTCAACAACGGCGTCTATACAAAAGATTTTAAAACACTGTTCAACCAGTGTTTAACTTAGATACTGCTTAAATGTGATGCTGTCACTTTTTCGACAATATTGTTTGAAAGTGATGGCATCACATTTAAACAGTGTTTTAAAATCTTCTGTGGTAAGGCCGCAAGTGTTTAACTTAGACATTATTTAAATATGATGCTGTCATTGTTTTTTTTGACAGGTATTGTTTGAAAGAGATTGCATCACATTTAAACAGTGTTTCTAAATTTTTTTGTGAAAAGACTAGATACAGCGAGAAATAATAAAAGATGTAATTTTCTCGGTCCCTTCTTGCGTGGACTTAATCTACCTCGGCCCTTCTAATTTAAGAGGGGAAATTTTAAAAAGTATAGCCACGTGGTTGCTCATGGCTGTATTCAATTATACCAGTATTAATCGTTAGTGAGAGACGTTCGTGTTCCGAATGCGCCGGCGCCGGCGGCGGGGCGGGCGTCGCCGTCTGCCGTAATAGGAGCTCCAGTGAGTCACCGCGCAGCGCCCGCGCTCCGGCCGTCGACCTGCACGCGCAGTGTCCATTCCACTACGATGCAATGGTGGGCGGGGCTCGTGTTTCGACATTAATTGATAATAATTAGAAGAGTCAGGGTAATCTTATGAATGTATAATAAATAGGTGGAAGATAATTATGATAATTGAGTTTTTCATCAAAGAAACAATGTGCTGCGTGAAAAACGGAAGTACTAATAAAAAATTGTTTTCCCTTGGTACATATTAAGTTCTAAATTGCAAAAAGAGCCAGTCTTTATGTAAGGATTCGGGGACAAAAAACCAACAGAACACGTTTTTCTGTTTCTTAGTACCGTACCAAATTAAACAAAAAATTATGGAACTCTACATAAAATCAAGATTGATTACCGAAAGAAAATGTGCCCTATGAATCATCATAGGGCACATTTTCTTTCGGTAATCATTTACACTATTATTTATAATACATTTGTCTTTGTTATCAAACAAAGACAAATGTATTGCACTTAAGAAACATTTAACACAGGTATCCTACAGTACATATGTTACACATTACATTAATTAATTAATTCTATCCAAAAAATGTGATAATTTCGAAACCATTTGAAATCTTTTATCATAACTTCATAGGTCAAGAAACCCTAGCACTAGCAGCTTTTAAGCTTGGCATTTTGTTATTACTACTTGGCACGACTATAGTTATTACAAAACGTCTTCGTGATAATGACTGTGGTCCTACCATGAGTTGATGCAAACTGTTTACGCTACCGTAAACTATCGGATATACTGCTCACAGTCAATGCGAGTGAAAGAGAGAAAACGATATAAACAGTTTGCATCAACTCATGGTAGGGCCACTGCTCAGTAAGGCCAATTTAGAAGTGGGTTGTTAGTGTAATTCTATACCGAGGTAAATACGGCCGGTTTAACTGAAAAGTCTGTCAAGGTGTCGTCATCTCAGAGGTCCCGGGTTCGATCCCCGGTTGGGTCAATTTAGAAAATGAACTTTTCTATATTGGCTTAGGTCTGGGTGTTTGTTATACCACCGTTGTCTCTGATTTCCATAACACAAGTGCTTTAGCTACTTACTTTGGACTTAATCGGAGCAATGTATGTGATGTTGTCTTTATTATTATTATTATTAATAATAATTTTCCATAAATAATTAATTCAGTATCCAAGTGCATTGGACACGTGTAATCAAGCGACATAAACCGCATTCTGGGCAAAGGGGAAAGTTAGCTTCGGCTGCAAAACTAAGGCTGACCCCAGACCTACCGGTTTCATTTCTTTGCTTTGCTGTTCTAGTAGAACAGGGGGCCATACCGGCTAACGCATCGAATTTCGGAAAGTCTGCCGGGCTTAAACTTAAAACAGATAAATCGAAGTAAGAAGTTTCGTATTGTAGTTATTTATAAATTAGGGTTCGCCATTTTGGCCCGATTGGGGCTCGATTCATGTTTTTTAATTTGAAGCCCGGCAGACTTTCCGAAGTTCGATGCGTTAGCTGGTAGCCCCTGTTCAACTAAAACAGCAAAGCAAAGAAATGAAACCGGTAGGTCTGGGGCCAGCCTAACAGCTTTTAGCGAAATTTCAATTCTACAGCATCGTCACAGAAAATTGGTCATTTCCAACAATGAACAAAGCCCAGTGCAATTTGTATGTGAAAGTTTTATTTAGAGCTACGCAGACTGAACTGAAAGTTTCAAATTTCTATTTTGACTCTTGTGAAAACGTGCTCGGTATAGTAACTTAATACTTTACTTATCCATTATATTTGGTATTGTCTTCATGTCACTGCGTTACTAACCAAACTGTGTACTAAAAATTATATTTATGTAGAAGTTTGTTTTTTTCAGTATCCTTACTATAATATTATTATAAATGCGAACCGATCATCATGAAATTTTGCATACGCGTTGTCAAGGGTACAGAGAAAGACATAGAGTACCTTTCATTCCGAAAAAAATAATTGTTCCCGAGGGATAGCAAAAAAGCTTTCCACGTAGACGAAGTCGAGGGCGGTCGCTAGTTAATAATAATGGAATATTTGTAAATTGAAATTTAACCGACGACGATCTGAGCAAATGAAGCGTTACAACTGCTCAGGCAGGAAGTAATCCGGAATTGTGGAAATACGTGACCTATGAAAGTGGCTCGACCGCGCGCCGCGAACTTCAGATTAACTTGTGTTGCGCGGCTTCCGTATTTCACGCCTGATTTAGAAGTCAAGGATATCTGCCTTACTAGCACTAGCACCTTTAGAAATAAAACCGTCTTTTCTACAAACTGTTTCTATGGTAGCTAACGAAATGATGGATAAGTATCGCTTAAATTCATTCGCTTAGATTCGCCTATGATCATTGAACTATTCACAGAATAGATATGAGTACTAACCCCCTTACTAATAAAGATTGTATAGCAGATGTATAAGTTACACAGTGTTTTGTCCCTTTCTTTGTTATGTCAAACTAAAATAGTCTGACAGAGAGTCACCACTGTGTAACTTATACATCTGCTATACAATATTTATTAGTAAGGGGGTATGTCTATTATTAAATTATACCTCAGTGCCTATGATTGAAAATGCACTTTTCCACTAATGGATTAAGACCATACTAAATTTTAATTTATATGGTCGTGGCATTATGTTATGTATTACGTAGGTTTAAGTTATTATGACTCAGTAGCAATAAAAGTTATCTTTATCCGTTTTTTTAACACCATGTCTTGATAAAAATATTTATCAAAAACTGAGAAAACTGACAGGTCTACTTCACCGGAGAGATAAAATGCTACAGCATGACTAGGTCAGTTAAAGATTCTGTACTGCTGTAACTAAATTTTGCTGTGACAATTAATATGAGCAGGTTGGCTGAAATGACCTCATCATATCATAGTCAGCTTTAGTCCCATTCCAGAGGTAAACTCCACTAGAATCTAGAATAAAAAAATGATGGCAGATTCCTTTCCGTCACGTCTTCGCCGTCGAATCATGATGGAAAAGAATTAGATCGTATGTAGAAAACTCAAATCCGCAGTTGCATCGCGACACAGTTAATATATCTTCTTACACCCGTTTGCACTAAACTTAAGAATTGCCCAAGTCTTTTTCTAACTACAACTCGACCAAGATAAATAGGCGCATGAAAGCTGGATGACAGCTAGGTTAATGACACCGTTTTAATTTGGTCAAGTTGTGGTTAGGAAAAGACTTAGGCGATTCTTAAGTTTAGTGCAAACAGGCACTAGTCTTCTTTACTAACCAATATCATGACGAAACGATATTTTCGTTACCTGTAGACATGAGGTCATGATGGAGATCATGTAACAAAGATGCAATTTCGTCAGCTTGTCAACTGATAGCTACGGAACTCTTTGTGTCCGTCTGCCTCGCTCCAACGCGTTTTTGACAAAACGTCTAATCGGTCACGGCGGACGGTTGCATTTGCTTCTATTCAGAATGGAGTACATTCGCTCACTGTTTACATAACATGGTCGCACCGTGCGACAAAGTTATACAATGAGAAGTTATAGTCTGGTCTGATTTGGTTACATTTGATTTCTTTTCAACTGTGTTACCTTGCCTGAAGTTTATCTTATATAATAAGCAATCGAATGCAACAACAACATTATTGCGCAGTTTGCGCGCTATGGTGTTTATGTTTTCTTTTCACAGAGTCATGACAGTAGCATTAGGTCAATTTTTCACACTTCTCACTCTCACTTCTCACTCTTCAACCTGACTAAACATAGAGATTTCTAATTAGTAACAAACGTCCTATTCCAAAATAGTTTTAACAGTTTCATAACGGTACCGTAACTTCACTTTTGCCTTGCCGCGCCTCTTGGTAGCGGTCCAATGCGCGTGCGTCACCACCACCATACTCAGATCATATCGTAAACGTGAATTGTTTACCACGAAACAACTAGTCTTGAAAGCATACCAGTAATGTTCTTTATAATTGAGGGGGAATAGTACATTACAGCCAAAAACGGGAAGTTAGCAATTACATTGTCGACGGATTGCTTCCCGTACAACGTTTACTATATAGTGCTTTTCTCAAGAAATGCGAGGAAATAAAAACTCTGAAATTCATTCCTGGACTGAATTTCAAAAGAACGTGATTCACCAGACTGCCACGCTAAACCTCCGGCATTCCTTTTTCAAATGTACCTAATGATCATATTTCAGAGCGTGAGTGAGAAAATTATATTACTTATAGTACATGGAGGTCATTCGTGTATGTTTCTCTATGAGCTGATGAACTCTCTCGAAAGCAAAATCTTTGCTCTAGGTACGCATGTACATTTAATTTACACTTCTGATGGATTATAAGTACTATACTGTGACATAATAGAGGAAAATACCAGAAATGGTGACGGAATAATTTTGAACTACCAATGACCGAGGGCCATATTCACGAAATTACTGAAGTTAAGAAAATCATCTCCAAAATGAAGAACCATGAGGATGACAAATGTCCAAAATGACATGGTTGACAGGTATTGGGCCTACAATCTATTGACGACACTTACCAGCGAAGCAAATGGCGCCTCAGTCAGGATTAGGAAAGCCGGCCCCGCGTAACGGGAAAAGCCGACAAAGCAAGAAATGCTGTGACATACCCAATTAAAATAATGTGTTATCTCACCAATTAGTCCATCATAGAGGTGGCGGCGGCGGCGGCGCTGCGGCCTTCGCTTCCGCGGCGCGTACGCCTTCCACGGCTTGCGCGTTCTGCGAATCTGGCATCGAACCCCTACAAAAAATTGGACTTGAAATAATATGAATTTGCCACAATCTTAATTACCTTTCCTTTAGCAAGATGATGTGGCAAGGCTTTTCGCAATTTTATTAGAAATATTTACCGTTTAATTATCTTTTTAAAGTACATTATAAGAAACACAATATTTTTGCATAATTACTTCAGAACTTGGCATTGAACATGTTATGAGGAGGAATGAAAGAGTGATCGACGTGAACGCGATGGACGGGAGAGGAAGCGGAGCGGAAGACAGCAGAAAAGATGGATGGATGGATTGTAATGCGGAATGATATGAATGTAAAGGGAGTGAATGAGGAGACGGCAGGTGACAAGAAAGAATGAAAGAGAAGGACACAATCGTTGTGCCAACCCCAGTTAAACTGAGATAAGCGCATGGAGATGATGATGAATTTCTGTACCTCTAGCAGGAACATCTATCGAGAAAAAAGAAACGGGCGTAAGTACTCGAGAGGGTAATTATCTATGGAAAAATTCATTTCGCTTTTCGGCGGTAGATGGCGCTGCACAAATTTCCCATACAA
Source organism: Catoptria pinella (assembly GCA_963556745.1). NCBI lineage: Eukaryota > Metazoa > Arthropoda > Insecta > Lepidoptera > Crambidae > Catoptria > Catoptria pinella. The sequence goes on from OY750761.1 coordinate 13,334,023, forward strand.
AATTACTCTATCGTATTTCTTTGCGGGCGTTTTTTTTTCTCTATGGATGTTCGTGCTACGGGTACAGAACTAATTCTACCCTGTATAATTATGTACAGTCTCAACAAAACTAATAAATAGGAACCTATACTGTTTCAACCAACTAGCTTGCGAGCTGTCATTGGATTACTTTGTTAAATAAACGTAGGTAACCAAGAAGTGTCATCTTAGTTACTTTTAAAATTATTTGTGATAAGTAATGGTTGAGATATGTACCTATAATTGTGTTCGATCCATATCGTGGATAGACATTTTCAGGGTTGGATTGTCGGGGCCGATCGTCATCCGTTTTCCGGGCTTAGACGGTTGATTCGGGCCCGGTGTGGCGTTAACAGCGCGGGACGTGGTCTCACTTTCGTCTATCTTGACCGGCAACCAGCCCCTGCCGCATAAAGCAAAATTTTATAGCAGCGATGACAGTGACTCCGCGATCGGATCAGCTAACAGTACACATTTTTATTTTTTTATCAGCTGCTGCTCGCCTTTTGGCAGGACCTTTTTTGCCATGTTCTTTTCTTTTCTTATTTTCTAACACTACATACTACACACTACACACAACATTGACAAAATATAGTGCCCTGTAATTATTAGTGTCAAATATTTTCAGGGTTGAACATCTAAGTCACATGGATCAACTATCACTTTCTATTTCAAAACCTTCTAGGTAAGTACATAATTTGATTTAAATTAGGATTTATTTTTACAAATGTTCATTTATTGAATTGGAGATTTTTAGAATTCAGAAATCATTTTAAAAAAATCAGATGCTTCTTGGCGAAACTCGAATGAACCCACAATCTTGGGTCGGATTCCCTAACAAACATTTTAAAAGGATGTGATCTAATTATTATTGTGTGATTTAATTTTTAGGCGTTTTCATTATAGGCATTTTCAACTATGGATTCTAATATAGACCCCCCGAGGACCCAGGACCCAGCTGTTTAGGTTGATGTTTTTGTGATTAGGTAAACAAGCTTGCCTTAATATCTTGGAAACTATCCTGCAAAAAGTGTTACCCCATTTTTGGTGACCTATTTAGTATGACTTGTTTGCTAAACTATTTAGTAAGTATGACTTGTATGTTTAGCCCTGAAAATATTTGACACTAATTACAGGGCACCATGTAAATAAATCAAAATGTCCTAGAGTACCTATGCATAATACTTACTCGTACTTCTTTGTAACTTTTCTGTAACACACACTACAATAAAAGTTTGTGATCAGATCACTTACAATTTCTCTAGAAACTTTTAGCTGCGTTGCGTTCGAATGCTGTATAAGGTAGTGTACCTACTGTGTGATCTAATTTTTTATTTATTTATTTATTTTATATTCACAGGTGAATCAACAGTTATTATATTAACTATAGCAATCTCAGTATACATCAAAAAACCATTTACAGATTCACACAAATAAAAAATAACAAGCTTAGCAATCTGATGGCGCTCGCAAGCTGGAAAATTATTTTCAGTATGAATGAATGAATCATTTTTAGTTTGAGGAGTTCGGTGGCGCAGTGGTTTAGCGCTTGGCCCTGCGATTTCGCAAGGGTCGGTCATGTAATGGGTGACCAACAATTTATTATTTCGAATTCCTCCGTTTTTCAGAAGGCACTCAGACCGGCTGCTTTTGCAGTCGTTAACATCCACCAATCCGCATCGGGCCTGTTCGCTTTGGCCACCCATAAGGATAAGGCCTGTGGAGACATTAAAAAAATGGCTGATGTGATGTCGATGAATGAACATTAAATTTCTTCATGGCGAGTGCAAATCTAACCGTATGGTAGAAAAACAATCAGTGCGAGTTCATTGCGAACTACTTGCTCAACGACAAACAGCAATCAGGTAAACTATCATTACATAACAACTAGTTTAACTAATGAAGCGACCTAGAACTTGACTGTTCGCATGTGTCCGAAATTGAAGGTCATTTTCGTAGATGTAGGCGAATTATCGCCTCCTATGCAGACGGACATGTGCTAACAGACTCACGGCGAGACGACAATAATTCCAATCATCCGCCATACTGGAACGATTGCTACCAGCCAGGGGAAAATCGTTCTGGCTACCTCATATTAAAGTCCATTATCTTGTGATCACTGCTCGATTAGCATACGCTCATAAAGGACATCATGAACATGTCGCACGAGTAAGAATTACATTGTTTCTTGTTCTGAATGCAATAGTTTATGTGAATATTGTTTCATTACCTTGTAGGTATATTTTTTTGCAGTACAACTGTAACTTTCAAGTTTGAAATAAATAAAATATATACTTACTTTCCATTACAATTTAGAATGCAAAGTAAACTTTAACATTTTAATTAAAACAAATATAATTAGTTAGATATACTAAAACACTCTCACAATTAAAATCTTTCAAAGAATAAATAAATATCTTTAAAAAATAAATAAACAATATGGCAGGGTGCTATTCATTGCCGTCGCCATCGGCGTTCTCCTCGTATGGTTCCGGTGCCGGTTCCAATTCCGGTTCCGGTTCTGGCACCGGTATGTCTATTGTTACTGCTACAGCTGGAGGCCCTTCGACTTCGACCGAAGCACGAACACATGCTGGAGGTGACGATGAACCTTTGTCTCCATCCTCCTCCCTGGAGAAACAAGACATTTTTTGAATAAATACTCTTTAAACTCTTTAGGTGACGCTGAAGGTCATACGGCATATAAAAAAGCCAACAAAAACAAAAACAAATGAAAAAATTAAACAAAACGTACCGTCAAGCGTTGGATTATCGGTATTCACGGCGACAACGGCGAGTGCCGCGACAAAAATACATTGTTTACGACGAAAAAAGGTATTTTATAATGCCAAATAGCATTGGCAGTTGGTGTAATGGAGTAATCCGCGGCTTCTCAGCGCCGGGGTAGCAACTATTAGCTCGGTCCTGAACACTGGTACACTTGGATTGGGTCCAACTTGAATACGAGTTGAAAAACGATGTGCGCATAGCTATAGTCCTATACCGCGAAGAAAAAGTAAAACACATTGAAAGAAAGAAAGAAAGAAAGAAAGAAAGAAATTTGATCATTGGTTATAGATCAATTTGATTTAGTAATAACTGTCTAATACTTCAACAGACTTATCAGATAGACCTTAGGGCAAGTGTACAAATCATTAATTGCTAAAAAATATTACAAATTAGGTACGAGTACAACAGTATCTTCTGCGTTTTTTTAAATAATTTTTCACTAAGCCGCTGAACCAATTTCGATAATTTTAGTACAGGAATAAATTCGACTTCGGAGAAGGCGGAGAAGGACATAAATAATAAGGATGGAAGACGAAATAATAGATATAAATAGTTTTGCTATTGTATTACATATTTTAGCTCGTCTTATACAACAAAAACCCTAGCAAACATTTGCGCAAACAGCAAGTTTCCTGTGCGTAGGCTAGCCAACAAGAGCGATATTAGATTACATCCCTGGAGCTGCACCCACGTATCAAAAGGTTATTAACAAGAATATATCGGTGCCAGATCCAATCATTCTATAATACTTCAAACAAATATTGATAGTATGAAATTGCCGTTTTGTATGGAGAATTTTAAAGAATATGAATTTTCCATACTAACATTTTCTTAATTTATTTAACAACCATGAACGCTAATGTTTTAAACAACGAAATAAGAGGTTATTTCTGCTAACAAAAAAGGGAGTTACTAATAATAAGGTACTTTTTTTAAAGTTAAAGAAAGAAAATCAGATATATTTTTATTGCTGACAGGTAGTTGGCCGTCATGATGATAATTCGAAATAAACAACCGAAGCATCTTTAACATCATAGAAGATATGAGAGTCTGTGTGAGAAAAAAAAAATCGGCAATTTCATACTTTAACCCCTATTAATAACTGATAGTTATAGATATAGATATTATAAGATTAAAAAAAAAAATGTCAGAACCAACGTAAATAGTTGCATTATTTGCTATGCAAATGATCATTCGCAATGCCGCAAGGTAACTACTTCGCTATCTAAACATTTTTCCGTGACGTTTTGTAGTCAACAAGTCGTCGGAAAATTTGGGTACTATAAATGTTGTGATATCGATTTGTCTTGGGTGTCAAATCATATGTAATTCAGCCAATGAACAAACAGATGATCTAACATTTAGATGATAAGGATAATTGTATATATAAGTTATTTCCAATTTTTATTGAATTTCAGATGCTTTTTTTAACATAATATGGGATTTTTGGGTACTTGTTTGTCATAAAATAAATTGATATTTCTGTTAAATATAGAGCAAACAGAACTAAGAAAGTTTGTACCTTAGCAAACACGGGTAGGTATATGCAAAAAATTGTGTTAGTAAACCGCTTCGAGATAAGTAAGATTATCTTTGAACTGGAATAATTATCTACTTTGAAAGTTCTGTTAACGATGAGATACCTAAATGCAGTACCCATTTTATTACCCAAAGATGAACTCTTCAAAACGTCTGCCACTGTTAGAATTAATAAATAACTGTTTGTCTGGGCACTCGCGCGCTTGGCCCGCCTCCAGCCGCGCGTATTATAGCATCTATTGATGTCGCTGGCGAAGTTATTTGGTTTATTTTCCTAGTCAGTTTAATAGGAGCCAGTTTATTTTGCGCTTCGGTATCCTCGATGGTTGGCATTGGTTTGCGTTTCGTTGTACAGAATAGTCGGTATGGATTATTATTTCCATGATCTACCGTTTAAAGTTCATCATTATTTTGGACAAACAATCCATATCTCAGAAATTTTAGTTGAGAATAGCTTTGGGACCACGTGTCAAGAAAGCTTCAATTTTACAGTGAACATAAAATTGCTCGGTGCGTCTTAAATATTGCAGATAATTTTATGAAACCACTTATAAGCTGTCAGGATTTTCCTGGATTATCACAAGAACAAAAAAAACAAGCTAGAGATATTCCTGACTTTGTTAGTTAAACAACGATTAGATTTTATGGGGTGTCTTGTTTTTATTCATTGTTTTGTTTCATTAATAAAATGTCACATCTGTATCTGTCAATGCCAAGAAATTTAATAATAAAATCAATCAGTCCTAGCAAAATAATTAAAATTCTGCAGTACTACCTTAAATCAACACTGAACTCGGTACAGGGGATATGAGTGCGCTATTTGCGAGCGCAAGCGCAGTGCATCAACCCCGCACCCATGACATTACAGCATCAGCATACAAGACAATCGCGTCGGTGTTCGTGTGTGCTTATACATCACCGGAGCAGTGGCATTTGAACCTTGGCTTCGGAGTCTGTTTGTTTAACCATGGCCGTTAAGTTGCTGACATCATGTCATGGCATGGGTATAAGATAAATCACAATGGAAGTTACTAAAAACACGGAACAAGTTGACAAATTAACCTTAAGACTAATTGTGCTGTGGACACCCTTTGCCTCATTTTAGGAACATAGGATAAATAATATTAGAAAAAATACTAGAAAAGGTCGACTCACCCGTAGCACCTCAGACGGGACGCTACGGGTGAGTCGATCTTTTCTAGTATTTTTTCTAATATTATTTATCTTAATATACAAATAGCATTGTGAATGCGAAAAATCTAAATTTAATAACATAGGATAGTCAAGTATTGTCACAGGAATTGAATTGCATTGAATTTATAACAATAAATTAAGAGACTTGATTAATAACCGCAAAGCTATTATAAGTTATAAGTTCTAGTTTCTATAGCAAACAGAATGTGGGCGAAAGCTAGTTAGACTGTACGAGAAACAATTTGTCTTAATAAAACAACTAGAATAGTAGACCTATTCTAGATCAAATATAATCCTAACCAGTAGAAATTGTATTGTACCTATGTAATAGTAGCAACAGTTAAATATGCAGCTCTAGCACAGAATAACTAAACATGCTCTAATGCAAAACTATTTAAAACAAATAGAGATAAATTGGGGTTGACTTAACGTCAGTATCCAACTAACCTTATTCTAGAAAAAAATATAATAGTGCTTCGAAGGAATAGAACATAGCAGCAGAGGCATTAAATTAACACCATTATTAAAATACACAAATAGGTATACAATGGGTATGCATAATTCTGACAGCACGATCTTCATTATGCTTACTTCAGAAATGCAGCCAAATTGGTTGCATTAATTTGTGTCATGAAACTTTTCATGTGAAACTTCTATCATCTATACCTGAGGTCAAGGAACATTACTGTAAGGATTTTGCTTTAGAGGAATCCTATATAAATTAAGATGATCTCAGCCGCACCCACAAAGCCAATAAATCAGGGACTAGAAGTTATAAAGACGGCAGTTTGTTTCAATGCAGCTGCTGCCGCCTACACGAACCAGAAGAAGCATTCTAGTAGTTACTGCATTAAAGAATCCAGAAAACGTTGACTGAAATTATTAGGTACCTATTTTTTTATTTCACGTAGTAGATACTCAACTCGTACGGAAAGCTGTGTCCGCCTTTACTATCGACGTGGAGGCCTCAACGTGACCACGACCGCTCTGCCAAGAGCGAAACGACGAAGAAGAAGAAGAAGAGTAGAAACTCGATCAGCCATGATATTTAAAGAAAAGATCGATAAGGATTGGGAAGAATACGAGTAAGTTAGTGTTAAACTAACATTTGTATGAATATAGTCTTAACAATAGTTATCGTTTAACAATAAACCAATAGAATTGGTTAGCTGATTATTAGGAAAGAAACCATACTATGATAATATTTCCTAACTAAACATTTATTGGAGACTGCTGTAAGTACCTACGCCAATTTTCTCTTTCACATTGCTATGCCTGTCAAGGTGCATGTGACAATTAGTTTCTTTAAGATCTATTAGTTAAGTCGCATGTAATGCAAATATATAAATAAAGAAAAAAATATTTTCAGAGTGCGATGACTTTCATCGCAATCTCTTCCCAAGTATTTCTCTTCTATCATCTTCATATGCAAGATGATCTAAAGTTGCAGAATAAACGCGTCGGCATCGCATAAGCACAAGAATGATGAATCTCAAACCGGGAAGCAAGGAATTTGCTCTCATTTGCGACGTACAGTCATCAGTGTCTCTTGCTACACATATCCCGTTTGGACTGCGACTTATTTTAAATGCAGTAAGGGTTATTTCAAGATGGCATGGTTTCAGGTTTGCGTCGGCTTTCATTGCAGGAAGTCTGCAGACACTCGTTTCCTCGGGAGCCCTTCTGTTCAGTTCATGATTGACGATTCCTTTGCAGCGAATCAAATGAGTTTCTATAACATCCGTTGCGGTATTAAAATTACAGACATTTGATTTGTAAGATTGATTTCCCACGATTTGATTTATAGGAAAGATAGTATGATGAATGAGAAACTCGATATTCGATAACATTGTTCTAGACTAGAACCTATAAAACATAGTTATAGAGGAATAGTAAGATTTTAGATTTTACATAAAATTATCTTTATTTATTTATTTATGGTGTGCTCCCATAAAAGGTTTTACCTGCGTAAATTATTAAACAGTAGATATTTTGCTGATATAAATGATGATAGGAAACTCCGAAAATTTTAAGTTGCTAAACAATATTAAAACAATCAATGTCTATAATGGGAATATTAAATCAGTTAAGTATCGCATAGAACTTCGATTTAATGTTTTACGGATTGTAATAATGCAATTTGAGTTATTACACGGCTGCGAGCGATTAAACACCTGCATTGGCGACCGTGCGCGTCGGTGATTATCGCAGATTGATTAGACAACGCTTGCCAGACGACCCACCATCGCCATGTCGGTCTTTAGCAATTATTAGCACTTGGTCGGATTCACAAAAGGTCGGATTGTCATTTTGCAGGAAGACAGTCATAAAGAATAGTTTACTCGATTTGCTCTTGGTCGGATTCTCATTTCGCATTTAAAACTTATTTTATTTTTTTAAGCAGTACCTAGCAGGTTATTTAACCCTTCAACGCCCGGAAAATGAGACACAACACAATAGATATTCCATTGTTATCCGGCCGCTCGAGCGTTGATGAATTAAATATTGTATCTGATAAAATGATGAGAATTAGTACAAAACATGAACATCACTGTCTTTATGCATCTCTTCGAGAGTTTATGGATAACTTAATTAGCTGTATCATGGAGGATCATGACATGACTAATTTTAAATCGCAAGTTATATGAAAGTTAGTTTGATATGCACTTTGTGTTAATTGTACATTTTGAAAACTGATAAACCATGAAAATCATACTAATCAGAAATTAAAAAAAATAGCTGCCGATGTTTCCGCTTTGATGTCTAATTAAACTATGAAGTACTTATTTAATGTTTGTATCTAGCTAGACTATAAATTAAAGCACAACCAAAACAATTATTTAAATATGCTTTTATCCTCGGTCTATTCTCCTACGGTCGCATTTTTCAAACGATTTTGAAAAAAATTGGCACACAAGTACCTTGAATTATTTAAATTTTTTATTCGGACGCGACTTTTGTTTGGGGTTAAAATAGGGGGGGGGGGAGGGGAAGTTTTGCTGTAGTGTAATGACGCTAATTTCTTCGCAACATCTTGTGTACAATGTACACGAAGAAATTCCAAAAGGGGAAAAATGATCAAAAATGTCACAAACTGGAGGTTTAACAGCTCACAGAGCCGAATTATATATTACGAATGGATTGTACCTAGGTGCCTTTGATGTGTCTAAGTGCGTCATATGAATATTTTTATTTCACATCGATCGAAAAATATTTATCGGCCACTTATCGTATAGATTTTGAACAGATTGCAAAATGTACGTCTGAGATAACTTTATCTATTTCCAGATATCGATTGGCGCAATCGTTATGTAAAAATTTATAGCCCACCCATTTCTTTCAGAGGTAAATAGTGATTTCAAACTTTGTTTACTCCGTATCCGACATTTTAATGCATCTGTAAAATTATTATAGAATCATCAGTTTCAATCGCCTCTGTTTACTTAAAACTTCCAAAAAAGTTCTGGAAAAAGTTTAAACGAATTTCAACCTACTTGTATTTGAATGACTGTAAGAAAGGTGGGTCATGATTCAATTTGGTCGACTGTACCTACTATTCCTTTTTGGTGCAATAACTATAAAAGAAATAATTATGAAATTCATAGAGTATTAGATTATTATTCTTTCCATAAATACTAAGTAAAGCTATCGTATCTCGGAATAGACACAAATAATATCGGGAAAAATTAGAACATTTTCATTGTAACGTTATTCACTTTAGATGACAATTATATGGACATTTTGACTGCTTTTACTATTTGTCTTTAACTGCACATAAGGAGTGCACCAGAAGGTAGTGCATCGCCCTTGCAGCTATAAGGAAACATTTCTATCTATTCCCGTAGGATGCGTTAAAATTATCCGGGGCGGGTGTCCCGCACCATGTAAGGAGCGGCAGAAGACGCGAACAAGAATACTCGACTCCTTCCAGGGATGCAAACATCCTATATTTTACGCGTAATAATTTAATAAAAGTGAAACTCTCACACATTAAAAAAATACAATTCTTTAGCCTGAAAAATACATACGGAATTCCGAACGCAGCAAATCCATACAAATCTACCACACGCATGCGTTATTTTTCCGTTCGGAATTTTCTTACATTATCTATCGATATTCCGTTTCGGAAATACGAGTCAGATTCCATCTGTATGCGGCCACTCTCATAGTGTACTTACTTACTTATTTGTTTAAACCTAGTTGCTGAACTGAAAAAGATACCACAGATTTTTTCCTGAAAAGTAATTCGAGAGAAGGGGCATCGCATAGTTCCTGTTAAAAGTTTTAGTTGGATTTCATGTCGGTGCAATAAAAACATAATAATGGGAAAATCTATGTTCATAAGAATATAAATTAAAATCAATTGTATTATGTGAGCTGATTTGAATAAAGAATTTCAATCATTCATTCATGCAAAATAATCTGACATTAGAATTTTAACAAGACAGTATTCAATTACATGTTTAGTAATAGGTGAAACATGATGTACAAACTATATCTTCTATCTTAGTTACCATGTTTGAAGCAAATAAATAAATAATTATGTTTACTCAACTTGTACACAGCTATTCTATTTTAGTTACTTAAATATTTTACTAATACATTGTGATGAGAAATTTGCCTGTTAGAAGGTGAAGCAAGAGTTTCTAAACTGGTATAAAATATTCAAGAGGAAGACCTTCCACCTGATGGGGGACAAAATATTTAATGAAATGAGTGCTGATTAATTAAAGGTTACTACTACGATGTAGGAATTTGGAAGTCTGCCATCAGTAAACAAAACACTTTGAACGGCTTTATGAGTGTTTACGTTGGTATTACTACATTAATATGCATTTTTGTATTGTTGCCGTTTTTTGATACTAAACACGACAACAAGAGAGATGAGATTATCTAACGATAACAATTATAATTTTTCGTTGCAAGTAAAAGCATAATCTATACAATTATTAACGACCTCTGTGGTCGAGTGGTTTGTACACCGGTTTTCAAGGTGTCGCCATCTCTGAGGCCCCGGGTTGGATCCCCGGCTGGGTCAAATTAGAAAACGATTTTTTCTATATTGGCTCAGGTCTGGGTGATGGTGATACCACCGTTGTCTCCGATTTCCATAACACAAGTGCTTTAGCTACTTACTTTGGAATCGGAGTGATGTATGTGATGTTGTCAAATATTTATTTATTTCTATATTGGCTCAGGTCTGGGTGTCTGTAGTGCCACCGTTGTCTCTGATTTCGATAACACATGTGCTTTAGCTACTTAATTTAGAATCAGAGCAATGTTTGTGATGTTGTCTTTTTTTTACATTATTCTCAGTCCAATAACTAATAATGTAAAGTAAACAACCCTAGTTACCTAAGTCGTTTCTTTGAAATGATATTATGGAAGTAATTCAAACGTGAAAGTTATTGGATGTAAATGTATACCCCTAATGCCGAATATGGTAGATAGGGACCATCAAACTAAACAACTTTTACTATGGAACCAATTGTAGTCACGAAAAAAAAATCAGCTGTTTAATACATTTTGATATTTCCATAATTATTTTTTGTATGAAACAGCTGATTTTTTTTCGCGATTTCTAAGTTGGTCCCATAGTAAAAGTTGTTCAGTTTGATGGTCCCTATCTACCATATTCGGCATTAGGGGTACTTTTGTAACACCTTGTATAAGCATAGCAGGTTGGTAGAGTAGAGAAATCATTATTGATTATGTCTTCGTAGAGAGAACGTATTTGAAGCGCCCAAGTCGGTAACTTTCAGTCGCGGTAAAGATACAATTACCGTATTTCAGTTCCCAACAACAAATAATAACAATATTTTATTAGAAAATATAAGTATGTTTATTGTTTTTGTAAATATGGACGGTTTCTATGACAGCACTCTTTCTTTTTATTTTTCAACAAAATAAATTAACGTTATAAATTAAAAGCTGCAGAAATTCCAAATAAGCCTTTTTAAAAATTATTATGAGTAAACTTTAGAATATTGTTCTTGCTATAGCCCTCGTGCTCGTATAATTATAAGGAAAAAGTAAATTAGATAAAAAGAAGTTAAGTAATTTATTTTTATATTAGTACTTATAAGAAAACAATTTAGAGGCTTTCTTTTGGACATCATAATAGAGTATGTTTGTTTTTATAGTATTTAAGTGGTATTTTCAAAACTTTCTTCATGTGATAGCCCTGGTGCATCATAACCAATGCAAATAAAGTTACGGGGCCACCGCGACGCAGGCGCAACAGAGCACCATCGAGAGGGACTCTTTTTAGACAGTCCCGCGACAGAAATGCACTGTCGTGGCACTGTTGCCACGCAGATCTGCGGCTACGCGCGAAAATAGACTAGATCACCCGTCTAACTGTGCAATAAAACTAATACAAATCACCCTTTGCTTGTAAAAGAACTAAATACATGCTGGCTGTATAATTTTCTAATCTCTTAGTTTATGTAAATACATTTTTTTTCCAGTTTTTCTCATCCCATCGCGCTTCATTCCGTGAAAATAGTTTTCCAATAATAATATTATTATCCAACTTAAAGCACCCGTGATTCACTTCCAAGGTCTTTATTGATCCATTGATTTGAGCGAGTAAAATTATTAGTTCTTTATATGGAACCCACTCCTTATAATTTCCGAGCGCCATATGACCAGAGTCACACATAAAATAACATTGTGAATTGTTCCGAGTACAGAAATAGCACAATATCGAGTCATATCGAGTATAGCGAATATACTGGCTTATTATTTACAAGGCCGAACACAACATTTGAAACAGTCACATTATGTTTTCATATTTTGACGTTTCTAAGGGAAATTAGGGAAAAATATAATTTAAATTCTCGGCAATTTGCCCACAGAATTTTGAGGGCGTCATTCGCCGGAAATCATCTGGCTAGTTGTTTTTGTATTGATATTTTGTTATTTAATTTCAAGGACGTTTCAAATATTTTTACGTTACGTGATAGCAAAGGATAGAAATTAGGTTCTAGTTTAGATTTTTATGGGAGCTAGATATACTCGTACTTACATGCCTGCATAGTGAACAATAGCAACAACCGGTCGTTTCGCGCATAATTTCATATTAGTTTCCGACCTAAACTGTAATCACACGGTTGAGTGTGTTTAGTCACCGATAAGCATAATTGGATAGCTTTAAGATCTTTGCACACATACACTACACCCTAATCCGTTGGCTTAAGAATCTTATTATAGCTTCAAAACTTATATAGTTACTGTAAATTGTAATAAATATTAATAACGATAACTTTTATTTACTATTATCAGAGATACAAGATTCGCGAATTCCCAAAAGAAAAATATATTATCTTATGTAAAAATCATTTTACCCTGACACAACGTCACAGTCTCAGCTAAAACAAAAAGAGATTCAAACGAACGAAAGAATTGTGCTATAACAAGCGATAGTGGCTCCCTCTCTCAATCTCATTAATTTTATTGACGCGAGCGCAAGGGCATTCATTGCTCACTTTATTGAGAGTGCACTTCGTTCTCGTTTTACTACTTCTCTATAATAAGCATTTTCAATCATGTCACAGTCACAGAGTCAATTTGTACAATCGCGTTGGGCATAAAAGACGGTCGTCACGCCCTGTGGCTTTCCCACGATGTCAATATGATACAAATTGATGTGCAGAAATGGAACTCAATTAGCAATTACTTTGCTGATACTGTAAATCATTTGAATGTTAACTGGTTGACCGGCTTGATTGTTAACCTGAGATTTATCAGTTGTAGTAGGAGCCATCGATATGATGGACTTTTATTGTGAAACTGGTGGACCCTGTGAACTTCGAACCTTCGAACAGTTTATTTGATTATCAATTTCACCTTGAGGAGTTTAAAATATTGAAAACCAGCGCCATCTATTTAATTAGTTAGCTAGTTAAAACAAAGCAGCTGAATATAAAAACGGAAGCAACACTACGTATGCTTTATTTCAGCGAGTGCTTTCTGACAACCTCTTTATCAAAAGATATCCGAAATGGCGATTCCCATAAAAAATAACCAATGTTGAAAAGGCTGAAGAAGAAGAAGAAGAATAAATCCTAAGTGGTGGTTATTAAACTTTTCAATCGACATCTGCTATTATTAATGTCCGCGCTGCTGGGGCGCAGGCCTTCCTTATGGGTGGATAAGGAGGATGGGCTAACCCACCAGGCGGGTCCATGGCGGATTGGTGGGCGTTAACGACTGCAAATGCAGCCGGGACCAACGGCTTAACGTGCCTTCCGAAGCATGGAGGAATTCGAGATAAAAAATCCTTTTTACTAAAGAAACCTTACCATCCTCAATCAGTCCCATGCAATAAAAATAATGATTTCCTGACCATCATCGGTTGGCCAGTCCAATCAAAAATTCAATTAAACGCTTGTTAAATCAATGAATCGTAATCGCAATTAATTAATTACTGACTAATTACCGATTGACTGTTGACCCAACACGCTCAACCCCTTCGAGTTTATCAAACGAGAAAATATAAATAAAACATTAAGCGTATTGAGATAAAATATGTAGGTAAACCGCAATTTGGCTTTGTTTTAAGATGCACCTCATGCCTTTTAGAAATAATAATAAGCTAAGCCAAATCATGAAAAGTGTCCGAAAATTTCGAGGTTTTCCGAGAACCACGCAGTAAACACATTGTCTTTCGAAGCTGCAAACTGCAAGCATTACTGACAATGAAAATATACATACACTACCTACGCGACTACTGGGAAGTATTGGTATTTATTTATCTATCCTGGCATGTTAGTAAGTATCAGGGCGAAGGTACCAAACAAGCTGATTCCCACCGGCTTACCTTTTAGGAATCTCACCACACTGATCCACAAGGTATGCAGATCATAACAATTCTGTGCAACGGCTTACCTTTGCCATAATTTCACCCCTCGCCACCTGGTAGGTATACAACATTCTGACACTACCTACGATTATTAAACTTTTGGGACCTAACCGAATTCTAGAGCCGAAAAGCAAGAAAATGTTTATTATGTTAACACACTTATCACACAAAACATTAAAAAATAAGCTTCATAATTCATTATGAACTTAAAATGAAACACTTGTTAATGAGGTAGACAGGCCTCATTGTTGAGATCCAGAAGAGCATTCCTTCATTCATTCAGCAGACAGTAAAATCTTCCATAACAAACATCAGGCAGCTTATGAGTCATAAATAAGCGGCGATTTTCGCCGTTCACAATGAGTCGCTGTTGCGTAACCAAAATGGCGGACACAATGCGATCATAAAGTTTGTAATGTTTGTTACATTAGGTTCTTACTGGGGATTATCTCGCATGTGCATTTTTTCATGTGTTGCATCCATACAGTATTGGATGGTTTGGTATGCATGCTAGAGGTAGAAAATAAGGTTCTAATATACCTACGTAGGTTATTGTTTACTTAAATGAATTTGAACAGCAATAACTTGTTAATTTTTTTTAATGTAGATTTATGAATCCCAGGTTACGTTGGTTGGGCGACGCCATTGCGGAAAAGCCCAATCAATTGATTCATACGGATAGTTAAAGGTGTCGAACACTAATGGGATAATGTTCAGCACTGTATCATTTCAGTTTTTGGGTTTTAAATTCCATTTTATTTTGTTTTTTATCTAGATATCTGACAATGATTAAGGATTAAGATTTTTACAGTATGTTAAACAGACTTGTCTGCCTCAATGTCCGGTATGATGTTTTAGGGCTGGCACTTCTCTAATTAAAATGACTTCTTGGACGTTTATTATACTAAACTATTGACAGACATAGATGACAAATCAATGATTCATTAGTACAGAAACAAACATACAACAAAGTATTCGTTAGAATGATGATACATGATAAAAATGTAACTAATTATTATTATTGGAAATATAGATAACACACAGTTGACATGACTCTATTAGGTACCTATGTTAAATAATTTCAACATTCAACTATTGTCAGCATGCAAAAACGAACAAGGAATTCAAATTACTTTTTATTCCTCTTTAGCGGAATACTAAAAAATGACAACCTTGACTGAGTCAGTCAAATTCGCAGCTTCCGGAGGTGTCTGGGCTTGGTGGTGATTCACTAACTAGGTAGGTAGGTAGCCAAAGAGCAAATCTCTGATGGGCTGGTAAGTTTGATGTAATTGAGTGCAATCAAAACATGTAGGTACGACGATATTTGGGTGCACCACCACCAGTATTTCGCAGAGTTGGATCTTAATTCTGTTTATTGGCAGACAGAGATTACGGAGGGAAGACATAAGACTGCATTTGTTACTTCCACAGGGTTGTATGAGTTCAACGTGGTTCCGTTTGGGTTAGCTACACTACAAGTCAAGCTGTTTTTCATTCAACTTAATTATAATGGATAAGGTTTATATTATGTTAAACGCCCCCCGCCATTGCTGGCTGGAGTTAATTCAAATTATTCATTTAAAAAAATGATGATTTGATTCGAAAAGGAGCATGCCGTGCCAAGGCATGGATGGTCACTGATATTGATTTTTGGAATGAAAAATGTGTAAAAAAGCCAATAGCAAATCCCTAATATTGATTGAGGAATCCCTAATATTTGGGGGCGTTTACCCCATCATTATAGTACTTAATGATTCTTTTCCATGTTCATCACAATATTCATTACAGAGGCACAATTTCAAATAGCTGCTCAATCTATACCAAGCACAAGTTCGATCGTGTATGGAGTAGGTTACTGCTATCATCTTTGAGATGGCTCCGCCAAATACAAGCTCCAGATGCTTGAATCCATCGAGCGGACGGCCAAGAAGCTCATCGGCTACGACAATCTTTTCTGTAATAAACTCAAAAGCCTCGAGTATAGACGCAAGGTTGCAAGCTTATCAGTTTTTTTATCGGCTACATTTCGGAGAGTGCGCGGCAGAAATGCACAACCTAATTCCGCCATCTCCCTTCTTCCATCAGACAACCAGGACGTAGGACTCAGCGCCACCGTTTTCTGGTGGATATTCCAAAAACTCGCACTAAGCATTTTGGTTAGAATTTTATCACCCGTACCGCTAAAGAGTGTAACTCCTTGCCTGAGTCGTGTTTTCTGGTAATTAGTGAATAGGTTACTTCTAGGCAAGCGCGTTTCATCTTCATCATAGTTCGCATCATCGCTTAGCATCAGGCGTGATGGCGAGCTCGCGCTTGCCTATCTACCATAAAAAAATATAAGATAAATAACCCTTAACTATCTTTAGTTTTTAAAGCGGTGCAGCAGTGCTCGCTGCTCGCCCGTATTGGTTCAGCGAATATTGTATTGTACCTACTTTATTATCACCATTTGATCTAATTAAGCCCGTTCTCGACGCAGCCCGCATGGTTTCTCAAGAACACAGTGTTAAATTAAACTGTGTGACTTGTCCTTAAACACATTGTTTATTTATGACTATAAAGATAAAGTTATGCCTCCTTAGTTAGTTTAGAATTAACTTATAGCAATTACATATACAAGGTGTTACAAAAATACCCCTAATGCCGAATATGGTAGATAGGGACCATCAAACTGAACAACTTTTAATATGGGACCAACTCCGAAATCGCGAA
Organism: Catoptria pinella; assembly: GCA_963556745.1. NCBI lineage: Eukaryota > Metazoa > Arthropoda > Insecta > Lepidoptera > Crambidae > Catoptria > Catoptria pinella. The sequence goes on from OY750761.1 coordinate 13,351,145, forward strand.
AAAAAAAATCAGCTGTTTCAAACATTTTGATATTTTCGATTTTAATTTTTGTATGAAACAGCTGATTTTTTTTTCGCGATTTCAGAGTTGGTCCTATAGTAATATACCATATTCAGCATTAGGGGTATTTTTGTAACACCTTGTATATCTAAAATGCAGCTCTAAAACTGAGTTTGTGAAAGGTGATTAAGTACATTAATGATTAATCCCATCTGAAATTAGACTTTAAATGATACCTTAAAATCTTTTATGTTGATGCAAATTCCATAGTAACTTAATTTTATGTGATGGACTCGTAAAATGTTACTTTTGGTGTTTCTAGTTGGTCAAGAAAACCGTTTTTCAATTTCATCATTCGGCTTAGAGATATCCCCTCTGGATGAGAGCCAATCGTCGTGCCCCTAGAATAACCGGATGGATAGTTCCCGAATAGAACACCGCATCGTACCTATAAACAACATTGTTGTATGTAACTATATGCCGCGGAACAACTTTTGATTTTTATCTGTTAGAAAACTAGGAAAAGTAGCCATTGCAATATTTGCAAATCTTCTGCTATCATCTTACAGTCGAACACAAGCTGATAAGTGATAGCTGGTGAAAGAAATCACGAATACTATACTAAAAGTTTACGTGAGCGATTTTCAACACGGATATCAAAATAACTATCCCTAACATAGTCAAATACTTAGGTCTTTCTTCATCTTTCTATCAGCTCTATGAAGAGGTCCAACAATTTTACGTACTGTTTTTTTTTAAATGCTTGGTTAAAAGAAGTAATTCCTATTTCATTTTCGTATGTGGTACTACCAACACAACATGCCCTATACAAAATCTACCTACCTATATCAGATTGCGGTAGGTCGCTATCGACCGCGAGTCCGGGAGAACATTGCGTAACAACAGCTGCGGTAAGGAATAACCTTTATGGAGCTAGTTTACATAATATTTATTTTTAAGGTACGTAAGTATATTTTAATCTCGCCTTTGTAAGAACTGATGCTATGAAAATCAGTAACAATAATGATGGTACCACAACCACCCAGATCCGAGAAGATATAGCGGCCAAAGGGAGAATTGGACTGTGTTTTTTAATTGACCACCCCTGAAAACGAACATTTTACAAATGTCGATGCCACTCTTAGACATTTTTCACATTGTGTTTGGCACTCTACTATAAACTCGAGACAACAGCGATGTAATAACTACACATACAACAGGGTTGTGAACAATGTTCTTACTTCTTTGGTGACCGTTCATTCTCTCCTCTTCTGTAAGGACAATTTGCTTCTCCATGAGACTAAGCGTAAGTAGGTATAGGTATCTTCACACAACAGATAATCGATAGAAAAAAATAATGTTTATTCAAATAGACTCACTAAAGTAGTACTTTTGGATTGTCCAGTTTTTAACCTACCATCTGCCCAATATATCATCGCATTGCAAGAGTCCTATGAAAAGTTGGCCTTACAAATGAATAGAGAAAGTGTTCGATTCGTCATAAGGTTAGATATGTGCTAATTCAAAGTCAATCAGGAAAACCTAGCGTTACTTAAACTGAAAGTATACGTTGTGAGTTGAGCTCAGTTTAGTTTGAAGCTGAAAAATACAAACCAGCTGGTAGCTGAAGGTCGGCTTATCGAGCGGCGCGAGGGTTGCATAACAGCCACCTCCCACCCTACCCCACTTCGCATACCCAACTACTTATTGAAATTTAAGGAATTAGGCATTTCAACTTAGAGCTGAAATTGGTCCGCTAAATCAAGAGGAAATTCTATGTTAACGATTCAAAGTACGTAGAAAATGCCGATTATCATCGCGATTCTAGGTAGAAGGTCAATCAAAAAGACTTGGTTTGGAAAGCCGTTTTATAAATAATAGTAGATACTAGCGGTTGTGCTTAGTTAGATCACAATATCTGTCTAAATCATTGAAAGGTAACCATCAATCAGGAGACACATACATAAAAGCCGAGAAGAGCTCGGCGGTGCAGTTGTCTAACGTCTGGCCCTGCGATTGCGGAGGTTAAGCAACTTTCGCAAGGGACGGTTATGGGGTTTGTGACCAAAAATTTATTATCTCGAATTTCTCTCCGTACTTCGGAAGGCACGTTAAGCCGTTGGTACCACCAATCCGCATTAGGCCTGCGCTGTGGGTTATGTCCACTTAAGGCCTATCCTCCTTATCCACCCATAAGAAAGGCATGTGCTCCAACAGTGGGGACATTAAAAATGGCTGATGTCGAACATAAAAGATTGGTTCGAGCTGAATCATACATAAACATCAAAATCCGCATTAGATCCACATGATGAGTTCCATTGGTAGTTCTATGGTTTTAGCAGTTGAGACAGTAATGGGATGATGTTGATGAAATAGTTGGAATAAAGCTGATGTCCACAGATCGGTATAACTATTAAAATACAATAGTTACAACGATTCCATAGAAACAAAGAGCACAGTAGAATCATCTATAGGAACTTAGTACAGTTGGTTGGGAAAGGTCATCGTATCGAGCGACGCGAGGCGTTGCATAACTTTCACCCAGCGCCGACCGGTGGGTGGAATAGCTACCCCCACGGGTTTACTAGTTATTTTGGGAAATATCATGGCATTTATTGCCATTTTAGTATCTAATGGTCTACTCCATTGAACTTTACTACCATGAAAACCTGTGTAGGACAATTGGTAATATTCTTCCCTGTGTAGGGCAGTTGAAGATGTTTTCTTTGTCCTTGTTTTGAATAAGGATTCATGCAGGCATGCTCCGTATCTTCACGTTAACAAACAACTGTGTTATTGCCTATGAAAAACTTTCTCTATTTTCAAGCCAGATGGTCTTTGCCGGTCTGCAGAAAGTAAAGAAAGATATTGAGATGAAAGTTCAAACTTGGTATACCTAAAAATAAATAAATATCGGTGAAAATTATTTAATCAATTCAGACACGAATGCCTGTTTATCGATTCCACCACGAACTGTAGGTAAAGTTACTACCTACTCACATTCAATAGAGGAGTTATGTCAAAAACCATTTCCGGTACCAACCAAATTCGTGCTCCAAGGTCGGAGCAGTTTTCCGGTCGGAAAAACATCCGCCTGCCGCATTGGCACCCCCAGTGGGGGTGGCTCGGTGGCTGATGGCGTTACGCAACGCTCCCGGCATGACCTAGATTTAGCGTGAGAGCGAACTGAGACCTAGGGTTGCTATATTTTTTAACTTATGATCCATACTAATATTATAAATGTGAAAGTAACTTTGTCCGTTACCAATTCATGCCTGAACCACTGCACCGATTTTAGTAAGAACAAAGATAGAACCTTGGGCTTTTATGTTAACTTTAGTTGCGAAAATGAATGAGTGGGGTGGAAAACAGTTTGTATGGGACCTGGATCAGGACAGAAGGGGACAGACGGGGACGAAGTAAAGAAAGAAAGAAAGAAAGAAAGAAAGAAAGAAAGAAAGAAAGAAAGAAAGAAAGAAAGAAAGAAAGAAAGAAAGAAAGAAAGAAAGAAAGAAAGAAAGAAAGAAAGAAAGAAAGAAAGAAATACATTTATTTGACACAGACATGAGAAAAAATAAGATACATGCTGCAGGTACATTAGTGAATTTAAAAAAATAATAATTAAAAGATGAGTCTAAAACATAACATATAAGTAAAAACGGATTTCACGGCTGCGCCAAACTTGGAAGCCAATTCAGCATGTGTCGGGTTGATGAGACCCGACGCTGATTTTCAATTGGCACCTGTTTGTTTTTGACAGCTGAATGTCACAAACGAAAACAGCACACACTCCCATTCAAAAAATATGTGCATTTAATAAAATAATTGTAAAATTATAAGTATAGATAAGTAAAATTAAGTCATGGGCAGCCGCTAGTTATTTGACAATATCTATGGTTTTGCCTGGTTTGATCTCCTTTGGCATTGATGATGGAGCAGTTCTATTCCTTGCATTATTTAGAGATGACAAATAGAGAGAATGCAGCTTGCAAATGATCGATCAACATCATAAGGTTCCATAAAAATTACAGACATTAAAATTTTGTTATTATTCAAAACAATAATATGATCCTCTGAGGATCTATGGTAATCTTTCATCAAGATTTGAACCATTTAATATTTCAACAATGATACATTCACAAAGATTTACAAAACGAGTGTTTTGTAAATCCAATGACAATTTACAAATTTACATGATTCTTAATTTTTCACCGTCTTCCTAAGATTTAAATCAACCAACACTGAGTAAACTTGAAATATGTTTTTTTTTATTTAAGGCAGCCCTAACTCTATTCCCTCTGAGAGCTGACGAGGCTCCGTATGAAGAGGCGGAGCTCTTGCACAAATGAATGCTTTGGGAATGCTTTATTAGTGGATGGTTGCCGCATTTTGTTTAGGGAGCAGGTGTGCTGAAGACATTATGAAAAACACTGAACAAGTGAGTCTGACTCGTGCACCGGTGGCTCGTACTTATAGTAGGTACAGCTCGTGTAATATAACTTGAACTCAACCAGCCCCCTGATTATGTAACTTTGTTGCAATCAACTCTGACAGAAATCGCAGTTACAGGATGTTTTTCATAGTAAGAACCAATGTGACAACTATCTTACTTAAAGCAGCAATGTAACTGCGGTTTCAATCGATTTCAATCGAGAATTGTTAGCAACAGAGTAATCAGCCCCCTGGTGGTGTGGTTACCTACAAAATTGTAAACGACACCCAAGTGGTGTAGTTGACAACACACGACCGAACCGGACACAAACAAAAAGTTGAACAAATCATAACAAGTAGTTTTGCACTTAGATTTTCATGAAGAAAAACAATAAGATCCATACAAATTACTTAAAAAAAACTATTCTACTAACTCAACTTAGATTATTTATTTTAAAGGTAGTTAGAAATAATAAAGTAACACTTACATTAAGTAATTGTAGGCGATTGCAATATACCAGAGAACGAAGATAAACATGGTTTTTAACCTAAAACAATGGTAGGCAAACATTATTATAATAGCGACGATAATTGCATAGAAATTATCTTTCATTTCTAAATAACCAGGGCCCTATTGAATAAACGTGACAATTCAGGTAAATACCTGTCATGACAATTTTATATCCCTTAAGGCTAGTTCTGCCACTTTTTTTATGCAGGAATCTTACAATAATAACAACCTAGAACTATAGTTCCCTACAAAGCACTGTCAAAAATGTGGCAAATATTTTTTTTTATCCTTTAAACGTTACCTAATCGTACCCATAAGATTTTAGTTGCGATTACGTATGAAGGATATAAATCAGAAAACATAGTTTTTTTGTCTCACTTTACATACTCGTAAGCACTCGGTTTCTAAGAGTTATTATTCTAAGGTAGGAATAAAAAGGTATAGAAATCAATGAAAGTCAATGAAAATATTCAAATAAGTATGTAGCTCTATAATAAATTTATAATATTTCGTCGTCTTCTTTCCTTAGTAAAAAAAGTGACATGAAAGTCCGAATACGCAGCATTAACTTGTTTGACTGATTTCAGATTCGGAGGACTCAGTCCAGAGTTCTTTTGTAAAGACTCAGTCTTGAGTTCCCTTAGCCATGACTCAAGTCTTCCTTTAAAAGACTCAAAATTTAATAAAGGCGAGCTGGACTCGGACTCGAGTCTTTAAAAATTACTGAGTCTTCAAAGATAACTCAAGTCTTATATTATAACACGTCAGTAGGGTTATTTACGATTGTCGGAAATTTATTCGAAGCATTCGATTCGAATACGCATCCTCCGATAGATTTGAAAACTGCTATGCACAAATACATTCGACTGGCATTCGATTCACTTTCCGACGGGAAAGCGCAATGCATTTACAAAGTTTGGTATAGCATAAGGTAGAAAATAAGATCTATATCGGAAGACTTTCCGATTCGATTCGGAAAGTTGATTTCCGACAATCGTGAATAACCCAGGAGTCTCTTACAACACTAAAAGGAAGGCTTCCTTTTCTCGCGAACTGAAATAGGGGATCATGAAAGATAAAAGGTTCTTATGGAGTTGGAACACGCACGGACGAAGTTGCTTCTAGCATATAAATTCGTAGTTTACAGTGCTGTCCTATTGGCTTTCCTACTCGCATTATAGTTAAAGAATGGAGAAGGCAAAGAACGACTAAAGCAGAAACTCTATAAAATAGAGTTCTCCCAAAACAAGAAGAACTGAAACTCACTTTTGGCAGAGATCCATTTTTAACATTCTGTATGACCGAAAGTTTGGTTTTCAGTGATAACGGTGATGCGGACTGATATTGGTACCATGTTCATTTTTTTTATATCATTTTCGTTAATTTGGTGATATTAGGACAATATTCATCAGACAGCAGATATTTTTACTTTATTCTATGGCTGACATTAAGACATCACGGCACAGCAATATGACCTCAGAAGAATAATATTAAGTTATTCTTCTGAGAATATGACAGCACCAAGACACACTTCACGTCCGCTGACTATCACAGAGAAAGCACTGACTACGAAAGAGAATGAATACATACCAAATTCACGGGATGGTGGATGGAATACCACAGAGTAATTTATCAACTAAATAAAATGTATGTGAAGAAGGTTTACTTACCCTAATAAATCTATGGTGTTAAATCACTATATTCGATCTCTAGTTAACACAGACTCACATACTGACATAACAAATACTCTAGCAGTAACTAAGAGCTGGGATTCTGACAAAACCTCGGTACAGTCAGTAACGGAAATTCTTGAACATAATTTGGTTCAATTCTTAAGGTTTAATTATTTCCAAATTATTTCCTAATCATGATTAAGTGCCAAAGTTACTGATGGAGATAAATTACTTACAAAATATTTTGTCTTAAATAAACTAGAAAAGTCGCTGAACTTTTTTAGAAATGCATTTTCCGAGCGTGTTGCCCAGGAAAAGAAACCGTAGCTATGAAAAAAGAATGATATTATGCGAATACAATAGTACAATACAAATGCTCATATCTTGTGATTTGCTAAAAAGGCTTACCTTATTTTATCAATATTTACACTTTTCACTCTGTTTATTTGATACTTACGGGAAATCTATTTGGCCGTGGCGACCGCAGTATGGTATGTTGCCATGTTTGAAAACGTAAGTCTTTCCTAAATTGAAAATTTATTTAAATCTTCCCTTTGGCATTTAAAAATGCTAAGATTACAGAATCCCTATAACCATACGTAGTAATTTCGATTTTATTAATAAGCTTCAGTAAATAGATTTAAATCAATAAATACACCACAGTTAAAATAACAATTTATATTTCATATAAAATATAACAGGTATGCTCTTAAAAATATAACTATTAAACTTATAAAAATAAATAAATGTAAGTAATGTATAATATATTATATTTTTTTCTCTCGTGTCTGAATTTGAGCAAACTTTATTAGTTCAAGTGTGTACATAATCAATTAACTATTTATATTGAAAACTATTATTATTTCTTATTTTCTTTCCAAATATCTTTACAGTTGCACAATTTTTTTTTTAACAACAACAAAAGAAATGTGATGCTATTTGACAAGTCTTCACTATTTATAGATATCATATAAAATATTATGTAATAACTACTAAGATGCGAGTAAAAAATGGCTTGGCTTATAGGTACTTATACAAGGTGTTACAAAAATACCCCTAATGCCGAATATGGTATATAGGGACCATCAAACTGAACAACTTTCACTATGGGGCCAACTCTGAAATCGTGAAAAAAAAATCAGTTGTTTCATACATTTTGATATTTTCGATTTTAATTTTTGTATGAAACAGCTGATTTTTTTTGCGATTTCAGAGTTGGTCCCATAGTAAAAGTTGATCAGTTTGATGGTCCCTATATACCATATTCGGCATTAGGGGTAAATTTGTAACACCTTGTATACTTAATATTTTTTCAGACCTAATAATATTTTAACTTGCTTACATTTTTTGTATCAATAAAATATCACATTCTTAATTCATCAACGCCCGAGCGGCCGAATGCGGCCGGACAACGATAGAACATCTATTGTCTCTTTTCCGGGCCTTGACGGGTTAATGGGAATAATAATATTACAATCTTAAATGATATTTAATATTACTGTAAAATGTTGAATGTATAATGTTCATTTTAATCGCTACGTTACGTATAAGGGCCTATCTAAAAGCAGCTGCGTGGTAAATAGTGTTATACGGTATAATACAGAATGTCCCAAAACTTTGCCACACGTGAATTAAATAACTTTTTTGCTACATGTTTAAAAATAAGACAGAACTTGATCAATGTAGCAAATATTATTGGCTTTATTTAAGGCCAAATCAATCGTTTAAAAGTTAAGAATTTTATGGCGAGTGCCGCTTCTCCTTTAGGGTTGCCATATTAAAAATCTAAAATTGCCCTATAAAGCAAAAAAATATATTTATATGCCGTGTTTTAAAGATTTCTTGATAAATATCATACATCCTAGCAATGACAATTGCCGTATTTGTATGGACAGCGTCGTTGCATAATGCCGTAGTTCGAGTCGCATTCTATCGGGATTGCCATAGATTACGGCAATGGGGATCCACATGCAAAGCTAATCGCAGATGGCGCCAGTGGCGACCCGACCGCTATCAATGGTTGTGACTGGGATTGGTTAAATAAGCTAGGGAACAGTTCTTTTTAAATATATTTACATTTTAACTTAAAATATGACATATTTTTTTTTCTGTAGCCCTTCTACATACTACACAATAATTTTTTGAAGATTCGTAAAAATTACCACGCGTTATTGTTTCCGTGATAGGCACACTGAGCAAGTAATCACTATGGGTGACAGGCAGGAAGATACGATGACGTCATCGGACTCCATTCTCTCGTTAGTCTCGTTTGTAAAGGACGCATGGCGTCGACTCGCGGATGCAAACATAATTGTGTTTTAAGCAGATTAATTATTTACAATAACTTTATAAATACTTTTCGTATCGAAGAGAAATAAAAACAGTTGGTTTTTGAATTACGACTTCTATAATGGTATAGGCCAGTCAATATAGGGTAAAAATTAACTTTTTATTTTATTTTTCCCACGTCCATTACGTCAGAAATTACATTTGACATTTGAAACAACTTATCAAATGATTTAAAGACAGTCGCTTGTGGCGCAATTAGTTCCTCAGTAATAATCCCCATTGCCGTATCAAGAACAACACTGGGTCTTACGCTTAGAGCATTTAACCAATGGAGACGGCAAAGGCGGGCGCCCTCTCTGCCAAAGTCATCATCATCAAATCTACAAGAACATGGTGTTTCCTATCATATGGCAGTATTTTATGTAAAATTTGTAGTAAAATTAAAGCCATTACGACAAGTTAACGACAGAAAATACAGAAGGAAGGTAGGAAGGCAGCTGTCTTACAGTACAGACCTGCCTGCACAGCACACTACGACCTTTGTTGTGTGCTATACCGGCCATACCACAAAAGATATTAAAACACTGTTTAATTTAGACACTGTTTAAATGTGACGCCGTCTCTTTCAAATCATACTGTAAAAAAAGTGATAGCGTCACATTTAAACAGTGTTTAAGTTAAACACTTGTTGAACAGTGTTTTAAAATCTTTTGTGGTGAGGCTATAAGTGTTTACATCGGAAAAAATATTTGGAGTTTACAGTGTTGCCGTCTCCATAGGGGGGGCTGTACAACATCAAATACACATTTTTGAACAACAATTTCACACAATATTACTTGATTTATCGGTCCCAAGAAATATACATAAAAAGAAAATTGTAGTACTCAGTTATGTAATTGACAGAAACATAACAGCGAATACTTTTTTCAATAGAAAAAATTCTCTCTGATGTGCCAACCAATAATAAACCTATAATTTCGAAACTATAATTAAAGAAAAACCTTAGCTAGCCCACTAGTTTTGTGACTGATAGTTTAAAAAAAAAGAAATAGTTTATGAGTTATTGACTAAAAACTATAGTATTGTCAATAATTTCGATAATTTTATACTATAAAAATTTCTTCCAGCATTGTACGTCCTCTTAAATGCTCTAAGGCCTTACGTGTATTATCAGTGCGCAAATCCTAGTTGCAGCTGATGCAGGTACAGCTGGCGGCTGGGCATGTCGTCGGCGGGCCGGTTGTAGGGCTGCCACACCGGCTCGCCGATGAAGAACCGCTTCGCCTTTATGAAGTTCTAAGGAAAGAGTAATAAGGATAGAGGTATGATTTTTGATACTGAATGTATTTTTAATAAAAATATATTATACATATATTACGCAGTAAATCTTGAATATGATAGTTTTTTCTGCCTGGGCAGGCAAGCTGTTTGCTTGAGTGCTTGGCCAAGCAGACACATTTGTTTTACTTTTACAATTTCCTATCGGATAATATCGGATATTATCGAATATTTATCGGATATTAAATATTAGTTTTGAATAGTTTCGAAATAACTTCATATCCATACATTTATTCTACCGAAATAATATTATTTCTATATCCATAAACTGATCCGAAATTTAATATCCATAATATCTTTGGCATTCTCTATTGTGGCCTGCCAGCTATCGAGAAGTGGGATCGCAGCATTAATACGACCAATTTCAGGTACTTACATTTGCATCAAGTGTGAACCGGTGGTATATTCCTGCTGGGATGATGATCATATCGCCAACAGACACCTCAATGCGTATCCACTTGTCAGAGCCGTCTCGAACGTCGAAGTAGCCCGACCCATCCAAAACGAACCTGAAAAACAATATTTTTTTCATCAGGAAATGCCAGTTATTTCATGCTGCGAAACACCATGATACCATTTATGAAACACAATTGCCGCCATCTAAAAACTTGCTAGCAGCACCTGGGTTTGCACCGTGCTACGCAGCCAGCCATTTTTAGATAACTTTTTTGTTATTGGATTTAATTTCAAATTCTTGTAAGAATAATCAAGATCTTAAACCACTTTTCATCATACCTGATCTCTTCATCAGTATGCAGGTGTTCAGTGTAGAATGACTTGATTTTCTCTTCATAGTTTGGAAGGCACTCCTTGGAGCACACCATTTCATCTTCATAGGTGTACCCGCGCTCCATCTTCAACTTATCCAGCACTCCATCGATGGTGTATGTTTCCACATTCAACTGGAATCAACGACATTGTTAATTTGATAATAAGATTAAGACATTACAAAATGTTGCTGCATTCCCTACAAGTGCCAAACACAATATTAAAAAAAATGTTTGTACTGTAAATTATATAATTATGTTACTGGATTTTGTATGATAATTTAACAATTACAAATAAGGATAAACAGATTATAATAACTTATAATCTGTTTATCCTTATTTGTCTTATTTAGTAAACAATCTTCACTCTTTATTAAAAAAATAATTATAAAATACAAAAAATGGTTTTCCACACATAGATTACAAAAGAAATTACCAATTATTAGTAACAATTTGATTTAATAGCATATTTTTAAATAGTGATTATAAAAAAGAAAGATGACTACTGTCAAAAGCTGTTTACTAAATAGGACAAGTTAGTAAGGATAAACAGACCGTAGAGTAGACACAAGGTGCACATGACGGCACCTCTGACTATACATGTTGACCTTGAGACCGCCTTTATGCCCTACTTAATAAAAGCTGTTTTCGCAGTTTAACTGTGTAACCTGACGTGCTGTCGAGCGTACTATACCTAAAATTAATGTTAAGGCTGTGTTTCTATTATTTTCCTATCATAAATAATAATAATAAATATTTGACAACATCACATACATTGCTCCGATTCCAAAGTAAGTAGCTAAAGCACTTGTGTTATGGAAATCAGAGAAAACGGTGGTATGACAAACACCCAGACCTGAGCCAATATGGTAAAGTTCGTTTTCTAAATTGACCCAACTAGGGATCAAACCCGGGACCTCAGAGATGGCGACACCTTGAAAACCGGTGTACAAAGCCAGTCGACCACGGAGGTCGTCAAAATATTCATATCATAATTAATAAGTTAACTCTTTTCCTATCATACTTAATAAGAATAGTTAACTCATTAGAGTTTTATCAGTCTTGAGACAAAACAACTTGAGAAATTGAAGATAACAGAGAACACTGAAGGTCAACAAGTTCTGGTGCAAAAAATCCATGTCCCGAAACTTGTGTATGACGGTAATTCATAAAAATGCCGCAAATACTCACGCTGAAGTATTCAACTCCAGTTTTTTTGTACAATTCATCGAGTGATATGAATTCTGGAGGATTCTTGTGGTGCTCCAGACGTTGGTCACTTGTTGTATCATCGTCCATATACCACGCCTTCACCATTGTGGTAAAGAAATAACGAAAGTCAATAGAGAGAAACAGAAAGAGAAATAAAATATCCACACGAAATGTCGAAATTTCAGCAAAATATGAAGAAAACGCACGCACAACAACACTGATTTCTAGTTGAGTCGTTCGTAAATGAATCCTTCAATTGAACTAGTTCACTTATCAACAAGTATATCTCCTTCCTAAGTCTCCTTCACTCGTTCATTGGGTCTTTGATTTTGTTTACAGGAATGTTTAAATTATCCGTATTCCAAAATAGGAAACGAAAACTTTATACTTAATGATATCTAAAGTTCTTTTAGGTTATAAAAACAACTCGATCGTTCTGTGGCTTGGTTGCAACTCAAACGAGCTAAACTAGGAGTGGACGATATACATCGATGTTTTAAAAACACTCGATGTATTGTATCGATACATCGAATCAAACCGATGTATTGTTAATTCTTAAACATCGAGTATACATCGATGTTTTTTTGTTCGATGCATCAAACAGGCAAACCTACTAAAAACATTAATATTTTTTTTATCTTACATCACTCCGCAGTCCCAAGCTAGCCAACATAAAAAAAAACCGTGTTTACACAGGTTTTAAGTGCTAGTATTAATTAGATGTTAGTAGTAGTCTCGTGTTAGTATTAATTAGGTGATTGAAATCCATTGGATTGTTTCAAACTGACTGAACAGCACGTTGGACAAGTAAACAAAGGTAAGTGCGACTTAATAGTTTATGTAAATTAGGTTAAGGTCAGTGTGTGGAAGTCCGGCATACTTTTTTAATATTTAAGTTTAACTGAACTTATTGAACCAGATACGCTTTCTAAAGTGACTTGTGTCATCGAAATTATAGGTAATGTATTAATTTACTTATATTGGTATAAAAATAATATTAATAGCAATAATCTTTAGATTTAAATGATATTTTTTTAATAATAAACTTTTTTATTTTTTTGTATGGAATACATCGATGTATTTTTTGATATATCGATATAACATCGATGCAACTAACCGATGTATTGCATCGAAAAAAACATCGATTTTTTTTTTCAGTGTCCATCACTAAGCTAAACTTTACCCAAACAACTACACCTAAAACGACGGAACGCACACCAGTACTTCATTTAGTACACACTTCACTGAAGGAGAGTAAAGCGGACAGATAGATTACGAACACCACGTGCGGAAACGAGACAGTTGCACGGCTCGGCGGCCAGCGGTCGGTCGGAGTCGGAGTCCGCCCGCACTCAATTTGACTTCAACCCCTATTAGTTTTACATTTTTTTTTATTTTATATAAAACTAGGCAGGCATTTGACCACCATTTTGTTTAAATTAACAGGATGTGGTCTAAGATGTTGCATGCTTGCCCAGGAGATGCCTGTTCACAACGACAAAGTGACACAAATGGACTACTGAAGTACTGAGCCAAGTGAACTAGATGAACTAAATGTGTGATATACTCTCAGAAGAATAACTAACATTTTTCTGAGGATATAATACTTCATCTAGTCCAATTGAACTATATCATTCTTTTCACTTCAGTGAAGTATTTTGCGCATGTCTACTGAAATCCACTGAGCAAGTAATCACCACAGAGTACTTTGGTAATCACTTGCTGAAATCAAAGAGAAGAATGTATCTTCTTCTTCTTTTTTTGTTATGGCAATCTACTTTCCTCTTGGAAGTAATTAATTATTGTATAATTTAAGCTTCTTGATGTAATGTAATGTAATCACTAAATAAATATTATTACAACACAATACAAAAGTAAAGTACTCTTCTTGAATGAAATGACCTCAATAATAAAAATGACCTCGAATGACGGACTTCCGTAAACTTGACGACTGTCAACTGTCTGTCACTGTCACTGTCAGTCAGATAAATGCTTTTTTAATTCGTTCCAAATGTTCTAATAGGCCATTGTCATAGACCATAATGCCAACATGTGATTTTTGGCGCCTTTTAAATGGAAGCGTTTTATACGCGCGTACACATAATACATATACATAATCTAAAGCCAGCAATACTGGTTGGGCCAAATTGGTCAAGTGACGGCAAATACCAACGTATAGATAGCCTATTTGTCTTAACTCTTGCCTTGCCATTGCTTGTCGTCGCTCGCTTAGTTGGCCGAGCAACGTGTATAGAGTTAATTTGGCGTGGCTTGTCATAACTCGCGCCATAGACTTATTTATACGTACGATCGCGCTCGCTCTCCACCACTTATCTCATTTCGGAACGGTGTCGGATTTTCTGCACAAATCAAAGGCTGCTATTATAGATTGTATTTTTCACATTTCAAATAAATAAAAGCCATCATTGCAAGTAAAAATAGATTTAATACAATTTAATAAATCTAAGGTACTACAACACTTTATCTGTTTCACAAAACAAAAATACATTACTTAGGTAATTTTTTCTTACTCAAAATTGGGGGGGTTTTCACTTTTGACTACACACATCGACTTTCCTAGCACCTTAATTTTCCGAAAACAAAAAATATTTATGTAGGTATTTACTACATGACAATATGGCCACTTCTCTTAATCAATTAAGTACCACATTCTATGCTAATGATAATAAAAATATTGTGAATGCATCACACACAGTTTCGTTGGATGGATTTCAGTGGCTTCACTTGTTTAAGCCAGTTACATACACTAACTTTTTTTATAAGGGCCGCCAGTCACCGAACTGTGTGGATGCATTTAAGGTAATGTATTGACTATTAACTTTGAATTACTCTTAAGGGACAGTTAACACTTTCATTACAAGGCAAATATTAAAAATAAAGGTAAAATAATATTAAATCCTAACATGAATACTTATTAAAAAGTTTTGTCGTGCTGTTAGTATAATTTTAGCTAAAACAATCGCCTGAATTCAACCAAAGCAGAGAATAATACTTTTTATCTTAACAGAAACGTTTTGAACTACCTCAAAATAGTACCATATGGCTGAGAAATTTAATATGCGTTTAATATTAATATTAAACGCAGTTAGAAGTCCAGCAGGCCTAGTATGACAACCACGACAAAATTTCGTCAACACTTTTCGCACGTTAGCGGAATGTCTGTCCCACTCACACCGCACTGATGTGAGCGGGACAGGCATCACGAGATTAGCGTCGACATGTAGCTGTCATATGCTAGGCCATAACAATGCTATACATAAACTACATAACCGAATTCAGGTAATGTAATAGCGCAATTTGATGAAAGTAAATTCTTGAACTGCCAAATCTTATTTGGTTTGTAAAAATTGCGTGTTATCATTACTTTGCTTACAGTTAATAGTTTATCTACATATTTTGATATGACCGCTTAGTACATAATATCGAAGCCAGATTTATGAAAAATCAGTAAAAATGTAAAGCAATGGAATAGTGGGAATAGTGTATCACTTTGATAGTCAAATCAACATCAGCCATTTATAATGTCCCCACTGCTGGGGCACAGGCACCAGGGCCCTATTTCACAGACGTGACAATTTGTAAATGACAATGACAATTTGGTATCCATGGCATCAGCTAATTTGAAACTATACTGAAAAAAAATACTGATCGAACTACTCACAGACACAGCAACGTACATCAAATTGTTATGTAATTTTACATTTGTGAAATAGGAGCCAGGCCTTCCTTATGGGTGGATAAGGATGGGCCATAACCCACCCACGCAGGCCCAATGCGGATTGGTGGTTGTTAACGACTGCAAGTGCAGCCGGGACCAGCGGCTTAACGTGCCTTTCGAAGCACATAGGAACTCGAGATACATAATAAATTTTTGGTCACCCATTCCATGACCGACCCTTGCGAAAGTTGCTTAACCTACGCAATCGCGGGGCCAGCTCATAGCAGGCACCGAGCTCCCTAATAAATAGTCAAATACACCAACCGATTAAAAATAAAAAAATAAAAATTCACAATAATACTTTCACTAAATTATTATAACATATTAAAAAAGCAATAGTAAAAAAAAAGATTAGAAATAATAGGCGTCTAATAATATTTAAACAAACACAACTCATTTTAATTCAAGTCATAAATGCAACAAATTATTATAAAAAGAAAATAGGTATATATTGATTGGAATTGGACGGAAATCGAAATCACAAAGATCGAAGACCAAAATTTTGATAACATTAAATGTTTAATAAAAATGAAAACACAAAACTATTATGCCTCTATTAGACTGTTAATAACGAAACGACTTAAGTTATTGAAATAGTGCAAAGAGGTAATTTCATTTTAACGAGGAATAGTATATTACAGACAATAAAAGCTAAAATGTTGGTTGATGAAATGCAATAAAACGTTGAATTTCATAATTCTACAGATATATTGCAGTGCATAAACTCGCAGCAACTTAGTTTACAAAACGGTTTTTTTAAGAAAACAAAAACAGCCGTAAGTAGTAGAAACAATTGAATATTAAGAACAAAGTTTTAGATAAACTAAGTATTGATATATTGAGATCACATCATTATCCCTAATTATCAATAATTTTACTGGTATTTTAACGAATACTGTGAAAGTAATTCACAGTTTATTTTCACACAAAACAGTGAACCAGGCTGACAAACTTAAGTGCAAATTAAAATAATAATGTTACCTAACTAAAAATTATCACAACAATTATGTATTTACAAGTTCGTGTATTAAAATAATGTTAATTATATTCAATGATAAATTAGTAATTACATTAAAATCTACTTTTAAAATATTTATTCGTCTTTATAACTAGATATCTTACTTTTTATCTGCATTTTTATCTGCGTTTTTAAAAATACTCGTTGGTATTTTACTAACATTCTCAATAAACATAAAAACTTAAAAATAGTGTATTCTAACATAGACAATTTCAAATGAATTAGGAAAAGTTTTATATATGTACTGACGAAGATGTCTCAGTTAATGCATATGTAAGAGAGAAGATAACTTCAAAAAAGTATGTAGGTACGTACCTACACTACCTACCTATGATTTAACTATTTGCGAACATCACGAAAATCACGAATTATTGGAAAATTAAATAGTTATAAGAAAGTTTATTGAAAAATAGTCCATAAAACAGTAATCACATCACAAATGTAGCAAAACATAAAATAAATATTCCCATAATAAAGCATCCCATGTCTAGTGTATTAGTAAATAATCATAAATATTAATTGGTAAATAATATCATTGGTATTAATAAAATTTTAAAATCATGTAAGTCGATTAATTACATAATAAAAATATGGGCCACATTCTTCCAATCTCATGGGTTCTTATTAAATAAGTAAAGATATATTAATTTAGTCACATAAATTCCTCACACTAGTTAAAAGTCAACATTGAGAGTCTTGAAAGTCATTCTAACACTTGTACCTACACGAATTATTTGGTAAAGGGTTTTAGTATGCCGAAATAAGTATTTAATACTTAAAAAAGCAAGATGAGACCTAAATAATAACCTTTTTAAGGCGAGGCCAGTTCACGATCTGATGAAAAGATTATTTTTTGAGCTTCCAGTGTGAATTCTACTTCCCAAAAATAACTGTAGACTGAAAAAGAAACGAAGAAACACAATAACCGAACAGAATATTGAAAAATGGCTTGGTAACTCTGTAAAAAAATCCTAAATAACACCATAAAAATAAACATTCAATTGTCAGATTTAGTAATTTACAGCGACAGTGATATGTTTTTTTATGAATAAGGATAGCTCACAATAACCGAGTAGATTTTTAAAAAATGATCAAGTATTCCAGAAATCAATAAAAATGTACTAAATTTCGTCTTTCTGGCGAAGCGACAATTAAAGTTATGCAATAATCAACCCTATTCTAAAGAGATAGTGAAAGAGTAGATTTCGTGAACTGCTTTGCCTTAACCACAACGCATTCACCTGATATGGCTTTAGGTCGAAGGGCACTTACTTCACCCTGACTCCTCAACTAACAGTAGGAAAGGAACACGACAATGTCAATATTGTAACTATAGCGACAAACTTAAGCAGATATCAGGTGATACCATTCGAAGAGGACATTGAAAAATGAATATTTTACTAATTTTACTTAGAGTATTGTACTAAGCACTTCATTTGATTGTTTTCGTGTGTCGGACAGAACTGCCAAAGGTCGTAGTTAATTTCGCGTTTTATAGTGGCCCATGGAGACTACTTATTTAGATTGAACTGTTAATGCCAATTAGTTTTCATCGAATGAAAAGGCCTAAGCTTTTAACGTGAATCGAGATTTAAATGGTGAAGGTTCAGTTTGCGTGAGCAACTTTTAGCTCCTTTTAGAAATTTGGAAGTCTCATTTATCCTGTTTCGGCATTCCCTTTACCAAAATTTCCCGACGTTTTTGTTGAGTTTCTTTAGCAATTACAACAAATGCGTTAGTAAAGGATCAATATTATAATGGGATTGTTTGAGATATTACTTGTTTTCCGTATGAATGCACTACATAAAGACGAATAATCAAAACCAAAAATGGTTGCCACTTTTTACAATAGACATTTTCACACCGCATAATATCATTTAGGCGACGCAAAAATTTCCGCTTCATCGGGCTCACACCATTAATTTTACTGATGCTGTCCTATTAAAAGCTTTATCGTTCGCGAAATTCAGTATCTTTGGTATTATTTGTTGTACATCATTTAAGGTCGCATTTGCCGTGATTGCTCCTCAACCGTCTCTACCTAGACAAGAAACGAGTCTAAACACAGATACTAATGAGCTCAAACACTTAGGACACGTTTCACAGTTTGGTGTGTTTCACCGTGTCCGTCCAGTAGTTCTGAATGGTCATCGCCTCCAAGGAGTTGAGGAACGAGTCGTTGTCCAAACTGTACATCTCCTCGGAATTGTCCTGGAATGTTAATAGGGTCCGATTATTCATAAGTATGATTCAAGTTATCATTTCTGCCGAAAGCAGTAATATTAATACAGATTGTATTGCTTCCACATCAAAATTTCATCGTATTGATGAATGGAAACAACTTTTTGTACGATTCGAAGATAAAGCTTAAAAGCTATGAAGAGGTTACAAAAAACATGAATACTGCTATTAAACAATCTGAAAATACAGTCCTATCAGTCTTAAAGCTAGCTGTATAATGCTATCAATTTCATTTCATAATTCGGAACTAAATTGACTCAGTTTAATTACTAATGGAAATAATTGAAGTATAATAATATCTTTATATTTACCCTTATAGTGCTGTCGTCAAGATACCCGCTGGAGTCGGGGTTGGAGCATTTGTCGTTCAGCGTCTGTGGCTTATTCAGGTATCGCCGCCTGTACAGCACGAAGGCCGTGCTTCCAGCCAACGCAGCCAACACCAGCGCCGCGAACGAAATCCCAGCAATCGCACCCATATCCATGTCCCCATCTCCAGGATCTATCACCCTTCTAGAAGATTCCACGTTAGGCGGTATTCGCGTCTGCAGGAAAGACGTCTCAAGAGACAACGGCTTCTCAGTCACGATTCTGCTCTCTGAAACCCCTTCTACACCACCTCCATCTTTGACGAAATCAGGTCTAGTCAGATTGGGCTTTTTGGACACAAACGTAGTGTTTTGCGTTTCAGTGACATTAGCAATTTGTACTACCGTTGTGTTAGTCACTGTTGCGTTTGTATCTTTTGTTGTATTAGTAATTTCTGTAGTGTTAGCAGGGATCCATTGTATAGCAGGGTGTACAAGTTCTTGTGTTGTGTTATCTGTGGTGGTGCTTATAGTAGTAGTGGTAGATGTTCTTTCTGTTTCTATGTCTGTGTGATTGACAGTGATGTTTGTTATGGCCCTGGGAGTGGTCGCTGGTGGTGTCTTCGTGAAGTACATGGCCCGTGGTTGCCGTTCTGGCGGCTTTTGTTCTTCTACGTCAGTGGTAATGTGTTGCAATTCTTCTGATTGGGGCGCAGCTTGAGTATTTCCACTGCTCTCTGTAAAGAAAAATATAGTAAAAAGTTTATACCGGCTTTTGTTCGCTAAGTATATAGTACTTCGTAGTGTACTTTTGATCTCAAGGTAACATAATTTTAGTTCACAGTTAAGCCAATTTAGGATTACCTAGGTCGTAAAGGTTTGTAGACCATATTAAACATTATATGGTAAGCCATATAATGTTTAATTCGATGAGTAAACAAACTACCTACATTTATTTGTTGTTCGCAGGAACTTTGTTGTTTAAAGCTCGAAACCAATAGATTGGATTTGGAACATTGTTTGTTTCCCAAGATAACATACAATTACATTTAAGAGTAAACAGCCCACGTAATGGTATCTAATTCAAGTAATCGATCATTGTTTACGCAGCTTAGAATAGCACGCAATTATCGAATACGAATTAGGGAAACTATAACTGTGTTTTAATGCTGTTACGAATAAACGCTGTGGTTTACTTACATAAAGATTTGTTTTGTTTGAAGGAAACAGCAATTTAAATCAGAGATTAGGTAATATTGCTTGATTCAATTAACATCATAATTATTTTGAAACATAAGAAGTGTTATTACAACGTGACGTAAATAAAAGCTTTAAACTTTTACGGCCTTATTAATAAACGAATAGTAAGTTTACACCTAGTTTAACAGAAAATATTGTTTAGCAATATTAGTCTTTACGTTTGACGTCTCAAAGCATTATATTCCTAAGCAAACTTTTTGGTTAAACTAGGTGTAAACTTACTCTTCGTTTATTAATAAGGGGGTTAAAGTGAGTAGATAATCTACCTATACTATTTTTGTAAATCGTTTTATGAAATCGGTGTGCGTATTTCAGTGCTATTATTTGTAATAAAAAAACGCACGCAATGTTCGTTTAAATATCATGCAAGTGACTTGACTTTAATATTAATGATTTTTTTTAATTAATTCGGTTTTTTAGCTGGCTGCAGCTGGGATGGCCTTACACTCATTTATTCTATCTATACTCAAAGTCAAACTTTACTCTGCCGTGACGTGATATCTTTCTTATTAGTTTTTACGTATAGTATTATATTATCTGTGCTTTTACTTATAATTCAGAAGCATGAGAAAAACTTTTTTAAAGTTCATGAAATTGGGTTTCTATTAGGAAAAGTTCAAGCATGTATGTAAAGAAGTTTAGTAAAGCCCTAAACGAGTGGGCTGTGCTTTTACTTATAATTCAGAAGCATGAGAAAAACTTTTTTAAAGTTCATGAAATTGGGTTTCTATTAGGAAATAGTTCAAGCATGTATGTAAAGAAGTTTAGTAAAGCCCTAAATGAGTGGGCTGTGCTTTTACTTATAATTCAGAAGCATGAGAAAAACTTTTTTAAAGTTCATGAAATTGGGTTTCTATTAGGAAATAGTTCAAGCATGTATGTAAAGAAGTTTAGTAAAGCCCTAAATGAGTGGGCTATGCTTTTACTTATAATTCAGAAGCATGAGAAAAACGTTTTTAAAGTTCATAAAATGGGTTTTTATTAGGAAATAGTTCAAGCATGTATGTAAAGAAATTTAGTAAAGCCCTAAATGAGTGGGAAATATATTGGAGAAAAAGAAAGGATCTAATTTTTTCACAAACTGCTGTATTTAATAACATTTGCCAAAAGTTCGTCTTTGACATTTGCTGTTTTTGTTAACGTCTTGTTTTGGACGCCTTTAAAAATAACACTCAAATAGTATAATAAAAAAAATATGACCCACTTTATTTTTCGATAAATCTGTCATGCAAATCGTATTTTTAAACAAAGTATCGCGGGAAAAGTAATAATGGGATTTGGTTTACGAGCCCATTTCCCTTCGCCCGCCTCCGAGGAAAAATATCGGATATTTATATAATATAAATATAATTAAATATAAATATCGGTAGAGCGTGGTTTTTGTGAAATGAAACAAAACAAAGTTCTCGATTTTATTGGGTTCCCTTTTGTGTCGTCACATTATAAGAGTGAATGGTAGTGAATTAGTGATATGATAACACTCTATGTTTTTATATTCTTATAAGTTTCTTATAATTTATTTTCTTATGGCCATAAAAAAGCTAAGTTCTAAACAAATAGATAAATTAATATTAGACAACGTCACATAAATTGCCCCGATTCAAAACAAAGTAGCTAAAGCACTAAAAAAACTAAATTATGTTAAATTACGGACATACGAAAGCATTTTTGCCCAAGCTGACGCAGACGCTTCGCTCGCTCAGTCAATTTTACTATAGTCTGTAATTATTGACGCGAGATCATAAACTTGTTCAAAGCTGATTGAACGTCGTTGTGCAAGTTGTTATACCTAATTGGGTGGTATGGTATAACATAGTTTCCATTGTTTAACCATAGTATTTGCACAAACTAAACTGTGTTATTTGATCGAAGTCCGCAGTATGAGTGAGCCCTCAAATGAGGGGCAAACTCAATTATGGCCGAGCGAATTGTGAGAGGCCTCCAATACTAGCTTAATTGGCTGAACTCAATATGATCCGAGTTCATACCCCATCGATCGTTATAATGGATATTAAATTCTATTCCAAATAGATGAAGAACCGTAGTTCTACCGAAATCATAGGTTTAGGAAGGAAATTAGATGAGAGTGCAAAGTCAAAGAAGAAATGCGTCGACTCAGATTTTCATAACAACTAAGTTTTTTGAATTGTGCATGTGCATTTATCATACTCTTAAGTACCATATAAGACATTTAGTGCTTTGAGCAAAAATCTCATTTTAAGTGATTCACGGAAGGCGTGTAAATACTAAATATTATACTGAAACACAAAAGTCCAATATTCCAATATCGGGCTCTCGAATTTCGGCTCAAATTGTCACAGACGTGTAGTTCGTCTAATCTAATGTATCGATAAAGGGAATTTCAACTACAGTATAATAATTTTATAACCGATGTCAAATGATAGTAATGTCTAGACATTACTTTCGTCTAGACCTCAGTGGCGAGGGGTTAAATGATGGCGAAGGTAAGCCGTTCTGCAAAAATGATATGATCTGCATAGTGGGTCGGTGGGGTGGAACTTCCAAAATCGGCTTGTATGGACCCTTCGCCACTGCTAGACCTAGACTAATTAGACTTATTCTCGGGGGCTATTTGCTTTTGACGACTATATTTGGGTTTCATAGTCAGCACACGGCTTTATTCTTCAAACAGAGATATTTTTTTATTCTTTTCTACGACTACAAATAACATTAATCCATCTATAATATAAAATCAACGATTTTGATATTGCTGTTGCGTGTTTCTGGTCAACGACTGTAAACTCCACTTATGTAATTTGATTTCAGCCCAATAACCAGACTAATAATAGGTTCTTGAACTAGTGGCTTACATTGGACGACTCCACCGAAGTCATTATTACCACATGATATAAATATAGATTTAACTATCGCTGGTAGTATGTTATTGTTTGGTGAAGTATTTTTATCACTAGGTTTGAAGAAACTTATATTATGTATGTTTTTTCCCTAACAGCTTTTACATTTTTATAAGCAAAGCATATTATGTCCCAGACGTAGAGGGAAGGATGGAAATTATAGGATGATTATAATAAATGATGATGACGCCTGCTGGCTGGTTAACCTGCTTTATCATCATATATTACGCCAATGATGTTGAATCATTGGCGTAATGTATGATCATTCATACATACAAAAAGCTTGCGAAGTGATCAATCGAGTTTTCTTTCTCGAGCTCGATTTAGCTGGTCAAGAATTCGGTCAGATTAAACTGTGTGAGAAAGTGAAGCTTCCATGGACTACAAAGTAGGTACTCAGACTATTTATTTTGTGGTACTAGGCAGTTGTTGCTTATTTTAGCTTCGGATTTATGAAAAATGCGGCATTAGCAGATCTCATTTCTTTTGTTGATTTTTCCGTGAACTCAAAAAGGGTGAATTGATGACAGTGGCCAACAATCGTAAAATTTGGCCAATGGCAATTACACCACTTTAGTGAACGCTTTATTTAATACAGTAAATTACTCTATATTTGCGGTAAAAATAAACACTTCGGTAATTTTCTCCCCTCTGAGTGTGTGATTGGGATGGGAATAAGTATAAGTGATTTTCCAAACCAACACATAATTCAGGTAGAGTTCGCTACGTAAGCGTTTTGCATTATTTATGAAGAATGTATGTTTCTCAAGAATACCTCGTAAGGGCTCTCACATTGACTCAGGTCTTATGGTGATTGTGAATCATGTAGAGTACACCATAGCGTATTTACTGTGTGACATGTATTTAAGACATTGAATTTTGTCTATGGCTGTTGCAGAGTAGGATTCATTACCCGAAAGCGAAGCTATGGCAACTGTTGTATCTTATTTGATAGCTCATCGCATGGTAGCGGCCAGCGAAATAGCGTAATATGAAAATCTTTCCATTGATTTGAAGAAATCGAAAAAAAGAAATTGGCTAAAGCCTTTAATGTCTGTAAAGAAATACCTTTTGACTGAAAAATATGTCTCTAAATAAAAGTATAAAAAATACGAGTTTGGTAACAAGGGACTTCAAGGGATTTCATCACCGTAACGATTCGGTGCACATTTCTGCTAAAGTAACCAAAAATACAATACGTCTCGTATGCGAAACAAGAGCACAACATATGGATGACGCATATTGAGTTAACGATATTATCACGCTCAGGAATGCCCTCATCGGGTGAGCGCGGAAGCCTTTCATTTCATCAGGTAATGTGAGTCACCTCTTTACGCAATTCAACTATGGCAGCCTATAAATACGTGCCAAGGTTAATGCTGTTAGGGGGCAAGAAGCGTGAATAGTGCACGTCATCAATAATAATGCCGTGTCATAAATATTAAGGGGAATCCTTCCTTCTAGTGATGACGATTTGATTCAATTTGCTAGAAAGGAACAAGGTTAGTAATTATTTGATTAATTAAGTTTAAGCTAGTTTGTTTATTTACACGAAGAAAAGACGGTTTTGGGTAACCACTTTCTTTGATATTAAACATAGCGAGAATTTGAAAGAATCACAACAGAGGAAACAGAATTGACTTTAAAAAATTGAAGCTTTATAATGTTCATTGTTTCTGAACTATTGACTTAGTAGTTGAAATTTTCACGAAGGGTCTGTTATTCCGAGAAGGTTTGAATAGGGTTCTAAAGTTCATTGAGAATCGCGTAATAGACTCGGGAAAAGCTTGCGATACGACACCGCTCGCTCTGAGTCGACGACCCGGCGACCTTCCCCAGACATTTACTGAAATGCCGAACTGCCACGTTTACGTACCTGAATTATGTAAACACTGGCATAGAGCAATTGTTTGCGCAGTTAATGTGCCAGGCGAGTTAACAAAGACTGAAAATATTGTGCATTCTTGATTCGCTTATAGAAAGCTTATAAGTTTAACTTGATTAACGATATCATATAATTCGTTTGCAGTAGAACACTTTTCGATTTCTGTTACCTATATAAAAAGTATTTATAGCTGTTAAATAATGGATAAATTTTACAATGTATATCGATAGTTGCAAACAAGCATAATGAAAAATTCAACTAAATTACAAGGTTACATACGACAAATTAAAGAGGAATAAAATAAGATGAAGTAGAATTGCTCGTGTACCAAACGTATGAAAGGAACTGAAATGTGATGAATGTCATTAGTTTTGACATTGAAGAGGCTACGTAACGAGAATGTTCACGACTACATTCCGAAATATCAGACCCGATGGGCGCAATGAGATGAGAGGCTGCGACGACGCCGACGATGGAGGTAAAATAAAAGGTATTTTCTGATGGCACTTGTAATAGGAGAGGACAGTGCTGGCTTGGAGGGAAAAAAAATATCACTCACAAAAATAGAGCGTATAAATCTTTTTTTAAAAGAGTTTCATGTCATCTTGGAGTGGTAAACGGTTATTAAAATTAAACGAAATGGATCAGTTTTATTTCTGCCTTTGTATAAATTAAGTACACTTTAGAATATTAAATTTATAGATCCCTAGAAGATGTCTTAACTAACAGATAATTATGACAGTAATGTACTTATGAAAGAGCATCATGTGCTTTCGGCATACCTACCTGTCCGCCATTTTTAAAAAAGGCGTTTTTGGAGGCCTGTGATAAAAGTGGTGCCAATGGATAGAAAAAGTCATTACAAATAAAAAGTAATAAGTAATAAAATCTCGTAAATGATATACTTACCGAGATATTTGAGTTTGAAGTTGAAAAATAAAATCTGCCATTTTCTAAATCAATCGATAGAATGAGTAATTACAAACAAAAAGTAATAAGTAAAAAAATCTCGTAAGTGATATACTTACTGAGATATTTAAGTTTGAAGTTGAAAAACAAAATCTGTCACTTTTAGCACAGGCCTCCAAAACCGACTTTTTTCAAAATGGCGGACAGGTAGGTATGCCAGTCTTCATACATAAATGACCGAAGGCTTTTATACGGGATTTTTGATCTAAAGTTATCTCTATCCGCAAAGCAAACAAGAGCTCCAGAGCAAGTAATCTACCTGTGTCATTTTCATACCTTCAAGAATCTCATTTGACATACAACCACTTATTTCTACTCTATTACGAGTATCAACAGTAGTAGACACAAAAAAATAAAAAATGTTTGAGAATGTGCAAGCAGCGCTCTTACATACGATACCCTATATGCCCTAGTAGCCTTACTTCGAATTTTTAAGACCCCCTTTCAGTCCCTGTTGCAAAAAATATATAAATATTTTTATTTATCTCTTATTTGCAAAATAGTAGTGCAAACGTCATCTAAAATTATTCCAAATTTCAAGTGGATAGCATTAGTAGTTCTCGAGATATCCTTTTTACCATTATGGTCAGATCCCTAATTAATCTTTTGGTAATGCTAAATCCGGCCCTGTAATACATTTGATGAAACCACCCACGCGTTCGAAGAGTGTACCTACATTGCTTTAAGTGGCAAGTGCCTCTTTTTTCTTTTTTCATCAGAATTGATCACTAGATTAAATACATATGTTTTTATGTAAAGAAACATATTTTTTGATCGCGTTGCCGTTGGTTGTTGTGCCTTTTACAATATTTCTCATGCTCAAATTCGCATTCGTAGGACATGACGTAAATTCTTTTGTGAATTGAAAATGTTTCACTTATTTTAACACTCTAATATTTAAGTAAATGCTCTCTATTTCAAAAGGATGCTTTGAAATGTCTCATTTGTGTTACATTCTAAAAAAGCAGACTTCCAGTCTTCAAGTCCGATCCCTAAATAGCCACTGGCCGTGTCCCGAAGTACTTAAGTTAAGATTCTAGGAACACTTCAATTTGCATTATAAGTTAATGAATTAATAAACTGATCAGCTGACAAGTGTGCTTGATGAGCGATACGCGACACGATTCATTCGCCAACTCGGCCGTAATTTGATCGGGTGCTCTCATATAAAATTACGAGTAAGTCTGCTAAACCCGCAGGCGTGAATCAACTTTAATTATTTATAGAGTCGGCAACAAGTTGTCTGTTTATAAAATGAATTCAAGGTTTTTTTGTTGTAGAATTTGGGTGTATTTTGTTAAAATATTCATTAACGATAACCGCATGCTCATTTAAAAGTCAAAAGCGTTAAAAGTAAAAAAATAACAAATACTCATGTGCTGAAAATTACTTTATGTTTTTGAATTTGAGATTTTTGCTATTTTATATTAATAATACTAAATAATATACCTACTACAAAAAATTCGAGTCGCTTCCAGATTATTTTCTCAGGGGCAGGAGAAAAAAAAGGATAATTTTCTCCCACCTGAGAAAATTATCTAGTGGCGAATCGATTTTTTCTAGTATTTTATAGTATTGATACTTTTATATGAATAATCGTGAAGTAAGGAGCTCAATGGCGCAATGGTTCTTGCGCATTCGGAATTCGATAGCGGCGGTTAAGCAATTTTCCTTAGGGTCAGTAACCGGATGGGTGATCGAAGAATTATCTGAAGTTCCACTATTCTTCGGAAGGCAAAGATAAGCTGTTGGTCTTAGCTGC
Source organism: Catoptria pinella (assembly GCA_963556745.1). NCBI lineage: Eukaryota > Metazoa > Arthropoda > Insecta > Lepidoptera > Crambidae > Catoptria > Catoptria pinella. The sequence continues at coordinate 13,379,424 of OY750761.1, forward strand.
ACAGTAAAGATTTGCGTCACCACGCAGGCTCTGCGGATCGTTGGAAAGACTGAGACCCACCGGTCTGGCACCTTAACCATCCATAAGGAAGACATGTGTCCCAGCAATGAGGACATTAGCAAAAACACGCTAAATTGAATTCCAACAAAACTCAACAGTCGTTTGTTTTTGTACCCACAATACGGTTGCATGAACAAAGAGACGCATAATGATGTTAACACCCCGCAGGCGGCGATGGCACTCATGTGTTAATATAAGTGATAAATAACAACGTAGACGCTATTAAGACAATTACGCGAGCAGCTCGTTACGACGCTAATTATAACGTTTATAACGCTATCTGCTATTTCAGGGGAGCGTATTAGCGCAAATAATTTTAATACAATATCAGCTTTTGATCCTCGCGCTTCGTCGGCTCATTCATCTTGTAAACTTACAGCCGATGGTAGATTACGGTCATTACATATTTAGAGTACCCGTTTGTTATACAAATCGCGCTCAACGCGTAGAACATGTTTAGTATTTCATATGAAAAGTGGGGCAGTTCTTAGATATTGGGGTCGTGTTTATGGATGATCTAAAATGACAGCTGGACTGGACAGAGCTGTTTATAAATAATTCAGTTAAAAAAAATCGACACAGTATTGTAAAAGAACATTTTTAAGGGAATTGGCATTTATTCTGTCATCAACAATAATTATGTCGATCGTACGTACATTTAAAGTTTCTGTAGTCAATTAGCAATCGTGAGCGGCCTTAATTTGTTGACAAGTAGCATTTTCATTTGGCTTCAAGTGACTTGAATTGTCCAGGGTGTCGGGGCGGATGTGAAGTGGACCAATGTCCTTTCACCACCCAAGTATCCCTCAACAGAATGTCAAGGTAGCTTAGCGGTCACTAGCATCCGGTTTGTGGTGTAGATAGGTGGACAACCACTATTGATAATTTATTTATTTATTCTTCATCAGGAACAAACAGTAAACAGTATTATTTAATTCAATTATAGAATAAAAATGTGTCTTTAGACGATTTTTGTTAATTTCTATGTAGCTACTGTGGAATTAGCGACAAAAAATAAAAATAATGAGTGACATAACACAATCCGGTTACTGTTTTATGTAAAAGACATTCAATTACTCGTTAAAAACTTAGACCAAAACAAATTACTAGAAAGAATATTAAAACTGGAACGATGTTTAAAAACCTTTTTTTTAATGAATCCGGGGCACCGTGTAACTTTATCGAAAGTAAATTTAACAAGGTTTTTTACCGAAAAAAATGTTTAGTGAAGGTATTGAAATTAGTTATTAGACAACCCTTTTTGGACATTAAGCCCGAAATTTGGAGTTTTGCACATTAACAATGACCAAAGAGTCCCGTTGCTATTATTGTAAGTATCAAATTAACTTCGTTATTATTAAAAGTCAGATATTTTTTACGTTTACCTGTCTATCTTTGCTCATGCTGTGTTTGTAGATTGATGGCGGCGGCGCAAGAAGGTGAAAATCTGTTTTTACACTTTCTTAGATAAGCTATGGTAGGCTGAATCATAGATAATTTATTAAAAATCTATCGTCCCATCTCTTCTATTTTATTGTTGTGCCGGATAGGTTTATCGCGAATCTTTACTTTTATCTGACCTCATTTATCAACAAAAATGTTAATTTAGACATTTGTGGACTGCAGTGATTTGGCAGTTTTGATTAAACATGTTAAAATAATGAACAAAGCTTACGACAGGGATTATATTGCTTTTTACTTCCATACGATTTATTCTATTCTATTCAAAATATACAAAACAAACATTGAAATTCAAATTTTATGTCTGTCTGTACAATCGTTATGAACGTCGTAAAGCTAAAACCTAGCCTTGTGGAACACAAAAGAAACTTGACTATAATGTAGCTGCGATTTGCCTTTTATGGTCCCATCTAAAGCATCTCATGATTCTTCAAGTCATTTGGACAGTCAACATTATAAACATGAATACTAAGATGATTAGAAGAAATGAGCCGATATTGAGAAACGCAATACGGGACGCAACGGAACGAAGGACCTAACCGGTAATAATGTAAGATGACTGTTATCTTTTATTAGTTAGAACTTCTTTTTCAGGGTTCCGTATCCGAAGGGGCAAAACGGAGCCCTATGGGAGTCACTCGTGTGTCCATCTGTCCGTCCATCCATCCGTCGTTTGTCACAAAGCTACAGTCTTCATATTTGCACCAAAGATGTGTCTTGCCAACCCAAAGCCAGGTTATAAAAAAAAATTTAGAATATTTTAGAAGGGGGCTCCCATACAAGAGAAGGAGGACATGATTTTTTTTTTTTACCCAGACATGTGGGGTATCTTTGTTTAGAACTCATTATTTAAACAAAGACTGTATTTTTTATTTTAAGTAATATTTTAAACAAAGGCATAAGAACTTATGTACTTTCAATGTGACGACAACAATGGTGAAGGAAATTCACCCAAATGAAAATAATTTGAACACGAAGTCACAAAGACAAATAATAACTAATTTAATGTCATAAAAAAAAGAAAAGCGTCATTATTTTAAAATTTTGTGTTGAGACATTCTCGGTCGAACATCCATGACAAGGCCTTAAAGCAGTCCTACGTCCTCGACAAGGCCTTAAAGCAGTCTAACATACTCAACAAGGCTCTAAAGCAGTCCAACATCCTCGACAAGGAATTTAATCAGTCCAACATTCTCGACAAAGCCTTCAAGCAGTCCAACATCCTCGGCAAGGACTTAAAGCAGTCCAATATTCTTGACAGGGCCTTAAAGCAGTCCAACAATCTCGACAAGGACTTAAAGCAGTCCAATATTCTTGACAGGGCCTTAAAGCAGTCATCCTCGACAAGGACTTAAAGTAGTCCAACATTCTCGACAAGGAATTAAAGCAGTCCAACATCCAAAACAAGGCCTTAAAGCAGTCCAACATCTTCGGCAAGGACTTAAAGCAGTCAGACGTATAAATAACGCTTACCAGCCAAGATGAGCAGCGTCGTCACCCAAAACCAGTGCATCCACCAGTGCAACGTCATGATGGCAGCGTCACGGGATCTGTTTAGTCGACCTGCAACCAAAATCGTATCGTATTCATTGGGAATTAGACACGGTGTACCTCCAATTGATACACTGGGCCTTCAAAACTTAGTACCACACTTTTAAATTAGCAATAACTTTTAAAATACACAAGATACATTTTCGAAATAAAAAGAACTAAAAAAATGTTTTTTTTTTTTTTAAATAATAGCTTCACAATTAATCTTCTTGCCTAGCAGTGATAGTTTTTCTTTTAACTTCATTACATGTACTACGGTCCTGAATTTTTTCACGTTTCCATAAGAAACCTGGTAGGGGAGGGGGACACTTGATTCTATCTACTAGTATAGCCATTCAAACGAATGAATAAGTTGGCAGCAATGGTACTGCCTTTTACTGTTAGCAGCAAAAAAATATAAAGAACACAGAAGAGCCATTTGATTTTAATTTCGGTTTTCCATACACAATCTCAGGCCAAACCGGGCTACAGTCAGTACTGAAGCAGTTCCAAGCGCAGCAAAACAAATAAAGGAAGAGTTTTCGAATACGGCGAGCAGTCCTTCTGTCTCTACAACAAACAGACTTTATGTTTTATGCTAGCAGACCCCTTCTCCCTCCAAACAAGTGAAATAATGTGAAACCTCTGTAGTTTCACGGTCATTCGAGTCTGCCACCTCGCGAGGCGTGGTAAATTTTGGGGAAAATTGCAGACGAGATCGTTGTCTGCGCATCTCGTTTAAGCGATTAGAAGAGTATTTTTAAGCTAGCTGGACTAGGACCTGACTGATTTCCTATTCCAACCAAAATACAAATTATAGTCTTTATAAAAAAATGTGTGAAGGAAAATCACTTTCAAGTCTCCTCATCATCTACCGATGATTTGAATGATCTGATAAAGGTATTTTATAAATAACAATCTGATTAGGTTAATTGGATTAAATAACCTGGCGCGTGTAAAGGTCATTTCTGACGTGTTTCTTTATAAATAAAAGATAATTCTTACATATCTATACGTGATTGATTCCGCAGTGATTATAATTACTCAGTAAATTAAGTACCAATATTAAATACTTGAAACAATTAACATTTTACACACTTTTGCGAAATAACCGTCTGTCTTTAAAGGTGTTGTTCTCATCAACTTCAGTTTTCCTTATTTACACCGAAAATGAAAACCAAATTTTTATCGGTCGAGATTGTCGAGACCCCTTTAATGGTCTGTTTTATAATAATAAACAAGGAATTAAACAATAAACAAGGAAAATCGTAAGTCAAATAGAACGTTTATGTTATGGTAAATTAAAATGTTATGAAATTACGTGCGACTAAATTGAGATTATTGATCAAATTGTTATGGAAACATTTTGAATGTCAATAGCCGTTCGGTTCAAGCGAAAACTAAATCTGATGCTTTGTTTTTGTAACTGGAAGGTAAACGTGATTTTGTCGGCGCCGTTAACAAAGGACCCAAAAGCATTATAAATAATAGTTTATGAAACTGTTGCATAATGAGGTGTTTTAATACCTTGATATGTGCAGTTTCATACTTTATCTAGTCTCATACAATTGAGATTGAACCTACTAAATAAAAGAAAAATGTTAAAAAAGAGAGACTTTGCTGGTAATACCAAAGAATATATTATTGATTATGAGTCATTTCCGTTGCTGCATCTTAAATACCGAGCGGAGTAAAATTTTCTTCATATTCACTGCTATCAGACATTTTGAACAAGAATTAAAAAATCCTACGAAATTCAGTACAACAAAAAGTAAAAACTGAAATCAAAACGTTTTTGTATTGCTTTAAAAATGGCGCGGATGGCTCGCCTGTCAATATAAAATAGTTTTGAAGTTTATAATTCGAACTTTACGATATGAGAGTGGATAAATTAAAAATAAGATAGAGTTAGTATTAAAATACTATCAATGTACAATTATCATATAAAATATCAAGTTACAAAAATAATACTACTAAGAAGTGAACTGAAACAAGAACCACTTGTAATGAATTCAAAAGTTACATTGGTCGCAAAAGAGATATTATGGTCTATCGGAAAAATTGATACGAAACTTTTGCTCGTCGATGTGGATAATAGAAGGAACAAATTGAAAACTGAAACAAAACAATGAACGGTACCAGCAACAGCGGGTAGATCAACCATAAAATGACTGAACTGTTTGTTGAAAAAGTAAACTAACTTAAGAGTAACGTAATGTAAAGTCGTGGTTCTGAAATTTTTAAAGTTACTTCATTATCAGCCGTATGACAACCACTGCTGGATATAGAACTTTCACTAAAAACGAAACGAACCCAAATTTTACATGATAAACAATAAAAGTCAGTAATTTAATTAAAACAATTTTTGGTTGTTCTTTTTGGCTATATCTGGTGAAGGTCGGCGTAAAGAAAGACTGGTCATCTCGCGGAGATCCTTGGGGGACACCTATGTCCAGCTTTGAGCGTTGAGCGGCGGCGTGCATGGTATAAATTCAATGATTCGCAGAGTTTTTATAGCGCACCTAGTGACAGATCAACGAACACCGCTTTATGAATCGCATATCTAAGGTATTAAGCTTTGAAATGCTGTTTGGTGTGTGATACACCAGTAAAGCAATCCCTCGGGGTTGTGTGCTGCGTGGGATGCAATCCCGGATAACACCAACGTGTTATGTAGATAGGTACTCTGTATAGCGTAACGGAGCTTAGGCATACCTACTATTTACGTTAAGTTACTGGAATACCACGTACTGCAAGCAAATATAGCAAATACGCAATTATAGATTTAAATTAATGATTAATCAAAATAGCTAAATAAGACAGCGCACATTTTTGTCACTTATCTCCTCTAGGTACGCTAAAATTCTGTCCTGACTTTGGAAAGTAATACCTTCGTTGATGTTAAGAAAAATCGAGTACTTATAGGTAAATATTAATATTATTTTTGGAGACTTGACATAACATTTGAATATCCAATAGCCAATTCCAAATAGATAAGGGATATTATTATTGGAGACTTGACATAACATTTGAATATCCAATAGCCAATTCCAAATAGATAAGGGTAAGGGCAGGAGGGTTGATTACTATTATGAAAGTTTCCATCATTCTTTAAATACATGAAATAAAAGACAATACTCCGCCCCCACAACGAACCGACGGTAACGACGCCCACAGATTAATTTCGCGACCCCGGACCGAAGAGATCCTCGAGAGGCCTTCTTAGCGTCCCGCTCACGTCACCATAGTAATTTGCTTTTTAATAGAGATGACACAGGCAGTGATTAATTTTAAAACACAAGAAAATGTAAAAGTTGTTTATACAAACCACAATCTATTTCTTAACTTCGAGATCAGTCTATGAGAAAACTCATTAATCTCGGGCACAGACTGATGTGATTTAATCTCACTCAACATAACGTAGAATTTGTGGCAAACACTTATATTTTCAACTTAAAACGTTTGCCACACACTAAGAGACAGGATATTTGAACGAAATTTTTATTCGACGTTACATTACAAATACGTAAATACGATCAACCACTTAGATAACAAAGAAAATTTGAGCATAACATATTTTTTTTGAAATTTTGAGATTTAAGCATTCACAATGCTATTTTTATATAATTCTAAATAATATACTAGAAAAAATAAGACTCGCACCAGATCATGTTCTCGGACGGGAATCGAACCCGCGACCTTTGGATAACCGGTCCAATGCTCTGACCGCTGAGCTACCGAGTCACTAGTGGGAACGTCGAATTTCTTCTAGTATATCAACTCTTACGCTTAATTCCTTCTACATTGGTGAGATGGCGCTGGCTTGCAGCGTAAGAGTTGATATACTAGAAGAAATTCGACGTTCCCACTAGTGACTCGGTAGCTCAGCGGTCAGAGCATTGGACCGGTTAACCAAAGGTCGCGGGTTCGATTCCCGTCCGAGAACATGATCTGGTGCGAGTCCTATTTTTTCTAGTATATTATTTAGTATTACATAACATATTTGTCACAAAAAAGAAATTCAATTTTGCTCTTGAAGTCAAGAGATTACTGGCTCTTTTTATAGTACTTATTTGAAGAATTTTCTTTTCAAAATTTCCACTCAAGTCAAGTGAAACTTGAGTTATTACAGAATTGACTAACTAAAGTTTGGTATAATAAAACATGTGCGTAGCTACTTACTTAGTGTCAGTGCTTTTTAATATCTTTTGTTAGGCCGACGAACATAAAGTTTTTACGAAGTTTTATTGATGTGAGTTTGCGAAAGTTTTGATTCAAAAATTGTGAGTGATAAAACGAATATAAGTACCTACTTTCTTAGATTACCAGTTACCTCCAGCAGTTGTTTTTATTGTAAATTTTTTCATCATAAATGAGAAATAATGAATTGATTTTATATGTATAGTCGGCAACCATGTAACAGGTCTATTATCTGGCTTATTAACAATCTTTGTTTATTAAAAAATTACATAAAGACAATCTTTAGCAATCTGTTGGCATCGCTTAGCTCTTTTTTTGAAGAAAATGCTTTCTTCAGTCTGGTCATTCACGTGTCAATTGAGCAATGGGTAAATAGGCACCTATTTAAATTTCTTCATATCCTGAAATCAAATGAAAAGTAAATGAGACTCCCAAGTAGGTACTTACGTACTTATTCCCATTTACAAGGATTAATGAGCTCCAACAACCCAAATCGTCAAACTTAATGAGATAAGCATCGTAATTTGGGGTAATGACTCAAGACGTTATCGGCGAGTCAGACAAGTATTTTAGTTGCTAGTTAATTTCGGTTCAGTGTACGGTGAGCTGTAGAGCGTAAAAACAAAAGTATTGGGTGTGCGCAGAGAGATACGGTTCAAGAGCTGCGACGTAAAGTGTACCACGATCATTCAAAGTATTAGTTGATGTTTAGGCCTGATTTCTCTATTCAGTTTTAAAAATTGCAATCGGAACACATTCCTAAGGATGACATAATATTTACTGATTCATCAAGTCATTGGAAAACCATTTCCCTCGGCAACCTTGCCGTCAGGATCATAGGTTTAAAGAAGTTCCCACTTTTGTCATGGGCAAAAATTTCAGTTTCCAAGAATGAGTATGTACATTAATTTCATTATCTGTTTTAATCGAAATCAGATTTGGTTTTCTGGAATATGAAAAAAAAGAAAGCAGACTATAAAGCTTGTTTATTCAATTCAGTCTTGAAAGAGGAAGCTTCAAAGACAGCGTGTGACGTCAAACACGAGTCTCATCTACAGAAATAGGTTCACATTTCCCGCATTGCAAACAGTGCAGTCGGCGATGAGACTTTATTCCTGTGGCATAACATATGAAGCCGGTAAGGAGCTTGCATGCGAGAGCTACTACAGGTTTTCGAGAGAATCTTTACTTTAAAATTCTCAACATTTTCTCTTATGTTCGTCAGCCCACCTTGCATGCATATAGCGTTTTAACGACCCTCAGCTGTCGAAATCACAGTTAAACGTGATAAATCGCTTATCATATCGTCATATCGCGTTTCGGTGGTCACACTGGGGGGCTGATATACATTCATTCGGCATTAGGTTGGCTTGAGTGGCGTAGATCATCTATAATAAATGCTCAAAAGCTGGTAGCAAGTCTTCATGGTATCTTTAATAATTAAGTAACCCAAGCGGCTCGCATGTTGTAACAATGTGTTTTTGCTTGAACTAGAAACTCACTAGCTCAGTTTGTTTGGGTTTTGTTTAAACTGTTGGCGCCAGTAATGTAAACATTTTTGCTTATCATGGAAATATGTAGGCAATGCTAGAGGTTACTTGGCCATTGGAAACCGGAGTATACATTCCAAGGAAAACAGTTAGTCTGTAAAGCATGATGAGACATCTAGATCATTATATTGCAAACTTATTTTATACACCTACAAACAAAAAATCAAAAGTTTCTATAGACGTTTCAAAATAAGATTTGGAGAAAGATTTATGTTCGTTTTCAGACTGTACGGATATTATTATATTCATATGCATCAGCATCAGTATTCCTGGAGCGACGCTCGATGCAGGCAAACTTATGCACATGATGAGTGCATTAAGTTCATTCAGTTGAATTTGAATGCACCGCTTGGTTTTGTGGACTCGCTCTGAACTTGCTAGTTTGCTTTCGACGCCGCTAATAGAAGCGACGAGATTTCAAGTTGAATGTAGATTGTAAATGAACCAGAGATACTATGCAAACACGACACGGGAATGTTCTTATTTTTGTATTAGTATAAGCTCATGAAGGTATACTTTTACAGCTATTGTGAATCTTAGTGAGATAACAAGACACTTGGTAAGGGGAGCTATTGTCTGCAACTAGGTCTGTGTTCACAATAGAACTTCTTCACAAGGAGTGCGGCCGTCTTCAAGACCCAAGCAGCAAACTAAAATAACTTGGAATAAGGAGACATAACTGAGGGGAACCTCATACTATACATGTCATAAACAGACGAACTTAGCGCCTACTTTAGAAATAATATAAAGACGAGTGTTTTCAATGCGCCAGCACCTAACGACTTCGTAGAAACTAATGAGTGGTTTACCCGGTTCTGGGGTGACTGAATAAATTAGCCTTCTGGCGGAGCTCCAATCCATACGTCTCTCGCACTAGCCCTATCAGTTATATTTGCAATGGCTAGAAAAAATTACTTACTTATCCATATTTATCTGTCCTGGTTAAGCCTATTCCACGTCATTGTCAATATTGAACATTAGTTGCGCGCGCACCTATTTTTAGTAATCTTTCCTTTTGAAGGGCAACTAATTCTTTATGAAGCCTATTGCAGCTCTTTTCTAACAAACACTGTAGTACAGAAAAATATTTGTTTGAAATTAGTATATCCAATTTTTTTGAAATAATTATAGCTACGAGCTCTTACCCAATAAGATAGGTCTAGGCGTTCACCGTCGCACCATTTGCTAATAATAGCTCAAGAATCTGCGAACAAAGAAAAGTATTGTTAATTTGAATAATAGCCGAACTGACTAACTTTTCTTATTACTAACAAGAAACTAGAGAGTTCTATTATAAACTCTGTACTTAGGATAGTAGAGCCTTCTGAGTACCTAACCTATAAAGTTCCATAAATCACAGAGTAGGTAGTAAATTGCTAGAGGCACATAAACATACTAAGGTTAACAATCGATAGCGAGTCGCTTGTTAGTAGTCATAATATAATTTGTAGTTAAATTGTTTCTATACAGTTAAATTATTCAGGATACTTACCTAATTCTTATAAACCAAGAGAAGTATTGTAACAAAAGTCTTCGATACATTGACAACTGTACATCCAGTCTTGACTTTAAGGCCCCCCGGTAACGATCAATTACGATTGTAAATTTTTCCGTCAATGCCATTGTTAGAGCAATTGACAATCGCTTCAATTGCACATGTAAACGATAAATTTTCGCGTCAATGTTTGTCAATTACGTAAAAATTGTCAATGATCGTTACCGGAGCACTTAATGTTCCTAAAATAGCTTCAGATCGTGTAAATATGCACGATCTTCGTACAGCCTGCATATCTAGAGCAGATGCAATAAATTGATCATCATAGTTTTTATCGATACTCATTGAAACTGTAAGTTATTTTGAACAACATTGCAATTGAGTATTTAACGACCTTGGTCACAGTTCCGAGCAGATATCTATGTCGTACGGAACTCATGGTTTTGGCGAATATGGTTTAGCTAAAGAGTTAAGAGCGACAGTAGTGTTATCTTCAGTAATAGTTGATCAACCCAGCTAACAAGTTTCACCGTTGACGCAAAACCAACAAAGGAATCCATACACAAAAAGTGATTCCTTTATTATCTCACATGAATTATTTACTTTTACAGATTTTCAAAGAAACCGATTGATGCATAACATATTGCAATCTTCTAAGTTTCAATTTTGTTTACTGCGGCTGTTATTCCAATGTTAAACTGAGTTTATTCGTAAGAAGTATGCGCAGGCAGAACATTGGTGAGAGAATATAAGGTGAGAAAGCAAATGTCAAATAAATGTCACTTAAGAAAATTTAAAGTACCTACTACTGTAACGAAATTAAAATAAATCGAATTCAATGTAAATGTTAATGTTAACACCTTTATTAGTATTAAGTGCGAAAGCGATAAACATCTCATGAATAAACATTTCATTACTTTACTATATACAAACGCGATCTGTAAACATAAAGCCCAAATGACATACCTCCTGCAAATACCTCATGCAAATATTATACGAAGAGAAATATTGCTGCAATATCTCAGAGATTGAGGTCATATTGCTGGGTCCACAGTTTGCATAGTCTTTGCAAGTATGGGTAGAGCACTTGCATGGCAACCTCGTGATCTTTTACCAACGGCGTTTTGCTCTGAAGTAATATATTGCTAAGCCTACGCTTCTAGGTAGCCAGTATGGCAAGGGGCGTATTTACTAACAACATTTTGTGCAGCAGGTCACGTGCAACCTCGTCGCTGCATTGTTGCTGCATAGTATGTTGTAAGTTGTCGTGAAAATCTTGAGTAACAAGTAATTCGATTGGCAAACGAACATGTCAACTGAGACACATTTTTATCATCAAAAGAAAAATTAGCTCAGTGCAGGGGGTCTTGCTAATAATAAATAAATATTTAGGTACTAAGTCTAATCCGTCATCATAGAGAAGAGAGTACATACATACATACAAATCTTGATAGAGTACCACACCACACCAAGAAAATACTTTGCTTTATTAGCTACTAATTAGATGATAATGTAGGCTTAAAATATCATGCTTTTTAAAAGTTATGCAATACAATGTTTATGTGTATCGAAATTTATGCTAAATAAATAGTATGCTTTGTGATTATTATGCCAATCGAGTTATGAAAAAGTGACTTTAGGACAATCGAAATCATGCGATGCTAAAGGTACCCCTTTTGTACTGCTAATTTATGAATTTTGTTTACCATCGTACGCTGTGTATTGTAATGTTATGAATCAGATTTTATATGCCGATTATAAAGAACGATCCTTTGACTCATTTTCCAGCAGGAGCACGTACTCCACTTGAGGAAACACTGGAAGCACAAATATAAAGTCGGTACTTATTTACACATTTAACAACACCTTGACAGCAAGGTCAAGAATTTACGTCTTAATTCGTTAACCTTTGATTTCAGATGCCAAGCTCTATATCAAGTTCAAGTTAGGTACTTAATTATTGTAACTTAGTTTTTAATTAAAATAAAAAAAAAATGGTTATCTCACGGTGGTATCCAGGAAGTCCCTCGTTTTGAAATCGTAAATCTTATCGCACAAAAATGTTGATGCAGATCCATTTTTAAATGAGACAGAATATTTTAATTTTCTCGTAATACAATGCTTTCTAAGTATATATTTAGAGTATTTATTTAATTTTTCCCATTTGCATTTCATTCTTCTTTATAATAAAACAAAATGGTAATCAATTCTACAGAATCAATATCGAAATGACGTAGAATCGGAAATTTTTGGTATCGATGATTGCATTCACGTCCCTCGACTCGGTATTTTGACATGTGTCAGAATTCAATTCTTATAATAGACAGACTGTATTGACGTAGAAAAATTAGAAATGCTCTCTTCATAATCTAATAAAGTGTTGTCGAATACCCAATTACTAGAAATGGAAGCCTCTAGTGAATCGGCAAAACTCAATTTCACTTTGTAGGAGACTACTCGCTTCTCGGCCGAATACAAATATCAAAGGAACATTCTTATACATTTAATTCCCGTCTAAAAAGCCCTTTATTGGCTTACAATTTGTTCTGTTACTGTATTATTTTATAATTTTGTTGAATTAAGAAAAGTAGTAGGTTATAAACCAATAGTATATTATGCAGTTCACCACAAGACGTAAAGACAAAGAATGTAAACCCTTTTCCTGTGAATACGCTGAGCGACGCGAGTGGTTCATGGCCCTCGATATAAATCCGTTTTATTCAAGAGTTGCATTCTCGTATTATACACTTTATATCATGACTACGAGAAAAAGAAAGATTTAAGCGAAAATATTATTTGCACAAGGAGTTTGTATGTCGAGTGTTCTTTGCACAAGGAGTTTGTCTCGAGTATTTTTCGCGCAAGGAGGTTGTATAGCATTGAGATGGAGGTCGAATTGTGTTCTAAATTCAAACACCAAAATTGTGATTAAAAGCCTTCAAGAGGGGGAATGGTATAAAAACATAAATTGAATATTCAATACGGTTTCAAATAAACCAGACATATAGCAAAGATTTTCATGATGACTGCTTATAGTTTCTCAAGAAAGTAGAGGCAATAAACAAACTCTGGAAATACAGATTTAAGTTATTTATTATTTCAAGCATTACAAATAATTTTCACTTTTTTATCATTGAGCATTTCTAAGACAACAAGTAAAGGAGATGTGGTTATTATTAAGTTGCTGAAATGAAAAGTTTAGGCAATTTAGGGAGGTTTTCTTTTGATTTTAAAACGAAAGGTTATACTTGTAAGAAAAAATGTATTAAGTACCACAGAATACATAATAGTGGTATTACCTTACTTACCTTTTTTCGGAAATAATTACTCGGAATAATAATAATGTAATCTTTTAAAAAAAATAAGATACTTTAGCTGATAAATAAGCTGTTTTCTCCAACCACTGAACTGAACAATAGTACATATTTAAATACTCAAGTTAATTCTGAAATATTAGCCGTAGCATCTCCGTGGCAGTGCTCCATTTCTCCATTTGTGTAATTCTATTATTCGAACATAAAAGCAACGTTGTTACTTTTGTTCTTAATGGCGTTCAGTCGTCCATCTTGTCCCGATGACTGCGACATTGCCGGTCGTGATGGCGGGTCAATGGTTCCCCACTATAAGCCATCTTTGCTGTTCAATTGTATGGAATTTTACTATTCTTTTGGATGACAAGTTCCACAAATGGTTTTCTGCCATTAAAAATGGTTTCGAATTATTTAACACAAAAATGATTGTAATGGAGTAATTCCATCGTAGTAGTTAAAAATTCCGCTCGATTTTTCTTTGTAAAGACACATCAGTGTTCTATATCATGCATGCTATGTGTTTCTCTTATATAGTGTTTTACAAAGTTAGCAGCAACATTTTATTATTTTCATTGGTTTTTTATCTCCTTATAGAATTTCGCCTTTCCATACTTCACTCAAATCAGACACGTGTATTTACAGATGTGTTAGCATTCCATTCCATAGATAATTAACAATGTCTGCTCACCGCATCTAACATCAACACACTCACACATTATACATGTTCTGATTATCACAAAGGCGATTATCCAGTCTCGATTGCCGTAACAGATATGCCGGGACAATGTCGCGTGCGGTTGCTACTGCAACCTCCATATTGCAATGCAACTAATGCTCCGGGCCGTGAAGAGAAGCAGTTTTACGCTTATACATCCCTCGTTTTCGGTGGGTTTATCTGAAAAGCGTTCGAGTTTTGGTTTGTGATGTTATTTCTAGAGTACACTCAGTGTAGAGGGCACGCCTAGTACCACTTTTATTGCTCGAGCGAGCGCGAAGCGCGAGCAAAGCGTTTTCGTTTCAGCTTAGCCAAAAATTCTTTTGTATGTCCGGATGTCTGGCTGTTCTCCTCTACAGGTCGCATTTCTCAACCGATTTTCGGGAAATTAATAATATAGCATACCTAACCTACTTAGATTTTTTTTGTAGATTGTTTCTCGAATTTTTTCCAAAATAGAGGAGATATGGAGATTCAAAACGTAAAAAAATCTTTTTTTCTAAAGATGTCACAAATGTGAGGTCTACACAGCTCAGAGCCATTAAGTTTACAAAAAGGAATACAAAACCAGCATCAATTTTAAAACAAATATAACTTTACTCCACGCATAATAAGGGGGCTAAGGTTTACTTCGATTGTACAAAAGTAGATTTTCAGACATGGTTTAGTTTCACTGTTTCAACGATTCCTCCGGACGCTGCACCCGCAGTTGCGGCCTGATGGTTCCATTGCAACCAGAACGCATGACGAGGACAATGACGGGATGTAACCTTCACTGTTGTGCCGTGAAACTGAGCCTCGTTAATTTGAAATTGGAGCGATTTTGACGTTTGACGTGCATTCAATGGAGATTGTTTGTAAGGCAACTTTCGCATATCATTCTTAAGGCCGCCTTTTGTTTACTTAAAATAAACTCATTTGTTTGTTTATTGAAGCTTATTTATCACTATGGACCTTAGTGGCAGAACTGAAGCTTTATAAATGTAATATGAAAGATGATGGAATGTAGTCACTACAGATACAAATAGTAGTATAAAAACAGGTTAAAAAAAGAAAAACCTCCTTTAAAAAGCCTTAAAGAAGCAGCTATAAAATGCAAGAAATAATATTCAAATCTGCATAATTACTATTTTTACCTTCTGCCCACTGGTCGTGCATCACACGTCCAGCTGTGTCAGGATCACTGATCATTCGTAAAGTTCATATAATGATAACGAAAAGACAGTATTTTCAGGATTTCCTAAAAAGTACTGGAACCGATTTCAAAATGGGATCAACTTGGAAACAAACCTGACCGTGGTTAGCCATCCTCTAGTACTCGGTGGATATACATAAAAAACATACATACCGACGAACAGAGAACCTCCGCCTTTTTTGAAGTCGGTTAAAAAATGAAAGTAAGGCTAATTAGCTTAATTATCATGCAATCACTAATTTAAAATTATCTAATAAAAGCTACTTCAAATTTACATTTCCTTCTAGATTAGAATCAGGAAAATGAGTTAGGCAACTACTGGAAAAGATAACCCCTATAAAAACCATCACCAAAATGATAGCGTTCATGTATATATTGTATGCAAATACTTAGTCACGGCTTATAAGCAGCAACCGGTTTGGAGTAGAAGATGACATAACACTAGTCCAAGTTGCGCACGCGCCGCCCACCGTTTGATAGCCTTTGTTGATGCAACAAAATGAAGGTAGAAGTTCATGCTCTCTGATGAGAACGAAATTGCATAAGTAGCCTTAATGGAGACTATGTGGAGTGCTACATATATTGGGAAACATTAATTAATAGAAACAAACAAGCCTTTTTCGCTTTTTGTGAATGTTCACGCAGAGGCGGCGGAATTTGTTAATTTAAATTTATTTTTAGCTAATGAGAGACTTCCCTGTCACCAATTTCCAGAGAATAGTTGTACTTATGTAATCGATGGCCAGATACTTCAGTACAAATACAATGTTGATATACACTGGCCTTCAAAACTTAGTATCACACTTTTAAAATTGCAATTTATCTTAAACGATAGAAGTTTTTAAATAAAAAGGTTTTTTTCCAAAAAGGTTATCGATTGTGAAGTAATTATGAAAAAAAAATATAATTTTTTAGTCATTTTTATTTCGAAAATATATCTTGTGTATTTTAAAAGTTATTACAATTTTAAAAGTTTGGTACTAAGTTATGAAGGCTAGTGTAGATAGGATAAATAAACGTAGCTGGAAACTCAATACCACAGAATATATAATGGTTATTCCAAGGTCGAAGTTAGTGTCCGCGCGGTTGGATAAGGACGGAAAATGTTTAATTGCATTCTATCATGTTTCGAGGTGTGGTAACATTTTCCGGGTCAGCGGTGATCACGAAACAAATTTATAACGAACCGTTTTATCTCTATTAACTATGCTATATTTTGCAAACCCTTCTAATACGCGTATTATTCGACTACAGTTTTGCGAAATTTTGGAATATTCTAGTCTTCCATTTTGGATAAACTTTCAGGATAACTTACTCTACGAGTACCATCGGTAATGGCATGTAAGGTTCACGATATGAGTATGAGTAATGATTGAAGAAGGGTTTTGTCATGCATGATTTTCTGCTTCCAAACTTTACCTCGATATTGAATTGCTATTGTACATTTTGCGCATTGTAAATTTTGCGAATACACCATGCTAAGAAGGGGAATTAAATTATATTAACACACTTTGATTTTATCAATCACAAATTACGACTACTTACGACGACGACACGGAGGAATAACGTGTACGTTAATTTTTTACTTCTTTGTTCTTTCTAAAACACAGCGAGAGATCTTTTCATACTTCATCTTACTAAAACGTTTGCCCCACAGCATATTAGAAGTGTTGACGATTTTTACTAACAAAAGAGCAAAAAGGAAAAACGGCTACCTACCTAGTTTCCCTTCCAAGTTCCAAGCGTGAATTTCAAATTTACAACTAAGTGTTAATTCATAAAGTTTCAAAGCTAAACCTTTCAAGGGCGCTGTTCTAATTTAACCTCTACGTGTAACGAGATAGAACCGAAATTTACATGTGTAGGATTATATTCAACGAATTGGTCAGCGACCTTGCATTCAGTCTGAAGGTACTAATCTAGTTTGCTGGGGTTGCCTAAACAAACAAGAGATACTAGCTACAAAGCAATTGTGAATTTGGAATGTAAATGCTTTCGCAAGGACGACCGTTAGGGAAATAATGATGTTAGACGTGGAAGCACGAACTAATTTAAGTTACAAATGTGTATAGATCTGCGTTCACGACGAACTTAAATAATGATAATGACAAGCCGTGAGAACATTAGCGACGAGTTCTATACAGAACGATCAATTTGATTTATTTTATGACTTTGTGCAGGAGCGATGAATTAATATTCGTTTTGTTAGAAGCGGCTCTCATGAAAGACCAAAAGAAAATTCTGAATATTCCTAACAAATCTCGTACAACAAACGCACATGAGTACATTATAGTTGACATAAACATTATTATTACGGTAAAAGAAATAAAACAGGCAATTAATGGTGCGATAGTAAGAAGTAAATGTTTACTATTTTCAAGATACGTTGCATTGTAAGTCATACTATTATGCAGGTAAGAACAAAATACTATTTATTATACTTCCCCGAATCGGCTTTTTAAAACATGCAAAAATTTTAATGTGCCTATATACAACAATTGACGTAATTGACAGTTCGATAATAATATCAATAGTTCCATTACCAAACATCCACACCGCAAAATTATTTAAGACGCCGGCGAACAGTGAGCTTCCCATACAAACGTAATACCAAAATGATTTGCAATTTGAGCATAATTAACTCTTCTTGCGATGTTATTCGGATTAAGACAGTATTTGTCTAGGTTTCTATTAAATAAAAAATCCAAAATACTAAACCAAATAAAAATTAATGCGATTTACAACTGTTCAAACTGTTCAAAATAAATGTCAATTATTTTTTTTCATACAAAACTTAATATGAAAAAAAAAAAATTGACATTTATTTTGAATGGGGTTAGTATTTTGGAATTTTCATTTAATAGAAACCTAGTGAAATACTGTCTGAATCCGAATAACATCACAAGAAGAGTTAATTATGCTCAAATTGCAAATCATTTTGGTATTACGATTGTATGGGAAGCTCACTGTTCGCCGAGCTTTAAGCCTCGGGAGAAAACTCTCACAAGTGATTTATCACCTTAGTTCCAGATATTTCTGATATTTCGGTGGTTAAATCTTAGTAACCAGTACCTAACTCGCTGAAGGTTTTCTTTCGGACGGACTTCCACACAACGATTTGTTTCTTGTGTGAGAGCAAGGAACTATTGCATCCCTTCGTTTTCTCTGGGGGCCAGTTTGGGGTTCGTTTACCAAGTTAGTTGACTACTGGGAGAGAAAATTGTTCTTAGGAACTGTAAAATTTTCCGTGAACAACAGTACAACTTAGGTACATTAAGTTGATTGCAGCATTACACATGACATGACAGTTCAAGAGATATTTATTTGAGGAATATTATATGAGTATACAATACAACGATGATCGTTACAAGAAAAAGTCATCAACATAAGGAGTCACATCTATGGTTGATAGATAAAAACGGTGAATGCATGCATGGACAACAGTTTACATAGATAAACTATTCGTTTTACTTAGAGTTCAAGGGATCAGAAACCAAAAAACGACTAAATTAATAAGACATTTTGTCAATCGAAGTAAGTTTTAATTATTCACAAATTGCTGAGTGACCTTTTTAGGGTTCCGTACCCGTTCGTACTCCGCTGTCCGTCCGTCTGTCTGTCCATCTGTCACCAGGCTGTATGTTATGAACCGTGATAGTGAGACAGTTGAAATTTTCACAGATGAGGTATTTCTGATGCCGCTATAACAACAAATACTAAAAAACAAAATAAAATAAATATTTAAGAGGGCTCCCACACAACGTGGTTTTTTTTACTTTTACTCGATATTGATAATGGTTCTACATGTTGCCGTTATCGATATTGCTTCGTTTTCACTTTAAAAATAAATAATTAAATTTAACTAAAACAAATATTTAAAGGGATCTCCCATCTATCAAACGTAATTTTTACGGAACCCTTCGTGTGCGAGTCCGACTCGCACTTGGCCGATTTTTATAAGTTTAAGGTATAGACCCGAGATGAGGAGGACATATCTTATCATCTTCCTTTTATGTTAACGTTTGTTTACATCGTTTTAGACTAACCAAACGATAAATCTGAACATCGCTCTTATTTTTATTTAAATGACTATCAGGAAAGTTTTAGTCGCCTTCTTTAAATTACTTTAAAGGTGAGTACACAATTATGTAGGCCCTTTAACAATTCAAGGGCGCCACCAATTGTGGTTTCCTGTGATAACGTCTGGCGGTGGTCAATGTCAGGCATTGTCTGCTGGTAAAAGTGGGCCGACCCTGAGGAACAAAAACTCCTAAAATTCGTAATGGACAAGATAACGTAATGTGGTAGTTGGTCTTAGAGCCAATGACCTTGCCTTTTTATAAGCATTCTTCAACTACATACAATTTTCTACAGCGTTTTAACCCATCAAGGCCCGGAAAATAAGACACAATAGATATTCCATTGTTATCCCGCCGCATTCGGCTCGGGCGTTGATTAATTAAAGTTGGGAAATCAATAAAAAAATACATTTACACAGTATGAGCTATCTGTTCATCCTTACTAATATTATAAATGCGAAAGTCCGTTTGTTTGTTTTGAACCGATCATCATGAAATTTTGTATACACTTTGTCAAGGTTACAGAGAAGGACATAGGGTACCTTTCATCCCGAAAAAAGATATTGTTCCCGAGGGATAGCAAAAAACTTTCCACGCAGACGAAGTCGCGACCGGTCGCTAGTAATAAATAACTTCAAACGGAACTATAATAAGTTAATTCAACAACGCCCGAGCGGACGCATGCGGCCGGATAACAATGGATTATCTATTGTGTCTCATTTTCCGGGCGTTGAAGTGTTAAAATGATTCGATAGCACTAGTGTTAAATTGTTGATGGTATCTCACATCTAAAAGAGACCTTAACAGAATAGATGTTTCAAATATATCTATACCTATGTTTTTCTACGATCTGAAAAAACGTGTTTAAATATTTATGTAAGTAAACTTAATCGGATTTTGATGAAATTAAAACAAAGAATACTTTTTATCCTGGTTAGGGAACGAAATCGCGGGCGAAAGTTAGTAAATATATAAATTCTTAATAAAAGTACACAATATTATGGAAAAATCTTTATATCCTTAGATATTGATACAATTTCGTAAGTTGATGGCTTGCTTATCGTTAAATACTCGAAAAATTAGGAAAGAATCGTGAACAAGTTATTCGCTAGTGAATGAAAAAAGGCATAGATTGTAATCTGTGGATACAACAGTTTAGCATTATATTTGGCATCAGTTCAACGCACTTTCATTCATCTGTGCTGTGCAGTGTCAACGACATTGCAAATGAAACGTGTGGGTACGTCGGTGATGATGATACAACTCATTTAGCATCTAATTGAATCTTATTATGAACTATAAATAAATAAATATTTGACAACATCACATACATTGTTCCGATTCCAAAGTAAGTAGCTAAAGCACTTGTGTTATGGAAATCAGAGTCAACTGTGGTATCACAAACACCCAGACCTGAGCCAATATCGAAAAGTTCGTTTTCTAAATTGACCCAACCGGGATCGAACAATGGACCTCAGAGATGGCGACACCTTGAAAACCGGTGTACAAAGCCACTCGACCACGGAGGTCGTCAAAACTTGTCAAATGTAAATCGATAGGAATGAATAATATATTTATAATTTTTGATAATTTACTAAGCATCAGTAGGAATGTCAAGTTGGATTAGCGATAGAAGACGCTGCAAGCCGCAAAATAACTCAAATAATAAGTCAGATTTTTCCTAACTGTATGTATGACATAACATTTAAGGCTGAAAAAAAATCGAATAATGCTCTTTATTTTTGTTCTCAAATTTTATTGATAATTGAAGATAATAAAACGCAAACAAAAGCAATCTACTCTACTAAATATATAACATTCTAAGGTTTTGGTGTGTTGGTCTAGTTTGAAAGGAAGCTAGACCAACAGCAGTGCCAACACTAAAAATAGCTCATTTTGTTCTAGATCTCTTTTAGATTTTGTTCTAGATCTACTTTTTTTCTAGATATTTGAATACTAATCCTTTTCCCAGAACATTGGACAGGTCATCTACCTTTTGTATCTAATAAAGCTTTCTAGGAATAAAATGCTATTATTTTGAATTACGACTTGCGGGAAAATGAAAACGAGCTTGGCAAATATTCAACTTTATTTCACACATCATCTTCGCTGTATTGAAAACAAGAGTAGCCGATACGAATTTATAATAAATAGTTTAGGACCGATCGGTTTTACCATCTTCTCATGAGTCAGTAACCCTCTGCACAGTATCGTCAAGGAATGGTTTTATTTTAAGTTCATGAAATTTAGGAAATTGCTTGCAGTAAGCTATACAAAACAAACCGGTCCCGATCCCGATGGAAGACCAGCGCTGGTCGCAGACCATGCATTTGACAGTTTTGAGACAGTGTTTTTAGTTTGTTTTTTATTTATTTTGTTTTGTACTGTATTCTTCTCAAAAACATTTATTCATTCTTTATTTCTATGTCTTTAAGGAAATTATTTAAATCTACATATATGAACGGTACGCGAAAAGAAGAGGCTCATCGGCATTTTCAATCAATTTGATCTAACAATTGCATTCGATGGCAATTGACCGGGTCTTTCAGATGATTTACCAATCAAAACAAACTAAAAGGGGCACATTTCTTGTTAAATCGTCTAGTAAAAATAAAGTAATAAAATCTTTCAACTTTAATTAGCCACTTTCTCAAATTTTGCTAATTGTCGATGAGCCCCTTCTTTTCTTGTGTATCATCATCTATCCCTCATATGGTATAATAAATGTAAATGCCGATTGAAAATCTTTTTAGGTGGGTGCTAAAAGGTTTTTATTGATGCCACGCTATATAAAGGTAGCATTGAGTAAAACACACTTGACAGATTTAGGACATGTACCTACTACGAGCACAAAGCAACGCCACCGGTGCGTAAATTTTGCCGAAATTGCTTTGACGAAATAATACTGAATAATGTGAATCCTTTTAATACCTACTACTCTTGAAGGATCATTACGTACCGCTTTTTGGTATCGTACATGTCGTTAGGAAATACAAATTTGAATAAATAATATGGCTTTTGAATTTTGTAATTAATGAGACTTCGAAAGTACAGAATTTTGTTTTTGTTGTCATTTTGATTTTGCAATCGGATATCGAAATCAGAATGAAATCGTTGGAAATTGTAATCATGGCAGTGCGTTTATTGTGGTGCGCAGAAAGTTTGTTGGAAACACGATATGTGTGCCGCATGCATACCGGATTATGCGGCAGTTTGATTCGATATGGTTTTACTTTTTCATCCATCATCAGTCAGTACTGATTTAGAAATAAACGGATATTAGTTGTAATCATACTCATTAAGCACCTTATTCTTTACAAAAGCACAGATTATAATAATAATACTAAACGTACAAAAGATACCTATCTATTATCGACTTGACAACAATAAAAATAAATCACCAATTTAATTAACATTATTTTCAACTGTCAACTGTAGAACGAATCGATGCCTTTATGAGGTTTTGAATACCTTCCCATTAGTGGACATGGTCATCACAAGCCACAGACCATATACAAATACTACATGCAGAACCCAAGGTTTTACCAGTATTAACCAATTAAGTTGACGTTACACAAATCTGTGATTTATTTTTGTTTCGAGTTGCGTGAACAGTTAGCATCGAGAACAAAGGCGTACAAAATAATTGAAAAGGGTGTAATGAAGGGACATGGATATTAATGGTAACGGTTGCAATTAAATATGATTCATGAACGCAAGTTATTAAAGCAACAGCTTTTTTATGTATTTGGTATATTTAGGAAAATTCCACATTCCACACGGAAAATTTAAGCAAGTTGTCGGAAATATTTCAACCGAAATTGGGATGTAAACCCAGTTTCTTCTGACGAGGCTAACTAAGCTTTTTATTTAAAAAAGCCAAGCTTTCTATAGATGGAATTTTAGAAATAGACCACCTACAACAATCGCTCTACCTAGACTCATCCATCAAACAAGACTTGACGAGAAAACATAGGTAGTGAAGACTACCTAGTACTAGTACTATTATTTATTATACATGTTCAGAGAGTGTTCGGCTTCAGATATAAATCCAGTAGAATTAGATATAGAAATATCTAATTCATGGAAACATATGAAATAGCTTAGCTTTTAACTTTTTAGACATACCTATTTGTACAACCATTGAAAATGTGGTGGTAAATAAATTTCAGTCGGCCCACAAATTGTATCCTGGCAATGGAAAGTTTTCAGTCAACGGAAAGCTCATTTGATTTGTGGAGCCCAAAATTATATAGAGGGTTTCCAACGTTGATCTGTGTTGTGTGGTTCGATTAGATTAGACGAACACATACACACTTGTACTATTATGTATTCTGTGATAGTACACACTTAGCCAAATTCAAATTTCTACAACGAGTATTTAACTTTCTTCTCTCTTCAGTAACGTAGTTTAGTTGCTCTTAGATTTGGCAACGAGTGAAACTTGATAAACCAATTAACTGCTTGATCGCATGCTAGTTGATCTTCGCAAAAACATACCATTTCAGACAAAAATATCGGTTGTACTTTCAGCTGTACTACTGAGCTCGTAAATTTTCGCCGTAGGTACCTATTCTTACAGCTTTTGTTTGCGTGTTAAAGATATTTCACGCTAAGAGGGGTGATTTATGTGTTTTTTGGCCTTCTCAGTTCATAGAATAGGGTGGAGTTGCGTCATGTCATGTTTCGCTTTATGCCCTAGTAGTTGAAAAGGTTAGCTTGTCTAATTTGGCGATCCTATCTATCTTTTAGTTCGACAAGCGTTGTTTCAAATATTATGTACCTACATAGAAAATCATCTACTTATATGGGTGTAATTTTATAACAAGTAGTACTACTTCGGACGACGTCGTGGCTTTTGGGTTTGAGTATGGTAGACGCATTTGCAGATAGCAGAATGACAATACATATCGGTTTCTAATGTCTCCGGTTTCGGCATTATGTATTGTGTGGTTTTGGTAAGGTCAAATGTTTCATTGTCAATTATGATTATTTACTCATTTCAGGTTTCGGATCAGAAAAAATTACGTTCATTTATTTGATACATCCACTCACCAAAAATATGAAATTTGTTTAAAATCACATCGCGTTGGCCTTTACCTAATTTTTTCGATCATTGAAATTAAATGCTTGGATTGCGACTCTTTTCGTAACGTTTGTCGCCAAGGACAATCGCCAAATTGCTCGAACATAGCACAAATAAACTTATATATTTCTCATGGTCTAAATTTTACACGTTAAAATAAATGGAGGTTGCATCTGCATCTCTGGACCGCATGTATGTGCCTCTAATTAAGAAGTCGTTAAGTTAAACAATGAGGTTGGAGACAACAATGAATTTGGTATCATTGCGATAGGCCTTCTATGTAAAATTGTAAAGGAACGGTACGGAATATGTCAAGGATCTAGGTTAAGTGGATATATGACAATTGATAACGCCTACTAGTTTTGTAATACAAGTTGTTCTTACCTCCGCTTCTAACAATTCTTTCACTAGCATGCGACTTCTTCTTTATAGAATAATGTATAAAACAACTGTTAAATAAAGTATTGAAGCAGTTATTCAACAATTCCTTAAACTATACTGTTGTTGTCAATTTACTTGCCTCTAATGAAAAATAGTAAAAACAAACATGATACTGATTAACATTAAAGAACCTTCAAATCCCAACCTATACCCAACTTCTGATATAGGTATAAATATTGATTATCATGTGATCAGATTTACATGATTTTTTTGTGTCATAAATAAATAAATATACACATTCATTTCATGCCAAATTAGAGCTTTCTAGAACTAAGGGTCTCCGAGCTAAGCTGCGGACAGACATGTCGAAACTATAAGGGTTCCTTGTCGACTTGACTACGGAACCCTAAAAAGGAAATTCTGTTTCGGAATTTCGGTAGATTTCCTAAATTTTTCGAATATTAGGAATAATCAATGATAAAGAATGTCTAACCAACTAGAAAACACTACAATGTATTTTAATGTTTTCTTTTAACTCTTCAACGCCCGGAAAATGAGACTCAATAGATATTCCATTGTTATCCAGCCGCATGCGTCCGTTCGGGCGTTGATGAATTAATTTGACTATTTTGCACTAAAACTACAATAAAAACAATCTTACATTGAATTCATTACACTTTTTAAGCGTTACGATTTGGTCAACAAAAGATAATGACATGATATAGTAAATTGATACACTTAATTAATCGCATATAACTGTGGTACGTTAACATCGAGTTCATTCACTTGTGGTCAACTACTATACGCGACGAGATTGTCTTTACATCGACAATACGAGTATTATGCAAATTTAATTTGGTTTGGATACTATTTGCAATCATGAATTGTTTTTACAAATTAAACATTGGCTCAGGCAAACACAAAGGCACAAAGACACTACAGAAAATGTTTACAAATAAGATACCAAAGTCAATTTAGAAGTAGCTAGCAATATTATTACCTCTAAACAAAATTTTACAGTTTTATTTCTTAAATTAAAATTACCTGTACTAAATATAATTTCTTTTCGAAGAGCAATATCTGTGTAGTCCCTTTTGTCTCACAAAACAAAACAATTTTATTTCAAGTCAAATCCAATCCATTCAATGCGCACCACGGCAAAAACGTACTAGGGACGCATGAAACACGCAGAGGCGAAGTGCGGCAGAATCGCGCGCCAAACCGCGACTGCCTGACAACCACGACCGCAGCTGCCAAAGACAGGTTTACGTGCGACATTCGCCACAGCTCAGTCCACGACCATGAACGAACAAACTACTAAAACATTTTCATTGCTACCCCGATAAAGTAGTAGCCGAAGTCATACTTACAAAGCCATCAATGAAAGAAGTTATCAAATCATTCACGTTACATCTGAACAAGTAGGGGAAAGCAAATAGCTTGTAATTATAAACAACCGATTGGCAAACATTATATTATAAATAAAAGACTCAGGAAATGTGCTGTTGCACAAATTAGAGTGATAGTGTACTAGGTATTGGGTTTATGTAAGCTAAAAAAGATTAAAGCAAAACAGATAAGGAACTATGAAATATCTCGCAGACCTGCAGTGAATGCAAATGAGGTTTCATAAATACAAAAAATATTTACTTTAATGGTGCTGAAGTAATTTTAAACTTGTGCTTTTACGGAATTGCTTAATAAGAAAGAGGAAACTTTTATGATAGTTTACCAAAAAAGAAATGCAACTATAAATTGGTTCGGTGCCGCGAAGTTGGCGCTAACTCAATGCGGTGTCCGTGACCTCGCTCGCCACAGACAGCCTTCGATATTTAATGCTAGCCTGGTATAAACGGAGGCTCTGACTGAACCGTGAACAACAAAGCTTTTGCCACCTAATCATTATGTACGGTGAACCGCACATTGGTCTAAGAAATACCTAATTATTGCAACATTTGTAATTTGCGAACTTGCACTTTATTTACACGCGTTTATTGCACCTAATTTATAACTAAAATAAATCAGTTCTATTACGATTAGCACTCGACACGGTTGTATCATTTTGAACTCCTATATATCATTTCCTATCAGCACCCTTATATCATATAAATATCAGAACAGCATCCCTTTATCATAGATCAATCAACTATCACTCTTATCATTCCTATCATCTTAAGTGTGTAAGGCTACACCCTACATATTTTGGTCCTTCGATCCTTTTATCAGCATCCTAACATATCTATAGTCATTTGATCCTTGACTATCCGATAAAAATATATTCCGATTATAATATATATTTTTGTTCACGCATTGTTATATTTTATCATCATTTTAAACATCATTTCATTGTTTTATTTTTACCTATCATCAGTCCTTTTCGACATCGAGCACGCGCGCGGATTCGTGTCGAATAGGGAATCGCGTTTGTCGAGTGCATTGCGCAATCTTACTATACGGTCTCAGTTACGTATCAAGAAAAGCTTTCATTAGTTAAATTTAAAATTATAATATCAGTGAAATTAGTTATCATTATCAGTGACTTTTTTATATAAAAAATAATCATACCGTTTAAACTGTGATCGTCTTAATCAGTGACTAAGTGAAAACTATATTTTTTCCTGGATTTGTCTTTTGTCTGTGAGCCCCAAGGCTGCACGGCAAAGGCAATAGCACCACACACCAGTATCAGCCATCATCGTGAGCAGAAAATCGTAACCGAATTACGATATCCAGTTACCATCAGCAGTTATCAGTAAGCTTGTTCCTTTTTTTATTACTAACTCATTAAGATGGAAGCCATAATCAACCGCCAAGCAGAAATTTTGGAAATCATCAAGCAAGTTAAATCAAACTTTAGTAAGGACTCCGACAGCAGGAAGACACCTGACTACATCAAGAGACGCATAGACACGCTAGAGAGCCTCTGGGGAGAGTTTGATCAGAACCATAATCGACTTTTAGAGAGTGATTATTCGAGAGATGAGGAATATTTCGCAGGAAACGTTTATGAGAAGACATTGAAAATATACCAGGATACTTATCATGTACTATCTTTATACAGACAACAACCACCCACCGAACCTAAAATAACACCAAGAAGCAACCCTCTACAAGATTTGCTATCTAAACAGAAAACTAACTTCAGAGCATTTAAGCGATTACTAAGCGGAATAAACCTTGACCTGTTAACAGAAAAATGGGAGATCGAGGATGAGTTGCGTAATCTTCAATTAAAATGGAATGCGATTGACGTCCTTCATTTAGATATTGACAACGTCACCCAAGGATGCAACGGTGATTATGACATCGAGTTGAATGAACATGAGAAACTTTTCAAGGACATCAAGCGAAAACTAAATCAGAAACTATCATCTACGAGTCACCTTCAGCAATCAACTCCACGCTTAGAAATTCCAATTTTCGCTGGAAGCTATGTTCAATGGCCCACATTTTTTGATTTATATTCGGCTGCTATCCACAATAACAATATGCTGACAAAATCACAGAAAATGCAACACTTAAAGGGAAAGGTAAAGGGAGAAGCGGAAAGACTCATTCAGCATTTACATATTTCAGAGGAAAATTATGATACTGCTTGGGAAATACTTGTGCATCGTTACAACAACCCTCAGCTTATTTTCACTAAACATATAGAAATCCTGCTAAATCAGCCAAATGTACAGCGACAGACAGCATCAGAAATCAAGCGGTTGCATGACGTCACTGCAGAATGCATTCATGCTATCCACAACCTGGGAGTAGACACCAATTCGTGGGATCCTCTCATCGTACATCTGGTATCAAAAAAGCTTGACCCTGAAACTTTCAGTGAGTATAAGGAGGCTCGTGAGTCACCAAGGGAGCTTCCAACTTTAACAGAACTTATGAATTTTATAGAAGGAAAGTTCATTGCCCTCGAACCTGTCACCAGAAAGGAAAGAGAGACACCGAAGCCCGTTCAACAGCAGCATATCAGAAGGTTTCATCAAAATCAAGAAAGTACTTTCAAGAGAAGCACCTTCTACCCTAATCAGCAGAAACCACAACCATCATCATATCATAAGAAATTTGGCGCTCAAAATTATCAGTCAAATGCAACATACAGGCGCCGTTGTCCACTTTGTAACCAGGGGCATGATTTATTTCAATGTGACAATTTTAATTCAATGACCCCAGATGCTAAAATAAATACAATTACGAAATTAAAAGTATGCAAAAATTGTTTATATAATCACTTTAACGATGTGTGCATTTCGCTCAAGCGATGCAAACATTGCAACGGTGAGCATAATACGAAACTTCATGACGCCTTTTCGCAATCACCGACGGAAACGGCATCGAGTTCGAAGACCGCTACAAACCCAACAGCTGTAAATGTCAAATCAGCGAATACGTCACAGAAACAATTTAATGCGAATCACGTAGCCCAAAATGATGAAGAAGTTTTATTAACAACGATCTTAGTGCAGATAAAATCCAGCGATGGTTGTTATATTACACTGCGTGCATTACTAGATCAGGGGTCACAGATATCATTAATTACAGAAAGGGCAGCACAGATGTTACAATTACCAAGAAACAAATATCATGCATCAATTTCGGGTATCGGACACGATTCTAAGCAAAGTAAAGGAGCAGTTTTATTAGAATGCAAATCAATTTATAATGACTATGACTTTTCTACGCAGGCGTTAGTTATATCATCTCTTATCAACAATTTACCTAATATATCATTTAATAAAAAATCATGGCAGCATCTTCAAAATATTAATTTGGCAGACCCAGAATACAACCTTTCGAAACCTATTGACCTTCTGCTAGATGCAAGTGTGTATTCTGAGATCATAATGAACGGCCTCATCAAAGGCGAGTCCCATGCACCCATCGCTCAGCAGACCAGGTTAGGCTGGATACTATCAGGAAACATTCGTACTTTTCACTGCAATGTGGTCATAAAGGAATTATCAGATTTATCAAGATATTGGGAAGTCGAAGATATCAGTACCGGGGTATCAGAGTTACCAAATGATGATCAGTATTGCGAAGATTTTTATAAGTCGACTACGGTTCGCCTAGACAATGGTAGATACCAAGTCAGTTTGCCAATGAAAAAAGATTATGAAAATCAATTGGGGAGCTCGAAACCAAAAGCGTTTGCCCAATTTAAGCAACTGGAACGTAAGATGTCAAGCAAACCAGCTTTTGCAGCGAGCTATAAATCATTCATGCAGGAATACGAAGAATTAGGCCACATGCGTCCAGCATCTATCACAAAGGAGATAACGTACTATCTTCCACATCACGGCGTTGAAAAACCAGACTCCACCACAACGAAGCTTCGCGTTGTGTTCAATGCATCGTCTAACACAAGCTCGGGAAAAAGCCTTAATGATCTCATGCATTGCGGCCCCAATCTGCAACAAGACCTGCAGACTGTGATACTAAAGTGGCGACAGTATAATTACGTATTTACAGCTGATATTGAAAAAGCATTTCGTAATTTAATGATCAAGGAATCACATCAAAATTTACAGCGGATTTTGTGGCGAGAATCGCCAAACACACAAATACAAGAATACTGTCTCACCACCGTAACATACGGAACCAAGGCCGCCCCGTACCTAACCATGAGAACCCTAAAACAGTTGGCTACAGATGATGGTGAAAAATACCCTTTAGCCGCTGTCGAATTGCAATCATCATTTTATATGGATGACGTGTTATCAGGACATAATTGTGAAACATCAGCAAAACTATTAATAACACAGCTTATTGATATTCTTAAAGGAGCAGGGATGAATCTAAGAAAATGGTCCAGTAATCAATCAACAATTTTATCAGGTTTATCAGAAAATCAATTAAATTCTACATTTGAGTTTAAATGCAAGGAATCGAGAAAAACTCTTGGCCTTCAATGGAACCCTGTAGATGACGTTTTTTCTTATCATAATAAACTAGCTACGGAAATAACAACAAAACAAACTAAACGTCACGTATTAGCCGAAATATCACAAGTTTTTGACCCCTTAGGCTGGTTATCGCCAATAACAATCAGAGCAAAACTGTTTTTCCAAAATCTGTGGAAGGATGAGTTATCATGGGACGATGAACTATCAGAAAATTATAAAAAGGAATGGTATCAGATAAGACGAGATTTGAGTAATATTGATCAATTTAAAATACCACGACAAGTCGGAAATACAGAAAATTCAATTGTAATTCACGGTTTCGCTGACGCATCCGAAAGAGCATACGCCTGTACAGTTTATGTTGTATCAAAACATAAGGGGGAGTACACATCATGTTTATTTACCGCAAAGACTAAGGTAGCGCCCTTAAATAAGAAAATATCACTACCGCGACTCGAATTGTGCGCAGCGGTCCTACTGTCACAATTAATAAAGAAAATCAAGGAAACTCTTATAACAGATGACGTCACTATTTATGCATGGACCGATTCGATGATAGTACTCGGTTGGCTGAAAGGTGACATATCAAAATGGAAGCAATTTGTAGCTAACCGAGTTCAAGTAATTAATGACGTCATCCCAGCATCAAATTGGTATCACGTATCGTCAAAGGATAACGCAGCAGATTGCGCGTCGCGTGGAATATCAGCCTCGCAGCTGCTGGAGCATGAATTATGGTGGTCAGGACCCAGATGGTTACCACATTTTAAACCTGAAACCAAGACTAAAATTAATTATGAGTCTCCAAAAATAGAAATGAAATCAGCACATGTAAACGTGGCCTTACAACCAAATGGCTCAGAATTATTTATTAATACATTATTAAACAAATATAGCTCTCTCACTCACGCTACCAGAGTTTTATCATGGGTGTTACGTTACGTTGGTCGCGTGCGGAACGATAGTAACGTGACTCCTGCAAAAACACTGACCATCTCAGAAATAAATAATGCATTTAATTTTATAATCATGACAATACAAAAACAAGACTTCGAGAAAGAATTGAATGATATCAGAAAATTAGGTCATGTTGGAAATAATAGTAGTATCCTGAATCTGAATCCTTACATAGACACTAATGGAATATTGAGAGTTGGTGGCCGACTAAGTAATTCAAGTATCAGTAGCAGTGCAAAACATCCTATGATTTTATCGAGTAAAAATCAGCTGACCCGATTAATCATCAGTAAGGCACATCTAGCAACATTACACGGAGGCCCTAAACTCACATTATCATTAATCAGAGAACACTTTTGGATTATCAGTGGATTGAGAACAGTAAAAAATCAGTTACGGAACTGTGTTACATGCCGAAGATTTAGTAAAGAGAGCAAACATCAAATTATGGCAGATCTCCCGGAGCCAAGAGTAATACCGTCCCGCCCGTTCACACACACAGGAGTGGACTTCACCGGACATGTCGAGCTAAAGGCGAACAAAGGACGAGGTATTAAAACTTTGAAAGGATACATAGCAGTTTTTATTTGCTTAACGACCAAAGCTATACATTTAGAACTTGTATCCGACCTGAGTTCACAGGGATTCCTTGCAGCGTTTAGAAGATTTATCAGTCGTAGAGGAACACCGCGGCATGTCTATAGTGATAACGGAACTAATTTCGTTGGAGCTAATAAGATCCTGAAAGCAGAATACAAACAAATAATCAACAGTATCGACACAACGTTATTTGAAAAAATTCAGGACATGGACATCGATTGGCATTACAACGCTCCCTCATGGCCCAACGCTGGTGGACTGTGGGAAGCAGCAGTTAAGAGCACAAAATATCATATCGTACGCGTAATTGGACACCAAAAACTTACCTTTGAGGAATTCAGCACTCTTCTTCACCAAGTTGAGGCGTGTCTGAACTCGAGACCCCTCTGCGCCATCACTGAAAACGTGGAAGATGAAATCCTGACACCAGGTCACTTCTTAATTGGTGCACCTCTACTATCACGCCCGCAAACAGAAACGGAAAATATAAGCATATCACAGCGCTGGAGTCTTGTACAAAATATAAATAAGCAGTTTTGGAAAGCATGGTCTCGCGAGTACCTTCAGCAGCTACAAACACGATCGAAGTGGACGACACCGACTCCAAACCTGAAAGAGGATGACATCGTATTAATTAAGGATGAGAACTTACCACCTGGTAAATGGGCGTTGGCCAGGGTGACCGAGCTGCATCCCGGTAAAGATGGCTACGTAAGAGTAGTGTCCCTAAAAACTAAAAATAATATCATAAAAAGACCTATAAACAAATTAGTGTTGCTACCAGTACAAAATGATACTACATCACAAAATAAGGATGAAAGGTCATCCCCTCGAAGTCGCCGCAATCAAAGCACAAGAAACCTTAAAACATTTTTTTTACATAAAATATTTTATACGTTAATGTTGTTTACATGCATCGTACCAAGTTATCAATCATTTACATCAAGCTCTTATAATATAACATCGCTACCAGAAAATCAAACATTATTTTTCGATAAAACATCAGATTTAAAATATATAAGAGACGACTGGAAATTAATCATTTATTATAACCTGACGTCCTACTGGAAAGGAGTATCAGATATCCGAAGCTATGTAGCACATATTAAAGAAGTTTGCGAGGACACGAGGTATCAAAATACGCAATACAGAACGTTATCATTACAATTAGGCCAACAATTAAACGACATAGATCATTATAATAGCATACTACTAAAGAACTATAACAACAGAAGACAGCGAAGAGGGCTTGTCAACGGGATCGGTTACGCATCAAATTACCTATTCGGTGTTTTAGATGACAGGTTCGCGCAGCAATATGAACGAGACATAGAAAAAATTACGCAGAATGAAAATCACTTACAAACTCTAATAAAAAATCAGACAAGCATCATAGAAGCAGAGTACAACATCATTCAGCGAAACGAACTCACGATGAAAGAGCAATTTAAAATTATCAGGCAGCATATCAGTAACATTACACTAGAAGTTGGCAAGGTACAAGTAAGCAATAACAACAATCTTTATATAGTGTCATCGTCCTTGGCAGCAAACGTCATCTTAGGAAACCTCCAGCGCATCCAGAGCACCCTCCTGAACACCGTGACTGACATCTACCACGGCAGGTTAGATACACATTTGCTATCCCCGGGACAGTTACAGTATCAACTCGATGTCATAGCAGGACAATTAAGCAGCGATCTCGTCTTACCGATAAAAGAAAACATCATGAACATTTACAAATTACTACGAGTGTATTCAAGGGTTACGAATAACTATATGATAATAGAGATCAAAATACCGATCGTAAGCAATGAAGTTTTTGAGTTAAATAGACTTATCAGCATTCCACAGATACGAAATCAGGAAATGTACCAAATTATCCCAGCAGTACCATATATTGCATATAACCTGAGAAAGGATACTGCACTATTTTTAACAGATAATGATCTTCACACATGCTTTGAGTTACCAGCATCACTCTTATGTCATTTAACACAACCATTTTATGACATGAAGCTTGAGCAATCATTATGTAATATTAAATATATCAATTCTGCGGCAAACACAAGTCCTTCATTATGTAAGTCACAAATTAGTACATGTAAACAAATGTGGGTTAAATTGCAAGCCGATAACACATGGATATTCACTTGCTGCGAAGAATGCAATGTCCGCATTTTATGTCCGTCAGGTGTGACAATGAAAAGGTTGACTGACCGAGGCATTATCAAGATAGGTCAAGGTTGCACACTTAAAAGCGACGAACTTACTATATTCGCACATAATCACTTTTTCAATCAAATTAATGTAAATCAACCCGTCTCCGTACCAGAAGTGTCTATGCTTAATAATATCATGAAGGATACCAGCATGAACTTTACGAAATTTGAAGACCATGACGCTTACTATAATCAACTACATAAGCAGATAAATGAGTTAAAGGAACAAGCTGAAGATAAGTTTACCATTCACGAGAATCACCATTACGCAATCTACGGCAGCTACGTCGTAATCATCATCATAGTTCTTGGTCTTGGTTGTGCCATACTAGCACGCAAGACCAGGCCCCGGTTTCTGCAGCACTCGAACTCGAGCAGCAGTCAGCAGCCCCAGCCGCAGCCTCGGACCGCGCCCGGGGCGGAGGCGCCCTTGGAGGGCGCGATGGACAGCAGCAGTCGCGACAGTGTCAGTGAAGTGAGAGTGTCGAACGTTCCGCGAGTGAGTGCGCGACGAAATGTATCTAGCGCGAGTGATTCGAAAGTTATTCCCAAACTCAGTGATTCGAACTCGAAGGTCTTCCCCAAACTTACGAGATTCAGACTAGACAGTGACAGTCCATAAGAAACATAACCTTTGTGCGCGTGTTTAGCGATCAAAAAACAGACAATTTTACTATTAAGTTTCAATTTGTTTATTATTTTTAGGTTTATGTTGCTATAAACATCTGTATCATTTATCACCTTTTATGTCATTTAATATTAATCTCATTAACATTGTCTAACTAAATGATCTTCATTGTTTATTCTCATCTTGTATCTTCTCGGTGCGGCAATATGTACGGTGAACCGCACATTGGTCTAAGAAATACCTAATTATTGCAACATTTGTAATTTGCGAACTTGCACTTTATTTACACGCGTTTATTGCACCTAATTTATAACTAAAATAAATCAGTTCTATTACGATTAGCACTCGACACGGTTGTATCATTTTGAACTCCTATATATCATTTCCTATCAGCACCCTTATATCATATAAATATCAGAACAGCATCCCTTTATCATAGATCAATCAACTATCACTCTTATCATTCCTATCATCTTAAGTGTGTAAGGCTACACCCTACACATTATGTGTTATTTGATCAAAAATAAAGTTATGGGGACCAACTGATTTACGAGATTAACGTCATATTAACGTCAGTATTACTCGCCAGCCTTCACTTAATCGAAAAAGTGGTTCTGGAGTACGTAGTACTAATCTATTCTGTGTCTGAAGTTTAAGTTTTCATTTTCTGGTAATTTGGATGGAATTTATCAACGCCCGTTTATTATTTACTCAGTATGAACATAAAAGACTCATGCAAAGGAATGTTGTATCATCAGCTGGTTTGATTTCATAATTGGTCGTTTTATTGTTTTTCATGTTTTGTATCCAAATATTCCGAATATGGAATAATAGTGTTCCGTCATATAATTATAATTAACGTCATCAACCTTATAGACTTTGCGTTTTATATTAAATGAAATACTATTACTTCATTAAAATCATAATATTTCGAATATCACTAAATAGTATAAAACAAAGTCTATTATTCGCTTAGTCCTTCTAAACTACGCAACGAATTTTATACGGTTTTACTATCATTTAGTTAGATAATTTCTTTCGGAAGGTTTTTGTGTAAGATAATACACTAGCGACCCGCCTTCGCTTCGCTTCGTCTTCGAAGCGAAGGCGGGTCTCTAGTTGTAGGTAGAGGTAGGTATTATGGTTATAATAATAATGATATCTGAAGTATACCCTACTTTGCGTTTTTTCTTTATTGGATGATAAGATTTCTTTTGTTCATTAGGTTATTTAATTTCTGGGTCTATAGAATAATAATAGTATTGCAATCGTGGGTGAACACGTGATTCAAAAGTCAGCCTACTAATAACGCTGTTCTCGTGCAGTTGAAATGAAACGATCTCAAATACAATAAATGAATACTACTTATACTTGGTTTTGTTTTTCTTCTGATTCATTAATGAAAAAAGAAGGAATCCATGGAAGAATAAATGTCTTCTCCATTCTACGAGTTTTCTCGATTTTTTTTAAATCATTTCTGGCTAGTCGTAAACTACGTAAACACATAGGAAGTTAATTAAACTAAATCTTTTAGTATATGATTCAAATAACGTAATAGATTATTTTAAATTATATACTTCCAAACTTCCAATGGACATATCCGCCTTTTTGAACAACTCGCTCGGACACGATTTAAGTAAAAAAGCGTTAAAATATTATCTCGAAGGCTGAACAATGCGCTCGAATATTTAAATAACTTAATGGCCGGTTAAAAGATACGATCTAAATGATGCATAAGTACTTCTGGGGCAATTTTTGCAAATGTTTAACAGGAGAAAGTTTGCGTGATGTGTGTTGGAGATGTGGCTTTTAATTTGATGGTAAAGTAAGTTGGATGTTTTAAGAGGAAAAATCTCTATTGTTTTTAAGTAAGACATAACAATATTAAAAATCCCTCCTTATTAAATAAGATACAAACAGATGATGAATAGTAAACAGAAACGAAATGCAGCGAAGCTAAGCCGATCAGCACCATCAGACATATACCTGCCAAAAATAGTTTCTATGCTCTTGTGAAAGTCAGAATTTGGGCAAATTCAATCCTTGTTAAATTAGACAAGAACAGACTAAATCTAATAAACCATTGTCCGCATGTTTGTATTGCTATGAATACTCCTTATAAACAAAAACAGATTTTGTGATGATAATGATGAGTAATTCCAAAAGCCCAGTTCAGAGGAATTTCAATACAAAGAGGCTCAGATGTTTCTTTCAAATGCAACTAAGTACTGTTACCGATTCACACATGGACGACTACCAGATTTCCAGGATGATGAATTAAACATAGACGATGCAGTTCACCGGACCGTGAAAAAGTTCCTTGCCACTAATTACCGGAATGATAATACCATTTACCGTATCGTTCACGACCCGTTTCGGACCATCCAACTTCGCATGACACCGGATTTGACAAATTACTGTTTGTTTTGTAACATGAACGATTAAAAAGAACAGATTTTCTGAAAAGAGAAATATATTTCACAATGGTTTGGGACTTCCGCCAAGTAATGCCTGATTCAATCAAATAGATTTTCTGACTTTTAACTTTGGAGGTGTTTAAGATGGATCGTGTGAAAAAGCTTGTTGATTGTTTGCTTGCTTTAGAATGACATCATACAGTGCAAGAGTGAATTCTAATAAGGAATGTTAAGCAATTTATGGTGTCCTAATTTGGAGTGTAGGTGAAGTGAAAAGCTGGAGACATTTATAATTATGTTACTTATAAATAAAGGTTAATATTTGAAGTGACATTTGAAGACATAACGGTGTGTCCAAGTTGCAGAGTGATAAAAAATATTGTGACAGCCAAACGTTCTAAAAAACAACAAGTTAAATCCATTACAGACACGAAATTTTGAATTGGCTTGTATATTGAGAATTTGTGAGCCAAATGGAAAACAGCTAGGTAACCTGATGAAATTTGGGCAGCTAATAAAGTTCCCGATCACGTCTGCTAAGACCTCCATCAGTTTGAATTCGAAACATTTGCATAGGGAAATTAAATGAATGCCTACTTGTGTACGCAAAGTAGGAGAAATGTGAGCATTACTTACATTGAGTTGAGATACATTGTTATTTGTCGAAATTACAACCAAATACTACGTAGCAAGGTTTTTTTGGTGCGTAAGGAAAAAGAAACTTTTAAGGTTCTCGCACTTTATATTTCGATGATTACAATGCAAGTTTACAGAGATGTCGAGATGTTCTTCAAAGCACATGCAAGACACAAAAATAATTTATAAAAGAATGTGCAAATTTATATGAATATCAGGGTCAGGACTTATTGGATAACACTCAGGTATTAACGGCTATGGCTATTATAAACGGATAAGAAAAATTAACATACCTATTTCAGAACATGTATGGAAACGTGACGATGCTATCGATTCTATTAATCGATTATCGACAGACCACATGGCGTGTACAAACATAGCGCAAGTAAATTCACTTACCTTTTAGCAACTAAATTAAAATACAGTCAAAACAGATACAAATATGTCCGTCAGTGTGTGTGTCAGTGTTCTGCGGGTCTGCCCCAAATTCAACTCTTATTATGTATTTTTTTATATCCAGCCTTTGCTTGTTTTAATTATAAAGTGTTGTAAACATAAATTAAAAAAGTTCGCTGTCAAAGTACTAAAATAAGCGATCTATTTGAAAGTAGATAATTCAAGAAAAATATTTTTTGTTTGGACATTTGGCCTTACTTGGCACTTGTTGAATTAACATTAATTAAAATCGGGGTGTTCATTACCGTTAAATTAAGAAAGCACGCACGTTAAATGTAAATACCAAGGTGTAATACTAACAAAGGGCTGGTAAGTAAGACGACCTCCGTGGTGGAGTGGTTTGAACGCCGGTTTTCAAGGCGACACCATCTCTTGAGGTCCCGGGTTCGATCCCCGGCTGGGTCAATGTAGAAAATGAACTTTCTTATATTGTTTCAGGTCTGGATGTTTGTGATACCACCGTTGTCTCTGATTTCCATAACACAAGTGCTTTAGCTGTTTAGTTTGGAATCGGAGCAATGTAAATATTTAATATATTTATTTAATTTAAATGTTTTGAATAGAGAAATGAATGCGCTGGATTGTATGATTCGCAGAAAACGCCTAATAGAAAAGAAACATACAACATGAAATGAATGTGTAGGTATTGATTCCATTGCCTCTGGTATTCTCTACCATTGTGGTATTCTTGGCCTGGAATTTAATCTAGGCGGTTAATTCTGCCTAGAATAACATTATGTGAACAGAGGCGTCGAAACCAGTACCGTTTGCGGAGTGCTCTGATTGCTTCTTTCACTTTTATTTGCATTAACTTGTTTTTAGTCTATCGCAAAAAGTCGGCATGTTTTTTATTTAGGTTTTAAGACAGCTTATATTATGTCACGCTAGAAACGTTCTTCACAAATGCCTCTTTTTCTGAAGATGGTAAGTAGGTACAGTGGCGTAGCTATCATAGGGCCAGGTGGTGCAGTGCACCAGGGCCCTCAGGGACTCAGGGGGCCCTCTAGCCTCAGCTTTGAAAAAAAAATTAAAAATTGAAAAAATTGAAAAATTGAAAAAATTGTTTATTTACTCTCTTTTTCGAGGGGAGGAGGGCCCGATTCTCTCCCTATGCACCAGGGCCCTTGCCCCCCTAGCTACGCCACTGAGTAGGTAATTGTTATTTGTTTTTGTTACTTAACATTGAGTACTTATTCATAGATAAAAATTGAAAATAAGTACTGGATCGTATCATTTAAATCAAAAATGTTGTTATTTTATCGTAACAATTTTTTTCATAAATCATGACGTCTCTTTATATGCTCTTCTCCATCAAAATGATAAATTACGAAATTAGTTTAGCTTCGCAATATTAAGGATTATGTGAAAATAATGTATTCTTATGGATCTTGAATGCCAAGATAAAAATTACATTTATAATAAACAGGTTTGACAATTACTTACTTACACAATTCTTGTAGCATTATAAAATATTAAGGCACTATGTAAGTACTATTTTTTTTCTGGCTCTATTACTGTCACACTAACATTCGTTTCCGCTTTACATAATATTCGGTATGTTGGCCAATTCGATTTTATTATTATGTTTATCGGGAAGTAATTTAAAGTGAAGTCGTATTTTGGTCACTCGGCGTTTCATTCACTACTACATTATCCTGCAAATCGGCCTTTATAGATTTCGTCAGTTTAATGTCAAGAGTCAAAGTCTAAAATAGATTTATTAAAATAACTTAGTACTTAATTAAGCGCTAACATATAATTTTTTTTCAGTCATGTGGTGGTGTTTAGGGTTTATAATAATTTTCCGGGTTGTATGCATCTTATCTAACATATTTCACTTTATATCGATATTATCAAACAACATGTATAATGTCAATATCCACACTTGATCAAGTAATCATTGTTTGTTTAAATACCTAATTAAAATAACTTAAGTAAAAGTTTTAATGATCGTTAACCCAAAATCTTAAAGTAATCAACGGCTAAAGCATGTGTAAAGTCCGATGATTGTTTTCAACGCACTAATTGCTGTGAACGCTGAATAAAACGCGAAATGGAAAGTGAACTGTGGGAATTGTGCCACGCATTGTGTCAATGTATCGGCTACGTCATCATCACTGTGGTGTTATGTTACACGTGGGTTGGTGGTTGGTTTTATAACAAATAAATTTCTCAGGAAATTGTTTATCATACTGATTTGAGAAAATTAACGTTTTCTCTCAAAAAAATATTGCAAATATGTTTCATGGAGGAAAAGGATTTTAAAATTTGAGGTACTTACTGTTGAATTCAAAACGCCACGATCTGAAACAAGATGATAATAAAGATGATAATGTGACATAATTATAGCTTTTTTTTTAAGTATACCTAGTAACACCTACCCATATGTACTTAAATAAAATACCAATCACCGTGCTAGATCTAAATAATAGTAAAGTAACAAATTTATTTGTTTTAATTAAACTACAATAGGCAACTTCTAATAGGTTTTCGTAACAACAGCAGTTGAAGACATAAACCTAGTCGAAAGCTTTTAAAAACTCGTAAATACAGGGATTCATTAAACGCTCAAATGTTGCTCAGGGGATTCAACTAAGCCAGAATCCTTCAGATTTAATTTGAAAATTACGAGGCGAGTTATGTGAGGGACGGCTTTACGTGGACTCTCGTTTTAATTTGACGTGACACAGTTTATGTTACAAAAGGAAAATATGAGAAAAATTTTAACGGTAAAATGTGTGGAGAACCGTTGAAAAAGAGGTGTTCTAATAACAGGGAACTAAGCGAGCAAAGTCGGTAAACTGAGACACCATTTTTGATGACTGAGCGCTAAAATGTATTTGACGAAATAATGATAAAACTGACATCATTCAGTTTTGTCCAGAAACTCTCTAATACGATACGATACAAATAGAAAATTACGAATGGATGCGTATCTTATACATCTTCTATTTTTAATGACACAATTGATGTTACTTCCATTTTTAATGACCAAAGACGACGACGATATTAAATAATTTCAAGAGACTATGCTATACGTAATAAAACATAACA
The DNA here is from genome assembly GCA_963556745.1 of Catoptria pinella. Classification (NCBI taxonomy): domain Eukaryota; kingdom Metazoa; phylum Arthropoda; class Insecta; order Lepidoptera; family Crambidae; genus Catoptria; species Catoptria pinella. The sequence continues at coordinate 13,421,366 of OY750761.1, forward strand.
AAAGCTCATCGTGACCCAACGAGAATGAACTAAAACTGTTGAACTTAAAATTACGGTTAGTTACTGAAGATGAAATAGTTCGTGAAATAAATGTTAAGATGAACAGATTGATAGCAAGTATAACATCACGCTTTCGCCTGCGAACGCGGGATAGAAATCACGAATTCACGATGTTTTATTGTCATGCCTCGTTATTCTAGTTACACGGCGTGAATGGCAAATTCTGAATGTTACTCAATGGTGGAAGCTTCCGAGTTGAAATATCAATATAGTCCGTAACCTCCAACAACTGGACTTGTGAGCTGCTCATGAACAATGCACGTGGACGCAATATGGGCAGAGCATAAGACCTGTTTCACAAGTTCCCGATTCACCTTTCTTCTGGTTTAAAAAATGTAAAAGAATATCAATGGAATTATTATGTATTTAAAGTAATTGAAAAGGAACTGTGAAACCTGTGAAATCAAACAATAACATAAACAGAACAAAATTTGCTATAAAACCGAAAGTATAAGTACTTAAGTTTATGCTAAATCCATAAGTAGGAGGATAAAATGAAGACCGCAAAGCGACGGATCAGTTGATATTACACTCTTGTAACACGAGACGATGTTTGCGACCATAAGCGATAGACCTATTTACGTCTTTCACACTTCTGACAGTTCGAAGGGTGACAACTGAAGTGAAAGGTCTAACGATACTGGGTGCACAAGGCAGCTTACGGGACCGTTGACGTCAATGTCAAGGAGAAGTATTAAAGACTGCCAATAAGAATTTGTGAATAAACCGATACTGTTTGTAGAAGATTTGATGGAAAAAAACTGATTCTGAATACGTATATCGAGATTCCCCTCACAACGGCTCAGGTGCACGCACTATTATTGTACTCGTTGTTTCACATCCAATGTGTCCGCAATGTGTCAATAGCTTTATAACAAAAATAGAATGTGTTGCAACTGCAGAAATATAATTATTAGAGCACAGGTAAGTAACCTTGGTACGATCTCACAAAATGTATCTATAGTATAAAATATTAATTTATAGGATTAAAACTACTCTCTTCCGCAATTCGTTATGATTTTTAATTTCAAGAATCGATACGTGGTGAAGTTTTAGACTAAACCCTGGGGAGAAGAGTCCCCCCTCAAATCACGTATTATTTTGGTATCGTAAAAATAATCGGTTTAGAAATGCGTGTCGCCGAAATAATAAATACACGTGGAAGTCTCACTACAAACTCTTGTGATATTTATTATCACGTGCGTGATTAATGGACGATCTCTATGCTTCGAATTGTTGCTCTTACAATCTCTTTATCAATGTAAATTCTTTAATATAAATTACGAGATCACTAAACTGGTGGGCAGTTGGGTGGGCACCAAAGAATATCTAAGAAACTTAAAAAAATCTTGGGTAGAGGTTTTGACATTATTATAATTTGAAATACGTGGATAAGTGGACGGCATTCAATCACAAGCATCAATGACATTTAAGTGGATCATTGATAAAAAAAGGCAGTCAAGCCCTTTTTTCAAAACCATTTAATAATGAGCAGTATGAATATTGCTTATTATTATTACACTGATAGGGATCTGAATGACCCATTTTGAACGTTAAATAAAACCAAAGCTGAATGATATTATATTACCGCGTCTTAAAATAAATGTGCAGATTCAAATATAAATAGTTGTTTAACTTAAGAAGCGACAAACGCCAACGTGTGAAGAGATATAAAAATCATAATCGAACCCATCGGATGAAATGTTAGATATATCTTAATACATTATTATTTCATTACTATTCAGGGTATAAAATGCAACGAACCAAAGGTCGTGGGAAAGTACAGCTCCAGTCGTTTTTATTCAGAACGAATTGAAATGTGAGTGTAACATGTTCCACATCTTTTATTTCTTTTTAAACCATAGATATAAAGTTTCCTTTTCAAGGGTCTCGGAGGGATGACATTTAGTTTACAACTTTACACTTCGCAAGGTTGTTTTTGGTTGTTCTCTGCAGATTTTTCTTCGGTTAAAACTTTACCTATTCGTCAACGAACAGGAACCAAACTAATTTCCTGGTTCTGACTTCGAAATGGTCCCACGCAAAGTTTTTTTACTTAGTTCTACGGCAACTTTTAGCCCGTTGGATTAAAGCTTATTTTCCTTTATCCTAGCAACGTTTTCTGATGTATTAGAAAAAGGTGGGCTTGTTGACAGTCGAGTATCAGAAGTGAGGTAAGTCCACCCATGACTAATGCAAGTTAATTAACTGAGTTGCGAGTTTCTTCCGCGCTCGACTGCGCGATCTCTGGTCAAGGGCGTTCAGCAGAGTAAATACCAAAGAGAAACGAACTTAGTAACAACCTCCTTTTGTTTTAGTTGATAAGTATTATATCGTGATTTAGTAATCTGTTTTTTACAAGTTTAAAATATTCTGACTTCATTTTATGATATGAGGAAAAGAAATTAAATTTCTAACTAGAAAGTTGCCACACATTCTATGTTTTGTTCCATGTAGTGTAGAGAAGAGCATATGTTAAGCTTTACATTTAACACTTGAGTAAAGAAAGAAGAACTCGTGTGCGTAATTATGATAAATAAGACAAAAGAATTGTGATTGTTTGCAAACAATATATCTAAATTACTAATTTCTAACGAATTATTTTTGTATTTTTTTCAGACTATCAGGTTGTTGTTATTTGTTTTGATATTGTTATTTTCAACAGCAAAGTTAAATGTACAGAGATACATTTAGAAGGCTAAGTTTTTAGAATCCTTTACCCAAAAGCCTAGTTTTGGCGTTAGACCGTTGTTGTTTTACTAAAAGCTACGAAAGCCATATTTGAATTTTCGTACTTTAAATCAAACGCGTCTGAAAATGCCCTACACAAATATGGATATGTCGTCGTATCTGTGTCATAAAAAGTCGTTTGCACAGCAAAAACCAGCCATAAATTGTGAATTACGCAAGACAACAGCTTGTTAGGAATAATTGCCTGCATAGGTAATTGGGTCGTTAGAGACACGAATGACAACTTAGAGTATGTGAACTTTTTATTAGAAAATCATTACTTTTCCGTTTGCGAAAAACATATTTTGATTCTTTAGTTTGTTCAAAAATCTTCCATAATTATTTTAGTTATCATTAGTAAATGTATTTTCATACTATTTTTCTCTGAGGGCAAAAGCTATGTAAAGTTTTCTTAGCAGATGCCATAATAACTATATCTTCTACTTTCTCGTACTATATGCCAATTTCAGTCGAGTCCTTCCAGTGGTTTTGAGCTGTGCGATGATGAATCAATCAGCCCCTATTACAACCTTGCCAGTTTTCTGAATGGCTATCAATGCGTCCCTTTTTTTTGGTATACAGCTAGAAAGAGATGTACCTATAGCAATTCATAAACATGGCAAGTTTTAAGAGATTGTAATACCCCTCAGTTAGGACTTATTCTATACAATACAATATCATTAGGTCCGACATCAACACAGCTCTTAAAACAGATCCTAAAAATCTTTGGGTTTACGGTGTAACTTTACTGATATTATGAAGTGCAAGCTTATTTTGAAATTTTAATCTTATCCTTAAAGTATTTTTAGTGAATTTATGTTTCTAACGAACGACGCTCAGCTCGTTATTACGGGTGCAGCTAAACAGAAAGCAGCCAGCGACACCATAATAAATGGCTGTACAGTACCGAAAAATTGCTCATTAGGTTACGGTGCATGCACCGCAACTCATTTAGTCTATTGCGAGCGACCGAGAGAAACAGTTGATGCGCCGCGAAGGATGGTTGTGACACAGTTTTAATTGTGAACAGCTCGTCTATGTAATTGAAGTCATTGTAATAAATATGGGACTTCAAACGTCAAAATAAGGCTGAAGTTCATACCCATAAAGTTTCGCGGTAGACGCGAGCTGGTTGCGGCCTGGGTCCCTGTTCCCATCCTCATTCGCCTCGCCACGTTCCGTTTCCTCGTTACCGCCCAGACAACATTGAATAGATCTCAAGCATGAGCCCGTGTGAGCGGCCTTATCTCCCATTATTGGCTGGATCGACGATGGCCCTGATAAAACTTATCACTCTGGGAATACTCGTGCGATACATTGTATTTTTTTTCTTTACAAAACAAACGCTGGAAAACGCCTGGTATCTCCTAATTCAATCATGTAGAATGGTCATGTGAAAATGTAACTTGTAAAGGTCTGTACACCTTATGTTACGAAATGACATGTATGTTCCTCTATGTATATTTCTAAGCGAGCTCTCGATTGGACTACATTTGAGGTAGGTACTTGTTGTTGTTTTTAGAAGTGTATTTTTGGTTACAACTTGTAACACAAAAACACTTTTAACTTTTAAGTTACAACGAGGTTCTAAGTGATAAGTGCAAAATATTCTTTGAATTTATAAAGCTCTACTAAGTTTCAGACTTAAATTTCCATTGTTTATAATCTCTAAACAAAAGCGTTTAAGCCTTCTGCCCATTTTAGAGATTTACCCGAAATAATGAACTCAAGCCAACAATGAATTTTAAAGGAGTCTTGGTGGTCAGGTGGAATGCCTAAAAGGAGTAAAAATCTCATTAAAACTTCATGGCAACTTGGAACCAACCGAAACGACCAAGTTTCCGTAGATAAATTATTTATCTATCGGATAGGATAAGCAAAGTAGAAAGTATGTAGTTGAATATTTGACACTTATTATTATTAGCAAGTAACTAACACAAAAAATCTATTATTATTTCTATTACCTTTTTATTGAGGAACATAGATTGTCATGTAATGCATATAGTAAAATTTAATATTTTAAGGCTCCTATAGCCCTCAAGTGGTGCCCTCATATTGCTCGCCGAGTACAAAAAAGAGCAAACTGTGACCACTTCAGGCACTATTGCCTACTACTACTACAACGAACTATATTATATACTGAGGTTATTGTTTGTAATAAATGGCTGATAGTCATTGTTTGTCAATAAACTATAGAACCTTAGCTTCAATCTGTACATGTGAATTTTCGATACATACTTAGCGAGCAATACATTTAATGAAGATGAGGGCGCCAATTTGACGTATGTAGGGCCCTTAATAAGTGAAATAAGTGAATCCATATTCACTTGGCAGAGAATTCGATGTTTTCAAAACAATAAAGTTCCTTAATAAAAAAAAACTTTTATGATACTTAAGTCAAAAATAAAAACCAAGCTACGTCTCCATGTTGTTTTTTCCACACCTAAACTTGTGAAACCGCTCTTAAAATGTTTTTCATTTATTTTCCATGTTCTACGCAACTCGACTTAAAAGAACTTCCGAGGCTCAAAGCGGAAAGTTGATAAGCTCTCAGAGAAAAGTTTATCCTGTTTACTTGTAAGGTTATGAGAATAGAGATTTCAAAACATCTGCACAGTAGGTATAACGTATTGTTTTTTTATAAAAACGGCTTGAGCAATATCAAGAAAACCTACACCGTTCTTGCGAAACTATTAGTTTAAGACATTTCAAATGAGAAGTCATGCTATTAAACACTATATACAGGGTGTCCCAAAACTTTGCCACACGGAGGGAAAATACCTTAAATATTGAAGATAGGATATTTTACTAAAAGAAGACCTCGTTTTGTTTTAAAAAAAAAAGAATTGGATCTGCATTCAAAGATTTTTGTAAAATTGCCTGTCTTTACCAAGATTCGAACCCACCAAATATCTATGAAATGTTTTTTTTACGATACCGATGGAAAGGTTTGCTTGTTAGGCTTATTTTTTCTTAAATAACACAGCATCTTAAACAAAAGGAACTAACTAACTACTGCTACTATAATAACTACTACTACTATAATATCTAACTACTACTTCTATAATAAAAAAATAAATGTTTAATTTCATGGTCTTAGTTTTGTTTAAGATGCCGTGTTATTCAAGAAAAAATAAGCCTTACGAGTAAAACTTTCTATCGGTATGGTAAAAAAAATCATAGGTATTTGGTGGGTTTTGATTCTTGGTAAAGATAGGCAATTATTCAAAAATCTTTGAATGCAGTTCCAATTAGTTTTAATATCAAAAATAAAATTCCTACCTTCAATATTAAAGGTACTGTCCCTAGTTTTGGGACACCCTGTATATTAGCTACTAATCACGATTGAAATGGTTTCTGATACTTACATGAATCTAATTATCAAAATCAATGTTTACAATTTTATATCAAAAATCTATACTATAGAACAATTTAATTCAATACTTCAAGAATTACAACCAGAAGGAATGAAATTGAAATGCTTAAAACGTTACATGAAATGCGTGCACACACAAACTAGAGCCGAACAAAAAACAAGCACGTAAGTTATAATTGGGGCAAAATAGGAATTAACAGTTTATTCGCAAAAAAAAGTCGGTCGTTTGATGAAAAATTCCGTAGGTAGATTTAACAGATTATTTGCAAAAGAAAAAAACCTATATGGGACCAAATTGAAAGTACCCAATCGAACAAAAATCAATTATTAAAATCGGCACACCAACGCCAGAATAATCGGTGTACATACAAAAAACAAAAAAAAACAAAAATACGGGTCGAATTGAGTACCTCCCTCCTCTTAAAGTCGGTAAAATGAAGTCGCTCGATCAGGGCCCTATTTAATAACGTGACCATATGTCAATTTGACATGACAATTTGGTTTACATTGCGGTGTAGCTTTGAGTAGGTTAGGTAGTTTGTATTTTTAAATTGGTTGACGCAATGGATATCAAATTGTCATGACAGGAGACAAATTGTCACGTTTATTGAATAGGACATTAATTATGTTATCACTTACGTAATAAGCATTTTTGTGTTAAATGATATTCAGCTCTTAAACTTAAAAAATAAAAATCGAGTAAACAATCAACTTTATACAATGGAGTAAAGAGTACAACATGGTTTTTAGATATTCATTAATTACTAATCGAATACCACCACAGATGTACAAGGTGTTACAAAAATACCCCTAATGCCGAATATGGTATATAGGGACCATCAAACTAAACTTTTACTATGGGACCAACTCTGAAATCGCGAAAAAAATCAGCTGTTTCATACAAAAATTAAAATCGAAAATATCAAAATGTATGAAACAGCTGATTTTTTTTTAAAGTTGATCAGTTTGATGGTCCCTATATACCATATTCGGCATAAGGGGTATTTTTGTAACACCTTGTATAATGTAAGTAAGTTCTTGGATTTACTACTTAGATACTTTAATAAAGATCAAAATAATAATCTCCAAATGTTATGGCACATGACACATTTCAAGTACTTACCTAGTTTTGATATTCTAATAATCTTCTACTTAACATGAAATAATCAACTAGGGATATCTACTGAAAAAACAGTTCTTTAATGCAACACTTGATCAGCCATCATGAAATCGCTTTATAATGTGATGCAGAAAAACTGTACTATTTGCTCACAGAAATGCGCACATTCTGTGGTTCATGTTTGCTGTCATCAGCATCATCATCATCTTGTTTTATCATTTCTTACTGTAAATATTCAATTTTTACTTTATCTCAACGTAAATAATGTACCTACTTACTTAAATATCAAAATGAACAAAATACTTTTTTAACCGACTTCAAAAAAAGGAGGAGGTTCTCAGTTCGTCGGAATGTTTGTTTTTAAAAGTAAAAATAAATAAATTTCACGCTTACGTACTTTGTGTATATTCTCACAACAACAGCTATCACGATTATACTCACGAGATGAATATATCTACACAATATTCATATAATGTTGTTAGTATAAGTTAACGGATATAATTAGGGCTGCCAACTTTTTTTGCATAAAATATAGTATTTTCAATATTATTACATGTAAAAATATAGTAGATGGCAAAAAAGTTCTCATAAATATAGTAGGTTTAAAATAATTTGTATTTAGGATTTAAGTATGAAATTGCCGTTTGTATGGAGAATTTTAAAGAGATTATATTTTACATATTAACATTTTCTTTATTTATTTAACAACCATGAACGCGAATGTTCTAAAATTATTATGTACAAATGTTTAAACACTAAGTTAATTAATAAAACATGTCATAAGTGAAAAAAATAAGTATCGGCTAAGTTATAACTACAACGGATTAAACGGTTATTTCTGATAACATAAATAGTCTCTTAAAAGGGTGTTGCGTTGGTATGCCTTAACTTGTTTAATTTTTTCACCTGAAAAATATAGTAGTTTTGCCTCGATATGATCTCGATATAGTAGGATACTATATTATATAGTAGGGTTGGCAACCCTAGATATTTTATATTTCCATTGATTGATCAGATCAGAAGAAGATTGATTTTGTGGTTTTTTTATACAGGGCTGCTTAGTGAGCAACCTTTTAATGAAGTCACGTTCCTTTTTATAGCGCAGAAATATGGTTGATATGAGAAGAAAATTATGGTAGGTACAAAATCTGTGGCATGGTCCAGCATACACGGAGGAAAATTTAAAAGCAAATAGAATCTGTGAGTGGGAATCAAATTGTCCAGACAAGATCACCGCCTCATACAGCACCAATTTCCTTAACAGGCCGTTACGAAATTTGTGTCATGTCATTTGTGTTTTGCCAAAATTACGCCAATTTTCGTAATGTCGGGGAGTAATGAGGCATTGTTCGACATTACATACACAATACCGCGATCTTCAAAAACAGCTCCGACCAAATAACGAGATTAAATATTTGCCTTCATCAACTAGATTTTTATCATTTTCAATTTTATTGTTACATTTGGAGTTTATAATTTTGTTGGATTATGAAAAATAATGCTTGAAAAACATCCTCAAATGAGTTTTATTTAGCATCAAGGTAATTTATTAATTATCCTCAATGAGCATGGTAATGTATTGTGTTGTCTTCGATCAAGAATACCCTAGATGTCCGCAGTCTCAAAAAAGGTACCTCGAAATAACACTCAACTTTCAAACTGGGCGATTATTTTGTTCAAAGTATTCTCTTCTTTGCTTCTTACTAATTAAAGTTGAATATGGAGGAAATAGTAATTTGTACCCAGATAAAAAATATTCATGTGGGGATTCGAATTTCAACGAATCGCTTGTTTTAGCCTGGCCACGTTATTTTCATACAAATGAGGTAAATAAATTTAAAGCCTTGGTTCTCCGCCAGGGATTGACCGAGCTGTGATCTGATGATGGCTATATAGGGAGTGAATAGAAGAGATCCAGATCGCAATACACACCCAACTGATCTGAACAGTATTTTAGGAGATGTTAGGATCAAAGTTCTCAGTTTCAGGTTTTCCATACATTTTAATGCTATTTTCGCGGTTTTTTAAACTTTTCCTTACATTTATTAGAATTTTGATCAGATCAGTTGTTTTTGTATAGCGATCTTGATCTCCTCCATTCACTCCCTGGACAGCCGTCACCTGATCACAGCTGGGTCAATCCTTGGCGGAGAACCAAGGCTTCAAAGTTACCTCATTTGTATGAAAATAACGTAGTGACCCGTTTTCATTGCAGCCCAGTACATACGGAATTCCAAATCAGAATGATCCCGAACGAAGCAAATCCATACAAATCTATGGACCTACCACATACATGCGTTATTTTTCCGTTCGGAATTTTCATACATCATCGATATTCCGTTTCGGAATTCCGAATCAGATTCCGTTTGTATGTGGCCACCCTTAGATCGTGTAGCCGTATCTTTGTCATCCCTGGTCTAGGATATCCTTGATCGAAGTGTTGTGTGCATATACATAAGTTAATGAGAATAATCATTACATTCACCAATGGAAACCACAACGACAGGTAGGGAATTCCGCCAACATATACATTATCATTTGAGGTTTCCTAAAAAGGCTCTTACTTCAAGTGCATACACCGTATTATTATAGCACTTACATCAAAAGATTTTAATTATACTACTAGGTAATTTAATAAAATACAGACTATTTCAATTCGAAATCAATCTATCTAAAATGATATAAGGTATTTAGAAACCCCTTTACTAATAAAGATTACATAGCAGATGTATATAGTTACACAATGGTTACTCTCTGTCAATCTATTTAAATTTTACATTAAAAAGAAAATATAACCCTGTGTAATTGTACATCTGTTATACAATCTTTATTAGTAAGGGCATAAGTAATTATTCTAGTGTTAAGTAATTTCGTTTTGCCCAATGGATTGAATTTTCAAAGCACTCGATGATACAAGCCATTTGCACACCTTTTCCATAGACCCTTTTAAATTTGTTTATGTCAACGCAATTTTGGTCAAGGCTTTTATAAAATACATTTTCAATGGAATGTTTTTTACTGATGACAAAATTATTTACTTTCCTGAAAGGTGTGATATGAATTATGTAAACATAAGATGTCTATAGGTACGGTCAGTAAGTATTTCATGATTGCCAAAATAGGCAAACCTTGCTTGAATAGATATATATTTTAGGATACTGTGAAAAGCAAGCACCAATGAATTTTGAAGAAAATCAATGTGGGTAAGTTGGATGAAAGATGATGGCAAAGAAGCCAGGCAAGACAAAGATGACAGACAAATAACCAAACCAAACAAATTAAATTATGAAAACTTTCGAAAATATTAAAATATTGTTCTCTGGATGTTATACTTCAAGCAACCATGATGTCGAACAATGTCTAACCACATTAAACTGGAACCAGTACCTACTTTTGGAGGCTTCATCAGAAACTCAGAACTAAGAATATTTTATTAATTAGAAAATCTTACACAAAATCACTTACAGCAGAATAAAAAAAAACTCAACAATCAACTTTCACTAACCAACAGTCAAGAAAAACAACGAACATGAATTTCTATCCGTAAATGTGCTAAACAGTAATTATTTGGAGTAACGATCCATAAAAGTTGAAAAAAAAACGCGGTTGGGAAGTAGAACACGAAAATTAATTCAAATACATATAAAACATTATGATCCTTAGTGCGTCTGAATAATATTTATTTGCGATGCAAGTTCATATGATAATTAGTATCATCATTTTTTTTAATGTATCAATTAGTGCATCGCTCGGTGCATCGGTTCGGTATGGTAGCAAGTCTACTGGATATCTAAGGCCCGGGAAATATTATATTACCTAGGAACAAATGATTGTGTGACAAGTATTTAGCAATTGGTTCCCGATTCATGGGTGTTTCGTAAGTATTATTCTAAATTAATTAAATTTTTCGCCGACGAGGAGCTCGGTGGCGCAGTTTAGTACTATTATGTATTTTATGGCTGTGGTCTGATCCTGAGATTGCGGAGATTAAACAACTTTGGCAAGGGTCGGTCATGAGATGGGTGACCAAAAAATTATTATCTCGAGTACACGAGGCACGTTAAGCCGTTGGTCCCGGCTGCATTTGCAGTCGTTGACACCCACTAATCCGCATTGGGCCTACGTGTTGGGTTATAGCCCATCCTTCTTATCCACCCATAAGGAAGGCCCCAGCCACAAAATAACGCGCCGCGGTACTTACTTTGTGTCCCAGCCGTGGGGACATTAAAATTTATTGATGTTTCGTACACATTGTATTATTTTATTAATTTGTAAACATTAATAATTTAATGTTTGTTGACGACGACTTTACATTTTGATGGTACTTATGGATGGAGATATAAAAGAGGAGCAATAAAACGCTTTCAGTGACTTCAAGTAGTAGTTTTAGGTTGGCTTTAAGTTCCATTATTCACAAGGAAACAAGAACTGCATAGGTAAAATGGTATTAAATTAAATGGACTCAGATCGGTCCGGCTGCAGTACAAGTAGGTACAGTGCCGTGCTGCGGCGGGTTCAAGGACCCCCCATACCTGTTAGACCACTCGAACCAGTACTGAACCCTGGCTAGACCTACCCAGCTGCCGGAACTTGGCAACATTATGCTGGCAAAGTTGGAATCATAAGCAAAATTCAACTAAGCGGAAAATCGTTAGATTCTGAGAGTTGATTGACCATAAAGACGTAACAGTCTGGAATCCAAACGTCTTAAACACTTCAACAACTGTAAACTGAAGTAGTAGGTGTTTTGGCGACCAGTTTTAATGCACCAGTAGGTACACCCACCATCGACAGATAGGTATGGCTTGCTTTAAAAAATAGGACCCTATATTCGACAAAGAAATACGATATTATCGAGTTGTGTGGTGGACATTATCCTGAGAGGTTGGTCAAAATCAGAATCCTGTCCGTGACATCATAAAATAGACTGTTCTATTCTCTTCTTCTAAATCTATTGTGGTGACATTTCCTACGTGTTTTTGATGTTGTTTAATTTTGGAATTTATAAGATACGTCTATCGAGAAATAAAAAACTGTGATCATTCTTTTCGAGACATTTTCAGATATGATCAAAATCCAAGGTCACATTTTTGGTAAGTATTTTTTAAATATCCTCCAAGTTTACATACACGTCTAAAAACGTTTAAATACACGTCTGTACAAAATTCTCTTTGACATAAAACTAATTTATGTTCGAAAAGTTGCTCGTAGAATGCAAACTCTTTAGAGTAAAAACTTGCGTAATCAAAATGTGTCATAATGCGTAAAATTGCTTTTGAGAGCTTTGTTTGCTTAGATAATTTTGAACACTGACTGCTCATATAAATATGAAAAAATTAGTGCTTAGATATTTTAAACACCTTGCGTGTTTACAACAATATGATGATTCGAACTGCGTAGATCAAATTGATTTTCGACGTTTTTCAGATAATTTTGACTACTCTAGACGCTTATATCAATTTGACGCTGACTGTACCATCGCCATCGACAAGAACGCTTAAGTACTTATATACCCAGCAGTGGCGTAGGGTCCATACAAGCCGATTTCCATCGGCTTACCTTTTAGAAATTCCACCCCACCGATGCACTACGCAGATCATAACATTTTTGTAGACGGCTTACGTTTGCCATAATTTCACCCATCACCACTGATAGCTAGATAGAATAATCAAATTGTGTTTAGGAATATTATGGTTTTAGACGTCAAACGTAAGGGTGCTTACATAAAGAATTCCCGGTACGTCTTTGCGGGTCGGTCGGTACCGATCGGTGCAGTCAAATATAATATTCCTATGTTATCTTATGCATTCACTTGTAAAGAAACAAGTAACTTTGAACCAGGAACAGAAACTGTTCCTAAACAATAATTTTTGTTATTCTATCTAGATATATAAACTTATTCATAATTTATTAGTATAGTAAGCGTTCCTGTCGATGGCACCGGAGATCAACCAAAACTCGACCGGATCTGGACCGGTGCTGGATCGAAGCCGGGCTAGAGATAAACCGGAGCTCAACCGTAGCACGACTCACCTTCGTAATTATAGAAACTGGGATGTGACTATAGCAACGGGGCCACCTTGTATTAGCGCGGTGTCTCGGTTTTACACTTGTTTGTATGTAAATGTTTGGATGTTTGTTACTCGAATCAGAATCGAATCAGGCAGAAACGGCTGAACGGATTTGGATGAAAGGCACACAAATAGTTAGCCTGGAATAATAAATAGGATATTTTTTATCCTGGTGAAAGTTTCCTTAAGGATATTCCGAAAGTCCACGCAGACGAAGTCGCGGGCGGTAGCTAGTAAATTACATAAATCCTATAGGGACATCATCATTATCAGATATTTTTAAAAACAAATAGTAAAAATTAAGAGACAATTAATAATTACTAGATTTCTAGAGGGCGAAATTTCCAGCCCTTATAATTATCTTCAAACGCCGTTACCATAAAAATGGGAACCTTCTTCATGCATGGGGCATAGAGGAATACCACACCATATAACTCCCTAGATTATACAGCAAGGTTGTCGTTACAAGGTCTCCCGCTTAGGATTTGCGAACCGTTGGCGTAGCTTCTTTGACATTCACAAGTGCTTGTAACAGTCTAGACTGAATAAATGAGTTTTGAATTAAAATCAGTACTCGCTTTTGAGTTTTAGCGGCACACACATAATAATTGTATACTTCCTTTTCATATTGATTGATTAGTCAAGTGATTAAACCTCACAAATTCTAAAAAAAGTCTAAAGTTAGACCTGGTTCAAAATTTAAGCTTTAGAGACAGCTTGGTATAAGAGCAAGGCTGGAAAGAACTTGCTGTGACCAATATGAATATTTTAAAAAAGATAAAGGAGAACCTCAATAGAAAACTTCTTAAAGTGAAATAATATTATTTTATTATTTTAATTGCATCATTCTTCTACTATTGCATTACTGCATCATGATAGGGCTCAGGGAAGTGAAAGAGAAGTTACAATAACAAAAAATTAAATTATCAGCCACTATTTATTCTCAAGCAATGTAAGCAAACCGTAGAGCAGGGATGCACAGACTACGGCCCGCGGGCCGCATGCGGCCCGCCGGTCGAATACTGGTGGCCCGCCGACAGCAAAAATAATACTCTCGTACATTCGAAAATATTGAGTTCTATTCCAGAATAAAACCAATAACAAATGTTCGAAAAGTAATTTGAATCTCGCGCGCGCGCTCTATCAATCTTATCGGTGCGCCGTGCATGCGTCGGTAACAGCGGTCGGTAATGTTCGTGCTGATCTCGGTTAAATTCGTTTTCTTGAGGAAGCGCGCCGCGTTATACTGTTCGAGCGAGCGAGATAGCAATAGTCCCAAATTCGCGATAGCTCGCGTAGGTAGATACACGAAGCTTCCAGAGTCGGTTTCGAGATTTCTCCAGACAGTTTTCGACTCTATGCGCGTGGTATAAAAGCCACGCTAACCGCAGCGACCGACAGTTCGGTTTTAATTTGAGTAAAGTGTCGTTAGTTCTAGTGTAGATTTTAACTCGACTAGCCGGTGTCATAATTATAATATATTTTGATCCACATTCAACGTAGATTTCCCGTCAAGTGCCGTGTATAATTGTGTTGTGAAATCGTAAGTAAAACTGTTATTAATTTTATCTACATATTTTATCAATTATTTTTGGTAATTAATTAGGAACTGTAATTGGTTTTAGGTGCTGTGGTAATCCTAGTCAGGATTAAAACGCAACATGGACATGCCAGGAACTAGTAAAAAACGTAAGGTTAAAGATGAAAATCGGCAGTTTCAAGAAATTTGGACTGAGAAATACTTTTTTGTATGGTCGCATAACAAAGTCGTTTGTTTAATTTGCAAGAATTCTGTTGCGATTGCAAAGGAATATAATGTAAAAAGGCACTATGAAACGCAGCATCCTACTTTTACGAAGTTTACAGGCGAATTAAGAAAGCAAAAAGTTTTGTCTTTAAAACGGGAGCTTATTGGTCAACAAGCTATGTTTACAAAACCCATTCAAGATACAGAAACAGCTACAGAAGTTAGTTATGAAATTTCTCGAATGATAGCAAAGCGGAGTCGCCCCTTCAATGATGGGGATTTTGTAAAAGAATGCATAGAAATTGCCGCTAAGAAAATGTGTCCAGAAGCAGCAAAAAAGTTTGAGAAAATTCAACTGAATCGTATGACCATCCAAAGACGAATTATGTCTTTGTCAGATAATATTGCGGAACAATTAAATGAAAAAACTAAGATAATTGATTTTTTTTCATTAGCACTCGACGAATCCACTGATATTAGTTCCACAGCTCAACTTCTTATATTCATACGAGGTGTTACTCAAGATTTTGAAGTCTTCGAAGAGTTTATAAATATAATAAATAAATTCTGCTCTGTTCTGAAGTTAACACGAAAAATATTTTACGTGAGCCAGTGATTGAAACAGTGATTTGGAGAACTGTTAATGTTAGAATATCACCAAAATAGGTTGATATCTATCTGGTGCGTATCATATGTAGTGCATCAAGATATAATATTCAGGTTTTTCGAACATTTGTGGATATTTTATTATTATCGATAGCATTTTGAGTAACTTACGCCATCTATATATTAAAGTTCGAAATACCGTTGAGCTACTGCAAGCGCGACTTATTAACAGAAGCACAGACGGAAGTAAAGATGGCACCACCAGTCTCAAATGTCTCCTGTGCTTCCTGTTTACAGATTATAAAGACAAAATTATATCTGAAATGTTGTTGCTGTTCTAAACATTACGACATCGAGTGTCTTAACATCAGTGAAAAGAGGTTTTTTAATACCATGACTGCAGACTTTAAAAGTAAATGGCAATGCCAAGTATGCAAGAATAAAATGCCTAAAGGTGATAATACCAAAACCCCTGTAAGGAATGATGAAAACAACGTGACACTCCGCAATGGCCGACTCCCGAACATGTCGCCTTCTCTGCCATCGTCACCTGCAGCACCCTCACCCCCTGATATCAATAACATGCTGGGGAGTACCGCATCGTCGTCATCAGATGCGGTGGTAATGGAACTACGCTTGTTTCGCGAGGAGATGAAAGCAGTAATGCAAGAGCTGCGAGGAGCGGTACTGAATCTTACTAACGCCGTTGAAGAGTGCAACCGTCGTATTGATGACCTCCATGCCCGTGTTGATGCAGTGGAATGTCGGCCTAATACTGAATCCAGCAATATCCAAGCCTTGCAGGAAACTATAGCTGAGCTAAGGTTGGATCTAAACTACCGTGATCAGGAATTACTAAGTAACGACATTGAAATCGCAGGAATACCAGAAGAAAATAACGAACGATCCGGTCACCTTGTTCTTATTATCGCACAGAAACTTGGTGTGACCCTCGAGGAACGTGATATAGTGAGTGTCGGACGTGTGGGTCCATTTCGACGTCCGGCAATGGAAGGTGAGGCATCCGCCCGCCCACGGCCATTGGTCGCACGACTGGCACGACGCTGCCTCAGGGATCAGCTGTTGGCTGCGGCAAGAGTTCGTCGGGATGCGACTACAGCAGGGCTAGGGCTAAGCTCGCCAGGTCGCCCGATTTATATCAACGAAAGACTAACCCATGCCAATCGTAGTCTCTTCTATAAAGCGCGAGCCGAGTCAGCACGAGCACAATGGAAGTACGTGTGGACACGTGACGGGAAAATCTACGCCCGGAAGGAACATGGGTCCCTACGTCAGCATCTTCGTTCTGAGGTAGATTTAGGTAAAGTTTTTGGCCGTTGATATTGTTAGTGCTTAATATCTTGTGCCTTAATTCTTGTGTCTCATTAATAACTGAGTACAGTAACAATAAATGTACTAGTTTTGCCTGGCAAAAGTATGTTTTATTGATTTATGTTTTATTTTTTTTAAGTGGTATTCATGGCACTTTTTTTATAATACTAATTTGTAACTATAAAAGTATAGTTTTTATTTGGCAACAATATCTAACATTGATTTGTGTTTTTATTGGAAAGGCAAAGTTAATTTCATTTTTTCTGAAGTTTGGATTTTTTTCTATTAAATTGTTTTGTAATTATGAATATTTGAATGTGACCTTGATTTATGTTCTTATTGCAAAGGCAATGTTAATTTCAAGTTTTTTAAACTTATTTTTTTGGACTTTCTCTATAATTTTATTTTATAGATATAAAAGTATTGTTTTTGCATGGCAACAGTATTTAATACTGAGCAATGTTTTTACTGGTAAGGCATTGTTAACTTTATTTTTTATAAATTTGTTTTTTAGGACTTTTTTTATAATAATAATCATAATGTTTCATAACTGTTGCTATAAGATTTCGAAGATTACAAAATTTGAGTTCTTTTATAACTACTCTCAAAGAATAAATACTCGTCTGTGGTGTTTTGTAAAATTTTCATGGCTCAAGTTTGATATCTTCTATTTATACTATAACATTATTTTGTATTACTCTACTCATAAAAGTTGTATTGCTCTGAACAAATTTAATTTCATTACGATATGTGAGCTAACTACAAATAATCTTTTGTTTTCACTAGTGAACAATACTACATTAATTCAATGTATCTACATTTTGTCGGTGACCAAACATAACTGTATCTTTAATTTTAATTGTTGCTTCATTTGTATGTCATGTCAATTATGTTGTTTAACTACAAATGAATGTTTAGTATTATTTCTCCTGAAATGTCATCCTAATGTTAACATTAAGTCATTTGAGTGCATTATATATATAGTTTGGTTGTTTTTAGTGAAATTAGTGCAAGATATGAATAATAGGTTGATGGTTAAACTGAATTGCTATTGTATTGCAAAAATGTTTGGCCTAATTTCATGTAAGCCAATAATGAGTAACATTTATTTTCCTTACGATTTAGAGAATTACCATTGTTTAAATAATTTATTTGTTCATGACATATCTCTAAAGTTTACTAATGTTATTGATGCTCTATTACCGGAAATGTATATACTTAACAGTAAAAATGCTCTCTAAAAAGTTGTTCAAAGTTGGTCTCTTTAATCCGGGGTCTCTAGGGAAGAATCACGATGAGCTAATTGTATCGGTTTTAGAGAACTCTATAGATATTTTAGCAATTAATGAAACTTGGTTAAAGCCTAATGAAGAGGGAAGAGCACCGTCCATTCCAGGGTACACTTTACGCAGTATCCCGCGTCCGTCAAACATATGTCACGGTAGAGGAGGTGGAGTTGCTTTCTACGTAAAAAAAGGTATTTATGCCCGCACTTGCAACCATCCTGCGACGGCACAAGTTGAACAATTTTGGCTTAGTGTAAACATAAATGGTATAAAGACAATAGTTGGCACGGCATACAGACCTCCTTGGCTGGGTGTTGATATTTTTCTGGATGCCTTGACGGATTCCATTAACTCTTTTTATTATGACAAGCTGATCCTGTTAGGTGATTTTAACATAGATTTGCTAAAATTGGATACGATAAATAGTAAAAGGCTGATAGATTTTATTAATCTTTTCAATTTGAACCAAGTCGTAGATTCACCTACTCATTTTACTGAACACAGCGAATCTCTTATAGATGTTATTTGCACTGATGCTCAAGTTCGATCCGTGTCAACTGATGTTCTGGGAAACAAGCTAACGAAGCATGCTCTGGTCACTTGTGATTTGAATTTTAAAAAAGTTGTTATCAAACCTTTGCGGGTCAGTTGTCGTCCGCTTAAGAATATAGATAGTCTTCAATTGAAAAGTGATTTACAGAAACTACCACTTGCAAATATTGATACTTTAAATAATGTGAACGATATGGTTATTTATTTCACAAATTTAATTAAGTACATATTTGATATTCATGCACCTCTTAAATCAATTGTCATTAGACATAGATCTCTTCCTTGGATAACGGATGTGGTCAAGATCATGTGTAGGTTGAAGAATGAAGCTCACATTAAATATTTGAAAAC
This sequence comes from Catoptria pinella, assembly GCA_963556745.1. Taxonomy (NCBI): domain Eukaryota; kingdom Metazoa; phylum Arthropoda; class Insecta; order Lepidoptera; family Crambidae; genus Catoptria; species Catoptria pinella. The sequence goes on from OY750761.1 coordinate 13,440,597, forward strand.
TAGAAAGCCTGAGCATCATGAATATTTCAATGGTTTCAAAAAACTGGTGAATTCTGCTATTGATAAAGAGAAAAGAGCATACTTTGACTTTCACATTAATAAGTATTTGAACAATCCTGCTATGTTATGGAGGAATCTCAAGCGAAATGTACTCCCACCAAAACCAGAAAACGAACTTCCTGTCCATCTTCAAGCTGTTGAAGAAATAAACCAACATTTTCTCAAGTTACCTGGCACGTTGGATATGGACTTGTCTGTGCTGACTTATTACGAGTACCACAGGGCCAATCAGGCATCTTTCAGTCTTAAACCTGTAGATATAACATTAATACTGCGCATTGTCAATAGTCTCAAATCTAATGCTGAGGGCGTCGACATGATCTCGTTAGACATGTTAAAGCTTACATTGCCTTTCACTTCACAAGCCATAACTACAATAGTAAATACTTCTATTGTTACTAGTAATTTCCCAGATCTTTGGAAGACCGCTAAGGTTCAGCCCCTTCCTAAAACCCCAATTCCATCAAGCTTTAAAGAACTAAGGCCAGTCTGTATCTTACCATGTCTGTCGAAGGTATTGGAGAAGGTGGTATGTATGCAGCTCACGGACTACCTCGAGTCAAATGATATACTTCCGCTTGCGCAGTCAGGCTTCAGGAAGTGCCGTAGTACTACTACCACCTTGCTTGATGTGACCAGCAACATTCTTGAAGCTCAAGATGCAGGTATGGGGACTGTCCTTGTATTGCTAGATTTTTCACGTGCCTTCGATTCAATAAATATTCCACTTCTTTTGTCCAAATTATCCTACTACGGTTTTGATATACCAACAGTTAAATGGTTTGACAGTTATTTACGCAATCGTTCTCAATTTGTTAAGATTAGAAAAAGTGATGGTACTGAGATTTTTTCAAATTCAGCGAGTGTTACTAGGGGAGTCCCACAGGGATCCATTCTAGGACCTCTTCTTTTTATTCTTTATGGAGCAGACATTATTAATTGCATCAAACATTGCAAATACCATCTATATGCCGATGATTTACAGATATATTTATCGTGTAAACCTGTAGACTATCCTGTTGCAGTAAAAAAAATTAACGAAGACCTGGAGAGAATCGTCCAGTGGTCTAACCGCAATTCACTCACACTAAATCCTGACAAATCAAAATTTATGGTGCTTGGGTATAAACATCACACTTTAAGATTTGATTCTCAACAGTTGCTGATTGAAATAGATGGGGAGCCTATTTCACAAACTCGCGAGGCACGTAATCTAGGTTTGACAATAGATGAAGAACTAAAATTTGAATCCCATATAAAGGAAGTTGCACGTAACTGTTTTTACCGGTTAAAAATATTGTACCGTATACGTAATTATCTGAGCACAGAGCTTCGCCTTAAGCTAGTAGAATCCCTAATCTTATCCAAATTTAACTACGCAGACTCAGTCTATGGTCCAAGATTACTGGCTAGGTCAAAATCTCTCATACAACGAGTTCAAAATGCATGTGCAAGATTTTGTTACAGCATTCCGCCAAGGAGTCATGTATCGCCATACATTAATAGGGCAAAATCGTTGAATATGGCTTCCCGACGTTACGTTCACTTCGCCACTCTTCTTTTTGGTATAATTAAGAGTCGTAAGCCACCATACCTATTTCATAAACTTAAATGGTCCTCACGTATCCGTTTAGGTCGTTTCGGGTTTCCGGTACATAGAACTGCTGCATTCAAAGGAAGTTTTAAATATGCTGCCGTAAAGATATGGAACAATATCCCACCTCCTATTCGTGAGTCGATAACAGTTAGTGGATTCCGGTCAAGGATCAAAGAATATGCTTTAATCTGCCAAATTGAAAGTTTAACTGAGCACTTGTTCTAGCAGCTTTGTTTTTGTTTTGTTTTACAAAAGATACATAAACGTTTAATATTTACAATGTGTGCATAAGTCTGTAGGTATTACAATGTCTTAAAATAAGCAAATAACATACCTATAATAGGCAAATAGTGGTTCACTCAACAAATTGGTATATTGTTGTTGCAACCAATTTTATCTCATTTTTCTAATATATTATTTATTATATGGGTCCAGCTGAAAACCAGCGCTGGGAATTTCAAATTCACAGCATTGCTGAGCTGGTCAGCCCTTTCGGCTGTTTAGTCTATCTATATTAAGAGTTGTAGTTATGTAACTGTAACTAGAACTGGAACTGTAACTGTTTGTGAACATTTATGTAAAACGCCGAATAAATGCCTACTTTACTTTACTTTACTTTACTATTAGGAATGTGTTCATTGAAAGGTCAAACCAGAGGAGTTGATATACTCAATGTACTTTTGGACGAGTGTTCAAAAACTGATTTGGACTTATCGAAATTATCGGGAGTTTCGACTGACGGTGCTCCTTCGATGATTGGTGTCAATTCTGGGCTAGTTACTTTGTTGAAAAAGCATTTGCAAGAAAAAACTTAAACGCTGAAGATCTCATGCAGTTTCACTGCATTATACACCAAGAAGCCCTCTGTTCTAAAAAAATTGAATTTGAAAATGTCATGAAAGTGGTAGTTTCGACTGTGAATTTCATAAAATCACGAGGACTCAATCACAGGCAATTCAAACAATTCCTTGATGACATTGAATGCGAACATGGAGATTTACTGTATTATACAGAAGTAAGGTGGCTAAGTCGTGGATTGACACTGGAACGATTTTTAAATTTAATAGAAGAAATTGATATTTTTCTGGCGGAAAAGCAAAGGGACGTCCCGGAACTTAAAAGTCCTGATTGGTTGTGTGATTTGGCTTTTTTAGTTGACATTACAAATCATTTGAATGTCTTGAACACACGGCTTCAAGGCAAAAATCAACTGATATCCCAGCTCTACGCACATGTATCATCCTTTCAATGCAAGCTGACACTTTTCAGATCGCAATTGAATTCTGGAAATTACAATCATTTGAAAAATTCAAAAAAACTGCTATTAATTTCAGTTATGTAAAAAAGCTAGATATTTTGATTCAATCTTTTCAAGACAGATTTTCGGAGTTTAAAACAGTGAAACCTCTGTTGGACATATTTAGCAATCCTTTCACGATTTCAGTTGAAAATGCGCCAGAGTTAATGCAGTTAGAAATTATCGACATTCAGAACGACCAAGATTTACGCAACAAATTCAACGAAGGAGACTTGCTGAACTTTTACCGCTGCATTGATAAAAATACGTACAAAGAGTTGCGCATAAACGCTCTGAAATGTGCAAGCTTATTTGGTTCTACCTATATATGTGAACAAACCTTTTCAATCCTAAATAATAATAAAACAAAAAATCGAAACCGCCTTGCAAATGAAAGTTTGGAAGCAGTTTTACGTGTTGCTACAAGTAAATTTGAGCCAAATATAAAAAAGATTGTAAGCACTATGCAGTGCCACGCTTCAAATTAATAAATTCTTTTTCAATTTGAATACATTATTATCAATTTTTCATTGTCTTTAATTACCTATACTTCTGGTGGCCCACCATCAGTTCATAATTTGCCCGAGTGGCCCCTAGTCTTAATAAGTCTGTGCATCCATGCCGTAGAGTAATAATTATTCTAAGGTTTGCTCCTATAAAATACTAGAAAATATTGATTCACCCGTAGCACCTCAGACGGGACTTGAACCCGCACCCTTCGACAATGCTATTATAAAGATAAATAAATACTAGAAATAATCGACATTACTAAAAAGTGGTTTTTTTATTTAATTGTACATTCTTTGTACAAACCTAATTATTTATCTCAATATAAAAAATGCATTGTGAAATGCAAAAAATCTAAAATTTATTATTTAACTTAAACCATCAAGGCCTGGAAAAAGAGGCACCATAGATATTCCATTGTTGTCCGGCCGCATTTGGCCACTCGGGCATAGATGTAAAGGATATCCTTTAACATATGTTTAGTACTATTATATATTCTGTTCTTAAGATCTAAAGACAATTAACATTTTTATGGCATGCCAGGAATAAATTGCTACAAAGCAATAAGGCCACCTTTAATGCGTTTTCTTTCTGATTATTATCTTTATGATTGTTCCTATTTTAGTTGTGTGTAGTATGTATAGTGTTAATGAGTACTATAACTCTTTAATTTAGTTTTAGGAGCCAAAACAGTTTCTGTATTTAGTCCTGAAATATGTTTGAAATACAACACTGAACCTCCGTCACCTCTAACCTTTATTATTATTATTATTATATTAATGGATAATGTAAACAAATTTTAGTGAAATGTAACTAAAACGTGAATCATTTTATTGCGATAATGACGTATACTTACATGTAAGTATGTGAATAAGTTTAAATTAATGTACAGACCCTCTAATGTTGTGTCTAAGTTATACCTTTTTTAAGCTACAGATGCTGATAAGCATCTTTTTTGCTGAAAGCTAGTTAGAACTTTTCTTTAGCACTACAAAATCCAATAAAATAAAATGTTTTTGGGTGTTTGGTTCACTCACATCACAGGGTCACAGGGTATTTGTCAACGAACTTACCTGATTCAGCTTTACGTTAAACAGGATCAACCACTTAAAATGTTCATCAAACTGAGTCACTCTACACTAACCACGAATCACAAAAATTCAATTTTCTCACAGTATTTTCTTGAATAAATACGAAGAAGCCTCCACCACAACACAAAAGAAACCCCTTTTTCCACAGACTATTTATTTTAAGCCTTTTCCACAGACCATAACAAGTAAGCAATGTTGCCAACCAGGAACATACGAAATGCGCTAAAGAGCTGTTAAAAAATGACATGCTAAAATAAGATGCCATCTTCCACTCTGACCGGCAACGTTGACTGTACTTAAGAGGCATATTGAGATATAAAATAAACTTAACAAACAAAAAATATAAATCTTGTTTTACAATATCTCGTAAGATGATGATCTATATAAACATTTTGATAGATCAGATGTGAGCACCCTTAGCGAGCTTTATTAAGTAGGTAACGATTTGATTAAAGTTATTCTTTCTCCCTCATTCCTATAGATCCACTTGTCAAAACGAAGAAGATTTAATAGTGTATCCCCTACCTAGAAGTTCCGAGATGTTCGTTTCATGTTCATATTTTTTTTATAAACTAAAGTACCTAGTCGTTCATCTCATGTTTTTTATTTCATATAAGCATTGTTTTTTAAGAGAATTTGCTATATGCTAAACGACAAAATAATATTATGCTAAAGTGCTAGACAAAAGAATAAAATGGCAAATTTAGCATATAAAATGCTAAATTGGCAACACTGTAAGTAAGTGCGTCTTGCCTATGCTTTACCGCAGAACACATAATTAATATCATATTTGACAAACGACAGTGACAGCACGATGACAGACAGAGGACAGAGGCTCTACCGTTTAGAGCATTAAGCTCTACCGCGTAACTATATTGATATGAAGTTCATGTAAATAATGATAATAAAGGTCCCTTTCTTACGGCTTTTTTGTTAATTTGTTTGTTTGTCTGCAACGACGCTCGTTTTGTTATTAGGGGGCCGTTAAATAGATCAAAAATTGCCTAAAAACCATAGAGTGCGTCGGGTATGTTCGCGGATGCGCATGTCGATGATTTCTATGCCATCATGCGCAAGAAGTCATTGTCAATAGTGGGTAAGGTTAGAGGAAGCAGCAACACGATCCTGAAGATGATAGCGGACAGGATGGACGCAGTTGTCTTCCGGAGGTTCACTGAACTGCATGTTCTACGTGTGGGCCAGTGAGCCTCCGGATGGGAGATGTGGCTGTGCATTCTGTTTTGTTTGTTATTTTTAGTTATTAATTTAGTTGTTAAGCCGATTGTTACTAACATATTTTATTTTATTTTATTTTATTTTATTTTATTTTATTTTATTTTATTTTATTTTATTTATTTTATTTTATTTTATTTTAATAATGAATTGGAATTTGTAAATTGTAATTTTGTTAATATGGACCATGGTCTGAAATAAAAGTATTTTTTTTTTATTTTTTTATTTATAGAAATAGGGACTTAAAATGTCAACATTTACATATATGAATTTCCTAGGTACCTATAAATATTCCGGTAGACCTTAAAAATAAGGCAGCTAGCCGTAGTTCCCGAAATAAATTATCGATTGTTTCTGAGTAACTAGCAATTTCAATTCTTATATCAATAGGCCTGCGGCGGTATCGGCTAAAAAAATTGAAGTTCATATTAACTGTGTTTTCTTTGGTAAGTTTTATTTGTGCCAAAACGAAGTAGCAGTGTATCACATTGCTTGATAGAGCCCCTGGCCCGACTTGTACGCCGTCGTCTTGCGCTGTCATTCTCAGCATTCATTACGCATGCGGCAGCGCATGCGACAGCGCAAGGCAAATGGAATTACATCCATTAGCATATTTTCTTTACAATGTTTCTTGGCAAATAGAAAAAACTTAACTCAGGTTTCCGATTGCACCAATTTCAAAGTAGGATGGTACAGTTTTCATATTTAAAATAAAAATAAGTAAAATAAATAAAACAGAATTTGTATGAAATTAACGACTTAATGACCCTTATTCACAAACATCCGAAACTTTCCGTATCCCATGCTATGCTTTCCATTTATTAACTCAATGGTTTTTGTATTTAGAATGTTAATTTTTCCCGACTTCCCGACGAACGACGGAAGAAACTCCAAATAGATGTCGGAAAGAAATCCGCAAATTATAGTCTTTGTTTTGAATCGATTGTCGTAGATTGGGGACGGAGGACGGGGATGGCGACGGGGACAGCATCAGGGGCCCTTCCGGCTAACTTTTCGAACTTCGGCGGGTCTGCCGAGCTTCAACTTAAATCAGATAAATCAAAGTAAGGTGTTTCGTATTGTACTATTCGCCGAAGTTATTTAGAAGATATCGATGTTCATGTGACATCATGAATTGCGGTTCGCCATTTTGGCCCGATTGGGGCTCGATTTATCTGTTTTAATTTAAAGCTCGGCAGATTTTCCGAAGTTCGATGCGTTAGCCGGTACGGCCCCAGGTAGTCAGCGGCATGTCCAATCCTTCAAAAACTTACAGCAGAAATAGCATGTTTGGGCTGGTAGTATACGGTCTCAATGTGTAGGTGTTACATACTTAGATGATGATCAAGGATTTGAGGATTTCGGCAAGCAAGAGATTTTCTATTTCAATTTTGTATTTCATCCCGAAAATAATATAGATTTAATAAAAAGTATGAAATAGAATTAAATAAAAAATTAAGTGACCCCGACACAAAAAACCTATTAAAAGTAATATATGTACCTGTACATATATACTCGTATATATGTTAGTTGGCTCTAACTTTAATCGTATGCTCTAACCTATAATTTTGATCATATGGGCGTCGGGGTAAAACATTACTCCATATCGCTCCATTCGTGTTGCCCGGCAATAATCACCCGTGTAAGCGCTCCTTAAAACGAACCTTGTCTAATCTAAGAAGGGTACTTTAAACGTTCGTTTAGAACTCAAATTAATTTGTACTGACTCGTCTACTACCTAGTAAGGTTCATTTTTTAATTTGTAAGATGGTACCTGTTTTACATACCAGTTATGGTACCTGATATATCTGCTGCTCTCTATTAGAGTCTAAAACAATGTATGCTACACCGATCTACAATTTGGCTCGTAGAAGAAGCCTCCGAAGGTCAATACTACCAAAATTCGGTATCCAGGCAACAGTTTGAGCTTGCAGTCAATACTTTACGCATAGGTATAAATCATAAGTCCACTATAGACAATATAGCCGTACATATGGATAGTGGGAAACGACCGACATAAATCACGAACAGTAAGTACCATGTTGTCTCTTTCTAATGGCCTAAATTATAGTGAAGGTGGAGGAAAACTGAACAAAAGCTGTTGTAGCGCCCGTCATGATGGCTGATGTAAAGCGTTCGTGATCGTGACTTTGCTGTCATTTTTCCATTTTAATTCGGTTGTTGTTTTTGCTTAATATATTTATTTCGTTTGTTATTTTGTATTACTTGAACTAATTTTCATGGACAACTTTTGTCCACATAGTTTTTAGATAGGCAACATAATAACATGCAGTCGGAGGCATGTATAAAGTGACATTATGAATGATTTGACCTATCCTATCATTAAATTCTATGCCTCTGACTGCATGTTATTATGTTGCCTTTAATATTTGATCTTGTTTGAATGAATTGAAAGATATGAGGTAATAAAGAATATTACATGTAAACATACATTTATACAAGATACGCGCGAAAAACATAACCCTTTCCTTGCAGTCGGGTAATAAAGTGTTTACGTAACAGGGAGCTGGAAGTTGGAACCATCGGATTGAAAGTTTTGTAATAGTATTAAATTAAAGTATTACCGATACCTATTATTATCTTATCAAATAAACAACACTCTCAGAAATCTAAAGCATTGGAATTTGGAATGGTATCTTCCTAATGTTACGGCCACACTACCGTAATATTCCATTGAATATTGAATATTTAAATGGAAAATTATGGGCATAATTATTGCCATATCACGGTAGTGTGGCCGTAACATAAGATTTTTTAAATTTTCTAAAACCTTTTTATAATTTTGAAGTAAGGTTTCCACTGTTAAAGAATTTCCAAAATAATATTATGTTGATATAAAATATTTGCCTGTTGATAATACAATACTACCGAAACACATGGGTGGTTCGCGTGCAATTCAAAAGGTCATTTAAATTCCTATGTAAAGTAGAGCGGCGCATGCGGGCATGATAGCAATCTAATGAGCTCAGTCTGCAATCCTGTTTTGGATGTAGGTGGTTTATTTACACGAATAAACCTCTTTACTTTAACACCAAGTTAGAAACTTGTTAGTTGCTAACTTTATACCGATCTCTACACTATAGCACTATGAAAAATCTGAAGGAATTTTCAAAATGTATTTTGTTACAGCCTACTTTACAGATTCCGCTAAGTTTCAATTAACTTACTTCACAGAAGTTTGTTTGTTTTGTCTTAAATTAAGATATTTTGTTAAATTTTTTTAAGGAAATTAATTCCAGTATTTATCTGAAAGGAAACCCTTACTTTCTATAGCTTAATGAAAGTAATTTGAATAGAGCGAGAGAAAACCGATAAACAAAAACATTGTTATATTTGTTATATTTGACAACATCACATACATTGCTCCGATTCCAAAGTAAGTAGCTAAAGCACTTGTGTTATGGAAATCAGAGACAACGGTGGTATCATAAACACCCAGACCTGAGCCAATATAGAAAAGTTCGTTTTTCTAAATTGACCCAACCGGGGATCGAAACCGGGACCTCAGAGATGGCGACACCTTGAAAACCGGTGTACAAAGCCACTCGACCACGGAGGTCGTCAAACATGCATGCATGTTTAAAATGTATTTGCATTAAATAGTGAGTTAATAATTATTAACTAGTCTGGGTTTAGAAACTTTTTTGTTTTTTTTATTTATTCACAACATACACAATCATTACAGATAAATAAACTGTAACTTATAATAGAAAAAATACAGTTCCTATTCGTGCCTCGTGCCACCTTCTCATAGATTAGCAAGCCTCCTTGGTTTTGAACTAATTGACAAGTTGAACTAATGATAATGACTGCCTCGCCGTTCTCGTGCCCGTAAATTTGTTTTGGAAAGTTACAGCTGTTATGTTTCAAATAGAGACGTTATTGTAGGAAGCATCAAACAGAGTCATTGTCTAGATTTTATAAATTATTTTTATCATAATTAAATGACAAAATGCTTAGTAACTTGTATATTTTGATAGTATAAGTGTTTATTATTTCAATGTTTTTCTCAATAATTCTAACACTTCTATAAAATTAGTAGATTTGAACAATAAAGGCTGCATTTGCAGTCATTAACACCCACCAATCCGCATCAGGCCCGTGTGGTGGATTATAGCCCGTCCTCTTTATCGACCCATAAGGAAGGCCTGTGCCTGTGTCCCAGCAGTGCGGACATAACCTGATAACGAGTGACGATAAAAGGTAATAATAAGGTTATATCTTAGAATACAACAACGGCACTTTTGCTATTATTGACGTTTTTAATAAAGGAATAAATAAATGGCGACCGACAAGCAGTTAAGCATGGCAGCAAGCGCCATTGCACTCCGCGGGGTGCGTCTGTTCATAAGCGCGGGGCGCAGTGCCGCCGCACGCAGGGCACCGCCCCAGGAGCTGCGACGTGCGCGCGCCAAGAAACCAGAGGCTGGCACTCGCCCGCCGCAGAAAGTGTTGGCCGCGCTGTTAAAGGCTACTCACTTTAACAAGTAAGTTTAACAGTGACACACATGCATCAACTTTTAATTAATGTAGGTTTAGTAAGCAAGTAAATTTGTTATCCAGCTCGAAGGGCCATTTTACAAAAAGTGGGAATAGCATTTTTTAATTTTTCTTCAAATTGCACTCAATAATGGAAAAGTATAGTAACTGAAAGGATGACTTGGTAGGTAAGTAAGGTCAAAAGACGCAAATAATATTTACTTACATAATATGAGGGAGATATATACTTAATTACAAAAGCTCCTCCACAAAATAGTAAGTATTATTTTACAATTAGTTTAAAAGTCCAACTTATTTACAAGAAACTCATGGTAATGTAACGACTTACGTTCGTAGACACTTTACCTTTCCACCTTAGGTAAGTATTCCCCTTTTATTTCCAACCTGAATCGCTAACCAATATCTTTTGCTGAAAATTGCAATGTCACGACAACAGTTGCTACGTCGTAGCGTCGTAGTCAATTCGTAGACAAGAATGACTCGTAATTTTTACTCGCTACATCTTTTCATAAAGTGTGCTGCTTAATGACCATCCAATTTCCTTAATTAAAATTGATCGATAAGCTACAGGCCCCGGCCTCTAGGGCAGGATCAAAGATAGTTTTCGTATGACAAACTAATTTATTTTAAATATTTAATTAATCCCAATGACAACCCAACAGCTTAACACAAAATTGCTTTCAACGAAGACAGGCAAGAACTATAGACTACTGAAAATTGCATTAGGCACTAGCTACGTCGTAGCGTCGCGTCGTAGACACCTCGTAGTCAAGAATGATTCTTATATTTTACTTGATATAATCTTTTCATCAAGCATGCGGGTTAAATGACTATCCAATTACCTTAATTAATGTTGGTCGCTAAGCCACAGGTTCTGGCCTTAACGGCAGGCCGTAGAGTATTCTGTGCCTAGTCGTAGTTCGCGAGTGGCGCGGGCCACGCGTCGCCATGCCCAATAAGAAACTTAAGGAAAAGACACTCGAAACGCTTTTCCGGAATACGCACTTTTCGAAGTGAGTGATGGTTTATTTTGAAAAAAAATAACATTTTTAATAAAGGTTTGCTGTTATGTGCCGTTTTTAAGTCACGTGAATAATAAAGTGCGAAAAATAAAAATTGTTTTTAAGAATAATAATGATTTATTTTACAGTTAAAAAGTTCTAGCTGCTTTATCGTTCGAACTTATTGGATGGGAACTAAACTTGAAAATAAAGAAGAGCGCATCTTTATTTGTGATAAATGTCGTAAAAAATGTTTTGTGATAAATATTTTTGTTACACAAGTACGAGTACTTATTATTGGAATAAATCGAATGAAAAAACTTTGTATTTACGCTCTATTTCTGAAATGAATTTTGAAATGAGAGAGCATTTTTTACAATATCTAATCAAAATTCTAAAATACTATACTTTGTGCATTCGCTGAAACAAAACAGCGTGTCTGTGTATTAGATAAAAAATTCGAGGGTCCTTGTATTTTCCGGAGAGATTCAATTCTGACTCCAACGAAACTTATTTTTATTAAAACCATAAGGGTCTCGCTCGATCCACTTTTGCACACTATCAAAAAGAATATTAATTAGCATAGCTAATTACAATTAATAATTTATTGCAGACATGAAGTGGAGGCTCTATTCGTCATGTACCGGCGCCTGGTGACTGCTGCTCAGAGCACTCTGCCCACCGCTGCGATTGGACAGGCTCCTGCTAAAGTTGACGTAAGTATAAGGAAGTGTTTTCATAGTGAAATAGTAAAAATCTTGTTGTGTAATTGATGACAGAGAAATGTGTTTTGTCCGCGCGTCATTTGCTTAGCATTTTGTAAAATTACGGGATGAGAAATGTGTCTTATTTCACCGAAAAGTGTAAAAAGGCTTGTTTTATTTCACAAGTTGCATTACTTGACATATAATTTTATACAAACCCCGTTTTCTTTTATAAAACCAAAAGATGCCTCATCGTAGAGACTCTAAATATTGTTAGCATTAAAGTAAAACGAAATATTTTTACCTAGCAAACCCAGTAATAATATTAGAAAAAGTACTAGAAAAAATCGACTCACCCATAACACCTCACACGGGACGGGAGGTGCTATCTTAATATAAAATAGCATTGTGAATACGAAAAATCAAAATTTAATAAGCCCAGTAATTATATATTATTTTGTAGAAAGTTATTTAATGAGTACCTATACAATATTAAATAGTATACTAAAAAGATACCTATAGGTAAGTACTATTATACAGTACAGCCAGTAACAAAAAGCAGCGTTTATGCACTTTCCAATCTAGTAACGACCGATAACTGCTATAAACAGTCGACTTCATCGTTCCTGAACGCAATAAAATGAAATATCTATATCTTACTACTTAATATTATTACTTGGTAATGGTAACTACTGAAGGGTTATCATGTTTTCTTCGAAAACTATAGTTTAGTAATGGTTAAGTAGTAACTGTTCAATTTATTGGGATTTCAAGATTTCGAGATTTTATTTGTAAGTGACAGGTTAAAAAGGTTTTAAGTTACAGGTACAGTACATGTGACGCCCTGCTAGGGCATAGCAAGCATAAGAGGCAACTATTGCCTCCTTCTTATAAATTATAATTACCCTAAAAAAAATTCCTTAAGTAATAATATTTAAATTATCACATGCATTATACAAATTAACAGTGACTCTACATACAATTGCAAAAAATACTTTGATATATTGATTGATCCTGCAAAATAAATTTTAGTGCGAAAATAATGTGAATTACGCGAAATATGATCTTTTCAATGTGTAATTCAAGCGATTGTCAATTGTTCTAACAATGGCATTTGCGGAAAAGTTTACAATCGCAAATGTTCGCTACCGGAGCGCTTAGCGTTACCCTAGGCCTACCCACAGAACAGGTTTTTGTTACTAGGCCTGCCAATACACCTACTGTATCAATACTATTATTACTATGACAAGTCGAATTGTAGTCATACAGGGAAATAAAAAAATGGCTAGATGTCGAAAGCGCTCCGTCAACATGACGCGAACGCACGCAAACGCTTAGATATGGCAGACATTCTGTGACAAATTGCGTTGTAATAACGATGCATTATGGTTGAATACCTAAACGAACTACTCGGAACAAACCACGAACGTGGAAATGGAGAATCGTTATGCGTATTATAAATTATTAGTAGCATAAACATAAATAAATATAAAAAATAAATATTTGACAACATCACATACATTGCTCTCCAAAGTAAGTAGCTAAAGCTCTTGTGTAATGGAAATCAGAGACAACGGTGGTATCACAAACACCCAGACCTGAGCCAATATAAAAAAGTACGTTTTCAAAATTGACCCAACCGGGGATCGAACCCGGGATCTCAGAGATGGCGACACCTTGAAAACCGGTGTACAAAGCCAGTCGACCACGGAGGTCGTCAAATGAGATCAAATAGTTTTAATTTTATAAAATATTCATTGAAACAAAAACTAAGTTTTCCATGTAGCTTCTTATTGTTTTAACTTACACATTTTTGAAAGTTCCGTACCTCATAATATGTAAAAATACTTTTTTATACTTTACCTAGCTTTGAGTCGACAAGACACGTCTTTGGTGCAAATATGAAGACTGTAGCTTCAGCGGTTTAGCTGCTAGAGCTTTGTGACGATGGACAGACGGACACATGAGTGACACCAATAGGGCTCCGTTTGACCCCGTCGAGTACGGAACCCTAAATAAGCACTATTATGTAAATAAAATGTTTTTTTTCTGGAATACATGCGGAGTTAGATAAGTTTGTTAAAATTGTCATAAATCAATTTAAGCATAAAATAGATTCATTAAATTAGTTATATCTTCAGAACGAGATAGAACGTGTTAGGTAAAACTGATAAATATTCGAGGAGGCTGAGTTTAAAATATATTTCGTTGTATGTTCCATTTCTCACAAATCTATTAGAATGAAAATCACTAAAGAAAAACAACTGAATTGAATTTGGATGTCGGTATCCAAAATTCAAAACTCATTTATTCAGTCAGCTGTTACAAGCACTTGTGAAAGCCTGAAACGCCATCGGTTCGCAAACCCTAAGCGAGAGACCTTGTAACGAGAAGAACCGGCAAGAAACTCGTCAAAAGCTGCTTTTTTCTGCTTGTATATTTCATTCAGTCGTCAAAAATTTAAAAATAAAGGTCAGCTTTAAAGTGACTCCATTTTCCATCACAATAATTAACAAAGTTTACATTCAATGGGTAGGTAAAATAACTTTCAGCTAGTTGAGAAATCTCTGTCTACTACTCGATAACGCATAGTTAAGAAAATCATATTGTATGATTGAAGAATTAGAATTTATCAACGTGCACCCTCAACAAACAAAACACTACTTAAGTATTCGGTTTTCAAATTTTAAAGAAACTGTTCATTTCTTCTATGCGCGTCTGTTGGTCAATGTTTATCGAAGTTGTGAAATGGCAGAGGACGAACCTTATACATAGGGTTATTGTAATAATCTATCGATTACATTCTCACGCATGCTTGATGGGAATGGTAGGGGAAATTACCTTCTTCCGTTTGTAAGTTTATGTTAATGCTGTCGAATGGAGCTTCGCGTGTAGAAACTTACATCCACTTTAGATACCTAGCTATTATTGTAGACATGTAATGTTGATTTGTAATTTGTAGGAAGTCAACACAGGCAACAGTTTCTGACACAAAAATTAGGTAAAACTTTGGGAGAGTATTCTTACCCAAAGAGATTTCTACAGTTTTAATTGTTTTGTTAAGTTTTAATGTTGGGCTACGCGCATTATAGGGTTCCGTAGTAACCTCATACCATATGGCTATAAACTTATATATACTCCCTATTTAATTAAATTTGTACCTACGAAATCTTTTCCGAGTCGATACTCGTCAACTTGTAAAGCCTATCTAACAAAATTTTGCACTTCAAAACTTAATATTTCGCAAAGATCCCTGAATTGAAAAGTGGTAAAATTTTCATACCCACTTTACATTTAGGGGAGGTACCCTAAAAAAATTATTTTAAAGATTTTATTCTACAATTTTTTTGGTATTATTAATATACATATTCATGCCAAATTACAGTTTTCTAGTAATAAGGGCTTCTGAGCTGAGCAGCGATCAAATATCTTCTTTTCGGAAAAGCCTCTAGCGTTTTCTGTTATAATTGCCGCTTGGTGGCGCTGCTGTAGATAGAGACGTTTTGTACGTGTGTGCATGTAAGTTATGATCCCGGTTTTTATTCAATTATGTCTAAAAATTTTTGATAATAATATTAGTATAGAAGCTGGACAGTAAACGAACTAAAGATTGAATAAAACCAAAATGTGTTGGAAGATAAATTGATATTACGAAAATTCGCTTCCAACATCCAAAAACTGATAGCAGGTCTACATCTACACTAGCGCCAAGTTAGCGATAGTGCGTCAAATGGTGGACGATTTGTGAATCAGCAAAATTATCTTGGGGGCCGATTCTCGCGCACTGCGACATATCTCGAATTCGACACTAACATTACAAATCTCTATTAAAAATGTCACTAAAATCTCTATTGTAGCCAAAAACGTATTCTCAGCGATTTTAGACATTGCAAGTCTAATGACTTTGCTTTCTCTACGATTTCTTGACTTTTTCGAGATATCTCCAATTTGACACTATGCCACGCGCCCGAGAATCACTTCCCTGCTCATTCTTATCTCCTCTTTTATTTTCAGGGTATAGACCAAGGAACTTTTCGGGATGTAATGCACAACACTTTCGATATGATCACAGAAGAGGCCATCCTAGAAAGAATATGGATAACCTGGGACCGGGGGACGGCAGGGGGCGAAGGGGCGTTGAAGTTTGAGGCCTGGGTCAAAGGTCTCAGCATCCTCCTGAAGGGAACCGAAGATGAGAGGAGGAACCACTGCTTTGCGGTTTATGACTTGAACGCTGATGGATTTATCACGAGGGATGAGATGTTTCTGCTGCTCAAGTAAGTATTTGTCTGAAAGGAAAGAAAAAATCTTACTGATATTTTTCCTCATTTATTAGGGAGAAGGAGAGAATGGAAGGAAGGAAATTAAATTAATGACGTAATAATAGTTAAATCTGAAATTGGTGGGATACATACTAACAAGCTAAGGAGTTTATTTTGTATCAATTCTTATTCAAAAATGTTGCATATCAACAATCCCCTTCTTCTTTTACCTTTTTAGAAATTCGCTTTTAAAGCAACCAGGCGACGAAGACCCTGATGAAGGAGTACGGGAGCTGGTAGAGCTGGTTCTCAGGAAGCTGGACGTGGACAAAGATAGCCGCGTCTCCATCGAGGATTACAAGTACTTACTTCGCTAAAGCCTTCATTTACTTTTCTAAAACTTATAAAAGCCCAGTCTGAAGAAAGTAAAATTGTAATCCACTTCCCAAATGTTAACCAGTCACTGAAATACACTAATCTTCAAAACTTAGTACCACACTTTTAAAATGGCAATTTCTCTTAACCAACAGAAGCTAGAGCTTTGATATAAAAAAAAGTTTTTTTCCAAGAAGGTTACCAATAGTGAAGTTATTATTAAAAATAAATTTTTAGTTCTATTTATTTTGAAAATATATCTTATGTATTTTAAAATTTATTAAAATTTTAAAAGTGTGGTACTAAGTTTTGAAGGCCAGTGTAGTAGTAATTTAAATGTTTGATTAAAATGGTTAAAATTAAAAGTCAGTTTCACTGTAACACAACTCTTTAAAAGTGTTACCTGATAAAACTTTAATTTTACGTGTTTTAATTGAATCGAATATTTTAAGTGTTGTTCCTTGAATACTACATATTATTTAAACTTAATCAATTAACATCACTCAAATCTTTACAGAGCGGCTGTAGAGCAGGAGCCTCTGTTGCTAGAAGCTTTCGGTCAATGTCTCCCGTCCAGGAGACAAGCCACAGCCTTCCTGAAGACACTTAATCCTAAGTTATAAGTTCTAGTTTTAAGTAACATGATGATAATGAAGTATAAAACATTACGGATTGCAACACGGGTATACAATGCGATTAATTTGACAATACAATGTATTTTAATTTGTGGCAATCTGTGGTGCACCATACATTGTCGAGTGAAGTTGCCGCGGACCACCAACCATTCTCAAATTAATCGCATCGTAAAAACCGTAGTCACGAGATGATTAATTAATTTGCTGGCATCGTTTATTAGTCATTCATCCCGTGACCATGGCCCTAGAATCAGTCGAAAAATCGTGAATTTAAAAAACCAATAAACTCAAATTAAACAATTCGTTGCAATCCTTATAAGCGTATTCTGTCGCCCTTACTAATAAATATTGTATAGCAGCTAATGTTTATAGTTACACAGTGTTTTGTCCTTTTCTTTTTACCCGCTTACTAATAAAGATTGTGTAGCAGATGTATAATGGATACTCTCTGTCAAACTATATAAGTTTGTCACATTAAAAAGAAAGAAAGTGGGTGTGTAAATAATGGAAAAGAAAGTGGGTGTGTAAATAATGGAGAAGTAAGTAAAGTAGCGGTATTCATTTAGTGTAGGTGTAGAAATAAATAGCCTATATATTGTTTACTAAGGAACTAACAGACTAGATATAAGTCTTAAATTATATTATGGCTGAAAAAGACTATTAAACTAATAAGCAATATATAAGTAAGTTTTATATAAGTACG
This sequence comes from Catoptria pinella, assembly GCA_963556745.1. NCBI lineage: Eukaryota > Metazoa > Arthropoda > Insecta > Lepidoptera > Crambidae > Catoptria > Catoptria pinella. The sequence goes on from OY750761.1 coordinate 13,458,583, forward strand.
TGATATAAGTTGTGCTCAACCAGGCACTCAAGTTAAGTAGGTACCTTTATTATATAACTTGGTAAATAAATGCTAATGCATAGGTTTCATTAAAATTCTTGATTTTGCCATTATTCGACCAATAATAACGATAGCTACGAGTATAATGTGAAAAGATTAACTTAAGAGTCCGGCGAACAGTGAGCTTCCCATACAAACGTAATACCAAAATGATTTGCAATTTGAGCATAATTAACTCTCCTTGTGATGTTATTCGAAAGACAGTATTTGTCTAAGGTTCTATTAAATAAAAAATACAAAATACCAAACCATACAAAAATTAATGTGATTTACATATTATATTGTATAAAAAAATGTAATTGGCATTTATCTTGATTTGCGTTAGTATTTTGGACTTTTTATTTAATAGAACCCTAGACAAATACTGTCTTAATCCGAATTTATAGTCAGTAAAAAATAAGCTTTTTAAAGGTAAGTATAGTAAAATAAATAGTTATAATAAAATTATCTAAAACTTTTTATTAAAATGTAACATGGCATATTCACAATAATAGATGTATAACAATTACCAACTAATTTCTAACATCTAAAAGAGCGTAACGTAACCTACCTTCTGAAAAATCGATCATATCTTACGGTCTTGGAATTTATTGTAATTTTAAGCGCACTCTTTGGCCTTTAAAATTGTATTTGTTAAGCTTTGATTGAATGCACATTAGTTTTTATCAGCATATTTCTAATCGTGAGGGTCTAAACCAGTTCCGAAGAAGTCGTTCATCAGCAAGGCGGCTTTGTTCGGCATTATACGGTATATATACTGTGAATAGAAAAGGCACTTTAGTAACAGAATCAGGACCATCTTTCCCGCTGGGCACGTGCCCAGGGCCCCGTGATCGATAGGGGCCCCCTAGTTCCTGCCATATCGCTAAACGATAACGGATATTCCCAAAAAACATATTTAGGTATTTCGAAAACTTAAACAATAATTACTGAATACAAATACTATTTGCTTACTATCTTTTGCAAGCGCATAGCTAACCTACTCTTGCCCGAATATCAGGCTTTCTGATTTCGGCATGTTTAGATAAATTTTATTAAAGTCAAGATCATAGGGGCCCCCGAATGTGCCCAGGGCCTCAAATAGGTTAAAGACGGCCTTGAACAGAATGTAGTCTAGTAGCTAGTAGGGCCCAGTTTCACAGGTTCTAGAAATGTTCGAAGACCTGACAGACAACTATGTGCAAATTCTATTCCATTTTAAATAATAATTTATACCTGAAGATAGGTGCGTCCTATGAAACTGGCCAATTGGCTATTGATCATTTATTTATTAAAGTTCTGTACAGAAAAACTAACAACACATAGGTAGCAGTAGGCTATATTAATTTCATGAGAATCGGTTGAGAAAGGCGACCTGTAGAGGAGAAAAGACGGACATCCGAAACGAACATACGAAAGCATTTTTGGCTAAGCTGAAACGGAGACGCTTTGCTATCGCTTTGCTAGCACAGAATATAATGTTATGGCTAAAATAATAAAGTGCGGGTACACCTAGTTCTAACCGGTATAAACTAGGTGTAACCGGTAGCTGTTGGTTAACCTAGGTGTAACCGATTTGTTCACGGCTAAAACTAGGCTACATCTAGTTGTAGTCAGCAGCACAAAGAGCCTTCTTTGTTAGGCCTAGTTTTAACCGAATGCAACTAGCTACACATAGTATTAGCCGTGAACAAATTGGTTACACCTAGATTTACCCTACGGCTACCGGGTCCACCTAGTTTTAGCCAGATAGAACTAGGTGTACTGCATTTCGGGTATTAGCCGTAACATATATATTTTTATATACTTTTTAGGTAGTCTCTCTATTCCGTGTTCGGCCGTTAGAGCCACATGAAAAAAAGGTGGAGTCAAATGGTCAAATATTTGAAATAATTGAACTCTTACCCTATTAGCGTAGTACAAGTCGGTGGGTATGGTGATCTCGCTGTACTCCCGCCGGATGGCGTCGACAATGAGGTCGGCGGCGAACTCCTTCTCCACCATGTTGGTGAGAGCCTTGAACCGGATGCGCGGGTTGTGGCAGAGTCCCGTGTTCACCATCGTCGGGTAGATTGTGGTAAATTTGATCTGGGGACGAAGGATTAGCTGTTAAGAGCTGGTTGCTTTAAACTAGTGGTTCTTAACCTGTTAGTGATGAGGAACCATTTGACATAATTTTGTCATCACTAAAAGGTTAGGGCCACCCACTATTTAGATTGGAGGTAAATAAAAGTAAGTAAATAAATGAAGGATTGTTTTTTAGGATGGCTTCGCGGACCACTTTTGGTGCTCCCAGGGACCACCAGTGGTCCTTTTATTTTCAGATTTCGAATATTGGCCAGAAATGTTTTGATTGATTTTGAATCATCAACTTAGGGCCACTTTTACGAAACACTAAACATGTTTAGGAAATATGTTTAAGCTATGTTAAATACATTTAAGGAATCAGAGTCTTTCACCACATACTAAACGTGTTCACTGAACTGTCAAAGTTAAATGCCCAATTTTGGTTGTTAAATCTGCTAAATACATTTAAGAGCTTGTCATGAGAAAGAGAGGTTATGTGATTTCTTAGTTTATTTTAACTTGATTTATGAGACTTTTTGTGGGATGATGATGATAAAGAGATAATAGGTATTTCAGATGTGGTGAAAGACATACTTAAATATGATTAAGTTAATTTTGTTTAACGAGTTAAACAAAATTAGTTAAGCGTGTTTAGGAGATATTTAAATAAGATTTGGTAAAAGTCGCCCTTAGTCTTCTAAATATAAAACAACAAAATTTGCTTTGCACCGTTAACAAAACAGGTTTGTGTTATTTTTGAAAAAAAATCAAAACGGCTGAAATACGTTTTTTCTACATATCTCGACCATTTTGAAAAAAATCGAAAACTGTATCAATAAAAAATTTTGCACGCTTCGCGCTCGCTCGCTCGATTATACGTGCGGCAAACCACCTATCGTCAGTTACATTTCAGTAAATGTCTTAGGCATTATTTACGTCAGTACTATTAATAATTCTGTGCATTATTATAAAACTGTGGACCTTTTTTTGTTAACCGATTTTTAGTCCGACTGTTCAAAAAGCTCACTCACCCCATCAGTCGCCCTAGTGCGATCTTCATGTAACTCCATGGCAAGTCCCTCCATGATGCCCCTCACAGCGAACTTGGAGCCGCAATACGGCACGATGTTGCGCAGGCCCATCAGCCCGGCCATTGAAGACATGGATACTATGTGGCCTCGGTTGTTCTCCAGCATCGAAGGGAGGAAAGCTTGGAGAGCCTAGAAAATAAGGTTCTTTGTAAGTAAGTAGTTCATAACAATTTAATTGTATAATAGAGGAACAGTTCAATGAATCAGTAGAAAATAATTATGGTTAAATGCCACCTTGCTGCGGCCCTAAGACTTTTGGTTACCTAATGAGCGCCAAGCACAGATATACCAACTTTATAGATTAGATACGCAATAGAAAAACCCGATGTTAGTCGTTTGATTGACAATTTCCGAGTCAAAATTGTTACAAAGCGGATCAAGATCCCTTTTTACCAAGGTATTCTAAAATACTGACCCAGAGTATCCCATTGACGTTGACATCCATCATGGTGCGGATCTCCTTCTCGGTCTGGCGCAGCAGCGGCTTGCAGGGCATGAGGCCGGCATTGTTCAGCAGAATGGTGACGTCACCCACCTCCCGCTGCACCTTCTCGGCCAGCTGGAACACTGCTGCACGGTCAGTGATGTCACACCTGGAATTTTTAAAATCTTCATTGCTTTAGTTGTGTTTGTACCACTCATATCATAAATGAATCCTTCTTTTCCATCCGTAAGGAAGGCCTGTGTCCCAGCAGCTATGTCTGGCTGGTGATGGTGATGATACCTTTTATGTCTATGAATATCTCTTTAGTTAAAGGCTGGTTCGTTGATGAAGCATATGAGAAAAACGGGCCATGCAAGTGTAGGTATGTGGGTGATAGATAATAGTTAGTCTTAAGGGTAAGACGTTCGAAATAAAATTGCTTAGTCACCTTGGTCATAGTTAGTAGTTATTGGGCTGAACTTTGCTGAAGTTGCCTCACTTCCTCAAATGGAAATTTTATTAAAAAGGACAAGTTGGTGGCATGGCGTGGAATAAGGGGCTTTATCGATGCAAATAAGTTTAAAAACTCTTTAGACTAGCATTTTTTCAGTAAAATTAAATTAATTCAATAGAATTCAATTAATTCTCTCGGATTTTTAATTTAGTTTGTGATAGCAACAAAGGCTGATTTTTAGAACACTATTTAGTACTTTATTTCTTACACATAATGGAAGGCTTTTCCCTTCTCCTTTTTGATCATCTTGGCGGTTTCTTCGTTGTTCGCGGCGTTGATGTCCACGCACACCACCGTGGCTCCCAGCCGGCCGAACCGCAACGCCACTTCACGTCCCATACCATGGCCTGCGCCAGTTATCTGACAAGTTGAAATAAACAAACAGTTATAGAATATTAAGGTGTCTACTCGTAAAATTAGCGCAACTGAGTTAACACAACAAGTAAAAATGTTTGCAATGCTGGTTTTGCTGTTGTACACACGACGGCACCTCAGATTATACATGTTGACCTTGAGACCGCCTTTATTCCCTACGTAATGAAAGCTGTTTTCGGAGTTTAACTGTATAACCTGACGTACTGTACATAGCGTCTCATATTGCTAATATAAACAAATTTGAAAGTTTTGTACAACTCAACGTGCTGATGACTGTACACACACATTCGGCTGCCTTCTCTATTTTTATAGTGGACACTTTCAGCTGCCTTACTGTTTTCAGTTGTTGTAAAAATTATTAAGATTGCTTATCTATTACATAACTTATAGTCCGGTATAGTCGTTAAAGATAACCCATTACCGCAGGATCGCTGGACTCCTATTAATACGACCTAGATTAGATAAAGAAGTAGAATATTTAGTCTAGCTCGTCGCTATGACCAAGGACGTCTCACAAGGAGATGAAGATCATGCGTACGCACTTACATCAAGGAAAGGTACAGTATTGTGCATTAGAAATTGATAACCCACACGTAAATATTTATACCATACTAATCTACCTTTATATATTTTTTAACAAATAAGAAGACATTATTTGTGTCCATTTCCTATAATCGAAAACCCTCAAAAAGGTTCAAATATTTGAAACATTTGTTATTTATTCTGTGAATACTCCCTATATCATGATTTCGATTTCACGTTGAAAATAAGTAGTTATACGTACTATCACATTCTGTGGTTATAATAAAACCTTTGAATATTACAAATGTTTATAAGAGCTAAGACTATTATTTTATTTTGATTATATTTTTTCTATAATCATTTATTCACCTTAAGCTGTCAAGTTACAAACATTTTGTCGGTTCAAAAAGTTACGGCAGCGGCGGGAGAATAATGACAAATATTATGAATAGTGCAGTAAAATCTATCTAAACTCTCTCTCTTTTCTATAAAATAAATACAAAGTACAATTATTGTAAAGAACGCTAGCGTCTGTCAACGGTCGCGTGGCTGGCACGACTAAATATTGTTCGAGTTGTCATTTTTTAGCCCCGTGCCGTGGTGCCATTTTTAAACGACAATTGTTTGTAATTACAGTTCCATAGATTTCAGCTCGCTGATTTAAATGCTGTAAACTTTTCCACAGATCCCTTAAGTAGGTTTAAAAATAAATTACCAATATAACATCATCGGTGACGTCCCTCGGCTGGGGCGGCAAGATCCACAGGTATAGGGCCTTCCCGATCTCGTAGTGCGTGCGCAAGAGCACCCATAGGAATTCTAACACGACGCGAACCGCAACAATCGCTAGTGGCTCTTCTGCCCTAGAACATAAGACACAGATTTGATTGTAGTAGAGTGTATTTAAATGTTTGCCAGTGGCTTTTCTACCTTAAAACAGAAGACAAAGATTTGATAACAGCAAAATGTATTTCAATCTGATTTAATAGAGAAGCATGTAAGATGTAGGTACCTATGTGTCAGGTAAAGAATGTCCCTTTATTTTTATTTTGTTTTAAAACTATGAAACTTAAACAAAAAACTACTATTAGCACTGTTTACTATTACTAAACCTCTTTACAAGATATTTTTATGATAAACGTACGTAAACTATGTATTTATATGTTGTGCTCAGAGTTGATCACTTGTTAATTAAATTAAAACGAATAGTTTTTTGTCTCAAATTGGAAAAATATCTAAGGAATAATAACGATAGGTGTTCAATTTAAATCAGATATAAAACAGATAGTTTAAATGATATCTACATAGTTTCACTCCCTTCAACACTAGTCATGTTGTACTAATATCAATATACAAAAATAACCACTTCACATTAAAACTAGACTATTTCAAGTGACATAAAAAGTAACCACTTTCTGCCACTTCTGTTTTATTTAAAAAAAAGTGAACCGTTTTTATTCTTACACTAAGAAACACATGTACCCAACTATTAGTGATCACTGTGTATGTATGAACAGCTAAATCTGAGCTTGGCTAAGATCCAACAGTTTTCTTCTTTGTTTAGATCAGGTCTTAAAATGAAGCTAAGGATGTAGAGTATAATTTATTTTTCACACCAAACGGCAAAGGTGTTACACAAGGAAACAATTGTTACACAAGGGACGTAAGCCAGCTATTACAGAACAAGATCCAATTTGCAAAGCAGCTCGCAAAGGGCGCTAATGGATGGAGTGCACCCGAGATATTTAGTATAGTTCGAGGGTGTAATAGCTACTTACAACCGAGGTAAGCATTCTACTTTACATCATTCATGCGAGGTAAATAAAACATTTACACCCGTATTCACAAACATTACTATGGGGTCTCACAATGCCCGCGGACGCACAGCGTCCCCAACTACCAATCACAGGTTACACGTAAAACAAACGAACCAGTCACAGAGCTCTAGTTCGTTCCCATAGGCAAAGGTTGTTTGAGTATTGTTCTTGAATAAGGGTGTTATATTGGTATGACCAAGGAGTTTTGCATAGCTTGAACTGAAATGAAATGCCGCCATTTTCATTTTTTTTTTCAGTAAAAAGTTTCGTCATTTTATAAGAAAAGAGATTGGTTCACTAAGGAGTTTTACGCTTGAATTGTAAAGTGATTTAAAAATGGAATGGAACGTTCTTTCTAAACAATGCACTGTGTTGCACACGCCAACTTACACAGCCTCTTACCATACTAGTAAATCCTAGTTACCGAGCAGTATGATATAAACTAAATTAAGGCCCCTATATACCTTAAGTGGCAAGTGGAGAGCAATAAATTTCATTAAAATGAGGGCGCCACTTGAGGTATATAGGAGCCTTAAATGCTCTTTACACCATAAACAGGCTGTGATATCTCGTGCTTAGACGTGTGTAAGTAAAACCTTTCGTTCTAGTAAAGTATTTTTTCTGTGCATGACTTTCATCTTAAAAGAAATCGTTATAAAATAAAGTAAAAAGCGAAATATGACGTTTGGTTCAACTTCGACTGTAATAAAGTATGTTTACGTTTAGTTAGTTAAACTTCTCTCCTCTGCCTCTGCTGTACACGTAGTAACTATTCAGTAATCTGTGGCTGTACTTAAACATCGATTGTGAGAAGAGTACCTGCGTACAAATTCAATCATCTAATCTAAAACAGATAACTATTTCAATGATTAATAATTACTTCGTTAACGAGTAATTATTTGTTAATAGTTTTATCAATAATGACCTGCAAACATTTAAAGTTTCACTGATTATCAATACATATAGGTAATACTGTAGAAAAGTTGTGTCTGTACAAAGGAAATATTAGAAAAAAAGTGGTTGGGGTGTTAAATAATAACCAATAGAACCCATTTCTATCTGTTTGTCTGTATGTTTGTGGGCTTATAACGTAAAAAGAGCTAACCCAATAATATTGACGTTTACATACGAATAAATTGTGTATTTTGGAGTAACATTTAGTTTTTATTTCATTGTAATCGGATTACTCAATCAAAAGATTTATTAATTTTAAATTTTTAAAGAAGAGTTTAGCATAGCGATATGGCATTGGTGTGGTATTGCGAGTCATATGCGGGCGCACGAGAGAGCGCGCGTGTGTGTGTGTGCGTGCGTGTGTGTGTGTGTGTGTGTGTGTGTGTGTGTGTGTGTGTGTGTGTGTGTGTGTGTGTGTGTTAGTGGGTTATGTAACCCGATACCCCGATAGATGGCTCAATGCAGACGACACGTCAATTTTTGAATGGCGGTGTTAAGTCGACGCATTGGACATTTTGGTGGCAGGGATCTTGATTGTTCTCATCAATTACAAAACTGATATTAATTAACCTCATTATTTATATAATACCAAATAATATACTAGAAAAAATACGACTCGCACCAGATCATGTTCTCGGACGGGAATCGAACCCGCGACCTTTGGATATCCGGTCCTGATTGATCGGATCTGATTATTTATTTTAAAGAAACCTCTTTTACATTTCACAGACAAACCTGACCGATTTAAGCCTCTAAATTTTCTTAGTAGATAAGTCTAAATTATTTTCTTTTAAAGGCAAAAGTTAGCCATAACAGAATACGACATCACAAAAATAAATATTGTAATCACCAGTTTAATTAAACTGGTGATTACATAGGTACGGATTATAATTTAGCAAATAATCAATAATTTCTCCTAAAATACATCCAGCAATAGTTACTTCATAGCAAATGACATGTACTCGTAAGTTTGAATCGTCTAATCATTGAATCTCGACAGCATTGGTGCTTTACGCAATCAAAGACTTTACAATATAGTAACATAAAACAAGACATAAGAAGGTGGTGTTTAATAGTCATTAAGCAGCAGCAATAGTCAGCATTTCTGGTACCTTCTTTTGACTTTAAATAAATAAATATTTGACAACATCACATACATTGCTCCGATTCCAAAGTAAGTAGCTAAAGCACTTGTGTTATGGAAATCCGAGACAACGGTGGTATCACAAACACCCAGACCTCAGCCAATATAGAAAAGTTAGTTTTCTAAATTGACCCAACCGGGGATCGAACCCGGGACCTCATAGATGGCGACACCTTGAAAACTGGTGTACAAAGCCACTCGACCACGGAGGTCGTCGTAAAATTGTATTTTCAATAAAACAGTGAAACGACTAATTCGCACATGAATTAGTTAAGTAGGTATTAGGCCAAGGGCGAGCATTCTCAATTGCATCGATTGAGAATCGTTCAATAGTTTAGTATCTGTCATCGCCTTCATTTGAAAATTCCGATTGATTGTCATTGCAACGACTTCTAACAAGAAGAAAAACCGGTAAGTAACTACTTAGTAGAAAATTAATTGAATAACAATAAAATTATTCAAACATAGCACATTTGTGGCGTTAATTTAAATTGATAAATGAATCTGATAATTACTTACATTCTTTGCTTCTATCCAATTCGACCGGCGACAAATGATATACCTATATTCGCAAATGTGTGCTGTTAGTCCGAGTCTACCAAAACACTCAAACAGAATGGCTCGTACACCGCCAGTTAATACCTCAAGCAGCGCGATAATGTTTGATAACACTCAGATTAAAAATAAAAGAATCACGATAAATTGAAGTCATTAAGAAGATAATAAAGTCTAAATTCCTGTTTTGTGTCAAAGTTTGGAAAAATCTGATTGAGTCTGAAGAAGTCCTATTTCTACACAAAATAGTGATACACTGAAGATAAGTAGGTGATGATGCCAGACAGATATCAGCAATATATTAGTGCCCCTAGCACTCATACTATAAGATACGAGAGATAAAGATATTTGCATACTGCTAAAAGTGAACTAAATATCTATACGTAACGGTGATACTAGTAAAGTTCGCTAATCCTACGGGATTTGCACTAAAAACTGAAACGGTTTTAATCGAACGAAACATGTCATTAACATTCTAAATACGTACCTATTTACTTTGCTGATTTTATAGAACAACCACTTAGATAAGTTTGACTTCAATCCTTATTTGGTTTTCACCGTGCTTTTAAATGAAAATAATCATAGGTAGGTACAGTGAACGGCATGCTGGGCTTCCATGACAGGGTAATCATATTCAATAAATTTAATACTTAAAAACGCTGATTTTAAGGTTCAAATTAAATTACAGATTTTTGACAGCTTTGTATAACCTGACGTGCTGCTTACTGTACTATGATGCTATTAGAACTTATTCATTTGGCTTTGGTAAGTATGCATTTGAAGAAGAAGAAGTGGAAGAAATATATACTGGGTCGCAAAGAAAACGGGTCACCAACCTATTTTATACTTCACCTATGAATCATGTAATGACAAAACGATGTTGTTGGCGCCTACTTAAAATATATAGCAAATATGTGGGATAGTAGTTTCCCAATTTCCCATAATATGAACTAAAATAAAATGATTCAATCTACCTACATAATTTTTGTAACACTGTACAGTCGAACTTAAATGTTCTGTAAAAATAAAAACCCTAGAAATTAACTTTTCATTTGTCTCGTCATCAATATCATTAATTTACTTAGTAGATAATCCCTTGTGGAATTTTAATCATTTGGTTCCCGGAGTGGGGTGGTTCCACTTATGATTACAAACAACTTTTACTATGGGGCCAACTTTGATATTTGATAAAAACAGCTGTTCCATACATTAAGGTCGAGTCGATATTGCGCTTTTGTATGCAACAGCTGATTTTTTTTAGATAGATTATATAGATTAGACACACATTAGACCAGGATAGCAATTTTTTTTCATTGATTTGTGAGAATTGACGATATTAATTTAAGTGTAGTTTTAACCTAAGTATGTTTAGGTCAAAATGTTATGTAAATAATTTCTCAAGGTTACTATAGGTAGGTATCTGCTGTTATGATAAAATATAAACAACAACAACCCGTAAAATACGGAATCTGAAAGGTAATTTTTATGACAAGGAAATCCTGGTTAACTTTTGAAAGTTGTAATTTGAGTTTAAAAAATGTTGTAAACGCGGCACTATGGAATTTTCCACAGAATATATTTTACTTTAAAATAATATTGAATTAAATTGCAACCTTCAATATTCACGTTTGTTGAAAATGTTAATGTCATTGTCTGAATTTCTGTAACCCTTCATACTTTCTGTGATAAACGGAAGAGGCCAGTCACTCAAAAAAAAACCCTCCATACAGCTAAACCTTACCCAACTGGTGAATATAAAAAGTTTTATTATTTTAATAATTACCTAAAACTACTATTAAGCAAAGCTGACACACATTTTTACAAAAATTTCTTAATTTCCGCAATTGCAGACCAAACGCGTTTACCGTTGCACCATACATAGAGCTTTTTATACTTATTCGAAAACAGTGCGCACGTATGTATGTAAAATGAAGGTTATGAAAAATAAAAATACTTACTTAGTATTTTGGTAAGTATTTTTTACTATAATTCGAACAAATGTTTGCGCTGACTCATACAGAATCCCATTCCCGGCGGTGTCCCAGGCACTTATCACCCTCACGCTTTCACTCACAAGCTTTCACTCCTCTCCCACATACCTAGGTATGATCCGCGCGCGATGAGAATGGGATGGAACCTTGTCAAACTGAGACGCACACAGTACGCCGGCCAGCCACAGGGATATCCAAAAACACGGTGTCACTCATCCGAGGTGAGGGAATTTTGGCTGCAGCAACTTTAAGTAAGATAACAAGTAAAGTATAGTAATTAAATTAAAATTAACTATTAGTCAATTTTCGATTTACTTTGACAAAGTTCAATCCCATTCTCATCGTGTGTGGATTATATTCCTTTTACTTGGACGGTGGACGGATTGTCAGCCGTTGTAATTTTTTCCATGCAATCAGCATCGTTACTAGAACACATTTTATTCATTAGTGGACGTCAGGCACGCAGCAGACACGTCATATTTCTTATAGTATGCGGAGTCTGGAACAAAATATACATATTCTTTCTTAAATACTCTATCTTAAATAATAAATAAATATTTGACAACATCACATACATTGCTCCGATTCCAAAGTAAATATTAGCTAAAGCACTTGTGTTATGGAAATCAGAGACAACGGTGGTATCACAAACACCCAGACCTGAGCCAATATAGATAAGTTCGTTTTTCTAAGTTGACCCAACCGGGGATCGAACCCGGAACCTCAGAGATGGCGACACCTTGAAAACAGGTGTACAAAGCCACTCCACCACGGAGGTTGTCGAAGTTCCAGTCGTTCAGTTTCGGCGTCAGAAATCTAACATGCGGCCAGCTTTAGGAAACGTCTCTGGATAAACTTAGGGTTCCGTAGTCAAGTCAACAAGGAACTCTTATAGTTTCGCCATGTCCGTCTGTCCGTTCCTGCGTTCTTGGCTTAGCTCGGAGGCTTCGTACTAGAAAACTGTAATTTACCATGAATGGTTTTTTATTATTCTACGACTTTTGTGAAATATTCACTTTAAAGAAAAAAATTGTTGGAATTAAGTGTCAAAATTTTTCGTTATTTCGTAATTCGTCGTTGGTTGTGTAAAACAGGGAGTAAATTAGTTTACAGTCATATGGTATGGTATAAGGTTACTACGCGTGGCCCGACACGCACTTGGCCGGTTTTTATTAACTATAAATCCATGTTGCGATCTTTTTGAAATACATAAAGTAGGTTGGACAGGTTATAAGTTGCCCACGTGTTTCTCCACGCGGCCGGCGGGCGGTATGGCGCAAGCAAAACATCGTGAAGTTTGTCGAAACTCTGTGGAAGGATACCACAGTATTGCTATTGGTATTACGATAGTACAAGATGAAACCAATGCGAGCGTAGTGAAAGAGTTTTAAATTAGGCCAAGTGCGCACTGCGTCGCAGAAAGAAAGCCTTGAGGCATAGGAATATGGAACCTTTTGCATAGTGATTGCAGACATTTTTTTTTTAACTTGAGAAAGTTGATATTTATAAGATAAAAATTCTGAAAATTTGTAACATATTGTAGTGTGAAAAGCTCGAAAACCAGCTTCCTGAACGTAATTTTTTAAATTTTCTGCAAAAAATTTAATCTAGTAATTTTGAACCTACAATACATGCCCTAATGAGACCCTAGTGAAAACGATACATTAGTTAGGGAATAGAGATGTATGGCCTATACCTATATACAGTATGGGATGGAATTATCTTAAAGTTTTCGCTATACTTACTAGTATATCACCCAATAACACTTTGAGAAGTTCGTTAGCATATTTTTAACTGAGATACTCAATCTTCCGTAAATAGACAAACGTCAATGGAAAATACTTAAGGCCTAGGGGGCCTATACCTCAAGTGGCCACTTTTAGCACTTTTGCGAACTACTACTACAACGAACAAAATTTTACTGAGGTTATTGTTTGTAAAAAAACTATTGAACTTTAGCTTCAATCTGTACATGTGAAATTTCGATACATTATGTACTTAGCAAGCAAAAAATTTAATTAAAATGAGGGCGCCACTTGAGGTATAAAGGAGCCTTAATTGATCGACTCAAAAGCATACCAAGAATGAAAGAAAATTTCATAAAAAAGTTCAATTTTAAATTAAACCACTGGAACCTGTGAAAAAGCTCTAAGTTTTTTAGCAGCTGCCGGCGACATCAGCAACAGATTTATAGTGTTGTGATATGCATATTTCTCCACGCAGTGACGCAAGCGAGTGTGGCAACAGATCATCGGCCGTTGCCGCATGCCCGCTGTCCCGTGTGAAAGTATTCGCGAGTTTGAAACATAGAGCATCTGAATTGAATCGGTGTGTTAGTAGATATGGTATAGTTATTTGTTTACAACATAAGCCCGCCGGATTGACAGTCGGAATCTCTGGTAGGCAGGGCTAACAATATCAAAACATCATCTTATTTTTAATCTGCCATTCCAGCATATAAAAATCGATGAATCCATCTCTTCATTTCAATAGAGAACTTACTAATAATATATTTTCCGGCGGCGTCAGCGCAAAGAAAAAACAACAAGAGATGAATGCCGACAATTAATCAAAATTCATTAAATATACAAAGCATTTTCACTCAAAACTTATGGGCCACATCCTCAAATGTTTAAAATCTATCATCATTTATATTGGTTTCTGTATTTTCAATAGAAATGATGGAACTGCACCCACCAGTTCTCTCCGGCATTAGTACACTCCGCACAAATGTTCTCCGACCTTGGACTAGAAAGCGTTTCGTACGCAGCGACCTTGGCTGCTACTCGATGTAACTGAACTCGTCTCCGGTGCCCAAGAGCTTAGATGTGTCTTCTTCAAACTAGATTTATCAAACTCACCGTACACTATAAATAAGCGGTTATAAAGGCGACTATATCCCTCAAGTGGCGCCCTCGTCTTAATTAAATTTATTGTCCGCTATGTACACACGACAGCACGTCAGGTTATACAGTTGAACTGCGAAAACAGCTTTTATTACGTAGGGCAAAAAGGCGGTCTCAAGGTCAACATGTATAGTCTGAGATGCCGTCGTGTGTACAATGTATCGAAAATTCACATGTACAGATAAACTCGGTAAAATATAGTTCGTTGTAGTAGTATAGAGGCAAAAGAGAAAAAAATGGCCACAGTGGTTATAGTGTATTTCGACTTAGTGGCGCCATCTATAAGTTATATTGCGATTCAAAATGACGGAAAAAAGAAACATTGCTTTTTTACGTCTTTCCGTAATGTTTTTTTTATCAATACTTCTCCTGATAACAGACACAACAAAAAAGAATTATCTAATTTGGTGCAGCCGTTCTGAAGTTATGCGCTTACATACTTACATTTCGGCGATTCATTTTTATTTATATAGATTATAGACTATTCTCATGTCACGCAAAAGATACAAAATTTAAAAAAACACACGTACGGTACGAAGAATAAATGAAACAATAGTTAATCAAGCAAAAATAAAAAAAAAAACCCCCAACAATAAAACAAAATTTTCGTTATCTCCATATATTGAGCAATACCAACATTGTAGGATTAAATTAAAGTAGTAAACAATGAACTTTATTATTTTGATCTAAATTTTTCACCAAATAGAGTTATGGCCTAAAAATTATCAACCAAAAATTTGAATTGTACTCAGACAATCTTGACTTGATTATATAATCGTGTTGAAATTTCAAGTACCTACTTAGTACTTCGCCTTAGAACACGGAATAAATAAAATTAAATACATTAAAATAATTCAAAACCATAAGTTGTAAAGTTGCAGAGCAAAGTCTACAGGCAATTAAGTTGAAATAAAATGTTTTCTATAGCTTTACCATTATATTATACGTCAGGTATGATAACATTATGCAAAGGTCATAATAGTAATAAATCAACCAGACATAAACTGAGTAGGTATTTTATGATTGGAAACATTTTGACAGTCCAATCAGAAGTGGTACCTATAGCTACATACTGTAAGTTATACTGAAGCCAATTACTCAGACGAATCTTAAAGTTAAGGCTACCTTAAATTCAAAAAAGTTGTCAGATTTGACAGAAACTCTATGAAACTGACAGCTTCCTTAAAAAAAAACATTGATCTGGTGCGAGTCCTATTTTTTCTAGTATATTATTTAGTATTATATAAAAATAGCATTGTGAATGCTTAAATCTCAAAATTTCAAATAGCTTCCTTAAAGTTAAGGAGACCTTAACTTAAGATTTTAGTTTAGCCTTTGAGCATTCGGCTGTTGTAACCAACCAAGGTGTATTAAGGTACATTCTGTTTACCAACTGGGGGTTAAACCCGACGCAATCGAGATCGAGTTTGAATCGAGTAAACGTGAAAACGGTACTAACCATGGAAACCGTTATCAATGTAGGTACCAAACATACATAAAAATAAAAAATAAAAAAAATACCGTCGACTTGATAACCTCCTCCTTTTTTGAAGTCGGTTAAAAATAACAGATTTTTGACGTTTATTCGATCGCGAAATGTGAATTCGATCCCATCGAGGTAGTGGGGTGGAGCTGTTTTAAAGATTCTCTTATAAAAACAATTAAAATATACCATACTTTAAATTAGGCGAAGGCATCTACTAGCTATTCGAGTTGGCAGTTCTCAAAATATTTTATTACCCACGAGTCCATGACATTGGATGTCTCCACCATTTTTTATAGCTATTTGCGTCATGTATTTATTTCAAAATATGTTGCCAGCTTTTAGGACCGGTTTTATCGGAATATTTTGCCACATTCTCCGTCAAGGTCTGATGTTGCAGTATATGGCTTTCGTTAATTGGTATTTTTAACTTTTATTGAGTCGAGAATACGACAGGATTAGAGTCATATTAAAAAAAAATGTAACATGAAGAAAAAAAGAATAAGAAGAATGCCACAACCGGGATTCGTATCGTTAGATCATACTAGTAGATAAAATTATAAGTATAAAATTATAAATATGAAAGTTTAGATGTTTATGACTCAATCACTTAAAAATGGCTAAACAGATTTGCGTGACATTTGGCTTACAGATAGGTCTATATTAAATAGACTTTGTAAACCGGATTAAACCATAGTTTTACTTTTTATTCTGGTCGAAGGTTCATATCCTAATAATTTTTCACCTGTAAGTTGATATTTTGTTGATCATTTATCCATTAAATATTATATCAATAAATTATAAAAGGAATAAATTATTATTGTGTGTACATTGTACCATGATACGTACAATATACAATTTGATCAAATGTTAACGAGTAGTTTTTGAAACAAAAACCTCACCGACCGAGCATATCACGCACATGTGGTTTTTTTCTCTAGTATAAAAAAGGGTATGGTTGAACTGGTTAGCAAAATATTCGTAATGGTGTGCAGAAAAATTTATTCGATCAGCCAAAATGGTTAGTTGGTCAGCAACTTTTGGCTAACAAATATTTCTAAATCAATCAGCAATTAATGTCAATTAAAAGCTGCAATCAGTGATCTGCGTTTAATCAATTTTAAATAAATTCAATTTATTTATTTTGCTAACCATTTTATAAACATGCGTACTTATCAGATTAACGTATTGTAATATACAAACAAGTATTCTTTGCTAACTTATTTTTAATCTATACTTTGCTCTCCAATTGTTAAATTGTTCACTAAATTGCTGGCGTTTTTAAGGTAGCTTGCAAATCAAGATTTGCTGCCTGATTTTAATATAATACGAACCAAATATTTGTGTGCTGGCCAAATAATTAAAACGCTGATTTTTATGCTAACCATTTAGATTTATTGCAGATCAAAAAAATACTTCCCTTAAAAACAAATTGATAGCAGATATGCACTTAAGTTTTGATATGCACTTAATTTACCATCTATGCTGTTTTTCAAGATATTATTATCTTTTATTCGAAATGTGTGATATCAAACCCCGATAATTTGTCTTTGCAACGTTTACTTACTTAAGTAGGTACTTGGTCTGAGACTACACTACGCTCAGTCGTATTTCAAACTTTTCTGTCCATCTCAATTGAATAACCGACAATAGCTACGAAGTGGTTAGGTCTATCTAGATATTCTAGATAGTTCTATGCCATCAACAACAATGCATGGTTGTTGTATTCTAGTCTGCTCTACTTTATAGCTATTTGGGTTATGTAGGTAATTTGGCCGTCTGCGATAAACTTAATTAACATTATACGATACTAAATAATATACTGGATGTCTGATTAAACAATAACAGTGATTCGGTAGCTCAGCGGTAAGAGCATCCAAAGGTCGCGGGTTCGATCTCTTAACTAACAGTGACTGCATTGGACAGCGGATTGGTTTCAAGTTTCTTCGGCAAAAAAATTCAGTTTCATTGGTAGAACAATCCCACGACTACAAAATAACGGTGTGTATTATTCTAATCTAATGATTAATCCACTGCTTACGTACGCGTTGCCGACTAATATAATAACCATGTAGGAAGTTAATCTTAAATATTAATAAATAATATATACATACCCAACAACACAACATCTTCTTCTTCTTCTTTTTTTGTTATGGCAATCTACTTTCCTCTTGGAAGTAATTTTTGCCAGTGTCAAGTGTTAAATAGTTCAGTGGTAGAAATTGTTTAATTTTTCATTGGAATGCGGGTGCATCGCATTCCAATGAGGCTTGGAGCATTTGGCACCAAGTATATCAAGACAGTTTACTCGGTTATTTCTGCCGAGGAAGCCACCACTTCAATAAAAGTCTCAGCTTCACACAACCAAGATCGCGCCTATTTCAATTATCCCACATATTGTTCAGTTGCGTAGAAACTTGTACCATATAACTGCACCAATTTTAAGATACAATATCCACTATGAATCAATTTGAAGATAATTAAAATAGACACCAAACCGAACTCGACAAAATGGCGCCAAAAACTCTTAACACAACATCGTCTAAAATAAAAGAATATTTCATACGGTCCTTGAATTAATCTTTTTTGTTTTATTTTTTTATTTGCGAATAAATATCAAATCAACATGGCCATCGAGAAGTTACTGGCAGCCGCTCTTATGATACAACCGAGCCGGCTGTTTAGTATGGTATCCGTTGCCTCTCGTGTGCACGCGTCCGGAAGAGCGTGAGATCGCGAGTCGTTCTTAATTTAAAATTTGTTTAGTTTTCTTAGTTTGGATTATTTTTTAAAAAGGTAAGTTTTTACTGTTCTTAAGTAAATATTTGTGTTATTCAACGATTGTGTTGTGTAGACGTAATTTATTGATTGATTGCTATATAATTCATACTGATAGCTGTTTAATTATTAACACGCAATCGATTCAATCATTTTTCTGTTAACGTGATTCGTAATTATTAAAAGATTTTTATATTTTATTGCATTGCGTAACTCAGTGGTTTCTTGATAAATTTTATGTCGGGATAAAATGTTGATACTTACATCCGCAATAAAAATGCGATAAGAGCGTTTTTGTTTTTTTATTAAAATGTTAACTTTCTTAGTAGTTTTCAGTTGGTATTCATAAAAATATAAATTATTAACGATTAAACGAAGATATTTTTAGTATTTTTTAAATAAAAGCCAAGTGTTTTCATAAGTATTTTTGTTTGCTAATATAATATTTGCAACAGTATAAATAAAGATAACAAATATTTCAACTTTTACGCTATTAAGTTGAAGTCTAAAAAAATAAAAGGTGTCAAACTACCTTCAATAAAAAATAGACATAACACTACTAAGGATTCCTGGCAGCATAAACAAAGTCGACCTATATCTCGGTCGTGGCCCTCCAAACAACAATAATTCATTTGCAAATTCATTGCGTGTATCACAATACAAGCTAATGATGTATTAACATTATTCATGTATTCGAATCTCATTATTATCCCTTAGGCAATAGAATAGATTATTAGTTAGTACAAGGTCTGTAAACTATTTGGTGAGATTCGATATGACACGGATTTTCCAGCAGTTTAGTAACTAAGATATCAGTTATTGTTATTTCTCCATCTTTTCTTTTGTTGTGTGTAATTTACTAGTTACTGGTGGCACTAACTGCCGTTGTAATTAGAATAAATAAATAAAATCAAGGGCCCAATCGCGCTAATTTTCGACGACATTGAAATGAAATGTTTTTTTTTAATTTGCGGCAAAAACATTTTTAACAAGAACAGTAGTGATCGTTAATGGCTGCAGTAGCGCCCACCTCCAGAGAACAATGATTTAACGCAAAAAGTAGAACAAAAACCTTAAACCTCAGAGTTACTTGTTGGGCTTATGTCACAGATTAGGGACCCTATTTTGGAAAGGCGGTGAGCGCTCTTTACTACTCATTTTTATAGCATGCGGTGTAATGTCAAATTGACAACACGCACTCGAACAGCAGAAACTTATCTGACTCGGTGACGGCTTTGCCGTCGTCTATGTAGTCGACGGCGTAACCTAGGTAACAATATGTAATAACACTTAGAGCCAGTTTTGGCCACCGAGTCAGATTTTGTGTCACCGCTAACGAGCGATTTGAAAATACGGATGTTTATATGTCAAATAAAAATTAGTAACAGGGCCCTAGATTAGTGATGAATATTAGTGAAAAATATTCATGTAGTAATTAAAAAACATCATATTCAGAGGCAATCAACATTTATTGCTACTAGCATAGCATTCAGAATCGAAAGTTATAAATAATATTAAATGTTAAAATAAATTTCCATACTATTATTACCTATTACAATCAAATTGAAAACGTTGTTTGAAATTGTTTAGTAAATAGGTATTTACATTGGTACGTCATTACTATTTACTAATACTACCTACATGAATATTTTGTATACATCTTGTGACTAATAATAATAAATCGAAGTCGCAATCATTCGAATTTCAAACGTGTGGCAGTGAAAAGTTTTTCGAAACAGCGTTGTCCGCGACTAAATCATTCGAGTTCCTATGGTTTCGAACCTATGAGGCAGTGGAAAAAAAATCGAAACAGCGTGTGTCGCAACAACGGCAATTGAAACTACGTGGGACACCTGTATAAATACAGGTCTTAAGAGTCCGGCAGACAGTGAGCTTCCCATACAAACGTAACACCAAAAGGATTTGCAATTTGAGCATAATAAACTCTTCTTGTGATGTTATTCGGATTAAGACAGTATTTGTCTAGGGTTCTATTAAATAAAAATTCCAAAATACCAACCGAATTCAAAATAAAT
This sequence comes from Catoptria pinella, assembly GCA_963556745.1. Taxonomy (NCBI): domain Eukaryota; kingdom Metazoa; phylum Arthropoda; class Insecta; order Lepidoptera; family Crambidae; genus Catoptria; species Catoptria pinella. The sequence continues at coordinate 13,479,279 of OY750761.1, forward strand.
GCCAATTAAATTTTTTCATACAAAACTGTACCTAAACCGTTAATTTTTATTTGGTTAAGTATTTTGGATTTTTTATTTAATAGAACCCTAGACTAATTAATACTGTCTTAATTTGAATAACATCGCAAAAGTAGTTAATTATGCTCAAATTGCAAATCATTTTGGTATTACGTTTGTATGGGAAGCTCACTGTTCGTCGGACTCATCCACGGAACTTACCTAAGTTTTTCAATTCCAAGCGCTTTGTTCTCAGCGTTAGTCATAACGCTGTGACATTCTGTACCTACTTGGAAATAGAAAAACTCATACATAGTTAATTAAATGTCATCGTTTATAATGACAGTTAACAACGCTGCCGCAAGCTGTCCTTCATGGCATCTATTATGTTAATAGCATAAATAAGTCTCGACACACCCTAATTATTTATCACGACGAGTATCAATGATACTGACATGAAAAGTCAGATTCTCTGCAATTTAGTCTGAAAAACATTATAAGTTAATCATCTCTGTGTTTATCTAAGTACTTAAAATGATCAATGACCAGCGAATTATACTTCCTGTATACATTATGTTTTGTATGACTACTAAAACAATAGTTGACCATCAGACATTTTAATATCCCCACTGCTGGGATACAAGTATTCTTAATGAGTGGATAAGTGACCCAACGGACACGCGGGCCCAATGCAGATCGGTGGGTGCTAACGACTGCAAATGCAGCCGGGACCAACGGCTTAACGTGTCTTCCAAAGCACGGAGAAGCTCGACATAATACAGTTTCGGTCACCCATCCCATGACCGACCCTTGCGAAAGTTGCTTAACCTCCCCATTTGCTGCGCCAGGCGCTATTACCACTGCACCTCCGAGCTCCACGAAAACAATAATCATACAAAAATACATTTGTTGGACGCATACTTTGTTTTTACTTTTTAGTCTTTTTAGGTTAAAAAGGATTTTGTCTCTACGATAAGTCTTATAAAGTTATAAAGTGCTTTCGTTATACCTACCTTACTTACGTTACATTATGTACAGTCACGTCTATAAATATGTATACAGTTTAGAACTTTGTCACTCTAAAAACCTACTAATTTTTGAACAGAAATTAATAACATATGACGACTACAACAAAGTGACATAGTTCTAAAGGCTGTATGCATATTTTTAGACGTGACTGTACGTTATTGTGGAAATAAAAACCAAGTTTTCGTCACAAGTTTTACACCAGTCTAATTTTCCCTTGTTTTACAAACTGAAAGACAAAACCTACTACCTTACCTACCATAATATACCTATACTACTTATCAATACAACCTGGCATATAAAAAAAACATGCTCGTTCAAAATTTATACCTATGCAATACAGATTTAAGGTAAATCATAACCCTCTTTTTCGCTTCGCCGTAGTCGGGTAAAAATAACTTTCAAATCAAATTAGAAAACTAATCAGTTTCTTTTTTCAGATTTCAAAATGTCGACTACAGAGGCGAACAGAAATGGGACAGCTCAAAACTTAATGGCTAAGGCACCATGGTAAGTGAAAAGAAAGTTGTGGCTAATAGGTATTAATAGCAAAACAGAATCATAATAGGTATAATAGGTATTAATAACAAAGGTGACTGAGGTCAGTCACCTTCTATGTACTCATACTTACATAATTTTAATGCACTATACAAGGTGTTACAAAAGTATCCCTAATGCCGAATATGGTATATAGGGACCATCAAACTGAACAACTTTTACTATGGGACCAACTCTGAAATCGCGAAAAAAAAATCAGCTGTTTCATACAAAAATTAAAATCGAAAATATTGTAATGTATGAAACAGCTGTTTTTTTTTCGCGATTTCGGAGTTGGTCCCATAGTAAAAGTTGTTCAGTTTGATGGTCCCTATATACCATATTCGGCATTAGGGGTACTTTTGTAAAACCTTGTATACCCTTAATTTTTAAGTATACATACTTAAAAATTTTAATATACATATTCTCAAAATTAAATGGGGCTAACAGACCAAATTACTGATTATTTATGTGCAGTTAAAAGTAAAAAATTAATACTTTGAAAATATCGCAAAATAAATCGTGATTAATTGGAAAACTCACAAAGATACACAAAGACAGAGAAAGATTGACAAAAACAGACGCGTGCGTAGACGTATTTATTATTTTCATGATTTACGTAAACAAGATAGTATCTTTTGATTACGCTCGTGTAAGTTTACAAATGAGCTATAAATCCAGAAATTAGAAAAAAATTGAGACACCAACATACCTCAATTATCCTCATCTTCAGCCGGAACTGTGAAGGCAGTAATTTGTCTAGGGTTCTATCAAATAAAAAATCCAAAATAAATTCTAATTATTTTTTTTCAAACAAAACTGCAAACCGCATTATATTTTATTTGGTTTGGATTTTTTATTTAATAAAACCCTAGACAAAATATACTGTCTTATCCGAATAACATCACAAGAAGAGTTAATTTTTTTCACAATATGATTTGAAAGAGACGGTGTTGTCATATATTAAAAAAAAATGACAAATCGATTGAAGCTCACTGTTCGCTAGACTTTTAACTATCTTACTGCGACATAAATAAATACACAACTGTGCTCTAGGTAATACAAACTTGATTTTAGAACACAGAAAGTAAATTTCATCGCTATGTCTGTTTTTTTAATTATTACGAGGAAGGTAACTTACGTTTGTATAAATACAAAGCAAAACAAAGTATTCTTATGCCTATTGTATTGTTGTACGTGACATAACGACAACTATGATGTTAAAAATGTAAATTAAAATTTACTATGTCTTGTTGTTTTCACATTTTGACCCCGTAGACGGAGATAAGAAGTATAAGAGCGTGTAGGTACAATTTTATTTTTAGAAGTTAAATTATCGAGATAAGGTTTGTCGTGAAAGCACGAACTAATTTAATATACGGAATGGTAACATGGCGAATGGCAAAGCTCAGCAGCGGAGGAAAAAAAATTTTTTTCATTCATTTAAACATTCTGCTTATAATAGGTTTTTTTAGTTTTCTCGGACGTAATCTTACCGAATGTTTCGGAAATGTTTATTTTTCAAAGAGTTGTCTTTGTGTCTGTTTGTCCAATTATTGTGACTTACTAACTCAGTGCAACGACCATGCACCGCTTTATTTAAATTATCTAAAATCTAAATCATGGATTATCATCAATCTAAATCAGGAAGTGACAAAACAACTTAGATACTGTTCATGTGAAGTTTAATACATATATATTACTCGCATATTTGAAAAAAAACTAAAAAACCCACCTGCATCAAAACACAAGTCAACTGAAAAGATGGAAACAAGATCAAATATTTAACATGCAGTCGGAGGCATGTATAAAGTGATGTTATGAATGATTTGTCTTAACATTAAATTCTATGATAATAATAACCTTTATTTCTCATCATAATCTTAAAAGTTACATAATGATGAGTTTGGAATGCAAGAGTTTGTTACTTGTACAGTTTGTATCTAATTTTAATCTATTGGAAAAATGAATAATTAATATTGAATAAATTATATGTCTCCGACTCCGACTTTTCACCACGCGTCTTTAATCTACAAATACGTACTTAAGTTGCGGTAAGTTGTGCTTCTACAACGCGTAGAAATAGAGTTTAAACGACAGGCTAGAAAAAATTGTTTGAGCGATAAAAAATACCATAACGCTTATTCGGAGTACACTCGAGAGAGATAATTCACAACTTCGTCCTTATTTTTATTTATTTTTTTCAATGGCGGCGCTAGTTTGCCTACTACGCGCTCTTAAAGCCCCTATATACCTCAAGTGGCGCCCTCATTTTAATTAAATTTATTGCTCGCTAAGTACATAATGTATCGAAAATTCACATGTACAGATTGAAGCTAAGGTTCTATAGTTTATTTACAAACAATAACCTCAGTAAAATTTTGTTCGTTGTAGTAGTAGTTCGCAAAAGTGCTAAAAGGGAATTTTCGATACATTATTTACTTAGCGAGCAATAAATTTAATTAAAATGAGGGCGCCACTTGAGGTATATAGGAGCCTTAATTAAAACGAATATTATTACCGAGACAAGTTTTTAACTTGTTATCTATACTAAGTAATATTATTAACTTAAAACATAGTGACGCTGATAAAAAGTAAGAGATTGTACACCATTAAATAAGTTGTGATAGTAAACTTTAAAATGTCACGTTTTCAAATAAAATGCTGGTGTCATTCATCAAATGAGATTTTATGTTGTGGTAATTATTATGTTTCCTGTTTCGAATTAAGATAATCTATCGGATCTATAGGGCTCCAATTCAGAACATTCTCGGCCTTACCACGAAAGATTTAAAAACATTGTTTAATTTAAACACTGTTTAATTCTGATGCCGTCTCTTTCAAATCATATTGTAAAAAAGTGACAGCATCACATTTAAACAGTGTCTAATTTGAACAGCGTTTTAAAATATTTTGTGGTAAGACCGTCTATGTTTATTATTTATATAAAGTACAGAATGTACAGTTTTACCACTCTTGATAAATTTTAAGAAGTTAACAAACACTTTAAAAATAAATTAGGTCCGTTTAACAACCGGTTTTATAACATGCAATTCAAAACTTGTTTTAGGCTTTAGGCGGATTACAAAAGACTTGTTTTTCAAAAGCTCAACAGCCATAGAGTAAGAAAATGTGACCTGTCTGCAGGGTACTGAAGACAACTTGGAATAATAACCTACCTAGAAGCCGAGTCCTTGTATGTAAAGTGAGGCAACTAAAACGAAGCCAAAAAGGCTCAGTTTTCAGACTTATATCCGTCATACGTTACCTAATTGTAACTTAAATCCAATACAATAGTAACTAGCCCCCTAAAGGTAGGGAAATTGAAACTTTTTCGTTCTTATAGGTACGATTAGGTAACGTATAAAGGATTAAAAACTGAAAATTAAGCCTTTTTGGCTTCGTTTTATTTGCCTCACTTTTGACAGTGCGCTTTATAAGGAACTATTGTTCTAGGTTGTTATTATTCTAAGGTGCCCAAGTTGTTATTATTCTAAGGTGTACCAAAAAAATATTTTGCTCATTTATTTGCCGATTAAGTAATAAATAATAAATATAAATATTTGACAACATCACATACATTGCTCCGATTAAGTAGCTACAGCACTTGTGTTGTGGAAATCGGAGACAACGGTGGTATCTCAAACACCCAGACCAGAGCCAATATAGAAAAGTTCGTTTTCTAAATTGACCCAACCTGGGACCTCAGAGATGGCGACACCTTGAAAACCAGTGTACAAAGCCACTCGACCAAGGTGGTAAAATTTTGTTATTACAGCACTATCCTTTGGTTTAATTTAAAAATAGAACCGAATTTCGATGTTAGTTAATTGGGTTACAGACAGATGGGGAAAGTTAAGCTTTTGTCACATCATATAACTTGGGACAAAAATGATAAGTACAAAATTAATTCACGTTTTGGCATAGCATCATCTCGGCATTCACTGAAATAAGTACACTCAGTTTTGTCCCAAGTTTTAATCCAGTTTAATTTGCCTCAGTTTGACGTTACATTCTGTACTTCGTAGTCTTTCAAACCAATAAATGGTGAACTTTACTGTCCTCCAGAATTTTCTACCTATAGAGAAAGGATAACCGGATTTAAACATGAAACTTGAACACATCCTTCATGAAAAGGTCCGCGTGCCGCTTGTCAGTTGTTTAGGCGCAGTTTGCGTGCGCAAGCGTGCTTCGTTGCGGCACGGCGCACGCGCACGCAAAGACAATTGACCTTTGTACGTGTCTCATTCGCCTGACCCTGACCCTTAGGTTGACCACGATTCAAGGTCATATAGTTATTTAACGTCATTTTAAGATGACGAATATTATTATCTGTTTTTTTAATCAAGAAAAAAATAGCAATAAACAGTCATTGTACACACTTCAAGATGTGAAAATTTTCCTATAATATATATCAACTACCTGTTATTCTAGTTTTACAAAACTATATTAATACCAGCCTCCTGATTATGTAACTTTGTTGCAATCAACTCTGACAGAAATCGCAGTTACATTGCTGCTTTAGTAAGAACCAATGTGACAACTATCTTACTTAAAAGAGCAATGTAACTGCGGTTTTAATCGATTTCAATCGAGAATTGTTAGCAACAGAGTTACGTAATCAGCCCCCAGTTTATACGATTATATTTTTATGATATACAATCATCCATCAAGCGTCGTCAGTCTCAGTTCCGTAAATAACATTACAACAAGGCCGTCTCAAAAAAGGCCTTTAAAAAAACTATATTCGTATGTCCGTATTTTTAAGTTTTTGTCAAAATTTTGCACAAAAAATATCCTACTTCCTACTAACCAATTATATCTTATATCGTACTTATATAAATAAATATTTGACAACATCACATACATTGCTCCGATTCCAAAGTAAGTAGCTAAAGCACTTGTGTTATGGAACTCAGAGACAACGGTGGTATCACAAACACCCAGACTTGAGCCAATATAGAAAAGTTCATTTTCTAAATTGACCCAACCGGGTATCGGACCTGGGACCTCAGAGATGGCGACACCTTGAAAACCGGTGTACAAAGCCACTCGATCACGGAGGTCGTCAATAAATATAAGTAATATACAACGTGTTACAAAAGTACCCCTAATGCCGAATATGGTAGATAGGGACCATCAAACTGAACAACTTTTACTATGGGACCAACTCGACTCGAAAAAAAAATTTTGTAACTTGTATATTATCATAATTAAGAAAGTTTTTGTGTGCAATGTATGTTTATTTCCTCTTCACGCCAAGCAGCTGGACGGGTTTGGAAGTAGGTAGATAGATTAGGATCTGGATTAATATATGAGCTATTTTTTATCCTGGTCAATGGTTCCCTAGGGCCCACGCAGACGAAGTCAAGAGCGGCCGCTAGTAAAGTATATTACTAAACTAGCCTTTAAAAAGTTAGTACCACACTTTTAAAATTAGAATTTCTCTTAAACAACAGAAGTTGGAGTTTTGAAATAAAAAAGGTTATCATTAAAAAAAGTCTATTTTATTTTGAAAATATATCTTGTGTTTTTTAAAAAAGTTATTACAATTTTAAAAGTGTGGTACTAAGCTTTGAAGGCCAGTATATTTTTAAATAAAATTAATTTGTAAGTAAATGAATGTGGAAATGAAATCCTATTATAGAGAAAACATGAGAAGAAGAAAATTTAAATATATTCCGAAAAGTATTATTTTTAACGTCACTTAGACACTTGAGTAAAACTTGCAATTTTCAAATGCTTCTATTATTATATTAACATGCAATTTATATTATAATTCATCTTAAATGCAGTTTTAGTGCAGTTTTGGTGCATGTAAGATTGACCATCAGCCATTTTAATGTCCCCACTGCTGGGGCACAGGCCTTCCTCATGTGTCATGACCATACAGTATATATATTAACTAATGGCAATTCTTATGAATTTTGAGACGGAAAATTCCACTTCCGATAGACTCAGAATAATGAGTTGACTATGCCCAGAAAGTTTTCGCTAGGCTGCTACTGACACCCTGTATTCCATCTTTCAAATTCCGTAGCAGTGATAAGTACGTTGCACAGGAAGCGCGGCTGCGCGCCGATACCCGTCCAATTTTCAACATATTTCCGCTGATTATTATGCAATCCTGCGCAACCTGCGCTGCACCAACGCGCGCAGTCTAGTGAAAGTCTGGCCCTAGCACCACGCTTGCACGCTAGTGCTTAATCTTTTGTACTAACTAAAGGTCGAAAAGAACCGGGCCCTATATTTTCACTTTTCACAGAAGTGATAAGTTCTGGGCTGTTTTTGTGTGAAAATGTGGTTCAACATTTCCTTCGTCGGGAAGAATGGCAGAAAGAAAAATGTACTATTTTTCAAGTGAGTGATTTTCAATCAAATAACTTTATTAACCGGTTGATTAGTGGTGTAGAAAGTAGATAATTTTTCTATGTTTTTTTATGGAAGGATTTTTTGATTAAAATATTATATAATACAATATTTAACGGTGTTCCTTACGTTTTTTCTTCTCTTCGTAATTTCTGTGTCGGGTCTGGATGTTACTTTGTATAATAACTCCCTTACTAATAAAGATTGTATAGCAGATGTATAGTTACACAATGGTTACTCTCTGTCAAACTATTTAAGTTTGACATTAAAAAGATGATTAAAAAGATGAAAACACTGTGTAACTATGCATCTGCTATACAATATTTATTAGTAGGGGGGTAAGTATATATTTATAAATTATATAAGTAGTATCAGTTGTCTAGCACCCATATTACAAGCTTTACTTAGTTTGGGCACAGAATATATAATAGTACTATGTTTGGGGCTAGATGGAAAATTGTCCAAGCATTTATTTAATCATTTATTATTATTTATTTATTGAAGCTATAGGAAGGAATAGTTAATGATACTCGTATCCATGGTTGATACAGAGGTTTTGATTTAAACTACTCTGTTTAGTAGGTTTTAATTAATTATACTCTTTACGAGATCGATTTGTGTTCTAAACAAAATGTTACGCAGATAGATTTGTGATAAGAATTATCTAAGTTATCTGTTAAGACACCCGAGCTAGTTTGGTGTAACTATAATAAATATTAATCGTTTATATTTTAGCTTCTATTTCATTAGTTATTTCTAGAACAACGGTATAATTTAAGGCGATGAAGTCAAACGCTTCGACGCGTACGCAACGTATGTCGATATAGCCGTAGACCTTGGTATGGTTTAGAAGCCTTGACTGCGATAACTTTCATACCAGTTTCGAAGATTTGCGTGTGATTCTATCACGAAGGTTATGTTACTCGAAGCACTGAGGTATATGTACTATGTACTAGAGCAGACACTGCGAAGAAAACTTGTTGCGCACCTAATGGACCGCAGACGCCTCAGGCAAAAAGTAAATAGAAGGCGTTTGCATCCATTATGTGTGCAAAAGTTTTCTTCGCAGTGTCTACTCTAATACATAGTAGGTACAATCGGCCTAATAATGTTGAGCATACTTAAAACCTTGTCATATTGCCAAGTGACATTCTAACATGTCACTGTCACTCTTTGCCTTATTTGTTATTTAATATGACACAGTACTAAAGTGATTAACATTTTCATGGGCCGAATGTACTGTACATATACCACAGTGAATCGAAGGGCACTCGAGCGAATTGCAGGTCCTAATATTTCGAAAGCATTACAATATAAGTGCGTCCCATTTTTAAGACATTGATTTAACAACTTGTTATTAACAAATTGAACGGTAAAATACCGTTTAATAACCATCAGTCAACTTTTCGTAAACATGATAACTAGTACACGCATAAACTTAACTGTATTCTTATACGCAACTGGCTTAAAACTTAATCTACCGTGAAATTAAATTCTTTCATCGGATTAGTTACTATTTTATTTTTAATACGAAAATAATTATTTATTATAAAGGAGACTAGACACCCTTCATTCATATAAGTCGGTACTGTTTGAATCTCTAAGAAAATGATAGTTTACATAGTCCGATTAGTTAAACGAACCAACAGGAAAAAAAGTTCATGTCGAATTTTCACGCGATTTTGGTTACACTGCTGTTAATATTGCACACGTTGCTAACGGCGCCAGTCCTAAGCGAACATTGTATAACGAAACGCGTCTAATTCGCGCGTAACTCTGGACAGGGTCTTAGTGTAATGCAGCGCGCAAGCGGTACATTTTCATGCGACAATAGTTTAAATCAATTATGTGTAGTCCTCTTAAAATAGTTACCTAAATGCGACAGCGATGCGACTCTGTTGTTGTACATATAAATTATTATATAATAGGTACTAAATAATATACTAGAAAAAATAGGACTCGCACCAGATCATGTTCTCGGACGGGAAACGAACCCGCGACCTTTGGATATCCGGTCCAATGCTCTGACCGCTGAGCTACCGAGTCACTAGTGAGAACGTCGAATTTCTTCTAGTATATCAACTCGTACGCTGTAAGCCAGCGCCATCTCACCAATGTAGAAGGAATTAACCTCGACATTCAACTGAACATCTTTCCAGATATTTTTAAACAGTTGATTAAGATGAGAAAGCTTTATAACTATTTGAAATTTTGAGATTTAAGCATTCACAATGCTATTTTTATATAATACTAAATAATATACTAGAAAAAATAGGACCACCAGATAAATTATTGTTAGATAGCTGTTATTTGAAATGTATTGTAAATTTTGTACCTTGTGGTTCCTCAGTCATAGAAAAAGCTAAGAGTCGCATAAACTTAAGGCGATGTTTGAATAATAAGGAACATTCCATGTTAAAAATATTCATAATTAGATTTTATGAATGTTGTAATTTTATTAATGTGTCACGTTTTTACTTACTTTTGTTCGAAAACATCAATAATATATTTCATTTTATACCTATAAGGTGCATGAGTGTGGACCAATATCATTTAACAAAATGGTCAACATTAATGTTCAACATAACTTAATAAGATAAAGTTACCAAAATAAATGAATTCAAATGGGATATACAAGGTGTTACAAAAATACCCCTAATGCCGAATATGGTAGATAGGAACATCATACTGAACAACTTTTACTATGGGACCAACTCTGAAATCGCGAAAAAAAATCACCTGTTTCATACAAAAATTAAAATCGAAAATATCAAAATGTACGAAACAACTGATTTTTTTGCGATTTGAAAGTTGGTCCCATATTAAAAGTTGTTCAGTTTGATGGTCTCTATCTACCATATTCGGCATTAGGTATTTTTGTAACATGTTGTATAGAAGCACAAAACAAAAAGTTATAGTCTGTGTATATTTTATTTTGTGATTAAGTTAATAACTTTGTATAATAAATGGTAATAAGTTTGCTTAGTTAGTGCTTGGACGTTATACTAATAATGCTAAAGTTACCTAACCCGCTAAAGTTTGCTTCCCAGTGTGGTGTAATGTTATTTCTCAAGCCGGCTATGTTGTTGGTTCTTAGTGAACTATCCATACGTATGTAATTTTAGCTAGTCTTAGAAAGTTCTCATTGTTGGAAAGATTATTTTCCATGGACTCACAAAATCTGGATGTTTTATTAGATACTAGTGCATAGTATGGATCTTTATTATATTTTATAGCGTTGCAACACCCTACTTACTAATATCTAATCTGTGGCCGTACCCTGAGTTTATTAACAATTTTTTGTAGTTCATTCTATTTGAAAACCTAACCTCCCCTCGCCCTCTCCCCTTTATGATGACTATAAAGTGATTAGGCAATACAATGGTAATATATCTAACCTATTAGCCATACATTGTATATTATCCAATGTATGTCTAATAGGTTTTTAATAAAAGTAATAGGTTTTTAAATTATAGGCTACTTAAAGTAGGTAACACTTTATTTGTATCGCATCTCGCTAACGCTAAAGTTTGGCGAGTGATTTTTGAGTTGTATTTTTTTGTACTTAATAACCTCGAGTACATTTAACTATAACTAATTTAAAGTAAAATTAGTTATACCATCCATCCAACCACAAATTACTTGAAATTTAGTAGAGGTGATCACAACAATTATAAACAAGTTTTACATCATGAACCCAGTTGGAAACTATTAGGCAAACAAACACAATCATGTAGCAGATTATATGAAATGGTTATAGCTACTAAGTACATTCGGTAAAGTTGTCGTGAATTTGATTGAAATATTTTCATCATAGGAATTGACAAACTTAAATACTAAAGAGCGAAATACTGAAGGAGCCAAAGTAATAAATAATAAAAAAAACATGTCAATAATATTTTAAGTACATAACTCAATATTAAACTTACTTAGTAGATTAAATCGGAAACTGCAGCACAGGAGCATCCGCCGGATACGGTGAACTAAATTATGTAACGTTTACATAATTCACTTGCGATTTGTGCCGGGAAACGAGAATAAAATCATTGTTATGATTAAGGACGAATTCTATCTTAATTCCTTCAGTGTATTTGACACTTGACTTAACGACACCGGAGCAAACCGGAGGTCCAATTTCGACAAACGAAATTATCGCAAACAAAATAACACTAGCTGGGTGATTTCCCAAATAACGCTACTAAATAGTTTTCAAAGTTTTTCATCTATTTTGTAGAAGTTTAAAGTTGTAGAGTATGGTATTTCGGTTTGCACATATTAACAAACTAGTGGCTCTGAGAGGTCAGCTGACTTCGCGTTTGTGACATTTTTGAAATGGCTGAAAAATGTTTTAATTTTCGAAAAAATTCTAAAAACTGAATCGACAAAAAAACTATAAACAATCATTGAACCTGCTTACAAAATTTCGAACGAATCGGTTGAGAAATGCGACCTGTAGAGGAGAACAGACGGACAGACATACGAAAGCATTTTTGCCTAAGCTGAAACGGAGACGCTTCGCGCTCGCTCGATGAATGAACACCGTAGAAACATTGAAAAGAACGCGTGATGCTTTAGCTTTATGGCAAACCACTACTTTGTATTCGGATAGAGTATCGGATAGGTACTTGTCTTCGTATTATTCGTTAAGTAATTCTTTTGTTCAGGTATTTAATAAACGTGACAATTTGTCACCTTTCATGACAAGTTTATATCCATTGCGACAGGCAATTTGAAAATAGAATAAACTGCTCTCATAGCTACACCGCCATGTAAGCCAAATTATTACGTTTTTAAATAGGGCCCAGATACCTAATTTAAAACTACAGTTTGGCTTCAAAGATGATCAATACGGTCATGTCTGCATGATGTACAAACATGTCGCAAGCTCTTGCCCAAATGCTATTGTAACTATTGCCGATGGCTAGTTTGCTTGCACTTTACTCATAGCATATTTTTGATCATTCAGAAGAATTTAAGATTTACCAAACTACTGTTTCAACCTACTTTTTCGAAAGAAAGTTTCCATATTATATTTTATTTAGAAAAGACATCAACGCATCAGATACTTGTACTGATTTTATTTTATCTAATACGGGATAATGATTGACCTCACTCATGTTAATAGTGACGATAAGGTACACTACACCCGGAATCCTCACCACTGAATAAATATTATATTGTATAAATGATGGACTAAATTTACCTTTAAACAAATATAGCGTGATTGATATGGCTTTTACCTAACTTTATTACAATTTAAAAAAGAAAACTGGAAGGAGCTATATCAGTAGAATTATTTTATTTCATAATAAAAAAATCAACGATTTGACATTTTACAAATTAACTGTAATAAACGATCAAGAATTTACTAAAGTCGCAAAGAAAAAACAAGCAGCTTAAAGTCAAGGTCAGCTTGGAGCAGCGCTCGACTCGCCTGTTTGATACCTGCCTGTTGAACCGGTGAGGCTGGTGAAAACTGGTATTTGACATGTAGGTTCTACTAACGCCATAAAATATAAGAGAGCTACATTAACCTTAACTTTAGAAGATCAAAGCAAAATAATATTACCATCTATTATGCAACATTAAATGGTGTTATTAACCTCGAAACATAGGATATCTAGGCGATGACGACTTTCGGCCAGAATTAATACTCAATCCACGATAGGCCCGATCTAGATTAATTGCTAGGCGACACCTAAGCAACTGTCGTACATTCTTTATTAATATCAAACGTTGCATAGATCACAATTAATCTGGATCAGCGGCGGTATCGGCTAAAAACATTGAAGTTCATATTAACTGTGTTTTGACAGATGTATGTGATACATTGCTACTTATCTTTGGTAAGTTTTTATTTGTGCCAAAATTAAGTAGCAATGTATCACATACATCTGTCAAAACACAGTTAACATGAACTTCAATATTTTTAGCCGATAGAGCCCCAGGCCTATCCCAATATGTGGATTGATTATTAATTTTGGCCGGTGATGAGTTAATAGGTGAATTCATGGATCAAATATAATATACCTACATAATTATGTCCATGCACTGCTGTTTAAAAGTATAGGTACTCCTGATATTGTTTCTATTCATAAATTCAATGTTTTTACCTACCACGGGTATCATTAATAAGAATTGGCGCATTTTAATAACGACGTTGTTTAGGGCTAGAATATCAATGTTTTTATATTTACAAAAAAAACATTGTCTGTCTACCTTGCAGCTAACGTGATACTTTTTTTTAATTGTTATCTGGGCAGGCATTTGACCACCATCTTGCTTGGTACACAGGTGTGGTCTAAAGTGTAGCACGCTTGCCCAGGAAATGCCTATTCACTCTTACCTTGGGATCCACCGGTGGAGCCTAGCGGTGGATCCTAGTGGACGGGGGGGAAGAGACCAAGGTTGTGACTATCGGGGGAACACATGAGCAGGCAGCGCATTCCATTCTTTAGCAGTTCGCATAAGAAATGTAAAGCAATGTACTTGTAAGTGACTATGTATGATTGTGACAATCTAATGAACTAAAACACCTCATTGAACTTGTTCACATTGAACCCATTTTGTATATGGACGTATGTTAACCTAACTAATCGACCTAGAAACTCATTATTAGTAAAGCTGCATTTTGCCCATTTTTGGTATAGAAAATTTAAGACAAAGTGAAGTTCTGGCAAATCGAAATGTTGAATAAAGAGTTATGTATATTAAAGACTTTCTACTACATGTGTCAGTTTTTTTAGTTGATTCGACACATTGTGGGTACCTACATACTTATTGTTACCTAGTTCAAGTTTAGTAAAAACTGAATTTTCATCCGATTTCAAAATATCATCACAATTTACTGTCTGGAAGTTAAAAATCCCGTTATTAAACAGGATTAATTTTGTTAACATTTTAGTAAATCATGAGGTCATATTTCTTCAAAACTTGTTTTCTGTTTATTCATATTTTAGAACTTGTTTTATCTTATCTGATAAAAAAAATACCTACCAATAATAAAATTTAATGTAGATATTGACACTTTTTTACAACTTTATTTTTTTTTGCAATTATCATCTAGCCTCATCATGGCTGAGTGAAACCCGACTTCACTAGGACCTTTTTAGGGTTCCGTAGTCAAGTCAACTAGGAACCCTTATAGTTTCGCCATTTTGTCGATCCGTCTGTCCGACTGTCCATCTGTCCGTCGGCGACTTAGCTTAGAGGCCCTAAGTACTAGAAAGCTGTAATTTATTTAGCATGAATGTGTATATTAATTATGCCGAAAAAGTGGTAGAATAAAATCTTCAGTGTACCTCCCCGTACAAAAAAAAACTCATCAATTTCATAGTGTGGAGTGTCGTTGGATAGGTCTTTAAATAATAGGTTTGTGAAAACCCACTTTTTGATTTAGGGATTCGTTTGCGAAACATTAAGCTTAAAAGTGCAAAATTTTGTTAAAGTGAAGTGTCCTCCCTACCAGGTAAACGGTTGCTTTTGGAAACGTGAAAAAATTCCGGACATATAATGAAGTTAAAAGGAAAACTATCACTGCCTAGTCGATCAACTTACAAAATTAATTAATTATTATTGGAAAAGTTTTCGTAGAACAAAATGTCATTCAATATTTAGGTATTATTTAGTTTTTTTAGTCGTTAGTTGTGTAAAACAGGAAGTAAATATAAGTTTATAGCCATATAATACGCCATCGCCAAATAATAATGTACTCGATAAAATGGACCCTTAAAACGGATCGGTATTTTTACTGGATCCGATAATATACTGTGTTGTATGTGAACAGGCTCATACAACTACATACGTCATAGCCTAATAACAACGTATCCAATACAACGGATCGATGTGTGAACGGGCACTTAGCATTAACATAAATACAAATTGTTTTTTTTTCAAAACATGTATTGAGTCATCCCACAGAGATAAAAATTAAGGAATTCAAATTAATTCGATGTAAGCAAAAGACAAGGAAAAAATATGGTATATGGGGCCCTAATGCCGAATATGGTATATAGGGACCATCAAACTGGACAACTTTGACTATGGAACCAACTCTGAAATCGCGAAAAAAAAAATCAGTTGTTTCATACATTTTGATATTTTCGATTTTAATTTTTGTATGAAACAGCTGATTTTTTTTCATCTATGGTTCCAAAGTAAAAGTTGTCCAGTTTGATGGTCCCTATATACCATATTCGGCATTAGGGGTATTTTTGTAACATGTTGTATATGACTTTTCCGGGATTTTACATTTGGTTCACTTTTTCTTTATTATCCATTTACCATCATATTTTTTTCGTAATAAGTGACCTATCATGAATGAAAGTTAAAGGTTAACAACGTTGTAATACCACCGATTATTATCAATACGTCGTCGTGCTAACTACCTAAGAACCACCACGAATCAAATAATGTGTCACCCATATTGTATAAAGTAGGTGTTATTGAATTAAATTATCATTATACTTTAGTCACAAAAACTCCAAGAGTCAGTAAACAATGTTACGACCAGCCTGTCGATTCTGTAACCAAACTCGCATCCTACTTCGAACCTCACTTCATTTTGCATAAACTTGTTATTAGAAATTAGCTGAATATAAGCTACTTACCGATTGGAAAAGGTTTTTGGTAGCTACCGTAGCTATCTAAAATCTTTTGTGATAAGAAATAGCCTATAATTTTCCCATTTATGATTTAAAATTCCCGCGCAGTGAAGTGAGATTCGAAGTGAGGTTCGAGTTTGGTTACCTTACAGAATCAACAGGCAGGTTTCTGCTTGTTATTCATGGTGTGTTCCAATCCAACGGCACGCTCCAACTCCATGCACCCTGCGCATGCGACGAACGAACACGTGACCGTGACGTAAGTAGTTATCACTTAATTGCAATTGCAATTTGTAGCTGTAAAACATTTTTTATGGACTAAAGCGCGTATATCATTAATTCAGGTGCTATTTTAGAATTATTTTGTTTGGATTTATTGGTTTTTTGAATTCCCGACGTTTCGACACCTGTCCAGGGGCCGTGGTCACGCGAGGACTAAAGCAAAAAGGGCTGCTCATATATTTATGAAATTACCTATTATAATTTATAATATATTGCGATATTTTATAAATATTTTTTTAGTATCATTTACATAATTTCTACTCCACACTTTGACCTGATTTCAACCTATAATTAAAGTACAATTTTATTTTTTGAAAACTATGCGCTATCATCCTTGGTCTTAAATCTATAGACAATATTTTAAATTATTCTAAGCATGTCTAATGATACCATGCATTTGGTTTCCTACATCAATATTTGGATGTCGTTAAACTACCGGTGTTGAGTTGAATTTAATTAGATACGCGATTTCTTTGCTATATTATGATGATGATGATGATGTTTCACTTAAAATAATATGGATATGATTAAAAAATGAGTAACTAAGTATTTACTTATTAAATATTACGTGGGAAAGCTTTGATCAACATTACCACTAGACGCGCTCACAAACCAAAACAAGTTTTAGTTCGCTGCTTGTCAATTTTATTTGTTTCCAGGACCGATGACCGCGGGATAGGTATGAAGGTGTACAATTTCGTTTCGGTGGCGCTGG
The DNA here is from genome assembly GCA_963556745.1 of Catoptria pinella. NCBI lineage: Eukaryota > Metazoa > Arthropoda > Insecta > Lepidoptera > Crambidae > Catoptria > Catoptria pinella. The sequence goes on from OY750761.1 coordinate 13,496,808, forward strand.
AGATTGCGGTGCTGTACGTGAAGATGACGGCGATGTGGATCTACTGCATCTACAAGTTCTTCGTGCCGCCCGAGCCGAAGAGCGTCAAGGGAGAGGTTATACTTGTAAGTTTTTTTTTATAGAGATGTATACGCCAGTTCGCCGCCATGATGGCGGAAGAGCAGCTGTGTGTGACGCACTATCCAATTTTTAGGAAATCTAAGCAAAGCAGTTTGTTTTCACCTACAAACGGTCTTATATTGGATACTTACTGCGGTTATATCCTTCACATTTCCAAATAAGGTTTTTTTACAAATTGTATAGTGTAGTAGGTGTGCGCTTTCTAAAGAGCTTCATGGTATGTCTGATCTAATCTAAACCAATAAGATAGCCAATGTTTACCTAGTTTGATTGTATTCAGTCATAATATGATTAATAACTCATCACGTAAGCCGATCAGCAATTATCTACTTCTGTTTTGTTTGTTTAATTTTTATTCCCATATTGCCCAACTACTAAGGACGGTCCAGACTCAGAATTACGTAGACTAACATTTCCGTGCCCTCCACGCCACGACTTTATAAAAACTTTTGTTTTTTATAGAAGACCGTGGGACGGAAACGTTTGTTTTTATAGAAGACCGTGGCGCTTAAAAGGTTAAGAATTTCAAAAATTAAATAATACTTATTTACACAACATTTAAGTTCAAAACAGCCTCAAACCCCACGCTCACGTAAAGGAATATTTATATGCCAGTTATGAGGCTATCGTTGTAAGAATTCAATCAGTAAATGTAGTCAGTTTTTTATGTTTTCCTGGTTCTGCACAAGGTCGTTGACGAGTATCTAATAGCTAAAATTAAACAGAAGTAGATAATTGCTGATCGGCTTACGTAGTTGATAAGTTGTTAATCATATTATGACTGAATACAATGAAACTAGGTAAACATTGGTTGTCTTATTGGTTCAGATCAGATCAGACATATCATGAAGCTCTTTAGGAAGCGCACACCTACTACACTATACAATTTGTAAAAAACCTTATTTGGAAATGTGAAGGATGTAACCGCAGTAAGGATCCAATATACTTAAGACCGTTTTTGTAGGTGAAAACAAACTGCTTTACTTAGATTTGCTAAAAATTGGATAGTAGACACACAGCTGCTCTTCCTAATCTATTGTTCTTGGTTCACCAGATCACAGGATCCGGGCACGGCATGGGTCGCGAGACTGCGGTACGGTTCGGGCGGCTGGGTGGCGTCATCGTGTGCGTCGATATCAACGCCAAGGGGAACCAGGAGACTGTTGATATCATCAAGGAAGAGAAGGGCAAGGCACACCGATTCGAGTAAGTTTAGAATTGGAGAATAAAAATATATCGAAGAAGTTCCAGCTTCTTTGATCGTACTCATCTCTGGAAAGTTGAAATTGTTATTTTAAAGTTAAATCCGCCCTAAAAGAGTACTGGGAATCAGTCTCCAGGATATAAAAATACCTTAATTTCAAAATATTTTTCCTAATGATACAATACAACACGCTGTAATCTTTATCAAAATCACATTTGTAAAACTAACATTTTCTTCAATGATATGTCCAAAAATCGAGCCAGGGACTTCAAAAAGATCGCGTATGCGTAATAAATTCTTTCAGAAGTTCTTTTTTCATTTCTGTAGCAGTAATATTTTATGAAGTTTGAAAAGCATGTGAAAAGTAATGTCATTGCGTGTGGACTTCACACCATTCTCCCTGACTTCTTCAGGAAGTTCAGAAGAATCTTTACTTGTTACCAGATGTGACGTAACGGATCGTGCAGCTGTAAATGCTCTGGCAGAGAAGGTCCGTCGCGAGGTGGGCGAAGTGACGATGCTGGTCAACAACGCGGGCATCATGCCCTGCAAGCCGTTGCTGCAGCACTCCGAGCAGGAGATCCGGTCCGTCTTCGAAGTCAACATCCTGGCGCACCATTGGGTACGTCACTAAAACTGAGCTGTTGTTCTTAATCATTATTGTAATCAGATTTGACGTTACCGGCCACATAACTAAAAGGCTGCAAATTATTGAGTTATAGAATTTTAATAAAATTTCTGCAATTCCTAATGTAATGCCAATGAGATATCTAAAATGTTTCCTCTATAAGCTGTCACTCATACAATACGTCGGTCAGTTAAAGAGCAGTGGTGTCCTCATAATTAAAGAAATATCATCTACTTAATCTGATCTGTACCGTTTACTTAGAAACATTATCATAGTAAAATAATTCAGTGCAAAAATGTAAAAACAAATTATAAATGTGGTCAGTTGGTGCAAGCGTTCCTGCCGTCGATGATGGAGCGCAACCACGGGCACGTGGTGGCGCTGTCGTCGATGGCGGGCGTGGTGGGGCTCCGCAACCTGGTGCCGTACTGCGCCACCAAGTTCGCCGTGCGCGGCCTCATGGAGGCGCTGCACGAGGAGCTACGCGAGGACCCACGTGACTTTAGCGGCGTAAGTACTTCTTCACATACCAATCCACATTGGACCCTCGTGGCACATGAGTAAAGAAACGGTACTTTACTCATGTGCTCATGGTGGGTTAAATGACGAGCTCGAGACTACTCGAGAAATCGTTTGCCTACGTCTAAATGTCAGAAATGACATCCCAATGTTGCCAAACCTTTCGTTTTGCTGTCAAAAATTTCGATGTAGACTTGTCGGTTTGTCGTGCTCCTTTTTTGTTACCATTATTTTAACTACCTATCTATCGGTGATTTCTATATTGTCATACTTTTTTAAACCAAACCATATTTGACTGAACCTTAACAATTCCAATGTACAGATCAAGCTGACCGTGATCTGCCCGTACATAATCGATACCGGCCTGTGCAAGAACCCGCGCATCAAGTACCCAGGGCTGATGAAGATCCTGTCGCCGGGTGAGGCGGCCGACAAGATCGTGGACGCCGTCCGACGCAACTACGACGAGATCACCATCCCCAGCTCTCTCTACTACATCAACCAGGTGAGCTTCACAATTCTTGAACTGATGAGTCAGGTATATGAACAAAACTTTACTATCAACAGAGCCATCTGTCGGCAGCAGCTATAGTATCACAGCTAGCGCCGACCAATGTTGCTTCAATGTGGGCCTTCTTTTTATTTTTAAAATAGTTTCCTTTTCATTTTTTTTGTTTTTGCTTTAAGTTTTATTATGTTTTTTCTTTTAATTATTTTATTGTAATAATATTGTGTTATATGCCCATTGTCTTTCTTTATTTCTTGCTTGCTATTTGAGGTCAATGAAAAATAGTGCGGTAACTAATGGTGTTCGGCTCTACAGACGAGCAGCAATTTGTGGTCGACAGAAATTATACACATATCTTTTGAATTAAATCTAAACTTAAGTGAAAACTATTTTTCTTCTTATTTTAGATGTGCAGAACTATGCCACGAAGAGTTCCTCTGTACCTAAAAGACTTCCTGGATTCTGGTCTGGAGGCGCATTAAGGAACTGCCATGCTTAAGTACACTTTGAACTTACATATATTTTGTGGTTTTGTGAACCTAAACCCATTCTATATTCTGAATTTTCTATTTGAAAGAAACAGAATTCGTCAATACCATAATAACCAAAGCATAATGTATTTGGTACAACTACCCAATCAAATAACTTAGTATCTATAAAGGTCTTTGCACATTAGACCAGGGCCCTATTTAATAACGTGACAATTTGTCAACTGTCATGACAATTTGGTTTATATTGCGGTGCAACTATGAGTAGTTTGTTGTATTTTCAAATTGGTTGACGCAATGGATAATTGTCATGACAGGTGACAAATTGTCACGTTTATTAAATAGGACCTATCTCGACAGCGGTGGCGACACGATGAAAAATAACTGTGTGAAACTTCAAAAACCCTGTCATAAATAATAAAAATTCTAAAGTAATGAACGCAATCTCTAGATTGCATGAGCTCATATTTTAATGCGTGAGTCGAATTGGAGTGAAGTCGACGTCATCGGTGTGTGTGCAAGGACCTTAAAATACAATGTACAGTAATTATGATAGGTAGTTAGGTAGTGGATAAACAATACATAAGGATGTTAATTTTTTATTAGTACACGGTATGTTATTATAAAGCAGGCCGTAACAAAGTAAGACTTTTTGGTTTTTGACCGTCTTATTTTGGGATCTATATTGAATTTAAATTAAAAGTGTTTACTGAAAAACTATTTAAGTCACTGTAAAGATAATTTGAATGGGATTATTTATCTAAAGATTTTATAAAAAAAAAACAATTTTCTCCTAAACTAAATGAGATCCAGGTGCCTGATTCTCAAAGAAGTTGGTGAATGACTGATATGTTTGATATTTACTTTTAAGTCTCTAACTAAGAAACTTCATAAGCTATATCAAATATATATGAAGAGCCAAAATTATACATACATTTAATTATGTGTTATTTTAAGTCTTTTTTTCATAGGGTTTTTCATAATTACTAATCTCGCTATTTTTGAAGATTGTGATATATTATATTTTTATTACCACGCAAAAAAGCATTATATCTACAAAATGCCAAAAACATTACTTGTCTATACAATTTCTGCCCAATCATTATTTTATACATTTATAAAACGAAACTAAAAATGGCAATGAAATTAATTAAATATATAAATAAATATTTCACCACCTTTATCATATTATCTGGTTTACTTAAAAATAATGAAGGGGTAATGAGTATTATAAATAATAAAAAAAAAACAGATCAAGTACCTACATAAAACCATTTTCAGAAACAGTCAAAATAATTAAAAGTTTGTCTTACTATTTTTATAGTTATCAAAGGTTTAACTATTAAAGTACAAGTTCCAAATGTTTTTTACATATTTATAAATAATCGTAAGTACAATTTAACCATCCCATAAAAATGTCATAGGCATTCAGTATTGAAATAAAAAACAGATTTAACGGCGACTACAATGTTACCACCGTGAGTTCGTCACAAAATGATGAACTTCTATAGGATCTACGTATAATATGCAACGTAATTTTAATTTAACACAAAATCTGAAAACCATTATGTAGGGTTGATCACAATGAACAATTTTCTGTATGGTAACAACCCTGAAATTTTGAAAAAAGTTATTTGTTTTCATACAAATTATGTTGTCAAAGCGGGTGCAGGACAGCGCATAGAGTTGCGTTGACAATGTTGCCGGATGCCGCGTGGCTGTTGCGCATCAGTCGCGCGTTCGCTGTGTGTGACATATATCAAAGCATTTCGTACATTACAACATCGTTTGCCACCACCCGAGCCTAACAGCTAAAAGATTTTTCGAGATTTCTGGGTTATTTCCATACAATAAGTTCTACATATCAACTAATTAATTACTCATATAGTTTTCAGATTTTGTTTAAAAAAATACATTGAAGACGAGTAACTTAAATTAGCCAACGAATGAAATAAACTATAGTTATAAATCCGCGCGCGATGAGAATGGGATGCTACCTTTACGCGCACGGTCCGTCGGCGTCGTCGGCCAGCCGTAGCGTCGGCAAACTCGCGTAGATGCTCGCATGATTGCTAGTTGTGTATAACTGTGCGCGAGGATTTCTGCTCGAGTTTTATTTTAAATGCGAGATTTATGTATTATTGTGTGATTATTTTAGTGAGTATTAATAATGAGTGTAAAAAGGACTAAAACTTTTTACTTTTTTAAAATTCATTTTTATTTCAATAGATTCAGATTTTTTGCTGACGCTACTTGACTGCCTAACTGTCATGATAAGGTCCCATCTCATTCTAATCACGCGCGGTTTATACTTTCATTTTAATTTTGATGTAAACACCAAACTATACCTAGATGTAAGAGTGAAATGTAAGTAATCTTTTTATTTCTATTGATATTTTTAAGTATATGTGTTTATGTATTGACCAAAAGTCAAATTACCTATATAATTAAATAAATATCAATATATGAGTGCCATTTTTTATATACTTTTAAAATCATTTATTGTTTTGATTTTTATGTTTTTCTAGATCATTGTAATGTTGTTTTGTATGCGAGTTTGTTGAAGTTAATTAAAATAAATAGGTAGTGTTTAAGGTTGTGATTGTGATGTTAGATAAGAAATACTTTGACTGGGTTTGATAAGTTTAAAGATGAAGAATAGGTAAAATAGATATTTTTAAATAATTTGACGTTGTATTTTATTTATTTTAATACCTTGGAAGCGATTCTGTAACCAAACTCACATCTCACTTCGAAACTCACTGCACTTCGCGTGAATTTGTTATTAGAAATTAGCTGAATATAATCTAGTTTACCGATTGCAAAAGATTTTAGGTAGCTACCATTGCTATCTAATATCTTTTCGTGAATAAAAAAACAGCCTATAATTATCTCATTTATGATTTAAAATTCCCGCGCCACTGCGCGACTAAATCACTAAGTGAGATTCGAAGTGAGGTTCGAGTTAGGTTACAGAATCGATAGGTTTCTCCACGATTTTGATGATTAGGTTCTACGAACATGGATATAAATAAATAAATGTTTTTATTAACATAAATCATACAAAATAGCATATAATGAAACAACCCTAGTAAGTAATTCTAAAATACTTGTGTTGGGGAAATAAATAAGAGAAAACCATAATTCTATCAAGTTTTATTACAAGTTACACAGTTCAGTACTAACTAACATACTGTATACAAACAGATCTATACATCTCTACACATGATAGGGTAAGGACACAAACTAAGTTATTTATTTGGCCATAACAACAGCCATCTTTCGCGAAATAAGTTTCTAGGCAGGGATTGAAAACGTTTCTTTAAAATAACGTCAATTTGGCCATATTCACCGTTACTACAGTAAATAAAGATATTTTACTATAAAGTAACGTTATTTTACCATAATATACGTTATTTTAACGTAAATTAACGTTATTATACGGTAAAATAACGTTACTTACTGGAATACCGGTATTTACCTTGTTATCGTTATAATTTTTAAGGGTATTCCAATCCCTGTTTTTAGGAACTTAATGTAACAATTTAACCCTAACGCTTTGCGCAACACGCTGGATTGACTGTAAATCGGAGCGGAGCAAAATGTATGTAATGTTATTCAAATTATTTCTTTATTAATGATTTATTATAACTTTCTTCGAGATAATTTCAGTTTAAAATATGTACAAACAATAAAACTAAAACATACAACCTTCATACAACTAATCGAAGACACGTGGGAAGTAGTGATATTTTTATAAAACAACAAAATATTAACACTGTACCTAAGTACTTTATTTAAGTAGGTACTTACTTACTAATATTTTAACTAAGTACCTACTCATTTGTTTTAAATAAAATGCTAATAGCACAATATAGTCAGTGCCATAGGTACATGAAAAATATCCTATCTTAAATGACTTGACACTAGTATACTTTTAAAGCGTTAGAGAACGTTAGGAATTTTCATTCACTCAGGAATTCCTACTTAAATAAGTTATAATTTATAAATAGGTATGTAGCGGCGTTCAGCCTCCTTTGATCAATGACTTCAATTACATAGACGAAATAAAACACTTTTTATGGATTACAGCGCGTATATTATTAATTCATTTAGTTGTTTTAGAATTATTTAGTTTGTATTTATTGGTTTTTAGAATTCCCGACGTTTCGACACCTTTCCAGGGGCCGTGGTCACGGGAGGACTGAAAAAGTGTTTTATTTCTAATGCACTGTACGCCGTCCGTCCCTCCGGTACGTCATTCCTGTCAACCTCTGTCGTATGTATGTCAGCCTGTCAGTCATTAGTCGAAGAAGGCTGGACGCCGCGACAAGGTAGATAAATTGATAATACTTATAATTTTTTAAATGTTCTTTGAACATTTTTCTACATTGTACTTAGATGTTTGTATTTTATATATTTTTAAATCTATTGAATTTAAACGCTTTAGCTGCTTGATAACATATATTTACATTGTATACTTACAATTAATGTTTTTATTGGAGTATAATAAATGCATTTTACTAGGTACTGTTTACGGTAAATGCAGCCGTTTTATTCATATTTTTAATCTAACACTTACCTACTAAGAATTTCCCGACATACACTAGCCTCGAAAACTTAATATCTTAAGTGGTTTGTTTGTTTTGAAGGCCAGTGTATTTTATGTCGTTCACACAAAATATTTTATTTTTCACATTTAGAAGTGGTTAGTGAACAAAGATGTTAACTATTAAATAGTTATGAGTATTTGCAAATGTTAAAGCCTGAAGATCAAAATTTGCGTGTTTTTTGAGCTCGTCAGTCGATTTATCATTACTTGAAACCTATGTCCAAACGAACTTTTCTATATTGGCTCAGGTCTGGGTGTTTGTGATACCACCGATGTCTCTGATTTCCATAACACAAGTGCTTTATACCTACTTTCTTTGGAATCGGAGCAATGTATGTGATGTTGTCAAATATTTATTTATTTATGTTCACGCTTCGATTTTTTCAGTTTTGTCAGATAACACCTTTGTCCACTCACCCCTTCTTTCGATATCGGATTGCTTTTATTTACTACAAAATATTTACTCCGAATACCAAATTCCGTCTCTTTACTTTACCCTACACATAAATTTTTTAAATTTAGGTAGGTATAGCATTAATTTATTTCTTTGTATAGCTATATTTTGTGTAGATTATGATGCAAGTATCGAGACGTATGGTATAGTCGAATCGATAGGCGATAAAATGTTTTTTTTCTCACTTGTTCTACTGGTCAGTTCTACCGAAGAACTAATGAGACTTTCTCATTAGTCCTACCACAAATTACTAAATCGTAGCACTAATGAGAAAAATAAGTATCATTAGTTCTACGGTAGAACTGCCTAGTAGAACAAGTGGGAACAAAACGATAAATGTTAATCGAGCTAAACGATAAAATAAAACTCTACGCAATGCGGTGTTTTAAATAGAGGTATGTAAATCAAGAAAGAGGTCGTCTGATGCAACGTCAACTTAATCTAAGTAAATCATTTCATTACCACCTTGAACCCATTTAAATTCTAATACATTATAAAACACCCAAAAACGCATAGGTACTCGATCTTAGTCATACAGTCCAATGCAAAAGTATACCATACCATGCATTCATGATGTTTTCTGGCTTTCAAACAAAATTCCGAAAAAGTGCATTGCTGCCATTTACGTGAAAAAGTATTTGATGATTTCATTCATATTTTTATATTTTGATTTGAAGCTTGACCAAGCATTTTTCTGCTGACTATAGAGAAGACACAGCAGTAACCTGAGGGCCTGTTACAAAAAATCATTGCGATAAGCGTACGATGTTCGTCCCACTCCGTGACAATATTACCTCATGTATAAGGTTCATAAACAAATAAAACTATCAACGAACATCGTCCGACTATCGTGTTTTTTTTAATAGGCCCTCTGAGTCGCCACTAAGATGACTCTGAACTTCACATCCAACATTTTGAGAATGTAAATATTGTGTAACTTAATGTGAGATGCAGGCGTTTTAATTTTTCTACAGGAAGACTTCAAAAACGAAATCCTTAAGCAGGTGTAATGAGTTTGCTGCGATTACAACGAAAACCGAGTCACCTGTAGTCGCATCAGTGAAGTTTCCGGTGTACAGTCGGGGAGGGCGGCGCTCTGCCACCCCTAAGGCCAAGATTGCTTGCGTAGTAACCGACGCGCGCGACTGCCGACGAAAACAGTTCAAGCATTTTGTTTGCAAAGTGGCAGAGCGCCCACCGCCTCGATTGTACATACTAAACTCAGAGATATTAATGAGCTTTCGAAAAAAATCTACCTTATTTAGGTACATTATCAGAATATAATATACTATTGAAAATTCTTTTTAACAAATTCGAAGCTCTTTATGTATGAAAATGTAAATTGTTATAAGAGTACTTAGTATTCACAGTATTCACTATTAGTATTCATTTTATAATGTCACTTATTTAAGCTTCATCGAATTAATAATTATTCTTTAAGCCTAGTTATTATCGTATAAATATTAATAATTGACAATCACATTTTACGCATAGTTGGAAACAATAAAATAATAAAAAAATAGTAGAAATTCTGAGTTTTCTGGAAATAATAATGAAATTAATTCATTATAATAATAAATAATTTTAATTAATTAATATAACGAGGTAGCATATAAGCTGCTGATAGCCGGAATTTCGACAAAATCACTTAGGGTATCTTCAGAAAAATAATGCGATTGAAATTCGAAATCAACGACTTCTTCATAGAAATGTGTTTTAGGTTTTAGCACCATTAATTTAAACACAGATTAACATAAAAGCAAAGAGCAATACTTAGAAGAAGACTAGATAATAAAAATACTTATATCAGCACAGAGTATATTTATTTATTCTGTGATTATACTGTAACCAAGAATTTTAGAATAGAATAATATGACTATTCTTGCTAAAGTTCTTGCTGTAACCCTTGTTATTAATAAACTTAAGTTCACACCTAGTTTTACAAAAAAATTTGCTCAGGAATATAATGCTTTGAGACGCCAAACGCAAGTACTAATATTGCTATACAATTTTTTTTAAACAGTAAATCTACCACGAGTTCTAGTATCGTTTTCTCTCTTTCACTTGCATTGACTGTATGCTTACAGTCAATGCAAGTGAAAGAGAGAAAACGATACTAGAACTCATGGTATATCCGATATAGATTTCGGTAGCGAAAACAGTTTGCATCAACTCGTGGTAGGGCCACAGGTGTAAACTTCGCTTGGTGGCGCAGTATATTATTGTACACATGACGGCACCTCAGACTATACATGTTGACCTTAAGACCGCCTTTATGCCCTACGTAATAAAACCTGTTTTCGCAGTTTAACTGTATAACCTGACTTGCTGTCGTGTGTACTACGCTAGTTACAGACTCCATGCTTTGGCTTCAAATCACAATTCTTACATAACAACTTTAACAAAATATTGTTTGTACCTAAGTACCTATACTTTTAATTCCATTTATCCGTCTGGTCCACATTATCCTCACGATTTTAAAATGTAATCTACAGTGGTAAGTAAATACTAAGTGAGGGACAGAATTTAATGACATCCTATTTAGTTTGATAGCTTACGTAATTAACTTTATTTTTTTGTTTAAATATTGATCTTTATATAAGACTTGATATTTATTGATCTTTTTCAATCTTCGAAGAACAGCGATTTTCTTAAACTTTAGTTAAGGAATTGCTGCTTAGCATAATAACACCAAAGATATCTTTGAATAATAAATTAATTTTTTTACTGATTATGCTTTCATGCTGCCTTCAAAAATAAGTAACAATTATCATATACCTAGTTACCTACTTGTCATAGGTATAATCCGAGCGCGATGAGAATGGGATGGAACCTTGTTAAAATACGCAGGCCAGCCACAGGGATATCCAAAAACACGGTGTCACGCATCCGAGTGAGGGACTTTTGCTGCAGCAACTTCAAGTAAGATAGCAAGAAAACAATTAGTTGATCAATTAAATTAAAATTAGTCAATTTTCGATTTACTTTGACAAGGTTCCCATTCTCATCGCGCGCGGATTATACAGTCACGAGCAATGTATACAACAATGGACCATGTGGCCATAGGGCATAACATAGTGTTGCCGAGCAAGCCTCTTTTTACTAGTTTATGATTTTTTACTTTTAATTTATATTTTTGAATTCTGTACTTTTTATACTATAACATATTTTCCTTTGGTTTTGTACTCTGTGTTTTTTATTACCTATGTCAAGTTGTGTTCGTTAGGTATCAGTTTACAATAATAAAACTACATTTAAACCTACCTTTGATTATTTAGAAACCCACTTTAGCTCAGTTTCACATAGGGCTACATAACATGGTCCAATGTTGTATACATTTCATTGCTCGTGAGCTATACGCACGTTCGGTCTCTAAATTATCGTGACTAGAGACATTATTATGTATTCTGTGCTAGAGATCACTTTTCTTACCACTTTCAAAAATATTCCCAGATAAATTCATTTAATGTTGATACATTAATATAATACTTATCATACAGCTACATACTTGCTTTCTTACGACTCTTATTTCCATGATTATTTAGTGTTTAGCACGATTTCGTTGCCACTTCTAAGACATATTTATTTGTTCTCTTTAATTCTAGAACTTCTATGATATAAGTTCTACTAATTAAGGTTTTTTACATAGAAAAGCAGATTACTTCTCAAGAACATAGAGTAAGAAAGGTAATGTCCAAAAATGTATAAGGTCTGGGCCACATCTTTGTACATTATATCAAAAAATAGATAAAGACACGATAAACAAGTTCTAATTATGTTTTTATTAATAACCATTTAACTGTGCATTCTATAAAATTAATTGTATTATTCTTAGAATCAGTAATTTTTTTGACGATCTCCTTGGTCGAGTCACTTTGTTTTCAAGGTGTCGCCATCTTTGAGGTCTCGGGTTCGATCCCCGGTTGGGTCAATTAAGAAAACGAACTTTTCTATTTTGGCTCAGGTCTGGGTGTTTGTGATACCACCGTTGTCTCTGATTTCCATAACACAAGTGCTTAGCTACTTACTTTGGAATCGGAGAGAATGTGATGTTTTCAAATATTTATTTATTTATTTCCATCTCCGTGTGGTGTACAAAGACGTGGCCCATATTGGGACATGTCCTTTGTTAAGTTTGTTACATGTACTTCGAAGTAAATTGCTACGATGCGCAATAAATTGCAGGCTTATATACCTAAGCACTTTTCATTAACACCTATTTATGTTTATGTTTAATTTCATTACTAAACAATATTGAATATCCGCCAAATAAGTAATAGGTACTATAAACATAATGTACCTAACCTAGGTTAGTACTAGTACTATTATATATTCTGTACCTACGTACTAAATAAACAAACAAAAAAGATGCTAGTACGTAGTTATTTTTATAATTATGTCAATATATATTTTTTGTCAAGTTTTTGCAATTTTTAAATGAGTGATGAACTTTACTTTCGCTTTCTTCGCAAAATCAAGATAATTATATAAGTAGGTGTACGTACTTTTAATTTTTACGTCCTTCTCTGTAATGTACCTAAATTGTACCAGCGGTATATTTGTGTTTTCAAAATACCACTCATCTGAGCTAAGTTCGACGATTCCGATTTTCCATAACCATATTGTCTTACTTTTTCTTAGAATATGTCGACGTCTTTCAGGTGTTGGTAGTTGCGGTCCCAATAGCCGCCGTTGTACAGCCAGTCCTCTTGTTTCGTGTAAGGATTTGTGCCTTGACTGAACCACCTGCAACCAGATATGAAATAAGTATTTCAAAAATAAATATTTCAAAAACCACATTGGAAAGAATTTTCACTCATTTGTTTGTTAAACCACGTTTGTCATTCACCGACTGATGCTCAACTCCGCTGTGTAAAAGTTTTGTTAGCTTCTGCAAGTACCACCCCTATCCACTTGCTTGCATTGTGTTTAAGCCTTGTAATCAGCGACGACCTTGTATAATTCCCTTATACGCATCTCCGTAGTACCTACAGTGCATAATATGCTTTAGCTTGCCATCCATCAGCATTCTTCTTAAGCAGCTTCCTCGCAGTTCGCTGCTTCTCTACAAGCCTTGTCTTCTCGTCTGCGGCCGCTTTAACATCCCCCGTTCGAATCTCTACAGTACTATTCGCAATATGCTTATTAGATTCCCGGCAACATCATTATAGTATATTTCCCGTGATATAAATCATATTAGTCTTACCTAGCTTGCCATCCATCAGCGTTCTTCTTCAGCAGCTTCCTTGTAGTTCGCTGTTTCTCCTCAAGCCTGGTCTTTTCAGTTGCTGCTGCGTCGATGTCCCCTTGTTCGAGCAGCCGCACGTCGGGCCGCAGCCGGCTGTCCGTCGGGCAAAGCTGTCCTTTCATGTCCCGCTCCAACTCATTCAGGGACATGGCGAATTCAGTGAATTGGTAATACTGAAATGAAATTTTCCGAATATGAAGTCAAGTACCTACTTACCAACCCTACTTACTCATCCGAAGTTAGGTACCAACGTTCGTGTTTGTACCTAATTTCTGCTTATAGGTGAGTATGAACACTATGGACAGGTCCATGGCATAGAGGAGGATGGAAAAACTCTTATGTGAAAACCTTATGTGTAAAAAATTAACTTTCACTCAGGTAAAACTTTTACTAAGTTGTCTGGAAATAAAGAGAAAAAAAAATGAAAGGTATGGCAAAAGCTTTTAGTTTAAAACATAATTCTTCTCACCTGAGCACTGTTAGTAGGTCTTGGACGGGCTTCCCACAACGTGACGGAGTTTGGTATGTCGATGTTATAAGTTTCATCCGGTTTCGGAACCTCGTCAGAATTGTCTGGTTCATCATTCTGAAAAGAATGTTTTCCGATTCATTGGTACCTATTACCTAAAATCTTTTATTAAAGGTTCATAATCACGCATTTTTTGGGCACAATGGATGAATATGGTGGGTGAGCCATAACACACTGATTAATGAGTGTTAATAATTACAAATACAGCTAGCACCAACAGCTTAAAGTGACTTCCGAAGAATAAAAAAGTACGACCTTAGTGATAGGTGCTTAACCGCCGCAATTGTCATTGAAGACCTGAGTAGTGCAGTAGTCAATATCCGGCCGGTCTATCATGCAAGAGGTCCCGGGCTCGATTCCCGGTCCCGACCGGGCAGTTATTGAAATTATGAATTTTAATATCTGTGACCGGTCGGGGTGTAGTAATGTATAACAAGTATATTTAAAAAGTACATAAATTGTCTAGCACCCATATATTACAAACTTTTCTTAGTTTGGGGCTAGATGGCGCTGTGTGAAAAAAAAATCTTTATTTGAACAGCAGGCCGAATGCACTATAAGCCACTGCACCATCAAACTCCTAAATTAAAGTGTATACCCCCAAATATACTCACATCCTGTATAGACATGGAGCGCAGCGCGCCCACCTTGAAGCTGTTGAGCTTGGCGAGCACCTTCTTGGGCGTGTGCGAGGGCGCCTGCGCCGCCGCCGCCTCGTCGCCGCGCTCGCGCGCCCACTGCTCGTACGCGCCGGCGCTGCAGCATTTTATGAACTCCGTCCACTTGCCGTATAGGAAGCGCAGCCTTTTTTTGCTGGGAAATGTAGAAAGCTGTGTAAAGACCCAAAAATTGAAAGTACGATCGTGCCAAATTTTCGCTTTAGTAGCGAAAAAATCACTTTGAAAATTAAAGGAGCCTATTTAGATAAAAAGATAGCGATAATCTGATGATTTACGTAGAAGTATACACTATTTCGGAATTTATTTTATCTACCCCATAAATATTTCATTGAATCAAGTCTAAGAGTCAAGATTATAGAACGAATGAGAAACTAAGGATTATTATGTAAGTTTTATTATTGGGAGACATGTGCTTCTCATAAATACGAACAGCCTATTCAACTGGTGTTTACTAAAAGTGTTCATTAAGTAAATCCCTAGACAGCGCAGCGATAATAATGGTATATAACATTTCCATTTCCATAGCTTATCTACGGAACTTTCGCTGGAATGAAACGAGACGCAGATCTGACGATGTGCCAGGATGTCTCTCAGTGTACTTTCACTGTTTAAAACAAATGAAAGCTGACCCGTAATTATGTCATAACATTTTGTCCAAGGAAATAAATATTTAAAAGCATATGACTGCCCTGCCAAAAACGAAGTAAAAAGTTAAATAACAAGTGTCATTACATTACAGTCGGGGGACCGTTTTATGCCAAGGTTTTGTGGATCAATTTCTAATCGAAAATTCCCCCGACTGCACTCACTAAACATGTTATTTAACTTTTTAGTTCGTTCTTGGCAGGGCAGTTGTGTTTTTTTTTTATTTCAAACATTTTAGTGACAAATTATATAGTGCTCATCAAGGCCTTTCATTTGATGTCCATATTGTAATAATTGAAATAAACATTTTTTGTTTCACATTACAAAGTGGCGTCGGTCGTGTGTGGTCGCCATATTGTTTTTTTAAATAATGCCAGTGTCACTTGGGATGATGTAAAAATTCTAACGATACTCCATAAATCCAAATTCGATAAGGCATTAACAAGTTATGGTGAAATAAAGAAGCTCACATACCCACATATAAACATACATGAACCCTGAACACATAACACTCTCAGGATTTATTGGGTCATCGTGTAACAAAAAGCTAGATATTTTTCACGGAGTATTGCCTGCTTGTGAAGTTCAGATAATAGTTCTAAATCTAACTACAAACATTAGTCGACCCTTACTTACCTACTTCAAATTGAAATTCTGAACCTACAAGGTACATCCCATACAGATGGCGAATAAGGCAACTCCTTGGCATGAAAGCTACGGTCCTAATTCCGAGCTGTTAAGGAGATTTTGAAAAAATGTTGTACCTGAGTGAGACGGAGCTATACACTGCCTGAAGCGCCATCTCATTTTCAACTTTCATATTGGTCAAATAAAAAAATTGCCGCAGACAATCACCATAAACCTGCACAACTCCAATTAGCAACTGATATCATAAACAGCAGGATTGTACACCATTGTACAGACGACGGCAAGGCGCATCAGACCTATGACATGGTTTTTGCTAACAACTGTAACATTGAACGTGCTGTCACATGTATTTACTTTGCATCAGTAATGAACCCGTCCACCCTATGCAGGTCGCGGTTGTTGAACCCTGCAGGCTTGAAGGCCAGGTTGGCCTTGAGGCCGGCGCCACCGTGGCACACCACCTCCATGGGGCCGTACTGCTCGATCCACAGCTTGCCCACGATCACGTTGTGGACGCAGCAGTTCACGTTGCTCCAGGTGTATGCTTCTCCCCACCTACAGTTGGAAATATACGAAGGTTATCATCAGCTTGGTAACCCTCTAGTCTATTTACCTCATACAAAACACAGAATAGCGCTCACCGCAACTGCTTTAACTTAGATCAACATAAAATGTTTAGCATGCTTGATACTCAGAGCGATCTATTTCAAGTACCTCTCTACATCTACAAAAGCAAAGTTACTCTATAGGTTGGTAGAAATTCATTCTTATCAATATTTTTACAAAATTCCACCGACGTCCAAAGAAATGGAGCTCACCTTGGTAACTCAACAGTAACGTGTCCCTTTGGTTGTATTTCGACGCTTTTGCCGCAGAACTTGAGCTTGGGATGCACAGACCCGTGGAACACGAAGGAAGGGCTGTCAGCGTGGAAGGCGGACACTGGGGGGTGGTGGGACACCTGGGAAAAACAAAAACCGTACAATTTTCAACACTAGTTCATAGGTATAAAAGTGCGGGTATAAATAATTCTTAACTCTTGAAACCGAGCTGGATTGAGTCAACTTTTTTCGTACACACTTACAACATTTCGCACGTGAGAATCAACATAGTCTTATCTCAAAAAAGATGCATTGCATTTCACCTAACCTGTTCGCAAACTGCCCTGAACTCGGGCCGCTCGAGCTCGTATGTCTCGCCAAGCAGTGGGTTAAATGGTTTACCCAGGCGCTCCCAATTTGAAGCCAAGGCGCTCACCGCGAAAGCTGAAAAATAAAAAATATATAAACTCATTCTAGCGAATGTGTGGCCTATCCTATCTCGCTACCTAGGATCTCTGGACTAAACTTAACTGACTATGTCAACTATGTGGAGAAGCCCACAATGTTACATGTTACACATAAGAATGGTTTTGTTCAGCTCACCCAGTACAATTCCTAACAGATCAGCAGTGTACATCCATGCAACAAAAGTCACAGGGTCAACAGTGGCTTGTTGAATCGTATTCTTAGCTCCTTGCTAAATAGTTGATATTGCAACAGAACGGTTACGTCCCATACTCACCCGCGATGTACTCCATCCTGGCTACAGGGTCTGTCTGCTCGGAGGCCATGCGGAGCAGGTGCGCGTATTCCAGGTACTCCAGCATGCGCTGCAGGAACGACAGCGGCTCGTTGAACACCACCGGCATGGTGATCTTGGACAGCTCTTTGCCCACGCAGTTCTTCAGCACAGACCACAGGGAGAAATCGCCGCGACTGAATTGAGCCACTGGTAGTGAAGTCCTGGGGACAAGAAAACCAACGTTGATATATTAATGAACTAAAGTTAGCATAGAATAGAGGTAATAATGAATGATATAAACGTGAATCTATAGATGATTGTCTCTTCTAAAAACAAAAGTAATTTAACTTTTATTTTCTTGGCAGGTAGTAAAAATACTGGGAAAAGCCTTGAAGCTTTGAGAAGCTTTTCTCGCTTTGTAATAAAAAAAATGGCTTTGAAAGGTACCTAAGTAATGTAGAAATAAGAATATTGAGTAGGTAATTAAGACCCTGACTGTATTTCACACATTTTAATGCCCTGACCAGCAGCAGACAGACATCCATCAACTTTATACTTGGTACTAAATCAAACAGCCATAAAACTACGCAATGATTCGAGCAGAAAGCATATTTACGATAGCATCCATTATTCGTATTGTCGAATAATAGAAGCTATCAAAGATTTGCCACGTCATACATAGGAGAATTATATTTCTTGGTTGCTGAAATTACTGGAATCATAAACTAGAATATATACTGAATTAGGTATGCCTTTTGCCTAGGATTAATTTCGTATCAAAAAAGATTGGGAAATATATGACTGGGTATTAATGACCAAGTAGGTACTTTTCTTTTCTTGGTTTCGAAAACTTGTGTGTTACCTCAGGTGATATTAATGACCAAGTAGGTACTTTTTTTATTGGTTTCGAAAACTTGTGTTACCTCAGGTGATAAAAAAGGTGATTGTTAGCTTATGTAAGAGTGAGTATTTCAAGTAAAAGTAAGTAAAAAGTATTTAAATAGGTAGTGAGTGATTTCCTAGTAATAGCAATCGTTTACATCAATCTATATATATAAAAGGGAAAATCACTCACTCACTCACTGATCACGAAATCTCAGAAACTACAAGTGCTAGGAGTCTCAAATTTTGCATGGGGGCTGCTTTTAGGGCGTAGGTGCTCACTAAGACGGGATTTTGCGAAATTCAACCCCTAAAGGGGTGAAACAGGGTGGCAAAGTTTGTATGGGAGGACGCGATTCCTTGGCCCGATTGACTTGAAATTTGGCATAGACATTCTTTCACAAAATTAATTGAACACGTGTTTCGTATTTTTTTTATATTTATCACCTAATAGGGTTAAAAAGTGATATAAAGCTAATTTTGCTGTGATTGACTTCGACGTCGGAATTGAAACTTTTTTGTGCATTTGATTGATTAATTAAGAAAAATAAATATCATTTGTCATCTCAACGTAGTATTACATTCTCTTTGGTCATTTCCCCTGAGAGTAGGTAGAATGCATTTCATTGAATAGTACCTATGGCGTTGTGTTGGCAATGCTGTCATTTTTTCCTTCCTTGCGTTGTAATAAGGTGCAACTTATACCATCTAATTATCAGTTTAATTTTAAAAGAATACAATATTCGGTCAAGTCGCCTATGCTATGACAATTAATAAAGCACAGGGACAAAGTTTAAGAGCGGCTGGTGTAGATCTGCAGTGATTGTTTCTCCCATGGCCAGCTCTAATGTCGCCTGCTCGAGAGTCAGCTCGCCGAATAGCCTTTTTATTTTGCAACCGGATAACATGACAAGAAATGTGGTAGGTATAGAACATGTTACAAAAATACCCCTAATGCCGAATATGGTATATCGGGACCATCAAACTGAACAACTTTTACTATGGGGACCAACACTCAAATCGCGAAAAAATAATCAACAAAAATTCAAATCGAAAATATCAAAACGTATGAAACACATTTTTATATTTTAGATTTGAATTTTTGTATGAAACAGCTGATTTTTATTATAGAGAAGTGTTGGATGATCGAGATTGAGAATCCTGTTAATGCACAACATATTTTTATTTAGAACTAGCTGCACCCGGCATGCGTATATTGCAATGCTCCGTTTTTTTAGCCAGGGACTTTCTCGGTCGTAAGCAGAACAACTCGCCAAAGTTTCATCATAATCGGATCAATGGTTTAGGAGTCCCGCCGTCTGTACACTTAGATCTTTTAAACTATGCATAAAAAACCGCATCAAAATCGGTCCATAAATTTGGGAGCTAGGTTGCCTCAGACAGACAGACACACACAAGTCAAACTTATAACACCCCTTGCGTATGTTGTGTACGTCGTATATACATATAGTGGTGGCCACATAATTAAGGACACAAGTCGATTTTCATACAAACGAGGTAATTTTGAAGTCTTGGGTTTCCGCTAGGGATTGAACTAGCTGTGATCTGATGATGGCCATCCAGGGAGTGAATGGAGAAGATTCAGATAGCAATACACACCCAACTGATCTGGTCAGCATTCTAAGAGATGTAACCATAAGAATTTACAGTTGCAAGTTTTCATACATTTCTATACTATATTCGCGGTTTTTTTAAACATATCCTTACATCTCTTTAAATGCTGGTCAGATCACTTGGGTGTGTATAGAAATCTGGATCTCCTCCATTCACTCCCTGGATGGCCATCACCAAATCACCGCTCGGTCAATCCCTGGCGGAGAAGCAATGCTTAAAAGTTACTTTGTTTGTATGAAAATCGACTGGCGTCCTTAATTTTGTGGCCACTACTATACCTATATAGACAGTCTAATAACTTCACACTCACCACATTAGTAACTACATTGTACCCGTGCGAAGCCGGGGCGGGCCACTAGTCGTTTATAAACGCCCGGCTTTTGAATAGCAGGTACAGATTTCAAAACTCATCCAACTTACGAACTTTCACAACATTTCTCTGAAAAGTTGTCCTGTCGCTAAAAACAGAAAAAGTAAGTCACATTCACCTCATATTATTATTACGAGTAAGTATAAAATACCTACACCTACCTATATAGTTTTCTAACCTTCCGAAAATGACAGTTCTGAGGGTTATTCACGATTGTAGGAAATCAACTTTTCGAATCGGATCGGAAAGTCTTCCGATATAAATTTTATTTTCTACCTTATGCTACCAAACTTTGTAAATGCATTGCGCTTTCCCTTCGGAAAGTGAATCGAATGTCAGTCGAATGTATTTGTGAATAGCAGTTTTGAATCGTATTCGAATCGAATGCTTTCGAGTAGATTTTCGACAATAGTGAATAACCCTACTGGAAGGGTGCTATCGACTCGCCGAAGGGGGTCAAGGACGAAGGGGTCCCTTTGGAGTCCCTAATCCTGTTACGCCACTTCGTTGCCGAATAAAACAACCCATTGGCCCTTTGGCCTAATTTTCGTCGACATTCAGTTTGCCTTTTGTCAGATCCAGGAATTATTCTCTCATATGAATTTATTTGTTTCATGTAGTATTTTTTCTTGGGTATAAAACAATTCAAAGTATTGACTTACTAAATTTAACATAAAGTGCTCAAGCGAAAATTACTTTTATTGTTGCATTGTTGACAGAGCGAGCGCGAAGCGCGAGCGAAGCGTTACCGTTTCAGCTTGAACAAAAATGCTTTCGTGTGTCTGTTCGGCTGTTCTCCTCTACAGGTCGCATTTCTCAACCGATTTTCGTGAAATTTTGTGATGTTTTTTTTGTCAACTTAATTTTTAAAATTTTTCAAAGTGGAGAACGTAAAAAAACATATTTCAGCCATTTAGAAAAATGCCCAAAAATGTCACAAACGCAAAGTTATTTGCAGAGCCTTAGTTTATATTATTTGCTACACTTTCTACTCCTGAAAGTAATTACCAACGCCCAAGAGGTAGCTAAGCGGTAAGAGCATTGAACCGGACATCCAAAGGTCACGGGTTCAATTCCCATCCGAGTCGTATTTTTTCTAGTATATTTAGACTTGTTAGCCAACAATCCCGTTGTCCCGTGCCGCACGACGGCACGATATCGATCCGGCGGCGGCTGCCCTTGAACGCATAGGCAAGGCGCGAACACCCAACTAGTGAATCTCCACTCCACGAGATTCGGGACCACTCACGCTTAATGACGCCCCCTTTGTACTTATCCAAAGTTTTCGGCACAATTAGATTCTGATAAAGTACTAAACACGGCCTTTCATTTAACTATAAATTATTTAGGATCGAGAACTTTTGCCTTCTGACACTTCAAGTTAGATTAAAAGCACAGAGTAAAAAGGAAGGAAGTTTGTTTTAGGGATAGAAGGGGCAGATGAAATGGCATTACGAAATCTTGAGTTTTGATATTGCAGAAGTAATGAAGTAATAAAGGTCAGTTTATTAAAAATTTCCACCACCAATAAAAACTATGGCATATGCTTTGATTATTTCAAAGGGCATATGATGGGACGTTGCGTACTGAATCATTATATGAAGACTGCAATCAAAAATATTTACTCAGTAAAAAGTTATAACCCCATGAAACTTGCAATTTAAAATATATTTTTTTGTATTTACGTTTCTTTATTTCACTATGTCTTCTAAACTACTCAATCGATTTAGGTGTATGACGTATCGTTGTAATCTATTACGTTATTCTGGGTGATAGGCTATATGACGTCTAAATAAAAACAATAAAAACAGATTGTAATAGGTAGAATTACGTCAAAACTGTAAAATAATTAAGAAAACAAATAATTAAAAATACGTATTTTCACAGTCATAACTTTTTTCTGAGTGAAAATATTTTTTTTCCTAGTAGTGACAATAATTAGTCGACTTTAATCTTAAATAGCCTCCTACAGTGGTGGAAATTTGGTCCACTTCTGCTCATTCTCTTTTGATAATGGTTGTCATTATTCTGGTTTTATGGGAGTTGTTTGCGAAAATTACTTTATTTTGAAGTCCAACACGGTAAACATGATTCAACCCCTAGAAAGGGGTGAAGTTGAAATTTTATGGAAAAAAATATTAAAATAAAATGGGGGTTCAAATTTTATGGAAAAATAATATAAAGTAAACATTTCGACTTCAAACTTTAAGTATGAATCAAGCTGGAGACACATGGAACACTACACTTGTGATTGTGAGCAGTAAATTAATTAGCCGCTGCACACGAGCGCTGAGCCCGCTTGATTGCCTTCACACATGTGAAGTGGAGACACAGTCATGTAAAGAGCTGAAGCGTTTAAGGCTCCTATTGCCCTCAAGTGGCACCCACACCTTAATTTACTCGCTAAGTACTAATGTATCGACATTCACATGTACAGATTGAAGCTAAAAATCTATATTTTATTTAGAAACAATAGCCTCAGTAAAATATAATTAATTGTAGTAGTAGTACGCAAAAGAGCAAAAAGTGGCCACTTTAGTCACTTTTGCCCACTACTACTACATCGAAATATTTTTTACTGACGTTATTGTTTGTAAATAAACTATAGAACCTTAGCTTCAGTCTGTACATGTGAAATTTCGATACGTTATGTACTTAGCGAGCAATAAATTTAAGGGCACCACTTTGAGGTATTTAGGGCCCTTAAATTATATTTTGAAGCGTCCTCGAGGGCAATCTAGAGAAGTTATTCACCGGATACAAAATTTAATTTGTTATTTTAAACGATTCGTGATTGAAATGACCGAATTCCGAATTGTGTTCGTACTTTATTTCATAGTCTTGAAACTACGGAAAATGTAGGTATTACGTTATACACAGTTATTTTGTAGTCGTTTTAATCTCTTAGAACTATAGAAAATATAGCGTTCTACTAATGAAACTAAACATTTTTGCCAAAGAAACATAGGTCGAAAAACGACAAAAAATTTTGGTTCTCCTATACTAACTAGACAGCTTTGTATAAGTACCTACCTATGGGACAGTATTTTTTTTGTCATTTTTCAACCTTCGATGTTTCTTTGGCAAAATGTTTCGTTTCATTAGGAGAACACTCACCACAAGGGATTAAAATGACTAAGTACATAATAACGGCGTAAATTGTTAGCTGATGAAGGCAAAAACTTAGTTCTAGTGTACGGATTTATTATTAAAGATCGTTATAACGATTCAAAAATTTATGTCAGACTGTTCTTAACTAAAAAAAATCCGTAAAAACTCGTGCGATGGTAAGCTAAATATTGATATTTTTCAGGATTAATTTCTGTAATTTTTTTATGGGACCACACACGAACTATTTTCTTTCAAATAAAAAAAGAATAATTGAAATTTGTGTGAAGTTATGTTAAAACATACATAAAAAATATACTTAAAAAAACCGTCGACTTGATAACCTCCTCCTTTTTTTGAAGTCGGTTTATAAAAGATTTAAGACGGAAAATTGTGTACACCGAGTTCGTTGTTGTTGACCAGAGTTCAACAACATCTATAGGTAGCAGAAATAGTAACAACTACAAATTGTCATTATCATCAGCCATTTTGAATGTCCGCTGCTGGGGCACAGGCCTTCCTTTATGGGTGGATAAGGAGGATGGGCCATGACCCACCACACGGGCCCAAAGCGGATTGGTGGGTGCTAATTGCAAATGCAGCGGGGACCAACGGCTTAATGGGCCTTCCGAAGGAGATGAGGACGGAATCGCATTGTTTAAAAACTCTATCAAAAAACCATCATCACAGCATGTGATGACTAAAATATTTTTCACAGGAAAACAAAGAAAGTAAAAATCGGGCAAAACCGTTGGTGAATACAAAAGCAAAAAAGTAGGTAAATAAAACAGCCACGAGTCTAAAAGGCAGATTTGCCGACGAGGAATCAATATACCGGCCTTGAGACCTCTGAGATAAATATATATTTCTTTACGGGAAAAGAGAACGTTCTTCTAAAGTTTCCCCGCTCCCGTCGCGTTCGCATGGGATGGATGTAATCAGTAAAATAAAAAAATATTTTTCCTAAATATAACGTAAACGTAGAAAAGGCGAAGAAAACCATCGTTAAGAGAAGGGCAAACGGTACTATTTACGCTACTGATGTTTTTTTTTTTTACTAAAAGCCTTTTTTAAGTAATGTCATTGCTAAGATAAAAAAAACTCCATTTAACTAAACGACAGGCTAGAAAACATTGTTTAAGCTACGTATAATAAGTACCAAAAAGCTTCTTCGGAGTATACTACTCAGAGAGAGATTCACAATTTTGGTCTTTATTTGAGCACTATGATTTTTTCCAATGGCGGCGCTAGTGTGCAGACTACGCGCTCTTAAGAAGCTGAAAACTTCCAACGTATTTTACTCGAATATAATTTACCAAGGAAGTTTATTTGTCTTATTCCAGCTATCTCTTCACATTTTATCGTCGTTCGCTGTCTGCTAATTTATAGTTTTCGACCAATAACTTTACTTAATAGCTCTAGGACAGTGTGTCAAAATAGTTAAACTCCTACACTTATCACAATAAATTTCTCTCAACAGTTTTATAATGTTCTTCTTTAAAAAAACATGTAAGTACTTAACTACTATCTTTTTCGTCATTAATCTTCCACGCTCTCAAACCCGACCGACAACAAACTCCAAAGAATAAAAGAATAATCTTGAATGAAAATGGGGGGAAGAGAAAAGGTGACCTTGAAGACTAGGGAGGGGCTATCATCGCCCCCCTCGGAAAGCCAAGTACATCCCTGGGTGGGTTGGGTTCTAAACGAAAAAGTTTGAAAAGGAAAATATATTTTCTCAATATCTTATTTTGAACTTTGAATAGACGAAAACGATTTTAGCGGATTTGTGCACTTTTATTTTTCATTGTAGGGATTTTATGGTAAAAAGTTAGAAGACAAGAAATAAAAAGTATTATTTCTAAAAATAAAAAAAAATGTTTTCGTCCTCAGCATCAGCAGTCCTTAACCTTTATATTAGACTGGAAACTGGAAATAACACCAAAAATATACTTATATTTTTGATGTTATTTCGAGCCTAATATAAAGGTTAAGGACTGCTGATTTTTCTAAGTAGAAACTATTTATTTTTTATTTCATTTTCTGAGATCGGAAAATTGTTATTTAGTGTGCCCCAGGGGAGGGGTACAGTTTAATAGGCATAGAGGTACAGTATAACAACTTGAAAATACTTTGTCAACAGCGTAATTTGCAGTGTATTACAAATAATATTTAGCTTCTTTAGCTGTACAGGCCTTCTTTTCTTAACAATATAAAGTACAGCAATTCACGTTCTTTCTATCAGCTGCTTTGCCCTACGAATAAAAATTTTGAGCAGTTTTCCGTACACCCAGCAATTTGACTTTAAAATAACAGTTGTATAAGATAAGATGGCAACGCATGAGACTGACAAAACATGTAAAAAGAGACACTATATAGATAAACTAAAAAATTACAGAGCTATTAACCATGTTATACTGTGCCCCCTGTTACATTGTTCCCACTTGACAATTTCTCACCTCATCATTATTATTATCATTAAAGTAGCAAAGTTAAAACTCGAAATTTTACGTTATATTTATGAAATCTGACATCCAGACCCTTTTCAGGGTCTGCGGTCAGGACATGCGGGTTCGGGGTGACACGTAAAAAAACTAATGAACATAAAGCCGGTCGCTATCTGAAAATATTCTGGGTTTGTTGTATTATTTTGTAGAATAACTTCATTTTTAACATCCAAATATTGTCTTTGATGATTATGAAGTTAAATAATATCGAATGTATAAAAATTGTACAAGTATATAACGTTATTACTTACACGTTGAAAGAGAGAAAAATGACTAAGAGTTATCGAAAATTATACGAAACCCAACCTTGTTTTGTGTAAAATAAGTTTTCAAGCAATTTCATACAATACCGACCCAAGAGTAAGTTTTTATCAAATGAAATCCCATCTAAAAGGGTGTGAGTGTGAAGTTTCTGAAGAAATAATTATTTACTGACGAGTTTCAGAATTGTATTCGCCTTTCATTTTTTTAGCCGACTTAAAAAAAGGAGGCAATTCTCAGTTCGGTTGAATTTTTATAACATTTGGTTAAAATTAGGCAAAAAATCGGATTGACTGTGGAATCGTCAGTCTCTCTTATAATGTAGTGTTGAATAATTATGGAATACGAAATGAGTGCCTACTATAGAGTAGAATATTATTGGGTTACTGGTGCAATATAGAGTAAAATGAGGGCTAGTTAATGTTTTCTTACATCTAAGTACTTATTTGGTAATAATGTTTATTTTTTGCCGTGTTATACTAAAGAATATGTACTACTTGAACTCAATCGACAAACAGCAGGCCCGCAGGGAAATAAAATATTTTTATACTACCTGCTCGTCAATGGCATATTATGTGTCATGCAAACCTTTCCTAAAGTAAGTCATTTTTCCCATGGGCATAATGTGATTTGAATATGGAATGCAACCTATGTAGTCGTGCTTGATCGAAGTTGGTTTCAAAAATGTTTAGGTGCAATGAGATTTTATTCAGGGCTGTATTTTGACGACCTCCGAGGCTTTGTACACCGATTTTTAAGGTGTCGCCATCTCTGAGGTCCCTGGTTCGATCCCCGGCTGGGTCAATTTAGAAAACGAACTTTTCTATATTGGCTCAGGTCTGGGTGTTTGTGATACCACCGTTGTTTCTAATTTCCAAAACACAAGTGCTTTAGCTGCTTACTTTGGAATCGGAGCAATGTATGTGATATTGTGAAATATTTATTATTATTTATTATTTAAAAAATATGAGATTTTATTCTGAGTTCGGCTGCATGTTATCATTTTCTTTGCACTGCCTATACAAATAAAAAAAAAGAAAAACGTAAACTTTTCACGAAATACATTTTCACCCGCGCATTGAATAAATCCTATTCAAATGTCGAACTGACCACTACAGAATAGATGAAAAAAAATACTTAAGTACCTACTTTCTTTATAACAGTCATTGGTTTCAGTCGCCTCGCAGAAAGTATAAAAAGTAGAGTATGCATCGCGGGCTTAAATGTGTATTTGTCTTGGGCGATCTTGAACACCTCGTACTCATCCCTCGTACTCGGGGTTCAATATAGCGCCCGGGACATAATACACTACTTTAAGCCCTTATTGCATAATCTACTATAAAATACAAGAGGAATATATAGTTACTTTGTTTAATATTCTTTAGATTCTGTATTGATTTTACTTGTAAATATTCAACCTATAGCATAACCATTTTCAGGGCAATTTTACAAATAAGTTTAATGTAGCAATTCCGTTTGGAATTGGTCCAAGGTTTGTGCTTGGAGGTGTGACGTCACGGTGAGTTCACTTGCCGACCCCGGAATGTTCTGGATTGCAAAGTAGCCTAAATTCTGTTGTAACATTGTTGAATGAACGAAGTTTGAGTTACTCAGAGAATCATTAATATGTTTCACAAAGAATTTGAAGGTCACCGGGTTTTTAATTGGAATATGCAATAAGTTTTTGACCTTTTTCACAAGAAAACTTCGGACTTTTCGATTATAAGTTTTTAGATAGCATCAGAAAAAACAACAGCCGACTCGAGACAGATGTTTGTTCCGAAACATTTAACTCTATTTTGGGACTTTAATTGTTTTCTTTCTTTCATAAAGTAATATAAGGTAGGTAATTCTTATCTGTAACTTAATATTTCTCATTTGTGTTTTAAAACCCTCATAAGAATTGTATTATACCTAAGTTAATTATAATAGAAAGTGACCTCTCTTGAGTGCGTCAGAAGTTCAATTCAGTATTCTCTCCTTGAAATAAAACAGCGAGAAAATTGAAAACGAGGTCACTCGTTGTCGAATATCTTAGTTTTCTGAAATTCACAAACGTTCTTTGTAACAATTTATACTTTAAAATAAATTATTTTGAAAAAATAAGTATTTTATTAAATATATGTCACAATGGAAGAAATCCACATTTCAGAAAGTAATACAAATTGCCGTATTTATCAAGCAGACGATTTCACGTAATGAAAAATATAAGTAGGTACAGTCACGGCCTAAATACAAAGAACAGACAAAAAACAACAACGGACCAGATGTGTCCCGAGGGCATCGAGTTACTTATCCATGAGCTACAATATTCTGATACTGTCGTAACGTAAGCCGGCAGTAAATATTGTTTCCATATTTTTATTTTTATTTTTAATCTGTAGTATCTCTTTGATGTCCTGTCCGATTCTGTTGGGGAAGAAACGCGTTTTTAACTAAACTTTTCGTTAGTACACAAGCCAAGAATCAGTGAGCTACCTAAGGTAGGTCCTAAGTACATGGTGATTAAAAGTAGGTTAAGGTTGCAGGTTCTACCAATTTATGTTTGACTTTAGTATTATTTTCAAAACTCATAACAAAATGTAAAATAACACACTTAACTTAACCGTTAAGTAAAAAAAAAGAATAATTGTCAGTGGATAAAATTAAATAAGTACCTACTTAACTTCCTAACGAATATAATAAGTTAGTTGTACGCATATTCATTGGAAACTGTACCTAGGTCATAGAAGAAAAAGTTCTTATTAACAATAGTGATTATTTCAAAATATCTTGTTAGAACTAAAATACTTGATTTTCTCTTGATTTTCAAGTATACTATTTTTTGGTTAAAATTAACTTGCTCGAAATAATTTTTTGTCACTATTTATGTACACCTGTGTTATGTAGGTATGTCAATGACAAAAGTTAAACCAGACTATCGCTGAGTGTTTTGCAAGCAGCGGTACCTAAGTATGATATAAGGCAACAGGATTTCAATTACAGTTAACCTTACCTGTATTCATAAATCCGGTCAGCATTATCTTCCATCTTACACCTTCACTGCGCCAATAATATCCCTCCGTCCCGTCCGAACACTCCCGAGCACACCTAAACTGTCCCGAGCCTTGCCAAGTGCCTAACAACTATTTGTGTGTGTGATTGTACTGTACTTGTACTATTTGTTATCCATACTTCTTTAACACCTATACGATCTTCTTAAACTGAAAATGACGAGGGTTAAAAAGTCCAAACATTAATGGTTCTCTAGAAGTTATGATCAATAGGCACTCAAGTATAGTGTGATATGTAAAGTTTTTCGTTTACATAAATGCTTTGCTTAAAAGGTCATTTAAAGGTTAAGGTTTTACATACAGGTACCTAATCGAAAAACCATTTTGTCGGTTTCATAAGGTAAGAGAAGAAAAAATGAACAAAAGAGTTTTATTCGCAGCAATTTCAGTAGATTTAGCTTTACGAACGATTGTACGCAAATCACAGACCATACAACAAATACGAGTACTACCTAAATCTACTTACTTTACCGCTTTCATTTTACTATCATTTCCAAACCACAGAATGCACATATACTCGTAGAACCAAAACTTTATTTTACGATTTCAAACAGGGCCGGATTTAAGGGAGGGCAACCGGGGCAACCGCCCGGGGCCTCCACAAGAGAGTGGCCTCCACATAAATTGATATTAAAAAAAGAATCTTATATACACAACGAAAGAGTACCTACCTAATATTACGATTTGAAAACATACCTAGTAATTTTGATTTTAATATTATTTATTACTAGCGGTGTGTGTCATTTATTTTGTGCCATACGACTAAATAAATAAATGATTGAAACACTTTGTAGGAAAAATATTATACAAGGTGTTACAAAAATACCCCTAATGCCGAATATGGTATATAGGGACCATCAAACTGATCAACTTTTACTATGAGACCAACTCTAAAATCGCGAAAAAAAATCAGCTGTTTCATACAAAAATTTAAATCGAAAATATCAAAATGTATGAAACAGCTGATTTTTTTTTCGCGATATCAGAGTTGGCCCCATAGTAAAAGTTGTTCAGTTTGATGGTCTCTATATACCATATTCAGCATTAGGGGTATTTTTGTAACACCTTGTATAACCTATTTGAAAAATAATTAGGGGTATCCACTCCCTTGTTGTCCCGGGGCCTCCACACCTCTAAATCCGGCCCTGATTTCAAAGAATGTTAAAAAACCTAGCTTCGGATATTATCAAATCGCATAGAAATGGATGCCAAAAAACCCTATCTTTGGTAGAATGGCTAATAATAGCCTGTCTCAAAAATCCCTTTTCTACCAAACTGGTTTTACTATTCAACCCCCGTTGGACGCGTCTGTAACCTACTACATAGGGTTCGAATACATTTCAACCACAGAATAAATAAATATAGTTAAATAATTTTGTAACGCAAATACATACAAACATCTGAATTAGAGCACTCAGAGTAAGCATTAATGTTGAGACTCAGATGATACGCGCAGGGCAGAGCACAACACTGTGGTCTGATTGTCTAAGAAGAGAAACATTTCTGCGTCGCACGTGCCGGCGTTGTTATCGGTATGCAGCTTACAGCACGTTCAATGTTATTACAAAATAGGTGTACCTCCACAAATATACTGATGATGATGGGTGATAAAATCGATAAAATTTGAATTTTAGTTAAATATTAATCGAATCAATGCCTTAACTGTATTATGAACGTAAACCAACAGTAAATTGACGACCTCCGTGGTCGAGTGGCTTTGTACACCGGTTTTTAAGGTGTCGCCATCTCTGAGGTCCCGGATTCGATCCCCGGTTGGGTCAATTTAGAAAACGAACTTTTCTATTTGGGTTCTGGTCTGGGTGTTTGTGATACCACCGTTGTCTCTGATTTCCATAACCCAAGTGCTTTAGCTACTTTGGAATCGGAGCAATGTATGTGATGTTGTCAAATATTTATTTATATTTAAATTCAAGGTTCGAATAGACTGAGGTTATAAATCAATTCATCATTCCAAGGTAGCCTTACCGGACGACCCGGCGACACGGCGCTTGCCGGCGCCGGCCGGCGGCCGGGACCGGTCGATACCAGACTGCAATGCAACTAGTACACACGCGTAATAAGAATGAAGATGAATAGTTGAATTAGAACTAGATAGAACTTTTAATATAGAACTTTTTGTAATATAAATAAATATTTGACAATATCACATACATTACACCGGATTCCAAATTAAGTAGCTATATAGCACTAGTGTTATGGAAATCAGAGAAAACGGTGGTATCACAAACACCCAGACCTAAGACAATATATATTACCAGAAGCCGTGTACCTACTAAAACGTTACGAAAAATTATGCAGTGTTTGAGAAAGAGATGCATTATTTTGCCTAAAGAGAAAAATGGTATGACCCTAATTAGTCATTGCGATATTTTGCGACACCATTTGGCGAATATGGTTTCATGAGAATATCATATTTTGCGAATATAATTTTTCGCGAATGTTAGTGTGGACTTGATGTAATTATTATCCTTCAATCGAAAGTCCCCGAATAGATTTGACATCAAATATCACGGCTATTAGATAGATGTCAATTAAATCAACGCCTCGAACCTCGATTATTCTGATTTCCAATAAGGCTTTCGTAGGTAAATAGATTTCTCTAGCAAACAAGAATATAATTAACATAAGTTTTATTTATTATTGATAAAACTCCTTATTTATAAAATAACATTTTTAGTGTTAAATCATTTTGAATATTTCCATAATCGTGTCATAGACTACGAACAATCGGGCTTGGACTACACGCTACGGACTACGAGCGAGCGCTACGTGCTACGAGCAGAATAATATTATCAAAATATTGCACTAAAAAGTTCTCGGAATAAACAGAGGGCCTATACAAAAAAGAATCACGATAGTCGGACGATGTTCGTTGATCGATTTACTTGTTTTTGAACCTTGTACATGAGTTAATAATGTCACGGAGTGGGACGAACATCGTACGCTTATCGCAATGCTTTTTTGTAATTAGGCCTCAGTTTAAACATTATTTGAACTGAACTGCTGTATGAGCAATACAACGGAACTGCCTTGAAACTGAATAACTTTTTATTATATGATAGTAATGTGGGATTTATACGGGTCGATTTTAGTTGACGATCGGTATCTGTCAATAATTCTAAATATCAATTTACTAACTCGAATTTATTAAAAATCCTACTCATTTGATATGTAAATAAAATATGTTAAGATAAACCCTTAAAAATCTCATAATGTTCAGTAATTCCTAAAGTTGGAAATTATATTTGAATAATTGCGTCATAATAATTTACCTCTATAACTTTGACTGTGCAAGCACTACCATCTATACTAATATTATAAAGAGGAAAGATTTGTTTGTTTGTAATGAATAAACTCAAAAACTACTGATCCGTTTCAAAAAATTCTTTCACATTTATAAAGGTACATTTTCAGCGAGTAAAATATGCTGTATTTTATTAAAAACACCGAAGCGAAGTGAAGGTGGGTAACTAGTTTAAAATAAAATGAATGTAACATAGCTTTATTATATTTCAACATTGGGAAAAATACTTCCTAGATATAGGAAAAGTAACCACCTGACTAAACGTTTTATTACCCCTTATAGTTCTTTAGTCTTATATCAATGTTGTTTAGATTTGTTTTTGGTAGGTAAAGGTCTAATCTAAAATGTCACTAAATTGCAGAGTTTCAAGTTTTCCATTAAGCATTAGTGTGAGTGGCAATTATTCGTCCAAGGCAATTATACACAACCTCGCAATTCTGCCACGTCGACGCTAACTGAAATCCAAATAGCCTACGATGACTAAATGAGTTCTGACGAGCCTCTACTATTTAAATAGCTATAGCTTACAACCCCAGCGACCTTTGCCATGTTAAAGCAATATAACTCCTACTCTGCTTGACATACCTACGTAATAATTTTATGGTCTATGGCTGCGTTCAGGTGATGACAAACGATTCGAGTTCAACCCGAACTTAACTCAACCGCAGCCCACTCATCAAAATGCATCGCTTACAATTTTGACTCTTATATAACACAAAATTAATAAGCTCCGTTATATTTGGTCGAAGCAACTGCACCCGCCCTCAACCCCAACTAAACTCAAACTCAACACGAACTTAATTCAAACTCAACCCGAACTCACATCAAACTAAAACACAGCCCACGCCTTATTAATGTGTCATAAGAATCAAAATTGTAAGTTTGAGTAATTTATTAATGAATTCTAATTCACCAAAATAAGTTTTAAATCATAATGGTTGGTAAATCTCATAATTGGACGTTTTGACTTTTTGCTCTTTTGACATTTTGCTCTTTGGACATTGTGCATCTCTCAGAAGTATAAAATTATTCTTCTAAGGTCATAGATATAGTATTCTGAGGCGCACCTTGAACATTTTGTTTTTTTGACATTCTGATCTTTGACGTTTTGCGATGGCTTCACATTTTGCGCTTTTGACGTTCTGCGCCTAAAGGAATATTAATAGACATGTTATCAGAGTATGG
Source organism: Catoptria pinella (assembly GCA_963556745.1). Classification (NCBI taxonomy): domain Eukaryota; kingdom Metazoa; phylum Arthropoda; class Insecta; order Lepidoptera; family Crambidae; genus Catoptria; species Catoptria pinella. The sequence continues at coordinate 13,530,980 of OY750761.1, forward strand.
GTGGTGACATTCTCTTTGTATGTGTCCGCTCGTATCATGTACTATTTTATAAGTCACAATCCGAAGAACTTAACTGCATTGTACTTTATTATTCTGTATTAATATCCCACCAAAAACATTTTCTTGTAAAATGTTGCCAAGACGAAACCATATAGCTTGCACTGTCAAAAAGTTATCAGACCTCATGTAGAGCCTAGCTTCTTACTCTACACGCCCTGACTCTACAAGCCATAACTTCACAAACTTTACACCTTAGTCAAAATATGTGGCTCCGTCTACGTCTCCCGCAAGTTAAAAGACATCTGTCTAGCTTAAGTAAACATAAGTGAACGACTTTCACCTATATAGATAGAATGTTTCACCCGAGACGTTTAAGGCCTTTTGAGTGCGCGCTTCGGAACAACCGACCCATTTTACAGTCAGCTTAATTTTACTGTGCCTGAATGATAATACAAATTGCCCTCATTACTTTCCGCAGTCGAGCTTTTAAGATAGATTTTTTGGTTTTTATTTTACTCAAAAGTTCATTATTGCGTAATCTGTCCTAATAAATCCTCAAAATAGTTCTTGCAACCTTGAGGTGGGATTTGGCTAGTTTCAATGTCGGCGAGTCTACCGAGCTTCAACTTAAAACAGATAAATCCAAGTAAGGAGTTTCGTATTTATAGTACACACGACAGCACGTCGGGGTATACAGTTAAACTGCGAAAACTGCTTTTATTACGTAGGACATAAAGGCGGTCTCAAGGTCAACATGTATAGTCTGAGGTGCCGTTGTGTGTACTATTCGCCGAACTAAGTTATTTAGAAGATATCGATGTTCGTGTGACATCATGAATTGGGGTTCGCCATTTTGTCCCGATTGGGGCTCGATTTATCTGTTTTAAGTTGAAGCTCGGCAGACTGTCCGAAGTTCGATGCGTTAGGCGGTACGGCCCCCGTCTATGAACTAGCCTTTGTGCGAAGGCCTAAGGGACTCCAGGTGGCATTTGAGAATCACAAAAGAGTCACCCGCTAAAAAATTCTAAAACAAATCCGTTTTCAATCTACAAAACTATTTAAAAATATAATAATTTATATAATACTAAATAATATACTAGAAAAAATAGGACTCGCACCAGATCATGTTCTCGGATGGGAATCGAACCCGCGACCCTTGGATATCCGGTCCAATGCTCTGACCGCTGAGCTACCGAGTCACTATAACTAATAATAATTTCTTGTAGAAAACGGAATTATAGATTTTGTACTTTTAGGTAGAAAGCGGAATTGAATATCCGTGGGTTGAATCAGAAAATACATCATGTTTTATGCAAACCGTATTTATGTTAAGGCTTATGAACAACCGAGGTAATCCGGACTGTGTGTAAACATCCAACTACGGTTTTCAAATTGTTAAGTTGTCTCATATACACTTCTAAGACTTCCGCGGGTTCATTAGAAATAAAACACTTTTTATACGGACCATATAACACCTGAATTAATAATTTACGCGCTGTAATCCGTAAAAAATGTTTTCTTTCTAAAGTTGTCTTATATCAGATTTATAGCAACTAGTGTAGCTTACGTTTTTATTGGGTTCATGTGTATGAATAGAATGACGATGTATGTGCAGATTAGGTATTTAACCCTTCAATATGACACAATGAGGAAAATGAGACACAATAGATATTTCACTGTTATCCGGCCGCATGCGTCTGCTCGGGCGTTGATGTAAGTTAGTCACATTTATTTTACTTCGAAAAAAGATTTGACGGACATGCAAAATCACTCTTGGGTTAGCCATAAGTAGGTATTATTCCTTTATTATAGGTACTTTTAAACTTTGTTAAAACGTGGCCTACCTAGCATAAAATGAGCAGGACAGGGCTTGCCGCGCATTATGTCAAGTTGAGCGCTTAGCACGCTCGACCGTGACCTGACTTGCCACTACTGCGAAACTCAACTCTGTACAATATCGTATAACATATAGCATAAAGATCTTTCAAAAATACTAGTAAAGCAAGTTGTGAAAAAGTTTTGAAACTTGGGAAACTAAATAGGTTCAACGAACATGCGATGATCTTTGCTGTTATAACAAGGAACTGCGATATAAATACTATCTTCCACGCTTTTTGCAAAATAAACCCTTACTAATAAAGATTGTATAACAGATGTATAGTTACACAGTGTTTTGTCCCATTATTTTTAATGTCAAACTTAAATAGTTAGATAGAGAGTAACCATTGTGTATGCTATACAATCTTTATTAGTAGGTAAGGGAAGAAGGTAAATGTTTTTGAAAGCCCTTTTATTCGGTATCACACACAATAGGTTTTAGAACAATTTTTTTCTCATACCTACAAAATAAAGATGACATCATGACTCTTCACCTAATCCGATTTGCGGTTTTCCCTTAATATTAGCCTCGTCGTAGGCCGACCACTACTAGCACAGAATATACAAGGTGTTACAAAAATACCCCTAATGCCGAATATGGTATATAGGGACCATCAAACTGAACAACTTTTACTATGGAGCCAACTCTGAAATCGCGAAAAAAAAGTCAGCTGTTTCATACGTTTTGATATTATCGATTTTAATTTTTATATGAAACAGCTGATTTATTTTTCGCGATTTCAGAGTTGGTCCCACAGTATAAGTTGATCAGTTTGATGGTCCCTATACACCATATTCGGCATTAGGGGTATTTTTGTAACACCTTGTATACTAGTACTAAACTAGGTGAGCGGGGGCGGACACATGGTATTTTTTCTAGTATATTATTTAGTATTGTTTATAACTACTTATATCTGTAACTAAATAATATTTAAGAAAATGTAAGTATATCGAAAATAATTGCGGTAAAATGTTATTTCCAGTTCACAATATTCCGATCTATTGAGAGTAATTATAATATCGGACGTTTAGTATTATTATATATTCTGTGATAGGTAGGCATATGGGTTATGAATCGCATCGCTGCCGCTCGCTGCGGTGTCAAAAACTTTTAAATAATTCACAACCCTCTAACTACAAAATGTTTTCAAAGAACTGTTTGCGAAGAGCAAACCTTTGGTAAAACCTAAAGGTGGAACTAAATTATTCTCTTCTCAGTCTTCAGTGCGAAATCGAATAACTTTGCCCTAAGGAGGTTATTCGTTCGAGAATAATGGCGTGTGGGTGTTTACATCCCCTATTGTTCCACTTAGTATTAGTCTAATGTGTAGGGGTATTATGCTGGCACAACATATTGAATGGCATGTCTCCGACGTCGCTTGGACAACTTTTAAAATACGAACAAATACATATATTTATTTACATTTATTTCTACCAAATTCAGCCAAACCATTTTTTAAGGTAGTAACTAAATATTAATTATTTTCAAGAAAATATACTTTGTTTATGGGGACAGGATATTTGAAAGGAAAAAATAAAAATTGGTTGACCCTAAGTTTCTTGTTCTAATAATTAGTAACAAACTGTACCTACTCGTAGCGAGTAGTCCTACCATAGACGGGAGTATAATAAGTTTATGAGTCTTACCCAGTGACACAGAACAGCGTATTTTTTCTCTGTATTCTGTGCCCAATGACTTTAAATTAGTTAAAGTAATTGGGCTCGAATACCAGTCGCTTGGACTGGAGTTCCACCTATCTTAAATTCTAGAGACAAACCAAAATTGAGCTTATTCCATGGGGAATCAAATCAAACTCGTGACTTCTCGATCACACCAGCTAAACAGGCTGCCACTTTACGTGAAGTCGTAAAATCAATGCAGATCCTACTGTTTAATCAATGTTACCAATAACCTGCTTCTGTATGTATTCAACATAGATAATAGTTATTCCTTTCCTACCTTTCAGAGATCTTAAGAAAATGGTAATTTATTATGTAATTATGAAAAAAGGTTTTTGGATAAACAAACCTACTTATCTCTATTTTCATGATTCTACTTTCAAACTGAGCTTAATAAATTATTTATTGAGTTTAGCTAGAAGTTAATTGAGTCCCAGCCTATGCAAGCACTTTTCAATATCAAGAAACGATGCCATTCATCATCGGTTCGTTTCGTAAAGCTACTACGAGGCTTGTAAATGAGTCTTATTAAATATATTTGTAATAATGAACCTACATAGGTACCTAATAAAAACTCTTACTTACTCACACACTCTTAAAATATCCCGACTTAGACAAACGAAACTATTACAGTCGAGCTCAAAATAATAATGTACTCACCTTTGAAAGTTCATCAACCATAAGCCTGTGTATTAAAAGTCAACATCTATCAAATTGCTTACATATTTATGAACTTGACTGTACATAACTGTGCTTTTACTAGACTAGAGGTATGATGTCGCTATAAAGTTTGTGGGGTTAATTCTCAGGTAAAACAAAAGGTCATATTTTATACAGAGAGACTCGACAAGATTAATGAATGTTGTAGGAGCAGACAGTGACAAACGAGTCATACGTATGACATTCTACTGTAAACTTACATAACGTATATCTATGTACTTACCTATTGATATTCTTTATGGAAGAACTTTACACTTGAATAAAATGGGTTAGTTTTATGGCAAACGGGGCAAAAAGCTTTAAATCTGTCGCAGTTTGAAGGCAAAGTACCTACATAATTTATGCAAAGTACCAACAACGAGTAATAACATTAAAAAGTGATTTAAAAATTCATGGCGAATACCGGAATATAATTTTATGAAAAATATACTTAATTCATGTTCATTATTTTACCACCCTTTTATTTATAATTATTTTAATGCAAATAAGTAAAATATTAAACTTTATTCTGAAATAACAAAAAAAAAATCCAATTTTTGTTCAAAAAACCAACTGTAGGTATTAAAAATTGTTTCACATTTTTAAACGCCATTTTCTCGAAATAACTTGCGCGTGGGTTATATAATTTTTACTTTTTTGCGTCCTCACTATTCTAATTACCTACACTACTTAATTATTTTGTCAGAGTTGCGAGTGTTGCGACCCAATTTTTTAACAAACGAATAATCCTAACAAGATACGCTAGAGCTCACCTTCCCACGTACACACGACAGCACGTCAGGTTATACAGTTAAACTGCGAAAACAGCTTTTATTACGTAGTGCATAAAGGCGGTCTCAAGGTCAACATGTATAGTCTGAGGTGCCGTTGTGTGTAGGTACATTTTTTGGAAAAGGTCGTCATCTCTGTAATTAATTATTGTAGAGACGGCTAGTGATTAATCTATTTTTACGAGAAGGTACGGTCAGACCAGATTAAACAGGGAATGTATTTATCCTATGGTAAAAAGCAAAGCATTTATGTATAAATACTCATGTAATATTATACAATGACATATAGTCTTTGTTTTGTAAAGAAAACTCTCTTTAACGCTAAGTGTTGTTCGTAATCATAATGTTTTCTGAGTCATGCAGCGTATGGGGTGATTCAACACATGCATCAGAAAACGCATACGAACCAGACTCATCTGATTGTGATTGAATCTCGCCAAACACATTGAACGCTCGCTTTAACCATTGCTCAAAACTTTAACTGTCATCGATAGTGTCTGTGTGAAGCTTATGTAATCCGAACCACTCACGATTATATCGGGCTCTGTGTCATGTGTGGGCGATAGAACTGTAAACGCGGGCGCAGCGTAGACGTGTGCTCGCGGCGAACGCTGCGGCGCAACTGGCAGTCGGCTGAGTCTGGGCGTAGCGTCCCTCCCACCCCCACCCTAAAGTACTCGCGCCGCCGCAAAAGACTTGTTGGCGCCCAACGTGGGACCAATAGCAGTAACACTAATATTTGTGGATTAGATCAATTATGTGAGGGTAACCAGATTGCCAATGAAAATTGGTTTTATTCATTTGCATACGAAATCGACTACAATTGGACGAATTGGATAAAGCCCGAGATAATATCCTGAATTGAGACTCAATATCACAAAACATGTTGAGAAATAATTACTTACCTATTAAAAGATTGCAGTAAAAAAATAGGACAAAATTAGTCAATGGTAAGACCGGTTGATTCGATTAACTATTTAGATTAGTTTTAGTCATAGAATTTTTTTTATCAATATGTTCATATATTTCATTCAATATTAAAGTCGTTATGCATCTTGCAAATACCTACCTACATATTATTAACATATTGATAATTAAATAAAGTACGTATCAGAAATTTAGAATAATGTCATTGAATCAGACACTTAGATATTCAATATTTCAGTAGGTATTAAATTACCTTAGGACGATATTATTATTTAGGCAAATCCCGTCCCATCCAACGTGTTTACGTGGTATACTGATTATGACGTGATTACTTAGGTCACGCGAACGAACGGCTTATTGTGTTGTATGAAGGATGTCACGTTATGGTAACGATATTCTTGTAAGTAAGAGTTAAGGTTTGAAATTACTATCTTAGTATATTTAGATTGGGAGTAGGTATATTATTACTGGAGATTGGATAATCAGATGCATATTTACCTAAAGTAATTGACTTTAACATATTAATTTTGTAACATATTAAGGAACTGTACAATATCTATCTTAAAGCGAATCTGTCCTAAAGCGAACAAAGCTACTAAAGGAAGTGGAAGAGATTCAGGATCTGGGTGGCACAGTCAGTCAGTCAAAAAACTAAACTATTCCACATATTAAAAATTCTTAAAATGTGTATATTCCCATGATGTGTATTAGGCCCATTACAACGTAATAAGATTGTGTTTGCTTCTTCAAACATCACTGACATTAAAAGTATGGAAAAGCAACCAATTACGTTTGTAAAAGGCCAACTGGAATTTGTGTCAAATCGGGTTTATCTATTACATCTCACGAGTATTCACTAAAATTGGTTAATCCTGGAATCCTTTGATTTTTCAAAATCCTTAGATTTTTTCGATAAAAAGTGCTTTCCATAATACCCAACATCTGAACTTTTGGAAAATATGCATCCGAATATCCAATCTCTAATTATTACTGAATAGTTACTGTTGATAGTATCATTTGCTATCTTTGTTTTTTAAAACCCTGGAAACATTTACCTCCCTTGACAATGTCACATTTTGTAATAATAATAAATAAATATATATTAGACAACATCACAAACATTGCTCTGATCCCAAAGTAAGTAGCTAAAGCACTTGTGTTATGGAAATCAGAGACAACGGTGGAACTACAAACATCCAGACCGGAACCAATATAGAAAAGTTATTTTTCTAAATTGACCCAGCCGGGGATCGAACCCGGGACCTCAGAGATGATGACACCTTGTAAACCGGCGTACAAACCACACGATCACGGAGATCGTCAAATTGATGTTACAAATTGTTTAGCGGAGTCGATTAAAATCGATAGTAGATTCAATAGCACTGTCATACAAATCACGGGACGAAAATCACTAAGCGACGTGATTCTCTTCTATTTATACAAGAAATATGAAATGCATGCAGATTAGCACATTTAATATTGAAATCCACGACTTACATCAATATACCCATCCACGGTCACTCAACGTTGTGTGTAGTCTAAAACATATGGATTGGTAAATAGGTAAATAGGTACTTACTTTTTGTTGTCTTGTAATTTTTAAATGAAAGGGGACTGAAAAAATATTAGGGAAATTAAAACTGATATAAAATAATACAACCAAATTATTACAATTAAAAATAATATAATATTTAAAATAAAATAATTCATTGCACACAATATTATGCCAAAGTCAAGTTTATAAATCTAATAAAATGAATTCAATTATAATAAAATCACATTAGTTTCTTTACACCAAAATTCAGGTACTAAGTTTCTTAATATTCTAATTATTGTAAGAAAAATTAAATATTTTAATTATTCATGTTTGTACGAGATTCTAAAATTTTAGATTTTTAAAATATATTTTTGAATTCCATTGGAATGTTTAAGTAAACAATCTTAAACTAATTTATGGCAATAGATTTCACTAACTTGGCAATTTTATTTGTATCACATTAATCTTAGGTTTTTAAGAACAATTTGTAGTGATTAACTTCGTCAATAATATAATATAAGAAATATGTTATAAAATGCAGATTAGTTTATTTTTCATCTGTATCAAGTTAATGTGAGTAACATTAACTATGATAATCGCTAAATATAAATGTAAGTACATAACTTAATATTAATCGCAATAAGTGTTTTATTTAGTGCATTTTGTGCTTAGGTGAGGTACACACTAATTATATTGTGCTTCATGTTTATACTGACCCTATACTCTTTCATAGAGAACTGACTGAACTGAAACAAAACGAAAAATACAAATAAAAATCACGAAGAAAAGGTAAACATTATTATAAAAAAGGAAATAAACAATAAAAAAAATATAATGGCGTTTATTTCTCTGTTCAATTTGTTTTTCTATTCTTCCTTGACCTAACGCAGACGTGTTATGGCACTTCTACATGATCGCGATGACCGTCGCCGTTGTGGTCGTCCGGCCGATTCCTATAACCTACCTTCAGTAAGAGTTAGGTCTATTATAGCATTACTGTTAGAGCTGAGTCGTTCGTGAATGAATCCTTCAATTGATCTAGTTCACTTATCTCCTGCACTCGTTCATTTGGCTCCCAATTACTCCAGTACTTCATTTAATTCACACTGCACTGAAGGAGAGTAAAGCGGACAGATAGATTACGAACAATGCGTGCGGAAGCGAGACAGTTGCACGGCTCGGCGGCCAGCGGTCGGTCGGAGTCGGAGTCACTCAATTTGACTTCAACCCCTATTGCGCATACATTCAAGGCTTCGTTTTACATAACGACAAAGTGACTCGAATGGACTACTGAAGTACTGAGCCAAGTGAACTAGATGAACTAAATGTGTGATATACTTCATCTAGTCCAATTGAACTATATCATTCTTTTCACTTCAGTGAAGTATTTTGCGCATGTCTAATTACTGTTTAGCTCGCTCGAGTATCAAGAACGACGAGCCGCGAGTAAGCCGCGGTACTTAATCTTTACCGCGAGCTTAAGCTCAATCATCGTCAAATACAAGCTGTATGATGCTATACAATGTTACCTGTGCGCGGTAGACCTGCGGTAAGGGCGCGCGTTCCTGTAGACATGTCCGCCTTGGGACACGAGCGTGCCGCGCGAGCTGGCCGGGCTTAGTGCCGTGTGCAGCGACTGTGGGGAGCCTGAAGAGCCAGATATACAGCGCCCACTGTCCTCGTTGGTGGGGGTTACATCGCCGTCGCCTTAGAAACACAAGTTATTTATTTGTTTTTTTATCCATAGGACGCTGACTGAGATCCGGCTCGAAGGACCAATTAAAAATTCCAAATGATCCACAAATGTCACAAACTTTTTTTTTAACTAAAAAAGCCCGCCTACTTCTAAAGGCAAGTCAACTAAAAAGATAGAAACAAGATTAAATATTGAAGGCAAACAAAATGTAATCGGAGGCATACACAGTGAGATTATGAATGATTTGACATTCATTAAATTCAACTACCGTTAAATTAAATACTATGAGGCGATGCGCAGAACATCATTTAGATGTTAGTGGGTAGTGGTGGTTAAAACGGCGAACTTCACAACCGCCATTAAAATAATTTAGTTTGTATTTATTGGTTTTTTGAATTCCCGACGTTTCGACACCTTTCCAGGGCGTTGTAATACGTAAAGTGTTTTATTTCTAATGAACTGTACGCGAGAAAGTCTTAGAAGTGTATTTGTGAACCGCCATAAGTTTGAATGGCACCGTCAATGCGCAGAACATATATGTAGATGTTAGTGGGTGGAAGAGGTGAATGGTGGGCACGGCTACGCGCAAAATGGCGAACATCACAACCGCCATTAAATTTGAATGGCACTGTCAAGCTTTATCTCTCTCTTTCTGATACTAGACTCAGGCACTGTCAATGCGCAAAACATAATTTAGATTTTAGTGGGTGGAAGAGGTGAGCAGTGGGCACGGCTACGCGCAATATGGCGACATCACAACCGACATTAAGTTTGAATGTCAATCTGTATCTCTCTCTCTCTTTCTGATACTAGACTCAGGCACTGTCAATACGCAGAACATAATATGTCAATCTGTATCTCGCTATCTCCCTCTCTTTCTGATACTAGACTCACCATGCAGGCTGCCGACGGGCGTGTGTCGCGTGAGGTCGGGGCTGCTGCCCCACGGACTCAGCGCGCCCAGCGGGCTGGACAAACCGGCCGTCACTAGCGTGTCGTCATCGTCAGAACCTATAATAATAATATAATAATCATTCATTTCGACTAACTTTGGATCATACACAACATAACATAATCATTAAAATTACAATTTATAATAAAAATCATCAAAAACATTAAATCAAAAAACAAAACTGTCATCAAATCAAAATAATAAATTTACCATTCATTGGTAGTCAGTACATGTATCATAGAGCAATGATTCATGTACTGACAGTCAAAACGCTCAGAAAACAACTATAGCGAACGCAATAAAATTAAAGTGTGTTTCTGACAGCTTTTATCAAGTGCTATCTTCTTTTCGAAATAATAATAGAATATAAACTTTATTCAGTTGACATTAGAAAGCGAGCGGTAACATGCTAATACAGCTGCTATGCTGATACAGTGACGAGTTATTGGCCAATCACGTGGTTTAGTACTTCGCAGAAAAGTTTGTGTGCGCGCGCTTTGCCCAAGCGCGTTCTAAGCATATGGAATTGACCGGGCGGTGTGCAAGCGATTTTAACCTTAGAGGTGAGGAGGTAAAGCGGCGGTGTGTTCGATTGTACAGACAACGGCATGCAGAACTACCACAACAAGGTAATAAATTTCAATTAATTTTAAACTTTTAAAATAATAATAATTAAATGAAAATAAATAAATATCCCTTTGTTTCTTATAACAAAAAATTTAAACATAATCTTACCCTCAAAAACATCAAAGAAATTTTCTTTCGAATCGTTCTGCGACGCCGTAGACTTTTTCTTTCTTTTACTCTAAAACAAAATATTTAACTATAAAACACCCCATCTATCAAGCTATAAACTATTAATTGACAATAATATGTTATTACTTTTATATAATACTAAATAATATACTAGAAAAAATACGACTCGCACCAGATCATGTTCTTGGACGGGAATCGAACCCGTGACCTTTGGATATCCGGTCCAATGCTCTGACCGCTGAGCTACCGAGTCACTAGTGGGAACGTCAAATTTCTTCTAGTATATCAACTCTTACGCTGCAAGCCAGCGCCATCTCACCAATGGACAAGGAATTACCTCGACATTCAATTGAAATATCTTTCCAAATATTTTAAACAAAAGCTATATAATTTTTTAATTTTGAGATTTTAGCATTCACTATGCTATTTTTATGTAATACTAAATAATATACTAGAAAAAATACGACTCGAACCAGATCATTACCTTTGTTAGTTCTTCCGCAACGGACATCTCTAGTGCGTGGTGGGTGCGCGCGAGGGCTGCCAATGCTTCTTCCAGAACGCGATTTCGCTCAATCTACAATATTGAAGTCGGTATAGTTTCAGAACGTTGGCCTTATTAATAAACAAAGAAATATTTTACACCCTGGCCAGGGGGTCTCACTCCGCGCTTAAACTTTTATATCAGCCTATTGCTCGCGGCTGACTCAGAAGGTTAGCGCACGAGGGTCGACACGCTGAACGTGAGTGCGGCTCGACACGAGTTAGTTAGCACCGAATGCGAAATATAAGAAACTGCATTTGTATAATAAATAGCATTATTTACATAATATGAACGGAATAATAAAAGTTGTATTTTTGTGTTCACAATCACAATTGTTGAATAAAGATTCTAAAATGGCGGTAATAAAGAAAAAGCTACAAGAAACTGCTTAGTATTTGGTTGTAAAAAAAACTTTGAACGACTATTTTGATTAACAATATTGTTATTATATATATGTAATTAAGATTTTCGCTCTGTACTTTAGGTATTATAAGTTTTATCTATAAACAATAAGAAATCTACTATTTACGCAAATGTATTTGTATAACCTATCAATTCTATTGACATACATAACTCGTTTATTTCTATTTGACCATGTGTATATTGATGTTGCTGGTTACCTCCCGCTGCAGGCGCGCGCTGTCATGGTCGCGGGCTTGCGCTACAAGTGCAGCGCAATGTCGTAGCGCTGACAGCGCTTCCCCGCCCGTGCCGCACGCGTGCTGGAACCGCTGCATACACAAATTAACAGCTATTTATATATTGTTTTGGATAGCTAATATAAACATACAATTAACAACAAATAATTATAAAACGTGTTACAAAAAGCCCCTAAAGCCGAATGCATACAACCCCGGAAAATTATATTTAAAAAAAAATATTTTCATGATAAACTGCAAAGTGGCAACCCTAGACCTAAATTGTTTTGTTTTTGCCTATTAATGGGATTGATTATCGAACACAATAGTCTATTCGCGTCTAGGATTTACACTTTGCAGTTTTCCATTTAAGTAAAAAACAAAATTTTACGGGTTTGATGAAACATCCTGTATAAAACTAAAAGCTATTGACAAAGTACCACAAGTAGATACAGTAATAAACAGTAACGTTATTTGAAATAAACGCTTGATAGGATATGTCTTCAACTTTATACAAATGGATCGAAGGCTTATTTTCCTTCAAATAATATTCCTACGATATAGATAGAATTAGTAGCGAGTTGCCTTGTCCCACTTGTCCAACGTGGCGAGTATGGTAGAACATTCCCTTGAATCTCTAAACTCAGGCTAAAATAAGTTGTATGTAAAACACGACAAGGTTTATTTTCCTTTAAATGACATACCATATAGGCGGAGTGATGTAATGAATTGCCAACGTTGACGCTCTTGTCCAGCGCGGCGAGTATGGCGGAACATTCTCGAAGCTGGGTCTCCAGTAATGCTAAGCTGTTTGTGGCCGCTGTCAATGCGTCTTGCATGGAACCTAAACAACAAGGGCGATTTTGTTGCCAGTTTTTTTTTATTAGCATATATGTAGTGACGGACCACAGACAGCGAATCGTCTCCTTTCAGAATGGGCAAAAATGGTTTCGTATGTCCGTCTGTTCTCCTTTAAAGGTCGCATTTCTCAACCGATTCTCGTGGAATTTTGTGAGCAGATTCGATTATTATATAGAATTTTTGTCGATTCAGTTTTTCGTAATTTTTCGTAACATTTCAGCCATTTCAAAAGTGTTCAAGGATGTCACAAACGCGATTTCTACAGCTCACAAAGCCACCAGTTTTATGTAGATGTATATGTATCTCAAAAATTCATTAATAACTACGTTATTTTAGAATTACTTTAAAATGTTGGTTAAAAGGAACTTAAATACTAAACTGTACACACACAATCTTTCAGGATATGTTCTTTATAAGATCAATTTCAATGTAATAACTTTTCTGCCATACAGTTGCAATTAAGTAGCGACCAACCTAAAGGTTTGCACTCGTCATCCAGATCTTCGGTGGCTTCCCTCGCCGAGTCGGGGCTGGCGCCCGCCCACAAGTAGTGGCCGGAATAAGCGATGTGCTCGTTGAACGCAGTGATCCAAGACTGGAACGTTCGGTTTATTAAATACCATTTTTTACTTATTCTTCTTGAACAACAAATGGATAAGGTTATGATTGAAGGTAGATTTCTGTGCGTTGCACCGGATCGCAACGACTTCGTGCGCGGTTGATACGTGAATATTTGCACTATGAAAATGTAAGGTGATGCTTCCGAGGGGTGCGTGCGACAGACGCCACTACTAGCGCCCGACGCTGAACCAGCGCTGCTGCTGCTGCGGCTATGTGTCACTAAAAGTGGAATTCCGAGAGTCAATTTGAAGTGAGCGGAGAAGTGTCGCGATCGCATAACGACACTTGCGCCGCACACTTCAAATTGTACCCTATTTTCATAACATTACCGTTCAATTTGGAACGTAGCGGAACGTGCGGTTGCAGTCTGCAGCCTGTCTCGGAATTCCACTTTTAGTGACACATAGCCGCAGCAGCAGCAGCGCTGGTTCAGCGTCGGGCGCTAGTAGTGGCGGCTGTAGTACAGCACCTGCCTGGCGGCGGGCGTGGCGGGCGCGCGCGCACACAGCCGGTGCGCGTCGCCGTCGCTGAGCCGCAGCAGCAGCAGCGCTGGTTCAGCGTCGGGCGCTAGTAGTGGCGGCTGTAGTACAGTACCTGCCTGGCGGCGGGCGTGGCGGGCGCGCGCGCACACAGCCGGTGCGCGTCGCCGTCGCTGAGCCGCAGCAGCAGCAGCGCTGGTTCAGCGTCGGGCGCTAATAGTGGCGGCTGTAGTACAGTACCTGCCTGGCGGCGGGCGTGGCGGGCGCGCGCGCACACAGCCGGTGCGCGTCGCCGTCGCTGAGCCGCAGCAGCAGCAGCGCTGGTTCAGCGTCGGGCGCTAGTAGTGGCGGCTGTAGTACAGTACCTGCCTGGCGGCGGGCGTGGCGGGCGCGCGCGCACACAGCCGGTGCGCGTCGCCGTCGCTGAGCCGCAGCAGCAGCAGCGCTGGTTCAGCGTCGGGCGCTAGTAGTGGCGGCTGTAGTACAGTACCTGCCTGGCGGCGGGCGTGGCGGGCGCGCGCGCACACAGCCGGTGCGCGTCGCCGTCGCTGAGCCGCAGCAGCAGCAGCGCTGGTTCAGCGTCGGGCGCTAGTAGTGGCGGCTGTAGTACAGTACCTGCCTGGCGGCGGGCGTGGCGGGCGCGCGCGCACACAGCCGGTGCGCGTCGCCGTCGCTGAGCCGCAGCAGCAGCAGCGCTGGTTCAGCGTCGGGCGCTAGTAGTGGCGGCTGTAGTACAGTACCTGCCTGGCGGCGGGCGTGGCGGGCGCGCGCGCACACAGCCGGTGCGCGTCGCCGTCGCTGAGCCGCAGCAGCAGCAGCGCTGGTTCAGTGTCGGGCGCGCTCACGGTCGCCCCGTCGAGGTAGTGCCTACTGCGGCACCGCCCCCCGCGCGCCGCTTCTGCCCGCGACCCGTAGTATAGGAGCACCCCGCGTTGGAGTACCGCCTAGCGCACAAACAAAGCACTTGGTCACGTTCAGTAGTAACTAATGATCTTTTGACGCGGGCGACGTGGGCCACCGCATACGGCCTCGCGGTCCGAGGGGCCTCGCGCCTATGGTTACCATCTGACAGGCATTTGCCGTATTGGCAAGCATATTACGATTTAGACAGGTGAGCGGCTGGCGCAAAGCTGAGACAAGCATTTTTTTACTACAGACGGGCATTTTTCTGAAAAAATCAAACCTTTTTGTGCATCCTTGACAGGCCCATAGATGGTAACCCTACCTCGCGCCTTAATAATGTATGCATAACTCGGATGCAAAATGTACCTTGTCCACATAAAATTTTGGTCGTACCCCGCCACTGTTTCGACGGTCACAAAACAAATAACTCTTAACTTCATATGTTAAGGGGACTAAAAGGCGATATAGTTGAAAGTGGACCCGAGGACTATCCTTCGTCTATATATACTACGCGTTCACTTCGTGATTGCCGTCGACGACCGTTATGACGTCACAGCTAACGGTACTATAGACAAAAAAGTAATCATGTTTTTCAACTGTGTTTCCTTTTTTTCTTGTTCAAAGAGTGTAATAAATTTATATAACAAGTTAGGTTCGCCATAATGTAGAAACTTTACTCTTTTAATCATTATAACAACACAAATAACGAACGTAATGATTAAATCAACAGAAACAAAAATTAAGCTTTGCGTTAGCCGTACTAGAAAGGCGACGCAGGGGGTGCGGTATGACGAGGCGGGCCGGGAGGTAGCGGCAATGATGAAGTGAACGCGTAGTACTAGTCTTCATTCAGCTATTCTTACCCAAACCGGTCTCCAGCCGAGGAACCTAGACCTTTTTAGCAACGGTCCCTCGAAACGCGCGGCTGTCCGCTGCAGTCGTTGCACGGGACGAACGCTGAGTACTTCGCGCATCTCGTTGTCTTTGGCCAGCTCGATGGCCAGTTGGCCTAAGCAAGAGAAACAATGAAGGACGCGAATTACGTTTTGGAAAATTATTAAGTAAATAATACACTGCTAGCGATCGACATAATGAAATAAAAGAAACAAATGTGTGCTAATTTTATCTTACAAGTGTGTTGTATATAAACAGTGAATGAAAACGAATGAAGGCTTTTCAAAGTAACATTAAAAAAAAGTAGTAACTATTTGCCTCACTAGATGGCGTAGATGGACAAGTGAAGTGTCAAAATTGGCTTTGAAAAATAAACGGCCTGTGCTTAATAAAATGAAATTCGTTTCCCAGCAATAATTTTGAACAGAAATGGCCCTGATGATAATAATGATAATAAATCTTTATTTGAAATGATGGACAGAATACGTAGACTTCGGCTTCGGTAAGGTTCTTTTTACACCCTGTATATACATACCGCTGTTATTCCGTAGCGTGGTATCGACACCGTTCTGCAGCAGCAAGATGGCGAGCCGCGCATGGCCCCTGTACGCGGCGCAGTGCAGGCAGGTGTTGCCTTGGGCGTCCACGCAGTTTATGTTCGGCGGATTCGCACTGCTCAGCTAAAAACATATTGGTGTGTAAAATCTTCTCAAGAAATTACATGCTTCCATTTTTAACCCCCGACGCAAAAAGAGGAGTGTTATAATTTTTTTTGTCCTACAATAAGGTTTATTATTAGACGATACATGTTCAGAAATATTTATTTCTGAACTTTTTATGGCTGGGACTGTCTGCCCAGTCATTTCTAAAATACGTAAAGAAAGGTCACAGGTTTACATTCCAGCTCCTGTATGTCATCAACTCTTCCCTCCTTAGCGGTAGTGTGTGTTTTCCGCTCGAATTCGTGCCGCTCTACCCGCTGCTGCGCTGCCTTCATCAGCCGCTAGACATCCTGTCGCAGGCGGTGCGACCCTATAGCACACTATAACCGACTAGGCATACATACCAACTCCTGTATGTCATCAACTCTTCCCTCCTTAGCGGCAGTGAGCAGTTTACGCTCGCGCTCGTGCCGCTCGGCGCGCTGTGCCGCCTCTATCAGCCGCTGCACATCCCGAGTCTTACACACGTCGCAGGCGGTACGACCTTCACCATTCATTATGTGGACATCTGCTTTGTGCTGCAGTAAAAGGATCACTAAATCCTGCAAAAAGGAATTCTTAGTCTGTGGAGCATAGTGTAAGCAAATTCGACCTGCGATTGCGGTTAAACAACTTATGCATGGATCGATTGTGGGATGGGGACCTTAAATTTATTCAGTAACTCTCCTTCTTTATCCATCTATGAGGAATGCCTATGCCCCAACAATAAAAACAACTTTTGTTGCCAGATTATCATAAAAGGTCTTTTACTCAAGCTTAAGGCCCGGTTTCCACCAAAACCGACAGGAGAGGAGATGTCTATAGAATATTTCCACATCTCTCCGCTTGGCTCGCGCGCGGCACGAGATTCTATAGACAAGATATATAAAAAACAAGCTATATGAGACATCTCCTCTCCTCTCTGATTTGGTGGAAACCGGGCCTTATGTGGAGTTTTAAAACAATTATTACATTTTTACAAACTGTAAACGTTTAACGCCCTCACCTCATTCCCAATGAAAGAAGCCTTATGCAAAGCTGTGTCACCATTGTCATTAACCTCGTCTACATCTGCTCCTGCTTCCAGCAGTGCTTTGACCACATCCAAATGCCCAAAATATGTCGCCAAATGAAGTGGTGTCCATCCTAAATTACTTTTGCTTTTACCTGAACAAGGGATTTTACATCTTAGTGTATAGAAAAAGGACTTTAATCCTCTGTTATATATTATTACTCTTTCATACAAATAAATAAGTTATAAAAAAATATTATTTAATAAATATAATATTAATCTATGTGTTATATATCAGTTTTGATATTTGGGGTAAAAGGGTAGAAATAGACAAATCTCTAACCCACATCTTAACGGGGCCACAGGTGTTTTGGTTCAAACAGATAAATGAAAATTTGTGTCATTTACATTGCTGAACGTATATGTAAAATTTTAAAATAGACAGATGTACAGATACGCTGAATGATTTCCAAATGAAGAGAATTTTATGAGGATGTTTTTTTATAAATAAATATTATTTATACATCGCGGCCCCTTGAAAATATGCCGGCAGCCTGCCAGCAAAAATATTCCCTGCTACATTTGAAGGAAAAAATATTTTTTTTGGCTATTTTTATATTTTTAATTTGTGCTGGTGGCCCGTGAACCATTTGTTCATCATTTGCCCTGGTCTCAATAAGTTTGTGCATCCCTAGTCTAACCCCTCATCCCTATATTCGGGAACGATTAATTTTGCTTACAGATGGTAGAATTTTGACACATTTACCATGGACTTTATGTTAAAATACTACCATCCGTAAGCAAAAGCAATAATTTTTGAATATAGAAACCAGCCCTAAGTAGTTTTTACCTTCCATTTAAGTATAAATCAAGAGTAGGAAAATGTGCAATGGTCTGACATGTTACACAGTATGGAGTTGCATGTAATATAATATACATAATCAATAAAGATCATGATATTTTATTTTGGCTAAATGAGATCTTCCAAACTTATAAGTACCTACCATCTTTGTAAAACCATGTTTAACACGAATAAACTTAATTTAATTGAATTGACTTAGAAGTTAGACGTAACTAAGAATAGTAATTAGCTGTACCTATAGCATCTATTTTCTTTGTATCAACTTATCCTTATTGAATTAGAGTATTTCCAAAACAAACTAAGTAGATATAAGTTTTTTGATCACATCTATTATCAGTTAACCCTTCAACGCCCGCAAAATGAGACACAATAGATATTCCATTGTTATCTGGCTGCATGTGTCCACTCGGGCGTTGATGAATTAAAAGTGTTATCAGTAACTAAAGCAAAATTACTATCAATAGAATAAAAAGGAAAACTGTAAAATTTATCATAGAGTAACAATTAAATTCTATAAAAGTAAATGTTTATCCTTAGTTATAAAAAGGTAGTTTCAATATAAGTACTGTGTAACAGGAAAAACTTCATGTTTAAATAATAATTTAGAACTTCATGATATAAATTAAAATAAGATGCTAAACTTTATTTTGAATTTATAAAACAATGTAATATTACACACCTTTGCAGTTAATGTCCAATGTTAATTTGTTATCATCTTTGGCCTCTAGAAGAGCCTTCACGACCGAAAGCTCGCCGTGTCTGGCTGAATACAGCATGGACTCTTCAGCTTCCAAGCTTGGTTCCATCTCCCTGTAGTCCTTGGACGTCATGGTTGTAGATTCTAGCTAGAATGACTACTTACTAACTACACACTAACTAATAAACCGCACACAATTTTATTATAGCACAGATGCCACCATAACCTAGATATCAGGTAACTCTTGTCGCATCCAATTAGTTAAATGACAAACCATTTATGTGGAAAAAAATAGAAATTACTTAGATAGGTAGGTAACATTAAAATCTCGCCTCGCAATCTCGCAATCTCGCACTCGCACCTCATCCACTATCTCCACATCGAATCCTCTCAGTCTCTGACAGCTGACTGACAGTGACTGCCTGACTTCAATGACTGTCAGGTCAGTAGAGATGCAAAATACATCGATTTTTAAAAACATCGATATAATCGTTCATAAACATCGATATTTTAACATGTTTTAAAAAAGGGTTTTTATGTTTTAACATCGATGTTGAAGATGTTAACATCGATATTGAAGATGTCATCGATGAAATATCGTTCTTAAAGAACGATGTTTTTTCTGCGCTGTCTGTGCATTGGTTTGTATACGTCGTATTGGTTGTTAAAATTATTATTTTTAAACTCTTATGAGGTCCAATTAACTTTTTTATTACAACTAATTAAAAATAATACTATCAATCAATTCTAATCATAATTCTTTAATTTATATCCATATTACATCGATGTATAAATATGTATACATCGACCGACCGACGTGACTACTAATTGGTGATGGACGACCTCGTGAGCATTTCATGTAATAAAATCCTAAGTACCATCACTACCGAATTGACTTGACCGACGGAGACGCGCGCGCGTCGGTTGAATATTAACATGGCAGCGGCCGGCAGTAGTTGGAAGCGAAATATCTATATTAAATTATAACTACAACAGTATAGCACTGTTGAAATCACTTTTTCGAACGCATGTATAGGATTGTGTACTGTAGCGGCGCTAGGGTTTGTATGATCGAAGACACAGTTGCTCAAAAAATGATATTGACCGAGAATCTAGGTAAGTATGGTACGGTATATCATTTATTAATATATCGTCGAAAATAATCTCGACGATATTAATGATATTTTTTTTAATATCGATATTTAATAATTATATAGCTGTTTCATCTTTATCGATTGCCAAAACGTCTGGAAAGATTTTTCTTTCGCATGTGGGGGTATTTCCTCACATTGATGACATTGCGCCGGCTTGCAGCGAAGAAGAAGTTAAAAGTACGTACTAGAAAATTTCGCCGCTCCCACTAGCGACTCGGTAGCATAATTGGTCAGTGCATTGGGCCAGAATCCCAAGGGTGCGGGTTCGAATCCCGTCTGAGGTGCTACGGGTGAGTCGATTTTTTTCTAGTATTTTTTCTAATATTATTTATCTTAATATAAAAATAGCATTGTGAATGCGAAAAATCTAAATTTAATAATCGATATTAATCATTAAATTGTACAAGCCTACAGCTGTCAACAGTGTCAACTTGATATTGACATGACAGTGTCACAACGTCACGTCAGTAATATAGTTGATTAAGGAAGCAAGCGCGAATAAACTTGAATTTTGGTGTAATAAAAATGACCGAAGACATACAAAAATGTTGTAGAATATGCTTAGATACTGAAACAGAGCGTGTGTCTATACTTGGAGACCCTACTATTCATTTACATTTGAAATCTTGTGTTGCTTTAACGATATCGCCCAATGACGATCTTCCTAAAAGCATTTGTACAGCTTGCGTTGCACAGTTATCACAATTTTATAATTTCCAACTCAATGCTCGTTGCTCGCAAGACTGGTTGGAGTCATCAGTTGAAGAAATGGCCCGGAAGTCAACGGAAACAAAAACGCCTATTCAACCCTTGCCGGACTCAGAATACAACTCAGATTCTTTATTAGAGTTTTTGAATAACACAGCAAACATCGAAGAATATTTAAACAACTTAGGTAAAGAGGATATTCCTTCTATAGTTCATTTGTTAGATAGAAATGAGAAGTTATCTACACATGTCAAACCTATAAAAACTCTTACACCTAAGAAAAAAGATACTAATGTTAAGATAAATATAAATGGTGACATGAAAATGGAAATCGATGTGTTAGATTCTGATACTGAAGTTGTCAGAAAAATACTTATGAAAGAAACAGAACCTAAATCAAAAAGTCATTCAAAGGACATAGAAAAGACGGAATTAACATGTTTTGCTTGTAAAGCGAAGTTTAATAACATGCATAAACTCTCACAGCATATGAGTGTATGTGATGCAGCATTACGCACTTGTGTTCATTGCAAGATGATGTTAGATTCCAAGCAACAAATGCAGCAGCACTTTTTAAGTCATAATTTTTCATCTACCTTGCCTTGCAACTGTGGCAAACAGTTCCAGAGCAAAGTGGAATTAATTCAACATCATAAAACCTGCCTTGTAGATTATGGAGCTGTAATGGGTTGCTCCTACCGCTGTAAAGAATGTGGGAAAGTATTTAAAGAAAGGTTTTTATTGTACCATCATGCTAAAGAACATGTCCACAAATCTGAAGAACGAATCTGTGACATTTGTGGCCACAGTTTCATAGGTGAAGATGCTCTAATACAACATAAAAAAGACGAACATAAGGCAGAAAATTTAATGTACAGGTAAAAGAAGGGTTTTTGACTGGTTTGAATCGTGGTCTCACCTATTTTGTCCCACTGTTACTCGTGGTCTCACTAATCTTATACACCAGGGTTCTTAGTCCCACTGCTTAGTGGGATTGCCAGTCATTTCACAAAAGCTCCCATTTATTCTCAGTGGTGACAAAGCCAGTGGTCACTACTGGGAATAAAGGAAGCTTTCTTGAGATACACAAGTTTGATATTCTATTGTTTTTGTTATATAAATATTTTGTTTCAGGTGTAAAATATGCCATTTCACTTCTGATGATCGTAAAGAGATGATCCTACATGTCCGAAGTCATACTTTTAAACAGGAGCCTAGTACCCACCTCTGTGATTTGTGTGGGAGCAGCTTTTCCACCAACTCTTCTCTGTTACGACATATAGAAAAACATGATAAAATGAAGAACTTGCAGTGTCATGTCTGTCAGAAATATTTTGCAGAAAGAAAGTTATTGAATGAACATAAGTTGGAACATACTAAAATGATCATGTGCGAGCGATGTGGACAGACAGTGAACAGCTATCAAATAGATGTTCATGTTTGTATTTGATGTAGGATTTGATCATCCAATTTACTGACATACACTCAACATCACAAAAAACACACCACTTCAAAAAGAAGCCTTCACAAAATGTTCGAAAAAAGCCATTCGTTAATTTGGCTGAAATTTTGAGTAAATATACCCTGTTACAGGTTGATCGAATCTTTAAAGTTGCAAAGTGAAATAATTATTCCTTTTTTAATAGAGCTGTTGACATGTGTTTAATGTCTCAATAGCAAAGAATTACCCCTTTTATGGTGGCGCAAGCAATAACGCGTTAAGCGTTTAATAATGGTAACTGTTATGTTTATAGAAATTGATTGAAAGCTCATTAAAAGTACTTTCAATAGATATCAACATTAATTTAATAAAACGTGAGCTAGCAGTAGCAGGTGGCCAAATCTAAACTTATTTTCGAGGAGGTGCGATTTTTCTGACTTTTGAGTGTATTACACATTCATCTATTCAGTAGTTAGTATCTTTTATAATAATGCCTTGAACATTTATCCAGCATGTTGCTTGTTGAACATGTGCCCAATGATCAAATCTAGTTTAAAACAAGGCGACACTTCATTATCTTTAAAAATTATGAAAACTTTGTTAAGACTGAAAATTCATTAAGTATTATAATGGTCAAATAATAATTGTTTTTTTAAAACATCATTTTATTAAATATCACCTAAATTATTACAAACAAATGTATACTATTTCACAATATTTACTTTAATTAACAGAGTACAAACGTTAGTCTCACATTTTTTACGAATTTGGCTTTTCTTCTGTTCCTCTTTGTGTTATTAAGTGCCCAACTAAGCATTATAGTAAAATATTCCTAAAAATTAATATTGAGCAATAAAAAGTTCATAATGCTACAGAATTTACGATTTTTTGTATTGATTGGTTAAAATAAATAACATCATAGCATCTTACTTAACAGAAACAAAACCAGCCTCTATGGCCGAAGTTGAAGAAATCGGAGAAAATAATCCTTATGCTGTACGGCATAAGGTTGTTGAGTGAAATCAGTAGTTTCATGAACGATGGAATACTAATATTCTTCTGATTTTTGCGGACACCTACAAGAAAACGGTAATCTTTATCAGTAAGAACACACATTTACATTTTATGAAATCTGAATAATAATTTGCTATGTATCTATAAAGCACAAGTCATTTGTCCTAAGTTTGACCGCAAGCGCTGTACCGCGCCTTGGGTTTGGTTGGCTTTCATGTAAAAACCTAGTTACTGTTTGAAAATAAATAACCATTTCTTTTATAAATGAAGAAAACTAATCTTGAAGAATGTTCATACGTTCTTGTTCAGTAACAGTAAAACTGAAGTATAACCCACGTAATCCGGTGAGAGTTGCTTGTCTATCATGTTAGTTCAAAGTAGAAGAAGTTTTATTCCAAGAAACCATCGCAAGCCCGCTGAGTTAATTTGTGTGGCTTGCTTGGAATGCTGCTTAAATTAAATACAAGAACCGATAACCGTATGGTTTAAGTATAAAATAATTAGGAAAATATTTGAGAGTCCCTTTAGCATCTATGAACGAATGTCCAAGTCGCCACCACTTTGCCACCACTGGTGTTGAACGGGAAATTTTAAAAACAAAATTTTCAGTCGCCCCCAGTTGTGGCGAAACTGGAAGTGGCGACTGGGAATAACCGATATTTTCTTGTATTTTATATTAAAAATTATAGGCATACAATTCTGTTGAGAGCACTGGCGCTGAGCGTTACGCTTCACGCTCACACAGTTTATTTTGCAGCTTTTTTTATATTATACCAATTTAAAAAAACGTTGCAAACGGTCGGGATCGAATCGAATCCTCTAGTTGGAGCAGATCACTGTCTTTTGTCAATTTAATCGCATTGTAGGTTTAACATACATCAGAAAGACAACATTACCTTCGATTATAATCCTGGCTGCTTCTTTAGGCGTGATTTCAGAGTACCAGGCGGTGAAGCGGTGTGAGGGAGGCGGGTATAGGCCGGTAGATATGGTAGCCAGGTAGACGGATGTTGTGTAGATATTCTTTGTCCACGTGTCAAGTCTCAGTTCTTCTGTTATCGAGTCCATCAATCCTGGAGACAAGGAATGCACTTTTACTTGTCTATGTCGATGCCGGCTCCACAATCGTGGCTGCGACCACCCGCCTCAAAAAAAGCAAGGTTTTGTTTACATTATTCGTAACACGTGGCTTTCATGATGGAAATGAGGAGCCGGCCTTAGATTAGAAAAGTTTATGAAGAAACATCTAGATACACTTTCGCCTGCCTTAGTAAATATGGTAGAGGAAAAATAATGTAGGTAATGTAATGTAACTGCCAGGGCCCTATTTAATAACGTGACAATTTGTCAATTGTCATGACAATTTGGTTTACATTGCGGAGTAGCTATGAGTAGTTTATTCTATTTTCAAATCGGTTAACGCAATGGATATAAAATTGTCATGACAGGTGACAAATTGTCACGTTTACCCGTCTACCCTACTTTAAACAGCTATAGTTCTTAGCTTACCCCTAAGGCCAAACTTCGCAGCGCAATATGGTATCATGTCAGGACAAGGCATCAATCCTGCGCTTGAGTTGATAGCGATAATGTGCCCGTGCCGCCTTTCAATCATGCTTGGCAGAAATGCTTGTATTATCTGTCAAACGTTCAAGATTATGAGATCTATCTACCAGACTATACCTATCTACTCAAAAAGTTGTACCTAGAGAACAATCAAGGAAGCATTTTATTAACCAGAAATGTGTCAGCAGATTGGCCTCGAGGTGGTCGCGCCCGCATTGTTTACTATCATCACACGTCTTTCAGCTTTAGGCTAAGATGTTACCCAGAAAATACGCGTAGTTTGAGTGACCTCGATGAGCTTGGCGATGGCCTCGGGGCGCAGGTGGTTGAGCGGGGCGTTGCTCACCACCATCGATATGTCCGTCAGCTGCAGCTAAGGCACTAGTGGGGATGTAAGGAGTTCCAATAAGGACATTACCCAGAAATGCGCCAGTAGATTGACCTCGACGAGTCTGGCAACAGCTTCCGGCCGCAGATGGTTGAGTGGAGCGCAGGTGAGCGCACCGGCGTTGCTCACCACCATCGACACGTCTGTCAGCTGTCGCCGCATGCGCGTCGCTAGGGCCGCCACTTGCTCCCGGGCTGTTATGTCCACAGTGAAGCCGAAGCACTGCAAAGTTCCACATTGGATGTGTAATTCAGAATTAATCACCTATTATTAAACAGATGACACTTGTGGATATCAAGTTCGTCCGTCTGCGCAGAAGCGAGTTCTCAAATGTTTGAAGGTATCTTGTTTAGTAGTTAGCCTGTGGTAGGGAAAGTAACAAAAAATAATAAACATTATACTAACTTGTGAATGGTACCTACTTATGGGACGTTCATTAATTAGTCGAAAAATCGCCATACTCACCTAACGTAATTAATCGACGCCCTCGTAAGAGATTTAGAAGTTCTTTCTTAATAAGTTCTCTACGAGAATTTTGCCCTAGGTAGTCCGAGATGATATGATGGTTGAGCTTATGTTTCACTGTCCCATAAAGACAATGTGAAATAGTAAATTTACACATACATCGCCGTCTTTGCTGCGAATCTCGTCGATGACAGCGTTGTTCCGGTGCGCATCGTTATCCCAGCATATGACGGTTGCCCCAAGATCTGCGAATTGCAAAGCCAGCTCCCGGCCGAGCCCATTGCCTGCTCCTGTGATCTGGAGACAGTACAATAATCAACACAAAGATGATGAAGTCGAGGTTGTTAGGTGCGCTAGTTGCCTTCCAATCCAATACTCACATGAAGTGTTAAAGGATTAATATTGAGGCTCTTTTTGAAGTAAATTAGAGGAAATGTAAAAAAATTAACTAAAATCAATATTTTAATTGATTAAATAAAAGTTAGAGGACTGCAGACGGCTAGCAAACTAAACAAATTATAAATAATACTAAATAATAAACTAGAAAATATTCGACTACAAATACAATACAAATCATATTCTCGGATGGGAATCGATGAAATAACACTGGCTTGCAGCGTAAGAGTACCTAGAGATATACTAGGAGAAATTCGACGATGCCACTAGTGACTCGGTAGCTCAGTGGTAAGAGCATTGGACTGGACTTCTAAAGGTCGCGGGTTCGATTCCCGTCCGAGAATATGATCTGGTGTTGGTCTCGATTTTTTACTATTACTACTAAATAATATACTAGAAAAAACATGGTCTGGTGCGAGTCGTATTTTTTCTAGTAAGTATATTATTTAGTATTATATAAAATAGCATTGTAAATGCTAAAATCTCAAAATTTAAAAAAAAAAATAGTATTGTATAAAAACAGCATTGTGAATGCTAAAATCGCAAATTTAAAAATTATAAATAAGTAGGTACGCGAACACCGTGACTCCGCGAAACCTGTAAATTAAAATCTAGTTTTATTTTGCTGATCTACCACAGTTAAACACATGGCAGGTACCTAAGTAGATAATGAACATCGATTCGTTACTTCGCTAGATTTATTGAGCTCTTACTTTTTAGGGTTCCGTAGTAAAGCCAACAAGGAGCCCAAGTAGGTAAAACGGACTTATTCCGTTTATCCACACTGAAACAGCCATGCACCCTAAGGTGGATACCTACTCGGAAAACGCGTGTCCATCTATCCACCACACGCTGGATGGAGCCGTAAAACGGAGTAAATACAAGTTTATAGCCATATTGAAATTGAAATTGAAATTGAAATTGAAAAATTCTTTATTCAAATAAGCTCACATAACAAGCATTTTTAAATCGTCAATTCTTTTATCCTACCACCCATTATGACGTCTTTTAGCTGACAAGAAAAATGGGCGCAAAAAACTTATCAGCTTTATTCGATAAGGTATGGTATGAGGTTACTACGGAACCCCTTGCTGATCGGTGAAACCCTGAGTTCGCAAATTATTTTGTATCTTTTCAACTAACAGTCTAAGCTAAGGTTTGTTAAGTAGGTAGGTATTTATATACCAGCACAGTTTCTCCATGTAGGCTCTTCATTGCTGGCGGTATTAACACCCTAACTACAGCCATAACACAAGTAGAACACAACTTCACAACCAAAACCACAGTGTCTAGAGTCCAAAGAGGCACACTGGAGAACCCTCCACTTCCCCACCATGGCAAAATCCACACCTCCTGCAATGCCCTGAATTTTCTCGCCGCACCACCAATGGATCTCACCACTATATTTCTCCTATACATAAGTAAAGTAAATCTTAAAAAAGCTGTAACCTACGTAAACCACATTAATTCTGACAATGACAACCTCTTTGGCAGCGTAAGTTTGACCGCAATTAGACCGTTAATTGAATTTCGAATTTAATTTATCATCTTCATAAAGGTTCGATTAAGGAGGCGTGCTGAGGTCTCTATGTCAATAAAAAAACAGTACAAAAACGTGTTTTGGTATAAGTAAACGTGGACTGACACAAACTTCCTGCTGTACTTACATGACACACGTGTCATTGTGTAATTTGTCACGACAAATGACACAATACAAGCAGATAAATCCAAGACAGACAGGAACTGCATCAAGAGATTTTAAACCAAAAGAAAATATTTTAATAAAATGGCAAAACCTCTTCAAAAGGAGAGGGAAAACCGCTCAGCGGAGAAGAAGGACTTGACATTTCACCCATACACTATAACGCCGGAGAGCGCTCATACATCCATTTTACTTTTGGAGTCGAAAGAACCTGAAATATTATGCCAGGTGCGCTTTTGATGGTCATATACCTATCTCTTAGCTAAGAACAGCAGATATTTAGACAGAATACATTATATTTATCGACTTGCAAGTTAGTTTACTCTATGTAGACAAAATGCCGTAGAAAAATCCATTTAGTTCTAGAGATAAAACCCGTGATTTTACCTCTACTTGCATTGCTTAGTCAGGGAATAATAAGCGTGAATATTTAACAGCAAATGTTTTATTCATCAGACATTGCGAGCAATAACGAAGTTCTCGGCACAAGACAGGGCTAATCGGGACGTGCTGTTAAACCTAAACGCCATACGCTACATCCTGCCGCACGTAGACCACCCTGAGTTGAATATTAGGAGATTTGGTCTGAAGGCGTTGGCACAGCTCTGCCAGCTGCCCAGAGGACCGGAACAGGTGTTGGTGAACTCGCAGAACTTGAGAAGAATTGCGCAGATGCTTGTCAAGGTGAGGAAACTTCTTTACAAATATAACATATTGGACCTGTGATTTTGGTCAAATACCGATACCTAACCAAATTACGTTATAAAGAGACTTTGATTTTTTTTTCAATTTCAGATGGAAGACGTATTTGTTCTAGAGTTTGCATCTTTAGTTCTAGCAGAACTCACACGAGAGCCTCTTGGCTGTGAGCAATTGGTATCTGCTAACATTCTGAGCACTCTTTTCTCAAGAATGAAAAACAGTTTAGATCCTGACGTCCAGAAAAATTGCTTGCAGGTGATAAAAATGTTACCTGGTAGGTAGGTAGTTAGTTAAGCTTTCAAACCCCGTAAAATTCTCTTATGTAATTTAACCAAGTCCCTATTACAAAATTCCTCCCTTATTAGTGTATTTTCAGTAAGCGAAACTAATTTCATGATTTTTTATTTTCAAGACACTTAGCAACCTCCTGGATGATCCAGTCTGCGCCTCAGAAGTGACGAAAAACCAGCAGTTTAGTTGGCCATCCCTCCTGGCCCTGATGCAGAGCAAGTACCTGGCCATCCAGCACGCAGCGTTGAGAACTGTTGACCAGTTGATCTGCAGATATAAGGATGAAGTCGTGCAGAAGACGTTCCGAGCTTCTACTGGAGTGCTGGACCTTTGCGATATTCTGGAGGTTTCTTCCTATTTTCATAGATAATACCCACTTAAACGCATTCTCCACATACTAGCGACCTGCCCTCGCTTCGCTTCGATTCCTTCCTTTTTGGCCAAATGTGACCTTCTAATAACACCCAAAAAGAAAACAAATACCGTACAG
The DNA here is from genome assembly GCA_963556745.1 of Catoptria pinella. NCBI lineage: Eukaryota > Metazoa > Arthropoda > Insecta > Lepidoptera > Crambidae > Catoptria > Catoptria pinella. The sequence continues at coordinate 13,560,425 of OY750761.1, forward strand.
TCGTCACCGCCATTCGCTCCAAAATTCTGTTTCCGTCCCGTTCAAGTCCCGTCCCATTATTGATGTAAGAAAAGCACTTGAATTTATTTTCGCGTGCGTTAATTTTTGCACACACACCATATCATTTAAATGGTGTGGTGTATGCGGTTAAAATAATGTGCATGAAATGCTTAAGGTAACTAACGGATTTAAGTTAGTACGGATTAATTTTAATACTGTATCCTTCAAACGTGATAATTTTTTTTTGAAGATATAATGGATATAGTTATTCTTAAAAGAAAAATATTTGCCGTCGCGGATTTTTTTCTAGATCTATAAAAAGAGGAACAATTTATTTTATTATAGCTCAAAAGCTTTATGCAGCGTTTTCAATGCAAGCTCCCAGTCGGCTTAATTTTTGCCGACATCATCAACAATTATAGCCATATTTCTACCAATTTATATAAATCCTCAACTTATTGTACACCTAAACCTTCCTCAAGAATTACTCTATCCATTGGTGAAAACCGTATTGAAAATCCGTTCAATAGTTTTTGAGTTTATCGCGAACAGACAGTTTTATAATATGTAGTGATGATAAGGAAAGCATGTACCCCATAGCTTGATGAAGGTTATGATGCTCTCATCAACATTGGATATTGTCAATTTATTAATAAAATAAATTTAATATTATCATAATATTCTGCTTTCCACAGTCGTACGAGTTCCGTGACGTTCACACTCAAGTCCTAGGAGTGTTGAGAAATTATGTAGAAACTGAGGACAATGCGCATCATCTATATCAATCTGGATGTATCCTGCGGCTTCTGGCGTACTTGGAAATGGCGTTGCCGACAATGAAGCCGCATTGCCTCGCTGTGCTCACTAAGATGTCCTTCACGGCCAATGGAAGGGATGTTAGTATGGCCATGGCCGCTGTCGTATATGCATGGTTTTACCACAGTCTTATAACCTATTTAAGGTTTTTACGCTGTGGTTTTACTATATTATGTGATTTTGAAGACAGAATATAAAACAATGCAAAACATTAAATCTATACGACCTGCACAACTGACGGCCTATTTCAATAATCTATCTTCAGTAAGAGATCTGTTACTTTACTAGGCAACTGTTGTTATTTCCCGTCATTTAACAAAAATACCCTGGACGCCAAACGCACAAATGTATCTATTCTAACACAATTAAATGTCAAGACTCGGCTGTCCACTATCTGCTTACATCGCGTACTCTCATACTTTGGCCACATAATGCGAAGAGGAGATGAAAGTCTCGAAAAGCTGGTAGTGGTTGGTAGTATAGAAGGCAAGAGAGCCCGAGGTCGTTCGCCAACCATATGGTCTGACCAAGTAAGAGTAGCAACCTCCTCAGGCAAATTCCATCAAGCAGTGAGAGCAACTATGGACCGAGACCGATGGAGGCAAATCGTAAAAGCAGCCGGTGATTACATGTACATCTACGTACATCATCTATGTACATCTACGATGTACAAAGGTATCCCAGTAAGATACCTAATACCTATCTGTGTATTTCCAGTTTCCAATGAGGTTTTCCTTAAGGCAATCATCCTCCAACGTTCCTATTTCCCTAGGCGCTGTTCCAGACAGGAACGGACCTTGTGTTCTGCCACCAGTTACTCAGCTCTAACGTGGAATTGCTAGCTGACGCAGCCATGGGTGTGGCAAATATGACCAAGCTTCTGCCATCCGCCGTCAGGATGTCCGACACTAACATCATAGAGGCTTTATGTGGTGAGTTTGAAACTCTTCATAAGGAAAATCTCATCTCTTCATCATCATCATTAATACTTGTACTATTTTTCACGAGGTTGAAAGCACCAATATGCTTATTTATTTACTTTGCCACCAGATTTACTTTAGTAGGCTCAAGTAAAAAAATACACTTTGCAACGTCATGACGTCAACTAGCAAAATGTACACTGAGACTAGAAATCGCACGCTTGAAATTGTGTGGTCTAATTGATGCTTTAGTAGCGACGTAGCGTGCAAGCAATTTCAATCTTAGGAGTGGTTATACACTGTAGGTCTCGTCTTAATATTGTGCTTCTCACCAGCTATCCTGGGCGACGACGCTGCCGTGTGGTTCTACATCCGCATGAACTCTTTGCGGGCGCTGGCCGAGCTGTGCCGCATCATACCGAAGGCTGCCTTCAGTCTCGTCGAGCCGAAGACCTTTGCCTCGCTCCGGGCTATCAACAAGAAATGTGAGTTGTGATAGCATAAACATAAAACATAAATACCATAAACATAAATCATAAATAGCATAAACATAAAACGTAATAGCAATAAACATAAAATACACAATAATGCGTTCCTAATTGAGGAAATACCTAGTTGTCAAGAGTTTAGAAAAAATCTGAGGGTACTTACCTACATAATTATGATTATGCGTAAATCTTTCAAAAAAGTCAGCCGAAATTGACGAAATAAATTCAAGCAATACTATACTTTTAGTTAAGGACACCCCGATTGAAGCGCAGCGCTTGGCTGTACAATGTTACATCAACCTGCTGAGCTACCACGTCAGTACAAAAGCTATGCTCAACGCCGAGTTCATGCAGGAACTGCTCAATATCCTACAGGTAAAAAAATAAAGACTTTAATAAACAAAGCGAACTACGTATCTAAACACTTTTGAATTCTTGTGAAAGTCACTTTATTTATGACAATGATTAATCTGAACTATACGCATACCTACCAGTGGAGAGAATAGTAATTGCACTCTAGGGGGGAGAGTCAACTACAAATTAGTAGGACGGATCTAGGTTCCAACTTATAGCTGGTGAAATTGAAAATACCACTTTTTAACTACCTAAGCTACTTTAAGAAAACATTACAAGAGAATTTAATTAAGTAAAATAATTATTTGCTGACAGCGCATCGATATAGCACTAAAGATCATGGTATGTACGGTGCTTAGCGGGCTTATGGCGGAGGACATGGCTAAGGAGCTGTTCACGACTCGGCAAGGAGAAGCGGTGCGTTTCAGTACACTTTACTTAGCTGTTAAAATTTAGTGTTTGCTCTGATCGACATGGCCATAGCATTATGATCTCTTTGCTCTGGTATTAAGGTGGTGTCGAACAACCTCCACATAGAACATATTGGTCTGCGCACCGCACTGTGTACTTTGATCACGTGCAGCGTTACTGATGAAGGAGCAGATGTTTATTTGGAGTTGGGCACCATACATTAGTAAGTTCGTATCATATCGAGATGTTAGCGTACGACTGCCTTAATAGTAACTTTTAATACTTTCCAAGAAAAATCTCATCAAAATCGGTCCATAGGTTTGGGAGCTACGATGCTAACAGAATGTCATAAGTTAACACTATAGTAGAGTAATATAGAGGTATTTATAACTAGCCTCTGCCCGCGACTTCGTCCGCGTGGACAGTAAAAAAATCCCCAGCAGGTATCCCTTTTGCCCGCGACTTACAATAAGGCGACCAGTTTAAATGATCTCCTTCGTGTATGAGAGCTAGTACTACGGAGACTTCAAGCTATTTCCCTGGTTCTACCCATCCTAATTAAATGAAACATAGCTTAGATTTTAAGTTGGACCCCCAGCTATCAAAAAGTGAAAATCACATTAGAATCCGTTCAGCAGTTTTTGCGTGAATCGCGTACAAACATTTAGAATTTACATTTTTATTATATTTATAGGTGAGACTCAAATTTATTTATCTTTTTCACTTAATACCAGAACACTATAATATCTATGGTAAGAGTCTTCTGGTAGAGACCTCCTAAGAAGGTAGCTATATCTTTCACTAGCATGGACTAAAAATATTTAAAAAATTCTTGGGTTAGGTACATTTACTTTGGGTAAGTTCACGGCAAAAGATGCCTTATATCATTGCAGCATGGTTGGAAACAAAATGGCGAGATATGTGGTGGGAGCGTGGGAACCGGCTTTAGAGGCGATATTTAGTCATCATCCTTCTGCCAAGCTGGCATACACTGGACGCTTGGACATCAACGACTTCACAAAGGTTGTTATTTATTGTTGGTCGGTACTTTTGTTAAGGGACCCGCTTCACAAAACGGGTTATAACATATTATCTTCCTATTTCTTAAGTTAAAAAATGAAACTGAAGTTCTATGAAATTATTTGTTAAATGAGCTATCCTTCGGACGGACGTTATGCAGAGGCTCTGAAACTGACCCTTAAGCGAATTCATCGAATAACCACTATCGAATTCCACTTTAAAATACAGGACGATATGAATTATATACACGTTTAAGTTATTACCTTAGCTAAGTCGTGGCTTAATAATCACCATCGTGAAATGCACACATTTTTTTTAACAGGCGTACCAACCATACCAACTGTTCACAGGAAGGGTTCTACGTTCAGAAGCGGCTGGGTAGTTCTTTTCCAACGCTCCCGGAGGCGATGGATCAGAAACTACCGTACAAAGAGCCAGTGTACGTGTGCATATTCCACCAGTCGCCCTTCGATCCTGCATCTAACATGGACATCAGGGCACCGTGTAAGTTGCTTTACACTGACAAAATTAGATAGAGTCGACAAAGACCCTATTTCAAGTAGGGTACTGTATTCTCTTAATTCTTCAACGCCCGACGAACGGCCGAATGCCGGACAACAATAGAATATCTATTGTGTCTCATTTTCCGGGCCTTAAAGGGTTAAGGTTAAACTGGGCAACTAGCCCAGTTTAACCATAGCTTGCTTTTGTTTCCTTTTTGATGCCTTATCCGGTTCGAAGGACCAACATTTATTAAAAAATATTATCAAATACCTGTGATATCAACTGTCAAATATGTAGGAGACGTTAAGCAAGAAACAATATCCAAATCATTAGGTACGCATATAAATTTTAATACAACAATTTGATGAAATCGGATGGGGCTTTTAGAATTAAAAAAAGAAGTTGTCCTCCAGCCCCACCCGACTTCAATAGACGTGTTTTATTAAAATTGATATGCGTACATATCTAATGATAATATTATTTCTTGATTTTTAGAGATATTTAAATTTGAAGCTGTTTTTGTTTGTTCAAAACTGACTGTTTAAAAAAAATGCTTTTTTATTTAAACATTCTCAGTAGAAATTCCGTTCCGTTTTATTTTAAACAGACCGGGGATCAGAATCTAAGTTGCATATGAGCTCGTCTGCCCGCCTGCGAGCTGCGCCTATGCCTGATGACCATAATCTTCGAAGCTACCTGACAAGGCTCAAGATCTGGTTCGGCGACCCGTTAGCATTACTTTTTGTATGATGTTAAGCATATGCTAAGTCATCATAGCTGTTCATCCCAACGAAATAGACTAACGGCCTGGCCATGCAACAGAACAGCGACTGGCGCGGCGAGCAAATTCATAAGTGAGTTAGTATACTCACGTCACATGGCGTGTCATGCAACTCAACCGCTGTCTTTTCGGTTGGCTTGGTTGTAAAAATATTATTGAATTTTAATCATTATATAAAAATTCTTCTCTGCCCATAGCCTGATCACCGAAACGCGATATGTATAACATATACTTAACGATTTATCACTTTTAACTGTCAAGAGACAATGTGGTGGCCAGATAATTAAGGACACCAGTCGATTATTTCATGCAAATGAGCTAACTTCGAAGTCTTGGTTCTCCGCCAAGGATTGACCTAGCTGTGATCTGATAGTGATAGATCCAGGGAGTGAATAGAGGAGATTCTAATCGCTTTACACACCCAATAATCTGATCAACATTTTAAGAGATATTTCGTATCGTGTTTCTGTAGCCATGCTAGGGTGGCAGTAGATAAGACTAAAATATCTGGGCAAAATTTCAAAAGTCGGGATTTTGAGACTTTTTGTTATAAAAATTAAAACAATCTCTAAAAACACTTTTTGGCAAATTATGAGATCTTATCTTACTTATTCTACTATACACTTTAATTATTGTTTTATTAAGTAATTTAAGTTTTTTTGTTTTGTTGTTATTTGTAGGGACATTTTGTATTTTTTCGGGACTCTGGACATCGTACGAAATGTCGGGACAATCCCGACGAATTCCGGCCATCTGGCAACCCTAGGTGGCAGGCATTAAAAATACTTTTTTTTATCTTTTCAAAATATATTTCAGAGCGAAGTCTCTACATTATTTGGAGATTGAAGACGCCCACTACGAGGTCAGGTAAATTGAAACTAACTAGCAAGGTTCAATAGGTTTAAAAAAATCGTACCCTTTTTGGCTTTTTTTAAATCTTCCCATATAGATAAAACCACTGTCGCCGACTGGTCCCCTGTATTGAAAAACTTATATGGGTATTACCCATACGAACAAAAAAAGCCAGAAACCAGAGTAATCGGTGTAGGTACATACAAAAAACAAAAAAATCGGAATTTTTGAAATCGGTAAAAAAAATGAATTAGGGACTTACAATTGATGGTTTTATCATTATTTCGTACAAAGCCACGGTGCATTGCTCAGGCGATGGCATCACAAACAAGAAACAACGTATGTGGTGCGACCACTGCCAATTTATGAGTTTGTTTAAACAAATCACCATTGCATTGCAGTCGCCGTAGCTAGTGAGTGCTTCCGGTTACCTACTTACCTGCAGGGCTTATTTTGCTAGAGTTTGAATGAAACATTTTTAAATGAAAAATTTAGTGTTTTGGATCTAAAACACTTTTAAAAAGTGACATTAAAATATGAAACACCTGAATTACATAAACAACTCCGTGTAGATATCGCGAGAAGTGTGAAGAAGTGTCATCGTGCCTGAAGCAACGAGCCTCGCTGCTGGCTGAGTTCGTGGCCGAGCAGATGTGCGGGTTGACCCAGGAGAGAGACTGCTCAGTACCTAGCGTGGACTTGCATCTGGGCGACCTAATGGTGACGTATAGCATACCACCTTTAGAGGAAAGGGCCTATAGGGGTATATCTGCGCATTCTCGGGGCATTCTCCCTGTTTGACTATTTCGCGAATATTGATCTCGATGATGATTGTCTATGATCGATCTTTGCGACTGATGACTTTTTCAAACAACCATTATTATCAGATTCATAAATCAACGGTACCTAACCCATAGAAGACTTGGTCCAGAAGATGCGAATTTCACTGAAAAATATTGCAATATTGCACTTTTTACTGATAAGGCTCACCATTCCCATTCAATTAAGGGTATAATGAGACCCAAGACAAAATGTATTAAAATTAAATTTTAACTGTCTCAATAAGGGTCCACAAATAATTTGTCTCTGTCCTCAGAGCGACCTGGGTTCCCCGGCGATCGGCATCGGCTGGGTGCGGTGCGGGGGCATGCTGGAGCGCAGCATCCTGTACAAAGTGCTGGCAGATCGCTTGGGGCTGCCCTGCGCGCTGTACCGCGCTGGAAGCAGGGCGTGGTGCGAGGTGGCCGTGCCTGAGTTACAGCCGGTTCGTATGTCCTCAATTTCATTGCATTTTGTCATAGCTTCTTCTTCTTCTTCCTTTTGACACTAGAGATCTTACTAAAGCCTCTTCCACGCTCTTCGTCATGAGCATCCGGTCATTGTCAAAAGCTATCTTGACAAGTAAAGATAAACTATAGATTGCACATTCTCTATTTTAGTAGCTCAATTCTTTGCACGGTTTTATGCTTGTAAAGTTTGTTATACTTATATCATGACATGGTTTGATAATTTTATCTGACAATTCTCCAGGACGACGACCTAGAACAAGAGGAGAAGTACCCAGCAGGTCTACTGCGAGCGAACTACGTGGTGGACCTGATATATTATCCTGGCGCACTGTACGCCAAAAACAGCCACGAGGCAACACGCGTATGCGGGCCCGCCTGCGCGCCGCCTTATACCGCGCGAGAAATGCCCGAAGTGTGCAAATGCGAGTAGAAATCACGAAGTTAAAAAACAAATTTTAGAATGGACTAGACCCTAGGAAAGAAGTTCGATGGCCTGGTAGCCGGCTAGCGCGTCTGTCCTGCTATTGCGGCCATCCGTGCTTCGAAAAGCACGCCATTTGGTCCGACTTCGTGCAGTCGTTATTAACGACCAATTCGCATTAGGCCCACCCACTAAGAAAGATAAATATATGACACCCGTCCTTAAAATTAGTTCCATTATTGATTTAAGAACTTTGGACCTACTCCAATCAATTTAAATTTTACACAACGTGGTTGGTAATTAGATTTAGCAGTTTTGAAATTAATATTTTTTGAAATAAAATCACAGTTTTAGATTGTCTTTTTATTACAAGGCACGAGTAGGCATAACCAGGGCCAGGTAGTTGAGCTGGATGGTCGAGATGAAGTGTTTAGGGTGGTTCAGGTTTAGATACCGCAGCTGTCCCGCTTAACTTCCTCGAAGTGAATGCCTAGGATTAGGATACGCGAGCGGGTCGGGTTTTTGCCATAGATCAAATATTATTGAAATTGTATACCTAACGACCTCCTTGGTCGAATAGATCTTATACTGGTTTTCAAGGTGTCGCCATCTCTGAGGTCCCGGGTTCGATCCCCGACTGGCTTAAACTCGGTGTACAGTATATGTGACGTTTTCCAATATTTATTATTTATTAGCCTGGAAAAATTCAACTAGCTCTTATGGAAATTGTGTGAATTAGTCTTATAGGGACAATAACACAACCACACAATTTCAAGCCCTGGGAGTAAAAATGTTCCTTGATTTCAAGCGTAAGTCTTCTTACTGGCACACGCCGTGCGTGTCAGTGCCGGACTGCCCTTATGACACTAACTAGTATCGGTAAAATAACGCATTCATTACAACGAGATAGATCATTACGTGATCCTACCTTAGAATATGTAAAAACAAGGTGCAGATATTACATACATTAAAAAAATATAGACAAAGCCAAAAGGCAACATATTTATGACTAAGATTTCTTTTGAGAACTTAATTTTTACTATATAACATTACAATCAATGATGGTGTAATGATTTTGTCCGCAGTTACATTGCTGCTTTAGTAAGAACCAATGTGACAACTATCTTACTTAAAGCAGCAATGAAACTGCAGTTCCAATCGATTTCAATCGAGAATTGTTAGCAACAGTTACGTAATCAGCCCCCGATTCTATCCCCGCTGCCAAAACACTATGCGAAGCAGTAGTAGGTAAGCTTGATTCTCATGAGACTATAAATTTACTTACATGGAATCAATTTAAAAATAAACGATTTATTACATGGTCACTCTTAGCAGAGCCGCACAGAAGGAGCCAAAGAGCCGCATGCAATTCGATTTCAAAAAAGCTTTGCGCGGGTGTTCGGATATTTTTGGTGCCGTTTATGATACCCTCCAAGACGTGATTGCTTATGGGCTAATTAAAGATCTTTGCAAACAAAGAGAATATAAATCACTGCACTACCACAGAGGAAATAATTTTACTGCTGTTTGCCATCGTCATTGTTTGCGAAGGTCCATAGTCCATAGATGGTCCATAGAGGAAAGTAAATGCCTAAGATCTTTGCCATGTCTTTGCTATATCTACATAATTTGTGGGTCTTTGATTATTTATTAAGAATCAGAGGCTTTTTTTTGAATGTATATACAGGTGTTTCTTTTAAGGTGTCAAGCCGATGCGAGGTGATAGCTGATTACTATATCGATTGATTGAAATGTATATTCCACGATTTTTTGTAGTTTTGGAGTTATATTTTTTTCAATATTTTTTATTATTGAACGACTGAACGGACTTAAAAAATTATATCTTCTTTATGGGTAAGTTTTTTCGGTATTTTTTTTGCAAAGCTATGCTTATTGATTGTAGTTTTATGAGTAGATAATCTCCTTCCTTACTTTAACACAAGATACAAAAAAAATTGAACGATGGTAAAAAGATTGGGAACAAACAAAAGAGAATAAAATATTCAACTTTAAATATAAATAAATTAAAGATTTTTCCATAGCTTCTGACTAGCTTTAAAACTGTGCGCTAGCCAAAGCTTTCATAATAATACAAAAAAGGATGTAGTTCATGGGGCATTATTTGCTGAAATCGGCCCCTGAAAGTGGTGAATCGGAAATTTTGCAATTTTCATATTTGTTATTATTTTTGCATATTTTTGTCATTCCTAAGATCCATTTAAGTTTTAGTTGACCTCAGCTAATAAAAAAACTGTTTTTTGAATCCCTTAAAATGTTAATTTACTAATAATTTAATTTATGAGTGAGACAAAATAAAACCCAAATTTCTATCATATTGCCTGCATTATTTTTTATTTTTTACAATAAGTGTAAAATGCTGGTCACCAACTAGGGTATTACAGAGATATTAGTTATTAGATATATACAGGACAAAAAAAGTACCGAGAAAAACTTACCCAAAAAAAAGATATATTTTTTAAGGCCGTTCAGTCGTTCAATCATAAAAAATATTGAAAAAAATTATAACTCCAAAACTACAAAAAACCGCGGAACATACATGGGGGTTCAATCTCAATCGATATGGTACTCAGCTATCATCTCGCATCGACTCGACACCTTAAAAGAAACATCCTGTATATTTCATATTTCCTTTCCTTACAAGGAATTAATTTGATTTTTCGAGCCATTTATGATTACTGTCAGACGTGGGGAATTTTCGACCCTCCTTTATTATATTTTTGCGGTTAAAAAGACGGACACAACACAAGCAGCAAGAAAACCCAAGACAGGAACTGCATACTGCATCACGAGATTTTAAACCTCGAGAAAATATATTAAAAAGATGGCAAAACCTCTTCAAAAGGAGACTGACAACCGCTCAGCGGAGAAGAAGGATTTAACATTTCACCCATCTATATATATAAAAGGGAAAATCACTCACTCACTCACTGATCACGAAATCTCAGAAACTACAAGTGCTAGGAGTCTCAAATTTTGCATGGGGACTGCTTTTAGGGCGTAGGTGCTCACTAAGACGGGATTTTGCGAAATTCAATCCCTAAAGGGGTGAAACACGGTGGCAAAGTTTGTATGGGAGAACGCGATTCCTTGGCCCGATTGACTTGAAATTTGGCATAGACATTCTTTCACAAAATTAACTGAACACGTGTTTCGTATTTTTTAAATATTTATCCCCTAACAGGGTTAAAAAGTGATAGAAAGCTACTTTTGGGGTGATTGACTTCGACGTCGGAATTGAAACTTCTTTGTGGATTTGATTGATTAATTAAGAAAAATAAATATCATTTGTCATCTCAACGTAGTATTACATTCTCTTTGGTCATTTCCCCTGAGAGTAGGTAGAATGCATTTGATTGAATAGTACCTATGGCATTATGTTGTCAGTGCTGACATTTTTTCCTTATTGCGTTGTAAAAAGGTGCAAAATTATTCCATCTGATTATCAGATTAATTTTAAAATAATACAATATTCTGTCAAATCGCCTATGCTATAACAATTAATAAAGCACAGGGACGAAGTTTAAGAGCGGCTGGTGTAGATCTGCGCAGTGATTGTTTCTCCCATGGTCAGCTCTAATGTCGCCTGCTCGAGAGTCAGCTCGCCGAATAGCATTTTTATTTTGCAATCGGATAACATGACAAGAAATGTGGTAGGTATACAACATGTTACAAAAATACCCCTAATGCCGAATATGGTATATAGGGACTATCAAACTGAACAACTTTTACTATGGGACCAACTCTGAAATCGCGAAATAAAAATCAGCTGTTTCATACATAAATTAAAATCGAAAATATCAAAATTCCCTATATACCATATTCGGTATTAGGGGTATTTTTGTAACACGTTTTATATTATAGAGAAGTGTTGGATGATCGAGATTGATAATCCTGATAATGCACAACATATTTTTATTTAGAACTAGCTGCACCCGGCATGCGTATTGCAATGTTCTGTTATTTTAGCCAGGGACCTTCTCGGTCGTAAGCAGAACAACTCACTAAAGTTTCATCATAATCGGATCAATGGTTTAGGAGTCCCGTCGTCTGTACACTTAGATCTTTTAAGCTATAGCGGCCCGCCCCGGCTTCGCACGGGTACAATGTAGTTACTAATGTGGTGAGTGTGAAGTTATTAGACTATACTACCGGATATCTATGTATAGTGGTGGCCACATAATTAAGGACACAAGTCGATTTTCGTACAAACGAGGTAATTTTTAAGTCTTGGTTTTCCGCTAGGGATTGCACTAGCTGTGATCTGATGATGACCATCCAGGGAGTGAATGGAGAAGATTCAGATTGCAATACACACCCAACTGATCTGGTCAGCATTCTAAGAGATGTAAGCATCAGAATTTTCAGTAGCAAGATTTTCATACATTTTTATGCGGTCTTTTTAAACATATCCTTACATCTCTTAAAATGCTGGTCAGATCACTTGGGTGTGTATAGAAATCTGGATCTCCTCCATTCACTCCCTGGATGGCCATCAACAGATCACCGCTCGGTCAGTCCCTGGCGGAGAAGCAATGCTTAAAAGTTACTTCGTTTGTATGATAATCGATTGGCGTCCTTAATTTTGTGGCCACCACTATATATAGATATCCTGTAGTATAGTCTAATAACTTCACACTCACCACATTAGTAACTATATTGTACCCGTGCGAAGCCGGGGCGGGCCACTAGTACACTATAACGCCGGAGAGCGCTCATACATCCATTTTACTTTTGGAGTCGAAAGAACCCGAAATATTATGCCAGGTGCGCTTTTGATGGTTATATACATTCATATTAGCTGAGAACAACAGACATTAAACAATTGCATTAGATACCTTATCTATTTTAAAGTTACTTTATGTAGATAGGTAAAAAATGCCGTAGGTACCTAGTAAAAGCGTAAAATTTTACAATTCTCAGTAAAATTCGGTAAGCTAAGTGTCAGATTATTTCTTCCTATTTATCAGTCTGATTATGAAATTCAGACCGAATTCCAGTAGCTGTTAATTAATTTTAGTCTCTACTTTCCTTCATTACTTAGTCTGGGAGAGAACTGAATAATGAGCGTTAATACTTACCGGCAAATCATGTTTTGTTCATTCAGACATTGCGAGCAATAACAAAGTTCTCGGCACAAGACAGGGCTAATCGGAACGTGCTGTTAAACCTAAACGCCATACACTACATTCTGCCGCACGTAAACCACCCTGAGCTGAATATAAGGAGGTTTGGACTGAAGGCGTTGGCAAAGCTCTGCCAGCTGCCCAGAGGACGGAAACAGGTGTTGGTGAACTCGCAGAACTTGAAAAGAATTGCGCAGATGCTTGTTAAGGTGACGAAACTAAATAAAAATTAAGTATCTATTGATCATATAAGTATAGATTTTTACATCAAATAACTTTTTTGCACCACGATCATGGACGAATTAAAACCATGTCACGACATTATTATCAAAACAGGCAAACTGCGATAGCTTTTATTACGTAGGGCATACAGACTGTATCGAGAATTCAAGATCAATTATCATTAATGACTGATATGGCGTCATCTTTACAAGTGTTTAATAGGTTTAAAATGAGACTATTATTATGTAGCATTATTGTGTGCATCATGAAAACGAAGTTACATTGCATAATATTACTCTCTTGGTTTCTTTTCCATATCAGGTGGAAGACGTATTTGTTCTAGAGTATGCATCTTTAGTTCTAGCAGAACTCACACGAGAGCCTCTAGGCTGTGAGCAATTGGTATCTGCTAACATTTTGAGCACTCTTTTCTCAAGAATGAAGAATAGTTTAGATCCAGATGTACAAAGAAATTGCTTGCAGGTGGTCAACATGTTACTTTATTAGAAGTTAGTGTCAAATATTTTCGTAATTAGCGCTTACAAATATCAAGTAAACTCTCCATGTGCAGAATAATAATGAACTAATGTATTCTACTGAAACTGACCGTACTTACCTACCTACTAAAATCTGACAAATGTCTGTGGCACGCCCAACCCCAGAGCAAGTGTATTTTTATTTTTATGGTTATTTATAGAACAATTTCCTATATTCATTAAACTTATATTTAAACTATTTATATTAAACTAATTTATATTGAATTAAACTTTTAAGACACTTAGCAACCTCTTGGACGATCCAGTGTGCGCTTCAGAAGTGACAAAAAACCAGCAGTTCAGTTGGCCATCCCTCCTGGCCCTGATGCAGAGCAAATACCTGGCCATCCAGCACGCAGTGATAAGGACTATTGGCCAGTTGATTCGCAGACATGACGATGAGGTCGTGCAGAAGATGTATAGAGCTTCCTCTGGATTGCTGGAAAATTGCGATATCCTGGAGGTTATTTCTTTTTTTATAGATAATCTCCACCAATCGGAAGCGCTGCAATATTCTGGAGGCAATTTTTATTTAATAGTAGGTACTTAACGGATATCCACTAATCCGCGTTGGGTTTGCGTGGTGGGTCGTGGCTCATGCTCCTTATCCACCCATAAGGAAGGCCAGTGGCTCAGCAGTGGAACATAAAAAATGACACTGATCGTTGAGGAGACCCTTGAGGAATCGAGGCCTATGCCCAGCATCACTACTGGAAGCACTAACACCCACGCTTTTTATGACTGATAATTTGAGACGGTTCTCATGGATTGATGAAGGTTATGTTCTCATCATTAAATTTATAGTCAATTATTAATAATGTCATCATTGCTTTTCACAGTCTTATGAGTTCCGTGACGTCCACTCTCAAGTTCTAGGGGTGTTGAGTGATTTCGTTGAAACTGAGGACAATGCCTATCATTTTTTTCAATCTGGATGTATCGAGCGTCTTCTGTCGTACTTGGAGATGGCATTGCCGACTTTGAAGTTGCATTGCCTCGCTGTGCTCACTAAGATGTCATTCACGGCCAATGGAAGATATGTTAGTATGGCCATTATGTCGTATTTGTCATAAGTATAGCCCATCAACGATGTTCCAAAGGTATCCCAGTAAGATAGGTACCATAAGTTTTGACCTGAGGGTACTACCTAGTTCAGGTATAGTCAATCATAATCTGTTTACTGAATGTTATTGCTAAATGTGCGTTATGTTAATTGTAAGGATTATGGTGAGGATTATATGATGATGATTATTACGTATATCTATGTATATCCGGTTGCCGATTATGTTTTCCCAAAACGTCCTCTCACGTTCCTATTTCCCTAGGCGCTGTTCCAGACAGGTACAGACCTGGTATTCTGCCATATGCTACTCAGCTCCGATATGGAATTGCTGGCGGACGCGGCCATGGGTGTGGCGAATATGACCAAGCTTCTGTCTTCCGCCGTCAGGATGTCCGACACTAACATAATAGAGGCTCTCTGTGGTGAGAAAAAGCTAATTTTCCACAAGTCTTCATAAGTATGCTAATATTAGAAACGCATCTGTTTTCGGGACGGCCTGGGCGAAAACATGGCGTGTGATGTCAATTAAGAGGAATCACCACGGTCGAGAGAATTGAAAAATTCCTATAGAAAGGTGATAAAATTAACGTTTGGTAGTCCCCTGTTCTCGCCTCCAAAACTAGACTGATTTAAATATATTTTCATTAAAATTTAAAGGAGTGAATTGGCTGTGTTTCTATGTTTTCTTTTTTTTCATAAAATAATTATTAAAAGAGATATTAATCTCCAAAAACCTAATAAAAATGCCATTGTTTAGACATCCAGCAATCAAATTTGACGAGATTATATAAAAATACAAAACATAGGAACACAGCCAAATCCTTTCTTAACTTTTTATATAAAAAATATTTAAATTGGCCTAGTTTTGGAGGAGGAAACAGGGGACTACAAAACGTTGATTTTGTCAACTTTCCATAGGAATTTTTCAATTGTCTCGGCCGTGGTGTTTCCGCTTAACACACTGCTGTGCGGTGAGCGTCAGGTCGTTATTTTTCGTGTTAAATAGTTTGCGACTGTATTCATCATCGTCATCTTCAGCTAAATATATTTCTTCATGGCTAAAATGAGGCCCATTATATTGTTAAGCGCGAGTGGAATTAGCGGTATAAATGCAACTCAAGTGAAGAACATTTTACAACAAACGGAATAACGTCTGATCGTCAAATGGCAAGTGTACACTGTATCATCTTAATATAGTTCTACTCACCAGCTATCCTGGGCGACGACGCTGCCGTGTGGTTCTACATCCGCATGAACTCTTTGCGGGCGCTGGCCGAGCTGTGCCGCATCATACCGAAGGCTGCCTTCAGTCTCGTCGTGCCGAAGACATTTGCCTCGCTCCGGGCTATCAATAAGAAATGTGAGTTGGGATAAGATAAACAATATAAATAGCATAAACATAAAATACACAACAATAATGTTCTTAATTCGGAATAATTGTCAAGAGTTTAGCAAAAATCTGAGGGTAGTAAGTAATACTTGCATATTAAATTTTTCAAAAATGTCTACCGAATTTTGTCGAAATAAATTCAAGCAATAAGTAGGTACCATACTTTTAGTTAAGGACACCCCGATTGAAGCTCAGCGCTTGGCTGTGCAATGTTACATCAACCTGCTGAGCTACCACGTCAGTACAAAAGCTATGCTCAACGCAGAGTTCATGCAGGAACTGCTCAATATCCTACAGGTAAAGAAACAAAAGAAATACTGATTGATTACAAAAAATAGAGACCACAAATATACAAAGCATACTATCTAAACACTTATGTATTTTTTAAAGCCATTTTATTTATGATACGTAGTATTTGTTATGGTCTGTGTTTATGAATATAGGTACTTACAGCTGATGAAATTTTAAATTTTATGTCACTTACTTGTTTTTCACTAATACTTTAGGAAAACACGACAAGAGAATTTAATGAAGTAAATTAATTGTTTGCTGACAGCGCATCGATATAGCACTTAAGATCATGGTATGTACGGTGCTTAGCGGGCTTATGGCGGACGACATGGCTAAGGAGCTATTCACGACTCGGCAAGGAGAAGCGGTGCGTTTGAGTACACTTTACTTAGATGTTCAAATTTAGTGTTTGCTCTGATCGACATGGCCATAGCATTATGATCTCTTTGCTCTGGTATTAAGGTGGTGTCGAACAACCTCCACATAGAACATATTGGTCTGCGCACCGCCCTGTGTAATTTGATCACCTGCAGCGTTACTGATGAAGGAGCAGATGTCTATTTGGAGTTGGGCACCATACATTAGTAAGTTTGTATGTCTTCTACTTAAGTTTACTAAGAAAATTAATACTGGAAAGTGAAAAATCAGAATCAAGGTCTGTTTTCGCACGTTTATTATCCCTTTTTTTGTATGCCGAAGAAAATGCATTTACGCATTCCCCCCACCCCGCAGGTGAGCAGGGGTTCGTATGTGGGACTTGCCAAGATGGTTAAATATTTTGAGATTTTTTTACAGTAGTTTCTATAATTAGAAATGCAATAGTTCTATATAGGTATAGTCTGTTTATCCATACTTGTCTTATTTGGTAAATAATCTTCACCTAACTCATTATTGAAAAAATAATTATAAATAAAATACAGCAAATGGTTTTCCACACATAAATTACGACGTAAAATACTAATTATTTAGTGACAATTTGATTTAATAAGAGAACATATTTTTAAATAGCATAGTAATATGACAACTATCAAAAGCTATTAACTAAATAGAACAAGTAAGGATAGACAGACTATAGCCCACTGTTAACGACATCGATAATTCTCGGGAGATACCCGAACAAAGGAGACAGTGATAGTTTTCGATAACGAAATAGTTTACATAGAATCGTACTAGTACTATACAGGTTTTTTCGGTAACAAACTTATATTAATTTTGGATCAGTTCATGCATGACAAAACATGTCTTGTGCACTTGCAGCATGGTCGGAAATAAAATGGCGAGATACGTAGTGGGAGCGTGGCAGCCGGCTCTGGACGCTATTTTCAGCCATCATCCGTCTGCTAAACTGGCTTACACTGGACGCTTGGATATCAACGACTTTACTGAGGTGGTTATTTTCAACTTCATCATTTATTTCTGCTAATTTGTTTAAGGGATAGGGCTAGATATCAAACCTGCACGCGTAGCACCATCTCGGGAAAAGACTCGACTCACAGAACAACGGCAGTCAACGGCTTGTACACGAAATGTCACTTTTGTGAGGTTGAAAGCGAGATACTGTCAGTGCGAGCATGACAAACTCAAAAAACTAGTAGACTCCTATTGTTCTAGTGAGGTTAAGACTAGCAAGATCCTCCTGCAATTTCTTGAGCGAGCAAGTTCTGCAAGCTGCAACACTTTGATAATTTAGCTTGCCACACCTATTTACACAGTGGTAACAGCTTGCGAAAGTTAACTTCTGCAAGCGAGGACGACGACCACTTATCTCTTCAATTAACATTAATTTGACAGTTGAGTTGGAGAAACTTGACTTGCCCCTATTCAACTAGAACAGCAAAGCAAGAAATGAAATCGGTAGGTCTGGGGCCAGCCTGAGTGTCTCGTTATCTTGGAACTACATGATTAACTGTTTACAGGAAGGGTTCTACGTTCAGAGGCAGCTGGGTAGTTCATTCCCAACGCTCCTCCAGGCGATAGATCAGAAACTACCGTACAAAGAGCCGGTGTACGTGTGCATGTTCCACCAGCCGCATCATGATCCTGCATCTAACATGGACATCAGGGCGCCCTGTGAGTTGCTTTACACTGACAAAATTAGATAGAATCCGCAAAGACCTATTTTTCAAGTAGGGTACTGTATTTTTTAAGTTTAAACTGGGCTACTTGATAGCTTGCTTTCATGTAGTTTTCAGGTATATTGATGCCTTATCCGGCTCGAAGGTCCAAAATTTATTCAAAAAAACAAATACCTGAGTTATCATCTGTCAAATATGTGGGAAACGTTAAAATCCGTTATGGACCCTTTCGATATAAATTGAAATATAGCAAACAATGATTTATTTTAAACAGACCGGGGATCAGAATCTAAGTTGCATAAGAGCTCGTCTGCCCGCCTGCGAGCTGCGCCTATGCCTGATGACCATAATCTTCGAAGCTACCTCACAAGGCTCAAGATATGGTTCGGCGACCCGTTAGCATTCTTTTCTGTCATTGTAGCTTCTGTATACTCTAACTAACAATATACCTACCATCGGCTTGGCCACGCAATAGAGCGACCAGCGGCAACTCGCTCATCAAAAAGATAATTCGCTCGCCACACCGCCGTATCTGTTGCGTGGCTTGGTCGTTACAATATAGGTGAATCTTCTATCTTGTATAAACTCATGTCCTTTCTAAATAACTTTTCCAATCAATTTAAATTATATTTCAGAGCGAAGTCTCTACATTATTTGGAGATAGAAGACGCCCACTACGAAGTCAGGTTAAATACATACATAATAACATTTATTATTTAAACAATCTTTTCGTACCTGATAAGGACAGGGATGAAATGAGCACAAGAGGACTGTAATAATAATGATATAATAAATTAAAAATACCTTTTAAAACGAAGACAGCAGCAGTTTAGACTTTCAATGAATGAGAGAAAAAAAGTGTAAGCACAACGAATTTTGATTTAAATTATTAACAAGAAACTTAAAAAGCAGCTCTTTGCTGTGCTAACAGCAAAGAGGTGCGCAACAGTACCTTTTTTCAGCTATTTCTAAGTCCATTCCTACCACTGTCGACGACTGCTTGACACTGTACTGAAAGAAATAAAAGTAATTAGAAAACTATAGTAAAATTGATAAAAATATGCTATAAGACCATGGTCGCACTGCTTAGGCGAGACGACGACGACGACGCGGTAAACAACAAACAACGTTATGTAGTTTTAACCGCCTTTGTGGTCTAGTGGTTCGCCCACCCGTGTAAGACTCAGGCGTCCCGGGTTCGATTCCCAGTAGGGGGTACATTTTGCTCGGTCTGGTTGGAGGTAGGTCTTACTTCAAGTCCGCCTGGCTAGCTACCACCATCTTACCTAAGTCTGACGTCATAACAGCAATTAAAAAATTGTTGTGTTCTGGCAGTTAGAGGTAAGATAGCCAGTTCCTCAGTGGTGAGGATTCCGGGTGTAGTGCGCTTCCACCTTCGGCCTTATCGTCACTTAACATCAGGTGAGATGAAGGCCAAGCACTAACCCGCAGTGGATAAAAAAAATGGTATGGCCACTGATATAAAATTATATGGGTTTGATTTCACGAAATCGCCATCGCAATGCAGTCGCCATAGCAGTGTGGTCGCGGGCTAAGATGCGTTATCTGTGTTGCGTTTTTCTAATACATAAACAACTCCGTGTAGATATCGCGAGAAGTGTGAAGAAGTGTCATCGTGCCTGAAGCAACGAGCCGCGCTGCTGGCCGAGTTCGTGGCCGAGCAGATGTGCGGACTGACTCAGGAGAGGGACTGCTCAATCTCTAGCGTGGACTTGCATCTGGTTCATCTGATGGTGAGGTTTATAGCAATGCACCATCACTAGAAAAGGGCCTGTGTGTGTACCCAAGCCCCGTCTATAATAATTTATCTGCCCATTAAAATCTCGCCGATGATAACTTTGGGAATGATGACTTGTTCACCTGTCGTCATCAGGCAGTTTAACTGTCAATCCATTTTAAGCTTTATCTTAATTGTATCACTTGGAAGACTCGAGGCCTCCGTCGAGAGTCAACAAGCGGCTGAGTAATCCGATGCGGTTTAATTAATTACTTATTGGAGATGTAGGTAGTATGACAGTGAAACTGCTGGCCGACCGCCGACAAGTCAACGGTAGGAGTAATGAATTTCAAACTGGCTGGTCCAATTTCGATGTTAGTGTGTGGGGGAAGCGAGTGGTGGGGCACAGTTATGCGCAAAACGGCTACTTCACAGCCACCATTAATATTGAAACGCATTGTACCTTAGACGCGCAATTTTGGTTACACTCATGCTTTGATATGCGTCTACTCGCGTATGGTTTTGAAGATCGCACGGCGAGGTCCACTTGTAAAATTAGACCAGATACTACGAAAATGTAGCAAAATTAGGGTTCACAAATCATTTGTCTTTGTCCTCAGAGAGACCTGGGTTCCCCAGCGATCGGCATCGGCTGGGTGCGGTGCGGGGGCTTGCTGGAGCGCAGCATCCTGTACAAAGTGCTGGCGGATCGCTTGGGGCTGCCCTGCGCGCTGTACCGCGCTGGAAGCAGGGCCTGGTGCGAGGTGGCCGTGCCCGAGCTACAGCCGGTATGATAATAGTTCATAATGATACTAAAGTTTGGTCGCGAAGCAGGAAGTTTTTCGTACAATGACCCGTCTACACTTGTCTCTGTCGCTCACTCGCTAACACATTGTCGTTGCGCTCGCGTCGTAGCATCTGTGTGAATGCGACAACAATATGTTAGCGAGGGTGTATAGTTCAATTATTTTCACCATTTTTTCTAACATCAGTAAGGTCTGTCATGGATCTGACAAACTTGTTTATTTTATCCGACAATTTTTCAGGACGACGACTTAGAACAAGTGAAGAAGTACCCAGCAGGGCTACTGCGAGCGAACTACGTGGTGGACCTGATATATTATCCTGGCGCACTGTACCCCAAAAATAGCTACGAGGCAACACGCGTATGCGGGCCCGCCTGCGCGCCGCCTTATACCGCGCGAGAAATGCCCGAAGTGTCAAATGCGAGTAGAAATTAAAGTGTCTTAACACAGTCGCTTGCCCGTTTCTCTTGCGCTTTTAACAGAGACATATGCCTCATTGCATTCAATATCATATGCCATTTTCTAAAAAATACGTCAAATATATGGCAGAAAGTGGAAAAGCGCACGATTTGGAGCAATATTGAAAACGTCTAAGTGTGGCAGAAAGTTGAAGGGAAAGTACAAGGTTTGAAAGCAATATTGCTTGCGTCTGCCGCAATTTGAATTGAAAGTTGAGCCACTTGGTGAAGTTAGACCATTACGAAGTTCTATTTCATAAATAGCTTTAAGCGCGGTGTAGACGTTAAAGAGAAGCACGTTTAAGTGTGGCAGAAAGTTGAAAGGGAAAGTACAAGGTTTGAAAGCAATATTGCTTGCGTCTGACGCAATTTGAATTGAAAGCTAAGCCACTCGGTGAAGACAGACAATTACGAAGTTCTATTTCATAAATAGTTTTAAGCCAGGAGTACACGTTAAAGAGAAGCTCGATGGCCTGGTGGCTTAGCGCCTGCGATTGCGGCCACTCGTGTTTGTAATTGCAGTCGTTAACAACCACCAATCCGCGTTAGGCCCGCCCGTCCTCAGAATCAGTTCTAATATTGATTTGCGAACTTTGGACCTCTAATTAATTTAGATTAATTTTAGAAACTAGTTTTACGGAATAAAATGTCAGTTTACTTATTTAAATTGTTTTTTATTACAAGGCAGTTCTCGTTACGTTTTCTCACAATACGTTACAATAAATAATTTTATTTAAATCTCACGCGTATAGGCACGATCTAAGAAGACACACAAATTGCACTGATGGACGGACAAACAATCACAAACATATATCTATACTTGTACGTACTTAAAATTAATTAAAGATATTCGCATACTCCATTTACTAGTTGAATATTGAATTATCTACAATTTTAATTCAAAATTCGTAGTTCATTTTGCAACATTATATTATTATTTATATACTAAATACCTTTAAGGTAACTTAATAAAGCTTTTACGTACATAATAAAAGTACATGTAATCCGCGCGCGATAAAAATGGGATGGGACCTTGTCAAAATAAATCGAAAATTGTCTAATTAGTCAATTTCAATTTAATTAATCAACTTATTGTTTACTTGTTATCATATTTCAAGTTGCTGCAGCAAAAGTTCCCTCACCTCGGATGCGTGGCACCGCTTGTTCCATATCCCTGTGGCTGGCCGTCGAACAAACGCGTCTCAGTTTGACAAGGTTCCATCCCAATCTCATCGCGTGTGGATTATAAACTCGTTCAAAGCAAGCAAGTATTAGGACTTACATGATCCTCATTGACTACGATGGTACGAGCAAACGATGCGTTTTCGTCAAAAGACAACATTAAACACACACATTTCTATCGAATGTCCTAATGGGGATACTGAAGAACTGCTTAAAATAGCCTGATTGTCATTTTTGACGTGTTTTAACCAATCAAAACCATTGATAACGGCCAGGCCCCTATTTCACAGACGTGACAATTGTAAACGACAATGACAATTTGGTGTCCATGGCGTTAGCCAATTTGAAACTAGAAAAAATACTGATCGAACTACTCACAGACACAGCAACGTACATCAAATTGTCATTGTAATTTACAATTATCACGTCTGTGAAATAGGGGACTGATCGCCGCTGGCGCCATCTGCGATTAGCTTTGCGTGTGGATGGATCTCCAATAGTCATCGTGCGACAGTCTAAAGAAATGTGTCATCGTGCGATGAAAATGCATCATTTGCTCATACGATCGAAGCCAATTAGGAAGACGCCTAAGAATAAAGTAACCTATAACTATGTACAAATCTTTCAAAAACAGTAGCTGAAAGGGTTTTTTGTCACATAAACAGTACGGAACCGTTATCGATTAAAATTTTAATAAATTAAGGAACTTTATAACGCTGTTACAAACTCCAATAATTTGATTATGTTAAAACTAAGAAACATTCATAATAAAAAAAAGATCAGTCTAAAATAGTTAAAAAACTGGGAATTATCGTTATCTCTACTAAGTTTTTAATTTTGCTAGGATTTTTGTTCGTTAGCTGCCTTAACATTGTTTGTATTTTGTTTATTTACACGACTGCCCAAAAAAAGAAGTGTATTTTATGGAAATTATTAACTTGTCCAGTTTTATTAATTACTACAACCGACTTTCTCGCTCTAAATTATTCTTTTCGAACTAAATTTCAATTAGTCTTCATAAAAAATGGCGGGTTTAATACGAAAATTAGTCAACATGTTGTTGATAACTACACGGCACGATATAAATAATACGATATGTATCACTAAGCGATAGTAATACTCTAAGAACTAGGAATGATTGATTTCATTATTAGACCTTCGATCAAAAATACCCTAGATGTTTGGTCAGTCTCAAAAGCGGTTCCCACCAATAACACCTCACTTTCAAACTGGGGTGATATTTTGATCCAGTTCGCTTGTGATTGCGCCAACATACTCACGTGTCATAATGCGTTTAAAAACTGTATAAACAATCATTGAAACACAAATATATCATACTATCGGTAAGTAAATATCGTTTTATGATTTAAATGATAAAACATCGAATTATTTGAATAAAACAAAGCTTTTTATTTTTGAAGCCAATCAACGCGCCAACCCCACCACTTTGGTCAAATGTTGGTTATTTTTTAGAATAGAAAAATCAATAAATCAAACTGGTATTTAAAAATGACGTATGTAAAAACTTATACAGGAAATTCTCTTCTTTGTTTCTTACTTAAAGTTGAATTTGAAAAGAAGTTATTGTACGCATATACAAATACTCAGGTTGGTGTTTCGAATTTCGAAATTTCGAATAGCTTTTTGTCATTCATGACGTAAGGTCATAAGTGAATGTTGACAGAAACAAAATTGCGCTTTAGAGTTAGCAGATAAGGCATAAATTAGTTTAAACTGATAAATGCTGTAGGTCGTTTTTTTCAATTACTAGTTTTGTCAGTCGATGCCATATTCGCGTGCTATTTTTGAATGTGAAGTGTTATCTAGGATATTCTTGATCGAAGCATTAGACCTATGTTATAAAGAAATATAAACATTAATATAAAATAGCTCAATATATCACTTAAACTACTATTGTAGTTTTATGGGTGAAAGGTGAAAATGACGCAATCATGGCTTTGTCAATGTAAAAAACTAATTTCAGTCTTAGTATTATTCATAAAAGACAATATCTTAATTTTAAAAGCTTGATACTAAATACTGCAAGGCACTTACATGTACCGTTTCACATATACTTCTTGAAAATTCGTATAGAATAAAGCTGAGAACTAAGAGCTTACACTATTTAGAGTATTAACTCTAACTAATCTTTATACGGACTTTGTGAAATCGCGCAATAGATTAATAGTATTTAGGACTAACATGCACTCTTTAGACTTATTTTAAAAGTCTTCGGCAAGTTCCGAATCAATTAAATTACTTGACATATAATTCAATACAAATGTCCAATGTGGAACACTAAATCTTCATGCAGTCAGACTCTTAAGTGTATGTAAATAAGGTTGAAATCAATACAGTATTCTTACAGTATTCTGCGCAACCCCGTGCCCTAATTTTGTGTGCGGCATCTGGTCCGCGGGAGGGGCTCGGGCGCGCGCGATACTGCGCCTTAAGCGTATGTAAATAAGGTTGTAATTCATACAGTAGTCTGCGGCACTCCGTGCACTATTTACGTGCGGGATCTGGTCTGCGGGAGGAGCTCGGGTGCACGCGATACTGCGCCTTGAGCGTATGTAAATAAGGTTGTAATTCATACAGTAGTCTGCGGCACTCCGTGCACTATTTGCGTGCGAGACCTGGTCCGCGGGAGGGGCTCGGGCGCGCGCGATACTGCGCCTTCTTTGAGCGATAACGCTGATCCTGTTGACGCTTGTGACACCGGTCGCGATTGCAGAGTTTGAGCTTGACTTGCCTGTTGTAAAACAACATTTTGAAATATAGTTTAGTAAAAACACTATTTGTACTATCCCGTAAGTAGCTATATCTTCCTCTTAGAGGTTGTGCAAACAACGGCCTTTTTTGTCAGGCCGCGCGTGATTTTTATTATATAATAAAGATCACGCGCGAATAAAGATTAATTAATTAATTAAACAAATAAAAATTATGGGATTTACAGTTTTGTATGAAAAAATATAATTGGCATTAAATTTGAATTGGTTAAGTATTTTGGAATCCTTATTTAATAGAAACTTAGACATATACTGTCTTAATCCGAATAATATCACAAGAAGAGTTAATTATTCGTATTACGTTTGTATGGGAAGCTCACTGTTCGCCGGCGTCTTAAGTATGTTAATAGTATAATGTGTAGACGCAGATGAACCTCCCTTTTTTTTTTTTGTTGTAACAAGAGGAGAATGCGATCTTTATGCATACCAAACGGCATGTTGGACTCAGTCATACCAAGGGTACGTCCCTCGGAAAAAAATCCTGGCGGCGCCCATGTATAGGATACTTAAACAAATAAATAAACAATACCCACCGAGCGCGATATAGTCTGCGGCGTGGGCGGCCGCTTGACGGGCAAGTCGCGGTACTCATACACGTTGTCTCTTGACCGCGTCGTGTTTTCGATGCCGTCCTCCGGCACCATGAAGATGTCGCCGCTGTAGTACCGGTCGGTGTCACTGTGGTAGACGAAACGAAATTTAGTACAGTCTGTTTATCCGTAGTGCTCGTTCACGCTGCGATCCGTTTTACAAGTCCGTTTTATCGGATGCGTTTTTATTCGGCTATGGTGTATGTAGCTGTATGAGCCTGTTCACACACAATGACACAACACAGTATATCGGATCCAGTCAAAATACCGATCCGCGGATCCGTTTTACATGTTAGTTTTATCGGATCTGCTATTATTCGGCGATGGTGTATGTAGTTCTACGAGCGTGTTCACACACAACACAGTATTCGAAACCGTATGTGTACTGCATCCATAGCACCGGATACGATAAAATCGTACTGTAAATGCGGTGTGAACATCACATCCAGTAGCGACGGATCCGTAAAAATAAAGGACCGAGGCAAGTGCGAGTCCGACTCGCCCATCGAGGGTTCCGTAAAAATTTGTAGGTACTTAAATAAAGACTTTTTATTATGACTCAATTGACATTGTATAGTTTTCAGACTTTTCCGTGTACTGGTAGTATAAGACGATATTACTTGCCGTCAGCGGGAAGTACCCTGTAAATTTTGATTCCCTTGAGAGTGTCGAAATATGCGTTTTTTCGGCATAAATGCGAAATTACTATCTGTCAAGTGTTTTAACCGGAATTTGTGAAACAGGCCCAAATCCGCACAAACACAATGTAAGCAACGATAAACATTTTAGCTTGGCTGCAACATACACAAATGGCAGTTTTATGGTTAGTTTGGTCATCACTATAAATAAATTACTATACTAAAGCATTGCGACAAAAAAACAAACGTAATGAATACCGTTCACATTCCACCCAAACGAATAACAACAAAAAAAAAACAAGAACAACAAAAGCGTGGAGAAGCATAATGTTAATAATGTTAATGTCACCTACACAGCCGGTACCATTTTCCATTTAGGAGGAGCAGCCCTGTCAAAAAAGGGAGGTGTTAGAAAAAGCAAAAGATTACACGGAAGACAGAATTAAATATTAGTTTCAACTCTATAGTTTTGAACATTAATAAAAAAACAGATTAGACGTTTGAAAAATAAACCAGTCAAGCCTCATTCCAATAAACCTATCTCTAGTAAGAGATAAAATAAGCCTAATAAACATTTAGGAGCTCCGTGGCTCAGTGGTATAGCGCCTGGCCCAGCGATAGCGGAGGTTAAGCGACTTTCGCAAGGGTCGGTCATAGGATGGGTGACCAAAATTTATTATTAAAAAATCCTTCATTCTTTGCTCGTTACTATAAAATAGCACAATTGGAGAGTGACGTAAGCCTGTGTTACTCCCGGAATGCCATACCTTATTTTATTATTTTTTATTGGACCATGAAGTTGCCATAAATTGTGTTCCTTAGAAAATGTGTTTGGATAAACTTTAAAAACATACCGCTTAGCGTTGCGCCAGAGCATGCAACATACGACGAGCAACACAATGAGAAGTAGGCACGCGCTGGACACCGTCCAGAATGCTATCTGCAGAGGCTGTTTCGGCTCCCACCAATACTAAAGAAAGAGAAAGAACACTTAAAATATACCATTTGTAGTTCTGACTTGAAACAGCAAGAGGCGCTGTATGTATTTTATCGGAGTGTCCTTTAGGGAATTTATTCCCTTATTTATACTAGCGACCGCCTACGACTTTGTCTGCGTCGACAGTTATTTTTCTATCGCTCGGGAACAATAATTTTATTCCTTGGTGAAAGTTCTTCTTGGTATGTCAACTCAAGTGGAAACGGTTACAACGCATTCGGACCTATTTATTTATACAGGGGCCTTACCGGCTAACGCCGATGCGTTCGGAAAGTCTGCCGGGCTTCAAATTAAAACAGATAAATCGAGCCCTAATCGGGTCAAAATGGCGAACCCCAATTCATGATGTCACACGAACATCGATAATTTCTATATAACTTCGGCGAATAGTACAGGACGAAACTTCTTACTTCGATTTATATGTTTTAAGTTGAAGCTCGGCAGACCCGCCGAAGTTCGAAAAGTTAGCCGGTAGGGCCCCTGGTCCGAATGCGTACACGAAATAAGGGCACGAATACAAGGACGACAGTGTACTTCGTCATTTCCATACAAAACCCTAAAGCGTTCACGATCGAACACTGCATTCGGAGTTCGGTTATACATTTGTATCATTACATTACTCACCTCAGTAATATATACAGGTAAGTATGAATGAATGAATGAATAAAACTTATTGGTTACATACAAAGTTTATAAAAAAGAAAACATTCACTTATAAAAGAAACGCATAAGTTAGGTATAATTATGTAATAGTAACCAAAAAGTAGGCACGAGCCTGCCCAAATAAGGGCAGGTACATGATCCAGAAGGCGAGTTCCGTCTGCCTGTAGTTGAGCACTGTATGTCATACTTATACACTTTGATCAAGAATGCAAACAAAAGTACTTTTAGGAGTAGGCGACAGCAAACAAAAGTACTTTTAGGAAGGGCTTACTGGAACTGTTGTAGCTCTCTTCGTCAGCCCAATAACTAGATTAAGAAATAAGTTAGTAGGTAATTAGTGGTAAACGGTGCTGGTGGCACAATTATATATTTCATCTTAATTATAAATATTGTACTATTGTTTGTTTACCTGAATAAATAAAAAAAAAAAGAATATCCTAGATAACGCTTTACGAACTAAAACAACACGCAAATGTGGCGCCGACTGACAAAACAAAAAAGCGATTCGGAATTCGAATCCCCACTAGAACATTTTTATCTGGGTACAAATTACTATTCTTTCCAAATTCAATTTTAAATAGTAAGAAACAAGGAAGAGAATGATTTGTACAAAATAAGCGCCCAGTTCGAAAGTGGGGCGTTATTTCGAAGTGCCTTTTTTAAATTCTGACTGGTCATCTAGCTAGGGTATTCTTGATCGAAGCTTAAATATAACATTATATTATGACATTACTCACTTCTGTGATTGGTGGGTAAGTAGGCACGAGCCTGCCTATGACCATGGGCAGGTACATGGTCCAGAAGGCCAGTTCCGTCTGCCTGTAGTTGAGCTGGATGGTCGAGTTGAAGGTGGTGTTCAGGTTTAGATACCGCAACTGTCCCGCTTTAGCTTCCTCGAAATGAATGCCTAGGATTCGCGAGCGGGTCGGGTTTCTGCGATAGATAAAATATTATTGAAGTTGAAATAAAATATGTGTTGGGATAGGATGTGTGTTACGAACTGGCCATCAGGCCGGCTTTGTAAATATATTATTGTTTATAGTTTGTGTTTTTATCTTTGCTCTTTTGTCTGTCATCTGTCTGTCTTCTCTTCGGTTTTCTGTTTTGCTGTTGTGGTTTGTACATTTTACTAATTTACTAATATAATTTACTTTACTTCCTTACTTTGAGCCTTTCTCCTTTTCCCCCTCTTTAACAATGTGTCTAGAAATTCAGAACGCAAAAGATTTGTTTCAGTTAGAACGAATCATGGTACGATAATATACTCCGCTAGGTATAGTATCCCGATACAGAGAAAGCCACGTGGGTAACACTTACTTACGTCATCTCCGCTATCTGAAAATTGCGTTCATTCATCTTTAACTTGAACTGTTTCGTTTGCCAAGAGAAACAAATAACAATCAAAATGCACCATAATCATTTTGTAATGAGTGTGACAAAAAAATCCTCTTTGCTTGTTACTAATAAAGTCGCGCAACTGGATAATGACGTAAGCAAGTGTTACTCCCGGAATGCCAGACCTCGTTTTTTTGGACCATGAATCGAATAAACGTCTTTAATTCCTTTTAAAAACAAATGTCAGAATTGCGCGGTAAATCAAAATAAGATATGGAAGTTTTTCTATACCTAAAAACTAGGATAAGATTTGTTTTAGTTTTAATTTTACATTTTAAAGTAATTCACAGATTATAATTATTACACTACTAATAATTGATTTAGATAGGTTGGAAATGAAACTTTGATAATTTAAGGGTATTTCAACTTACCCGAATCTAGCGAAATCCGAATACGCCTTCATAAAGAAATGGCTCATATTCCTGTCATTCGGCGTCCATTGCTGCCGGTCGATCCTTTGCTTCACCGGGAAAAACTCCTGATCCATAAACGGAGCCCCAGTGAGAAATATCTTCTCAGTATCATGGGGATATAATCGCCACTCAGGCCATTTGTACGCTTCCACGGTCGTGTTTAAAACGTACATGTATACGGGGACGTTTTGCTCGAGCAATAGTTTCACCATTTTGTCGGTAGGGGCGCGGTAGAGGAAGTCAGAGAGGAGCTGTAATAAAATGGTTGTTTTTATCATTTTGTTATAAAGCAAATTGCGAAGTACATTTGAAAGAAGTAATCAAAAGGTTTTTTAAGAAAGAACCAAACTTTTAAGATATACGAAATCTTGAAAAAAGACTGTTCAGCTATAAATAATACTTACACAATCATAGCAAACCGATAAGGCGGTTTCAAAAATACCTAAAGTAAAATTGTGTAGGTGGGCGGTGGGTGGGATCGATACCCGAACTGAGTAAATACCCAAAGTACCCAAAATCAGGGCATTTATCAGGTAAATACTCAAAAGGGTTCAACCATAACACTCACGTGTATGTACTGGTCCCGTATGGCGCTAGTGTTGTGCGGCTCGGGGTAGTACGTGCACATGTAGCGGATGTATGTATGTATGTACTGGTACGTGTGTAAATGTAGCGGATGTATGTATGTATGACTTACGTGTTTGTACTGGTCCCGTATAGCGCTAGTGTTGTGCGGCTCGGGGTGGTACGTGTACATGTAGCGGATGTGTGTATGTATGACTTACGTGTATGTACTGGTCCCGTATGGCGCTAGTGTTGTGCGGCTCGGGGTGGTACGTGTACATGTAGCGGATGTATGTATGTATGACTTACGTGTATGTACTGGTCCCGTATGGCGCTAGTGTTGTGCGGCTCGGGGTGGTACGTGTACATGTAGCGGATGTATGTATGTATGACTTACGTGTATGTACTGGTCCCGTATGGCGCTAGTGTTGTGCGGCTCGGGGTGGTACGTGTACATGTAGCGGATGTGTGTATGTATGACTTACGTGTATGTACTGGTCCCGTATGGCGCTAGTGTTGTGCGGCTCGGGGTGGTACGTGTACATGTAGCGGATGTATGTATGTATGACTTACGTGTATGTACTGGTCCCGTATGGCGCTAGTGTTGTGCGGCTCGGGGTGGTACGTGTACATGTAGCGGATGTATGTATGTATGACTTACGTGTATGTACTGGTCCCGTATGGCGCTAGTGTTGTGCGGCTCGGGGTGGTACGTGTACATGTAGCGGATGTATGTATGTATGACTTACGTGTATGTACTGGTCCCGTATGGCGCTAGTGTTGTGCGGCTCGGGGTGGTACGTGTACATGTAGCGGATGTATGTATGTATGACTTACGTGTATGTACTGGTCCCGTATGGCGCTAGTGTTGTGCGGCTCGGGGTGGTACGTGTACATGTAGCGGATGTATGTATGTATGACTTACGTGTATGTACTGGTCCCGTATGGCGCTAGTGTTGTGCGGCTCGGGGTGGTACGTGTACATGTAGCGGATGTATGTATGTATGACTTACGTGTATGTACTGGTCCCGTATGGCGCTAGTGTTGTGCGGCTCGGGGTGGTACGTGTACATATAGCGGATGGCCTCGTACACTCCTCGAGGGTTGAGCGTGTAGTTGTACCGAAGTACTAATTCCGCCACTTTCTGGTTAAACCAGGGCTCGTTTATCTCGTAGCGGGGGGCTAGGGATTCGTTGTTGTCTGCAAGCAATAAAAAGACTGATTCAGAATCTTCTAACAATTTGTGTATATCCATCGTTGGCTTATAAAGACAGTTGTCACAGTGATTTGTATTGCTGCATTAATAGATGTACAGTGTATGTCAAAGTATGGAAAAGCGATTTTACAACGACACGTTCGGGGTTCGAGTGGATGGAAAAAAATTCAATCATAAAATAGTGTTTTGTCTTTTGAGCCGTGATATAAATATTGATTTTACTAAGTTGTACATACTAAATAACTTACAAATATAATATGCGGCCTCCTGCGTAGTAACTCCCGTCATATATCTGAGCGCAGGGTTGAACTGTCTCTTCTTGATGAGTTGTTCGGGCATCACGTCCAAGAAATGCCAATCCTTCTCCGCCCAACCTTCGTACCACTGATCCCCGGGGAATTGGAAGTTGTTTTCTAACACTGGGCCGAACGGGATCAGGCCTACTTGCGGCTGTAACAAGTAGATAAGATAAGTCTGACCGGAGTACTTGATAATTTACTGAATTGAAACTTGATATTTTACTGAAGCCATTTAATTGAAGCCTTTAGCAAAAACAAACTTGAATAATAGTATGAAGTAACATAATTATGCCATGATTCATATAAATAATCTATCCCCACTAAGAAAACGGTTTACTAAAGATTTGGTGTTTGGCATTTCTAGACACTTAACAACTTTTGATTAGTTTTTTTTGAATGATTCATAGTAGGCACTTTTCTACCGAGGATAGGGAACAGCCGTAAGTTAATTAAAAATGGCACTTATATGTAATAATTTAGTCTATTTGAAATGAATGTTAGAGAAATACCTCACTGAAAGTGCATATTCAGGTTATATAACTAGCTTTTGCCTGCGATTTTTTTTTCAATAATCAAGCTACCTGGGGGCAAAACAGTAGAGATGAACTTTCTACTTGTTTTATACGCAATATGTATTACCGAGACTTGCGCGTTGCCCAGGTCGTATATGCTGCGGCTCTGTCGGAGGCAGTTGACGAGCCGCCACGACGAGTCTGTGGGGCAGCCAACAAACTTGCCCAGCAATATCGACGTGTTTTGTACACGAAACTTGTCTTCGATCATGGCCCAGTCTGCTAATGCTGATCCACTCTACGAGAAAACAATAGGACATAATGAGTGAAAGAATATAAAGGTCACTTATTTTAGGTATAAAGTTTTATATTCTTAAAACTACTTAAAAAGTCATAATACCGAAGGCTTATTTACTTTGCCAGGTTTCATGCTTTTGTAAAAAAAAAATCGACCATTTTCTGTCGCTAAACTCCTACACTAAGATGTTTGAGTTACAACTCGTTTGTGTTTGAATACGTCGATGTTCTCTTTAGAGACTAACCTGCGCGATGACTTTAGTGACAATGTCCCTAGCTTGCGGCGCCAGGGCGAGTATACCCGCTGAGCCTGTGACAGCCTGCATCGCCATCATTGGACCACTGTCGAGGCACTAACCTGCGCGATGACTTTAGTGACAATGTCCCTAGTTTGCGGCGCCAGGGCGAGTAACCCCGCCGAGGCTGCGCCGGCCTGCGTCGCCATCGTTGGACCACTGTGGAGGCACTAACCTGCGCGATGACTTTAGTGACAATGTCCCTAGTTTGCGGCGCTATTGCGAGTAACCCCGCCGAGGCTGCGCCGGCCTGCGTCGCCATCGTTGGACCACTGTGGAGGCACTAACCTGCGCGATGACTTTAGTGATAATGTCCCTAGTTTGCGGCGCCAGGGCGAGTAACCCCGCCGAGGCTGCGCCGGCCCCGGGCCCGAACAGAGTGATGGAGTTGCGGTCACCATTGAACGCGTCGATGTTCTCGTGCACCCAGCGGACCGCCATCACTTGGTCTAGGATGCCGTAGTTGCCGGGCGAGTTTTCGTCAGCCGTTGAAAGAAAACCTAGGCAAGATTTTGTTGTTAATACATTTTAGCTTTTCGTATACTTTAAAACAATAACTACACTGACTCTAAATGCTGACTGCGAGATTTTTCATCTTACATTTATCGTTTGAATTTGTAAAGGATTGGTAGATCGCCTCTAAATGATGTACGCGATAAACGCCATAGAAATTCGCACTCAGGTTATAAACGTGGAACCAACTCTTTTTTTAACCGACTTATAAACAATTAGCCGGTTTTCATTTACAGCCAGTCACCAACTGTCTCAAATGGATTGACTTTTGTAATTAAATATAAGGATATCTCACCGAGCGCTCCCAAGCGGTAGTTGAATGAAACTACGACCACATTGTAAAAGCCAGCGAGCATGTGCGCGGGGAACAGGTTCGATGCCCCGGAGGAGAACTGCCCTCCGTGGATGTAGACCATCACAGGGTATTTCTGAGCGGTGGAACCGGTTTCCGTCTATGGACAAACAAGACCAAATTCTTATTTAAGTATTAGCGAAAATGCTAGATCTAATAAAGAGTTGCTAAATAAAAGCAACACACATTTTACCTGTAAGTATCCAATAAATATTCATGTCTATGCAAGGGGTTGTATCAATTCTAAAATATACCTATTATTGTATTTAGATATTATTATACCTAATTAATCATGATTGACCATTAGATACACGGTGAATAAAATCGTCTTGTTTGCAAACTGATGTTAAAACCGAAATCTAAATTTAAAAGTTCTGATTATGTCGAAAATCTTACAATGAGTAACAATGTTAATGGCAATTTGATGGTGGTTTCTATTCAACTTTCAAACAGTGCCATCAAATTACATGCTGGCGAAAGTGCGCTATGTCTGTGTTGCGTATTAGTGATGCCGTGTTAAAAACCTTTATACTTCCTCTATTGCCCACATCACTTTATAAGTGACCGCTAACTAGCAATGTGGTGCAATGCTTCTAATAATTCATCTCTTATATAATACCAAATAATATACTAGAAAAAATACGACTCGCACCAGATCATGTTCTCGGACGGGAATCATTCATCTCTTCCTCACCCGAATATTTATAGAAAGAATACAGTATTTCAGGCAAACTGCTTTACAGGTAATTTAAAATTAGGCAAACTGCTTGTTAGTCAATTTAGTATTTCAGGCATACATACATGCTTCATCGGCATCTCTCTTTTAGGGCAAACAGCTTTCTAGGCAAAACTGTTGGTTTAGGTATAACCCTTTATTGGCATCTCGCATTTAATGTAACTAGATCGAAATGGACAATACACTCTTCTTTTTTGGGCAGTCGTGTAAAAATACGATAGAGACCTCCGTGGTCGAGTGGCTTTGTACACCGGTTTTCAAGGTGTCGCCATCTCCGAGGTCCCGGGTTCGATCCCCGGTTGGGTCAATTTAGAAAACAAACTTTCCTATATTGGCTCAGGTCAGGGTGTTTGTGATATCACCGTTGTCTCTGATTTCCATAACACAAGTGGTGGCGAGTGCACTAGAAGCACTATGACAAGTGCTATCATTAACAAAATAAAAGTAATGTTCTTATTCATATTGTAATATAAAATTCCAAGGCAGTGACCTTCATCAATTGTTTAATTCATACAATCACATAAATGTATTGTTATACGAGGAATCTAGTACATCGGATAATGAGTTCACTAGAACAAAATACATCGTCAGTTTGCGTAACAATTTGTGTCAGTAATACCCTTGCAATTTAGACTCTAGAGAATACACACTGTAACTGCAACACGTCGAGCGTAATAATTGATTTCATAATTATTTCAACCATATATATTTGATGTACGATCAGCAACTCCCGTGCTTTACCACTTTGCAGAAAAATTCGTGTGTATGGGCAATACGCGCATCGCTGATGGACGAACTAACCCTATGTTAGTGACGGCGCGGCGTGCAGGCGATTTTAACATTTAACAGTGGTAAAGCAGAAGTGTTGTCGATAGTACGTATTGTTTTCGTTTTGTAAGTTCTCTGATTCTTAGCCACGATTGAGGATCGTTAACCGATTTACTATTGGTGCAAAATGAATCATCAGATTTCAATGTCACTTGGCCCAGAGAAAGTCTGTCTACAACAGCATACGACTACGATCAGATAATTGGACCGATCGAAAGAAATTAACAGAAACAAATTACAAAAGAAAACATACAATAGGCGGTCTTATTGCTATATAGCAATTTCTTTCAGGCACCCTAGGGTAAAAGAACAACAAAACAAAAAATTGACAATAGGGGGAATGGATGCATGTATATGGATAAGTAGATAATAAATATAGTTGGAAAAATGGCGGTCTTTATATAAAAAGTTTAATCATAACAACAGCTTCGACAGGAATTTGTTCAATGGTCGACACGGCTGATCGAACCAGCTCATCTTACAATTGAGCAACGTCATTGAACGCACCGCGCCGCCGCCGGTAACCTCGTTACGTCACCGAATCATCCGGACAATGACTCATTAATCGGAGCCGAAACGAGTTTAATTGGTGCAATTTGTCGCCACAGCTTGCATTGTACAATTTTTGCCCGTTTGTGCGAAACTTACCTTTAGCTCAGCGAACTTAGAGTTTGTTATTTTGGCCGTTTATTCGTTAAAAACAATAGAAGCGGCTGGGGCGCACCAAATGGATTAATGTGCCACTAGTTTAGTGCGGGTACATCAAAGGAATATGACTTAATTAAGTACGTACCGAACGTCTCAAAAGAATTAATATTTTTATTTTTTTTAAGATTTTGCTGCGTTAACTCACTGTTGAGCATTCACACTAATAAATACATCGTATGAGTTTACATTTTCCGATAATTTGTGTAAAAATTGAACTATTTTTCAATATTGCAAATTTCAGTGATCCTTAATACGACTAGTGGCTCTGTAGAGGTGTAGACCTCGCGTTTGTGACATTTTTGATAACTTTTCGAAAGGGCTGAAATATGATTTTCTACATTTAAAGATATGCCATTTTGAATAAAATAGATATACCTACTAAATCGACAAAATTCTATTTAATTATAGAACCTGCTCACAAAAATTCACGAGAATCGGTTGAGAAATGCGACCTGTGGCCCTACCATGAGTTGATGCAAACTGTTTACGCTACCGTAAACTATCGGATATACTGCTCACAGTCAATGCGAGTGAAAAAGAGAAAACGATAGTTTACGGTAACGTAAACCGTTTGCATCAACTCATGGTAGGGCCCCTGTAGAGGAGAACAGACGGACAGCCGGACGGACATATGAAAGCATTTTTGCCCAAGCTGAAACAAAGACGCTTCGCGCTCGCTCGGTCAATAAGAAATTAAATGATAATGACGATTTAGACTCAACATGAGATACAAACTAAAAGTGCTTTGTTGATAAAAAGAGCAAGCCTGAATTAAGTGTGGGCTGCTTAAGAACGGTCGCTTGACAGACATTGCACATCTATCAGGTTATTGATCCCATTATTGTTTATTATTACGACGACAACGACCGACTACCTATCTAATCTGACCTTGAACAAGGTCAATCTTCCATGAGCTTAAATCATACTCTATCTCTCTGTTCTTAATGAATTTAACTGTATTGATTTGTTAAGGCCATAGGGGGAGATTACATGGTCAAATTGGCGCCAGTCCATTCCATCAGTTTGTTTAGACTTTGATTTTTTTCCAGACTGATCCTGTAATCTCCCTCATAGGTCATAAGAGTCAACAGCGATGGAGCACAGAATTGCGAGTTATTTTTTTCAATTGTTCCCGATTGTAGTGTTGCGATTACACCAGCGGCGGCGCGGCGGCGGGTGGGCCCCTTGCTTGTCGCCACTGCGCTGTATAATTCTTACAGCCAATAACATTGTCTATGACTAATAAACAAAGCATATACTTGACCACATTGTCCAAATTAAGATTTGTATTATTACTACGTGTCGCCATTGGCTTTATACAGTAACACTTTTATAAGGCATTTAATCTAACACTAAAATTATATAAAACTGTAGGAGTACATCATAATGATATTTTTGACAGATAAACAAAAGGTTTGTTATGTTGGGACATTAAAACCAAACAAAACTGCTTTTGAACTCATTACACAGGGGCTGGTACTCACATTGGGAGAGAATATGTTCAAATACAGGCAATCTTCATCCATATCTCGAATGCCCTTAGTATCTCCGGTCAAGCTTGCCATCTGGGGGCATGCTGGACCCCAGTCTACCGCCTGCATGAGCTGCCAGCCTGGGTGCTGACGAGGTGGCTGCAAAATCACACATATGTTAATACAACACTATGACGACCTCCGTGGTCGAGTGGTTTGTACACTGGTTTTCAAGGTGTCGCCATCTCTGAGGTCCCGAGTTCGATCTCCGGCTGGGTCAATTTAGAAAACAAACTTTTCTATATTGGCTCAGGTCTGGGTGTTTGTAGTTGTCTCTGGTTTCCATAATAAAAGTGCTGTTACTTTGGGATCAGAGCAATGTTTGTGATATAGTCTTATAATTATTTATTGAACACTGCTATATAGACAGTTACTAAGGCTAAATAAGGCAGAGCTAGCTCAGGGTTTCTTAAAGTGTAGTCCACAGACCCCTTAGGAGTACAGACTCCTATGATGCTACAGAGCATGTGTGATGTGTATCAGAGTTCCGAAATTAACACTTCCTGTAGTGAAACTACTAATAAAAGTGGTTTTCTAATAAAAGGTTTATTTCTTTTTTAAAATATTCATTGACTGTGAAATTTTTCTAATTCTTCAAGTGGTCTGTGACTGCAATAAGTTTGATAAACACTGAATTCTAGCTAGAGTTTATGCAGAGATTAGTTTTCCTTTATTTACAGACGACTTTGAATGTTTGTTCTACACATCAATAATTCATTTAAAGAATGAATGATTGATGAATTATTGATGTGTAGATCAAACAAGTTGCATTTAACAATGTTTTATTATAATCTCTGTCATAGAGTATGATTTTATTTCATACCTTCAAATGACAAGGAGTTTGAATTTGTATAATAGTAGTGCATAATCATCATATTTATAGTTTTTCTATTAGTCTTAATGTTGTTACAGAAATATTAATTTTAAAACACATACCTTAAATCTGCCTTCTAACACAGGTGGTCTAGCATAAGGTATACCCAAGAACACTGACACTTCCCCTTGAATCCTCTCCACGGGTGTTAACCAAGGTCTGTATCCAGAATTGGGGTCTGGGTTATCATAAAGATAAACCTAAAACAATGCACAAAGTAAGGAAAGTTCTGATGATTCTGTAATTAAAAATGATTAAAAGCATGTATAATGAAACAGCTAAATAAATGTTGTGAAATGCACCAAAACTATTTTTTAACTAGGTAGGTACTTACAAAAAATAATATTTCCTGTATTTTATCAACTTTCAACGATGTTTGAAACAATTGATTTCAAATTCAATCATGATAATTATACATGAAAGGTGCATAATAATAATTATTATAATGTTTCAGATCATAACATAAAAGTTTACCTTGAAACCTTGCACTTGACCATAGTTGGTTGTAACAAAAATATCCCTTTTCAACTGCCTAGAGTCCCGTCGTTCCCTTCCTTGTAAGTCTTCCCTCCATCCCCCCAATACTCCGGGGAACAAAGCATCTGGATTATTTGGATCTCGATTCTGATAAGAAACAGAAAATTGCTGATGGAAGTGGACAAAAAGAGCATGGATGTTGAAAGAAAGATGGCTTTTGCATTATCTATTGAATTTAATTAAGAATCTGAATGATATCTGTCTAGCAATTTCTGATGAGATACAATGAAACTGAATATTTCTGTACAATTAGTATGTAATTACATAGAAAAAAGATAACAACTTACTGCTGTGAATTTGTATTGGTCATCCAAGGGGTTAGGGTTCAATGGATTGTATGGCAGTGGGTTATATGGGAAACCACCTGGTTGATTTATGTTCGGGTTGTATGGGTTGTACCGAGTTGGATCTGTGCCATATCTCCTGTTGTTGTACACATAGGTTCTGTAGTCAGTGTCACCAGGGTTTGGTCGCTTCTTCGCTCGGGAGGGGTCATAGTCATTGCTGTATTCTCCATACTGTCCATTGTACAAGTCTTTATTAGACTGACATTGCACATTAACACACAGCAGAACTGTTACCAGGAAGTTCTTAAACATTTTTCACATGACACTTTAGCGTTACGCTCCGTTTACACAAAGCTTCTTAGCATGAATCACCGCGTATCGTAACCACAACTTAGGGATTGTTTTCGTTCACTTAGACCTTTTTATAAATTAAAACTTGATAAAAAAATTGCTGATATGATAATGGAAAGTATAATTAACACTTTAAATTGCCGTTTAAATGTATAAATATAAGAACATTTGCAGTAAGAACAATGAATCACAGTTTAGTAGTTTTCATGAAACAACATGTATTTTTTATCACTAAGGCCCTAGTTTTTATCTAGTACAATGTCGCGATACGCGCTAGGGCTTATCTCTATAATTTATCGTAGATAACTGGTCCAAAAAACATGTGGCAACGCCCAGAGTTAACAGTTTTGTTTATCATTTTCAAAGTGAACCTAAGTAAAGTGAAGTTGATGCGCTTCGTTTTTTTGACTTGACACATGACATGACAGCAGCTTAGTTGACGTTGACGTTTGGCGTTTAGAATGAGTGCATTCCAGGTTCCAGCAGACCAATCACTAAGTCATCAATTGTGAATTATCTGCTGAACGCACTCAAAATTCGATTACTTTGAGCTACTTTTAGGGAGATTACATGTTATGGCGGACTGATGCCAATGCAAATTCCGTTAGTTTGGTACAAATTTTGAATCATCACTCCGGAACTTACAGCATTTATCAAGATCATAATTATCGACTCCGAACCACTTTTAGCGGGAGAGGAGGTAAACACGTATAGCACACACAATGAAAAAGGTTGCAGTGTGCTGTGCAGGGGCTCTATCGGCTAAAAACATTGAAGTTCATGTTAACTGTGTTTTGACAGATGTATGTGATACATTGCTACTGCGTTTTGACACAATAAAAACTTACCAAAGAAAAGTAGCAATATATCACATACGTCTGTCAAAACACAGTTAACATGAACTTCAATGTTTTTAGCCGATACCGCAGCTGTCCTTATATTAACTTTATGGTCTGTATTGTATGACAGCTGCCTCCCTACTACTGTATTTTTTGGCCATTTTAGGGCCAATTTGGTTGGCCAACAGGCACATTCACCCAATTTGGTCAGCCCCGATCAAATCGCCCAGACCAAGTTGGGTCATCGTGAATAGAGACAAGGGTTAGATCGTCAGTAAAGTAATAGTAACGAGCTAGCTCGGGATGTCATCTTTTTTTTTAACAAATTCACTGCACATAATTTAGGCATCGTTACGCCAAATTACTACCTACTGAGATCGACCAACTTTCGGTTGGAGCATTCGTTGGCGGCAACACTTTAGTGCTCTTACGCTAATCTAGGGTATATGATCAAACGTCCACGCGCACGAAGTCGCGGGCGGAGGCTAGTTATAAATAAAGGTAGATCGCACAGAGATGCAAAGTCTCTCACACGTTTGCACTAAACTTAGGAATCGCCTAAGTCTTTTCCTAAATACAACTCGACCAAGATAAATTGGCTCATGAAAGCTGCATGACAGCTAAGTTAATGACACCAATTTAATTTGCTAACCAGCTAATTCAATTTGGTCAAGTTGCAGTTAGGAAGTTTAGTGCAAACGGGCATATATCTCTACGCAAGGCAAGTGCATTAGTTCAATCGGAAAGAACTTGTTCCAGACTGCACTTTTTTGGATGCAGACTGTCCTTCTTATGGCGTGTCTCCTGCGCCTAAAGATAACAAAACAAACAACAAAACATATTATCAAAACATTTAGCAAAGCATTGCA
This sequence comes from Catoptria pinella, assembly GCA_963556745.1. NCBI lineage: Eukaryota > Metazoa > Arthropoda > Insecta > Lepidoptera > Crambidae > Catoptria > Catoptria pinella. The sequence continues at coordinate 13,602,282 of OY750761.1, forward strand.
GTCTCCTGCGACTTTTAAACACGAACATCTAACAAACGTCTACCTACTCGACAAAATGACTTCGGACGAAAGATGTACTCGAAATGAAATTACCACTCCCCCCGCAGGCGAACACGGAGATGTTTTCCGTCCGCCTCGGATAATATGTTTGCTTGTTTGAGCTAACAAAACAGTTAGGCGTTAGAAAACACAAAACAGTGTCGCAGGAGAAACAGCCTTACAAAGTACAGGTTACCAATTAAAAAGCAAGTTTTTTTATCCTACTCAAAAAGCAAACAATATTTTTGCCGCTGTCAGGCTCACCAGAGCCAGAAATCAAAATTATCGAAAAGTAAAATTTTCAAAATTTACCTACATAAATTGTGGAAGTCTGTTTTTAATCCGCAATTTTTTACAAACTTATACTTGTAGTTGGTGATAACTTTGTAATTTTTTTTAAATGGGTGGTCCACGGAATACCAAAGGCTTACCTTGTAAGTCTTAATACCAAATTCCATAAGACGATCCGGGCTTTCCCGTGTTATGTCAACATAATTTTTTAATATATATTTTATATAAATTAAGAGGTTGCAAAATTAAAGTAACAATATTTTTGCTACAAAATTAGGCAAACATGCCTACTTTCATATTTGCCTGCCTCCTGATATTTTTGCTTATGTTTTGGCATTTTTATCACAGTTCTACGCACCACGCACTTTCGACATCAGCCATGTTTAATGTTCCCACTGCTGGGGCACTGGCCTTCTTTATGGGTGGATAAAGACTGCAAATGCAGCCGGGACCAGCGGCTTAGCGTGCATTCCGAAGCAAGGAGGAACTCAAGATAATACATTTTTGTGCACCCATCTCATAACCAACCCTTGCGAAAGTTGTTTAGCCTCTGCAAAGGCCATTAATGATGATTAATTTTGTTTATAAATGCATCATCATCTTCTTCACTTTTATCATCATCACCTTCACCTTCATCATCATCATTGAATACTTAACTACGCGGTGTTAAGTAAATATTACACAGTAAATTGTTTATGATTATTGCACAGCGACGACGTTCTAATCCAAAATTAAGGTTTTGAATAAACAGTAAGAAAATAAATAAACAAAACACAAGTACTTTACTTACTTACAATTACGCTAGTATAAATAAGTCTATCATGAAACAATATTAAAATTATTTCGTTGTTCTCCTAATTTTTTACAAATTCTTTATACTTAAATAATGTTTGTATCAAAATTTATTCTTTTGTTTTTAAGTAACCATTTATATTATCTTGCTTATAAAGTTTCCGTAATTGGCTTATGCACTGTATAAATAATATGCCTGCGTAAATGCTCTGTAAACGCTGTGGTAACAATGTTCACTAAATAAAATAAAAATAAAATAATACAATAAAACTTTTAACTATAATACCTACTATAAATACAAGAGCTTTAACATTTCTTGCTATAAAATAATAATGAGCTTTTTAAAAAATGACGGATGATTTGGAATCTTTCACAATTTTCCCGCTCAATTGGCTTAAGTGCATGTTGAGTTCCCGCCAAAGTTGGGTTGGCTTGGCCGCCATTACTTTCAAAAGCAGGAACGAACCGCACCGCAGCTCGCGCTGTTCAATCTCTTTAATTACTCCCTAGCGATAAAGATTATGGATAGCTCTAGCCTCGGTCAAATACTCGTATAATTTAAGATTTTATGTGCACGCTTGGGAATTACACTTAACTTGACGTCTTCTCGTAAATCTCGAGAATCCAAATTAATTTTCATAATGATGCTACTGTGTAACATCGGTGAGTTGCTGGTAAGGCTGGCAGAATAATGTAAGAGCAAATCATTGATTTTTCACCCGTGACAGCAGTCCCGTTTTGACGCACGTTTTTTTCAGCGGTGTTAAAAAGAAAGGAAAAAAATCCTAACCTGTTCAGCCGTTTTTGCGTGATTGAGCAACAAACATCTACACATTCACATCTTTATAAATAAAAATGAAGCGCCGAAATGTATGTAAGCGCTTAACTTCAGAACGATTGCACCAAATTAGTTAATTCTTATTTGTGTTTGTTATTTTATTATCAGGACAAGGTTTGTATAAAAGAAAATTTTCAAAAAAATGTACGAAAAGAGGTAAAAAATAATGTTTCTCTTTTCCGCCATTTTAAATCGCAATATAACTAACAGATGGCGCCACTCGTGTGAAGCCAGGGCGGGCAGGTAGTTTATTATATAAGTAGGATGTATACGGAATGTGCGACCGTCAAGAAGAAGTTTATTAAATTAAATACAAAAAATAAAGCAACATTCATTTTGTTAAATTGGTATTTTAGGTAGTCCAGCGCGATGGAACTTCATGAACAAAACCCCTGGGGCGGCTGTAGTCCAAAATACAGCCTATCCAGTTTTTAGTTAATTAGACGATTTTTTTTTTATAATTTTTCTACAGAACCTACTATTCGGTTTTTATTATCTCCGAATTCTTTCAACTTACCACCATAGGTAGCTGTGAATAAATCGGGACTTAACTTGCATAAGTAATATTATTCGATGCAGAGGCATTTTCCAATGTGGCTTCTATAGTAAGCAAGCAAGCGAACATAATACCTACTTACTTTTAACATTCGTCGTTTTTGCTCTGCCTACGACAACAAATCCTCTGAAATGTCACCATTTTCCTTCCTGCCTGTTATTTCCTTTCCTTTTGGGTTGTAAACCGAGTGAAATTAATGCTACGCCTTTCTAAGGAAATGTTATTTTATAATTGCTTATTTTTTGCAATGCCTTATTTCGTATTTCCCAAAAAACACACAAGTAGAGTCTTCCTTTCCATACGAAATTGGTGGAAATTCCAGTTAATTGATGACCCACTATTGATAAATAGCCATCTATCAATAGTGATAGATGGCTATCTATCAAAATCGTTTATTCTTCCCAATAATGGAATGGATGCTTACCTTATCGTTGTGGTAAGAAGACAAAAGCCATGTTTTGCATGCAAGCCAGCCGAGCGGGCTCTGATTGCGTTCGACGGCTTGCGAGTTGCGAGTAGCGATTGATCCCCTTCCCGTTGAACATTTCTCGTCGGTCGACTAGATTTCACTGTGCAAATTAAACTGAACACGCCAAAATCCTTGTACTAAAAGCTTAAACGGTCGGCTTAAACCAGAGTTGAAACTAGCAATACCTAGGTAGTGTACGTACAGTCGACCAAATTGAATCATGACCCACCTTAAGGTAATTTTCTTACAGTGATTCAAATACAAGTAGGTTGAAATTCGCTTGAAAATAAATTACCTTGGTAATGAACCTGCCTAACCTTTTTTTTAGACGCTGAATAGGTCGGACAGACTCGACTAAGTATACTATACTCGTTCGTGACAAGAGAAAAATGCTATTACCACATGTCTCGTACTGTCCCGTACTCGTACTGTCTCGTACAACTCTAAACTATCTCCAAGTGTTTTCCTAAGATTTTCTTGTGAAATAAAGAGTATATTATAAAAATAGCATTGTAAATGCTAAAATCTCATAAAGAGTTTTTAGTCAATTTTCAAGGCATTTAGAATAGTTAGTCGCAGTAAACTAATTTTATCAGCCATTAATTTAAACAGCCTTTTTATTAAAAATGGCGTCGCTTATTAGTGGTCTGAATGTCATTTAGCCACTTAAACCCTTAAACCAAACATCAACAAGCATACGGCTTGGTTGGTTCATTGACCAGTAACGTATTGCCTGGTATGTACCCAAGGCGTTAAAAATAGGTCCTGTTCTGTCACCTGAAAGTTAGTTTCACACATCTGAAAGTTTGTTACACATCTTTAGTAATATGTTGATCAGCCATTTTTTTATATATCTGATATCAGTTAACGAAACAACTGCGGCCGCTAGTCCAAGATGAATGGTTAATAAGCCCGCATGATCCGACGAGCTCCGATATGCCGTTGTTTGCCTGCCGACGGACGTTTCGGAGCATATAGTCGGTCGCCTTTGAATTCGCTCGTCAAGTTTAAATGACTTCTCGGGAAGTCAACTTTGGACGTGGGTGGGGGCCTGCTCTGTATGTTTAACACGAAGTTTGGTTTCGGAAATTCAAAACAGAAATCGAATAATATCAAGGGCGAAAACGAATCAAACTTTATTTTTACGAGAGGTTTAGTAAAGTTATAGAAATCGCAATTGCTAAAAGCCGCCGCAAAGATGACTACTGTTTTCCGCATCACTTGGCTTTGTTTTTGACAAGAGTATGTGATACTAAAATATTTTTTCGACATACTGTAAGTATTATAGTTACGTTTAGTTCAATATACTTTTCCTATTTATATTTACCTCTATATTAGTTTTGTGAGCTGAGTTGTATAATGCGTTGATTGTGTGGGTAAACCACATAGCAGCTGTTTAAGCAATGTAATTAAATCGGCATTTAACGGTATGAATATAAATATCTAAAGACTTGCATTAACAACCCCATGTTGCGTACGCGGTGGCGGATAGGTGGGACTCGTTGATACTGGCACAACGTCGGGACCAATGCTGGGACCAGCATCACTAAATCCCACCGATCCGATTACACCGATACGACTGCATGCAGTCATTTAGGCCCATTTTAGTTTTTCGCTGGCATCGCTGGGTGCAATAGGTCAAGCCGCGTATATGGCCAAATACTCAAACGATTCTTAAAGTTAAGGCCATTTTAAATTCAAAAATCTTGTCTTTGACAGAAACTCTATATGAACTGACGGCTTCCTTAAAGTTAAGGAGACCTCTACCAAAGATTTTAGCTAAGAATTCTTTGAGGATTCGGCCGATAGTCTGTTTATCCTCTACTTGTCTTATTCGGTAAAGAATCTTCACCCAACTCTTTATTGAAAAAAGAAGTTACCTATTAAATAAGTACAAAAATGGTTTTCCACACATAAGTGGATTACGAAAGTAGGAAAATATAGACGATTCAAAAGCACTTAGTATCTAAGTTTATTTGAATAAAGAATTTTTCATTTTCATTTTTTATTTTCAAAGAAATTACCAATTATTAGTGCAAAAGGTCAATCACGAAAGTATGTTTTCAGTTTTATTGAAAATTATATGTCTTATCCGTGAATAAAGTATGTACAATCACGTCTAAAAATATGTGTACAGTTTAAAACTTTGTTGTTTTTCATTGATTTCTCTTCAAAAAAGTAATTGTCTTAGAGTGACAAAGTTCGAAACTGTATACATATTTATGGACGTGACTAAATATGTATACAGTACAGTGTAGGTACCTACCTACCTAAATTAATTGTCTTATAAACTTACTTACTATCGTTTTAAAAAGTTATTATCTCTAAGTTACCTAGCGAGGAAAGAAAATGTTGTTTCCCAGAAAAAAAGCGACCACTTGTCCGTTGCTTAAAAGAAAATAGGCGTAAAATTGCATATTTATTCTCGCAGGCCCGTAATAAAAGAGTTCGCATGAACTTCTAGGGATACTGAACGGATTTTCAGGTAAACTCGCGAGTTACGGGGTGTAACGAGTGAACGGAAAAAAGTTTTGATTGCATGTTACACTCCGGAAAATCGCTTGATGGCGGCTCAAATACTCTGCAGGGTGTTTTTACCGATTTCAGGGTTTAGGTAGAGGTAAAAGTTGGAACAAAATGGTTCTAAGACTGAAATCGAACTTTGATCAAAACGCCGAAATGGAACGGACCGACTGAAAGTCTATTAGTCATAAAAACAACTGTGTTCATTAAGTAGAGTTGTAGAGTTAGCAAAAGTACAGGGGCGAATCTACGTTGTTTCTTACTTCCTGCGTCATTGTCTTTTATTCGAAAATCTTTAAAAATCCAATGCATCGCAATAAATAAGTTAAAAATATGCAAATTAATATAATTTATTATCGTACTCTAACGTAAATGATGGCAAATTCTGTTGTGATGCATTGGATTTTCAAAGATTTTCGAATAAACGACAATGATGCAGGAAGAAACGTAACAAAACAGCGTAGATTCACCCACAGCTTGATTGACCTTACAAGAGTTGACAAAAATTAGGGCACCACTTTCTATGCAAACACGTCAAAATCACGAATAACCTTGGCAACACTGACTATAATTCCTTTGTACTGAATTTTAGTTACATTTTATTTAATTCTTGCGATTTCTGGTCAAGATGTACTGGTCTCTTGGTAAGATGTCTGGTCAAGATTTCTGGTCATAATAAACCATTATCTAAAAATAAAAGTTCAACTGCTCACAGCTCACACACATCACACTACATTTATAGGTATTATGAAAAAGCGAGGGATAAAATACTCCAATTTCGAGAAGCTTTTGTTGCGCGGCACTACCGTCGAGAGAGCCATGTTTCAATAGAAGGCCACTTGCTAATGTGGCGGCCGTCCTCGCGTCCCAGGAATAATGTAAGGACAGGATACCGTTTTAAACATTAAATCAAGAGAAATAATTTTAATATCAGAGTGATTGTCTTCTAGCACACGCTTTAAAAGAAGTTCCTTGTGATATTTTTTGCAGCGAAACGAGGGGTCTTATTTATATACAACGTGTTACAAAAGTACCCCTAATGCCGAATATGGTAGATAGGTACCATCAATCTGAATCTGGTCCCATAGTAAAAGTTGTTCAGTTTGATAGTCCCTATCTACCGTATTCGGCATTTGGGGTATTTTTGTAACACGTTGTATATATAAGTAGGTAAAGTAGAAAAAAAACTCACCTAAAGATATTTATTTTTAAGTAATTTCTAGTGCTAATAGTAAAATATATGCAAAACTTTCAATTTTTCCCCTTTTAAAATACAAGCGATTTTTACTTTAGACTGTAGCAGTTTTTAGGTTTTCCCATCAAACATCTTACTAATATTGCCAAGATAAATACTGTACATTAACTCATCCAACTCTCGTATTTCAAATCAGAGTTTCAAGTTAAAGGGTTGTTTATCATAGCAATCCCTTCGTAGACGGAAATATGAAGGGCAAGGCGAGGCTCCATCTAATCACTCAAGTTTATCTTGTCAAGGGAGCTCACGGCTTTGTGGCAATTCGATATGAAATGCGATAAATAAGCTAGGTCCTATAACCATAACCTATTTCTAGTGTTGTGCAAATGTGAGTACCTACGTACTTACCTAATGTGAATTATTAACTGGACATTTAACACATTCACTGCGTTAGTGCTACAATAAGACTTACTGCCAGTGCTGTACGAGTCATATACTGCCGTAACTGCTTTGCGTTACTTCTATTTTCCCGTATCCGATCCTGACTCCCAAGGTTTAGAAAGACATGGAAACTCATTCATTGGCTATACGTAATTTTGGAGCTAATCTATAGTTAACATCCTTATGTTATACAGCTACAGTCGCGCGGTGTTCTGTGTAATACAGATGCTATCCTTCCTGATCCCTTTCAATCTTCTTCAACACTGTCCCAAAAATTTCGTTGCATACGAACCGTAAGAAATGTTAAGGTAAAGCCTTTAAAATGTTCACAAACGTAACTTTGTAAGCGATAAGAAGGTTGTACGTAACATTATTCGAATGAGTCTCGACTGGAACAGTCCTTAAGTGGAGGACCGTTGGGGCTATGCATAGGGGCTGGCGCTAACCATGAATACTATAGACTTGACACAGTGCGATAATGATACCAAATCAAAGTTGGACATAAGTATCAGGTACCTAACTATGTTGTTTTTTTTGTAAGCCTAGGGTTGTTATCTTTGTAACATTTTTAGGCGGAAAAATCCTTCGTGCAATTTCTGCATCTGCGTATGGAAAACGTCGCAGACGAGCACGGAAAGCGTTGTGGGGCCCTATTTCTGAAATCATTCGGCTGGCGTCGAGCGATCTTTTCATCTTATTTTCATTGGACAGCCATGCTGCGCTCCACGCCAGCCGAATGATCGTCGAATGATTTCAAAAAAAGAGCCGCTGTTTTGGTCGCCCAGATAATATGGCGCATTCTGAAAATTTCTTACTGTCCTTCATGGGTGTATGCAATGTGTCAAGTCAACAGTATTCTAGGTCTTAAGGCTGGGGTTCAGAGGGCTCTCCGCTAATCTGTCAAGTTACAGTCGATGGGCCCCCGGGAGATACCGCGTCATAAACTTCTTGGAAACTCCGCTAAGTATATAAGACGTTATTGTTATACAGCCACTTGTTCCGACAGAGCATTACCTTTTAAATTGTTTCTAATATTTTATTCTTTGAAGCTTATAAATTAAAATTGTAAACGACAATGTGTCTATTAATCGAAGGAGGATCCATACCAGAGGATAATCTGATTCTAAAACTAAACAAAATAAAGAAAATGTTTAAATTTAAACATGTGACAGGTTCCTCGACTACGGGTATTAAAGAAGATACTGAAAAACAAAGCACAGATATGTATTTTTACCCTGTGATAAAACTATACGAAGAAAAGAGCTCAATAATAATAACATTAGTTTTTTTCCATAGAATTTTGCCGGCACCTGGCACGGCAGGCAAACGGAATCAACATATTTCAACAAATAAAAAATAAAATGGTAAAACAATTGACAGACGATCCTTGTTCTTGCATTTGATAATAATTAAGAATTTAGCGAAAAATCTCTTCATAACAATATGGAAAAAAATCCCTCTGGCCACGTGGTCCGACTTCCTTTGTTCTACCGATCGGACGATACGGGCTAAAATATCAAACCACAATTTTATGCTCAATTTAAAACGAAAACTATTAAAATCTATTAAATTGACGACCTCTGTGATCGAGTGGCTTTGTACACCGGTTTTGAAGGTGTCGCCATCTCTGAGGTCACGGTTTCGATCCCCGGTTGGGTCAATTTAGAAAACGAACTTTTCTATATTGGCTCTGGTCTGGGTGATTGTGATACCACGTTTGTCTCTGATTTCCATAACACAAGTGCTTTAGCTACTTATATATACTTGACAATGTGATGTTGTCTTAGAGCATTAACATGTCAAATATTTAATTTATCATGAATCGTTTTATTGTTAGATCTGGAAGTAATTTTTATGTAGTTAGGTTAAGAAGCTCGGTGGCGCAGTGGTATAGCGCCTGGCCCAGCGATTGCGGAGGTTAAGCAACTTTCGCAAGAGTCGGTCATGGGATGGATGACCAAAAATTTATTATCTTGAGCTCCTCCGTGCTTCGGATAGCACGTTAAGCCGTTGGTCCCGGCTGCATTTTCAGTCGTAAGCACCCACCAATCTGCATTGGGCCCGCGTGGTGGGATGTGTCCCATCCTCCTTATTCCTCCTTAGGCCTGTGCCCCAGCAGTGGGGGCATCAAAAATGGCTGATGGTCATGTAATTAGGTACTTAGCTTTAAAGCCATTTTTGAACATGAAAAAATACAAACAAAAAGCTACAATAATGAGATTAAAATAACGTTTTTTTTCACACATTCTTAGACAGTCATAAATATAATGATATTCCTATCTTTGTTTAATGTTTACAATCAATCTTGTTGTATGTTAACAGTTTTATTACTTATTAAGATTATATATGCATTGTATTATTTATCACAACTGTTAATATTTTGCATTACTTGGCAAAAAGATTAACTAAGATAAAAATGATAACAACACTTACTTAATAATTGCTTAAGTTAAATATCTATTTTCTTTACGTACACGAACGCGATGCAATTCAACGGAAATAATATGTTGAAATAATTATTATGTAAAGAGTGAATACAAACTACGCCTGATAAGAGGTCGTCGTCCAACCAATTGGATCAAATTGGAATTCAAGAAAATGGATATTGTCATAATTTAGATTGTCACTAGCGACCGCCCGTGACTTCGTCTGTGTGGAAAGTTTTTTGCTATCCCTCGGGAACAATTATTTTTTTCGGATGAAAGGTACCCTATATCCTTCTCTGTACCCCTGGCAACGTGTATGCAAAATTTCATGATGATCGGTTCAGTATTTAGACGTGAAGGCGTAACAAACAAACAAACAAACGGACTTTCTTATTTATAATATTAGTAAGGAAGTAGGGATAAGTATATAGTAAGGATGTCATAGGATTTAATTTTATTGGTTTGAATTGGTTGGTTAAACTATCTATAAGGAAGGCCTGTGACTTAACCAGAGTATATATAGGGTGTTTGAAAATAGCCTAATAAGGCCGAATATTGTTAAAGGGGTCACAGTAACGTGATGGGGTACAACCCCGGAAAATTATTATAAACACTGATAATAACCCCTAAAAAAATTAAACAAATATTCTTTTGATAAACTACATAGTGGCAACCCTAGACCGAAATTGTGTTCTGCTTTTGCCTATTAATGGGAATGAGTATCGAAAACAATAGTCTATTCGCGTCTAGCTAGGGTTGTCAATTCCACACAAATAAAAAAAAATCTCAGCCATGTGATGGTTTTCAGGGTTTATTATGTAGTTATTTAATGTCCTATTTTTCCTTGGTTGTATGCATGGTACCCTTTCTACCAAATTCAGCTTTATCCCTAGGGCTTTTTCTAAACACCTTGTATATAAGTTTTAATGTGCTGTGACCCAGCAGTCGGGAAGGTAAAAATTTCTGATGTCACTGATGACGACACACTCCTGGCCCGTGTGTACGTACGCAGCTAAAGATAATAATAATATAATAGTGAAGTGACCCTTTGAAGGATTACAGCGGTCTCTCGGAGTGTAAGCGACTTAACTAAGTTATGTCATCCTTGTACCTTAACTTAGGCTCGCAGCTTAGCTGAGGTTTTATGTTGACATTTCAGTATTTTTGTTGGAAGATTCATTTTTAAGAAATAGACAGAAATGGTGCGTCGATGATTTGGGAATTTAGTCTTATTTTTCTTTAAAAAAAAAAATACAAAAATATATTAAAAATATTGCAATATTTACTTTATTATGTAACTGACGAAATGTTTCGATCGTCTCAAAGAGAACTAGCCCCCTCTACTCGAAAGACCAACATTCTATCCGTTTAAACGCTACGCTAACTACATGAGCAATAGACGATTAAATTTAATATCGCAAACTTATGTAAATCACAGACTTTGATGTATTGTATGGAATGGACATGTTAACGGCACGTAATTTTATCGTTTAAAACTTAATAGTTAACGTAGCGTACAAACGGATAGAGTGTTGGCCATTTGAGTAGCGGGACAGATATTGTTCAAGAAATATCTTGATCACCAACGAAATTCTCACGATAAAAGACTGCAATAACAATTCTGCCGCAGTTGCATCGATAGGTCTCCTGGTATTCGGATGCTGGTATGCGATCAGTTATGTGCCGTAGCGCTGGGAATCTGCGGGAACACAGACAGAGTCAACAACAATCATGTAATACGAGATTGTAATAAGGCAATCTCAAACTTGCCAGTTTCTGAATGGCTATCAATGTATTTCTTTTATTTGTTATACTTACAGCGAGAAATAAATGTAATCATAGCAATACATAAACCTGGCAATGGCAGTTTAAGAGCTTGTAAAACACTTACAGTCCTCCCATATTACAATCTCAGTTTTCTGAATGGCCATCAATGCGTCTCTTTTAATTGCTTTATAGCGAGAAAGAGATGTGACATAGCTATTCAGAAACCTGGCAAGTTTTAAGAGCTTGTAAAACATCGATTCTTAGTCGCTGCTCAGAGTTTGCTTGCTAATTGGAAGGGTTTTAAATCACTTTAGACAAAAGTTATCAAGCTACAGTATAGACGAGTTTTATGAATCACTAATACTGTTGCCGATGTTGCCCGAGATGGAGGAATGACACTTTAAAATCAGTTTGAGGAGTGACTTAGCGCATTCGGCGCAACTACAGCAGTTCTTCAGCCCCACTACAGTACTATTTATCGGTTACATAAAAACTTTTCAGGATTTACTTCAGTCATATATTTAATGTAAATTGTTTTTTCTTCTGATTTTTCTACATACATATGACGTTCGCAATGAAATCATAAGAATACCAAACCAAGTTCACACAAAGCTACGAGTTTGTATTCCAAGAATAGGAAAGCAAGCAGCCATTCTCCGTTCTAGAGGGGCTTCTAAAAAAGATCACGGTAATCGGACGACGTTCGTTATTTGAATCACCTTGGACCATGAATTTAGAACCTTAATCATCTTACTAAGTCTATGCCTTGGACTTTCATAAGTCTCGAAGCAAAACGAACTAATCGGTTTTCTTTGTAGGCCCCCGACTGAGGAATGTTCCGGCTGCGACTTCGGGCAGATAACCCCAGACGGACGAATGGAATAATTCAGGCTGCAAATGCATAATCTATAGCCCGCCCGTATTCCCCGTTTCGGATTTGTCGCGGGATCTGGTCATTTATCATTTATAATGTGTATTCTTCCAGACCCATGCCATCCGAACTCTTGCTATAGTACAGAATAATATAATAATAATAATATTTGACAACATCACATACATTGCTCCGATTCCAAAGTAAGTAGCTAAAGCACTTGTGTTTTGGAAATCAGAGACAACGGTGGTATCACAAACACCCAGACCTGAGCCAATATAGAAAAGTTATTTTCTAAATTGACCCAACCGGGGATCGAACACGGGAACTCAGAGATGGCGACACCTTGAAAACCGGTGTACAAAGCCACTCGACCACGGAGGTCGTTAAATATAGTACCGGGCTATAGAAAATAATCTCATCTATTGTACAAGATGCATATGGAAAATGTCTTTGGCATCGGGGCAATGTAGTGGCATCGGGGACAACGATTTGTTCCCGTGATATTCTCGATTCAGATAATCGTGCTGTTCTGAAAAATCTTATTGTAAGTCAAAAGCTGAAACCAACAAGAGGGATTTGAAATTTTGAGATTTAAGCATTCACAATGCTATTTTATATAATACTAAATAATATACTAGAAAAAATAGGACTCGCACCAGATCATGTTCTCGGACAGGAATCGAACCCGCGACCTTTGGATATCCGGTCCAATGCTCTGACCGCTGAGCTACCGAGTCACTAGTGAGAACGTCGAATTTCTTCTAGTATATCAACTCTTACGCTGCAAGCCAGCCCCATCTCACCAATGTAGAAGGAATTAACCTCGACATTCAACTGAACATCTTTCCAGATATTTTTAAACAGTTGATTAAGATGAGAAAGGGAGGGATTTGATAATGCGCCAATTCAACGCAAAAATTGTAAGATTTTTTAATGTGAAGGGTACATACATTCCCTTAATTGAATTTAGGTCCACTTAGGTCGACTTACTTATAATATTGATGTATTTATTTGAAGTTGGTACATTTTGGAGTATGTTTTAGGGTTCCATACCCAAAGGGTAAAACGGGACCGATTACCAAGACCCGTATTTATAAACCGCTCTCAACGTTGAGAGCTATCTTGAGATCTTTTAATTAATTAAAATAAAACAAATATTTAAAGGGGCTCCCATACAACATATATGATTTTTTGCCGTTTTTATAGAATGGTACGGAACCATTCGTGTGCGAGTCTGACTCGCACTTGGCCGGATTTTTTATTACAGATTTTTGTCGTAACATTTTTCTCAGAGAAAAGATCAATCAAAGGTGTTCTTCACAAAAGGAAACTACTTAGGTATTAAAATAAAATACTTTGCCGTTTAGTGTAATGCAATTTTAGTAAGAAACGAAAAGGTTTTTTACAAACAGACAATAGGCATAATTTAGGCGACGCCTTCCTTCGGCAGTCTTGATTAACACAATTGTAATATAATTTTTTCCACCCTTCCGGGAATAGATTCTTATTATAATCATATCCTTTCAAAAGTTTCCGTACCGAATTTAAGTTTCTCTGCTGTCAAGAAAGTCCTTTCTGAATTATTGTCGAGTGGAATACCAAGTATCTTCGAAGTATGCCTTTGAGAATTATAATATTTTTCCCAGTGTAATTTGCACGTTGTAGGTAATAATCCTGTTTAACATGCCGTCTCCGCTTCAAACTTTGGGAAGAAACTTTTTATATGATACCTCTATATTTTGAGACATTGAACTTAGTCTCACGGATAGATGGTTGTCTTTATTCAACACATTGCAACTGCGATCAAAACTGACACGCTTGATGACTTATTTTAATCATTAGGAATCTACCCGAAAGTAAATACAGGTGGCGTATGTATTGTTAGAGATTTTCAGCCTCTGTTTGTTTAAAAAAAAGTCTCCTGGCAAGCTAGTAAAAAAAATAGGTACCTATGTGTCTGAGTGTTCCATTGGCTTCATAGCTTTTAAGTTACGTTAATAACGTTATTTTCCCGTTATAATACCGTTAAAAATATGGGTGTTTTCCTAAGGATTCCATTCCCCGATTTGATTGACCATTATTTCTGCTGGCATGATGGTACTTTTAAGCTAAACAAAGTATTGATTAAGTTTATAAAGATAAAAGCAAATTGGGATCTTCCGGGACAGGATTCTCGGGGAATGGGATTCTCAGGGAATAACCCAAAAATATTATTTACCATTAAATAACATTATTTTACCGTTATAATAACCCTAAAAATAATAACAATAAAATAAACGTTATTTTTGACGTGGTTTTTTGTAACGTTATAATTATTTAACGATATTTCATTCTCTGTAAAAGTAATTAGGGTTCAGTTTGTGATCTCGGAGAGTGGAGTGCTAAATAAAACTGACTAGCGGGCAAAAAGGGCTTAAAGTGTCGAATAATTGAGGCGGAAGCCGTCGGCAGTTGTTGCAGCTCCATTAGCGAGTCAGAACGATGATATGTAGCCTCTAGAAGCGTTATATTCAACTCACCAGATTAAGAGTGTTCATAATGTTTATTTCTCAACTCATACACCACTAGAAAAAGTGTTGCTAGCTATTATTACCGATCGATACTTTTCGCAACATCCTGAGTCATGAATGATCCGTTGTTTAATTACCTTAAATAAGCCTTCCTTATAGTTTGGGAATTAAGGATTGGTGTGACTTTTCCTGAATATTTGACCTTAATTTGGTTAGCTTGCAACAATTTCGAATTTTCCAGCCATTTCTAGGTTTTCTTTATTGCCACGTCACATCCGGCGGCCGTCCGCACCAATTAACCCACCGATGGCTCGATAAGGTAAACGAGTTACCATCGACGTGGGCCTAACACTGCAACACGCACCGGAGAAAATCGCCCATCCTTTTATACGGGGCGGAGACGACAACACGACAGTAAATGTATCATTGGTAACACTAGTTCATAGTTTGAAACTATCAAATAATTCCTAGGAACGAAACTAAAAAAAACTTTTCAAACAAACTAAATAGCACGAAAATTAATTGTACCTACGGAAAACAGTAACTGAAAAATATTTCCTGTGACTAAACTATTGGATATTTTTTTATGCAGACTGGGAGCGTTATTAGGTATACGACATTTAATTTACTGTCGCATTGTCGTCTACAGGTTGTATATAAATCTAATAAAAATAAATATAACTCGATGGAACCCCTATTTCTGAGTATTTCTGACAACCAGTCAGTGGTCAAGTGACTTGCCTTGACGTGTATTCGTAACAAGTGTAAAAGTGCCAACTTTCCTAAGAAATGGGTTAGTATGACATGAATTTCGGAGATCAAAAAATAATATGAAATGCCATCATTCCATAAGAGATAATCGAATGTTAGGCAGTGTCCAGCTATCTCTAAAGAAATGATAAATTTATTACATACTAGCGACCGCCCGCGGCTTTATCTGCGTAGACTGCTATTTCTATATCCCGCGGGAACAGTACCTAATTTTTTGGAGACGAAATGTACCCTATGTTCTTTTCGGTACCTTCGACAATGTGTGTGCAAAATTTCACGAAATGATTGGCTGGGTATATTGTAAGCGTGTCAAACAAATAAACTTACTTTCACATTTATAACATCAAAAGTAAGAAAGACGGTGTAGCAACGGGTTCCTGCATCCCTTTTTTTGTATGCCGAAAAAAATGCATTTACGCATCCCAAGCAGGTGAGCAGGAGGTTCGTATGAGGGACTCGCCAGGAAGAGACCGCAACATTCAACGTTGCGGCTGCCTCCCGTGACCTCACCCAGCCGAGTGGCTTGGTGGCATCTCAGGAGGAGGAAATACTAAAAACTCCGGCACTTACCCTTTCGCCGCCAATGGTCGCCAGCCGAAGGGCTGAGTGGAGGTCCGTTTGGTCCTGCATCCCTCCTACTTGCTTACGTGAATTTGTTCAACTTCAACTTTTATGGTGATGAATGGCTGCGTCTCGTTTTACGTGACGATTCTGCCAATGTCCGAGTTAAAAGACACAGTGGATTACGATACGGTACTGTTCGGTTTTTAGTCTAACTGTACGGTAGAAATCTGGCTGTTAAAAAGGACACTTGTTATCGTGATGGTCTGTGTTTTGACAACCTCCTTGAATATGAATGTCATGCAATAGTATCGCTTCTAGACACCGCTTGTTCCCGGCGTCACACTCGGCAGCTGTACGCCGTAATTTTCCACCGATGACTTGATAAGATAACCGAATTTACATCGACATGGACCCGTCACTTCTGTCGCCGCTCGTCGACACAAAAATATTGGACGCTGAATCCCATTTCATGTAGATTATTCGGACATGTTAATATTGAACGTGTGAAAAAGGTTTGATTAACGTATTAAATTCTGCTAGAAAAAAATAAAAACAATTCTTGTGCCTCGAAATCACAGAGTAATTTTTACTCGAAATTTTTTTTTTTAATTTGGTAACTTTCCGTGAAATATAAGGTAGATAGATCTGTTAATATTAGAAACAGTAAAAGCAACACAGTTATATTCTGAATGGTGTTCGGCTCTTTCGTGCGTACCTAATGAATCTGCTGCTATAGCAGATAGAAAAGTACGTTTTTATACTACCTGCTCGTCAATGGCATATTATGTGTCATGCAAACCTTTCCTAAATTGTGATACCACCGTTGTCTCTGATTTCCAAAACACAAGTGCTTTAGCTGCTTACTTTGGAATCGGAGCAATGTATGTGATGTTGTCAAATATTTATTTTTATTTATTATTTAAAAATAATAATGAGATTTTATTCTGAGTTAGGCTGCATGTTATCATTTTTTTTGCACTGCCTATACAAATTAAAAAAAGAAAAACGTAAACTTTTTACGAAATTTATTTTCACCAGCGCATCAAGAAGGATTTATTCGAATGTCGAACTGACCACTACAGAATAGATGAAAAAAAAAATACTTAAGTACTTTCTTTATAACAGTCATTGGTTTCAGTTGCCTCGCAGAAAGTATAAAAAGTAGAGTATGCATCGCGGGCTTAAATGTGTATTTGTCTTGGGCGACCTTGAACACCTCGTACTCAGGATTCTAGCCTTAACTCCCTCGCTCCGCTCGGGAGTTAACCATAGAATCCCTCGTACTCGGGGTTCAATATAGCGCCCGGGACAGAATACACTACTTTAAGCTCTTATTGCATAATCTACTATTTCATGTCTACGTTTCTACAAATATGTAAAATATTAATATATACACACGTATAAGTTTTGAAAACCCAAGTTTTACAAATTGTTTTACTCTACATACCCATTCGAATGCCATCTTTTTCCGATACCAATAGTCATTACCTTCATAGTTTCAAATTTTAAGCAGTCTGTGTCCATTTCATGACGCAATTCTTGGAACAAGTTTTTACTTTTATTCAGCTCCAATTTATTCAGCCCGTTCCAAACAGAAATCGGTGCCAAAAACACTTTGTTTCTTTACAAAACCGTTTTAAAGTTTGCAACCTAGTTGTAGCGATAATGCCGCGGTAAGTGTTTAAGAAGGTTTATTTACGACCCCATTTAACCTGTTAAGGTAGTTCTGGGAGATTTATTTCTTCAGATAAGTCGGTATACGTCGCGTCGCGACACAAAGGCATGTTCGAGCATCGAGTTCGGTTGAGTTCCGATGTCTGCCCGTGTGTTGTATTTTGTTGCGATAGTTCTTTTATGGGCAAGCGTTATACGCTTTCTTTAAGAAATAAAAAATAAATCGAGCGAATGGAACTAATCGATATACGTAAATCATGTTTTCTACAAGAAAACATGATTTAAAGTTAAAGTGATTCAATCTAATGCAGACATTGGAGTTCATGTAATGGTTCTATAATATTACTTTGGCTTTTCTGAGTAAGAAACACTTCACATATCCCATTAACTTGTTTTTAGAGATAATCAACTAAAATAATTAAGATGCATATATCCCAATGTCTTTCAACAACTAAGTATTACAGTATTTTAAATACATATTTGGGTTGAAAATGCTATTTGTAAAAAAACGAACTGTTATCCAATAATAACGGCCACAGGTTTCCACCGACAGATCCAAATGAAATACAAACAGCCGTTAAATATATAAACGGAGGATTCATTGAATTGCTGACCACACTTCCATTCCATGCCGCAATTTTTTTATAAAACGTTGGCATTATCAGCATCAACATGGTAAATTAAATGAAAGGAATACCATGAAATCTAAACTTATTTTAATTGAACGGGAAAAAAGCTTCTTTACGCGCTCCGTGTAAAGTATTTCCTCAAGATTTTCTCTGAAAAGCACTAATGTGATTGGATTGTTTCTTTTGTAAACTTCATGATCTCTATGTTACCACGAAATAGAGAGACTACAGAGTTTAAGTGGGATGATTGCTTGTTCTTTGAAATTATGAACTATATTTTTGTATTTTCTTACTGTCGATTGCTTGTATTGTTTATGGTTTTGTTATTACGTTAACAGAGCTTAACAATGAAATTAAAATGTGACCAATCTTGAGGTGACCCTTTCAAACAAAAAAAATAATAATCTAAATCGGTTCATAAACAAAGAAGTTATGCCTGAAAATCTGTAAATACTCGTGCGATGGTAATTAAGCTAAAATTTTATGAACCCTGAAACCCGCCACCATTTATTGGAAAAAAAATAGTCGAGTCGATTTTTTCTGGTATTTTTTCTTATATTATTTATCTTAATATAAAAAAATTGATTCTGCTTTTCATTCATATTAACTGCATAGTGGCAACCCTAGACCTAAATTATGTTTTGCTTTTGCCCATTAATGGGATTGGTTATCGAAAACAATAGTATATTTGCGTCTAGGGTTGTCTCTTTGGTATTTTCCATACAAATAAAAATCAAAATTTTACGGGTTATCATGAATCACCCTGTTTAATGTTGTGCTTCTATGATGCTACATTTATACCTATAGTTAATCTGTTTGATGTCATGGATTATCATTTTTTCGAATAAACAATAAGAGTAGTAGTTACCTAACAAAAACTGCTAAATCTCGGTTTCAGGCGAACCGGCAAAATTACTGACCAATAAAAAGTTTGGCATTGAACCCTCGGTCGTCGAGTTGATACTTGACCGACCCACGGCAGGTAATAAATGTTCGTTCGGTCACACTGTTTGGAAGTCATCAGTTTTTATTTGGACAAGCCAAGGAGCTGGGGCACGAATAGGCTTAACGTGACACCGATTTGTTTTGCCCGCGTATTGTAGTTGTTCCTACTTTTCTGTGTGGTGGAGTTGAATAAATGCTTCCGTGTGACGTAAATGTGTTGATTAACTGACGATTCAAAAAAAAATTGGTAGAGAAGTAGGCAATAGTTTACTTATGACTGTTCAGTAGCTCTACCATGAGTTGATGCTGTTTCCGGTACCGTAAACTATCGTAAATACTACTCACAGTCAATCCGAGTGAAAGAGAGAAAACGATAGTTCACGGTAGCGAAAACAGTTAGCTTCAACTCGTGGTAGGGCCACAGGAGTGAGTAGAGTAAAAAGAAATGGTAAACTTCTACAGCATGTAGATCAATCAATCAATCTTATCCATTTTTCAAACACAAATCATTGAAACAAAAGAATTTGAATTGGTGAGTTGCAAACGTTATTAAAACAATGGTTTTGAAACACGCATCGCCGCGATGAATTCAAATAAGTCATAACATCGTAATGTTAAACACACATAAAGGAAACCACTGGACAAATGAGGGTCCCAAAGCAAGCTCATATAAAGCAATAACTCACCCAATGGTCGTGTCTCTCCCCACAATTCAACAAAGCTAGGAAATCTCCCAACTCCCGGATCCGTGCAAACAAGAGGGCCATAACTGATGACCTTAAAACCGGCTATTTTTCGACTATTAACCCTATAACTCAATATCAGTGCGTGGCTCGAGCAGGCTTAGTTCACTCCATCTATCTCGATTATTACAGGCCCCCGTAAGCCTTCGGTTACTTTATGAGCCTCAAAAGCAATGAATTTCACGCCTCCCGCTTCTGTAACGTTGAATAAGCTGAGTAGAAATATTGAGTATCGAATTATGGCAGGAAAATGGAACAAATTAGTGGTCAAGGGTGAGATTTATGCGAAAGGGTACGCTCCCACATAAGGCTACCCTGCAACGTATTTTGAACAGACTGGAAACAAACAATAATGTTCTGAAAAGGGACCGCAACAGATACGTTCGCTTTATACAAAACTAGTGGACCCTGTGAACTTCGTACCACCTACAATTTAATGATTATCAATTTTACCTTGAGAACCAACTCTATTTTTTTAATTAGTAAGTTAATAACAAAGCAGCCGAATACTAAAACAAAAGCAACACTACGGTCCTTTTATCATTACTAAGATCATTATTCAGACTAAAACCTCTTTATCAAAAGTTAGCTGTCAAAAGTAACCCGAAATGGCGATTCCCATACAAAATAGCCAATGTTCATAGTACGTTTCATTGAATATTCGCTATTCAATGAAACGCATTCTACCATTCTACCTACTCTCAGGGGAAATTACCAAAGAGAATGTAATACTAC
Organism: Catoptria pinella; assembly: GCA_963556745.1. Lineage (NCBI taxonomy): Eukaryota > Metazoa > Arthropoda > Insecta > Lepidoptera > Crambidae > Catoptria > Catoptria pinella. The sequence continues at coordinate 13,623,064 of OY750761.1, forward strand.
GGTGAGATGACAAATGATATTATTTATTTTTCTTAATTAATCAATCAAATGCACTAAGAAATTTCAATTCCGATGTCGAAGTCAATCACCCCAAAAGTAGCTTTCTACCAGATTTTAATCCTGTTAGGGGATAAATATAAAAAAAATACGAAACAAGACGTGTTCAATTCGTTTTGTGAAAGAATGTCTATGCCAAATTTCAAGTCAATCGGGCCAAGGAATCGCGTTCTCCCATACAAACTTTGGCACCCTGTTTCACCTCTATAGGGGTTGAATTTCGCGAAATCCCGTCTTAGTGAGCACCTACGCCCTAAAAGGAGCCCCCGTGCAAAATTTTAGACTCCTAGCACTTGTAGTTTCTGAGATTTCGTGATGAGTGAATGAGTGAGTGAGTGATTTTCCCTTTTATGCATACATCATAACGGAACAAACATCATCATATACACGACCAGTCTTCAATAAACCAATAAATTCAATCTAAATCATTCTAAAATAACACCTTAATTAATAATATACGTGCTGTAATCCGTAAAAAGTGTTTTATTTCTAAACATCATCATATCAAATTACATCTATTTTTGAGATCACGTCCTCTGGGCTTTGTGAAGATGATGACGATAATGATATCATAGAACCATCTTAGTTCACTAGTTTACATTTTTAAACTAAAACACTGTAACAATCTTGCAAATCAACCACGACAACTTGGTGCGCAGTCAATCTTCCCAAGAAATAACCAACTCCAGTTTTCTTTAATGAACAAAATAAAAACGTCATCCAGACGTTATGAATTCATAAAACAGTTCGCGAGCTATTTCATTTGCCGGAGGCTTATTTTCTTTGGGTTGAATTATACGGCCGTAATTCATGGGCTGTTGCGGCTGCCTGTTATGTAATTATACTTCTGCATTTATATCGAATGCACTAGCTTTAGATACGTTTTTAATTTTATGTGTATCTTTGATGCATTCTTATTCATGTCAATAACGGATTCATTATACAGAGTTATTTGTAAAACTTGGGCAAAAAATCTTTCGTATATTCGTCTGTTCTCCTCTAAAGGTTGCATTTCTCAACCGATTTTCGTGAAATTTTGTGAGCAGGTTCGAAAAATATATTGATTTTTAGTCGATTCAGATTTACGAAATATTAAAAAAAAAAAAATCACAAACGCGGGTTCTACAGCTCAACGAACTACTTTTTTTTAAAATAATTTATTATGTAATTTGCTTATTCTCTAGTACATATTTTTATATATTATTAGTAAGTTTAGTTATGGTTTATGGTTAGTAATCCATTTCTGCGAGGTTGTTGGTGTATATATTTATTCCACCGCTTACCGCTTTTCTTTTATCTCAATTGATGTTAAGTTATGATAAGGCGGTGGAAGCTCATTTAACTCGGAGTAGTCAACCACTGAAGAACTGTCTTTTCTTCCTTTAACAAAATATTATAACAATGTAAGCAAAATATTAAAAGGTAAGATAATGGTGGCTAGCTACGCTGATTCATAACAAGTCAATAAAACAATGGAATGGAGGACAGGAGTAACACCCGTATTCACATTACTATGAGGTCTCACAGTGCCCGCGGACGCACAGTGTCCCCACTACCAATTACACATCATACATAAAACGATTGAACTAATCACAGAGCTCTATTTCAACCCAGTGCGTTTGCATAGGCAAGGGTCTTTAACACCCGTTTGCACTAAACTTAAGAATTGCCTAAGTCTTTTCCTAACTACAACTCTACCAAATCCAAACGGTGTCATAAACTTAGCTATCATGCAGCTGTCATTCGCCTAATTATCTTGGTCGAGTTGAAGTTAGGACTTGGGCGATTCTTAAGTTTAGTGCAAACAGTGTAAGTGTCCTATGAATCAAATCCATGTTTTTTGTGTCTGACATTATATATCATAATGTTATGTCGTAATGTTTTATCTTCTAAGTTTTCTAACTACCTTTAGCAATAGATTTTTTATTTTGTTTTTGCAGACTACTATTTATTACATTACCCGTTCGTCACAAGACTTTTTTCATCACACACAAATCGGTACAGTATACCATTAGATACTAGAGGTATAATAAATAAAACAACATCCATATTGTTATGTTTATTATAATACATACATATAATACATACTATTGCACCCATATTACTCGTATTAGTTAGAGCCAGGTACAAATAGGCATATTAAAATATAAAGGCATGACATGGGATTTAAGAAATGACATACTTGCGCTTCTCTTTAATCGTAATTTAAAACGTTTTTCTTTTGTTTTTTAGAGTAGGATGTTCTCGAACGGAATTCAGCCCCGTATGCCATTACTTTATTTACTAGTAGCTCACACAGCTCCACATTTGTCAAAACTCGAGACGACGTGTTTATGTAAACAGGTAGGGTTCGTTCCATGCATGCGTTCAACTTCTTCGAAAACTTAGATGAATGGCTTTCAGTAACAGACATTTTCTTTTCAACTTTACCGTTGATGCTGTTCCTATTTTCTTTTAACAGTTTGGTTAAAAATGGTATTTTTTTAAAATGTAGTGAGATTTATTGTTACCTACATGCAAATGCATTATTATTGATTTGACGACCTCCGTGGTCGAGTGGCTCTGTACACCGGTTTTCAACGTGTCGCCATCTCTGAGGTTCGATCCCCGGTTGGATCAATTTAGAAAACGAACTTTTCTATATTGGCTCAGGTTTGGGTGTTTGTGATACCACCGTTGTCTCTGATTTCCATAACACAAGTGCTTTAGCTACTTACTTTGGAATCGGAGCAATGTATGTGATGTTGTCAAATATTTTTTTATTTATTGAAAATCTTCATAAAATTCAATATGATAATTCTGCGAGGTCCTTTATTGAAATTAAACTTTATACGGTTTTACCATAAAATTAGATTATGTATCCAAAAAGCTCATTATTTAGGCATATGAAATTACATAAAGTAATTTTAATACGCCATTAGTACGTCATGTTTCACCACATAAATCTTTAAATTTGAGATTTTAGCATTCACAATGCTATTTTTATACAATACTAAATAATATACTAGATCTGATGATAATCTGGTGTAAGTCGTATTTTTTCTAGTATATTATTTAATGCTAAAATCTCCTGTTTTATCTTAATCAATTGTCAAAATATCTGGAAAGATATTTCAATTGAATGTCAAGGTAATTCCTTACATTTATGAAATAACGCTGTCTTGCAGCGGAGTGGAATATACTAGAAAAAAATCGACGATGCCTCTAGTGACTCGGTAGTTCAGCGGTAAGAGCATTGGACCGGACATCCAAAGGTCGCGGGTTCGATTCCCCTACGAGAATATGATCTTGTGCAAGTCGTATTTTTTCTAGTATAATATTTAGTATTAACCCATTAACGCAAGGAAAATGAGACACAATAGATATTTTATTGTTATCCGACCGCATGCGTCCGCTCGGGCGTTAATGAATTAAACAGAATCTCCAACCAACATGTAACAGAAAAAAATAAAAATAAGATATCCAAAGAGAAATCACGGAAGGTTGTATCTCGATAATTCGTGATTACTTGCCGTGTCACACATCCCCGGGGCCCAGCGGCTTGGATCAAATGTCCCCCTCGATCATTAAGCTTGGGGCAATGGAAAATTGGACAAGATGAGTCGTAAACAATATGTCTTTAAAAAAAAGAATAAAGCTTTCAATTATGTATGGAAATAGCCTTGATGACATTAGCTATTTCTAATATACCCACTGCTGGGGTATGACTTTACTATCTTGAGTAAATTTTTGGTCACCCATCCCATGACCGACTCATGCGATAGTTGCTTAACCTCCGCAATCGCAGGGTCAGGTGCTAAACCACTGTGCCACTGAGCTCTTAATAAAATAAAAGAACCTTATAAAGCCGAATATGCTAGATAAAAAAGGGTTCCACACCATAGATAAAAACCCCGGTATTAGAACGCTGAAAATCCCCACTTTAAAAAAATGTTTTTATGATAAACTGCATAGTGGCAACCTTGATTATCGAAAACAATAGTCAATTTTCCATACACATCCATACCAATTTTCAGCCTTTTAAGGTAGGTATGAACTTATTTTCCGGGTATAAACTATTTCAAAACCTTGTCAATTGTACGGTAATCTCTTAAGGCAAACATTCTATGCATATTTTTCAACTTTTTTGATGCATACATTCAAGACTTTCTCGTCAACATAAATTAGGCATTATAAAAATGTTTACATGATCTTCAATCAACCATGATCTTCAATCTTCATAAGTATCTACTGGGCAAATCTCCAGGCGTTTTGAACGCCGTCATTCTCCTCAACATAACTCTATCATGATAGTTTTCGAAAAAATAAACCTTTTGCTGCTAAACGCTACTCGTCTGGAACCTATTTTCGTTACTGGACACGAAGACAGATTTTTACTACCCAAATTTCTGAAGAAAATGGTTGGTTGAGAACTGTTTTTATTCAATCGATGAATTCAATGACTTTTTTAAGAGACAATGGCAATTTTTTATTTTAGTTTTATAAATAATATTTATCAATGATTGTAATGACAAAAACTGAATTGTAATGTTTTCAAATAGAGCAATAAAGTAAATATAAAAAATGAAATAAATATATTTGCATGCCAGAATTTGGGGAAACGTGTGGGGCTTCATATACATTAACATCTTGTATATTTACCACTTTTTAAGCAAATAGAGAAATCTATTTTATCCATTCTATTTTAACGCCTGGAGATTCACCCTCTGTAGGTATATAGCACTCACGCTTTGCCATCTCAAAAGATGGCCGTCTGAATCTATGTGGAAGTTATTCTCAATTTAATGAGTTGCTTCTTGTTTCGGCAGATCGAATGTCAATATAATTATACAATGGCGGCGCCAGGCGAGCGAACTGCATAGCCCAATATTTGAATTCCAAACTCACGGATTGCCATTTTGTTAAGGTGAAGCTCTACTCACATTTTACCATTTATTATAATTATCAACTTTGTGAAGTAGAAAATTGTAAATAGTCAATTTCAGTTTTGACTTGTTATAAATTTATTTGGCTTTAAGGTTTCCCTGAGTTTTTTTAAGTGCCGTCCAATAGTAATAGTCTAATAATAATCCTACTTCTTAAAAAGTTGGTGCTAATTTCAAACGGGATGTATTTTTTCGTCAGCAAAATATAATCACCAAACGATCACACATCTCATATCCGGTCTTTACTAAAGTTTCTTAAATATCGTTATTGCAGTCCAAAACAGTCGGTCACTCATCCAAACCCGACCCTTCTTTCAAAGTCACTTAACTTTCGTTATCGCGGCAGGCCCACATGGTCATCTCATATCCAGTCTTTCCTAAAGTTTCCTGACGTTATGGCAATGGCAATCTAATCTAATCTATTTGTTTTGTACCGTACCATCACTGAATCGCTCACCAAAATTTTATTAAACGTAGGTCACTGAAGTGCTCACCAAAAATTTATTAAACGCAGACACTAATTGCAGCAAAAAAAATATAGCAGTCCAGTATGACATTAATTTGCTTGCTAGCCAAAAGTAACCATTTTGGCTGATCGAATAGATTTTTCAGCTCACCAAAACACGGATATTGTGCTAACCAGTTTATTAAACTGCTAAGTGCAGACAACAATTTAGACGAGTCATTAAAAAGCATTTGTTATTTAATTCAGGTGACATGAAAACAAGCTACAAAAAATCAGTTTTCTACTTTTATAAAGGATACCAATACAAACTTATGAATACATAATAATTGAGGCCAAATCTGTCTTGATTTCCACTGTTTTTTGACGCCCTCCGTGGTCGAGTGGCTTTGTACACCGGTTTTCAAGGTGTCGCCATCTCTGAGGTCCCGGATTCGATCCACGGTTGGGTCAATTTAGAAAACGAACTTTTCTATATTGGCTCAGGTCTGGGTGTTTGTGATACCACCGCTGTCTCTGATTTCCATAACATAAGTGCTTTAGCTACTTTGGAATCGGAGCAATGTATGTGATGTTGTCAAATATTTATTTATATTTACTGAGTAATGCCTGGGTTGATGATATAATAAAAGTTGCTGGCAAGGAGTGGACAAACAAGGGAAACTATAAATAATCCTGGAAGAAGTTGTAAGACGCCTTCACCCTAAGAGGGGTCACTGTCTTACCATCACAAGAATATACATAATTATAAATAACTAACCACAAGCACTAGTGAGACGTGGAATAAATGGTTTTACAAAATTATAATTACAATGCCTGTGTTTCGAACTCGTCCCCTTAACAGATCTTGTTCGTTACTACGAGTACCTACTAATTGAAATGTTACGCCGATGTTCAATAATTCCGTTCTCGATACAGCACGAACGGTAGTGGGCTTGCTTTGTCTTTTCTTCGATAAATTGTTCGACGAGATGTTTTTCTTCCATCAATTTTTAAACAGTCAGTTTGTGGAAGCTATGATAGATAGTATTATAAAACGGGCGCACTTTGTTAAACATAATGGAATTAATGCTGTTTTGATGATTATAACGAAAATGTTACGTTGTTTACGTGGTACATTCGATTGAAAGACGTTATTTTTAAAAGTTTTCAATTTTTAGTCAGACTTTCTTATCTCAAAGACAGATGCGGGCTGGTGTCGTCCATTTTTAATATTAAAGCCATAAGTTTTATAATCTCTCTGACTTCGTTATCAGCGATTTTTTGAACCGTCATAAATTATAATAATATATTTAATTTATTTTGGTTGGTTTAATTAATTGTATTTGTACTGTATTGTTTTAATGTATGTGTTTATGTGTTTTTACATGAATTACAGCTCTGAAAATACTCTGAATGAAATCGACTATTTCTCTGTAAGCAAAATTGATTTTTGGACTGTCTTAACATAACTGATTTCACAAGGAATTTTACTTACCCAGTGAACTTTGTTTTTAGACAAAACTTTATTTTAACTAAGCATTGATATAATATCAATATTATTCAACCGGTATTTTTCTTAATTCCGTTTGTCACGGATATCATGCATCGTAAATATGCAATTATCTGTACATTAATCTTTTTTTGACGAATCAGATAACAATTTAGTATAAATACACATGTAAATTAGCATTGAGGATCAGTTTCATCTGAAAGAAGAAATTAAGAACTAGGTAAGTGCAAATACAATTCAACAAATTATTGTTATTAATTTGTCATAAATGTGGTGTTGAAAGACAATGCAAAACTGAATAATGACCCCAATCAATTCCATCTTGAACTTTTCAATACAATTTTGCATTTTGTAAACCCCACCCCTACTCTATCTATCTTAATATAAGTATGTATATGAAGTGACACCAACATAATAACATATCATATCTAACATACATATCTTTTAATGGAATCTCTAAGGCAATGTTTTAATTTACAGCTATGGTGAAACTCTTCTTGCTATCCGCTGCTCTCGTGGCCGTTGCCGTTGCGGGTCCCACCCGTATGTTCGACCCCACCCAGGTCAACCCTAACCCCGGCCCTGTGATTATTGGAGGAGAGCCCATCCATATTGGACCCGCTATTGTCGAACAAGCACCCATTTTTCCCAGCCCTGTGATTATTGGCGGAGAATACGAACCCATCCATGTCGGACCTGCTATTGTTGAACAAGTCCCCATCGTTCCCAGCCCTGTGATCATCGGTGGAGAATACGAACCCATCCATGTCGGACCTGCTATTGTTGAACAAGTCCCCATCGTTCCCAGCCCTGTGATCATCGGTGGAGAATACGAACCCATCCACGTCGGACCTGCCATTGTTGAACAAATCCCCATCGTTCCCAGCCCTGTGATCATCGGTGGAGAATACGAACCCATCCATGTCGGACCTGCTATTGTTGAACAAGTCCCCATTGTTCCTAGCCCTGTGATCATCGGTGGAGAATATGAGCCCATTCATGTTGGACCTGCTATCGTCGAACAAACTCCCATCGTTCCCGGCCCTGTGATCATTGGTGGAGAAAATCCTTCTGAGGAAGGTCCCGTTGCTCCTAGCCCCATCGTTATCCAACCTATTCCTGAATCACCTATTGCCTCTACTCCCCTTGTTCAGATCATCATAAACATCCAAAAGGCCGCTCCCAGTAGCCCCCCTGCTGCCGACTATACTCCTGCTGAAGAATCCGATATTGTGCCTGAGCCTATCATTATTGTTGACGAGGCTGAGCCATCGATTATTCCTGAGCCGATCATCATTGTTGACGAAGCTGAGCCAGCGATTGTTCCTGAGCCGATCATCATTGTTGACGAAGCTGAGCCAGCGATTGTTCCTGAGCCGATCATCATTGTTGAGCCAAAGCCTATCGATATCGTTGAGGAGGCCGAGGTTGACGCTGAATCGGTCATTGTGGGCACTCCCGTTATTCCAACTCCCGTTGTTGTCCTTCCCGACACCATCAACTAAAGATTAATAATAGCAAGAACTATGCGAACACATATGCCGTTGTAAAATAAAATCGAATGTTTAATATTTAAAGTTTTATTTCATGTCATTAATTATATAGGTGTTATGTTATCCCGGACAGTGAGATAAAGAAAATATAAATAAAATTAGCAATATAGCGCAAGAAAAAAAAAATCCTTTATTGCTCATACGACTAGGCGTATCAAAAGCATTTATTAACTGACTCTATAAAAACAGCTACAAGATAACTACAAGTGAATGTTCGAAGTTTATCCAATTGTTTATAGCTTTCTTATTATGCGGGTAACAGTAGCAATAAATAACTTGAGACGCATATCGCGAAGCCCTTATAAATTACAGCATCGAGTAATTGACGTTAAGCTCTTATGAGCTCTCCCTAAGCCTCTTACAGATACAATTCTACAAGGGCGTATTATGTAATGGTATTACTGAAAATACACATTGTTATCTAATGCAAAGGTCTCGCTACTAGATTTCGGAGTTTGCTTAACGATCAAATACCTATTGAAACAAGATTACGACGTTTAATAATCCAATATCAAGAAAAATATTATAAAATATTTTGGGATAATTATTATATTAAAATTTTAATTTAACGTAAATACTTTAGCCGTAATTGCTTTGGACACTAGATGACCCATGGTAGCATCAGATAAGAATCAACTACGAGGTATGGGAAAATCCAAGCAATTCACAAATTGTGTAGTACCATAGCAACCAGAACTACCTTGAAATGTGCATAATTTGAGATGCTCTTAAGTCACATCTGATAGCCAACTTTTGCTCATGTCTCATTAACAAATAAATATAAATAAATATTTGACAACATCACATACATTGCTCCGATTCCAAAGCTAAAGCACTTGTGTTATGAAAATCAGAGACAACGGTGGTATCACAAAAACCCCGACCTGAGCCAATATAGAAAAGTTCGTTTTCTAAATTGATCCAACCGGGGATCGAACCCGGGACCTCGGAGATGGCGACACCTTGTAAGCCACTCGACCACGGAGGTCGTCAAATATCATTATTCACAATGATAACAATTTCAGCATAAGCCATTTGGTATCATCCGCAACTACATTATTACTCTTCCTTGTTTACGCTGGGCCGAGGCCCATATCGTTCGTTTTATTGCTTAGAAAACATACCGCACAGAGGTGCTGATTAAACACACGCTAGGACGACTCCGTTCCATACGGAAGCTGGGCCTTTGATACAAGCTGAAGCGATTTAGGGTAATAAATCAATTAGGATAAGGAATTTTAGATCAACATTTATTGGGAATTAAATGTAGTTTATTCATCAATGTATTAAACATCGGATTTAAGCTATCATTCAATCAATCACTATTAATCCAACTTAAGTAAAAGTATAATATTATGATTAGATGGATTCTCGGTCACTTTCATAAACCAAGTTTATCATTGCTTTTATCTTGCATGACTATCGTAAACGCATATCTGAGATTAAATTTATCTAAGCGCAATATCTACTAGCTGAAAGGAAAGTATTCAGTGGTTAGCCCTAGTGTACTAACTTATACACTAGGGCTTTCCACTGACTCTTGGGTAATTATTTTTTGGTAATGAAACATTAGAGATATATAATTCATTTGCATTCACTGGAAAATATAGTCCAAAACCTAAATAAACTGATTCTGACGTTGGTGGTAGGAACTCTGCATTTTAAGGGCTAGAAGTTAAACGTCTGTGACTTAGAACACGCCTCATGGCACAGTAGCCCCACATAAGCCTAGTTTTAATCGCAGCGAATAATGAGTGGTGTGCAGTTATGGCTGCGGTCTTGAGAATGCTAATAAATTTGCAATCTGGGATTAGAAAATGTAAGCCCAGTTTACTGTGAATAATCGTAGATTAAACTTTTTAAAAATCTATTTGAGCATTCGGTCATCCGGATTTTTCTACAAAAATATGAATGGAAGGATAAAGACTCAATGGAATGTTAATTTGTAGATAAAATTATAGACTAACATCACAGATAACATCATGACCGGAATAATGCGGATGCTGACGACTGCAAATGCAGCTAGGACCAACGGCTTGACGTTGCTAATTCCGAAGCACGGAGACGCTCGAAATGATTTATTGGTCACCCATCCCATGACCGACCTTTGCAAAAGTTGTTTAACCTCCGCGATCGATGGGCCAGGAGCTATACCACTGCGCCAACGAGCTCCTCAAAAAATGTATATAAAGCTATAAGATAGGTAAACTGAGAAAAAATACGATCACAATCTTATTGTCAATAGCTGCATTTTTTCTGCTGAAGTTAATTGAAACTGAATCTTAATGAGGTGATATCAAACCTAACCGGCCATTTAACGGATTTGGAACAACAAAGCACCTATTGAGCGCCGTAGCCGCCAGCTTATCTCAACTGATAATGTCAACACACCGACTGGATAACATGGCCGACAGATTACCGTTTCAAATGTGATCCACTGCTGTGTGTATGATAATGGAAGCAAGTTCTAGTGACTTTATTCGAATTTTGAAGACAGTGTTAAGTTTCTCATTGTGGTAATGATGGTTATGACCATCAGCCATTTTAATGTCCCCACTGCTGGGGCACAGACCTTCCTTATGGTGGATAAGGAGGATGAGCCATGACCCACCACGCGGGCCCAATGGTAATGACTGCAAATGCAGCCAGAACCAACGGCTCAACGTGCCTTCCGAAGCACGGAGGAACTCGAGATAATAAATTTTTGGTCACCCATCCCATTGACCGACCCTTGCGAAAGTTGCTTAACATCCGCAATCGATGGGCCAGGCGCTATACCACTGCGCCACCGAACTCCTCAATGATGGTTATGAGAATCATAAAATGCTACTTACATTATCTGTAAGTACAAGTATTTCAATTTACGGGTATGATGTCATATTAAAGAATTACGTCATTTTGCGAGATATTTTTGATTTTGTAAGTGGATATTTAAAATGTAGCTATTGAAAATATATAAAAGATTTCTTTTATTTTCTCATAATTATAAAAGCACAAGTAGTGGTCGGCGTACGAGAGTCCAATTTCGAGGGAAAACCGCAAATCAGTGTACAGGATAGTCATACGTTTGGCCCAAGTATACAACGTGTTACAAAATAACCCCTAATGCCGAATATGGTAGATAGGGACCATAAAATTAAATAACTTTTATTATGGGACCAACTCAAAAATCGCGAAAAAAAATCAACTGTTTCATACATTTCAATATTTTCGTAATTAATTTTTGTATGAAACAAATGGTTTTTTTTTCGCGATTTCAAAGTTGGTCCAATAGTAAAAGTTGTTCAGTTTCATGGTCCCTATCTACCATATTCGGCATTAGGGGTATTTTTGTAACACGTTGTAGATACATTTCAAAACATTATTTTTGAGCCACAGTTCTTAGAAAATTGCCCTTCGGAGAAAAGTTACTTTTTTGTATAGAAAAAAAATTGTTCTAAAACCTACAAAAAATTGTTCTAAATGAAAGGATTTTTTAGACATTCCTAAATTTATCATGATTATATTTCAGCCACTTGTTTTCAATTAAACCAAAAAATATTTTCACAACATACCATTTTGGGGTCCTCCAGATACGATACGGTTAAACTGTTTTTCGTAAAAGACACCTGAAATGATACATAATATCCTCATATCTGACGACCTCCGTGGTCGAGTGACTTTGTACACCGGTTTTCAAGGTCCATCTCTGAGGTCCCGAGTTCGATCCCCAGTTGAGTCAATTTGGAAAACGACCTTTTCTATATTGGCTCAGGTCTGGGTATTTGTGATACCACCGTTGTCTCTGATTTCCATAATACAAGTGCTTTAGCTACTTACTTTGGAATCGGAGCAATGTTTGTGATGTTGTCAAATATTTATTATTATTTAACCTCAAGAAAGCAATTTTGAAAATATTTACATTTGGTTAGTTAGAGTAAGGGTAATTTTTAAATGGTAAAAAGGAACCCTTATTGTGCGACTCAGTCTGTCTGTCTGTCACAGCTGGATATCTAGAGAACTACTAATTCTATTAACTTGAAATTTGGAATAATTTTAGATGACGTTTGCCCAACTATTTTGCAAATAAGAGAGCAATAAAAATATTTATATTTTTTTTGCTACAGATTCGAAGTGAGGCTACTAGGGATTATGGGGTATCAGGGTAACCCTAGTGTACTAACTTATACTAGGGCTATCCACTGACACTCCCTCTTAGGTAATTATTTTTTGGTAATGAAACATTAGAGATATATATTTCATTTCCATTCACTAGAAAATACAGTCCAATAGCTAAATAAACTGTTTCTGACGATGGTGCTAGGAACTCTGCATTGTAAGGGCTAGAAGGACATTCTCAAACATTTATTTTTTAGGCCGCAAAGTTTTCGACTTTTGATGAAAAATTGTTTTGACCAAGTATACGTGTGGCAAACGGCAATCCTGGACATCGATTTTTGTTTTTTTTTTGCGTACGACTAGCGCTAAAGGTCTACGCGCCGTGTGACATAACCAGGAACCTGCCGCGTTAATCACGTTGGTGGCTGCGGTATGCGGGGTGTCCGACACTGGCATACATGCAAACTGTAGGGCTGACACAGGGTTCTTCTTCTTTTTTTTGTTATGGCAATCTACTTTCCTCTTGGAAGTAATTTTTGCCAGTGTCAAGTGTTAAATAGTTCAGTGGTAGATATTGTTTAATTTTTCATTAGAATGCGGGTGCATCGCATTCCAATGCTGCTTGGAGCATTTGGCACCAAGTATATCAAGACAGTTTACTCGGTTAGTTCTGCCGAGGAAGCCACCACTTCAATAAAAGTCTCAGCTTCACACAACCAAGATCGCGCCTATTTCAATTATCCCACATATTGTTCAGTTGCGTAGACACTTGTACCATATAACTGCACCAATTTTAAGACACAATATCCACTATGAATCAATTTGAAAATAATTAAAATAGACACCAAACCGAACTCGACAAAATGGCGCCAAAAACAGCTGACACAGGGTTATTGAGCTTAGTTCATGAGTGCTTATACTCATAGTTTGATATAATAATACAAGATCTAAACACCATGATGTAAGGTGCCGTTCAGAAACATCGTTCACTAGAGCAAAGGATACTTGGCAACGACTAGCTCATCACGGATGTCCCTCAGGGCGCAAACTCGGCCGTGTGTTTTTCCTGATCTCTTGTTCGAGTTTTTTGTTTGAAGGAAACACAGAAATAATGAAAATGGGTAGCAGGTTGGTCCAATATCATTAAAACTTTACATGTTATATAAGTACTATGTTTAATATTTCATTATCTGTGGATGCTTGTGATTAGCTTTTAATCGTTCAAGGCCCGGAAAATGAGACACAATAGTAATTAATCTATTGTTGTCAGGCCGCATTCGGCCGCTCGGGTATTTATGATTAAGTACTTATTTTTATAATTAACATTTAAATGATGCTAAGCTCTCCATAGAAAAGATAATTAAAAAAATATAAAGCATCAAGTATTATCAATCGAAATTTAGTCGGGATATCAACCCCAATCACTTTTTCAAGTAACTAAAAACTTATTTAATCTGTAGAGTAACATTGGACAAGTTTATCATCAATATTAATAGAAAAAGTCCCTTCCCTAGTTTGCAAGCCCTGTCACCCTTTACATCTACGTGGTCTCCCACTAAACGTACCTCGGAATGCGACGAGATGTACGACGCGCGACCATCATGGAATGCAGTTGCGTGTGTTGGCTGCACATAACTTGGATAGTTGTATTGACCGAACATAGTTGTACATGGAATAATAATTTATTAATCCTTTAAAGTTAACTCCTTGTTAAGACGTTACGGTCAGTTGGCCATCTCCGATTGGATCAGTCAATGGTGTAGTAGTTAAAAAGTTTTAAAACTCGGGTCTGGGTGGATTAGTATGGGTGTTTAGCGACAAAAATGGTCGAACTATTTTTTTACAAAAGCATGAAAACCATGAAAGGGTCTGAAGAAGTATAAAACGGGCCTGTAAAACGGATCGCTGTGTGAACGCACTTAGGCATAGCTGACATAAAACAGTAATATTTTTACTGTAAAAACTTGAATACCAAAAAGATTGTAGTAGTATTAAAAAAAATACAGCTTCCTTCGCTAAGTTTTCAATTCAGTTATCATCATTTATGTTTAAGTTATTCATCAAGTTATTTCACAGTATCGTGCACTAGAAGTATCAAACAGGCTTTTAATAAAACCATTAAAGGATGCAGCGGGCCAATATCACGTTTGCACACTATCAGAGAGCTCTCGGGCATGTTCTAGACCGGGAGTGTGCTAAAACTTTAGCGACTAAAATAAAGTTTTAGTAACTGAAATCAATAGTTTATTATTAGTTAGAGACAAAATCTTAGTGCATATATTTATTCTTCGTTTTTCTTTTAATTGTATACGATTATATCAAAAGCTTCAAAACTTTGACTGAGGATGCTTATTTTCTTGATTTTCACAATTATGATTATGTATGCTGCACCATACTACAGGGTATATCCGGTTTATATATCACTATTCGATGATGACCTCCGTGGTCGAGTGGTTTGTACGCCGGTTTTCAAGGTGTTACATCTCAGAGGTCCCAAGTTAGATCCCCGGCTTGGTCAATTTAGAAAACGAACTTTTCTATAATGGATCAGGTCTGGGTGTTTGTAGTTCCACCGTTGTCTCTGATTTCCATAACAAAGTGCTTATGATGTTGTCTAATATTTATGATTATTCTAATCCAAAAGTTAATTGAAGATAAGTAATATCAAACTATGCAATTTTATGACTGCCTGAAATTTATAGAAATCGTTGAATATTTGGTATTCCATATCCAGTTCGTATTTTATTGACTATTAGTTTTAACGGCAGAACTTGACAAGTTGAAATTGATAGCAAGAATAAAATCTTAAGATATGTAGGTATACTGTATTTAACTGTTTTAGTTTAAACTTTAATCGTTTGAACAAAAAGTACGTCTCGGCTTATACAATACTGTCAAATTACTCCAATCGATATTAAATCTTAAAGTGTAGGACACTTAATTCAAAATCGATAGACAATTGGCATTCTGTGGCAATCTTGTGTGTAACCCAAGGTGTTGATAGCTGAATATAATTATCACACTCATTAAGTCAAACAAAGATTTTTTTCCACTACGGGTTAGTGCTTAGCCTTCATCTCACCTGATGTTAAGTGACAATAAGGCCGAAGGTGGAAGCGCACTACACCCGGAATCCTCAGCACTAAGGAACTGGCTATCTGACGTCTACCGGAACACAACAGTTTTTAAATTGCTGTTATGGCGCCAGACTTAGATAAGATGGTGGTAGCTAGCCAGGCGAACTTGAAGTATGCCCTACCACCAACCAAACCGAGTAAAGTGTACCCCCCTACTGGGAATCAAATCCGGGACCCCTGCGTCTTACACGGGCAGGTGGGCAAACTACTAGACCACAGAAGCGGTTATAAAGTTGTTAACCTTACGCGTCTATTATTACTTATATAGATCCCGCCCTTCAAACTGTAACACGATGAATTAATGAAAACGCAAATGTTTACGTAAACCACTCGTGGGAAAACTTTAGGTTGTTCTAAATTGAAATAGTTACGTTGAGTAGGAAGTCCTTTGTCGAAACTTGTGAAGGATAGCACGATAATTATCAAGAATTAAGTATTCCGATAATAAAGATGACCGAAATCGAAACAATGGTCAAAGAGACTTTAGGAATATGAGCTCATGCACATCTCTTGGAAGGCCCCGTGATGTAGGAAGGTCCACGTCACTACTTAGCTAAATTCGGGATTTCGTATATACAACGTGTTACAAAAATACCCCTAGTGCCGAATATGGTATATAGGAACCATCAAACTGAACAACTTTTACTATGGGACCAACTCTGAAATCGCGAAAAAAAATCAGCTGTTTCATACATTTTGACATTCGATTTCGATTTTAATTTTTGTATGAAACAGCTGATTTTTTTTCGCGATTTCAGAATTTATAGCATGATTTCGGTGGTCATGCTAGGAATACAAATTAGTCGCGATAAAATGTTGTGGTAATTTTTTTTTTTCTGTAACTTTATAAGAATCTGAATTATTTCGGCACATAAAGGTAAGGTTAGCTTATTTCCGCAGAAATTATAAATTTAGAGATACTGTAAGTACTACATACAAATTCAATAGGCAGCTATCCGCCCACTAGGGCAAAAGACAGAGGTCAATCCCAACGTGACACAACCCTGGCCCGTCTCCCGGTCCATCATTGCAGAATACCTCTCCAGCCGCTTCTATTATGCTCGCACTCGAATGAGGTTTGCCATTCGATTCCCATTTCTAAATCCAATTCTAAAGTACTTCTAACAACTGGATTTACATAGATTGGCACTGAAAAATATATGCGCCGGATTGAAATTTGATTGGAGAACAGTTTTTTTTAAAGAATATAAGCGTGTGAAAATAATCGTGGTTAGGATACAGATCGGTTAGAGGGCATTTACGCGACTCGATTTTCCGGTCGATTTTCTGTTCGATTTCAGTCGACTAGCGCTTTTTGTCGACGATCGGAAAATCGACCAGTGTAAATTCTTAAATTAATAATAACCATTCTTGAAGACTACTTAAAATTGTATGCAATTTATTACACGCTAAAGAGTGAATATTTTATGAACTTGACTGAATGTAACTAGTCAGCAATTTTTTTTTTTACTGGTGTTCACTTAAACAATATATTGGTTTGCGGACCAAGTGCTTATCAACGATGACCAAAAATAAATTGGTAACTTCATATTGACCTGTGTCAGCAAAAAAAAAAAAGAAAATTTGGGCCAGTGTGGGCCAGTTTATGCCAAATATTTAATTGCTAGTCACATTTTGTATTCTAATCAGTTGGTAGTAGAGTCGTTTAAACTCTAACTAGTAGTTACCACCAGAAAGCGGATCTATTTTTTCAGACATTTCATAACTCATTAGGAATCACCCGGCCTAATTATTTTCACGAACCAGAAAGGTTTGCAAACAAAATGACGAGGATCACCCTTCATAGTCTCAATGAAAACATTATGAAAATAAAAGGAAAGACCCAGTAATCTTTCCCTTCTCCCTGAAAAGCCTTAAGTTACAATTAAGGAGCATTAGGGCAGGTTTCGCCTGAGAGGTGGCAACCCTAATTAAGGTTGTTTTTCTCTAAGTAAAAGGCAGCTGAGTAGTTGAGAAGGGCAGTTTAGGAAGGATTATATAAATTTTTGATTAAGATTTTTTTTAAAGCTTAAGAAACGCTTTTTTTAAAAAAACCTTCTTCAAAAAACCAGAAAATGAAAACAAAATAGGTTCAAAATTAAATAGTAAAAGCAAGAAATAATATCCAAATCATTAGATACGCACATAATTTTTAATAAAACACGTCACAGAATTATTATTTCTACGTGGGCGAACCACTAGACCACAGAGGCGGTTTCAAACATTAAACCGCCTCTGTGGTCTAGTGGTTCGCCCACCCGTGTAAGACGCAGGGGTCCAGGGTTCGATTCCTAGGTAGGGGGTACATTTGTACTCGGTTTGGTTGGGCGTATTTCAAGTCTGCCTGGCTAGCTACCACCATCTTACCTAAGTCTGACGCCATATACACAAAAATATTGTTGTGTTCCGGCAGTTAGAGGTAAGATAGCCAGTTCCTCAGTGGTGAGGATTCCGGGTGTAGTGCGCTTCCACCTTCGGCCTTATCATCACTTAACATCAGGTGAGGTGAAGACCAAGCGCTAACCCGTTGTGATTAAAAAAAAAAATTCAGTACCTATATCTCAAGACTGGGCTTGTTGCAAAGTAATGACTGTCCCCTATTAAAATTAGAAAGTTCTTTGAAGTTCTCATTTAAAAATAGCTAATATCCCATACATACATAAATACATGAAAACAGCTTTTAACTTACTGTAGGCACCACCAATAACGTTTATTCCCGCTGCCGCCGCTGGGAAAATACGATTTGGTTTAACAATAGTTAGTTACGAGGATGTACTGCAAAGTACATTTTCCTAGGAATCCTATTATCTTGTCTGGCCGCCGTGAAAAAAGATAGAAAATACACTGAGCGTTGGTCACGGGTGGAAAATACGCGCAACACGAACAATCTAGGTATATGGAGCGTGCGGGTTGAAAACAGGGTTGCGGCATAAAGAGTTCATTCTATTTGAAACTTCATCGTAAGCAAAATATATCTTTGATAACGAGACGTAATTAAATAACTCATCTTTTTGATGCTAGATAAGTACTTTAAGAGGAGCTCGTTGGTGCAGTGGTTTAGCGCCTAGCCCAGCGATTGCGGAGGTTAAGCAACTTTCGCAAGGGTCGGTCATGGGATGAGTGACCAACAATTTTTTATCTCGAACTCCTTCGTGCTTCGAAAGGCATGTTAAGCCGTTGGTCCCGGCTGCTTTTGCAGTCGTTAACACCCACCAATCCGCATTGGGCCCGTGGTGGGTTATAGCCCATCATCCTGAAAATGACTGACCTTTCAACGCCCGGAAATTGAGATACAATAGATATTCCATTGTTATCCAGCCGCATGCGGCCGCTCGGGCGTTGATGAATTAAGTACTTTAAAATAAGGTGACTTCTTCTGACCCTGTTGCAGGCGTGATTGTAAAATGAAAATTAGTTCCAATTCCATAGTAAGTATCTAAAACACTTGTGTATGAAAATCAGAGACAACAGTTGTAATACAAACATGGAGAACCTGATCATCAGAAAGAACTGTTATAGAAAAGTTCATATTTATAAATTGGCCCAGCCGGTGATCGAACGCATGTCTGCCCTGAAAAACCGTATCCTCCTCTACAGAAGAGGCACCATGGAAAATATTGATTCGGAGGTCGGATACTGTTCGCTTTCATATTTTAAACTAGCTGCCCACCCCCGCTTTGCATAGGTGGCACCATCAATTAGTGTAGTACCTATATTGCAATTTAAACGACGGAAAAGAAAAAAATCATTTATACGTCTTTCCATAATTTTTTTTTGAAAATTTTATTTTCGTTTTTCATACAAACATTGTCCTGATAATAACAAACACAACAAAAAAATAATTATCTAATTTGGTGCAGTCGTTCTGAAGTTATGCGCTTAATTACCTTACATACATTTCGACGATTCATTTTTATTAATACAAGGTGTTACAAAAGTACCCCTAATGCCGAATATGGTAGATAGGGACCATCAAACTGAACAACTTTTACTATGGGACCAACTCTGAAATCGCGAAAAAAAAATCAGCTGTTTCATACATTTTGATATTTTTGTGATTAATTTTTGTATGAAACAGCTGATTTTTTTTTCGCGATTTCAGAGTTGGTCCCATAGTAAAAGTTGTTCAGTTTGATGGTCACTATCTACCATATTCGGCATATAGGGGTACTTTTGTAACACCTTGTATACATATAAGATGTAATAGCAGCCCTAGCGCCGTACGTCGGCAAGGTTGACGATTAAAAGTAAACATAGGACGATCGGATCGCATCTCGCAGTGTTTGTGCGGTCCGTCTGTGGCCCGCAATAACTAATCTCCTAGCTTAGGTCCCAGTACATTCAGTACTCAGACTACAGAGATATTTTTATCTGACTTTAATTTTATTTAATTTGTTTAATTATCTTTATTGTACAATACAACAGTACAAGAGGCGGACTTAATACTAATATTGTCTAATTGTGCCATAGTATGTAGAATAGAATAGAATAGAATATATTTATTGCATTTCATGTGGTACATTAAGGATCTTAAAATTAGTTTGGTGCATACACATGAGCCCTGTAAGGACATAACAATATTGTTACTTAAATTAAAATTAAATTCAGACTTATTTAAAATATTCGATATCGTAAAACACCTAACGGCAAAACAAAAACATAACATTATTAAAATTAAACACAACACTAGAAATGACTTTTTTAAAATATTAAATTAGCTACTTTATTGCATAGGCTTATAAAATTCGTTAAGTTTATAATAACATTTATCAATTAAATAATTATTTAGACATTTTACAAAACTATTATAGTTCTCGATTTCCCTAATATAATTTGGTAGACTATTGTAAATTTTAATTGCCATAGAATAAGGTCCTGAACCAAATAATGTCATACTAGATTTAGGCAAAACAAATTTATTTCTTTTTCTTAAAGTCATTGCTCCAGTGTAATTATCATCACTTTTTATAAACATGTTTAGGTTGTTTCTCACTAATTTAGATGTTTCTAGTATGTACAATGATGTTACTGTTAAAATGTTGAATTCTTTAAAAAATGGCTTGCAGCTTGTCATTGGATCTATATTGGCCAGTATTCTTATGCATTTTTTTTGTAAGGTGAGTAACTTAAGAATATCTGTGCTATTGCCCCACAGTGGTATTCCATAGCGTAACCACGATTGCGCGTATGCTAGATACGCTATTCTTGCGGTATTTGTATCTGTGGTTCTTTTCAACTCATTCAGTGCATAAATGAACCTACGTAATTTATTACCTATATATTCAATGTGATACTTCCAATGTAGGTTACTATCTAATTTAATACCAAGTAGCGTAGCATTATCTACTTGTTCAATCCTGATGCCGTTTATGGTAAAGTTAAGTTTAAGGGTTTGTTTTTGATATGGATGAAATACCATTAATTTAGTTTTATTGAAATTAATATTTAGATTGTGATCGCTTAACCAAGCTATTAAGTTAGTAACAATTGTATGTAGCTTAGGATTTAGGTTTAGGTCATTGGAGGCCGGAAAGACCACAGACATGTCATCAGCAAATAAAACACTGTCTTCTTCTAGTACTTTAGGTAAATCGTTGATGTAAACTAGGAATAGGAAGCATCCGATAATGCTTCCTTGTGGAATCGACTTTGTGACTATTACTTTTTCTGATTGAACAGTTCTTATTTGGTTGCTAACAGAGCATATATGTTGCACTTCTACATATTGAACCCGGTCTTTGAAGTACGAAATCAGCCAATTATGCGCTTTACCCCTCACTCCTATGTCGTATAACTTTCGCAGTAAGATATTTGGAAGAACTCGGTCATATGCTTTACTTAAGTCTAATAATATGCTAACCGCATAGTCTTTATTGTTTATGATGTCGAGAATTTTTTGTATATATTTAAAAATAGCTATAGTAGTAGAGCGGTTTTTCCTGAATCCGTATTGACTTTCATGAAAGACTTTAAATTTTTCGCAGAATGAATATAATCTAAATGTCATAGCATATTCGAATACCTTTGAAAACACTGATAACAAAGCTATGGGCCTATAATTACTTTCTAAGTTGGAATCACCTGATTTGTGAATGGGTTTGATTATTGATATTTTTAATTTGTCGGGTACTATTCCTTGGTCGAAGGATTGATTAATCAGAAAAGTCAAAGGTTGAACTAATTCTTCCATGCAATTTTTTATTAACGTGGGAGGTATGTCGTCGAAGCCACAGCTGGTTTTATTTTTCAAGCGTCTTAAGATTCCCATTACTTCTTTGGTATCAATTGGCTGTAAAAACAATGAATTTTGTAGTGGAGAAGTCACGGGGCGGCCCTGCGGTGGCGAAGCAGCAGTGTCGTAGGCGCCTATAGATACAAAATAATTATTAAAAGTATTTGCCACTACGTGAGGGTCTTCTGTTATCGATCCTGAAGTTTTTAGCTTGATGTTAGTTTGTGAGCGTTTAGATATTTTGTTTGTCCTTTGTTTAACAATTTGCCACATTGTTTTTGTTACATTACTAGATCTTTTTATTCTGTTTATATTAGTTAACTTTTTTGATCGTGTTATTGTTACCTTAAGTAGCTTAGAATACTTTTTATAATATTCCTCTAGGATAGGGTTTTTAGCTTGAGAATTAAATATTCGAAGCAGTCTTTTATGTTTGCAAGAAAGTTTTACGCCTTTAGTGAGCCACGTTTTAGTTTTTCGTGCGTTTATTTTCAGTTTGCGTAAAGGTATAGTTTCATTTAAAGCTTTAGTGATTATTTGCAAAAAGGAGTTATAGTTTTCATTGACACTTTTTTTATTTTTAAATACGTTATTCCAATCAACTTCTCCAAGCCGCGTTTTAAATAAGTTCATTTGATGTTCATTAAATATCCGTTTATCTATATACCAAAATGGTTTCGATTCTAAGGACGTGTTATTTAAAGTAAGTAAGATGCCTTTATGATCGGAGAGTCCATACTCAAGGACTTTAAAGCTCATTTTACTAGGATTGAAATTTGTGAATATTAAGTCGAGGCATGTAGCACTTGTTTTCGTTATTCTCGTAGGTTCTTTGATATGTTGACTAAAGTTAAAAGTTTGCATTAGTTCTAGCAGTGACGATTTATGTTTTGAATTTTCTAACTGATCTATATTAAAATCTCCCCCTATTATTATGTCATATTTAAAGTACTTTTTGGATAAAAGGTTTAATAGTTTTTCTATTGAGGAAAAGAACACTTCAGTACCTCTGTTATTCTCTGGCCAGTATAGATTAACAACAATTGTGTTTAATTTAGGTATTTCTATGCAACAGATTTCAAAAATGTATTCAGTTGTCAAGTTTGTTATTTCAGTAAGTTCCCTACACTCAATATTATCACGAATTAAAATACAGACACCACCTCCGTCATAGTTTTTCCTGGCGTAGAGTGAGGCACATTTATACCCCTCCAACTGTAGTAAATCTGTTTTATATTCGGTTATCCATGTTTCAGTTAAGCATATAATCTTCAGGTCTTGATCATTTTCAGTTAAATCTTCAATCAGATGCTGTTTCTTCTTGTAACTACATATATTCTGAAATAAAATTTTAGTGTCGAAAAGTATGGTTTTTGGTGGTGTTCATCCGTGGTTTAGATTGTGAGTAAGAGGGAGTATTATGGCTTTGTTCTAGGAGATGGGTTTGGTTGCCCTGAGGAGCTGATGAGATATCACACTCTGTGTATTGTGTTTGCTCTATTCCATTAACTATGAGGATATCGTTTCTTAGTATAGCATGGTGTCCCTGTCGGCGAGCTTCTTGACAGGCGATCCGAAGCTCCCTTTTTTTTTGCAGTGATTTTTTGTCTAAAAATTCACTTATTGCTAGCCCAGTATTTTTAAAATAACGTTTGCCTTTTATTGCAACTTTTGCCATTCTTTTACTCAATAGCTCTATTACGACAGGCCTTTTTTTCCCGCGCTTTCCAGCTCTATATATTTCCTCTATGTATCCTGTATAGTCTACTTGTAGTATTTCTTGGAATATCCACACTAGGCGATCATGTAGATCATTTTCCGTTTCCCAATAATTTTCTTCCAGTCCATAGAGCACGATTTTATTAGGGTATTCATTTTTATATCGTTCATTGGAGTCTTTTTGCTCACTTGATAACTTTTGACAGAAATTATGTGATTCATTTTCCATTGTTCCAATTTGTTTATGTAGCTTTTGACATTCAGTTTGCAATTTTTGTATTATCTCATTAAAGCGTTCTATTTCATTTTGTATTTTTTTCTGAGTAGTTGAGATGAAGTTATTTTTTTCGCTCAATCCTTCTTTTAATTTGTGAATTGCCGAATTTATCTCAGCACTTATTATGTTTTTTAATTCAGAGATTAAAGTGTTTTTGTTGCTCTCTAGTTTCTCAGTAATAATACTTTTCAATTGCTCCAATGTAATTTCTTGTTGCAAGTTAGAATATGTTTCATTTATAATTGTATCCCCTGCTACACTCACGTCTTCCTCAAAAATAGACAGAGTTTGGTTTGGGTTTTGGCATTTTTTTCTTAGTGTAATATTGCAGTGATCCTGGTTCTCTTGTTGTTTGCTCAAACTATCTGTGTGTCGGGTCCGGACGGGCGTATTACTATTATGCATTTTACTATGACATAGTTTACATTTCCAATTTTTTCTGTGCTCATTTATGAGAGTATTTCGAAATCGTTGAGTTGAAACATTAGCACATTCCAAATCGTATTTGTTACTACAGATGGAGCATACAAGTAATTCTCTATTAGGTATTATTTTTAAACATCCAGCACAAATGTTTGATGGTGCCATCTTGCGGTGGAATCAGTCGTAATTATGTAACTTTGTATGCTTTTTTAGATCCTATTTTGAACTTCTAATTTTACTTGTAATGCTAAATCTTTTTAATAGATGGCATTAATCTTTAGGGGACATCCGAAAAATATTTTTACGGGAAAAAATAAATGGTGCCTTCGTGGGTTTGAACTTGTAATGTCGAGCTTATAGTCGTGTAGTAGTCGCACGGCGCCACACGGCTCTTTTCTAACTCGCCTAATTATACTATCCGTAGGTTCGGAAAGCACTGCACAATCTGCACATCCAATGAGTATAGGTACTTATAGCGATGCATACAGATATATCGAGTCCAAAGGTCGGAGTTTCACTTGAGCAGTTTTACGACAGAACCGTTGGTGAAATTGCAAGATTTAAAAATTGTGGCACTTTCACTGATATTGAAGAATTAGTTTTTGGGTAATTTCACTTACTTGGCTTATTATTTTGTGTTTATGCAGTGTCTTTTCTTTGAAACTGTATTGAAGTCTCGATATTCATCTGTATTCACATTTCACTATTATTTATGAGAATCCAATAGATTACACTTCACAAACATTTCCTAAAGTACATTATTGAATTTTAAATTCACTCATACTATTTATATTAGTTTTAATCGGCTTTAAGTATTTTAACAAAATATTTATTACGGACGAGATGTTTAAGTAATGGCGCCACCTAGCCAACTGTATAGTGCGAAAGAATTAATAAATGGACTGCATTCAGTCTGACGTGATTAGTAGAATTTCATACTTTATAGGTCTTCTTGAGCTACGTTTACAGTTTATTAGGGTTCCGTACCTTAAAAGGAAAAAACGGAACCCTTATAGGATCACTTTTTTGTCCGTCTGTCAAGACCCTTTACCTCGGGAACTCGTGGAGGTATCGAGTTGAAATTAACCAGGTCTACGCAGTGCCTTGAAGCTGTGAAAAAAAAGATGCGGCTGTTTATGCCGCAAAAAGATCATATTTTGACACTTTCAAGGGAATCAAAATCTATAGGGTACTTTCTGTTGACCTAGAACTATGAAATTTGGCAAGTAATATCGTCTTATACTACAAGTGTAGGGAAAAATCTGAAAACTATACATTTGTAATTAAATCATAAAAAATATAGTCTTTATTTATAGCACGTAATCAATCATCGAGTTTGTACGGAACCCTTGGTAGGCGAGTCCGTCTCGCACTTGTCCGGTTTTTTATTCTAAAGTATGGTTTTAGCCAATTTTTAATCGCTTTTGAAAACGGATAACAATAACCGACTTCAATCATAAATATTATTTTTATTTTAATATTTCGGCAGCAGTATTAATGACCGATCCGATAATGAATGGTATACAAATTACATAACAATATAACAAAGCAGTAATAATTATAAATTACAAATATTTACCACAACAAATGAATGCACGAATGTAAAACCACGTTTTATTTATATAAAGCGAAAAGGATTCCTTTATTGAGTATCACAACAAAGACGGATTTCCATAAAATGTGAATAAATAAACAGTTGTTTTAATGGGAACGTTATTATGGACCGCTATCGCCAACAACTGGATTCATATCTGAGTTATAAAATCAGTTATTGTAGAGATAATGATGAGAGTTTTAACAAAACCATTTATCCAGTTCCGAGAAAAACACGTTTATTCAGTTCGTGATCTATTCTACTAACTAAACACTAACCCGATTCTAAACTAAACACAGATTTGCAGTCGAAATGAGTACAACTATATAAAACAACTCATAACTTTAATTCTTCTCACTAATTTATTAGTGCTTCGAGTACACTTCCAATAAGTCATCGCTAGTGCATCAGAATTAATGAATGAACGAATGAGTGAATGAATGAATGAATGAAGGACTTAATGAAATTCTTTATTGAAATAAGCTCACATAATAAGCAATTTTAAATCGTCAATTACCCTCCCACCCTTGACAACCTTTAGCTGACAATGAAAATGGGCGCCAAAAAATGGAGCAATATTTACAAATAAGTATATATTTTCCAGACATTACATTTATATATCGCATACCTAAATCAAAAATGATTCAAATAATGATTAATTAGTTGAATTATTATGTACGTACCTACTTCTTAAGTTTCCTCCGAAAAGGTTCATTTTAATATAACCCGAGGTAGTTGCTGCGATATGCCGTGGAAAGCGTCAACACTAAGACCCCATGGTGCGTGTCACCGCGGTCCCGTAGGTCCTGTGTCCTGGGTCCCGTAGTGCGGGATGTAGTAGGGGCTTTAGTGGGTAATGCCTCCGGCGAGTCCCACATACCTCCAGGATGCGTAAATGCGTTTCCCTTACTATAAAAAAATGCTGTGAAACGCGCCCACAGTCGAACAGGGACCCAATCGCGCTAATTCTGAACGATATCTTTGGTTTAGCTTTAGAATTATCATTTAAATTATGTAATATTGGCATCCTAGGCTCCCTAGGTATATAATGTAGCTTATAAAAAAAATATCAAAACTGTTGTATGTATGACTAAAACTAATAATACTAAACTAAAACTATTGTATGTTGTTATGTGAATAAATTAAAGAAAACAGAATATTTTAAATGACTGACGTATATTTTTTCATTTTTAGACACACACTACATCAATTTCTCTGACACGTTCTTTATACACATTTGTAATAAATAAGGTTAACAAAAACTAAAGCGAGTATTTTGCTGCAAAAGATCCTGAAACGATAGCGATTAAATTTTGGTACAACCGACGAGAACGAGTTCGAGTTTGAATCAAATCGTCAAAATAGTACAATGGAAATGGAAACCATGGCAACCGTTTCCAGTTACCGAAAATAATAGTATTTTTTTTCATTAAATTTTAGATTTTTCGCATTCACAATGCTATTTTCATATTAAGATAAATAATATTAGAAAAAATACTACCTACTATAATTATGCTACCGAGTCGCTAATTGGTCAGTGCATTGGGCCGTAATCCCAAGGGTGCGGGTTCGAGTCCCGTCTGAGGTGCTACGGGTGAGTCGATTTTTTCTAGTATTTTTTCTAATATTATTCATCTTAGTATTTTTTCCGAACTCGATCCCGTCGAGAGTAGGGGGACAAGATTCAATAATGTAATATTAATTTTTTATATTGTCTAGCCATTGTTTTCCTTCTGTATAAAATACGTTCTACTGCACATTGTTTCATGTTAATATTTATGATATTTATTAATCTGTACATTGTCGAGGTTAATTCCTTCTACATTGGTGAGATGGCGCTGGCTTGCAGCGTAAGAGTTGATATACTAGAAGAAATTCGACGTTCTCACTGGTGATTCGGTAGCTCAGCGGTCAGAGCATTGGACCGGATATCCAAAGGTCGCGGGTTCGATTCCCGTCTGAGAACATGATCTGGTGCTATTTTTTATTTAGTATTATATAAAAATAGCATTGTGAATGCTTAAATCTTAAAAGTCGTGTATTGCAAAAAAAGCCACATGCTTTGGCAGGGGTGACAAACATTTCTGTTATCCAAGTTCTAATCTAAATAACCCGAGCTAAGCCAAGCATAAATTATAACTTGTAGAATAAGTTATAGGTAGTTTGTGCGAGATATCGCCAGTGAGCGACAACCTGGTACAAAGGGTTGTCGATCAGTTTCTAAAATAAACAGCTGAACATTCTGTGAGCTCCAGAGGTTTACACAAACTTGCCACGGAAAATATTGGTTTTGGAACCATATTGGTCCGGGCCCAAACGTTTAAAGATTAATGAAGACTTCTAGGAATCTTCTGTTGTGACTTTTTTGTAAAGGTCAGATTTATTATTCATACTTTGTTGCTTTCCTGCCCGTATTTAGTTATATTACTGATGTGCTATAAGTATGTCTATATTTTAGGTACATATTGGGTCCCCATCTATGAAATTGGCGATTTTTTCGAAATGAACTCATGTAGTCGTGTTTGATTGCGGTTGGTTTAAAAAATGTTTAGGTGCAATAAGATTTTATTCTGAGTTAGGCTGCATGTTATCATTTTCTTTGCACTGCCTATCAAATTAAAAAAAGAAAAACATGGAAACTTTTTACGAAATTCATTTTCACCCGCGCATCAAGAAGGATTTATTCGAATGTCGAACTGACCACTACAGAATAAGCGACAAAAAAAAATGAAATAAATACTTAAGTAGCTTCTTTATAAAAGTCATTGGTTTCAATTGCCTCGCAGAAAGTATAAAAAGTAGAGTATGCATCGCGGGCTTAAATGTGTATTTGTCTTGGGCGATCTTAAACACCTCGTACTCAGGATTCTAGCTATATAACCATAGAATCCCTCGTACTCGGGGTTCAATATAACGCCAAAACGTCTCGTATAAAGTATAAAGTAAAGTACTTTGCTTTAAATTTAATAGAACAACATGTAACAAAGAGATGTCGGAAAGCCACTAATCATAATTTATATAATAGTCAGTTTTGTATTATTGCAAACCTTTTGCAGGATTAAAAGGGTCACGAATTAAGCCCTCCGTTTATGCTTTGACCGATTAGATGCCGTTTATACATCACGATACAATAAAAACACTTCGACGATACACACGACCCGATTTAAGCTCTTTTCTAAGCGTAGTACAGATTGTTGCAAGCCTACGCGACTAATATTTTTAACACGAATGATAAAAGTCACAAAGTTATGCTTAGCTACAATATAAGGCGCCTTTTGAAATACGATCTTAGTTTTTTTAAAATACAAAAATTGAGGATTCGGACTGATTACAAAGTTTATGAGGAATATTATTTAGTTTTTTTAAAGTAAAACTTTATGAAGGTTCTGTAAAAAATAGCATTTTATCTTTCCACCCTATTTAACTCAACAAAATAAATATTTAAATAAAGCTTAGCTTCTTTGGAAAATGAAAAATAATAAAACGTACGCAACATTTATCGGAGTGTGTAAATAATTAACCCTATTTCATTTGAGGGAGGTTGGTTCTGCATATTTACGTTCAGTCAATATTTTCAAAAGCTGAGTGAGAATAAATAACAGGGATAATGTGCATTTGGATTTAACCGTCCAATAATTTAAAGAAACATTTGGTATCATAACTTTGCTCGAAATGTAATTTATTTAAGCTTTACAATAATATATTTATTGAAAATATGAAAATTATAAATTGAAAGAAATAAATTTGATGGTAAAATAGGCTACATATAACACTAATGTTGTAAACAAATATTTTTGTCTTACAAACTTACAAAAATAATATTTCTTATTACAATCACATGGCCAGGATGGCTCGTCAGTGTAATGATTTGGCAAAGGATCCTCTCAACTTGATAATTTACTCCTAAAATTACATTCGTTAAAACCCTAAAGGTTATCCTCTATTCCACACCAAATAGGGAAAACTCAGTGAGTCTGAGTAGTTACACTTATAAAATTGTCTTATGTTAATCTCATCAATCTAATCTAATACATCTCTTTTATCACTAAATTTGTATCTTACTAATATTATAAATGCGATAGTCCGTTTGTGTTTGTTCGTTTGTTACGCCTTCACGTCTTAACTACTGAACCGATCATCATGAAATTTTGCATACACGTTGTCAGGGGTACAGATAAGGACATAGGGTACTTTTCATCCCAAAATATTGTTTCCGAGGGATGGCAAAAAACTTTCCACGCAGACGAAGTTGCGGGCGGTCGCTAGTAGGGCATGGAATACCGGAATAATTTTCATACCGGTATTTATACCGGTATTGAAATTTCAAATACCGGTATACCGAAATTTCGGTATTTTTTCGGTATTTTGTTAAATAATTGCTGGTTACAGTTTAAATGATTCAAAGAACGATTAGTAAGTCTCGTTTGCGGAGAGTAATCAAAGCAGTTTTCTTCGCTATATGGCAGAAACACTCAAACTATTTATCAACTCCTTAGAAACCACAAAATAAGATTTTAAGGTTTAGGTTATTAAGAATATTAAAGAGAATACGTTATTTAATTCAATAATTATTTATATTGTTTCATTGGCACAAATATCACAATCAGCGCGAGTGCTGAATGCCGATAGCAATTTATTTGTAGAAGTAAAACATTAAACGAACAACTGAAAGTATTATCATTAAATACCACCTAGAATACCCAGATTCTAGCTATATGCATGCAGTGTTTTGCGTAGTTGATTTTCTGGTGATTTCTTCTATATTCATATTCATATTCATATTCATATTCAATTATTATTTAATCGTGATTATTAAAGATTCGTATCATATGAAAACTCATCTGCAGTATGAACAACACTATGAACCATAGGAATCGACCGTTCTGCATAGTCTTTAAACATCCTTGCAAATACACTTCTAAGACTTTCGCGCGTACAGTTCATTAGAAATGAAACACTTTTTACGGATTACAGCGCGTATATTGTTAATTCAGGTGTTGTTTTAGAATTATTTCGTTTGTATTTATTGGTTTTTAGAATTCCCGACATTTTGACACCTTTCCAGGGGCCGTGGTCACGGGAGGAGTAAAGAAAAAAGTCTGCTCATATTTTTATGAAATTACCCGCTCGAAACTTTATAAAAATGTATTCAAGTTTATTAAATTATTTTATAACTGCGTTCTGATTTTAATCACTATCACTGAAATTAATTGAATAAAGTTAATTAGAAGACAAGATCTAGCTACTGAATCTACTACCATTTCACAAATTGGGAGGCCTCTGAGAGAAAGAACTGGCGAAAGAAAACTGAGAGAGGTTTTGTCGACCTCCCTTTTGATCCCTATCTACAAAACAAACTAACTATATCTTTAGATCCTGCAGTGTGTGATTTGGGATGGGATTTTAGTTGATGAATTATGGAGTCCCAAGCTGGTGGTACTCTCCAACCATCTTCCCTATTGAAATTTGGATGTTTGTTGATTTCAATAGCCTCGCGTAGCATTCTGGGAATGAATATTTGTTCTTTGGCAAGTATTTGTGGTTTATCGAATCTAATGTAATGGTTGGGTCCCTTTGATGCATGTTCGCACACTGCAGACTTGTTATCGCGCCTATGCTATGTCAGCTACATGTACTTGACAGGTCGTAAGAATTGGTTTATCTTCTTCGGCCTACTATCTTCCATTAAGACCTACTTCAAGCTAAACCAATTCTTACAACCTGTCAAGTGTAATATTTTCTTTCGAGATGCAGGCGGCAACAAACTAGATTCTGACTGTGGGCTCTCTTACATCGGACGAACAAAAAGAAGTATAGGGACGCGCGTTAAAGAACATGTAGCTGACATAGCATAGGCGCGATAACAAGTCTGCAGTGTGCGAACATGCATCAAAGGGACCCAACCATTACATTAGATTCGATAAACCACGGTGTCGAAACGTCGGGAATTCTAAAAACCAATAAATACAAACTAAATAATTCTAAAACAATACCTGAATTAATAATATACGCGCTGTAATCCGTAAAAAGTGTTATATTTCTAATCCTTGCAAAATAGATGACTTTTTTCGAAATACCGAAATATCGGTATTTTATCCTCAAATACCGGTATCAAAATACCGAAAAAATTTACCGGTATACCGGTGTTTCGGTATACCGGTATACCGGTATCCATGCCCTAGTCGCTAGTTATACATATTTGTCTGGATTGCAATCTAGTTAAGAACTTCAATGTAGTTGATGATATTAATTTGTTATCATTGTAATCTGTGTTGTGTAATAAACAAATAAATAAAATGTTTAGTTAATGTAAAAGAAAACCCAAAATAAATTTTGCTTTTCCAAAGTTATTCAATATTCTATAAAATTATTATCATAAATATTCGAATGTTCGTTGTTCGTTTGTACCGTAATAAATGTATTCTACCTTATTTCCCATATTTGCTTAAATTCTTTTATTATGCGTTATAAAATCCAATTAAAATAAACTTAAAAATGACTGTTGTTAATGCATAAGGCGAAGGAATAAAACATTACTCCTGGAAACCACAGCTGAAAAAAAAATTAAGAAAGAAAATGAAAAAAGCTCACTAAGCTCCTTTATTGCCTCTATTCATCTAGCCGCGCTAGCGTAAATTATTATGTTAATTCGGGATTTTAGAAACGGAACCACAATAAATACGGCTTACGAACATGACATTAGGGGCGGAACTCACTACTCCGTATACCGGAACTTTATGGTTTTAAGCTTGATTTAATACCAAGTATACTGACATGAGATACTAACGATGTATATTTTTTTTGTATTTATGTTTAACCTTTATATGTGTGTTTTTTATTTATATTTATGTTATACCAAAGACCGATGGGTGTCTATGTTAACGTATCAGAGGGTTGATTTACTTCCAACGAAAAACTATACTTAGTGACAATGATGAGTGAAATATTTAACAAAACTATTACAATTCGAATGGACGATGACGTGTGTTTAACTGTAGCCACATCTCTAGTTTTTATTCTTAAAATTTTGATTTGGAGCAGAATAGCTTTTTCCGGAACCGAGCGTGTTCCCACCTTTATTTGCATGGAAATTGCAGGCTTAATATTGCAATAGTTTTAATGCCCTGCGAATTTCCTTTGGTATTATAAAAGAACGTGCTCACTACGCGACTTGTGTTTTCTAATGAGAAATAAATGACGGTTCCTTGTGCACTCCTGGTAATTGAAGTGAAGGGTTAATAAACCTTTATGACACTAAATTGCTGATTTCATGCATTTGGTAGTTCTTTCCTGAGGTTACTAAAGTTGGTTATAAAACTCCATTGTTTTATGAGTTGAAATTAAATGTTTGTCGTTTGATTTGTGGACTTTATTCGGATTTAAGCTAATAATGTCACGAACCGGAATTAATGTCGTCTGATTATTGTATTTCGTTGTTTGGAGTAGGCCCTCTGATTTCTGTCTTATAATAATGGTAAATTGAATAACGTTTGCATGTTGATGGTAGAGTGAAGTATACAATGCATGATTTTGTATTATAATTAAATAACAAAAACATTAATTAGAGGGTTGTTTCATAGGTATTTAAGCACTTTATTGAAATATAATAGGATCGAAGGAGAATTATTATTTGTACAAAAAATATAACAAAAGAGCTTAATTATTATCAGCTGCGACCGGAAAGATACGTTTCCGCATAGCTCTTCGTCAATCGTGAATGTAAAACATTTTCAACATTATTAAAATAAGTATTAATGACATTTTAATAGTTTTCGCATGAGCTCCGACAAAATTTAAATGTATGCGCTAGCGGACATGAAACTCAGTTTTTGAATATTCAACGCGGCTGCCTTGTTCGCAGGCCGTGAAAGAGTCGCGAGTTGAGTGAAATGTGGAACTGTTACATAGAATCCTCATTCCCACAGTTATTTAATAAGTCACAAGTAACATCAAAACTTTGTTGAGGCTTATGTAAAGCTTTATGTGTTTTTAGTTTTTCCAGCGACATACAGGGTGTTAGTAGCACCCTAGCGAAAATTTTCAGGCCATAGTCGACTCATGATATTAAGTCTATCTGAAGTGGAATTTCCGTCGCAAAATTCATAAAAAATTTAATTGTAATTTTTTTTTCTATCACACAAAGTCTGTGTTAGTTGCATTAAATTTACAGAAAAGTAATTAAAATATCAAAATTTTATAAAATGCGCTGGAAGTTTATGTAAAGATTACAGGAAAAATAAAACGATGTCTCTAAATAGTAAACTTTTTCAGAATAATGGTACGGAACCCTCGGTGCGAGAGTCCGACTTGCTATTGACCGTTTTTTTGGAAGCTTTCCCTTTACACCTTGTATATTTTTCAGGAAAAGTGTAAATCAGTTAAAAGTTGAGATTAAAAAATCATTAATTCCACGAGAAGCAAACACGAAAGCAATATTGATTGACACACTTAAAGCACTTAATGAGCAAAAAAGTTGGCAATCCCAACTTTTTTTGCAAGAAATAAGTATATTTAGGTGCGAGAAGGAAAATAAACAGTTAAAAAACGGTATTTCCTTCTACTACTACCAGTGATGCTGATAACTGGTTAAATGATAAAAATGTACTTAGTAGGACGTACTTTTCAAAAGAGGTTAAGGGTTTTGCTCACCAAGCTCAAAATTGACCTTTATTATCGTTGCATAACTTTTACGATCGTTAATCGCTTCGATCGAGCCCCTCGGGTCCAATAAGTCCCTGTTTATTCCCTGGGGAAATCTGAGAAAATGAGGATTACTCGACTCGATCGGCATTAGATCAACGCAATCTTGTTAAAATGTTTACTTCGGTCGCGACGCTATGCCAAGTGTCTCGCGATGTTGACCATATTGAATAATGTTTCTGTTTAACTTCCGTAGGGATAGCATGTTTTTATGAATAAAGGTATAACCTATATTATAATTTGAGTGCCAGGATTCGACCACAGGACTCTCAGAAAGTAGGTCTTTGCATCTGGAGTAGACAAAGTTGCAGATAGGTAGTAAAAGTCGATAGCACTATTAACACAGTGATCTTGGGAGTTACCTTACAAACGGTCAGGTAGTTATTCCGATACTTGTTTTCCAAAAATAAACCTTAACTGAATTACAGCGTCCTAAAGTTAGAAAATTAGTCAAATTTCAGGATTTTTTTTTAAGTGCATATCTCCGTAAGTATCAATCCTAGAAGCATTTCTCTAGATTTGTTTCCAAGTTAAAGATTGAAGATCATCATCGTAGTACTAATTTAGTATTCAACATTAATAACTACCGTTAGTTTTTACTGAAATAACTTTTCAGTGTTCTGCTTCTTCGTCATTAACGAAAAAGTGCGTGTTTGTGAGTGTTAGAGAGAGAGAGAGATTCATAAAGTAGGTAATCAATTAAAGAGCGTGTGTGACAGCGCCCTGCCCTTCTAAAGTGGCTTCTATTTATCTTCATTAAGGACTTTCAAGGTCCCGCTGAGACTTTTGGGACAAGAAAAACATAGGAAAGGTGAAGAAAGACGATTGAGTATTTGTACACCGCGTATAATTTGGATAAAATGTTTAAAATGAATGCGGCATAATGTATGTTACGATTGGTAAGCGTCTTCTACTAAAAATGTCGGGGTTTTATAATTTAATTCCATTGCTTATTAAATTAATAATAACTAGCGGACCCGACAGACTTCGTCCTGTCAAAAACATTTGTAATGTGACAGTTTTTGTTCCTACATATTTTATAGTCGGGGCAAAAAATTCTCCTGAACAGAACCGTCACCTTATTCGATATTTCCTCGCCGTAAAAACCATCCTTGAACTTCAACGAACATTTAAAAAAAAGAATTGGCCAAATTGGTCCAGGCGTTGTTGAGTTATGCGCTTAGCAACACATTTTGCGATTCATTTTTATATTATAGAGAAGATAAATAATACTTGGACATCTACAAACAGCGCCATCTAGCCCAAACTAAGCAAAGTAATATGGGTGCTAGACAACTGATATACTACTTATATACTTTTTAAATATATACTTGTTATACATAGTAACACTCGTCACATAAATTAAAACTCATCATTTCAGTTTCTGCCCGGCCGGGAATCGAACACGGGACCTCTTGCGTGGTAGACCGGCATGTTGACCACTGACCCCTTAGGTCGTCAATTTTCCACTAGGAACATTGATGAGCTTTAGTCAACTCATGAATGAATTTTGAAAACATACCTGTAGATAGATATACGAATTATCTACAGGTATACAAATTGTTTATTTGTTGCAAAGTTACATTATTTAAATATTTAATGTATTACAGATAATGCAGCTGGGTCTAATGTCTTACAGAATATCGGTAAAATTCAGCAGAATGCGTGACTATTAAGCAGTACAATATAGGTAATTGTTCTCCAATCAGATAAGTTCTTCAGTTCCTTCTATGGAAGAATCGCATCGCTCTCAATGCACTCAATGAAAGATTAGATTTAACGCCATTAGTCGTAAGGTAAACAAGTTTTAAGATGACGTATTTCTGATATCGAGTCTCTGATCACCTCGAAACCAGGTCACCCACTAACACAACTGCAAACGTTCGAACTCCAATGTTAAGTTAATAAAGTAGTTTCTTCTAAATAAAGTTAGCTGAAGTTGTCGGGTCTTGTGAACATTAGCGCCTCTTCAGGGGAGACCCTGAGAGACCCTGAGGGGACTCGGATCGGAGCACGTAGCGAAGACGGCTGAGAGGGCTCGTGCTTACTTAAGGGCAATCACTTAACTCACTTGTGGAACTAAATTGTATATTAATTTGGATCTGCGTTTGTTTTTTATTTATTTCATCCAACACACGCAGAATTTTAAAACACGTTGAATATTTAAGTACCTTCTTATTTATGTTTTTGCGCAATGTTTAAATCATCCATTGAATCAATCGGCTAATAACAGATAAGACTACCTTAGATTTTGATACCTACCTTATTTTTAGTTAAACCTCTTGTAAAAAGATCACCGTTTAGCGTCAGCGCCCACGACCGGCTTCTTGTAGCTGCGATTACAGCGGCGTTAATCGCAGCGATAATCGCGGCGATAATCGCGGTGTTAATCGCGGCGATAATCGCGGCGATAATCGCTGTGTTAATAACGGCGGTAATTGCGGCGTTGTTTAGTCGCTGGCATTACAGTAAACCCATTGTCACTCTTGTCAGTGTCATTTCGCGGGTGACTAGTCGCTGAGCTACTTTTTGTAGCTCGAGGGCGTTTACGTATTGAACTCTGTATGTTCTATTCTCGGCGACAAAAAATCGTTCAGTGATTAATCGCTCGTGGGCGGGAAGGCTTAATGTGAGAATCCGGGGCTTGTAGCACAGCTATAAACTACCACAGGCTTCGGCGTCTTATTATTATTTTGTTAAACTTTGTTGTGTTTTTAAATAAATAATAAGATCGAATTGTTTATTTTACAGATAAGAGTAAATGAAACTTCATACCTCTTTATTGTTAGCATTTATAATAATTACGAGCTTGGGCAAATCATCTTGAGTAATTATGGCCCTAACGAGATTTGTACCCATAGCACGAACATCTATTGAGAAAATAAACGCAGGCAAAATATTCGATAGAGGAGTTTGGTATGTAAAATTTGTACAGTGCCATCTACCGCCGAAAAGTGAAATGAAATTTCCCATAGATAATTACTCTATCGAGTTTTACGCGCGTTTCGTTCTCGATAGATGTTCATGCTAGGGGTACTGTACCCTTCTAGGATATTCTGGGCAAAAATTACTAAGTCAATACGAATTAAAAAAAAATTGGCAACATCACATACATTGCTCCGATTCCAAAGTAAGTAGCTAAAGTACTTGTGTCCTGGAAATCAAAGACAACGGTAGCTTCACAAACACCCAGACTTGAGCCAATATAGAAAAGTTTGTTTTCTAAATTGACCCAACCAGGGATCGAACCCGGGACCTCAGAGATGGCGACACCTAGAAAACCGGTGTACTAAGCCACTCGACCACGGAGGTCGTCAATAAGGGTGAAATCAAGTTATTTTATACTAGCGGCCCGCCCCGGCTTCGCACGGGTACAATATAGTTACTAATGTGGTGAGTGTGAAGTTATTAGACTATACTACAGGATATCTTATACATAGTGGTGGCCACATAATTAAGGACGCCAGTCGATTTTCATACAAACGAAGTAACTTTTAAACATTGCTTCTCGCCAGGGATTGACCGAGCGGTGATCTGGTGATGGCCATCCAGGGAGTGAATGGAGGAGATCCAGATTTCTATACACACCTAAGTGAGCTGACCAGCATTTTAAGAGATGTAAGGATATGTTTAAAAAAACCGCGAATATAGCATTAAAATGTATGAAAATCTTCCAACTGACAATTCTGATGCTTATATCTCTTATAATGCTGACCAGAACTGTTGGGTGTGTATTGCGATCTGAATTTTCTCCATTCACTCCCTGGATGGCCATCATCAGATCACAACTAACGCAAGGGGTGTTATAAGTTTGACCTGTGTGTGTGTCTGTCTGAAGCAACCTAGCTCCCAAACTTATGCAGTGTATCCCAGTAGTCCCCTCTGGCGTTTGTCCCCCCTGGGGGACAATTGGGTTTTTTTTATAAAAATCTCCCAGTTGTCCCCCGTGTCACCGGTGGAGGGGACATTTGGGACTTACATTTTTAAATATCCCAGTCTCCCCCACTTGTGACTGCCCTATAATGTTGCTAGAAGTGAAAAATAAAAGCATGTGTTTAGAAATCCTATACCGTGGTTCGGATATGACAAAAATTGTCTTTTATAAAAAAACTATCGTTTACCTTAAAAAGTGTCATACGGACGACACTTTTCAAGGTAAATGATGAAATTTGTCAAAATTTAAATTATTCAGCGGATGGACTGGGGCAATCACGAAAGTAAGTGTAGTTTTAGTATTTTATGTAAAATAAAACAATTAAGTAAGTAATTGAAATGTTTTATTAAGAAATCTAAAACGTTCAAAATAAACTCTGATGTACTTACTGCCTTAAGTAAAAGGTAGGTAAGGTACTTTTATAATGTCAGTCTCGATAGGTTTTGCGGCGGGAGGCGTCATCTGAAACTTACCTACTTTTTATTTTTTTAAGAGTTACCGAAATATTTGTTTTTAACGTGAGCGAAGCCGCGGGTAAAATATAGTTCTTTAATGTAAAATCCTAGTTTCTTAATTTTACCTATAGTTTAAAGTTAGTTTTACCCGAGTATAGTTAAAAGAACAATATTATTGTACGTGTTTTATTTTACATAAAATACTAAAACTACACCTAATTTCGTGATTATCCCCTAATTGAGTTTTTCTGTTCCTCATTAAGACACTTCGTCATATCCGAGCCAGTGTATAAGATATCTAACAAATGTCCCTGGCTAAAAAAACGGAGCATTGCAATACGCATGCCGGGTGCAGCTAGTTCTAAATAAAAATATGTTGGGCATTATCAGGATTATCAATTTCGATCATCCAACACTTCTCTATATACCTACCACATTTCTTGTCATTTTATCCGGTTGTGAAATAAAAAGGCTATTCGGCGAGCTGACTCTCGAGAACATTAGAGCTGGCCATGAGAGAAAAAATCACTGCGCAGATCTACACCAGCCGCTCTTAACCTTTGTCCCTGTGACATAGGTACTATTCAATGAAATGCATTCTACCTACTCTCAGGGGAAATGACCAAAGAGAATGTAATACTACGTTGAGATGACAAATGATATTTATTTTTCTTAATTAATCAATCAAATGCACAAAGAAGTTTCAATTGCGACGTCGAAGTCAAGCACTCCAAAAGTAGCTTTCTATCACTTTTTAACCCTGTTAGGGGATAAATATTAAAAAAATACGAAACACGTGTTCACTTAATTTTATGAAAGAATGTGTATGCCAAATTTCAAGTCAATCGGGCCAAGGAATCACGTTCTCCCATACAAACTTTACCACCCTGTTTCACCCCTTTAGGGGTTGAATTTCGCAAAATACCGTCTTAGTGAGCACCTACGTCCTAAAAGGAGCCCCCATGCAAAATTTGAGACTCCTAGCACTTGTAGTTTCTGAGATTTCGTGATCAGTGAGTGAGTGAGTGAGTGAGTGATTTTCCCTTTTATATATATAGATTACGCTCAACGTCCAACAGCGATCAAAGTCTTTCCATATAACGGAGGCCGGCGCATGTCTGATTAACACAATAAAAAGTTGGTACGTTCCCATCAACCCTTATTCAGAGACGTCAAACCCTGCCTTGTATTTACAAAGACGAGTACGTGACGACAAAAATTGGGATCCTTTAGTCCTTTCCTGTATTGAATTTTGAATAGAATACGTGGAAGACAAGCTATTTAGCGATAATAATGACTAATGTATGTAATTTACCCTAGTCACTTAAATAAGGTAAAAGAGTTTATTGATAATTTTTAAATTATTCTTTCCTTGGCTCCACCAATACCCAAGAATATTTGTTTACTGTTTTATTTTTTATATTTACATAAGTTAGTATTTTAGTTAGCTAGAAAAAGCTAATAAAGTGCGCTGCGCAAAGTGCGAACTATAGAAATATTTGATAAGACACAAATAGCAGATATAAAAAATAATTCTCGGTGATATTATACAAAGCCACTGTAAACAATAGTAAAGTGCAGCTAATTTGTCAGCAACGAGATTCTCATTAGAGCCAGCAAGACGGACAGTCAGCTCAGCTACCTGACATGGCAGTAATTGAATATTCCAGCAATCAACTCGAGCAAATACCG
This sequence comes from Catoptria pinella, assembly GCA_963556745.1. Taxonomy (NCBI): domain Eukaryota; kingdom Metazoa; phylum Arthropoda; class Insecta; order Lepidoptera; family Crambidae; genus Catoptria; species Catoptria pinella. The sequence continues at coordinate 13,663,815 of OY750761.1, forward strand.
GACTTTTACAAAAACACTTCTGCGGCATGCTAATGAATGAGCTTGGGAACCGTATTTTTCTTATTTTTTTTTAATTTAATTACTTTTTAACTTTAAATATGACTTATTATTTTTCCCTTCTACATACTTCACATTTTTTTTTATCGTAAAAATGACCACGCGTTATTGTTTTGCTGACAGGCACTGAGCACGTAATCACTACCGTGGTGATAAGCAGGAAGATACGATGACGTCATCGGATTCCATTCTCTCGCTAGTCTCGTTCGGAAAGAACGCATGGCACCGAGTCACGGATGCAAAACTAATAGGGTTTTAAGCAGAATAAATTATTTGCAATAACTTTGTAAATACTTATCGTTTCGAAGTGAAATAAAAACAGTTGGTTAAAAAGAACTTTATTTTTTATTTTTCCCACGTCCATTATAAACCGCCGCGAGGTCAATGTAGGTTAAAAAATAGGTTCATAACTGCTGCAGCTTCGTCAGAGAAGTATGAAAAGAAATCTTAAAAGTAAAGTAATTTACTCTTTTCGCAACGCTGCAGAAAATATGTGAGTGAACGAATTTTCGAGTTTTTACTCACTTTAAGCTATTTTTAACACGTTTTTATAAGATCACTTTCTGGTTTATTTATTTATTAGTTTCTGATCGCGACTTTGTCCGCGTGACTTTTGAGAAAATCGATAGAGAACCTTTGACCAGTATAGAAAGTATTCTGTTTAAATTTCATCAAAATCCGATCAGCCGTTATTACGTGATTGATAGGCGGGTCCGCACCAAGCGCATTGCATCACGAGGAAGTCGCGGCCGGAAGGTAGTTTATAAAATTCAGAACCAATTGAATCAATTTATTTCAGTTTTACTATATTTCTGGGGAACAGCAGTGCCCATACTATCGTTATTATGCCTAGAATGCAATAATTACTGCAGATACAACAAATATCTAATAGTAATTTCTTTTTTCAGATTTTTTTTTCCCCATTAATGGGTTATTAAGTTACCGGGTTCCTACTGCATTGAAAAAAGGAGTTCCGAAGCTGTGCAAGTGAAATTTGAAACAACAAACAACACAAGCGCAAATGCATTCGACAACGAACAAAAGTTTTTCGGAGTAAGGTTTTGGCGTGTTCCGGTTGTGGATGTGCCACGTATTTTAAGTTTAGGCAATATATACTTTCTGCAGTTTAGACTTTTCACACAGCATATTTTCACTGCAGGATTTTTCCAATATCACGTCTTATCGAAGTTTTACTTAGATAGAACCGTTAATTTCGCTCAATCTTCGTTACCACTACAAAAAACAATACAAGACAATACGTTTAAGATTCTAACCGGATTTGTTAAGCATTCCCAATGAACTTCGTTCATCGAGTGTCTTCAAAGATGCAGCTATGCAATAGAAAAACTGCGAACTTTACATGAATGAAAATGTATAGAGATAAACTAATAATTAAGCACTTTTGAATCGTCTATATTTTTCTACCGCCCGTTCCAGACTTTGTACCATTTAAGAAATTTTAATCGAATACTGTTATAAACGTGGGGTATAGGTGAGTGTGAACCAATCTACGTGGACTAGTCTCACTTTTAGAGGGATGCAACGTTAGCTCTGCTACAAGCGCTGAGCTGCCAGTCAGGTGGATGACTCAGTTCAATTTTAATGAAGGAAAAGCTTTCTACAGACTTTTGCTCTCGTGGCAAGTCAGGAGAAATTGAGCGTAGGCTGTAGGAAGCAATCTTTCTCTTACCTCAATATGTGGCTGTCGATACGATAATAGTGTTGTACTACAGTATTTGGTAACGATATATTGATGTTTGTAAATATCGTTCTTATTTCTGATAGAGTTCTTGCGCCCGTTGTTTTTGTCAGTTAAAAAGTCTGGAACGGGTGGTAGGGAAATTTATAGACGATTCAATAGTGATTATATTAAGTTTATTTGATTTTAACTTTTGGAACTGAATAATGAACAGAACCATGTTTTGTGGACGTTGTTAACAACAAAACCCGTAAGGTTTGCAGCCAAATCAGCTATTTATTGGGACAATGATTTCCTCCGGGGGCGGCTCGCTGGCTCGGCCCATTCTCAAATCTGGGCTACAGGCATTAATATGAAAGTTGAAATTGCATAGTGTTTGCAATAAGCAAGCTCCTTCATTTTTAGTTTTTCAAGAAACTGTTTACGTACAGTTTCCTCTTAAAACTATGAAAGACGAAGACTTTAATATTGCTCATCTCAGATAATTTACGAATTTAAGCGCCAGGCGGTATATGTGGTCGACTGTCGAAGTAAGTAGATTTACCTATTTGTTGGAATTTGTGTAATTATTATAGTTTATATATTTATAATTATGTTTTATATAATAAGCTAGCTGAACCGATAACTGACGTTGCGCTGGCCAACAATAGCTAAGTTTGCGATTGTTTTGTGAAATACTGTTTAAAACCGGACAAGTTCGAGTCGAACTTGCCCACCGAGGGTTCCGTACAAATTTGTAGGTACTTAAATAAATAGTTTATTTTTTTTGTATAGTTTTCCCTGTACTTGTAGTATAAGACGATATTACTTGGCGAATTTCATAGTTCTAGGTCAACAGGAAGTACCCTATTAATTTTGATTCCCTTTAGTATTGAAATATGCGTTTTTGCGGCACAAACGGCCTTTTTTCAGTTAACAACTTTGTTTTTTTCACAGTTTCAAGGGACTATAGACCTGAGTATATGGTTTTAATTTTAACTTGATATCTCTACGCGTTCCCGAGATAAAAGGTCTTGACAGACAGACAGACACACGGACAACAAAGTGATCGTATAAGAGTTCAGTTTTTCCTTTTGAGGTACGGAACCCCTTAATATGGAAAAAAATAAAGAAAATCTTATTTCTTATTAGCTTTGTGTAATATTATGTAATCGACCAATTTTTTCTTGATTTGTCTATACTCATGAATGAGCATTACGCATGATACAATGCAGATCGGTCGTCTAACTAACTTATATGTATATTTACTTATGAATATTAGTAAATCAACAAACATCGGTGAAGTCTGAAAGGTTGGAGCGTGTAGTTGGATTAGCCGTACATCGAGCGGGCTGATTTCCCACTGGCACCATGTGTATTGTCGCCTTGGAATGAAGCTTTTAATAGGAAACAGATTACACCCTGTAAAGTTGAATAGAGTTTACAAACACTTTCATTATGTATTCTTTAGACGGCTACAATATTCTATTTAGGTACTACAGCTTTTATTAAGCTGAATGTGAACTTCATAGGAATTAACTGATGTGGTTGTTCTGTGGCATATCGGAGTTGGTATGAGTGTGTGTTAGGGTGCTCCCACACAGCAGTTATAAAACGTTGTATAACAAATGTTATGCAACATTCTGTAACATTTTTCCCTTACATTTTGCAGCAAAATGTTACACACTGTTATAGAATGTTATAGTGTTACACAATGTTGTATAACTGCTGTGTGGGAGCACTTAACAATGCACCTATCGATAAAAGCGAGCGCATGAACATACCTGAGGATTTTTGCCATAAAATATAATGTTGTACTAAATTTCATAATGCAACTCCTTCAAAAATATGGTTATTATGACACTGGTTGTTTTAATGTTGGCAATAAGCTACCTGTTTCGGAACCGTTTATAGAGGATTCACACGAGTATCATGAGTGTAGATAAAGTCTTGAATGCAACTGTATATAATTACAATTAGGTATTAAAAGATGTGATACTATTCGTGTTTTAATACCCCTCATTATACAACACTTGCATAACTACTTAGTAATTTATGTCAAAAAGCACTGTGTTTAGTTGCACATGACCGATAAAGGCTTTGAGATGAAAAAAACTAAGAAAATCGGATTGGGATATCGCCAAAACTAGATTGTAGGAGAATAAGCACTGCTTGTGTAAAGTTTGTCGAGCGAAAAATGCACGCTCCATTCACTGCTTCGCCATCATATTATACATGAACACGAAACTTACTATATATATTTACTTTATGTTTGTAGTTAATTTGCAGTTCTTTAGTGTATTTTATAAATGCAGTATTTTATATCGACGACCTCCGTGGTCGGGTGGCTTTGTACACCGGTTTTCAAGGTGTCGCCATCTCTGAGGTCCCGGGTTCGATCCCCGGTTGGGTCAATTTAGAAAAAACTAACTTTTCTATATTGGCTCAGGTCTGGGTGTTTGTGATACCACCATTGTCTCTGATTTCCATAACACAAGTGCTTTAGCTTCTTACTTTGGAATCGGAGCAATGTATCTGATGTTGTCAAATGTTTATTTATTTATTTATATACATTCTATAAAGAATTCTATAAGGTATATTTTTCTAGATGTTCCTGCTGGTCAAAAGCTTCAATGTTGAGAAAATTAGATTCTCTTCTAAATGTAAACTGAAGGTCTTCCATACGTACTTTTTATTGATATATACAACATGTTACAAAAATACCCCTAATGCCGAATATGGTATAGAGGGACCATCAAACTGATCAACTTTTACTATGGGACCAACTCTGAAATCTCATAGTAAAATTTGATCAGTTTGATGGTCCCTATATACTATATTCGGCATTAGGGAAATTTTTGAAACATGTTGTAGTCGTATTAAAATACTATGATGGATACAAAACGTATTGAATTTTATTATTTACTATTATTATTTTAAGGATGATGGTGGTTTTGAGTGTTTAATGCTTTTTGCATTCACACGCACCACCACTGTTCACACACTAAATTCACAAATTTCGACACATTTTTTGTTCAAAAATGTTTGATAGCGTAAACTTTATAAACAAAAATGTACTATTTCGAGTACATGCATTTTCAAGCTGTTATTTCCCACCGCTGTGTCCTTTATTCAACCCTGTCGGTATTTACTCACTTGTAGAGTACTTCACTGAATTGTAGAGCAGTCCATTTCGCATAACTCATACGAATGTCCACGACTTTTCGTAAGTTAAATACAACTCGGAAACGTCATTTATTCTTTTGCTTACTTCACTGCGAGACAGTTATGGTTTTGTAGACTCAACGTGAGCAGCGCTTGTTATATTGTAACAATAATAATAAACAATAAAATGTTAAAGATAATACATAAAATAATGCTTAATTCATCAACGCCCGAGCGGACGCATGCGGCCTGATAACAATGGAATATCTATTGTGTCTCATTTTCCGGGCGTTGAAGAGTTAATCTTATCTTTTCACACAAAAAAATACCTACCCAGATTCGATTCCACTCTAAGGAGTGATGCCGACTGCCTGGTGCATTATATGCGTGCATATACTTAGCATTTTTTAATGCATTATGGGATCTGTGCTCTAGCAGTGTAAAGTCCCACCAATTCTTGTCCACCCAGTAGGAAGGCCTGTGCCTGTGCCTCAGCAGTGGGGACATTAAAAAATGGTGATATGTGCTCTAGCAGTGTAAACATGTTCTTATCAAAGTCAAATAAACTTAAAAATGAATCTCGTCGTACAATTCAGAACACACAAAGCGAATGTAGATTGGTGGATCGAAGATAGTCACACCAGATCAATTGTTCAATCACTAAAGCTCAAGACTAGTAGTAACAATATACCTATGCTTGATATAAAATGCCTTGGCACGCCACCCGAGTGGACTCAACAGTGTACCGGTTAAGGCGGCGGGATTAGTAGTCAGTAACACGAGGTGTGGCAACGGCTTACAGCTTAAGTGCAGGCCCGGCAAACTGCATAGGATTCCCCTACAGTGGCTGAAGGTGATTTAGGCACACCCAGTCACGTCTACTCTCTACGTAGAACTAATAATTAATAAATAAAAATTTCGACCACTAATTTTTTCCCACTAGCGACTCGGTAGCATAATTGGTCAGTGCATTGGGCCGGAATCCCAAGGGTGCGGGTTCGAGTCCCGTCTGAGGTGCTACGGTTGAGTCGATTTTTTCTAGTATTTTTTCTAATATTATTTATCTCAATAAATTTAACAACTATTAATAGCATGTAAAATAAACTCTTGAATGTTATTCGCATTCCAGTAAAAATGTGTTTCACAACCTTTATTTTATGTCTTATTACATTATTTAAAACCCGGGTGTTTTTGCACCCACTGTAGTCTTAATAGCACATACATTCATTGTAGTCTTTTAGGGTTAAAAATGTTATAAGTTTTAACTACATAAGTACATACCCAGAGACATTGACAATGAAAAAGAAAGAGATAAAAGAGACCTTGACAAAGAATTACAATTATTAACTGACGTCTTAAGGTGCGACTGAAAAATTATAAACTTATTTCGGTCTTGAAAGTTTTCTTTTAAAGTTTTCAATTCAACAACAACACATAATATAATGTAATGTATGTAGGTGTATGTTGTGTAGCTGTCAATGTAGATTAAAGCATATACGACCAAATTGAATCAAAATTTCAAATATTCTTAAATCTAGCATGTATAAGCATGACACGGGATCCTTGACTGATATTGGGCGTCCCTTCAAAGGCAATATAGCGACTTTGTAGAGTATTTATTAAACGGCAGGTGCTCGCAGATATTAAAATATTACTGCACTTACAGACACTTCAACTTACCTTACACAACATTCAAATTGCTCACGGTGAAGACGTAAACTTAAGTGATTCAATTGTAAGATGTATGAGTAAATGAATGTCACTTGGACCACAAATTCAATTAAAAAAAAATACATAAAAAAAATACCGTCGTCTTGATAACCTCCTCCTTTTTCTGAAGTCGGTTAAAAAGGGGCACATTAGCGTTGGACCAGGATGCTCATTAAATAGCTTGTTTATTTTTAATTTAGCTATGATTTATCTAAATACTTATAACATACATCGCATAAATTGTACCAAGCTACGTACTAAGAAACGCATTAGAGCGTAAACTATGACGGCATCAGGTGCTGTGCTGCAGCGTTGCACGTAATGACGTCATCACCTCTAATGGACGCTCGATGTCTTGTACACTACCGAGCGTCCGGGGTCAGAGGTTAGATGACCATGCAAAAATCCGTGAAAAGCTTTTTTTTAAAAAATCATACAAAAAAGCTGAGAAACATTTTTTTAAAAACATTTCAATTTGAACTTTATATCATTCACGAAATCTGAACTTCTTAATGGAATGTAAAACCTCAATGAAATGTGTTTCTAATAAGCTCTATACTAGCTTTTGCCTTGCTTTTATTCGTGAAACCTTCGCCGATAAAAAGGATCGTTTGTTTTAAATAAGGTTATTTGTATACTAATGTGTAACAAAGTTGCTCAAAAATGTGTGTTTTCAATGACAGTACCACTTGCGGAAAGTTGATTTTTCAACACACTTGCTCGTAAAGTGAGCCTTATTACATCCGTTCAGCCATTCTTTTCATTGAGTAACAAGCATGCAAATTTCACTTAAGTAGGGTTAACTTGAAATAAACATACTTTAACAACACAACACAAAAAATAAAACATTGCTTCTGTAAAATTAAGTTAAATAACCACAATAACTATCATTTGAATGCAGAGAAATCCCTATTGCTTAAGTTCAGTTGGCTACAAGGATATAAGCAATAGTGAAACCGAAGGAAGGATAATCTGTCTTGGAAACTGCAATTAATCAGAACACTGAGAGAAAAGAAATAAATACCAGACTTCGCCTGCAGCAAAACGGTGTAGCAGAAAAATGAATAAGACTTTAAAGCTAACTAGGAATGCATTGTGGACAGCAAATAGAACAATGAAACAAAGAGTGAGTGTTATTAATTAATTACAATAAATCAGTGCTTTTGATCTTAATTAGAATACATTGTGTATAGCAAACATAGTGACCAATTGACAGTCGGTAACATTTAAAATGCCTTCAAACAAAATAAAAAGAAATCTTGAATGGAAGTAAACCTTTTTACACGACTGCCCAGAAAAGAAGAGTGAATTATGTTCAGGGTTCATGTATGTTTTTTATTTATTTATCAAAAGGTATGTTACAGTTTTCACTTATGTATGTACGTAAGTTTCTTTATTCCACCATAATCATACTTCAAAAATTAACTAAAAAGTTGAATAACAAATAACTAACAAGTTAAATTACAGCAGCGATAAAGGTTCCATAGCACGGTCCCTCCACTGAATTGACTCTTGATAATTAACTTTGTAGTTCGTTTTTGGCAGGGCAGTCGTATTTTAATATTTTTTAAAATTTATTAAGAATTAAATAAAAACGCACAATCAACTGTACATTTTTACAGGTTTAAAAAGTTGTAAAAGTACTGTCAAATAAAGAGCTGACTTGACAAAATGTTGATTTTATTAATCATCATGTAGAAGTAACATTTATTGTTATTTGTGGGTTGCTAACTAAAATGAAAATCGTTAAAAAGAGAAAATTTATAGTAAAATGAGCAATAATAACAATTAGAACATATAGATTTTACCATTACATATTTCTCTGTTTGCCAAATTAAAATTTAATAAATAGTAATGTTCTAAAGTCATAGCTACTATTCAAATATAAATTTAGTACCATTATCCACTTTAAAAAAGCTATTTGACAGGTCAACACTTGTACGGGAAGTGGTCATTTGTCTTTAAGCACCAGAACTTGACGATGAAAAGCACAAAAAAAGCACAATCGCACGAATCGACGTTTAAATCACGATAGCTATCCGAATAATTGTAGTGCATTTCAGGCGCAATTAAAGTCCTGTTTCTGGGAAGCATTAAAATATTGTTACTTGTTGCTAGCTGGAATGGTGCCAGCGCACTGAGGGCGTGGGATAAATTCCCTGCGGCCGAGGTTTCACCATCCGATAGGCTGCAAACCTCTTACTGCTAAGTTTCGGGTTGCCGCATGAATACTAATGAAACTCGTTTGAAATTCTCCAGAGATTTTGTTTGATAAGTTTTTTTGTGGCGAAACTTTTGGAATACTTCGCACAATGTCACCTTTAAAATTTTTCGGGCTCCCTTAGAAGTAGAACTTCTACATTTAGTTACAAAATCTGCGTATTTATTAGATTTAATTTATTATGTACCACCTGTATGACTTCTATTTACTTCAATGTAGCGTCCGAACCGAATGTGCAAGCTTGGACAAACCTCGTAGGTTTATAAGCGTAAATCCATTGATGTAATTATTGTAAAGTTATGTGGTTAAAAAATAATATAAAACATAGAAGTTTTATCTTACTACCTACGTACCTTAATTATCCTGGTTTTTTTAAAGATATTTTTACAAAATTCTCTTAAATGCTACTACTCTGTAATAACTCTGTTAGTTATTAGATAGAGCCACTAGAGCTAATGTCTGTAGCATTGATATAACCTTAATATCGCCGTTGTTCACATCTGTGACCAAAAATCTATTGCGTTCACTTCTGCCAAACTTTATTTTATAATCGTTTTCCATTACAAGCTCAAGAGTTGGTCGGTTTGAAGAGCTTTTGAACTCTTATGCGTTCGACGGCAAGTTCAAAACTAGTTACGATCTCGAGGGTGCTCTGACTGAACGCTTAGCACCTGTAATATAAGCCCGATGAAAACTGTTCACTAGAACGAGGTAGGAAGCTTCCTCTTGAGAGTTTTAAATAATTATTGAGTTTGGTTGTATAGTGCCGTTCTAACGGTGGTGAATAAAGTTCATATTATTGTTACAGAAAATTTCTACTACAATGAACATAAACACCAACACTCAACAATAAACATCGACGATGTTGATAGAGCAAGTCTGTTAACATGTTAAGTCAGGCTGTGCGTTACCCCCAACTAGTTGATAATAAACATTTTGACAACACAGTACAAACACAAGTTAAACTACCCAATTATTGGCACTTTAGGGGCGTACCACGCGGGAAGAAATTGTTTTAGTAAAAATTATCGAAATTATTGACATTATCGTTTTTTAGTAACAAGTTTAAAGGTTTATTATTTATTGGCACATCATTGAATAACTACAAAATTTACCCGACGATGTTAATCTTGGCATATTAATTGTTTGTTCTATTTTCTAATTGGTTGACACAATGGATATGAAATAGTCATTTATAATTTATAATTTAGGGCCCAGTGGCCCTACCATGAGTTGATGCAAACTGTTTACGTTGCCATAAACTATCGTTTTCTCTCTTTCACTCGCATTGACTGTGAGCAGTATATCCGATAGTTTACGATAGCGTAAACAGTTTGCATCAACTCATGGTAGGGCCCTTGGTCTTTTAATTTATATTATACATTTTGTAAAAATGCTTTGTTAAAAAACCGTGTTGCAATAGATCCCATTCTCCAATTCACTTGCAAAAACGAAAATAAGCCCTAGTTTCGATTTCGAATCCCCAAACACAACCAAAGATTGTCCCGTTCACAAAGACAACACAATGATAAAGTCGATAGACAAAGAAACGCAGGACAAAGACGAACTAATTAATATTTTGAAAACGCTGCAGCATTTATTTTCAAAGAAAGACTAGCTCGTTATAGGCAAAGGGGAACGTAATGAAAGGTGACTGTATCAGGGGCGGACAATAGGCTTGTTTTTCCATTGACTTCATATCTTTTAACCCTGATTGTAAATTTTTAATTTGGACAAAAGAGTTCATTGTTGTGCACGATTGATCGTTCATGATTCCTCCAGCCCCTGTAGCATGAGAGCTTAATGATGCGTTCCGGTCATGTGATCCGATCTTCAGATCGCTGCGATATATGCGATATATGGGATCGCAATGCAATCAGTGTGGAAGGGATAAGAGAACTCCATACATCGCATAGATCGCAGCGATCTGTGGATCGGATCGCATGACCGGAACGCATCCATTCAACTGTCAAAATATTGTCTTTCCTATAATGGATATAAATAAGGCTTTAAAATGTTATTCTATGGCTTGGTAAAAAGTTGACTATGATCAACTTTCTCTAGTTAAGTGAGGGGCGACATTTGGCACCCTAACTTCCGACATAGTTGCATAGTTGCCGCAGCCGCCGACGCCAACCCGACGGGAATTTTATTTCACGGCTTTCAAATTCAGAAGTTTTGAAATTTTGTTTCTGTTTTTTTAGTTAGGAATGTTGGGTGTTATTGTTGAGAAACACTGTCTATCGATAACCATAGAGCTTGTTTTTTTATGAATTAAATATCTTGTAAATTAAGTCTTCTAATACGAGGCGAATTGATGGTTTTTTCTTTAACCTTCGATCAATTTTTAACTAATAATTTGATACACATCATCCTTTGTAATATCATAATTTTAAATATAAATATACTAAAATTTGTCCATCCTAAAAATGATGCAGACGATAGGAGTTTTATAGATTTTCAATATCTTGAAGCAAAAGTTCCTTGCTCCGAAACTTTTCATAGGTAAAGTCATAAAATTGCATTTTTACTTTAGTTTTACATTGTCTGTCGGAGTAGCTTAGTCTGGTCGAGACACGAGGCAGCTAAATGAATAAATGGAATAGAATTTTGTCTAAAATGTAGCAGTGTAGCTATACAAAGTGGCAAATGCTGTTGTGCAAGCGAGTTGGTTCTTTGAAAACTATTATGAAAAAATTACTGAAAGTTAGAACGAAAAATACGCATTTATTAAGCAGGTAGATACCATGTTTGCTATAGTGAATTGATTCTTATGATTAACCCTATCGATTGGTGTCATAATAGTACGGGGTGAAAGTCGGTTCGGTTCCCGGACACGGCAAGCGTATTTTCAAATATCGTTGAATGCAGTTTAGCTTCCATTTAAAAATAAAGGAATATCTCCTTTGAGCAAAAACTCCTTATCTCCTTTATTTCTACCCTCCAGTTCACTGAAAAAATCCACCCTGTATTATATACAAGGTGTTACAAAAGTACCCCTAATGCCGAATATGGTATATAGGGACCATCAAACTGAACAACTTTTACTACGGGACCAACTCCGAAATCGCGAAAAAAAAAACAGCTGTTTCATACATTTCAATATTTTCGATTTTAATTTTTGTATGAAACAGCTGATTTTTTTTCGCGTTTTCAGAGTTGGTCCCATAGTAAAAGTTGTTCAGTTTGATGGTCCCTATATACCATATTCGGCATTAGGGGTACTTTTGTAACACCTTGTATATTTAAAGTTACTGTAAGGCGATTTTCTGGGGTTTTCATTAGAAATTATAATGCGTTTCATCCTTATTGGTGCTTGTGAAGTTGTGAAGCCACATGCGCGCAGCGTGCCCCACCACTCGCCTCTCTCACACACTAACGTTGAAGTTGGTTCTGCGCAGCCTCTTGCACGATGTTCCGAGTCACCAATATCACTGAAACATATTGTACCTATTGTGTTGTTTAAGTTTACAAAAAAAATGTAAAGTAGAATTTATAGTTTTTTATGAAGAATAAGTAACGTAACACTTTACTCTATTTAAAATACGTATGATCATCCTCACAGCAAAACGAAAAAAACCTTCACAAAACCATTCATTCAAGCTTTATATGTCGCTGATTTTTTTTTGTATCATTTAAATTTTACAGAAAAACATTTATTTTTCACAGAAAAAAGTATTCACAATTTAGCTACAAAATAATTTTTTTTATTCCGAACCATAAACAGAATTTTCAGAACAAGATAAAACATTTATTTTCCCAATATTTCTTTCAACATGATATCTCTTAAAGAGTAAATTAAAATTTACATGAAAATAACATAGCAGAGGTTCTGTCGAATTTAAACTTTCGAGTTATAATTTCAACCGTATTTGGGCTGGTTGCGTTCATCCGAATTATTTTCATAAAATGAAATCATTGAGTTCATTAATGCGAAGTTGTACCATTGATTGATTTATTTACATAAAGCACATACGACAATTTAATTTATAAGTCTATTAAAAGTAATGACTATGCAACAAAGTACGTGAGAGCATATAAACGAATATAACACAAAAGAAATCTAAATACATGAAAATGAAAATGTCGAATCCCAAACAAATTATTAATTGCTTAAGGGGCTGACATGAGCCAACTAGCGCCGCCAGTCGATATTATTTTATTTATTCTAATTAAACCCAATTTCTTAAAAAAGCAATCGGTCAAGGTCTTGTGAATGACGTCTAATGTTTATTAAATAACGTTACAACCTTACAAAATGCGTGCAATAGTTTAAAAACGGGTTTGAACCAACAGTGGCCACTTTTCACAAAATCGCGTTTTAAACTGTTTGAATGCCTTTTCAATCTGTGTAAAGTTATTCAATAAATACTAGACGTTATTAACAAAATCTTGACTGATTCCTTTTTTAAGAAATTGGGCTTATTTAGAATAAATAAAATAAAATCGAATGGCGGCGCTAGTTGGCTCATGTCAGCCCCTTAATGAATTCAATGTAAAACGGGTAATGGTAATGGGGTATTAAGTAATTAGAGAAGTGTTTTTTGAATAACTATAGAAAAAAATACATTTTTATTTAACCCTTCAACGCCCGGAAAATGAGACACAATAGATATTCCATTGTTATCCGGCCGCCTGCGTCCGCTCGGGCGTTGATGAATTAAATAGCTTCCGGACGTCTTTTAGCTGCCAAGTCGAACGAGTTAAGTACAAGCATCTATCACACCTTTGCAATTTTTACGTTAGTATTAAGTTACTTTTAAGCATCGTCATTATACTGTCTGTATAAAAATATTTTTCAAGAAAATATCAAACTCATTTTTCAAGTGAAGAAAACATTACTTAAGGTATCGACTTCAAGACTCAGCGTTTCTATCAAAGTTCTATAACAGTGGTGATTGATCGCTGATATGAATAATATGTAAAGTGGTCATGGAAGTACGAACAATGTAGATGTGACCATCTTTTCTCAGAATATTTCTTAACTTAAGGCAAAGCAGTTCACTAAATCCACTCTTTCACTATCTCTTTAGAACATGGTTGATTATTGCATAGCTTTAACTATCGCTTCTCCAGAAAAAATACGAAAATAAGTACATTTTTATTAATTTCTGGAATACTGCATCAATTTTTAAAAATGTACTCTATTGTGTTAGATCAATAGAAAGCTATCCATTTTACATAAAAAATCATAATCACTGTCGTTGAAAATTACGAAATCTGACATTTATGATTGGAAGTTTATTTTTGTAAGTTTTTATGGTGTTATTCAGGACTTTTTTACGGAGTTACCAAGCCATTTTTAAATATTTTGTTCAGTTATTGTGTTTCTTTTTCAGTCTACAGTAATTTTTGTGAAGCAGAATTCTACATCAGTTCATCACATTGCAAGCTCAAAAATCAACCTTTTCATCAGATCGTGAACTGACCTCGCCTTAATTGATTTATTATTTATGGTATTGTACTCAATTTCCTACTAGGTTAATTCGAAAGCAAATTACGTAAGTACAACATTTAGGGCCTGTTTCACAATAAAAAAGCAAGTTCTGAGTACTTCCAAAAGTATCCGGCCATACTGTGTCAAATATAGGCAAACATTGGCCTCGAGCAGTTTCAAAAATATTCAATTAGGCAGCGAGCGTCACTGTGTATGAAGATGTCAAGATTAGGCCACCATTAAGGTGCCATACCTCTTCCAATCTTCCTACATCCTGCACTACTATTCTCCGAGCACTATCAATCAACCACATATTTAATATCGAGCCGTGATTGGCGGGCGAGCAGACCGGCTCAGTCATGCTTCCTGTTGTCGCACGCATGACACAACTATAGCCCAATTATAGACTTGGACAAGCTATTGAGTTACTAAGCACAAAGGCTTATTCTAACCCTGTTTTGGGGATATAGAGAGGCAATTTATGGAGGAGAAAAATATATTTTCTGCAAAATTTTTCTTTGCATCAGTATACATTGGATGATTAGAGAAATATGATTTTATTTTAGTTTAATTTACTCAGTAGTATCTCATAGTTTTTTGGTGCGTTCATTGCTCGTGATTGTATCTATATTTTTACAATAAAAAATGCCATAGGCATGAACTATGACTAACGGACAATATTTGATTGGGAGAGAATGCCTTATAGCATTAAGTCCGCCATTTAAATTTTAAATAAATTAATGATGCGACTAAATTCCGCATTTCAAATAGGTTCGATATTATGAACGAAGATTGACACGACAGCCATTGTTTGTCTAGCAAATAGGCAATTAGCAGAGAACCACCAGCGATGTTGTTACATCAAAATGCTAATACACTAGTTACTAAGATGGGGACTCCGAGCATCGGGCCTCGTTTTAAGATTAACAAAACATAAAATACTACAACAATAAAGCATCTGAAAAAACATAAAACATTGCAACAATAAAGCATTTGAAAAAACTCGTAAGAGCTCAGACACACAGGCTGCGGTCATGCGATCTATGCGATATATGGGATCGGAACGCAACCAGTGTGGAAGGGATAACAGAACTCCATACATCGCATAGATCGCAGCGATCTCCGGATCTGACCGGCTCTTAAGGCAGCTAGGGGCTAAAGTTAACAAAATTATTTTTTGTGTAATTTCCATTCGCGAAGATCGCTTCACTGAGCGAGTATGTTTGAATAAGAATGAAATTCACACATGTATAGTCAATACTATCTTTTGAGGATTTTGATATCTTTCTTTAAAACCTTTGCTGACAGAGATAGAGCAAAGGAATTTGATAATAACACAATTTTATTCTGAGGATAATGTGTGTCAATACAACAGTTGAGTGGATTTCCCATTTGAAAAATTTACGCGGCACCGATGAAATCGGTAGCTTAAAACGTTGCTTTACAGTTCTAATATTTTTTTCTATGTAGAAGAGGTCGTTGCCTATAAGAGGCAATAAATATTGTTTTATTTGGATTGCAGTTAGTTAGGAAAAAATAATAGTAAAGCCCCGATTTTATCATTTCGGTAGCTGTCCAGAACACTTTTTTCAGTGTAATTTCCCTCGTACAACAAAAACTATTGATTATTTGGATGTGTGGTTACTTTTATTTTAATCTTGAATAGTGAGGGTATTATCACAAAGTAATTTTATAATTATATCTACCCAGTTTAGTAACTGGTATGAGTAAACGCATGTGTCCCAGAAAGTCTATTCATTTCGGTGACCTAAAGTTTATAAGGCATATTTTTGCATAGAACAACTCTAGCTCCTCCCTCATACGCTTAAAACTTGCGTACCAGTGCCGCCTAAGTGCTTGTTGTGGAAGAAAGTGCGCAGCTGGCCTGCGGTTCCCGCCAAAAAAATAAGTATTGCTGTTCGGTGGTCATGGGACAACTTTGTTTTCATTTCCGTTTATGGGTATGACTCGTCTTCCAAAGAGCTAGTATATTTAATTGATTATTCGTAAGTACGCTATTTCTACTACGTTTATTTGAGTAGTATTCATAACAATCTATATTAAATAGTTTTCTTTTAATTCCAAATTTTGTTCTTGTTTTTAATTTCGGTGTCTTCATTTCGGTTGATTCGGTGGCCTAAACTGTCAACCGAAATGATAAAAAACTAACCGAAATGATAAAAAAAATCATTTCGGTGAGTGATGAGAATTTCGGTGCATAATTGTTTCATATCAGTGGATTGTTTTATCATTTCGGCTTATTATTATTTCATTTCGGTGAAAATCCAGGCCAGCAGGTGATATTTCAAAATCTTAAGTTGCATTGCCGTTTTCCATAACTACAAATAAAAACGCAAAATTTCTCAGTTATACGATGGTTTTCAGACTATAATAATTTTACGTGGTCGTATCTTCTCTTTTTAGTCAGTAAACTTGGCAGGGTGGTCGTGGTCGTCATGATCCTTCAGCGGAAGTGGAAGTGACCTGTATTACTATTCATCGGCATTCTTCGCTAGTGGCTGCCTTCTTTATGCATACGTGCAAGCGGTCATCCACGGCTGCTCTGACTTGGTCCGTCCACCTCATTGGCAATTTACCACTTGGCTTGACCTAACCCTGCACCGCGACTCGTTCGATAGATGCACCGCCTCGCCGGGATACGTCTCGTGTAGTTGTTACATGTGGCTGTGGCTTTTCCGTTCTTCAAATGTTTGAAGATGTGTGTGACGATCATGTCTGCATGCTGATTGGGATGTGTCTAGACTAGACACGACAGACCGATAGACTAAACAGTTTAGTTCCCAAACGGCTCCTAAACCCTTCATTATCTGTCTATCCTCAATCAGTGCTAAAGTAGTGTCGCTCATCTAGTGTTGCCATTTGATGGTATCCGCGAGTGGTTCAGACTTTTTGACTGTTCCTTACCATAATTTTGGCTTGGCCCCAAAGTTGACCAGTGTTCACCATATTCATTTCTGCATACAAAGTTGGAGTCTATGGACAGCCATAGACTCCAATTCTATACGAGTGTTGCTATAAACTTTGAGTTATTCTCTATTTAGATTCTTTTATTTCTCTATCTTTCTGGCTGCTCTCAGTTTTAGCCGTACTTTGTAGATAAGAATTTGGTGGTCTGACCCGCAATCAGCCGCAAGTAGAGTGAGAGCATTTATGACTGATATCCGCTATCGAGATCCAATTGGAATGAAGTCAATTTGGTTAAGATACTTGTCGTCAGGTATAAAGTCTTCTAGGGTGATTCTGGAACAGGCTGTTTGTCGGCCGCAAATTGCATCAGGCGTTCACCTCTTTTATCGCACTGACCTAGTCTCAATCTTAGTCGGTGGAAGTCAGCCCCAATCTTTAGCATTGAAGTGTGCTGCTAATTGGCCCTTATTGTGAATACACAGATCGCCATGAAGCAGAATAAACAGGAAAAAACAGACCTTGCTCATGGCGCTCTCCAGTTCGGCATAAAAACTCTCCAGGTCAGCCTCCGCTGCAGTGCTGGAGCCGCTTTGAGCTTGATGCTCTACTGAGCATCAAGCTCAAAGCGGCGCCAGCGGCAAAGCGGCTACTCGATTTCTGATTGGTTATGTGTGTTTCTTATGAGTTTTGGAAGAAGGACGGCAACTCCATTTCGGGTCATGTTGTCATTGCCAGAAAAGTTGATGGCGTGTGTCTCGGTGGGTAAATGACCATTCCATTCCAATGAGTTTCACTAAGCCCGCAGATGTTCAGTTCACATCTGGTTATTTATTTTTCACAAGATCTTTAGTCCCGGGCTGTAGTGAGCCAAGTACATTTCAAGTAGCTATCCTCTGGATTTGCCGCATCTTAATTAAGATACAAGTAGTATTTTATTCCATGCGTTACCTGCGTCTCACAACGTCATGGCCGGTATCCAATTTTCCACCGTTGCCCCGGACGCAGTACGGCGCTGGTTGCTAAGCGGATTTGCATAGCCATCTTAAGATCTTTGATAGTGATTTCATGATAAATTTCTTGGGATAAGTAATAGTGCAGCGATTTTCTTTTGCCTTCTGCACCAGGTAAGTATTTAAGGAGTGATTTAGATTCTAAAGGTCACTGAAGCCTCTTCCAATTGGTTTCACGGCTGGGTGTATGGCTATGGTGTACTGCCATTGCTCGGTTGTCAGAGCCTCGTCTGTTATTCAGCAGCAACATGACGACGACTGGAAGGTTATTGCCGCAAGCTATTCGTACGAACCACCAGTGCGTGCAGGTAAAGTTGACAGTAGGGTAGGGTCAGATAAAGGTTTTGTTACCGGACCGGTTACCTTACTCACGTCTTACTCACCCATGAGGTCTTATGCATGCATGATAATGCTATCTATCATATTCGGGATTATAAGGGGATTAACAAATACCCTGTATAAGTATTGCGGTACACCTGTATATGTCTGCTTCGGTGGATTTTAATTTCGGTGTATAAGTTAGTTCATTCCGGTGACTAGTTATTTCATTTCGGTTAACGACCGTTTCATTTCGGTGATATCACATTTTTAAACACGTATATCTTATAAGTCTGTAAAGATATTTTGATGGTGTTAAATATGTGCATTAAGAGTATAAAGAAATACAATAAACCACGGTTAGAATTTTAAAAAACTTCATAATAAAAAATTCAACCGAAATGAAAGAAAAAACACGACTTGTTGAAATTGACCCAGTTGCTTTATTTTCCCAAAATTATTTTAGGATTCACAAAATTAACATTAATCTCAAATATGATTCCGATATGACATGAATTGCAGAAGTTTCATAAGTAATGTCACCATTTTACGGTTAAAAAAGATTTCTGCTTCTTTAAAAATTTTCATCCAAAATCTTGTCTTCTCATAAAATGCTATCTTCAAATCAGTAAAAGCCCGACTACACACTTCTATGTGACAAAACCTCTTACGTTTTGTTAAAGGTTTAACCAACAAGTAGACAATTAGAAACGTGACTCAAGGCTACAGGCGTTGAGTCCGTAATTAATAATATGCAAATACTACAAGACGAACGGTTGCCTCCGCCACGTGACGGCTCGGTATATGAAATGGGCTTTATTGGATATATAAATTATTAGTATTATTTATACGAAAAATATTTCTCAATTCCATCGATCGGTAGTCGATTTGAATTGATTTACTTATTCATTACTGTTTTTTTACATAGGTTACAGGTATCGATAGTACTATTCTGATCTAAAACATTTCTGCCGATATTCACTAGCGATACATAAGAATTAATATTTAGGGATTAGGTATTAGTAAATATGCCCCTTAAAGGATTCGACTGTTTTATATTAACTACCTTTCAGTAAAACTGATGAAAAAAGAGCGTCACTGAAATTACGATAATTTCCATTGAATCAAAAATTAGGCCATATAAACCGTGGCCCAGCTATAGAGATAAAGCGTTGTATCACAAAATTAATTTCTGATTGAATACTGCAAAAGCTCAAAATGCTTACGAATAAGGCATTAATTTCATAATGGATTCTGCGTTCACTGTTACGAATAAATTACTGGTTCTTTAATACGAAAAGTTGTCGATCGGACCCTCATTATCTTGAATGATCCGGAGGTGAATTATTTCGTCGGTTTCCTTATACTTTTGAATGAATCCAGTTCATTATTCCATCGGGTAGAAAAGTTTAATTGGCCAGTAGGCGCGGCCATCTAACTTTTTCGTATTTTATTTAATCGGTTTTCGAGGCCAGCTCGAATGCCTGGTATTTTTTTTACTCGTTATCGTTACTGCAATTTTTTTTAGGTTGTTAAATTTTAAGTTCTTTTATTTTTTTAGAAAAACTGTATTTATAAATCTATTTTTTAGAAATATTATTACGATTAACCACAATTTGGACATGATCGATAAAAAATTCAAAATATTTTTTTTTATAATAGCATAGATATTCTTTGTCATAAATTCTTTCGTCATTCGTATTCGTCATCATTCTATGTGGTCTCTCATCTATCAGAATTATTATAAAAAGAGGGGAAATTCTAACAGAGTAAACTTTTTTAAGGATTATTAAAGTTTAAGGTTTTATTTATAAAAATGTTATGAAAACATTGTGACAAAAGTTGAGTTCATAATAATTCCACACGTAAACATTGCGATTTTCAAAATCGCATGAAATGCATTCGTGTCATTGTTCCCTTGGCCTCAACAAAGAACCAACATTTTTCACCGGAGCAAGCTTTTTGCGGCGCTAAACCTCCGACCATGTGGACGTTAGATAAATGAGTCTCAAATGAAACAATAGCTAGTTCGACGCTGCACTCTGACTTTGCAGGTCTTTGTTGCAAATGTTATGTTGATTGCACACAATGATAAACTCGATTCCTTTACAGATTTTTTGAACTTTATTTCAATTGTAGTTAGTCTCTACCTTTTCTTCAAGATAGAAAAATAATAGAGTCTCAACTACTTATCAAAATGATCGTGTATAATAAGTACATTATGATATAAGTGCGGTAATTATCAAAGCGCACGTATGTCATACGACGTTTTATATCATATTTGCGGGGAAAATAAAACTTGGACTTTCTTAAACGAATAATTTTTTTATCACTTTGTTAAAGCAGTTATAAAAATTACCATGTTGTGTTTTCACAGTGCTTTTTAGCATTGAATAGTAGCACCACAATGAACTTGACTTATATTTTTGAGAAAGTTCCATGAAATAGGCTAAAAACATACTTTCTGAAAATGAACTTGCACCTTTGCTTGTTTTCCATATGGTGAAATTTTGATACGCTAGTAAGTATCTATCGGTCGATTTTTCGGGCAAGAGGCATAAAGTAGCCTTTTCGCTGCCTCTGAGACTTCTGGCAGTGTCGAATTATTAAATTCATCAGTACTTGACGACATTTTCAAATAAAAACAATACCTACAGCGAAAAGAAAAAGCGCGCGGAATAATTTTTACTTGTTCACAAATTAGCGATGCGCGCGCATCAGCGCTTTAAAAACAGCCAGTATTACTAATAAAGTAAATTAATATTTTTGTATTTTTGTTACAGATTAATGGTTGTAATTTCTTGTCAAAATTAATAAAATTAAAGAATTAAATGTCTATTTATTATATTTTATCCCATAAAGTTAATTTTATTCATAAAATGCTGACCTCTTTTCTGACATAAAAACTCTTTGCTATGATTTAAAAAAGTATCGTAGGTTTTAGACGGAGCATCTTGATAAACCGAGCGTTTTACATTACCATAACGCACAAGTACGTAATGAGATACAATACGATATTGAAATTGGTGTAATAAGAGACCCTTTACGAGCAAATATGTTATAAAAAATATTAATTACGCATTAAAGGTGGTCTTGGCATACACGCTTTTTTGTCTCTATCTCATGCTATTACAATAAAATCACTAATAGAGAAATGGAATACACTAGAGTGCACTATGTAATAAACTCCATCCTTCTTAAACTACGATACTTTATAATCTTAAACGAACAGACTGGAAGCAAGTTCAAGTTGAAACCTCAGGAATGTGGCTACCTTAAGTTGCAGAACTAGTAAATAAATGTTTCTCTAACCGCTGCAGTTCCGAAACGTTGCTTTTACCACAAAACAACTGTGAAGTGGTTTGCGTACATCGAAGGTAACTTTCCTAGGTGGTAACTATTTCTAATCCTGTGTCAACTTTTAAACCAAAACTAAATTGTTTTGTTTTCGTTTAAGTTTAATGAAAAATATCTGTTTTGACTTAGGAAGTATCTTTGAAACTTATGCCTAGCCCAAAACGCCCATGAATGCTTAGCAAAACTAATGAATTTATCATAAATATTTTAAAATTAATTGTAACAAATTTTGGTGATAATGCAATAGGACCCTACGCCTGCCATACTAATCATCAAAACTCAGAATCATTTGAAAGAACAGTCGGAACCCGTGAAATAGGCCTTCAAAATTGCCACTGGTTTTATTTTTAGCCTTAACCCAAAGCTTTATTACATAAAAACTCCATTAAAGTTTCATGACAAATTGCACCGAGTTTAAACCTTACGCTTTAAATCAAATGTGGAGTAAAATCGTAGGTCTATGTCAAGAAAAATGGCTTTTTTAAAAGAAAATTCTTTAGAGAACTTCAGAGTTTCTGGCGAGAGTCTAGAGATGTTGGTTTTATAAATGGTAATGGTTTAAATGGCAGGCATTCTTTCACATTATTATAAATTAAGAAATGCCATACCATGTTACTGCAATCAGCAATGTAACATAGATAATACAACTTGTTTACATTTAAATTATTTTTAGGGTTCCGTACCGAAATGGTAAAAGGAACCCTTATGGTGCAACTCAGTCTGTCTGTCTGTCTGTCAGAGCGTTTGCCAAACTATTTTGCAAATAAGAGAGAAAAATAAATATTTTTAGAAAAGAGCGCTGTTTCGACTTTTGATGAAAATTAAAAACTATTTTATGTGATTGAAGTTTATGTAAAGAATCCAGGAAAATAAAGCGATGTCTCTAAATAATAAACTTTTTCAGAATGATGGCTTGGAACCCTCGGTGCGCGAGTCTGACTCGCTCATGACCGTTTTTTTGTTTTATAAGTTCCAAGTGAAACCGTCCTATAAAGCTTTTGAGTACTGTTAAAGTTAAAACGTGTTTTATCGCCGAGTCTAGCAGTTGTCACAATATTATTCAACTTCTGCTAAAAAGAAGTGAAGTTTGGCACAGGCAAGAGCCACACATCCTGTTTTGCTGGCGGACGCCAAGTTTCCATTTTATCCAGGATAAACTCACTTATTCATAGAGATTTATTGCTGGCAAGATTAATGTTTTGGTTGCCTTTGTTTGATGTTAAATGACTTTATTTAAGCACTTAAGCCGCTCTCATTTGCTGCTCCCAGACATTTTATTTTTGTGAAAAATAAGAAAGAATACTTTGCATATCTGCATGGGAATTTTGGCCGTATTCCAAAGATAAAAATCTGAGTAAATTGTTACTTTCTCACAGCGCAAAAAGTTGGCGGTAATTGTTATTTGAAGTAAAAAGCTGAAGCTGCTCGTTTGTTTTTGGTCTTGCAATCATTTGCGATTACGTCATTCGGAGAATACGTAAAGTAAATTCTATGATATCCTTCGTGGAGTCGGCCGTTGTCAAGTCATTAACATTTCACCGTACCATCAGAAGCTTATTATCATGCAAACGTAATAGAATACCACCTATAGCACCTACATTAGTCATACAAATAACATGAGTGATACGCTACGGCTACTTCGTAGTAAGTGTGTCTGTAGCAATCTTGCTACGATGCCGCTACGCCGTAGCAGGCATGAGCGTGATGGAGACAAAATATTGTATTTTTTGCTACAACGAAAATCATTTTTACGAACAGACCATCGCGGCAGTGATAAGTATGATTTTAAAAGGTATTTTATTTTGAATATTATTATTTCAATAAACTTTATATTGCACCGTTACCTTCTCGGTTTTTTTGCTAGTCTTCGTCCTCGAAAACTGGTTTTCGATATATCAAAATTACTCACACTTTTTAGGTCCTAACTATTTCCCTTCCCTACTTCAGCGTAACGTCAATAAATGGTTTTCAAAGATATAGGTACGTTACGTGAGTGATTTTAATTACAGAGTAGCAATATAAAAAAACCTAATAATCGCAATTGTTTCGTCGTATAGCGAACCACTATTAAGTTGTTATTAAGTTGTAACTTATGTTATTACAGTCAACATAACTTGCAATACAATAATTGAAGCTTAGGCTCATTGAAATTCCTTGCTGATACTAAATTTAGGACTCTCAATGCATTGTGAATGGTGTGATACCGTTAGACCTATCGACTATTTTCATAATGTGCTAGTGCGCTTAAGGTTTGCGAACCGATGGCGTAGCTTCTTTGAAATTCACAAGTAGACTGAATAATTTAGTTTTAAATTTTGAATTATGAAAGGAAAACAAATGTTTGATATGTTTTTCTTTAAGCTAAGTATCAAAATAAAAATTTCTAAATTTTCTTAAAAATCTTAATCGTTTCCATTTTAAAGTCACTTCACTCATCCATCAGACGAAATTTTATATCACATACACAATACTCTTAAAACAATCATAATCTTGGGGGTTTTACGCAAAAAATATCTAAATGCACATAAACTAAATCAGCCCTTCTATTGTCTAATTTCAAAATCTATCGCAATCGCTTTCAAGATGTAACACATTGATGCTTCTTTTTGGCATAAATAAAAACTTACCAAATAAATGCAGCAATGTGTCACATCCATCAATCAAATGAAAGCGATTGCGATAGATTTTGAAATTAGACAATTAGCCCCCAGGTAGGAGATAGATCGTTGAAGGAATATAAGCTAGGATTAACGCTGTATTAATTGTAAGACTGATTATTAAATTACGGGTACTAAGGGAATTACGCTTTACTTATCTCATCAAATTCGAGACACCCACAAGAAACCTACAAGCTAAATACACCCTGTATTTAAGAATAAGAATTGCTCGCCATACCTACAAGCTAAATACAGGGTGTATTTAGCTTGTAGGTATGGCGAGCAATTCTTCCTCATACTTTTTCTTCCATCGCCTATGACTCTTCTTGTATTCGAGACAGCTGTTGACAAAAACAAAGATACAATTTAGTTACTCTTATGCGTTGTACCAATTATTTATATTTATAAGTAATGAATATAAAACCTTCTTCTACATGGTTCTACTTTAATACTAGTTCCATAACGCAAACATTATTATTTTGGCGATGTTTTCATCGTCTTTAGGTTTTCATTGCGCAAATTATTGGAAAACGAAGTGTGGCGTGCGGGAGAGCACCGATTGAGTTACGATATTGCCAATTATATTTGTGACGTGCGCTTGAGTTGCGTTGGCAGCAGACACTGAACATTCCACTCAGGCTCGGTATTTCATAGAAACTCTGACTGTGTACTTAAGATGTCTCGCTCGATAGTTTCGAATGTTTTGACAGTGCAATTAGGTTTCTCGCTTTAGTTAAACGTATATGATAAGTTGTTATAATACTGTCGTCTGGTACTTTCTTATTAGGTACTGTAGTGTTTGTACCTACGGAATAGATGTTATACTCTGTCTCACGCGCACAAGAGGGCAACACTGTTAATGTCACTGTCATTGGATTGTGATGGCTTGGTGATGGCGGGTGTTTATGTGGGATGAACGCCGGGTAAAAAACGGGAGAAGTACTGGCGGTTTCCTGGTGTACTCAAGTGCTGGTGGTAAAGTGTGCCTTTCTTGGTGCGGTAATGAGCCTGAGCTTCGTTCACATCACAGATCTTCTGGTACCTACATGTAGCATATATAACAGGTACGTAATTTTTTATAATTAATTATTACAATCAACAAGTCAACAGTCTGTCTATTGTAAACATGTGCCTTACATTCTTTTTTTTGCGAAAGCTTAGTATTTTAAACGTTGTCGTACAAAAAGTCGAGAGAGATCAATGCAGTTATAAATAAAATTGTTTGCTAAATTTGTGGGCTCACAAACAAACAAACATACAAATAAACAATCGAGAAAGCAACCTAATAAAAACGTGTTAAAATGGAGAAGATGTAAATTCCAATAACAGAATAGAAGAAGATAGAAAAGTTGTTAATAACTTCTAGCGCGCGGATCTCAAGGTCGACGCTAGGAAATAATAAAATAGGTTAAATTAATAATAGGGGTTAAAGTATGAAATTGCAGATTTTTTCTCACACACAGATTCTCATATTTTCTATGATGCTTCAGTTGTTTATTTCGAATTATGATCTTAACGGCCAACTACCTTTTTTAGCAATAAAAATAATTCTGATTTGCTTTCCTTCATTTTAAAAAAGGTACCTTGTTATTAGTAACTTCTTTTTTTGTTAGCAGAAATGACCTCTTATTTCGTTGTAACTTAGCCGATACTTCTTTTTTTAGTGTAACCTAAGTGGCATACGTTATCTTAATGTTTAAACATTAGTGCATAAAAGTTTTGAAACATTAGCGTTCATGGTTGTTAAATTAATTAAGAAAATGTTAGTATGGAAAATTCAAATTCTTTAAAATTCTCCATACAAAACGGTAATTTCATACTTAAATACCTAATATTTGCGCGTGGTGGGTGGGGGTTATTGCCCACTTATTGGCCCACAAAGAAAGCCTGTGCTCCAGCACTAAAAACGGTTAACGATTCTTTACTCATTTTAAACAAACTAGTTGCTTGGGCGGTCACATCGTGAAATAAAGCTTTTGTGCTGCATCTGAACATGGCAGCAGCTGCCGCAAACTTTATTATTTACAAGCTGCGGTGAGCAACAGCTGAGCTGCAATCAACGGGCTGCCATTTAAGTTTCATACTTATTTTATTTTTTTAAAGTCACCCTCTATATTTATAGCATCGGTTTATTTTTACGAGCAAAAAACGATCATTATTATGGTTATCTAATTAATTACAACTGGCCTCTGATACTGATAAAAATGTGAACTCGGAATTGACTATAGTATCAATGTAAGTACGTTGGGGTAAGAACGGATCGGGAAAAGATCGGATAATTCAAATAACTCCCAAACGCGGCAATATTTTTTATTGCTAGCAACATAATATAAGACGTCATTTTTTTCTGCCCTTACTGTCAGTCGGAGGTCGTCACTGCGATGGTATTTCTTAAATTTTCGTTATGCGGGGGAAGATCGGACTATAATATTAAAAAAATATATATTGTGATGGCTGTACCCAAACTACTTAGTTTATTAGAATATCCTTTAGTACATTCATAACATAGCTAAAAACAGTTTTTTTGATTATAACTTTACATTTTAAGCCACACAGTCGTTTTGAGTAAAGAAGTCCGAACTTACCCCGCTATGATCCAGTCTTTACCTGATTTTTGGAAATCAACCCTAATCTTCACAAAGCCGCTTGAGTAAAAGAAAGTAATAAAATACTGATTGACAGTACAATTATTACTTAACAACGAAAGCTCAATTAGGTTTAAAGATATTTATTCTCATAAGAACTTACAATGTTCACTTAAAATGAGATTACATTTAATACTTACAGCTATAATTTGGCGCAGCGCAAATGCATTTTAACGTTCACAAAAAAACACAAGTAAAAACCAAGTGAAACCTAATCATTCACAATTTAGGTACCTAATGAAAAACGACATGCACAGCACAACACACTCTCATTACGCGATGCGACACAACACGCAAATAATTGTTTGAAAAATTTCTAACTACCGGCCCGTCGGACACAAAAGTCATTGCGGAATGTGAGGACGAGAACTAAGCAAATCTAAGGAGTAGCCTATTACAAATTATAAGTTTTTTTTTTTTTTGTTGAATATAATATTAATTAGAAGTTTTTATTATTATATTGAATTTTAAGATGGAAAAGTTTATCTTACATATTTTACTTTTTTATTCATCAATTATATGTTTTTTTACATTTGATAAACATTCATAGGAAATGAGGAAAAACATTTGCTGCATCTTCTTCAACTAATCGAAGAATAGTCCGACCTTACCCCAACGTATTACCTCGAAACTTGAAACGACTTAGATAAACTTATAATAGAGTCAAGATTATTTGCATAGAGCGTCTTAGAGCCATTAGTAAATAGCTTTGTACTATCAAAGTTGGATTAATGCACTAAATAATCCATAGCATATAGTAAACTGATCTTGCAACATCTATATCCCGGTGTACGTTCGTCTCTATTAATAACCTATTTTTGTTGATCAGTAAAGTTACCGAATGGCCTCTTTTTTTCCACAAAATCCCTAAATACTAGGTTCCATAGATATATCTATGGAACATTTTTTCTTTTTTTTGTTATGCCGGAGAAAATGTATTTACGCACCCCCCCTGCAGGTGAGCAGGATATCTAACGATATGTGGATCAGACTAACGATACATCAGACTAAGGTCAGAGATATATTGTATAATATTTAGTATCCTTAGATACTGTTATACCTAAGGTTTATTTTTGAGTTGCACTAAAACATACTTTTAACTTAGGCTACGCCTTCAGCCTTACAAATAAGTAGTTCTCGTATTACGCACACTAAAGCTATGTGCACGCCTAACAACATTCATAGCCGACCCGCCTTCGTGAGATAAAACAACTGTATAAAAATCTTCAAGAAACCTAAACAAATTTGATTTGTATGTGTGGAGTATTATTAGAATTTTTACGTCATCTTAAGTGACACTGGCTATAGATTTTTTTAAATAAGTCAAAATGGCAGCTGCATAGCGCCATTTTGTAATGTGAAAAAAATCTTTTTTTTCAATTGGGTATTACATTATGAGTATCATATGAAAGGTCTTGATGAGCTCATTTCAAAACTGTATAATTTGGATCATTGTTTCTAGCCTACAAAGCAATAGAAATCTTTTTATTCGTCCGATAGTGTTTTCGAGTTGATTTTACACCTCGAACAATGTTGGCCTTCGAAAGCTTGGTGGGATAATATTCGTAAAGTTGCAAGTGGAGGCAATAACAGAAGTTTCCCGCTTGGATTAGATGAAATATTTCATAACCACCTGCGCCGCTGTAGTGGACCATTCGGTAGGGTAACTCAACTTGACTTTGAAAACGCAAAACTGTGAATAAACCTTGATTCCTGTGAAACTAAAACTCAATTACGAAAAAATCGCGCTGCAAAAAGATATATTTCTGAATTTTCAAGATTTCGGAAGCAATAACAAAATTATGATTTTTTTCGTCTGTTATAAAATTTTAGCCTCTCTCCTGTAAAGTTTGTCAAACCCACATGTCGCTGTAGTCGGGTAAAATTAGAAAGTGTTTGGTTTTATGGCATGCGATATTACGTTGCAAGCCCGTTTTGGACATCATGTTCTTATTATTGTATAAACTCTACCCTTACTAATAAAGATTGTATAGAAGATGTATAGTTATTATGTGTGTATTTTTTACACAAAAAAAAATTTACGTTTACGTTAAGTTTACTTTAGAGTTTACGTCCATGAAATTTTCCGTAGCTAACTTGCGCATAAAATTCCATCAATCACGATCTCTTCAATGAGCGTTTTTTCAACAACCAAAAATGTTCATAAGTACTTTACTGCCCTTCTCGCCACTATGCAAGTTCTATATTGCCATATTACTTTTCTCAGTTTCTCTGCTCGTTCAAGACACGTACATCTATTTAGAGTTTCCGAGAAATTGCAGCGTCGACCGTAGCTATACTTTCATGCGCGACGATTATGCAGCGTGTTTTAAGTATTCGTTCATTGGTTGAATGGTGCAGTGGTCAACATTCTGGTTTACCACGCAAGAGGGTCCCGGGTTCGATTTCCGGCCGGGCAGAAACTTAAATGATGAATTTTAATTTCTGTGACGGATCTGGCTGGGTGTATATATTTAAAAATAAGTATATATTTAAAAAGTATATAAGTTCATTAGAAAGTATATAAGTTGTATACAAATCGGGCTAGCGTTGCTTATACCCTGGTTTCTATGGTTTTGCTATCTCTGAGGGTCCCGGGTTCGATCCCCAGTTTGGTCTATTTTAAGAAACAATTTTTTCTTGATCTTGATCTTCTCAGGTCTGAAAGATTGTGGTGTTCCATCATTTTATTGTTTCTGATTTCTATGACACAAGTGCTTTAACAACAGCTGTCTTTGGAATCGGCGCAATGTAATGTGATGTTATCCAGTATTCTTATTCTTTTTTCATTGCTTACAATCGTTAACTGTTAAACTTGATTTAACTAGGAATTACGGGCACAATTCATTCGCAGAACTGTGCACACTGGTATTGCTTTACATAGTAAAACTCTTTAAAAGGAATGCTGTAGTTATGCTTCGAATAGTTTCTACGACTCTTTTTTACATAGAATAATAAGAAAATCACGATAAATATTTCCTTTGTGATATTTCAAGTATATTTCATTAGAGGAGCTCGGTGGCGCAGTGGTATAGCGCCTGGCCCATCGATTGCTGAGGTTAAGCAACGTTCGCAAGGGTCGGTCATGGAAAAGGTGACCAAAAAATTATTATTTCGAGCTCCTCCGAGTTTCGGAAGGCACGTTAAGCCGTTGGTCCCGGCTGAATTTGCAGTCGTTAGCATCCACCAATCCGCATTGGGCCCGCGTGGTGGGTCTTGACCCATCCTCCTTATCCACCCATAAGGAAGGCCTGTGCCCCAGCATTGGGGGCATTAGAAATGGCTGATGGTCATTTCAAGTTGACTACAATAAAATTAGGATAATATTGAAAAACAAAATTATTGTATACATTAATTTACAGTTATAATTTCAATTTACAGTTACAATGTTTTTCGAGGTATCTAAGTAGGGAGACACGACAAATATACAAAAAGTAATTTTCCGAAATCTACGCAATCTGCTTTTATGGTACCTAATTAAAATAATGTTAGAGTCTTAATTAAGCTTTAAAAGTGATTCGGTAACTTTTATTACCCACAAGTTTAATCTAAACAGTTTATCTAAACATCTTTGACCCTTCAAAGGTTACTGTTGCCTTTTATCAGTTACCAAATAATAGTACTGTGTTATTGGAAGTAACAATAAAAGCTGCAGACACCTGACCCTTGTCATTTTGATCGCGGCTCCTGTGACCACCTGGGATTTGTACCGCTCCAGGTAAACCCCTACTATGCAATATTTGTTTAACACTTGAACAGTTAATCTTCCATTTTTGGTGTTACGGTCCGAAACGACCTTAACTTTAGGGTTAGTTTTAAGTGTAGATACTTTATGATATACTTAATTTAGGGATGATGGTTCTACACTTAGTTTTATGATGCCAATTGTAAGTCTTATGATGATTTACGTTTAAAAATACCAGTTACATACTTGTGCTAGCGAGTATTTCGTTTATTGTTAATCTGTATTTATCACTTTTTTGTTGTATATTTTGGTCGTTTCGAACCAATTTTGTTTGTTAAGAAGATATAAAAGAGATTTTAAGACTTTTATATTAATTGCGATTACAGCAATGGGCGCCGCCAGGTTTTTTTTCAGGGAGGTGCATTTGCGTCTACACATTATACTATTAATTTACATAATTGAGGAGGATACAGAATTTTTTGACCAGGTAATGAACAAATTTGTACAGCAACTAGATGTCGCTTTAGACGTAGTTTTTATTCAAACAGTTACTTCATGAAAATATGTTTTTTTTTAACTATGTATTTCTTTCCTGACCCTGCTGCCTGCGCCCATGATTACAGGCACATATATGCTTAGGGGCAGATAGGGTTTGTCGCACCCTTTGTTGTGTAGATTCTGGTAAGCACTAATTTCTGGTCTAATCTAAATCAGGAACAGAAAGTCTGAAAAATTATCAGTCAAAAAAGTTGATTGGAACTAAATGGAAAAGAAAGGGTTCTTCATATTTTGTTTTTTTTTCTTCCATGCCAGGATACACTCTCCATAAACAAATCTAGAAACAGCATAGACATCTGCCAAGCATAACTTAGCCGACCATTTAATTCGTTCCATCATTTTTCCATTTGCTTTATTATTTTGTCCATGATCAACTAGAAACATTTTCCTCAGACTAGCTCCTCGGACAGGGGAGTGATTCTGTAACCAAACTCGCATCTCACTTCGAACCTCACTTCACTTCGCGTGAATTTGTTATGAGAAATTAGTTGAATATAAGCTACATTACCGATTGCAAAAGGTTTTAGGTAGCTACCTATCTAAAGTCTTTTGTGATTAAAAAAACAGCCTATCATTATCTCATTTATGATTTAAAATTCCCGCGCAGTGAAGTGAGATTCGAAGTGAGGTTTGAATTTGGTTACAAAATCTACAGGCAGTTTTCTATCCGCTCGCATAAATCATCTTAAGTTTGTTAAAACGGTAAAACTTGGACAGTATTAAGTGTTTTATTCGGCTTCGTCTGGGCGATATTCTCCCTAGTCATTACCGATAAAACCCGTGTTCCTTTTTTATCCCATTCATCCTAAGTTTTTGTGCACTAAATGAGATTTACGTAAAAATAGCTGCCAAGTTTGAATTATTTTGAAAGGTATTTTTGTTTTTATTACTTTGCATTTTAGAAATATTAATACTTATATTAAGTTTACAAGGTAACATAAGATCGGCCCCTGCTTATGTAACTCTGTTGCTAACAACTTTTGATTGAAACTGACAGAAATTACAGTTACATTTGTGCTTTAGTAAGAATCAATGTGACAACTATGTTACTTAAAGCAGCAATGTAACTGCGATTTCTGTTAGTTTCTTGATTGCAACAGTTAGATAATCAGTGGTCTGAACATTTTTAACTGAAGATAAAGATTTAACTTTTACTCGTGCGTATTAGAATAGCTGAAAGTCATGTGTATTTTTCATTTTTGTATTTTTTGTTTGGATTTCAGATGCGTGAAGAAGAACTATACGACGCAGCTGCGTTATACTGCAAATAGTGGTATAAAAAATAAGTAGAATGCAAAATGTAATATTTACTTCTAAATAAAATTAATATTGTTATGACTTTGAAACACAAAAATATGTATAAGAACAGTAAGCTTGTCTCTTAGTCTAGTCTCATTTTTTTTCTTATTTCTCTCTGTATTGAATGAATAATAAATAGCGTATATAAATAATTATTATGATATTATAAATATTTTTCATTTCATTTTCATATCATGCAAACGAAGCTACGTTTTAAAAGGTACAGTGTAATCGCGGCTTAAGGACAGCCGGGTAGAATAGCATTACGCAAATCACCGGCCATTTGCAACTTTCCCCCTCAGTTTTTGCAAACACAGTCACAATAAGACATTCCACGGGACCACAGTGGGTAATGTTGTTATTTGTATTTTTAATACAACCCTGCTGTTCGGCTTATCACAGATTTTGTTTGAAACATAATCCGGGATTAAAGTCCATTCCACGAAACGAGCTTCCAAAGAAAAGCTGTCCGTCTGCGTCCATTGGTTAATGCGCGTGACCTTCAATAACCGCTCTAGTCGCGCGCATTGACCAATGAACAACAAGTATTTTGTGCCTCGGAGTTCGATTCGTGGAATGGAGTTTCGAGGTATACCTAGATATATTTTTATTGTGAAACTCATAAGCTTCAGAGGGGATTAATAAAGATATTTTAATTATTTTCCGCTTATTTTAAACATTTAGTTTCCAAAAAAAGCTTAAACTTCACTATAGAATACCAAATAATATACCAGTTAAAAATTGACTCGTCACAGGGATTGTCTCAGGCGGGAATCGAACTACGAATCGAATACACCATAGAAATAATATTTTACTACAAAAGTAAAATGGTATACCATTATAATAATAATAATAATTACTTTTATTTCAGACTTAAAGTTCCATAAAGTGAGAATAGCAATTTCAGTCCCAGTTGCAAAAAATATATAAATATTTTTATTTCTCTCTTATTTGCAATATAGTTGGGCAAACATCATCTAAAACTATTCCAAATTTCAAGTTGATAGCACGAGTAGTTCTCGAGATATCCATCTGTAACAGACAGACAGGCAGACTGAGCCGCACCATAAGGGTTCCATTTTACCATTTTGGTATGGAACCCTAACTAGTTTAATAGGTACACACGATAGCACGTCAGTTTATACAGTTAAACTTTTATTGCATAGGGCATAAAGGCGGTCTCAAGGTCAACATGTATAGTCTGAGGTGCCGTCGTGTGTACATCGTAATTTAAAAATACTATATTCGGTTGCGTAGCTGCACCCAACGACACAATAACTGTGGAGTCCCACCGGTCTAAACACATACAGCATTCCTTTGGCTGCGCCACGAAGGCGGACTAACATGGAGTCGCACCTTTTTAGCTAATAATAGCATAGAAATCATCTGAGTGCCTCCGCAAACTGAGGCACTGAAGCTACTGACTGATTTCGTTTACCTTGCAAACCTTCGAGCCAACATGTTGCAGCGGTTAGACAGTGATCTGCGTTCTCTTTTGTCATAGTTATCTGTCAAATCGTCGGTGACCCATATTTTCATCCATGATCACCAATGCTGTTATATGAAAAATTAATTTGCCTGAAAAAAAATTGCCCTTGCATTTAGAATTAAAGCTGTTTAGTTTAAGAAGTACACTGTGTGCACAATGATAGACTCATATGAAAAAAGAAATACTTTGGAAAAGAACAAGAACTTGGTCCTTAGATGGCGTTATATTTGTAGTTTTTGGGTTAAAATATTATTTCATAATACAGCTCCATTGATGTAGTGGTTAAGCCTGCTGTACACAATTTCGAGTAGCGACTAATCCTATCTGCACTTAACCGGGATCTTCGAATGCTGGCGGCAAATTCTGTGGCCGTAAACACATGCCATCATTAAAGCTTTGAAGCTGTCAATAATTTTCATTGGTAACTCGATGTATACCCGCCTTTAGTCTCAAATTATTTTACCTCTATAGCTATATGTATTGCCGCTGTGTTAGATAAAATATAAATATAAATATAAATATAAATATAAATATAAACATAAATATAAATATAAATATAAATATAAATATAAATATAAATATAAATATAAATATAAATATAAATATAAATATAAATATAAATATAAATATAAATATAAATATAAATATAAATATAAATATAAATATAAATATGAATATAAATATAAATATAAATATAAATAAATATAAATATTTGACAACATCACATACATTGCTCGGATTCCAAAGTAAGTAGCTAAAGCACTTGTGTTATGGAAATCAAAGACAACGGTGGTATCACAAACACCCAGACCTGAGCCAATATAGAAAAGTTCGTTTTCTAAATTGACCCAACCGGGGATCGAACCCAGGACCTCAGAGATGGCGACACCTTGAAAACCGGTGTACAAAGCCACTCGACCACGGAGGTCGTCAAATACTTCTAAGTAGACAGCTGTAGAAAGAACAAAAAAGCTCAAGAATATCTTTTCGCAGTGCGTTATCCTAGTGTTTTCTAGTAGTACTGTTAAGCGATAATAATGGAGGGAGGATGGACCATAACCCACCACGCGGGCCTAATGCGAATTGGTGGGTGTTAACGTCTAAAATTGTAGCCGGCACCAACGGCTTAACGTGCCTTCCGAAGCACGGAGGAGCTTGAGATAATTTGGTCACTCTTCCCATGACCGACCCTTGCAAAAGTTGCTTATCCTCCACAATCGCTGGGCCTGGCGCTAAACCACTGCGCCATCGAGCTCCTCGGCATCGATCTTTCGGTAAATATAAGGCGAATTACGAATTAACAATGTTGTTAAATATTATACAATAATTTAACAACTCATTTGTCGTACAGCTATTTTATTCAAACGTTGATTTAGGCAGTTCATGTAGATGGATGAATTCATTATGGGAGCATCAAGCAAGTAGTTTATCATCCTGGCTTAAGACCTGCCACGATTTTCATTTTCAACATGAAATCCTGTACCGCTTAATGTTATTCAAATGATTCAGGCGAAATGAAAAGACAGTAAATGGTATGTTATATGTTTTAGCTCGCCCTCTTTAAGGGCTGTTTAATAAAATGGTGCTTTACTGTTTACAATTATGACAACATATTTATTTAAATAGAAGAAGTTGACTTCCGTGTAATTTTTTTTGAATTGAAATAATTATAGAACGTGTTAATTAATGAACCGAAAACAAAAGTCTGGAACACCCGTTCCGGAAATATAGACGATTCAAAAGTGTTTAATTACTAAGTTTATTTGAATATAGTAGATTGTATAACAAGTGTATGAACACACCATTTTATCCAATCTATATAATATCAGACGGTGGATAGTCAATATACATTTTGATATTTTTGTTATAATTTTTTTTATGAAACAGCTGCTTTTTTTTCGCGTTTTCAAAGTTGGTCCCATAGTAAAAGTTGTTCAGTTTTGATGGTCCGAAGAAACAGTTTTCCCGTTTCGGGTTCATTCATTAGCACATTATAGTAGGAACAACCTTTACAATTTCCCCTAAAATTACTTAAACATCTTAACTATAAGTTAATTTCAGAGCTATATTTAGTAGCGATCGATTGACTTGAAAGATGTTCGAACTAATAGAAAATATAATAAGGGATTGTCCTTTCCCCGTGGGATTCCGGTCACGTCGCCGCAGCCACAGTGCCGCTGACGGCTCTAATGAAGCAGACTCAACCCTTTAATGGGCCCACGATGTGAATAATAACTTTAAAGGCAACACAAGGGTTGAATAATAAACAAAAAAAACTCATAACTTTACGTTGTTTTAATTTGCTTCATAAATTAGGTTAGGGTAGTTTTTGGGGAGGCATTAGATATGTGTTATGTATGGTGATATGTGATTGTTTATTTCTTCGTGTTTTAGATTTTTGCAACAATGCTATTTTGACTTTATTTTATGTCAATCTTTATACTAGAAAAGTGTCATACGCAATCCAGGCGAATAGGATTAAAAACGAGTAGTTTTTCTAGTTTTAAATATTGCGTTTTTTTCAATTTGTCTCTGGTTTAAATTGTAGATAAAACGAATGAAATCAAGACGAATATAAATCGAGGATAATTTTGTTACTTGTGAATGTAAGCAATATTATTAATTACTACCTAGAAACCCTACTTGCGTTTACTATCTTGACAGTAATCCATATCACTTTGATAATAATATATTATAAAGATATAATCCGCCCAAAGTCAATTTTATACCGTAAAAAGCAGACTCTTTCGCAAAACAGGTAAGAAATATTAAAGCATTTATAATTAAGAGGAAAATAAGAATTTTGACGGAGAAATACTGGCGGGCTCATAATGAAAAGCAACAAAAATGAACGCGAGAGTCGATTATGAATCTTCTGTGTTATTATCCGAGGCTGGCAGCTCCTTTTAAGCTTTCTAGTTTTATCTTTCAGCTGTTTGAATACTTCTGGCAAGATATTTGATATTAAATTGAATAATAATATGGTAGGTCTGAGGGAAGTATCTTGAATACCTACTTCTTATTTTTGAGAAAGTTTTATGTTCTGTAAAGTTAAGTAAAAAATC
This sequence comes from Catoptria pinella, assembly GCA_963556745.1. Classification (NCBI taxonomy): domain Eukaryota; kingdom Metazoa; phylum Arthropoda; class Insecta; order Lepidoptera; family Crambidae; genus Catoptria; species Catoptria pinella. The sequence goes on from OY750761.1 coordinate 13,701,094, forward strand.
TTAACTCCCGCAAGAAATTCACCTGGTATAATAGGGCACCTTTTAAATTGTGTTTATTATGTTTTTACTTAAAATAACTAAAGAGCCATTAACTATTTTTCGTGCACGCACACATAAATATTGCTTAAGGTATTCTCAGCTCAAACTTGTTACTTAGCTACGGCCAGTAGTTTAGCAGTTCCCAGCACAACAAAGCAAACTGACGGAAGACCTAATATTGGGGTTCAAATATGAATGTAAATGTGTATGGAGAATAAAATAAAATATGCATTTTCCATACCTACTAACATTTTCTTAATATATTTAACAACTATGAATGCTAATGTTTTAAAACTTATATGCACAATAATGTACACTCAGCTAACTAAGTTAGAATTTATTAAGTGGTAATTTCTGATGACAAACTAGAATTATTGCTGATAGTTGGCTGTCATGATCATTAATTCGAAATATTATCAAACAACTGAATCATCTTTAACAGCATATTAAATATTAGAGCCTCTGTGTGTGAAAAAAAATTGGCATTTCATACCTTAACCTCTATTATTTGGTGGAAAGCTGCGTGTGTTCAAATACTGGAGAATAAAGTTGGGTGAGGTTATTTGTAGATTTAAATGTAATTTTAACATTTAAATCTACAAATTACCGAATTATCATAAAGTGGACAAAAAAGGAGATCTCACTTCAGAGGTAAAAAAAAGGCGTGAACTTCATTTGGCATTTTGTAAGAAGCCCGAATCTAATAAGCCTTCTCTTTGATCGCGAAGTAAATACGGATGGAGTTACATAATTTTTCATTTGAAACTTTATCTCTACAATTACGTGAAAAGGCATTATTACCGCGGACCGCCGGCAGATGTCCTTCGAGTCTGTACTTTGATAAAATCATATTTTTACTCAAAAGAAAATTTGAAAAGATACGGAACAGCTAGAGAAAGTCTTGTTAGCAGAATGTTTCCTCATTTTCTTTTTGAACTTTTGAATTAATTAAACTTTGACTTCTTTATTAAGTTATTTGGTTAATTTTAATTTGAATAAAGAGAAAGGATTCAGTCCATTTAATATTCTGTTAATCTGGTTACTTATTGACATCAGCGACGTAGCACTATTGGTGATATTATTTCTGTTGCACTTTGCCTCATGTTAGTTCCCTGGTGAATACTTATCTATGTCTTAAATAATAAATATAACTTCCCGACCGAGTTAAAAAGAAAGTACTATGTAGATTCAAAACAAAAATTAAGTTTGGGTATTATCCAAAAGAAACATACAGACGTCGTAAGGTTTGAACGACCGAGAGAACATTATCATCATTGTTTGTTAATGAAAATAATTAACCGTTTAATGCGATCTATGTTTAAAATGGTACTATACAAGGTGTTACAAAAGTACCCCTAATGCCGAATATGGTATATAGGGACCATGAAACTGAACAACTTTTACTATGGGACCAACTTTGAAATCGCGAAAAAAAAATCAGCTGTTTCATACAAAAATTAATTACGAAAATATCAAAATGTATGAAACAGCTGATTTTTTTATCGCGATTTCAGAGTTGGTGCCATACTAAAAGTTGTTCAGTTTGATGGTCACTATCTACCATATTCGGCATTAGGGGTACTTTTGTAACACCTAGTATAGATCCTAATGTTAGTTTTACTGTATAGACTTCACCAGGGTCTGGTTGAGATATAATTTAAAGCGGTTGGTCTCCGGAGTGGTTGGGGGGTTCATTTAATAGTTTTATTGCCAGCTAGGTACAAATGGTAGAAAGGAACCCTTATGGTGCGACTCAGTCTGTCTGTCTGTCTGTCACAGCTGGATATCTCGAGAACTACTAATGCTATCAACTTGAAATTTGGAATAGTTTTAGATGACGTTTGGCCAACTATTTTGTAAATAAGATTTTTTGATATTTATATTCTTTTGCAACAGGACTGCTGGGCATATCACATGAAAGAGCGCTGCTTGCACATTCTCAAAAACTTATTTTTAATTTTTTAGGCCGCATAGTTTTCTACTTTTGATGAACCGTTTCCCAGCACTAAGTTTGCATAGAGAAAAATCTGAAATTATTTTATGAGATAGAATCGGTATGCGAGTCCGACTCGCTCTTGACCGTTTTTTATTTATTTATAGATATAGTAGTAAGGGTCTCAATGGAAGTCTTTATTGAATCAAAAAAGGCCGGGTGACCCGGGTATTATGCACGGTTGGGTCAATATAGTAAACTAAAACTTTGTATTACTTTCTGTTTTTTTACAGGACAAGTGCCGTAGCTATTTACTTTTAATAATAATAATCTTTATTTGTGACATAAATGTTTACAGAACATAGTTAACATACATAGGTAGTATTTTATTTTCATTTGAGAATTATATTATTTTTATAGTATTTTTTGATGGTATTATAACATTCCCCGACATGACATGGTTCTTAAAAATTTTACTTACACTAATTAAAATACATCGCAACGCTACTGTCGATCTGGGTACCGCCGTTATTTTTTATTTTATTATACATGTGCATAGATAATTTAGCATTATGCCACAGAACTTTCATAAGTGCAGTCTCCCAGTTTGAAATAACAAGCTTATCTAAACGAATAGAATTTGCATCGGACAACAAACTGAAACGCAATCCATTATAGTGAGTCAAGTCAAAACGTCCACGACTCCAATGGAGCGACAATCCGTAATTTATTAGAAGAACCGTTGGACATTGACAAACTAATTCCCGTTGCTAAGACATCCGAGTTACCTGTCCCAGGAGATTCACGGCGTGTCCTGAATGCCTCATCTTGAGATCCAGGTGTAATTGGATTTTCAATGCTTAATTTAGATGTTTTTACCTAAAAATAGGCTGTAGTTACTTATTGCGTTCTTGTTTTCGGTATCAATGATTATTGGCCCTACGCTACGACGACTGTACCTTTATAATAATCACAAAAATACACTTAATTAATTAATTATTTTTTTATTTTTATTTATCAACAGATATGTAACAATTTTTACTTAAAACTAATTTCCTGCCAAGCTATATAAATAGTTTGTTGGCAGGATGTGCGCTCTTTTACAAATACATACCTACCTCACAAGCACGCAACTTACAACTAAGTAGGTATTACTATATACTTATTATTAAACAATATTTTGTTTTTAAATCTTTTACAATTAATTTAGTTTACTTTTCCCGTTTTAGTCTTTTAAAATAGTATCTTTCAATTTAGTTTTTATTCCAGTTTTACTTAACATCGGAATCGATCTCAGAAGCTTATACTTATTAAATATTTTTGGCACAATATATGTTGAGGTTCTTTTTCCATAAAAATTTTTAGAACGAGGTTGAAAAAGTATACCTTCTTTTGATCTCCTAGTATTATGGTTGTAAACTCTTTTTGTTTTAAAATCGTCATTAAAGTAGTTTTCCATTGCAATAAGATAATTAACTTTTTTGTCTACAGGCAGAATATTACAAAATTTTGGCAAAGAAAAGAAGCTCCTATCAAGATACTTATTTATCTATCAGAATATTTTTATACGTAACTCAAGCAAATACAAATGAGTTTTCTGTCCATTATTAGTTGTGATATTTGCCAATGCAGTCAATAAAAATCCCATTACAGTATTATAATCTGTGCGCGGTTAATGGCAGTCGTTCCACTAATGTCCCGTGATGATGCCACCATTTAATATATTAGACTGATACATGTTATTTTATAGAAATGAAATGCTATTCTAAGCCCGTATTTATAAACCGCTCTCAACGTTGAGATCATACTTGAGATGCTCTTCTTATAGGAACAGCATCTCAGGTATGATCTCAAGATAGCTCTCAACGTTGAGAGTGGTTTATAAATACGGGCACTAGCTCCGATATTTACCTACTTACACCATTAAAGAGTCTTTTGTTTCGTATTCAAATGGGTTTCAACCAAAAGTGACTTCTTTTGTTTTAACATTGTTTTAAAATTAGTCGCCAATCAATAAAAAAATCATCATCAGAAAAATAGTTTACTAGTGTTTATATTTATCAGAAATTTATTAAACATAGCTATTTCTTTGTAATTATTTTTTCTTGATTGGCGGCGCTAGTGGAGGTTCGGTGCGCCTTAAGACTTTCAAAAATATATTTACTAAATGTAAACACGAACTGTGCTATTGATCTATTCTTAAAATGTATTCCAGAATGCACTGAAAGATAAAAATTCTTCAATCGAGTGGAGTGCAACGGTCTGGTGTCTCGCGAAAATCGAGTACAATCAGCACCAAATGTATTTCAACAACGATAATAAATTAATATTGGTAACATCACATTTACTACGATTTCAATATAAGTACAAGTAGGTAAAAGAATTTGTGTTATGAAAATCAGAAAAAAACGCAACTCTCATAATATGCAAAGGTAGTATGCATCCACAAGTTACACACATTCTATGATAGTGGTATACGGTACCACAACCCTTATAATATCCAAAGGAAGTATGCACCCACAAGTTACACACATTTTACGAAATCGGTGTGCCGGCGTAGTTACTTAAATGGAACATGCATTGTGCTCACGCGCACGTACTACGCCTCCCGTGGGATTCGGCTTTAAAATATCATAGTATCGTTGCTTCTTTTTAAATATATAATAATATATAATAATAATAATATATAATAATATATAAACAAATGAACGTTGTTACCGACTGTACTCAATTTGTTCAGTCAAAGTTTTTATAGGGAATAATGCGATGGATTCATTCTGCGAAAAATTGTTTGCTTGTAGAGGTCTGAGCAGATAACTTATCAACGTTTTCGTTTCATGAAGAAGGAAAAGGTGCAGTTTAGTTTTACTTATAAATGTGAAAAAGTTCATTCGTACTTGAAAGAGGAAACCAATAAATAAGTTCTATTTCTATTTTATCTTAAATGAGATACTTATAATAATATCGTTCGGTTTTCTAGTATGGAATTAATAGTACCTACTTGACCGCTAATCTTCAATTATATCTACTCGTTTAACTTTTCTTAACTTACTAAAACAAACAGACAGACTTTGAAATGGGTCATTCTCATTCTATTAGTCAAATAAGCAGTTTCGTTATCCCACCAGTTTTAATTTTATTTTGTGTAGGTTTTTTTTTGTATTACAGTTATTTAGATTATCTTTCTTTTTAATTTGCATGATAAATATAAATATTATATAACATAACAAACATGGACCGACAAAGTAACACTTGTGTTAAATCAAAGACAACGGTGGCACTACAAACACCCAGACCTGAGCCAATATAGAAAAGCACGTTTTCTAGATTGACCCAGCCGGGGATCGAACCCGGGACCTTAGAGATGGTGACGCTTTGAAAATCGGTGTGCGTACCACACGACCACGGAGGTCGGCAAATGATGAATTAATAATAAATGTGTGAAGATACTCTTAGAAACATTTGAAATACATGTAATTGTGTTACACTAGATAAATCCATTCGATTAAGCGGTATACCAGAGACAAGATAAAACGGGTAGTTCCGAGAAATACTCATTACGAACGACGCAGAACTCGACTCGTTTGTCTAAGGAAGCTTACAGACGAGCGACTGTTACTCAAAGATAGCTTGCGACGCGTGTCGGCAACTGTCGATGACCTTCAGCGACCGTCGCTGGCACGAGTCCTAAATGGTCGCTGAGTAACTGTCGCTTGTCTGTAAGCTCCATATGCTACGGGGAAGAATCGCAATTAATACGTTTTCTATAGCCTAAGTTATTTTGCCGCATTGCCTTGTAAGACTCACGCGAACATACTCAAACGAAGTATGTTATACTAGGTGTTTTACACTACATTTTCAATGCAAGTTTTTGTCGATTAATAAGCATTGTTATAATATTGTTCTTTTTGGCAGTTAACAAAGTCTGGAACGGTTGGTAGGAAAATACTTATAGACTATTAATTTGAATAGAGATATTTTGACTTTGACTTTGTACTTTTGAAGTTAAAGCAACAATTAAAATTGTATTTTCTATTTCCTATAGACGTTCATAGCAATGACGTATGAATGATCGACATATCTTAAATGATTTAGGTACTTTGTATAGTGACATTATATGATGCTGCCATGGCGTATGCATATTTATTAAAGAATACGAAATAATTATGAAGATTGGCATGTTCTTACCTGTGACCTTTAACTTTTTTAGGCACTTAAGGGTCCGGCAACCGAGAGCTTCCTATACAAACGTAATACCAAAATGATTTGCAATTTGAGCATAATTAACTCTTCTTGTGATGTTATTCGGATTAAGACAGTATTAAAGTTTGTATAGGTTTCTATTAAATAAAAAATCTAAAATACTAAGCCAAACAAAAATTAATGCGATTTACAGTTTTGTATGAAAAAATTTAATTGGCATTTATTTCGAATTTGGTTAGTATTTTGGATATTTATTAAATAGAAACCTAGAAAAATACTGTCTTAATCCGAATAACATCACAAGAAGAGTTAATTATGCTCAAATTGCAAATCATTTTGGTATTACGTTTGTATGGGAAGCTCACGGTACGCCGGACTCTTAATACAGTCATGATACACTTATTATCAAAACGTTCAAAGTTAAACCATTTGGCGTTAAAACATTGTTAAATTACTGAAACCTTTTTCGCAAGTCAGAAAGTTTGACCATAAATTATCAAGGGAAGTATACTTACAATTCACTCCCAAAAACAAACCATTTTAGCATTTAGCAAAGCAGCTAGTTGCGCTAAGATTAAGCGGCGACAGCGCTGACAAATTCTCGTTACATACAACAGAAAACTTCCACCATTTGTCTTAGCACGAAGCCAAGTAGTATGTTAGTATGGATGTGGCTTTATACTCAACTGAATTCTAAGTTGAGTAAAGCTAAATTTTTGTTATTTTTTAATTTCGTTTATTACATCAAGTGGTACAGTCAGCAGCACGTCAGGTTATACAAAACTGTTAGAAATCTGCTATTTATTTTGAATCTTAATTTCTTTGTATTTAAGTACAAAATTGATTGAATATGATTACCCTGTCGTGGAAGCCCAGCGTGGCGTTGACTATACATACATAGAAGATCTTAAAATTATACATAAAACCAATATACATGAGCCGCGTAGGGGCACTGAAAAATTTAGGTTAACAATTTACACAATCTAGATAATAATAATGTTTTGATGCATTTTAATAGATAAGGCAATAGTTTTTCAGGGGTAAGTTATACATAAAGCATGAAATTCAGCCATCAGAGAACTCTTGTAGGCAATACAGACTTTTACCCCATACCTTTTCACGACCTCCATGGTCGAGTGGCTTTGTATACCGGTTTTCAAGGTGTCGCCATCTCGGAGGTCCCGGGTTCGATCCCCGGTTGGGTCAATTTAGAAAAACGAACTTTTCTATATTGACTCAGGTCTGGGTGTTTGTGATACCACCGTTGTCTCTGATTTCCATAACATAAGTGCTTTAGCTACTTACTTTGGAATCGGAGCAAGGTATGTGATGTTGTCAATTATAAAAAAAAAAACCTTTATATACCACCTACTAGTACAATACCACTAGCACCATCTTAGTAAAAACATCTGGATCATCAGGAGTTACAGGTTTGTATATTGTCTCCCACTCTTGATGAATGGGTGGTAGGAAATAATTGAGGATTCAAAAGGGGTTAATTTTGAATAAAGTTAATTTTGACATATCATAACGTGCGTCCGCTCGGGCGTTGATAAATTAATTTATTTAACAACCATGAATGCTAATGTTTCAAAATTTTTATGCAATAACGTTTAAACACTAAGATAACGTATGCCACTTAGGTTACGTGAAAAATAAATATCGGCTAAGTTACAACGAAATAATAGGTCATTTCTGCTAACAAAAAAAGGAGTTACTAATAATAAGGTACCTACTTTTTTCAAAGTACCTAAAGGAAAGATAATCAGAAATATTTTTATTGCTGACAGATAGTAACATAATTCGAAATAATTAACCGAAGTCTTTAATATCATAGAAGATATGAGAGCCTCTGTGTATGAGAAAAAATCAAACCCTATTTTTAGTAGGATGACGGATAATAAATATAATTTCTACAATGTACACACGACGGCACCTCTGACTATACATGTTGACCTTGAGACCGCCTTTATGCCCTACGTAATAAAAGCTGTTTTAGCAATTTAACTGTATAACCTGACGTGCTGTCGTGTGTACCTAATGTGTAAGTATGTTAATATTAGTAATTTGTTAAATATTTCACGGGTAAACTACAAACCAAATTCCAAATATTGTAGGCAATATGGTTTCAAGAGCTATGTTGGTAAATCGTAAGTAATTAATAGCTCAAATAAATGGAATCTCTATCCTATTGATTTACGCTTTGATCACGTTAATTAAATTTATATTAATTGGTTTCCCAGTGAATTCAATTGAGTGCGTAATTAAAAGTCACGTTATGAATTATAATCACCAGTGATAAAAAGGTTGGTAGCCACTGATGATATATTTTTGCACATTTATAAGCGGTTAAAAGGAACCATTATGGTGTGACTTTCTGTCTGTCTGCCACAACTGGATATCTCGAGAACTACTAATGCTATCAACTTAAAATTCAAAATAGTTTTAGATCACGTTTGCTCAACTATTTTGCAAATAAGAGAAAAATAAAAATACTTATATTTTTTTTGCAACAGGGACTGAAAATTCGATGTGAGGCTACTAGAGCATTTATGTAAGTGTGTAATTATTTTATGTGAGGGAAGTTTATGTAAAGATTACAGGAAAAATAAAACGAAGTCTCTAAATAGTAAACTTTTTCAGAATAATGGTACGGAACCCTCGGTGCGCGAGTCCAACTCACTCTTGACCGTTTTTTCGGCTTTAGAGGTATTTTTGTAACACGTTGAATCAGGCCGCATCCACATTTTCTCGGCTCGCTGTCCAGACTACAGTACAGACTCATTTAAAACGAAATACTTCTGCATACTGCGCCACCTGTTACCTCTGATACGCCTGCGGGTGTAAACTATAACTTAACACTTCTGTAGTAGATGAATGAACGTATCCTAAGTCTTCCGTCTGAATGACAGAATGACTAAGATATGGATTCAAATATCTAATGAATGAGTATAAAAACTGTAAGAAGACCTTTAACCGTCGCATTGGCATTTTGATTATATTTGATATCACAAAAAAATATAAAGTCTAGTGTTCTAGCTAGACAGAAACGCCGCTCTACATCTTTAAAAACAATTCCGTCATTTGTTGTGTTGCGCTACGAACTACAACTACTACGAGCTAACTACGAGCGTTTGACTATTGCTACGAGCTTGGGAACTGCTACATTATTGACTACAGTCCGTTTTGGCCTGAGATAGCATGTGAGCGCACGCATACGTGCACGGAAAAAACGAGTTTCTATCCACTTTTTATTTTGTGTCGCTATGCCCATTTTTTTTTGTCACCTGTCAAATGGTGGTAATACTTCATATGGCCCTTCCTGTCAACAATATTAAAAGTCAACTCCGGGGGTTAAGGATTTTGTACATAGATCTTTAACTATCACTTGACATCAAGCGAGATGTAAACCAAGAGCTTCTATTGTTTTAGTTATTTTTACAATTCATCATCATCGTCATATCAGCCGCACGACGCCCACTGCTAGGTATAGGCCTCCCCCAAGGATTTTCACAACGATCGGTCCTGCGCTGCCCGCATCCAGCGGCTTCCTGCGACCTTCACCCTCACGTCGGTCCACCTTGTCGGTGCTACCTACGGAGCGTCGTCCGGTGCGCGGGCGCCGTTCTAGAAACTTTTCAGCCGCAACGGCTAACGGTTCTTCTCGCTATTTGTCCCGCCCGCTGCCACTTCAGCTGAGCAATCCTCCGAGCGATGTCGGTTACTTTAGTTCTCCTACGGTTTCTGATTCAATCACGCAGGGATATGCCGAGCATGGCTCTCTTCATTGCACCTTGAGTTAACATTACAATTACACACATCAAAATAAGTGTCTATGGATCAAGCACATTTTGACAAAATCTGTGTTTTTATATAAGGTCAGGTGGGACAAGAGAAACACCGAGACAAGTGAAAAACCCAACCATAAATAAGATACTGTATAGTTTTTAACACGTTTTTTTTAGGTTGCTTTCTCGTTTGTTTGTTCTGAAAATAAAAAAGCATTTTAAAAAACCAAAACCTCCTTCAAAAACAATAAAATACAGCTCTATATAGCAAGGATTAATGTTCAAATCTTGGGCATGTGAAAAAATATTTTTTGGATTCGTCTTCTTGGGGCCGTATACATGTCATAATTAGGCAACGATTTGACGAATTTACTTGATGGAACCGATAAGGTTCCAAAAAAATAATGCAGATAGGAGATTATAAATAAATAAATATTTGACAACATCACATACATTGCTCTGATTCCAAAGTAAGCAGCTAAAGCACTTGTGTTATGGAAAATCAGAGACAACGGCGGTATCACAAACACCCAGACCTGAACCAATATATAAAAGTTCGTTTTCTAAATTGACCCAACCGGGGATCGAACCCGGGACCTCAGGGATGGCGACACCTTGAAAACCGGTGTACAAAGCCACTCGACCACGGAGGTCGTCAGAATAATTATAGTACTCTGTTATGTGATTGGTACACAAATGAAAGCTAAAACTTCTCTCGATTAAAAAAAAATCGTAAAGTGACCACCATTCTAATAGATTTTCAATGCTGTGGCAACCGATAATTAACCTATGATCTTGAAACTATAATAAAAAAATCTTAGCTAGCTCTCTAGTTTTGTGATTGACAGTTTTCCAAAATATAATAGAGTTTATTAGTTAATTAAAAAAGATAATGTTTTCAAAAAATTCGACGTTTTTTACTATAAAAAATTCTTTTAGACTTGTACACTCCTTTAAGTTAACCCCCAAGCTGATTTATGGAAAATGTTACGGGCTTTGTTCGGATTCGATTGGGGCAACAATTAGATTAATGTTTGTTACGACTGAATCCACTTATTGCGTTCCCAACGCGTCTTTTGTATCCCTCTTCATTACTTCATGGGAACTTCCATTGATAAAGCCATTGAAGGAAACGGGAAACAAGTCTCCACGAAAGTTCATTGACTTAGAAAGAAATGAAAACAAAAAATAGTGAAATTGGGTGACGTCCCGAGGACGTACTAAAATGAGGTAGTAGAAGTAACTATATTGAATTAGTCAAAACGTCCGGTAAGAAATAAAATGGAATGAGGATTTTTTTTATCATCAATCTTCTTATATACAAGGTGTTACAAAAGTACCCCTAATGCCGAATATGGTAGAAAGGGACCATCAAACTGAACAACTTTTACTATGGGACCAACTTTGAAATCGCGAAAGAAAAATCAGCTGTTTCATACAAAATTTAATCACGAAAATATCAAAATGTATAATAAAAATTAATTGCAGCCTGTTGATTCTGTAACCAAACTGGCATATCACTTCGAACCTCACTTCACTTCACGTGATGTGTTATTAGAAATTAACTGAATAAAAGATACTTTACTGATTGCAAAAGGTGTAACTATCTAAAATCTTTTGTGCTTAAAAAAACAGCCTATCATTATTTTATTAATGATTTAAAATTCCCGCGCAGTGAAGTGAGGTTCGAGTTTGGTTACAGAATCGATAGGCTGTTTGTTAGTCTGACTAAAACTCAAAAACGGCTTGACCAATTGGAATAATTAACTATTTTTTGTTTTGTTTGCTGTAGTGCTGGGGTGGTTTAGAAACGAAAAAAATGAGAATACCCAGAAAACAGTAAAATAATCGAAAATTCAACATTAGCAATTTTGTATGGGAATCGCCATTTCAGATTACTTTTTTTTAGTCTGAAATAGCACTCGGTATTCAGCTGCTTTGTTATTAACTTATTAAATAATATAATAATTATAATATAATAAGGAGCTGGTATTCAATATTTTGAAATTTTCAAGGCAAAATTGATAATCATATAAATTATAAGTGATACGAAGTTCACAGGGTCCACTAGTGTGATATTAAAAAAGATTATTAGTTAAAATTGAAAAGAGATTTATCAATATTTTGTCGGTTAACCTAGATAGATGAGCTCACACAAGAGACAGATAATGTATATAGAAGTAAGTTCAATTTCAATTTAATTTTAAAGTGGATTATCAGATAAAACTGTGTAGTTAAATTATTGCAACGCAACGCATAGAGGTTGCAAGCTCATCTGTTTTTTATCGGATACATTTCGGTGCGTGCGCAGCGGAATCGCACAACCTAATTCTTCCACCTCCCTTGTTTCATTGGACGACGAGACATACGAATCTGCACCACCGTTTTTGTTGGATATTTGAAAGACTCGCTAAGCGTTTTCATTCGTACCGCTAGAAAGTGGAATTCGTTGCCAGAATCTGTGTTTCACGATAGGTACTAATCTAGGGGCCTTCGAGTCGTTTCATCTTCGATAATCTATTAGATTAGATGATCGAAGCGATTCATTGTAGACCGCATCATCGCTTGCCAGCAATCGCTTATCGCCAGACATAGTAGCGGCCAAGCGCTTGCTTGGAATTCGTAGCCTGAGTCTGTGTTTCACGATAGGTAAAATCCGGGGGCGTTCGAGTCGTTACATCTTCGATAATCGAAGCGATGCATCGTAGATTGCATCATCGCTTACCAGCAATCTCTTATCGCCAGGCATAATAGCGGCCAAGCGCTTGCCTATCTAAAATAAAAACCGCAAAATGAATAGTCCTCATATGGATAGACGAGAAAACCTAGTAAAAAGTATGGTGTTTTAATAAAAATGGATGTTAAAATAAACGTAAGCTCAGCTCGGCTGGCGTCCCGACCGGCAATTTTCGCAACATTAGACAAACACAAAAGACAAATTCTGCAATAAAAAAGTCATTTCGTGGCGAACAACAGTCATCTTAACGGCAAACAAAGGAGTCTTCTCGCTTAGTGATTTATACAAGAATTACTGGGAAACGGTTGCTGTCAATAGGGTTGTCACTTGTCAGTACTTCGGTTATTAAAATAATTAGAAATAACATATTGAAATATGTTAACAACTAACTTAAATTGTATGATCCTTGTTTTTGAACGCTGATTTGTAACCATTCCTTATATTCTATTTATTTAATAGCTGTTTTTTTATTCTGATTAAACTGCTTACTGGACTATTGGAAGAAGTTGTCGTAGGACAGACCAAAGTGGTATTTATCGGATGCCAAGTCTTGCGCGTCATCAAAGTACGCCTTAAAGGCCCTTTGTAGCTCAAAGTGGCGCCTTCATCTTAATTAAATTTATTGCTCGCTAAGTACATAATGTATTCACATGTACAGATTGAAGCTAAGGTTCTGTAGTTTATTTACAAACAATAACTTAAGTAAAATATAGTTCGTTGTAGTAGTAGGCAAAACTTTTGTACACTTGAGGACTACTTTAACAAATATTTAAGTATTTAAATTTTTGCTGTTATATATTATTTCTTTTTCGCTTCTGAATTAACAGGTTTATTACATTGATAGTATTTTTTCCTACGAGTTCTAGTAGTTTCATCTAAATCCTGAATCAAGCAGAATGACTGGTCAGTCCAAGGAAAATCTGCCAGATTTCAGAGGCTTGAGCCTCTATAGGCCCTTAATAGATCGTATGCTCTTACAACTTAAAGTATTCCTCTTTTATAGTACGGACAGCCCTTAGCGTACTGATGTTAATAGCAATTGCCAGCGGTACGGGAGCGTAAAAACGTCCTCACTCATAATTTAGTGGCTAGACCTATTTTATGCGCGTCACGTCCTTTGCCATGTGTTCACGGGTGTCGGGACCCGATATCAAGACGTCATATTTCACAGGAAAATAGAGACAGCGTAAAACGAAAAAGACTCACCACGCCGCGTTATGCCAGCTATGTGTTCACGTGAAGGCAAACTTATTGCTCATGCGCATCTACTTTAGTACAAGATGAAGTTTCGTAAACACGCTATTTGTGAATAAGCAACAACTGATTAGGTAGCCCAACAAGAGCCAAAGCAAATATCAGTCTGTTTAATACACTGTTTTCTTGAGTTGGACTATGTAACTTCACTGAAGTAGTAAGAAAAACAAAACCTCCTTTAAAAACCTTACAAAAACCTAACAAAACAGCTTACAAAATAACGGCTCTAATAAGCAAGAAATAAAATATTAAAAACTACATAACTAAGTTATTATAATTACTTCAAAAGTTTGTATGCATATCTAATTTAAAACAACGCTTTTTCTCCTATTTTGAAGTCGGTTAAAAAGTGATAAAATCATACACTATAAAGAAAAACTGTTTCCCACGAGACTTACTCTAAATTCAGACTTACGAGTAAATAAGACTTCCAAACATAACAGTTATTGAATGAATGAGCAAAACTCAATACTTTTTTCCACACCTCCAAGTAACTTCAAAAACAGATTCCATTAATCATGACACAAAAAGAACCCAGTCATGTTCTACTGGGTCGGCGTTTCACGGGTAGCTTCAGTCCCTCCCGGCTAATTAGCTGGCGAAATGACAGATACAAAACACACCCGTAAATCACGTGACGGAATGACGCCGCCAAATGACGTGTGAGGCGCAACAAGTGATGCCAGACGCTGGCAGCGTGATCGTCGGTACGTGACAAACATCTTGTGTTAGGTACTTCATTACGCGTTTTGTCGTATATCTGCTTGTTTTGATATTTCATAATTGTTTGAGAACTCTTAGTAATACATCCTTAAATTTTAACTAATAAAGATTGTTACAAAGAAAATAGCAGATGTATAGTTACACAGTGTTTTGTCCCTTTCTTTTTAAGTCGAACTAAAATAGTTTGACAGAGATTAACCATTGTGTAACTATACATCTGCTATACAATCTTTATTAGTAAGGGGGTAAGTATATTTCAAAAAAAGAAATGGGTATATCAGACCACTTTACTGAACATCTAGGTATAATCCGCGCGCGATTAAATGTAATGGGACCTTGTCAAAGTAAATCGAAAATGACAGTTAAGCAGTCAAGTAGCGTTAGTAAAAAATTCTGGATCTATTTAAACAAAAATGAATTTATTCACTAAAATAGGGATAAATAAAATAGGCAGCATCCTTCTATAACTTAATCAAAGTTTTAAATAGCGTTTGTCACTATTGAGCTCTTTTAAATAATTATTTTCAAGAAATTTCTTATAACAAGCTTATAGGCCTTAAATAACTTTTTATGAATGTGGTGGCCAGTCTTTATCATTTGTCTAAAGTTAGGTATTATAAAACCGTAGTTTATTGATAGTAAAATTATTGATGATCATTGGTTGGATTGGGTGAACCTGTCATATTTTTACAAATACAATACAAAATGAAGGTCACTTAAACTTCCATCAATTTCATACATTGTTAAAAATTCTTGACTACTAGCAAGGTATAACATGAGATAGTCCTTAAGAGCTTATTTACTAACGGACAAATACTTAAACGACTCATACGCCTTACCACAAAAAGTTTTAAAACACTGTTCATCAAGTGTTTAACTAAGACACTGTTTAAATGTGATGCTGTCACTTTTTTGACTATATTGTTTGAAAGAGACGGCATCACATTTAAACAGTGTATAAATTAAACAGTGTTTTAAAATCTTTTGTTTTGGCCGTTAAAGTTTAGGCCACCTTAAATTCAAAAAGTTTTCAGATTTGACAGAAACTCTATGAAACTGACAGCTTTCTTAAAGTTAAGGAGACCTTAACTAAAGATTTTAGCTAAGAAGCTTTTGAATAAACGGCCGTAAGTCATGTAATAAAAGAGCTTTTCCTTCTTTCCCAACTACTTGAGGCAGTAGATCGATACGAGTGCTATTGCGGTAACAAAAGACATTATTTTAAAAGGCTTTTCTTTCTCACCGTGGCTGGGACAGATTCAATTGGTCAGATAGAAAAAAGGCTTCACTCTCGGCCGAGAACTGAGGGGTTAAAGTAGCAAAATTTTGTATGAAACATAAATGAAACGTTTAGTCATTTGAATATGAAACACTTTAAACAACATTATAAATAGTGATACTAATATGAAACATCTGAAAACATTTCATATTAGAATCACATTCCGAATTCAAAATTGTTGAAATAATAATTTCATTGTCATTGGTAAAACAGAAATGTCAGCCTAAATGTCCATATTTAAGTATTTAACCCTTCAACGCCCGGAAAATGAATAGATATTCCATTGTTATCCGGCCGCCTGCGTCCGCTCGGGCGTTGATGAATTAATAAAAATTTAACATTTTTTAAATAAATATACAAAAGATATACCTAGCTTAAAAATATGACTATGTATATTTGTCAGCTTCAAATCGGATTGGATCGAATAAGATGACAAATGTCACTGACAAATCAGATGATTTTCAAATATGAAATGTTTATTTATTTTTATTTAATGTTTGTCATAAATTGATTTGTTATTTTAGGTTTGGGAAATGAAACATACCTATTATTTAAAAAAGTAACTTGTCAATATTGCTACTTTAACCCTGCTGTGCACCCTAGTTCTCTAAATCCTTTCCAATTGAACAAAATGTCGGCAAATGAAATCGATATTGGGACCCAGGTTATTTACACTTCGCTAAATCTATTGCCACACTGCAATTAAACTGTTAAACTGATTAACATTGGAGCTTTTGTTGATACTCTTTGGGATTTGGTGTATATTTTCAATTGAGACTGGTACCGCAGCTAAACATGGCTTTTAGCGAGCTAAAGTATATAAATGTATATAGGAACAATGATCCTGGAGTGCATGGGGCTGGCCACACAACAGGCAGAAATCCTCACAGAGGTGTGGTCGCTCCTAGAAGCCTGTGAACGCCCCAGGAGGCTTCTGCGCTTCTGGAAGGAGCTGGGATGGCTCGATTAGCCATACCGATGCTATGAGGTTTCACGCATAACGGACCAAATTGGTCTAAATGCGGAGAAAAGTGCCCACCACCAATACCAATACCAATATAAGAACAATTAAATAGTCTTCATGATGAGCATATTATTTAATTCTTATATTCACCTTTAAGGAAGGCCTGCTATATCGCACCAAACACTCGTTTGATGTCATACAATATTTTTTTTATCTATAACTATACTTACAAATACACTACATCTTTGGTCGATACAGACAGCGGCTCCCTCGCATAACAGTCTCTGCTGGAGACTTCAACTGTAGTGTTGGAAACAGACCTTGATATGACGTCAGTCACAAAGTCCTGGACTGCCCGAGCATCGCACGCGTTTGGGACACATACCGCCTAGCGGAGGATCTCCCCACGGCCAGTACGCATCTGAAAATAAAATTTAATTATGTCTATTAGAGATGAGCCGAACTTCGGCAGCTTGAACCAAACTTCATCAATCGCTTCAAATATCGAAAATTCGGTCCATTGCATTTTCTATCAGTCAATTATTTGAATTCCTCGTATGTTTCTCAAAAAAATATTTCATAAAACATAGATGGAAAAAGTCATGTTTATAACGGTCATTTGGATTATAGTCAGACGTTTTTATTATTATTTCGTTGTTTATTATGATAATATGATAATTTAAACATTAAAGCTATCTTCATGACTAAATCTGCAGTTTATCTGTCGATGACACCCAAATGAATCATAAAAACGGTTTCATATTTTATTCCTGCTCATTGGTCCGTTATCACGTTATTTGAGAATGCTAACCAATTGTGAATTATGGATTGTGAAATTTCTTGCTTTTCATACAGCTGGCTGATATCCAAACGATGCTTAGGAAAAAACAATTTTAATTGAAACAACAACAGTTGAAGTGTAAATATTTTTAAGTTTTTACTTAATCTATATATATAAAATTCAAAGTCCTGACTGACTTACTAACTGATATATCACACAACAAACTACTGGAACCAGAGATTTGAAATTTGTACTAAGAGATATTTTATATAATGTAGACATCTGAGTTAAACATCCACTAAGGAAGGATTTTAAAGCGAGCAGCCTAGTGCGAGGCCTGTCGCATGCGGAAAATGTCCTGCCTTGCGCGAATCAGCGCGCTTGGTGAGAATTACGTAAAAATGGCTGGTCGGTTTCTGATGAAATCAAAACAGAACACTTTTTATCCTGGTTATGGGTACCCTATAGATTTTCTCGAATGTCCACGCGGACGAAGTCGCGGGCGGAAGCTAGTTTTTAATAAAATGATTACTTACTTAAAAAGACAATCGCTTTCTAAAATGGGTTATTGAACGATAGTCACGTTAATTTGGCTCTTACACACAACTTTTGCTATAGTAACGTGAAAAATGAGTTTAACTTTCAAAGTCCCCATGTCTTTAGGTCCTCAATATGTATTGTGGTAGGTACGCGTAGTTCTCTAACCCCTTACTAATAAAGATTGTATAGCAGATGTATAAGTTATACACAGTGTTTTGGCCCTTTCTTTTTAATGTCTAACTTAAATAGTTTGACAGAGTCACCAATGTGTAACTTATACATGTGCTATACAATCTTTATTAGTAAGGGAGTAAGCCAATAGCTGCTTACCCTGTATCCACACGTGCTTTCAATAAATGCCTCTAATAGGCCAAACACCTCGAGTTATCACAACTCTCGACAACTATGTAAAATGGTTGGCGAATTAGAAATAAATTTCTAAATGACGGTTTAAAAAAAGGTAGTAATTTGCAAAAAATAACAATAAGACTGTACTGACAAACAGAGATAAGTACCCAAATCAAAGAAATACAAGAGTTGTAAAAGCATTTCTGTTTATTTATCACAGATAACATACCTAATATAAAATTGGATAAGATTTAATTAAAAACCAATACATGAATTATCTAACTTTAAATTTCATACCCACCTACGAACTGAATTGATTAACCATGCAATATTGTTTAAAATTGTTCAAAGTAATGTGTTGTCATGAGTATTGTCATTTTTATTACACCGTGCCATTCCACGATATCAACCCTGTATATTTAAATCATTTAAAGTATGAAAATCAGAGGCAATGTTACATATAGATAACATGGGGATGATGGTGCTGGTGGTATAATAATTAATACTAATTTATTTTAATGATACACATGTAATCAATATAGTACTACTGTTTATTATCCTGAATAAAAAAAAATATAAAAATAATAATAATAAGTATTTACTGTTAAAATTATTGCCGCGTCTTGTGTAATTTAATTTGTAAGTCTTGCAGTGAAATAATGTTCAAAAGTTAACTCTTTCGCTTGATTCCATTTTGTTCACCATTTTGATGACGACCTCCTTGGTCGAGTGGCTTTGTACACCGGTTTTCAAGGTGTCGCCATCTCTGAGGTCCCGGGTTCGATCCCCGGTTGGGTCAATTTAGAAAACGAACTTTTCTATATTGGCTCCGGTCTGGGTGTTTGTGATACCACCTTTGTCTCCGATTTCCATAACACAAATGCTTTAGCTACTTACTTTGGAATCGGAGCAATGTATGTGATGTTGTCAAATATTTATTTCTTTATTTATTCACCTCCAATCCACCGATGTCGGTGTCTGGTGTGTCGTGTTGACAATTATCGCCATTGAAGAAACACGGTCATATGGAGAAAAAAAGAGAAAACAAAGTTGTTGTGTACGATGTGAACACACGCTTATTTCTCCGGTGCTATAACCAACAGTTCAATTGGATTATACAAAGACCAGACCCTTGTTTTGGATCCAGAGATTTGTGATTCCCCTAACAGTTTTACTCTGGGTAAGGGAGTTTCAGAGGTATTTATCCTGAATGCGATAAGGAGAATAAATAGTAATAATAATATAAATATTTGAGATCATCAAAAAACTTTGCTTTGATCCCAAAGTAAGTAGCTATCGCAACAACGCGTTATTAATATTGAACAGCATTGTTATTATTGATTTATAAATGAACGTTTTGTGACAAACGACAATAATATGTTATTATAATAAACTATATCGGGATTTACACCATGTACCTGTTTATTTTTGAGGCTCCGATATTTGTCTGCCAATAACATCTACCCGCACGCAACAATCGACAGTTCTTCCGTGACCATGGCGCATGCAACTGCGCCGAAATATCGGAGTCTCAAAAATAAACAGGTACATGGTGTAAATCCCGATTTAGTTTATTCTAATAACGTCAAAAACCATGAAAATAGTATGAACCCTTATTTGCCCCTTTCAAACACTTTCTGCAACCGAAATATAGCTAGTTTCTGTATAAGATATGAATATTTTATTTACACTTATGTTATTTATTGTATTGTATTTCAATGTATAAATACGCGCGAAAATCTCGGAAGTGAATGTGTTATAGAAGTAGTGACGTCACAATTTGATTTACACACTGTACACATAAATTCTAGTAGATGTGTGTATATCCCGATGTCGAATATATTTAATAATTCAGCCACACCTCGGCTGGTCCTTTCTTGAGGGTAAATGAATCAACCATTCATGTACACACAACAGCACGTCAGGTTATACAGTTAAACTGTGAAAACAGCTTTTATTACGTAGGGCATAAAGGCGGTCTCAAGATCAACATGTATAGTCTGAGGTGCCGTCATGTGTACGTTCTATATATTTTGGGACGGATGAAGCGTGCAGGGCTCACTCCAGACTCGACGACACACTACAGGATGTGACGCAAATTGAAATATTTTTAGTAATAAATCCCTTGCAATTAAACCGATTTAACACACAATAGCGTGAAACGATATTTATGGCTATAAATAGTATATACTAATTAGATTGGCTATTTAAAACCTAACTACTTAATAATTAATGTCTAGTCGCTATTTTAACCAGCTCAATTTTTAGTGAATATTTAACTCAATCAATTATTTAAGATTAACCCGTTTTGAAACTGTAAAACTCTTCTAAATTATTATGATATTGATTTTATTGTAATTCAATAAATTATTTATTCCTTTTTATTATGGCTACTAACTTTCATTGCAACCATCTTGTAATATCTGAAAGTTCAATTCTCCAGAAGTCCACGGGCCATTAACCCTTCCAGAGCTTCATAATAAAGTGTACTTTTTAATAACCCTCCTCGGGGGCCGGACACAAACGCGCAAGGCGCTGCGCAAACTTGGACACTTCGTTGCTGACACAGAGACAGAAAATTGCGGGTTTGTCCAATAATCGCCATAAGAATGTCTCTGGGTGCTTCTTTAAGACTAGAGATAGCTCTA
This sequence comes from Catoptria pinella, assembly GCA_963556745.1. Classification (NCBI taxonomy): domain Eukaryota; kingdom Metazoa; phylum Arthropoda; class Insecta; order Lepidoptera; family Crambidae; genus Catoptria; species Catoptria pinella. The sequence goes on from OY750761.1 coordinate 13,722,331, forward strand.
ATAGGTGAAAATTAAGGTAGTTTATTCATTTTTGCCAATAAATAACTTGTATTAAAATTTCATTAATAAACATTTGTGTAAACACTTACACTACTGTAAACACACACAGCCACTTTTTGAAGGACAATTTAGCTGTGTATTGACACTTCTATTGAGAAGTAACTGAACATTATTAGTGTATGTATGTATATGTTTGTGCAGGTAATGCTTGATTTCATAGTGATTAAGATAATAGTTATAATGTTCAACAAGTGTGCAAAGTTGTTTTTGCTGCGAAAGCACGAGACAAACAAATGCTGTCGTGTGAAACATACAACTTTTCACCTCTACCAGCGAGAAAACTCGCGACAAAATCGCTTTTTGTTGTGGGCATGAAAAAAAGTGATTAGAAACTCATGCTTGCAGCAAAAAGCGATTTTTCTGCGAGTGTTTAAGGCACCAAAAGCGCCCTTTTCGTGCTGGAGAGGTGAAAAGTAAATAATACACTGCAAGTTCAACATTAGACGCGAGTGTCTTCGTTTGCGCAATGCCTTATGTAATTATAAATTTTACAGTCCCCTGGACGTTGTTATCCTGTCTTTTTTACGCGTAATTTGTAGTGGGGTGGTGGTGTAATGTTCAAGCCTTGAATGGGCTGCCGGGATCAAAGGATTGACTAATTACTCAAGTAAATGGGATCAAATTAGTTTTTCTTCTGTAATTAGTCTTCGTTGAAAGTATTTCCATCCATTTTCTATGGACAGGGTAATATTGCAAGCTGTGGTGGTATGGAGTGCTTTCACTTCTTTAACTTTTAAATGTAAGTTTGAAAAGTCCGGCGAACAGTGACCTTCCCATACAAACATAATACCAAAATGATTAGCAATTTGAGCATAATTAACTCTTCTTGTGAAGTTATTCGGATTAAGACAGTATTTATCTAGGGCTCCATTAAGTAAAAATCCAAAATACTAAACCAAATAAAAAATTATGCGATTTATATTTTTATATGAAAAAATGTAATTGGCATTTATTTTAAATTGGGTTAGTTACTCAGGTAAGATGGTGGTAGCTAGCCAGGTTGACTTGAAATAAGCTCTACCGCCAACCAAACCGAGTACAAATGTACCTCCCTCCTGGGAATCGAACCCGGGACCCCTGCGTCTTACACGGATCGGCGAACCACTATTTGGTTTGGTTATTCATTTTCGACCAGTAACAATCATATTAAAAGTTTGAAGTAAAACTAAACAATGTTCTTTTAGAGCAGTCAGTTATTGTATTACTCATAAAAATTTAATCTCCGTCCGTCTACTATTACATTATATTTCAAGAGTATTCTGAGTAAATCGTAAAATTTGATAGTGCAAATGCAGTGAAACTACTAAGAGGATTATGCAAAACAAAGTATACACGACGGCACCTCAGACTATACATGTTGACCTTGAGACCGCCTTTATGCCCTACGTAATAAAAGCTGTTTTCGCAGTTTAACTGTATAACCTGACGTGCTGTCGTTCGTACCTCCTACTCACGTATGAAAATATTGTAGACGGAACCAATCCGAATGCTGTTTTTATTAAAGCTGATAAAAAGCAAAGAATTGTCACCATAATTTCTTTTGTGCAAAAAAAAAGAAGGGGAAATTTGTAAAACATCAATTAGCTGCCAAAAAGAGTTAGAAAACTTCAGCATAGCATTGATTGAACCTCGATTTGCGTGTTTTTTTAAAACAAATTCACAGCTCCAGCTCAACGTACAAATGGAATATTTAAGTGAATATTTCTCGAATATACGATGACATTACTCACACACTTGACACTTCGGGGCATTGTGCAGAATTTTATTATACGCGTTAGGTTGAAAGCGCGTAAAACAATAATATGGCCGTGCCGAGCTCTACTTCATTTTCCGCAGTTTTGGCAGTGCAATTTCTATTCATGAGTTTTGCTGACGTGCATAGGTAAACCAACTTGTATTTCAAACTACAATAGCCCTTATGACCAGGTCGTAGGAGTTAAAGGAATTATTATTGCTTAAATAAAGTAGGTTTTCGCTTGAGTGTCGAATTAACTTGTCACGTGACTTTTTTCGTTTTTGTGGATTTAAGTAATTCATTTTCGCATGACTACATAAAGGGAATGCATAAAATTGTACATGCAAAGACGAAGATAAAGAACGATTGTGTCTTTACGGCAGCAGATTTCCTTACAATCGTTTAGCGGCTGTTAACTGATATAAGTTGAACTAAAGGCAAGGTAAACAAATAATTAATACTGAAATTGATCAAAATATGTCACTTAACGAACCGAAGGTTCGATCGTCCCTAAATAATTTGTAGGTTATTATTTTACACTATTTTATAACTACGACATCATTTCGTAACATCCTGTGCAGGCATTGTTATATTTGAGCAACTGCGGCAGGACGCAGTAGTTTCCAACTCAAACGTGCCAACAGTTTGACTCAAAGGACTGGCGAATGCCGAAGACAGTGCGTTAGTGAAAAGATACATTGCTGCGCAGAATTGTGCAAAAACCGATTAGGTTATATCACAGTGCAAAATTTAGGATTGTCAATTTACTTCTTAGATTTACGCGTGTATTTTACATTAACAATTTGCTTGGACAATTTCACACAGCGCCATCTTGGCCCAAACTCAGCAAAGCTTGTAATACTTTCTTATATACATAGGTACTTCATTATCACTAGTATTTATTGCTTTTCAGACATTGATCTGTTACTATGTATTTGCCAAGGCCAAAATACACGACGATAATAAATATTTTTATTACATGATTATTATGGTAGATACAGGTATTATTTTACAAAGAAAAGCTTAGTTTGGAAGGCCCATATTAGTGTGTAGTGATAGGCTAATAACAATTATTCCCAGGAGTCTCCTCTAACACTGTCACCTGGGGTGACAACTGGAACTTTTTCGTAGCAATTGTCACCCGTGACACCGAAGGGGGTGACAATTGCTACGAAAATGCTCCAGTTGTCCCCTCCAAGCAGTATGGAGTATATCATCTTTTTCTTTAAAAGTGTTTTACTAAAACAAGAGGTTTTTTTAAATTTCAGTTTATTAAAGTATTCAGTTTATTAAATTTCAGTTTAATATTTTATGAAAAAAAATATCTTAATTATTGTGGATATAAAATTCTTTTCATTAACTGAACGGTTTAATTATCGAAACCTGAGCTTCTGTTATTCTGGACCCTAATAAAGGTTATAAACTAATTAAGTAAGTAATTACAGACGTCTCTGTGTTGAAGGCTTTGATGTCTTCCGATTTGTCCGAGTGGAAGTTAAAGGAATGACTTAATCTAAATAAACGCGAAAGTAAATAAGTTAACAATTATAAAAGCCGTTTTTTCTCTTGTACTTATGATTAGATAAAAATTTTTTGAGATAATTATACGTTTTCAACAAACATAATTTAATAACAAAATGTTTAAATTAAAACAACCACAAACAAACTTTGTCATTGGTCAATGTATCGGCAGTAAAAACTTCGAGAAGCTCGATGGCGTGGTTTAGCGACTGGCCCAGCAATTGCGGAGGCAAGGGTCGGTCATGGGATGGGTGACCAAAAATTTATTATCTCGAGATCCTTCGTGCTTTGGAAGGCATGTTAAGCCATTGGCCCCAGCTACATTTGCTGTCGTAACACCCACAAATCCGCTTTGGGCCCGCGCGGTGGGTTATGGCCCATCCTCCTTATACACCAATAAGGAAGGCTTGTGCCCCAGCAGTATAGCAGGGACATTAAAATGGTTGATGGTCAACATACATCAAGAAAATATATTGCATAACTTTTATATATAAATAATTATACCTAGCTAGTTATTTATACGCAAAGCTTTTTAAAAGGACGCATCGGACATTTTGGTGGCAAGAATCTCGATTTTTCTCATCAATTACAAAACGTATGAAAGTAATATTTAATATCATGATTATTTATTTCATTGACTTCATTTTGTCAGTTGCAGAAACACGATTCGATAACTTTTATAACAGAGAAAAAAAATATCAAAAAAACCTCTTTTAAAACAGAGATTAGTCTAAACACACAATTTATAAAACCAAGTGCATTTTTTAATATATATTATAGATTTTTATTTAAACGAAAAGAACCGATTGGACGTCGCAAAACTGCTTGCCATGAGTAAGATAGTTAAGTGTAATTTAAGAGAAAAAATTGTTTATCGATGCGTCGCCTTAAGTCATTGCAATAAAAAAAACCTTTACAAGATAACAAAGGTAGCCACCAGTTACAGATTCAGTAAAATAATTGTGGCTATTCTCCGTCAATCAATTTTGTGTGAACCGATCTGGATCTGGTTAACCTATCGAAACCAATTAAATATTTGCCCAGAATGTAGACCGCAATGAAATTGTCCTGGGGAGGCATGTGCCCAGCATTGCGGTGTGTGTGATACCAATTGAATCACATGGCCCGCCATAGATTTCATTAGTAAATATTGGCACGCGAAAGAAAAAGTTTACCGATTCCTGATCAAGAACTTGTGCTAATGATGGAATTCTAAGAGCATCGTTTTCACGCGAGCGAATCCATAGCGGAAGCTAGTGAAACAATTTAATCTATCAAACATGTTGATATGACTTTATAAAACTTTGTTTAGAAATGCTGAAGAAAGAATCGATGGGACAAATCGCAGAATGAAATATATATTTTTTTTTAATTTAGTGATTCGTCCGAATGGGTTGTGGGACGAATCACTGAATGACCCATATTTGAGGTGTAAATAAACTAGGTTCCATATAAAAACAAATTAATCAACGCCTATTATTATTATTACTACTATACAAAACTTTTTCGTGTTAGTGTTTGAAGGACCTTCAAATTGAAAATTTCGTAGATTTATACCAAGAACTTTAAATTCATATGTATACCAAGAACTTTAAATTCATAATACTATTCCGTCACACTTCATTAAAACTTTTTGTGTAACAAAAGACTATTGAAATCGACCTTCGAATGAATAATAGAATTTTAATCGTAGATAATTTAATTCTATTATTACATGACGTGTGAAATCGGATTAACAACTAGGTGCACCCGTTAATTGATTTCATGAGGTTTGGGTGCATCTGGAATTGGATCATATTCCAATTAAAACGGTGTATGCGAACGATGTATGGATTTGCGATATTTATAAAGATGAACCAATGGTACAATAGCAGAACATACAAAAGACATTAAGTACAATAATTACGTTTTGTATAATGCAAATTAATTCCTCAGTAGGTGTCTTGAAATGAGATGTCTAGGATTATGATGAAAAAAATTGAATACTATTTATCCTGGTTAAATTAATAATAAATAAATATTTAACAACATCACATACATTGCTCCGTTTCCAAAGTAAGTAGCTAAAGAACTTGCGTTACGGAAATAAGAGACAACAGTGGTATCACAAACACCCAGACCTGAGCCAATATAGAAAAGTTAGTTTTTTTCTAAATTGACCCAAACGGGGATCGAACTCGGGACCTCAGAGATGGCGACACCTTGAAAACCGGTGTACAAAGCCACTCGACCACGGAGGTCGTCGAGGTTAAAGGTACCCTAAGGATTGTCTCCAATATCAACGCGGATGAAGTCGCAGACGGAAGCTAGTATATATATACTTTTCCTTCATAACTTCAAAAAATAATTACAAATCCTAATCACAAAAACAATAGGAAAATCTCCTTGGCCAGGGCAAAATTTTTACAGAATAAAATGTATGAAAAGTGTGAGCGTTAACGATACACGACCGACGCTCAAACCAATGATGCTTGTGTATCAAAAAATATACACATTTGTGTTTTTACAGTGTATATCTAAAACGATACATGGCGCTAAGTGTGTTAAGTTATTAATTAAGTAAGTTACTATTAATAATTTACGCGAAAATAGCGTCGTCAATAAATAACTAATTTAATAAACAATATATCGTCGAAATTCTTTCAGCCGTTTAACGGGGATACTGGGAGTGAAGGAATTTAATTTGAGCGGTTTATTGTGCCCCGGCGAAGGGTTACCCTGCCTACTATACTTTGACAGGAGAAGAGAAGCGGTCAGAGATAAAGTAAAGATAAATATTATTACCTACTAAACAACTGATAATCTCGCTAGAATTTTTTTTAAATGTAAATACCTGTTTTAGATTATTTATAATTTAATGCAATATAAATAAAAATGAGTTTTAAATGTAATCTTGTTTTCAATAAATAGGTCAAACTAAAATCAAACTTTGCCATGTCATCGGGACAAAACATTTTCTAAACTAATTGAACTTCGATTCGGTTTATTTAGTATTTATTTATGTTATTTATTTATAAATTATTAGTATTCCAAGCATAATTTGATGGTATTGGTCCCCATGCAATTTAAATACTACGTCCATTAGTCATTTTCGTTAGATTAATAAAAAAACGAAAAGACAACATCTTAATATAGTTGCGAAAGCACCGTTAAATAATTTAAAGGCAACAGCTGGTATTGAACTCAATGCAATTGTGTCGGGTAGAACTGTGGATTAACATTCAATTTTTTAGTCTAGCAATCTTAAATGATCCTTTAAAAAACATTGTACATTTTAAAACAATTATTAAGATGAAAAAAGTGAACACAGGGCCTATTACAAAAAATAATCATGATAGTCGGACGATGTTTGTTGATCAATTTACTTGATTTTGAACCTTATACATTAGTTAATATTGTCACGGAACCCATTCCGTGACAATATTAACTAATGTATAGGGTTATATATTTGATTAGTATTGATTTGATTTGACGAACATCGTCCGCTTATCGCGATGTTTTTTTTGTAGAAGGCCCTCAGCACTCACAATCTAAAACTATAATTTATTAGTTTTATTAATTTTAACTCTGATCCGTTAATTACATCTGTGATATTGTCCAAGATTCCGTTCTTAATAAATAGCTTGATTTGATAGGACCTAATTAGAGTCTCAAAATGTTTAAGATCGTTTCTTACGCGTCTGTCCAAAAAAAGGAGTGTAATGTTTCCTCATTGCTAACTGGTTAGGAAACCACAGAATAGATATACGAAGCTATGGTCACGTACATACATGAATTAAATTCTAAAAATGTAAATATGACGAATGCTTTTAAAAAAGTTTGATTTTAGTTTGTTTTTTTGCAGTATTACGGAAACGCGTGTTGATGGCAAAATATCTAAAACCCTAATGACCTACCTGGTCTACAAATCGCATTTCTCTACCGATTCTTGTGAAATTTTGTGAGCAAGTTCAATATCTATATCGATTGTGGAAAGATAAAAATGCTAAAGCGCCACTTTGGCCATTATGAGTGATATATATCATTGGATAGCGTTTTTTTTTTCTGCGTCGATCTGTCTAGGTTTCAAAGCAATCGGAGCACTTTTTTGGCGCTTTAGCATTTCTAAAATTCAACGTTTTTCTCAAATCAACGCTGTCAATATGACTAAAGCGACGTATTTTTATTATTTTTGTAACAAATGTAGCATAAGAATTTTTATCCGGTCCACCTTTATTTCATTTGTACCACTTGAGCAATTTTCGTCTTTACAAATTTGAAAAGTAATGGTGATTTAGTAATTTAAGCATTTTATAGACTACAATGGTTTGGAACTTTAGCAAAACGTCTTTGGTTTATGAAGTAAGAATGGTTGGCGCTTAAGCAAGTTTAGCAAAAACTGTACTTAGATCTCGTTGTGCTCTTAACTGTTCCTATACAAAAGACGTAATTAAAACAAAATTAGAAAGTTATATAATTTTTAAGAGTTCCGTGTTTATTACTAAAATATAGTTATAACAATAATACTACTTTGCGTAAGTATTTGCAAATAGAAAAGAAAAGAAAATATAAAATTATGCAAGACACTCAGGTACTTGTCTAAAAACAGAACTTTTAAACATTATTACGATTTCAGACGTACAAAATAATTTTCATTGTCTTGTATCTCATTATGTTTCTTAGGTTTTGAAAAGTTATCGAGGTAAAAATAACCAAAATAATGTGCCAAAAATGTTCCAAGAAATATTTTTTATAGAAGTTTAGAGTTATGTTTAATTTGTTATCTATCTTAATTAGCGTAACTAGTAAAAAAATGTTTTACTTATGATGTAAAACCTATTATGTAAGAGCTCTTGCAAGCCCCATGTCAATCAATAAGGGTAAATAAAAGTGGTTGATTAGTAAAAATAATTATTTTTTACAAATGCTATGTCAAATACTACTCGATTATTCAACTCCTACTTATTCGAGATTTGGCTACTATGATCAAAAGTATCTCTAATTAAATAATACGTCGTTTTTAGTTGTTTACGTATAACTTGAAGGGTTTAATTTATTTTGAAGAGGAAATTAGACATTATTTTTGAAAACTATTTTATTAGTGGTGATTAAGCAATTATTTATTATTAACTGAAACATAGTAATACTAATTACTGATAACGATAAGTAAAAAAAAAACTAAAATAGAGTAATTGAGTAGGTGTTCAGCAATGCTTGTTTGCATTTATTCTACAGCATTGGTGCAGTTAAGCAATTTTCCCTAAAGGGTTCGGGTAAATCATCGCCTCATAAGTAATTTTTCATTATAACATGGGTAATTTAGTAAACTTTTCTTCACTGCATCTGTTAAAGTTAAGGTCACTAAGCATTTTATCATTGCCATAGAAAAGATCATTGCGACTTATAAGCAGTTTTCACTGGTTCTTACAATATTGTGGACATAAGTAATTTTTTCTCTGACTGTGATTTTCGCAAAAAATTAAGTATTTTTGCTTAAGCGACAAGTATTTCGCGATATAATAGAATTAGAAACCAATGAGTATTTCCTAAATTTGCGAAAAAAATAAATAATAGAGTCTTTCATATACATAAATTTGCTCACGTTAATAACAAAAAAGTTATGATTTTTTTTCGAAAAAATGAAACTTTAAACCTCATTTCCCACAACTAGCATTTTGGCGTTTTAGCATTTTTACCTTTCCACAGTCGATATGGCTTTTTTTTCTGAAATTTTCCAATTTTTTTCAAAATGGCGGAGTAATGGCAAAAATCATATTTCAGCCATTTCAAAAATGTTCAAAAATATCACAAACGCGAGATCGACAGCTCATATAACCACTAATAGATATAATATCAGGAAAACAGTATAGCTCTTGACAATATTTCTTGCTACAAGGATACTTGACCACCGGCAATATTATACCTGTCATGTACAGACACTCATTCGCTTATAGTTACAGAGCTAGTGACAAAATACTGCAAGAGGTATCTCAAGGCCCATTATTCAATATGATATATTGTTTAGGGTGTACGTCAGCACCTACTCGCAAGGCCAGGAAGTGGGGCACCTGGCGTCAGCACGCTTTCAAGTATATAAAATTTCGACATGCTCAAGACAAGAGTTATCTCAAGGTTCAAATTTGGCAGTATACTAGAGAATAGTACAAAAAAGAGAAGGTAGTCAGACCGCAGTATCATGGAACATGCTGAGTCAGTACGCCACGTAAGTTGTCACAATTTTGAGGTCGGTACAAGAGCTTTCTCAATGCTAAAAATTCGTATAGGTACTGCTTAATTATTATGCATAATTTATGAAAAAAAATAGTCAGGCCACAGATTCATGAAACATAGGCAGTCAGCAGTCGCGTGCTGACGTCAGGTGTTCCACTTCCTGCCCTGGCGAGTAGGTGCTGACTTATGTACACTCTAAACACTTTATCATATTGAATGATGGGCCTTGGGATACCTCTTGCAGTATTTTGTCACTAGCTCTGTAACTATTATGGATAGTACCTACTCGTATCTATATTAATTTTATCCTACTATCCTACTAATATTATAAATGTGAAAGATTGTGGGTTTGGATGTTTGTTCCTCAATCACGTCACGCTTTAATGGCTGAACGAAATGGGCTGAAACTTGGGACACATATAGATTTGGATCCAACTTAATACATAGGATACTTATTATCCCGGTTTTTATACAGGACATTTGGCCACATCTGGTGGTCAACAACAATGGGAACGAGAACGAATACGGGAACGGGAACGGGAACGGGAAAGAGATTGTCATATCTCTTGATGCAATTGGTTCTGAATTTTATAAACTAGCTTCCGACCGCAACTTCCTCGCGTTACAACGTACTTAGTGCGGACCCGCCTATTAATCACGTAAAAACGGCTGAACGGATTTTGATGAACTTAAAACAATACTTTCTATCCTGGTCAAAGGTTCTCTATCAATTTTTTCCAATGTCCACGCGGACGAAGTTGCGGGCGGAAGCTAGTAAGATAATAAGTCCCAAACAACTAGTTGGTTAACTTAGTTCTTCGAATTGGTATTACCACAGATTACCAAATAGATGCTATGGCCTTTGTGTAGATTGAAAATCGTATTACGATCAAAAACCATATTTGTTAAATGAATTAGTTTAAAAACTGTGGGTACTTTATGTTTAGAACAAAGTATAAAATAACGCTTTACTGGCTGTGTTTGATTTTAATTAAAAAAACTGTAGAAAGAATCAATAGAGAAATATTAATCAGCAGTTTGGTACAGTCGAGTTCATAAATATTTAAGCACTTTTGATAGATGTTGACTTTTATTACAAAGGTAGAAGGTTGATGAACTGTCAAAGGTGCATACATATTATTGAATTCGACTGTACCTATCTCAAAAATATAGGTGGTAAGTAGAATGTTCTCCCTGAAGTTCCTCGGCTTAAAACTTTTTGTGCAAATTTATTTCAACACACTAATTAACCTTTTCCACACTGTGGACTAACAACCAAACTTTGCGAATTGAAGCAAAAATGACAAATTAAAACTTGCAAATACACTTTCTTTAATTAATACCGTTTTCGTACAGCTATTTTTCACTCAATTAAGAATTTGAATGATGGCAATCGAATGTTTTGAAAATTAGAGACAGTGAAGCGCTTTGGGACATTGAAGAATTTCATGATGAGACCTTTGGACGACTTTTTTCTGTAATTCTTCCTTATGAGTGGATAAGGAGGGTGGGCCATAATCGTAATCCACCACGCTGGCCTAATGCGGATTGATGGGTGTTAACTGCACTTAACTGCAACTTAAATGCAGACGGGACCAAAAGCTAAACATGCCTTCCGAAGCACTGAGGAACTTGAGATAATAAATTGTTGGTCACCTATCCAATGACTGACCTTTGCGAAAGTTGCTTAACCTCCGCAATCGCAGGGCCAGGCGCTAAACCACTGCGCCACCGAGTTCCTCACCACTACATTGCTACCATTATCTTTAAATAAATTTTGTGTATTAAAACATAATGGTTGCAATTGAATATTAGTAAGATTAATTGATAGCAGTGGCACGGTGACACCCTCTGGGACGTGCGATGGTTGGCGGGACGGTCCCGCGTCCCTCATTAGTTATATTTGAACTAATCGCCGTTAATTATTCTCGATTGAATTATACTGGTCGTTAATATTATTACTAATGACTTCTACTTTGTGATATTATTATTACCCGACTGCAAGGAAAGGGTTATTTGTCAACTTAATTTATTTTTTATATTTTTTCCAAAATTGTTGAGTATCAACTCGAACTGTTTTTTTTATTGAATTTATGTTTATTTTTGCTTTTTCTTTCATTACAAATACAAAATAAAAAATATCTTTATAGGGTATACAAATGGAGATTTTAAAATCTTTTATAGAGGTAATGAAAGAGCGTTATCAAAAATGTAGATATTCTAATGAAATAAACATACTTCGACGACCTCCGTGGTCAAGTGGCTTTGTACACCAGTTTTCAAGGTGTCGCCATCTCTGAGGTCCCGGGTTCGATCCCCGGTTGGGTCAATTTAGAAAAAGAACTTTTCTATATTAGCTCATGTCTGGGTATTTGTGATACCACTGTTGTCTCTGATTTTCATAACACAAGAGGTTTAGCTACTTACTTTGGAATAAGAGCAATGTATGTAATGTAGTCAAATAATTATTAATATTTATGCTTAATGAAAAAAATCAGTAAGTACAATATTACTAAAACAGAACAAAACCGGTACCGTGTTTTACTTATCATAAATCGTCCATGAATCTTTATAATTATACCCGTCAGTATGACACACTATGATTTAGACCCTAAAAAAGTTGGTGAAAAAACGAAAACATCATCTTCTGTTACGTATTCTATGGAGCTAACAACGTGTACAGTGCATTCCGAACGTATATAGCAGCTGTGAAGTTAGCCACTATGCGCGTAGCCGTGCCTCATCATTCGCCTCTCTCACATACGACATCAAAATTTGTGCTCTGCGCATCGCCTCGCGCGATGTTCTGAGCCGCAATTAAGTTTGAATCTCACTGTACATGTCTTTCAAAGCTCGATATCCGTGCCACCCATGTTTCTGGTTAATGAAAATGTTCCCCATCGAGCCTATCGCCTCATGAATAGAAATGATCTGCAAATCCTCAAAGGTGGGTTTTGAGGGTTTAGTTTGCAATCCTGTAATGTTAAAAGATAAAATAAAAAAAAAATAAAAAAGCAATGAGAAGCTGAAAAAAACTATACAAATTGCCGAGTGTGTTGGTTTCAGAATTTGTCGCTTTAGAAAATCAGCCGCTATGTATGTATGTATAAAGATATAAGGACTTAAAGAAAGTAACTTAACTACGGCTTGAAAATAAAATAAGCATTCCGCCTATAAATACGTAGATTGAAAAAAATCTGTCAAAAGTACCAACTTGTTATCGTTATTTGAGAGTAAAACTATTCAGAACTAAAGCAGCATGTAAATATAAACAAGTTAAAGCATACAATTTCCGAAGACAAGCAGGTAGGAAGTGATACGGGGGCGGGTATCGCACCATCTTGAGCAGGGCTGGACAGCTCCATTCAACTGTATCAGCCGCGGAGTGTGACGAGGAGGACTTGAGAGAAGGTAACATTTTGGTTTAGGTATTACTCTTTTAAATTCGTATGATTTTGCGCAAAGCTTTTGTGACCACTTTTGCACAATGTCGATATCGCAGAAAATCGAAATTTGATTCGTCTTGACAAGGATTCCGATAGGAGATGGAGTATTTTTAGTTTTGGCTCGTTGACTAAAAAGCAGAAAATAATAATTTATTGAAAATAAATATCTTTTTTATAAAAAATACGAACACGTTTTTTACGAATAAAATAATTTCATTCGTAGATTTAAAACCCTATAGAACAGAAGTATTAAACTTAAAAACGTGGGGCGCATGCAAAAGACAAATTGATGATAAATCTTACAAAATCTTACAAAATGCATGTTTTAAGGTTTAAATCTTTACGAATTAAATTATTTTGTACTTTTTAGTCCTTTTTAAAAACTCGTTTTTTATAAAAAAAGATTATTGTCTTTAACACTTGGAATGCTAGTCATTATTAAAAAAACTTGAGTCCTTATAATAGTAATGGAATCGTTTATGTTAACAATAATATAACCCAAACATTTTACATACAAAATGTAATGCTGCTCTCCCAATTTTCTAACTGTCAATTCAAGGCCGTGCCATCGACCGGGAATATCTTGGTTGCCATGGCAACGTTTCCCGGCTCATCAAAAGCTGTCATTTGGCGTACAGCGCGTTGTTCGCACATTTCAAACATTAGATAAAAAAAATCGAACGGGCGAAATGCAAATCCATTCACCTGTTTTTATTCATTGAAAAAATAAGGGTTTTCATTTTTGTAAGTAGTATTTTGGTCTCTAGTATCCCTAATCTTTGTTTTATTGTTTTTTTTTTATAGAATTGGGCTTACTCGTGGCCACATTCAAAAATTTATAAGTCAATGTAGTAAAGTTATATTTCCCGTCCTAATATAACGTAATATTGTATCGGTACGTGTTTCATTCAACTCTCTTCGATCTTTGGTTGATTCTACCAACAATAAAACTTAAATAATTATATTTTTTTAAATAAACTTTTGACTTATTCATTCACTAATAATTCTTTTGGTTCTATACTCTCAAGTGTGGGCGTAGAATTAAGGGAGTATTTACACAGGTTGACTTGGCAGGCAACTTGCTGGTCAATTTTAGTCAACTAGCGGTTTTAATCGACAATCGCTTGTAAAATCTAATCGCAATCCTAGTTTTATTTCAATGAGGTGGCGATTTCATTTTGGAAGCGATTATCTATAAAAGCGCTAGTTGACTAAAATTGACTGGTAAATCAATGCCTGAAAGTTGACTCGTGTAAATACCACATATGCGACATTTTATTTTATTTTATTCTCTGAAGCAACACGTCCTTTGCGTCTTACGTTGCAGTCCACCACCCTGTGAATCATCCGTGTGCACTCACTTGTCTTAACATGAGACATAATGTTATCAAAATGTGTCCAGAGAACTGTATTGCTTGATCGAGTAATTAGTTCAGTATTTTTCCAATAATATTTTGTCACTTTATTTGTCGACGTGGCAGGCGACTTGCTAGTTGATTTTAGTCTTAGTAATTTTTAGTAATTTATCGTAAAATGTAAAATCTAATCGCCATACTAATTTCAATGAGGTGGCTGATCTAGACATACATGAGCTGATCTAGACATGTGACCGCATCGTAAGAGTCACTGTCATGTGCGAGTCGGCCAAAAGCACGCATCTGTGTTACTACAACCTTTATTGTTTTCGCTTATTATTAAGAAATAGTATTATTTTATAAGTTTATCGACACCAGCCATTAATAATGTCTCACTGCTGGGGCACAGGCCTTCCTTATGGGTGGAGAAGGAGGATGGGCCATAGCCCACCACGCAGGCTCGATGCGGATTAGTGATTGTTAACAACTGCAAATACAGACAGAACCAACGGCTTAACATGCCTTCCGAAGCATGGAGGAACTCGAGATAGTAAATTTTTGGTCACCCATCCCATGACCGACCGCGAAAGTTGCTTAACCTCCGCAATCGCAGGGCCAGGGGCTAAACCACTGCGCCACCAAGCTCCTCCTTATTAAGTTATATTATTTAGCTATTTTTTAGTTTTTATTGCTTGGTACTTCCTATCTTTTGTTTTACCCTCACAAAATGTTGTGAAACTCTGTAATTGGCTTAATTCATCAACGCCCGAGCGGACGCAGGCGGCCGGATAACAATGAAATATCTACTGTTCTCATTTTTCGGGCGTTCAAGGGTTAAGAGTTAAAATATCATAAGTTATATAAGATCCGTTTGTAAAAAAACTGTTGAGTTTCTAAATAAAAACTTAATGCTTGCCACTCACTCCACACCAGAGGCAGTGTACATCAAAGACTAAAGATCAAACGTACATTATTTTATTAATTTGATTTCAAAGATGTTGTTTGTATGAGAATAAGGTGTTGCGACGGGTTCGCGAGCTATAAATTAACCCAACAACAATATTGTTGATAGCAGCACTGAATACAATCCATAGAGTAACCGGATAAAGACGAACCATGTTCTGGTAAAATTTCAACTTTCTTTGCTCACACCATCCATTGTTCCTAAAGTTTTTTCTGGTGATCTTAAATTTGTGTAATATCTTCGCCTGCCAGCCAGCAACTAAAACGACAGCTAAGTACCTAGACCAAAAGTAACTATTCAATCATACGTGTTTGAGCTTACCAATTACGATTGATTACCATTATAAAGAACGATGGAAGTTCTGGATGCCGCGAAACTAGCTGAGATGATGAGCCTCCATAATTCCTATCGTATTGTTTAATGTACTTACAGTAAATGTTGTATATCATAGCGTGTGCAAGTCAGTTCCCTGTTTAGGGATACAATACAAAGCGAGCAGCTTTGTTCAAGGATGGTCAGTCTCCCGAGATCAAAGTTACCTACATAAAGTATGGAGCCCTTGAGCGGCTCACCTGTGTGTAGGTTGGCCAATCTGCTAGCAATGTATAAAGAAGGTCTGTTTACATCGCTGGTCATGCTCGAGAAGTATATCAGTTATAATCTCACAAGCCTGTTGAGGCCCAATATGAGAACATAATATCTGTTTAGATATGTTGCATTCATGTTGATGCGTAGGTACAGAAGAGAACCAAATAAGTAGTAAAGAGACGCACTCACATAGATATACTAATACTCATGTTGATTACATGTTTACTTTCATAACATTCTATAAGCTGGGTAGGTACTTAGTGATTATACAGTATAATCAACTTAGTGATTATACAGTATAATCATTATTGTCTTTCAATAACAGGTGGAACCCTTCACCTCAAAGAGGCAAAGGCAAACCTCTGGCGCAGCAGGGCAATAAGAGATTCACAGCAAATAAGGTAAGACAGCTGACACATCTACTTACCATTTTACATAATAAAAGCTAAATTACTCTCAGCCTTCTTATCAGACTACTATATGATACTAAATACCTATAAAGTTAAAGCAAAGCAGATGATTATTTTAAAGCTAATAAGACAATTAGAATCATTGAAATGTGTAAAAGAACCAAGGCATTAAAACATGTGTGATAGCTTCTTTTTGTAGGTTGTCATACAATTTATCATATGTTGATTCACACCCATAATATTTTACTTGCTGTAAAATCATAAATGGAATCGACACGGCATAAGGCTACATACAATGCACGGCATTCTGCATACGAGTACACGTAGCAGCTTAGCTGTCTTCTGTCAAATCAGCAGCTCGTATAAAACGTCGGTGCAACAAGGTAGCCTCGTCCGACCGCTCTCGACGGTCGTCATGGCAACGGAGCCCAAGGCGCATCCTCCATTGTCACTGTGTGTTTGTTTGTTTCTTTTGTCCTTTGAGTGTCGCTTGCTTAGGTCTAAAATAAACTTATATATAACGCTCTCGGGTGACAAATGAATTTTCTTGATCTTTTTGTTATTTGTGAAAATCTTTTGAATCGAAGAGGATTAAATTATACTGTTTGTACTGGATTTGTACGGAGCTTGTATCTCTTTGTCCTTTGCAGATTTTTATATATAAATGTTTCCCACCACAGAACAAAGAAAACAAGTTTTTTGTTATTTATTTACCACAGAAAAAATATTTTTTTCTCACAATCAATTAGATTTCTCTTTATTTCATTTTCTGGGAGACGCGTCCCAGAAAATTAAATAAAAATAAATCTTTATCAAAAATCTTAAACTCTATCATAAAAGTATCTTAATGATTTTCATTTCATTATTTAGCAACTAACATTGTTAATGATCATTTTGTTAGTGAAATCAACGACAACGTATAAGTTTCATAATCAAAAGCAAACTTATGAAAGGTTTGTGCATTATCATTTCGCTTCATATTACGAGAATGAATGAATGAACGAAATTCTTCATTCTAATAAGCTCACGTAATAAGCATTTTTAAATCTTTAATTCTTTTACCCTACCACCCATTATGACGTCTTTTAGCTGGCAAGAAAAATGGGCGCCAAAAACTAATACAGCTTTATCAGATGGAACGATATTTACAAATAAGTATATCGTTTCCAGACATTACATTTATATATGTTACAATAGACGACCTCCGTGGTCGAGTGGCTTTGTACACCGGTTTTCAAGGTGTCGCCATCTCTGGCGTCACGGGTCCGATACCCAGTTAGGTCAATTTAGAAAACGAACTTTTTTATATTGGCTCAGGTCTGGGTGTTTGTGTTACCACCGTTATCTCTGATTTCCATAACAAAACTGCTTTAGCTACTTTGGAATCGGAGCAATGTATGTGATGTTGCCAAATATTAAAAAAAAATACATAGATTAATTAATAAATAAAATTATTTAAATAGCTCATTTCTTAATAAATAAATTTACAGGGTTCAAGCTAAATTCAAAATTTAAAGTCATTATTCAGTCTAGGCTGTTACAAAAAAATACAATTCATACAATTCAATACGCATTAAGATAGGTAGTAAGAAGCAGACCCATTCCCACTGAAGTAGTAAAATACTTCTGAATCCAAACGAATCTCTAATCAAAACAATGTTCATTGAATTTCGTTTAAAGGCACCCATAAATTACAGTCATTTTCAGTTTACGATGGAACTAAAACTGACAAGAGTATTTTGCAACCGATGCGCGAGACATCGAACCATCAGGGCATTCACTCCGCAGCCCAGACACACTAATGTGTCTCAAAAATGCAAAGACCTAGAATGCAACATGATTTCTTTCTTTATCTTAATTTTGGCACTATAACTTATTTACTAAGAAAGTAAAAAACATAGGTATTTTCCAAAAACTCTAATCCTGTCCCACCACTCATTTCAATAGTGAAATTACTAGACCTTGAAATGTGATTTTGTCTAGTGCACTGGCAGTCTGTTTAATTTTTTCAGTAGTACAAAATTGTTGTTTCAAAATGAACTAAAGTTTAGACATAATTCTAATTTTGCTATTTTAATTAGATTGCAGTCACAGTATAAAAAATCTTCTTTATAAAACACCAACGATAAAAAGAAAACCTCTTTCAAAAACCTTAAAATTGCTGGAGAACAACGTCTTTTTTTATTCTATATGCACCCGACTTCATTACGTTTTAAAGATTTTGACGACCTTCGTGGTCGAGTGGCTTTGTACACCGGTTTTCAAAGTGTCGCCATCTCTGAGGTCCCGGGTTCGATCCCCGGTTGGGTCAATTTAGAAAACGAACTTTTCTATGTTGGCTAAGGTCTGGATGTTTGTGAATACCACCGTTGTCTCTGATTTCCATAACACAAGTGCTTTAGCTACTTATTTTGGAATCAGAGCTTTGTATGTGATGTTGTCAAATATTTATTTATTTATTTTAGCATTCACAATGCTATTTTTAGACAATACTAAATAATATACTAGAAAAAATACGACTCGCACCAGATCATATTCTCGGACGGGAATCGAACCCGCAACCTTTAGAAGTCTGGTCATCTAATTTATTCTAGTATATCCACCACTCCCACTCCACTTCCACTCTTACGCTGCAAGCCAGCGGTATTTCATCAATGCGTGGAATTTCCTGGACATTCATTAGAAATAGCTTTTCAGAAATTTGGATTTGGAACTGGAAAGATAAAAAGGTCGTGCGTTGGATCCCGTTCGAGAATTATGAACTGGTGCGAGTCGTATTTTTTCTAGTATTTCATAACCATAACGTTTTTTATTAAAATTGATATGTATCCAATGATTCGAATTCTATTTCTTGCTTTTTAAAGCTATTTGATTTTGAACCTGTTTTTGTTTTTATTTTTAGGTATTTAATAGAGGCTTTACTTCTTTTTAAAAAACTTTTTTATTTTCAACTTTTTGTGTTATGTAAATATTTTTTAGTTTATATATTTTCAATGGTTTTTTGGTTGATGTACTGCATTGCACATGTTTTGTGATTTCCTGGTCTTATGCCCATAACTCTAGCCGGGATGCCTCCACCAGTCTGCTCCAGTTTTCGGTATCTTGGGTCTTTCGTGCAAACAGATGGGGAGATTGACCGCGACATTATGAGCCGGATCAACGCAGGGTGGACGAAATGGCGACATGTTACGGGAGTTACATATGACCCGCGGATGCCTCTTAAGTTAAAGAGGTAAATTATAGTCTGTAATAAGGCCAGTAGTCATGTATGGATCAAAATGGCTATAAGAAGATGGATGAAAGAAAATTACATGTAGCAGAGATGAAAATGCTGAGGTGGATGAGTGGTGTGACGCGAATGGATAAAATTAGGAATGAGTATGTGAGAGGAAGTTCGAAAGTAGCACCAGTGATAGAAAAATTGAAAGGGAATCATCTGGCTTGTTATGGGCATGTTATGAGAATGGATGAAAGGCATGTTAGTTGAAGAGTAATGGATATGGATGTTGAGTGCTGGAAAGTAAGAGGAAGACCGCAGAAAAGATGGATGGATTGTGTGCGGAATGATATAAATGTAAAGGGAGTGGGTGAGGAGATGACGAGTGACAGGAAGGAATGGAAGAGAAGGACACACTGCACCGACCCCAAATAAATTGGGATAAGTAGGGGAGGATGATGATATTTTCAATGGTACAATGCCCATAACTCAATTTCCAAATTCACGCTGTTTGTCGTTAAGGAGTTCCGTTGTGCCATCGTAGTCTAAGTCTAGTCTAGTGCCCTTAGCACTAACAACTGTTAATTACTAGACCGGTCGTTTTCTCAATAACAATTGAGAAAAAGACTGCACGTAAAATTACCCGAATCTAATAATTTTATTTTTAATATTCGTTTATGTCTAATATCAAAAATTATCTTATAACGAGGCGAAGGCACGCGATATATATACAGGCGAGCGCTCGAGGAGCCCGGTGGGCCCAGATCGGCACTTTTACGGCTATCGCACCGAGAAATGTGAATTTAAGTGCCATACGAGAAATAAATACGTCGCTAAGTGCTCTCGAGATCTGTGCAGAAAATTGACACCGTATCTAATCGGAGGGTATTAAAATTGAGGTTTTCTTTTAGTAATTTTCTGAAGCAGACTTTTTTTTAAACTAGCCACATATTTAGGTATATAGGTTTAGCGGCCTGGCTTTATTGCAGTAGGACTACTATTATTTATTCTGTGGTAGGACTAGTCTTGTTTCGTTGTATCTTGACGACTGCATATTAGGAGTGTGTAGATTATCACAACCGTTTCATGTTTTAAGGCTGATAAAAGCTTATTTCCAATTGATTGTAATTAAATTGTTGCATTTTGCTATAAAAGCTTGGAAGGAAATGATATTATACTTATAAAGTGTGTGTTAATTCTATCATTAGATAAAGACACCGCAAAGATATCAATAATGCCAACTCAACAACACCAGATTGGGATCAAGCCTTCCTTATACAAGGTGTTACAAAAATACCCCTAATGCCGAATATGGTGTATAGGGACCATCAAACTGAACAACTTTTACTATGGGACCAACTCTGAAATCGCGAAAAAAAATCAGCTGTTTCATACATTTTGATATTTTCCATTTTAATTTTTGTATGAAACAGCTGTTTTTTTTTCGCGATTTCAGAGTTGGCCCCATAGTAAAAGTTGTTCAGTTTGATGGTCCCTATGTACCATATTCGGCATTAGGGGTATTTTTGTAACACCTTGTATATAAAGAAGATGACCACGCGGGCCATAGTGGATTGACAGGTTCTGGTAGGGCGGATTTTGATATAAAAAGTCTTGTTGCTAACATCACCGGGCCCTATAATATGAAACGTCAATTCGCCTCTGTACGGACGTGTGTTTCCATTACGCCACATCAGCTTGACATCCCATTTCGTTTTCGTGGATCCTCATGAATAATAATAACGTGTCCGTCAATAGAATGATTTAGCCGTTTTTAGTGTTTCAGATCCGAAAGGAAAAACGTAGGTCTTTGTATAAATTATAGGTTTGAGCAGATTTTGGAATGCAATAAAATATTGAAGACATGCTTGTGCTAAATAAACTGTGATGCTGATTTTCTATTAACCTTTTTATGTAATAACACACGTATACTACAACTAACTTTGTAGTTGTTTACACACGAATGTTCGTGTGCATGGGCGTAACGAGGTGCGGGCAGGGAGGGGCAGCTGCCCCCCCTTAAAAGAGCGGTCGTTCGCTAGTAAACTGTAATTCTGACGAGCTTCATAGCTTGCGATGCTTCTTAAAAGACCTAAGAGAGTAACAGGCTTGAAGGCTGGCTAGTGAAATCCAGCATGAAGGGTGGTTTTGACGACCTCCGTGGTCGAGTGGCTTTGTAGACCGGTTTTCAAGGTGTCGCCATCTCTGAGGTCCCGGGTACGATCCCCGGTTGGATCCATTTAGAAAACTAACTTTTCTATATTGGATCAGGTCTGGGTGTTTGTGATACCACCGTTGTGTCTGATTTCCATAAAACAAGTGATTTAGCTACTTACTTTGGAATTGGAGCAATGTATGAAATAAAAAAAACAATACGGGATGTTATCTCTAATATATATATTTTTTACAACATCAACAACGATCAAAACAATATAATCTAGGATTTTCTTTGTCGATATATGTGCGTGATATGTTACCAACTACTGTATAGGGAAAAAGGGGAAAAAGGGCATGTTAATCCAAAAATGAAATAGCATTATCTAGGTAAATGAATGACTTAGTACAGTAAATTTCTATCAGACACGATACAATGCAAGCACACAAGCACCCACAAGACACAATCAGAATATCGTGTCAACCTCCGTTGCCTTCCGTGATGTTACTTTCTACGCCCTTTTTGAAGGAAACCATGCTGAAGTCCTTTGGGAAATCCTTGAAGGGAGTTCATCTCACAACGTAAAGGTACGTGGAAGGAATTTTCTTCCGCCGCACAGGACGTGAACAAATCAGTTTTAAGTTTTCGAATAGAATAATAAGATGAAAATATCTCACAAATGTCATAAATATTAATAAACCAAGACAGAAAAACCTGTAGCTCTACCATGAGTTGTTTCCGCTACCGTAATCTATCGATATACTGCTCAAGAGAGAAAGAGATAGTTTACGGTAGCGAAAACAGTTTGCATCAACTCATGATAGGGCCACTGAGGTCTGCAAATCACTGCAACTGTGTGTACTGAAATAATTTGCACTAACCACCACACATACATGACTGTTTAATTTTCTTGTAGGGTACTGTTACGGAGCGGGTCAGCGAAGAGTTTTAAAAAAAAAACTAAATGAATCACACACGAACCCCACTTCCGAAAAATAGTATTATGACAATTAAAAAGGTTCGCGCCCGACGGAGGTCCAATCTGAACTGACTAGCAAAATGAAATAATTGAATGAACCGGAGAACGGTTTCCTATTGCATTGACGTCAATGCAATGGGAAACTAAGCAATTTTATTTTATATAGTTAACCCCGCAAATGACGATATAACAACCCCCCCGTTAAGATCGATCATCACATCTTAAAGTGATGAGAGATAAATTAAAAGATAACCCGAAAACTAAAGATTGGACTTCTGTTTGACCGATATAATTAAAACAGTTACAAAGGAAACCAATGACAATAATCAAGGTAAGACTACTACAATATTATAGGATAGTTTAAGGGAAGGTTTTTCTTTATTAAGGATAACATCAATTACTTATATTTAGCTTAGAACAAAAAGTGAATACAAACTATTTTATTAAGATAAGATGGATGGGAATTGAGAAGATTTTTCTCAGTATATAAAAATAATAATTAAAGACTTTTAGTTAGGAGTAAGTTTCTTTTTATAGGAGTTTTTATAGGAGATGGATTTTTTATCGCATCTTCTGATTCTGATCCATCTTTTCTAATAACATCTTCATAGATTGTTATTGAGGCTGGATTTGTTTTGGATTTGGTGTTATTACACTGATTGAATATTTGAATGCAACATGAAGATTGCTTACGATTACATATTTTCTTATGATATTTAATTAAAATAATAATTAGGAAAAGGATGCTGATTACGTAACTCAGGGACATGTAATGAATGCCATAGGTCTCAAAGTGAGACGGATTTTCAATTTTATTAATTTCATCTTCTAAAGAATTCAGATGGATGCTGGCATGTACCAAAGAGTCAAGATTGCCTACGTTACTTAATTTAGAAAAAGGTAACTTCTCAAATGTTTTATTTATCTTGGACCGTTCACAACAATCATCTAATAAAATATTGAAATTTGAAATCGTATTAGTTACGTTACCGAGTGACGTTTCGCCAACAGCGGTAAATTGTAGCGTTTTATAGAACGCTTTGCAGTTTCTCGGTAGGGTTAAGATGCCAGTACCGAATAAGATTACGTCTAGACTTACATCTTCGTTATTACATGTAATGTGGCATTTCCCTGGTTCCGATTGAACAAATATCCAGCGGTTAAAACTAATCTTATAAAATACATCAATAGAACCATGAATTAACTTAGTTACACACGTGTCTGGGAGTTTAGTTACCACTTCACTTAGTAGAGTCGTCTCGCACGTTGGATTTGCAATCACTGAAAACATATTTATAAGTACACACACATAACACTTCTCACTGATAAGCTTGCATTTATCGATGTCTTTTATTAGTGAGTAAAACATACGATCAGCTGTTATTGCTACGTGCGAGCTTGTTGGCTCGATGAATATGAAAGTGTCAGGTTTCGTGATATCGTAAGGAACTGGTAAAGGAATAATATTATAAAGGTTATAGACTTGAGGTAGGACTAAAGGAATCTTAAGTACTATAATAATCTTATTTAAATGATAGTAGCAGACTAACTGAGAAATATCAGTTATTTCTTGAATATTTTGTAAAGTTAAAGAAATAGGAAGTTCGTAATGGCTAGGAAGATTATTTCTATTCTTATCTAATTCATTATATAGTTGATGCGGGCTGAGTACAGTCGGATGCAAAACGTTTAGTTTCGCGAATAAAATAGCATTATTAACGTCATCGATATCAAAAGATAGAGTTAAGATAATAGCTTCTAAGGAACTTAATAAGGAACTAAGTTGAGATTTTATTTCTAATTTATCATTAGTATTGGAAACTGTCTCTAGGGTTTTGTGTATGATTTCCATGTTTTCTAAGAGATGTTTCTCGTTTCGATCGACCTTGGACATAGTATTATTAAATGACGAAATAGTAGATTGAATTACGTGAATATTATCTTTCATAAGATAAGCGAGATGTTTTTCATCCGTCTGTACATTATCTATAGTTTTCGAGAATTTAATTGCATCTTCGGAATCTAGTGTGCCGAAGATTGTTTTTAAGAGTGATCCTCCCAAATCAAGAAGACCTCTTTTAAAACGTTTCTTAGGCTTTTCACTTTCAAGCAAATATGAAATAGAGGAAAATTTATTAACATTAGTAAGATGCTGATCTTTCAGCGCCGATAAGGAATTGATGCAATCTGATTGTATCTTAGATGACGTGAAGGAATTACAGAATACGTTAAGCTTTTCAAACAAGAATTCTATTTTATCTAGATTAGGTTGTATGTGACTTATATCTATATATGATACGACATTCCAGTCGCTATTAGTAAACTTAACGTCTAAAAGCTTATCGAAATATAAGCCCGGACTACTGACTATGGGTGATACGCAATCACACTGCGCGTGCGGCGACAGCGCCGATCTGAAATAGAACGAAAGGGCTTATGATTACGTCATACCTATTATTATGTATTACTATATAACTTACTGACCTAGGTTACTATGACGTGTCATGATCATGAGCACGTTTTATTTCGTCATAGTGATGACGTACATGTTTACGATTTATAAGTAGCGTCACGGAGTGATTGCTGTTTAGCTTAATTATTTTATAAGGGCCCTTCCAGACGGGCGACAAAGCCTTATTTTGTTTATGGTGACAGCGAATATAGACCATATCACCAGCGTTATATTTTAAAGGTTTGGTGTGTGAATCATAGTAATTCTTACTTCTCTCTTTTGAAGCTTGAATGTTTTGAAGAGCCTTTTGGCGGCTATAATAAAGCCGATGATTTAGTGCACGTATGTAATCGGTGTAGGTATTGTTATCAAGAGTGTCTATACTGGATGGTAGATAAGGCTTAAAGCCAAATAATAACTCTAAAGGTGAAAACCCTGTTGTAGAGTGAACATTGGAATTATAGGCTATCATGGCGCTCGGGATGTAAAGGTCCCAGGTGTTTTGATTTTCACCTATACACGACCTTAAGTATTCCTTAAGGGTGGAGTGGCTTCTTTCAAGTGCACCACAGGTTTGGGGATGGTAAGGTGATGCAAATATATGTTTGATGCTAAATAATTTTTCAAGCTGTTTGAATAGATCGGAACAAAAATTAGTGCCTTGATCGGAGATAATCATTTTAGGAATTCCCATGTGCGAAATGTAATTTACAAATAATTTGGCTGTTTCTTCAGCTGAACAGGATTGCATGGGATACGCTTGAGAAAACTTGGTGAGATCATCTTGAATGGTAAGTAAAAATTTATATTTATGTTCATATGTTTCAGGGAGCGGGCCGACAAGATCAAGATAGACCTTTTCATTAGGACGAGATGCTGTGGAAGTAATTATCATAGGAGCCCGATTCGTTTGCCGTAAAGGTTTGTTAATTTGACACGAACGACAGTTTTTGACGTAATCTTCGATATCTTGTCGCATATTTTTCCACCAAAATTGAGACTTAATTCGTTCAAGCATGCGGGAGATTCCGGGATGACCAGCGAAAGGTGAGTCATGATTGTCTTTAAGGATCTGCTTAACCTCATCTGGCGTCGGATACTTTATAGAATTATGATAGATATTAACCTTTATGTTGGTGTTATGAAAAAGGAATGCTATAATATTGTATATTTTCGTAAAGGATAACTTTGAGAAAGGATCTGTAAAATCTGATATGGCTATTTCCTTCTCTTCTGAGTACCAGTATTTTACCATGTCGCGATAATCGCGGATAAGATTAAATATATCCTTGTACGACATTTCGTCAAAATGATTTAGTTTAACAAATAAGTGTGTAAACACGTGCTTATCGTTAGAAGTTGAATAGTAGGTATGAAGTTCGCGTTCAATGTCTTGAATATTAGGAATGTCAGGATTATCGTTTGTAGTTGCGTTAAGGATGTCACTACAATACGGTATCGACTCATCTAAGTCAATTGATGTTGGATATGCGATCAACTTGATTTTAGTTTTTAATAAGGACTCGTTGTGTTCCTGGATGACCGTGTCGAAGGTAACACCGGGTTGTTTAGAGATTTGAAGGAATTGTTCGTAAGTTTCCGATATAGAAGGAAGACTATGGGGATTGGCATCGTTATCAGGAGACAGCGTAGGGTTGCAAATCATTGAATTAGAGTCGGTATTATCCTCAAGGACATTTACCGGGAATCGAGATAACGCGTCAGCGTTCGCGTTTAATTTACCCTTTTTATATACGATTTCATAGTCATATTCTTCGAGTTTTAGGCGCCATCTCATGAGCCTAGAACCCGGATCTTTAACATTGAATAGCCACACGAGAGGTTTGTGGTCTGTTATTATCTTAAATTTACGACCGTATAGGTAAGGTCGGAAGGTTTTTACACCGAAAAGGATGGCTAAGAGTTCTTTTTCTATGGTGGCGTAATTTCCCTCAGCTTTATTAAGGGTGCGTGACGCATATGAGACTGGCTTATCTTTGCCAATTTCGCCTTGAGAAAGAATAGCACCTATTGCGTAGTTTGACGCGTCGGTTGTCAACAAGAATGGTTGTTTAAAATCAGGATATTGAAGTAATGGAGCCGTAGTTAATTTTTCTTTTAATAAGGAGAATGCTCGTTCTTGTTCATATGACCATTTGAATGTGGCATCCTTTTTAAGGAGTGAAGTCAAGGGCTTAGTTATTTGTGAGAAATTGTTTATAAAGCGTCGGTAATAACCGACAAGGCCTAGAAAAGATTTGATGTCCTTAGGATTTTTGGGAATTGGAAATTGGCTGACTGCCTTGATTTTTTCTGGATTTGGGCACACACCTTTATCAGTGATAATGTGGCCCAGATAAGCGACTTCGCGCCGAAGAAACTCACATTTGTCTGGTTGGAGTTTTAAATTGAATTTACGTAGTCTGTCAAATACTGATTGAATTTTAGTTATATGACTTTTTAAGTCGTGACTGTAAATGATGACGTCATCGAGATAAATATAAGCGTGAAGACCTTGGAGACCAGAAAGAGCGGTATTCATTAGCTTTTGGAAGGTAGAAGGGGCATTCTTTAACCCAAATGGCATTCTAGTAAACTCGTAATGTCCGGCGACGTCGGAATTTGTGTTGACAGTAAATCCTGTCTTTGGCGCGTCCTTGGGGCTCATCTTGACCTGATGAAAGCCACTTGAGAGATCAAGGGTGCTGAAATACTTGGAATGACCTAGCTGGTCGAGGATATCAGTGATGAGAGGTAGAGGATAAGTCTCTGATACAGTGACGTCATTGAGGCGGCGATAGTCTATGACTATGCGCCATTTCTTTTTGCCGGAAGCATCCATTTTCTTGGGAACTACCCAAACTGGGGCACTCCAGGGTGAAATTGATGGGCGAATAATTTTTTGGTCTAACATCTTTCGGATTTGGGAATCAACTTCGTCCTTGTGACATTCAGGGAAGCGATAAGATTTTACATGTATAGGAGGCGCATCTCCTGAGTTAATTGAGTGCTCGATTGCATTGGTATAGGATAAAGGTTCGCCTTCTAAGTGGAAAATATCTGTGTATTCAGAACAACAGTTTAAAAGTGCCTTACTTTCTTCGTTATTAAGATGAGAGCAGCGAATGAGATCTAAAACATTTTGTGATCTATCAGATTTGTAATCGTAAATGGAATTAATATTTTCGTAAGAGTCAGTGTTCGAGTTAAGTTCAAGGGGTGACACTTCTACGTAATAATCTTTGACTCGGACCTCAGAGTCGGTGGTGTTTAAAACAGTAATATTTATTCTTTTATTCGGTTTTATAGTAACCATGCAATTTGCAATGTAAACACCATCACTTATTGTTTGATCTAGTACGAGAGCTTCGTTATTATGATAAGACTCGGGCGAGTAATTTGATATCGCGCATTCGATAATTGCTTCGGAACGCGCAGGAATAATATAAGTTGGCTGATTATACTTAATCTCCAGACTTTGTCCGAGAATGTTCAATAATTTTGTATCATAATCGATGTTCGCTTTAAAATAACCTAAAAAGTCACTGCCGATGATGCCGTCATGATCTAGACTGACGTCATCGTTAGTTACGTGAAATTTGTATGTATATATTTTTGTTGATAAAATAAAATCCATTTGAATTGTACCTAATGTTTCAGAGCAATGTTCGAGGCTGTTAATTCCTTTGATCTTAACTATCTCACGAGATAAATCGAGTATTTTATTTAAGCTTGAGCGTTTGACAAGGCTTATACTCGCGCCCGTGTCTATAAGAAAGTTTAAAGGATTTGAAGAGAAACTAGTATTTAAATATGTGTGAGGCAAGGATATCTTTTTAATAGATAAATTTATTTCAAGGACAGTTGCAGAATGTTCGACATCATTCGAGACTGGAGATGATTGACTCAAGTTTATGTCTTGAGATGCACATTTATTATTTTGATCACAAATAGTATAAGAGTTAGGATAAGACTTTGTGTCACAAGATTCATCACAAGATTTAGTATTATAGGATGCTGTGTTCGATTTAAGATAAGAATTTGTACAATCTGTACGACTCGGCGGCGTTTGCGTCCGAGATGCAAAATGGCTCAGAGGCTGTTGCGCCTGCTGAGATGTAAGAGATGATGATTTAGGACTCAACGAAATAGGAACTCTCTGTGGAGCGTGTTGAGGTGCGTTATTTAACTTAGGACTCATCGAAATAGAAACTCTTTTGGGAGCATGATGAGATGCATTATCTGATTTAGGACTCATCGAAATAGAAACTCTCTTTGGAGCATGATGAGATGCATTATTTGATTTAGGACTCATCGAAATAGAAACTCTCTTTGGAGCGTGACGAGATGCATTATTTGATTTAGGACTCATCGAAATAGAAACTCTCTTTGGAGCATGATGAGATGCGTTATAAGATTTAGGAATAGATTTAGTATGAGGAAGATTAGTGCCTAAATAGCTATTCGGAAAGCGACGGCACGGCTTCGAATTCCGATAATTTAGTTTAAATCATAATCGTTAGTAAATTCATGTGAAACTTGATACGGTGTCGGCGACGACGGTGCCGACGTTGACGGCTGTTCGTAAGTAATATGATGCATGTTTGCCGGTCTGTTTGAATTATTATATTTTTCATTATTATATTTTCTTTTACGACATTCTGTAATGTCATGCCCCTTACTTTTGCAATACCTGCAGAAAACGTGGGGCCGGGAATTGTCATTTGATATTGGTGCTGGCGGTCTACGATCTGGAAAAGCACGTGGCGGAATTGCACGTCTTATTTTGGAGAAACACTCAAACTCCGAATGCCCGATTTTTCCACAGGTTCTGCATTTCGGCTTAGTTGCCGTTTTAAATAAGAGATTTTGTATCTTTTCCTCTTCAAGAGCGATATTGATTGCGTCGTTGAGAGATTTGGGGCTTCTACATCTGACGTTATTGCCTAGACGCGGATGCAAACCTAAGGAGAAAGTAAATAAGGCTAGATCTTCGGTCATTGCGACGCGACCCGGAAGATCCTTCTTTAAAGATTCAGAGTTATAAATTTCGGCTTGAAGGTCTGTGAGACAACCTTCGACCCTAAGCGCGAACTGAGATACGGTTTCGTTAGATTGTTGTTTACACGACTGTAGATCTAGCAGCAAATGGTTGTAGTGTTTTCTTTCACCAAAATTTTGTTTTAGGAACGATTTAATTTGGTTAAAATCATCAAAAATTTTATTCGCACACGCGATTTGGGCTTTGCCTTCTAAACGAGATAAAATGTATTTTGTTAGTAAAATCTTTTGGCTGTGTGATGCCAGATCTATAGCGCTTTGACAATTTGTAAGAAAAGCGGTGAGAGTTTCGCGGTCACCTTTATAAGTGCCTATAAAATTGCATAGCACATTGATGGGAAATTGTTCGCTTAGTACTATTTCACTGCTTTTCTTAGCTTCGACCGACATTGTAACTTATAGATAAACACCGACAAAAAAATAAGGTAAGTAATTAGGTATAAGGATAACGGTAAGTACAAGGATTAAAATACTAATTTCGCATGTAAGTTGTTATAAGATTAATTAGTTAAGGATATTTATATTTAAATTTGTATTATAATAAGGATAATGTATGACATTAGATAATACTTAGGAAATTACTTGGATCAAGGATAATTATGATTTTTAAGGATATAGGAATAAGGATATAAATTGAGACGTAATACGTTCCACTCTTTATCGCGAGAAAATTGTAGCAATAACAGATAATAAAATATGTTTCACTTACAGGAATAGCACGAACAGGACGAACTTCATGTCAAGAGATTGGAGCAACGCGATCACAGGATTCAGGAGCGGCGGCGGAGTAGCAGCGACGACGAGCAGCGGGGCAGCGACGTGCACCGGTGCGGTGAAGAGTTTCGCAGCAACGGCGAAGATCTTGGGACGGCGCTCAACAGGGCGGCACCTTGGGCGGCGCGCAACAGGGCGGCGGCCACGGAGACAGCGATGGCGAGGGCGGCGTACAGGAGGCGGCCCTTGCAAGGACAGCGACACCTTCAGCGGCGACGGCGGTCGAGATGGCAGGCAACAGCGGCGGCGCGTATTACGCACCGGCAGGATACAGAGTGAAGTGAAACGGCCTTGGTACTGGTCTGCAGGCTCACCAAGTGAGGCTTACTGTCGAGACTCAGTCAAGGATGTGCAGGAACTTGACGAAGCGGACACAGAGAAAAATCTCGCTCCGGAGTCAGATTGGCACGATGAAAGATTTTTATTTTTATTTTTATGGACTGGTTTTATTTTCGCGACCCGTTGGAATACCAGTGGAATGGAAACGGCTAATCAACACTGGTATCCCACTTCTGACACCACTGTTACGGAGCGGGTCAGCGAAGAGTTTTAAAAAAAAAACTAAATGAATCACACACGAACCCCACTTCCGAAAAATAGTATTATGACAATTAAAAAGGTTCGCGCCCGACGGAGGTCCAATCTGAACTGACTAGCAAAATGAAATAATTGAATGAACCGGAGAACGGTTTCCTATTGCATTGACGTCAATGCAATGGGAAACTAAGCAATTTTATTTTATATAGTTAACCCCGCAAATGACGATATAACAGTACACCGATTAACATGTTAAGATTTCTAAGCCCTTTACTTTATTACACTGAAATTAAATTCGCGTATCCCAAACCGATGCGTCTGACAGATTATTAATAACTAACTTAGCTTAACCCTTGCCGAAACTACTTAACGATCATCATTAATTTAAGATCTTGCATTGCACATTATAAGCAAACAATGATCTTCGAATAACGCTTTTAAAGGATCTAATATCAAGTAAATGAAATTCAATTGAAACAATCGATAAACACTTACGATGTTGAATGTTAGTCGTAAAGCCAATATGTATAATCTAAACCAGGGTAAATATATTTCGCGTCGGCCGTAAGTTGGGACATAAACGAGATATAGTATGAGCGCGGATCGAATATTGAAAAGTGTCGGGCTTGGAAAAGTTGTAATGGGACGAGGGTAACCATGCTCCCGCATATTTCCAGGCCAGATTGAACTAGGTCCTTTTTTATTATCCTGGGAAAGTTCATTAATGACCTACAAGGTACTTGGTTATCAACCATCATGGAATAGGCAATAATATAAGCTCGTGGGTAGACATGCCTGAAAGTAAACCTGCTAAAACACCGGAGTACATCTTTTTGGTCTTATTTTATATCATAGGGACCGGACTTTTCTCTCCGAAGTTAGTCCAGCGTTGTTACCTTGAACTATTTATTTTGTTCAGAAGTTTGAACAAATTAATAACTAATTGAACATTATAGGTGACAATAAACTTAATTAAGAAGGTACTGAATATCTCCGGACCTTTTTCGAAATGTCAAGCTCCTGTCTCCAATTTCCGAATTGCGACATGGTGACCCTAAATGGGTTTGATATGGGACGCTCGACTGGGATACGCAGTTACAGTATTATACGATCTAACTTTCATTGTTTTGCCTTTTGAGAGCTGATTGCATTGTGTCTCTCTGTTTTGACTGTTTCGCAAATCTGTTCAGTTGTTCACTCATAACTTTAGCTTTTAGATTTGGGGGAGAAGAACTTTGTAGTTACATTAGTGTGAATAAGGAAACTCAGCATTGTTTGTTATTATTAATTTATACTTGTTTGAAATGCCAACTATTTAATACAAGTCCTATAGTTACTGGTTTTGAAACGGAGAGTTTCACTGACTACATTTATGATTTCATATAAGAGACGTTTAATAAATATATTGGTATAAGTAGGTGAGCTTAAAACCGGATTCCATATTGTCTTTTATAACATAACAATGTAACTAAGTTATCAATAGGAAACAATTTTAATTGAGAATGCGTTTTTGGTGAACATGATTGGGAAACCTCTAGTAAATAATGAAAAGGTAGTTACTACTCCAATTCCATGTCAAATAACCACGTTTCCATTTTGCATTTTGACGTGCATTCGTTCCACGTCGAGGCAGATGCATCCGAACCGTGCCCCTTGACGAGATATGGTGTTTGGCAAATAAAAATCGAAGTTGGCCACTGTCACGCCAGATCTCATCAAAACCCAAGGAAAAACAACGAACATCTGCCGGTTGGCATTTTGTTCACGCGAAATAGAAACAAAACACAAAAGTGTATCGCGATACACTTTTGTTTCTGTTAGAAACTGAACGAATGCGGGTGTCGAGGGTCGCATACTATTTGGTCGACCGTCACCTCAAGTTGAAATTGTTTACAGTTTATTATAGTCCGTCTAGTTACTAGCTACCACCATATTTTTAATTCAAGAATTATATATTTATGAGTCGTATATAATATCAAAATAATAATTATACTACTATTATGTGTGTGTTGTTTTCAATCAAGACATGCAGCTGTCAGAAAAAAAGAAAAGCAGAGTCGGGTCTCACAAACCTGACAAATGCTAAATTGGCTTCCGAGTTTGACACAGCAGTGAGGTCAGCCTTTTGTTTTTGGTTTATCAATTTTTATTCTTATTAATGTACGATTGCATGTATTTTTATTTTCTAATGCCTGTGTCAGATAAATTTATTTTCAGCACGAAAAAGGTGCTTTTGACGCGTAAAGACTCACAGCAAAATCTTTTCTGCGAGCGTGAGGCAAAGTGATTTTTTAATTATTTTATATATCATATTAGTGTTTTATGAATGTTAATAAATAAATAATATGGAATAAATAAGAAAACAACGCAATTTAGAACAAAATGACGGGAATCCACTTCACTCTTTGAATCATTTTTTTTCAGCATTGGTACTATTTTTGTAATACATTACAAATAAAAAATAATGCATCCAGTGATGAAGATAGTTGTCGAACTCCAAAAGAGTTGAGAGAACAAGTTTCTAATGCTGAATTTCCCTCTTTACCAGGAAAGATACGAGAAAATAACTATGCTTACCTATAACAGTTTTCTCGCTGGTAGTGGTGAAAAGTTGTTTTTTGTTCTGCCTCGTTTAGTTCAGCACAAATTGACTTTGGTCTCTAGTATAACAAATAACTTTTTCTTTCTTTCTTTCTAATCACCTAATATTAATATCACTTTCCAATGATCATCCATAGATATAAACATACAAGTTATATCTATTTTAGGATTTAAATAATGTACTTGTGGATCTGATTTGTTGTGTAAGGGAAATAAAGATTGTCTTCTCAATAAACGTTATTCAAACATTATTATTATACAACAAAACAACCAGAAAAATTAATAAAATGTACGAATGTTTGAGAACAATAAATATTTACCTCTTTCTCAGAATCTAGTACTAATCCACTAGATAAATAATTCAAGTATATTTCATTTGGTAAAGCCTACTTGGCTATGTTACTAGGGTGCCTAGGTAATTTATATGCCATAAATTTCAATATGAAACCGTTAATAGGAATTGTAAAGATCCATCCACTTGGTTGGGATCCCCTGGACAGACAAATTGAGGCGTGATTTATGCGACCCTATAGTTCATTCTTGTAGACATTCAATATGGCTTACTCCCTCTTAAGTTATTTATTAGTTGCATGGCATCTTATCTATCTCTGTCACTCTCGCTTTCAGCAACAGATAAACATATTTATTTCATTGTAACATTCCAAAAACTTAATTTTTGTGTGTATTTACATTTTTATTAGCAACTCTGCCCTCATAAGCCAAAAAGCGTTAACTCAACAGAAGCGACTTCCGGGAAAATCAATGTTATGTCTTTTACATTTTTGCGTCAACTTAGAAGTGTTTCATGGATTATTATAACCTGTTTATAAATATTTAAAACCATATTTAGTATTGATACATATGTATATTTATTTTTATATTATTCTTATCATATAATAGTTACTATAATAAGA
The DNA here is from genome assembly GCA_963556745.1 of Catoptria pinella. NCBI lineage: Eukaryota > Metazoa > Arthropoda > Insecta > Lepidoptera > Crambidae > Catoptria > Catoptria pinella. The sequence continues at coordinate 13,757,310 of OY750761.1, forward strand.
TAAAAATAATTTCATTAAAATATTTTTAGGGCAAATCATGGATGAAACTTAAGAAAGGCGATAAGTTAGAATTTTAAAACACGTATTGTCTAGTTTATTAATTATTCAATTTAAATTTATTATGCATTTAAATTATTGTTTTTATTTAAATCGATTATTACAATTTGAGTCACTTACTTCAATATAGATTATTATAATAAACGAGGTTACTATATAGTAGTTTTGAATGTTACATAATAGAAGTAATTACCATAATTTAATCTTCTCTGAGAAAACATTTGTCTAATGCCAGAAACTAAATTACGAAGGTAATCATAATCTTCGTCAAATGATTGATGGCTAAAACATTCAAGTTGACAGTAAAATTATTACTACTAATATATTTTGCATAATCTCATTATAAACTTGACTACGCTGTGACTTTGGAATCTCAGCTGAAAATGTGTGGAAATTATTATCAGTACTTGTGCTCCGCACTGATGATAATTTCCAGCTTAGCTCAGCTCAGCAGAATGGCTTGACTAACTATATATCATCATCATATAAACTTTGTGACGACGTAACCCCTAAAAATATGACAAGTCAAAAAGGTTTTATAATTTTGTCATTCTATCTTGTAACTACTCAAAACTAAGCGATAGAACTATACGAATGCAATGAAATATCTGGAAAGGTATTTCAATTGAATGTAGAGGTAATTCCTTACATTGATGAAATAACGCTGGCTTGCGGCGTAAGAGTGGGATATAGTAGAAAAATTGCGACGTTGCCATTAGCGACTCTGTAGCTCAGTTGGTAAGAGCATTGAACCGGTTTTCCAAAGGTCGCGGGTTCGATTCCCGCCTGAGACAATTCAGGTGACGAGTCGATTTTTTTTTCTAGTATATTATTTAGTATTCTAACTACTCTGTATTTATTACTCAAGACTAACATTCGCCCGCGACTTCGCGCGCGTGGATATTCGAGAAAATCTTTAGTGAACCTTTAGTTTTCCCCTTTTAGGGGTTGAATTCTGAAAAAACCCGAAACACCTGTTTACTCATTGATCGATAGGAGTACTCCTGTGAAGTTTCGAACAAAATAGTCTAACTAATCTTGTTCTCCCATACAAATTTTGGACACCCATTTCACCCTCTTAGGGGGTGAATTTTGAAAAATCCTTTCTTAGTGCACCCCTAGACATAAGGAACCTACGTGCCAAATTTGGAATCTCTAGACCTAGCGGTTTGGGCTGTGCGTGTGTTGATTTGTCAGTCAGTCACTCAGTCAGTTTCTTTATACTCGAAGTGCGGCTACACCTCATTCTATCTGGTAAAACTAGGTGTTGCTGGTAGCTGTTGGTTAGACCTAGGTGTAACAGATTTGTTTAGATTTAATATTAGGTGTAGCCGATTGCATTCGATTAAAACCAGGTCTAGCCTTCTTTGTGCTGGCTACAACTAGGTCTAGCCAATCCTACGTGGTTAAAACTAGATGTAGAGTACGCAAGAGTCGGCGGGGGCTGGATAAGGGAATTATCTCCATTTTGCTATTACTTCCGTACATTTGCGAAGATGAAGTGATTTTAGTTTATTCCATTTTTTCAAGCTACCCTTCTGAATGATCTGATCTAATTTTGGATTGCAATTAAAATAAATAAATAAATCTTCAGAATTTTAGACAACGTAAAAAAAATTGAGTGAATATTTTTTTTAATTTTTTTTTTTCAGTTTTTATTCGAATAGTTGTTATCAAAGTCAAAGTCAACACTTTTAATCGTCTATATTTTCCTACCACCGTAGTATACATTTTATTGGTGTTATTTTGTAAAAAGAGTTAAAGGTAATGTTAAGTTTAATTATTACTGAAATTAATTACGCTTGTGTTACTCTACATCTAGTTTTAACCTCATAGGGTTGGTTACATATAGTTGTAGCCAGCACAAAGAAAGCTAGACCTAGTTTTAACCGAACCGGCTACACCTAGTATTAGCCGTGGTCAAATCGGTTACACCTAGGTTACATCTAGTTTTATCTGGCTAGAACTAGGAGTAGCCGCACTTTGGGTATTAGCCATAACACATATAAATAAATTTAGATAGTCTTTATTGTATATCATTATATTGTAACCAAAGCAGCAATGCAAAAATCAGATTTCCGAATCTCGTTCGAATTAGGAACATGTTTTAACGTTATTTTAAGAAGGGTTGGACTTGGGCCCTTAATTAATTTCGATATTAAATTCTGGTTTGAGGCGAGGCGAGTCGATTGCCGCACCGAGATCCCTTTAAATTAATTTTCTGTGGAGAAGTTTTTGCTTCTGCGGGGAAAACCTTTAGTAATTGTTACTGCCAAAGTGCTTATAATAATTGTTGTTTCTTTATGGCATAAAGAAATCATCTGAGGTGTATCACTCACTGTCACGCTTTTACTTAAGTAAATCGTACGCAAAGTGACATGTTTTGTATACAATATAACGTGTGGGTACACTATACCCACCAAATTGCTTTTGTCAACTGAATTTATACAACACAACCGTGGTACGGAAGTGCCACGTAAAGTTGAGATGTAATGTAAGTTTATCAAGATCTTTAGCAGCATGCTTAAGTGTTACACTTCACTTATTAAGAAGTGAAGTGTAACACGAGCTCACCCCGAATAAACAAGTTAACTTAGCGCTAAGGAGGGCCAAATCAGTGCGACGCAGGTGGCGCTGCGATCGCATAGAGTACGTTAGGGCTGTCTATGATGGATGACTAATTACACAAATTAAATAAAACTCCAATTACAACTTACACTTTGCATCCATCCATCAAATTTGAACATAAATTGTACTTATACTCAAATATTGCTTGTATAAAATTAATATAAAGCTGAATGGAGGTATTAAAATGCCTCTTACAAATACAATAAAGAAATAAATAAAAACAAGGATAAAGTGAAAACTGCTACCACAGTTTATTACACATACCTATAAAAAAAATAACTATGAAAGAAGATTAGGAAGCAAAAATTAAGTTCGATACATTTTTAGGGTTCCGTAGTCAACAAGGAAACCTAATAATTTCGCTATGTCCGTCTGTCCGTCCCAAGCCTAGTTGTAACTAAGGTTCATTACTGCCTTTGCAAATGTGTGTGACTATGTCTATCTTCTCAGATTACGAATTTACAGACAATCTAATTTGAATGTGAGACTGAAACGCACACGAAATTGGATTTAATTCTCTGCTGGCGGCGGCTACGGTAAAAATTGCTATAATTTTGCGAAGTAGTTTCCAAAGTGTGACAACCCTAAAGCAGGACTGCGTTACACGCGCCGTTGCTCGTTAAAATGTGTATTTTATAGTCGTGCTCTAGGGCGGTTGTTTAACGGCTCGCAGATTTCCCGATGTTATACTTGGGTGTGATATGAGACGGAAATGCGAAACTTTTTGGAACTTTAAACGGTTTTCATTGTCCATAAAATATACTGGCGATGTGTTACTGACCCTATTGAGCTACAGAGATGAATAATCGTTTAATTTGTTCCATAGCCATTCGGAAGAAAGATTAAATATCTGTTTAGACCTGAGTGGTGCACGTGCTCAACATGCCGGTCTACCACGCAAGAGGTCCCGGGTTCGATTCCCGGCCGGGTAGAAAATGAAATGATGAATTTCAATTTCTGTGACGGGTCTGGGTGGTTACTATGTATAATAATAAGTATATATTTAAAAATATTTGAGTAGTATATCAGTTGTCTATCACCCTTATTACAAGCATTGTTTAGTTTGGGCCTAGATGGCGCTGTGTGAAACTGTCCAAGCATTTATTTATTTATTTATATATTTATGTTTTTGATAATGGCATTCATATGAACTTTGTACCTACATTACATGCTGTTTACCCACTAGTTCTCATCCTTGCCTCGATCGCCTTTAGTTTGGCATATAAAGGATAGGACACCTGGCTGACTACCAAAATTTTGTATGTATAAGTTTGTCTTCCTAGCATAAGTAAATTATAACATTGTTGAATTATAGTAGTACATTATAGTGTCAAAAACATAACTTAAATATTTTATAGTTACTTTCTATTTCAATATCCATGTACAAGGTGTTACAAAAATACCCCTAATGCCGAATATGGTATATAGGGACCATCAAACTGAACAACTTTTACTATGAGACCAACTCTGATATCGCAAAAAAAAATCAGCTGTTTCATACAAAAATTAAAATCGAAAATATCAAAATGTATGAAACAGCTGATTTTTTTTTCGCGATTTCAAAGTTGGTCCCATAGTAAAAGTTGTTCAGTTTGATGGTCCCTATATACCATATTCGGCATTAGGGGTATTTTTGTAACACCTTGTATATATATGGATATATATAAAATATGGATATTGAAATAGAAAACTAAAAAGTAACGATTTTGTTAGTAATATATCAAAGTAAGTCAACATTTCACCGAAGATTGATACGAAATTGACGAAGATAACGGCAAAAAAGGGGCTACGATATTCCAGCGAGATACCCATTATGGCAAAATCGCAAGCTTTCTTAAATTAAAAATAGTAGACAGATTTTCAAAAGGCAAAAGAAAGTATTTTTAAGTTTATTCACGTATAAAAATTTTTCTTATTTCCTTATATGATTTACTGCGGTATTTTTATATTAACTTAGCATAATATTTCAATCCAAACTATAAATTATGGAGCTTAAGATATTATGATTTGTGTTTTAAGAGAATACTAAAAAGTCGATAAAAATGTATGGTCAAGATCCAGTATACTTACCCTATATACGTGTAACATACACCCCTTTTATTTTCAGTTTTATGGATTGTTGATTGAAGCAATATAGGAAATATTGTAGGTAACGTTTTTCTTTGACTATAATAATTATTACAAGTTACCAATCAGCTTTTTTAATAATAATAAATAATAATAATAATTCTTTATTGCTGTAAATGTGGTCAGTACAAGATTATAACATTTATCGATTTCGTTTCTCACATTTAACCAAATAACATTGGTATGCAAATTAGAGGTGGGTCTTGATTATTAATAAATTAACAATGTCTTAAAATAATCATAAATTAAATAAAAAACAATAATAATAACAATCAAAACATGTCCAAAATTAATCGAATTGAATAAATACCTAAAACATAATTATATACCAAAAATAATAATAAAAAAAAAAAAAAAAAGTGGTCTGATAATATTTAAAATTTGCAATTAATAAATTCCTTAACACTATAAAAACACTTGTCAGCCAGTAATCTATACAACGCACATTTAAATTGTTTCATTGGTAATTCTTTCATTGCCATTGGTAGTTTATTGAATAATTTTATTGACATGAGATAACAATTCCTTCGGCAACACGTTGTTGAGCTTAGTAGATCATACTAATGAGCGTGTTGGATTGTTCATAAACAAGTAATTTTAGTCAATGTTCTTTTTTAACTAAGTAAACACCACATGAGGAGCTCGGTGGCGCAGTGGTATAGCGCCTGGCCCAGCGATTGCGGAGGTTAAGCAACTTTCGCAAGGGTCGGTCATGGGATGGGTGACCAAAAATTTATTAACTCGAGCACCGTGCTTATGAAGGCACGTTAAGCCGTTGGTTCCGACTGCATTTGCAGTCGTTAGCAGCAACAAATCGGCCCATTGGGCCCGTTGGTGGATCATGGCCCATCCTCCTTATTCACTCATAAGTGGGGACATTAAAAATTGCTGATGGTCAAACACCACATCAATTAAATTGTTTTATATATTCACCCGGGAGACTCCAAAGTAGCTTATGTGAATAAAATCCAAGGTTACCCAATTTTCCCTGCTCAAAAAAATAAATCTGAAATCCAAACATCGGTTGAGTTACGCGGAACAATTCTACCTGATTTACGTGTTTTTTTTCCGGGTGGGGACCGGTTTAAAATTTAAAAAAGGTCCAGCCTCGGTTCTCGCTCCAGTGGATTTATCACTTAATTTATACAATGTCTCTGGACCGGCGGGCGCGTCGTTGCAATCGATTTTATTTGCCACCTCTTTGTGAAATGCTTTTCTCATTGGAAAAGAATTCTTACTGTAATTTGCGAAATGTGTTTTCACCTCTCAAGCACGAAAAGGGTGCTTTTGGTGCGTAAAACTCGCAGCAAAATCGATTTTTGCTGCGAGCGTGAGGCAAAATGGTTTTTTTTATTTCTAACACCACCTTTTAAATAATTAAGAAAAAAGAAATAGAGTGACAAGTTACTTGTAAAATTGATATGTGAGAAAAGGATTATTTTATATTATATACGTATTCTCCCCTCATTTTCTTATTAAATAACTTTTGTCCAATACAAGTAAGTGCTCATGTCACTTACAGACAAAATGTAATATCGAAATAACTTTCATAGAGATATAACCATTTCGCACACGTTGTCTCGTAATTCGCAAACTTATGAGTGGGACATGTTTATTAGTTTGCGAACGAAGTAAACAAAAAGTTATGTCGAGTGTGTTTATTTACACATACTTTACGACGTAGAATAAAATATACATAGAACTCTGCGCTGAATCTTAAGAAATTCTTACATTTATTACACCTTTTCAGTTTTGTTGCTATTTACGGCTTAGCCACGTGAAGCAGCTAATTGCGAAGTGACTGATGTGAGATGCGCTATGAATCGCAGTTCATCAATTCTCTTGGCCAGGCGGTTACACGGTCACACTTTTTTAAAACAAATTCAACATTTGTTTGTTCGCCATGAATAGGGTGATACATAAATGTGGTGTTATCATAAAATTAGGGGAAAAAAAAGGATCTTAAAGCCTATTTAGCCGTATTCAACAGCATGCAAATGCAAATGCAAATTATGGTAATTTATAACAAAATATGGTACATCCTACAACATAGCATCAATCACACTTAACACAACAAACAATTACGGTTTAAAATTTAAAAATTCTTCTATTGAATAAAATGTATTGTCAATCAGCCATTTCCTTAATGAAACACAAAATTTATTATATTGTAGTTGTTTTATGTCATTAGGTATATTATTGAAAATTTTTATACACATTGAATAACAGTTTTTATGGAAGCGCTTTGTTGTTGGCACGGTATTAAGAATAGGTTTGTTCACATTTCTTAAGTTTCTTTGTGTTGCATCTTTTGTCCGCATAAACAAGTGCCCATTTTGCTTAACATTGTACGTATTTTACGTAACATCTTTATTTCCAACACACACACAGTAACTAACACGGCAACTATATAATTGTCATAGCACCGACTTCGTGCTATCAGGAATTTTACAAATTTACGAAATATTATACTGAAATTCTCGCACCAATTGAAAACCTTTATGAATATAATTAAATGACCATTATTCAATATAGGTGATATACAAGGTGTTACAAAAATACCCCTAATGCCGAATATGGTATATAGGGACCATTAAACTGAACAACTTTTACTATGGGGCCAACTCTGAAATCGCGAAAAAAAAATCAGCTGTTCCATACATTTTGATATTTTCGATTTTAATTTTTGTATGAAACAGCTGATTTTTTTTTCGCGATTTCAGAGTTGGTCCCATAGTAAAAGTTGTTCAGTTTGATGGTCCCTATATACCATATTCGGCATTAGGGGTATTTTTGTAACACCTTGTATACAAAAATCCAATTTCTAAATGGAATAAGTTATTTAATCGCACGCATGTAGATACGACAACTTTTGCTGTAGTAAACAATGCTATTTGTAGTTGCAATGAAACTTCCGAATAGTTTGCGGGAATTAAATTAGTTTAGCTGATGTTTAAAATACACTTTGACCACGTAATATCGAAGTTATTGTACTGTTGTTGCATACTGAGAGATGACGAAACTTATATTACTAAACTAACATTATTTATAGAATTAGTGGTTTATTCATTAGGAGGATTAAAACACAATTTGCATTAATATAGATAAGAATAAGAATAAGAATATTTATTTCGCTAGAATGTGGTACATTGAAGATGACATGTCATTAGGTATAGAGTGCGATACACATTCTCACAGGCAGGGCATACAAAAATCAATCGTCAATAAAAATAAATTATCAATTATATTAATCATCAATTATAATGATTTATAGCTTATTATACTTTTGTATTCAATAAAGAATTTAATACAGAGAATGAAAGTTTAATATAGATTTAACTCTATAGTTAGAAAAGAGGGTTGGATTTCAATCTCTAAAATAAAATATCTAAAATGTAGAGAAAGAATAATATTATTTTGTCTGTGCCGAATTCACTCGCCGGTCGCTCTGTTGCGTGGTCTTGTTATTACAGAATGCCGAAGCAGTACGCAGGTATTATTACTATTGGTAGTAGTAATAGTTCTACTGTGATAGCTGCAGGTAAAAGCCATAAAAAGCGGCACTAAAGACCCACGAACTCGCCATATATCTCCCATCGACGAGACATCAACTCCTATTAATGGCTGTTGGCAAGTTTCACTGATACGTCACACGTGATATGCCACCAAAAAGCCCATTATAGTTTCCAGAAAGTTCCTTGCGATTGTACAGTGTACATGCAGCTTACTGCCGATGTTTGGTAGAGTCCACAAATAATGTTATGAAACATTGTTGTTTGTTTCTAAACAGCATAACCCATCAAGGCCTGGAAAATGAGACACAATAGATATTCTTTTGTTTTCCGGCCGCTCGGGCATTGATGAAATATAGAAGATAGATAGGTTTGATAAAATTGATATCTACCTTAAAGAAAGATAGGGTACAGTGCGGTGACTTATTAGGATTATTTCATATATCATTACTATTTATGATAAGAGGATAATAGTTGTCGTACCCTTTGAGGATCTAATGCGTATATCAAAGTGTTTCCAAAGAAAAGTAGTGGCAGTTTTATGAAATGGCATTAGTGGCAGGCGCTCTCGTTCAATGTAAGTGGATAACTTCCCATATCGCCCATAAACGCAAGCACGATGTCGTTTTATAGTTCTCCTACACTTCGAAATTGCACAGAGTTATATAAAGTCTTGTTTGAGTCTTTAACGAACTGGATTACCAGATTTTTTACTGAATTGGACAATAAACTGTGGAGTTTGTCATTTATTGTTCAGTTTTTAAATTGTGAAAGGCATAATTATTGTTCAGAATCGTAAGTACCTAGCTGAACCTTGAGATATGGGGAGATTTTTACTGAATTGGACAATAAATTGTGGAGTTTGTCATTTATTGTTCAGAATATTAAATTGTGAAATTTGGCATAATTATTGTTCAGAATGAACTGAACCTTGAAATATGGGGAGATCCAGTTTTTCAGTTGTAAAGCTGCTGAGCGATTCCGATACGCATATCGCAACTCACTTCGAAAGTCACCTCACTTCGCATGAGTTTAATATTGGAAATTAGATAAAGATAGATGAGATTGATATGATAACTAGTCATCTAGCAATACATTACCAATATCATAATATTTGTCGAATAAAAGTTATAACAAAAAAGGTTTTCTTTTTTTTAAATAAATATAGTACCTACTTAACTGTTGGTACATATATCTATTTTATAAACAATACAATTACTTTAGGTTTGAATCCTATGTGTTATCTTTGCCACAATTAAGGATTTGTCCAGCTACACTCACAATTAGTGCCGGCAAATTGTACAAAACATCGATGAACAAATGAGTTTAATTAAGGCTTCCCGCCCACGAGCGACATTTCGTCGCCGCGATAATCGCAGCGTTTTTTTTGCTGGCTAAGTAAAACCTTTGTCACTCTTGTCAGTGTCGTTTCGCGGGCGATTAGTCGCTGAGCTACTTTTTGTAGCTCGTGGGCGTTTACGTATTGAACTCTACTCTGTATGTTCTATTCTCGGCAACAAAAAATCGCTCAGCAAATTATCGCTTAAGGGGGGTGTCGCTTACAGAAATTAATTTTGTTAATGAGCCGGCCACAAAATATACATTTCTTTATTTCTATCGCTTGATAATGTGGTATACACGGGTCAACTTTGGAGGAGACTTGCTATTCGATTTTTGTCAGTAGCGCTTTTTATTAACAATCGCTTGTAAAACCTAATCGCACACCTAATTTCAATGAGGTGGTGATTCATTTTTACAAGCAATAATGCCGAATATGGTAGATAGGGACCAACTTTGAAATCGCGAAAAAAAACTAGCTGTTTCATACAAAAATTAATTACGAAAATATCAAAATGTATGAAACAGCTGATTTTTTTTCGCGATTTCAGAGTTGGTCCCATAATAAAAGTTATTCAGTTTGATGGTCCCTATCTACCATATTCGGCATTAGGGGTACTTTTGTAACAAGTTGTATAGTAGCCTGAAATTACACAGGGCTATTTTTCAGTCACAAGCCAGACTTTTAGGATGTGTTTTATGAAACTAAACAACTTTCTCTATGAACCTTAAATCCAAATATTTACGTACTTATACGTTGAAAGAAATAAATTTACATATTTAAGTAAATCAAAATTTACATATTTAAGTAAATCAAAATAGTCCGCCAATAGTACCAAAGTCAACGCACTGTTATTCAAACGAGGGTAAACAGAGTGTGACAGAATCAGGCCGCAAATGAGTCACTTACTCGAATGTTAATCAAGTCGAACTTACTGGAGGCCGTCCGCGTATTGAAATTTATGCGATTCCAGTTTAAATTGTACCGAAATAATAATTTGTAGTTGAGTCAATTAACTATTGAGTTGGGATGTGTGAGGAAGGATTGACAAACGACCATTAATTCCTTCTAAATAAATATTAAATATAAATATTTTGACAACATCACATACATTACTGCGATTCCAAAGTAAGTAGCTAAAGCACTTGTGTTATGGAAATCAGAGACAACGGTGGTATCCACCCAGACCTAAGCCAATATAGAAAAGTTCGTTATCTAAATTGACCCAACCGGGGATCGAACCCGGGACCTCAGAGATAGCGACACCTTGAAAACCGGCGTACAAAGCCACGAAGCACGGAGGTCGTCAAAATTATAGGTGTTTCGAATTTACTTTCCATTGCATATGCTCCAAAGAAAAATGTGACCGGTGATACAATATCGTTGAGAAAAGCACTGTACCAGCAGCTTACAATCAGATGACGGATAGACAGTTAAATAAAAAAAATAGACGTTTTTATTCCAGGAAAATTAACTTTAACGTTAGAGGATCCTTTCATAATCACCTGACGTTTCATCCAAATGCGCACAGTGCCTAAGTCTTCAGTCACTCTTTCACATTTCATAATATTATTCCGCACACAACTTATGTAATCTACGCATGCACTTTCGAGAGTACAGTTTGCGGTTTGTGCGTTTTTGAGGTTAAGAGCCGGGCGCCATTTTGTCGAGTTCGGTTAGGTGTCTATTTTAATTATTTTCAAATTGATTAATAGTGGATATTGTGTCTTAAAATTGGTGCAGTTATATGGTACAAGTGTCTACGCAACTGAACAATATTAATTGAAATAGGCGTGATCTTGGTTATGTGAAGCTGAGACTTTTATTGAAGTGGTGGCTTCCTCGGCAGAACTAACCGAGTAACTACCTGTCTTGACATACTTGGTGCCAAATGCTCCAAGCAGCATTGGAATACGATGCACCCGCATTCTAATGAAAAATGAAACAATATCTACCACTGAACTATTCAACACTTGACACTGGCAAAAATTACTTCCAAGAGGAAAGTAGATTGCCAAAACAAAAAGAAGAAGAAAAGGTTAAAAGCGAATAGTATGCACACTAGCGCCGCCATTGGAAAAAAAAACATAGTGCTTAAATAAAGATGAAATTGTGAATTATCTCTTTGTAGTGCACTTCGAAGAAGCTTTGTGGTACTTTTTATCGCTTTAACAATATTAACAATTACTAGGTATTTCTGAGTATGTTTTCATAGTCGTGTATTGTTAGTGTCTGACTGTAAACTTAATTCAATGCAGTTTCTTAAGGCTCTTCCCCAATTGTTTTTTTTTTCTATATTTATATATTTTATTATCTGTGTTATGTATTTTTGTTAAACATCGTCAATGTATTTAAGGGAATTTCTTTCAAATATAATTTACTTAAATTATTTTACCTTATACTTTTCTTTGTTTTTCAATTAGAAATGATAGCTGAATTACGAATAAATATCTACTTTCAGTTCTTAAATACAACAAATAAAGAATACTAAATAATGTACTATAAAAAATTCGAGTCGCCGCTCACGCTCACCGCTGACGCTTAGTGGTAAGAGCTTTGGACCGGACATCCAAAGGTCGCGGGTTCGATTCACGTCTGAGAAAATGATGTGGTGTGAGTCGTCTGGTGCGAGCGTCAGCGGTAAAAGCATGGACCGGACTTCCAAAAGTCACGGGTTCGATTCCCGTCCGAGAATATGATCTGGTGCGGGTCGAATCTTTTAAAAAAAATATTTAGTATTGTATAAAAATAGCATTGCGAATGCTAAAATCTCAAATCTCTTCTCTTGTTTGTTTCAAAAATTTAAAGATCCTCAGAAATAATGATTTAAAAATAAACGAGCCGTGTATTGTAAGCCGTTTGAGAGTTTTCCGTCGAGCAGACTCGTAAGTACTTGCCGACTTTGGCAGTCCCTATTGCTGCCGGAGAGAGCTAAGACTCATTTACGTCAGGCTACAAGTGCACCTTAACAGTTGTTCTTGGAAATTTGTAAAGACTATGTACAATGAAAGATGGTAGATGCTTCTTGAAGTTTCCTTTGTCGAGTTAAATTATTACTTTTCAGGTTTTATTAATATTTAAGAGTTAAGTAATAAGTTAAGAAGAAACAAAAGCTAATATAACCTTATTTATTTTGTGATGAGCATTAATTTAATAAATTAACAATCTTTTGTTTGGGCTGGTTTTCCAAATGAACATAAGAAGTTGAAATGTTCTATACCTATATAGCAAAGATAGTTCTTTTAAATGTTTTTATGGCTAATGATCAAAATAATAATATACACCCTGGGCAAATTTAGATGCAAAAATAATAAGTAAAAAAAAAACTTTTTGGCGGACATTTTTTGCCGCCATTTTTTTCTTGCCCCTAAATTTGCCCAAGATGTGCATTATTTTAGTTAAAGCACCATCATGGCTAGATGGATCTTTATAATAGCTAGATGGATTTCCATCAAATGCTAAGAAAATGCTAAGAACCATGTTGACTAGAATTTAAATTTTCAATTTTTTAATACTTTCAATTTAAAAAATGCATTGAAATCGTTTGTTCCGTTTAGGCATTACGAATATTTGTACAGACACACAAACATAGGCTTCAAACTTATAACAACCCTCTTTGCGCTGCGTCGAGGGTTAAAAAGAATGCGTTTCTATACTACATGGATAACAATTTTTTTTTAATTAAGAGCACTAGTACATGCTTCTGACGGCCTTTAAGATAAAATATGATATCGCTTCATGTTTTTAGTAATAGTTAGTATTTTTAGTACAAATGGTTGTCATACTTCTCATCTCAGTCTCTCACCTGTGGACACGAGGGTCCTTTGTGGCCTCCTCCATCCTTCTTTGCTCTTGATTCAATTTGTTTGGGTAGTGTCTGTGAAATTGTGAGGTTAATTTGTTCGTAGATATTTTGAGATCGAAAACTTGGGGTAAAGTTGTTTAACTCGAATTGAGTCATGTTTGGGGCTTCTTTATTTCTAAGTTATAACTTGAAAGACTTTTTTAATGAAATGAAATCGAAATTTTAGCACCCTATAACTTTTTGTAATATTATTTTTTCGAACTGTAGCCCGTTCGTATCCTGGCTGAGACAAAAGATTTAACGTAAATCATTAAATGCAGTAATACTTAATTTATAAAATAAAGGAATGTTTTCTTGTGAAATTTACCATTTTCAATATTTAGGGTACTTTACCACCAACTACCCTCTTTTTTTCCACCCTGTATAATTATGTTGGTAAATAATCATATGTGAATGAAAACTTCATTTTATAAACATAGGCAACAGTTATTTTGTGTTTGAATCTCATTATCATGGTAACCGCAATTAGAATTAGTCCAGCCTGCACTCTCAATTAGCGCCAAATGTAACTAGATCAATTTAACAAATTAAATTAATTTATCAATGAGCTAGCGACATAATGGAGATTTGTCTATTACTAACGTCATTCTTCAACTATTATATTAAAGACAATGGTTTAATTTTTAAATTTTGAGATTTTAGCATTCACAATGCTATTTTTATATTATACCAAATAATATACTAGAAAAAATACGACTCGCACCAGATCATGTTCTCGGACGGGAATCGAACCCGCGACCTTTGGATATCCGGTCCAATGCTCTGACCGCTGAGCTATCGAGTCACTAGTGGGAACGTCGAATTTCTCCTAGTTTATCAACTCTTACGCTGCAAGCCAGCGCCATCTCACCAATGTACAAGGTATTACCTCGACATCAACTGAATACCTTTCCAGATATTTTTAAACAATTGATTAAGATGAGAAAGATATATAATTTTTATTCGGTCTAATATTATAATTGTTTCAGTTTAACACAACGCATTTTCCAAATAACTTCAGTTTGTCTAATTCTACCAGGAAGTAACCTGATCCCCTATCGTGAGTCACTTTCAATCCAAAGATTTGGTGAAGAGAGTTTTTTATCAGATTGGATTAGAAAGTTGGTAAATGGGGCAAACGAAAATCTAATTGATTTCCAAGGATTTTCCGCATTAGTTTCGACTTTATTGATAAAGTACAGCAACGACTGCATAGTTATATTTTTTATATCTTCAGACATAGATGACCAACAATCTCCCCGATAACGATCAATTGCCATTGTCAATTTTTACGTCAATGCTATTGTTAGATCAATTGACAAACGCTTCAATTGCACATGTAAAAGATAAATTTTCGCGTCAATGAATTGTAAAAATTGACAATCGCAAATGATCCTTACCGGAGCGCTTTAAGCTGCCTTTATGTAACTCTGTTGCTAACAATTCTCGATTGAAATCGAATGAAACCGCAGTTACATTGCTGCTTTAAGTAAGATAGTTGTCACATTGGTTCTTACTAAAGCAGCAATGTAACTGCGATTTCTGTCAGAGTTGTTTGCAACATAGTTACATAATCAGGGGGATAATAATAGGTAGATAGAAAGTTAATTTGCTAAAACACACACATTCATACTTACATCGAATTAATGACTTGAAAAACGGTTAAGAGCGAGTCGGACTCGCGCACCGAGGGCTCCCTGCCATCATTCTGAAAAAGTCTTCTATTTAGAGATATCGTTTTATTTTTCCTGTAATCTTTACACAAACTTCTATCACCTAAAATAATTTCAGATTTTTCTCTATGCAAACTTCGGAGATAAGGGGGGGAGGACTGTTTTTTTTAGATTTTTCATCAAAAGTCAAAAACTGTGCATTCCTTTTTACCATTTGGTACGGAACCCTTAAAAAGACAAAATTGACAGTTGGGTACACATAATAAAAGAGATTATCAGAAGAAGGAATGCATGCAGCACCAAGAAGAGTCCAGCCTTTCTATTGTCTAATTTCAAAATCTATCGCAATCGCTTTCATGATGAAACACATTGATGCTACTTTTTGGCACAAATAAAAACTTACCCAAGAAATGCAGCAATGTGTCGGATCCAACTGTCAAAGGAAAGTGATTGCGATAGATTTTGAAATTAGACAATTAGCTCCCAGGATCGGTGAATGAATTTGCCTTTCGGAAAAATACCGATTTCAGCCAACCATAATACTATATTCTAACTATAGGTGTACTGTCCTATTCAATTTCAAAACGTTACGTCTTACTTCAATTTAAAAGCTAAAGCTATGAAGTTGAAGTAAGTGTCAATGGCAATTATTTTAAAAAGGTTTCAACTTATTCCTTCCCTCTAAGTATCTTTAGATATTTAAATATCGCAAACCATTAAGCCTTCGACTCCTTTCTTCTCTCTATCTTTCGATGCTTATTTAAATATCGCGAATCATTGAATTAGTCGTCTAACGTTCCTTATTAATCCAATCCATTTGATAAACGGACAAACGGAAAAACGGATTCGGACTCAATTAGTACTGAGGTTTATGGCTAACTTAAGGGGCTGACATGAGCCAAGTAGCGCCGCCAGTCGATTTTATTTAATTTATTCTAAATAAGCCCAATTTCTTAAAAAAATAATAAGTCAAGATCTTGTGAATGACGTCTAATGTTTATTGAATAACGTTACAACATTACAAAATGCGCGCAATAGTTTAAAAACGGGTTTGAACCAACAGTGGCCACTTTAAACAAAATCGTGTTTTAAACTGTTTGAATGCCTTTTCAAACTGTGTAAAGTTATTCAATAAATATTAGACGTTATTAACAAAACCTTGACTGATTCCTTTTTAAAAAAATTGGGCTTATTTAAAATAAATAAAATAAAATCGACTGGCGGCGCTAGTTGGCTCATATCAACCCCTTAACTGCTTTTTCATTACCAGAGACTATAGAACTATAATACAATTTTTACTTTACAAGTTCCAAATTAACTGTAATTGTTGTTGTTTGTACTAAATGTTTATAGTGTAGTTTCCTTTCTAAAGTCATGTCATTAGAGAGAGGAAATTTAATTCATTAAGCTGTGAGAGCATAAAACACAAAAGTCAAAAGTGTATGTGTGGAACCATAAATAATGACGGGCGTGCACGCTAGTTCGTCCTAAATCTTTGATGCCATTTTAATCGTTCGCAGGTCAGGCTCGAGGCCTCAGAATTATTGATGGAAATCCGCTATACGAGCTAGAACTGTGCTCTAGCTGCCATAGAAAATAGTTCAATAAGCAGCTAACTGAAGTTACAATCTAGAGGTAGCAAATTACAATTTTGTTTCGAAACAATGGACGAGTAAATTAGTTTTATGGAAAACAATTATAACTGAAAAAAGCTAAATATTCAATATATCACATGAGGAGAACTTCTAATCTCTTGATTCCTAAGTGAAGTAATTCATATTCATCAAAGTTAAATTACCCCAAATCGTCGAACACACCACAAACGAGGCTCCAAAGAACATTGTAGCCTCAAACACGCATGGAAATGTCAAATTTACTGGTACCCCCATTTTTAAGCCTATAACCGTTTGGGGGATTTATAAGCGATTCGAGGGGATTCAATGATCCCGTCCGATTTATAGCGTTTAAGGATATTCCATTCTATTAGATCTTATCTCAATGGCTCCAATTTTAATCTTCAATTCTGAACGACTCGAGCGAAATGCATCTTTACTGAAAGGCAACATGAGTGTTTTTCGAATACACTTACCTTTTGAGTGACAACGTTTGTAGTTCACAAAAATATTAAACAAAATTTTATAACGCATGTTGCACATTGTTGCGTAAACGGAAAGGAAATTCAAAATAAAATTCAGTTGCATTTGATTGCATTATTGTGTACCATTTCTCTGCTTTTCGAGTTTAAACAAATATTTAATAAAAACGCATACTGAAAATGAAATAATATTCAAACGAATTTGAAAGAAACCTAGGTATATGTATTCGAAAAGTCGGATTTATTTTTGATACGAGTATGAGAAGTCGACTTCATGACGCCATTTTGTAGTGTGAAAAAATCTTTAATTATTACAGTATGGGTATCAAATGAAAGGCGTCAATGAGCACATTTTAAAACTAAATAATTTGTCACTAAAATTTATCAAATAGAAATAAACTATTTAAAAAAAAGTACGACTGCTCACAAATGAACTAAAAAGTTAAAACACAACGGACCCCGACTACAATGACACTTTGTTATTTGACTTATTAAATCGTTTTTGGCGGGGCAGTCGTGTTTTTAATATTTTTAAAATTATTTTCAACTAAAGACACGCAATGATTTGGACTAAACATAGTTGTCAAAAGTGTTCAGCCAATTCCAAGCCCAATTGTACGATTACCTATCATAACCCGAAAACGGACTAAGCTCGCAAAGCACACTTTCATTTGTTTTTATTTATTGTAACAACTTTATTACCAGCTTATTCTAAACTCAAATTATATTTTAGTCCTTTGTGTTGTCGCACTAATCCACCAGATCGACTCCCAACAATAGCCAGTTCCCTTTCAAATTACAGATGAAGTTGCCAGAGGGCCTATTCCAAAATTACGAAAATAAAACTGCGATAATCGTATGATGTTCGTCTTTCAACTTGATTTTAAACCTTAAGGTGTTTATCCACGAACGAACAAGAACATGGTGAACACGATCAGCGAAGAGTCTATTCCAAAATTCCGAAAATAAAACTGCGATAATCGTATGATGTTCGTTGTTCAAACTTGATTTTGAACCTTAAGGTGTGTATGCACGAACGAACAAGAACATGGTGAACACGATCAGCGAACACAAAAATTTGTTACAACAGCGAACATTGTTCGCATGTGCGTAACACTAACGAACAACGTACACTGTGTTCGTCAAAAATGTTCATTGATGTCCAATTTCGTGGTCTGTGTGTGTTTAGTGTTCGTGTTCGCTCTGCTCATTTATGTCCTAACGTAAGAACCAAATGTTCGTGTTCGATGGTGTTAACCATGTTCTTAATCGTTCGTGTGTACCTACACGCCTTTATGTTGATAATGTCCCAGAGTAGAACAAACTTTATTGAGGATAGGGCACGAACCACTCAAACCACGTTTTTCCCGTTTAGGAGTTTATTGACAACTAACTAGCCTATTTACAATTGTTTTATAAAAAGATGTCACTGAAATTTAGAATTTGGAAGCAAACGTCGTCCGATCATCGTGTTTTGGTTTTCGTAATATGCCCTCAGTTTTCAATAGGGCTTAAATCCCGACTCCTAGCACAAAAGCTACAAACATTCGAGATGGGAAAGTTTTGCCCGAAATCTGATTAGCCTGCGCCTGTTTCGCTGAAGTTTCAATTGTTAGACTATTTGTATCTTGATTTCAATATCCAAGTGTATAGACACTAAAAGTTGTTAGCTTTGATGAGGATAATGTTGGAAAAGCATTTAAACATTTGTAATATGAAGGCATATTTTATTTCTTAAGTATTTTACACCTAACTAATAGATCAGTAAACCTACATTCGTGATTCATTGGTTAGAATCCTTCGCTTGCTCGTGATTCATCTATGGCTTAAAATCCGTCCTTTATTCACTAATTGCATAATACTATTTTACAGATTAAACCTAATTTAGATAATCGTAGTTTGTTCTATGGATCGACTTATCTCTTGGTTATCCTTTCTCAGTAGTAACCGGGCTAAAAGGTTGAGGCCGAGTCAGTGAAAGACTCCTTTAATAAGGTTAAACAGATGGTTTGAATAAAGTAATATTTTCACCGATTTCTCAAAGCTCTCGACAAAACGTGAGGAAAGTTGTACAGGCGTATTTACGGTGTTCCCTGAACCGTTCCGAACAATAAAATACTACAGCAAACAAAACACGATCCACACACCGCCCTGCCGCATTGTACGCGCGTACGTGACCCTATTTCAAAAACAGGTTCTATATTATATGGACCTTAACACAGACACACAAGGTACATTTCTTACCCGTCGACATGGTATTCGTCGAAAATTGAATATGACATGTGCCATGATACCTGTCTGGCTTCACGTTGGCCATTTTCCTTACTCTGACAGGAAGATCGGCAGTAAACTCCTATATTTGTGCGCCGATCAATGGTGGTACCATTAGGATATTGGAGACGGATCGGAATCATATTTATCGAAATAATACGGGATTTGAAGATGTAAAGAGATGTGACAGCTGAATTAATATTGTTCAAATATAGTTTTTATAAAGATGAAAAATTAAAACGGAAGATATTACTTTTTAATCCAAAAAAAAACAAATCAAATCAATTTTTACTTTTATATGAGTGAATTTAATTTTTCAATTTGATGTTGACTGGTATGATTTTATCACTCGTGTGACATAACATAATACAAAAGTTAAGAATAAAGTTTTTTCTGCTGAAGTTTAAATAAATAATCTCCACTTAGAGTCAAGTTACTGATTTCGTATTCACGTAATATCACGTGAATACAGAATCACCACTATCCACCTATCACCACATATCCACTTCCAAAAAAAATATCCCTTATGGATTAGCAAGCTCTGTCATTTGTATGCGGTTTTATTTAATTTTTTTTTTTTTTTTTAATCTTATTGAAATCTTAATTAGTAGATTCAGCGCTACTAGCAATGGGTTCTGAAAACATTATATTGCACTAAAACACATTAGTGGAAAACTACAGGTGCAACATGAGTTTAATTAACAAGCACCAAACAAAACAATTAATTTAATAAGCAAAGTTGAGTGGTAAGTCGTACACGACATTCTAATTTACAAATTATAAGACATAGCGATTTTTTTTGTCCGAACGAGTTTGGCATAATTATGTCAAATTGGTAATATCCTACGCGTATCCCGCTATAGCTAAGCCTAGATCCTAAGTATATTATGGTGTCCCAAAATTTTCAAAAATCTATTAATGTAGTTCCCATTATTTTTAAAAACAAAATGAAGTTTTTTCTTAGTAAAATTTCCTAACTTCAATACTTAAGGTACTTTCCTTCCGTGTGGCAAAGTTTTGGGACACCCTGTATATAAGCTGTATATATCTAGTTTGGCCTAAATAGGTACAAGTAATTTGGGCTTATCTAGTTTGAACTTTTTTTACTTGGGCAATGTGTGTGTGGGTGTATATGAGTGTGGAAAATACAGAACATTATTATTTAACTAATCACTAAATATATTACTACCAATTATGGAAATTAAATGCGTTTTCTGATTCACTACGATATTAAATACTATGAAATAGTCCCCACGAGAGTGACATAGTCACTATGTGACTGAACCTTCTATAAAAAAAGGTTAAAAAAAATCTATGAAATATAGGATAAACAATAAACGCATCTTAATAACCTTCAATAAACTTCGCTATCCGCCTATCGCTTTTACCACATGCCACACCTAAACGGATTTCTGTCGCGCGGGACTGCGGTTTAAACTTAGTTAACGTGTCGTTGAGCCGCACGTAACGTCCTCACTGTAAATTGCCCAAATAATTATAACCACTTTGTAAACTCACTAGGAAATTTGAAAATTTTACTGAATTTATGACTAATTGACCAATTTTTGGAGTTGGTGTTGTCGCTGGGTAGATGAATAAAACTTGACAAATCCACAGCGATCGTATAATTCAATAATGAAATGGGAAAAGACCTAAAAAGGGAACAACAATAAGTAATTACAAAAACAGTCCTATGTTATAAAATAAACAATCGTTTTATATATAATTTACATTACCTGTATATTCACAAGTATTTTCTATTAAAGATTTACACTAAGAAGCGATTCGTTTGCTTATTTATTTATAATTTAGTTGTTATTCGCCAAAGTGTTGTAAAGGACTGACTTAAAACTATCAAAACCAATGCCATCAAAACAAACATAATGACAACGAACATCACATTTGAATTATTGGTTTTCAAACACTGAACTGAATTTATTTTTGTTTTCTTCTTCTTCTTTTTTTGTTATGGCAATCTACTTTCCTCTTGGAAGTAATTTTTGCCAGTGTCAAGTGTTAAATAGTTCAATGGTAGATATTGTTTAATTTTTCATTAGAATGCGGGTGCATCGCATTCCAATGCTGCTTGGAGCATTTGGCACCAAGTATATCAAGACAGTTTACTCGGTTAGTTCTGCCGAGGAAGACACCACTTCAATAAGAGTCTCAGCTTCACACAACCAAGATCGCGCCTATTTCAAATATTTCAAATTCACATATTGTTCAGTTGCGTAGACATTACTGCACCAATTTTAAGACACAATATCCACTATGAATCAATTTGAAAATAATTTAAATAGACACCAAACCGAACTCGACAAAATGGCGCCAAAAACTGCTTTTTGTTTTCAAATCAAAATTTGACATAGTTTCGTATTTCCAAAAATAAGGTTATATTCTCTAAGAAGGAGGTCACACAGCAACGTTACAGTGTAACAACATACTTCATTGTGTGTGATAAGGTCGACTAGCGTTTACTCTTTATTAAAACACCGCGTCGTAAAGTAAAACTTTGACTAACATTTACCTTTATGTGTATACACAAGGCGTAAGTAAGAGCAGACATAAGATTAAAAGATGAGCACTAATTCTTTATAGTTAAGGTTTATTCCACTTAGTACTTTAAAAAAACGGTCAAGCGGTCGGTCGCACCGAGGCTTCCGTACTATCATTCTGAGAGACATCGTTTTATTTTTTCTGTAATCTTTACATATAAACTTCTATCACATAAAATAATTTCAAATATTTCTCTATGCAAACTTCGGAGATAAGGTTACATTTCATTTTCAGCAAAATTCTCTTTCTCTTTCATATGATACCCCATAATGCCCTAGAAGCCTCACTTCGAATTTTTGATTTTCTTATTTATGGATTTCTTAAAATACCTACATTTTAAACCTAAGTATTAATAACTAATTCGTTAATTTATGGGTCACTGAATTATTATTCGGTGGAGTATTTCATAGACTCAAAATTATCCTAGCTTTATAGTTCATCAAAACTAATTAGAGATACGGAATTGCAATTAATTCCTTACTGCCTATTTCTACACAACAGAAATTCATAAAACAGCTAGTTATAGCACTAAAGCTTAAACAAATAGAGGCGATTTCTTATTGGCCCACAATTCAAATGAGCATTTTCACAGTGAAAGGAATATTAATTCAAAATACATAGCGGAGTTTAATTTTAATAACAGCTGCCGAGGGATAAACCACAAAAGCGGCGTACGCAAGGAGTTCAGAAGTTTAAGAAATTAAATTATAAATGAAGTAGGATTCGCGAAGTTATTCCGTTTCCGATTACAGTCGCAACAGAATATGGAGGACTTGGAATGCTTCGAATTTCCATCGTGCTATCGTTTGAATCTGAAAAGCGTAAGTTCTTTTTTACAGTACCTACGTATGTACCTACGTACGTACCAGTAAATACGTGGCAGCAGCTCTTTCATTTTCGGTGCACTATCCCGATCAATGGGTTTTTATTTTCATCGTACCATTCAAAGTACCTAAAGACTGATGAAGTCTTTGGATTTCATTTTTCGTACCCAAAAGGTAAAACGGAACCCTATTACTAAGACTCCGTTGTCTGTCCGTCTGTCACCATGCTGTATCTTATGAACCGTGATAGTTAGACAGTTGAAATTTTCACACATGATGTATTTCTGTTGTCGCTATAACAACAAATAAAACAGAATAGAATAAATATTTAAGGGGGCACCCATACAACACAAAGTGATTTTTTTGCTCATTTTTGCTCGATATCGATAACGGCAATAGGTAATAGACGCTTGAAATATTGACAGCTTATTTAGTTATCACTTTAAAAAATAATTAAAATAAAACAAATATTTAAGGGGTCACCCATACAACCAGACATGATTTTTTTGCCGTTATAATAGATAATGGTACGGAGCCCTTCGTGCGCGAGTCCGACTAGCACTTGGCCGGTTTTTTTATCATATGTATTTATTCTGTGCCATCATCAACTAAAACAGCACCAAGCGGAATAAACCAACAAGCGCCACTTAGTTACGAGCAATAAAAGACCTTTTTACTTTTACTGCAGTCGACATGCGTGATTACATTGTGGATGTCGTTTGTCGACGAGACATGTCTCAGGTTTAAGAAATCTTAGATGACTTTGTTTAATTAATCCTAATTTAGAATATCAATATTAATCTAACAATCGATAGCAATAGCTTTAAAATTAAATTTAAGGTGATTTACCGAGCTTTCTCTGGATAATTATTAAATTAAAGGCAAGTGTGCTTGGTGTCCGAAGGGGTTCACGTCGGGGCACCAATATTGAGGCAGGGTCTCTTCGCCAAATGTTCAGCGAAAAGGGAAGTACTTCCGCCCAGCTAGGAGTCTGTGCCAAGTAATTAAAATTGAAACTTGTAAGTATAAATTTGCAGCGGGGCGTAGAAAACTTCTATATCGAAGTTACCTATGCAGGTATTTTATTATATTTATTTAGTGTTATATTAGCATACATTTCAAGAACAAGAGCTTCGTTTTGTGAGATTTGTCGGCCCATCAATGCATGGTCCTGATCGTGGGTTGTTCAGGGGTCGGAAGTCCTATTAGTCGGTCCATCGGAATGTAGATCCAAGAGCTTGTTTGAAGATTATTCTACCGTATCATTCACGCATTTATTTTCAACACGGATGGCCCTTTTCTACTGCGTCACGCAGCAGGAAAGCACCTAATGAAAACGTTATCGTAGGCTGGTATACACTTACCCCTTTACTAAAAAAGATTATTTAACAGATGTATTAGTTACACAGTGTTTTATCCCTTTCTTTTTAATGTTCAACTTAAATAGTTTGACAGAGAGTAACCATTGTGTAGCTATACATCTGCTATACAATCTTTATTAGTAAGGGGGTTAGGAAGTAAAATAAATTACAAAAACATAGTTTTAAAATGGTGCTATAGAAATGTTATAGTGGTTATAGTAGACGTTCTGAGTTTGTTTAGAAACAATTTCCATTAAATTGTTACAATTTATGTCACCGTCGTTATGTTAAGTAAATTCTGCTTTACTAATTTAAGCTTAAACTAACTTGAACCAACTATCTATAGTGCCATATTAAGTTGATTAATTTCATTTATACATATATATAGGTACATACCAAAACTAAAGAAATAGTTATATCGTACGATAAACATTTAAATCGTAGCCATGTTTATATTAAATTTATAGCGCAACATAAAATCGCTCGTTATTCGAGCATTATAACTGTATTCGCGCTAAAAAAAATTTATGGCGCCATAGAAGGTCGCAAAAGCGGGGTAGATAAATGTTTACTGACTGAAAAAGCTAAATTAAGTCTTTGCGCGGCTTAATCAAATGTGAATCTATTTCAAATGTGATTTTATTTTATTACACTAGCTCGCTCGGGACTTCATTCGGTAATATTAGAAAAATCCTCACGGAATCTTTGACCAGGATAAAAAGTATCCTATGTTTTAATCCAGGTTATAAACTGTATGTGTGCCAAATTTCATTCAAATTCGTTCAGGCGTTTTTTGAGTAAAAAAACATCCAAAACTTTCACGTTTGATAATTTTAGTAGGAAGAAGGATGAGATGTAGGTAGTTGTAGGTACATTATTGGTTACTCTCATATTTCAAAAAGTGGACATTCTATTTATATTTACTTTATAAGATAGAACCGAAATTATTCAAAGTTCCCAACTATACCGTCTGGCTCGCAGCCTCCTGATAGCGGTAGACGCTGCATTACAAAACAGGAAAAGTTTTCCCATTAAAAATCGAACCGAGACTGTCTTTGCATATATTTCACTCACAGTTTGAAGATCGCCTGCGACTTAATACTTGTTTATGCATCAAGTTATTTTTCATCAAAAGTGGTCATATAAAACTTACACATTTGTTCTTCTCCAAAACCGAAGTTTTTATCTTAAATCTGCTTGTATTTTAATGATTTTTAACCTTTGGAAAAACGCTAAATCAGTAAAATTTTGTTTGAAATGAGATGTGGCTTGACTTCTCATCTTTTCTCAATCTTTTATCCCGCCTACTTAAACAGTTAGGTTAGGTATTAACTCGCCTATATAAGCTGGAAAATACAGTCAATTTTGAATTTGAATACAGTACCCTTAGCACGAACAGCTATCGAGAATAAAAACGCGCGTAAAAGTACTTAATAGAGTGATTCTCTATGGAAAATCTCATTTCGCCTTGTGGCGGTAGATGGCGCTGTACAAATTTCCCATACGATTTACTCTATCGAATATTTTTACACGCATTTTGATTTGTTTATTAACCTACGGATCAATTGCTTATCAGTACTAAGCCTTTTTTACAGTAAATGGGCTTACATACTCTTAGCCACAGTCAAAACTCTAGGCTGAAAAGAGACCGAAGATGGAGCGAGCTTGCCCAGAAGGAGCCTATTCATAAAGATGTGATTGTAGGTTAAAGGTTTAAAAAAATAAAATAAAAATTGCGGACGAGTTAAGATTAGGCGAGTTATTAGTGTTATTACCCAACTTAAACAGTCTAACGATGCTCATAAAATTAAAATAACGCAATTGAATTTGTAAGGTCTCCCTTTGTCGAGAGCCGCCTTTCAAGCGATGTTGCCTATTTTTTGTGTTTCAACCTAATGCCTTTATCGCGTGCCCTTAGAATCTCGACAGAGGGCAGGACTGGGTATTGTTTAAAATTCTTTTCAGACCTAGTGAACAATATCAGACGGTAGTGGTCGGCGTAAACTTTACAGTAACATTCGACATCATCAGAATTATATTGCGAAATGTATATAAACAAAATATAAACAAAATATAATAAACAAAATGACCGAGTCAATTTGTAGATTGAATCCAAAGTTACATAAAAGGTACAGAAAATAACAACTAACATAATCAGAAAAGCTCCCATGGAGAAAGAAGTTGTTCCCAAGGTGGATCATTCCGTGCGGGAATCTGTCAGTGCGGGCTCAATCAGGAGAAATATTGCGGGCCCAGTAATCTGGGACCTTTCGCAACCCAGATTGATTCAGTGCAGGAGAATGTGTGAATAATTTAGCCACTGAACCGACATTGCCTTTGCACCTCACGTGTCGCTTGGAGATAAATAAAAAATGTGTGTGTTTCTACATACCGTGTCTGATAGTTTGTTTTCAGTGTTGGAGATTTGAAGAGTTTAAGCTGTCTTGGATTCTGAAAAAAAAACATCATTTTTAAACGAAAAAAATAAGTTTTTTTATCGCTTGTAGACTGATTTACTTCTACAGGCGTAGCACAAGCATTCACGGCTGCCTCCAATATAATATGCACATCGTCAAATTGATACTTATGTAGATAATCGATATAATTATTTCAGTAATAGAATCTACATTAAATCCAAGCTTATAGCATTACTAATTAACGGTTGCATTTTTCAGTGAAATCAGCCTGAAGAAGTTCTTTATAAGTGTGGTTTCGCCAATTCAACCTTTTATTTGATAAAAGATTAGCTACAAATTCTAATGTACAAATGAAACAGTCTTTTGCTAATGATAACATTAGGCTGCTGAAATCACTGTAAGTGTTTTGATGGTAAATGAAACGAATGGATTGTAGTACAATAATGGATGTAATATAAGTTTCAATGGCAAAACAAGGGACAATTAAAGAGACGCGTATCATGCGTGGCCGTTCGATTGTGAAGAGTTACGCGGTTGGCGGACCCCCTCCGCCCCTGCTTCCCGCTCCGCTAGTGTTTTAAATTTAATGTATTTTGTTTTTTGTATGTTAATTTTTATGTTATTATTTTTAAGCCATGAAATATTTTTTTCTAAATTATTATTAGCAATAGTCTCTATATCCTGTTTTTTCCTGCATTTTATTATAAGTGTTGTATCGTCTGCAAATAATATGCACTTTTGGTCTGTAACATCAGGCATATCTATATATATTAAAGGGAAAATCACTCACTCACTGATCACGAAATCTCAGAAACTACAAGTGCTAGGAGTCTCAAATTTTGCATGGGGGCTCCTTTTAGGGCGTAAGTGCTCACTAAGACGGGATTTTGCGAAATTCAACCCCTAAAGGGGTGAAACAGGGTGGCAAAGTTTGTATGGGAGAACGCGATTCCTTGGCCCGATTGACTTGAAATTTGGCATAGACATTCTTTCACAAAATTAATTGAACACGTATTTCGTATTTTTTAAATATTTATCCCTTAACAGGGTTAAAAAGTGATAGAAAGCTACTTTTGGGGTGATTGATTTCGACGTCGGAATTGAAACTTCTTTGTGCATTTGATTGCTTAATTAAGAAAAATAAATATCATTTTTCAATAGGGTATTTTACACCATGTAAGAAACAATATAAAAATGCATGTTTATGATAGATTTCATAAAAAGTGAATGAGAAACGTCGATATTTATTCATAAAAATGCAATATACATTTTATAATTCAATTTAAAAAATCGACTTTTTTAATCTATTCTTCAAATGTTCAAAACGCCATTCGCCATATTGGATTCCGACGTGACGTCAGCCCGACAGTAAGCAAACAGGATTTCGTACTCGTCGTACTGTGTTATTTTATAATTTTATGTGATTATCACGCCTGTGGACTTTTATGCTTTATTTTACTAAAATCGCATCATGGAAGACGGTTTTGTGAAAGCACAAAGTACTAATCTACCAACAATATATAAATAAATACGATATGGTGGCGAAATTTTTTGCGTCCAATCCCGATTTCTGTTCTGCAGAGTGGAGAAATGTTAAAACAGCAATGTAAGTACCTATCATATCAAGTTTTTTCCAACATTAAGTACTACACAACACGATAATACCCTGTGTTTGTTTACTATTACAATCCAACATAACCTATTTTTTTTATTTTGTTATCAGGTCCGGAAGGGAATCTGACGACGCAATAGGCTATGTGCAGCTCAAACGGGTTCAAAACACGTGCGTTGTAGTGTACGGTATGCCTGGAACATAAAGTGCGTTCCAAGCCCTATGTACTGATTGACACATAATGTGAATGAACAGGAAGAGACTGTGAGTAGTGTTAAGTGCTACGATTGTCCCTCGTCAGAAGGTGGCTGCAAGCATGGTGTTACGATGTACACCGCCGAACCGAAGCCCTGTCGTCGTGTACTTCGGTTGAGTTTTAATGAAAGAAATCGAATCTGGCTAAGGTTGGCTCATCGATAAACATTTTGTGTGCAAAAGAAATTTCTAAAAGAAAATCTAAGGAGATGGTTGCAGACAGCAGTGTGCGATGCAAAAGGTTAACTTATGGGGAAACGCATAACCTTGATTAGTATAGTTCCACAACAAGTGATTGATCTACCTTTGCATGAATTTAAAAATCATGTTAAAAAGACGCTCATGGGTAATGGTTATTATAAAGTAGATAATTATCTGAAAGACCAAAATGCATGGAAAAAATGTAACACATAGCTTGCAAATATAAGTACCTACTTTGTTGTTTATAATCTGTTGTATTGTATTTGGTAACTGTTGTAAAGTAATAAAGATATATTTCAATTAAGTGTTTATTTCTGTTATTCATATAATCAAATTTCCAATTTAAGTTAAAGAGACAGGACATAACCGAGTGACCATAAACTTGACTGATGACAGCCAGATTAACAATAGCAGATCATGATATAATATTTAAGTTTGTAAATATTGTTACTTATTTCTGTTAAAGCTGATAAGTTTCTTGCACCTGTTCTTCTTGTCAGTTATAAAACTCTGGAATGGGTGGGAAATATAGATGATTCAGAAGCGCTTAATTACTAAGTTTATTTGAATAGTTTTTTGTACTTTGACTTTGACTATTCTCCTACCCTACCCTATGTATAGTGCATATGTATTCACATATTTTCCACATGCACATGACATTGAAATGAACATTATTATATCCTTAACATCTTTATGATGGCCAAGTTGACCCATTCTTCAAATCAACTCGGCTGTGATGGACCAACATCATCTTTATACAGTGAGTGCACCATGGAAATAAAAAAAAACTATACTTATTATTTGATATATTTATTTATTATAATATAATAATACCTTTTATATAAACTCAAAGTTGCCTGTGTAAGTATTAATCCTTCAAAACACATGATTGATTTTGAATCAAAAAATGCAAGTGTTAGGTAGTAAACTATCTAAAAATTTGCTGTGTTCAATTATGTTCACATCGCTTATCCTTCTTGCATATCCAGTAGACACAAAATTCACGAGACCATCAGGTGAACAGGATATTTTTTTGTTTGTTTTTGGATTTCTTTGGATCTCTTCTTACCAGTTTCAACCAAGTTTTTCTCATTTTGATGTCACTTGGCACTTGAACCCACAATTTTAGTGGAGATTTTACACTTGTTTTACTGCAATCAGGCACAAGACACCAATGATAAAATATTACAACTCATTATTTTAAAAACTCGTTACTTTTGTAAAAACACATTGTAACCACTCTTGATTGTTTCCTGACGCCTGACGGAGTGACGTCACGGGCCTAAACAGCATGGCGGCTTGCGTTTCTGCGCAATAATTCAAAATCATAAATAAAAAATCATTTTTAAGGTATTTCTTGGTTTTATAAAATTGAAATAAAAATTGTGCTGGTTTATTACGACCTCAGGAATAATATAAACATGTTTTCAAAAAAAAGGTGTAATTCCCTATTTTGTCATCTCAACGTAGTATTACATTCTCTTTGGTCATTTCCCCTGAAAGTAAGTAGAATGCGTTTCATTGAATAGCGAATATTCAATGAAACGTACTATGAACATTGGCTATTTTGTATGGGAATCGCCATTTCGGATTATTTTTGACTGTTAACTTTTGATAAAGTGGTTTTAGTCTGAATAATGATCTTAGAAATGATAAAAAAGGACCGTAGTGTTGTTTTCGTTTTAGTATTCGGCTGCTTTGTTATTAACTATCTTTTTAATTAGTAATTAAAAATATAGCGCTGGTTCTCAAGGTAAAATTGATAATCATTAAGTTTTAGGTGATACGAAGTTCACAGGGTCCACTAGTCATTTATATAGAGCAAAAATAGTAGAGGACCAAGGACGCTCCCTTGAGGACCATAAGTTTCAATGGCAAAACAAAGGACAATTAAAGAGACGCGTATAATGCGTGGCCGTTCGATTGTTTCGACGGCTGCATCGTCTGCGTTTGCGCGTGATCAGTAAGTACAAGTTCCGTCTTCGTGAATTTTATTATTCAGATTTTTGACACAGTTCTCGGTTCAACTTTATGTGTTCATTTCAACTGAAGAATACGCTGGAGTATTTTTAAATTGCAAATAGGCAAATGTTAGCTTTGAAATTTTTCTAGTACTGTTACAGAATTTAAGTTGAACAGGCGTAACCAATTTAAAACTGCCGAATGAAAGAACTTGTAATAAAAATTAGAAATAAAGTTTCAAAAGGTACCAACCTACTATAACTGATAATAGCAACTGAGCTACCGAGTCACTTGGTAGTCAGTTGGTAAGAGCATTGGACCTGACTTCCAAAGGTCGCGGGTTCGATTCTTGCCTGAGACATTTCTGATGACGAGTCGATTTTTTTCTAGTATATTATTTAGTATTGTATAAAAATAGCATTGTGAATGCTAAAATCTCAAATTTAAAATCATATAAACTTTTCTTTTCATTACTTTGAAGCAAGAAAGTATAATTCAAAATAAATAATCAATTAAATAGTAAACATTGACATTGGCCCATTTTGTTGGTGGAGGTCATATCGCCTCGCCTAGTTATTTTCTCAATAAAAATAAACAACCGTGACTTTTTATGGTCGAACGTTACAAAAAAGGTATAACCCTAAAATAGCAAAAATCAAACATAACCCGCCGTCAAAAGTAATGGTGCTTTTTAATTCCAGGCTTCGCGTTTCAGGGTTGACCACACACACTACATAAGGAAATATTATTTTAAGGAAATTGTGGGCTGTTTTAGGACGGGAATACTAATATTTTGAAAGAGAGCTAAAAATAATTCACAGAGCTGTACAATTCCCTAGTGTCCACCCCCGAATTCAACCGCGTGGACTTTTTTCAGGTTCCATTTGAACATTTTCTCTATTACACATACAAAATACAAAATACAAAATGCTTTATTTCATTAACAAACCAGGTGATTACAAAAATTGAGATGACATTCCTAGTAAGTATAAAAATACCTGTATCAGGAAGCCATCGCTCTTCCATTTCCATTATCTGTCAAACATCCTTCAATATTCATTTTTAGTTACTCAATAAAATATTAAACGTATATAAAGAAATCTCCCCGGTTTCCTTAAGATGGCGTAGTCTGCACACTAGCGCCGCCATTGGAAAAAATCGTAGTGCTTAAATAAAGATGAAATTGTGAATTATCTCTCTGTAGTGTACTCCGATGAAGCTTTTTGGTACTTTTTATAGCTTAAACAATATTTTCTAGCCTGTTGTTTAGTTTAATGGAGTTTTTTGCGAAAAGTGGCCGCTTTTAGCAATAAAACTCCGTTAAACTATACGACAGTCTAGAAAATATTGTGTAAGTGATTAAATGTACCACAAAGCTTCCTCGGAGTGCACTACAGAGAGATAATTCTTAATTTATCTAAGCACTATGTTTTTTTTTTCAATGGCGGCGCTAGTGTGCAGAGTACGCAGCCTTAATTTTAATATTTATGTGGTTTAAGCGTTATAAAATTTAATATGTTGGCGGCGCTAGTTAGCTCCTATCAGCACCATAACTAGGTACAACATTTTAATAGAACCACTATATAGTTCCGTTATCAAAACCCGACTATACGCGTCGCTAATCAAAGCCATCAAGTTTTTCGTTAAGAGGCCGTATACGTTTTGCCGCTTTCTCGCTCGCACATTTCATGTTTTGTCAAGATATCTTAAATCAGGATGCGTAATTAAAAATGTGTTCCGGCCACTTTTTTTACATATATTTCAGTTTCATGTTGCTGAAGTACAAAGAGTTGTCGTTTCTGTAAGTTATATCACTTATGTTATAGAAATTGACCGAGCGAGCGCGAAGCGCGAGCGAAACCTCTTTGCTTCAGCTTGGGAAAAAAATATTTCGTATGTTCTTCTGGCTGTCCGTCTGTTTTACTCTTCAGGTCGCATTTCTCAACCGATTCTCTTGAAATTTTGTGAGCAGGTTCGATAATTGTATATTTTTTTGTCGATCCAGTTTACTTACCAAAAAAAGAATCCACCCATTTCAAAAATATTCAAAATTATAAGCGCCATCTAGCATCAATTACATCAAATAATATACCAAACAGCGCATAGTACTGTTTTGAAAACCTCGTGGCGACATCTATTAGATTAATTTTTAAATTTGAGCTACTTTTGAACGCACAAACGCGAGGTCTACAGCTCACGGAGCCCACCAGTAGTATATACTAGGTATACGGCCTCTTAAGTGAAACGGAACGCAGAGGCGCGCTCGAGCGTAGTGCTACAATTGATAGCGGAATTGTTTACACGTACTAAACACAGTTCATTCATTCGTAGTTAACAATGCATACATTATTCTGAACATAAATTAGGCTTGAGCGTTGCTGAACGAGTGAAATGTGTACAACAGTCGACGGGAAAATTATCACTGAAAGTTTATACCAAATAAACTATAGTTTTTAGAATGCATAGAAATACGAGAAGTAAGAGTATGTACAAGCGCACGAAAAATTAGGAGAGACGTGAGCTGATACTCTAGCTAGAGACACCAAATAAAAAACACAGACTCTATTTTATCTAGAGAGCACGATAAGTTTAATAATTTTCTTAAGTTTACAGCTTTAAGTTTACAGTTTACAGCTGAGTGGGCTATCCTATACCTATATTTACTTAAATATTATTTGAAAATATTTCGAAAACCGTTTTTCAGTCTGTATAATCTAAAATCCACAAACCATTCCCTAAATTGAATTGGCCCACCTCCGAGGTTCAACTTCGGAAAACACAGTTTTTGCCGACAACAAACCTCGCGTATTTTCATTACCACACGATAATGTACTTTTAGAACTCACTAGTAGTTGGATTGCAGAAATACTGAAACATTAATAATTTGATTAATTTAAGTTTTATTTGGCTTGTACTTGGTGAAGTTACTTTTATAAAATTTCTCAAGTCCGTTTGAAATAAACTAAAGTAGACAGGGAATGCAAAAGATCAGTTATATCATAATAATTATATTCCACTATTGGTAAAAGCTTTGCTTAGTTTAAACAATTCGCCACGTAGGAAACGGGCTTTTCCTAAAGTTCCGCGTCTCTATCTAATTTTAAATGTACGGTTTTTGCAGGATTCCGTTTAGTAATGATAAATAGTACGTGTTTGTTTCAATACGCACTTTCACACGTCATCCTGCAAACAGGATCCTGCAAAAAACCGTACATGCAAAAGACGGGATGCTAAATACTGTGGAAAAGAGCCCATGTAAGTACCTAGTCAAATAAACTAGTCCGCATATAAATAAGTATTCAAATATAAACTCTGACAGAATCAGCGTCTATTTATGTTACCGGCTTGGTTTTGCCGTATGTATTTTTGTACGAAAAATAAGTTTAATCCGAGTAATCTTCATAAATATGAAACTGCCCGCAACTACGAGTAAGCTGTCATCGCCTTTGGTAGATACATACATAGTAGGGTAGTGACCGCAGACTCACTCACTCGATGTGCCGGTCACTCACACGAGATCCACAGTGAAATAAAGACAGTTAGAAAAGTACAGTGATAACACAAAAAAGTATCGAATTACTATCGAATTTGCATCGAGAACTGTAACCAGCAAAAAACAGGATCAGTAAATTACTGCCGCAGTCTATATTGACTGCGTTTATAGCGGCCTTTATAGCGTGGACAGCAAGGACTGCAATGTTGACCAATCTTGAAGGTCGAGAGCGTAGTTAAGCTTAGCTCGAGGGCATAATAACGTGGCCAGTGCAGTCGTTGTGGACTTAGGCAGGCATTAAATGAAATTGTCCAAAACGTTCAAGTGCGAGTTTTTTATATTTTTCTATACTCATTTTATATAAAAGTACAAACACGTTATCTATGTAATAGAGCTTTCTCCTTTCGATGTACTATGTACTATTTTTCACCTAACGTTTCATGTTCGAAACAAAACTCGACAATAATGGATTTTCAAAGGAAATTGCTGGTGACTAAAACGTGACAATAATGAAATCCCAAACAACTTTGTTGCGCCACCATCCGAGTAGAACGTAAAGGTTGACCTTGCTCAAAGAAGGTTGTCAAAATTATGACCATATTACAAGCATTTTTGAGTACCTAAATGTTATTTCTGCTCATGTTCCTGCACTGGTAACACTTCTAGGCGACAGAGTTGTAGCGGGCTCACAGTATACCTTGTTAACCGGACCTCTCTACAAATTCGATTTCCATTCGATATGAACGTACACCCCTCTATTCCACTGGATATACCACCGACATACACTACACAACAGACAAACAATAGTCATTTTCTATGTTAGCATTGTATGAATACAATAATGATTATAATTAGTTATTAATTTTCATCACATTAACCAAATATTTAGTTTGGGACGATTTTGAAATAAATACGAGTATTTAAGCAACTTATACCTTATTATGCGTTATTACCATTTTATTCACATTTTAACAGTAAATTTTAAAATGCAACAGAGGTTTGCATCTTCAAACAAGCAAGAACAAGTTAATCTTATTAAATTAGGTCCAGTCACCAACTAGCAAGGAGTCCCAACTTGGAATTCTCAGTACCTAATTGCCTTCTACGGGCCAGATAACCTGTGAAGTTTACTTTCAACTGCTGCAACTTTGATTGTGTTACAGTTGCCGAGATAACGAACCGTCAACGGGAATAGTGAAATTCCTCTTGCTACGGGAATGTTTGTTGTAAGTTGTCAGTCAGACTGCGACGCCTGCGCCGCTAGACCGTTGTCAGTTAGGAAAATAAATGTCGACCAACCAGGGGCCGTACCGGCTAACGTATCGAACATCAGAAAGTCTGCCGAGCTTCAAATTAAAACAGATAAATCGAGCCCCAATCGGGTCAAAATGGCGAACCCCAATTCATGATGTCACACCAACATCGGTATCTTCTAAATAACTTCGGCGAATAGTACAATACGAAACTCTTTACTTCGATTTATCTGTTTCAAGTTGAAGCTCGGCAGACCCGCCGATGTTTGAAAAGTTAGCCGGTAGGGCCCCAGATCGTTGGTTAAGAAAAAATATTAACCGTTCAACCAGGTTCACAGAGTAGTTTGTCGGTTAGTAATAGAGGTTGTATAACACTGTTATGTGGTATTTACACGGGTCGACTTGGCAGGCGACTTGCTGGTCGACCCGAGTAAATACTACATTATACAGAGTTGTTTCGGAGATAGTGGATATTTTTCTCAACATACGAAAGCGAGTCAGTCGGCGCTGCCTTCCGCCGTTTGATATTTTGTTATCTTTATTCGAAACATTGAATGATATAAAATACACGTCTATTTCTATTTAATAACCTTGATTTTTAAACACTTGGATTTTTAAATCCTCTAACTAGGATGTAGTGAGTGTCGTTTGATGCCTAGAAATGAAATTGTCCTTCAGGTAATTTGAAGATATTCAGCAAAGAGAGAGTGTCACCAACTCTCTCTGCTGATATCTAGATAAAAAATAACAATATTATTAGTAATGGTGTAGAGATATATTTTATATGATTGATTAGTTTACGGTCGTTCATAAGCCAGCGTTTTCTTTTACATTAAATCCAGTTAGAACTAGTTCCAGGTCTATGGAAAAACAAATAAAACCTAGCATCAAAGCAAATAAATCAAGAAAAACAATAAATGGCGTGGCACGATCACACGTCATCAATATTCTGTATCTTACGCTACATTAGGTCGACGCCACGGAACCGATCTTTATTACGGCTATAGAAAACATATATAACTTTAGGCATATGTTTATCGCACCTGGGTTGTCTAGAGCTTTCAGCTACACACCTTAGCATTTAGGCAACACTCGGTAAATCGGTAAGTGAAAATCTCTATGTAATATTAAACTTATAGGCCTTGGCCTCCTATTTACGCCGTTGGCCGCTTACAGCGTCAGCGTCACAATAGCCAATGTCACATTTACAAATTTTCGTTATCGCTTCGCTTCAAAACATGTATGGATTTGACGTTTTGAAATTTGATTTTTAACGGAACCTTATGTCAATCCCATTCATGTTTCAAAAGCGATAACGTATATTTGCAAATGTTACTTTGGCTAGGGGCCCAGTACTGTTGCGGTCTCCTTGTTTACGCTGACGTCAGACGTCGCATATAGTTGAGTATAACTAAATGCATCAAATAGCGACAGGATGCCAGCTGGTCACCTACACACAGGACACCATAAAACCTGAAATCCCCAGTCAACTTTTTGTTTTATTTCCCAGGTCAGGAAGTTGTACAAAAAGCTACATTAATCGAATAGGCGATAAAAGGAACTAAAAATTCAGTGGTCGATTATCGGTTGGACAAAAAGACCGTAGTTCCCCCGACGTCATTACTCGCGCTGTCACCGGCACGATATAGACGTGGTTTTTCTTACCTATCATTATTCTTACATTCTTACTTTTTGCGCATTTTGTCGCGCAGATCGGTTTTAATTTGTCTATGGACAATTTGTCTTGGATGCTGACGAAAATCGGTCGGAAATTAAAAACGAGAATGGAATTTTCTTGCAGTTATAACGCTGGACTTTTTTGGAAAGTGTAGACTGATTATCATCACATCTTGACACCTTCTTCTTAAACACCTTCAAGGTCCAAAGCGGAAATCACTCTGGCATTAGCATTATGTATTATCACTTACATAGATTATTGGGAAATGTAAAGGTTCCTGCACACTATGCCGGCGGCACCGCCGCCGCCGGGCAAGCCGTGATGCGCCCGGCAGCTTTTAGCTTGACAAACGTGCCGCTCGACAAAAGCCGGCCACCCGTGCCGCCGGCATGTGTGTAGGAGCCATAATAGGTACTTAATCATAAAACTATTCACCCCATAAGTAAACAAGTAATAGAGAGCCCATACATCTGTATGTTTTTTTTATTTAACTCATCTGAGTTAAAATCTGAGCTAAAAATAAGGCCGCTTGACATGCTTCACTTATCCATCAATTACGATTTAAAACTTTTCGTTGTTAGCTTAAACCTGATCGAAAATACTGAACGAAATGTTCTATCAATTCCCAATAGACAAAAAAGTTGAATTTGCAACTTTAGGTGCTGTATTTTTAGAGCCACATTTTCTACCGTATTTGCGTGACGAATAAAAGCTTTGGGTCGCCCTGAACAAATACCAACTGTAGTTTAATGTAACTTTTTCAGCGAATAGTTTTGTTCGTTTGTCCCGTTCTATTAATTGTACATCGGTTACACCGAAAACCTCATTCACTTAAAATTCGCTCCGACTAGCCGTACGCAGAAAATCGATACTTTCATTCGATATCGTGAAACTAGCTAACTGATTCTGCAGTTGAGGGTTTTGAATTTTCATTAACTTGTTTTACTTTACAATGATCACAAAAACAGGAATCAAGAGTTTGTTTAGTTATTGGAAGTACTATACCAATCCATTTAAATTCATGTTCGAGTTTTGCTATTGATTGAGTCTTTATAATTGCAAATTAATCCTCTATGTATTTAAAGACAATGTATTTAAACTATTAGTACCTAAAACAGCTATAAATTTTGAACATTGTTATCAAAGTCGTCGCCTTTTTTCCTTATAAACTTAATTTTCTTTAGTCAACCAATCCCCAACATTAATAGTAGCTTTATCCTTTCATGCGTACACAATATGATTTATTTTACAAGATCACGCAAAAAGATCTGTAAACAAAGGACACTACTTCCCCCCTCGCCTCGTAACGGTACTACGGAAAACGCCGTTTCGATGAATAATTAAGAGGTTTGCAAAAAATCCGGCACACGACCAAACTTCCAAGCTCGTCCACTTAAAACTTGAGAGAATTTGGAATCTGCAAATAAGTCCACTAAGACCTTAGTTACAAATTCTCAACGGATGCGACACTCGACATGGGGGTGTGTTTCAAGAGTTTTTTATGGCGATTAATGTTTGCCGGTGTCGAGATATAGGCGAAGGGATTGGAGAGAAGGAAAAGAAAACACAAATGATTATCGTTTCTTTGTCTACCGTGAAGGAGGCATGTCATGTAAGTAACACTGTATTGTACAACATAATGTTTCCTTATGTTCCCTATTGAAGTAATGACAGATTCATTCACAGAGCATTGAATTTATATAAGTTTAATGAAATGAACTAAATTAGATATCATTGTTGTTGTACAAGATAGGAGTTAACGTAAAACCACCATCATACGACCATAAAAAATAAAATAGAACTTAAGAAATCCATTCAGTATTCAATAGTTATTGCTAGGAGGACTAAAAGATTAAAAGTTAAAACATTATGAAATAAAAAACCTCCTTCAAAAAACCCAAAAAATGGCTATAAAAACAGCTTAAAAAAGCAACAGCTCTAAAAAGCAAGAAACCGTTGCTACATTTGCACTCATTAACACCCATCAATCCGCATTGGGCCCGCGCGGTGGGTTATGGTCCATCCTCTTCATCAGCCCATAAGTAAGGCTTGTATCCCAGCCACAGCAGTGACAATAAAAATGGCTGATGCGAAACCTTTGAATATGGTAGAGTAATCACTAATACACTATCCTATTTGATTTTGAAGAGTTTTCTTTTGTATCTTCAAAGTCCAAAGTCTAATGTCAATGAAATTAAAATGAAAACACCCTTAAAGTGTCCTCTTTCTAATAAAATAAGAATCATCTAAATCGGTTCATAAATAAAGAAGTTGTGTCTGAAGATCCTTAAAAACTCGTGCAAAGATTACCTAAAAAATTACAGTATTTTCAGAATTTACTCAAAAGCTACTGAACCGATTTCAAATTTTCAAAAAATGGGACCAATTTGGGCACAAACCTGAAAAAATTACGTTTGAATCATGTCAATCGGTTCAGCCGTTTTTGAGTAATCGGTGGACATACATAAAAAATAATTATTTAAAAATAAAAACAAACAGACGAACATAGAACTTCCTCCTTTTTTGAAGTCGGTTAAAAATCAAAAAAATACAGTCAAATCGGAGATCTCTACTACAGTCATACTATCTTTAAAGTCTAGACCATTATCTTATAACACTATCTCGAAGGCGGGACCAAAGCCATTAAAAATCCCGAATCGGCCTGGAATCCAGTTTAGGAACAGAATCGGTTAAAACCTCCAAGGAGTGATTATTTTCACTTTCACAGCACCTGTTGCTAACCTTACCTAAACCTCTTTAGCCTGTTTACTGAAGAAAAATCTTTTGAAGTCTTACATCATTGTTTGCGTGAAGCCGTCACTATGACGATCAAAATTTTTGGTGCTCTAAAAAGAATTTACAATAATAATTGGTAAGGAATTTATTTAGCAAATTGTTCAATGGTTTATTCAAAACATTGATGATCAAATTCAGTTGTTAACTTTTATTTGATTTTAGATAGACTATACCGACTTCTGAACTGATATTTTTATGTCTTAAAAAGTTGTAAAATGGCTTTAAAATGCAGACCGCACTAGAAATCCATTTCCCAAATTTAGCTTTCAAATTACGCAACAATAATAACCTGTTTTTTTTTTATTCCTTTCAGTTCGAATGTGGGTCTACCAATCCGTAAGCGTCAGAGCCAAGACTTGCTAACGGAGAACCCGTATCACCAAAACATTATCAAATTGGCCACAGTGCGCATCACACCCAAGCTCAAGCTACTTTCATTCCGGGTATCAAAAAACTACTTATATATAAGCCTAGCAAAACCTAATACAGATTTACTAGAGTTTGATGAGCTCTTTGAAGATGAAGGCTGACAAGAAACGATACATTAAGCAATAAAAGTTCATTATATCAATCGCACCATTCACCTGGTCTCCCCAGGATCTCCACGAGGATTGGTCTTATCGCGACCAGATCGTCGTTCCACCTTGTCAGGGTCGCCTACGGAGCGTTGTGGAGTACACGGTCGCTATTCCAAATCCTTTCCGCCCCAATGGCATCGTTTCTCTAATGCAATCCCACCCACTGCCACTTCCCATAAAAGTTACTATCACTAATTTTAAAAGCAAATTTCAAACAGTATTGGATGACAGAGCATGGGAGTATTTAGCCATAACTTTCTGAAATTTGCCTCATAACAAGTTTAGTGGATAGGACGCTAGGTTCCCAACGGACCCTTATGCTAATTCGGAGCAGGTATCCATGTCAACGCTCAATTAAATGTAAATTTGTCTGAAGTCTGTGTCCTAAAAGTTCCAAACCTATCCCTTGTTTTGCATGAACTCGATATTAACCAAAAGTCGTTATACTTATGAAAGTTAAAAATACATGTTATCTATTTTTTAAGAACCCGCTCAGGGGCCCTACCGGCTAACTTTTCGAACTTCGGCGGGTCTGCCGAGCT
Source organism: Catoptria pinella (assembly GCA_963556745.1). NCBI lineage: Eukaryota > Metazoa > Arthropoda > Insecta > Lepidoptera > Crambidae > Catoptria > Catoptria pinella. The sequence goes on from OY750761.1 coordinate 13,798,384, forward strand.
TCAACTTAAAACAGATAAATCGAAGTAAGGAGTTTCGTATTGTACTATTCGCCGAAGTTATTTAGAAAATATCGATGTTCGTATGACATCATGAATTGCATGGGGTTCGCCGTTTTGGCCTGATTGGAGCTCGATTTATCCGTTTTAATTTGAAGCCTGGCAGACTTTCCGAAGTTTGATGCGTTAGCCGGTACGGCCCCTGATTAAATTAACTGCAGTTGCAACCATTTATAATTTCACATCGCTAAGCTGTTAGCTAAAATATTTTCACGGATACCATTCCACTCTTTTATTGTTGGTAGGAGCGTTTTTGCCAGTAAACATTTTCCCGCTGCACAGTTCAATTTTCCGAGACGAAGCAAAACATCCGATTCAATAGAAAATATTAAACTATCAAATCCACAAAGCGTTTTATCAGCCTCCTGTTCTTAATTGGCATATTTGCGGTTCACCAAAGCCACTCCAGTGTTGTTTTTATTCTAAACTGCTTATTCTCGTTGTGGTAAATGTGTGTTGTTTTTGTCCTATCATAAATGTGTTTGTAGTTGTCTTTTGTAAGTGTATTGTGCTGTTTGTCGATTGTCAATTAAAAATAATTGAAGTGCTTTTTTGTTTTTTTCTAATAGCATGCAACAAAAGGGAATAAGGTATTACAGATTGTCTCTTTTTAGCAGTCAATGTTTATATATTTATTTAGACTAAAATCGAAACATTAAACTTTAGCTCGCTTCTGAGATTTCTGGGCCAATAGCTGCTTCATAAATAATTTATGTTGTATATTATAATTTGAATTATTTCACTAAATGTTCATACACTCCTTTTAGAGATGGTTCTAGTTATTAAAAGGGCGAATCACTAACTGTTCAAGCTTTGGCAATTTTTCAACTTATGTGGTTTGTCCGGGATTTCATTTAATCATACACTGGACTAAAGTCTGTGTTTGTTTAGTTATTGATTGCAAGGAAAGGAACCAAACTCACAACTGTTTGAGTTGAACGCGGTTGAATTCTTCTATACAACGTGTTACAAAAGTACCCCTAATGCCGAATATGGTATATAGGGACCATCAAACTGAACAACTTTTACTATGGGACCAACTCATAATGTGTACTACAAATGTCCCCCGTTCCATATATCTCTACTGACATACCCCTGGTCCCTACCAGGGGACATGGGATACTTGGAGTTTTTTTTCCAATTATCGCTACCGGTTGGGATATAATGGAACTTTCTACTCCATATATCCCTACTGATCCGCACTGGTATGGATAGTTGGATATGTCCTGTTTCACCAAGTCCGATTTAGTTCTAATTATTATTCTCGATAAGTAATCTTTTATTTTTTATTTTTTGATTCAAGCAGTAGTTTTACTTAATCATTGATTAAGAAAGAGGAACGTATTACTTAGTGATTAGGGTTTAATTTAATTTAATGTATATCACATTTCACTGTTATCTGTAGAGGCTTGTAATTGCCTCCTTATAGTATGCTTTCTTATCTACTTTGTAATGTAAGCTGTAAGACCTCAAAATAATATAAAATAAAATAAATAAAAATATTTTTTTCCATTTACCGCTACCAGTAGGGATACGTTTCTTACCCGTAACACAACCGCGTGACTAGTAGTAAGTTTTCAAGGGTTTCTAACACAACTGGTAGTAAGATTGGTGGTAGCACGGGCAACAAAGGTACCAACTTATAGTTAATGTAGCAAAATACTTTCAAACTAGCTTGCGGAGCGTGCACTCACTAAACCAATCCTCTTGAGAGCTTTGGTTAAAATATAGCTTTATTTATTTGCACAGACGAAGTAACAAGAGTGAATCATTGGTAAGTTCGAGAACAAAACACCTTCGGAGTCAGCGAAGCGTGGATCGAAGTTTTGATTGCGCCGAGCCCGATCCGAAAACAAACTTGTACATTAGCAGATACACTTTACCTGTTATGCTAATACCTACTTACTTCGTAAAAAAGCGATTCATTGTTACTAACTGTTACTTTGTAAGTTTTTTCTAACCTATTTGTGATGATTATTAGCCTTTGTTGCCCGTGTTACTACCAATGTTACTACCAGTAGTAATATCGGTATTTTTTTCCTTTGTTACTTCGGCAGTTGTATGTTGTAAGAAAGGAAATACTAAATTGCTCGTCTTACTACCATCCGATTTAGTATTTCCTTTCTTACAACTTACAACTGCAGTAGTAACAAAGGAAAAAATAATACCGATATTACTACTGGTAGTAACAATGGTAGTAACATGGGCAACAAAGGATTATTAGTAGGAAGAAATCCCAAGTAGCAGTAGTTCGGTTGTTAGTCCGGTTAACCGAACTAATGCAACTTTTTAGTAATAGAAGTCCGGTTGATTTAAATCGCCGAACTGTTGCTACTATAAAGTATATAGTTAACTGCAACTTTTTTTTCAATGTTATATTCAATTCAAGAACTTTATAATTATATTCTTCTAAAATTCTTGATTCAATTCCAATCAAAGAGTAAAGTAAGAATTTACATTGCAATTGCTCTATAATTCGGTCATGTTCCGTGGTCCCATTAAACCATAATGGGACTACGAGAAACAGTTCTCCCTCGTGGTCCCATTAAAGGGACAAAATCATGGGACCACAAGAAAACAATTGATTTTTTAGGTCTATGGTTAGTCATTGCGTTGCTGTACGTTCTAGAAGTTTTATGGGCCATCCCGCGTGCTTTTAAAATAGGTCACTCACTGCTGAAGTAAAGTACGCTTAATTGTCTATAAAACCTTAATATTCACACACCGTTGCCATAAGCTCACATCCTTATGAACTCGCTTGCTCATATCGATCAAGCGAAAACTTTCCGAGTGTTCCAGATTGTACGAAAACAGTCGCCTCTCACAATTATCGCGCAAATATTCCGAAAGTGCCTATGCGAGACTTGGCGACTTTGCTTATGTACTCGGAAAGCAAGCGAGGGCAAAGTAAATTACATAAATTTACTGTAAAAATACAGGCTGGAATTTATAACGGGAAATGTAATGAATAGCCTTTACCAGGAATATTTAAACGGCACAATAAACATGAGAGAAATTCTCAGTACGCCCAAAGGGTTGAATGAACTGGTTAATAGATTGTAATTTTAATGATCCTGGTAGGTTAAATCACTAATAGCATAGCCTACACCGCATAGGAGGACAACCTTGTTACCTTCCATTATTTCCGTTTCGACAGATTTTCGTTTCGTCAGATTTTTGTTTCGCCAGATTTTTGTTTCGTCAGAAAAAGTATAATCATTACGAAAAATCAAAACGTGATCTAACAAAAATCTGACGTAACGAAAATAGCACACCTTCATACTAAAATCCCGTGAATCACTAATCGTATCTTTGAATACTTTGACGCATTACATAAATACATAATATCAAATCTGTGAAGTACCGAAGTCTTATATAAAAATAACATTCCAAGACTCATAAATACTCACACAAATAAATACCAAATCAAGGTTCTAACCCGGGGTTCTTTAGCACTAAATTGCCGTATATGAGGTCTGTCTGTTGACCACCTGAAACATGACAACGCTTACAATTTCATTGGCTGTACGATATTTGAATATGACATCATTATTAATGATAAAAGGTAGGTAACTAAATAGGTGCAATATTACACGTTTTACCTTTAGTTGAACATGTTTTAATTCAATTTACGCACTGACTCCTCTGAGATAAGTATAATGAACCAGTTGTATTTACAAATTGCTAGATACCTCGCCAGAGACTTTCATCTTTACGATTACGATCCAACTCTGGAGAACAAAAAACAATTATGTCAGTCACTAGAAAAGTTTGAACAGCCCTCCATAATTTTAGCGACACGACGCCGGCGCCCTCTGGCGACTTCTCGACGTTTGAAATTTCGAGTTAAGTTTTCTGTGTACTGCGCGAAGTTTATACATTTCGCTCGTAAAAATTACTGAATGAGGCCACTGACTGCAGAGGTTGAGAACCCCTGAAGGTTGGTAGGACGAGCGAAATTAATTTTTTGGATCTGTAGAAGGAAAACTCTTTCTTATAAATTAAATAAATAATAAAGTACATAGCTGATTGTATTAAAATTACACCTAGATATAGAGGGAGGGTTATTTGTAACACACCAACAACCTCGCAGAGTAGATTACTAAGATCATTAACAAAAGCGTTTGTTCTACGACTTTTCCGAAAAAAATAAAAAAAAAGACTTTCCCTACAAATGTCCGAACAGCTGATCGAACTTCGTATGAAAAGTTTTCGTAAAGTTGTAGAACAAATGTTTTTTTAAGATGTTATTAATCTACTCCTGTGAGGTTGTTGTTGCTTTACAAATAACACTGTGTATAGGTTTTTATAATTTATCTGTCACATTAGAAAATGGAGAGTAACAGGGTGCCTATACAAAAACATAACCCTTTCTTTGCAGTCGGGTAAAAATCCTCGTAATATTTTACCAAATATAGAACCGTCAAACAAAATGGTTACCCATTCATATCACTAGCTAAAAACAAGGACCTTATTTACTTTCTAAATATATCCAAAACATAATTAAATCATCAAATTGTTTTGAAGTTCTATCCTCAACATTATACAAGGTGTTACAAAAATACCCCTAATGCCGAATATGGTAGATAGGGACCATCAAACTGATCAACTTTTACTATGGGACCAACTCTGAAATCGCGAAAAAAAAAAAACAGCTGTTTCATACATTTTGATATTTTCGATTTTACTTTTTGTATGAAACAGCTGATTTTTTTTTCGCGATTTCAGAGTTGGTCCCATAGTAAAAGTTGTTCAGTTTGATGGTCCCGATCTACCATCTTCGGCATTAGGGGTACTTTTGTAACACCTTGTATATTTCTTGAATTAAAATGCAAACCTCTTAATTGTAATAGTAATTAATGTGGAAGCACGATCGAAGATCAAAAGGCTCTGCTTTTGACAGGAAATTGAACAACCACAAGCGATTTTAAGGACTCGGCATTATAATTTTACATAGTTCCATTTTATTAAGATCTTTATGATATTTACGGATTAATGTAAAAGTCGTTTTTGTTTTTTTTAATTAACTCACATACTCGTATGTACACTATTTGTTACTCACAAACTGTCTGTGTCGCAAATATAAAAGAAAGTACCTACGAATGAAATCATTACGCAAAAAAAACACTTGGTACTTTATTTAACACAAGAAATAACCGTAAACGAGACCTATCACCCATCGCAGCCAAGGGTCACGATAATGCACCAATCTTGCCTTCAATATCAAACAACTGTTAAATGTTAATCAAATGGAATGTACTTTCATATTTTGTATAAAATGTGACCTCTAAATGCTGCAGACATTTTTAATTTAAATACTATATATGAAATAAGATGGTGTGAAAAACAAAAACACTGCCATTGCCGTGTTACTTATGATACAGCATTTGCAAATCTTTAATTAGCACAGACTGAATTGAACAGAATTATAAAGATGTTTTTAGGGTCTGGTAAACAATGCTCAAGCGCATCGCATAAGGCAACATTTGCCTATTCCATGTGTCCATGGTACAGTAATATACTGCGCCTAGCATTCCGAGAGACAAGAGTCACGCTCACGTGGGCGACGACACTATGTTATCAGTCATATGAAATCAAACTCCCTAACCATCAGCCATAACATCCCATCTGCTGGAGCACAGGCTTTCCTTATGGGTGTATAACGCGGGCCCAATGCGGATTGGTAGGTGTTGACGACTGCAAATGCAGCCGAGATCAACGGCTTAACGTGCCTTGTAAATACTACATGACGCCCATAATATTACCTGTAACAGTTCTTTAAAACCAGAGAAAATTAAGTTCATTCATCTTTTTAATTCGAACTGTTTCGTTCGCTAGAGAAAGAAATCACAATTAAAATTCAGAACAATTATACAAGGTGTTACAAAAATACCCCTAATGCCGAATATGGCATATAGGGACCATCAAACTGGACAACTTATACTATGGGACCAACTTTGAAATCGCGAAAAAAAAATCAGCTGTTTCATACATTTTGATATTTTCGATTTTAATTTTTGTATGAAACAGCTGATTTTTTTTTCGCGATTTCAGAGTTGGTCCCATAGTAAAAGTTGTTCAGTTTGATAGTCCCTATATACCATATTCGGCATATATTTTTGTAACATGTTGTATATGAGTTGATGACAGAAAAAAAACCTTCTTCCTTGTTTGTTACCATAAACTTGCAGCTAGATAGTAGAACTCTAGATGACGTAAGCAAGTGTAAGTAAGTGTAATGCCAGTGCCGGATCTTGTTTTCTTGGATCATGGCCTTTCAAGTAAAAAAAGAAAAATAATGGTCTGCAGTTACCAAGCTGCAGTGCGATGGAGTTGATCGATAGAGTAAAGGTTCGCGTGCCTCCCTCACTTCCATCACCGATAGCGTTCGCGAAACAAACTACAACCAACTGTCTGTTGCGATTACGTTAAATAAATGTTGTTGGAAACAAATTGCTTAGTTTCTACTGGCGATAAAACAGAAACAGCGCATAAATGAGTGCCATAATGAAATGTCCAGACAGTAGCTTACTTTAAAATAACAATAGATATGGTGAATACTTGTTATCTTTTATTATAATTTGTCGAGAAAATTAAACGTAAATTTATATCAAAAAAATCTTTAGAAACAAGATTTTACTGAATAATGAAAAAGATGTTACCTACTTCTACTGACTTTGGGAGCTCCAAACACAGCAGTTATACAAGGTGTTACAAAAATACCCCTAATGCCGAATATGGTATATAGGGACCATCAAACTGATCGACTTTTACTATGGGACCAACTCTGAAATCGCGGGAAAAAATCAGGTGTTTCATACAAAAATTAAAATCGAAAATATCAAAATGTATGAAACAGCTACTTTTTTTCGCGATTTCAAAGTTGGCCCCATAGTAAAAAATGTTCAGTTTGATGGTCCCTATATACCATATTCGGCATTAGGGGTATATTTGTTGTATAACGTTACTAGTGGACCCTGTGAACTTCGTATCACCTACAATTTATATGATTATCTATTTTACCTTGAGAATTTTAATATATTGATAATCAGCGCCATCCATTTAATGAGTTAACTAGACTGGGGGCGTTTTATTACCGACAAATCTTTTTTTCAAGAATAAACGTTTCATTTGACTAATATTACGGAAAAATAGAAACGAAACGTCAGCCCGTGCGGTGGCAATCAAAGAACATAATGCGTTTCATTGAATAGTACCTAAGACGTTATGTTGGTTTTCCGAAAATCAACTTAATTTAGCATCTCATTACAACGCAATAAGGAAAAATTGTCAGCACTGCCAACATAACGCCATAGGTACTATTCAATGAAACGCATTCCTTCTACCTACTCTCAGGGGAAATAAACAAAGAGAATGTAATAATACGTTGAGATGACAAATGATTTTTTTTTTCTTAACTAATCAATCAAATGCACTGAGAAGTTTCAATTCCGATGTCGAAGTCAACCTCAAAAGTAGCTTTCTACCACTTTTTAAAAAATACGTGTTCAATTTAATTTCGCCCTAAAAGAAGCCCCAATGCAAAATTTGAGACTCCTAGCACTTGTAGTTTCTGAGATTTCGTGATGAGTGAGTGATTGAGTGATTTTCTCTTTTATGTTATTATAGATATAACATTTGAAACATTTTGCTCCAAAATATAAGAGAATGTTGCATAAGACTAGTTATATAACATTGTGCAACACGATAACATTTTATAACAGTGTGTAGCATTTTGCTACAAAATGTAAGAGAAAAAAGTTAGAGAATGTTGCATAACACTCCTTATATAACATTGTGTAATACGATAACATAACAGTGTGTAACATTTTGCTACAAAATGTAAAAGAAAAAGGTTAGATAATGTTACAAAGCATTTGTTATATAACTTTGAGAGGCGCCACGAGAACAACGGTAATTTAATTTGACTACAAGTTTTCATACAATAAGTAGTTTTTTGTACCAAAAAGATTACAATGACAAAATTAAAAGTTACTTTTCGGTATGATGCTCGGGAAAGTTTTCCTTAATGCAAGTTACTTACTTACTTACTTATGCACCAACAAAATCGGCGCTCACGTGCGCCCATCGTTTTACAGTTGCAAATGCCTTGCGACCATGCAATGCAATGCAGTTTATTTCTTGAAACATTTTATCAATAAGTAAGGATATGTCTAGTCTAATATGAATTATAGAGGGAAAAAATCTGATCGGTCTGTTTTCATCTGGATTGCAAAATTAATAAGTAATTAATTCTTATTACTTTAAACCAGATAATGTGTGCTCGACCGATAAAAAAACCACTGAAAAGCTTAGAAACCAGGCATAAAAGTACCTCAAAAAAACCGGGCACAAGAACCGGGTTTAACCAGTTAAACGTTACTTAACACAGAAAAACATTGTAAAAATAATATTGTGAATGCAAAAATATTATAAGTTTGGCTAAACTTGTTAACCATGTAAATGTGATTGACGGTCGAAGATACCTTAATTATATAAGAATGCATCTTACCCTATAAAATAAATAAGAAATAAATCTTCATTGTTAACTTAAGATAAAAAACTTATTTCCCTTATTTAGTATATATAAAAATAGCATTGTGAATGCTAAAATCTCAAAATTTATAAACTTATATAGCTTTCTCATCTTAATCAACTGTTTAAAAATATCTGGAAAGATGTTTAGTTGAATGTCGAGGTAGTTCCTTGTACATTGGTGAGATGGCGCTGGCTTGCAGCGTAAGAGTTGATATACTAGGAGAAATTCGACGTTCTCACTAGTGACTCGGTAGCTCAGCGGTCAGAGCATTGGACCGGATATCCAAAGGTCGCGGGTTCGATTCCCGTCCGAGAACATGATCTGGTGAGAGTCGTATTTTTTCTAGTATATTATTTAGTATTATTTCCCTTGTTTAAAAGTTTATCTATGAATCACTGAATGATCTTCCAAAATTAATGAAACCACTCCGTACAAAACATTGAATTATATTTTAATATTCCACTTGATGATACTAACTCCTCAGCTCGTTCACTAACTAATTTATTAGTTCTAATGCATAAATTTACTCTTAGCAGTCGAGAGCCTTGTCATAATTATTCATAGTTTCAAGTTAAAATATTTTCCATTTGTTTTAAATGCTAATTTTATTGTCCTTCAAAATGAATCAAGGTTTTGGGTTATTTTATTACCTTCAGCGAAGAGAATACTATGATTAATCATATACTTATGGAATTTTCGAAATAAGGCTTTTTGTAGAAAAATATAAATAATATACTAAATAAATTCGACTCGCCACAAGATTATTTTCTCACGGGCAGGACTCGAACCCGTGAAACCAATGATCGGGATGAAATGTAGCCCATGTGCCATGCCAGACTAAAATCTATCTCTGTGCTAAATTTCGTCTAAATCCGTTCACCCATTCAGACATGATTGATTAACAAACATCAAAACTTTCACATTTATAATCTGCTATTAAATTATTTTAATGTGTAATTTTGTGATTATATACGATATTAGCTGCGCACCGCGGTTTCATCCACGCAGTTCATGACTCCGTCTTAAGTTTAATAAAATGTCTTAGCGGATATTTAACAAATAGGTACAGATAACAATAAAAAAACTATAGCGCCATATAATTTGACCAGAATGAGAACTCTGTCTTACCGACAAATCTCTTTTTAAAAGAAAATACGTTTCATTTGACTAATATTACGGAAAATAGTGGAAATCGGGAAAATTAGAAAACAAACGTCAGCTCGTGCGGAGACAATTGATATTATTTTTTCTTTTAAATAGATGGAAAGAAAACTTGCAATAGATAAAAATTGTACGATTCCTCTTTTGTCGGTAACATCAAATGCACTAAGCAGTTTCAATTCCGTCGTCGAAGTCAATCACCCCAAAAGTAGCTTTCTACCCTATTTTAACCCTGTTATGGAATATATTTCAAAAAAATACGAACACGTATTCAATAAATTCTGTAAAAGAATGTCTATGCAAAACTTCAAGTCAATCGGGCTAAGGAATCGCGTTCTCCCATACAAACTATGCCACCCTGTTTTACAACCTTAGGGGTTGAATTTTTCTGTCCCAGCGGTGGATACCAAAATGGCTGATGATGTTAAAAAAAATTGAAGTTTAATAATTGTAATTTGTAATATTTATATCACAAATCAATATAGTTCTTTACCAAGTTTCGAGTGCTATTCAACAAACAGAACAGGAAGTGTAAAACACGTGAAAAATACAACCACTAGAGCAACGGCTTATGAATGGTTTCCATTCCTCTGAAAAATTCCTTCAGCACGGCAAACGGCAATTTGTTTCAGAACGCGGTTCCGTTAGAGCCTTCCTTCAGAGTTCCGTAAGTATGGATTGATGGATATTGAAAAAGTAATACAGCACTCACATTGTAGTATAACTTTTCTTGGTAGAGAAAGAAGTGAGAGGAAAACTGAAGGCCGCCGGTAACGACCAATAATTGCGATTGTAAATTTTTACGTCAATGCCATTGTTGGAGGAATTGAATTGACAATCGCTTCAATTGCACGTGTAAACGATAAATTAGTCGTCGAGGGACGATGCAAATGGTGTTTACATAAAATAGCGATAAAAGAAATAAACTGCGGATATATATCTAAGCGGACACAGAAACTATAGACACTTGTGCTTGGCAATCTCTAGAATGTTGCCAACCTCAGGTTCTATTTCTCTAACCTTTTAGATCTCTGGCAACATTCTAGCACCTTACCCACCCACAGAAACTACCAGAAGGTATGTGAATGCAATTTACACCAATTGGCGAGGCGGCTCCATTTCGACCGATAAAATCTGCTCTGTCTGAATACGAACTGAATTAGACACAGTTGCGCTAAAATTCCGTCGCTTAATTAGCTTTTTCATTACCAGCCCACTTTTTTACAAAACGCCGCCGTTCACCCAGCAGACAGAGTATGACATTCAGCTATTCAATCAAACAGCTAGGTATGATTCGATAACGTTTAACGATTCGTCTTGCCAACTCAAATCTAATTTAAAATATTTTTTTTTTATTTTTTTTTTAGACTATAACGAAAGAGTTGCAGAACCCAAATAGTCTGCATATGACGCTTAAGGTGTCATAGTACACAAGACCGTAATCTACCGCATGGAGTATTAAGCAAAAGCAGCGAGCAAGTTCCTAGAGGGAGCAATAAATAAAGGACTTGCAACAGAATACTTAGACATTAGAACCAGCTGAGTACTGTGGCTAGTAAGTCTGCATATTGAGGCCTGTACTACTTGGAAATTGCAACGCAAACAATGGCTAAGCACAATTAAAATTTTAGTCGATGTTTTTTTTAATTCATTTCGTGAAAAAATAGATCAACTTAAAAAACCGGCCAAGTGCGAGTCAGACTTGCGCACGAAGGGTTCCGTAAAAATGCACCGCACGTTTGTGAGCCCCTTAAATATTTGTTTCATTTTAATTTAATTATTTATTTTTAAAGCGAATATATAACTGAATATTTTGTGAATATTTCACCTGTTGCCGATATCAATATCGGGCAAAAACGAGCAAAAAATCACGTTTGTTGTATGAGAGCCCCCATAAATATTGATTTTATTCTGTTTTTAGTAGCGACTACAAAAATACATCATCTGTGAAAATTTCAACTGTCTAACTATCACGGTAAATGAGATACAGCCTGGTGACAGATGGACAGAAGGACAGACGGACAGACAGACAGACAGACAGAGAGACGGACGGACAGCGGAGTCTTAGTCATAGGGTTCCCGTTTTACCCTTTAGGTACGGAACCCTAAAAAGTAGCTAGATTTGTCAATATGAAGAATGTATAAGCTTTAGTTTCTGCAAATGTTTTTGTAACCAATTCTTATTCTGAAAAAAATTTACACCTGAAGAAAGTTACACTTTCCTGTTTCACTTTCTCAGACGCAAAGTCAGACTTCCCTCTGCCATCGCAATGCACAGTTTTGGTGATCAGCGCCTCCGCCTCGCCAAATTACGAAGGAAATTTCTAAATACATTTAAGCAGCTGGCTTAATACAACGGCGATATTTAAATTCACAATCCTCGAAACACGTGAATCATTCTGAATGCAGAGCAGAATAAATAAACTGATTCCGTTCCGATTTCAATCGATGAAGAACTTTAAAAGACTTTTTCAGTAGAAGTATATATATAATATAGGTATATATAATAATAAATAATAATATAAAATAATATTTGACAGCATCACGTACATTGCTTTCGATTCCAAAGTAAGTAGCTGAAGCAATTGTGTTATGGAAACCAGAGACAACGGTGGTATCACAAACACTCAGACCAGAGCCAATATAGATAAGTTCATGTTCTAAATTGACCCAACCGGGGATTGAACCCGGGACCTCAGAGGTTTTGAACAAAGTTCCCGCTTGACTAAAAGTTCGCATTCGAATGTACCGTGAAAATCGATAATAGTGGTGTCACTATTTAATTAATGGACGATGGTAGATTCTAAGATATAAAATTTTCTTTTAAAGTGTCAGTCACGAAACTGTCTTTTTAAAAAATACAGTACAGCAATTCAAAAAGACGATTTTTCCTGGTGGGTACACCAAGGGCCCTACCGGCTAATTTTTCGAACTTCGGCGGGTCTGCCGAGCTTCAACTTAAAACAAATAAATCGAAGTAAGGAGCTTCGTATTATACTAAAAATAAAAATCTACCTATTAAAATTAGCAGACTACAACAGCTTTAAACAAAGTAACTGCCTAACTGCCTAATTTTGTGAACAAATGCAAAGAAGCTCCGTAACTTAACGGTCCTTGTTTTACGATGCTTTAGGAAACCAACTTTTATGATTCTATTAAAATTCGCATTTTCTTTAATAAATAAGTATACAATTATCCTGGACGCGCTACCTAAGATAGCCGGGACTTTTAAGTTACTTTCACTTACTTTTAAATCTGGGGGTGGCCCCAGATTTAAAACAAGGACTTACGCAATTTGGCCACTTTTATTATTAAATTCTTATCAAAAAGTTTTTTTTTTTACATTTGCCAAAAAACTCTAAATAGCAAAAGAAAATTGTCTCCGTCAAATTATTTCCGTATTATTCCACAAAACATTTATTACCAGAATGCTTTCCTGGCGTATCCCTAATCATAATTTAAGTAGTCTCATGTATGTGATAGTACTATAAAAAAGAATGCGGGTTATGAAAACATGACCTCTCGTTTCCTTTAAAGAAAATTCGAGCGCTTATCTCAAACGGAATAAGATACAACTTGGCTTAACAAAGTTGCTCCTGTGATATTAACCAAATTCAGTAGCTCGGTATGCCTAATATAAAAATATTCCTTTGTCTACGCCTCAGCACTCTGTATTTCATTATGTATTCACAGAATAAATGTAAATGTTGGTCGCAGACCACTTGTAGATATGTGATCTTTCATGCTGAACTGAAACTTTTCTCTCACCGTTAAAGTACATTTTTGCCTGCGTATTCAATATTTGGCAATAGTTACTTTTTATTCTTCCATTTTCCATCTTGAAGCATTTGAAGCCGTCGAAAATTAGAATTACATCAAGGCTTTTCACGTAGATTAAACGATTATAATGTGCTTAAGCCACTCAAATGCCAAAATGATAAGTTTTTTGTATGTATTTGCTTCTTGGAATAGATTTACTTTTAAAAAAACCTTTCAGCTTTGTAGTTCAATTCTCATTTTATACAATAGTACTCGCATATTTGAAATAACTTCAATAAAGTTCATATAAATATAACATATGAAGTTCAAAAAACAAAATGAGGAAAGACAAATCGTAATTTATTCAATACCCTTAGCAAAAAGTTTTTAATAATTTAGGTAGCCTATTCCATACATCCCGCAATCAATTGTCATTAAAGAGTTAAGAATCAGATAAACCATTCCAGTCCATAACCAAATTGACAACACAATTTATTGTCCCCAATTCCAGATAATAATTGAAAGGAGCTTTGTTGTTCATAAATTGCTCATAAAAATATTTTCCTTATTCCATGTTGTTATTTCATTTTCGGAAGCAAGATACACGAAGCGACATTGTTATGTTTATATTGTAGGTTGTAGGAACAAAGTATTGCGACCTTGGTCCCGTTACGGAAAATACAGGTCTTCGAGCGAACATAATGATATATTTTTAGGAGTTCAGTAAATGCATGATAGGTATTTGAGTTATTATTAGACGACGGTAACAATCCTGCTTTTGAGCCAAAAGTCCCGGGCTGCAGGCCTATTACGTAAAAACGCAAGTACGAAAAAATTGCGCTCTAAAAAGTACGAAACAAAAAAATATTCGAGTCCAGTATTCAAGAAAAATATAGTATTCAAGATAACCGTATCGCATACCACCTCCAGCCTATAGTCTTTCGTGTCGTGTGTCTAAGGACAAAGTGGCATGCGACTACGGTTATCCTTTTTATTGAGTTTTCCACTCGTTTGTTTCGTACTTTTTAGGGTGCGATTTTTCCGTAGTTGTCTTTTAGTTTATACACTTCTTTTTATTTTAAATATTTTGGGCTTATGAATCAATGCAAGCAAACCTACGAGCAAACGCTAAAAATATATATATATATTTGAAAAGTGTTAATCAAGCCCTTTCATTTTATACTCAACACGGCATCATTACAAATTTTTTTTTAGCTCATGACTTTAAGTCTTCTAGAGGGCGCTATATTCAGTTTAATGTGACGTCACATAACCTTTAACCAGCGGACGTTTTAGACGCTTTTAACGATACCTCAGTTGTCAGAATGGATAAGTAATTTAGAAGTTATGAGGGAACAGAAAATAAAAATTAGAGGATTTGAGAATTTGAGGAAAATACAGTACAATTCCTTCTACATTGGTGAGGTGGCGCGGGCTTGCAGTGTAAGAGTTGATATACTAGAAGAAATTCGACGTTCCCACTAGTGACTCGGTAGCTCAGCGGTCAGAGCATTGGACCGGATATCCAAAGGTCGCGGGTTCGATTCCCGTCCGAGAACATGATCTGGTGCGAGTCCTATTTTTTCTAGTATATTATTTAGTATTATGAAAATAAAAAAAATATAATTTTTCCAAATAATAATTTTTAATGTAAGTTAAAACTATCATGTGTCCTGGTAGAGTAATAAAATAAATCGCTCCAGCCTCACATGGCTATTAAGATGGACGGAACCCTCGGTGCGATCATGATCGGTCCCCCGCGAGACGTAACTATACCGTCCAGGAAAATGACATGTTTGCCTGGGAGAACCATCGGCAACTGGGGAGTACCGATTTCAGGTAGACCCTTGGAAATACATAGGTATTATCGTAAGTACTTCCACATTCACGTTTGTAATAACAATTTTAAGTTAATGTACATACTGATAAGCAGACGCGTCAACTCATTAAGATATTTTTGTATTAATTTCTACAACATAACATGATTAATTATATAACCACCACATTTTATTTTAGGGCATATTTATAATTTACCTAAATAAGTACATAGTAAGTAATAAAAGTATTCATACTAAAATAAATTACTTTTTAAATTGTTACACATCACAGCTGTCGGATCAAATTAAGATAAAAACAGCTGACCATCAGCTATTTTAATGTCCCCACTGCTGGGGCACAGGTCTTCCTTATGGGTGGATAAGGAGGATGGGCCATGAGTCATGACCCATCCTCCTTATCCATCGGGCCCGCGTAGTGGGTCATGGCCCATGACCCACCATGCGGGCCCAATGCGAATTGGTGAGTGCTAACAACTGCAAATGCAGCCGGGACCAATGGCTTAACATGTTTTCCGAAGCAGAGAAGAGCTCAAGATAATAAATTGTTGGTCACCCATCCCATGACCGATTCTCGCGAAAGTTGCTTAACCTCCGCAATCAATTGGCCAGGCGCTATACCACTGCGCCACCGAGCTCCTCGCAACAAGCTGAACTCCAAAGGAAAACACGAAAATGAAAAGCGAAAACATAAGAGTTTCCGAATGAAAACAGAGAGGCCTTATTCAACCACGCAGTTTTGTCATATCATAATACAAAAGTTACGGCGAAATTACAAGACTCGAAATAAGGAAAAGTTAAGTAAACGTCATCGACCAAAGGGTTGCGAGTAGAAATATGAATTATTTGTTTGCCTGAAAGGTAGCCATTCTGGTGGAAAAGTTCATCTGTTGACGCCTACCCCTAGCACGAACATCTATCGAGAAAAAAATGCGCGTAAAAGTACTCGGTAGAAATAGATAATTTAATTTCGCTTTTCGGCGGTAGATGGCGCTGTACAAATTTCCTTTACAAAATTACTTTATCGAATGTTTTTAGGCGCGTTATTTTTTTCGAAAGAAGTGGCCCTACCATGATTTGATGCAAACTGTTAACGATTCCGTAAGCTATCGGATATACTGCTCACAGTAATGCGAGTGAAAGAGAGAAAACGATAGTTTACGGTCACGTAAACCATTTGCATCAACTCATGGTAGGGTCACTGTACGTGCTAAGGGCACTGGTTAAAGTTACGGGAAGCCGCTTACAATCATCGTGGAGATCTACATTCAGCACGACAACTTGCTGACAAAGATAACATGAAACCCTATTTTGATATGTTAATGCGAATCTACTAAGAATCGTATTTGACACGATAAACACTGTGCCCTTAAATAAGAAGCAAATACCTTTTACTTCTTATTTTAGAGCACATCGTTCTTTAAACATTCCCACATGTGTAAAATGGTAGGTGCTAACATTCCTTTAAAAAGGGATCGATAATCCACGTAAGAAAGCGCAGTAGCCAACGAGAGTAATGAAAGCCATATATTAAACCCGTATTGGATGTCTATAATACATTATAATCCTCAGTGCTGGCACCACGACGCAACGTATACAAGAGTACTCTAAAATATTGGGCATTAGGCTAATTGGTTCGGCAGACCCCATACACGGCAGTTTTCAGCCTAAGTGAATTATTCTGATGCGCCGGCACTCCGTTTACCTTGGCACACCTGTTCGGAAATGATATTAAAGTAACTTAAAATAATTTGGAGGAAAAATATGCCTTTGGATGAACTATATTATGTCACTATTACTTTAATCAGTAACAATAGAACAAATATACATTTAAAAATAAAATTTAATACCTTTACCAACAGTAAATCATGTTGAAAATAGAACGCAAAGATAATCTGTGCGTCGTCTCTGGCAACACTAGTCTGTTGTCACTGCCCTATTGTAAAATCGTTCATGTAACATCAACTAGTGCCTAACATTATTATTGGTTTTAATATAATTATTTGTATTAATTTTCTCTTTTATTTCTGTCAAATCACGATAAGATATTGAGACATCTTGGGCAGTATTGATTCGAGTTATAAGAATTTAGTACGGCTTGTTAGCTCAAAAAAATTAAGATTATGGTCCCATCCGGCAGAAAACATGAAACTTGACATGCATGTAGCTTTTACGTATATAATAAAAAATATAGAAGAGGAAATAAGTCGTAAAGTGATTTTTTATCCCCCTCCCAAAAAATATTGGAAGAAACGCAAACGTCAAAAAATGATTAATAGAGAATTTAACGACGAATATATATTTTCTTCTATAAAAAAGTTTTTTTTATAAGAAGCGGTGAAAGCTACAAAAAAACTGCCTAGGAAATATATATTCGTCATTAAATTCTCTATTAATCATTTTTTGATTTGCAGGCAAATCTTAAAATTAAAGATTGTGAGATAGTTAGTGAGCTGTACTTACCTTACAACCTTTCTAATTACGGCCGAATATTCTAAGGCTTCTTAGCTAAGACTTTAGATAAGGTCTTCTTAACTTTAAGGAAGCTGTCAGTTTCATAGAGTTTCTGTCAAATCTGATAACTTTTTTTGAATTTAAGGTGCCCTTCACTTTAAGATTTGTTTGAGTATTTGGCCTTATGGTGTAAATACTTTCTATTTATTAGGTGTTTTCGATTCTATTCTTAAATAATGCTTACTTTAAATAAGACAACAAACTACTTTCTTTTTATCCCTCCCGCCCATCATTCCTAATTAACATCTAAAGCTTTTGTCGCTTAAATAATTCAAACATTTTCACAAAATCCATGAACAACGAGCGCAAATAAACGTTTTATTGAGCTCATCAAGCAGGCAACAAGGAAATCGCATTTGGTTGGGGTGGGGGGAACAATTACGGGGCGCACCGTTTAGGTGCCCTGCTGACATGACGCACACTCCGCGCTGTTACACTTGGCCCCGCCACATTAACTTACCTACATAAGTATGGCGCACATTTTTGACACAAAGGAACTATTTGTATGATATTTGTAAGAATCATACATCAAAAACTTCGCAATAATGAGTGATTTAAAAAAGTGATAGATTTAGATCCGAAAGATACTAAGCCGTAACAATCAGTACCTGGTGGTTGGAGGAGAGACTGTTAAAATTCAAAAATGTAACTGTATTCTGTGGTTTTATAACATAAACTAAACATAAACTGTATATAAATAAATAAATAAATATTTGACAACACCACATACATTGCTCCGATTCCAAAGTAAGTAGCTAAAGCACTTGTGTTATGGAAATCAGAGACAACGGTGGTATCACAAACACCCAGACCTGAGCCAATGTGGAAAAGTTTGTTTTTCTAAATTGACCCAACCGGGGATCGGACCTCAGAGATGGCGACACCTTGAAACCGGTGTACAAAGCCACTCGACCACGGAGGTCGTATATGAACATCGAACCTGCGAACAGCACGGTAATAATTACCGTGGCTACAGTCACTAACTGTCAGTGTCGCTGTTATCGAAGCTTATATAGTATTTTCAGTTCCCATACTTTAACCACATAAGGTTCGGAACACGTTCGGTTCGGAATCTGTTTGGATCTGACCGAATACGTGACGTGAATTCAGATGAAGCGCGTGAAGAATGCATGTGCAACCGCTGCAACTTCCTTGTTCAATGCAAATTTTTGGAAAATATTTTTAACTTCGATACAAGAATTAAGTACCATATCGAATACTGCTTTGAGAAACAATATTAATGCGGTAGTGAGATAAAATGAGATTAGTATAAAAGGACAAACATTTTTAGGGTTCCGTACCAAAATGTTAAAAAGGAACCCTTATGGTGCGACTCAGTCTGTCTGTCTGTCAAAGCTGGATATCTCGAGATTAACTAATGCTAGGATAGATAATCGAGGTCAACTTTTACATGACATTTGCCCAACTATTTTGCAAATAAGAGAGAAATAAAAACATATTTTTTTTGCATCAATCTTAAAAATTCGAAGTGATGCTACTAGGGCATATGGGGTATCATATAAAAAAGTGTTGCTTGTACATTCTCAAACATTTTTTTAGGCCGCATAGTTTTCGACATACACAAAAATGTATGAAAAAAATACCGTTCCCTCCCTTATCTGAAAAATCTGATCTTTTTTTATGTGATAGAAGTTTATGTAAAAATTACAGGAAAAAATACAATAACAGGAAAAATTAAATAAAATCAAAATATATAGGGTACTTTCCGTTGATCTAGAACCATGAAATTTGGCAAGTAATAAAAATTACATATAGTCCTTTATTTAAAGTACGTAATCAATCATCGAGTTTGTACGGGACCCTCGGTGGGTGAGTTCGACTCGTACTTTTGAAGCATAAAACAAAAAGACCATGGGCCCTATTGAATAAACGTGACGTGACAATTTGTCACCTGTCATGACAATTTTATATCCATTGCGTCAATCAATTTGAAAGTAGAACAAACTACTACATACAGCATAGCTACACCGCAACGTAAACCAAATTGTCATGACAATTGATATATTGTCACGTTATTAAATAAGGCCCAGAAAGGGCGAATTCGCCGTGATTCTCTCGCGCGTAAGTTTGTGTCAGACGAATAGAATAAAAGGCAACACTACTTGCGCACGCCACCATGCACCCTGCAACCGTCAGATTTGCATTTTCTAACATTCAGCAAGTGCTAGTTTTCTCGCTGGTTAGCTTCGGGTTCCGCCTGCTAAATTGACAGCCGGATACGTAACCATACTAGATTAAACTTTATTTATGTGAAGAGGTCAATGACCGATGCTATAGCAAGTATTGCAAATGTTGCATATATTAGGTTGAAAATGGTTAGAAATTTTTGGCCCAAATCACGTCCGCCATTTTGATTTTTTTGAAAATGGCGTTCACGTATGAAACCTTGATAAATCGATAGTTCACATCAATACAAACACAAAATATAGATTGACATAATCTCGTAAAGCGTCACATTTCCAAGTTATAAGCTGTCAAAGATTTACTTGTAGCGCCATAGAATTTCATTTATATTATTTATGAATGCCTATTCTTTGAAGCGTGTTTCTGTTTTGATAGTTGACAGTCTTGTTAACAAAAGATAACAGTGTCATTTTTTCCAAAACTATAGATGACACCTAAAATACAAACTAAAAAACTTAAAAAAAAAATCTTTTCTCTTACAATGTATAACAAATCGCGTGTCAAACCGAGTGGTGGATCAATTTCCGCTTCCAAAACTTTTCTAAGTCTATGATTTCTTGACTGTGAGGAAAAAACACTTCTATGTCACACTGGTGTGACAGCGAGTCTGCACCCCATAGTCAAGATCCAAGAAAGTTTTAAAAAACATAATGTTTTATTGTACATACCTCTCATGTCTTTTTGCGGAAAAGTCGTAGAACAAACGTTGTTTACGACGTTAGTAATGAAGATTACAAAGGTAAATTGACATCCCTGGAGAAGTCCAGGGATGTCAATTTACCTTTGTATGAAAAATTAAGTACTTAAATTAAACAAAGATTATAATTTAGTATTTTTAATTTTGAGTCCACACACCCTAAATCTTATAAATGGCCCTTTGGAAAAATCAGTCTGTCACCCCTGATCTACTCTTGCGAGGTTATTGGGTGTTTCACAAATAACCCTGTATATGGATTTATTCTTCTTATCATTCTTTATAAAACAAAATACAGTACATAATTTATGTTATAAGCCAGAACATGCCATACTCTGAGTACCTAATACAAATTATTGTACTTAAAAATATTTAAAAACAGTTTTCAAAATGTAACAGCTATGTTAGACTTGTACTACTAAATTTTCTTGAAATTTAATTTCCAAAAGAAAATTGGGACAGAAAATATTAACTCGCTACATTTCGCACATTTTTCTCCAGTAGTTTGACTCGAGAAAATATATTTGTACTGAAGTTAGAATTCAGGTTTAAAACGTGCACAATTTTAAAATACTTTGTGCTTTCTACCACTGCCACATTCGCTACATTTGACTTCATAAAAAACTACAAGTATAACTACTTTTTAGTTCTGAAAAGCTACAGTGCAGGATTTTCAGTGAAATTGATTTCGTTTATGGAAATGAGATGACTAATGAAACACCCGACACCCAACATGACAAAAAAGGTGAAGAATAGGGGGTTACTCGATTTACTCGAATCGAGTAAACGTCAGAACTATGCTGGAAACCTTTTCCAATGTACCAAAATAACAGATTTTTTATATAATACCAAATAATATACTAGAAAATACGACTCGCACCAGATCATGTTCTCGGACGGGAATCGAACCCGCGACCTTTGGATATCCGGTCCAATGCTCTGACCGCTGAGCTACCGAGTCACTAGTGGGAACATCGAATTTCTCCTAGTATATCAACTCTTACGCTGCAAGCCAGCGCCATCTCACCATTGTACAAGGAATTACCTCGACATCAACTGAATACCTTTCCAGATATTTTTAAACAATGGATTAAGATGAGAAAGCTATATAACTTTTTAAATTTTGAGATTTAAGCATTCACAATGCTATTTTATATAATACCAAATAATATACTAGAAAAAATCTAGTATATAAAAAACAGATTTTTTATGTTTATTCCTTACTGATGTGAACTCGATCCCGTCAATTCTCGTGGAGAGTAGGGGGGCAGGTTTTAATAATTCAGAAAATCTTTTGTTATTCTAGGCGCTACAAACCCTACGTAATATGAACTTTTGACATTAGCAATTTCGTAATGACTATCCGTCAGCGTAAAATTAATTATGTCTACCCACAGTATCAACAAACACAACTTCTTGCTTTCACCACACGTCCCACGCCACTTCACACAAAGAACTAATCAAACTTGGACGAGAGACAAATACACTTAATATTTTATGAAGCTTTCAGCAACAAAGAGGTTTAGTTATGTTTAAATTCTACTTTTCCGTATAGATGTTTGTAGGAGCTGCTTAGAGACTATGGAGTGGAGTTTGTCTGTGGAGCAAATAAAGATTTATTTTATAATATCTGAAACTTGAGCCGTGGTAACAACCCATGGGAATTCGAAAAAGCTCTAAGGATATTAGTATTTCCTGTATTTATACAGGTTCCGTTGCTTGACTACTGATCACTTTAGCTAGCCCAGCTCAGCCAGAAACTCTCGAGTGTTTTCACTTATACACTTCTAAGACTTTTTACGGGTTGATACACCTAAATAAATAATATACGCGCTGTAAACCGTAAAAAGTTTTTTATTATTTCTAATTAGTTACATTTCCTGGGGTTACCTAGCCGATATAAGAACCAATATTCACGAAATAGTTTCAATTTTCTACCTTTAGGAGATTAGTTACTATTTTATTGGATTTTAGTTACGATTAGGTAACATATGAAGGATATAAATCTGAAAACTAAGCCATTTTGGGTCAGTATTTTTTGCCTCACTTTACATACAAGGACTCGGCTTCTTCATACAATACATTAAAGTCTGTGATTTATATATAAATATAAATAAATAAATATTTGACAACATCACATACATTGCTCCGATTCCAAAGTAAGTAGCTAAAGCGCTTATGTTATGGAAATCAGAGACAACAGTTGTATCACAAAGAAAGACCTGAGCCAATATGGAAAAGTTCATTTTCTAAATTGACCCAACCGGGGATCGAATCCGAGACCTCAGAGACGGCGACACCTTGAAAACCGGTGTACAAAGCCACTCGACCACGGAGGTCGTCGAGTGGTCGGAAGTTTGCGAGATGTGATTAAATCGTTTACTGATCATATATAATGATTCATTGTTGCTAAGCGGATTGATAATCCTGACCTAATTCTCTAATAGCTCCACCAAATCAAGTTTTTTCAGACTTTAGCAAATTACCGTTTTAATAATTAAAATTGTAACCCGACCGGTAGGCGGTGTGACAAAGGCGGGTCATTACGGTGAATATTTAACAGGCCACCGCTACTAGTTGCCATACTCGACCCGGTTACTGAGAACTTGTTGTGAGGTTCCAAAATTGAGTAAACGACATGAAGTTAATAATAATAAATATTTGACAACATCACATACCTTGCTCCGATTCCAAAGTAAGTAGCTAAAGCAATTGTGTTATGGAAATCAGAGACAACGGTGGTATCACAAACATCCAGACCTGGGCCAATATAGAAAAGTTCGTTTTTCTAAATTGACCCAACCGGGGATCGAACCCGGGACCTCAGAGATGGTGACACCTTGCAAACCGGTGTACAAAGCCAGTCGACCACGGAGGTCGTCAAAGTTAGAGAAGTTAGAGAAGAAGTCAATTTGTATAATATTATATTAATACTTAACACAATAGAACGATAGTGTCGACCTTGCCCTATAGTATAGTCAGTGTCAAATCTTTGCTATCGTAATATGTATGGATATTTTCATAATTTTTCGCTAACCATTGATTTAAAAAAGTCAAAAAGTTAAGTTTCTTATATATTAGCGATGCACGATTCACTAGAATTAAGTACCTATGTTACTAACAACTATGGATGATTCCGAAATAAAATTGAATTGAATTGAAATAAATTATACTAACTGAATCAGTCGATTATTACAATCATTCGAATAGTTCGAATTACCACAATAATGTAATACTAATTAGTAGTTGAAACGAATCACTAATGAAACGAAGCAAAATGAACATTCATTCCATAATGGTAGTATACTTTATAACAATAAAGTCTGCGCCACGGATTTTTAGAAAATAAGTAAAAGTATGAAAATTTACATCATTGCGTTGATACAACTAGCACCGCGGCAATACCACTGGCGTCATTTTCGATTATCGATAGCATCTATCGCTAAGCGATAACAAACCTTACGCCGTTGTGCTAAAGCACAATAATTATGCTTTTCAATATCAATAATCGATCACAATGAGTTACTAAGATTAGTAACATCTGCGAACACCAAGTGATAATAAACTTTAGGCTCGTGCATTAAGGCACATTATTGCATACAGCATTGAATTAGTAGCACTGAATATTAATACTTATTCGATTATTGAAATTAGTATGCCTATTACTAATTTGATATTCGAATTCTGAAGTTAGGAGATAATTCGATTATTGAAATAAGTAATAACCGCGCATCGCTATTATATATTTGTAACACTGTTTTCGCTAAGTACTAAAATGTAACTTGTGGTTAGCTGTTATTGGCTTCACTAAAATGTAACTCGCATTATAACAAATTTATGAGCTATTGTTAACCTTCATAAATAAACAAATAAATAAAATTGTTTGACTGACAGAAACAAGAATCATCTTTCTTCTATTAATGTCTTTGGGTAAAGTATTCTATGAATAAGATTTAAATGTATTCTATGAATTATATGGTATAAAAAACTGATCTGGTTCAACAAAAAAAAGTTTTTAAAATCTTTAATTTGTGTACCCCTTTACGCAATTCTTTAGCTTGTCAGTAGCTTAGTCGTAATTTTTCGCGCACAAATCCGGTTTAATTTAAGCTCGGGTTCAAGTCAAACATAACTGCACAGTTCATTACCTTTGCAATTGCACTGCGGAATGTTTGTACATTATACCTATGCAATCCATAATAATGTACTTTGGACAGCATAGACACAATGCGCTGATTACAAGACGGATATTCACACACTTCCATGCCGGCACACAGATGTTTCTATTGTCCAATTAGTCAATCGAACTAACCTGAAATCAAAAGTTCAAGTCGTCCGATTGGGGGGTTTCAGAAAATGATAGTTTCAATAGTCCGATTAGGTAATCGAACCAATAGGAAAAAAAGTTCATGTGGTCCGATCGGTAGAACAAAAGCAGTCCGACCACGTGGCCAGAGGGATTTAAGAAGAAAAAATTATTCCCTTTTACCCACTGCAACGAAAGGGTTATGTTTTTTGCGCGTATCTTGTATGTACGTAATATTCTTTGAAACTGCTGAACGGTTTCTACAATTTTTTCAACGGGTCAGTGCTTGGGGTCCTCTTCTACCTGACGTTAAGTGACGACAAGGGTCCAGGTCCAAGGTGGAAGTGCACTACACCCGGAATTCTCAACCACTGAGGAACAAGCGTAGCATAGATGCGTTATTGGTATGTTACACCATACTCTATTTTTATCACTTGGCACTTTACGAACTTAAAAATATGCAGCATGTAGAAGTTTTGTTCTCATAGCCTAAACTTCTGCTACAAGTTTTTAAACTTCGTTAGACGAGACAGAGCTGAAAGTTTAGCGGTCACCACAGTCAATAAAGAATCATTAAAAATGGAGTATCAAAGTTTATTAGCAATATTTTTATGATATGTGTTGCAAAGTTTGTGTTCATTGTCGCTATTCCAATACCGTGAAACCGTATTTTTACATGACGAAAAAGTATTTTTAAAGCTATCTGCCTCCCAGCGTCGTAGTCGTATTCAAAGTGAGATTTCAAGAAATCCAACCCATTATTGAATAGCGGGGTACTCCAGACCTCTAAAAGGTAAATACGGGTCAGGGTCCGAGGGATCCATAAGGGTATTACGTTTGCGGTAATGCATGCGGGATTGCCCTAATCTATGTACATATCTAATTTGAAAGCATAATGAGATGTTGGATTTAAGCATCGGAATTTTTTGACTCCCCACAGTTTTTCGCGTTAAGATTGCGCCGCCATTTTGATTCTTGAGTAATAAATTATTCAGAATTTCAATAGGAGTGGTCAAATCCGCTATTAGGGTGCATTTCTGGTCGGCTCGGTTCGGCTTACAGTTAGTGACTGTAGCCTCGGTAATTATTCGCTGGTCGCAGGTTCGATGTTCATATAGATTTTACGGTATTTGAAACTAGGAATAAGAGTTATTAAATATTATAATTATCTATAACATTCGATTCATATTCGTGTTTTTACGGCTGTTATAAAAATTTACAGATTTCACGCAACTTTGACAGTTACGTGGAGCTAAGTTCATTTTCAATGGAAAATGAACATCAAAAATAATAATTGGTATCCTGTTCAGCTATTACTAGAATTTTGTTATACTAATAATGCCTTACTAATAAAGATTGTAGGTATAGTAGATGATAGTTACACTATGGTGACTCTCTGTCAAACTATTTTAGTTCGACATTAAAAAGAAAGGGATAACACTGTGTAACTATACAGCATACATCTGCTATATAATCTTTATTAGTAAGGTCGATAGTATTATCTGCAAAAAAACATTCTAACATTACATAGTAATTATAACATTAAATTTTAGGGTTTGCATAAGCTGCACTTCACGTGTACTGCGCACTAGAGCTATACATAATATTAGCATTTCTAATCAAAGGCAACATCTCGAGACGTGCCGACGCGAGATATATAAACATTTGAGCACCGGAAATCAGAATCACTATTCCATAAAGCTTAGTTAGGAGTTATTTTGACTAATTTCCGCTCTAAAGTAACTTATTTAAAATAACCGAAACTAAACCGCAAAGCTCGTTAGGTTTGCATTGCAATAACCGTAAATTTCCCAGTTCATAAACTTTTAAATGAACTAAATTGGCTTTTCTAAGCTTATTGTAAAAAGTATTTTTGTTTGCTGGATCATATAACAGGGTAAAAAAACATTATTCCTTGCTTAGATCCACCGGTGGATTGAAGAGGGGAAGAAATTCCTCGGATCCACCAGTTAAGTCTCGTCGGTGGATCGAAGTGGAATGACCATAGTGTGTAAAAAAAGTAAAACAAAAACACTAATCGTGCAAATCATACGAACAAACGACTGCCGTCAGTTAGAGATTCGACACGGTAACGCGATTTGATTAAACAAACTGTTATAAAAAACAGTTTCTCTAAATACTGTATTTTTTTGCGAGTTATAGAATACACGACATACCTTGACTTCATGTGCACCACCGCATCCTATTCAGAGGGTTGAAAGATAAACTTTTTTCTCTTGAGTAGTTTTATCACAATGCTAGGGAAGCAAACCACATGGCAACAATCTAGTTTTTTACTTTTATTTTCTCAATAAAACGAGTAACACACATCCACTGAAACCTTCTTGAGGAACAGATGAAAAGATTACGCAGTTCAACATTTAACTTTGATTTTTTAAATTAATAAAGCACCTACTAGACGCTACGGGCAGCGCGGCCATTTTCACACTATCCTTTAAGGCTGTCAACTATAACCCTCAAGTGGCGCCCTCATCTTAATTAAATTTATTACTTGCTAAGTACATAATGTATCGAAAATTCACATGCGCAGGTTGAAGCTAAGGTTCTATTGTTTATTTACAAACAATAACCTCAGTAAAATATTGTTCGTGATAGTAGTAGTAGTAGACAAAAGTGCCTAAAGTAGCGTTCACTACTACCACGCGGCACTTTGAGAGCTATAATATAATAGCCAATAAGAGGTCACGTTGGCTGAGCCACCATAGACTTAGAAAAATTTTCGCTGCGCTCAAGATACCAACATACTTTTTTTTTTTTTTTTTTTTTTTTTTTTTTTTTTTTTTTTTTTTTATTTAGGACAACCAACACAATAAACGCCATTACATTCAATACAGCAGAACGTATGCTAGAGGTTCCATATTAAAGCGCTATCGTACTTACAGATTGCCACGGCATGCACTAAAAAATTAAGCTATTAGTAAGCAAGAACTAACTAATTACTAACTAATTATCAACTAATTACTGACTAATAAAGATAAAAATATCGAAAGATACAATAACTTGTATCTTTCGATATCTTTAGCAGTTTGTTAATAAGTTGCTACTCAATAATAAAAGATACTTACAAGTTTTGTTTGTTAAACAAAGAGAAAAGAAAATTTATGATCTTGACACGAATACGTTTGTCAACAATGATTTGAATTTGCGTGGAGGGTGATGCAAGTCGACATCAACCGAAGAAGATGAAGCAGATAAGCGTGACAGGCGACTGTAATGTGACTGCATTCTATTAATGGCGGAGAAATGACCCAGATTGGTTTTAGAGCTCCTTGCTTTAAATGGCAAATATCTAGAGGGCCGAGCTAATTTAAAAGGAACATTGAAATTAATTTGTTTTAATAAATCCGGACAATCCACGTAACCATTAACCAATTTATAAAAGAAATAGTGATCAAGCAATTGTCTTCTACTGTCGAGGCTGAGCAGTTTGAAATGTTTTAAGCGTGAATTATATGACGGGAGTTTCTTGGCCATTCCACACTGAAAACATAAGTGCCACAAAAATCGTTTTTGAATGGACTCTAGACGACGTTTGTGAACTTCATAATAAGGTGTCCAAACTACACTGCAATACTCTAAAGTTGATCTTACCAATGAGTTAAATATTGCAATTTTACTTGAAGCATTTTTGAAATCTCTACAGCTACGTATAATGAACCCTAACAGTCTAAAGCATTTCTTGGCTAATTTATCGACGTGTTTATGAAAACGCAACTTATTATCTATGCATACTCCAAGATCTCGAATCTCGTCTACTTCATTTATTACTTGGCCATTTAGTTTATAAGATTTAAAATAAGGTCCTTTCTTACGACTAAAATGTATGAAATTACATTTATCGGTGTTTAAAAACATACCATTTATGTGACACCAATGTGAAAACTGGTCTAAATCATCTTGAAGCAAATAACAGTCATTATCGACTTCTATTTGTTTTACAATTTTAAGATCATCTGCGTATAGATGTATTTGTGAGTGACGAAAACATGACGATACGTCATTGATGAAAATATTGAAAAATAATGGAGCCAAATGCGAACCCTGTGGGACCCCGGACGATGCCAAAAATGTACCAGACTCAAAGCCGTTCACCACTACCTTCATAGATCGTCCTGCGAGGTACGATTCACACCAACTTAGAAGGTTACCTATGATGCCACAGCGAGAAAGCTTGCCTATTAAGATTTTATGATTGACCTTGTCGAACGCCTTACTAAAGTCTGTGTAAATGACGTCTACCGGCGTCCCACGATCCACAGAATCCACCACTTCCGACACAAAACCCACGAGATTTGTCGCTGTTGACCTAGCTTTGATGAATCCATGTTGGTGAGGCATTAAGATATGTTTTACATGCCAGGACACAATTGGATAAATAAGAGTCTCAAAAACCTTTCCAAAAATTAACAAGATCGATACGGGTCGATAGTTATCTACAGAAGACCTCTCTCCTGATTTAAAAATTGGTATAATAAGTGCTTCTTTCCATGCATATGGGAAGGATCCTGTTGCAAGTGACGTGTTGAAAATCCTAGAGAGCGGTTCCGCTAGGACTTCACAACATTTTATTGCAAAAAATGAGGGAAATCCATCAGATCCAGCACCCTTATTAGGGTCAAGTCTCTTTAAGGCTTTTTCGACCGTATCTATTTGAAAATATAGATTCGTGAGCGTTTGTGCATCTTTGTACTCAGGAGTGGAAGAATGAACTGTTTGACTTGATGCCGATGCCTGGTTTGCATCATAAACGGAAGAGAAATAAGAAGCAAAGAGATCGCAGACCCCTGTCCCTGTGCTTTCTGATGTGTTTTTATAATGCATTATAGATGGATATGAATTACTGGTATTGTTGCGTTTATGTTTTATAAATGACCAAAAGAGCTTAGGATTCGAAGTGATTGATGATTCAATGGAAGCAATGTAATTTTTGTAATCTGTGTGTGTGATTTTTGAACATCTGTCCTTATTAGTACGGTATGAAATGTTATCTAAAGGATTCTTATACTTAAGAAATAGCACACGATATTTATTTTTTTCACGTAACAAGCGAATCAGATTGTTGCTATACCACGATGGGTATTTGTTAGTATAATGTCTTGATTTTGGTACATGTCTTTCTATTGTCTCATTTAAAATACCATAGAACACTTCTACCATGTCGTCAACACCCGAACATTCCGCGAACTCATTGTCCCATGAAATTAATTTCAATCCGTCGATAATTTTACAATAATCCGCTTTAAAGAATTTATATCTTAACTTTTGGTTCATGTGTAATGCATCTTGTGTGGTGTCACAAATTAATTCAAATTCTAGCGGCGGATGGTGGTTGTCAACTTTTGACAGTGGTGAAACGCACGCCTTCAAGTCGTACACTGAGATATTCGATAGGACAAGATCGAGAATTCGGTTTTTACCATTTAAAATACCATTATATTGGTTCAAAGTATTCAAAGTTATAAAGTCCAAAAGCTTTTGCTCGTACAAACTACCATTATTAATTGAAGCAGCCAACGTTGAATCTGTTGACTGAGTCCATTGAATACCACCTAAATTAAAATCTCCTACTACTAATATGTTATCAAATTTTTCTAAGCATTGATTAGCATTATCTAGAAAGTGATCCAGTATGTGGCCTTGTAATGGTGACGGTAGGTACACGCCACAAATAACTATTTTTTCTAAACTATTGTTTACTTTAAATTCAACGCAAACCCATACATCCTCGCATTTGCTTTCACAGTTCGATAGCCGAGAAGAAGAAAAACGCTTGGATACTGCTATTAGTGCGCCACCCCCTGATTTGCTAAAATGGAAACCACTGGATTCACGGTCACGTCTATACACAAAATATTTATCAGTAAATAATTCCGAGTCCAGCACATCACTAGCCAGCCATGTCTCGCATAATACAATCACATCGTATTCGCAGGATATAATGTTAAGATATACATCACAGGTCTTAGTTCGTAAGCCTCTTACATTTTGAAAATAAATACGTATTTTATCCGAGAATTTAGTAAAGTTTTTTTTTTATAGACACATGATACAAATTATGTAATGTAATGTAAAGCAATAACAAAAAAGTTTGTAAAATAAATTAGTAATCACATCACTTAAGGCTATTAACAACATCTATGTTACGTATGAAAACAGAATTTGTGTTATCCGATTTACGAACGTAAACTCGCCCGCCGCGTACCCACACATATTTATAATTTAATTGTTTAGCACGTAAGCGAGCCGCAGCGTGTAAACTTTTGTTTTCAACCGTCAAATTCTCAGCGACAAACACTGCCGATTTCTTGTCATCCAAACCTAATGCACCTGTATGTAACTTTTCTTTCGGATGATCCTTATTATACTGAATTACGGCAGCCAACAGTGAATCCCTGGTACGCGGGGTGTTAAGTTTTACTAATATAGTACGAGGTCGGTTAGAATTCGGGTTTGATTTAGCTATGCGCGAACAATAAAATATGTCGGTATCGTTAATTGGGTATTTAACAACATTACCAAGCTGTTTCACGATCGATATTAAATTTTCAGATTTATGTTCAGGTACACATTGGAGCTCCAAGTTAGTAGCCCTAGACATTTGATCCATTTGACGAACTCGACTCGAGACTGCAACAAGTTCCGATCGAAGAGATTCATTTTCGGATTTTAAATGCTTAATTTCCAAACTGTGTTTGTTGATGTCTGAATTCAGTGAATCGTAACGCTCGCTCAAAAATGATAAGGACTCTTGAAACCCGCCAATCTGGTCATTCACTTCCCTAAATTTGACGTTAATCATATCTTTTATTTCCTTGGTAAACTCGCTTATTACAGAACGCATCTCATCTCGCAATATTGATTGAATATCGGAGCGAGTGATGTAATCTGAGGAAGTACAGGTTGTAATTTGCACTGGGTCATATTTGCTTTGGACCTTGCGGCGTGTAACATTAAAGGTTATATCTGCCATCCCGGTTGGAGTGGTCGGACGAACTGATTCGTTAGAGTTGTCACCTTTAGGTTGTTTGCTTTTACAGTTGGGGCATATCCATTGAAATTTTTCATTTTGTTTAATCTGTTTCGTTTCTTCAGATGACAGGTTCAAGCATAAATAATCATAAACTCCCGCGCAACGAGCGCATTCCAGGTATTCTTTATTCTTTAGTTTGTTATTACAAGCGGCGCAGTTCTTCATTGTGCTCATCGTGCGGTGATACGTAGGTAGGTATAGTTAGGTATGGAAATATTGCTGCACCGGCCGGTGTTCGACAGAGACAAAGATGCCAACTGACTGCTCCCGCAGACTTCGCGATTGCACCGAGCGCGCCCGAGGACCCACGACACTAGAAATCCCTTTGTTTACGTAAATT
The DNA here is from genome assembly GCA_963556745.1 of Catoptria pinella. NCBI lineage: Eukaryota > Metazoa > Arthropoda > Insecta > Lepidoptera > Crambidae > Catoptria > Catoptria pinella. The sequence continues at coordinate 13,830,845 of OY750761.1, forward strand.
CACTGGTCACTGGATAATCAACTTTGCGACGTATTTCGAGATGTGAATATAGCTTGCGCAACAATAATAAAATTGAGAAACAACGAGCGACACGTCTACTTCCAATAGCCACGGACGATGATTACTTCCAACATATTTGAATTTCGAATGATTGTCGGTGGACAGTAGGTTGCTTATTTTCCTATTTTGACAAATACCTACTTCGTTTTACGAGTATCATAAAGTTGGAGATCAATACAAATTAAATTACTTTTTTTTGTAATTTTAGCATTCGCAATGCTATTTTTATATAATGATAAAAATTATACTAGAAAAAATACAATTCGCACCAGATCATAATACTCGGACGGGAATCGAGAAGAGTTGTATTTTGTCTAGTATATTATTTATCTATATATATAAAAGGGAAAATCACTCACTCACTCACTCACTCACTCACTCACTGATCACGAAATCTCAGAAACTGCAAGTGCTAGGAGTCTCAAATTTTGCATGGGGGCTCCTTTTAAGGCTTAGGTGCTCACTAAGACGGGATTTTGCGAAATTCAACCCCTAAAGGGGTGAAACAGGGTGGCAAAGTTTGTATGGGAGAACGCGATTCCTTGGCCCGATTGAATTGGAATTTGGCATAGACATTCTTTCACAAAATTAATTGAACACGTGTTTCGTAATTTTTAAATATTTATTACCTAACAGGGTTAAAAAGTGATAAAAACGCTACTTTTGCTGTGATTGACTTTGACGTCGGAATTGAAACTTTTTTGTGCATTTGATTGATTAAATAAGAAAAATAAATATCATTTGTCATATCAACGTAGTATTAGATTCTCTTTGGTCATTTCCCCTGAGAGTAGGTAGAATGCATTATCGCCATAGGCATTGAATAGTACCTATGGCGTTATGTTGACAGTGCTGTCATTTTTTCCTTATTGCGTTGTAATAAGGTGCAAAATTATTCCATCTAATTATCAGTTTAATTTTAAAAGAATACAATATTCGGTCAAGTCGCCTATGCTATGACAATCAATAAAGCACAGGGACAAAGTTTAAGAGCGGCCGGTAGATCTGCGCAGTGATTGTTTCTCCCATGGCCAGCTCTAATGTAGCCTGCTCGAAAGTCAGCTCGCCGAATAGCCTTTTTATTTTGCAACCGGATAACATGACAAGAAATGGGTAGGTATACAACATGTTACAAAAATACCCAGAATGCTGAATATGGTATATAGGGACAAAAATTCAAATCGAAAATTAATATCAAAATGTATGAAACAGCTGATTATTATTTCAGTTTGATGGTCCCTATATACCGTATTCGGCATTAAGGGTATTTTTGTAAAATGTTGTATATTATAGAGAATAGAGTGTTGGATGATCGAGATTGATAATCCTGATAATGCACAACAGATTTTTATTTAGAACTAGCTGCACCCGGCATGCGTATTGCAATTTTCCGTTTTTTTAGCCAGGGACTTTCCCGGTCGTAAGCAGAACAACTCACCAAAGTTTCATCATAATCAGATCAATGGTTTAGGAATCCCGTCGTCTGTACACTTAGATCTTTTAAACTATGCATAAAAAACCGCATCAAAATCGGTCCATAAGTTTGGGAGCTAGGTTGTCTCAGACAGACATACACACACAAGACAAACTTATAACACCCCTTGCGTATGTTGTGTACGTCGTATATACATATAGTGGTGGCCACATAATTAAGGACACGTAAGGTAATTTTGAAGTCTGGGTTTTCCGCTAGGGATTGAACTAGCTGTGATCTGATGATGGCCATCCAGGGAGTGAATGGAGAAGATTATGATAGCAATACACACCCAACTGATCTGGTCAGCATTCTAAGAGATGTAAGCATAAGATTTTTCAGTTGCAAGTTTTCATACATTTGTATACCGTATTCGCGGTATTTTTAAACATATCCTTACATCTCTTAAAATGCTGGTCAGATCACTTTGGTGTGTATAGAAATCTGGATCGCCTCTATTCACTCCTTGGATGGCCATCACCAGATCACCGCTCGGTCAAGCCCTGGCGGAGAAGCAATGCTTAAAAATTACTTCGTTTGTAAGAAAATCGACTAGCGTCCTTAATTTTGTGGCCACCACTATATATAGTTATCCTGTAGTATAGTCTAATAACTTCACACTCACCACATTAGTAACTACATTGTACCCGTGCGAAGCCGGGGCGGGCCACTAGTATACTATCAATTAATTTCAGCAATCAAAATATACATATGCTATCAATGTTTGATGTTCTTTTGGAACAAGCAACTTGTACGGCATCGCATCATAAACCTTACATTTATGAATTTATTAATGATAATTAAAATTAATGTAAATGAAAAAGAAAAAATTAAATCACTGCCATCACTCTTTTCATTTAAACAAAAATACAATGCTCTTATAAATAACTCAACCGATAAAACCAACGACATATTTACGACTAGAAAAGCGCAGATATCCATTTCCTGTATAATATTAAAGTATGCTCGATATTGCTTCAAAGCTAAACACTATCTTTTGGATGGGATCCAAACTATACAAAAAGGAGACGTAATCACGCATCGGTTTGGCTAAATTAGAAAACGAACTACAGTAGCCACAAAAGATATATAAAAAGGATTGGCTGTTCAATTCGACAAATCTATGGGCTCAAGAGCATTATATGTACCAAAATGATCCGACTTAATGCCCTCTTTCAAGGAACTATTCTGTAACCACTATTGTTTGTGGACTAAGTTGGAATAGGTAGTGTTAAAATAATAATGTGTATTACTTTTGGGGTTCCGTAGCAAAATGGTAATAAAGAACCTTTATGGTGCGACTCAGTCAGTCTGTCTGTCACAGCTGGATATCTCAATAACTAATGCTAATACTAATCAACTGAAGTTTTCGATGATGTTTGCCCAACTATTTTGCAAATTATCGACTTTGATGTTTTTTTAAATGCCTCTCTCCGCCCCCCTTATCTCCGAAGTTTGCTTAGAAATAAATCTGCATTATTATATTATGTAATAGAAGATATATGTTATAAAAAAGTAAATAACATAAAAGTCATTTGACGACCTCCGTGGTCGAGTGGCTTTGTACACCGGTTTTCAAGGTGTCGCCATCTCTGAGATCCCGGGTCCGATCCCCGGTTGGGTCAATTTAGAAAACAAACTTTTCTATATTGGCTCAAATCTGGGTGTTTGTGATACCACCGTTGTCTCTGATTTCCATAACACAAGTGCTTTAGCTACTTACTTTGGAATCAGAGCAATGTATGTGATGTTGTCAAATATTTATTATTTATTTATTAAACGAAAAACTTGACCACAGCCTAAACAAATGTTTTCATTCAACAAAAGCGAGATTCGCCGAAAGTCTCATTTTTCTAACATATTATGGAACAAGGTAACAGCCTTAAGGCCTACTCCAAAAATGAACCACGATAATCGGACCACGTTCATTCGTTTCGATATATGATCATTTGATGATCGAAGCATTATTAGCTTGAAAGCAAAAGTAAATCGATTGACGAATATCGTTCGATCACCGCTCATCTTTTTTTGTAGTAGACTTTCCTCTGATCCCGTCGTCGTAACCAACAATGGTCGGATGGCACTCGGGCGGCAAACGCTCGGCCCATTTCATAACAATGCGAATGTTTGTTGGACGCTGGTGAACTTACTCACTTTGTGAATGGGTTAAATATGCTCGTTGAAGTATTTCGTTACTTTGCGCCACCCACAAACTTGCACAAGTCGCGAATACTTTGAAATCAAAACGGCGGAAGGAAATTTCAAAATATGTTTAAGTACTTCAATGTACTTTGTCATATCAAAAAAGCACCTAGTGGGAAGTACTTTATTATTCCCTCGACTCCAGGGCCCTATTTAATAAACGTGACAATTTGTCATCTGTCATGACAATTTTATATCCATTGCGTCAACCAATTTGAAAATAGAAGACACTAATCATAGCTGCACCGCAACGTAAACCAAATTGTCATGACAATTGACAAATTGTCACGTGACAATTAAATAGGGCCCAGAAGTGTTACCCACTTAGTCACCGGAAAAGAGTCATCAACACCAGGAAAATATTTAAGATAAATCAGTATTATTAATCTACTTCTATAAGAAAATAAATACTGATATTATGGAATTGCAATCTTCTGTTAACTAATTTGGATAAGTAATAAAATTATTTGCATTTTACTCTGTTAACTTAACTTTTTGAAAGAGAAAACATGATGAAATATATTTTATTAAAGCCGTAATAAATATAAATTGCACTCGATCAAATAAAGCGACGTCGTACGTTTGTGTCGTTCCGTAAACACCAATATTAAGTCTGTGGCGCGCAATAACTCAAGAAACCGGGACGGAAACTTGTGATTTTTCAGTGGTCGGTCCGTCTGTCCACGTTAGGGGCGAGTGATTTATCGACAGCCCTTAAGACGGCCACTCACTACATTCGCTTGTTATGTAACTATGCAAGATTTGATTTTTAGCATTTAGATTACAACACTGCGAAAACTTAATGAGCCAATAAACAACGATGCGGTAAAAAAAAACCACCAAAAGGACCTGTCGATGTCTATCCGTAGGGCTGAAAACCGCACTAAATGGTGACCTCTCATCTATCGAGTGACTTCATGTTGTCTCGACCCTGGCGATGGGCGATAGTTCGCAATTTGACGAATAATAAAAAAAAAATGTAAACAACTTGTAATAATCCGTTGCCCTGAGTGACCCTGCTATAGTGTCATAATCTTAAATATTAAAGATTCTTCAACTTTATAGGATAAGCCATTTTCTTTTATTGTATTGTACTTAACGGAAATAAACAGTTTTAAATTTTTTATTTTTTTTTTACGTTGCTAGCGCTCGAACTGTAAATGCATAGCAGTGCTATAGCACTGTGTGTAAGCAAATTGTTCAAAAGTGTAACAACGAATGCACACTGATGCTGTTACAAAATATATCACGTGCGTTTGTACTGTAATGCTTCAGTTACCTCACTTCCTTCTATAATGTCACAAATTAAACTATTACGGAATCCTGCTGCAATGCCGGTTTTCCTCAACTGATGTAATTATTAAATTTAGATTTTTCGCATTCACAATGCTATTTTTATATTAAGATAAATAATATTAGAAAAAATACTGGAAAATATCGACTTACCCATAGCACCTCAGACGGGACTCGAACCCGCACCCTTGGGATTCCGGCCCAATGCACTGACCCATTTTATTATGCTACCGAGTCGCTAGTGAGGCGGCGAAATTTTCTAGTACTTTTTAAATTCTTCGCTGCAAGCCAGCGCAATTTCATCAATGTGAGGAAATTCCCCACATTCGATAAAAACATTTTTCTAGTATTTTTTCTAATATTATACTGATGTAATGTTTGAATCCGTTACATTACACGCCAATACTTCGTGGGTTACCGCTTTCAGTTATTGCATAAGGGATATTACAACCTTTTAAAACATGTCAGTTTTTTGAATGGCAATCAATGCGTCTCTTTCTCGCTAGAAAAGCAAATAAAATTGATAGCCATTCAGAAAACTGACAAGTTTTAAGAGGTTGTAATATCCCTCAGAATTCCGAAACATTACATCCTTGATAGCTAGCCGCGTTCAATTTTCATCGCTCATAAGGTGTAGGACAGATGGGCATAGTTTTTCACCGCAAATCGTATCCAATTGTGGCTGCTATACATTTTATTTCAAGTGATGTGATCACTCTTTTTTGATCCTCTCAGAATTAAATTAAATTAAATTAAATTAAATATTTGACAACATCGCATACATTGCTCCGATTCCAAAGTAAGTAGCTAAAGCACTTGTGTTATGGAAATCGGAGACAACGGTGGTATCACAAACACCCAGACCTGAGCCAATATAGAAAAGTTCGTTTTCTGAATTGACCCAACTGGGGATCGAACCCGGGACCTCAGAGATGGCGACACCTTGAAAACCGGTGTACAAAGCCACTCGACCAAGGAGGTCGTCGAATACTTGATACGTTTGTATTTTATTAAAAGAGGTTATTTGGAGAAAGCAATGCATTCATGAATGCAATGCGTAAATCTTTCATCGTGCAATTTATCTTAGATAAACATGATAACTTGAGAAAAAATATATTAAGATTATTAAAATGTTTCTTTGACATCAAAAGGACATTTTCATATAAAATTGATTTGTATTTATGTATTTTGGTACTTTTTCCTTGATATAATTTGACCTTAAAAATGTAATTCTGGCTGTATATTCTAGTCCAAGTGCTTTAGCTAGCTTTTCAACGCATGCGCATGAGGAAAACTAAGACATTCCGATTTTAGAGGGGAGGAGTGGCTAACCAACAATATTTTGTGACACTATGGTCTCGCTGTGCATCTATAACTACCACAACTTATGTAATAATATTTATACAAACAATAAAAAAAAGTTTATAATATGTGTTAAGATAAATAATATTAGAAAAAATACTAGAAAAAATCGACTCACCCGTAGCACCCCAGACGGGACTCGAACCCGCACCCTTGGGATTCCGGCCCAATGCACTGACCAATTATGCTACCGAGTCGCTAGTGGGAGCGGCGAAATTTTCAATGTGAGGAAATACCCCCACATTCGAAAGTAACATCTTTCCAGATGTTTTGACAATCGATAAAGATGAAACAGCTATATAATTATTAAATTTTGATTTTTCGCATTCACAATGCTATTTTTATATTAAGATAAAAAATATTAGAAAAAATACTAGAAAAAATCGACTCGACCGTAGCACCTCAGACGGGACTCGAACCCGCACCCTTGGGATTCCGGCCCAATGCGCTGGCTTGCAGCGAAGAAGTTAAAAGTACTAGAAACTTTCGCCGCTCCCACTAGCGACTCGGTAGCATAATTGGTAAGTGCATTGGGCCGGAATCCCAAGGGTGCGGGTTCGAGTCCCGTCTGAGGTGTTACGGGTGAGTCGATTTTTTCTAGTATTTTTTCTAATATTATTTATCTTAATATAAAAATAGCATTGTGAATGCGAAAAATCTAAATTTAATAATTATAATATGTGTCTTTGAAAAACTCATTTTGAAATTGCAAACGCTTCTCTGCGCCTCGTAATACCCACAAAGAAGATTTAAGTGAAGATTTACATCTGCCTTGAATAGTCTTCAAATCGGTGGAAAATGGAAAAAGTTGTACCCGGAACGGAGAACTTCCAGATTTTTCGATCGGACGACTGCGCGCTATTTTCTACATAATTATATTATAATGCATATTCAGATTTTTTATGACTAGAAGTGTGGATTGTGATAAAACATTATTAGTGCAAAATAACGGCAAGAATCGATGTATGTAATGATGATGATAATACTATGTATATATGTAATGTGAGATCGATCGGGATTAATATACACTGCCTTCAAAATTTTGTAACACACTTTTGAATTTTCAATTTCTCTAATAAAACAATAGAAGTCAGAGTTTTGAAATAAAAAAGATTTTTTGTTAAGTTATTTTTTTTAAATATTATTTTTAGACCTTTTTATTTCGAAAATATATCTTGTGTGTTTTAAAAGTTATTACAATTTGAAAAGTATGGTACTTAGATTTGAAGGCTAGTGCATGTATAAATTAACATTATCCATGAATGTGCAAGTGTCATATGACACTAATGCAATTATTCTAACTAAACTTAATTATTATTGTGACCAATCGGATATTCTGCTTAAACTTTAATGACAGAATCGAAGTCTCAGTTCGGTGTTGGCCACGTAGCAGAGTCAATTGGATGGTTTAACATAATATTATCAAAAGTGAAGCCTAGGGGCCCGCCCTATTTTTGATTCATTCGTTTGAAATCGTAGTGTGACTTAAGTCACTTGCGACATTAATTGATAACATCCACTCCAATTTGTACAGTCAGCGGCACGTCAGACTATACATGTTGACCTTGAGACCGCCTTTACGCCGTACGTAATAAGAGCTGTTTTCGTAGGCCAACTGTTTAACTTACCGTGCTGTCGTGCGTACATTAACAACCGATGACCAACGAGCGATTCCAAATACGGATTTTGTCGAATGAAAATTAGTAGTAAAAAGCGTTTGACGCCAGCCGAAAGATTACAAAATAGGGACCTTGTATACACTTTGAAACTTTCGCGTTGCATTGTACTTAGTTGAGGCATAACACCGCATATCCAGTCAGTCCGTCACCACAGACGATGCAACTCAGTCGAAACGTCTGGAAAATACTCGTGGTTAGGTGTGAAAATACCTATCATTAGGTAACGTACGCGTTTAATTCCTGTTATTTTAACTGGGGACCTTGTATTTGATGATAATAGGTGGATCTAGGTATTGTCTGAATTAACACTCACACAGAGGGAAATCGAACCCGAATCCATTACGCCCGGAACGCGGTGGATTGATTAACGACTAGCTTACGAAGACAGTTCCACATTACAGATTAGACTGCTAATCGTTCGCAACACGAAAATGGTACGAGATAATTTTGATTATATAGACCACTGTTTTAGACCTTCAGTTCAGAAATCTTTTGGAAAACACCCATCAGTTTTGATGTTTGATATCAAACTACTCATTAGTTAATTTCAATTCGATCCTTAATCTTAATCAACTTTGTTTTCAAACCTAAGCCCAGACAGGTTATGCACCATTTATCTATATAATATAACTAAACTAGCGACTGCCCGCGACTTCGTCTGCGTGGAAAGTTGTTTTGCTATCCCTCGGGAACAATTCTTTTTCGGGATGAATGGTGCCCTATGTCCTTCTCTGTGGCCACGTGTATGCAAAATTTCATGATGATCGGTTCAGTAGTTAGACGTGAAGGCGTAACAAACAAACTAACGGACTTTCGCATTAATAATATTAGTAAGGATTGGCAAAACATTGGCATGCGGCGGTAGACAGTCAATTAGGTGCGAACCATAGAGCAAAACATCAACAGCCATAAGTATTAACAGCATTTTGATCGCTGATAGATTAAAAACATATAGGTTATAAAATGCATCTCTCCCTGACTAAACTGTGAAGCGCTACATTCTTTTTTAGATTTTTTCTGGAAGTGCTCAAAGTGTCTGTCCCTAACAAAATATAATCGTTTTCACAGTAAAACTAAGGAATAGGTAGGTAAACTTTAGAAGAGGTTTTATGTTCATATATTATACAACTCATAAAACTGATAAACCTTACACATGACTCTGGTATTTTTTTTATTTAATTATAATATAAAATGTTACAAAACGGAAGTTATACTTTACGTACAGTGTAAAAAAAATCAGCATAGATTTAACTGAACACTGCCATTCACCATAGTATTGAATAGCTCATTTCTAATAGTTTAATTATAGCGAAATAGGGCTTTTTTAATATAATAACAAGTTTATTTTAAAGTGACGAAACTAAACCTAAATAATAAATAAATACGCGTCTTGAACGTGGGTTCGTCTTTTTGTTATTTCTTGGCAACACATCGGCATGATAACAGACATCAAAAAACAACGTGTAGGCGCCGCGATGTCGCTTGCCGCGGAGACAAACATACTCGCGGCCAGGTAGGTGGAAAATTTACCGAATTTTTCATGTCCTTCCACCTGAAAAAGGTTACACATCAAGAATATTATTTTAACCGACTTCAAAATTTAAGAGGAGGAGTTACTATTTTATTTTTAACAGGTAATTCATATCAAAGCTTGATTTCGTAAAATATGTAGGTATATTTTACATAATATTGTATAAATCTAAATACCTACCTAAAACAAACAGCTTTCTCTACAAGTATAATATTTATTGCCAAATGAACCTGTAATAAAATTGATTGAATGAATTGAGTACCTAATATGTGTATTTAAAAACTTTTTCTCGGCATTTCAATAGAATAAATGTTATATTTGGCGTTTAAGAATAAAAAACGACTAATAATAACCTTATTGTTTTTGAAAATGATTGATTGTTCGTGAAGAAAGATTTATCATTGCTTAGAATTAACGGGATTGTGGATTTCTTTAGATTGTAATAATGTTTTGTTTTATTTAAGCTTCCATTTCTGTAAAAAAAATCAGTGAAATAGTAAAGTATGTATCATGTCTCGTACACACTATGCCGGCGGCCTATTTACGATAAATAAAATGCAAAAACCAAAGACCGGGCAACCGTCATTTTATATAGGAATCATCATTAAAAATAAAATAATAGCATAGCAATAATAGCATTATTCGTTACACTTTGATCATTTGGTAGAGTTTAACAATGTAACCGTAAGAGTTAATTACTTTTAAACTCTTAAAAACAATAAATTTTGTAAGAATTGATTACTTCTAAACTCTTAAAAACAATAAATCTAGTAACACATTCATTTGAACTTTTTATAATAGCCCGACTTACCATAGAAGTTCACAGATTTTTTCGATTATGATTTGGGCCACTGAGCAATACCTGTCTAAGTGTCTAGCCGTGATTCCAAGGATCAAATACAATACCCACGGGGTTTTCATTTGGTGTCTAATCGATCGCACCCGGCACGCAATATCTGCTCACCTGCCGCGTCGCGCACGTCACTGGCTTCACAGCTCGTGATAAAATCTTAAAGGGGCGCTTTCAGAGACGAAAAGTTTGCTGACGTATATGTAAATGTGATATTATTTATTTTGCCTTCATTTGGATAGGTAGTTTTTTTCTGTTTAGTATTGTCAGTTGTAAATTCCAGAAAAATACACATTAGCATTAATTCATTTCATCTCCAATTTTACTGAAATCAAACCTTGGTTTAAAAAAAAACACGTTTGAAAATGGACTAAAAAATAATAATAAAAATCGTTTTTTTTTCAGTATATTATTGTTTTCAACTTTTTAGTCAACGACCTACAACTAAAAATACACCTTCTCCTATCAAAGTACTTGTCAAATCGAATCAAACGAACCCAAACTCGATGGGGTTGTGTGGTACTATTACATAGAGTTCCTGTGGCCTTCTTCCAGCTCCATCATCAGACCCTGGACACTGTTTCCAAACAGAGTTCTCCTCAAGACGTTTCAAACGAGCCCAAACTCGATTGGGTAGCATGGTTTTATTATAGACTTCCTGTGGCCTTATTCCGGCTCCGTCATCAGACCCTGGAAACTATTTCCCAACAAACTACTCGTCAAGACGAATCAAACGAGCCCAAACACGACAGGACTGCATGGTTATATTACAGAGCTGAAAATTTTATTTGTTTCTTTTTGTGAAAAACCCCACATAATCGGAAAAGATGTTTTACTTTAGGTCATTAGTGGGATTGGTTGTCAAAAATAATAGTCTATCTGCGTTTAGGGTTGCCATTTTTCAGTTTTTGATACAAATAAAAAACACAATTTCTCAGCCAAGTGGTGATTTTCATTTTCCGGGTTGTACGCATGGTACCCTCTATTATATTCGGCTTTACAGTGGTATTACCAAACACCCTGTATAACTCACGCAGAGTAGCGATGAGAAAATAATGCGGTGCAAATTGCAATATCTGTATCTAATTACCTCAGTAATTTAGCGAAACACGCTCACGCAGGTGCGCCCTCCCCAATTTGCGACGCATTTTCATATGCATGCATTTATACATGTGCATGAAACTTGGCGAAGAAAGCTAGATTTATTAATAACGGTTCCTCGTATCTTAGTTATAGTCATATGTTGTACTTGTGGACCCTGTGAACTTCGTATCACACTACAATTCAATGATTATCAATTTTACCTTGAGAACCAGCGCTATCTTTTTAATTAGTAAGTTAATAGCAGAGCAGCTGAATACTAAAACGAAAGCAACACTACGGTCCTTTTATCCAACATTACTAAGATCATTATTCAAACTAAAACCTCTTTATCAAAAGTTATCTGTCAAAAGTAACCCGAAATGGCGATTCCCATACAAAATAGCCAATGTTCATAGTACGTATCATTGAATATTCGCTTTTCAATGAAACGCATTCTACCTACTCTCAGGGGAAATGATCAAAGAGAATATAATACTACGCTGAGATGACAAATGATATTTATTTTTCTTAATTAATCAATCAAATGCACTAAGAAGTTTCATTATAGTCATATGTTGTATAACTAGGAATGAAAAGCCGTTATGAAACTGTTAGTTGCATACATAGAACAATGAAACAGAATCAAGGCGTATTAAATTATAACATTAATAACCCGCACAATATCGGGACATAGGACGACTTGAGTGGTGCAGTGGTCAACATGCCGGTCTACCACCAAGCCAGGTTCGATTCCCAGCCGGGCAGAAATTGAAATAAATGAATTTTAATTTCTGTAACGGGTCTGGGTGTTATTATGTATAATGGTATATATTTAAAAAGTATCGTATATTTGTCTAGCACCATATTACAAGCTTTGCTTAGTTTGGGGCTAGATGGCTCTGTGTGGAATCGTCCAAAAGCATATACAAGGTGTTACAAAAGTACCCCTAATGCCGAATATGGTAGATAGGGGCTATCAAACTGAACAACTTTTACTAGGGGACCAACTCTGAAACCGCGAAAAAAAAACAGCTGTTTTATACATTTTGATATTTTCTTAATTAATTTTTGTATGAAACAGATGGTTGTTCAGTTTGATGGTCCCTATCTACCATATTCGGCATTAGGGGTACTTTTGTAACACCTTGTATTTATTATTTACATAAATACGTCCATTTCCGTCCGAGACTTGAAAAATAAGAAAGCAAAGCTTTTGTTTTTCTTAATTATAATGTTACGAATTATAAGTATGACTGCAACTAATATTCGTTAGGTGAAGTGGAGGACAAGCACTTAAGTACCCGTTGAAGTCAAAAGCTCTAGTCGTCCTTGTTTCAAGCAATCAAAGCTTACGTCGAGATTGTATTTAACCATACCGGGTAACTTTTCGAACTTCGGCGGGTCTGCCGAGCTTCAACTTAAAACAGATAAATCGAAGTAAAGAGTCTCGTATTGTACTATTCGCCGAAGTTATATAAAAGATATCGATGTTCGTGTGACATTATGAATTGGGGTTCGCCATTTTGACCCGATCGGGGCTCGATTTATCTGTTTTAGTTTGAAGCTCGGCAGACTTTCCGAAGTTCGGCCCCAGGTATATTTTTAAAAGGTTGATGTTGTTTAGGTTAATCGTTGTTAGTAATATAACTTTTGACAAGCACTTCATTAATATTATACAAATAAGTAAAATCAAATCCTAGAAAGCTGCTTGAATATGTAACAATTGAAATGAAAGCCTTTCTCGGAAGAACCTCTTTTGATTCAAACGACGATTTAATCATCACTTATCATATAGTTTATTATTCAAGATAGATCTATCTTCATCATCAACAGTTGCTTACGTCGTATTTTAACTCGGCTCATAATATTTTTAATCAACTTAATCAGCTTATTTTTCTTCTTTGTTATGTTTTGGAGGTTCTCTTCTGGAACGCGCTTCTTATTCGTGACTGGCGCCATGGCGCAAAATACGACCTCGGTGAATTTGACGTCTGACGTGGTGTCAAATACTCATTTTTAAGCAACGATTTCATACAGTATTACTTTATTAGTACTCAGTTGGTGTAGTACTCAGTTATGTGATTGACATATTGACAAGGTTCATAAAATTATGTGATCTGTAGACGTATGAACCGCTAACCCCACCATATTGTTGGGGTAAATGACCAAGTTGCCTTGACATTCCAGAGATCCCGTTGGGTCCGGATATCCGGGCCACAGCATGTTTGCGGTGAAGATAGATAGATAGTATGATAATAGTGCTATAATATTTTAAAGATACTTACGTATTTAATTGATTTTTAATAGCATTGGCATCATCGGCAAGAATTCATAAAAAAGTATTTTAAGTCCCTCTGGCCGCGTGGTCCGATTGCTTTATCCGACTAATCGGACGACGCGGATTTTGTCTTGCTGTTGGTTCGATCAATCGGACTGCGTGGAATCGCAATTCCGCTTTGTCCGAGTGATCGGACTACATAAGTATTGCTTACTATTCAAATCAAGAATATTTTTCATAGGTTCCGCGGAGTACACTTTGACTCTGTGAAACCGGTCTTAAGTCTTTCAGAAGAAAGCATAAAAGTTTCAAGTAAGTACTGTGTTGTACTTTTGAAAGGATGAATAACCTCAACGCATTTCAAGAATCTTTGTAACTAAACGTAAACTCCAATTTAATTAAACAAGCGGAAAGCTTCAACAGCTAGCGACAACATTGTTAATTTCGAGTTCGTTGACCTTTTCTGTGGCTCTCAAAAGTTTCCGGTTGGAAATATTTTGGGTTTGCCATTAAAGAAATAGCTAAATTATTTCGGAAGTGTTACTAAACATAACCTATACATCGTGAAATTTAAATCGTTTGGTTCCCGCAGTGGGGTGGTTCCACTAATGGTTACAAGTAACTTATACTATGGGGCCAACTCTGACATCGCGAAAAAAAAATCAGCTGTTCTATACATTAAGTTAGAGTAAGTATTGCGCTTTTGTATGGAACAGCTGTTTTTTTTCCGCGGTATCAGACTTGGCCCCATAGCAAAAGTTGCTTGGAATCATGAGTGGAACCACCCCACTGCGTTAACCAAATTATTAAAATTTCAGCGTGTATAGAACAACATACCTACGGTATTCCGCAAAATAGTTTTATGTCAAATTTATCAGCTCATTTAAGTTTCTAACTATTAAAGGAAAAGTTTATTACTAACTAACTGACTTATTTACTCGGTATACTTATTTACGCCATCATCTGATACTAATTTCTCTTAATTAAGTAACTTAGAGCTAGATTTAAATAACTTACCAATATTTTCTGACTGTCAGAAAATATTCAGATATAAAGTCAGAAACTCTCTGATCAATAAAGATATTAAAATAATATTAAATATTGGTAAGTTATTTCAATCTAGCTCTTAATTAAGTAACCAAGAGCTAGATTTAAATAACTTACCAATATTTTCTGACTGTCAGAAAATATTCAGATATAGAGTAAACTCTCTGATCAATCAAGATATTAAAATAATATTAAAGAATGCCTCTCATCCTCTAAGTAAAAAAGACAACGAAGTTCGCTATCGAAAAATCGCTAAAGAGATCTTTGGTTATCTTGGTCGAGTTGTAGTTTGAAAAATACTTAAGATATTCCTAAGTTTAGTGCAAACGGGTGTACGTCATTCTTAAGTAGTACGTATTACTCTAAAAGGATTTTATCAGTAAATGAAACAACAAAACTAGTATAAATCAGATTGCTTTAATTTATTTTAGTTTTATACAAATCGAATGCTACTTACGATAGTCAATTTTAACGAATAATCATTTTACCCGTCGAATTTATTATTTTACAAATTTACCTTTGTATTTTTAATTTGTCATGTATTACAAAAACCTCCATAGGGGCTTCACCTTATAAACTTACATTACACACGGTTGTATTAATCAACTTACTGCAGTCATTTTATTTAAATTTAATTAATTATTTCGACTATGGTTAAGCCACGAGAACACAATGTGGAGTGTTTATGAGTACAAAAAAACAGTTACAGTACCTATGCAAAACGAAGCTAAAATATTTTGGTCTTAATTCATAATTCTAGCGTGAGTAAAGGTCCGTTATTAAGTCAACTTAAAAAGTATAAAAGATATACTGATGTTCATAATGAAAATGTAACAAAAATAAAATACATTAAAAGAACCCTTTGTAGTAATAAAACAAATGCTTATAAACCTCAACAAGCCATTGTGACAGATTCAAAATGGCCTCAAAGTGGCTCACATAAAAGTAATTCTTTGGAAAAGCAATTATTTTTATGAGCTCTTCACTTCAAGTCACTCAAGAGACTTTACGGTAGCATCATTAAGGTGAATCTTTTTAACCATTTTCGAATTTTGCAGTATTCTTGTTTTATTAAACAGTATTGTAATAACGAACCTCTTTAACTAAATATAATGACTTTATGATAACTACGTGATGCAACAAGTAAGCGAGCAACAACAGGTGTAATGTGTTAGTTTCAAACTACCCTACAGTGAAGTATCGAACTGAACAAAATAGTTTAACACCTCCCTAAAATTCTACCCCCTTTTTCTACCCACGAATATTGAATTCCGCTTTCTACCCAAAATCTATTCCGTTTTCTACCTTCGAGATTACAAATTATTACATTTCTGAATTGATTTGTGGGTTGAAAACGGAATTGTTTTAGAATTTGGGTAGAAAACGGAATTATTATTATTATTATAAGCTAGTGGGCAGAATATAGACACCGTTTTCTGTCAGATAGCTAAACATATGAGCAATGAAATCAAAGGTTGTTTTTTTTAACAACTACCTACTTCTTTATCTTTCCGCAATTTCATAGAGAAAATAAAGACTTGTATTATTTGCAAAGTATGACATATACTTTTTAAAAGATTTCATTCGTTTTTAAGCCTAAACTTTAGCTATCTAAGCTTTGAGATGTTAAATAATTTTGTCCAGTTGTATTGTGACGTCAATCCTAAGATTATGGCTTGCAGTCACCAAGAACCAAGACACAAACTTATTCGTATCTCGAGAATCAAAGTCAATACAGTTTCATAAACAAGGGAGGTTTTAATCAAATTTCACAAGATGTATGGAGATGCTCATAAAACCTGGCTTTATAGTACTGGTATATAAAGTTATAGTGCAGAATTACAATGTTACGATGGCGAAGGTATATCCAGTGCCGGCGTTAGAGGTACTGACACCCTGGGCAAGAATATTTTGGCGCCCACTTAAAGAAATCAAAATCGAGTATTAATTTTTTTCTGAACCAATGTGAACGTGTATTAAGAATTCTATATTCCATCTTCCATCGAACGCTTAGCTATCCCCACCATCCACCACGCGTTCTAGTTTGGTGGGGGAAGTATCCCACCTCCACTAATCGCCCCCCCAAATTTGGCGCCCTGGGCCGTCGCCCCATCGCGCCCCCCCCTAACGCCGGCACTGGGTATATCGTATACCGGAGGCTAGGAGAGGTTACGGACATGATATATTGTTGTGTGAGTAATGCGAGACCGGCTCGGTACAAAACTGCGTAGGCGATTCGCTTTGATCCGCGCTAGCAATTTGCGGAATTGCGATGAGGGCAGGGAAGTCTGTGTTTGATGTCGGCTTTACACTGAAATTATTAGCTCGAATAATATCGAAAACATGGGCACGTAAAAACATATTTCTTGGAAAAGAAATTTGAAATATTTTTGTCATTTGGATTATATTCAAAAAATAGGTTTATACTGTTTTAAGTTACAGTAGGTATACCTACAATTTGGTAACGAATAAATACTAAACTTTGAATAATTTTGAATAATAATTAAACTTTGCTAATCATTGTCCTATATTATTTGGTAAAACTAAGTGTACTGTGAAATTTTTTGTTTCCCAAATGAACTAATATAAAAATAAAAATAAAATAGCAAAGGTTGACTTGTTTAGCAACAACGGACTTTGTACGAAATTCACACTTGCCACGCTGCTTTTGACTTTGATTCTATAGGTTTTTAAATAAATATCCGAAAAGATTCCTGGTCACCACAAACCACATCGAAAGTTCAAAATGTGATAAAATACACGCTGCCGTGGTCAGATAGCTTAAATAGTATTTCGTAAAATTATACAAGATTAGGTGTAGAAATTGTGATAAAATGGAAATATTAAACTACTGCAAGTTCAGAAAATTGTAAGATGTACATGAGATTCCAAAATACCTGTTTCAAGATTAAAGCATTTTGTTGCTGTTGTGCAGTATGTTCTGAATATTGTTTTGTGCGGCGCATTTGGGTTTCCTTTTTGTTAACTTAAAATTCCAGTCAAAAAGTTTTGTAAAAAAAATATCCATGGAATATTGCAAATAAATAGTGAACTTTGTCGTTAGTAAAAAAAAATGTATTGTGTCAACGACATAGAAAAGTTGAAAGAAATATTTATATATCTATTGTTAGATTGGAATAATCATAAAAATTATTTAAGTAATTTTTATTTCATACAAAATTAATAAATTTGCTGATTCAAAAATTCAAATATAAGTGCGAAGTACTAAACAATATATTGGTCTGAATAGCCGCAGTGCAGTGCGCCGCACAAACACATGAATTTATGAATACATTAGTATAGAAATATTTGACAGTGTGTATAAATGGTTCCTCAGTGTAGACGCCAATTCGAAGAGTTGTGTTGAAGAAGGATTGTATTAAAGTATTGAGCTATTTACTATGTACTAAATAATACTGCATAATTTAAGCAGAAAAATCATTGATTTTGCACTAAAAAGTTTTAATTATTATTCAAATAAATACCTAGCTGTTCCAGTACATAGTAGATACGGCTCAATGTTTCAAACCATCAAACGCATGGAAGAACAGAAAAAAACTTACTGGAGCCTTGCATTGACAATTTACATATTAAAAAGTAACAAGTTTCAAATTTAGAATCTATTCGTTAGCGCGTTTGTCCACGGTCAGGTTTTTTCTCGGATGACGGATCCGGGCGTTTTGACGGAGACGGATGACGGAGACTGGTCACGTTTGTCCATTGCACCCGGATCCGATCCGATCCCGAACCAAATATCACTCTACGGTGCAACTGAGATGTCGGATGGAGACGGAGACAGACGCCGGCGCCGTGAATAAGTCCATACGTGTTTTGTATTACGGGTACTTCGGATTGAGGCTCCGGTTTAGCGGTTCATTCGATCAAGCAAAATCTTCAGAGCTCGTGAAAAGAACGGATCTCGGACGTCGGATGTCGAGTTAACAAACGTTCATGTAAATATAGGACGCTACTTCAGTCCGGTTTTTTTTCGGAAGACGGCTCCGTCGGGACGGACGACCAGTGGACAAACAGCGTAACAGCGAACATCGGTGGCGGGTGGCGGACGTCAGTGAAAATGCAAATGATAACAAATTATGAAATCCAAATAGGTACTCGTAGTTTGTATAATAGTGAAATATGGCAGCGGCGAGGCGACATCGTATTAATTTAGATGCAAATAAGGCTCAAACTTCCATGTGTTTGGTGGTTAGTTTCACCGCTAGATGTTTATGAAAACAAAAAACACATAGTTAATAAGTGCAGAGAAATTGCGAGCTAATAAATGCAGATTTAAAAGAATAATGGGTAAAACCAATAACAATATTTAATTTCTTATATTCATCATGAATTCATTTTAAAAGTTCCATTTAAAATATCAGAAATGTGGCCTCTTTTCAGTCTGCAATTTAAAAAGTGTACATTGTAAAAATTTAAAATGTATGTGACCGTTGCAAATGATGGATTTAAATACCTTGGCAAAATAGATTTCCACCAGTCAAAAAACTAATTCAAGAGTAAAATATAAAAAAGTCCATAAAATATCTTGAGACTGTGGATATATTTTTTGCGCAAATCATTTCTACCGTTCTTGTTTACCAAAAATAGTGTTTTTCTCCGTGTTAATATAAATTGATAATGGGGTTTAAGTATGAAATTGCCGTTTTGTATGGAGAATTTTAAAGAATTTGAATTTTCTATACTAACATTTTCTTAATTTATTAAACAACCATGAACGCTAATGTTTCAAAACTTTTATGCACTAATATTTAAACACTAAGATAACGTTATGCCTCTTAAGTTACGCGAAAAAATAAGTATCGGCTAAGTTACATAAAGCTAAGGAAAGAAAATCAGAAATATTTTTATTGCTGACAGGTAGTTGGCCGTTATGATCATAATTCGAAATAAACAACCTAAGCGTCTTTAACATCATAAAAGATATGAGAGTCTCTGTGCGTGAAAAAAAATCAGCAAATTCATACTTTATCCCCTATTACTTAGATTCGCATATAAATCTATGTTAAGACTTTGGCGATTGCAAAAAAGTGAAAATACTTTATTTTTATTCATCTCAAAGAAATATCCACAGCTTTAAGACAAAGAAAGACCGGTCTGACCACGCGAAGCGGCGACCAGCGACACGGCAAGTGAGTTCGTCATTCATGGCGTACGTTGCCAATTAACCTGCCTGTAGTCCGCGCAATGAAAGGAGAAGTCGCTGGCCGCACCGCAGTACACTTCCCTTCTCGTGGCCAGACATAATAAATAATTTTGTTTCTTCTAAAATAAAAGGTGTAGTGAAAAAGTGTAGATGCATAAGTTTAAAAACATTTTGTACATTTATATTTGACCCGGTCCCAAGCAGGCGTTTTGTTATTCCTCTTCGTTTAAAATGTAGATCGTTCTACCCGTTTTAAATATATATATTTAAAAATGAACGCTGGGCTGTCAGTGCGCGCCTTACAATCGTTTCACAACCTCTCAATTATTTTTTTTAAACAAAATAAGCTTTTAAAATTGGCTGGTAAGCTCGCCGTCACAGCCCAGCAACCCAAAGTTAACATTAAACAATACGGTAACAAACATTCCTAGTTCGTTTTTAATTTTTACAATAGAATTCTTCAACTTTATTCTTTATTTATACCCCTATAATCCAACTTAATATCAATATTTATAAACCCTAATTTTGGCACTAACAAATCTAATTAAATATATCAATTAATTTTACAATTTCATTTTCATGTATCGTTTCAAATAAACTTACATAATTAAAACTTTTAATACGATAATTAGGTCTAAAGAAAAGGGTCCGATTAAAATGGAAACTTAAGAGACATGTAAGCACATAGTTAAGCAACTATTAGGTCCTTACTTATGAAATTGACGTTTTGTGTAGAGAATTTTTAACAAATAGCATTTTCCATGCTAACATTTCCATAATTTATTTAACAACTGTGAACGCTATTGTAACTAAACTTTTAAATACATTTATGTTTGAACATTAAGCTAACTAAGGCAACAAAACTTAAGCGAAATAAATAAGTTTAGGCTAAGTTATAACGGATAAAATAGTCATATTCGCTAACAAAAAAAGGATTCAATTTTTTTATTTTTTTATGCTGGGAAAACAAAATAAATAGACTTTAATTATGCTGATAGTTGAAAGCTATGGTCATAATTTGATGTAAAATCCAGCAACTGATAAATATTTTAAATCACAGAAGTTATGAGGTTCTCTGTGTGTGAGAAAAAAATATCAATTTCATAGGTAAGGATCCAATATTTTGTAATAGGGAACTAATACAATGTTTAAAAAAACATGATATATTTTCGAGCACCATACGTACAGAATAATTACAACAATTATATTGAACAAACTATTTTCTGAAACACTAAAACTTAGTATATAACAAATCTATATTTTACTATTTTACTTGAGAAAAACTTCGAATATACTATGCATTATCTCGTACCATTCTCTTATTGAAATAGGTTAATATTTTTAATGGTGTTGACTTATTTTTCTAAGAGAATGGTCAAACGGAAAATGAACCTCACACACGTCACACCACATTCGATGAACGAAAACATACGTATTTTATTAAAAAATTGATTAAAGAGAACACACCGAGACTTTTTAACGTTAACTATTTATTAATTATTCTATTATTAGTGAGCTTTCTTATCGTATTTCCTTTATATTTGTAGCCTAGAGGGACACAACATTGAATAGCCTAACACGACGACTACAAGAGTGAAATCGAGGAACGGACATAGTTTAGACGAAGTATATTTGTTATTTTCATTAAATAATACGACTAATGCAATTTACAATAGTTACTAGGTAGGTGCTAGGGAACTAGTTGTGCCGTCACTGTATCACGGATTATTGTTAGTTTTATTATATTTTTATTCTTACATAGATAAATAATAAATTGACAACATCACATACATTGTTCCGATTCCAAGGTAAGTAAGCTAAAGCACTTGTGTAATGGACAATCAGAGACAATGGTGGTAACACAAACACCTAGACCTGAGCCAATATAGAAAAGTTCGTTTTCTAAATTCAGAGGACCTCAGAGATGGCGACACCTTGAAAACCGGCGTGCGAACCACTCGACCACGGAGGTCGTCGAAGATATGGATTCACATTCAGAAATAAAAGTTATACAAACACTGTTTTTTGGAAGTGTTTAAAAAATTAGAAATATAAATTATTTCTTTCCTTTCATAAGCATTGGAAAATACATTAAAATTGATTTATATGTTACCGTTAAAGTGCGTAAACCAGTTTGAGTGCAGATTAACTAGTTAATCTGCAGATTTCCTGGTCGAGTCCGTTTAAGTGCAACTAGGTAATCTGCAGATTTCCTAGGTAATCTGCAGATTAACGACCAATGATCAGTTCAAGTAATAAAACAGGCTCTTTAATTGAAGAAATAGTGTAAAGGGGAGTAAACACAAAAGCGGGGGGGACAATGAAAACAGTCTGAAAAGTTCATTATGTGAGGTTAGGTTAGAACTGCGACTAAAACCGCGCGAGCCGAGCGAGCGGAGCGAGCGTGCCGCGATAGCGGCCGGCGTACTCCCAAAAACGTCTTTTTTGTAAAATTTACATTCAACAGAGGTCCTTAACTTAAATTTTCTGAAGCTTTGGCTATTTCACTCACTGTCTTCCGCACTTTAACGGTGTAGCATCCGTTAATATGCAGATTTACGAGGTAAGGTGCGGAAATCTGCTACTTTAAGAAAAATTTCGCACTCGGTATGGATCGTACCCGGTTATTTGCAGATTACCTAGTTAATTAGCACATTAACGTATTCCGTACTTTAGCGGTACCATTTATACGGAATAGTAGAAAAATCACAGATCTCGTGCCTCACACGACCCTGGCACAATGAAAATGAATTTAATGAATAAAACAAAACTAAATTTATTTGTAAATATTATTTTTTTATTTAATTGTCATATATGGTAATATTTTACTGAAAGGTACCTTAAATACTATAACTAAAACATCCAATAACTTTTACATAAAATAGTTTAATAAAAAAATCTAATCAAAATCAAATGCAGGTCGCGAGACACTTGCGGCGACTTCATCATAACTCGAATGTGCGATAACATGTATTGTTAACAGACATCTTGTTGCATCGCAAACTATGTTTACCTAGCCATCATCTTCACACTCTCGTTCAGTGGCCATTGCAATTCATTTGGAATCGTAGCATAACTAAAAGAGTCATGAGACATGACCGATCGAGTAATTTTTAATCTCAAAATTGAAATTACAGCAACCCACGAATATATTTTGGATCTATTTTTCTGTATCCACTCATATGTATTGAGGCTCGAGGTGAACTGTCTTCTATTCAACTTTC
Source organism: Catoptria pinella (assembly GCA_963556745.1). Taxonomy (NCBI): domain Eukaryota; kingdom Metazoa; phylum Arthropoda; class Insecta; order Lepidoptera; family Crambidae; genus Catoptria; species Catoptria pinella. The sequence continues at coordinate 13,854,089 of OY750761.1, forward strand.
GCCTAAGATTAGTTTATCGTTTACCTATACACAAAAAAGTGCCGGGTATCACTAAACCCAACGGTAGAGTGCGTTTGTTTCGCTCAATGGTCAGGAAATATGGTAAAACAATAGAAATGGATGCGCCGAAATAGTTTTTTCAATGCCCACATGCAAGACAAGGCCCCGTTGCATCAGTATATAAAAAGGTAATGTTATTAAAATACATCAATAAATAAATACTACATTAATGATCATAACCGTGTTCTTTGTATAAATAATAATAATAATTTTTATTTAACTTAGTTTTTTATTACGTTATATTTGACACCTAACCATTAAAAAAATATAAATTATTTAAAAATTATAATTAACAAAATTTAATATTAATAACTACATATCTCATTTAATCTAATTTAACCGCAATCATTAGGTAAGTAAACCCCATAAAAAACGTAAATTCTAACGGTTTTCTAATTTATTATAGAAAAAGATATATAAGATCAGAATTAAATTTAAATCGTTTTATTTTATTAGTTTTATTATTTGTTTTTTCAATAATCTTATTGATTATTTTTTTACGATTTCCTTTAAAACTATTACCATATTGTATTTGTTAAAATGCGTCTTTTGAGACCCCAAACATTTATGTAGATCTAAAACTGTCGATACCAAAGCGAATTGGCACTCTCGCTTAAAATTGGGCCTATACCAAAGCGATCGAAAAATCATTTTCATTGTCAAACTTTATTATTCTAATTCTTCTATATAATTCAATAGATAAAATATTAAAAAAACAAGTCAAATAAACCGTTAACGTTGATGCACAACATCGCGCCTCCCGCGCTACGTGCAAATCTCGCGTCAGAAAGGATAAGCTACAGAGTTATCCTTTAATGTATCATACCTCCAAATATTTTTAATATGAAGCTCAAAGTCATAATTCTAGGTCTATTTTTCCTTTTTTGATATCGCACTTCGTTTTCGAGATATAAATTTTCGTTGCCGAAACCAGGCGAAAAACGACCAGATTTTACGCATTTTTCGATTTTCAACAAAAATGTTGGAGGTTTTTCAAAAAAAATATTTGCACCTTATAGCTCTTGCTAAGATCCGTCTTTTGACACTCCAAACATCTACGTAGCTCTAATATCCAAGACGCAAGGACGATGTGGCACTTTGGCTGGAAATCAGGCCTATACAGGCGATGCCTCAAAAAAACTATTTTCAATGTAAATTACCAAATAATATGATTAATGGAATAAAGTTAAGTAAAAAAACTCACAATAAATCCGTAATGCAATGACATTCAGTTAGCGTCTTTTTGAGCAGAAATTGCGGTGTAACAAATAACATAAAGACATACAAAATTTCTCAAATCAATTACATCACTTCTACAAACAAGATCTGAGTCAAAGACAATAAAAGTTCACTCTCACATTCTTTGATTTATTATTAATCGCAAAACCATCCCAATAGACTTAAGTAAAAAGGTTTCAGGAGCGGATAATAATTTATAAACCGAGAAACTCATAAATCTTTAAACACTTATCGGCATTCAGGCTTTTACAGTAACGAGCTCAAAAAGTACTGCTTCGTGAAGTTACTCTAATTACTGATGAATAAATTTAGTCTTTTTTCCACTTTTTCTAAATTTATATACAAATACACATTGCGTTTCGCCGATATATACACTATCTGTTAATAAATTTACTATGTAATGCGTATTGATATTTTCACTTTGCCTAATCAACTGAAAACTTAAATCATGACAGTAACACTACTGTGTGCTGTTATGGCAACTTGAGTATAAGTACTAGTTATATTCGATAGTGATGCTAGCATTGACGTAAGTGTATATTGCGCTAAGTCATTAACGTAAATAACACCTACTTTAACCGGAGACAGTATTTTATTTTAAGTATAATTCGTTTAGTTCTTTTCCTTCCCATTATTTTTATTTCGCTTTACGTCTGTCACTAGTCGCTACACAACCTTAATCTACCGTTATATTGGTTCTTTAAATGTTGATTTTAATCAATTCCACAACTGTCAGCAATTCCTCTTTCATGTAAATCAATTCATTTTTCCTTTCTTTTATCATCAAACTTTACAGTGTTCTAAACAAACTATAGGATCCCCTAATGTTCTTACAAAGTAATCTAAATTAGCTATTTCGACTTGACTCTACCATTATTGATCCTTTATGTATGTACACGTTACTTAATACCCTAAGGTAATGTCATCGTCTGTGATCCCTCATTTTCTTCTATAAAGGATACAATAGTTGTAATAACAACTCGAATTATTCTATCTTACGGGATGAATACGCGTCCCTTAGTCGTAAATTTACAGTTAGTGCACTTGTTACACGTCAAGTGCTTTCGGATCAAACAGGAGTCCCAAATTACACATCGTCATACCTTTAACGCGAGTCACGAACCAAATACCAAATAAGACATATCTGTGTCATTACTCACTTTCCTTTAAGAAAGCATTATTTATCCTCTTAATCCGTATTAATTAGAAATATAATTATATATTTAACAAATTATACTCATCAACATTTATCTGTATAACATCCTAGTCAACATCACAATCGTTTTTATAATATGTTGGACTTAACTACGCTATTTAACGTATCAAGTTATTTATATTTACCGTCTTTCGACTTAGTTAATGGAGACGTGTGCGTTTCAACCACGTATTTAGATATAGTATTATACATAATTATAATTACATCGTTCCGCGAAGTCTAAGATTAGTTCTCTCGTAGTGATGGGTCGGGATTTGAACCCGGGACCGCGTTGCTTACTGCACGATGATATGCGGTGCCGACAGCAACACGGCCACAGTGGCGATGATTGTGAAGAGAGTGAACACGAAGAGGCAAAACCTGAGGACAGAACACAAGTAAAACTACAGATTCCTAAAATCGATACAGAAAATGTGGGTGATTAATCACTAATGGGTCACTCATCAATTCTACGCAAGTCGGTACCGCAAATGATTGATTGCTTACCGCAAACACGATTTGATTCGTAACCCTTCATAAAAAGTTTTCAAAGCCTTTTACGTCCATATTTCAAAACAAACGATTCACCTTTAAAGTTGATAAATCAAATGAAGCTAAAAAGTTGCCTGAATGAATTAATAACCATTTAAATTGAAATATGAAAGAAAACTCTGATAAATTAGAGTTGAAAAAAATCTTCACTGATTTCGTCTACTGGAAATAAATTCACGAAAATACAAATGACTAACAACATGTTGTGGACTCCTCGTATTAGGCTAATCATTCATAAAATCGTGAAAGTAGGCCCCTATGTATTTACTAACAAAAATTGACCCTAACCTGTCAACAACCATTGCAGCAAACTTCCAGTCGCTGATCACCTCAGCCTCTTCGTCAGCTTTTTTCATCCTGGCGGTGATGAATTGAAGCTCCCGAAGGATGAGGTGCAACTCCCGTTGGTGGCTGCCCAGCCCGCTGCCGACGTCTTCCATCGTGGAGGGCCGCACGAACGACCTCCGGAAATCCGTACGGAATATTGAACACCTGTGTTCGTGCCTAAATTCAGTAAAACGGATATTTTATTTTTGAAAGCTTGTACGTCCTGAATAAGCGTTAATGGACGTAAACCATGCTGAATTTTTTGGGATATTTCTGGTAACTAAATGATAAATAATGGAATACAACATTTTTGGTAAAGTGCATTCTGTATTAAAAGTTGGGACGTTTAAACTTGCCTGTTGCAGGTGGAACAATGTTTTACAACCATAGTAGAAGCAAAAGTTCGAGTGAGATGAGAAGTTATATTGTGCTGGTACCTCACGCTTCGAAAACTCCTGTAATTTGAAACTGGAACTATTAATTTAAGCAGTAATTCTTTTGTTCTCTAATCTTACCCTGGTCCTAAGTTCCCTGTAGAGGCAGTGCTGTTTGGTGGCGGTGGCCCGTGTCTGAAATCATCGTCGATATCCAGGACGTTCGCCAATAATGACTTGGAGGATCTCTCCTTCAACTCCAGTTCTCTCATCCTCGTGTTCATCATTATCGTCTTCCTCGTTAACTTCTTCCCTGGCCTTGACATTCTCAGGATCCAAGGCAACCATTGCAGGAACACAGATTTTATCTATTGGAGGAAAATTATCGTTGTTATTTTTATGATCCTCAATTAATTTTACATCTTCAGTCCCAATTTCAGCGTCCTCGAGAATAGACGTACCCATTGTGGCATCTCATGAATGTCCGCAGTTCGATGATGGTAATTTAATACCACAACCGTCAACACCACCGAAGAGGCAACCATAAACATGATGCAGTTGAAGTAAGTCCCTGTCACCCAGAACATAAGGTTTTATATTCAGTAATTTATCTCCTACATTAACATCATAATAATTTGGGTTCATTTAAGTTAAAAGAATGCAAGGAAAAAATAGGTATATTTAAAAAAGTTTCTCAAAAATGTTTATTTAGATTTTAAATTAATAGTTTATTTTTTTATTTATGACACAAATCATTTCATTGTAGTGATATCAAAAGCGTTCAAGTACATGCGTTTTAAACGGCCATGCAATTTTAATATTGTATTCACAGACATTTATTAAGTCGTTCCAAAGTTTGTTGAGACGATAACAAAACTAAAAATCGCTAAATACATTTCATTCAATCTACAAAGAATTTAATGATTTCTAGTTAATAGTGATATTTTTATGAATGATTTATTTTTATTGCGTTTGTCTGTTTTATTTGAAGAACTTGTAAAATGTAGTACACAAACAGAAAAGGCAATATAATTATGGTGGGTCTAAATTATTTTTCACAAAAAATCTTTTTCACCATAAAAAGGTAAGAAAAGATCCTTTTTGTTAAGTTACCTCTTTATTATTAACCAATCCGTAAGATTGCAAGCCCTTCGCTGCGAAACTGATAAAGGTATAGTTTTGTATATCACCAAATCCTTTGTCAAATGTCGCAACTAGTTAATTAGTAAGTCAATTACAGTGACAGAAACGGTTCACGAAGTTGAATGGAATGATGTTCGTCCGATACTTGGAGGGTGGCTCCTTGACGCCCGCATCCACTTTGTTGCCTTAAAACACCGTTTAACTTTATATCCTGCTTTTAAACTACAAGCAAACCAACCCACTAGTGGCGAAGGGTCCGTACTATTTAGAAATCCCCACCGATCCACTATACAGATCATAGCATTTATGTAGTGGCTTACCTTCGCCATAATTTCACCCCTCGCCACTGTAACGTACATAATATTTAAAAGCTCATTTACATCCAATTTAATCAGGAGAGTTGTGCATTAGATTGCTGTTTAGAGTTAACCACATGCCACTTAAACCTGAAGTCAGTCATGGAAATGGATCTACTTCATTCAGGCCAATCGAAAAAAAATATAAAAATAAGGATTTTGATTTCTCAAAAAAATAACAGATGACGGGCAGACGATGGATAAGTGTCAAATTATTTTAATACATTACAAGAAGATAAATTTTTTATTCCAAGAAATTGTATCTAACAAAGTACCTAAGAGTTCTTGGTTCAGTACATCTACTTTCCGGCCTAGCGGGAACCGAAAGTGCAATAACTCTATTCAAAGTGTCAAGAGAGCTGGCAAGAACGCTGTTAAAGCATAGACTAGTCTCCAGAGATCTCGAGACGCTAAAATGCGAGTTTAGAACAGGACAGAGAAAGGATGCTATGCTCTCCTTCAATAAATTTAGGTTCATTCAAGCAAAAAAATGCGTCTATTTAGATCTTTGTTAAATTGGTGTTCCCAGAATGAGCAGAGGAATATTCAAACAATTTTTTATTATTATTTACAAGCGATTTCAAAACATTCCTCAAAACACATTCTGTGGTCTTTTACATAATATTCAATTGATAAGATTGATCAAATTTTATATTTAGTAGGTATTTATTTATATTTTCAATTATTCAAAGGTTTTGTTCTCAAACGCGTGGAATTTTCTCACCTATGAGGGGGATCGCCTCTGAGGTTTTTGTGATAACGTGCCCCACCAATAGAGAAAAAACTGTTTGTGACAGAAGAATTGTAACACCTGCAAAGATCAATATAATATTCTATAGAAAACAAAATGTTCTATTTACAAAATAATGAATAAGAACCTAAGATTATAATAAAGTGTTCCATCCAGTTTGACACTTATCAGGTTAAGTAACAAATCTCATTTCCTGTTTGTGTGCTGAGTCGGTACCAGGATCTCAAGTGAAATCATAAACAAAACAAAACAAAGTAGTCATGCAATTTCTATTTATAGAGAGAGATTACTTGATAAATTATTTTTGTTTTTAAACTCAAATTTAATTATTTTTAAGAAGGGCTTGTTTTAAGTTTAGTAATATTTTTAAAACCACTCACCACTCTCCAAGTATCAAATCCACAATATTGTGGCACATAGTTTGTTAAGTAATACAGATATTTGACAACATTCATACAATACATTCAAATTTAACACAACATGGAATCGATTACGCGTAATATAGTCACACAAGAGATTTAAGAGAATAGAAGAAAATAACACTGATATTCATTAAAAAGTAACATTGAGAAATTGAAACTCAACTTACCTTATGGATCCAATATATCTAAACAATCTTTGTATTAAGTTAAATATTGCATGCCATGCTACTGATTTTTAAATACCTATATGTGTTACACAAACAAAGAAATAAAAATGATAAATCGATAAAGCCTTAAAGCAGAGAATCACGAAATCGATTCCAAGATACTTTAGTGTAAAATAATAATTGAAACTAAAATAGTACGCGGAAGTGAATTCATAATCTTGTATTGCTGCCAATGAAATTACTTATTTACTTGAATTAACGAAAATATACAATACTTTCAAAAAGCCAAGCATGATTTTCGATTACTATAAATACTTGCTCGAATTATCACTGGTACAATGAAATGAAAACTGATCCAACAGCAGTTTGCTGAGAAATATTTAACCATACTAATTATTATTTATCATACATATTTTACTCCTTGTAATGTTTTAAAATAATTCTTTATTTAGCTTTTAATGAAATAAAAAAAACCTATAACAAGAGCTAAAAAAACTAAATAAGAAAAAGTTTGAAAATACCAAACGCAAACATGGAGATCGTGGTAATGAAGAAAAAAGTAAAATGGGAATAGAGGATGGTTAAAAATCGAGGAAAGGTTTGGGTAGTGTACCTAACAGGGGGATTGCGTCGGAGACCTGCGGCAGGGTCTCGGCTACCAGGTTGAGGAACACCGTCAGCGAGAGAAGAATAGTGACTCCTGTAATCAAACACAACGTTAACAACCCTACAGATGCCTCACCCGCGTCCCAAGTCACGGTTTGCTTAAACACAACTCTCCAATCCCTGTATGAAAATATTCGATTCATTTGGTATAACATTTCCTAATCACCTACACTGTGAAGATGATGATGTTGAAACCATGATTGCTTTATGATATCTACACCAATTATACTTACCAGGTGGCTACATCGTGGAACTCGGGGTATGCTAACACAAACACTAACAGTCATACCACATTCTAGAGATGATCTAATATTTATGTTAAGCGCACGTTGCTTCCGACCTCCTCTAAAAGTTTTATCGCTGGTGCCGGTTCACTCAACAAGCTACTGGTAGAGTAAACGCATACATGTATAAAATTAGGTAGGTACGTTTAACGGAGCATTTATATTTTTAAGTTATTTATATATTTTGTCCATCTCTATGTCCGTATCATGTAATTAAGTATTATCAAGTGTGTATTTCTTAAATTTTAATTGCCATAAAAACATTACATTAATAGAAAAAATTTGGTCCCAACAGTGATTCTTGGGGTATTCCACAAAAATGGAAGCATCGTGCGCCGAGTCGCGTCTGTGACACCTACAGTGCTATACCTATGAGAGGCACGGCATCCGACGTGGAAGGCATCTTTTCTGCCACCAGGTTCAGAAACACGGTCAAGGACAATAATATTGTCACACCTGTACACACCAGCATCTGCTTAAGCTATTGAGGTAATTTTCTTATGCATTTATTCCACACATTTTAACAGTGCAGTAGATGTATCGATATTGTTCCAACCTAAATATTTTTAATCTTTATTCTGCTCGATAAAAACAATTTGAACAGCATAACGGTGAATAAAATAAATATTGACGGCAGTATAATTTCAAGCAACATTTTCGTTAAGCATCACCGCTGCAACGCGTTATAACCAATTACCAATAATCGAATATTATTTTAGATTTAACGGTAAAAAATGGAATATTTTGAAACACGTTACTCACTAAAGTATTTAATAGTCATGATAGGCCTGTACAAAGAATGTATTTAATTTCTCGTTTTGTGTTTAGCATAATGAATAATGTAAACACTGATAAACTCATGTTTGAATTGAATAATAATGATTACGATGAAACTTTTAAACCCAATAATACATGTAATAATTTAAAACCAACTGACCGAGTGTAAGCTTCTCTCCGGAGTCGGGAGGTAATGTGAACCCCAGAAGAGCCATGGAAGAGATGAGAACACAGGGTACGATGAGATTGAAGAAATAGTAGAGGGTCCGCCTCCTGATCATGATAGTGAAGGTGACATCCACGTATGGCTCGGGGCAACACGCGTACGTTATTGTGTTCTTCTTGCCCGGCATCCCTGGTAAACATATATGTCGTTGTCTCAGCGAGTTCTATTTTGATGTTAAATCCATTAACTACGTTCATTATACAATGTGTAGGTATATTTAATTTATTTATGTATGTCTTGGTATAGTTGTATCATGCCAATAATTGCCCTCGTAAGTAATTGAAACTTATCCAATAATGCTTAAACTATGAAATATATTTTATCTTATTGGATTTCCAATGCATTTCCAATAGTGATAATGCATTGGACGAATAGCATTATCAAAGATTTTAAGCGTATATAGAGACGATAAAAAATCTGCTCTGTTGTTATATTTTGACTATTCTCACCTATTAAGTACCACTCCCCATTTGTGATGAAGTCTGACAAGTCCCCTCCAGCCTCATCTTTGAGCACCAGATCCAACTGTTCAGGGCAGAACACTATGAAATCTCCAACATATTTACAACTATTTTTTACGTTCGAACCATGCGAGATTTCAAACAGGTACCTTTTTTGAAGAACTTTTTAGAGTCGAATACTTGCAAATAAGGTACTTGTTGTAATACATGCTAGGTTATAGGTTATAAGAACTGTCCTAATACATGAAGTATACACGTACTTCATACCTAAAGATACAGGAAAGGGAAATGTGAGAACCTGAAAAAGTGCAAGACAAAGGGATTTCAGACTAAAATAATGCAAGAGCATGCTGAAGAAGATAATGAAAAAGTCACCACCATACGGAAAACACGACTTTAAACTTTGTGTCCACTAAATAAAGTTTAAACTTTAATAATTAAAATTGCAGTGTAACTAACCGAGTACTAATTAATTAAGTAGAAATTATAACTATTTAAACTCCGTAGATTCTAAAATGCTTTCTTAAAACTTGTGAATCTCGAACAAGACAGCGCTGAAACTGAGTTAAGTCTTACAAACTTAAAAGCTGTTAGCTTAATAAAAGACGCATGTGAAAGATTAAATTTGAAGCTTGTAGGACCGCCCGCCGGATTAACTGTAGAAGGAACAAACTAGACGTAACGGGTTTCCTAGGGAACAATCCGGGGAGACAGGGAAAATTACGAGACACGACAGGGAAAGCCGCACTGAAGCGCTCTCTAACCACATTGCTAACGGCTTTTAGTTTTAAAATGGAACATGCTCGGAAATATTACGCTAAATTGGCACATGGCAACCCTGTCATATATTAACCGTTAACTAAAAACGTCACCCTAGCTAGAACATGCAAACTATGGAAATTTTAAAACACAAAAGCATTAAGAGGTAGTATTATTAGAACAATACCCATTGTGCAACAAACAGGTCAAATATAAAGCAAAGCTTTTGTGTTTTGTCATTAAATTATTAAACAGCAAAGAGTGTGTCCGTATGGCGGTGGAAATTGTGTACCCTTAAAAATATTTCAAAGTGCTTCACGTGAAGAAAACATTTGTTTGCTCCATGCAAAATAGTACATACAAAACGTATAGGATATTTGAATATCCTTTTGGTTTCTCACATGGTTCCCTTACATTTTCCTATCAAAAACATTTCATAGTGTATCTAACGGTATCCACCTAACTTTTGTCGTAACTGCTATTACATGTAAACCCTTTCCTTTTGACTCGAGGCCAACTTGCTATTTGAAGGCATGCTAGCTTGGTAATGACATGTCGTTACTAGCAGGAAGGATACCAGCGGTATTTTGCTGGCGTGCATCAGATTGTGCAAGTTGGCAACTCTCCAGAAACAAAAGTGAAACGCGATTAAAACTCGCAGCATAAAATTAGGCAAAGGAGTCTCAAATACATGTATATAGCAGGCCGTCAATTCTCGTGTGTTTATCTTAACGTTTCAGGAACACCGGTATTATTTAAAAAAAATACTACGCGGCTACTTAACAGCTGATAGTTTTTGCTTACAATCCGAAAAGAGTTCTATAACAAAGAGAAAGACTTAATATCCCCAATTACTAAAACCAATTTCAATTTCAGTAATCAGTTATACATAGGTCAAGCAAGCTTTCCTCTTTGATCCAGCGTCCGTGGCACGTTTTTATCATTAACGGTACGAGAACTGACATTATAGCTAAGCGATTCTATTCGGCATACGATGTACCTGGTTGCCATCGTAGGTCCAGCTACCGAACTTCATGTCACAGTGTTGGTCGTCGAAGGGGAACCACGTGATGTCTATCTTGCATGTGCTCTTGAAAATGCCCGGAGGCACGTACAAGCAACTGCCGTTGTTTCTGACCACCACGTTAGTCTGGTACGTCCCGTCAAAACCCTCGTCAGCACTACCAATCAAAAGTTTAACTCATGACTTCTATCATCTATCTCATTCATTATCACAGCCCAGTCCCCAACATACTCTGATTTAAATAAAAAAAATCCTTTTCACTCTATTTGTTAAAAAATCAATCCTTCGAACAATAAAATTTGAAGAATTTAAGCCCCTGACCCTTATCAAGTGCCCGGTAATCTCAAACAAATGGTATCCGAAAGTATCTAAGAGAATAATAACAGGCTTTTAAAATTTCATTAAAAAGTTTATTTCCAAGTTAGAAGCGATCGGTTGGTGTTTAATCAAAAAAGTAATTCGAAATTGTGCGAAGAAGATTTGACATTTTATTGATAAAATTACGTTGGTAAAAATTATTTCATTATTTTTTTAAGATATTTTTTTAAACGTTAAAGAGAAATATAGTGTGCTGTTTTGAGAACACATTTATAAGGTGTTAATAGATTTATTATACATAAAAGCTGATTTGAAAGCATTGCATAAAAAGAAGATTGATACAGTAGTTATATAAAATTTATCTTTGTTTTACAGTGCTTCGGATTTATCTGGGACCTTTTAACTGTTATGTCAACGATAAAATATATTAAACAAGATATTAAATTTTATTATCGACATTACAGGAGTCATCCTCTCGCTTTGCCGAACCAAGAATAAACAAATCTTTCTTTCTTTTTTTATTTATAAAAAGACAGATTTTATTTATTTCTCAAAAGTTTGTTTTCATGAAGACACTTTATTACAACTTCAAATCTAATATGATTAATAATGAATTTTGTTTAGCATCATCTGTGTGTCAATTTTCTGCTAGAATTTTATGAACCTCTTTGTTGCCATATCATTTTAAAAAGTAATGAAAAGCTTAGTCAAAAAGGTTGCTTCAAAAGTTTACAAACTTCATGAGATTATAAAAAAATGGCCTGACAAGCGGGAGGATGATCGTGGTGTCTCAAATCAGCGACTAGCGTGCCATGTACGTTTATATTCATTTTTATATGTGGCAGCACCGAGTAGGAGGAACGGAAAGGCCGCGCGAACGATTGTTGCTTTTTAAAGGATAAAGAAGTCTGGCAAGCACCAATCGTCACATTCGGGAATCACCTCCTACTGTGCTGTCACTTTACTGAAAATTTTAATCAAATTTAAAAGAATTAAAACAAAACAATAAAACAAAGGTTTAGCTGGCATTTACATCAGAGCGTTAAATAATCGAAAAATATGGAAGCATAAATATTGTCTTATTATTTACGTTCGCTTTTCTTATTAGATAAATACATAGAGATATAAAAGACTGTTTAATAAATTATCAGATATAAATTGACAAGCAATGAGCAGTGAAAATGAACTTGATCCGTTTTTATCATTTATTAATACGAATTCGTTTTTAATTACTTGTCAATTTATGGGAAGAATTATATATTAGGTCACATTCATATGCATACATTACCCGCAAATTACTGTTAAATAGTTTTCATTTAGCAAATATGTAGAATAATATCATTTAATATATTTCCCAGATGAAATTCTGGAACTGTTCAGGAAAACAAAAAAAAATATTATATTATTAAAGAACTTGACCATATTATAAATTAAATTGTTAGAAAGATAGTTGGTTTTAAATAAATAAAAATAAAAACAGTCCATTTTGTTAAAAGAACTAATCATAAATCGAAATTGATAAAGTACCTTTTATCCAAATAAAAAGGTCTGAATAAAAGTACTATCTCAGTAACTTATTAAATTACAGTTAATCGCATGGACTCAAAATAATAATAAAAAAATCTATTCACTATTTTACTATTTAGGAAACGATATTCATATTTGTAAATATATTTCCTTCTGGGCTGATAAGTTTCTTGCGTCTAATCTTGTTGTCAGCTAAATTACGTCTGGATGATTCGAAAATGCTCCTTATGTGGGCTTTATTGCAAGAAACCAGTTTTAACAATATTTAGGGCCTGATTCACAATTATAATAAGTTCCGAGTTGCTTACTTGACAAATGATTTGTCATATTTTTCATATCACAACTGTCAAATCATCTGACAAGTAAGCTACTCGCAACTAACTTTATGATTGTGCAACAGGCTCTTAATCTTATAAAAGGGAGATAAAACTCTTTACATATTTTTCTGGCCAAGACTAGTTAACTAAAAACAAAATTTACAGTTGAACTGCAATTTGTCTGCGACGCTAGTACTATTATTTATTCTGTGCTGCGCCGCTTGGGTCTGGGGGCAACATTATTAAATCTTCACAAAGTAATATCTGTGCGAGCAGAATGGATTTTCTTTGCTTCTCTGCCACTGTTTAAGTGATTGTGAGCTTATTGGCAGCTGTATTTAATGAGATTCAATTATTTTCGTCTCATATTAACGTTGCATAAATTATACTTTGTTGTGCATACTCAAGAGCTTAAAATACTTAATTGGAATTGTTATGGTTTGTTTAAAGTTTCTGGCAATAAGTGAGCAAATTGTACTTGGTACTGAGACTCGACGCGTATTAATCCGAGCAATATTAAATGTATTACTTAGGTTCCTTCGATGCAAAAAGTAGAGTTAGAAAAGGATTTCGCTTTACTAACTCTTTGCTTCCTCTAGAAAAAATTACAGTTTTCACGCTCTACGCAACTATCAAAGTAAATTGAAAATGAAAATCAAAAATAAAAAGTTCTATTAATAGTATCTTGTTCAGCCATCTGCCCGTCCACTGAAATTGAAGAAAGCTCAATTTTTAAGATTTGTTTTTTGAAAAATTTCTAAGATTTTTCGAGGCTACGCCTTCTCTCCTCTTCAACTTTGGCTCTATTTCTACGGGTTTTTTTCTGGTATCTGGTAATCATTCAATGAAAAGGACACCTGCCCAGATGAGTCCGAGGCTGTTTTAAATTTGACAACTGTCCTCTGAAATGAAGATCTCACTAAGACTTTTCATTTCTTCAAAGACACCATCAGTCTAGAATGAGTACTTTCCGAGGTATTGCTTTTTTAGTTTGATCGCTGTCATGTGAAATAAAGATCTCAAATTTTTGTCCGGCGAGTAGTAAATTTTTATTTTCGATTTTATTAAAATTACTCAAAAACTACCGGACCGATTTTCAAAATTCAAGCGCCATACGATAGATCTCCGCGCCTTGCACATTTTGAAACCTTCCATATCTCAAATTTTGACCGATTTACGGCCATGTCGCACTTTTGGCTGGAACATCGGGCACATACACTGGAGATCACCATAAACATTTTCATTGTAAAAAAATATCTGTCCCTGATACAGCTTTAACAAGTCTCGTAAATGTAGTTTGACATAGCTGCTGTAGTCATATATCAATGACATTCTAGTCTCATATTAGTTACAAAATAGCTTCCCAGTGCACGTAGCTACTTCAAAAATATTAAGAAAATACACCAAAAATCTTCAACACAACATTTGTCACTCTCAGTGTCTTTTCAACACAATCACTGCAATAGTGGCATAAAACATTCAGCAGAGTCAACCATCGAGCTGCCTGTCACACCGTACCGCGCAATTCGCCGCGACCACCGACACAAGTGCGCTGTTTTCCCGCGTGTAGTATTCATGAAGTGAATACGTGCTGTAACCACCCCGTTAGCTGGCGGCCCGCCAACAAATCCGGATTATGGCGTGGCTGCAATCACACCGGGGTGTAACAAATATATCATTGAAGCGCGGAAATATACTAAAGCTTTAATATTGTTTAGCTTTCTACTGTAAAAATTGTTGTTACTAGTAAAAAAATTGCAAAATTCCTGCCTTTTATTGAAACAATCAGTGTTCTTAAAAAATATTGTAATCGATCCGGTGCGAGTCGTATTTTTTCTAGTATATTATTTAGTATTATATAATACTTTAATTCAACTACCTTGTCCAAAACAATACTTATTCATCGGCTGATGAATAAGGTCGGTTTTCTTTTACTTTTTTAATTATTTTCCTAAATTCTAACAATGGTCGCCAAAAATAAGTTCATGCTATTGTATACTTTTTGCTAGTTAATACAATGTGTGTAATTCTTTTAAATAGGTGTATTATTAGGCTTTTTACGCTCTCCTTTTGTCCTTTTTGACAACTATTTACGCCATCGGCCGCTTACAGCAGTGTCAGTACTGTTGTGGTCTCTTTCAATCGCTGACGTCGGCGTATGAAATGAATAGGAATGTTTACATGTGCATAAAATAGGAGACCAAGGCCTAACAAATAATTACACACTTCTTATTTTGTGACTAACATCCTAATTTATACGACACGGTGTGACACACAGCCTCCTTAAACCCACCGTCGACGTCGAAGCGACGGTTAAACGGTGCGGAGACAGTAAACAATGTACGATTATACAATAGTACCCGTAAGTGATTTAAAAGCTTTCATAATCGAATGTTGTTCGGACACCGCTTGGCAGCGCGCCAACGCCAACGTTCGCCATACACGGCCAACAGTTGGCCAAGCCTTTGTCAATATTATTTGACTAATTTTGGAAAACCTTTTGATTATTTCTTATTACATAATAAGCACACCACATTGATATTTCAGGAAAAAATAATGTATTTCAATAAAAATATCAATGTTTAAGTTTACAAAAAAACGCTGTTACTATCTATGGCGCCTGGACACGTGATTGATGTGACGTCACACACAAGTAAACATTGTTTTAACCTTAATAGTTTTCTGTTCCAACGAGTCCCGAAAGACGAAAATTTTATCAAAAATTATCAGAAAACTGCTTCTGATATAATTAAGAATATAAAACTCCCAAAAACAAATGAAGCCATATTAAGTTACTTGCGTGTGACGTCATAGTGCGTTTTCGCCACAGATAAAAAATAATTGCATTTTCTAGGTGAAATTTATCAATAGTACTAAATTTTATTTATATTATAGTTTAATACGCTTTTTCACGCTATCATCTTATAGGATGACCACAATTTGAAGTATATTTTCAATGTTGTCAAATACCCTATTGGATGTAAATGTTGGCCCTACAAGGAATTGATGGCTTGAAGTTGGCCGGTAGCTGCTTTATTACGGATCCTTGTTATTGTTAGCAAGTAATATGACGTGAAACAACTTTACAGCGTGTCGGTACTTCTAGTTTAGTGGCACTAAAGTGCGTGTCTACGAAGTACGTATTACGAAAGAACATCAAATATTTAATCAAACTAACATTTGACACAGTATCTTTGAGAACTTTTATATTCAAGGTGTCATTTCTTTTTCATGTTATGTATACTTCGAATGTCATGTACACACGGCGGCACCTCAGACTATACGTGTTGACCTTGAGACCGCCTTTATGCCCTACGTAATAAAAGCTGTTTTAGCATTTTAACTGTTTAAACTGACGTGCTGTCGTGTAACTTTAAAAAAAATATAAAACTTATAGGTGTAATTAACTTAAAATACAGCCACATTCACTAAGGGCCTGTATCACAATGTTTTTGAGGAGCTTAGTTGACCGATGATTTGACATATTTTTCATATAACAGCTGTCAAATCATCTGTCAAGTAAGCTACTCAGAACTTACTTCTACACTGTGAAACAGACCCATCCCCCCTTATTAATAAATGAAGAGTAAGTTTACACCTAGTTTAACCAAAAAGTTTGCTTAGGAATATAATGCTTTGAGACGTCAAACGTAAAGACTAATATTGCTAAACAATATTTTCTGTTAAACTAGGTGTAAACTTACTATTCGTTTATTAATAAGGCCGTGAGTGTATTAATCAAACAATTATTATCACTAAACATTTTTATATTTTCGTGACATGTTACTTTGTCGTTTATTTTTTTACCTTCAATATCTTACATTGTTGCAAGTAATAAAATATCTTATCGTGAAACCCTACATCTTGTATGTATGTATACTTATAGCACAAATTACGCAGAACCCGATATTCCCTCTCACAAAAACAGGAGCAAACGTCGTCGTGTTATAATAATATTTGCTTTTCATTTTCCTGGAAGTTGAATTATTGCTTTAATACGATAATAATAAATGGTATCAAACAAAAACGATATTTTCTGAAAGACAACACCTCTCGAAAAGGTAGTTTTGTTTACTTGTAAAGTTGTAAAGCAATTAAAGTTGACTGTAGCCAAGATGTCAAGTTGGTTCAATCCAAGTTGTCAAGCTTGGAAGCTCGCAAGTTTGTCTGGCCTTCTGCCAGTAACGCTTTAAATGTTCCATAATCCGCCATTTTCCGATTAGTAGCTGGCGATAAATTTCAAGAACGACTTAAAAGTTGTTCAGCCAATTTGCTTAATGGATTCATTTAGCCTAGAAATTGTATAACGTGGCTTGCAGATAAAGAACCGGTTCCCTCCAATAAGTCGTAGAAGTTGTAAGCTTTTGGTCAGATAACTTTTTAAAACTTAGATAAATTATTTCTCTTAGTTTTACAATGTTCAGATTTTAATTTAAAAGAAACGTTGCAGAAGTTTTTACTATTAAAAATCAACAAGCTTTACCGACACCAGTGTAAAAAGATGCAAATCAAAGACTTCTATGTGTATACTACACTAGGCAGGCTGTACAGTACCGAAAAATTGCTCATTAAGTTACGGTGCAAGCACCGCAACTCCTTTAGTCTATTGCGAGCGACCGAGAGAAACAGTTGATGCGCCGCGAAGGTTGGTTGTGACACAATTTTAAGTCATTAGTGCAAATAAATGTTGTATTGTGCATTGAAAAAAAGTAAATGCTTTTATTTAATATGGATATTGACTCAATGCTTAAAACAATGGTTGGTGGTGCCTTTGTATTGTTTCAGGTTTATCGATAATATCTACATTCAATCATCACATTATCCATCATCAAATTGCCCATTATAATAATATAGTTACTAAAGGTCTATCCCGTGGGCCATAATCTCCACGCATCGCGGGCGGATTGAGATGGAAATGTTGATCCGTGTGTCTATTTTCTACTCCAAGTAGGTGTTAGATATCCTCTACTAAGACATATCACGACAGCTCAATGTCTTCGGCATCAGCCATTTTTTTGTACCCTCTGCTGGGGCACGGGTCTTTCTTAAGGTTGGATAAGGAGGATGGGCCACCCACCACGGGGGCCAAAGCGGATTGGTGGCTTAACATGCCTTCCGAAGCACGGAGAAGCTTGAGATAATAAATTTTTGGTCACCCATGACCGACCCTTGCGAAAGTTGCTTAACCTCAACAATCGCAAGCCAATGCGCTAAGGCTCTAACCCAGTACGCCATTTATATCGATTAATCGATAGTAACAATTTGAGAGACGGATACAAAAATATCATGAACAGCCCTAAAATGTTACAGGTTCGAGTTTCCCATATAAGTACGCGTGAAATCTTCTCCATTTGTTACGTTGAACGTGGATCGCCACAATACAGGGCGGATGATGACGAGTCTGGCGTGGAGCCAGCCGGCACCACCTTTCCAATTGGGCGGAATTTGTTTAGGGAAAATGGCCGGTTAACGACGGCAAATGCAACGTTTGCGACTAATGTCGTATGAGATGAGAAGAAAATTGCTTTGAGACAAATATTTATATAAGGCCTTGAGTGTTTTTAGGGTTCCGTGAACTTAAACGATCACTTGTTGTTCAATATACGTCCCTTTTTGTTACAAGTTAAAATCATTATCAAATACAAGTTATACGGTCTCTTACAGCTGTTACAAGGTCAAGCTTCTAATTAAACATTTTAAATAAACACGGAGCTGCTCATTGATATCGGTCGTTGGGTAGGTACTATGGGAATTCCTTTTTCTAGCACATAAAAAGTACAAAAATATTGATGGAACTGTTTTAGAACATCAATTTATTAGGAATTATGAGCAAACTGACCATCCATCAAATGGCTCTTAGGCATCGAGGATCCAAGCAAATATGCGTAGGCCTTGAAAATTGATTAATGAGATCTAAACGTATTTTAATATAGTAAAAAATAAAAAAGTTTTACCACTAGGTATATTCTGTAGATATAAATTATTTGAAATTAATGTTGTTATATTTTGACATTTCCCATTAACACACTTGTGATGAAAGCTATATTTAAATTCAAATTCAAATAGTTGAGCTTAACAAAACTTATTTTTATATACTTTTTATTACGTATTTATATAATATGTAGTTTGTTCTTCATGAATAAATAAATGAAAAACATATTTTCTTTTTTCAGTGGAGTGAGTTGATTCGTTTTTTTTTTATTTTTACTAACTATTATTGTTTTATCAATCAATCCAATCCAATCCAAAATCAATCCGTTATAATTGGTGTGACTTTACTAAAATCTTAAACCACTTTTAAGGTCTAATACCAAATAATATACTAGAAAAAAATACGACTCGCACCAGATCATGTTCTCGGACGGGAATCGAACCCGCGACCTTTAGATATCCGGTCCAATGCTCTGATCGCTTAGTGACTCGGTAGCTCAGCGGTCAGAGCATTGGACCGGATATTATATAAAAATAGCTTTGTGAATGCTAAAATCTCATAATTTAAAAACACTTTTAAGGTCGCCTGTACCTGGAAATTCTTCGCCAAATAAAGCGTGGGCTGATTTAATTAATTTTTTGTCGATGTTTCTTCTCCATTAATTTATAATAACTGTCCGCCCACATGTTAGCTTAACCAATCACTCAAAGAGTGAAAGATTGATGGGGTTTTCATATTTTGTCCATAATATGTACAATACAATGTACATACACACACAAATGGTTACTGTGAGTTAAATAACATGAAAGCCTTCACATGAATACAGATTGAAAACTACGAGACAAAGCAAAAAACTGGTTTTTTATAAAGTTTACAAAGCTTTAATCCTTTTGCCTAAGCCCAGAGTATAACAAATGAAATTAGTTTTATCTCTACTTTCTTTTTTTTAAATTAATTTACCCACACAGATTTTTAGGGATTTCACTAATGGATAAGTGAAGGTCTTTTTAAAAACATCTTTATTAAATTAAGATTTTTCGCATTCACAATGATATTTTTACATTGAACAACCTACGAAAGAGAGAAAGAAAATGTACGAAGCCATTTTTTTCGTGGTAACAATAGAATATGTAACCTTTTTACTAATGATTATGCTATAACAAAGATGTTTTTAAAATAAATAATATATTTTTTGAAAAAATACTAGAAAAAATCGACTCACTTCAGACATTTTCTTTGACTTTTTTATAGGTTGTTGAATGTGTCAGAACATGGACATCCTAGGATGAGATCCTAGATCCTAGTTTATTTTATTTATTTGGGATAATAAACAGCGTTCACAATGTAACTTATATGATCAAAATATTTAGTAAAATACATTTTTTTAATCTACAACGGGTTAGTGCTTGGCCTTCACCTCACCTGATGTTAAGTGACGATAAGGCCGAAGGTGGAAGCGCACTATATACACCCGCCGGAATCCTCACCACTGAGGAACTGGCTATCTTACTTGGAACTGCCGGAACACAACATTTTTAAATTGTTGTTATGGCGTCAGACTCAGGTAAGATAGTGGTAGCCAGGCGGACTTGAAATAAGCCCTACCACCAACCAAACCGAACACAAATGTACCCCCCTCCTGGGAATCGAACCCGGGACTCCTGCATCTGACACGGGTGGGCGAACCACAGAGGTGGTTAAATTGTTTAACATTACTAAAAAATATTTTTATATTTGGCCATTGCTGTTAAAGCTGAAAGTGGGCTAAAAAGATATTTCATAAATATGGCGAATTTTCATCTCTCTCGGGGACTCAGGTACTTCCTTTGCTTATTGCAAAGCCCACACCATCATCCGCGGGTTAATTATGTGATACTCATTACTTACTTACTTATGTGACAAAAGCTAACTAATGGAAAGTAAAATCATTTTAAGAATTTGTCTTAATGCAAGGAAAATATTTATAATTATGGTAGGATATTTCCAAAAAATCGACTCACCACCAAATCATTTCTCGATGAGACACGAACCCGCGATCTACCAAGTGAGTGGGATCGTTGAAATCTTTCTAGTACATCCCACTCATTTTCTGCAAGCTCGCGTTATTTCATCAATGTGAGAAATTAGAAATATCTTTCCATATGTTTGACAAATATAAAAAAAGCATTGTCAATGAATTGTGAATTATATCAATTATTCTCATTTAATTTTTAAAAATCCTAATCCTATGATAAAGATATAAAAATATGCCAATAAATTCTCAGTTGCCATTAACTCATAAACGCCCGAGCGGCCCAATGCGGCCGGACAACAATAGAATATCTATTGTGTCTCATTTTCCGGGGCATGAAGGGTTGATTGCTCAGTCTTTGTAGCAAATTTTCTTATGCTTTCGTTTCTACGTCATAACATCTAAAAGACTTTTAAACATATATGTATATCGAGGTACGATCACGATTACCAAATAAATTGGATTTTGTGTGTATACACAACTCTGTATACATCTGCAGAGCGTTCATAGATGCAATGATATCACAGAAATGTTTGCTTAACACCACGCAAACGAGAACAGTAAATATTTATGAAAACAAACACTCTTGGGAAATTTCAATGATTGAATTAAACTAAAAAGATATTTTCAGCATTTTCAACGTCATTACAATTGAAGTGATTTTAATTAAATAAATAAGAGATTTGACCTTTTATGCGCTCAGTACTTTAGAAGCATCACGACCGCAAGGTATTCCATGTTGTTTGTTTTCATGCGACGTGTTTAGACATTCCGATAGTCTGATATTATTAAGATAGACTTAAAAACTATACCAAACTTTTTAAGTCAATTTAAAATTATGAAACGATAACAGCTACAAACATAAATTATCGCCAACCCTCCCAGCGCAGCGACGTCATTTATTTTCCCTCTAATTTCCTCCAACAATCTGCGACCGTTTTCATAAGAATTCATCAAAATATAATCCCTTATATAAAAGTGATTATAATTTATTTCGGTTTCATAATATTTTATTAAGTAATCCTTTATATAAAAGCGAATAGGCACTTTTCCAAAATCCTGAACTGTGCGGCGTATTAGCAGCGTATTGTCAATAACTTTTGGTGATGCCGTGCTTGGGGTTCGAATGAGGAGATTAAACACCTATTACCCGTTGGAATGTAAGTAAAGCTCATTTATCCAATATTTTTATGCGTTGTTCGTTCATTTGTTTTTAACAACGCTGACTAGTTGAGTATTAAAGATTTTGTTTCTAATTATTTACCCGCCGCTTGTTTTGATTTTAGTTACGTCACATGCATCGTTTATACGTACAAATGTAAATCGTAGCTCTAAACAGAAACAGAGATATTAGCTTTCTATAGCGAGCTTTCTTACCTTTGTGAATTGATCCTAATAAATTTTGGTTTATAGGTTTTTCACTTTTTCTTAGATAATACTGAATGAGATAAGATTTTGCTAATTTAAATAACGAATTCGGCTGTAACTTTTTAATGAAGGAATTATACAACGAAACAACATGTCACGAAAAGGTCACGTAAATGTTCATAAATAATACGTATTTAAAGCATTCTAACCGTAAAAAATCCTAAACATTAACTCCCAAAACATAAGGACTTTAATGGCAATCATGAGAACTAGTTGATGTACAAAACTCTGGGAAAATAAATTAAAAACCCACAGACATTTTGCTTCAGGCGGTAAAAGCACTGAGATATTGTTTTCAATATTTTTTTTGTATTTTTTTATTACTTTCTACCTAACCTTTTATGTTTCTTTGAAAAACAAATTTTAATTAAAAACCGCTAATCAATATCAACAGTTGTTTTTAAACAGTTAAAATAAGATAAATCTCCTTTAACATTGTTTATAAGATCAAAATAAATAAGTACGGAAAGTGTCTCTTTCTGAAGGTTCCACTTGAAAAACTGATGACATTAATATCATGAAAGTGCGATCCATATCTTCCGCAAATCTTTTTAAAAAGTTAGGGGGAAAACCTTTTTGCATTTTTAATCTCGTGACCGTAATTTAGGTGGCTGTACAAAAATAAATCACTTTGCCACCGGCAAAGTTGCTTTGTCCTTTTGAAAAACCTTTTTTTATAGTTATTCAACAACTGAATGTGTGGTTGGCTTCGAGCTGACTAGCAGGCCTACTCTGAAAAATTAACATTAGAAACAAACAAAACTCGTTCCATATTTTTAACTCTGCCTTGAGAATGGAATTTAAACTACGATCATTGTCCGAGAATTGCAATTCAGATTTCAGATTAGACACCCATGTGTCATTTGTTTATCTTAGCTCAATAGGTCTGGATCTCCCAAACCGGTGCAAATCTCAGGTCTCTACAGACATAGAAATAAGGATTATTCTCGCCCACCACCATGTTACCTTCGACCATAAATCTCACCTATTATACATGAGTACGTCTGGTTTCCAAAGCTTGTTCGGTGTTATCCTGAGGTCCTTCACGCCGCCATACTCGCTATCGTTCCACCTGAGGTTGTAGTCATTCCATTCCTGTCACACACATAGAATTAGTCAACGAGGGCAAAAGATGTAAACTCATAACAATTTGTGCTTTTAAGGCCGTTTTCAAATGTAGTAAAACGTTACGTTTCGGAAGCAATGGCGTTGCCACAGAAATGCAACACATATTGTTAAAAAAATTTTTTTTTATCTCCCAACGGGGTAGAGAAAAGGGAAGTGCTCCTCGCTCCTATCTTTAAATACCGAGACATTAAATCGCAAACACAAATATAGCTAAAGCAAGCACAATAAATAGAAATCAATCTATTAGCAACTTGGTCCTCTCTGACCAGAACCGCGGTATTTTTCCCAACAATGCATTCCTAATATAGTTAAAATGCCGTATCATCTTTATTAAACTGCAGCTCTACACACGATACAAACACTTTATTGACATCAATTTATCAACAGATAATTATAATTAATGAAACAGGTTGACAATCACAATGACTTAAAAAGCAACATCCATCATATAAATGTTACGACGTAGACACTTTGTCAGCAAAACAACTCGTATGGCCCCTTCATACGACGTCGCATCTGTGTAGCGATAATACGGTACTAAATGTAATATCTTTTGTCATAATTCCATGTGCCCCTAATAACACTTTAGGGTTAATGAGACTCGTGAATTAAGTAAAGATGGGGGCGAGGGAGACCCACCTACTGTATTCTGTATAAGTATCTGATCGTAAAATAATAATATAAAAGCTCTTCCACACAATACCTATACGAAGATAAGGTTAAATAATTCAAAAAAAGAAAGGACAAACACTTTTTCTGCACTAAAGTGTAATCAAACATGAAATTACATCTTCAAGTTGAAAACGGCCTGATTAGTATTAAATAAGTGTAATCAAATAGGAGTTACCAAAACTGAAACATAGTGTAAAATCAATAACGCTGTTGACAACTCAATTAAAACATTAGAATATTGTTTGCGATATTGTGAACCTTAGTGCTTTAGTTTTAAGATCCAAAATGTCGCGGAATTCCCACTGGCTATGTGAGTTGAGTAAATAGGGTTCAGATAACAGAAACAAAGGCAAGTTCCCAAGTTTGGGTCCTCCCCTAATATTACAGAAGTTTCTCGAAACTAAGCACCAATATCTCGTGTTTGTGGAGATATTGTAGGGCCTGGAGCATACTGTAGGACATGTCACATCTTGGACAGAATTAACAAAAACATGTTGGGAAATTGATAAAAGTATTGTTATTAAGAAGCTCGATGGCGCAGTGGTTTAAGGCCTGGCCCAAAAATCTATTATCTCGATCTCTTCCGTGCTTCGGAAGGCACGTTAAGCCATTGGACCCGGGTGCATTTGCAGTCGTTAACACCCACCAATCCGCATTGGGCCCGCGTGGTGGGTTATATTATAGCCCATCCTCCTTATCCACCCATAAGGAAGGCCTGTGCCCCATTAAAAATGGATGATGATCAATTGTTATTGTATTGTGTATCATATTTCATGTGTTTGGATTTTTTGACAGCATCTGCTTAAGTAAATTCATTATTTTCACTTTTGCCGTGGCAATATCAAAGTGTATTTATGACTCTTTTTAATCGTCACTTGATATTTGGTTTCAAATTCAAAACAATTTTTTAATCGCTATACCCAACTAGGTTTTTTAAATGAAGCTGAATTAGATAGGTTTTTTTTTTATATCTAGTACCTATAGTAAAAAAAACGAATTACAATAATAATATTTAAAGTATTGAATAGCTATACCTACAGTATGTTCCAGGCTTTACATCGTAGGTGTGAGCCAGCATGACATGAAGAGTGAGCAGGCCAGCTGTGTCTTGAGTAGTCAGTCTCTTTCCCTCCTGAAGGATTGATTGTCACCACTCGTAATGAAGTGACAAAAGCCTGATATATGAAAGCGACCGATTGAAATTCTATGACTCGTGTGCCAACATTGTATATGTTTTGAAACTCTGTTTAACGTTCGAATGCGTAATGAAGTACCGCTCATTGAATAAAGATGTTTGTATGTAAACTTTTCGGAATGTATAACGGTTAATTCGTATGATTTGAGGTATTTTAACTTTTCTTTGTCCATAAAGTAAATATCTTCACTAGGTAGACTGGTAATTGAGCACCTCAGAAGAAGAAAAAACTTAATTCAATTAACAATTGTTAATTGAACTCTTTTGCAATTATGTATGGTTTCATTTAGTCCAATCGAAAACAACTTTAAGTTTCCCAAGTATCAAATTAACTATCTACATGAAACGAATTCCGTGATACCGTAATACTCAGGGGCAAGTACATAATACGTTTTGAACGCTGAAGTAAATCCAGCTGTTGATCGATACACATATTTGTCATATTTCACCTCGACACGTATTTTTAATTAATTCGTTTAATAATAATCCGATCTGATTATAATGCTGGCACACGATAATTAATCAATCACAATATTTAGTAATCCTTCACGAGAGAATTTTACGGTTACTATGAAATTCAAGGGTTATATACTTTCCAATGCCAAGAACTAGACTCTCTGATATTAGCTTGAAAAATTAAAATTTTGTATCGAATTAATCACAACGGCTTTTGCAGTGATACTGCAAAATGTATTTTAAACTGAACCATTTTATTTGTTAATTTAAAGTTCTAAAAATAATGCGTCTTGTGGTTTTAGTTCAGATTGATGGATCCATTAAAAGCCAATGTGTTTAATTGTGAAACACAAGTTTAATAATAATGCACGTCACATAGATTAAATTAAATTAAATGATAGTTAAGTATATAAAAAGTAGCACAACAACAAGGTTGAATTCCAAACAGTCTATGTGACTGTTACACAACTTATACACAACTAAGATGAAATAGACAAAACTAAGCATATAAAATAGTACGAATCATAAATAGTATAGATTATGAAGCGAATAAAATTTTATCATGCACAAAATGACGTTTAAAGGGTTTCACCAAACACAATGAGGCGACAATTTTTTTTTTAAACTATTGTTCCTTTTAACTAGGCGAAAAGCCCATCTAAACGTCTTTTACTATAATACTCATGCACACAGGGACATATTTAACGTGTCAACAATAATAATGAATATGTAGGTTATATACAAATGGCGTATGGACGAACTCAGCTGAAGCTTTTTCATCACCGCAAGGATTTTTAATCAAAACGCTCTTTAAAATTGGCATTCTTTTTTTTTAACAAGACCAGGATTTCTCGGGGTACTACCATATCCTTAACTAAGCTGCCGTATTGGTAAATGCTAAGTAATTATCTTTTAAATCGCTTAACAAACATACCTTTAGTGCTGGAAAGAAAAATCAATAAGTAATATAAACTCATTCAAGGGAAGACCAGGCAATACACAATTCAATTACAGCCAACATGAAAAGTATGTGCATTAAGCCCCTTTGTTTAAATTATATTTTTAATTAAAAAATAAAAGAAAGTAAATGTACAATGAATACTAAAAACGTAAAGTGAAATGAAACAAAACTTTTATGATGATTTTACTAGATGGATCAATGAAATAAAATTGTTTCTTGACAATGTTGTGTACAACCCGAACAAATGTTTGGAATGTTTCACCTACTGTTATTACAAAAGAAAAGCTTCATAAATAATGATTAAAACAATTTAAAAACCCTTTTTAACGAGCTCTTTATTAAAGTAGAAATTGTTCTCAACGAGGATTCATGTCCGCAGGCAAACTAAGCAAACCATGGCTGTCCCTGGAGCCCCCCACGACCATCCCAAAAGAATTACTTCACATTCCGTGGCCATGCAGAGTCAAAAAAATCTACATTCCTTTCGTAGCCAAACAAAACAAAATGTACAGCGGATTTCCAGGTAGTGCGTTATCAATGTACAGTGTACATAAACACTTTCGAGCAACGTCGGTGCATACAAGTCACATACAGTTTCCATTCAATATGGTACTTTCAATTGACCATACTCATTGTAAAGAAACCCTGTGTTTAATTTCAAAACAATCTCAGTACAGCTGACCGCGCGGCAAACAGTTAGTTGTGTTTAAATTGTTAGTTTATAGTATTTCGCATCGATTAACGTCAACCATTAGTACATATTGTTAAAGACATTGCGGCGTACACGGCAGTTGTAATTCCCATCAATGTTTACACAGTTCGCGTTTCTGAAGATATGCCTACATATTTCCACGCAATTATAACGCAACTTACCTGAGATTTGTGTACGTAGGGATCGAGGTATATCTATCTTTACAGTTCAACTATAGTCGAGTCTGAAGGAGTTACTAAGCTAACGGATGACAGATCGTGATGGATGCATGACAGGGTCTATGACTATCTACAGTATCAGCTGCGAGGCAGCCCGATTACATGTCAGGAAGATCTATACAACTCTCATAACATGACAGAAAAATCAAAAACTGCCGCATACTCCACAACGCTATGCAATTTTCAAACATAACAGTCAGAGTAGAAAATAACATAACCGGACAGACAAAGAAAAAGATGGAAGGACACAACTGAAAACGGGAAAGTAAACAGTAGAAAATCAAACAAAATATTAGAAGTTTTATCAAGTGTTAATTTATGTTCGCCATTTTAATCACACTTACCAATGACAGCCATATATTGGTTATAAGTAGCTGATTCTTCTCGTCCTATTGGGTTAGACGATGTCAACAAAAACAGAAAGAAAGGGCGCAGTCAGTATTCGTCTAACACGTGATGGATAGCTGGACACACATGACGGGGCGGGGCGGCGCGCGCGCTGCATGCGCGGAGCGGGGCGCGCCGCCCACACTATGTTATGCGATGTACGACAAGTTAACACTGACTCTCCATGCGACAGATCTGCCGCGGCGGCATGACGCGCGCGACACACCGCGCCCGCCTCCGTGCCAGTGCCATTGCTCACGCGCCGCGCAACCGACGACACTTTGCAATACAGAAATCAGAACCCCGCCTTCGTTGTAAGCTTATGAATGAAAAGATTGCTAGAAGCACGAAGGCGGAGATGAAAATCTGGACTGCACGTCTCGCTGAATGCCCGGCGCATCAAAGTGCGTACTGTGCTCGGTGAAACAAGTGGGTCTCGACAGGTCGAGGCCCAAGCGCGGGGGCGGGGCGGCGAAGGCGCCATGCCCGGCTCCTACCACTTACCAAATTGAGCCAGACGTTCGTGGTCAGGATTTGATTTTTCTCATCCTTATTTCGATAAATGAACGCGCGGCGACGCAAGAAAGGAACGAAAAAACATAATGAACATCAGAACGTGAAGTGACACTCGAGCTTCATTGAAGCACTGAGCCCTTGAGAGCCTGCTTTACGGATTTAAAGCCTGTTACTGCCACACAGATTTAACGCTAAGGCTTCGTGGGGA
This sequence comes from Catoptria pinella, assembly GCA_963556745.1. NCBI lineage: Eukaryota > Metazoa > Arthropoda > Insecta > Lepidoptera > Crambidae > Catoptria > Catoptria pinella. The sequence continues at coordinate 13,882,858 of OY750761.1, forward strand.
TCGAACCCATCTTTGATTAAACATTTGTAGGCCCTAAGGAAATTATAAAAAAGGCTGTAAAACATTTTCATTTTGTTAATGCATATAATTGTAGTCCGTGAAACCACAAAGTGATTTTAATCTCTCGCCCGGACAATTTCACCGACGAAGCAATAATCCGTTTTATAGCAAATTGTCGTTAAGGGGAAGCAATTAAACAGACATTTGAGCGAACAGCAGAGCTTTTGCGATGACTAATGTATTTTATGATTGTTAGGAAGTTGTTACACTGCACTGTTACTTATTCATAGCGAAGCACTTTTGTTTCTATTGTTTGGGTATCTTTGCGATAGCGCCAAATTAAGAGCATTAACAAGTAATGAATAATAAGCATAAATAATGTTTTTTATTTCAAACATAATAAGCTTAAAGAGTTTTCTTGAATTTAGTTTATATACATAGCTTAACACAACATCATTAATTGTGTCTTTTAATATAGGCAATGTTCAATTCTTCTTCATTCAACCCCTCATTATTCACGACGTGAATAACACTGGTCGCAATATCTCGCTGAAACAATTACGATTATCACCCAAATTAATCCGAGTTGAAACAGACGCAACTCACTACAATAATTTCTGTATTTCAGTATTTTCAGTCCAAATTATTGGCTTCCGGATTGCGTATTATGTGGCTTACTCGTGAAGCTTAATAAAGGTTGTTGGTCACCAGTCACCACAACACTTGGAATATTGAGTGAAACTCACATTTTAATACACTGGTAGGTATTACACAAGCAAGTAAGGGTTTTATAATGCCGTGTATTGACATAACGAGCATTGAGCGGTAAGTGTCACGGAAATGTCACGTTGGTTCACGAGTCACGAGGCAAACGGGTTTCCTCATCATCGTGAAGCTTCCTCGCGAGGCAATGGCTCACGAGCTAACCTCGCGATGTGAGCCGCATAGGAATACGTCAGAACCTGTTGTGACGTATTCTAATAATACTAAATTATTTACTTACACTCCAACCTGTTCAACACTTGTTTGATTTATTTCACATTCCATATTTTAGTTATCAATAGAAATGTTAGTCATTACTAGTTATTTTAGTATTCCATTCTCCAACTGATTTATTGCCAAAAAAACTATTCATTTTGCAATCAGGACTCTGACTCTAAATCGCAATGAATTCAGATCATTTTTCAATTTAAAACTCATATTAAAATGTCCTGTTCCCGTGCACAATGACACAATTAGCAAGTGAAATGTTTTGTTTCGCCTACATCAGCCGAGCTTATTTCCCATGCAAAGCTCGTCGGCAATGCAATTCGTTAAAACGATGCAATACGCTACCCATTTGTTCCCTGTCTTCCCAGCTGGCGCTCCCAATCCGAACGGGATCTATTCTTTCAGCTGCCTTCAACTAATGTCAGTTGGCTTAATGCGGTTGAGATTTGAATTTAAGAGGACGCATCGGAAATTTTGGTGGCAGGGATCTCGATTTTTCTCATCAATTACAAAACATATAAAAGTAATATTTAATAACCTGATTATGTATTTCATTTACTTTATTTTGTCAACTTTTATAAAAAGAGAAAAAATATCAAAGAAACCTCTTTTAAAACAGAGATTTGCATTTTACAGACATACCTGACCGATTTAAGCATTTTCTTAGTAGATTAGTCTAAACACACACTTTAAAATGCCAGTTGGATTTTTAAAATATATTATAGATTTTTATTTAAATGAAAAAAACCGATTTGGCGTCGCAAAACTGCTTGCCATGAGTAAAATAGTTAAGTGTAATTTACGAGAGTTTGAGCGAGACAGTCAATACGAAAATAGTTTATCAATGCGTCGCCTTGATTTGTACTTATCAGGCATTGAAAACGTTTATTGATCGACTTTCTAAACCTAATTCTAATCTTCTAATAAAACGCAATTACATACTTTACTTATTAAACCCAACTGCAGTCGAAATACAATTAAATAAATAAATATAAATAAATATTTGACAACATCACATACATTGCTCCGATTCCAAAGTAAGTAGCTAAAGCACTTGTGTTATGGAAATCAGAGACAACGGTGGTATCACAAACACCCAGACCTGAGCCAATATAGAAAAGTTCGTTTTCTAAATTGACCCAACCGGGGATCGAACCCAGGACCTCAGAGATGGCGACACCTTGAAAACCGGTGTACAAAGCCACTCGACCACGGAGGTCGTCAATCTTAGTCATCGTCTTATGAAATGATTTTTGGGTAAGCATGTTACACTCAATTATAAAAATCCTAGTCATTTCATAAGAAGATGAACTTGACTATTTAAATAAATCTGACCAGGGTGATTTTATTCATTAAAAAGATAAAATGTTTATTTTATTTATTTATGTAACTGATAAAAAATTTAACCAATTAACATGAATATATTTTATCATGTTCTTTTTGATATAACGTAGTTGGTTAGGCCAAATCAGTTAATTAGTTAGGTAAGTACTTGAATTTTTTTTTGTTATGCCGCCGTAACAAAAAAAGGTACTTGAAATTTTATCATTTCCTTAGAAGTTTTAGGTTGTTGACATAAGTTTAATCTTAATACACGAGGATTTGCGTGTAGTTCACATTCATTTACAGAAAATTAATTTTCCTAGTATTACTAAACGATACTGAATAACTTAAAGAAAGCTTGAAATTGTTATTCCAAACCTGAAAGACTTGACTCACGAACAAGTTTTTATAACTTACACAAAATGCCCTTTTCATACCCTTTTCCGATCAGCTTTTTTACTCATTTCTCTCTCTTATCGTCCAAGATATATTTTTAAGATTCACTCGGGGAGTCGGTAATCGAAAAATTCGATAAAATATTGAGTTCTCGCTTACGTGCATCGTAAAGAGTGATGAAGTGGCCGTATTTCAGGGGACATGCTATTGGGTTTTACGGGACTGAAAATGTAGACAGATTTAGTGTCCCGAGACACTCCTGTATTCATTGTTTAATCATTTATCTGTCTAAATACCTTTTACAATTTTATGTTGCACTATGTTTAATTACTTCGAGTTATACCGTTTAGTTCATTACCGATCAACTCAACCATTCTTATATAAAGACACAGAGATAATTTTAAGACAAAATATTATTACAAAAGTACTTGTATTACGTATTTTTGGTCTTAAATTGTAGCTATGCTTACATCTAATCTTGTTATTATTTTTAAGTGAATCGCTAAACAAAACTATAATTACAAAAATCTATATTTGTAATGCTGTATCAATTCTCAATCTTCCTACACTATTTAGTAAGTAAATACAATTACAAATACGTCGCCTCTCAATGCCTCTATAAATTACAGGTAGCCCAAGTTAATCATATTATTGTAACAATGTTTACAGTAGACCCATAAACCTGTTCTGGCTGCCTGCCAACCTATCGCGTTAATCCTGAAGTTCGGTACTAACCGCCGTTGTCACCGGTTACGACTGCCTGTGAAAAGTTACTAACCCCGCAAATAGTTACGAACCCCGCAAATAGTTACAAACCCTGGAAATAGTTAATAGTACTGTTGATAATAGCTTGCAATCGCGCGGATAAATTAAGTGGCGATTTTATTTCGATCGTTGTGAATACGCTAAGTTAGGGGCAAATTCTCGTAGTAATGTCAATTATGTTAATAGATTTTTTTTATATTTTTTGCTAATTCTACTTAAGTTATCAGCTAAAGCAATAAAAACAAGACTGACTTAAGAAATGACTGACGCTGAAATGACTTAAGAAAATCGAATAAAACCCTAATATACTCAGATGAGTTATTTTTTAGAAAAAATTGTTAGTATCCGTAAAAGTGTTTTTATTAAATAATGATGTCGTAACCATAATAACGCGTCATATAAAAAAAAACATGAGAATTTTGTTGGAAGCAAAATTAGTTTGAACGAGATGGGTTCCGTCAAAGCGTCTCGCAGAATTTATCCATTTCAATAATTGGAGCGGGCGCTCGCGTGCCACAAAGAATCAGTGAATTAATTAAAACTTCAGATTTTCCCTCGCCTCAAAAAACTACCTGTATTTCACTGTTAAATTAAAGTTTCAAACGTGTGTGGCTTAGGATACTTTTTGAAGTTATTGTTTATGCTTCAATAGAGACTAGAAGATTCGGAATTGACGTAACAAGAAAAAGGTATTTTGTAGGATTTTATGAGCAACAAAAGTCTTTGTGCGTTAGGTCATTGGCATAAATACAAATCAGATATTACACAATACTACCTATTCATAACAGCCTTTGTTTTTGGATTAACATTTGGGTTATAATATTATTTCGTCAAAGTTAAACATTCAACGAATTCTCTTTTACTAACAATAATTAAATTTTATCCCAAACTAAAGCGTAACATAACACCAGGAATAAGACACAATGTCATGTATTATTGGGTGTTTAACTTCTGATTTTAGCGACCAATCAAAAACCAAAGTGCCAGTCCAAATATTGTCAGGCAGCGCCAGCATAACGCTCGCCTAATTAAACAAAACCGGTATATTCGATCACAACCACGTTTACGCAAAACACAAATGGTACACGGAACATTAACTAACCGATGAAGCGTTTAGCAAGGGGAAAGAGAAAATTATACCAATACATAAATTACTAGCGACCGCCCGCGACTTCTTTTGCGTGGACATTAATTCTTCTATCCCTCGAAAACAGCACTTTTTAGGATAAAAACTAATATATAATGTCCTTTTCTGTACCCTTGACTAACAGCATGCAAAATTTCTGGTGATCGGTTGAGTAGTTAAAACATGAAAGCGTAACAAACAAACAAACAAACTCTCTTTCGCATTTATATTAGTACCAGTGGCCGCCCGTGACTTCGTCTGCGTGGACAGTTATTTGTATTTTCTTCTTTTTGCATACATAAAAACATACATTCTTAAATTTTGCAAAATTTTGCATTATTTGCTTATAAAATAATGCATAGAACACAAAACCTATATTCTTAAAATAGAGTGGTTCTTACGCATAGTTCAGATTGTAATTATACTAATGTAATTTGTAAAATACATAATAATATACTAGAAAAAATTCGACTCGCACCAGATCATATTCTCGGACGGGAATGGAATCCGCGACCTTGGAAGTCCGGTGCCAGTCTGAGACTATGATCTGGTGCGAGTCGAATTTTTTCTAGTACATTATTTAGTATTATATGAAAATAGCATTGTGAAGGCTAAAATCTCAAATTTTAAAATGTAATTTGTAGCTAAAGTGCTCCACGGATTTTTGTCCAGTGAGTTCATTTCCCCCAACTTTTGTTCATAAACTCACTGTTTAAACACAAACTAGAAACTCCGGAATTGGCCGTTTTAGGAAAAGTTAAAGTTCGTGTTAACAATAAGGTTGTTATCTAAACGAATAAATGTTTGAAAAAAATATAGTAGGAGCAAGCAAAAACACAAATAAAAGGTTTCTTATAAATAAGACAACTTTATACCTAATAAAACCTATAAAATTATGAATGTACATACATAATCTTTCTTGAATTATTGATAATATATGTACGTATGTACTTTAATGCAACCTGCTATTAGTTATATCATGTGGTTCTTAACACTTTTCTATAAGGTTGCTTTCTTGTTTATTTGTTTGTTTCACCACAAATTTTGCTAGAGATTTTTTTACAACTAAGCAGTTAACTAGAATCAAAATTTTTATTTTAGTGTGTTTATCTGATTTTAAAACTTTCTCAAATCCCTGATTTATCAAATCAATAATAATTTTATGTACTTACTTAATCAAAAAGCCCCGAAGACGAGGATTCCTTTACAAACAGCTTACGTACATAATAAAAAAAATCTTTCGTAATATTTTTGTCTTCTAATTGGATCAACCTATATCATGTTAAACGAGTTTGATAAAAAAAACGCCCCGAGATATCTTCCTATCCCCAGCGTTTCCGTTTGACATGCCCGACATTGTACAAATCAAATGACATATAGACTTAATATTTCCTTTTCAGTGACACAATTGATATCTCAGGCGTTGAGTAGGTATATTATGACAAATATTTATGCGTTTTAGGGCAGATTTTTCAATGCCCAGATAAAGCTTTATTCGTTTGACAACGTATTATAACTACCATATTGAAAATGTTTGTCATTATGTTTGTTTTGTCAAATTTTTTGAATGATTTTAGTTTATTCGGGTAATAGTTTAAGTGACTGATACCTATCTGTTATCTGAGGATTGTAAAATTAGCCCTTACACGACGAAATATAAGGTCCATTTCTTTTGTTTGGTAGCAATTACTTTTGTTTGGCAGTATTCTTAGTTATTAGAATCAAAGTTGGCATGTTTAATCGCTTTTTATGAGCCCTTATAAGTCTTAAGCCTACCTACGCATAACACTAATGGGTTTTCACTATTGTCCCAACACGTACCCTCACAAGTATGTTAACAATATTTCCCACAGAATTCCCGCGAGAACAAGCGAAGCACTCGCGTCGCGACTCGCGCCTCGAGCCGTTCCTTACGCCCGCGTCCCATTTTGTTGCAATTTCAAAACTTTTGTTCCTCCCTCTCCCCTCCCTTCCCCACTTATGTTCCACTAACTGAATTCCGCGATGCAAACTCCGTTAAAAATTCTCGAACAAGTCTGATGCTCAATTTTTATCGTCTCCAATACTCGATGACATGAAGGAGACAGATGAGCGGATCGAAAGTCGGATCGCGGTTTTCCGTGCACGCACACTTAGACATATTTATTACATTGAGACCAGACTATTTTCAGTACTATACTGTAGCAGTCCAACGAGTTCCTAGATGACAGTATCGTTTTTAATACGATAAGCCATTCCACCGGCGGAGGTCGTCATAATGTGAATTTTATTAGCGCATCGATTCCATGGGCGCCGGCAGATGGGAATCTCGGGATTAACATTACATTTCAATGCTTTTCAGTACATTTGTGATAAAAAATAAAACATGGAAATGCAAATAATGTAGTAAAACCCGTTTTACATGGAAGTGTATTGAAGAATTGTTTATTCTGTTCGATGGCACTAATCCACATGAAAAACTAAAAGCTGCGCCCCCTGGGAATTTTTCTGCCGGCGCCCTTCACTACCGGTGGTGTTATGGGTCCAAAAGGTTGGTGTGATTGATTGATTTGTGAAAAGATCGCCGATAGTTTACCTTTTGTCTAAAACACACTGACTTTTTATTTTATTGTCTTAGTAAGTATGTAGTTTTCGTGTGTACGTGCGGAACGCAAACATATTCGGATGGCGCGTGATGTGGTTTGCCGTTTGATTTTTGGCGTAGTTTGACCGTGATATATATTGGGGTAGTCGTTTCCCATAATGCCTAATCCCTCGTAGTGTTAGCTTTATTTATATTGTTATGTGATTATGTACTGGCCATGTGTGCTTTAATTGTCGATAAACACTAAAGGTGCCAACTGCAACTGCAAGTTCCGCTAAACTCCAAATTGACGCTAATTTTATGACTAGAAGGTTCAATTTGAAGTGTGCAGCGCAAGTGTCGCTATGCGGTCGCGACACTTCTCCCCTCACTACAATTGGAGCCTTTTAATCATTAAATTACCATTCAATTTGCAGTGCAGCGGAACATGCAGTTGCAGTTGGCAGCTTGCTGCGAACTAGCACCTTAAGTAAGTGCCAATGAGTTTGTGTTGTTGTTTTTCTGATCGATTTTATATATGGGCAAAGAAACGTTAGTTACATTATAACATATTTTCATTGTTCGTCAACATACTATAATAATCACACCACGGCTGAATTTCTTATTAAATTAAAACTACGAGTAATTTTTGATAACATGTTCTATGTTTAATAAAACACAGACAACTTTATCCTCTTTCTATTTTACGTATTTATTTCTTTATTCACAAGATATCCAGAAAATACCAAGTATCAGTTTTGGCACCGAGTACAGAAAGTAACAGACTTATTTTCCTGTCTCTGAAAGTTTTGGTCACGTCTGACGCTTAAATAATTGCTATCTATCAATGGAACAAAGTATTTTCACTCCCAGGAAAAAGGAATATTATCATCAAATCACATGATAAAAGAGAATATTCGATACTCACTGCTTTTCTAACAAATCGTGTCGAGACAAAAAGTTTTTGTTTCCGCCACAAACAAAGTTGCCTAAATTAAGCAACTTTGTTTGTGTTGCATTAAGCAGCTTAATGCAATCAAAACATATGTTCATCAGTACGTACCTTCGTATTTCAATTCGTATTACATACGAAGGTACAAATTCGTATTACAAAACAAATAAATTTGCTTTGGCTACATTTCGCCACGCTGTACGTGCGGATCGCGTACCGGCGTGATGCGGTTTAATTCCCGTTCCACTTTTAGGGTTACCATGTCAGATGTCAGGAATTTTCCTGACATATCAGAAATTTTAGCCGTCTGTCAGGTGCAGAGAAAAACTGGAATTGTCAGGGATTTTTGGAATCCCAACAAGAAATTAAGAAAACACAATCATTATGTTTTGTTAATTATTAAGGTCAGAATATTTTAATTAATTGAACTTCAACACAATTAGGAATGGTAGGCAGGTATAAAAAATCTCAGCAAATTAAATAAAAAGTCAGGAAATCTCATTATTTGACCTGGTAACTCTGTGCGCGTTCCGATTGCGCCGAATCGGAACGTGTCTCCGCGGCGCATTCCGAATATCCGCAACTTAGTTTAAAAACCTTTATTGGATACAATTTTTTCGATTGGTCCGAAACGCGAGTTATAAAGCCGATAACAATCCATTCCCAATTCCATTGAATAGCGTTTTATGAAATGTTTGAATTTTTGAACCATGAAAAATATAAATATACATTTGTTAAGAATATTTCATAAACAATTTATATTCAAAAAAATAGTTTCAAACGCTCAATTTATTGAAGGGACTTCATGCAATGTTTACCCATGCATGTGTTTTCTGCATGAGTGAAATCTTCAAGCAAACGAATTCCCATCTGTGCGGAGGTAACGGCATGGAGACATGAGACCGATATATCAAAACGTATCTTATATCGGCTATCAGTTAGATATCAAATCATATCGATATAAGATTTTACGTAACCGATATTTCAAAAACTATAATATCAAGACCAAAACTCAAAACTGTATATCGAAAAACTGTGTATATCGAAAAACTGTAACGAAACCACAAAACTCAAATCGACGAAACTATTCATAACCGAACGTATAACGATATCTTAGTGCAGTTGATATTCGCTTTTTCTCTTTCTGAGACGGTATACTTACATTGGAGTAAAAGAGATGACGCGGTTATTCAGATATTATGGCGTAATGAGCAGGCGATTTCTACTCTAATTTGCTAGCAATAAGAGTCAATTTATCTTGTACCTATCGTATATCCGTTCTTAGTTAGTAAACCGTACAACTAGGCAATATCGATATCTGAGCCGTAACTGAATAAACCGTATAACCGCTCTTAGTTAGCAAACTATACAACTAGGTATATCGATATGTGATATCGGATATCATATCCGATAGTAAAACGATATCGGTTACAGTATATCGGTTATCATAAAACATCGAAAACGCCCATGTCTACCGTACGCTATTATTTCAAGGACACTAGGGGGCTGTTGTTATTATTTAAACTGTATTAAACTGTGGTAACTACTGGTTGAGTGGTGATGATCAAGATAAATGGCCGTAATCCTTACTGTCTGCGCCCACGCTCGCTGCCAGTTAGATGACAATGCCAATTAGTACGCACATTTAGGCACCTTCACTCGAACAACGTGTACGCCAAAGCCTGGGCCGCGTTTCCCACTAGTCATACCACACAGTCTTACCGTAGTACTGCTGGGAATTTTCATCCCAATAGTCTTACTATAAAAATAATAGGGAATTTCGGTGCCAGCGTTTATTTGTATCAAATATATTTGTAACAAAAGCTTATTTCGGTTTTAATATACAAGGTGTTACAAAAATACCCCTAATGCTGAATATGGTATATAGGGACCATCAAACTGAACAACTTTTACTATGGGACCAACTCTGAAATCGCGAAAAAAAAATCAGCTGTTTCATACAAAAATTAAAATCGAAAATATCAAAATGTATGAAACAGCTGATTTTTTTTCGCGATTTCAGAGTTGGTCCCATAGTAAAAGTTGTACAGTTTGATGGTCCCTATATACCATATTCGGCATTAGGGGTATTTTTGTAACACCTTGTATATTGTGAGTGAAGAAACAAAATTAGATTTTAAATATTATGACTGTTTTATCTGATAGGTAGCCTTAAACCGTTAGACAGTGAAAATTAACTTTTCATTAACATAATCATAATCCCTGTATTTTATTAAACTCATCTGGGTTTAATTCACGTCACGTGACGTCAAAATTTAATATGGGTATATTTCATGAAAACTTGCCAGCAAAGTTTTCACAGTTTCCACTGGCAAAGTTATTCAGTTTTATATACATAATATACCAACTTCTGTCATATTATTTAGCAGTATAACTCGACTAAGAAAGGCCGAAGCACAAAATAGAGAGATGACAGAAGTCAAGCATGCAAGCAAGTACAACACACGCTCGAGCAACGCACACATGTTCCCTCTCACCGACACGGAAAAACCGGAATCTCAGACGACTCTCAAACGAGTTTGAGTGCGTGCCGCAGTGGCGTCGGTCGGTGAGAGCTGTCTATGTATGTGTGTATTGCTAGAGCGCGCGTAGTACTAAGCTTGACGTCTGTCATCTCTATAATTTGTGGGCTAAGGCCTATTACACTAAAACAATCGTGATAAGCGGACGATGTTCATCCCACTCCTGATACTATTGACTCACGAATAAGGTTCAATGTCAAGTAAATTCAACGACGAATTATGTCAGATTATGTAATAGGCCTGCAGTATGGTGTGACCATTGTTTTATTTAACCAAAATCATTTTGACCACAATCAAAAGCTCGCTGTTCGCTCATAAATAAAAGGATCAACAAAATATTTTACGGATCTAGGGTATTCGCATTTAGCATCCATAATTGTAGGTACCTTTTATTGCTTTTCCCTTCGTCGCTTATTAAAACGCTTATTAATAAAACACTTAAAACAAACAAACAATCAATGAAATAAAATATCCGTTACACGATAACAAGAAACCAAGCTCACAAAATGTTGAAACAAGTAGTAAAATAGCAAAAACTTTATGTTCACCAAAAGCACTTTTATGCGACGCCATATTGTCTTTATTGCAATTTTCAACTAATTTAAAAGTAGCTAAAGGAGCTCTATGGCAAAGTGCACCTGGCCCAATGATTGCGGAGGGGTGACCAAATTTTTTTTATCTCGAGCTCCACCGTGCTCTGGAAGGCACGTGATGCCGTTAATCCCGGCTGCAATTTGCAGACATTAACACCCACCAATCCGCATTGAGCCAGCGTGGTGGGTTATTATGGCCCATCCTCCCTATCCACCCATAAGGAAGGCCTGTGCCCCAGCAGTGGGGGCATTAAAAATGGCAAATAGTCAAAAGTGGGTATGGTTTATATGCAATCAAGTTAGATGTCGGTTGCGGGACATAATAAATGGAGAATGCTTTAAATGTACGAACGAAAAACTCAGTAAAAAAATCTTAACCCATCAAGGCCCGGAAAATGAGACACAATAGATATTCTTTTGTTGTCCGGCCGCATTCGGCCACTCGGGCGTTGATGAATTTATAAATCAGTATTTATAACGATGAATTCAAAATTCAAAACTCATTTATTCAGTCTAGGCTGTTACAAGCACTTGTGAATGTCAAAGAAGCTACGCCATCGGTTCGCAAACCCTAAGCGAGAGACCATGAGAGATTAATTACATCACTGAGAGTTGCAAACTCTACATCGATGGAGTATGTATAGGAGATAGATATACAAAGTATAACTATTGCATAGAAATCATAAAATACAAGTTGATTTATATATAATATCTCCAAAAATTTATAATCCATGGATTTACACAATGCCACTTACATTTAATTTAATTAGGTACTCATATTATAACTGATTTTCTTTTGCGCAATTTATGTTCTGTCTGTCATTGAATTTTAAATACCTCAGTTTTTACATGAACGAATAAAGTTTTGCTAAATATTATTATTTTAAGTCTTTGATACTCGATATCACAATCGAGTTCAATTTACATAAGCTAGTCTAACATTATTTTCAACATTTTGCGATGAGTAGGTAAGTATATAATAATATTTATATTGAAATACTTTTCACATACTTATTGAGAATAAATTTCATTTGATAAGTTTTATAAAGCAACAAGCACTGTGTCAAAGTTGCAAGTTTTTTATTTTTATTTTTTCCATTCGTTGTTCTATTAAAATACATATTAATGCTATAGATATTTGACACAAAGCTTATTACACAGAAGTTTATCAATTACATCAAATTGCAAATAGTTAGTCAAGCGCTTGTGTGTTTATATTCGGGATCGTTTTTAACAAATAAAAATAAATAAGTACTATTTTCATTATTAAAAAAACAAGCTTAAAAACTTTATATTCAATACTAAATTTTCTGAATAATAATAAACTCATTCAATTATTTGATCACTGAAAAAAATATTTTTTGTTGTGACCGTCACACAAACGCCGACACATGACAAGCCATCGTATGACGTCACACTCACCACGTCAATGATCTGCTGCAGCGTCAAGCCGAACTTGACCTCTAGCGGCTCGCTCTCGTTGGCCACCGGCCGCTCCAGCGTGTTGTACGACGCGAGCAGCGCGTTCAACAGCCGCTTTTCGTGAGGACCTTGCTCCGATACTGTCACAAGAAAAGGCTAGTTAGCGAAACTGGCACAATTTCTCACAATAAATACAGGTGAGATGGAACTGACACATAAAAAAATATAGACAAATTGCACAGATTTCGGATAAGGTTTTGATAAATATATTTTTTGTCAGATAATATAATTAAACCAGAAAATAGATGATATCCGGAACCTGTGAAACAAGCCCTAAGTCTTGATGTAAGTCAAATGAGAGCTGAAGTGTTCATTCATAGCCAATCACACTTGTTTCACAATTATAACTAACCTAAGTATTTGTGTTAAATTTATAAACACCTAAGTTTTCGAAACACCTTCCACAAACACTCCGCAAGACACATTCATCAGTACCAAAGTTACAATAAACCATCCAGTCCAATACCCTTGAACATTAAGCCTTATTTATGCGAAGGCATTAAGCCCGACCTAGAGTCACCTCAAGAAACAATCTCCGCGGTGCCCACAATACCTGTACAACTCACTAGAATTGGGAACTATATTAATTACGGTATACTCCAATAAGGATTGCTTAAATCCACATAGTTCAGCGTCTAGCAAACGACACATCTGCTGTGAGAGAAACGGCTGGATAACTCCAATGCCTTTATCCAAGCACCTGAACCACTCGACTACGAATAGTTCTTAACACAAAGCAGTAAAGTTGATATTGCCAAATCCACCAAGAGTCCGGCTCGGAGGACCAAGCAATAAACACCCATTTTAGAGGCTTACTCAGCTCTTATGAACCTGATATATGGAGGTTAAAATGTGACGGATATAATGTTCGTAGTCACCGGATTAGAATGCCCGAATGAGAAATGTAGTGAGCAGTACTTGAATCGTGTCATTTCCATGGTATTATCAGTCTTATTGTCTAGGCGAGAAGGTCTTCTATTTTACACCTGGTCGCTGTGGGGGCACGCTCAATAACAAATATGGTTCATTTATCTCGCGAAGTTATACGGATCCGTTTCATTTGAAATAGGTAGTTTCTTACGAGAAATAAATTCCAAAAAAATGCGGTCTCAGACCTTTGAACACATTGAAGAATTCATTGAACCTTCTTCTCCATGGGCGTTGGTCAGCATTGTCGTGGAAGTTCAAGTTCAGACCGTTTATTTTGAGACAAAGAAGATGAAAGGTCACAAGGTTATTTATAAGCGTAATGTTATAGTTACCTTTATTCAATTTATTGAGCGATCAAAGGTAAGTATATTATGAAATAAAATCTAAACCTAGCCGTCATAACTTTTGCTTACACTTTTATGTCTGTTTAAAAAATATAACGATTCTAATAACATACTTTAAATTATTTACAATTTTCCAACAAGAGCACGTAGTCATATTTAGAGGAGGTATACCCATAGATTTAGAATTTTTTGCGTTATGGGTCTACCTACAGCTTACAGAGCCACTAGTTGATAAAAAAGACATAATTACAAGTTAGAAAATTACTTGCGAAATGTTAATAAATTTCAAAACGTTGATTCTTTTTTGTTTCAAGACTCAATGACAAAAACAAAACGCACAAACTCTTTTACCACAATTACATAATAAATAAAATAATAAAACCGGTGATAGCTCGTTCTGCCGCGACCAGACGTCACGACGTCATCACTTTTCACGTCTGGCAGGACCTTAATCCTGACACAGGACAAATTATGCAGAGGGTGTCTGCAATTCAAGATTTCTGTTCAGGCAAGGTAGTATTTCAGCTAATAAAGATTTATGAAACCAGCACCTCACCTGTTGCTTTTACGACCCACAAAAAAGCCGTAACTCTGAATACCTATTTAGAATCAGTTGCAACTCGTTTTTACCTTAGCATATTTATTTTTACGGTATGTTTTCGATGAATGGCGGTAGATATCGTTTTAGCTGATCCGAAACATGACCTTATTTGCTGCGCTTTGAAGTGTAAATAAATTCTAAAATAACATCAAACGCAATTTTCTGACAGAAACAGTTTTATGTCGTACTAGCTTCCGCCCACGACTCCGTCCGCGTGGACATTCGAGAAAATCCTTAGGAAACCTTGACCTGTATAAAAAGTATTATCTGTTTTAATTTCATCGAAATTCGTTTAGCCGTTTTTACTTGATTAGGCGGGTCCTCACCAAGTAACCAGCAGCAGGACGTTTGCCACGTGTGGCAGGCCTCGCACGAGGTTAATCGGATTTAACATTTTGATATTTTTGTTAGTAATTTTTGTATGGAACAGCTGGATTTTTTTTTGCGATTTCAGAATTGGTCCCTTAGTAAAAGTTGTTCAGTTTGATGGTCTTTATCTACCGTATTTAATTATTTGCCGAATACGGCATTACGGCTTTTTTGTAACACGTTGTATAGATGTTCACTATATTCAAATATTGAGTTTGCACTCAACATGAATTATAATATCTTAAAACCGAATAGGACTTGGGCGAGAGGTTTTAAAGTCCTCTGATAAATCATTCACATTTACCAATCGATAACAAAAATAATGTATAAATAACTGGGTAGGCTGTATTTTGGACTAAAGTCGCCAGGCGTTTTTTTCATTAATATCCATCGTGTTTTTTTCAAGAAAGGCTGTTCTACAAAATCAAATAGATCTTAGTAGAACAGTCTTTCATTTTCTTTTTTTCTTCAACTTCAACTTCAAAGCTGTAGCTTTTATAGTTTACTAGTTTTTAGTTAGTGTTGAAATCTCAGCAGTCGAAGTGGCAGCCAACCCGAAATTAAAGACATTCATGGAAATTTTATATCTGTAAAACGTATTCCTTAACATATGTTTTAGTAGAAAAAGGAAACTGAATAAATTACTTAGCACACAGCAAGTCTCCTTTGAAATGTTAATAGCACTATGCAAACCCGACGTATTCCCTTTCTGTTAGCGCGTTAATTAAAACTGACCAACATTTCTTTGCAGCAACAACTTCACCGTTTGCCGACCCCATAAAAACCCTTGAAATCCTGAAAACATGGCGCCACTAACTTTGAACCCTTTAGGGTTCTGTATGCGGTTAAGGGTTGGGTCCACTAATCCAGATGGAAATTAACGCGCCCCTAACTTCCCCCATAATGTTGGGCAACTTTAGTGCGGCTGATCCACCTTAGTGATTCGGTGGCTGTTCCATTAGGTTCGTACGAACTTTACGAGTGCAATCAGTTCTGTAATCGCTGACATAAACCCTGTTTTGAAGTCGCCTATAAGTCAATATATCTTTTTTTTTTATAAAGACAAGTTCACACTTAAATTATAGTTTTTTTCGTTCCGAAGAACAGGCTAAGGTCATAGACCATACTGCTTCGTGAGTAGAGTTTTTCAATATAACTGTAACTTACGTCTCGGTAATGGAGACTGTTGGGACCTCTAAAGAAAGATGAGACGTTATCAATGACCTTTGCTTGTATTATTTCATTTTAATTATTCATCGAAATCTATGTATAAATTAAAATGAATCCCCGAAATGTATGTAAGCGCATAACTTCAGAACGACTGCACCAAATTAGATAATTCTTTTTTGTTGTGTTTGTTATCATCAGGGCAAGGTTTGAAAAAAGATAATTTCCAAAAAAATTACGGAATGACTTAAAGAAAATTCTTTTTCCGTCATTTTAAATCGCAATATAACTAATAGTTGGCGCCACCCGTGCGAAGCCGGGGCGGGCAGCTAGTATTCAATAAATAATAATTTGTGTTTTGTTATTGTGTATTTTGGTTAAAGATTAAAGAACATACAAAAATGATATTCCATTCAGTGAAACGTGGCAATACCGTTCGAATTTCGAATTTTGAAAAAAGTACAATCAGCGTTCCGCTTTTATACCGCGAACTATTCCCGCGCAATAATGTTTCATCATGGCGGCTTAATCTACGGGCAGCGGCGATATTAGCGCCACGAGAACGCGGATTAGCGTTAGCTTTATTGTTTAATTTAACAGTCGAATAGTCTCCTTTGATGGAAACAAGGTTTTTTCAGTACTTATACCTAAAAGCAATTGTTTTTAACCGACTTCAAAAAAAGGAGAAGGTTCTCAGTTCATCGGGATCTTTGTTTTTTTAGTTATGTTATTCGATTATTCGTAGGAGTACTTCAAATAAGCAAACACGTATTTCATGGTTTTCCGAAACTCAAATACTTAGATAAATGGGAGAAATGAACCGAAAAATCGATATGGATGTCGTTATTGAGGTTTTATGCGATGTTGATTGCGAAAATGTCATTTAATTTGAAATCTAACACGATGGACTTGATTGAATCCCCAATGGGGTGATATGGAGGTCTAAATGTGGGAACAGGAATGAACAGGAACGGGATATGGATATCTATCTTTTGACAACCACCGTAGTCGAGTGGTTTGCACGCCGGTTTTCAAGGTGTCGCTATCTCTGAGGTCCCGGGTTCGATCCTCGGCTGGGTCAATTTAGAAAACGAACTTTTCTATATTGGCTCAAGTCTGGGTGTTTGCAGTTCCACCGTCGTCTCTGATTTCCATAACACAAGTGCTTAAGCTACTTACTTTGGAATCAGAGCCATTTTGTGATGTTGTCTAATATTTAATATTTATTTATATTTATCTTACTAATATAAATGTGAAAGTTTAGAAGTTTAAATGTTTGGACGTTTGTTACTCATTCACACAAACACTGGCTGAGCGGATTTGGGCCAATCAAAATCCTATAAACTATCACACAGATAGGTAAAATAAAATCACATAGGTAGGATAAAAACATAGAACATCTACTTTTTATCCCGGTCAAAAGTTCCCTAGGGATGTTTCGAACGTCCACGCGGACGAAGTCGCAGACGAAAGCTATGTATTAACGAGTAGCTTGAAATATGTATTAACGAGTAGCAAAGTGACCGTCAACCCGAAATCGGTCCAAAAAGAGATTCGTGCAGCGGAAACTAGGCAAAACAAGCAAACAGGGCACCGCATTCGATTAGAGAGCTCTACCAACACAGCTAAAAGGGTTAATTAAAACTAGCAGCGTCCACTCTGCAAACTGTATTAAACCACCGTTAGGGCTACAAGGCACTTTCTACCATCTTTCGTAATTGAATACTTCTACTTTGACACTTAATACTTTAATTCTACAAAAATAATACCTGGTACTCGCTCGCCTGTTTTTAATAGCCATGTTTAGTAATTGGAGAAAGTGATTGCTAAGTAAAACAAATGAAGCCTCACCCTATGCTTCAGTGAATCTTACTTTCCAATATTCTACTTTCTACTATTTGACCGAGCGAGCGCAAAGCGCTTCCGTTTCAGCTTGGGCTAAAATGCTTTCGTATGTCCCGCTGTCCGGCTGTCCCTATATAATGGTCGCATTTGTCAACCGAATCTCGTGAAATATTGTGAGTAGGTTCTATAGTTATATAGATATTTTTTGTCGATTAAGTACACGCACGAATTACGAATTTAGGTACATGCATTTTTTTTATTTCCTCTCAAAACGCACACAAAATGTAGGGTACTTGATTCGTCAATGTTTACAAAATGGTAGTAACGTAACATTAACGTAGGTTATTTATTTATTTACTAAATTTACTTAAGTCAACATTTACATGAATTTTACATAACATAAAATTATGGTTACTTATTAAAAATTTCACATTATATTAATTTAAAATAGAATCACAATAATTATATAAAAAATGTAAAAGTAAGATTATTTAAATAGCAGTTCATTCTAAAATCATATCATTTTAATTTAATATACTAAATTCAAATTTCATCCCTTTTCTAATCTAAAATATCATATATCTAAAATAAACCAAAAACGAGCTCGTCATGAATTCCGACATGCTGTAAAATTTAATATATTTTTATTGTATAGTTAGGTATTATACTTAGCCGTAATTAATCCACGCATAGGTACTTACGGCATTTTATAATCGGATTGACAGTTCAAAGTATCGATATTTGAAATCGACGAACAACTTTGATAGCTTAGTCAACACTCTGAGTCACGACTTTTAAAATTAACTCCGAAGGTCATTAAAAGTTATTTGAAGGACTCACTTCAGTTCCATGATTTATAGCCCAGCAATCAATTTGAAAACGAATTCAGTCGGATAAGATTTTTTCTTTCTACTAAAATAACTTGGATTAAGTAATATTTTTAAACGATTCAATTTAATATTATAATTAATATGAAAGTAACTCTGCTGTTTGTTATGTTTTCACGCCTAAACCGCTGGACCGATTTTGACGAAATTTGGTACGAATATAGATGGGACTTAGTGGAAGGACGTAGGCTAATTTTTATCCCACTGCTGGGCGCGGGTCTCCGCCCGCACAATATAACCTGCAGGCCACGCGGGCGAAGCTGCGGGCGGAAATCTCGTAATATAATGATCAAGACCATTGATAATCTTTCTAGGCTTACCAAATCACATGTCCCAATTTCATAGAAATATTTCGGTAACAACATTTTTCCTCCACTTGTTAGTATAATTTTCTATAAGTTGGCAACCCTACCGCACTAGCCATTCCTTAACCGCTTTAACTGTGCCTTTGTCGCGAATAAGTTCCGTTCGCCGCTTACTTTCTCTGCGCGTGTGTTGTGGCAGCTCCCTACAAATTTACCACACTACCTTTGAGGTTCAAAGCATTTTATGTGTTCAGCGTTCACTCTAGTTAGCATTTAGTCGCAACTTCATGGTACGACATACCTTTGTATTGGTTTGAAAGTTGGCAATTTGTAAGCCGTGATTTATTTTGTAATATATTAACAAAGATAAAATGGGATAAAACTTATCTTTGTGTTTCGAGCACTTGTAAAAAACTGCCACAAAGTTTGCGTGTTCTAGACAGAAACGCAGTTCGGCCGTATTTGAAAAAACTAGCGTCATTTGTTTTGTTGCGTTAGAAACTCTTTATGTGGGATTTATACGGGTGACTAAAGCCGCACGGTGAAAATAGATTGTGTAAATGGAAATTCGGCCTAGGCCCGACCGCAGGTGACCGAACAAACTCATTTGATCCGGTGGCCAAAACTGTAACTAAGTATAATTACATAATTGTTACCTTGGATATACCATCGACTACATTAGTCGACAGCGATGCCGTCACCGATGTGTCACCTGCAATTCAATTTTACAAGCCACTAGCCAGGTGACCAAAGTCAACGTACTTTGTGCTAAAGTCGACCGTCACAGGTGACTAAACTCGACCCATGTAATAATCCTATTAGTAATTGCTAACTAAAGTACTGAATATATTATTTACCCGAGATTGCTTGTACGCAATGTATATGTGTGCGTGAACGGAAAATGGCGTTTTGTTCCGAGCTCTTTTGTCTGTTATTTTATGTTCTAGAGCTTTAAATATACCATCCACCATATAATACGCAACAAATCAAGCACCGAAACCATTACTTTGTTCGTCAGATTTGTTCTCTCGACCGAGTGACAGGTGCCTTTCACCCCCAATTTCTGGTTTCACTGTCGGGCATTGTTTATGAAACGGAAATCAGATACATTTTTAAACATTCCACTGTCCCATCCACGGAAAGACGGCTTAGGTACCGTGGGGACGGATCGTGTCGACATAAATTTGACATTGCAACCGAATTGACATGTTGACATAAAAATGTTGACTCTGTACATATTTAAACTCGAAGAAATATTTGTTTTGGCGGTAAATTAGATGAATAAAAGCACGCATTATACGTGAATTCAGTAATTGAATAGATATCCTAAATGATGAATGATGACTTTTATTGCTAAAAGTGGCCACTTTTCCCAAAAAAACTCTATTAAACAAAACAACAGGCTAAAAAATATTGTTTAAGCGATAAAAAGTATCACAAAGCTTCTTCGGAGTGCACTACAGAGAGAAAATTCACAATTTCGTCTTTATTTAAGCACTATGTTTCTTTTTTCTAATGACGGTGCGCTAGTGTGCAGACTACGCGCTCTTAAAGATTTATCGGTAATATCTTTAAAATGTTCCTTTAATTGATATTTAAAGTTAATTAGTTCAAAGTATCATAAAAGCTCCCCCTCTTTAAGTTAATATCGTCATTAGATTAGGATATCAAAAGCGCGTTATTTAAGGTCAATTGAAAATAGCCATTTTTATTTATACACTCCTATCAGATTGAGGTTTAATTGAGTGGTCTGTCCGAAATATTCTGTTAAACAATTTGTAAATCACAAGTTATAATATAATCTTTTAAGAGCTCAATAAAATTATTTGTTGTACAGTGTGCTATCAGAAAAGTTTCATAAGTGTTTTGAAATACTTGAGTTTTTAGTAAACGTCATAAGTGTTATAACCAAATTGAAGGTGAGCCATTGTTACATACTATGACGTGTTCAAGCTTAGCCAAAAATTATTCAGTAATTTGAAAGTAAAAAAAATATCAGAATCTAAACCTTAAAATATTTACTTAAATAAAGAATAAATGTTACTACTACTACTAGCTCCTTACAACAATATAACTAACATTGAACCTTGTTTTCAAAACTCTGTAAAGAACTATCACTAACACTTAAAAAGTAGATCTCAAATCACATCAAGGCATCAAACTACTGAACAAAACAATATGCAAGGTGTTACAAAAATACGCCTAATGCCGAAAATGGTATATATCTCGTGGGCCAATCGTTGAACTGGGCCGATCGAGATCTGCCTGGGCAGATCACGATACGCCGGCATTTCTTGATTTGCCTTTTCAAAATCCGCCATATCGTTCAAAGCATAACATTTGACGATTTGCCCGGCCATGCTTGGGCAAATCGATTCTGTAGGGTGACCAAAGTAACTGACGCTCGTAATTCACTCGGAAAGCACTTTTTTACCCGACTGCAAAGAAAGGGCCATGTTTT
This sequence comes from Catoptria pinella, assembly GCA_963556745.1. NCBI lineage: Eukaryota > Metazoa > Arthropoda > Insecta > Lepidoptera > Crambidae > Catoptria > Catoptria pinella. Next base: position 13,904,500 of record OY750761.1, read on the forward strand.
TCGCGCGTATCTTTTTTTTTGTATGTATGTGTGTTTGTATGTAATATTCTTTACTTCCTCATATCTTTCAAACGGCTGAATGGATTTCTATAAGTGGCGTTAAAAAAATCCAACATAGCGGCTGTATTATTATTATTTGTAGTGTAAAAAAAAAATATTACTGTAATATGGGTATCTGATTAAAGGGCTTATCCTAAGGATTACAAAAAGGTATAATTCATGACCATAATAATATAATAACTAAAAAGATATAAATAAAATAAATAAATAAAAAAAATTAAATACCCGCTTGCATCAAAAGACAAGTTAACTGAAAAGATGGAAACAAGATCAAATATTAAAGGTAACATAATAACATGCAATCGGAGGCATAAAATTTAATGATAAGTCAAATCATTCATAATGTCACTTTATACATGCCTCCGACTGCATGTTATTATGTTGCCTTTAATATTTGTTCTTGTTTCCATCTTTTCAGTTGACTTGTCTTTTGATGCAGGCGGATTATTTTTTTATTAATTTATTTTTTCTTCAATTAACTCACTGTTATGATTTTTATTATCACAATTTTCGATTTCTTGTGACGCCGCCATCTTGCTCGTACGTAAACAAACAGCTGACAGCGTTACAGCGCTACAAGCGTCGCGAAACGGAAGTATATTACGATGCGCCTAGCCATATCTCGATGTGGCCAAGTACTAGTAGAGCAAATCGACGAATAGGTTGTTTTTATCGATCTGCCTAATTTTTGATTGGGCACATCATGAAATTATTGGCCAGATCACAAAATGCCGGCACATCGTGATCTGACCAGGCAGATCTCGATCGGCCCCGTTCAACGATTGGCCCACGACATATACACCATATTCGGCATTAGGGGTATTTTTGTAACACCTTGTATAAGAAGAAATAAGATGAATATTTATCATGAAAACATAATTTCTTACTCCAAATCATTGACAGAATTTCAGTTCCCCCGTTTCATATGGGTTTTACATGAATTGGGACGTAGGCGTGGACCGTTGAGAGGGGGTGTCTCTCCCCCTCTGAAGCGGGGGACGGGTAGGGGGGCATGAATGGCCGGCTGCCACGTGCGCATGGCTTTCATGTGTGGACGCTCCGATGCCCGTGTGGCCCGCTTTATATTTTTAATAGCCGTTTTAATGATCCACTGGCAGTATGCATGAATTAGGGATCACACAGTTTCGATACGCGGTTAACTTGTTCATTTTTGATCGTTATAAAAGGGCAGAGGTGTTGAAAGAAAACGGTAGCGTTCTAAAAAATAAGAATGGCGCTTCATTTTAAGTTAATCATTTGAATTTTTAAAAGGCAAAATTTCAACCGATTCAAGTCAAAACTTGTGAAAAATGTCTCTTGGTACTTATAACCCCTTACTAATAAAGATTATACAGCAGATGTATAGTTACACATTGGTGACTCTTTGTCAAACTATTTAAGTTTGACATTAAAAAGAAAGGGACAAAACACTGTGTAACTGTACATCTGCTATACAATCTTTATTAGTAAGGGGGAAAGCATATAATTTCTTGTCATACCATAGATAACCAATATAAAACCTACTCTGAGTTTATACAAAAAAGAAATGCTAATGCGAAAATATATAAACTTTTCATAGTCCTGTGAATAAAACGCAAAACCCATAGGGATGACAATTTATTAATCGGCCCTTCCCCTGACATTATCTGACGACGGTCCGAGCCCCATGTCGCGATTCCCCATGCATTTGGAAAAATTATTCACCTGTAACACCAGTGTCAACCCTTACGTGAAATACCGAAAGCTTTTTGAAATTCTGGTGTATCAAACTCTGTGAGTGTTGCAGACTGCTATGAAAATATTTACGTGCTGCAGTATTTACTTTGATCAAAATTAATCAAAGTTGGTAATATTTAACGATGGACCTTCTATTTCACCTGAAGTAGGTACACTAGGTACCTAAGATATCTACTGAATATTTCAATAATTTATATTTTCTATACCACAATAGACGGCGAATGGTTTAATTTTTGTCAAATTATAATAAGTTTCTGAATGAAAAGAAGAATTCAATTATTAAATTGAGATTTTTCGCGTTTACAATACTATTTTTATATTAAGAAAAATATTAGAAAATATCAACTCACTCGTAGCACCTCAGACGGGACTCGAACCCGGACCCTTGAAACGCTGGCTTGCAGCGACAATGTAAAAAATACTAGGAAATTACGCCGATCCCATTAGTGACTTGGTAGCATAATTGGTCATTGCATTGGGCCGGAATCCCAAGTGTGAGTCTCAAGGGAGAGTCGATGTTTTCTAGATTTTTTTTTTTTTTAAGCTTTTGAGGAAAACTTACAGCTACCTACAGATTTTTTAAATATATTATTTATCTTAAGGATTCAATTATTTTAATCAATACGAACGCATGCACCATGCCATAATCAAATGATTTTCAGAAGAATATCAAATCAGGAATTCAATTAATGGGTGCCACCTATTTGAGAGTGAAATCTGTCGGGCGAAGCAACAGCCTCGAGGGGGCGTCGCCATGGCAACGAGCCACCTCGATTTTTACCCCAGTTTCGAACTGGGCTACAGTATAAGTAAATACCAGTATCCTATCTTCGTTTGACCTCTTGGGGCAGTTGCTGCGATTCTGCCTTATCAGCCAAATGTAGAAATGTATCCTCGTCTATGGCATGTTACCATATCGTCCGTCACATTTCATCCTGTTTGATCTTAGTAGAGCCTTTGATCATGTTTATCATAAAACTGCTTAAAAACTAGATGCATAAATGGTGTCGATATAAGATAATTATTATTGTGATTCGATTAGATCATAATAATAATTATCTTGAAAATATAGCCCAAAGAGTAGAACTTAACAAAGTTGACAAGTCTTTGCATTTAACCACTTGTCGCGCTGATTATTCAAAATATAATTTTAGTGTTCCCCAGGGAAGCAACCTCGGACCTCTCTTGTTTGTTTTATATTTAAATGATATTCCATCTATCAGTGGATATTGATGCACACTGTTTGCTGATGATATTTCAATAAATTTAAATAAAATTCGTAATACTGACAATTAATAGATTTACTTATGCTTTATATCGTCTAACGCGGCTAAGTGGTCAAAAACAACACTCACTGCTTATCATGGTTACGTGTGCTCAGTTTTGAGGTATGGCCTTATTATATGGGTAAACTCGGTTGACATTGACCGTGCCTTTTTCATTCAGATGTGTGTGGTGCCGGACTCATGGATTCCTGGCGACCATTATTCAAAAAACTAACACCCATATTCAAGGACAATACCTACTCAAACGACCCATAACTACGCGAATGCACTGCGTTATTGGAATAGAGCTTTGTGATTGGTTTATTTGTTTTACTTATTGCGTGTGATTGGTAGTTGGGACGCTGTGCGTCCGTGGGAACTGTGAGACCTCATAGTAATGTTCGTGAATAAAGCTGTTAATCCCTTAACAGACCCGTTAATGTACATTTTGTGAATTACTAAAAGTCTTAACTTGTTTAAGGTATGTATGAGGTGTGTACATTCTCGACCAGATATCCGTCATCAGTTAGTGTTGCCAAATGAATTATTATCTCAAGTCAATATGGTTTTTCTATAAACTACAAAAAATTAAAGAGTTACTAATGAAACAATTTACATGTTCGTTGCATTACTAATTAGTGACTGACAAATGCCTCAATAGTGTTAAGGAATTTATTAATTGTACCATTTTAATACTATTTGACAGGCTATCGAATCTGGTTAGACTTTGGTACAAATAACAGCCGCACTTGTTATGTGCCAAAATATACCTAAACCGTCACCGACCGTTAGGTTTGAGTCCGAGACGAATTATCTAAGTAAATTATGGAACAAAAAAATATTGTTCAATGTATGGATTTATGAGCGTGTTTAAGTTCCGAGTGGCCTTAGGTATTGTTTTAGGGTGAAAGGTCGAGATAAAATAATCAATTATTTCTTTCATGTATCTGGGCGGTTAGCAAATAGTACTCACGCGAAATTATAAAGAAATAGGTTAGATTAGCTATGTTTTAAAAGTGTAAGCAAAATTTTCAGGAAGATAAAGGTCGTCACACAATATCTCTTCACAATATACTAAATGTATTAAATTACTATCAAATAATTGTTGAATAGAACCTCTTTTATACCATGTACTAAAAAACAATAACAAGTTATGAGAATTTAATCACTGATCAGTGTTTATAAATTACTGTGCTGTACTTCAACTGTCCGTAGAAGTGTTAAATGCAAGATATTAAAGTCTAGTCAGCAGTTACGAACTGTGACATAGAATAGAGGTACTTGTATATATTGTAGGTATTGCGACTTTTGACCTAGTTAGAGGTGATAGGTGGAATGGCTGAGTTATCTACAGCGGTCGAGGAAATCTAAATTGGAATAAATTTAAATATCAAAACAGCCGTTTAGTTTATTTGTTACCTTCTAAGCTTCTAAAGAAAAATCTATGAAAATTTTGAAGTGTCAGTTTAGTAAGTCACTGATTTTTGTTTTCGCAGAATTAAATCTATAAAGGTATGTATATATGTACGTGCGCTTCGATCGGAATCGGGCCTTGAGGTCAACCACCCGCCGCGAAGGGCACGGTCTGAATAACTAAGGCGACCCTATAATGTCTAGGGATCACATCGCTCGCTCATTTATTTAGCTTCGATGTAAAAATGGTATTAATTATTTGGTAATATATCACGCAAAATTTTTATACTTATAAGTTAAAAGGATTTTTTTGGACTTCTTTAGAAAAAATCAGCTGTTTATATGACTATGCACAACTATTTTTTACCATACTTGTATTATTTACTTCACAATATTTTTGCTTTTCATATTTTTTATCAATTATTGTTGTGCATGGTTAATTTTACAATATCAATTTTTAAGTGGTAGACACTTAAAATTGATATATATATATATATATATACAAGGTGTTACAAAAATACCCCTAATGCCGAATATGGTATATAGTGACCATCAAACTGAACAACTATTACTATGGGACCAACTCTGAAATCGCGAAAAAATTAATCAGCTGTTTCATACATTTTGATATTTTCGATTTTATTTTTGTATGATTTGATTTTTTTTTCGCGATTTCAGAGTTGGTCCCATAGTAAAAGTCTATCAGTTTGATGGTCCCTACCATACCATATTCGGCATTAAGGTTATTTTTGTAACACCTTGTATAGGCTATAGGCTGTGTAGTTTGACACGCTTACAAACAAAAAATAAACGCATAATTGTTTGTCACTTTGTAAATATTTCTGATCATTTTTTTCTTTTACACGACAGCAATAGTGTTATTAAATTACAATATGAGTGGAGTTTTCATTCTTTCTCTGTTTTCTTTTTAACAGCAATAAACTTTTTATTTTGAAACAGTTCAAATTTTTTCTAACAAGTGTACAAAAAGATCAACATTGTTTCCTTATGCAACACGTACACTCAATGTGAACTAGCCCTTATCCGAAGGGCTCGCATAACTTAGTTGACCCTTTTAGTGGCTCGCTATTGGTTCATCCGCCTTGATTCATTGCCCATCCACTCCAGTTATATGAGCGCCAGTGACTGCCGGAAGTGTAGCTGAATCTTTTATAAACACGCTGAAGAGATGGCCGAGCAAAAGTAAGTAATCCGCAAAATGGAATGTTTTTTTTTCTAAATAGATTCTTGTAATAATGAGCATTGTGACTGTTGAGTTCAATGGAAACACTACAATGGACTGCATAATAATGCTTAAAGTTAATTGTAACTTTAACACATTTAAACTTTACCATTGGGTAAAGTTAAAATATATTATTATGTATTTTTACTACACAACTGAACATTATAAAATCATCTACGTGAAGAAAAAACAGTCAATATAATACGTTTTATCAGTAATGTTAAGTGATTTTTTACATATGAAAACATTCACCCAAAAAGTATCTTGTATATCGGAATGCAAAGTAATTTACGTTCAAGCACAAATTGAAAAGGATTAATAAAATGAAGCACATTCAAGTTACAAAATTGAGTTCGTATATTTTGTTCCCGTTTACAAATAACTCCACAATTTCCCAAAGGGGTGATTTGGAACACATCACGCCGCAATTGATGTAACGCTCCGTAATGTCTGATACAATAATATGATGCATTGACTTTTATGTAAAAAGTTTTTATGTAAAACTGCCTTTTTTTTAATTTGACAACATCACATACATTGCTCCGATTCCAAAGTAAGTAGCTAAAGCACTTGTGTTATGAAAATCAGAGACAACGGTGGTAACACAAACACCCAGACCTGAGCCAATATAGAAAAGTTCAGTCATAAATTGACCCAATCGGGGATCGAACCCGGGACCTTAGAGATGGCGACACCTTGAAAACCGATGTACAAAGCCACTCGACCACGGAGGTCGTGTTTTGAAGACTGGTTTTGCAAACGTCTTAAGCGACATTAGTACTATCGTTGAAGTGGACCCCTGGAGGTCTATTTGTAGTGGTTTGGATCGTATAGCGAAGTACACTCGACACGGTATGTGGTTATAAAAATAACCCCTCTATGTATAATCATAGTTGATGGATTGTGAGTTAGGTCAGCGAGTTTGTTATATTATTATGTGCCTTTTTTTACATAATTAGTGAAAGGATTTATTTTTATAGAAATTAATATAGTCTTTGTAGGCTGGACTCTACTAATTATAGATTTGCCTTTAACTCGAAAGTTGTTTTATGTGTGACTCAAATACTGTGTGAGGTAAGCAATACATATCCAAAAGGTGAAGCAAGAACTAGGCAAACTTTGAAATGAAAACTCCTCAAAGCTATATAATTATGTTCTCAAACTCTATGAAATATTGTAGAGATGTTCCAACACAAATCACGAAATAACCGAACGAGAAGTGAAAAGTGAAAGGTCTATCAGTATTCTCGAGGAAAAAGGTTAAAAAGATTTTTCCCCAAAATTACGATATCACGAAGCAAAACTCACTCTGTCAATACAAAAATCCACTGAAAACCTCCGAACCAACGCCGAGGGTCTATTACAAAAAAGAATTGCGATAATCGTACGATGTTCGTCGTGCTATTTACCTACTTGATTTTGAACTTTATTCCTAGGTGTATAGTGTCACGGAGTGGGTCGAACATCGTCCGCGTTTCTTTTTTTAATGTTGCCCGTTGCTCCGAAGGCAATTAAATTGGAGAGAATCCGCTCACGTACCGTAGCGGGTTCTATCGACTGCCATTTCGATCTGGCCGGCTGGCTTTGATCAGCCGACGACATCACTTTCATTAAACGCAAGGAAATAAATAAACTTAGGGCAGATCCAACTGCTACTTTTAATACTATTCTCCTTTATTAATTCCAGCCCTCCCACTGAAATAGCCAACATTGTAAACGTTTAAACTTTACGCCTACTTTTAAAGCCTAATATGAGCAATAGACGATTAAATCACATGTAAATCACAGACTTGATGATTGACAAGCTTACGGCACGTAATTTTATACTGCTTATTTCAAAGCTTTAATACTGAGCGTAGCGTTTAAACGTATAGAATGTTAGCCATTTGAGTAGGGGGGCAGGTATCAGTATTTTAGTTCTGTTTGAAACCTTTTTTTTGTGACTGGCCTCTTCCGTTTTTCACCGTTTTCACCTCCCCAGCACGAAATGGGCGCTTTTGGCACGTAAAAACTCGCATCAAAATCGATTTTTGTTGTAAGCGAAAGGAAAAGTGTTTTTTTTATTTCTAACACCGTCTTTTGTAATAATAAAGAAAAAAGAACTAGAGTGAAAACGATGAAAGTTATAAAAACAAGCGACTTACGAATAATAGATCCTCTAGATAAGTATTTACTTGAAATTAGCGTATTAGCGTATTCGCGTATCAGGTACTAGTTCGTGTTTTTCGTCGTTTGCACATGTTAAGGTCCACACGAAAGATGTATAATGTACAAAGGTTTTTAACATTGAAAATGTTTATCAGATCGTTTTCGTGGGGGAGTGTGATTCGGTTATATTTCCGAAAGTTATGGAGATAAACGAAAAGCAGTGGTTTCAAAAGATACGAAAGCTCGAGGGGCATCGTATGGTATTTAATTTCAAAAAATCGGTCTGTATCTTTTTTGGAAAATTGTAATGTTGGAAAAAATCCGCAAAATTTCCCGTTTAATCGGACAAAAAGGAGATTATTCTGAAAACAAAAGGCGATATCGATAAAATTAATAAAAAAACTCCTGAGGCAGATAGATTGTCTATCGTTTGGAAAAAAAATTGAGAATCAGTCGAAAACCGTGGGCTGGGCAGGTGCCCTTTTCATTGAACGATTGCCAGATGAAAAAACCCCCAGAGACAGAGTGAAATATGAAAAGGCGAGAGGAATTAGTTTGGGCTCAAAACATAGCTATGGCTAGAAAAGTACATTCAAAATAATTATGTTCATAAGTTTGCTGTGATTTCAAAGTATTGTACTAATTCAATAAAATATTAATGTTTATAGCAATGAAATATTTTTTCATAAAAATAAATACATTCATTTTCAATGTACCAGAAGGACGTGAAAGGCACGAGATCCGTGAATTTTTTGTCTTAATTAGTCATTTTTTTTGCTATCTACGTGTGGGAATTGTTTTGTTTAATTAGAAGTGATTATTTCATGACAGAAGGTTAAAATAAAAGATCTATTTACCACTAATTTCTGTAAAAGACTAACTTACAGGCCTCGGCACGGATCTTGAGCGGTGACATTTAATGCGCAAAAGTCATTTTTAGGTCTCATTGGCGGGGGACGTGGTGCGGGGCGACTGCAAACATGCGCAGTAATCCCCCCCAATTTCTCTCACCGCTCACATTTGTTTATCTTAACATGATTATTTATATAACTAGGGCTGTAGTAGTCAAAAACTTAGAAATTTAAGTAGAGTTGAGTAAGGGCTATCAGGAGTTTGGTGAAAATATCAAATACGATTACAGACTATCTCAGATATATGCAGCCATATTCGAATAAGAGTAATTAGACCACATCAAAAAACACGATGAAAGTCAGTTCCTAAATAAAAACGAGCCTAAGGTTTTCATTAGATTTCAAAGAAACAAATAAAGATTTATTCATTACGTTGCTATATTCCAGTCACGCACGACGATTCGTGATTTCTTTCAATTAGTCTTTTGATCAATGACACCATTACTTGCTTAAATTATATAAAATACCATTAATTATATTATATTATCGTACTGGCTTCCACCCTAAATAGTCCATGTCCGCATGAACATTCATCAAAATCATTAACTAAACTCCCGAGACTCGATGCTTGGCTTTGCACGGACTAACAGCTACTGATGATGCTCCGTGTAGGAGCGAAACATGTCATGTAGAGTGGTTGGTATAAGAGCAAGGTGTATGCCGTCAATGTGTGTGCAGGTATTTGCATGTGTTACATTAGGCGGGCGGTGTATAGATTTCTCGCATATTTGGTCGAGTGGCTTTGTACACCTGTTTTCAAGGTGTCGCCATCTTTGAGGTCCCGGGTTCGATCCCTGGTTCGATCCCCGGTTGGGTCAATTTAGAAAACGAACTTTTCTATATTGGCTCAGGTCTGGGTGTTTGTGATACCACTGTTGTTTCTGATTTCCATAACACAAGCTTTAGCTGCCGGAAGATGTTCAGGCGCGATAATCTGTGCTGCGCTCCACCTGGCAACACTGATTGCCACACTAATATGCTTGTCAGCTATGACATCTGTCATTCTCTATATTATAACCTACTGCTCTGTATTCCCTCCAAAAAGGAATATTAAAATTACATTTATTAATAACAACGATTATTATTTTTATCGACGGATCTCATATAAATGCATGCACCGTATGCACACTGTGACGCATCACTAAATGAATGTAATTCTATACGCTTTGCTGAACTATACAAAACTAATCTAGGCACTTGTAATATTTTTAGACTCAATTTATGTTTTTAGCTAACACAATGGTGGCAAATAATAATCGTTGTTATTAATAAATGTAATTTTTAATATTCCTTTTTGGAGGGAATACAGAGCAGTAGGTTATAATATAGAGAATGACAGATGTCATAGCTGACAAGCATATTAGTGTGGCAATCAGTGTTGCCAGGTGGAGCGCAGCACAGATTATCGCGCCTGAACATCTTCCGGCCTCGTTGAAAGGTACTTTCAACCCTTTAGCTGTTCCGCAGTAGGGAGTGGACTAAGTCGAATTAGGGATCTTCGTCCCCTCATGGGCCACCAATTTATGTTTTTAGCTAACACAATGGTGGCAAATAATAATCGTTGTTATTAATAAATGTAATTTTTTATATTCCTTTTTGGAGGGAATACAGAGCAGTAGGTTATAATATAGAGAATGACAGATGTCATAGCTGACAAGCATATTAGTGTGGCAATCAGTGTTGCCAGGTGGAGCGCAGCACAGATTATCGCGCCTGAACAGCTACTTACTTTGGAATCGGAGCAATTTATGTGATGATGTCAAATATAAAAAAAAAAAATGCTAAATATTGATCTTTGCATCCATGATAGAAACTTTTACATTATTTCTGAGCGATATAGGCTACATTTTACTACGGATATGTCATGTAAAGTGGAACAAAATAGTTATACTTTAACCCCTTTACTAATAAAGCAGATGTATAGTTGCAATTGCAAAAGAAAGGGACAAAACACTGTTTAAATACATCTGCTATACAATCTTAATTAGTAAGGGTACATTTACCATGTTTGGTATAAAAAGTAACGAGAAACAATATTTCAAACGAATCCTTACAAATGTTGGGCATTTGATATGCTCTGCTGAAATCGAATCTTTTGTCATTATACTGACATTATGTCAATAATGTATGGACATCTGACCTTCTATGTGTATTTTTGAAGCCTAATTGAAAACAAAGGAGTAGCCTTTCTCCTTCACAGTAATTTGATATGATTTGTTAGACGATTTTCCTACGATCGTATTTTCCTCGTAGAATTTGTGATTGAGTTTTCTTTCGCTTTCTTTTTCAGAATCGTATTATGTACACGTCCAATGCTCAAAAACTTACTCGTATTCATCTCAAGCTATAACGATTATCTAAAATCTGTTGGAAAATGTAGAATCAAACCATTTTTTTTAATATTTCCACGATAATGTACGATACCGAAGTTATCGACACAGAAGCTGCAAAAGTTATATAATAAATATATAAATAAAAGTTCGATTCTGTGGTAGCAACATTATGTTAGTGTAAACATTTTTTAGAAAAAAAAAGGGCTTTCATTGATCGAGTGAGCGCGAAGCGCGAGCGAAGCGTCTCCGGGTCAGCTTGGCAAAAATGCTTTCGTATGTCCTACCGGTTTCCGGATTCTCCTCTACAGGTCGCATTTCTCTACTGATTCTCGCGAAATATTGTGAGCAGGTTCGATAAATATATAGAATTGGTCGATTCAATTTCTTGTTTATTTTTTCAAAATAGCGGAGATATGTAAAAAACATATTTCAGCCGTTTTGAAAAATGTTCAATAATAACACAAACCTTTTTTGTTAGCGGGGTAAAGCAACAATTGTTTTTTATTCAGAAGACTCAAAAGTTTATAGTTCTCTGTTTTGTGAAATTGTGACAGAACTTTTGACTGCGTATATTATTTATTTGTTTTTGCAACATACAGTTTGAGCTTACTTTTTAACGCGAGCTCTACAGCTCACGGAGTCACTAGTAAATTATCTTGACATGGTCCGAAAATCTCGAATATCTTGTTAACATTTTATGCATTAACTAAGGGTTAAAATATTTTTACTTTTTTAACCCAATCAGCGGCGCTTTTAAATTAGAAGCGGCGCTTTTCAATTAGACGTTGATTTTAAAATAGTTTCAAAACCGTATGATTTTCTATAGAAGTCGTCTTATACAATTTTCCCCGCAACAAAATAACTTGGAGACTAGAAATTGAAATAACCGAACCAGCTGAAATTAAAGTGCTTAAAACCTCAACATAGTTAGAAGTAAAATACGGAAGCGAACTGGGAAATTCCCTCGCGCAGCAGCAGACCCTGTTAATAGCACGTGTGATTATTGCCAAGACTCGGAAACCTCTAAGGATTCTATCCTGCATTCGCAATTTAAAGCTTAATACACACGTATGTTTTATTTATTTTAAGTCACCGCATAATAGAATATTGAACTCTTATCACCACTCCGTTCTCGGTCTGTCAAGACCTTTTTTTCTAGGTGCGCGTGAATATCATTTTAAAAATATATCAATATAAAGGAATTCGGCCAGCGGTCTTTGAAGCTGTGATTAAGATACTTCGACACTTTTACAACAATAATGTCGTTGAAAAATATGTTAATTTTCCTCACAGATTGCCATATGGATATTTTCAGATATTATCTGTCCCTGAAAATTAAAATAAGTAGTTACAAAAGTATCGGCAAACTTATTTGCTTAACCAAATTAAGTTATTTTTCTCTGAATTATTATGATCAAATTCAGATTAATTTTTTTTCCCCACCAAGCGTTCCCCACTAGTGTTTAGTAGTTTTACTACAACTATTATGCAAGTCTCTTTAGTGGGAATTTGCAGAAAAATACTAATAATTCCCGATAGTGGGGATACCTTAGTAGGAAAGAAAGAATAAATGTAAGTTCTGAGTACATTAACCTCATAAGTAGTCAAAACAATAAAAATAAAATATCTATACCCTAACCCATAACATAAAGTTGGTGGTGGTGACCGCTACTTGCACCCTTGTGGTACTAAACTATCCGAACCGCTGCTGTTAAATTTGATGGTACAAACGTGACCACCATTTTCTCTTATCGTAGCTATATAAAAGACATTATATGAAGAATAAAGGTTGGGATTCAGGGGAATGATTTTCAGAAATGCATCGCTTAGTCTGCAAGTTGCATTGAAATCAAATAGGAAAATCCTGGTCTTACAGATGGGTACATAAAATATTTTATTTTGTTGCGCACCTGCGAATTTTACTATAGTATTCTGTATAAATTTCTACTTTAAATTTTGTAAATAACTAAATTACATGTCTAGTGAGTAAATAATACAACTTTTTTACATAAAATTTCTTAGTGTCTTAAGTTTTGTTGTCTTCAAAATCACGTGTACTTATCTTAAAATGTTCTTAATAAGACAAACCAAATATTTATTTCCACTGAACGTGGAAGACACATTATATAGTTACTTGATGTTAAAACATATAATAAAACGTTCTCATTAATATTACCAACATTAAACTAAAGTTGGTACAAGAACCCATTTGGATAAAGAGTCCAACCTGTTGCTAGCCGTCTGCCGTTTTTATCGCTCCTCCGATGGCAGGCCAGCTCCGATCAAGTATTCATGCCAGCGGATTAATATTTGAGCGTGATTGGATAATCTCATGCGCATTCCAATTTTATCCGGTCGTATTACTGTTACCTTCTTCACTTGGAGAGAATAGATTTACGTGGTTGAATATTTGATATGAAACTATTTCATTTTCAACTAGTGGCTCTGCGAGCTGTGGGCCTCGCGAGTCTGTCTTTGCATAGCTTAAAACTGAATAAATGTTCACCGCGCACCTTAAAACCCAAAATTTTGAAAAACTTCCAAAATATAAATCGAAATAAAACTCCATATAATTATCGAGCCTGCTCACAAAACTTTACCAGAATCGGCTGAGTAATGCGACCTATAGAGGAAAACAGCCGGTCAGACACACCGAAGCATTTTTTGCCACGGAGACGCTTCGCGCTCGCTTTGCCAAAAAATCTCTATTATGTTCCACGTTATAGTTAGTTTGAGATGTCAGAATCAATTAACATTTCTCATACAAAGACATGTACAGTCGAGTTCATAAATATAGTTTATTTTTTAATAGTTTTAGTTTATTTTATTTTCACCACAAACAAGTTACAAAAATACAATATACAATTTTATATAATAAGGATTACAATTCAAAGAACTATAATTATGCGGACAATACTTGTTTATGGAGACTGGTGAACCATAATAAGTAAAGATACTTGTGTTACAGATATATGTAAGCACTTTTTATTATAAAGCCATAAGGTTGATGAACTGTCAAAAGTGCGTACATATTATCGAACTTGACTGTACGTAGGTATACGCAATCTGAAGGAACTCTTAATATGACGAAAATAACTAATTTGGTTACGTGATTCCAATAAAAATAAATTATATATTAATGTAACTTTCTTATAATATAGTAAAAGAAGATCTCACAATTATTTTCATGATATAGCTGACAGATTGTTTGTTAGAACCAAGGCCGCTTAAAAGGCCACTACATGCAGAGTGCACTCGAAGCTAAATATAAAGCCACTTCTGCTAACGAAGCCACGGAGGGAATCACAAAACAATACTTCTAAAAGTTATCGCTTTTACCAACGCAGAAACTAAACGCTTTTGCTAATGGGATGTAGCTTTTATTTAAAACGAAGATCGATTTACTGTTTGTATCTCTTTTTTAGAAATAAGTTTTATCAAATAGGTTAACAAGACATTAGTTACCTTACGTCTATGCCTATTGTTTTGGTTTTGATTGAATCGAAATCAGCACTAACAGAAAACAGTGCACGAAAAAAAAATGGAAGGGCCCTTTACGAAAATACTAACGACATTCAATGTGATTTAATAACTTTGCCATCATAGAACGGAAAAAATAATGTTTTCATGTCAAAATCACAAAGCCTCATAAAAACTAGGGGCTGAAAAAGCAATCTAGCATTTTAATGTAAGCTTTTGAAAGATCACGACTGCAATTGAAAAGCAGATCAAAAGAAACAACAGTTGAAACGTGGGGGAAAAACCGTGGATCCTACTGCGAACGACAAAGGCCAACTATCGTAGCTCGTAGACACGGTTAAGCCAGAAATAATATCAGTGCCGTAACAGTCACTAGAATGGAATCTAATGTCGGAAAGGGAAAGAGAATAATCTACTGCAGTTGGAGGAAGACAAAAAATCATAAAACGGTTACAATGAGACTCGACGTAGCGCTCGTAGCATATGCTACGGTTTACCGTAGCGAGTGCTACGGGAATACTAATGCAGTGCCGGTTGAAATACTCGAGTTTTACGTACATTTCGTTACTGTTGAATGGGTTCTGAGTTTTAAGATAACTATTGTAATTCGTACCAAGAGTTCAACTTTTAACTGTATGTTATTATTACATACAGTTAAAAGTTTAACTTTTACTGGTAACGTCGAATTTCGAGTATTTTTTTTATCTAAAAGACGAGTTTAAATGTTATGTTATGTATACAATAAATGTTTAATGGGAAATCCCTTTACGGAAGCCTTTATCTACTTTTTTAGTCAACTTCGGGCAGTGAGCCATCTACAGTGAACATGTACTAAGCTGTTGCCCTGTGAGCGCGCCGAGTCGCAAGCCGCGCCGACAGCGACTGTCACCGAGCCCGCTGTCAGCTTGCATTTTCAAGCGATTTATGTGCAAAATAAGAGGTATTACTTAAGTTTATTAAAATTTTTAATCACTTTACTGCAACATACTGTGTACTTTACATAAAAGGAAGTTTAAAGTGACGCTAATATTATACTGAATAATGAGGGAAAATCAGTTGTCGTGGTATGGAGATGTTATTCAATTGAATTGAGGAGCATGTTGAAATGAGTATGATTGTGGAGGACAATGTGTTTAAGAAGCCCAGATAAAAGATAGATGGGTTGCATTAAACATTAATATGGCTAGAAAGGATTATTTCTGAGATAAAGAGAGAAAATATATGTGATGTTGTCAAATATAAAAAAAAAAATATAAAAGAGAAATACAGATGTTGGGAGGAAAATCATGCTGCGTTAACCCTAAATACATTAGGATAAGGACTATGAGGTACATACATATCATCATCCGATACTGTGTTCATATATACCCAAACAATAGGTAAACGTGTTCAGTTAGCGTGGAGCCCTGACGACAGCGACTGTCACCGCGTCCGCTGTCGGCGTGTCTGTTTTTAATCGATTTATATGCAACCAAAAGTTTATTGTTCGGTGAAAATACGCGTTATATATTGTTAAACGTTGGAATTTAGAGTTTGCGTTGGTAAAAAGGTTTGGTTATAAACAGACGGGTTCTTTGTTGTGATCTAAAAAGTAACTTTTAGTGAACAAACACAATAAATCTATCCACAATACTATCAAATAAATAATTATATTTATAAAGGATTACCCTTGAAGCAATATTACGAACACAATGCATTATATATACCTTACGCCTTTGATTATTTGTATGCCTTACGCTTATAATAATACAGAGAATTGAAAGTCTAGCCTCATGCTAAGATAGTCGTTTTCATTTCTTAGCATTTCTTAAAATAAAAAGATTTCTTAAAATCTTTTAGCCTTGTTTAACATGAACAACTTTATTTTCGAGTCCCATCTGAGGTGCTTAGGGTGAGTCGATTTTTTCTAGTATTTTTTCTAATATTATTTATTTTAATATAAAAATGGCATTGTGAATACGAAAAATCTTAATTCAATAACTTTATTTTTATCAAAAAAAGTGTCACTTTAAGATGTATCGCGATAGTACTTTTAAAAATCAGAATGCTATTTATTGTGTAAAATCACAATAACTCCTATTTCACTTCATTATGTTTTTTTTTACAAAAAATATTAAAGCAAACAAAATTATTCAAAAGACTGCCTAAAGCAACAACCTTATGATACCCGCACACGCGCTGACTAGCCGAACGCACGCGCCTTTGTTCGCCATTCATCGTTAACGAAGATTAATGCCAGCCAATCTGTCTCGCTGATAACAATCTGCGTTTATGACGAACATTGTACACTTAATCGGCTGTCAGATTTCTGAAATCGATAAGTTTGTTGAAAGTAGCTATTCAGCTTCAGCTTAGGGTGAGCTGAAGTAAAACTAGTGGACGCATTTCTTAGGCACTTCTTTTCGCCTATCAACCTTTGTTTTACACCTTTAGCGACATAACCAAATCATGGTGACCTTGAGCCTTCGAATCCAACTCGGATCTCATAAGATGCAAGTTGGATTCGATGAGAGATCTCTTTCTCGAAGTTTGACTTACTTAACTCCGTCCTAGGTATACGTAATGTTCAACCACTTCGAGTGTAGAGTTCCCAACATGAGGAGTGAGTACAACATGGGTATTCGACATTATGTTCGTCTTATCCACGTTCATTTTAAAACCCACTATTTGGGAGGCACTACTGAGATCTTCGAGCATTGTGTTCAGGTCTTCCATGGTCTCAGCCATAAGAACTATCATCGGCAAAACGAAGGTGTGTTAGGTACTGGCCATTAATGTTGATTCCAGTTCAAGAGCTTAAAAAGACAAATTAATAGCATAAAATAAACACCGTAAAAAAATATAATATTACGTCATACTTTATTCATATGTTATTTCAACGAATGTTTCTGTTCAAATAACAAGTGTTTTCCGATGTAATTTTACGGTTGGGTTGTGGAGGTCGGCATTAAGGACCCTAGCGACTACACTCGCTGTCACGGCCACCCTGGGACACGTCCGGTAATGAGCAGAATGTTGCTCCAGAGCCCAGCAACAACAAACCTGCCTAAATCATACAAAAACATTTGAATTACTGTCCCTTTTTCACGAAAGACAAATGAAAAAATAAAACTACTCGTTCAAAGGGTTTTTTGTTATTTGTAAAGCATTTTTAATTGGTTGTACCCAAAATTATTTTATTCAACCAGAAATTAGTGCTAGTTGGGACTAGAAGTACAAATTTGACTTGTTTTTGCTTGATCTATGAAGAAAAAATAAATACAGATTCAATAGAAACCATCTCATAAATAAGGCAAAACAGCTATATAAGGGTTTTTTGCGTAGATTGCTGGTAATCTTTCATAGAGATAAAATAAAAAAGTTTCTGATTTAGCGAAACACGTACATTAGTCCCAAGACATGCCTATAGACGTATTTAGGTATTTATTCTAGTGGTCAAAATGTCCAAAGTTAAATACACATTTTTTATACCGTTAAATAATGTTGAGAAAACGATGTGTTTTTACTGCACTTCCCAAGTTGATTAATCAAAATATACAATAATTTTTCATATTTATTTTTATTAAAGTATAGCATTTTTTTTTCTAATCATAAGATACCGCACAAACATTGTCTACACAAACAAAAGCAGTAAAACAGCAATTCAGCTTTGATCGTAACTTTATTATTGATATTTAAAATTAATGACCGTAAAACATTCGCGTCACGTATAAAATTTGATAAAATACTTAAACTTTATGTTAGTTTATAAAGTGACTAACGAAATATGTATTATATTAGATCTAACACGCGTATTTACAAACAGCACTCAAACGACCTTTGACTACGCGAACGCACTGCGTTGAAATAGAGCTCTGTGATTGGTTCATTTGTTTAACGTATCACGTGTGATTGATTCGTGGGACACTGTGCGTCTGCGGGCACTGTGAGATTTCGTAATAATGTTTGTGAATAGGTGTTAGTAACACAATCTTTTAGTCAAAAAACGCAGAACAGCTAAAGTAACTCAACAATACTTAAAAGCAAAATTCTTTCAATATCTTGACATAAAGTAATTACATTCCTAAATCACCTAAGCCTCAGACAAAAAGAAGCAACAGTAATTTATCGTCTCACAAAGGAAAAAGCTGAACCCACCGATCCACTGAAGATAAGCAAAACGTCCGGAGCCTCTGATAAGATTAAAAAATTGCTGCCGACGCAAATGCTGTGATTGATGGACTGGATGGCTATCATATTACATGGACTTAAGAGATATCATTGTTATTTTACGGTTTATTGTTACGTATAAAGGGAGACAGGGTTGGTTGCCCAATGCGAAGATACGCCCTATTTAACATACATACAACAATGTACAACTCTGTAAAAAAACTGTTAGAAAGATACTTAGAAATAATTCTATATTATGCATTAAAATTAACACATATTCAGTTAAAGACTTAATTTTTTTTGCTAATCAGTATAATTTTAACTATTAATTAAATTATTATTATTACTACTAAAATAATAATAATTTAAGTAATAGTCAACATTGTTCTGATCAGCAAAAAGTTATGAGTTTGAAGACATGTACATACATACACGTGTACAGTGTATCGAGTCACGGCAGTCGTGAGCAAATAAACACGACCCACCTCCATGGATAACTTATAAAAAGAAAATTATAAATTGTGAATGTCTGCTATGAATATGCATAATAAAAAAACTATCTCAAGAAATATATTTATCTGTTCACAACGAAGCTAAAAGATTTCCACATCCTTTTTAAAAAATAGAGCACACCTAAGCGCGTGGTATAAAACTCGTCAAATTACGGAGTTGGTCACGTGTCACGCGGTCGTGAGCAAATAAACACGACCCGCCTCAGATGCACCGCCCATGAATAATTTATACGGGTGCAGTCGCTATGTTCGCCGTATTTATTTGAAGGGTCATTGCCAAGTCAAGCTTACAGAACTACTTAACAAAGTGAAAATATACCCTGTTTTTTCAAGCAGACTTAGATAAACGTTGAAGAAATGGATGTTTTAAATCAAAATGCATTGTTTGGACAGCTTTGAAAAACAGTTTTTAAAAACTATTCATTTCATTCAAAGATTAGAAAAGATGATATGTTATTTATATAATTCGAAGAGATTTAGAGCTGTATAGTATACGATACATAGATGCAAAAACGAAACCCTTCAAAACGTTTCCAAAAGGCTTCCATTCACCTCGAAACGGACACAATGTTACAGCTGCCTTAACAAAAGTTGAAGTAACACATTCAGTTTGTTCAAAAAGGCCACGCGAGCAAACAGAGACGTAGGCGCAATGAAACATGTACGCTCACAGTTCGTAGTCGGGTTTTGTTAACAATTCCAGCTGCTATTGAGTCCTGCTGCCGCAACGTTGATTCCTAATTCAAGACCCATTGAAAGCAGGGCAGTGCACGTAAAGGATTCTAGTTTGAGAATTCTGTTGTTCGATTTGTACGTTTATTTTCTGTAGGAAGAATTTATTACTAGTACCTACACTGGCCGACAAAACTTAGTACAACACTTTTAAAATTGCAATTTATCTTAAACAATAGAAGTTAATGTTATGAAATGAAATATATGTTTTTTTTTAAGAACACTATCGATTGTGAAGTTATTATTTAAAAAAAAACATTATTTTTTTTAGTCCTTTTTATTTCTAAAATATATCTTGTGTATTTTAAAAGTTTTAACAATTTTAAAAGTGTGGTACTATGTTTTGAAGGCTAGTGTATTAGCTTAGCCATATTAGCTTTTTCTGTGACTGTATGACACAAGTCAAGATATTTCGACTAGGTAGAGTAAGTACAGGGTTACAGTCACATTTATTAAGAGCTTAAAGTGTCTTGTTTTAAACCAGAACAAAGCTTGAAACAAAACAAGGAGATAATACTGCAGAACACATTTAGGAAAACAATCCCGCTACTAAATGCCCGTATTATGAACTTTCACGAGCTACATTCTTTTGTTCCGGCTTTTGGTAGTTTTTTTAGCATTAGACTATGCCTCAAGGCGATCGTTCTTATCAAATATTGTGTTGTTAGTTACGCGAATTTATGAATTCTGTGAGGCTACATTAGTAAGAAATATAATATTTATTTGTCTGAAATAAATTGATATTTGATAATTGTAATCATGTAGTCATGTTCTGGATTTCATAATAAAACATTATCAATAAGGTTAAACAAGTTTTTTTAATAATTTTCATTTCCAGTAAAGTGTCTAGCATGTTAAAAACTCTTGATAGCTAATACCTAAGTTTTTCAACCGTCTCGCCTCCAAAAAGCCGTTTGCATTTCCACGGTATGAATGGATGAAGTCTTATCCTGGGCTACAAACGCATTTCGCATGCGACCGCGAGTCGCTGCCTCTGAATTATTTATTCATACAGAAGCGAACCGTCGGGTTTGTTTGCCGTCCGCCCTGCCGTTCACACGCCTCATTTGTCGCACAACTGGAAATGTACGCGAGAAATCTTTGAATTAGTCAAAGTTTTGAATAGCCAAAATTTAGAACTTTACCACAAAATATCAAGTTAACAGAAGAGCTCGGTTTTCCGTACGCATAGACACATAGACATAACGTACAGCCAATCTCAGAGTCTGACCCGGTCATTACTGTAGCAGCTCCCAGGAGCAACAAAACTAGTGGCTCTATGAGTTGTAGACCTCGCTTTAACATTTTGAAAAATTTCGAAAAACTGAATCGGCACATAAGTTTTATATAATTATCGAACCTACTCACAAAATTTCACGAGAATCGGTTGAGAAATGTGACCTGTGGCCCTACCATGAGTTGATGTAAACTGTTTACGCATCCGTAAACTATCGGATATACTGCTCACAGTCAATGCGAGTGAAAGAGAGAAAACGATCGTTTACGGTAACGTAAACAGTTTGCATCAACTCATGGTAGGACCACTGTACAGAAGAACAGACGGACAGCGGGACAGCCGTACATACAAAAGTATTTTTGCCCAAGCTGAAACGGAGACGATCCGCTCACACTTCGCGCTCGCTCGGTCAACAAATGACGTAAGTACCTTAGTATTTTTTCAGACACGGGCACAAAGGCGTTTCTGTTAGAAGACAGACGTAATATTTTAATATTTTACGTAACTTACTAATAATTTTCAAGCCTATAAGAAAACAGAGTGAAACAGCAATGGCCGATTTCTTATTGTTTTTCTTTGAACAAAATATTTGCATTACATATTATAACGAAAGTGGCTAGCTAATCTTTTTGAAATTTATCAGTGTTTTTGATCAGTTGTTTTTTTATATTCCATGGTCAGATTTAACACTCCGATCTCGCTCTTTGTTAAATTACACATACATATGCAGGAAAGTGTACTCAAGTAAATATAAATAGTTTGTAGTTATGTGCTACTAAACGCATCAAGTTATAGCAACAATCTTTAGCTTGCAGTCAATATTTGCCTTGGTCCAATATTGAACATGAAAATCAACAACTGTTGCATACCTGACGCTTCTATCAAATAGATTACACTTTATACGAATGTTGATGCATATTTCATTTACACTGGATAAGATTAACCGATCGTGCCACGGCTTAGATTGTTATCGATTTATCTTGGAAATGGATGGTGAAATAAAAACGATATATCCTTGCCACCATGGGGTGGGAATAAAACATTGATTGATTACGAACTTCACAACGCAAATACAGTTTACATTCAAATAAATTCGAAAAGTTGATGTTTTTTTCCAGTCTATTGAGTTGAGAAACATATGCAGCTATCACAAGAATTTACAGATGTCAACGGCGGCGGGCATGACGTTGGGAAGAACATAATCGAAGCTAATAGGTAACAACAATAACTAATATTATTTATGTTCAAATTGTCGAAAATCATGGTTGCCAGAAATAATAATTTTTATCACGTTTTTATTAGGTTGTTTTCTTATTTGTTTCTTTGTTTGCCCACAATTTTAGAAAACGATTTTATACTAGCTTCCCGATGAGCTAAAAACTTGAAACTTTGAACATAGGTCAAACTGGAAGAGAATGTAATATCATAGTATCATTGAGCTGACGTGTTGATGGAGCCGGAAGAAGGACACAGGCACTCTGTAAAAAAAAACATACAACCCCACCGAGTTAGGGCTCGTTAGAATCATTTTGACAAGTTCTCTGACGAAAGATGAGGTCAGGGTTTTGATGACCACATGAAATCACTATTGAAATCATACAACCCCATCGAGTTTCGGCTCGTTTGTTCGTTGATTCGTCTTGATGAGTACTCTGTTGAGAAATAGTGTCCAAAGTGGAGCCGGAAGAAGACCACAGGAACTCTATAATAATACTACACAACCTCATCGAGTTTTCATTCGATTCGTCTTGACAAGTACTCTGATCGGAGATGGTGTATTTTTAATTTAGCTCGTTAACTAAAAAGCAGAAACTAATAATTAACTGAAAAAAAGCTTTGTTTTTTAAAAAAACACGTTTAAAATGAACTAATTTTTTTGTTACGTTTAACAAAAACAAAACAGTGACATCATTTAAATAACTGTTTTACAGTCCAAGACATTATTACTCAATGCCGTCGAGAGTAAACTAAAATTAATGATACTAAGTACGTCATTTACAACGTCAAGATTCCTATTATAGATTGAAGCGTCTATAAATGTATCCATACAGGCGTTATTAATTTGTCAAGCGATAGAGTTGCGAAGTAACAAGTCACCACGGTAACCCAACTAATTCATTAGACCGGGCCGCCGTTTTTGTCAAAATTTCGCCGAACTTATTATGAAGTAGAAGTGCTAGGGATATATTGTGCCGGTTTTAGCTTAATGATGTGTGATTATAATGATCGAGTTTTTGTCTTTCGGTACTTACTCGTAAATGAAGAGGGTGTTTATTGGGGTTCTTTGAAAAGTATTTTGGCATTAAACTGCTGATGAACGTATTCTAAAACGTGTACTTAACAAGTTTCTTATATGACCTACTTTGTGGTTAATAATAGTTTAGTAAAATAATTTTGCACCAGAAACTAATATGATGAAGTATGGGCAAAAAAGTACAATGAATTAATTGGGAACAGTAAAAGCATACTTTTCAGAAAAAATAACCATATCAAATTATTCTTGAACCACAAGTTATTTACTTCCTCCATTAACGAAAAATATATAACTTCCTCATAATCCCATCACATAATTTCGTGATTCAACAGTTTCGTGTATCGCAACAAATTCTTTTAATTTCAATAGGCGCGCAACAATGAGGGGCATAAAGGCGTCAGCACAAAAGCTTGTATCACTGTACCGTCAACAAAAGAGTGGGGATAAGAGACCGAATTTTTCCGGGACGCTATCACGGCCTTTTGAGCCACCATCTACCTAGATCAGCAGGTACTATTACTGAGCACTTTTATGGGTTCGCAAATATTGAATATTTATCGCTGGAAGAATTTATGGCATTTGTTAATGTTCGCGAGGTCGTTTTTTGTGACTACTTCTTAATGTTTGTTATGAAACAGTCACTTTAGTGGTAGTCACTCAGTCTAGGTAAGGAAAATTTATTACAGTGTTGTTGGCTTAAGAATAAGCAATAAAGTGTTCACAAAGGAAAACTTTGGAAAGAAATAATCCACGGGCAAGGTTCGATCGATCGATTTAACTATCTTTAGACACCTATGCGGCAATTGCGGCATAGGTAACTAAAGATAGTTAAATCGATCGAATTAGGCATAGGCTATGCCAAATTTAACCAATATTACTGCGATCTAACAATATATTTTTTTTGGGATTTATTATTGCTCATTGATGATCTTTTTTAAATTCCCCTTTTTGTCAAAATTACAGTTCAAAATATTAATATTAACCAATACTTTAAGATAAAATATTATAATTGTACACCATGGTAAATGACATAGAAACACTCAAAAGAAAAACAGTTAGCAGCCTATTCGCTAAAAAGCAAATTCTTCCAAGTAACCATCATTTGTGCTGAATACTAAATAGAAATGGGTAGTTTATGGTGTTTTATATACCGAATAAATACGCTTATCTGCTTCGAATAAAAATTTTGGTATTTTATTTACTTTTTGACTTTTCCACTCCACCTGACTCAAAGAAGATTTTCTATTGCCTTAAAAGAGTCCTTATCACAAAGTGTATAGGATGAGGCGGAAAGAAGATTGCACCGGGATAACGTAATCGGCATTAAACGGGGACTCAAATCAGGCTCGTTCCATCCAAATTGTTCCGAAAATATAGAAAAACATCGCGGAAATTTCTGATACGTAATTGAGGCACAGAGTGGGCTCGTCCCGGGAGCCTTCGCCTAAATTGTTAACAAAGAAAAGGGTTTTGTATGAAGAACATTTTACATGGACCATTTCCCTCTAGGGTTAATGAGATCGAACCAGCTCGGGGATTCTGTTTTAGTCTTCGATATCTGGGAAATTCACATTCATGACTGTTTGAGTGTTTACAGTGACGGTGAATTGGAACGGGGTAAAATGTCCCGTATTTGTTTTTAGCTGGTTTTATTCTGTGGGGAGGGAAATGGTGGAGGATCACCATTGCCGCTTCATTATGGAGTCGTTTACTTGCATTGTACTGAAAGCGATCGATATTGTTGAATACTGCCTTGAGTAGTATAAACTACACTTACGCAACACTTTTAATAGTAATTGACTAAGAAAAATAACCAATCCAGTACAATAGCACCACCATTGTTCAAGAAATATGTCTACTTTATTGACATCATTTGTCAATAGCACTAAGAAAAAATCTTTTCTTTAGTACAGCTCCATATTTCAGTGTCGTTAACAAAGTCGACACAGGAACCGCGACGTTTTGTACAAACTATGTCAAACAAAACTGGGCGAAAGTAAAAAGATTTTGCCGCCGAAATGAAACAATTGTACGTAAAATATTTGCGTAAACAAAGGAATAACTGGGACGTTTGCATAGGAAGTGGCTGTTAGATATAGTGGGTAAAAAGTGCTTGTTATACGGATTCCAGCTGAAAATCCACAGACAAACTATGTTTGAGACGGCTCACAACGTTTTGCAATGGGAAACAGAGTGACAGCATGTCAACTGAAAATAACTCCTTTCATGCACGGCACTACTCTATTTTTAATTTTGGACCAGAACCAAAAATATTAACAGTGCCGTGATTCACAAACTATTGAAAAAGCCTCTAGATAATGAACTTGCTCAGTAAACGTTGTCTTATAATACTCTTACTTCGTTGTGACATCGTGATAAGTTATGATAATTTTCATTTGTCTACTTTCCTACTAAGCTCAATGGATCACATAAATTGCTTTTATTTTATTCGCCAGCATATCCGAGCGCTATCTGCCCTACGATTTATCGCAGAACGCAGACCCAGTTCCAAGAACCTCATTGCCCACTTATAGACAACTGTCGACCAATATTTCCGCAAAGACAACGTTCAATAAATCGCAACCGGCGTTAGAACTCGCAAATTTCACTCGCAACATTTTCCCGCCTTCGACGGCCGCCATATTGCTTAGTTATGGCCCATAAAATGTCCGCTCGGATATCTCCACGTGAATTGGTTGCAAATGTAACCAACACTAGATCGCGATATTTATGATATCGTAAATATAATATGCTAAAACTTATTTCCAACTTCTCGAATACATAAAAGACTAACTGTGATTATAAGATTGACATAACTAGTCCAGATTTAAATCAGAATCGTGTTTCTTATCAAGTTAAGCTTAGAGTAAACTTCAGGGTATGTTTTGTGAGGGCAATTTACAATTTTGATTGTTATTAAGTTTCTATACGAGACTATTATCCCTTTATGGCCAACCAGATCTGAAAATAATTAATTCGAAGACCCGCAATACAACTCTAAAGAGATGTACTTAATTAAGCGTTGTGTACCCTTCAAAGGGATCGTCAAGATATTTCAAATAGATTGATTTTCGCCATAATATTTAAATTGAGCAACGAAGGCACTCCAAGGGTTGCTTAATTAATGACACCCTATATTCGCTGGGATTCTGTTCAAATTTAAATAATCTGGTTAATATCTTGTTTGGCTGCTGAACGAAATGCAAATGGCTAGATTGCGGTTGGCTGTCGTTTTAATTTGGCTGGTCGGGGTATTGCTAACGAGACTCAAAGCTGACGATAGATTGTTAATGTTTTTGATTTATTTTCTGTTACATTTTGTATGTTTAATCACATTACATTTAGAAAAAAGTTTTTTTTATCAACTAGTCAAATATCGATATTGGAATGAAAATATTTGAACATCACAGTCGCCTATAAAAAATAATAAATGCGACTGCGACGACGGCACGGAAATCATGAAAAAGAGGATTGCATCAGTCAGAAAGGTCAAAGCCTTAAAGAATTTTTAGAACCAATATCAACATGTAAATAAACTAAGAATTAATTCAGTAATTTTCCATCAAATTCATTATTTAATGTTCTATAATATTTTAAAACCGTGTGTTTAAAGAATCGCAGGAAATACTGTTAACATGAATGAACAATAAATCTATTTTGAAACGTTCATTGTTGCGTAAAAACAAGCCCCATATTCTCGCCTGTCCTATATAAAAGCCACTCGATTCTAAATCGATATTCTTCATCAGACACGTACGGTCATCTTTCGAAGAAAGTTATATTGCCAAATATGACCAGCTGATTGTTAAGAGCAAAGTTCCTTTAATAATCTTAATAAAAAATCTACCCTAGGCACCTAGACCGATTTGATCTGAAATAAACATCTGAATCAAAAATATGAACCCATATATTATTGAACTATTCTGTAAACATGGAAATATTTGTGGCAAAGCTGGAACGATACCAAGCCAAAAACAAAATGGTGAATTTGAGTGCATAATTTCCATTGCTGAAGCTCCCTTTAGATTTGAATACTATTTCCACGTTTTAACACAATGTGCAGACATAAATGTTTTATACAAAATAATGATTGTCCACTGATATTGGAGGTAATAATAGGCCATGTAAAAAACTCAATCGATGACGTCACCATTTTCCCAGCGTTTCGCAAAGCAGAAGAGTGCGGAGTACATTTGCATTCATTTTGATCTCACATTCTTTGCGGAAATGTATTCAGGGTTGGGCAACGAATGCGTAATAGATCGGGCTTGAGGGAACTAGGGCTGTCTACTGGTGATTCCGAAGTTGCTGAATAAAATGCTAATAGGGGTGGTTAGTGACAATTGTGTATAGTATAGACCAAGCGAAATTGATGAATAATTTATAAATAATTTAGTGTACACACCAGCTCGATGATAAGTTCACACTAGCGATCATGATCGATAGCTTGGATACGATATACCGCAGTAATATAAATGTGAACCCACCTTTACATGGCCACTCAACCAACTGACACTCACCCGCTATTTTAAGTCACTGTTTTAAACTAAAATTATTAATTTATTTTTAGTGCCAGTACTGAACTTTTACCTACCTTTAGCTAGGCTTTACTACTTATTCCGTAAGACAGGCGCGATATTTCCCTCTTTTGAGTCCCTTTTATGTCCCTTATCTAAAGTGACTCCCGAATCAAATGCGGGTGCACGGTGTCGATGCTTTGTCCGCGCAAAATTCTCTCATAATGAGTTGCGAACTCAAAACACAGTACTCGACGTTAAAAGCTCGAAAACTAGACACTTAATGTAAACAAACTGAAACTGAGCTAAAATGGGTTTCTAAATAATCAAAGGTGAGTTTAAATGTAGTTTCATTATTGTAAACTGATGAACACAACTTGACATAAGTAATAAAAAACATAGAGTACAAAACCTAAAGGAAAATATGTTATAGTATAAAAAGTACAGAATTCAAAAACATAAATTAAAAGTAATAAACCATAAACTAGTAAAAAAGAGGCCGGCTCGGCAACACAAACATTATGTATTTTTATTTTTGCAGTAAATCTAAATTATGACGATCGAAACGATCTTCATATAAATGTTGATGTGAACGTATTTGCGAAAATGATGTAACACTGAGAAACTATAGGTGCTGCTCGTGCAGCCGCGCTTCAAAGAAAAAAACACGTGCAGTCGGCAGTTGCAGTTGGCAGCTTGGTTCGAAATACCTTTATTTGATAACGATTGAGTAGAGGCATAAGGATGCCATAGCAATATAGAACAGACCATATGGACTTTTAGAGCAATATCTGTCACTAACCAAAAAAAAACTCATTCATTAATAGTTGGCCAAAATATCTCAGTTGAAAACTGGCATAGTAAACGTCACTTATAACTGAGAGCGTAGCAAGAAAACCTTAAGAAGTACCTAAATATTTCCACAGCCAGCTTTCATTCAAGCCCGTTACTCCATCAGGGAAACTTCAATATTTTTGCAAAGGACAAGAAACGCTCCAGAAATTGAAATGTAACTCTTAATAATAATAAAGTAGATCCTCCTTGCCTTATTCCATCAGCACGGGTCTGTCTCGACGCCCATAAATGTCACGACGTTTAATAAAGACTTTTTAGCTTTTTCCCCGTCACACGAACTTAGCACATTTTTCCCTTATTACGTCCGTGTCATAAGGTATATTATCGTACCCGAGATTTGCGAGTGACGAGTCACGGTTGGGCTCTCTTTCGCAAACTTTGACTAAGTTCTTGATAAAGTTGCCGAGTAGTTCGCACGCAAATATGATTTATATTAAAATATGAAGTTTATATTAACCTATCAAAACTTTCTCTTCTTAATATCTTGGTTATTAGATAACCGATTCTATTAAAAATATATAATAACAGATGGCTGTGACTACACACTACTACTACTACTACTACTAAGAAGTTTGTTGTCAGAAAAATAATAAATAAATAAATAAAAATAAATACTAAGTAATACGTACATAATTATACAGCAAAAATTAAAATCCAAAATATCAAAATGTATGAAACAGCTGATTTTTTTTTCGCGATTTCAGAGTTGGTCCTATAGTAAAAGTTGTTCAGTTTGATGGTCCCTATATACCATAATCGGCATTAGGGGTATTTTTGTAACATGTTGTATAAGGTGGTACCAAATTATGTAACAATACTGAAACCGGTGATACTGTTGTTTAAACTGAAAAACTTTCTCCAAGGAACATGGGTTGAATACGAAAAAAAAATTTCATTCTCCCATACAAAATGTATTGGTGAGCTCATCGACTTAGTATGGTAAGGCGAAAAAAAATCGTTTTTCGACCTATGTTCCTTGGAGAAAGTTGTTCAGTTTAAGCAACACTATCACCTGTTTCAGTATTAAAACTTAATTTGGTTCCTCCTTATATAGTAGGTATAATCTGCGCGCGATTAGAATGGGATGGAACCTTGTGAAGGTAAATAGAAAATTAACTAATGAGTTAACTTTAGTGTAAATAATCAACTAATTGTTTATAATACTAAATTATATACTAGAAAAAATAGGACTCGCACTAGATCTTGTTCTCGGACGGGAATCGAACCCGCGACTTTTGGATACCCGGTCCAATGCTCTGACCGCTGAGCTACCGAGTCACTAGTGGGAACGTCGAATTTCTTCTAATATATTAACTCTTACGCTGCAAGCCAGCGCCATCTCACCAATGTAGAAGGAATTAACCTCGAGTAGTCTAGTGCGAGTCCTATTTTTTCTAGTATATTATTTAGTATTATAAAAATAGCATTGTGAATGCTTAAATCTCAAAATTTAAAAACTAATTGTTTACTAGTTATCTTCCTTGACGTTTCTGCAGCAAAGTTTCCTCACCTCGAATGCGTGACACCGTGTTTTTAGATATCCCTGTGGCTGGCCGACTTACCGTTCGCGTCTCAGTTTGACAAGGTTCCATCCCATTCTCATCGCATATGGATTATACATTGTTTTTGTATTATGACTTGAAATAGATGATAGTTATTATTATTATATCTTCCATTCAACATTATTTTTATGCCTTAACCGTAACAACTATTAAGATAGACTCGTTTTTTCTCTATTCATAACTTTTAGGTAACTTTGCTAAACTTAATAAGTTTAGCTACAAACGTGTATTTTTAGTTTACAACATTAAATAAAGGCACATAAATAATCTTAATAATAATACCTGAATCCTTTTTTCCGCATAAAATATTATAATAACGAACAGCAATTTTTCTCTTCACAGCTCTTTTCATAATAGAAAACATGAAGAAGCTAAAGTAGTTATTGTAGACAAGGATTTAACTTAAGTGTGCAAAGCCTATGAAGCGGAATAACCCAGTTTAGTTATAACAAGTTTGTTATAACCTTTACTTAATAAAGCTAACAAGATTGCTGAAGCGGTTGCAGGAAAAGGACTAACCATGCACAGTGAGTGAGGGACTTTACTGCTTTTAAATTTTGTTTTGTTAAAATAAAAACTTTTTACGTATACTAAGCACAGTTTTACTAAGGGTTTTTTTATGTTTAGTTCAAAAACAAAGTGTATCTATAAAGTAACAGATAAATTATCAAAAAGTATATGGACTACTTAAGACATTCGTTTATTTTCAGACTTGTTTGCGTCAGGGCTAATTTTGTGTTGAGTAAAAAAACTAGCACTAATAATCAGAAGTCAAAGATGTTTTTCTGGATCAAGTCGTTATTATAGTAAATCACCTTCTCATATGAATAAGTAGAAGTCGATCAGATTTCGCGGAATACACATGGTGGTGAAATTGATAGGTACACCTTTCATAAGATACCCTGTATAAACTAGCGTTCCACATTTAGAAAGTAGAATCCTAACGCGCTATCGACTCAACCAAAGATTGGGCTTTCATTGTATTTCGTTCAACGATTTTAAGCCACGGACTCTACAAACATTCTCAAAAGTAAATTTTAAGTAAAATTTATTAAGCCCCGGCTTGCCCTGGGAAAATTTAGTATCTATAGGGGCTGTATCGTCAAAACGCGTTGAACAAGCTATAGAAAGTTTGGGAACAACTGACACAAAGACGTCGCTGTTAAGCCGACGGCTATTGTGAGCTTGAGGCTCCCCTCTTCATTATTCCGAGTAAATATTCGAGTTTACAAAATTTAGGCTTATTTATTTTGTTTGAATTCTGAAAATATATTTTTGCTTTATTTTCTTTTTGGTTAGAGTTTTTTTAAGTGGCTAAAATTTAAATAAACTGTGATCATGTGTCACAGAAAAGGTTCACCTGGCTAGTGTGTTTATTGTTTTTCCATTGCTCTTGTCCCATTATAAAAATATGATGTAGTGGAATTTAATATGTTAGAAGAGATCCTCAAATGAAACTAGCAGAAGAAAGAGTTAAATTTTAATCAACTAGGAAAACCGAAACCGCAACACAATTACAAAAAACACAACAAAACTTAAAGGATCGAAACATCACTAATTACTCGTCCAAATCCAGACCTATTTTGACGTCCGGGGATTACATCAAAGGCTTCAAAGGGAAGCGAAAAAAACACAAAAGAAAAAGTTTTCGCAACGATTCCGCGAACAAATTGACTCATTACAGTTTATGTGGGGAACAAAAGCGCGAGGCTGTGTACGCGCGCATCGCTGTAAAACGCACATGTCATTGTTGTAAAACGGTATGTGATGGCGCCGTGTTTACGCGTGAGTATCATTGTAATAAGCTATTAAATTTTATTTCGTCGACGGTATGAATACGCTCGATCTTGCTGCAAATGTAGCTGTATATGAAATTGTTTTTTTCTCTTTCAAGTTCCCTTTATTTACTTTACAGATATAATTTGAAAAAGAAAGTATTTTGGACAAATTACACCAATCATTTAGGCACGATTCTAAAGTAAGCAAAGGCAACTATGCTAGTAAGTTAATAACAGTATTATAAAGTAGTATGATAAAAGTAACAATCACTTAAAACAAACAAAAATCAGTAGTTATCAACTTTGAAAATATTAAATACTCAGTTTGTAAACTTGTGATTAAGTAATTTCTTACAAAAAACTATTCTACATAAAGTAAACCCACGACGCTTTTTTTCTAGCAGCTACAAAAGTCCATAAAAGCTACTGAAGCGCCCACTTACTCGAATGTATAGTGCAACGCCAACCGAGTGCCATCTACGCTCTCGCCAGCCAATCCGGCTGTTTTCACTGGCAAGAGTGATTTATCGAGTGTTTTAATAACATCCATACTAATCCAAATGGCATACTTAATAGAGAAAAAAACACAACTCATCTTCTCGGAGGAGCTCGGTGGCGCAGTAGTATAGCGCCTGGCCTGGCGATTGCGGAGGTTAAGCAACTTTCGCAAGGGTCAGTGGTCATCATGGGATGGGTGACCAAAAATTTATCATCTCGAGCTCCTCCGTGCTTCGAAATGCACACTAAACCGTTGGTCCCTGCTGCATTTGCAGTCGTTAGCACCCACCAATCAGCATTGGTTGAACAGCCTGCACTTAGGTTGATGAAGGTCAGTTAACCGCATTGAGCCCGCGTGGTGGGTCATGGCCCATCCTACTTATCCATTTATAAGGAAGGCCTGTGCCCCAGCAGTGGGGACATTAAAAATGGCTGATGGTCTGGTCATCTTCAACTTAGAAGGCAAGCACTCAGTTAGAAAACAATTATCATCTAGTAGTGTACATACCTACCTACTATAAAAAGTTACAGTTTTATTTTCTAAACTCGAAACTTTGTGAATGCGAAAATCAAATCTAAAATCCATACCAATATTATAATTGTGAAAAAAAACTCTGTCTGTATGTTTGTTTGTAATGTTTTGACGCCTAAATAATGTGTGTTGACCAGAAATGTTTGCTTTATTAACTATTATTTGGAAGTAACCTTCTCCACCATTTAAATAACACTTCTTTGATCATGACTCTCTCGGCTTGCCGGCGCTCTAGAACTAAATAAAAGAGGTCAGGGCTGCCACGCTCTGGAAATACCCTAGATATAATGTTCACAGACTGCAGTTACTCACAGGTAGGCTATTTCGCTTATTAAAATTCGCGTAAGCAACTTCTTAAAAAATGTTGTTAGTGTTTTTTTAACGAGTATAAACACATGCATTTAGAAAAGCGAATAAATTCAACAACACCGATCTGACTAGATGTGATAGCTCGAGGGTATATTAAGCTTATAACTATTAGCTCTTGTCGGTACTAAAGTATAAAATATACAATTTATGCGTGTTAACTTTAGCTATGCGTTCATAATACTCGCTCAAACGTAGAAGGACACTGTTACAATATAGTTAAGTTTTTGACATCGTTGAACAAAAAGTATAAAGATATGTGCGCAATATTTACTATTTTTAAGTACTTTGTAGCCTTAAAAATAGTAAATATCACTATTTTTAACTCAGTGTAGGAGACCGCTCTCTATAACAATTCGAGGTACTTAAATAGTATATTTTATTAACTTGAAGACTACTATAGAAGAAAATCTCAAGTATGATAAACAACAAACGATATAATGTGTTTTACGAAAGAAAAGATAACATTACCATAAAACATATAACGCTTATTATAAAACTTCATTAAAACTTTTAACCGTTTGTGCCAGTATGAACTCGCCTCAGTTAGGATTCTTTTTTTTTTTTTCTCATATTATTGGAATTCAGATTACCAACTTAAGTAGTAGATTTTCCGGATATTTTGAAACGCTCGTGGCCCGACAAGAGAATTAAACTTTTTTAACTAATCTCTTGATTTTGTATGAAAGTTGCATAGCGTTGGACTTGTTTTTAAAATTTTCTTTCAAGTATTTTTTACTCATTACAAAGAAAAGATAACATTACCATAAAACATATAACGCTTATTATAAAACTTCATTAAAACTTTTAACCGTTTGTGCCAGTATGAACTCGCCTCAGTTAGGATTCTTTTTTTTTTTTTCTCATATTATTGGAATTCAGATTACCAACTTAAGTAGTAGATTTTCCGGATATTTTGAAACGCTCGTGGCCCGACAAGAGAATTAAACTTTTTTAACTAATCTCTTGATTTTGTATGAAAGTTGCATAGCGTTGGACTTGTTTTTAAAATTTTCTTTCAAGTATTTTTTACTCATTGCTTAGAAGCGTGTGGGTGCAGAAAGCCTTGGATTCTTGATCTGATCTTATTCAGTATAGTAATATAAACTAGGTAGGTAATTTCTTTACTACAAATGTTTTTTTTTTTATTTTAAAATAAAATCAAAATATTATGAAATCTTAATTTTATTGTTATTTAGACACAATAACAGTTTACAAACTTTGATTATACACACACACTAAAACTAAAAGAGACGTTAGCTTGAAGTGCACAACATTGAATTTATATTACAGTAAACCCCGTTTAATACTAATTCCAAGAGACCCAGCTAAAAACGCATCTTAAGCGGGAAAGCGTATTATGCAAGATACGAAAAAAACTTATTATATGTACTAATTTTGTGTAGATTTTGAATTACATACACACTTACGTATTTATAAAGTGGAATTAGGACCCTGGTCTCCTAGGTATTTTATGCTCTGACGTCAGCGTAAACATTCCTATGCATTAAACGCATGCAATTCTTTAAACAAAAGCTATTTATTTGTTGTAGTCTATGTCTTGTTCTTGGATTAAGGGTGAATAATGAAGTGACAGCAAATCGCTTTACCATTTCTTAGTCGGAAGATTACCAATATCTAACACATAGCTAAAGCTACTCATGATAATTTCACAGCAGTAAGCCCATACAGGGGTCGTAAAACTTTACGTTCAGTTAAAGAAGTTGAGTAATTTGAAACGTGGCGTCAATCCCAAACGACCGATAACCGAAGTCGAACATCAAAGCGAACCGAATCGTCTCGCATTACGCAGATTTGCACAAATTGTTTCGTTTACGGCGACACTTTCGATCCGCGGGGAATTTTTATAATTCTCCTACCGCAATTTTTGGGGAAGTTGGAGTCAAATGGTGTTGGGGAGACAGGATAAGTTTTTGTCGCATCTTTTGCTGTTTCTTATAGTATTTTCTTGATTTAAAAAAGCAGTAAGGGTAAAAGGCAGAATTATTTAAACTCAGCGTCAGCTCTGACTATGTATCTTGAGCGACTAGAGCACACGCTTACAAACCCAACTTACATATCTATATACAATTTGTGTAAATACCTATATAGCACGCTTTTTTAAACTTGGACTTGTAAAATATTTTTATTACTTGTTTAAAAAAAAACAAATAAACAGACGAACATAATACCTCCTCCTTTTTTATGTCGGTAAAAAAGTCATGAAAAGTAATGAAAAAAAAATATTATCTCTTACAACCAAAGTATTTTTAAACATTTTAAAGTTTATCAACTAATGCAATAATTTTACCTTCGAATATTTTTGATGCGCATTATATTTTTATGCTTTATGATAATCGGGCAAATATTTCCTTTCGCTACCCCCAAAGCCAATATACATCATGTCCCAAATTCCTAAAGTGAACAATAAGGTACAATAATAAAAACATAACTTATTTGAAAGAAGCCTCTAGAGGCTGACCTCGCATTATCGCGCGACTCATACATTACTGAACACCTTCCAAAGGATATTATTCCCATTTGTTACGCAGCAAATGTGCGTGAAATATGGCCGAAAATGATTATTAAAATCGCAAAGAGAACGTTTGAGATAAGCACAATTTATTTGGGTGCGGAATGATTAGAATGTTTGTTGAGAAAGGTGGAGTTACTTCTGATGAAGTATGAAAATGTTTGCTATAATTTACACTGACCACAGTGTGCATTATACATTATATTTGATGTCACAGTGTAAGTGTACTCATAAGAATTACGTACTATCTACATATAAAATCCCGGTTACTTTGTTTCTACTCGTTCGTATACTTGTTGTTATGTTTTAGAAACAATAATAAAAAAAGGAAACTGTTATTAAATATGTTATCTTAAGTAATTACTTCATGTTTATTGCTAAGGCCGACCTCATCCAATAAATTAAAACGAATTAACACATCCCATACACTTCGTGTGACAAGGTTTATATATTTGAGTGGAGCGTTTAGTAGGGTCCGACTAAACCACTTCTGTGCCGGAACGCTCATAGTGAGCTACGCGAACATTACACCGCGTCGTAGATAACCGTCTACGACGTAGCGTTACATGTGCTACGTCGTAGATGAACGTCTACGAGATTTATGTACGCTCCCAGTCGAGTCCCAAATTACTATAAGTGGGGAACTTAATTAGTGAATTTATGTACATTCTTTCATGATATCATCCTTCGTTACGTAATATTCGTGAGTGTGAAATATGATAGTACTTTGCGTACATTACAACAGGCAATCAGTGTAAAATTTAGTACGTACCAGGTCGTAAAAAATATGTTTTTATTTCGTTATCACCATCGTTAAATACGAAGCACAATGGACTTTCTGATAAAGAGCTTTAAAACTCATGATTGTACAGTCATATTAAGGCTAAAGTTTTAAATCGAGAGCTTTATCCACAATGAGACTTGAATTTTTAGTACACCGATTGGACTGTGAACACTGTAGTAAAGAAAACTAAGCTGAGTGAAAATATTTGCTGGAGTTTTTTACATGTTGTTCACAAGTGGTTCATCTCTTTAGGTCAGTTCATTCGGGCTCAAATGAACTTAATCAATGCGTCAAAGAGGTTTACCTGAACAATAGTAAGAGCAAAATAACTATGTGTTATAAGTTTCTTGCGCCTGTTCTTATTGTCAGTTAAAAAAGTCTGGAACGGGTGGTAGGAAAATATAGACGATTCAAAAGTGCTTAATTATTAAGTTTATTTGAATAAAGAAATTTTGACTATTGACTAATTGTAAGTAAGTTCGAATAAAATGCAACTATTACCTAAGAAATGTTTTTGTTTTTTGTTATAATACGATTAAACCTACTTATAAGTTAGTACAAAACTAACTTAAATTAATTATTACAAATTAGTACAAAACGATAATAAATGTTTATATTTAAATAGTTGTTCACTTTATTTTTTACGTATTCAAATGCAAATCCATTCGTATGATAAATATTTTAAAAGATTTCTCATTTCAAAATATATTTCGCAGCAGACGCCGCCTTTTGAAATGGAACTTCAAAGGGTGCAAAAGTTCGCGAGCCAATAAAAAAAATGAAATCGGTCCGGTGTGCAGAGCTCTCGTACCGATATGGTTGATCATAAACTCATAGTCAAAAGTAAGGTTTTTAAGTATATTTAACTTTTAAGGTAATACTTACTAAGGCTTATTACTGGCGCTACCTCCATGGCATGACGAATTGACGACGGAAAATGATGTAGCAAATTATTAATTGACATGATATGATATTAGTGGCAAGCAAAAATATTTTTTATTTTTTAACACAGATATGTATTACGTCATGAATAACGCGCGTTAATTAATTTATTTGTATGTGAACCGTAGTATAGCTGTCGAGATATGACGAAACTGTTTTAAAGTAATAATACTTTTCTGCGCAATGCTAAAAGCTATCTGAGGTTACGGGACTGAATAAATGGTAAAATGTACTGAGCACCAACGAGAAAATAACTTGGAGAATAACATTGTAAGAAAAAAGTCTTGTTGCGCTGTGAAGATACAAAATCAGATACGTACTAAAAAAAGTATTTTGCATAAACTAAAAATACTCTGGCAGAATTCTTTAAAGTGTGATTGTAGATAATGACAAACTTAGGAAAATTACTGCTTAAAAGGCACTAATAACATTAAAAAAGCTCATTGTAATGAACTAGAACTCAGAAGCAAAGATATTTTTTATGATTTTCGAGTCAAATACCGCATTAATATGACAAAGACACCATGCCGCGCTCGAAGCGCTTATTATACAACGCAGTGTAACGCAAGCGCTGCCAATTAGAGATGCGCTATGACGGCTGCTTTATACGTCACTAATTAAAACAGCATATTGTAACAAACTAGAAATCAGGAGCAAATTATTACGGGACTATTAATTTTCATGTAATTGCACAGTGGAGAGCTTTCTGCCTGTTTTGAGAGTGACTTTGATACTCTTTGGACATTGTTAATGTATGTGAAATTATATTTATGTAATGACTTGACAAAGTATCCGTGTTTGTAACATAACTATGAGCATTAGGTAATCTTATAGTAACTTCTTTGTAATAAAATAAACATGGTGTATCGTCAATTTGCAGTAGGTACAGTCACGTCTATAAATATGTATACAGGTTCGAACTTTGTCACTCTTAGGGTTCTTTTTATTACTTTTTGAACACAAATCAATGACAAATGACAACTACAACAAAGTGACAAAGTTCTAAACTGTATACTTATTTTTAAACGTGACTGTTCATAATGGACCATACTTATTCTAGAAAAACTTATATAGAACATTTCTTCCAACAGATATTGTCATTAAATTGTAAGAATAAATTAAATGTTGTTATTAGTTAGGTACTTTATTCATACATGTTTAAATCTAACATATGAGTGGGCTAAGTGAGTAGACGCTAACCCCGTAACCTCCATCCTGTTTACGCCAAACAATAATGAGTAGTAATACAATTCCACGAACCAGCTAATTAGGCCCTTGGGACGTAAGTTCGCATTATAACATCGTAT
Organism: Catoptria pinella; assembly: GCA_963556745.1. NCBI lineage: Eukaryota > Metazoa > Arthropoda > Insecta > Lepidoptera > Crambidae > Catoptria > Catoptria pinella. The sequence continues at coordinate 13,943,648 of OY750761.1, forward strand.
TCAATACACGCGCCCAACTGCTTGCAGTTCGTATAATAGGGTTATTATTAACATTAATGACTACCGTTTAATGGACCATAAACCCAACCATTCTAACATACTAATTTAAATTTTCTCGTGTTCACATTTTGTTCATTTCAGTAATTTTGGTTTTTAACCAATCCAGCAAGGGTTCACCGACTTCTTTAAATTCAGTTTTAGTTAAAAGTATCCTACGTGCAACCATTCATGAAGTGACGGGTTCCAAATATGACATTCTATTTCAACATAAGCATCGAAATTGTTCCCCTCGAGGTATTTCACATACATTTTACAGACATCAAGTGCACCGTGGTATGTAATACATACTTCCGTAGATTTTAATGACGTTTAGTAACTGATTGTTATGTAATATAACACTTACGAGAGGAAACTAGTATTAACATTTGACTTTTAATATTGCTTAGCCATTAGTTGCGAAACTTACATTATATATTTTAATAAGTAGCTAAAAATAAGCAAATGTCTTTTATGAGAGGGTACTCTGCTAATTTGGTATGAGAAAAATGTTTAATAAAAAAATGGCAGAAATACGTCATTTTTTATATTAAAACAATCGTTGATACGTTACTCAACATAAATATTTTTTTTATTTATAAACTTGGAAGTGTTGCGCCAAGTGAGTCGGATCACGACCTCAACCACTTAACATTGCCTGAATGAGAAATGAGGATTTCATCACTGACTAAATTAAATCCTCGTGCTTCTGCTTAAAATAAATCTTGCTCTAAACGCTCCTTTTAACCGTTTGTTGAACTATCAAATTAATTACAACTTACTCGTTACTCGGGTAACTAACGTTTGTACAGTATGGCTAATGAGATATGTATTATGTTTGTAATGGCAGCGTTCTTACATGAGAATTATGATATTTATTACGGGGAAAACGGAGCGCTGAATTTTAGAAGTAACTGTAAGGATACAACTTAGAATCTTACTAAAACTAACGTTAACAATCCGTGCATAACAAGTATTGCCGTCAGATTTTCACATTGCCATAGGCTTGGTCTCAATAAGGTTCTGTAATTATACTAGGTTCTGTATAATTTTGAAAAAATACCCTTAATAAAAATTCCTTCACGGTGTTTGTTTCCTTTACAAAAAAACAACAATAAATATTCTTTAATATTATTATTGGCATAATATATGAAATTGTCCTTAGCATCTATATTTTTTGTCATACTTGTCATTATTAAATTTAAGTAACATTGTTTTTGTAGGAGTTAAGTTAACACAAGATTTACACTAAGGAATACTCTACAAAAAAAATATACCCTGAAAATTACCCTGCCGGTTAATTTTTACTCTAAATCTAGGGGTAAATTACCCTAAGTTGGTTTCGTTACATGTTATGTTTTTTTTCTCTACACACAACAAAGAAGTGAAATAATAAAAACAAAATTAAATATAACTACAGCCATTGTATTCTTAAAAGAGTATGTCAGTACTTGACTATACAATACTTGTAAGAACACAGCACAATGCGCTTACAAAGAGCGAGACATATAACAGACACTCTGATGCTGCGAGACATATTAATTAAGAACGCGACCGAGCGACGGGTTAATGGTTTATATGAAACTAATATACTTCCAGTATTAGTATATTAAATACTAATGTATGTACTTATAGTACATAGGAGTGAGTCGATTCGCTATTGATGCTTTATTAGATACATTAAGTAGTAAATTATACAGTTTAGATAAAAAAAATGCGTCTTATAATTATATGATTACATAGAGGAAACCAAATTCATAAAAAGACCATCCAAAAAGTGTACTAACAGGGAGAAAAAATTCGCTTGAATCAAGTTCAAATAACGCCACAAACTTAGACTCTCCTGTGGAAATACACAGACTCGTCAAAATTGCAGTAAGAAATTTCCATATTACTGCACCAAGGGCCCTCGCCACAGACTTTAATAACCGACGCAAAGCATGAAAAAAATCAGCCAGCGCGCAAATCGTCGGCACAACTTTGACGAAACAAAACGAAGAGGCGGCCTCCGCGGAATATTAAAACCACGCTTAGCCATTCATTCATTCGGTCACACGGGACCCGCTCATTCGTTCTTAACTCTTCGACTTTGTGAATGCCTAATTTCAATTTGGCGAATGAATGAGATTAACTGTCTTTGGCTTTGTGCTCGGTTTCTTAGCTAACTCGGTATAATTTCGGTGGCGCCCATAATTAACTCGACGACACAAACTGAGTAGGAAAAACTTAATCAAAAAGTTATTGCCTTGTACGCGATCTTCACAGTGATATAGTTAATTTTATTATATTTTGTGTGAGTTGAAGCCTTAGTTAGAGCGTGGATAACTTTGGCAAACTTTTAACTTTGATAGCCATAAAGTAATTTGTGCGTTCTAACACTTTCTACGTTAATTATGAGACAATCAAGTTTACGATTGCCTAATGGTAAAGTCACCCTGGTCTGAACTTTAAAATCCCTTAATATAAAGTAGGGAGGACACTTGTATAAGGTACCCGACGTTAGCACGGTCGCCAACTATGTGGACAGTGGTTTGCGACCAAAACGTCGACGACATTATTAGCAACTAGCAAAGCATTAAAGACTTGAAAAAATTAGCTTAAACATACAGTTAAGTAGATGTGACATATACATATATATGTCCGGGATAATTGAGACCTACTTGTATTTTAGCCCCCGCCCCTTAGCGCTATTTGGTACGGAACCCTAAATATGTGAAGTCGGACATGCACTTGGCCGGTTTTTTATTTTCTATCACACATTTCTTTTAAATAAAATCTATGAACTCTATTAATCATATCATTACTTACAAAACGTTTTAATTTTATCAAACATTTTTGATTCGATGAATTCATAAGTTAAGATACTTTAGCAACTACTTACCTACAATAATTAACTTTACACAAAAATAATAACTTTAAACAAACAATCACAATGTCAATAACAGCTTCTTACGACAAGTATCAATTAATAATTTCACTTGTTACGGGCTCCAACATAATTGGATTACGTGAAATGTTTTCGTGAAACACTTTCCAATATTTCATTGGTAGAGAAAATTATATGTAAGTATCTGAATTTATTAAGCATTGTGGATGAGATATTATACACGTGTCTTTTTGTACAAAACAGAGAAATTGAGCTCACAAGATTAATGGAATAAGTTGGAAGTATGTAGAGATATGTCTTTACAAAGTTTTTACAGTCAGTTAATTCAAGTTAAGATTCATCTTCTCGTTAACAATACGCACAATAAAATTAACATTTCTCAATCGTACGATTCTCAAATCTATAACATTTGATGCAATTTTAACGATATCTTCATTGTTATTAACTATGGGATAAAAATGCTAATTGTCATAGGAAGTTTCTTATTTATAAAATATAGCAATATGAATCCATAGATAACTGAATCGATAATCGAATGGCATTCGTTGTTCAAAGGAGGGTAAAAAAATAAGCTAATATCGACCGAAACGCGTATGCAATTTTCATAAAAAGCTTTAATGAAGGCCCAGAATTTCGGTTTTTTTAATTTTTTATTCGAAATAAAATATTCTCTTACAAATTAATATAGTGCGACCTTTCACAATAATTTATCATCCATTAATTTCGTCGTCGGTCAAAAGGAATGTCAAATAAAAGAGAAGCCTCAGCGATTACGGCAATAAATGTCGGCGTAACCAGTCACTTGTGTCTATGATTGATTGAACAATCTTGGTCAACATTCGCAACCGGTGTCATAGTAACCTTTATTTTATCCAAACGAGTGTCAAAATGTTGTACTAAATTTCATAATGCAACTCCTTCGAAATTATGGTTACTATGACACGGGTTGTTTTAATGTTGGCAATAAGCCCTAATCAGAACCTTTTATAGAGGATTCATATCATGGGTGTAGATAGTCTGTACATAATTAGGTATTAAAACACTCATGCTATTCCCACATTCGTGTTTTAATACCCCTTATTATACAACAGTTGTATAAAACTATTGGTGACTTGACAATATCTAGATGTCAACAATGTCACCCGTTATCTAAGAAGCAGTATCTGTATTTCTGTTTGACCCTCAAAGTGAAGATTTATTGTAGAAATATGCGACCAGGTCGCTCCTAACCAAACATCAGCCAAAAACCACACAATCTTATTGCTACTCGTATAAGACTTAAAATGGAAATCCGACTGGTGACCGCAATCAATAAAAACAAATAGTAAATAACGATACCGACAGCATAACAAATATTTCACGAAGTCACCAGTAATAAATGCTCCAGTGCAAACAGGCATTTGTGATTGTTTGGTGTTTCATTTTACATTGGCAATGTTTACTATTACGGATATAGGGGTTTTCATTTTTTTAACACGTTCTTATTACGTCGCTTTCGTGTTTGTTTGTTTTTTTTAAATAAATTATTATATACACATTTTCAAATATAATAAAAAATTTGTTACCAGTTTAATCAGACGATATGAGTGAGAGACGTGAGACGTGATTATTACTTTTCATGAAAAAAACTAATTATAAAATGCCTAGGTACTTACATACAGGGTGAACATAACACCATTTAGTCCTTTAAGGCTGGCCCCAGACTTATCGGTTTCATTTCTTTGCTTTGCTGTTCTAGTAGAATAGGGGGCCGTACCGGCTAACTTCGGAAAGTCTGCCGGGCTTCAACTTAAAACAGATAAATCGAAGTTAGAAGTTTCGTATTGTAGTTATTTAGAAGATATCGATGTTCGTGTGACATCATAAATTAGGGTTCGCCATTTTGGCCCTCTTGGATTGGGGCTCGATGTTTTAATTTGAAGCCCGGCAGACTTTCCGAAGTTCGATGCGTTAGCTGGTAGCCTCTGTTCAATAAAACAGCAAAGCAAAGAAATGAAACCGGCATGTCTAGGGCAAGCCTTAACCACGTGCTCTACACCCCGAACAAAGTTTATTCTACAACTTTCTCAATAGGTACATAAAACTTACAAAAATAATATGTCGACACGAACAGACGTGTTGCAGCGCAGCTCTAAGTGAAACTAACCACGTAATGCGTCTCAAATAAGGTGCGGTATGAGGTGCATGTTTACGGCCAAATACTTGTCATGCCGCACAGAACGTTAAAATTTACATTTCTGGTGCGTCTTGAACAGTATTTTGCCATGCCAGTTTTTGAACAATTTGAGAACTATGTATAAATATATCTTCTAATATACATTTGTCTCTTTTCTACTCATAGGATAACCTATGGAAAACCCCCCCCACACACCATAGTGAAAACGGCTATTTTGTGCGCCGTGAAGTACCGTATGACCCTATAACTAGTCATAACGCAGGGAGCGTGTTAATTAAAAAAAAAATTGTTATTCCTTGGCTTAAACCTGCTAACTTTTATGTAGGTTGGTGTTTTAAGAGTTTTAAAATTAGGTACCTACTATAACATTGATTACAGTTGGATTGCTTTTTGTTCGGTTTTATACTTATGAATGGTTTTGTTTAGTTGTTGTTTTTTTTTCGCTATTGGTTCCATGAAATATAGTAAAAAATGTTATCAGATTTCATCTAAAGACATTTTAAAGATAAAATCATAAACCTATCATCTATATTTAGCTTTGCAATAAACTATCGTGTGTTTCAACAATTCTCGTTCCCTCGCAAAAATCTCATTTCATTTCATAATTGGCATACATTCTCGGCGACATTACAACTGCAACAAAACCTTTTTGGCACAAGCCTCATCCGAAAGTGAATCCTAATTGGAATTCTCTGTGGGCCGCTGGCAGTTGGCAACGGGTGTGGCCGTTGGCGCCAAACGGTGGAAGTCGCGAAACTGAGATAAGTGACTGACGAGTGCAAACTTGGCCTAACAAATTAATGGGGATGCATACTGTGGAACTAATGGCGCCACAAACGATTGTCCTAAATCGTTTCATTGGTTGTTTCAAATGTCAAATGTCATTTTTGACATAATGAAACCAAGAAGTTTAAAATCATATTCTATGACACCAAAAACTTTAAAATCATATTCAAGTCTTCTAAAATTATTGATTTTAACCAATCAAAACAATTGATAGCGGCCGGGTCACAACTGGCGCCATCTTTGCGTGGATCCCCAGTGGCCAAAGCGATAAATAGGTAGGTACCTTTTTTTTTTGTTTCGACATTCGAATTTTCACTTGTATAGCTTTTTTTATAAAGTTGATATTTTTAACAAATAAGTGGGAAGGTAACACAATGTTTGTTTACTAGGCCGATACCAACTCGTAATCGAAGGACCAGTAATTAAAAATACCTATGTGAAAATGTTAACATGTTAAGATAAATTCATAGTTTTTTTTTCATTATTCATTAATTAAGATATAATCTAAGTTTAACAATGATTTCTATGTTATGACAGAAATTGAAGTTTAACGGGTACTGCCAGTGGGAATGGGTCTGCTTCAGTCTGCTTGTTTAAGGGCGTCGTCATATTTTTTCAGTTTAATATTATCTATATGTATGGCACTTCTTACTCGAAACATAAAATTCATAACTAAATAGATATCTACCTTGTATGATTTCTTTTCTTTTTATGTAATTGCTATCATTTTACTTTCTATAATCATTAGTTCTGTTAGTAAAGGCCTATGAAAAGCTTTTGTATTTTAGTTTTCAATTCGATGCCTTCACATGGGTAGCCTAAGTATGTCATGCTCTCTTTAATCACTTCTCTGGTGGTGTCGTGTGAGACGGGTCGTTACGTTCCCTCAAATATGGTTAAGCGAAGTGATGGCTAGTTCATGCGTCATGCCCGTGAACGGCTGCTGCCTGACTACCTATCTTAACGTATATTGAACTGTATGAATTGCATTTTTTATGACAGCCTAGACTGAATAAATTACTTTGAATTTAGCTTGACAGTCACCGTACGCTTATTGCGATGCTTTTTGTAAAGTGAAATAGACGTGTGTTTTCTATGAAGAACAAAATTAAAGGTTGGATATTCAACATCAAACTTTACTGTATTTTCAAAAAACGGCCGTTTAATTTCATAAGGAACAACATAGTCGGTGGAAGGACCAAAAAACTATAAGTATAGTGTGTATAAAAAAGGAGCAAAATATATTTAAGTAAAGTTTACAAATTAGTGCTAGATTAGTAAAGTTTAATGAGGAAATTAAGCCAACGATATTAGTTCCAATACTAATCTAATTTCAAGGTTACAAGTACAAAAATACATCATACCTACATATTTTTCCAACTGAAGAAAGCAATCCATTTAAATAGTCACTTCGAAAAACAATTTGGTTTCAATAACTAATAATATGTCACTGATCAAATGTGTCAATTATAATACTTAATTAAAATTATAATAAAGCCTTTTTTACCTAATTACCAAAGACCAACCTAGATGATTAGTTTAGATATTATAACACTTACACGACACGCAAAAAGTGATTGATATATAAACTGTCAAGCAAAGATCACAACATGTCTCTGCTATCTCAATAATAAATGCAAACACTACACTGCAGGAATAAAACCGCTTACTAGAATCAATAGATTTAGAAAAGAAATGTCACCAAACGACAAGAAAATATTAATGTCACACGAACATTCACAGTAACACGTAAAAAGTTCGAGGAAAATCGACAGCTCGCTTTGAGACCGACAAAGAAAAAATAAGGAAATCCACATTAACATGAAATTGTCGCTGACAGCTCTACTCCACCGATAATTTCTTGCTAATATTATTTTCAATTCATTTTATTGAGGTTGAATACTTTAGTGAAATACGTCGAGAATTTTTTTATGAGACGCTTTGAAGTTTACATGCCTCAGAACTAGACATGAAAGGAAATGAAAGGAGTCGTTAAAAATCCGATATGCAAGTGTGACGCGGTCCACGGCAGAGACGTAATGGCACGAAAATGATAAATGTGCTCGACAGCCCGACTGGCTATAAATCTCTCGAAAAAGATTACTTGCTATGTAACACCGATGAAAAAAAATTGTTTCTTTTTGTTTCTTGGCGGGTTGAACTTACTGTTTTGTCCTTACGCCGTTGGCTAAAATTGCGCTTTGAATCTGCATTGCATGTACAAAACTAGTCTTGTAAGCTCTTATTCTTCAGATAAGTATGCCAAAGAAGTGCATAAATGATTCAAGAAGGATTTTTGTACATATTATGCGGTTGGGCGTAAATACTGAACCGAACCAGTTTTATAAAGTAACAAATCATTAAACATAGAGTAGGTACCAATATTGAATAGTAAACCAAAATCTCAACCGTGGGTGTCTTTACACATTCAAGAAACTGTTGGGTATTAATTCAAATTTCTTAAAAGTTTGATACTAATGGTAAACAACGTATTTTATAACGTCGATGTCGAAAAAGGTTTTGGTGAGTGTTATCAAACAGTATGGTAGTTACTGTACAAAGAACCATTTAAACTTTTTGGCTACTAATACAGAGTTTCAATAGAAATAAAGGCATAGGTACTTCGTATATACATATTTAAACTATTAAACTCAACATTAGGATTATTGTAATAGAGGTATCCTAGGAGGTACTTACCTCGTTCCGTTAAAGCTTTGTTTAGTCAATGGTTTTCCTTGAATGTGCGAGAAAATCTTCGATCACTTTGATGCTAGATCGAGAATTCGAGATTATAAAAAAGTTATTTTGTTATACTAGAGACCAAAGTTAATTTGTGCTGCAAGTGTTGACTTTGAATAACGAACTATCGAAGTAGTCTAGAATTGAATCACGAACGTAACGAGTAATTCTAATATGAGTGATTTAAAGTCACGAGTTTTACAAAAAAGCGTGTTAAACACATACAATTTTTCACCTCAACAGCGAGAAAAGTGTTATATAGGTAAGATAGTTATTCTCTCGTGATTTTCCGTAAAAACCTAGTCAGCATTAGAAACTTCTTATTTTATATTTATTTCGTAATACGACCTCATTTCGTCCATTCTCTTTATTTTAAATTATCAACTTTCTTTTTCAACAATCCTTGTTTAAACTTCTTGGTATATCTGTGTTTTTTTTATATTTTTTATACTTTTTAATCCATATTCGACAACCATTAATGTTAAAGTATTCTATAAATTCCTTTTTACTCTATTTATTATTTCAAAAATTTCTAACAAATAAAAAAATCTCTTTGCCTCACGCTCGCAATAAAGTTTTTACGCCAAGTGCCCTTTTCTTGTTGGAGAGGTGAAAAATATATTAATGATACAAGACAGTTGAAAAACTGGGGAATTATATTTCTTCTCCTTTAAATATCTAAGCATCTTGATTCCTCAATGAAATTGTACAAGTTCTAAAGACTCATTTGAGTGGTTTCGATATTTTTCTTCCATTGTTCTTAGAAAGAGAAAATCAGCTCGTATTATATAGCTTCCTTTTACAACACTACGAATCTTCCTACAAAAGCTGAAATTGTCTTGTAATTTTCAACTATGTCTTTGAAAAAGTAAGATGAGGACTCTTTGTCTTGAATTACAATTTTGAAGGGATTAGTATTTTCTCTTGAAAACTCAGAATTGAAGTCTCGAATTTCAATGGTTGGCTTAAACAATGGTCTTGTCTCTAGAAATGTTGACGAGTTAATTAGTCTGGAAATCCTATTTTCTTTTGAGAATTTGTTTAACAGTATGAATATCTAGTGATCATTTTTATTTGAATGATATTTTCTTTCTGTTGGTAATAAATATTTATGATATTACCAATCTGCATTTATGATAGTGAAGGGACGTACAACATTTTCTTAGATAATCAATATCAGAATGTTATTGTAATTTACGGTTTATTTATTCGTGTATTTTTTAAGCTATTTATTATGAGAATAATTAACAAACATTTACTTGTGACCCGATAAATAAAATCTTATTAATTTAGGATTAAGAGATTACTTATATTATACAAAGACTTCTATGTGTGTCCGTAACCGTAAGACGCGCTTAATCAGTGGGTGCAAGATTCTTTTTGCCATTTTATTTAAATGGTACTAATATATAATTGAGTTTGAGCCAAAATTTCTGTAAATTGCAAGATACATTAGCTTTCCGATTAGTAGCACACTCCGAAGCCATAAATTCAATTTTAGAGATAAAAGAAAAGAAGCGACTGGTTTGTTAAGGTCTCTCGGTAAAATAGCGGCCCGTAAAGATTATTTAGGTTACAAGAATTGTGGCCTAAAATGTTGTATGCAATGCATAGCTTATCATTGTTACGCAGTATTTTTTTCAGCCTACTCTCCCGTATAATATTTTTCAATTATCGTATGTAATCGCCATAGGATTTTAGTTAGGAGAAAACTAATTTACTTAAAGCTAGACCGTTAGAGTGATGTTTAGTCAGCAGATTTGATATCAAATTGATCAAAATTATGTTTGTCGAGCATAAAGTACTGGCATATCAGAAAGAGACGTTGTCTATAGACGGTGCAGATTGACTCGTAAAACAGAAAATTTTCCACTTTTATTGCGTCGTATACCTCAAAGACGTGGAAATGGGGGCTCGTGCTTCTCACAACTCACGAGCCATGGGCAAAAAATAAATTGCGCCCCCGAGATGAGAACCCCATGGGAAATCTTTATTTTATTTCGTCGCGAGAATGAACGGAAAGATACTGTTTACGTCGCTGAAGTTTTATCCGTCCCACCGAGCGTCTTTTACCTGACCGATTCGCAACCGAATTATCCGCTCGGGGTGAGGCGGCCTTCATACCGCGTTACCTCTGCTCCTTTGTGCTTCGCCTACCGTAGCATCCAGCGGCCTCGGGCCGTACGACCATTCACTCACAACACCTCAGCTCTCACCATCACGCCAATCGATTCTAGATAGGGTAAACAAACGCGGCGGCGCGACGGACGCCTGTTGCGTTGCGGGCACGAGGTCGGTCACTCACCGGGCAGCAAAGCCAGCAGCGCCAAGGCCGCCAGCATGGGGGCCATGGCGGCGACGCGCGGGCATACCACACCCGCGCACGCTGCGCTAGCACGCCGGCGCGCTCATGCGGCCTGAGACACTCGTGCGGCCGGCCCGAGCGGCGCTCGGCGCGGGACTGGGCGCGCCCGCCCCCTCGCCGCCCCCTGCCGCCCGCGCCTCCATCCCCTCGCACCCCCCTGCGCAGCCTCCAGGTGCGCGCGGCGCCGACCTGAGCCCTGCCCCTTGAAAAAGGCCGTAGAATCTCTTTATGTTTAAAAGGTGATAACTCATTGAGCGGCTACTTTTCACAGAGGAATACTATCCAGGATTAGTTGACAAACTGCCGGCATCCGACCTCACCCGCTTGAGAAATTAGGGGTTGGTGGCCGTTCCCGCGGTCCTACGGGGCCCGGGATAAAGTAGGGCAGCGAGCTCAAGGTCGGTGCAGCCCTCGGCCGGGATGCGATGTCGCTCGGCGCTGACTTGTAATCTTTATGCGCCCTTGACAGCCGCGGCCCTCCACAAAAGTTGAGCTGTGGCCCTACTGAAATATTAACCGAGAAGCATCACCTAAACCTATACATGTTAGAATAGTTAACTTTGACGAAACTCTGTTAATATTTAATGAGGATTGCTTTTATTCTTTGCCGGAACTTTCAACGACGTCAATCTTTTCGGATTTTTTTAGTTGAACCGAGTACTTTAAGCAGAGAAACTTACACTTTGATCTTAATTATATTGTTTAGAACCATCTCAGTTGAAATAGCGCGATAGTAGCAGTGCAGTACTATGAGTCGGTTGAGTACCACGTTGGGCGCCAACAATTTAACTCGAAGCGACAACGTGCTATTACTATTTGTATGCTTATTTCGACATTAAAATATGCTCATAAAATGAATAATAGCGAGCTTAATCAAATCAAAACGTAAAAAAGAAATTATCAAATCAACTAAATAAAACTATTTTGTATGTATTCGATATAATGTTAAATTACAGGCTGTAGCCTATAATTAACACTGTAGCCATTCCAAAGTTTTTGAAATTACAGTACCAATTATTAAACCGATCATAAAAATTTATTTGTACATACATACCTGTTCAAGTGGCTGCATCCAAGCGGAAATACCCTGTTTCCAGTGCCCTTTCTTTTAAAAGAGTAAGAGGGAATAAGGTACTTAAATATGTCATATAATAATATAAAACAAAATAATATTTAATTTAATATGACTTTAACACAAAAACTTAATCTCAAAGGTCGTTAAAAGTAATTCTAATCTTGTGATCCCATCATGGCGACCCCGATACCCGGCGTTAGCCAACACGTCCTCGGACGATTTTTATAGTAAACAGAATCTCGAACCTAATCAAACTACATCGATAAAACTAATTTTGCGCACGATTATGAACTTTCCTAATTTCGTATATGGACCCGTAAATGAGAAACCGAGTGGGTGTTTCAAGTAACAGAGACAATAGCTGCGAAGTGGGATTATATGGCGCGTAAGGACCGATACAATAGAGGGACGGTAAACACGATATGTAAGTAATGTACAACTTTGCTTTACTAACCAAACATTTAAAGGGTTAGCTTTGTATGTATGACTACTAATGTTTGGGATAACGATATTCATTTGTTCAATTTTATTGCAACTTCCTTTTTGATAAAACTTATCGTAGATTTGACATAACTTATATAAGATTATGCAATCTCAAATTCAAGTAAAAAGCTTGCCTGAACTGGAAACCAGTGATACTTTAAATAAAAATGGTTATCTAAGGATTCTTCACCTTTTTACTTATGTATAACTTATCATAGATAGCTTGTTAAGTTACCTACTTATATTAAATATATTAATTTTAATATTTTAATAAGAGATGTTCTTGTGAGTTCGGAGGTCGTAAACATAGTGAGTGAAAGAAGTTAATACTTTGGGTCTTTTTATAAAAAAAACTAAATTATAATACGTGGTGTATCGAGCAACGAAATATAAAAACTAAATTAAATAAAGCAAGGAGTGAATGAACGCCCTTTAAAAAAGTCACTGAATAAGTATTAGTTTTCGTGTACCTATGGTATCATCACAAAAATAAAATGGGTCGGACGATATGGACATGACGTGTAGTGGTCATAGCTCGTAGCACAGCGCGCACTACGAAAGTTACGTAGCGCGTAGCACTTCATCCGGCCAGGCGATGCTACACACCGACTACGCGCGCTACTGGTGCTAGGCTAAAAAACGCATATTATACCGCCTTCGTTCCGTTCAGCGTCCGTCGTCGGTAACACGGTGTTGGTGGTGAGTGTTGCAATTGCAAGGAAAAGTTGGAGATTATGAGACAAACAACCATTTTGTTTTTCGTTCATTACTGGTAAACTAGTCAATTTGAGAGTTTGAATGAAAACTACTATTTGGCGCGCTAATTTGCAAAGATGGCGCCACCACAGACTCATTTACATAATTAAACAACGCCACGTTAAGACAGTATATAGCCAATAGCCTATCGCGGAGACTGGTTGGGTGCCATCACCGCTAAGAAAATTTGTCCAAAAATAAATTTAAAAAACTAAAAAAACCCGCCATGAAAAAACAAGTCAACTGAAAAGATGGAAACAAGATCAAAATTAAAGGCAACTTAAGGCAATTAAAGGCATCTTCCTAATTATTAAATAATATAGTCATGATATACCCTTTTGAAATCCTTATGATAAGCCCTTTAATATGATACCCATATTGCAGAATTCAAAAAAACTTTTTTTTTTCACTTCAATCTTTCAAACGGCTGAACGGATTTCTATCATTAATATATCGTTAGATTTGTCTTGTAAGCCTACACCCGTTTACACTAAACGTAAGAATCGCCTAAGACTTAGGCCCTAAGTCTTTTCCTAACTACAACTTGACCAACTAAAAACGGTGTCATTAACTTAGCTGTCATGTAGCTTTCATGCGCCTGTTTATCTTGGTCGAGTTGTAGTTAGGAAAAGACTTAGGGCCTAAGTCTTACGCGATTCTTAAGTTTAGTGCAAACGGGTGTTAGGCTGCCAAGACAAATCTAACGATATATTAATAATAGAAATCCGTTCAGCCGTTTGAAAGATTTAACCACCCTGTTTACATTGATGATGCATAAATCAGAACGCATAAAAAGTTAAATGATAGCTATTATAATCTGTGGCATTAATTTTCTGTGTCTGTAATTTATGAAAAATATAAAATCTTGACGATATTGATGAGGCAGTATGGTCTCTGTCTTTAGTCTATGTCTCTAGGGAAATAGAACTCCGAAGTCATTGCTGTATGGCGCTAATGAGCCTTTGCCTTTTCTTCAAAGCGGAAAAAATTAAACAAAAAAACGGAAAAAAACCTCTCTGTCATAGACCTTCCCTTGTCGAAAAGGATGAATATAACTACTACTACTACTACGTCTCTGTCATTGTCATCTGTCAGTGTCACTGTCATGTCAACATCTCACTTAAGGGCTGCGTTCCTAATCACGTTAAAAGCACTACGATGAGCGCGCTAACTCCCGGTCCGATTCATGCTTACAACGCTCACGTACAAGTCACAGATGATTCATCAACTGTGCTAACGACGCTCAGAGTTTACCGCCAAACTTAATGCTCTAAGCCGCCAAAGCACTCTGACTGTGAGCATAGTCGGTGTAGCTTCAAACTTGTTTGTCAAAATTCTTTATTGTCAAAAATACGCGGTTAAATTGTAAAATATTGTGGACCTTGTGGTAGGTAGAGATTATATGTGATTTTTACAAACGATGGCTGAATTTATTGACCTGCAGGTGTTCTGTGAAGAATCGAACGAAATAATTATATAAAAAGTTCATCCGACTGATGTTCAGAGAGCTATCAGTGGAAAGTGTTTTTAAGCTTTGATCAACTCTGATGGTTTATAAATTGGTAGGTAAATATTTGGTCAAAATGACTTGACTTGATACATATTTATTTTATTAGTGCCAGTGTATTATATAAAGTTCTTGGTGCCATTCTTATAAAACCCATAGAATAAATATTTACTTTACCTAGACTAGGTACCCTTTTTTGAAGTAATTTTGTCAAAACAACAATCCAAAGTTAGCGGCAACGTAAGCGCTCTAACAAGCGATCCGAATCAATAGTATCCTGAACGTGTTGACAGCGTGCTAAATGATTCGGACCGGTATAGACTATTATTACCCGAGAGTATAGTGTTCTGTGCTATTACCTAAGTTTGTCTATGGTTTGTCTTGTTTTACCTTTCTAGGGTTGGTTGCATCTTGTTTGTGTATATTTACTTTGCGGCAATTCGTATTCTTTGATAAAAGAGGTAGAGGGTTCTAAAGCAGCCATGAATCAAACAATCAATGTGGAGCAGTTAAATTCTGCTTTAACGTCTTTAAGGACATTACGTTTAAGCGTTAGCCACGTCTTTGAAACGCTGTCGAACGGTTTGCGAGCTGACCACGGCGAAGAGGGCAAAGATAAGTTTCTTTTGGAGCTGCAAGAACTACTAAATAACGTGAATACTAATCTCCGTGACCTCGAACAGACTGTAAATGGATTACCAATTCCTACAGCGCCTTTTAATCTCGGAAACACGACGTTCCTGAGTCAAGAGACTACACAAGATCGACAAGCTTTGTACACGCAATTGGTCAACAGTTACAAGTGGACTGATAAAATACATGAATATAGTTCTTTCGCACACACTCTACTGAGCCAGAACTCGCTTAAACGGTCGTATATTAATTCCGGAAGTACAAAACGAAGAGGGAAATTGCAAAGCAACCACAATGTCGCGCCTTTACAAGTCGATAATGTTATAAACAATATTGATAGGTCCTACAATGATATGAAGATAACTATCTCACGTCCATTTGCTAGTAATGCTGTAGTTCAAATAAATTTAAGCCATGTACTCAAAGCTGTGGTTGCTTTCAAAGGACTGTTAATGGAATGGGTTATGGTTAAGGGATATGGCGAAACATTGGACTTGTGGACAGAGTCACGACACAATGTGTTCAGAAAAGTCACAGAAAATGCTCATGCAGCCATGTTACATTTTTATTCACCAACATTACCAGAATTAGCAGTAAGATCTTTTATGACTTGGCTTCACAGCTACGTCAACTTGTTTAGCGACCCGTGCAAACGCTGCGGCTGTCATTTACATCATATTTCTCTTCTACCACCTGCCTGGAGGGACTTCCGCACACTGGAGCCGTTTCATGATGAATGCAAGCAATAGTTAATGTGGTATTGAAAGAGAAAGCATACTAACGAAATACAAGGGCTGGTAGCTTTCTCCTTCAATAAAGAAAAGTGTAAAATCAATAAAGGACATTGAAACCAAGAGTTTCTGGAACTAAAATAATTTATTGCTAATAGTCATGTCAACTACTACTTTAGGATATTTATAAATACATACATATTCACTATTGTTGTGTCAGTCAATATCAATGTAAGTGTAATCTTAACATTAACAGCTGTGTATATGAAACCAAACAATGTTTACAGTTTAATATTTTTTCAGAAAAGCAATATAAAACTTATCAATAAATAATAGGTACCTACATAAATTATTTTATTTGCTAACTATGAATATGGTTTACTCAAAACTATTGTATGGTCTACACTACATCCAACTTTTAAAACATGAGCACCTATAGACACTCGAAGAGGGAAATGTTGGTCTTTTTCATGGCCCAAACCAAGGCAACCATGTCTATTCCGGCCCCACATGTAGAGATCTCCATTATTTGTGATAGCACCAAGATGACCAACTCCACATGCTACCTTCTCTACTACACATTCAGGGTTGAATTCGTTACGGCCAAATAGGGGTGGTGGTATTAATTTTGGTTTTGTTGAGTATTGGACATTAGGACCAAGACCCAGTAAGCCATAACCCCATACAAAAACATCTCCATGTTCTGCAAAACAAACAAAAATTGTGACAGAACAGAAGATAAAATTACGATTACTAAACTTTTAATTCAAGTTGATCACAATCATAATTTATATGCCTACTAACCATTGACAATCAAACAAAAAGAGCCCCCTGTAGCAATGTCCTTTATTTTTCCAATGCCTTTGGTGAAATTTACAAGAGCATAAGACATGTTGACTTGCTGCTGCTTTGTGGACATTGGCACTTGACCATACTCTGAATTTCCCCAACCAAATAGTTCACCTTTGTCTGGAAAAAAAAATTAACTCAATATTTTATATGACTGAATAATTAGGTACTAATATTTATTGCCAAAATTACATCTCACCATTTAAAGCCAATACACAATCCACAGTGGAGGCTACCTTTACAATTTTCTCACTAGTAATATCTCCTTTCACAGGGGCTGGAACTCCTTGATTCGCATAATTTCCAAGACCAGTCTGTCCATCAGCACCCCAGCCACAAGCATACACTTTGCCTGATTCATTTATAAATAACCTGTCAGGAAAATATAAAAATAATTTAATTTCTAAACGCATTAATAAAACAACACAACAAATATCCAAAAATAATTGACAAAACTATAGGCACTTGTTACTTACGTGTGGTCCTGCCCACAGCAAACATCTATAATAGCTTCTTTGCCCAAACTTCTAATATTATATGTCACCATGCTACCCTTATATTCTTCATTGGAGTTGATTTTCCTGCCACATTGTCCATATCCATTGTTTCCTAAAGTGTAAACACCCTCATTATCTGTCAAAATAGCTGTGTGTGCCCTTCCTGCTGACAGGCCTATGATCTGAAAAATCAGTAATACAAATAATCTTTTCTAGCTAAATTTAAATACAGAGAGGTTAAATTTGCGAGCGCAAAGTGTCTCTTGGTTCACGTTGGGAAAAAATGCTTTAGTATGTCCAGTTGTTCTCCTCTATGTGAAATTGAAAACGTGAAAAAAATCTATTTCACCCATTTCGGAAAACATAAAGACAGACTAGTTTAGATAAGTGTTCATTAAAGGACCTTTGTTTTTTCTAATAAGAAAAGGAAAGTACTTACTTTGCTCTCCAAAGATTTGTAAGGTATATAAATAGGAGCAGGACTCAAGAGCAGCTCTAAAGGATGCCCAATTCGGGGTGCATGGTACCCGATCTGTGAATCTGTGTTGATACCAGTGCCAAAAACCTTGTGCTGCTCTTCAGTTTTGATTGCTGCTACAGTGAATCCATAGCCGCAAGCTATTTGAGTGACCTGTGGCACAATAAGCTATTATTTTATGGGAAAACCTGTACATCCAATATGTTCATGAACGTGTTGTGTTTTTGTCATGAGGTTGGGATGAAGTTCCCTAATTTTTACACTTACATCAAATCTCTCTGCAAAGCTAGATCTCATTGGATGCCATGCGAGAGAGAAGCTATTCTTGTATGCTTTCTTGCTTCGTTTACCTCTGGGTAAATGAATGCCCAACGCGCCTGTCTCCGCCAAGCCCCAAACGTAAACACGTCTGTCGGAGGATTTACTGACTGGATACTGAAATACTAAGCACCCGAATGCAATTAGATATTGCTTGTTTTCTTTCATATTTATTAAAAAATAAACTATTTTACTTCTTACTGGGCAAATCGTCTTCTGAATCGTCTGGTATTTTCTTTTTCGTAGTTGCGTAGCCATAGCTGAAGTGAACCCTAGGTAAGCTACGGCATAATAAAGACTTTAATGAATTCATTTTATAAAATTGTTACATTTACATACATGGAAAAACATAAATCGTTCTTAGTTCTTTGAAATTTGAGGTTATTTATATTCATTTTGGCATGACTGACATTGACATCCCACTGACACTTATTTGTTATGACATTTTACTTTTTCAGTTCCATTTTTTCTGATCACGTTTGTTAATTAGCATGCTAATTTTCACATTTAGCATGCTAAGTGCTATTGCTATGTTAATTTCTAATGATTTTTAGCATTTTTAGTATAATTTTTTTTTTTTTTTTTAGTGACTGGCCTCTTCCGTTTATCACAGAAATTCCGCCAACGTCCCGTAGTGAAAGATACACGGTGATTTCCGGGGGTAAATGCTCGGTAATTTGTAGAAATTTCCTTCCTTGAGTGTTCTTTCCGTAATCTGGGGGAAGGACAAAGACAAACACAAAACGTCACAATTGCGATATATTATAAATAAATAATATGATATCAATACGAAACTGTGTATTCAAGCTAATTTAAAAGGGAATTTATTATATAGTACTATAGTTTAATATTATGTTGTTTTACATGTTTACATAGTAGCAAAAAGGCCGGTTTATCAGAAATTGTAAGGAGGGTATTAAGGTTAGTAGGGCGGGGAGTGGTATCTGGGAGTTGGTCGTATAGCGAGGGGAATTTCTGACAGTTAAATATGATGTGATCGGGACTACCTTCTTCAAAACCGCATTCGCATATGGAGCTATCCAATATATGAATTTTGAAAAGGAATACTGGGGTAGTTACATGTCCAAGGCGAAGGCGGCATATAGTTGACACAACATATCTGGGTAAGGCACGGAATTTCCAAAACCAGGGCTTACGCGGAATAACAGACTGTAGGCTACGATAGTGGCGACCTATAACCCTAGAATTGCGCAGCCATCTCTCTTCCCATTCAGAGTCCAGGTTAGGTTTAGCTAGCAGAAGGACATCTGACGAATAATTTTGTAGCCTAGATGGATTGCCAGTCTGTATTGCCTCTTTGGCCCAACCGTCCACTACCTCATTGCCCCGTATACCACTGTGTCCCGGGATCCAGGCCAAAACTATGTCAATGTTTTGATGGTGACATTTCTGAAGTAAATCTTTAATTTGTAGGATAACAGGATTAGGGGATTTGGATCTAAACTGATTTGCCGAAAGGGCTTCCAAGCAACTTTTAGAGTCAGTAAAGACAATACTTCTTTTCAACTGATGGGATAATATAAAGGAAACCGCTTCTAGGATGGCAACAGCTTCACCCGTGAAAACCGATGCTTCTTTTGGACAAATAAAACTAAGAACAATGTTAT
This sequence comes from Catoptria pinella, assembly GCA_963556745.1. NCBI lineage: Eukaryota > Metazoa > Arthropoda > Insecta > Lepidoptera > Crambidae > Catoptria > Catoptria pinella. Next base: position 13,963,592 of record OY750761.1, read on the forward strand.
GTTTTGGAATCCAAACAGCAGCACCAACGTTACCCTGTGAGTCTGTCTTAGAGGCATCGGTGTAGACTGGCAGCCATTGCTGCCAATCTTCACCGAAACGCTCCAGAAACTTCTTGTTTGCTGCAGGATCGTTTTTCCCAATACCGAAATTCAAAATTATGTTCGGATTGAAGGTAAGGGCTTCGTAATTAGTTTCAAATAAGGGGTGTATATATAATTTTACTATAGGGTGAGATAGAGACGATAGTTTCCTAAAGCTGCTGACCATCCTAGGAATGGCTTTGTGCGTCCAGTATGAGGAGTGAGGAATAAGGTTGGACAGTGATTGAAGGAGCAAACAGAGAGGGTGGAACTTATATTGAGCAGTTTTGAATACAAATCTATCCGAAAGATATTGACGTCTAAGATCTAAAGGAGGGTCAACGCATTCGACTTGGAGGGCGATTCCAGGAGAAGATCTCATGGCGCCTAAGATTATTCTTAGACATTTAAGCTGTATTTTGTCCAGTTTATTTAAACCTTCTTTGTTGCAGGGTTCCAGCAGGAAGGATCCATAGTCCATAAGGCTACGGATAAGGGCGTTATAAAGGAGTTTAAGGGAGTATTGATGAGAACCCCACCACACCCCGGAAAGTGATTTAAGAATATTAACACCTTTTTCGCACCGCTGAGCTATGTCATTACAGTGAGGGGTTCCTGAAAGTTTGGAGTCTAGGGTTAGACCCAGAAACTTGACACTATCTGAAACTGGGATTACTTGGTCGTCGATTTTGAGTTCAATATTCGGAACCTGTCTTTTCCTGGTGAATATTACGGTGTTACTTTTGGAAACTGAGAGAGTGAGACCATGATCAACAAGCCACAGATTCAAATAGTGTAAAGCAGAGTTAAGCCTTTCTGCAATAACATCGAGCTCTTTTCCGTGAGCGTATATACATAAGTCATCCGCATATTGGAGAATATTGGAAAAACTCGTCACGCTTTCATCCAGATCGTATGTATATAGGCTGTACAGTAATGGGCTGAGGACAGAACCTTGTGGCAAGCCCTGCCATACAGTCCTAGGAGGGAGAGAGTGACTACGGTACCGAATATTTACCGACCTATTCATAAAGAGATTATGAATTAGTTGGACAAGCCTCGCAGGAAAACTCAATCGAAGAAGCTTCTCTCTGAGCACCGGAAGCTGAACGTTATCATAGGCGGCAGAGATATCTAAGAATGTACCCACTAGGAATTCTCCATTCGTGAAAGCGAGTCTGATGTCTGATGTGAGTATGGAAAGGCTATCAAGGGTGCCCTTTCCTTTGCGGAAACCGAATTGACTTTTAGCTAAAATACCCTGAGACTCCGCCAACCATTCAAACCTATTCTTAATCAAATGTTCCAGGACTTTGGACGTAGTAGACGATAACGCAATAGGTCTGTATGATGATGCAAGTTTTGGGTTCTTACCTGATTTCAATAAGGGGATAACGACTTGAGATTTCCAGGAATATGGAATATCACCGGTTTCGACCACTTTATTGAATAGGATGAGGAGATAGGAAAGGGCAGTGGGGCCAAGATGCGAGATAAAGGAATATGGAATGCCGTCTTCTCCGGGAGACGAGTCTCTTAAGTTCCGAATAGCACATTTAAGTTCATCTAAGGAGAATGGTGAGTCAAATTTGTTGAGGGTGGAGTTAAATGATTGTGGAGGGGGAGTTTGAGTATTTTCGGGGGGAACGAAAGGGGGGGCTAATCTGTTAGCAAAAGATTCTAGCCAAGGAGATGGGTCATTTGAGGAAGGAGATGGCCCGGTCAATGAACCTCTGAAGCGTCTAATGTTCTGCCAAACTTTGGAAGGAGGAGAGCGAGGAGATAAGCTTTCACAAAAGCTCATCCATCCGTTTCTCTTCCTTTGTTTAAAAAGGCGCTTCGTTTTGGCGGCTATCTGTTGGTAGGCTATAAAATTTTCGTTGTTCATGTTTAAATTGTAATTGATTTCCGCTTCTTTCCTTAGTCTTATCGCTTCCGAGCATTCCGAGTCCCACCATGGTGGAGAAATTAGGTTATGTTTCGGCCGACGGATCGGGGGGATGTGGAGATCGGCTGATGCAATCAGGGCGTCTGTAAAGTAGTTGTATAGAGATTCAACGGAGTTGGTTTGAGAGGGAGAAGTATGTCCCAAACGAGAGTCGACTTCTGCAGAAAACATTTCCCAGTTCGCTTTGTTGGTGTTATACTTCCGGAGAGATGAAGGGGAATAAGCGGGGAGGGAGGAGTTAGGTTTCGATATAATTATGGGAAAATGGTCGCTACCAAAAGTTTCCATTAAGGTCTTCCAGGAAAGCGCAGGGGCCAAGCTGGGAGAGCAGGCAGTAAGGTCCACTGCGGAACTCGCATCCTGGTTGGGATATACGCGTCTTGTTGGACTACCATCGTTCAGGATGCAGAGGTGGTATTGGTCAAACAAATCAATCAAGTGGGTGGAGAACGAATCGCAGGAGTGAGATCCCCATGAAGTGTGGTGGGTGTTGAAGTCTCCAAGGACTATGGAGGGTTGTGGGATAGCTGAAAGAACTGTTTGGAGGTCCGGTACGAGGGAGGGTGAAGGGTCAGGTATGTAAATAGAAACAAATGATATGTTTAAAATTTTAGCCGCAACGACATTAAATGCGTCGCTGTGGGGGGGAATTGGGATTCTGGTATAAGTAAGGCTCCCTTTGATTAAGAGAGCGCAACCAGCGAAGCCATCAGCTCTGTCATCCCTGAGACAAGCAAAGCCAGACACTCGAAACCGAGAGTCCGGCTTGAGCCAGGTCTCAGAGATGGCAGCAACAGCCACAGAGTGTTTATTTAATAAATATTTTAATTCGTGGGATTTAGGGGTAACACTCCTACAGTTCCATTGTAGAAACTGAGGAGTGCTCCTCATTGATTGGGCTGGATGCGCCATTGGGGATGAGTTTACTAAGGAGACTTAGTTTTTGTGCTACGTTGGGCGGTAATGCATCGTTAAATCTACAAAGTATGTCGGTTAAGAGAGAGATTATGTGTTCAAGTAAGTTGTCATCTTTGGATGTCGAATATGGATTAACGAGGTTAGATCCAATGGGTAGTGTGGGAGGAACTTCCGAAATAATATTATTGTGTGCTACTCTGTCGTAGCTCTGAGGAGGGGGAGCTCTGGGTTTTTGCGTGATAAAAACCGTTTTGCGGTATGACGTCGATGGTGAAGATGGAGTGGAGCGAATTACATTTATGTTCGGTTGGAGTTGGGGTGTCAAGGAGGACGCAGGGGTCCTAGATATGTCTGAGTATGGTCGACGAACAGGTGCAAACCGAGCGGACGCCTCAAGGTAAGAAATATTTTCCTGGGACATTAAAAGCTTAATATTGTGTTGTCTTACTGTTTCGGGGCAGCTTCTGCTAGTAGCGAAGTGTTCTCCCGAGCAGTGCAAACATTGGTTGGGAAAATTCAATGTCGGGGGGATCAGGGGGATCAGGGGGTTCAGGATTCATGGCGTCTAACCTAAGATGGCAAGACGCGTTTTAGAATAAACAGTTAATATTAGTATTTAACAAACAGTTTTCTTGTTAAAACACTTAAAGACCACTCACCAACAGATTGGTAAACAAAAACACTCAATTTAAAAAATAAATATGAAAGAAAAGTATAAAACACGAAATCAAATTAGCGAACACGTGTATCAAACAACTCCAAAACACGGAATCTAGTATAATTTTTAATATGATTGATAGCATCAATGATGACTTTTGATCACTTTTTTTCTACTACTCCCAACCCTGACGACAACCAGCTAGTACTTAATGAGTTCATGGCTAATTTGCCAAAAAAACTAGTATAATGAGACTATTGTCTATCAAGACAAGACAACAAAATATTTAATTTCATATTACAGTTTTATAGGGATGAGATTAAATAAAACAGCAATAACCATTTAACACCAGACAATATTATTAATTAGTGACTTCAAGATTACACAAATTACTTTATTTTTGACAGTAAGTTAGCTCGAAACTGAGTATTTTGGAATAGTGCTTTGATAAGACTCCTCAGCTCTTCAGTTTTAAAGTGTATGGCGAGAGGGCCTGTGCCGTCCTTCCAGTGGTTTTCAATGTCCTTCAGAGAGCCTCCTAGGACGAAGATCAATTCTTGAAGCTTTATCCAAGACTTCACATATTGCTCTACATCAGAGGGATTCTGAAAAAAAAAGCGCTTACTTATTTTACATAGAATGGAACTGACAAAATTCTATGGTGCCAACAATGTCATACTATTAAATTAATAATAGTACCTACTGACGTACTTTAATATAGGCTAAAATTTTATTGGTTTATTATTTACCTGGAACAGCTGTGGCGCCTTTTGCACAACTAGTGTGTACATGTCCGTGAGTTGTGTTGCCATCTCCATAGAGATATCCTCCACGGTGCACACTCGGTGGATGAGTTCATCCACAAACATGTTCACCAGGGTTGCCATCAATCTAAAATAATAATTATGAAAAACATATCATAAAACAAAGTCCCTCGCCGCGTCTGGCTGCGTCTGTCAGTTCGCGATAAACTCAAAAACTACTGGACGGATTTTCATGCGATTTTCACCAATTGATAGAGTGATTCCTGAGAAAGGTTTGGGTGTATAATAAGTTGAGGTTTCATTTAAATTGGTAGAGATATTAATAAACACTTTTGTTTAACCTGTTTCAGCCCATCTAACTAAAAAAAATACAGGAATGGAGAAGATAATTATACTATACCTTGTAAAGACATTGATAGGGAAAACCCCAATCCACACATTCTTGAGCAGATGCAACTGTCTCAGACATTGTCTGACAGCAGCTTCTGCATTGTCGCTGAGCACATCCTTTACGACAATGCAGTTCAAATCTGTTGATAGATTTAGTTTACATTATTACATTTACATCAAATAAAACACAAGGAGACAGGGATATAAGTATAACCACAGAATACATAATAGTACAACTACAGAAGGGACACTCTGCAAGATCATTCAAATAGATAGTGACTCTTGCTCCTATACAATAAAGGGCAATTCAGATCGCACAGCGCTCCCTTCCCCACAGTTATATTCCTGTCTTTCCATCACATACTCTAAATCTTTTTGACGAAGTTAGGGTTGTCTTGCTATAAATAAACAGCGTAGCATATCATAAAAGGAAAACTATTGCATGTACTATGGTATAAGAGAAGCAATCAAAAAGATTGAAATATTTTTGTTAATTATCTTAAGCGACAGACGTACATACTTGACGCGCGCGTAAAACCAACAATGCAGCATAATATTATTGGTGGGCATGGTGGGTAGTGCCTTAGGAATTAATAGCTATAAAATACCAATGCCATCTGAAACTCGGAGTAATATACTGCAGTTTGCAGTATCCATCCAGATAATATGCAGTGGTCAACCATCCAATAACCAACCTAGAGGTAAGATGCTTAACTTTTCCATCAGGCCAATTCACTAGCCACTACACTTTCAAACTCTTTTATTACAATCAAGACAGCTTTGTGGCAAAAAAAACTTACCTGAGGACCTAATGTTATCTAAGATTTGTTTCCGCTGTTGTTGCATGTGCACCGCTAGATGGCGGTAGCCAAGGTCACGCAGTTTCTGCACCAGATCCACAAAACTTATGGGGTAGTCCAACTCTCGGCCTTCCATTAAAATCAACCACTTATCACCAAAAGTTTGAAGATTGTGCGCTAAATACATACAGTTGTTGTGGAATAGGGCTGCAAGATAAAAAAAACAACTTATAGAAACTACTATCAGTCAGTGCAAAAAGTACATGAGCTCCATTATTTCAAAGTTTGGGATACACTGGATACTCTATGTAACTTACCAACATATTGTGGTATGGTTTGTAAATAGTTTTCATGATGATATGGAACTACAGCATCATACAGTTCAAAAACTAAGCGTGTAGTATTATACAGCTTTTTACATACAACATCTGAACATTGAACTGCTTGTTCCATCATCACATACACAAGATCTAGCAACTCTTGTGCAGTTTTAGATATCATGCATCTCGGGAAATAGAACAAACTTTTAGGCAGAGTCTTATCAAGTATTATTAATGCTTTCTCTTCAGTTTCACTGACACCCGCACTGGTCCCTGCGTTCCCTTCCGGTATCTTTTCCACACCAATAGACATAGTCACACTCAAGTCCTTAAGCATTATTGAACGAGCTGTCTCTAAGAAATACTGGCTGGACTTACTGGCAAAAAGTATATCGATATTGTTAACATATTTTAATATAGAAATCTTATCACCAGGAAAGAACTTAACTATGGCTAAGAAATGTTGGAAATCTTCTATTTCAGAAGTGATTTTCCCATAACTTTGGAGCTCATTAATATTATTTGGTATAGTGTCAATAAGACAGTCCTTCACTAATATATCACTAAACTCCACACATATCTGTTTACCTATCATTTTCATTAAGGAGTTTTCTTTATTATATTCCAAATTTAGCTTATTACTAAGGTAGTGGAACAGCAACCTCAAATTAGCAATAACTGCATCATATGGTGGCTTGAAGTCTGGTTTGTGGTTCACTGTTATAGTCATTAACTCATCAGTCTCCGCAAAAACAATACAATCATTATTTATGATAGGTACAAGAACATCTTTCAATAAAAATTGTGAAAACTCTTTTACTTTATCAATAAGTTTTTTACTTTTTTCTAATGCATTTAATACATCAATGACAATTAGTGAATCTTCTATGTTAAGAGTTATAGTGATTGTTGTTTTTTTGGTGCCAGGTTTTACAGAAGTGGAAATTAATCTATCCCATTCTGAATACAAGTCAGAAAGTAAGCTGTCTAATATTAGTTGAGCAGTGTGTCTGGTGTTATTGTACATGTCCAACTGTTTGAAACCTTCGGCTGGCATTTCAATGTACTGGAGCAGGTCATATACCGCTTCTACGGCTCTAGTGAAGCTTTGAGCTTCCCGGCCATCATCAAACTCCTTAACATATTTACCACATTGGACCACATCATAAACAATATTTAAAGCAAAGTTGACAGACTCCAACTCTTTTGTTATTCGATCATGGCTTTCTATTGACTTTAGAATTTCAGCCATTGTCTCCTCCTCAATTTCTTGCTTACATGTCTCCATACCATCTACTAAAGATTTGGTCTCTTCACAAAGCTCCTTACTTTCCTTCAATATTGTTTCTATGTCATATTCACTACTTTTTATGAAAGTTTTCAAATCATTTTTTAATGTCTCTATTTCTTTAGTTACAAGAGGAATTTTATCTAATGGTTTCCAACTGTTACAACTTTTAATATCAAAAATATTTTTTAAAACTGCATCCACATCATATTCAGCCATTTCAATGCTTTCTTTTTGACTTCTCTTTTTTTATCGTAGGTTTTGGAGGATAGTCTCGCTTCGGGGATTTGCTGTGCTTTCTGCTGTGTTTTGAGTTGTAGTATTTGTTCGAACTCACAGCATTCCGCAACGTATTGACGAGAAAGCGTTTATTAGTTTTCTGTTGCGGTGCTTTGACCCAGCCGGAGGGGCCAACTATTTCGGCTCTGGCGGCACCTTGGACTGCTTCCCGCATTAGCTCTTCTACGGCTAATCTGAAATTAATTAATTAAGTGTAAAAAGTCCCGGCAAATCAATGATACAAGTTCTGTTCAGTCAAACAGAGGATACAAGCACAATGCAATACTTCTCTAAAGCTTCGTCATCTAGAGGCTCATTTTCGGTTTTTTGAGTAGCGTCTTCTTTCTCTGTCATAGTTTTTATATTAACACTGCTTTTAGAGATTCCAATCACAACGAAATTCTTTAAATTTTATGAATTCCCATATTTCCCATTTTTCACAATTCCCTCAACCAACCATAGAGAAAGATAGATATATAAACCACAGATTAATTATATTATAAAACAAAAACCAACCTCACTGTCATGTCAAAGTCAAATACGAAAACCATAGAGATGAAAACCCACAGAAGAGGAGCGTCCCACTTAGAGCCGCGCGACCGCGGCAGCCGCGAGGCATGGCCTCGCTAGATTGTGTTTTTTTCTTACGCATCCCTATCCCTATATAACGGCTGCGTGACCAGCCTTACGTATACTTCGCACCAGTCACATTCGAAATTTACGAAGAGGAGGACCTGCTTTTAGTTTCAGCGGCTATTATAGTTATAAGCAGCGGGTTCTATCTAAATGTGTGGTGGAGACACATTTAGATAGAACACATAGACACATTTAGATAGAGCGTTTTTGAGTGCGACCAAGTTTAACTAAGCACTGGCCGGCCGGGCGGCCTGTCCACACCACGCAGAGATGCGCGCGCGGCTTCCTTTGAAGTAGACCGACAAGCGTCGGGTTGTGCGAGGCCAGCCGCGCGTCTTTAGTAAGCCGTGCTGCTCAAGTGCCGTGTAGCCATTGTCACCCTTACAAATTTTTGCTATCGCTTTGCTTACTTCTTTCTTGCTTTGAAAAATGTATGGATTTGACGTTTTAAATTTCGATTGATAACGAAACCTTATGTCAATCGCATTCATGTTTCAAAAGCGAAGCGATAACGAAGATTTGCAAATGTTACTTTGGCTAGAGTCTAGACCCCCAGTCCTCTCTAACGTACACACTAGCAAATCTCAGCCGCGCAGTTAGGCCTCACCCAGCCGCGCGGCCTTAGTGGGGACGCCGCTTTAGTTATTCTTTTGAACGAAAACCTACAAAAACAAACACGTTTTTGACTTGACTCGATAAGCGTTCACAAACGCCAAGCGTGTAAACGGGTATTTGGTGTGGCTTGCGTGAGTGTGGAAGAGCTAGTAGCCGCGCCGATCCGATCCGGGCCCGTGTTGGTTATTAAACACATATCAAAGGAGCAAGCGCATGCAATTTGCGCAAGCGTGTAAATGGTATCCAAGCGTTTGTCAAAGTTGGTCGAGGCTTGGAACTTGTGGATGCTTGCTAAAGCTTGGCAAGCGTGTAAATCTTGCATGAGGGTCAAGTTATTTTGCGCGAGCTGTACTAATAACAGCAAGAGCATGTTCACACGGGTGATTAAGAAAAATCGTTCGAAGTTTGGAGCTCGGAGTTATTTTTACCGCCTTGTATTGACGCTGTTAAACGAGCTTTTGTAAACTCCCGATTCTCCCGAAGTGCATTCAGTGTGGCCAGATTAGGAGATTTATCGCATATTAGCCAAATGGCCAAAAAGAAAAACAAAGTTGGATTGAAAATTAACGGTTAATAAAAGGCCAATAAAATTATGACGCTATAATGAAGAACTAAGACAATATCCTGCAAAGTTATTTTTGTTCCATAATTATGTAGTCGTGTGGCGCATGGATGGCCTAAGAACTTATGAGGTAAGTACAACCTAATATGCGATTAAACGCATAGTCTGGACACACTGGATACACTTCGAGATAATAGGGTGTTACTACGCGTTCACTTCATCATTGCCGCTACCTCCCGGCCCGCTTCGTCATACCGCACCCCCTGCGTCGCCTTTCTAGTACGGCTTGCATCGCAAAGCTTAATTTTTGTTTCTGTTGATTTAATAATTACGTTCGTTATTTGTGTTGTAATAATGATTAAAAGAGTAAGATCCTACATCATTGCGAACCTAACTTGTTATATAAATTAATGACATTCTTTGAACAAGAAAAAAATGGATGAAAACAGTTGAAAAACATGATTACTTTTTTGTCTACAGTACCGTTAGCTGTGACGTCATAACGGTCGTCGACGGCAATCACGAAGTGCACGCGTAGTAGTTAGTACATCATTATCAAAGCTTAGAGTAAAGAACAAATACTTCCGTGCTTCAGAGCTTCCGTGACGAACTTATTTATTTGTGAATGCTGCTATAACTGTAAAATGAAATAATGAAACGCAACCCTGGCAATAATCGAGTCGAGACGCGTGGAATGAAACGTCAGCCACGTCCGATTATCTGTCAAATTAAATTACATTCACTCAAATTGTAGCTCTATTTCAGGCTCTTCCGACGAGTTTAACATCTATTAAAATATTTAGCGCTTTCACAAAGGTAATTTTTATTTTAAACCATTTAGGATGTTTACTCAAAGCATAATCTCCTTTTGCTCTAGGAGGAATAGAGTGTTTCATTCAATATTCAACGCGCCTTTTCGGTACAGTTTTTACTAATAAAATGTTTGCTTATTTCAGACAGAATGGCCACGAAATTGTTGACTCTGGTCTTATTAGTGGCCGCTGCTGCCATGGCTGACGACGAGCCAACAGTCGCGAAACTACTTGTTTCGAAACAAGTACTAAACAAATACTTGGTGGAAAATATGGACATCTTAGTGAAATACACACTGTACAATGTAGGCACCGCACCTGCTGTGGATGTGAAGTTAGTGGACAATGGCTTCCACCCTGAGGTGTTCACGGTTGTGGGTGGGCAGCTGACCGCCGAGATTGACAGGATACCGCCGCAGAACAACGTGTCACACGTCGTGACTGTCAGGTCCAACAGATACGGCTACTTCAACTTCACGGCGGCGGAAATTACCTACAGGCCCAGTGAAGATGCTACAGAGGTTAGTTGTTTATTTGATGTATTTATAAACTGTAAATTTTCAAGGAGATAGTAGATCATTATTTGAGGATATAATATTTCCCTTAAGGTTTTCAATAGATATTGCTGACTACATGTAATTTTTTACTGAATTTTGGTTTTCACATGAAATTTAAATGCTCAAAAGTTTTAAAATTTATTTATAAAAGCTTAAATGAATTGAAATCCAAAGATTAATTCTTTGAAATTGAGTTTGGAGACATTAGCAAAAAGTTTTTGAACCACACTTTTATACTTATTTTAAAATAAAATTATTTTGATTTCAGGTTCAATACGCAATCAGCAGTGCACCAGGTGAAGGTGCTATTGTTGCCTTCAAGGACTATGACCGCAAGTTCTCATCACACATCCTCGACTGGGCTGCTTTTGCAGTCATGACCCTCCCGTCTCTTGCTATTCCTTTCGGTCTATGGTTCTCATCTAAGAGCAAATATGAAAAATTAGCTAAGCACAAGAAAACTCACTAGTTAGGTATAGTTTACTAGGACACTGCTAATTTAATATGGAATTAAATAACTTTAGTACTTACAGGTTAATTTTGTTTGCATGTTGGAATAGTTGATTATTTTAAAAATATTATCATTTCTCATTATTAAAGCAGAGCTAAAAGAAGTGAATAATTATACATTTTATATTATATTTTCCGAACGAGCATGAAGCGTGAGTGAAGTGTCTTCGCTTCAGCTTGGGCTAAAATTCTTTCGTGTCTTTCTTTCCCGCTGTCCAGCTGTTCTCCTCTACAGGTCGCAATTATCAAACGATTCTCGTGAAATTTTGTCCAAATTAGAAATGCCATCTAGCTTTGAATAGATATAATAAAAGAATACCTAACCTACCAAACGGTACATAATACTGCTTTTTAAAAGCAGTGTCAACCTCGCGGCGACATCTATTAGATTAATTAAATCACATTCAATTTGAGAGAGGTCTAAAATACAGCTCACTGACTGAGACTCTAGTTTTATTGTGATAGGAATCCATATTATGTTAGTAGTGACAATTCATTTAAGTTATAGTTCATCTACATCTTTGTTAATAATTTATAATGAACAATAAAAAGACACTTTTTAGTTTATTGTTTTATTTTAATTTCCGACATAATAATGCCTACCGAAATAAAATATATTATCTATGTCTATAGATGTCTATTTTAATTTAGACATCCTTAAATTATCACACCAAGAATTATATGATTAAGTACCACTATGTAATGTACGGTTCTGAAGAATGTGTACAATCTATGATTATAAAGTTCTTGGGTACTATATTGTAGTTGTCACAAAATAGATTTCAGTTATATACGGCAAGTAAAAATACCGCTGACTGACGCTCATTCGCTTGTTGTTCAGCGGTCTTTTATTGCGTGTAACGTGCCGTCTACTACTATACCTATTAACCATAAGAACCCATAAGAATAAATAATACTTAGATACCTACCCTATGTACCTACGCGCAGGTACCTAAATGTTGAGCATCGGCCATTTTCAATATCGATCTCCTCAATTATGTTATTGCGTAATTTATTTACACATTATTTATGCTATGCAAATGGATGGCTAGTAAATCTTTCTCACTTATCGAAGACGACCCAGACTTGTTATTAACCGGACTGACCTACCTAATGTCTTTGTAAATAAATACTTGATCATCATCATTCAATCAAATTATTTTGTACCTAACACCTATCCTGTGACTTAACTAAACGCTAGTCTCCTCCACACAATACATAATAGAACCTACATCACTCCAATCACAAATCCCAAGCAAAAACGACGATTATCGTTTACGTTTTCACCTCGAATAATTTGCAGTCTTCGGGAATCGAACCCGGTACGAGTCATCCGTGAGGATTATAGACTCGGCTACTCGATAGTGCGTTTAAGCCCCTTCGTTTACGATTCGTAGCAGAAAGAAACGTATCGTATGCCGCACTCTGTACGAGAGCGATACAAGCGCAAGCGCATACATTTCTGATTCTGAACATGTCCGCAGATGACGCTTCATCGAGCTACCACTCGTGTGCGAATCATAAATAATTGTCATGTTTGTAAATTGAAATATTGTGTTTGTAGATGTAGATGTCGGTTTCTAGTGTATCTTGAACATGATAATATTTTTACAGATTCAACGCATTTACAAAACAAATCATTGAATGGCTTAATTAATGTTCACCGTTATAATCGCTTTAAAACCCATCCTGCAGAATTACGGTTGAAATACAAATATTACAAGTTTTATAGTCATGGTTCACTCATATATTGTACTGTTCCATTTGATAACATTCTTATACCGCAACAGTGTAAAAATACCTTGTTCGTGTCCCTCAAATATTCTGATAATATTATATTTGTTATAGTTAGGAGTATATGGCACTTTATAGTAATAAAATTAATAAAGACAAAGAGTTCCTAATTTACTACCAAAATGTTAGAGGGATACGAACCAAATGCTTGGACTTATATAATAGTATATTGTGTGAAAACTACGATATCATACTGTTGACTGAGACATGGTTGCAAAGCGACATAGTGGATAGTGAGTTGTGTGATTCTCGGTACGACATCTTCCGTGTTGACAGAGACTTGAGTTTATGCACTAAAACAGGGGGGGGCGGTGTAATGATGTGTGTACGCAAGGAATTCTGTGCTACGATATTGAGTGACTGGACTAGTGATACTGCTGAATCCCTCTGTATCCAAATACCCGCGCAATCTCTCTCTTCCCAGGTAGACTTATACGTAGTTTTAATTTACACACCCCCATCGCCAGACCAGCATGTTTTTTCGAGACGTATGTACAATATTATATCTAACACGTCCAAACTTGTTCATAGTTATCCTAATAGTAACTTTCTGTTAGTTGGAGATTTCAATCTACCGTGCATAGAATGGAGTAAGGATGGGTGCACGGTTTTGCGACAAGGGAGTATAGAACTGCAAAACTGCGCTACGAGTTTGGTGGATGATTTTGACTTTCTAGGTTTGAAGCAATTTAATCATATTCTTAACTCTAAGTCTAAAATTCTAGATCTCTGCTTCAGTAATCAGCCACTTAATGTCATTCGCTCTGCGCAGCCTCTTCTAAAGGAGGATGGTTATCATCCATCGCTTCTTGTCAATGTCTTAGACTTAAAGTGTAAAAAATTCAAAAATAAACATACTTCACGTTATAATTATTACAAGGCTGATTACGATATTATTAATGAACACTTTTCTAAAATTAACTGGGTGGAAACTTTATCAAATAAACCATTGGAAGAAGCTGTTGACATATTTTATAATAAGTTACAGGAGTGTTGTGATTTGTTGATGCCTGTTTCCATTCGCTCTAAAGCAGAGTCTCATTATCCAGTCTGGTACACCCGAGCGTTAATTAGGATTAACACAGAGAAAAATAAAGCACATACAAAATGGAAACGTTCCGGAAATCCTCGAGATTATGATGAGTTTTCATCACTTAGAAGTAGAATGAAGAGAGTGCAGGAACAGTGTTTCAGTTACTTCACTAATAAGACCGAACTTGCCATAAAGCATTCGCCAAAACGTTTTTGGTCGTATGTCAAATCAAAAAAAGGCGGAAGTAGCTATCCCAAAACTTTCACAAATGGAAACGAAACGTTTTCAGGTGGCCAAGATATTTGTAATGCCTTTAATAATTTTTTCAAGAGTGTATTCGTTTGCCCAACGCCCAATAGCTCTCCATCATCCTCTGAGTATACTCCTAGCAGCAATGACACAGTATCATATATAGACGTCACTCCTGCCTTGGTGGAAAAACATCTCTTAAATTTAGATAATTCTAAAGGAGCTGGTTGCGATGGAATTCCTCCAATATTTCTTTCCAAATGCGCAGAGAGTTTAGCACTTCCTATCTTCATTCTTTTTTCAATTTCTCTTAAAGAATGCACTTTTCCTATGTTATGGAAAAGAGCTCACATCATTCCAATACATAAAAAGGAATCCAAGTCCATAATTTGCAATTATCGTCCTATTTCCATTCTCAATACTTTGGCTTTAGTGTTTGAAAAAATAGTGTATGATCAAATTTGTTCGTTTATTACTCGTGGTATCTCGACCTCCCAACATGGTTTTTTGAAGGGGCGCTCCACAGTATCAAACTTGGCAGTTTTTACCAGCTACATCCTAACTCAGATGGAACAAGGAGGGCAGATTGATGTGATTTATACGGACTTTGAAAAAGCATTTGACCGTGTAGATCACATCATTCTGCTCCAAAAGTTGGAGAGTCTGGGGATACATGGAGACCTACTAAGATGGATTACTTCATACCTCTCAAACCGTTCTCAGGCAGTAGTACTTGGAGGTTATAGATCCGACTTCATTACCGTGCCTTCTGGGGTACCGCAGGGCTCCCGGCTCGGCCCTTTGTTCTATAACGTCTACATATTTGATATTTCTGCTAGCATATTGAACTCCAAGCATTTATTGTATGCAGATGACATGAAAATCTACATGCGCGTGGATGCTATTAATGACTGTAGATTGCTACAGGATGACCTGAATTCCCTTATGGCGTACTATAATAAAAATAAGATTAATATCAGCATTCCTAAATGTAACTGCATAAGTTTTACCCGTAGAAAAAATCCGTTAATATTTGTTTATAAGTTTAACGACGTTGCAATAGAGAGGGTCGAGTTAGTTCGTGATCTGGGAGTCTGGCTAGATGCAAAGATGACGTTTACCGATCACGTCGATAAAATCGTTAAGAGAGCATATCGCAACTTAGGTTTTACCATACGTACATGTAAACCTTTTACGAGTCTGATTAGTCTCAAAATCATTTATTATGCATATGTTCGTAGCATTCTCGAATATGCAAGCTCTATTTGGAGTCCAATCTACAATATTCACAAAACTAGAATAGATAATATTCAGAAAAAATTTATTAAGCACTTAAATTACAAATTTAATAATGATAAATCCGAGTACAAGGAGTGCTGCCAGCAGTATAGGTTGCTCACATTGGAAGAGCGGAGAATAGTGTTGGACATGGGCTTATTTTATGATGTGCTATGTGGGCGACTAGATTGTCCCGAGCTAATGGAGAGGGTGGGGTTGTTGGTACCATCGCGCCGCACTCGGCATACGCAATTGTTTGCTGTCCCGAGTCATAGTACTAATTATGGAAAAAACGAGGTGTTAACTCGGTTAGTCAAAACTTATAATTCAAAATTTGCGGAAGTAGACCCATTTAATAATAATAGTAAAAGCAAATTCCTGGATAAAATCAAGGAGTTGTTGATGGGTGCGTAGGTCGATTGTACTATAATATTATATTAAATGATTTAGATTTATATTGCATTATTGTTATGTTGCACTAGTTTAATTAAGCAGTGGGTTAAAGTTTTAAATATAAATATAAATTTAACTATAAAAAAAATATATAGGTAGGTAATTGGTACTGATTTTGTTAATAGTAAATAGTAAATATTTTGTTCAAATGTACTGAGTTTTAGGGTTTATTAGTATTTTTTTTTTCAACTATAAAATTAAATTGTATTGTTAAATTTTGGTGTAATCAAATTTGGCTTATTCTGTGAATAATTCTTTTGGCCAAAGAAATTAAGGAGACAATATTATGTTAAAATTTAAGTAGTTAATAAGGCTGTCTGTTATTCCTATTAAATAAAATAAAAAAAAATAAAAAATAAAAGAACGTTTAGTACTTCTGTGATTGATGTACTTAGTAGGTAGGTATCTCATTATTTTTCGATCGCATTTCGGCACTGAGCATGATATTAGCATAGTCATTGTTTTATTGCGAAATGGGGAATTTACGACAGTCTTTAAATTAGAGGCGTGTTATCCCTAAGGAAAATTTTCCACGGTAGGCACATGCCTAGGAACGCGAGGTTAGAAAGGGGCGCACGCGCGGTAGTATAATAAATTTATATATAAAGCGCCATCTTTTAGCTATATTGCGATTTAAAATGACGGAAAAGAGAAATTATTTTTTACGTCTTTCCGTATTTTTTTTTTTTAATTCTCTTTTATACCAACCTTGTCCTGATAATAACAAACCACAAAAAAAGAGTTATCTAATTTTTTACAGTCGTGAAGTTATGAGCTTAAATACATTTCGGCGATTCATTTTTATTTATATAATAAGATTTATATAGAGATGTATTTTTTATTCCTACATCTCCCCAGCATCGGAAGCCGGGGGGAATGGGCTTGCGCCTAGGGCCACAGTATTATAAACCACAAGACTGTGCTAACGTCTTAAATGACAGAGTCATTTGCTCCTTTCATGGCCTATAGCTGTTTAAGCTATAGGTTCTGCGGTTATACATCTGCGGCGGTATCAGCTAAAAACATTGAAGTTCATGTTAACTGTGTTTTGACAGATGTATATGATACATTGCTATTTTTCTTTGTTAAGTTGTTATTTGTGCCAAGACGAAGTAGCAATGTATCACATACATCTGTCAAAACACAGTTAACATGAACTTCAATGTTTTTAGCTGATAGAGCCCCTGTTCTGCGTTTTTATAACGGTTGTTGTGCAACATTCAAGCATTTGATTCCAATATCTGCTACTGACTCATTATAACCATCTCCGTTTATAATTTAATAGATTTCGCAAATTGCTAATATACAAGAATAAGATCATTTTCGTCAAAACAGGCGCGAAGAAGTCTGGGTTCCCAGAACGACCAAAGATTTAAATCTTTGAGCACGACGAAAGTAACAGTAGGCAAGGGCGCAACTCTTCAAACACATTTTAAAACAAAATTATTTATTTAAAACATAATAAAAGCTTATTTACATATAGTTCTAATACAGAGTGTAAATAATAATTACAAGCAAATAATACAAACGTTTACAATTTACATCTTTACTGCTCTAAATTTCAGTATATAAAACAATGTTGGTAATAAATTATTGTTACTAAAGCTACGTGGAAATATATTAATTTCATCTCATCTGCGTTAGTAAGATTACGAAAAGTATAATAATACGTAGATAATCTTCTTGATGAAAAATATTTTTAATTACCTAGCTACTTATTAGTAGAAAAGTTGATTTTCTTTCTCGCATCTCGTTAACATTGCCTAAGTAATTTGAATCAACATCAGATAAGTATCTATCTGCCATATTTTTAGGGTGTTTGTCGGTTCAGTATGATATTATGTTAATCAAAAAAGTAATCACATAAAATAGTAATTAACTACATTATAGATAGTCCTATTTTCGTTACCCTCATATCGATGTGCTTAGTATTAAATAGTGAACAAGCCTCTACCAAACTTACGATCGAATAACAAAGAATTCATTTTGCCTTTATTGAAAAGCGGCTAGTGACGTTATAACAATGAAGTGCCCGCCG
The DNA here is from genome assembly GCA_963556745.1 of Catoptria pinella. Taxonomy (NCBI): domain Eukaryota; kingdom Metazoa; phylum Arthropoda; class Insecta; order Lepidoptera; family Crambidae; genus Catoptria; species Catoptria pinella. The sequence goes on from OY750761.1 coordinate 13,981,575, forward strand.
AAACAGATACCTATTCGCTGAATATTACGAAACGTGAAAGTGGAGTGTGCTCGCCTCACAGCACAGAATAAAATAATGGCAGAAATAAACCATTCTACAATCAGAAGAAACCTTTTTTTTTAAGATCTCTACCAAATTGCTGCACGATATAATATGTTATCACCAATAACGTTGTCATAGTACTTGGTAATCATAAAACGTGTTACCGATCAAAATAGTACATTAATTTGGAGATAATCTTTGTGTACATACCTACCTAAATAATGGTAGAGTTATCGTACGTAATATTCATCCTACTATTAAAGTAATAAGTAGGATGAATATTATGAAACATATACAAGATGTTACAAAAGTACCCCTAATGCCGAATATGGTAGATAGGGACCATCAAACTGAACAACTTTTACTATGGGACCAACTCTGAAATCGCGAAAAAAATCAGCTGTTTCATACAAAAAATAATTATGAAAATATCAAAATGTATGAAACAGCTGATTTTTTTTTCGCGATTTCAGAGTTGGTCCTGTATAGGGCAGCCATCCGCCCAGGTTTCCCTGGATTTGTCCTAGTTTGTAGGGCGTTCGGGGAACGCCGCGCCGGGCGGGATTTTAAATATGTGTTACGGGAAAGAGTGTTGGGTTTTTTATTTTATTGTATTTTTTTTGTCAAGTGCGTCCGGGTAAAATTCCTAATTTCACTCAAAAGTCCGGGGTGTTTGAAATTTTTGTCCGGGTTCCGTAATTTAGGTGATCATACTAAACATATCAGACCATAAATGCACTGCAATGACGAAAGAGCAGATAGGATACTATTATTAGTACAGAATCACGGAAGTATTATGTGGTCTTACGTCACGTTCTCACATACTAGACAAAGAACGTCCTCCTTTTTTGAAGTCGGTTAATAATAGGGATTTTTTTACTAGTTTAATGACAATTTCAACCAAGTATAGGCTATTCACTAAGATAAAGCCCTCCCTGACAAAGATACCTAATAATTTTAATTACATATTTGAAGACTACATAATTTTGTAAAATGTTAATATTTTTATGCATGATAAAAGAATTGCTGTTCTTGAGAGCCAAAAATGGCGCAAAATTTTATTAATGAGGTGTCTGTTGGGCCCTATTTAATAAACGTGACAATGTGTCACCTGTCATGGCAATTTTATATCGATTGCGTCAACAAATTTAAAAATAGAACAAACTACCTACTCGTAGTTACACCGCAACACTAAACGAAATTGTCATGACAATAGACAAATTGTCAGGTTATTAAATAGGGCCCTGGAACTGGAAATGCATAGCATGTCATTTAGTGTACAGAAGTTACTGTTAAGTACTGTCTACTTCCATTAAAGCACAAAATGAATACCGACTATAATTTATTATTTTGTTTAAACAACTGGTATTGTAATTAATTGGTATAGGTACATAGCGAAACGTATATTGTGTCACCACACCACGGCGACTGTACTAAACATGGTAATAGTATATTATTTATTATAATTGTATCTACATAAAAGTACAAAATAAGAAGATATGACTTAAATTTTATGACCAACCTAAACATAATCTAAGTGGGTAGGTACCTAAGAAACAAAAAAGGATCTAATTTACAAAAAAACATCACAGAAATGATAGGTAGGCCGAGTGTAGGCCAAAGAGGACGTTACCAAAGTCAATACTTTATCAATAACAGATAGGTAACAGCGAAAACAATAGATTACCAAAATATACAGTAATTTTAAATTATTAGGACAAACAAAGTCAGTCATTGACCGCTCTACATCAAGGGCGAAACTTTTCCCAAATAAAGTCGTATGTAGTAAGATTATGGGACATTCTCTAATCGGAATTTTTACAAAACGGACGTTTCTCAAATGGACAATCGGAATAGTATTACAACATAATAAATTAGAATAAACTATATCGGGACTTACACCATGTACCTGTTTATTTTTTGAGACTTCGATATTAAAATCCTGATATAGTTTATTCTAAAAACGTCAAAAACCAGGGAAATTTAAAACATTATAACATAATAAATACTATAGGAAAATTACGACAGATGCAGACGGATGTGACGAGAATAACAATATGTAGGAATGGAATAGTAGGTTCATTAACGTTATTATTGATATTGAAAAAATATTAATCGTGATAAAATGCGATAAAGCGCTAATTTAACGGATTAAACTGTGTTATGTTTATCTACCATTGAAAACTGTTTGACAGTTTTATACATTCTTCAGGTAGTATAAGGGCTGTAACACCACCTCCAAATTGACGTTAACTATAACGGGTATTATAAAATCAATAGTTAAATTGGAAGTCTTCGGTATATGATATGGCGTCATGAGGTCAGTTATAAGACTTCGCTGTCAAGCCGATTTCTATTAAAAAAAGTAATGATAGACAGCCATAAAACGAGTTGCTCGATTACATAGATATACCACGGTAATGGTATACGTAACGATTATTACGAATGCACTGTATTTCTGTTAGTCACTAACTAAACGTACACGAGTAGACGGTCACGCAAAACATGCTCATAAAGTTTTCAGCAACGGACACAAAACACACAGCCATAAGCTAATTTTATTATACTATTTGTTTACAAGTGTTAAGCAATGACGTAAACAAGTGGTAGGTATGGCAAAAGCCAATCGTATAATGCCGTAGAATTATTGGAAAATAGGATCCTTTCCATAATCTTAGGAGGATTGCAAAGGACCGGAAAACAGATTTTTGTTGTCTTACAAGCAATTTCCACTACTATAAATACAAAAATAACTACAAGGTTATCAATTTCAGTTTAGGATGATCAGGGAAACCCCTTAAGAAACCGTGAGCTATTAATTGGCTGGATTGAAAAAAAACATATGGTTGCTAATATTAACTTATAGCCAATCAGGACGTATCGATGTAACCAAATACCAATGGAAGCTCATGGCTTACGAATACGAAGTTAAAGCCGATTTTCGCAATCATCATAAACAAACAGGGGTTTTTGTAATGATCCAGAAAATTCTAGTTATTATGAAAAAAAAAATATTAGATTAAATTATTTCCAATTATCCAGTCTTAGGGTAATTGCGAAGATCCTAGTTTTGCACTCATACTACGACTTGAAGAAACGAATTGAGAATGCTGTTAATAATACGATTAAAAACATTCGAACTGAGCCTTTGTAAAATTAACTTCTTTCTATAAAAGTCGCAAAATAATTTAAGACTTCGAATTTCTAATACCTACCTAAGTTCTAAACTGAAACGATCTAAGTATCCAAGCGGAAGTCGAGTCAGAATAACAACGGCTGAACTATGTCATGATCATTTTCGATCGTGAAAATTTAATCATAAATACTTAGTTAAAAATAAAAACATTGCAATACAATATTTACAACATTGATTCATTAATAGTCTATATAACAATCGGAAAAACTTATCAGTGAAATTATTTATCTCGAGATATGACAATTTTATTTATCGGACATAGCTGTGTTATTTCATTGTTATTAAGAGAATTTAGCTATAAATTTATATATTTATGGGGTCTGGACTATAAGACTGATTAGTGGTCGGAGACGATGCCCCATAGTCAGGGGTCGTGGGCGCCGAAGTCGGGGGCGATTCGATTGGCTTATTTAAAACTGGGGCCACATATTCTGGGAATCTCATGGTCGACTCCTCTTGTAACGGCGCGGGAGGGGTGCAGCTAGGGAATGGACTAAGTAGCAGGAACGTGCCGAAAGCGACAATAGACGCCATTATCAAAATAATGGTGCGAGCCTCGAAACCAGATCTTAATCCAGCCCATGCCGCCATGTTGATCAGCAAAAGTAACACTGATACACGGATAAGGCTGACGGCCGTCGCGTGTATCCTACCCCCACCCACACCGCTCATGTCGCTAGGGCCGTACGCGAAATATAAGTTATGCTTGTCACCAACATGTTTGAACATAAAATAAATCAACCCAAATGGAGCAATCAGAGGACATGCAAGACTATAAACCATTGTTATGGAAAATATCGCCAAGCTCCAGGCATAGTGAACTCCAAATGGAAACTCATACAAAATAGCTTTCTTTACATAACTTTTCTCTGCCTTTGATTTAGACTGCAGAAGATACCAGACATATAAGAACAATTCTGGAAAACGAATCAATTCCAAAGAAGTACCTATGAAACCAGAAGTAATTACGTAGTTTACGAAAAAGGCACCCTTATCAGGGAGAAAAACACAATCCCATCTCATTGTGTCATTTTCATGGTGCAAAGTCCACATGACAAATGCTTCAGCACTAGCAAGACCCAAAGATGGTAAAATCAAAGTCATCAATAACAAAAATGAAACAGTTTTAGTCATAATAGAGTAGTTTTGTTGAGATTTTGTCCAATGAGACAGAAATTTATCAGAAAATGCCACAATAGCTGGCATCACAGCTGCCATAGTCCAAAGAAGCAATGTAGGTAAAAATTCAAAAATAACAGTACTGACCTTATTCATGGAATCTGGCTTAACTACCAAGGTATTGAATAGGTTCACTACAAAAGCAGGTGTTGTGAGGAAAAACAGTACAATGAATAAGAAGAAGTTGATAATAATAGCTTTGACATACCAAACACCTGGTTGTACATTTAAATTTTCCCAAATTATGTCAGATGGGTTAGTAGCATGTTGCAAAACCCAACCTCTGTGTAGACTAAAATGACTAATAACATGTTCTGCTAACTGATAGGAAGGCAATGTTAAAAAGGCAATACCAAGAGGGTCATTGAGCACCATCGCACGGCATCTTTTGGCTACATCTTTCAGTTTCTTTTCTTCATTACTGTAGAACTCTATAGCATCTACTTCAGGTCCACATAAGCTAGTTTTAACAGTAATTCGTTTCCCTGTCTTCCTAAAATATGTTTCACTGTACACAAGAGCTTCAGTCACCATTTCTTTCATTTCTTGAACTTCATTTAATTTGTTTATGTTGTACGCTAGGCGAAGGTCAACAATCTGAATGTGAGGAAAATTGTGTCCAAAATAAGCTCTAATGGTCGATTCACTTCTATCAGCCTTTGATATGTTTGTGATCATGATAGTTCCTGTCAAAGAAGTAGGAACTGGTTTGCGTCCAGTGCATCGTCTCATGATTAAAACAGACACTGGGAGAAAGGCAATGCTTATTAAAGTATGTACCCAGAGCCAAGGTGATCTTCCAGCAATATTGGTGAGAGTAGTTTTACTGAATGCTCCTGCCTCCACCTGTAATCCAGTGCCATTAAAATTAATAGGCAAGATTATGCCAATAGATGTCAGGGTTATTATGAACATTAACGTTATAGCATGCCTCTGGAAGGATAAATAGTGTACTGCGTCGGGACCACATTTCGCTAATACTTGCTCGCGCGTGATTTTAAAGATTGCAGGGAGCCAAGTTAAGAAACCCTCGTCTATGTTTACAGACTCATCATTGCTCCTCCTTCGATCGACGAGTGAGTCACCATCTCCTCCGCGATAAAAAAGGTTCGTCCATCGGCTTTTTGTCCGCTGTACAAGAGCCATTCGCCCATAGTTCCACGCAGTTCGCCGTAGCACAGAGAACAATAGTATGAGACATGACCATGAAATCAAATTCAGAATCAGTGTTTGAGGAATGCCGTTGTAAGCTCCTGTTATTATCACGTTTTGTGTTGTATTCATTAACATGCAGCCTTCATCGTCTGTCCCATTGGAGCTGTTTGCTGCAGCAAAAACAATTTCGCTTGTAAAACTTTTCATTGTTGATGTCGCAACAATCACTCAGCCACAAAAAGTGAAAGTATTATCATAATTGGAATACAATGCTTATGCACTTTATGAGTATCTTTTTAAAGAAATTATAGCAATATTTGGAATTGACAAAAGGACACTGGTAATTGCTTTTTTATCACAAATACGAACGAACAAATACGTAGGACATGACAATCACAGACACACTCAGCACAGACTAGACTACAACGCACGCAGCAAACACACAAATAATAAAAATGACACTTGACTAGTGTTGCCAGCTAGGCTAATATAAAATGTGCTAAAGTGCTAAAATAAAATGCCAAAGAAAAACGGCAGCTGTATGTACATTTTAGCTTGTATAAATTTAATTTATAGCAAAGTGTGATCGTTGTTTAAAATTGTTTAAGGGTGTCAAGTATTATTAAAAAAACAAAAAATAAACTATCGATAAAATATCTTGTAAGATCGCACTGCTTTCACTTTAATTAGTTTTTAAGATTTAATTAAAATTGTTCTTTCTCCCTCAATCCTACAGAGAAAAGGGAGAGAGAGAAGTAATTTTGTTTGTCTATGGTATCCACCTGTCAAAATGAAAAAGTTTTAAAGGCGAATACCCTAGGGTGCGTTCTGTCGCTTCGCTCGAGTGCACTCGAGCGCGCTCGGGTGCGCACTCTGGGGTGCGTTCCGTCGCTTCGCTCGAGTGCACTCGAGCGCGCTCGGGTGCGCACTCTGACCGTTCAGTGGCTCGGTGAAATTTTACTCTGACAGCTGTCAGAGCGTAGTTTCACCCGTTCCGTGGCTCAGAGAGAGAGAGCAACCAAACAACCACCTAATTCGATCGTTGAAAAACGCTCTGACGTTTATCTTTTGTCATAATGTCAATGTCATTTGACATTATTTTGTATTTTAATGTTTTTGTGTCTAAAAGTTCATGGTTGCTCCTCAAAAACACTGATTTTGTTCATAGAAATGTTTAAATTATCCGTATTTCAAAATAGAAAACGGAAACTGTAAACTTAATGACATCTAAAGTTCTTTTAGGTTATAAAAACAACTGGAGCGTTCCGTGGCTTGGTTGCAACTCAAACGAGTGAAACTTTAACCAAACAACTACACCCAAAACGACGGAACGCACACCTGACCGTTCAGTGGCTTGGTGAAATATTACTCTGACAGCTGTCGAAGCGTAGTTTCACCTTCCGTGTGCGTTCCGTCGTTTTTTGGTGTAGTTGTTTGGTTAAAGTTTCACTCGTTTGAGTTGCAACCAAGCCACGGAACGCTCCAGTTGTTTTTATAACCTAAAAGAATATTTTGATGTCATTAAGTACAAAGTTTTCGTTTTTTATTCTGGAATAAGGATAATTTAAACATTCCTATAAACAAAATCAAATAAAATCTGTTTTTTTGAGGAGCAACCATGAACTTTTAGACACAAAAACATCAAATTACAAAATAATGTCAAATGATATTGACATTATGACAAAAAATAAACGTCAGAGTATTTTTCAACGACCGAATTAGGTGGTTGTTTGGTTGCTGCACTCTGAGCCACGGAACGGGTGAAACTACGCTCTGACAGCTGTCAGAGTAAAATTTCACCAAGCCACTGAACGGTCAGAGTACGCACCCGAGCGCGCACGAGTGCACTCGAGCGAAGCGACGGAACGCACCTCGGCAACCAAACAACCACCTAATAAATCAGTCGTTAAAAAACGCTCTGACGTTTATCTTTTGTTATTAATGTCAATGTCAAAAAACGATTGTTCGTTTTATGTTCACATTTTATTTTTTATAAACTAAAGTACAATGCGATTAAATTGACAAAAGACAGTGATCTGCGACAACTTCAGTCGAGAGTGTATGGCACAAAGCGTATTATAGATTAAAATACATACGTCATTTTGTACCGTAAGCGCTCTGAAGTTGATCGCCGATTTTGTACATACGAGATTTTTTTACTTTTTACTTTTTGTTTGTAATTACTTATTCTATCGATTGACACCACTTTTAACACAGGCCTCAAAAACCGTCTTTTTTCAAAATGGCGGACAGGTAGGTATGCCAAAAGCACATGATGCTCTTTCGTATTTGTATTGTTTTTAAGATAACATGCTAAAAAAATTAAGTATGCTAGACGACAAAAAAATCTGCCTTTATATAAAACTTAATGCATATAAAATGCTAAATTGGCAACACTGCACTTGACTTGACATTGACACTGCTCAACTTATTTATTTACTTATTAGGTACGAGACGATTTTGCCCATAGAATTAGTGCTTGCTTTAGTACTAATTCTATTATTTTGCCAGTCCAACAGTACAGTGAAGTGATGACCTCCGAGTACTAAAACGTACTCGGAGGAAATTGACTGACGCTCTTAATGCTCTAAGCTGACGCTAGACGCCACTGACGCAGGGTGACGGTCATATTTTTGACATTGACAGTTGTTGAGAATTAAATATTGCGACAGACTTAAATATTGCGTTTTTGTCCCATCAGAAAGACAAAGATATAATGCATGCTCTTAAGGATTTAAGCAAGAAACTGGCGAGCACGAATGTGTGATCACTTGATCACGGTACTCAAGATATAAAGTTCTTGGCGGTACCTATACCACAAAATTTAAATTATGAATGCTCTAAGTAGATACCCAGTCTATCAAAAAACTAGACAAGTGAGAGTCGGGCTCGAACACCGAGGGTTCCGTATCTACTCGTCTCGCAGTTTTTATCCGAGCTTCTCCCAAAATTCAGTTCCAAAAACTTATAATTGTGTGTTTTATAAGTGATATTGTGGTTATACTAACTACACAGTTCACACCTAAATTAGTTACGTAGGAAACCTTATCAAAGTAAGTACTTAAAATTACTTTAAAATTCTATTTTGTGAAACGATTTATTTATTGTGTACCTTTGAGCACAGATAATATAATACTATACACAGAAAGTCAGGTTATACAGTTAAACTTGCTTAATGCTCTAAGCAGTTAAACTACGTAAACTATAATAACGTAGGGTATAAGGCGGTCTCAAGGTCAACATGTATAGTCTAAGGTGCCGTTGTGTGTACTTCCTTTTTTTTTGGGCTTATGCTCTAAGGTTTTGGGTGTATATTTATCTTTCTCTATGGATATTACTTCAAAACTTAGAGCATTAAGATTCAAACGTCCTTTGATTGAAGACCTTTTGAGTTTTATTTTAGTTTTATTTTTCTGACTTAGAGCTTTTCTGAGGTTTTTCTTGTTCTGTGTTTGGAAGGAAGCATTTTATTTCACAACTGGCAATAAAGCACATCATAGAAAGAGAAAGGAATAAAAAATCATAGAACTTTGTGTGAGAGAGAGAGATAATACCTTTTGAAACTGTGAATGTAATTCAGAATTCGGTGAGCAAGTTCGACCGTTCGATTAACTTGAAATTTAATGAAAATGTTTTAATATTACTTTTCCTCATACCTTTAATAATGGATTTCGACTGGACAAATTATTTAGAAGCTAATAATACGATAGCTGTGCCCGAGGAATTATTTTCTCATGTAAGTACATAAAGAAGAAATATAATCTTTTAAAGATAGGTAAAATTAGTTTGTTTATTAAAACAACTAGTTTTAGTACATTGCCATAGCTTTATAACTTTCGTCATTTTTCAACATTCAAAAAACAAGATTCAAAATTTTGAAAGTATCTTCTTTCTTCAGAGAGACTTCTATTTTTAGCATTACACTACCTACTGAATTATTTGGGAAAAAAACAACTTCTAATAGAATTCAAGGACTTTAGAGTCTCTTCCATTTCTCTACATTTTAAGTAGCTATAAATTAGTACACATTTATGAGATAAGATCATATACAACAAACTTCAAATAATAAATAAAAATATTTGGTTAGTTTAAAAAATACATAACGACTAAATAAGTCGTGTCTTTCTCATGTAAGTAATACAAATTTAGTAAATTTATATTTTTATAGTTTTCTTTTAGAAATTGAGTTGTTTCTGTTGTGAATTTTATAAGTATGTATATGTTGGAAGAGAATGAGGCCTAATCAAATCTTAAGAAATATGGTGATCAACACCATAACTTGTTTAGGGCGCTTGGCAGTTTTCTCAAAAAGACATACTTTTATTCGTAATAATTATAGAGATACTATAGATGACAACATTAACTTAGGCCACAAGTTTGCACGTGTTCAGTGTTGGGCAACTGGAACCGGATATGTTGAATGTGTCGGACGAGGTCACAACGAGTACAGAGTGAGGCAGTGGCCCCGACGACGACGACGTGAGCCTCGCCGCTGCCACCGTCGCCAGCTGCCAAACTAGTTACCTATTTTATAAAGAGTATAGAAATTATAAAAACGGGAAGTGAACTAAAGTCTCCTGGTTTCACTCAAAGAAAGGACAGGCTATGCCCGTTTATGTAATTGGCCAGAAACTGTTACTGTGGATTTTCACTATTAAGTCAGATGGAAGATACAAAGCAAGATTAGTCATGGGGGAATTAAAAAAAAATATAAAATAGATTATGATGAAACATATAGTCCAGTTGTTAATACAATTTTATAACTTATACTCAACTTCTTCATAACTATCTGTATCTTCTTCTCATAAAATTATTCTGAAACCCTTGCTCCTACTCGACTCCTTCAAAATTATTAAATTGTTCCTTTCTCCTACTCAAAATCTTTAATATATAAAACTCTCCTTCTTAACATCTTCTTCCTTATATTCTCCCACTCAACATCTTCATCAATACAAAACCCTCTCCTACTCATAATCATCATCATTTCACTATAAAATTACTCCTTATCGATACCTTCTCGATAAGAAACCTCTCCTACTCGACATCATCATTAAAAAAAACTTTTTAACTTCATCATCATTATTACATTATAAAGCTTCTTCTTCTCAACTTCATCATCATTATAACTCCTTCTCGACTTCTTCATCACAAACTAATATCCAAAATAAACTTATACCCTATAATAAGTTTTATTATTCTAAGCTATACCAAAAACGATTATTTACAAAATATTCCTTTTCTTTCTCCCAGACTTTTACTTCACCTTAACTAAATTATCTACAACTTTCTTAAAAAAAATCCAATAACTTCTCTTTCGATTTTTTTTCCACTTCAAATTCTTGTTTTTATTTTGTGTTCTTATAAAATATTCATTGCAACCCACTTGCTCATCCTAGCGTCGGCGTCGTTGCTACACTTATTTTATAAACGCCTTCGTTGTTATGGATATTTTTTTCATCGATGTCACGTTTTTTTGGTTTCTATTTTGTGGAAGCGAAACCTCTTTTCATCCCATCTATGCGAAAAGGACGACTTGGTTCGCCTTTAAGTGCACCCCACAGGTGGTGTTTTCTATAAGAAACTTTTAGCGGGCAGTAATGAGTTTTTAATCCTCTTTATATTATAAGTAGTAAGTGCGCCACAATTATCTTTGCCGCGCACTTTTTAAATTTGGAACATCTTAGTGTTCAGCGCCAAAGAAATCGAACGCAAATATTGTTTGAATAAAGACTGGCTGGTACGACGGCCCATTTAGTTGTTACTCTATGTTTTATTAAATAATAATATTACAATAAAATATGAGGCGCCTTTAATTTTCTCATAGAGGGTGATGAAAAGTAGAGTGTATCACTCGGGCGCACAAATATTTTTGGCTCGGGCGACGTACTTTGAATCCCTCGCTACGTTCAGAATTCTACTCTAGAATCCCTCACTTCGCTCTGGATTCAAAAAAGCGCCCTCGCCGTAAATATATTATTTTGCTCCCTTATGATACCATCGACTATTAATCCATCTTGAGTTACACCTCTTCACCTGATACATGCATACCTACCTGCCCAGTATTTTATAGAAGTTTTATCATTCAAAATGGATTAAAAGTGATTTAAAAAGGCTCCTGGTTTCACTCGGCCACCCGCTAGACAGTATAAATTCTGTTATCTATACAAAAATGTTTTTTTTTATGATGAGTATAAATTCTGTTATCTCTCCAAAAAAAGAGCAGCTTTTCATCTGTAATAAAATAACAAAGACTTCTATTGTAAAATAATAAAAATGTAAAAGTCAAATGATTAAACCTTTTTTGGCATTTACATCATGCAAAAAAAGGCATTTGTTTATTTTTTACTCAAGCAAGTCACTTGACGGAAGTCCCAAACCATTGTGAAAAAAGAAATATAATTATGTAGTTTACTTCCGTAAAAAAAACTTTTTGCGGAAGTAAGCTACATATTATATTTCTTTTATCACAAAGCTCTTTAAAATATTTATGAAATCGGCCCCCCTACTCTCGACGAGAATAACGGGATCGAGTTCACATCAGGATCGAATAAACGTCAAAAATCTGTTTTTTAATACATTGAAAACGATTTCCATAGTTTCCATAGTACCGTTTTGACGTTTACTAGATTCCAACTCGATCTCGATATTCTCGATCGCGCCGGGAGGGTGCTTTCTAAGGGTGGGTGTAACCCCCCTGCTATAAAAACTGTAAATAATTTCCTCTCTCTCAAAAAATTTGCGTAGATACATTAATAAGCTGACATGGGGTCTCTTTTTTAAACCTCTGTGAGTGCTAAGGAGTTCAGCTGTATCATTTCGTTTAAAAACTCAAAACATAAAACATTGAACCATATTAAAAATGAATGAATTGAACAAATACTTCCTGCTCACTGTACATAATGCAAATTCCCTATGAAACTTCCTGTAAAGAAGCTTCAATTATGGTACCTTTGTCTTTTAGGTTGAATCAAGCCTTAATAATGGAATCAAACAAGGAATGCTACTTGAAGTGTGCCACAAAAGCAACCCAGATATTTACTGGATTGCCGAGATCACTATGGTATGTGGTCACCTCCTGAGAATAAAGTTTCTGGGAGCTGAAGAAGACTTCTGGTGTGACATCTCTACCACCAAAGTACATCCATTAGGATGGTGTGGAAAGTATGACGAGCTTATTGAACCTCCCGATGAAATAAATGCACGGTATGGAGATACTATTATAGATATCATGAAGAAAGCCCTTCTTGATGGCCAGTCAGTATCTATTGAAGCATTAAACAACAAAGGACTGTCACCAATTGATAGAATTAAAGCAGGAATGAAGGTGGAAGTGCAAAACATAATAGATCCATATAGATACTGGATTGCTACTGTAAGTTTTTTTTTCTCTGGTCAATTAATTTATTGATAATATAAAAATCTGTAAATGAATTTAAATATTTTTCTCAGGTCACGGAAAATGTTGGTGGTAGGCTCCTCCTACGTTATGATGGCTCTGATGAAGATTTACAACAGTTTTGGATATTTTTTTCCAATCCTCGTTTGTGTAGCTTTGGATATGTAACTAATAAGGTAATTTCTTTAAATGTAATATACGCTGTAAAGGGATTTTAAGCTCCATTCAGAAAACGAAGATTATAAATAACATGGCTTTAATTTCATAGGGTTCCCCATGGCAGTTCAAATATCCAAACAAAGTTAACAAGTTTTCATGCAAAAATAAACTTAGCACGCAACTGCGCCAATGTGCTGAAGAATCTATAAAAGAACCTACACCTCCTGATTTATTTCAGGTAATCAAGAGTCATATTATTTCAGTTTTTATATTTTTAAAATTTTTTATTGTTACATATTTTATTTTGCATCTTTATTTTGCAGCCAATGCCAAGTTTAGAAGTGCACAATTTCGTAACAGGAATGAAAGTGGAAGCTTTAGATCCCAACGACATGAAAACAATCCGACCAGCAACTGTCACAAAAGTGTTTAACAACTTCCATTTTCTGGTCGTCATTGACGATCACATAGAAGATTACGAAGACTCAAAGATGGCTTGGCTCTGTGACTCCATGCACCCATATATCTTTCCAATAGGCTGGGCTGAAAAGAATTCAATTAGTTTTAAAGCACCTATTATATGGAAAGAAGAGTCCTATGATTGGGATGAGTATCTCTCAATGACATCTTCTGTGCCTGCACCTGAATATTGCTTTGGCAATAAAGAGCATTCAAAAGGTTTCGAAGTCAATATGAAACTAGAAGCTGTAAATCCGCAAAATCATGAAGAAATACATGTTGCATCAATACACTCTATTGTAGAACACATGGTGTGTGTAGAGCTTTTGCCAATAGGTGAAAAGTTCTGGTATGCTCAAAATAGCGACTTGCTCTTTCCTGTAGGTTGGTGCGACAGTAACAATTACGCTTTACATTATCCCGATGTGTCTACTGTTAGAAAAGAAACTCCGAAACCTGTAGAAGAAGTCAGAAATATAAAAGAGGATTTGAAGTCCCAAGAAGAATGGTGCGAAAGAATATTTTTCAATTACAAATGCTATTCTGGACCTTCGATTAGCAGAAACAAACTTTCCCAGCTTCCTAAGCATGTGGGGCCAGGGCCATTATCTTTGGTACTCAAAGAAGTGATGAACAAAATAATATCTGCGTCGTACAAACCGGCTAAATTGCTGAAAGACTGGTCAACAGAGGAACCATTAGAAGAAGGCATGAGATTGGAAATGTTAAGAGCCAAGTATGTATATATTTTAACTATATTTTAGCAAATATGTTAACTATATTTTATTTGCAGAAGGTGAATTACTAAACCAATTTAAGTTACTGTTAAATAATTACGCTTAAAATTACGTAAACTTTTATTACTATCGTGTGTTAAAATAAAACAGTGAAGGTGATAATGAATTTGACCCTTGGGAGAATAGTTTACTACAAAAACCTTTATTAGTTCCTTTAGCCTTCGTTCGATCTAGTATGGCTAAAAATTTTACACAATTTGACCCAAAGTTAAGGGGCCCACTCGCGGGGTGGGGCGAGGTAATTGTTACTAGGGCGGAGTGGGGAGTGTCCTTTCTTTACGTAGTACTTATATCTATTCTGTGCCCTAAGGTTAAATAACCCACTTATACCCGGTGAAAGTTTTATCTCCATAAATTTGAATTTTCGTGCGTAGGTTGAAGACGAGTACGTACCACGCGCGTGTGCCCGTAGCCACAAGCGCAGACAAAGTGGCGAGCTACTGTCGCAGCATGTGCGGCAAACTGCAAGCCTGCCCCAGCCTGTTCGGGCCCGAGGAGTACCCTGAGCGGTGCCCACATAACTGCCAGCAGGTCGAGAAGTCTACCTTCCGTGAGTATTTTTAACCCGGATTCCCAAAAATATGATACGCGTCCTAATATTCGTGTAAAATAGTGATATTGTGGATAGTTGATTGCTTTTTTGTGCAATTGTGATTGCAACTCAATACACCAAGAAATCAATGATGTATTTTTGTAGTCTCTTAAGAATTTGCAGCCCTGTCAAAAAGCATAGGTTTATTTATCTCTAAAGAATACTCTATTTTGTTACAGATAATTTGGCAGAACGTCGAGGTAGACCGAAAGGAAGTCTTAACGGTCGAAGGAAGAAGAAAAAGACTACTCCAGAAAAACGTGAAAAGGAACCGCAACCATCGCAAGAAACGGAGAGTAATAAAGACGAATCTGCTAGCGACCATAGTGCTGGCTCCACTCCTCCATCCGAGGCCGGCACTAGACCGAATTCTCCCGACAGTGCTCCAGAGTATAAAAGAAGCCAAAGAAGAAAACGCGAACAAGAAAATCCTTACCCAAAATTAGAAATGAAAACCAGAGGAGCAAAGTTACCAAACTTTGCACTTCAAATGAAAGAAGCTCATTGGGATAAGAAAGATGTACAGACGATTTACAACAGCGGCTGCGCTTCTAGGAAACAAGCATCCCCCAACAGTGATTCAGAAGACGAAACAAATGAAAGTAGCGCTACTTCTCGAGATGCGAAAAATATATCAGATGTGTCTGATTCTGAGGAACCGGAGCTGAAGAAGCTTAAATTTACGCAAAACGATCCTTTACCATCAGATAACAAGACGTTCGAAAAAGATACTGCAATGAACTGGACGAAAGGTAAGCTTAAACTTTCTCCAAATCCTATCGAATGGTCGGTAGATGATGTTTACACTTATCTCAAAAGCACAGATGATTGCAAACTGGTAGCAGAAAAGATGAAACAGGAAGAAATCGATGGCGAAGCATTCATCATGCTCGATTTACAGACGATCAGAGATTTCCTACACATGAAAAAAGAGTTTGCAGTTCAACTCATTAAGCACATTACTAGAATTAAGTGGTATTATATAGTTAATTATGAAGATAATGTATCAACGTGATAATTTTGTTCCTCTATTTTATTATTATTTCATCTAGTCCTCAATAAAATACTTGTTATATCCAGAAATGTATTTTCTTTGCATTTTCCATTTGTACCGTCAACAATTTTAACCTCTACGAAGTTTTTTGCAAATAAAATTGCAGATTTTGGAAATAAAAGATTTGTTTTCGTCTTTCTCTCGTTCTTGATTGAAATCTTCGTCAAGGTATATGTTTTTCTTTGCATATGATATTTTCACTGGTATTTCTCGATCGGGAGCCGAAGATTTCTCTTGTTGTTTTCCATATTCTTCAAGTTCCTGTTTTTTGTCTGCTAACTTCTTTAAATTGTCTGCAGACGCAACATTATAGCCCTTCTGCTCACGGCTGGGGTCTTTAATATTGATTTCTGATAGTAAATGGCGATTGTTCATTTTAATTTGAACACATGGCGCGCCATTTAGTAGGTAGATATTGAATATCCCTTCTTTCTTGGCGCTAGAGTTGAACTTAGATAGAGTATCATCGAAGGTGGAATCGGTTTGAAAATGGTCATTTTTGTAAGACTCTACAACCGAATGCAAGCTTTCTAAAAGTTTCTCAGTTTGTACCATATTACCTGAATTACTTTTACTTGCATCTCCTTTGTCCTTGATACTTGTTGTAGCATTCTCCCTTTGACCTTCATGAGTAATATTAGAATCAGATGATATAATGTGATTTATCATGTCTTTTATAAAAGATTCCATATCAGCTACAGCATCTTCCCGGTTTTTTGCAAGTATATCATTAAACCTCTTCTTGTAAATTTCAAAATCTCGCATGCTGGCATAGAAATTGTCAAAAATCTCCAACACTGTGGTCTTAAAAAATTTTATATTGGACTCTAAAGTACTAACCGAAGAGTCATCGGTTTGGAGTTCTTGGGATATCGTGTTAAATATTTTCTTTTCTAGCCTTTCTAGTTGCGAATTAGTTAAAGACACCTTGTCACTATCACCGGCTTCTACGTCTTGAAAACCAGCTTTAACCATTTGCGAATCTTCCTTCACTGGGGTTACGTCGTGCTCATATTTTTTGTAATAGCTGTCAATAGAACTACTTCCTTTGAAATTAGAGGAACAAATTGATTCATCGTATGTTTCGTGTCCACCGCTTAGCGACCCAGAGTGGACAGTAATATTAATATCCGATTTCCAAGGTGGTTCAGTTCGTGTTTCATCTTTATATACTCTTTGGCGCGCTATATTGTTGCTACCTACAAGAAATATGTCTTTAAATAAATACGTCCATTTATTTATTAAAATAGATCAGATAACAATACAAATAAAGTAGGTAGGTAAATAATAACTTACTCATCACGAAAGAAAGTGCAGCAGTAATAACTGTAAAGACTGAAAAGAGAGTTAACAGGTAAGTATAAATAGGACATGACATCGAGTGAGCATCTGCGTTTCAAACGACTGATTTGAGGGGCTGACATGAGCCAAGTAGTAGCGTTATTAACAAAACCTTGTCTGAATCTTTTTATAAGAAATTGGGATTATTTAGAAGAAATAAAATAAAATCGACAGGCGGCGCTAGTTGGCTCACATCAGCCCCTATAACACTTTTAAACTTTCGCGTTGCATTGTACACACGACGGCACCTCAGACTATACATGTTGACCTTGAGACCGCCTTTATGCCCTACGTAATAAAAGTTGTTTTCGCAGTTTAACTGTATAACCTGACGTGCTGTCGTGTGTACTTAGTTGAAATAACGCGCACGTAACGAGAGTAATGAGAGCTATTTTCACACCTACCAATTTTCCCGACGTTTCGAACTAGTTGCATTGGTCGTGGTCACAGGCTGACTGGATATGCGGTGTTACACCTCCTCTACGGTGGAGTCTTCACCCACCGTCGAAAAGTTTTTCAACTACCGCCGCACACAACACTAACGGAGTCCCTATTCCGTATCATGGCCGTATTCTGGTAGTTAGCCGACCGCGAACAAAGAGGTAGTGCGTTTGCAATTACTGGGTTCCACACGGCTAGTGATTAAAAATGGCGATCAGTGGAAAGAACCTGCTTGTGATGAAATTCGATTCAGTGGTTTGTGTCACTCTCCAGCAAATGTTCTGCAATCGCTGATTAGTCTGGGGGTTTTTAGAGCTGTAATATGTTCACGGACCCTTTCAGTGATTGTTCGTTTCGTTTGACCAATATAACAACTACCACAGCTGCAGTTTATCTTTGTTTCTTCCCACTGATTTTTTTATCTTCGCCTTTTTATTCACAAGTCGTACGTGAAGCGATTGAAATTAAAAAACATCCAAATAACTTCAATCAAGAAGATGGCTACAAATTATCTGCAGTGTGGGATCCAGTAATTGCAAACGCACTTCGCGGTCGGCTAACTACCAGAATACGGCTATGATACGGAATAGGGACACCGTTAGTGTTGTGTGCGGCGGTAGTTGGAAAAACTTTTCGACGGTGGGTGAAGACTCCACCGCAGAGGTAACACCGCATAGCATAATATCCAGTCAGCCCGTGACCACGGCGGCCGATGCAACTCGGTCGAAACGTCGGGAAAATCATTCAAAGCCCGTGACTAGGGTGTCTATGTGCAGTGGTGCGACTAGATTTGTTTCTGATCATGGATTCAAACAGCTCCCCTACCCAAACATACGTTTCCAACATTCTATACGTTTAAACGCTACGCTTATTACTAAAGCTTAATTATATTATGAGCAATAAACGATTAAATCATGTCTCGCAAACTTATCTTTACATACCAGTCTGTGATTTATCACAGACTTTGATGTATTGTATGAAATCGACAAGCTTATGGCACCTAATTTTTATTCTACTTACCTTTATACGTTTAGAATATTTAAAATGAAGATAAGTATACAAAAAGAATCCGATAAATTTTGAATGCAAAAACAAAATGTCAAGAGCCGAACTTGCCAAAATAAGTATTTTTTTTACTTTCTCTATGATAAGTATTCAAAGCCAAAGAGAATGTAATCACCTGCGGCGGTATCAGCTAAAAACATTGAAGTTCATGTTAACTGTGTTTTGACAGATGTATGTGATACATTGCTATTTTTCTTTGTTAAGTTGTTATTTGTGCCAAGACGAAGTAGCAATGTATCACATACATCTGTCAAAACACAGTTAACATGAACTTCAATGTTTTTAGCTGATAGAGCCCCTGAGGTAATCACTACCTACCTACGTTTTACTATACTAATTCTGTGGTTTTACTTAAAGCCATCTCAAAGCTGATGAATTGCTCTCTAGAGCCGTAGAGCATAGGTATTATGGGAGATTTGGACATTTAAAAAAATACAGAACCTACCTTTAGGTACACACGACGGCACCTCAGACTATACATGTTGACCTTGAGACAGCCTTAATGCCCTACGTAATAAAAGCTGTTTTCGCAGTTTAATTGTATAACCTGACACGCTGTCGTCTGTACATGGGTTTATGTGAAGGGAATTTTTAAATACCTACGCACTACGCAGATACAAATCAGTCGACCTCGGGCTCTATCGGCTAAAAACATTGAAGTTAATGTTAACTGTGTTTTGACAGATGTATATGACATTGCTTCTTCGTTTTGGCACAAATAAAAAGTTACCAAAGAAAAGTAGCAATGTATCACATACATCTGTCAAAACACAGTTAACATTAACATCAATGTTTTTAGCCGATACCGCCGCCGGTCACGCTTACGTTTGCCAGACTAGGTATTTTTACACTGAAAAGAAAACTTGCGCATGCGTACAGACAGAAACGGGTTATTTTCATAAAATCTTGTACCGTTTTATAAATAATACAATCCGCGCAGTTAAATAATCGGATTAGAAATGGCGTCGTATGTACGCACAACAGCACGGTAAGTTAAACAGTTGAACAACGAAAACAGCTTTTATTACGTACGTCATAAAAACGGTCTCAAGGTCAACATGTATAGTCTGACGTGCCGCTGACTGTACATGTTCTCTTCTCGTTCACATGATATATCGCTCTCTCACTCACACTTACTGTGGGAAACGCTGTGAGCCGCCATTTTCAATCATTTTTTGACTGTTGCAGAATAAATTCGAAGTTCCTACTAGTGACTCGGTAGCGCAGCGGTCAGAGCATTGGACCGGATATGCAAAGGTCGTGGGTTCGATTCCCGTCGTATTTCTTCTAGTATATTATTTAGTATTATATAAAAATAGCATTGTGAATGCTAAAATCTCTAAAACTTTAATGTCTTTAAATTACGTTACCAAAGTCAGGGTAGCATAGAAATAGCACAAAATAAGTATGTAATATTAACTTTATTACATAGTTTATAAGGAATTTTGTATTAACAATAACCCGTCTATACTTTATATCTGTCGCTCTCGCGTACAATGAGACCATAGGAAGAAGGTATACATTAACTTTATGAGTCAGACACAATCATAAACTCAATCTCAATATATTCTAAACTTTACATTGAAATGATAGGGTTTAAAATCAATTAAAAAATAAAAACTTAAAAACAGAATTTATTCTACAGTAAAGCAATATGCATAATTTATCTGTTCTCTTTGTTCTAAGGACAGCAAGGTTTTTTTTTTTCGTCTGGGAGACACTCTAATCCCTGAAACAAAAAATTACTGCATTAGAAAAGGAGACCCAGGCCCCGGGCTTTTATGCTGCAGTTGAATAGATTTTTTAATCTTTGATTCATAATCTAGCACCGCCATTGGAAAATACATAAGTAGTGCATTATGAATTTATCTCTCTGTAGTGCACTCCGAAAAAGCTTTGTGGTACTTTTTAAAGCTTAAACAATATTTTTTCTAGCCAGTCGTTTGGTTTGATTGAGTTTTTTGCTAAGTGGCCACTTTTCGCAATTTTTCCAATGGCGGCGCTATTGTGCAGACTACGCGCTCTTATAGAAACGATAACAGTTTCAGACAGTTACTAACAGTCGCTAACTCCAATTAGGCTGCTCTCATAATTAAATTCAAATTTATGCCGCCTAAAAAATAAAAATAAAATGTTTGAGAAAGTGCAAGCAGCGCTTTTTCATATGATACTCAATATGCCCAAGGGTCTAAAAGGGGTCTTAAAAATTGGAAGTGAGCAATTTTTAAGACCCCCTTCAGACCCTGTTGCAAATAAAAAAATTCTCTCTTATTTGCGAAATAGTTGGGCAAACGTCATCTAAAACTGTAGCGGCGCGACCATAGCGCTACATAAGCAAATCGACGAATGACGAAGAAATGCAGGATCAGTGAAAAGTACAATATGTAAACATTACGCAGACGTGACGTCGCACTACGTCAAGCTAATATCGAGGCAAAAATTTATGAAGACTTGACTCACGATATCGAAGTTTCCTAAGCACTTCGCATAAATACAAACTGCGGTCCCCGAGCAAAGACACCTAGCTCGGCGGAAGTACTTCCCTATTCCCTGAATATATGGCGAAGAGATCCTGCCTCAACAACAATTTTCTTAATTATTTAGAAAATGGTAAAAATCACTAATTTAGTCACAAACAACCCTTGTCTATAAAGCTCTGTGAGTGGTTTGTTTGTCACATGTGATTGGTTCGGGAGAAGCTCTGCGTTCGCGGGCACTGTGAAACCTCATAGTAAAGTTTATGAATACGGGTGTCAGAAAAGGACAGAACAGGAAGACAGGCTACATACATTCACTTTGTAAGGGTTGCCTGAGAGCCTCATGTCACGCTGGTAATGTACACGGTCCCATCTGTCAAGAAGTGAACGCCTGTAGTGCTGTAAAATAAAAAATAATATGTATTGTACATTGACAAAGTATACTAGACAAACTACCTGCTTACCTTTATTAAATCAATTTAAAATATTTGCACAAAATAGAGAGAGGACAGAAGTCAAGCTTAGTACTATGTGCGTTTGAGCAACACACACCTACACACCGTCTCACTGACACGGAATCTCAGACCAATCTCAAAACGAGTTTGAGTGTGTGACGCAGTATCATCGGATGGTGAGAGTTGTTTAGGTGTGTGCGTTGCGCACATATTAGTTACTAAGCTTGACTTCTGTCCTCATTCTATTTTGTGATATTGGGGTAGGTTCTATACTTCTAAGATTCCTTTTGTCCTATTCTTTAGATTAGTTTAAAATCCTAAACAATTAAAAAATTTGATCATCCTGTATATTATAGTTTCTATTTTAATTCCAAGCATTCATTCACTCACTGTCATTCATTTCCGTTTGTCCGGTCGGTCCATTCATCCATGTGGTTTTGTGATGTTGTGATCCAGTTTTAGATGTAAGTATATTTTTATCTTTCTTGGACTAAGTTTATTATGCATTAGGTTCTCTTTTTCATGCTTGGACCCTGCTTAGCTTCTATCACAGAGCACTTGTTTTTAAAAAAACTAAATTGAGAATAAATAGTGACATGGAAATAGTCTAAACACTAATCCTAATGTTTATAAAATCAATTTGGCTAGTGATTTAGTGAGCTTTTGACTGTTTGTTACATAACATTAGGGTTAGATTTATATTGTTTACTTACATTTCCTAAAGTAAGATTGTGTATATGATAAAGGCCCCACCCAGGCAAACCCAGGCCTGCCGTAATAATGAAAAAACTAGGGAGAATTTCGTACCACATACTTTTGAAAAATAAAATAAATTATCGAGCAACTGTAATGATACCAAGAATGACAATGACAGTGACAGTGAACTGCGTGGTGCTACCAGCAACTCCAGCAGCAGGCAAGTTTTAAAATTTACTTTATACTTAGAGGATTAAGACTTTATATGACCAGCCTAAAGGTGAGTCCCAATCTCAAATCCATTAAAATGAAATCAATAGATAGATTGTGTTGTGATTGTTAAAAGGAGTGAATATACTCACTCGCTTTAATGCAATAAATTTTATGATTCTTTAAAGTACTTGGTAGGTACGCACAACAGCACGGTAAGTTAAACAGTTGAACTACGGAAACAGCTTTTATTACGTACGGTATAAAGACGGTCTCAAGGTCAACATGTATAGTCTGACGTGCTGCTGACTGTACAAAACAAATCAGAGGGCCTAGTATGAGTTGTATTTTTTTCACTTCTCGCAAAATTAAGGACTGAGGGCCTACCCTCAGTCCTTAATTTTCGTCTCAAGATCAAAAAACAGCTACAGCTTGGTCAGAAAGAGATGAAATTAAATAAAATGGAAATATAATTTTTCAGTACAAAATATAGTCAGTGTTGCCAAGTTATTCGTGATTTTGACGTGTTTGCATAGAAAGTGGCGCCCTCATTTTTTGTTATCTCTTTATGGTCAAGCTGTTTTTAAGATTTAAATAGTTTTGTTTGTTTAGTAGGTAGGTATTTAATTAAAGTACTTAATACTATACAAATACAGTACCAATGTTATAGATACGATATACGCCAACATTATTGCTTAAAAAAAACATAGAAGTAGTAGAATTGCGGCTGGCGTGTAATGACTTGGGTAGGTTCTTGGTATTGATAGTGACTATAAAAATGATGCTTATTCGTGCCGCCGCGGCGGCAGCGTGGCGCCGCCGGCCGCCGACAAAATGCTACATAATATTAATGACTTGTGGAAAAAAAGTTGTCATCATGTGCCGCATGCCGGTGGGTCGGAGTTTTTGGTAATTTTGGTGTTTATTAGTTCAATACTTACGTTGCCTAATATAAAATAATGAGCCCACCATAAACCGTATCCTGGTAATCCAACGCCGGCTGTAATTATTACAAATGCTGGGAGAATTTCGAACCACATTTTAACGAGGTTTTATCAAATTAATTACTTATGTATTGACCACTGAGCAAGTAAAACGGTATTGACTTTGGCATAAATATTTTGATTTGACAAAAACCTTAAAAACAATCGAATCCTTTGAATATTACCAAATATTACATAATATCCTCTTTGAATCAAATGTAGGTAGCAAAGAGTACCTTAAGTAATAAGTTTTTTATTGTTATACACCTTACACTGTCCTCGTTTATTAAAATCTGTACCTATTTACTCTTTACCCTCTTTGCTATACCTACAAAGATTTTTTTCAGGTCAGTGTTGCCATACATTCTCGAGTGAAACTTCATTTAATTTGATTTGTGATCTCTGAACAAAAACACTACGTTTATTGTGATGAGAGATTTTACAGGCAACGTAACTTTTCCTTAAACATTTTTACGATGCTTCTATTTGATCAGACTATTTGCTACGTTCATACTATACTGCCAAGGATGTTAGACAGCGCTGTCTAGTAGATTTTAAAGGAACTTTACCTGGAAAGTTTCTCAAAGATTCTGAACGCACTGGCTTCCATGCGGAATTTCGAATCGGAGAAGTTACTGACACTGTGTCTCAGCGAAAATTTTTCTAAGTCTATGTTGCGTGTAGTCTGACGTACCATTGACTGTACCAAAAATATCCGAGTTGGTTTGTTTTGTTTTTAATTATGGCAATCAGGGACTATTTTTTTCTGGTTTTGAAATTTTTCCTTTCTAATTCTCTATCTATTCTATTCTAGCAACATTAGATATCGAATCATCAAAAATGGCAGACGTCCCGACGGACTGTGATTTTCCTATTTGGGGATTATTACCGAAAAAAGAGACTGGAGTTGTATCTTTTTTAACTAAAAATCCAAATTATGATGGAAGGGATACCGTAATTGCCATTTTTGATTCCGGTGTTGACCCGGCAGCGACTGGTTTGCAGGTAAAAAATGACTTGTCACGATAAATTATTTTAGATTTTTCTTGATCTGAAATGATAATATTCATCCACAATTTTGTTTTTAGGTTACTCCTAATGGAGATAAAAAGGTTATAGAACGTTTTGACTGCAGTGGTTGTGGAGATGTCGATACTAGCACGGTTATCAAAGAAGTTGTGGACGGTTGTATCACCGGCATAACCGGCCGAAAATTGAAGGTAAAATTAGGTAGTTTTCATAAATATATTCGTTTTTAATTAAAGTTTCTAGTTTGACGTTGGTTTGGTTCACAAGAAACTGACTAGGTATTCTGTGCGGGGCCAATAGGTTGGCCCAAAACCTTTCTGTGGCATCCCAAAAAACCAGAAAGATAATCTCTCGGACGAGTCGAGCAAATTCTGGTTAAACAGCCAGGACACCAAATCCTTGGTGGAAGGCTACTCGCAAAGATGGATGAAAAAGCTCATACAGTTCATTTGGTCGAACATCAACATCGGTGGAGCACGAAACGCCCAAGCACCGGTGCTATTGTAGCCCTTGGTGAAAACACTTTTTCGACACTTCCAATGTCCCCATAACACCTACTTTTTTTCATGCCTATCTTAATTGGACTATCATTCTGAACAACTTTTATTAAAACTGTTTTTCCTGGGAGTTATATTTTCCAAGTAATTTTTCTTTAAAGTTTTTTTTTTTTAAATAATTAAATATCTTGATAACTAAGTATATAAGTCAGGGGTACATTATGGCCATGGCATAAATTGATGGGAACGATGATACCACCACGTGGAATCCATTAATAGAACATGGCAAAAATTTTACAAGTATAAAGATCTTTGATTCGATATTACTCGTAAATAAATATGCATTTAATGAAAAAGTTTATAGGACCTAAATGGTTCCTACAAGTGACCTTAATCAAATTAGAGCAAAAAAAAGAGGGTTATCAGTACTCGGATATGTTAAAAAAAAACTAACCTCTTATGCGATTGTGGACCCCCTAATCTACAAGCATAGTATCCATCTGGGATGACATGTAATTGACCCGGAGGAAAAAAAAATCTTAAAGCCAGGAAGATACTAGACTTCCTGGATGCCGCTGGGCTTATTAGGTGGCGAGTCACAATAGATCTTTTAGGTTGCAGTGACTTTAGCTTTTTCACAGCTACAGAGCCCCTAACACTCAAATAATAAGTTTCTGTATGTCACCTCTAACCTTTAGAGCTTTCAGTATTATTGTGTTCCCTAAAATAATCATTATGATCATTCTAGAGACTAGATTATATGCAACATAAAAACACCAAATATGCATGCATGAAAATGCTATCTAAATAAATAAATAAAAACGAATCTCTGAAAAAATTGTACGGAAAAGAAATGTAATGATACGGTCTCATATCATTACATTTCTTTCTTACTTTTGATAGAAATCGTTACAATATACTTGGGCATGTTTAGACTTACACAAATAAATGTAATTTCTGAGTGACCACAGACGGCTCAAGTACGATTGAACAATATCATTTCTATGAAATATGCAGAACAGAAGGGTGTCATGGCATGGATGACACTTTGGCAATAGATTTGGCATAAGCCATTAAGTTTTTTTACAATCATATAATGTTTGGCTCTATTTTTTTATATTGTTCGATTCATTTATTATAAGCAGCTGTTTTTTTATCACTATTGTGATTATCTTTGTTTTATTTGCCAGAGACAGGGTTCATTTCTGTAAATATTTATAAATGCCTCCAAATTGTCTCGAACTCCATGCCTCTCACTGGTCATTTTAGTGCGTTTAAACCAACTGCAGAATTTGCTTACAATCAGCCGATTAGTATACTACTGAATAAAACTTTTACAACCTGTGCAAACAGATATTTGCACAAGTTCGAAACGAATCGAATCGATTCGAAAATTGAAACTTTTTAAAACTTGTACAGGTCTAGAAAGAGTCTCGGTTTTGGAGGCCTGTGATAAAAGTGGTGTCAATCGATAGAATAAGTCATTACAAACAAAATAAAAAAAATCTCGTAAGTGATATACTTACCGAGATATTTGAGTTTGAAGTTGAAAAACAAAATCTGTCATTTTTTAGATTAATCAATAGAATAAGTCATTACAAACAAAAAGTAATGAGAAAAAAATCTCGTAAGTGATATACTTACTGAGATATTTGAGTTTGAAGTTGAAAAACAAAATCAGTATATTTTTAGATCAATCGATAGAATTAGTCAATACAAACTAAAAGTAACAAGTAAAAATATCTTGTAATTACTGAGATATTTGAGTTTGAAGTTGAAAAACAAAAAAAACACTAAATCCAGAAAATAATTTTGTTGATCAAATTCAAACTCGAATATCTTAGTAAGTATATCACTTACGAGATTTTTTTATTACTTTTTGTTTGTAATTTTTTATTCTATCGATTGATATCACTTTTAGCACAGGCCTCCAAAACCGACTTTTTTCAAAATGGCGGACAGTTAGGTATGCCAGTCTTCATACATAAATGACCGATGGCTTTTGCGCAATCATTTTTCAACAAACGACTTCATACTTGTGTGTGCAAGTCTAAAGTTTAAAGTAAGTAATTAATTATGACTTGTATAACATTCCAGATTCCTGAGTCTTGGCAAAATCCTTCAGGTTCTTGGCGTGTTGGCATCCTCTATCCATTTAGTTTGTACCCAACAAAGCTCAAAGAACGCATCCAGGAACATCGCAAGGAGTATATCTGGGATGTTGGACACAAGCCAGCATTTGCTGAAGCTACTAAAAGTTTACAGGATTTGGAAAATGATGCTTGTGAGTAATTGTAGTAGTCTTGAATACTTTTATTATTGCCCCAGTATAGTCTGTTAATCCTTTCTTCAGTAGTAGTAGTAGTAGTAGGCAGTAGCACCGTCTTTAATGTGATTTCTTTACCTTCTTCGAGTACCTATTATAATAAATTTATAGTAATGTTCTCTTTTAAAAAAAATGGAATTGGGAGGGATACGTTTCCAGGTACACAGACAACAGATGGACTTTTAAATCCACAGTATGGAAGGGACCAGGGGAAAAAGAAATGTTGGTCGACCCAAACAACGCTGGTCTGACGACATAAAGCGGGTAGTAGGAAAAGACTGGTTACAGTCAGCTAAAAATAGAAAAGTATGGATGCTGATGGAGGAGGCTTACACCCAAGAAAGGGATCCATAGCACAGAGAATAAATAAATACTATTGTAAACCACAAACACATCTGCTGTGGAATATATATATAAGCTTAATAATAATGATAATGTTCTCTTTACAGCTTTTAAGAGTTCCAACCTGGGCCTTGCGGAAAAGTTACAAAAGGAGGAAATGGAAGTAAGAGTCGAAATACTTCAGAATGCAGAAAAGAAATACAATGATGTGGGACCCACATATGATTGTGTGCTCTTTCATGATGGAAAAGTCTGGAGGTCAGATTTCATATTATTATATTTTCAAAACATTTTATCACCTCTCTATAACACTGTTGTTTGCTATGATAAAGATAAATTGATTTAAATATTTTTTACATATTTTTAGGCAGAATTAAAATATGCTAATTACAAGAAACAATCTGATAGGAAGATTAAAGGTATATCTGTCATGAGTGGGAAGGTTAAGGGCCTGTTACAAAGTCCTATTTATCAATAACTTCTGGTTAAATTAAAAAATGGAACAAAAAAGTCTTTCTCTGTCTTTCTATTGTATCTTTTTAAATTATTTGTCTGGTTAGTTATATTTGGCACTTAGTTGGAACCTGTGTAACAGCTCTCAACTCTTTTTAAGTTATTGTCTGGAATCATTCTATTACTAATTATCAGGGCATGCATTGATACATCTGAGTCAGGAGATTTGGCTTCTGGGCCGTTCCTCGGAGAGTACAGTGTAACCCATGAACACACCCACTTGACTCCCCTGGATGAGATGACTATCAGCATCAACGTTCATGATGAGGGACAAACTCTTGAAGTTGTCGGCATGTGCTGTAAGTGTTGTTACTTTGATAGATTGTTCTGTCTTGCATAATTTTCAGCCAATCTTTTTACATGCTTCTAGTTTTTTTTTATTTATTTCATCTGAAATCTTCTTGCTACTTTTATTTACTTGCTGCTAAAGCAATTATACATATAATGCTTTTGGTTGATGAATTTAAAAAAATATTAAAAACACGACATCATGCAGCCAACACATTGACTTTTTTTTTAATCTATAGACAGTGGTGAGGATGATGTCACATCATCAAAATCCAATCATCAACACATCCCAATTGAATTATGATGGAATTAAGAAACTCACATAGATACAAATGAACATGTATGTTTGTGTGTATGTATTCATGGCATGGCATTTAGAACTTATGGTGGGATAAAGAAACTCGCATACATACAAACTTACATGGACCCTAAACATAATTCACTCTTCTTTTTTGGGCAGACATGTAAAAAAAACTGATCTGATGACTTTTATGTTATTAGTTTCGGCTAACTTGTTAGTACAGTAACATGATATTGAGTTAAAAGTGTTATTTCACAGCCACTCATGGTACTCATGTAGCAGCGATCGCCGCTGGCTACTTCCCTGATAATCCTGATTTGAACGGAGTTGCCCCTGGCGCTAAGATTGTATCCTTAACTATCGGGGACAGTCGGCTGGGATCTATGGAAACTGGCACTGCTTTAATCAGAGCCTGTATTAAAGTCATGGAGCTTTCTAAAATAATGAAGATTGATGTTATAAATATGAGTTATGGAGAACACGCCCATTGGTCTAATGCTGGGTAAGTAACTACATAAATCAAACATTCGACGGCCGCATGCGGACATATAACAATGGAATATCTATTGTGTCTCATTTTCCGGGCGTTGAAGGCTTAAGGAGCAATAAATCAACTAGAAACAAAACTAAACTTCAGAGTACGTAGGTAGTACGGATAATAAACATACTGTAGCTAAATAATTTCATTGTGGATCTAGAAGAATACCAAATAATATACTAGAAAAAATACGACTCGCACCAGATCATGTTCTTGGACGGGAATCGAGTCGTATTTTTTCTAGTATTATTTGGTATTATTTAAAAATAGCATTGTGAATGCTAAAATCTCAAAATTTAAAGATCTAGAAAAACTTTAACTATCTCTGTGGTCGTGGTTCGCCCATCCGTGTAAGACGCAGGGGTCCCGGGTTCGATTCCCAGGAGGGGGTACAATTTGTACTCGGTTTGGTTGGTGGTAGGGCTTATTTCAAATCCGCTGGCTAGCTACCGCCATCTTCTCTAAGTCTGACGCCATAACAACAATTTAAAAATTGTTGTGTTCCGGCAATTAGAAGTAAGATAGCCAGTTCCACAGTGGTGAGGATTCCGGGTGTAGTGCGCTTTCCACCTTCGGCCTTATCGTCACTTGATATCAGGTGAGGTGAACTCCAAGCACTATCCCGTTGTGCATCAAATTTTTTTCAACACTAATTTGAATTCAACAATAATTTCAACGAATTATTTTTTTTATCCTGTTTCTCCACCAGTTTAATGATTTAAATATAACTTTTATTTAAATTTGTTAGATATCATTCTTAACACACTTATTTTCAAAGCCCTCCAAAATTAAGGCGTGCTAACGTGAGAAAAGCGTCGATAAGATTTCATGCTAGGCTCAGTTGCTATCGACTCAAGTTCTGTCTACCCATAATGGGTGATATAATGGCAAGATGACAGAAGTAGTTGGAGACCTTTTGTATGTATAAGGCTTATGTTCCCGGTTATTTTAATTATATCTAAAAATGGTTGATAATCATAATAATTACTAAGGAAGTTGGACATTAAACGAATTAAAGATGAAAAAAAAAACAAAGTCTGTCGGAAGGAAAAATTCGCTTCCAACACCCAAAAGTTGATAGCAAACACATAGAAAACAACAAAACAACAGGTCTACATGTACACTATCGCCAAGTTAGCGGTAGTGCGCCGACACCGACTGAAAAAATTAAAATGAAAAGGAAAAATTCTTTATTCAAATAAACTTAGATATTAAGTGCTTTTGAATTGTCTATTTTTCCTACAACCCATTCGAGACTTTTTTAGCTGACAAGAAGAATGGGCGCAAGAAACTTATAAGCTTTGTCAGAAATCAGAAGTAACGATATTTACAAAGATATTATATCGTTACCACGGACCTGAAAAAAAGACGGACGTAATATCACACTAAAAAGAAGTGAAGCATGCAAGGTCTTAAAATTTCGTATGTTGTACAATGACCTACACTCACACAAATACACCGGTCTTTTCTTTCCAGGTGCATTCGTGTGAGTGTAGGTCATGTACAACAAACGAAATTGTAGGACCTTGCATGCTTCACTCCTTTCTAGTGTGGTAATACGTCCGTCTTTTTTTCAGGTCCGCGATCGTTACCAAATATCTTAATTTAAAACAACATAATTAAAGACTGGTGGACGATTAGTGAATGATGAATATTCGGCAGGCGCGTGGGGTCGGTGATCTGCTCGGTGGTGAACCGGTACGGCTGCGCGTGGGTGGTGTCGGCCGGCAACCACGGGCCCGCGCTCTGCACAGTGGGCGCGCCGCCGGACATCGCGCAGCCCATCCTCATTGGTCACTACCATTCATATTACACATGCCATTGTTTTACACTTACGAGACGTAACATTCAGAATTCTCAGATTCAGGATTTATACAACATGTTACAAAAATACCCCTAAATCAAATTTCATTTTGATATTTTCGATTTTAATTTTTGTATGAAACAGCTGATTTTTTTTTCGCGGTTTGAGAGTTGGGCCCATAGTAAAAGTTGTTCAGTTTGATGGTCCCTATATACCATATTTGGCGTTAGGGGTATTTTTGTAACATGTTGTATACAAGGTGTTACAAAAATACCCCTAATGCCGAATATGGTAAATAGGGACCATCAAACTGAACAACTTTTACTATGGGACCAACTCTGAAATCGCGAAAAAAAATCAGCTGTTTCATACATTTTGATATTTTCGTAATTAATTTTTGTATGAAACAGCTGATTTATTTTTCGCGATTTCAAAGTTGGTCCCATAGTAAAAGTTGTTCAGTATGATGGTCCCTATACACCATATTCGGCATTAGGGGTACTTTTGTAACACCTTGTATATTCTGTTTTTTTCAATTTTCAAACATATTCTAATAACTTAGAATGCAGTTCATGCTAGATGAACGACGAAACACGATATATATCGCATGATATAGCGTTTTGTCGACGCCCAACTGTCAAAATCCATTGTCTTTTGACAGTTAAACGTGATAAATCGTTATATCATATCGTGTTTCGTCGGTCATGCTAGGGGGACTGATTAGATCAGTTGGGTGTGTTTAACGATATAAAGTAGAGAGAGGACAGAAGTCGAGCTTAATACTACGTGCGCTCGAACAACGCACACAGACACCCTCTCACCGACACGGAGTAACCGGAATCTCGGATCGATCTCAAAACGAGTTCGAGTGCGTGTTCTGTCTATGTGTGTGTGCGTTGCGCGCGTAGTAGGTATTTAGCCCCAACGCTCGGACCGCTGAACTACCGAGTCACTAGTGGGAACGTCGAATTTCTTCTAGTGTATCAACTCTTACGCTGCAAGAGTCGATATACTCTTACATCGGTGAGACGGCGCTGGCTCGCAGCGTAAGAGTCGATATACTAGAAGAAATTTAACATTCCTCTAGTGACTCGGTAGCTCAGCGGTCAGAGCATCGGACCGGATATCCAAAGGTCGCGGGTTAATCGTCGCTCAAAAATGTGTACTTGAGGTGGTACGGTCTGTTGATGTCGGTATCTATGTGTACGCGTACAGGCGTGGGCGCGTACGTGTCGCCGGAGATGATGTCGGCGGCGTACTCGATGCGCACGCGGCTGGGCGGCGGCGCGTTCAGCTGGAGCTCGCGCGGGCCGTGCGCCGACGGCGCGCGCGGCCTCAGCGTGTGCGCGCCCGGCGGCGCCGTCACCTCCGTCGCCAGGTGACACCCTTCACTCACACGACCCACTACTTCAGCTGGAGCTCGCGCGGGCCGTGCGCCGACGGCGCGCGCGGCCTCAGCGTGTGCGCGCCCGGCGGCGCCGTCACCTCCGTCGCCAGGTGACACCCTTCACTCACACGACCCACTACTTCAGCTGGAGCTCGCGCGGGCCGTGCGCCGACGGCGCGCGCGGCCTCAGCGTGTGCGCGCCCGGCGGCGCCGTCACCTCCGTCGCCAGGTGACACCCTTCACTCACACGACCCACTACTTCAGCTGGAGCTCGCGCGGGCCGTGCGCCGACGGCGCGCGCGGCCTCAGCGTGTGCGCGCCCGGCGGCGCCGTCACCTCCGTCGCCAGGTGACACCCTTCACTCACACGACCCACTACTTCAGCTGGAGCTCGCGCGGGCCGTGCGCCGACGGCGCGCGCGGCCTCAGCGTGTGCGCGCCCGGCGGCGCCGTCACCTCCGTCGCCAGGTGACACCCTTCACTCACACGACCCACTACTTCAGCTGGAGCTCGCGCGGGCCGTGCGCCGACGGCGCGCGCGGCCTCAGCGTGTGCGCGCCCGGCGGCGCCGTCACCTCCGTCGCCAGGTGACACCCTTCACTCACACGACCCACTACTTCAGCTGGAGCTCGCGCGGGCCGTGCGCCGACGGCGCGCGCGGCCTCAGCGTGTGCGCGCCCGGCGGCGCCGTCACCTCCGTCGCCAGGTGACACCCTTCACTCACACGACCCACTACTTCAGCTGGAGCTCGCGCGGGCCGTGCGCCGACGGCGCGCGCGGCCTCAGCGTGTGCGCGCCCGGCGGCGCCGTCACCTCCGTCGCCAGGTGACACCCTTCACTCACACGACCCACTACTTCAGCTGGAGCTCGCGCGGGCCGTGCGCCGACGGCGCGCGCGGCCTCAGCGTGTGCGCGCCCGGCGGCGCCGTCACCTCCGTCGCCAGGTGACACCCTTCACTCACACGACCCACTACTTCAGCTGGAGCTCGCGCGGGCCGTGCGCCGACGGCGCGCGCGGCCTCAGCGTGTGCGCGCCCGGCGGCGCCGTCACCTCCGTCGCCAGGTGACACCCTTCACTCACACGACCCACTACTTCAGCTGGAGCTCGCGCGGGCCGTGCGCCGACGGCGCGCGCGGCCTCAGCGTGTGCGCGCCCGGCGGCGCCGTCACCTCCGTCGCCAGGTGACACCCTTCACTCACACGACCCACTACTTCAGCTGGAGCTCGCGCGGGCCGTGCGCCGACGGCGCGCGCGGCCTCAGCGTGTGCGCGCCCGGCGGCGCCGTCACCTCCGTCGCCAGGTGACACCCTTCACTCACACGACCTACTACATTTTTTTAAAGAGTTAAAAATGCGTACTTTTGCATTCTCCATCGCTCGGGAGAGCGACGGCAGTTATCGTGGGACTCCCACGGAAGCCGCCGGCGACTCGACGCCGGCGACACCGCTTTCCGCCTAGCCGATCCCCCACTCGGCCCCTACGGGCTGGATACTAATTCGAGACATTATACAACATGTTACAAAAATACCCCTAATGCCGAATATGGTATATAAGGACCATCAAACTGAACAACTTTTACTATGGGACCAACTTTCATATCGCGAAAAAAATATCAGCTGTTTCATACATTTTGATATTTTGTTGTGTATGTTTGTATGAAAGAGCTGATATGTTTTTCGCGATTTCAGAGTTGGTCCCTTGGTAAAAGTTATTCGGCATTAGGGGTATTTTTGTAACATGTTGTATAGCACAACGTAACATCACAGATTTTATTAGGCTTAGAGAGATGCTTGTTTACAGAATAAAAAAATAATCAACCTCAACAATGCCATAATTTATAACAAACTACTCTTTTATATTGTTGCAGATTCACATTAAGAAACTCACAGCTAATGAATGGTACTTCGATGGCGGCTCCCCACGTAGCTGGTGTGGTTGGTAAGCTTATTTATTTATTTACTAGTTTCCGCCCGTGACTTCGTTCGCGTGGGTATTCGGAGAAAATCCTTAGAGAACCTTTTACCGGAATAAATAGTATTATGTTTTAATTATTAAAATCCGATCAGTCATTTTTACGTGATTAATTAAGCGGGTCCCCACCAAAGGCAGGAGGCCTCGCACGGGTTCAAAGGTTAAAATTCCAACAATACCAATATATTATGCTGTGTTAGTTTCCAACCGTAAGCCTAAGTAGTAAATTTGGTGATATTTCACAACTTCATCCCCCTTTTCGCCTCATGGGCCATCCATGGGCCTGTGACCCAGCATTGGGGACATTAAAAATGGCTGATGTCGAATTGCATTTTTGTCACCTGGTTTTATAGCTTTAACTATTACTCGAATCCAATTTCCCTTGTACTATAATAACTATCTCTTTCACAGCTGCGTTGGTGTCGGGATTAAAGGCTAAAAATCTGCCGTATTCCCCGTATTCCTTGAAAAGGGCGTTAGAGAACTCTGCTACGTATTTGAGTCACGTAGAGCCGTGGGCACAAG
The DNA here is from genome assembly GCA_963556745.1 of Catoptria pinella. Taxonomy (NCBI): domain Eukaryota; kingdom Metazoa; phylum Arthropoda; class Insecta; order Lepidoptera; family Crambidae; genus Catoptria; species Catoptria pinella. Next base: position 14,016,793 of record OY750761.1, read on the forward strand.
GCAGTGGACTTGTAAATATCGAAAAGGTAACCACTTTAGATTTTTTATGCAGTGATAATTTTACAATGTGTTAAATACCTTAATGTCTAATTCTAAAGCGCTTTAAAAGCGCAACATCTGCATTTACCATAAAAAATTGTATAATTAGTTTCTAGAGAAACCAGATCGGAACTACCCGGAAACTTCACAGTAGAAATATATCATTAACTAAACACGTAAAAAATCAATTCCATACATCTTTTGAAAATGAAGTCCGTTCATTCTTCTTCTTGATTCTTTTTTTAATTTTATACTTTCTCGTTTTTTTTTCCAAACAGGCATTCGAACACCTAACGACATACCACGCGGAGCCGGAGCGCGATGTATCGTTTAACATCCAGTGCGGGACTAACAATGCTAAAGGAATACTGTTGCGACCTAAACTAGACGATGTGCCCAAGGACATTGGTATCACAGTCGAGCCGCAGTTCCTGCAGAACCACCGCGACGAGGAAAGTGAGTAATTACTATTGTCTCTCGAATTGTATTTATATTTAAGTTTTTTACTTTTACGGTCTTCCTTCAATTCAATATTACTTATTTTGCGACAAATATAGTACATTTTGATGTACCATATTTGGTTCAAATAACAATCAAGTTTTTGTTGGTAGGGTCGGCAGTGAAAATCGCTGAATAACTTCGTACTTTGTCGTACCTACTCATAAATTTTTTGACTAATGTTTCTGTAACTTGTCGTCGAAAGTTGCTATGACAAAATACTCAAGTGTTCTGCGACTATCTTTGCTGTCTACCATTCAAACCTACTTTTAATAGCGTAGCTCAAATATCACTACAATTTTATTAAAAAAAAAACAATTTTATAAAAAAAATTAGACACAATAGATATTCCATTGTTATGCGGCCGCTCGGGCGTTGATGAATTAATTGGTGAATTTAAGAATTGCAAAGCGAGTTCCTAAAAGTACCCTTCTTATGTTTTTCCATTAATGTTAACAGTAGGTACAATAGAGTATTCAATAGCCTCAAAGTAAAGTTCATGAGGCTGGTTGATGTTATTTTTAATTTGTAGGTTTGACAAGTGGAATTGTTCAGAATGTGCTTGTAAAGCCATGCTCTTATGCGGGTATGTTGATTAACGTAATTGTAGCATACCTTGTAAGAAATGAAACAGTTATATTTTATAACATTACATACCTCTAGCTAGAATGTATATTATGCACAATATTGTATGTATTTCTTATAGCTATTTTCAGCTGTTATTATTATTCATGATCTTATATTGTACTGACTATTATTTTCCATTTCATAAAATTATTTCGTAAAATTCTATGAATATTATTGAACCGCTGATAAGAAATTCAAAGATTGCTACTTATACGTATATTTTCAAATCGTTGATGCAGTCAGTTTGATAATTTCCACCTGTTTCTTGTGATCTTACACTTATTGTTAAAGAAAAAAAACAGCTCTTACTGGTTTCTTACCAGTTCTTCTTAGTCAAAATCTGAGTTTCTCACCATTTGATATGAGCAAATACACTCAACGTCAGAAAAATCGCACCTCTTCGAAAATAAGTTTAGACATGACCACCTGCTACTGCTAGCTCACGTTTTATGAAGTTAATGTTGAAACTTTTAATGAGCTTTCAGTTAATAATTGTTTGATTCCGAATTTAAAACCAGTTAAATTCGGACGGCAGTGGTCGTAAGGTCGAATATCAAATATGGCAGCGGCAGTATTTGGTAGTGAAATATCTATGTTATAACTACAACTGTATAGCACTGTTGGAATGACTTTTTCGAACGCATTTAGTATGGGATTGTGTATCTAGGGTTTATATGACCGAAGGCACATACCCACAAACATACATGAGCCCTGAACACATAAACTCTATTTTTTGGGCAGTCGTGTAATAAAAGAGGTCAATCAATTCAGTGAAATGCGGGTAACTATCGAGACGTTGGAGAAAAGACACGTTAGCAGCACAATTAAAAAAGGAACCCCCAAGATGGATATTATTGCTCAATTGAAATTGTATTTTGCAAAAAATGCGACAGTGCAATGTTGCTCGGAACTGAATCCCAGTAATGAATTCCATTCGACGAGTATTCTAACGTTTGGGAGACTGTTGGCTATGTTCGAAGGGGCAGAATATATGTATAACAACACTTACCATTAATTACGATTAAAATGACTTTGAAGAATTTTTGAAAAGTTGCGATTTTAGTGACGTCCAGTGCAGACAATATTGAATTTGCTTATTGTTTATAAAGTCTCGTCGTCCACAAACACAATCAGTTCATACCAAACAGATACAACAAAACCTATGTAGCACATGGTGTGTTGCAGACAAGTCGATAATTCCGAAGCAGATCGAGTTCGGCATCCGCCTAGTGCTGACGTGCGACGCGCCGTGGATATCGCTGCCCAGCTACTTGGATATGAGCAACGCTTCTCGCCCTATCGCTGTAAGGGTTGACACTACTGCGTTACCGCCCGGACCGCACTATGCGAGGTCAGTCAATTTCTATACTAACTGCCTTAACAAATGAAGAATAACTTTATACCTAGTTTGACTAAATAATGCTAAAAAAATATTACTCCTTATGGCATGCGCACACTGACGGCATGGCACGGCAAGGGATTTTTATGAAACGAGCAGAAATATAACTTAATATTATTACGATAACATTGAAATTTCAATTATAGTGTTTGTAGGTGCAAACATCAAGCTGACGTTTGCTTTGGCATGCCGTGTCGTGAAATTTAAATCTTATCGTGATACAATTAAGCTGTATGCTACTTTTTATTCTGGTCAAAGGGTCCATGCGGACGAAGTTGGGGGCGGCTGCTAGTTTAAAATAAAAATAGTTTTTACTAACCGACTTCAAATATTGAAATGAAGAAGGTTATCTATTCATCGCGTATATATATTATTTACAAGTTTGTTATTATTATAGCATCAACGCGTACGAGGCTACGTGCATAGAAAAGGGTCCCGTATTCATAGTACCAGTGACAGTCCTACAGCCAGCTGGGCTGGAGCTCAGCAGCCCTGCCGCGCCCTCCTTCCAGTGCCGCCACGAGGTGTTCAAGCCTGCCGCCATCAGGAGGCACCTGGTCATAGGTGAGTTGTAGCTATAATATATGTAGACTATTGTCAAGTATTCCTAGTGCCAGGGACAACAGCCCTTCAGTCAGCCCTGCTGGAGTTCAGCAACTAAGTATAATAATTAAATGCTTGGACAATTTCACACAGCGCCGTCTAGCCCCAAACTAAGCAAAGCTTGTAATATGGGTGCTAGACAACTGACTACTTATATACTTTTTAAATATACAACGTGTTACAAAAGTACCCCTAATGCCGAATATGGTAAATAGGGATCATCAAACTGAACAACTTTTACTATGGGACCAATCAGCTGTTTCATACATTTTGATATTTTCGTAATTAATTTTTGTATGAAACAGCTGATTTTTTCTCGCGACTTCAAAGTTGGTCCCATAGTAAAAGTTGTTCAGTTTGATGGTCCCTATCTACCATATTCGGCATTAGGGGTACTTTTGTAACACGTTGTATACTTATTATACATAGTAACATCCAGACCCGTCACAGAAATGAAAATTCATCATTTAAATTTCTGCCCGGCCGGAAATCGAACCCGGGACCTCTTGCGTGGTAGACCGGCATGTAGACCACTGCACCACTCAAGTCGTATCGAATATAAGCTTTATATTGTGTTCCAAGGATGTTTTGGATATGAAATTTGGGATCTGGATACGGATATAGAAACAATATTATACCGGTTTTTGGATTATCCGTTAGTTTCGTATAGGTTTCGTATCGGTTACGGATATTAGATTTACATCATGCAACACATGCGAGTGACGCGCGCGGCATAAAAACCTATTACTTATAACGTGTCTCGTTTAGACTCCGCCCCTACCCGAAAGTTACGGATAGATTTTTATTTCGGATATCCGATAGTTTTGGAGTTTCTTAACATCCCTGTTGTTGTTCCTTAAGATAAGGTCCTCCCACGCATTATTCTTAGCATTACCAAAAGTGTTAAGCCAGATCTACGTGTTAATGAATAAAAGCAAAACCTCTTAGGTGGTAATTGTGCTCATAATCATGAACAACTTTTACTATGGAGCCAACTCTGCAACTCAACAAAATAAATAACAGCTTTTTCATACAAGTTATCAATACCTACTCGACCAGAATGTATGGAGCAGCAGATTTTTTTTTTCAGTTGGAGAGTTGGCTCCATAGTAATAGTTGTTCATATTTTTGCGTTTATTCATTAATACGTTTTATAGCGCAATTGAAATTATCATGACATTGTTAGCTAACATGTGCTCCATCCGCGTCGGCAACAATCGGCCTGTTTTTGTTAGCACTGACATCAAAGCCACGCCCATTGTTATTACATTATTAGGTGTTGTCAAAATTATCAAAACATGAACTCATAGCGCTGCGAACCCAGCTTTATTTTCAATTATTAATACCGAACTAGGAGATTTAAATATTTGATCTGTGGTCTTCTTTAACTCTGCTATAACACATCCAAATTATTTCGTTGGAGATTTGAAATGGGCCTCAAAAGAAGTCATGTACAATGCGTATTCTGATAATGTGCACGATAACCAACAAAGTGCTTGTGGCGGTACAATACGGTGTATTTTAACCTCATTCTCGACTCGAGTGAAATAAATCGGATTGTATTTAGCATGAGAAGTAAATGTATGAAGGTTAACAGTCCCCCCGGAGGCGACGTGGGGCTTGCTGAAGATATCCACTGAAGACAAGGAGAAAACGGGCCGCTTCCTGGTGCACACCATGCAGCTGCTGCCGAGGAAGTCCTGCCGCTGCCACGAGACGCAGAAGATGATCAATGTCACGTCAGAGGCGCCCACGTTGCTGCCGTTCCAAGTTATGGTGAGTAGCTATGTATAATGTGTGATATGACTAGGATAAGACGGGCCGCATTCTGGTGCACACGATGCAGCTGTTGCCGTGGAAGTCCTGCCGCTGGCTATCTCTTTCTTTTCCATAGTGATAGTAAAGACGACACGATACTTAATGAAGTATTAAACTTAATTGACGTCTCTGAGTACTACAGTAAATTAAACAGTGTTTTAAAATCTTTTTGTGGTAAGGCCGATAGGGTTCGATGATTCAACAATCATTGAATCCTATATTTTTATTTAGCTGAGTAGTATAAAATGAAGATTTTTATTTTTACAAGTTTTTTATCGCTTTTACAAATTAACTTAGTCTAGAGCGCCAATTCTGCTTATTGTTTTTCGTGTAAGATGTACGTGCCTAATTTTTGGAAAACTAGAAAAGTTACTGTGCTAATATAATTCCTAAAATAAAAGCATCTTTCTCGCTTTATCAGGGCGGAGTGACGTTAGAAGTAGCGATAGCCAAGTACTGGGCGAACATCGGCGATCTGACGGTCTCATACAGCGTAGAGTTCCACGGGCTAAAGCCAGATTGCGGCTCGCGGCTAACGCTAGCGGCCGTGGAAGGAGTGCGGGCCGTGTCCATTAGCGCGCTGCGGTTACAGGACGTGGCGCCGCACGCCGTGCTCAAGTACTCCGAGCCCGTCTGTAGGTGAGTGACGTCACTCTATTGATATATCACTTACTCACGTGCTGTATGACGAGCGACGACCGTTTGCTGTTTACGCGTCGACAGCTACAATTATTAACCTCGTCAGCGTTCGCTGTTTACGCGTCGACAGCTACGATTAACCTCGTCGAAAAGCTGTTCTCCCGCCAGCTGACACATCGTGCGTTGCATTCTCGCGTCGATCTGTTTGGAAACCGAAAGACTGGCGCAAGACAAGGAACGATAGTCCGTGGTGGACACCGTTGACAAAAAGTCCGTCGATATAGATCAGAACGGCGATGCCAAACATGGAACTGGAAATCATCGTACAATTAAGCTCTTGCTGTATGTATGTACGCCACCGGCTTGATCTCGCAGGTCTAAAGCCGGCGGTTCGCGCCCGCGATCTATTCCTTTCTAATACCAAAAACGAATACCAAATGGTATTTGTTTATTACCGTTATAAAATTTATATTCCCAACGAATACCAAATTTATTATTGTATTACGCGCGACTAGTACCTACTGGTCGCGGTCTCCTGTCGCGGTCGCGGGCGCGTGCCGCTACTTTCAGGCTTGCAGAGCGCAAATCAAAGTGATTTCTTTTCACTCAAGAGTCAGTGAAAAGAAATCACTTTGATTTGCCTCCACAGACTTTAGTCCGTCGTCTGCATAAGCTTTTTGCAGTTTTCTTAGAATCTAAGCATATTTAAATGTGTATCTTATTCGCAGGCCTACAGAGTCGAAGTTAACACCGCTGACAGCTCGCGACGTGATCCCTCCGAGTCGGCAAATATACCAGCTCGTCAACACATACAACTTCCACGTCGCTAAGGCCACAGAGGTCAGCTTTTTATGAAACTTTAATAATAAAAGGCAAATAATTTGTTCTTGTATAATTTTATTCACCGTCACTTTAGTTATTTAAGTTTGTTCAATTTTTGAATTACACATACATAATGAGTTTTAGTAGTAACATTTATGGTCACACACTTTCAATTTTGTATGAGAATCCATTACTACCTCGTGGTAATGGATTCTCATACAAAATTGCTGGAGCGGTTTACAGCTGTCCAGCTACTCCGATTTAGCACGGAAAGGTTGTCAAAACAATGTTCGAATTTCCAAGCATGTTTGAGAAATAGACTTTCTCTTTGCAATAGATTTTTCAAGCAATAATTAGCGAATTTATTGCTATCTTAAATATAGTTTAACATTAGCTAGGATTTTATACAAGCGTTCACATTGTTGGCAGGTGTCGCCGATAGTGTCGTTACTATGCGACATGCTGTATGAATCAGAGTTCGAGTCTCAGATGTGGATGTTGTACAACAGCTGTAAGCAACTCATGGCGGTCGGAGACGCGTATCCTTCTAAGGTGAGAAGTGAACAAAGAGCTTTCTCTTTTATTTTATTCCTTAACAGATTTTAAAAATATTGAATAATCATATCATTGCGTTTAATGGTTGTTATTTGCTTAAGACTTTTTTTAGTTGGTGAGATTAAACATAATAGTGTTCATCGGCTACATTTGACTGTACTAAATTAGCGGGGTTGGGCTTAGTAGACTTCCTCCAATAGTTTTTCACCTCTCCATTACGAAAAAGTCGCTTTTGGCGCGTAAAATCTCGCAGTAAAATCGATTTTTGATGAGAGCGTGAGAAAAAGTGTTTTTTTAAATTTCTTACACTTACTAATAACATTGTTTGGTTTTCATAAAAATGTAAATTAGTGAGTTTCCAAACGCAACATCTAAATAAAAAATTAACTTATGACGCGAATCTATTTTATCATTTTTTTCATCATAGGTTTCATTGAAATATTATTGTGATAAATTACAAAAAATGAGTGCGTTCAGTGATAAAGATAATTGTCTAACTCCAAAAGAGTCGAAAGAACGAGTTTCTAATACTGAATTTAGCTTCTCACCGGGAATGCCACATAAAAATACCTGTTCTTACCTGTAACACTTTTCTCGCTGGTAGAGGTAAAAATTTGTTTAACACGAGACCAAATTTTTGTCACGTCTCGTGCTCAAATCACTCGCTGTGCTCATAGTCTATATAAGAATCACTTCGTCAGTTCGTGATTTAAAGTTAGCACTCGCTCGTTCGACTTCTTCGGTCTCTAGTGTGACAAAAATAACTAATGCATCATCTCCTCTTCCATTCCAAAATTTCGAATCACTATTTCTTTCCCCGTTCCGAAATCTTTATCACTATCTCTCTGCTCGTTCCCAAATCTCTATCGAACTCCATCCGCATCAAAAAGTCTATTAATATCGAAATAACTATCGATAAATACCGATCGGCACGTATTTCGGCCAGTATTCAGTGAAGCTGGAGAAGGGCGAGTACGTGCTGCGCCTGAACGTGAGGCACGAGAGCCGCGCGCTGCTGGACAAGCTGCAGGAGCTGCCCGTGCTCGTGCAGCAGCGCTTGCCGCAGCCGCTCACGCTGGACGTGTACTGCTCGCAGCACCAGGTACTATTTAGGCCTCACTTTAAAAAAATACTCAAAATCAATTATTCCATTTAGGCTGCTACAAGCACTCGTGAATGTCAAAGAAGAATTGGCAAGAAACTTATCAAGGACCGCTACTTATCCTTGTATATTTCGTATAAAGTTGTCAAAATGATAAAAGACCCGCCCTTCTATTGTCTAATTTCAAAATCTATCGCAATCGCTTTCATTTGACAGATGGATGTGGCACATTGCTGCATTTCTTATGCCAAAAAGAAGCATCGATGTGTTACATCTTGAAAACGATTGCGATAGATTTTGAAATTAGACAGTAGAAGGGCGGGTCTTTTATCATTTTGACAACTTTATACGAAATATACAAGGATAAGTAGCGGTCCTTGATGGGTTTCTTGCCAATTCTTCTTTGACATTCACGAGTGCTTGTAGCAGCCTAAATGGAATAATTGATTTTGAGTGTTTTTTACCGCCCGGTCACGCGAACCGGCGACGGCGACGCGACGCACTAATTGTCCCTTGGTATCGGTACACAAAATGTATTACGAATTCGCGAGTCGCGTCGTCGTTCACCGCTTCGCATGACAAGGCCGTTTATAAAAATTGGTATTTTCAGACAGAAATTTTATCGACTTATCCATGATATGCCATTTTTATTAGAGTTACATTTGTTTATTTTCATTTATCAAATTCGACTTCGATGCGAGTTCGATTTCAGTATGTTGGGTTTTGATTCTAAGTTAAGTTAATTTCGATTCCAGTCTATCCAAGTTAATTTGAATTTTAGTTCGTGACGTGACGATTCAATTTTAATTCCAAAGGCTTTATATAATTAAATGTATTCTCCCAGGCGCTAATCGGAGGCAAGAAATTCAGTTCGGCGTCGCTATCTAGCGGGAATGTGATGCCCCTATACTTCACAGCTGTCCCTGCCGACAAGTGAGTATGAGCTTTTCTATCTTTTACTAATTTAACCATTTAAAAAAAAACAGCCAATTAAGAATCCTTTTGTTGAAAATAATGAAGGCAACTTTGCTATCTAGCTAGTCCAATGACGAATCGACTTCTTCTAAGACTTTGTATAAGTCTTAACAATTAATTAAGTACAAGGTTGCTATTTAAAAGGAAACAAACATCCATTTCTGACTTATTTCCAACCCAAAACGAATTTACAAAATCAAAACAAAACGACCTCTGCAAAGCTCAAACCAAAGAGAAGAGAGCGCGAAGATAATTACCACAAACTACCTTACTCTATGACACAGACTGACGAGACGAACCACAGATTAAATAGATCTGACGAGCAACTGAGGGGCAGAGCGTCGTTGTCTGTGGCGTATTGCCATTTCCAACATAAGATATATTAAGATTCATTAAGATAATATTAATTAATTTTAATAATATACGCCCTATAATGCGTAAAAAGTGATTTATTTCTAACTAATTATTCTAGTTCCTAACTTAATAATCTTATTCAAAATTAATGTATTTAAGAGGCCGTCCACGTCTTGCCGCTCTCTCGCTGGCACTTTCATGTTTTCACAAGATTTTTTAAACCTGAGTGCGCAACATACAAAATGCTGTCGTTCTAGCAGTTATTTGAACTGTCAGAAAGAACAACTTTTCAACACTGTCTTTTACAATACAAAATAGAGCGAATTTTAGGTACAATAATTACTTGAAAGCCGTTTTTGTTACAGGATCAGCCGGTCCAACATAACAGTTGGCCACACACTAACTGGCACAGTGACGTTCGCCAAGGACGAGCTCGGGCGCAAAGTGGACACATACTGCTTACAGTACTTAGTGTGTGAGCCGCCTAAACGACCCAACAATAACAAGGAGAAAGAGAAGACGAAACCTTCCGACGATTATATGGAGGCGTATAAGGAGTTCTCTACTAATTGGCTCGCGAAGCTAGGTGAGTAACGCTTGATGATAAGTTTGGGAATTTTAAACAAAGGAGATCATTCATTCTGGGCCTTTTCTGGATTACCTAATGGGGCACATAAATTTTTTGGCCCTAAACATAAAGAGCATAATCATAATTTTATAGCACAATTTCAAAACGCATAATTATCATTAGGATGAATTTTGTAAATCATAAACATTGAATAGCATATTTACAAAAAGCATAAATATCAAAACGCATATTTTTTATTGGTATATATTGTGTAAAATGCATAATCATCAAAAGACATAATTTTTGAATGCATACTGATAAAAGGCCTAATGTTTAGGCATATTTTTCAAACTCACTTCAAAGCAACTTTGCCCCCTCACCCCCCGGCAAACACTGCAAACAAACACCCAGCATGCAGCATGCATGCAAGTAACCAATATGCAAGCAAGCGTGCAGCATGGAAGCAAACAAGCAAGCAGCGTGCATCATGCATGCATCATGCATGCAAGTTTTTTGGTGCTCCACTCGCTTCGTTTCCGATAGGAAATTGGCCACCATATCTCACGTGATCGGGTTGAGTAAAATAGATCTTTGTTGTTCCAGAAGGTGAAAAGCTAGAGCAAGTATACGAGGAGGTCCTGGAGAAGTATCCCGGGTACTTGGGCGCGCACATCGCGTACTTGAACGCCTTGGACCCGCCCACGGACGCCAAGAAGTAAGTCTTTTTACAATATCAATTTTCAAACATGTAACAATAACATCCAATCAAGTTTAATAGATTAAAAAAATACTTTCAAAGTAACTTGTCAAAATCGTTAATTCAATGTTCGCTGCGCGGTTTTATGTCATTTAGACTCTAAAATGTCGTTGATAATTATTAATGTAGAACTTGTCATATTAATCCTCCAAGCAGACATTATGGAAATGGTCTTAATGGAACTAGGATGAATTGTTTAACCTGTCTGAAATAAAGTATGATTTTCATGCTATGAACTAAAACAATATTTATATACAACAGGTTACCTCATGCAAGTGAAGTCCCCGATGTGACGACAGCGTGGTGTGAAAAAATCATTTCTATTGCGGATAAGGTATAGTATCCTTTATTTTAAAAACCTTTATAAATATGAGATAGATGAACTATGTTATAGAATAATTTATTTGTTACAGGTTATAAAAGCGATAGATCAAGAAAAATTATTAGCTTATTTAGGAATGAAAAACGATAGTAGAGGCGATGCAAATAAAATTAAACAGTAAGTATTTTTTTTGCTTGGTAATCTTATCTACTTCGTAATATTAATAAGAAAATACTGCGTCCGAGTATAGTTTACACGGCTAGTAGAGCTCACACACACAATTGTGTAAAAACTTTTAGGGAACCTTTGCCGGGATAAAAAGTATACTATGTTTTAATCCAGGCTTAAACTACCCACATGTGTGCCAAATTTCATCCAAATCCGTTCAGCCGTTTTTGCGTGATTTAGTAGCAAATATCCAAACTCAAAAACTTTCACATTTATAATATTAGAAGGATTTCATCTCTATTAAATGTAAAATGTATGAACACATTAAACTTACGTGTGCAGGGAACAAGAAAAGCAGCGCGGCTATTTAGTAGAAGCATTATGCCGCAAAGGCACAGCTTTGTGTCGTCTGTCCGCGCTGGGCTCGCAGGGGTCGTTGGATACATTAGCCGCCACTACAGCTGACTTGCTCAAGTTCACTGACCTCACTGATGGAAAGGTACGATTGTGTAGAAGTGAATATACAACTATTTTAGTAAACTTAACTGCGACAAAGTCACAGCTTTGTGTCTGTCCGCGCTGAGCTCGCAGGGGTCGTTGGATACATTAGCCGCCACTACAGCTGACTCGCTCAAGTTCACTGACCTTACTGACGGAAAGGTAGGTCACAAATTATAAGTAAGTAATATTCTGTTTGTAAATAAATAACGAATAATGACAAATAACTCTAAACTTCTCAGCACTTTCCAATTCAGACAAAAATTGGTGAAATCTGCACCAAAGTGTGAATAAAGCCACGGAAATTATGTAATCAGTTTCTCGAATTTTAATCATTTATATTATTCGTGATATTCAATGACATCCGGCCATCAGCATTCATAGTTGAACATCAGCATTCATAGTTGAACATCAGCACGTAGAATTAACCACAATATTTTAACCGACATTCATAGCCGATAATCAGCCTACGTATTTTAAACACAGGTACTCCACTTCGGGATATGGCACAGCTTCACTCTAAAACAGTGGGGGCGCGCGGTCAAACTCCTACAAAAACTCCAAGAAGAGCGGCCTTCAAAAGAGGCCGAGGAACGTTTGGTAGAGGCCTACACTCAGCTACAGTGGCGCCACTTAGCCCGGACTACTGCCGCCGCCATACCTTGCAAGTACCCGCAGGCGTACCGCCCCTTCTGAGAACCGCCAACACAGGACGTACGCACAAAACACGATTTACCCTATTCCCCTTTTTGTATATTTTAAGTATCAGCGTATTGAATGTTGTTGAAAAGGAATTTTAAGCTGTGCATGAGTAGAGATTATGGATAGAATACAAAACAAGCGTCGTACAGTTTTTAAAAAACTACTTTTTTTTAAATTGGTCTATAACTTTTATGTGAATCTCTTCTTGATGTGAAAAAAGAAAACTAAACTATTCTTTGCATTGAAACCCAAAAATAATGTTTTTAATCATGTTGAAAGAAGTGATAATTTTACTTAATATTTTCAAGCAAAGAAAGAGGCGCTTTGTGCATAAAATTTAGTTTATGCTCATTTTAAGTCGAATGACTAAATGAAGCGAAATAATAATTTCTTGATTAAAATACTGCTCAGATGTACAGTCGAAAGCACATCAATATCGATATATCTCTTGCCACACTGCCGCCGTCTGCATCAATACCACCTTAGCTTAATTGAAATTATACAGTGACTTTTATAGCTAATATACGTAAAGCTCATTATTGCCAATTCAATGAAATATCATAATTATATCACTGCTATCTTTTAAGGTTTTCTTGCGAGTGTAAATAATAAAAAGCTTTTAATATAATAATATAAAGTTTTTATAGAGAGTAACGTAAGATGTCAAAATGTGCTCAGTAGCAAAACTTCGCTATAATATATAGATAGTTCAATAGCTATACTTCAGCTTAGGCGCCATCTTCACGAGCGAAAGAATCGCGGCGATATTATCGTCGTGCCACGTATTTCAATATACTCTCTATGAATGCGTCTCCACACGGCGATGTTATCGCGGCGATGTGACAATAGAAGAAGAGCTTACTCGTCGCGATTCTCTCGCCCGTGGACACAGCGCCTTACGGAAAGAATAAAATATCATTTTAATTACACATTTTATTATTTAGCAAATGTCATTAATAGCTTACATAAGTTGTCCAAGTTTAATAATTAAATATATGTCCATAATTCACTGAAACTTGACATATTTGTGGAACAATTACAAAAAATTCACCAAGTTTTGTGTACAAATATTCTTTTCGTAAGTTGGCTGGAGTACTGTATAGTATCGATCGACGTGATTGGTGAATTACAGAATACGCTTGTTCTGTATAGAATAGATTATAGATTAATGTATTACTCTTTTCTATTTCTAGTATTGCTTATTACCACTGGTTTTATAGTTTTGCAATATGAAAATTGAATTTCAGTATGTCACTGCAACTTAAGTAGAGCAGTGGCGGACGTACGAACGAAATATTTTATAAAGTATGCCATTAACCAGATTTGCAATTACTATGAAGAGAACCCCATTTCTTTTTATTCTTAACATTTTTCATCTTGTACATTTAATTTGGCGACCTCCGTGGTCGAGTGGCTTTGTACACCGATGTTCAAGGTGTCGCCATCGGGTTCGATCCCTCTCTATCAGAATGACTGTCTCTGATTTCCATAACACAAGTGCTTTAGCTACTTACTTTGGAATCGGAGCAATGTATGTGATGTTGTCAAATATTTATTTAATAATCAAACACAACTTAATAATGGGTGGGTGACAGCCGCAGGACGAGCATAGGTCTTGAATAAATACATCTTACTAAGTTTACCTTTTAACCCTTCAACGACCAGAAAATTAGACACAATAGATATTCCATTGTTATCCGGCCGCTTGCGGCCGCTCGGGCGTTGATGAATGAATAGGAGGATAACAAGAGAATACAAGATTTAATAAGCATGTGTCTCGTGTGTACGTCTTTTATATTAAATTATGACTATGTGTGTTCGTTTAAATATGCGTAAATTTTACTAACAAATGACCATCCAAGTGATAACGCTTAGCGGAATGTTTATTTTTTTACGTAGGTACGAATTAATTTTTTTTTTACCTTTATTTATCATGTGCGATATGTCGGCACTGTCGGCAGTAAACTTTCAATGCAAAATATTCATTATGTAACAGTTGTTTTATCTCACGAATGCGGTTCGGCTATGAATGTTGTTAGGCGTGCACATGCACATTGTTTTAGTGTGCGTCTGCACGCTTTCGTATTACGCACACTAAGATGATGTGCATGTGCACGCCAAACAACATTCATAGCCGAACCGCATCCGTGAGATAAAACAACTGTAAAAGTCATGGAGGTGAATGAATACACATTGACCGATATGTGGTCTTTATAATCTTAACTCTTTTTTATTTCTACACCAAACATCAAACTCGCCAAAATCTCCTAGCAGTCCACACAAAGCGATTCCGAGATTTCGGTGAATTTGACGTCTGATAATTTAGTCGCAATAAAAGAAAATGACTAATGTTTTTTACACAGGATTATTCGTCGTGTATGTTATCGCACTATAAGTATAAATTATGTAAGCCTATGTTCCAGGTCTTTTGTTCATTTCGTTTTATCAACTGAAAATTATGTTAAACACAAAAGTTCAATTCACTATTTCTTTTGTTATTTAGTAGGTACTCTGGTAAAAACAGTATCTTAAAATATTTATTTACGTGAAGATTATTTTAATTGAGACCCTGATAATGTACAAGTCTTAACAACATTTGATTGAAAATTTTAGAAAACAATGCATTGTGTCTAGTATAATTACTGTTAAATAAAGTTCATATTTCTTCCCATTGAAGAACGGTGTTTATACCAAAAGCAATGAACTGGCTATATCTATGTTTCTATAAAGTAACAGGGTGCTCATTTTTATTGTGCTTTACAAACATTTGTTAGTGAAATCAATTGAGAATGGTATCATTGTAATTTTAGTTTAATCTTTAGATAAAGACAAAGGGCTTGATTTTGGCGTGTTTACTCAGACGGACTAGCTAGACAATCAAATCTATAACCATCCTTGGTAAACAAAGAAAGGTTTGGCCAAGAATTGTTCAACTGTCCAATTTAGTGTTAGATTAAAATATCAGGCCATTATTAAACCTGTTAATTTGTTTTCGGAAGATATTTTACTATCGTGTTAGTTGATGCACTAATTGATTCAACAAATGCATATAAATACTAATGTCGATGATACCATTCTGTCGAACCCGGAGTTGTTATAATGTGAACTACGGTATTATTAATAGATTGTTATTATTTTATTTTAATTTTAAATAACTGCTTAATGCCCATGATTGTTTGAATTGTATTAACGTTTGGAGATGCTCAAGTTCCCTGCCAGAAACGAATATAGCTATCAGTGGCGAGGAGTGAAATTGTGGCGAAGGTAAGCCGTTCTACAATAATGTTATGATCTGCATAGTGGATCGGTGGGGTGGGATTTCTAAAAGGTAAGCCGATGGGAATCGGCTTGTATGGACCCTTGGGCACTGATAGCTACAACTTACTACGACAAACTAATTATGCGAGCCGCGAGTTTGCCGACGCTACGGCTGGCCGACGGACCGTGCGCGTCTCAGTTCCAAAAGGTATCATCCCATTCTCATCGCGCGCGGATTATAACGTGAAATATTTTAATAAAACTTCTTGATGAATTAATACCGTAGTTGCTATTGGATGTCTTTTTTACGCAATTGTATATTTTTTATTATGGTTTAGATTTAGTTGGCAAACTGAAACGATGGTGACCTCACTAGTGTTATTGCCTGTAAGAACTGAATAGAACAGACTAATATTGATGTTAATACCGTCATAGTTTTCTACCATTAGTATAGCCAATATGTATTATAAGTACAGGATGTTTGGTTATAATCGTAATAGGAATAGTGAGATTATAGCTTCCATAACAACGAACAATTTTCAATATTTTATTTGTGTAGAAAAAGCTATGTTTAAAAATTCCACATGTACTTAGTTTAATCAACGAGAAAATTTTATTTGGTCACTAACTAATATTGTTGTTTTAGCAATAGTTCGCACGAATGTTGCCAAACATGCTGTATATTTAGCAAAAAAACATAAAACTTTTTGTTGCTTATATAAAATACTTAAGTAATATTAATAAAATAAGATATTTTAATGAAATCAATTTATGAAATAAACATTGCATGTTTTATTTTAGAATGAGCAACTGATAGTTTTATGTTGTACCCATTTTACAATATAAATTAGTAAACAATACAAAATAAATAGCAAATGAAATGCAGATGTGCCTAATGTAATAAAACAAAAGCCTGCCTTATTATGCACTATTTTCTACAAAGTATTAGAGATCATTATTAACGCATTATTATAATCATTTTATTATTCTACGACAAATAAATAATTACCCATTATATAAAATAAATACTATAGTCACAACAAGAAATCTAGAAATACTGACATATTTCTTGTAATAGTTTTCAATATAGAAATAATGATTTGTAAATTGAATTTATCCCCTATACCTAATATTGTATACGTGTTCCAAAAAATCCCCTAAAGCCGAATATGCTAGATAGCTGGAGACCATCAAACTAAACTACTTTTACTATGGGACCAACTCTGAAATGGAGAAAAAATATCAAAATTTATGAAACAGTTGTTTTTTTTCGCGATTTCAAAGTGGTTCCAAAGTAAAAGTTCAGTTCAGTTTTATGGTCCCCTATCTACCATATTTGGCTTTAGGGGTTATTTTTTAATACGTTGAAGATTGTTTGTATAATCGGCATGTTAATATTGGCCAAAGTTAACGTGTCGAGTGTGCTAAGGCAAAAAAGCTTTATTATCACAGGATTTATAACCAATAACAACGGGGGCAGAGTCTACGAGCGACTGCACTTTTCTTTAATTTCGGGCAAAGTTTCGGGCGTTACCGACTCTTGAAGTCCATTTACGGAAGGGCTCAGCCGTAAGGAAACAAATGAAAATTGAAAAGTAGACAAAACATTCTCTGATTATGATTCGTGATGATTCATTCAGCTCGTCTTTGCGAATTCCAAGTGCGAATCAATCCATTTTAGAACGATTGCTTAAAATTTATCGATGGTTTACAGTCCATCCGTTCGAAAGTAATCGAGGCGAGACGAGACGAGACGAGAGCAAATAATACTACGAATCAGACAGAGTAAGGTTAAACTCGAAGTTTTAAGAACATTTCGAAGCTCGAAACTATCCCTATGGTCGAGTGCAGTCGGAAGTAGACCTGTTACAAAATTATTTAGGTAACAGACTGCAGCTGGTCAAATGTTGTAACGTAGCACCACACAAAGTCAGTTTGTTTGTATACTCAAATGAATTTATTGTAGTGCTATGTCATTATGAATTATAAATATTTTGTTAAGTGAATTGTTGGTAAGGATGGAGAAATAAATATTAATTAACGCGTACTTGTATTTTATTTATTTAGTTTTCGGTACCTATTTCGTTATTTTTCTGCTTGATAAATCAGTATTTAATTAATAGTCGATAAGGTTTCAGTAGATAAATGTTACACAACAAGAATGCATGCTAATTAACTTAGTTTAATCGGTTGTCACTACACTGAACTAATTCTTAAGTAGATTTAGAGGTGTTCAAGTAGTCATTAATTGGCTCCAATTGGTTTACGAGTTAATGGATCGTTCGATCGCGATTACACAATTCGATAGCTTTACGGATCATTTGCTGGTGATAAACGATCGTATTTTTTCCACCCACATTGTAACGAGGAAAAAGATACTAATACCTACCTACTGTATACTTAGTACTGTATAGGAGTTTCTAAAAGAATTATTAAAAGCTGTTTACTTTACGTAAGTGATGCAAGTGTCATACCAACTAAGTATGATGCGTCAAAATGACGAAACGAAAATTAATAAAATATTTTGGTGATTTCCGATCGATCGATATCGATTAGAAGAGTATTAACCAATATGTTAAGGGTGACCACATCTGTCAGCACACCCTATCCTTTTTTGACGCTCAGAACCGCCATTTGATAGAGCGAGAAAGATAGTGGGTTGCCTATCGCCTCGAGGATTCCGCGGCGTGCTATCGCGTTCCCGTTATCTTTTTCGCTCTAGCAAATGGTGGGTCTGAGCGACAGAAAAGGATAGGGCGCCGGCAAAAGGCAATACCGTGCTGACAGATGTGGTCCAACCCTAAAGAGTATCTTTACATTCAATATCCAATTACACCTACTTAAATTATGCACTCATAAGCTTTCATGTTTTCATGACATCCGAGTTCGGACTGGGAAACCGGAAATAGTTATAGGGCCATTAAGGGGTTACGCTACGACATAATGAGAGACGAAAATCATCCCGCCCTCGAGAGAAAAGGACGGAAAACTCATGCGTGTAAAGGACAAATTGGTTTTTTTCCTTTTTATGAACAGAATATATCGTATTTGAAAACAATAAACAATCGCTCGCATTGTTTGGGTGAAATACGTGCGAGAATTTATGGTCCCCACACCATAAATTGTGGATGTACTGGTTGATATCATGTGTATGCTTACTCCAATTTTATGAACAGCTTTGTGTTCAAGGTGGTTGTGGTCATGTTCTTATCGTTCTAGGAAGAGATCGAAATGACTTGGTGATGGTTGTTTGTTGTTTGTAAGTAAAGGAGTTGTACCAAATGAATTTGAAGTTCTTGACTTGTACTATTATGTATTCTGTGGTAAAGAATGAACGTCGACACGAGAACACCAGCACGGTTTGTGGCTATTGTGACTTACGATTTAATTCTTTGATAATTATAATGATATGACAGGTTGTTTCATCAATAATAATTGTCAAAATGTCTGAAAAAAAATATTTTAATCGACGACCTGCACGCCGGTTTTCAAGGCGTCACGTCATCTCTTGAGGGCCCGAGTTCGATCCCCGGGTCAAAGTAAAAAAAATAACTTTTCTATATTGACTCGGGTCTGGGTGTTTGTAGTGCCACCGTTGTCTCTGATTTCCATAACATAAGTGCTTTAGCTACTTTGCAATCGGAGCAATTTAACTGATGTTGTCAAATATTTATTTATTTATTATTTAAATTGAATGTTGAGGTAATCCTCACATTTATGAAATAACGCTGCAGCGTAAGATTGGGATATACTAGAAGAAATTTGACGATATCACTAGTGACTCGGTAGCTCAGTGCTAAGAGCATTGGACCGGACTTCCAATTTCGCGGGTTCTATTCCCTTCCTAGACTACAATCTGGTGTGAGTCGAATTTCTTCTAGTATATTATTTAGTATTGTAAAAAAATAACATTGTGAATTCTATAATCTCAAATTTAATAATACAGAGATTTCAGAAAGAGCATGTTTGAAGAGGTACCCTATTTCTAATTTACCACAATATAATATTTTCCCCCTTACATACTAATAGAGATTGTACACACGACGGCATCTCAGACTATACATGTTGACCTTGGGACCGCCTTTGCCCTACGTAAAAAACTGTTTTCGCTGTTTAATCTGACGTGCTGTCGTGTGTACGTACAGCAGATGTATAGTTACACAATGGTAACTCTCTGTCAAACTTAAGTTTGAGATTAAAAAGAAAGGGACAAAACACTATGTAACATACATCTGCTATAAAATATTATTAGTAAGAGCGTAAGTAAACAGAGGTTGTAAAAAATAAACATCATCGCGATCAAAATAGTAACTACTTCTCTTCTTCTATAATTAAAAAAAAACTCGAACTTGACCGATATTTTAACTTTAAAGAGTTACCTTAGGTACATACTTAAGACACTTGCGCAGTCAAAGGGGTTGAACTTGAAATGTTTGCATTTTAACGAGTGTCCTCGTGAAATAATAAACAGGTCCGGGCTGCGGGCTGTGGTTCGGGTGTGTTGTGTAATAGACTTTTAGCCTCTTCTGGGTCCGAAAATAGTCGCTGCGTAACATTAGTTTGTGGAACCCGACAAATGGTGTGTAGTTAAGCGGAATTGAGACCACATTGTGAATATTACAGTAGAGAAAACTATCAGTGGAATTGGGTATTTGCCTTGAGAATGATTCTACTTTTAAGGTATAAGAATAGCAAAATAAACCCCTAGGTGAAATTTTATCTCGATTTGACGAATTTTACTATGATTCATAAGACTCCAAAGTTGGTAAAAAATCAAAGTTCTCCAGTGACAAAATAGTGTTGATTATAAGAATCCATATGTAATTACAAAAATATTTTTTTGAAAATAGTAATAAAACTGAAACTGAGTGCATCTACATAAACATAGTTAGGTACCTACTCGTAAGTTTTTTCTTTAGATCGGTTCAGATTTTCCAAACCATGGAGTTGAAAAATGGCATGTGAGCTTTCTTAAAACTCATTTAACCCAACAAAAATGTTTTTTTTGTGAGGAAAGTCAAGAAATCAAGTTTAATAATATAAAATATTACAAGGTGTTACAAAAATACCCCTAATGCCGAATATGGTATATAGGGACCATCAAACTGAACAACTCTTACTATGGGGTCAACTCTGAAATCGCGAAAAAAAAATCAACTGTTTCATACATTTTGATATTTTCGATTTTAATTTTTGTATGAAACAGCTGATTTTTTATTCGCGATTTCAGAGTTGGTCCCATAGTAAAAGTTGATCAGTTTGATGGTCCCTATATACCGTATTCGGCATTAGGGGTATTTTTGTAACACCTTGTATATAGCCGATAGTGTAAATGGTAAGACCATTTGCTTGATGAATCACTCGCCATTTTGACGCTTACGACGGACGATCAGCAACAACCACTCGTGCGCTTCTTTCACCCAACCAACTTTGCCTGGCAGTGCTGAGAACCCTGAAAAAAAATCTAATGTAAGTAAGTATTTACTGTATTTTTGTCCAAAGACTAACAAAAGACGCTTCAATTTCACTAAAATCCAAACTGCTAAAACTACGTTGTGAAAAACTAAACTCAAGCATGTGAGCTTAGAAAGAAACTTTACCACTTAGTTTGTAAAACTCGCTCGCTTTCTGAGATAAAACATTGAATTTATTGATATTAGTTATCTTCAACTTGCTAAACATATGTCTTACTTTCGTAGGGCAAAAATGGGTTTATGTGAGCTTGCTATTTTGTGAACAAGATAGGATTTATATATGAAAGAAAGTCCAAAGGATAGGAGCACATAAAAGGATTTTTTAAAAACATAAATCTTATTCTTATCACAGCTTTGTCTCTGGTTTATTTAAAGGTACATACGGCACCTCAGACTATACATGTTGACCTTGAGACCGCCTTTATGCCCTACGTAATAAAAGCTGTTTTCGCAGTTTAACTGTATAACCTGACGTGCTGTCGTGTGTACTTAGGTACATAATAGCAATTCATTTGCTCCCCATTCATTGCATTACTTCCACACATCTTAATAACTTATGCATAAGAGAGTAATTCACCGTAAATCTCTTATTTTTGAGGGAATTATTAATATTCATATAGTGCTTCCACCACAGCAGCGACATCTGTCGTAAGTGCCGAATCATCAAACACAAAAATACAAACAAATCTGTTGAACCAGCATTCACTCTTTTTACAGAATACTCCACGAGTTGGCCACGAGTCCAAAAGTAAGAACCATATTTAACATAAACTTAATTAAAATTCCGTCAGGTGGACCGCGGCGGGCGATAACCAGCTCACCGAGGGTGGAATTTATACCAAACCAATGGCCCGGAAAGAGGTGTTCAAATTCACCTATTTTGAGAGGCAGCGGACGCGGAAAACGAGATTATTGTTTTCTATCTATTTTACGAACCCAATCGATTAATACCTTTCGACCTTTAGAATACGGCTTCGTATTTAATAACTTTTCATTTAGGTTCTTCCCCACTATAGTTATTTATTGTTGCCTGCAATTTGCGTAACAACCAGCGGTATTAATAAATAATAAATAAATGTTAGACAACATCACAAACATTTTTTTTTTAATTTAGATTTTTCGCATTCACAATGCTATTTTTATATTAAGATAAATAATATTAGAAAAAATACTAGAAAAAATCGACTCACCCGTAGCACCTCAGACGGGACTCGAACCCGCACCCTTGGGATTCCGGCCCAATGCACTGACCAATTATGCTACCGAGTCGCTAGTGGGAGAAAAAAAAAAAAAGTTATATAGCTGTTTCATCTTTATCGATTGTCAAAACATCTGGAAAGATGTTTCTTTCGAATGTGGGGGTATTTCCTCACATTGATGAAATTGCGCTGGCTTGCAGCGAATAAGTTAAAAGTACTAGAAAATTTCGCCGCTCCCACTAGCGACTCGGTAGCATAATTGGTCAGTGCATTGGGCCGGAATCCCAAGGGTGCGGGTTCGAGTCCCGTCTGAGGTGCTACGGGTGAGTCGATTTTTTCTAGTATTTTTTCTAATATTATTTATCTTAATCACAAACATTGCTCTGATCCCAAAGTAAGTAGTTAAAGCACTTGTGTTATGGAAATCAGAGACAACGGTGGAACTACAAACACCTAGATCTGCGCCAATATAGAAAAGTTCGTTTTCTAAATTGACCTAGCCGGGGATCGAACCCGGGACCACCTAGAAAACCGGCATACAAACCACTCAACCACGGAGGTCGTCATGTATTGCTATCAAAGTTATGATGGTTGCTTTTATTCAGAGGTTTGTGAGCCATAAACTTAATAAAAATATACTTAACGTCGGCCTAGAACCCGTTTCTGAATTAATTAAAATGTTAGAAAAAGGCCTAAACAGATATTTAAAAGTTACTGTACCTATAAAAATGCAGAGTTGCTGAGTATTTCATTTGAAGTGCATCTTTAGTGTATTTGCTCTGGGTGTTTTCCATTCCTTCCACGTCCGGGGTATGTTAGCGTGGCAGTAAACATTCCTAAGTCGGTTTTATGAGGGGACCTAAATTATGTCCGTGGGCCGATCTCAAGCTAATGGACCGATTTATTGGTCGCAGCGGAGCGGGCCCACTAGGGAACGGGCAACGGGCAAAATAAACGAATGACCATCACACGTTACAGCCATTGCCCAATTTGACAGATGGGCAGATGTGGTGATGTTTTATCTTCGAATAGAGGATGACTTCCAGGCCTTCCAGTACATGTTTATATGAGGAATATAGGTACTGTATAAACAAAATACTATTAATAAGCTAATTTATGCATTTGCTATTATTTGTGCTTCTTACGTGCTCTTTGTTAAACTGTTCAACTTGGTCACTAAATCAGGGTAGAAAATGCAATTCCATAGGTATGATAGACAGACAGACGTGTTAAAATATAGCTCAATGGCGTAAGTAAGCATGCAAACGGAGCAATTCGAGAATGATCGCCGCCGCAGGAGGCACCGCCATCGCAAGTGGTGCTACGGTGTAAATGCAGATGTCAATTTATTCGGGACTAATAGTGATGATAGGAAAGAAAATTTTCGATATTTTTTTTGTTAGGGAATTTATTTTAACACGATAAAAGTTTTTTTTCACTAAAAGAACCTAGATATTATTATGGTACTTACCCATTGAGAAAACATGGTAGAATACATACTAAATGGTAAAATAAATGCTATAGAAACAAATAAACAACTAAAAGAATCGGTCGCAATTCGGTCGGTGACAATGTTTCGTAAAACACATAATTTATTGCCATTTCGTAGCAGTGTGAAAGTTGTACCATTACTAAATAAAGATTTATGTTACGCTTTTATGGCGTTATGGCGCTTGCTTAGTTGTTCCTACTCATAACCTTTGGAAATCAACCCAATTATTATGTTTCGCAGCATAAAATATATAAAGTTGTAAAACAATATACTTACTCGTATTAGGGTAGATTGTTAAGTTTCCGAAACGACTAGGAAAATCTTAAAATATTTCTTACCGTAGTTTCCCTCTACCTCGGTGCATTTAGTCTCACCGCTTCTCTAATGCCGTTACACTTGTTTAAAAATATGTTTTCTCTACCCCTCGAAATTCTCATATTCATATGGCAACAATGACTTCATCATTTAATAAAAAATCTGGCAACCTAACCATTTCTTCAGGATTGGGAACGGATCTGGGGAAGGGTAGATGCGGTATCAATTTGAACAGCAATTCATGGAGCTTGGTGGTGTAAAGTCCCCTGAATGCTGCTATGAAATTGAACTGAAAAAATTAAGTATTTAAAAACAGATGTGATTTATAAAATGATGATTATGAAAGATGTTGATTTATACGAGTTTAGAGACCTTTTACTATCTCGATAACAACTATTATTACTTTTTAAATGTTTAAAACTATCGATAAATTAGCGCATCCCTAATTCCCTAGCGATAATTGCAGTACTAACTACCGTTCCGCGGCAGTCCTGTGGCCTGGTGTAATGTAAGTTGGTTATCCTTTGTCTCCAGCACCAGCCACCAGCTGCTGTAACTTAATATAATATTCCCGGCAATCCCGCTTATGAGCCGCGGGTGACTTTAACTTGCGCTAAACAGTTTTTGCTTGAAACTTGGATGATCCAAGAAATTATGAGGTTGGTTTCTCCCAACCTCATAATTTCTGCCAGATGGCTTAGCATTGTGATTGTTAAGAATTTATTCACTCTGTTTTTGAGAATACGTCTTCTTAAGACGAGGAAGTACTTACTCTTACTTTCAGGTCCAGGAAAATACAGACGACAGGAAAGAATTTTAACAACGTACTGCACTGCATCTTATAGTTATGCATCTATTAATTCGCCAAATTGTAAAGAAATAAAGAAAAAGCAAAGGGCTGTGCTAAGCTTAATTTGATGGAGTTAGACGAAGATACCCTGGCTAACCTCTTATCTTTAATAAGTACTTTTTTGTTTATATTTCTTATTTATTGATTTATTTATTTATTTATAAATCTTTATTGTACAAATACACAAAGTAAGGTACAAATGGCGGACTTAATGCTAAAAGCATTCTCTACCAGTCAACCAACAGTAAACAGATAGACACGAATGCGGCACAAACAAAGAAAACTAATATTTACATGCATACAATATAAATATTACATAAATACACACCATTAAATACATGTCTACATAATTTTATATAATATTAATATAATATATAGAAATTATATACATACATATATATATACATACACACCAAATACCGAGTTTAGAAAAGTTTTGACATTGACCTTCTCACATCACGGGCATAAGACACGACACTTCAGAAACAGGCACTTCATTTAGACTATGACATTTGTGTTTTTGGTGCAGTCTTCTACCCACATGGTGGTAACTTCTCTAGGTGTGCACTCGCGTATAAAAATCTCTTAAATATTACACCGCTAAATCATAAAAGTGTTAAAAAGGTTTTTTCTTTGAATCTTCCATGCGTTTCCGCTAACGCAGTCTTTTCACCTTTTCCCCTGCGTTAATGCGAGATAAAGCTATAAAGCTTATCACTCAGTCTCTACGGACAAAGGCGGCCACATAACTCTGTTCTTTGTAGAGCTATCAGCTCACAATGCGCTATGGGATGGAGCTTTCTGATAAGAATCGTGCTAATAAGCTATGCTTTGTGGAATCTTTATTGACTACTGTGGGCTTTATTAAATTTCGGTGGAAATCTTTTTGTTTAGCGATAAAACCCCTTAAAAAATAAAGGAATTAAAAAAAATCTTTTTGTTTATTTAATATCACAGTTAATTAAATGTTAATAGTTTTCAGGGCTCTTTAAAAGTGGCATTCAGAAATAAACCCCAGAAAATAAAATTTCAGTACCTATATTTTTTTATAATACGCGCGTGATAACATAGGCGTTGTTCAAGCGCATGGTGAGGATGAATTTTCCATTAGGTGCAGCAATAGATGGATCAACGCGAACGTCTCTTCTACGCATGGGTAAGCACAGCTAATAATTTCCATTACACAAAACAACATTTATTCAGTAAGATACCTACATTAGTTATTTTAGAAAACTTGATTTAACTACCTACATTTTGAAGAAGGTATAATCTTTGAATTTGCTGAAAACATAAAGATAGGAAAGTACCTTATTCAAATAGGTAAGTACCAAATATTTATAAAATACTTAATCCAAACATTAATATATTTGCTCTACTTATAATAAAAACTGATTTTAGACACACTTTTTTCCTATGATAATTCATAAGTTCTCGACTTACCTAATGGTAAGTCGAGAACTTCTTTCGATTCTTGTGGAGACGGAAAGAAAATTGAATATTCGTCTTCAGTCTTTTTATTGTGAAATGCCAATCAGATATTGAATCAAATATCAACAAGGAATTTATTCGCAGGACAAATAAATTTGTTTCTTAAGAAGCTTCGCTGAACTTTGATATTCTTTGAATTGTTAAAGAATAGATACTTCGAAAGTAAATGTTTATTGTGACACAACTTTTTTAAGCGTAGATACAGGTATTTTGGGGGAGAGATAACTATTAGTGAAACTGAAATAATAATAGATTGTGCAATAAAATTGGAAATGTTGTATTGTTTTGTCGCTATTTGGCAGCGATCCTGCCTAGAGTCAAAAGCCCCAGGTTCGAATCCTGGTAGTTGATGGATGGATAGATTTGGTTAGTTTGGGACTATTATATTATATTTCCCAATTAGGGGTACGCGTACCCCTAGGGGTACGTAAGATTGCATCAAGGGGTACGCGGAAGCAATCTCTTAACTAAGATATCATACATCTGATCTATTTATTTTACTTATCATTCCTGCAATAAGGGTTACAAGAGTATGGGGTCTTTCTTGGAGTGGTGCGTAGGCAAAACTTGGGAACCACTAGACAAGATGATTGATTAGTTTGATTTGTCCCGAAAATTTATTTATTTTGATTTAATATTTCATTAATATAAATAATATTAGAAAAAATACTAGAAAAAATCGACTCACCCGTAGCACCTCAGACGGGACTCGAACGCACCCTTGGGATTTCTAATATTATTTATATTAACATAAAAATAGCATTGTGAATGCGAAAAATATATATTTAATAATTAATTTTTCATTCTCAAATTGTCAAGCAAGTTCGCATCTAAAAGTCTTAATAATAAAATAATAATATTCATGGCGATATATCGCGGTTGGCTTCACAAAACGTGTTACGATGTATTAGGCTGCCAGCACGCGTAAAACGAGGATAATGTATCGCCTGCAGACTTTCTATTAAGCTCGCCGCCGATAAATCCACTTTTTCCAACACAGAAATTTCTACTGAAGAATGGAAGCTATTTTCTATACCAAGCAATATAAATGTTTAAGAAATCATGTTTTTTATAAGTATTAGGCTGAATTTAAAAGTGTTAGTCAAATTAAATATTTTGTTTAACTGTAATAAGTTTTGCATTATTAGTGAAATCATATCGTTACCTATAACTCGAGCGCAACACTTGTAAATGCTGGTACTATTATGACTGTATTCTGTGCCTCAACTTCAATTCTCTCAGCACTTTGGTCGTCTCAGCATTTGTCTCTGGCACCACTTCATAAATTTATCCAATAAAGCCTGTATCACCAAAGACAAATGGAAAACGGCAATGAAGTATACTGAGATACGTGAGATTATATCAGCTATCAGATACATATTAAGTACCGTGTTGTCTTATACTCATCACTATGGAAAAGAAAGAGATAGCACCAATTTTTAATTAATCATTAAACCTAATTGACGTTTCTGAGTACGGCAGTAAGTTACTGAATTCTAGAATTTGTATATATTTTTCCTTCTTTTCTTTGTTTTGTCTTAGTAGGTACCTACCATTTTCTTTAACCAAGTAAAACATCTTTAAGTATCGTCGCGACGAACCTAATTAGCAACCTATCCTATTCCTATTTATACACCTACAAATGAATCCAGCTTCTTTATTTCAATACTGCGTATTCACTAAGAACATCCAAGTTAATTAACGGCGGAAAATGTCGCTCGTTCAATCCAATGGGGCCTCCTCCACACTTTAATTAAAAAACCGGTTCTGCTAAGCTTTTATTTCCACGTCATTAAAGCATAAGTGCATAAAACGATAAAAACAAGGGCCACTCTGATGTGTGGGTTTTAATTAAATAGTTTAATTAAATTTTAGAGTTGCGATGCAACGGAGACGCGCTCTTTTTACTTTTATTTAATATATTAGATCAGATATTTAATGCCCTCCCAAAGCAGAACAATCTTGTGAAAATATTTTCAACAAACTTGCTTGTAAAGTGAGCCTTATTACATTGCTTTTATGGCCATAAATCGAGCTATAACACACGTGCGTAATAACATTACATACTAGTGCGTAATAGAATTATTCCTACAAAGCTAAATTAGTACCTTATTGCAAGTTTTATGGCAATTTTTTAGTAACAACAAAGAGGTTTTATGTCGCTAAAAATCCATATACATTTTTGGAATAAATTAATGTGTACGTCCTTAATTAAGTCAAACAAATTGTACTTAATTATGAAGTAGGCAGGTATGTTCACTCACTCCTTTGTTCGCAAAATATTCTTGCATTAGGCGCGCGAAAAAACAACTTGCGCGCCTTTACCAATAATTTTAATATTTTGTTTTTATTGTATTTGTCAATTTTTCACTGTGTGGCAATTATCTTGTTTCACCCCTTAAAACTGGCAACCCCGGATTGGACCTGAAATATTCATTCGTGTTTTTAGTGGTCATCAAGTACCTAGTTAATGAAGACAAAATTCTACATCTACTACTTACCTCTTTGCCGGTTGATGATTATTTCACAAATTCCAGTTAGCATTATCTTCTGGTTTAATTAAAAAACAGGTCAAAATTTCCTCTAAATCATCTGTCAAGTAAGTTAATTCAGACTTATCTGGGTCCTGGTCATTAGCTTGACATTAAACAAGGTTTGACAGTCCCGCTTGGATACAACTGCTCGATTAGTCTTTTTAGGGTTCCGTAATCAAGTCAACAAGGAACCCTTATAGTTTCGCCATGTCCGTCTGTCCGTTCGTACGTCCGCGGCTTTGCTCAGAGGCCCTAAGCGTACTTAGTACTTCTAGTAAAAAAACTGTAATTTAGCATGAATGTGTATATTAATTACGCCGGAAAAGTGATAGAATAAAATCGGGAAAAATATTTTTTTTGGTGTACTTCCCCTACATGTAAAGTGGGGTGTCGTTGGATAGGTCTTACAAAAATGTAATACTTAAGATAAATAATATTAGAAAAAATACTAGAAAAAATCGAATCACCCGTAGCACCTCAGACGGGACTCGAACCCGCACCCTTGGGATTCCGGCCCAATGCACTGACCAATTATGCTACCGAGTCGCTAGTGGGAGCGGCGAAATTTTCTAGTACTTTTAACTTCTTCGCTGCAAGCCAGCGCAATTTCATCAATGTGAGGAAATACCCCCACATTCGAAAGAAACATCTTTCCAGATGTTTTGACAATCGATAAAGATGAAACAGCTATATAATTGGGACTAACCCTTGGGATTCCGGGTCCGGGTTCGAGTCCCGTCTGAGGTGCTACGGGTGATTCGATTTTTTCTAGTATTTTTTCTAATATTATTTATCTTAATATAAAAATAGCATTGTGAATGCGAAAAGTCTAAATTTAATAATGTAATACTTAAGTTAGTAAAAACAACTTTTTGATTTAGGGTAGAGTTTGCGAAATATTTAGCTTTAAAGTACAAATAGTCATTACAACCCCCCCGCCCAAAGTAGTCCCCAAGTAGTACATAAATCATCAATCAAATCAGGACAGTAGTACATATAATAAAGTTAAAAGGAAAACTATCACTGCTAGGTAGAATTTACAAGTTAACGAGTAATAGTCGATCAATTTACAAAATTAATTTATATTGAACAAATTTCATAGAATAGTTAGGTATTTTACTTTATAGTCGTTAATTGTGTAAAACTTGAAGTAAATATAAACTTATATTTAGCCATGGTAATTTTATAAATAAGGCAACTGCGGAACCCTATACTGTGTGTGGGCCGACACGCACTTGGCCAGTTTTTAAAGTACTGGGAAGGAGACACTGAGCATACAGGTAGTGGTATTTTGTAAAGAGGCGGATGTCTCTCGTTATGAAAGTTAATTATAAGTAGTTATACAACGTGTTACAAAAATACCCCTAATGTCGATGTTCTGCAACAAAATATAGAAAAATAAACGCTAAATCACAAACTACACTGAATTTAATAATCATTAAATTATAGGTGTTAAAAATACCCCTAATGCCGAACATGGTAGATAGGAATCATCAAACTGAATAACTTTTACTATGGGACCAACTTTGAAAGCGCGAAAAAAACATCAGCTGTCTATCTACCATATTCGGCATTAGGGGTATTTTTAACACCTATAATTTAATTATTATTAAATTCAGTGTAGTTTGTGATTTAGCGTTTATTTTCCTATATTTTGTTGCAGAACAATGTCGTTTAATACAAGCTTTCGCAGTGAGACGGACGGACAAACGATTATTTCAGAAGACACAATAGAAGTTAATGTCCCGTAAAATATGTCTATGGCCTAATTTTATATAGTGACCGGCGAAGAATCTCCGTCCGGGATTTATGCTTGAAACGATATTTCTGAAGCTACTTTGTGGAATAATACACCGTTGTAAATGAACAACAAAAAGTGTACATTATATCGCTTAATGCTTTTTGAGGTTTCAGATTTATTTTATTCATTCAAAACAGCTTGTAGTTGTAATAAATTTTGAAATTAGCAGAACACTACATATTGAAGAAATACCACACTAGAGTAAATACCATTAATGCAGGGTTCCTTAAAGTGTGGTCCACGGACGGTCTGCAGCAAAAAATATATGCAAAATGCACCGCCCACCCGCCCGCAAAATAATGCACATGCACACCACAAAATATCAGTGCACAATACCTGCATTTAGCATGACAGCGACACACCTTGCACCTTCACCAATAGACTACTCTACACGTGTTTCGTATTTTGCGGGCGGGCGGGCGCTGCATCTTGTACATATTTTTTTGCGGAAGTGAGCTACATATGTATTATACTTCTTTTTTCATAATGGTTTGGACTTCCGCCAAGTGACGCCTGATTCAATCAAATTATGTAGTTAGTTTAGAAACGTTTAAAGTAAGGAGGTTTGCACTTAGCAATTAACATTTTGTTAATTGAAACTTATTAGTTTTAAAATTTACATTATTATTTTGCAATTTGTCATCTCAAATTACATTTGACAAGTAAAGTAAAAGATACGCGCGAAAAACATTACATCCACAAACTTTCACATCACATTAAATCCTTTCTACCGGTTCTTGCATAGACCTGAAATCCTTGGACCGATCCCAGAAAGCTGCAATAAAAAACCAGTAGAAAGTACGTGCTGGGAAATTTCTAGCATTTTCAGTGGACGTTAAATAATAGAACACAATGGTTTGTCTTATTAGTGGGACTTCTGCTATCGGACGTGCATCGGGCACAAATCCGGCGAGATTTCTCACCAGTGTGCAATCAATGGGAATGCATTATTGGACGCTGAATATTGGATAAGGAAGGATAAGAAAAAATAGGGCACCTGTGCTAGTTTCTTGGCAAGAGAGAAATTTGGAATCTATTACTGGTTCTGTTTTAGTTCAACTCTATGAATATACCTTCCGTGTCGTAATAAAATTAAACATTCAACAGTCTTTTGATGTTTTTCAATGAAACTATAACAATGCTTAAAAAATGTGCGTATTTGAACAAAAGAGTATTTTTAGAAGTAATTATAAATTATGAAAAGTTTACATTGCATCATTATTAAACAAACTCTTTTTATAATCGCATATTTGGATTACACATTCGATTACAAGCAAAAACAAAAAAAAAACATTTCAATTCTCTTTCGATTATGAGTCAGTGAACGCATTTTTTGAGCTAATTATTTTTTCTGTATGTGTAGCGTTGCCAGCCGTAGCAGATAGTAGAAGATAGTTTTATACAAATTCTGTTCTTTTTTAAATCAGAAGATAAGTGGTAGAACCTGAAAAACAGGAAAATTAACCACACATTAGGAAAATTTACTTTAGAAATGATTAAATTCTTATAACGAATGTTTCGTCTTTAAAAGCCAGCATTAAAAAAGACTTGCAACATAAAATAATACAACGCACGACCTAATAAAATGGATAGCACGTTTAAATCCATATCCGATCCAATCCTACGTTCCGTTTCACTGTAAGAAACACCGATTGAATTTAGTCACGTACGTTCCGCAACAAGTCGCAACGCCTCGTGCGACGTCGCGCGATGCTTACTTGAAATTAGTGCAACATTACTCTCATGTTTCTTTGTTTCGATTTCCTTGTATTTTAGTTACATAGCTTAGAGCAAAAAAATAATAAGCAAATATATATATATATATATTCGCTGACAAATTACCTTTATACTCGCATCAAAATATAATTCTCAAGTACCTAAAATCTCCATACCAAGTTTTTGATAATACATACTTTTTGATGATATTTAAAATTAAACCAAAATTTTCAAGAATATATTTTAGAAGGTATATTTTGTTTATAAGTGCCAGCGTTAAGCGGTTTTCTTAGATAAAGGCTGCAGCTTAGTTCAGGTACCAGTATCTCCAAAATCTTATATGATTGATATTTAAGTTTGTTAATATCGTTACTTATTTTTGTTAAAGCTGATAAGTTTCTTGCGCCTGTTCTTCTTGTCAGTTAAAAAAGTCTGGAACAGGTTTTAGGAAAATATAGACGATTCAAGAGTGCTTCATTATTAAGTTTATTTGAATAAAGAAATTTTGACTATTGACTATTGATTAATTAAATAACTATATGATAGGTACTGTAAGGAGTCTATCGCCTAAATCTTTTCCTAACTGCAACTCGATCAAGATAAATAGGCGCATGAAAGCTGCATGACAGCTACTACGCGTTCACTTGGTGATTGCCGTCGACGACCGTTATGACGACACAGCTAACGGTACTATAGACAAAAAGTAATCATGTTTTCAAATGTTTTTCATTTTTTTCTTGTTCAAAGAGTGTCATTAATTTATTTAACAAGTGAGGTTCGCCATTATGTAGGAACTTTACTCTTTTAATCATTATAACAACACAAATAACGAACGTAATGATTAAATCAACAGAAACAAAAAATAAGTTTTGCGTTGCTAGCCGTACTAGAAAGGCGATGCAGGGGGTGCGGTATGACGAAGCGGGCCGGGAGGTAGCGGCAATGGTGAAGTGAACGCGTAGTAAGTTAATGACACCGTTTTAATTTCATCAAGTTGTAGTTAGGAAAAGACTTAGGCTATTCTTAAGTTTAGTGCAAACGGGCATAAGATTCGTTTGAAAAAGAAAAAGAAAAAAACAAGGGACGACGACATAATATTAATTTGTGTGAATTAAAAATAAGTATTAAAAGACTAAAAATAAATAATTATATCAATACTAAATATTATTTTAAATATTCTACGCCCCCACAGTACCTACAATATTACTGTGTAAGAGATAGTGTGGAGAATAAAAATTCATTATTAATTATTTAAAGTTTTGTTTGTTCATTTGATTGTCTATGGTCTCATTTTATGTTGGTGGAAGAATTACAAACATCACTTCTGTGCTCGTTGAAACCGTGACGTTCTCCCAATTTGTTTATCCTGTGGGCAAACATCAAAATATCGATATATTCTTACTTTTATCAGACTGGAAAGACGATGGTATTGCCTATGACGATGATTGCACGGCTTGTGTTTTTTTTCAAGTTATACATTTTAATAATCAAGTAATCTTTTCATACCTTCCTAATTATTAGGAAGGTATGAAAAGATTACTTGATAAGTTTTACACAAAGGGTTTATTGTAGGCAAGATCTACTATAAATAAAGTTGTCGATTATTAAGCCTACAAAGAACATTATGGAATGATCCTTAATATTTTCTTTTTAACATAATTATACTTTGACATAAACACTATTTTAATTTATTCATACCTACTTCATTGTAAAAAGGTTTTGCGAAATAAGAAAAATGTCTGTGTGCCTCAAACCTTAAAGGATGACATCTCAAACATGATCGAATCCACATGTTTCTCGATAATAACGTTACCCAACAGGAAACCGGGAAAACCTCGTTTCTTCCACAAGTTGAGTCACAAAACCGCACTCGCAGCACATTCACAAACTACAAATTTCGCGTAACTACCGATAAATAACGCATATTCCTGCTCAATCCAGTCGCTAGGGCTCCTCGGGGATAATCGCAAAGCCCCTAAAAATGAACGATTACTACCGGCCTCTGCCTTATAAACGTGAGACGGCCAGTACTCGCTGACCCCTAAAAGCCAGCTTACCGGCATAAATAATGTTTGTTTCGGCTGTTGTAAGGATCCCTTAACCTGGTTACCCAGATTTCCTGGGGAGGGGGATTAGCAAAATCGCCGGAGAAGTTATCGCTGCGATGAAATGTGATATTTGAAGGTTTCTGCGCTCACTAAATTGAAAATGACGACCTGTCTTTGTGCGGTTTGGGGGGCTGCGTTTTATTTGATTTTGTGGTACATGGGTATCTTTGAGAGTAAGTTACTTCGCAGTAAATCAATTCAGGAAATATTTCTTCTATAATAATAATTGTATTAATAAGGATTTTTGAACCAGTTTTGGTTAAAATTCATATCATAGGGTACCTACTTAGCCCTGCAAGACTTAGTTTGCGGTTGACATGAAAATAATAGCTTATTTTTATTAAAAAATTTGATTGTAGCTATATAAAATATGTAGGTACTTTGATTTTTAACCGACTTCAAAAAAGGAGGAGGTTCTCTGTTGTTCGTCTGCATGTTTGTTTATTATCACTACTTCATGCTTTATAAAGTCGTTTATTTTTTTAATTGCTGTAATTGCAACAATATCTTTGGTTAGAAATAAAACACTTTTTACGGATTACAGCGCGTATATTATTAATTCAGGTGTTGTTTTGGAATTATTTAGTTTGTATTTATTGTTTTTTTTTTTAGAATTCCCGACGTTTCGACACCTTTCCAGGGGCCGTGGTCACGGGAGGACTAAAGCAAAAAGGCTGCTCATATTTTTATGAAATTACCCGTTCGAAATTTTATAAAAATGTATTCAATTTTATTAAATTATTTAAATAAACGCAGCTATAAAATATTTTTTATTACAATAATTGTTTGGGTTGGCTAATTAGTGACATCACAATATGCTATTTTTTATACAAAATTTATGGAAAAATCGCGTTTTGGCAGATTTAAGTAATGTCAATTAACTGAGGTGTCAAATGCCCAATTATTTTAAAATAACGCAATACTGTTTCACTCTTGCGTATAATTTTATGGCATTTCTAACACTTTCGATAAATTTTCATAGTCCTCAAATTAGCATCACCTATGAAATGGATCGTGTAAATATTGGAAAGCGGGCATTACTTTCTTCTTATTAACACGTAGGTTTCAAGTACCCACTCTTTGAAGCAGCGATGTATGCTGTAAATCTCACATTGTCTTTAGCATTGTGGAGATGAAAACATATGAAACTGAATGATAAAATTCGAAAAAAAATTAAAGAAGAATTTATAAACGCATAGTCATACCATCAAAATGCGCGTGGTAGTTTTGATTTCCATAGTATTGTTCTTTTATGTTTTCGTAAGTTGTGAGTGTGCTGAACAAAGTGCTGTTGAAGCGAGAGGAAAGAAAAAGAAGAAAATTGCTATATTCGGTGAGTGGACGGTGTTTTTTTTTGTAATCTTGATCACGTCATTCTGATGTCGATTTGCTAGTCGACTAAAATCGACCGGCACAATCGACTAAAACCGACCCGTGGAAATCAACATAAGTTATAAGAACTTTATTAAAATTACAATGTAGTGCATGTTAATAAAAAAAAAATATTGTAAATAAAATAATAATATATTGTATATTTTTTTATTGTAGTGGTGAAATTTTTAGTATTATGTTTAATTAATTTGTTAATAAAGTTAGGTATGTAAATTGCAAATAATAAATGGAAAGAATCGAAAATAAATTAAGTTTTCCATTGCTGTAGTGTAGGTACTTACTGAAAAGAGAAAAAAAATCTATGTTCTGACTTTCCTTTTCTCTGGAATTTTCAAAATTGTAACTGGTAGGTAACTTATGGTAGAAATTAAGTGTACTTTATATCGCATCGCTACTCGGTAGCATAATTGGTCAGTGCATTGGGCCGGAATCCCAAGGGTGCGGGTTCGAGTCCCGTCTGAGGTGCTACGGGTGAGTCGATTTTTTCTAGTATATTTTCTAATATTATTTATCTTAGTACTTTATATATTTTTCAGTGTACATCGCGGACCTGATCCTGAAGAAGTTCTTTTTCCTGAAACTGGCTTACGCCTTTGTCTTCTGGATCCTGCTGCACAAAGCTGGGTACTTCCTGGCGTGGTTCGCCAGCTACCTGAAGGAGCAGAAGCATCTGGAGCACCATTCACACCATGACTACCACCCTTCGTACAGCCACGGACCGTATAGGAGGCAGACGTACGGAAAAGCTTAGATAGGTTAGGTTTAAGTTCAACCGGCGGCGCGAGAGCAAGTGCCGGAGTTTTTAGTGGATATTCCCCCCTCCCGAGATCCCATCGAACCACTAATTCTGGGTAGGATCACGGGAGGCGGTCATGGAGGGAGCCGCAACTCTGAATGTTGCGGTAACCTCCTGGCGGGCTCCACATATGAACCCCTGTGCATGTGGACTGATTATTTACTTTTATTAAAATAATGTAATAAGTCAGGTTAAACGTGCTAATAGAAATAAGAGTGAATATAATTTATTTATTTATTAAATTGCAAATAATTGTTACTTGTGTGCAATAAATTATAAGACGCATTTTTCATTCTAATGAGTGACATTCAAGAATTCAGACCAGTCCAATAGTCAAGTCAAGTCAAAGTCAAGTCAAAATTTCTTTATTCAAATAAACTTAAAAATTAAGCACTTTTGAATCGTCTATATTTTACTACCACCTGTTCCAGACTTTTTAACTGACAAGAAGGAAAAAGAGTCTATTAGGCATTTTATGTTTATTTATTACTGTAATCTTATTAATAAAAGTAAGTATACATTACAGTCGAAAACGGAAAGTTAGCATTTACATTGTTGAGGATGGTTAGAATTTAATCATTTGAGGCAATTCCCGTACAAGGCTTGTAAAATGCTTCCTTTATCAAGAAATGCGAGGAAATAAATAATTGTTCTTATAAAAAATGTAGTGTATGAAGTAGGAAGTGTGTGGAAATAAAGTATTTAAATTCATTTCCGTTTACCAAACCGCCACGAAAATGTGGAGACTCCAGCATTATTTTTTCAAATGTAATGTTAATATTTTAGAGCATAAGTGAGAGAATTATCATTTTTATTCACTCATGCGTATTGTAACTTACCAACCAAGAAACATTATAGTAAATATTGGACTATGGTCTAAACAAAATAAGGTCGGCATTCCGGATGACACTTACTGCACAGGCCTACGTCATCTTGCCACTTTATGGTAACGAACAAAGAATGAACAATATTTTTCTGTCATCATCATTTTTCACTCATTACAGATTTATTATAATGCATTTCAATTGTGATTTGTTTTTTAAACATTAATTTAATATTATTTTAAAAAGATGAATAAATTTCACTTAAATACTCATAGTTTTATAGAACTGTTACAGGTAGGTATTATATGGGAGTCAGCACTTCTGGTAACATAGAAACAGGCAAGAGTAGATCATTTGTCACCCTTGTCTCTCGGAATGTTATACTATGTTATTGTACCATGTTTGTAGGTGTTTATTAACTAAGTACATACAGGCAAAATTCCGGTTTCCGGTTTTGTGCCGGCATGTAGCAGCTCTGCTGCTCGGCAATTATATCTAAATAAATAATGACTAAAACTAGCACTTACAGTCTCTTAGCTGTTCACGTTCCACGCGTGGTCATGCCCATGAGTGGGCTGGCGAGTCACACACACTCGAACAATTTTCCTAATCTCAACCCACCCGGGTAGCCACCCAAAACCCCGATGAAAGAAAACTCGGTCACTTGGCACCATCCAAGATTGGCGAAGCACTCTCACACAAGGTTTATTGAAGTCACGATGCAACATCGGATGCCGCCATTCTACACAATGTTACATGACAATGTTCAAGCACTTAAATTACCTTAGGAGCGCACAATTAATAGTTCAAAACGCACTCACTTAATATTAACAATAAACTGTTCCTGTTTTTTATATAATTCCGTCAATTTGTTCGTTGCAATTTCCTTACGCCGGAATCTATTTAGATTTCGAACGCGTGCTACCGGCGTCCATCGCCAGTTAACAATCCGGCCAAAATACACATCAAACGCAAAACCAAACAAATACTCGGGTTGATCCGTCAACCCCGACTGTAATACGTATCCACACACAGTAATTACAACAATTTTCACCATTAAACATTAAAACAAAGGGTCACCCGCCCTGCGCGCACCGCCATTATCCAAAAAACGAGCACTAACTGTATTTGACAGATTGAGGTAATTCCCGACAACCTCACACAGACTGTATTGCCATAGCGATTTAAATAGCGTTCAGCGCGCCGCTTGAGGGCGCGCTGAACGCTATTTAATCCTAAACAGTAGGTAGATATCGTTTATCTTCAATTTCTGTAATAGTAGTTTATGATACAAAGTTGGTAAGGACACATAATGTCAAAATCCAGAGTCTAGTGATGCGAACACAATGATCGATACCAAAACTTCCGAGATTTCGTCACATCGATATTGATTCTGTGGAATATATTATCATTTTGTTGCATTATTAATATACTTTTTTTTTCTCCAACAATCTACAATGTAGTCTTATATTCTAAGAGTACATCTAAATAGTAGATTATGCAATAAGGGCTTAAAGTAGTGTATTATGTCCCGGGCGCGATATTGAACCAAGGGATTCTATGGTTAACTCCCGAGCGGAGCGAGGGAGTTAAGGCTAGAATCCTGAGTACGAGGTGTTCAAGATCGCCCAAGACAAATACACATTTAAACCCGCGATGCATACTCTACTTTTTATACTTTCTGCGAGGCAACTGAAACCAATGACTGTTATAAAGAAAGTACTTAAGTATTTTTTTTTCATCTATTCTGTAGTGGTCAGTTCGACATTCCAATAAATCCTTCTTGATGCACGGGTGAAAATTAATTTCGTAAAAAGTATACGTTTTCTTTTTTTAATTTGTATAGGCAGTGCAAAGAAAATGATAACATGCAGCCTAACTCAGAATAAAATCTCATTATTTTTTTTAAATAATAAATATTTGACAACATCACATACATACATTGCTCCGATTCCAAAGTAAGCAGCTAAAGCACATGTGTTTTGGAAATCAGAGACAACGGTGGTATCACAAACACCCAGACCTGAGCCAATATAGAACAGTTAGTTTTCTAAATTGACCCAGCCGGGGATCGAACCCGGGACCTCAGAGATGGCGACACCTTAAAAACCGGTGTACAAAGCCACACGACCACGGAGGTCGTCAACATACAGCCTAACTCTGAATAAATCTCATTGCACCTTAACATTTTTAAACCAACCTCGATCAATTCCAAATTCAAATCACATTATTCCCATGGGAAAAATGATTTACTTTAGGAAAGGTTTGCATGACACATAATATGCCATTGACGAGCAGGTAGTATAAAAAAATATTATCTTAAAAGATTGCGAGAGAACTGACTAAGAATGAAATACAAACGGGAAACAATAAATAATGTTGTGATTTTAGTAATATTTGGGCGCAGAAAATTAAAAAGCAATGATAAGATCGATTATCGAGATATTCAAACGAACGATTCAATACTTATGGTTCTCAACATGTTACAACATTACGGCAACTCACGTGGTGGCACAACATTGTATTGTATGATTACATTATTGTTTTGCCGTCATTGCGTTTTGCATTTCATTTTTGGAACATTTATTATTTTACAGAGATTTTGCAAGAATATGAGTGAAAATATACATAGATAGTGCAAGATAATTGGTAAAAGACACCGTAAATTGTTAGATTTACAAAATTGTGTGTTTTGAATATCAAGTGTCCGCTTGGACAAGGTTAGTGTAGTTCGAAAAATGTGAAACGTCAAAATTTAATT
The DNA here is from genome assembly GCA_963556745.1 of Catoptria pinella. NCBI lineage: Eukaryota > Metazoa > Arthropoda > Insecta > Lepidoptera > Crambidae > Catoptria > Catoptria pinella. The sequence continues at coordinate 14,057,247 of OY750761.1, forward strand.
CTTAGAATACACAGACTGTAAGTTCATTTGATAGTATGAGGGTAAAAGTCGACCGTTTCATTATTCTTCTCTTAGCTGGTATTTGACCGACCATTTTGCCGAGAGGACCCGCGGGATTTGTTTGTATAAACAAGATTGTCTGGACTAGACTGGGAATACAGATAGTTCGTGGCCTAACTAATATTTTTCTTTCTCCTAGTTGGCGCGTGTCAAAATATTGAGATTGTACAGAAAATTGCTCTTATATTTATTTGACATACATCGATTGATTTTGCGTTTTGTATACGATGAAGAGATTAATATTTTACAGAGGTTTCTAAAATGGATGGGTACTATAGTAGATTCAGTAGCCAGATCTTGTTTTCTAATTAACTTTATTCAATTTAATTCAGTAATAATGATTAAAATCAGAATGTAGCTATAGAATAATTTAATAAACTTGAATACATTTTTATAAAGTTTCGAGCGGGTAATTTCATAAAAATATGAGCAGCCTTTTTGCTTTAGTCCTCCCGTGACCACGGCTCCTGGAAAGGTTTCGAAACGTCGGGAATTAAAAAACCAATAAATACAAACTAAATAATTCTAAAACAACACCTGAATTAATAATATACTCGCTGTAATCCGTAAAAAGTGTTTTATTTCTAATGAACAGTACGCGCGGAAGTCTTAGGCTGGGTTGCATCATCTTTAACAGACAAAAACTTATTTGACTCGGTGACAGCGTCGCTGTCGTCTATGGCGTAACCTAGGTAACAATATGTAATTACACTTAGTTCCAGTTTTGGCCACCGGCTCAGATAAGTTTGTGTCATGTACTGTTATAGTTAAATTAAGATGATGCAACCGATCCTTAGAAGTGTATATGGGTATTATTGCTGAAATGGTCAAAACTATTTTAGTTCTTTCATACTTTAGCCATAGGTATTTTGCTAGCAATGTTTAAATGTAATTACTGCTCTTAAGTTATTCTTAAAAGTATTACTTTGTGCTATTATTTAATATGCAATATTTCATATCATGAAGTTCACACACGCCATATTTGTACGCCTTTATTAAATTCCATTGAAACACAGGACGACTAAGTTGGGTTTTTAATTAACTACAAGTTCATTACCCTTTCTTAATTAACCAATGCTTGTTTAGCTCAATATCATGAGATTAAGGTATCATAATATCATTTAATTATTATGGAATAGCTAAGATCGTGTGGGATTATTGCACGAAAGTGACTGGTTGTAGGACAAACCTTTTTTGGTTTCTTATTTACTATTTAAAACAATGTAAAAGGTATACCGTGTTATTAATAAAAAAATAAAATACTCAATAAACCTATAGTTAAAAAGTGTTTTGTCTCTTTCTTTCGTCTTATAAAACATGTTACAAAAATACCCCTAATGCCGAATATGGTATATAGGGACCATCAAACTAAACAACTTTTACTATGGGGCCAACTCTGAAATCGCTTAAAAAAATCATCTGTTTCATACTCGTACATTTTGATATTTTCGATTTTAATTTTTGTATGAAACAGTTGACTTTTTTTCGCGATTTCAGAGTTGGTCCCATAGTAAAAGTTGTTCAGTTTGATGGTCCCTACACACCATATTCGGCATTAGGGGTATTTTTGTAACACCTTGTATTGTATATTGAGTTTGAACGAAGTAGACACAATACATTTTTACTAAAATAGGTTTATGAAGCGTTTTATTTTTTTATGAATAATACGGATAACTTTTGCTTCCAAACAAGACATATAAAAAAACAAAGTAACTATACTGGGTACAATGCGATTAAATTGACAATAGACAGTGATCCGCTGCAACTTCAGTAGAGAATATGGAAAAGAGTAAATTATAAACATTAAAAAAGGTCGTTTTGTACCGGAAGCGCTCTGAAGTTAGTCACTTCTGTTGTACTTTGTTAAATTAATCACATTGTATACGTGAATGTTTTCTCAAATTGTAATAATTATTGTTGGTTACATCTAAGGCCCGGCATATACAGTCGAAATATTGATTCGAAATTCCAAAACGGTATCATTCCGAAGGCAGCAAATATATGCAAATCTATTATCACAGTATTATATAAAGATGCTTTTATTATGGACCTACTAGGTTTAATTACCGCATGTATGTACATGCGGTAATTTTCCGTTCGAAATTTTTATACATTATCAGTATTCCGTTTCGTAATTCCGAATCAGATTCCGACTGTATGACGGGGCGGGCCTAATTGTATCACCCGTCGCAGCTACACGTCGAACAATAAGTAGTTAATGTATTAGTAGATTAGATAGTTGTACCAGGTTAGTAATATTAATTATACCGTGGTACATGGGCCCTATTTAATAAAAGTGACAATTTGTCACCTGTCATGACAATTTTATATCCATTGCGTCAACTAATTGGAAAATAGAACCAACTACTCATAGCTACACCGCAACGTTAACCAAATTGTCAAGACAATTGATAAATTGTCACGTTACTAAATCAATCAAAAATTATTACATTTTATTATTATTAAATCAAATCCCAGCAATCCTTACTAATATTATAAATGCGAAAGTCTGTTTGTTTGTTTGTTACGCCTTCACGTCTTAACTACTGAACCGATCATCATGAAATTTTGCATACACGTTGTCAGGGGTACAGAGAAGGACTTAGGGTACTTTTCATCCCGAAAAAATAATTGTTCCCGAGGGATAGCAAAAAACTTTCCACGCAGACGAAGTCGCGGGACCGCCCGCGACTTCGTCTGCGCTTCATCCGCGTGAACTTTGTTCTAGCCAGCGTATCAAATCAAGATAAAACATGCACCAAACTTTAAGTTAGACTTTCAGAAATATAACTGTGAAAACCGATGCCAATTTGGTTCTATAGTTTTTGCGTGATACGCGTACTAACACACTCTTTAAAAACTTCTAAAAACAATTGTTTTTGGCTTCTAATACCCTTATAAAGTTCCATCATTTTATTTTTTCTTAGAGATCTCGTACGCACAGACGTCGGCCAGTTAAAATTTAATTATAGGTATAGATAAATCAATCATGGCTGAAAATAAACTTTGTACAATAATAATAAAGATTACAAACAAGGCAATGAGAATTCTGATGAATCATCAGTTAGAAGAAACGTTATCAATGGTATTGACTCTACAAAGTAATTGATATCTTAGTAATAAATATACTATTAAGGCTTCTATATACCTCAAAGTGCTAAGTTGTCACTTTTGCGAACTACTACTACAACCAACAAAATTTTACTGAGGTTATTGTTTGTAAATAAACTATAGAACCTTAGCTTCAATCTGTACATGCGAATTTTTGATACATTATGTACTTAGCGAGCAATAAATTTAATTAAAATGAGGGCGCCACTTGAGGTATATAGGGGCCTTAAATAAGGAACTTAATGCGTCACTTCTTAACCAGTGTAAACAGCTGTTAATGGGCAAACCACAATTTTGTTTTTATGAACCAAAACAAAAGAAGTTCGTTTATTACAAGTCAGTGATGCTTAATAGGGAAAATAGACCGTAGGATTAAACATTTAAGTCCTTTTTTGAGGGTTGGCGATATATCTATTGGTAATACTTATACGTGTTACAAAAATACCCATAATGCCGAATATGGTAGATAGGGACCATCAAACTGAACAACTTTTACTATGGGACCAACTTCGAAATTGCGAAGAAAAAATACAGCTGTTTCATACAAAAATTAATTACGAAAATATCAAAATGTATGAAACAATTGTTTTTTTTTCGCGATTATTTTGTAACACGTTATATATTACAAGAATATACACAATACCACATACATATTATCAAAGCATAGAACAACTTTTGTACGTACAATCACCGAATTTATTGTTTTGATTTTTTATTGTTTCATTATTAATGACATCGGTAATCTAATAATTTTAATTCAAAAGAGACAAACATATTAGAAACGGAGGATAACTTACATCATTTAATAAGTTTTGACATATAAAAGGCCTTTCTGATAGTTAACACAATACTTGATAGAATGCTCTATATTCATTGTTAGATCACTGAACGTATGTTAACATTGATATGAAGTTAACAATCAAACGTTTAAAATACTTCATTGTAGTTATAATATAGGAAAACATAATCAAATATAAAATAATTTATTTTAACGTTACGCTTTTAACACACAAAGAAATTTAAAACCAGTAACTGGAAAATGTTATTGTTGATACCCTATAGTGATAACACGGACGGGACTGTACCAGTCTGTACATAAAGATTAACTAAACAGTATTAGTAATCAAGCAAAATTTAACCTTGTCTCACTACTAGTACGTCTTATTTTCAAATATATAGGTTCTAGAAATAATAGAAACATCCAAACACGTCTGGGTGCTACTCACTCTTTAGAATTTACAGATAAGAATAACCCTTTAACCCCGCAGACATATAAATGATTCCTCTAAGTTTCTCGCGTCAGTGGTGAACTAACTATCCGCGGAAGATGATCAAGCTAGTGATTCTCGCATTCCTGGCTGTGGCCAACGCAGCGCCTTACTACCCAGATCGATATGGAGACTACTTCGGCGAAGACTTGTTTGATACGCATCGCTTCTGGACGGACTTGGAAAGGGAGCTGCGCCAGATGGATGAAATGCTAGCTAGTTTCCATCGCCACTTCCCCCGATCTGACACCTCCGCCGGCATCGTAGGCGACAAATACAAAGTTACGATCAGTTTACCAGGTTTTGACGAGAAAGAAATTATAGTGAAGGCTCGCGAGGGCGTCTTGATGGTGCAAGCTACCCATAAAACTGATGCATCCTCGCAAAGGAACTACCTCGCCATATACACTTTGCCAGCTAACTTAGAATTGTCTGGTGTGTGGACTTTTGAAAACGAGGTGCTCACCGTTGTTTTCCCAGTTAAAGGTAGCAGACCTGATCCTACTTCTACTTTAGCACCCACTACTACGGAGGAGGCTATGGAAATCAATACGAGGGGCTTTGATGACCGAGAAGAAATGGGAAACAACAATGATAATGGTAATCTTGATGCAGATGTTGGAGTGCAGGACAACAAAGAAAATGCTATCTTAACGAATGAGATTCAGACAGGAGTGGAAGCGACTACGTACTCAGTTGATCTGAAGGACGAAGTTGAGTTTGTTCCTGTGCATTATAAGTAGTAGAATCTAATTGTGATATTTTTAACAGTCAATATAAATTATATTTATTAACCAAAACTGTTGTTTTATTTGTCAATGTCATGAAGCTCTTTTCATTGGTTTTTCTATAAATAATTTTAGTATGCCTTGTAAGTATCTATGCAAACTTGAGTTTGAAAATAAAGTTCACTTTGTTGAGATTATTTAAAACTTTTATCAGGTTGTTTACTAAGACAACAAAAATATATATAGGTACATTTAATCAATAAAAATATATATTATACATTTAGTCAATTAATTAATCTTTAAATCTTTAAATCCTTTGGTCAAGTTATTCCTCAAATTAATATGGAGTGCAATTTGGTTTCCTATTCAAGTTAGCTTTAAGTTTGAGCCGTTGATCTCAGGGGCCAAATGAAAGTGTTTAAGAGGAAACACCACGGTCGAGAGAAAAAAAAAGAGAACATTGACAAAATTAACGTTTGGTAGTTCCCTGTTTCCTCCTCCAAAACTAGACCGGTTTAAATATTAATTTTAATTAAAATTTTGAAGGAATGAATTGGCTGTGTTCCTATGTTTTCTTTTTTTCATGAATAAATTATTAAAAGAGATATTAATCTCCAAAAACCTAAACCATTTGTTCAACATCCAGCAATCAAATTTGACGAGATTATATAAAAAATCAAAACATAGGAACACAGCCAAATCCCTTCTTTATTTTTTAATGTAAAAAGTATTTAAGTGTAGTAGTTTTGGAGGAGGAAACAGGGGACTACGAAACGTTGATTTTGTCAACTTGCTATAGGATTTTTTCAATTCTCTCGACCGTGGTGTTTGCTCTAATTTTTCATTTGAAGTAACATAATTATGCGATAGACCACCATTATAGTATTTTAAGTGAAAAATGAAAAAAAATGAAAAAATATTTATTGCAACAATCACAATTTACAGATAAATATAGCCCCGACTTCTGAAATAAGTTAACTTGTGTATCAGTGAAATTATAACTGGAAATCAAGACAAAGACCTTAATTTGTGTTAATGTTCCTGTGTGATTGTGTGATGTTATTGATAGGTACTTAATATAATTTTTACAATATGTATGTGTTATCTTAACTGCTATTAAATATGAGCTTGCTACTTAATGTAAGCGATAACCCAAAGTTAAATGTGTGACTGTTATTATTTTAAATAAGCTGTCACGCAGATTTATACGATGTTATCACTTTCTACTTTACGTACTGTAAGGAGTCGATGTTTCTGCACTGTAAGCAGGCAATCGCCGGCGTTGCTGGCTGAAGTTAATTTGAATGGTTTAAGATAAATAATATTAGAAAAAATACTAGAAAAAATCGACTCACCCGTAGCACCTCAAAACGGGACTCCAACCCGCACCCTTGGGATTCCGGCCCAATGCACTGACCAATTAAGCTACCGAGCGACTCAGCATAATTGATCAAACATTTTTTTTATAACTTGACACAATGAATACTGGTCTGTATCGTGTAATCCCGAAGGTTTATTGTTACGTGTGCCGCCTGCCGCCTGTCAGCTCGATAAGGGTGTAATAGACACATTAGCTTGTTTGCGTCGAGGCCCGACAGATAACCATGTTGGTCCAGCTGGTGTCCAAGGAGTTTCGATTGTTAAGAAACCTCTACCTTTTGCTCACAAGTCGAAAAGGGAGTTACACTCTATTGAAGCTAAATAAAGTCACATTTTCAAATCTTCACTATCGCTTTGCTTTCAAAAGATGTATGGTATTTGAAGTTTCGCTAATCACCGATTTCTTAAATGTCAAATCTAGCCTAGTCGAGTCTTAAGGGCTGGTCAGACAGCGGGCGCGTTATAAATTGCCACAGGGCTGGATGTACATAGAACCACAGTTGTCTTTGATTTGCTTAAGACAAGTGTTTTAGCTACTTAGGTACTTAGGAAAAAAACAAAATAATTGTTTATGTGTTATATCAATCATGTTATATATGTATATTATAACATGTTATATTAATCATTGAGCTAAGGCATTTTTTGTGGCTTATGGGTCTTGTGACCACCTAAATAGCGACAAAGTTAAGGCCATCAACTGCGATGACTTCCTTGATCGACTTCGACTGTCAACATCGTTGGGTCCCGGGTTCCATTCCTGGTCCGAGTCAAAGTCAAAATATTTTTTTTTGTAGTCTGGTTGTTGTACCGAAAACAACGAATTATTTTCACTACTGTATCAATTGAGATAATATTTCATATAAGTTATGTTACCAATATATTTAAAGTTCATGGTAGGGGTAGAATGCGTATTGCGTATTTCCTTGAAACAATAGGTCGGCGTATTGTGTATTCCGTATTTCCTTGTAACAATAGATAGCCGCTTTGCACCATTATTATGATAGCTAGGAACATCATAGGTACCTATACATTACTTGTTATGTGAAAGCCCGAATGCAACGACTGTGTCAATTTTAATATTAATATTACAAGCCAAGTTAAAACTTAAAAACAATCTTTCTTTTCGCCAAAAGGTACGCATAAAAAATATAACGTCATAACGAAACCTATGTTTTAAATGAAGGAATTTGGTAACGATTTAAATTCTTTGTAAATATCGTTACTTCTGATTTCTGACAAAGCTGATAAGATTCTTGCGCCCATTCTTCTTGCCAGCTAACAAAGTCTCGAATGGGTGGTAGGAAAATATAGACCATTCAAAAGCACTCAATGTCTAAGTTTATTTGAATACATTTTCATTTCATTTCATTTCATCAAACTATACAAAACGGACAGAAATATCTAATTAGATTTACGCATTACAGTTTTAAATTGATTGAAGATGATTACCCTTGTGGAAGCCCAGCGCGAGCCGCTGTTGACTGTACCTATAATACGATGAATATTAATGTGGTAAAATTCAAATACCATCATCGGCTTTTTGTAAAGCCATTTTTACAGCGAAATAAGGAAATTTTCTCTCTACACTTTTCAATTGTCGAGTTTATATTTTTACATAATATCTCTAGCACCAAGCTTTGCTTAGTTTGGGGCTAGATACATCTATATCTATTCTGTGTGAAATTGTCCAAGCATTTATTATTATTATTATAAGTTTCAGAAACTTTGCATTATAAAAAAAGAATAGCGCATCATCATTCTTAAAAAATCATTTTTAATCATCATCATTTTAAAAAATAAAACAAGTTTAAAACAAACTTGTTTATTTGTAGTAATGTTAAAAAACATGAAAATAAACTTAAATAATTAATGAAACAGTTTTAAACGTGTAAGTAGTAATTTGGTCTTTTTAACAACATAAATGGTTATACTGTTTTTATAAGCAATGAAAGAATGTGCTTTCTCACTGATGTTTAACTTTTTACGAGCATTTTAGTTCTGTTAGCGTTTATTCACCATCTGCCATAAATGAAAATTCCCTAATACACAACATTTTCAGAAATTATAATATCTCGCTTAGGTATCGTTACGATGGAATCATCAATGTTGTTTTCACAGCTCTTGGTTGTTTCAGATCCAATTGTGATGCTGTACGGCAATTTTACGCTCAACTTCCCCTCACCAAACGTCCAAAACCCATCTTTTACTTTAACGAAGTCTGGTAAGATCTGCATCACAGAAACAACCTTTTCTTCAGCACCTGATTTGTAAGCCTGGACGAATAAAACACGGTGTCTCGCTTTCACTGTGATCTCATCTGCAGTGAAGTTCGGGAGGGAGAGGGACAGCTGGTAGTAATCCGATTCGTATGTTTCTGAAGTGAGGACCTCTCTTTCGCACACTCTTTGGGCTTTCCTGTTGATGTTGACGAGATCCCAGGACACATCGTGGAAGTCTGCGTCGCTGGCGTGAGTATTGTGGTAATCGTGGTGTCGATGTTTACAGACCCCGGGGTGTCGGTTGCACCAGCTCCTATCCGCCACCGAAACTTGAAGCACGACCAAAGCAACCAGTAATCGATACATGTTTCTTAGCTGTCGCGTCTGGTGCTACACTGTGTTTATATACGTAATTATGTCAGCTCTGATAAAATAATGCATGTGACGAAAAAACTTGTTCTGTCTTTAGGGTTCAGCGGCTGTGAATGGCTTGTGATTAATTTTAACATTTTAAAATAAAGTGTCATATAAACATCTGGGTGTGCAAAACATGTAAATGTAATTAGGTTCATAGGTACTTGTAATAAATTATTATATAATAATGACATTTATTTTCTTTTTTGACAACCCTTGCACATTTGCGACTGATAGCGTAGTAAGTGCTTACACGGGCGGCGGCGTGGCGGTGCCGTCCGACTTCAAAGACGTTGCCTAATTGTATGGATTGTAAAACTATGATATAGGGTACCTAACCTTTTTTTTATAATAGTGAAGGCAAATACATTTTTTAGGTATAGGTACCAAACGGCATGTTGGACTCAGTCAGCGCGCAGGAAGACCTAACCAATACCTGACATACAGACGGATCAATAAATTCGAATGAAATTGAGCTGAGCTGATTTCTATTTACTTAAGCTTTATAGATGATCGACTATTGTCGATACATGTAATGTATCTTAAATTATGAAGTACAGTACCAACTAAATAACAAAGAAGGCAATGAATGAAAATGAAAAAATATTTTAATTTTAATTTACGGAGAGCCAGTGATAAGTATCTGATACGGAACCTTGGGTATTTACTTGTTGCATGCAGAGTTTTCCTGTCATGCCAGGCGTGGATTGTAGTATCTTGCATCCATGTGACTAGAAGTATCTTGACACTACAACATGCGATAATCAACTACAGAACCCATAATAGATGAATATTTTTTTATCTTATTAAACACAACAAAACCTTGAGCTAAATGTTTGTTTGGTGTCATTGTAGCAATGGAAAACTAAGATCCACGCGACATCCGTGTGGATCGGGCATAAGCTCTTCACGGACGTGGCCGAAGAATTATCGTTGACCTGCCGATAGCCGCCGTGATTAGGACATCATTATAAGTAAATAATAAACACCCGTGTTTTAAAGGAACGCCTTATATATCCAAACCGATAATTGTGGAGATCCTCGGGGGAGGCATTGCGAGACTTTCCAGGCAACGTTCCTTAAAAATCTACTAGATGGCGCTGTCCAACATCCTTGGCAGTATAGTATGAACGTGGTGCAAATAGTCTGACCAAAGAGAAGCATCGTAAAATACTTATGATTTTGACAGTGTGTTTTCTTTATTATCATTTTGGGGCGACATAAATTATTATGTTAACTTATTAACATTTTGTAGTGTAGGTATTGTGCTTTGAAAGAGTACAGATTTTTAGGGTTCCGTAGTAAAACATGATTCTCATATAACTTATACGATTCCTATAAGATCGTGTAGTCCATCCGTCCGTCCCAGTCTGTCTTTATACTATATTAATACTAGTAAATAATAGAATAATGAATTATTATTAGTAATTTTCAATATTCACAACAATATTACAGAAATATTACATAGAAATTACGTTAGAAGATTACATTTGACACCGACACAAGGAACAACTACTTCAAGTATCATAATTTTATTTAAAAAAAAATGTTCGGACATTTTTTGTCGTTGAAGACCCATACTATTGAGGGCTAATAGAAGCCTTGGGCACTACTATAATAATTATTGAGACAAGGAATCCTGGATAAATGGGATCTTACCAATAAACAGTTAAATATTTACATCGAATATTTTTAGAAGTAGCGTATGAACTGTGTAGTAAGTATAACCACTATATCACTTGTAAAACTCAAAATTATAAGTTTTGGGAACTGAATTTTGGGAGAAGCTCGGAAAAAACTGCGAGACGCTATTTCTGGGCTATTTATAATGTAGGTAGGTACGGAACCCTCGTTGAGCGAGCCCGACTCGCACTTGTCCGGTTTTTGCATAATAAATAAGTCTATGGGTTTTTGCAAACCCATTGTCAATTGTTTTAGTTTTTAGTTTTTGAGTAGGCTCCTATGTAATTTCTACACATTTTTTTATTTTTTTTTACTTTGTAATTTTTAACTATTTATTGACTGATTTTGTAATTGTGAATGCTGTACATGCCCTTTATAGGTTTACACATCAGGATTTAATATGTTCAACTTCGTGATGAGTAATATTTTATGTGTACTCTGTTGGCGTGTCTTATGAGTAAATAAATAAATTGTTTGTGTAAGCTAATTAGCTTAATATTATTTCAATTAAGTTCGTAATTTGAGACGAGTTGTTCCGTATTCATCCCATGACGTCACATCCCACTTATTATTTTTTCCTTACTCAACCCAGTTTTGTTCCTTACTCAACCCACAACAATAATATCACTTTAAATTCCTTATTCATCTCAAAAGTATTCCTAATTCAACCCATTACGTAAAGCCACCCAAAAATTTAAGATTTATGTGTACGGTCTGAATAAAAATATTATCACTTATTAGAAATATTTTAAACTCAGTTCATTTTTGCTTTATTATTGTTATATTAAAAAAAAACATATATTTCAAAAATAAAAAAGGTAAAAGAAACACAAATAATATTATTAATAATAACATTTTTTTACAATCACGTCAATTATCTAGCTGATAAGTGGTTTTCATTAAAAAACTGTGTTATGGAATCTAGATAGTGGATAAATATATTCTTATATACTTACTTTTTAGTAAATAAATACTTAATATATAGGTACATAGATAACACCCAGGCCAAGACAAATAGACATGATCATGGACACAAATATTTGTCTTGTTCGGGAATAGAATCCGAAACATCTGGCGCAGAAGGTATCCTTCCCCTGCGCCAAATCGGTCGTCAAAAATGTATTATTTTGTTCTCACCAACCATTTTTACTTATCTATTTGATAATCCAAAAAAAATTAGATGTTATAGACATTAGAACTTAAGTAAATTAACACTTATAAAAAATATATCTAAAAGATGGTACAATGATAGGGGTCATAATCGGGCTAAATCTGGAAATTTATTTAAATAATTTTAACTAAAAAATAGATTTTATTATAATTCGGAGGCAGTGAAGACTATAATATATAGGGGTCAGTGGAGAGTAAAAAATAATAAAATAAAGTATTAAACTGCCCCGGGGACAGTGGTGAATAAATCATAAATCATAAATCATAAATCATTTATTGCTTTCATCATGTAGTAGTTTACAAAGGTCTTATTATAAATGCTTGGATCATACATGAACCCGGTTTGGGCACAGCAATTTGTAAATTATGTCTTAGAACTAAACATAAACAATTTATAAACATTTTTAACCTAAATGTCTTATCTAATTATATTCAAATGAATTACATTTATAACAATGCTTACCCCAGCAAAAAGTTTATAACAATGAATTACATTTATAACAATGCTCACTTTAGCAAAAAGCTTATAATTATGTTTGTAGGTCTATATTATATCTGTTAGATAGTAATGAGTTTAGAGAATGTTATTATCTTCGAAAAATTCATTCAAGGTATAATAACATTTATTTATAAGTATGTTTTTTAATTTGTTTTTAAATGAACTTATTTTTTCTTCTGCCTTGATCGCCTGTGGGATTTTATTATATATTTTGACGCACATTGAAACTGGCCCGGTGTGTACTAGTGTAAGTTTAGATGACGGTAATGCTAGCTTTGTTTTAGGACGTAGATTTTCGGGTCGAATATATAAGGGAAAATAGTTGGGATTCTTTTTTACGTAAAGGCAAACTTCTAATATATAAATTGACACTAGTGTGAGGATTTTGAATTTCAAAAAGTATGGTTTACAGCTGGTGTCGTTTTGTAGGTTAGCTATTATACGAATACACTTTTTCTGAAGTCTGAATATCGTAATCAAATCCGAACAGTTTCCCCACAAAATGATCCCATATTGCAGCCATGAATGTGCATAAGCGTAGTAGGCGCTGATTGCTGTCTGACTATTAGTTGTTCTTTTTAGTTCTCTAAGCGCATACGTGAACCTTGAAAGCCTGCCTATCTGAGGTATACTTTTAATTACAAAACATGCATATTTAATTTCTAATGAGTACATAAGTACTTAGTATTACTTAGTTTTATTTATTGTATTCCTATATAATTTTCTGATAAAATATTAATCATTGTATTGCTATCCATACTTTTTAGTGATAAATTAGTTTGGGATGAGTAAGGAATGCAATTGGCTCGAATTAAGAAAATATATTAAAATAATGTAATGGGTTGAGTAAGGAATACCAATTTGGGATGAGTGAAGAATTGGGATGAATCGTCATGGGATGAATACGGAACAACCCTTTGAGACGTAGGTATTAAGTGAAGTGTAGTGAGTCGTTATGGTGTTAAAATATTATTGCATTTAATGTTGACGTATTACTTAGATGCTTTTAGCGTCATATTTGCGTCATATCATATTTTTGTTTTTTAATTTAGCTTTTAATAAAAAAAAATAAGTAGGATTTCATTAAAATTCTATCTACGTATCAATTTAACAATGTACAACTGAAGTGACTAACTTCAGAGCACTTGCGGTACAAAGCGACGTATTTTAACCTGCAAAATTTTCTCTTTGCCATACATTCTCAAATGAAATTGTAGCTGATCACTGTCTATTCTCAATTTAAACGCATTGTCATTTTTAATTTATTTATTTATACTCAGGTAATGATGGCCCATAGATATATACTTTGAAACAAAACATATGTAATTTATAAAATAATGTTGTTAGTAAATAACCTTAAAATATGTAAGTAAACATTAATTGGTCTCTTTCTGTGTCGGATCGGTGGTGCAAGGCAGCGTCCCCCTGAAGCGCCTGCATACCACGTCCTGCCAGACAGGACTTTTACAGAAATCCTCCTTCATGAAAAGTTCCAGCCTAGGTGTCGGGATGCGCACCAGAAACGCTTTAAAATTGGTATTATGGCGTGACTCCAAAGGCTGAACTCAAAGACAAAACTAAGCTTTTATCTTGATGTACTCTACCACGTCCTGCATGGTGGTGAAGTGGTGCAGGCGGGTGAAATGTTGATTCCGAGATTCCCAAGGGGTGCAAGTGTACCACCTGGTACCCTCCTGCCGGCGCCCATGGAGTTGACTAAAATACTTCTTTAAAGGAATATAAGCCTTAGAATTTAATATTAATTTCATCTTTCGTTCCTATATGAGAAAAAAGTTTTAACAGACAAACAGACGGAAAATTAAGTGATCCTATTATTTATCCAGAACCTTTTTCACTATAAAAAACTAGTTATAGGGTGTTGAAAGGTTACTAAGAAGCGATTTAGAAGTATTCACAAACAAGTACTAACTTAGTAGTCGAACAGCTTCTGAATAAAGTAAGAACACAAGTTGAAAATAAGTTAACTGTATTTTAATTGCAACATACGATATAAAATAATCATTACCATTATCACAATGACATAATCAAGTAGAACAGCAATAAAACTAGAGCGCTAAAACGATCCCATTCTTTCAGTGCCAAAAACGAAATTTTCTTCATCATCCTTCTGGACTGTTATGATGTCGTCGTTGACATTAGTACTGCAGGTGTCAGTTACACCAATTTGGTTCTTGATTGTAATTGTAAGTTCGTCCTCTGACAGTGTGTAACTAGCTTGCTTTGTGTCCACAAAGGAAGGCAGCACTCTGATCTCCGAATATTTCTTACCCGGCTTGTTAGTTTTGATGTACAGTACTTTATGCCTGATCTTCACTTCAACTTCGTTTGCCTTCAAGTTATCCAAGGGAACTAAGAGCTTGTAGCTGTCTGCATCGATTACCTCCTTAGTACTACCGTTTGAGTTTTGCGTGCAATAGTTCTTTACCTTTCTGTCGAGTGCTATGACTTCATTGCTTAACTCCTCGAAGAGTGTGTTGTGGTACACCTTCGTATGGCCGAATTTTCCATGGTCGTGTTCGTGGCGGAAGGGACAATTGCCGCGCGCGGTCACGGCGCAGAATAATGCAAACAGGTACATTAATCGATACATCATTTTGCGTTAGCAGTTGCGTCCCTACTAGTCGACTTATAAGAGTGAGACGTTGTTGTATTTCAATATTTATAATTAGGGTTCATTCTTGATAACCTCGTCGCTTGATTGTACGCGTGGGTTTCAATAAATTCATCGTTTATCTTAGCAGAGATAGTTAAATGTGGTATTTTCTTTCTTATTTCAAAACTATAGCAATCAAGTTGACAGAATGATAAAAAGTCAACCTTTGGCTGCGTAGTTTCCCAGCGAGAATTGTTTTATGGCGATATCCTTACACGTAAACAATTCCATAAAATATAAAATGTCACACGAGCCCCTTTTGCCCGTGGTACAGTTCAGTTGTCCGGTCAACCGGACTACGGAAAAATAATATTTCCCATAGTATAGTTGGCCGGACTACGGATTTTTTCCGTAGTCCGGTTAACTGGACCACAGAAGATCTAATTCAAACTTTTTATTAGTTTATTACAACTGAACTCCTTTGAGTTACTTTATTTAAAAAAATAAAAGGCAACTTTTATAATAAAAATATTTTTCAAAGTTTGCACACTGGTATTTTGTTGTATAACCATGGAAAATATAATATTTCCGTAGTCCGGTTGACCGGACAACTGAACTGTGCCACGGGAAAAAAGGGCACACGAGAGTTAGTAGGCTAAGAAGTATTTAATTTTCATAAAACAAAAATATTTCCTCGAATGATGTTCTTAATCAACATTTTCCCTCGACGGTTTCAAAATTATTACTAATTGCAGACAATCTGTGATTTGGTCATTTCATATTGATTTTATTTTACTACACAATAAACCATCTTAAAAAAATGCGTTCATTTGTTGTGATTTGGCTGTAGATTGAAAATGAGTAGTAAAGGGCGCTCAACGCCAGCCATAGGATTTCAAAAATAGGGCTCCTGGACTTTTAAAATTAAATTATACTGATTTGTCTATTATCAGCTGTAACTCTGAAAACCATGATCACGCTAGTACCTCTAGTACGTAAAAGGAGAAGTCATCTAATACGCTTAATTAATGTAGAGTCAGACCAAAGGGTAGACTCGAAACTCAGGATTTCATGGACTGTCCAGCTGTCATGGATGGATAGCTGCAACCAATCTTGCAGGCAATTACCTGAAAGATGGCTATGGTCTTTATAAAAACTTCTCAGCCATATAACAATTGTGATGACGTAAAACACGGAACATAAAAACCTTAAAAATAGCAAACTAGAAACAGCTCCAGAAAGCAATACATTATAATATTCTTTCTGCATTATTTAATTAGGAACGCATAAGTTTGTATTTAAAAAAAAACGTCTATTAAAGTCAGGTGGGACTGGAAGACATTTTTCTTTCTTTCTTTAAACTTTTATCGTTGTTTCGTTTTCAAAATTTTCTTATTTTTTATATTTCGCGCGAGGCAGTAAATATATTGCGAAGTAAGTGGGTTGTTAGACCTTGATTTCTTGCAATAATATGTCAACGATATGACGTATTTGAAACGATGTTCTTTTGTTGTAATTCCTAAAGGAACAAACAATTGGTTCCTGTGAACATTACTTTGGGTAAAGCATTGACGTTTGTACAGGGTGGGAGAAGCGAGTGGTGAGGCTCGGCTACACACATAGTAGCTTCACAGCTGCCATTATGTTTAAATATTTTTTATTGTAGGTTATCATAACAGTGATTCATTATCAATCAGACAACTTTGCGAAAATAGTTATAAGTAATTGCTTGTGAAGATTGCTGTAGGTATTGTTTTTTTATTAACCTGATAAACATTACTGTTGTTAATTGAGAAAATGTTTGCTTTATTTGAGTCCTTTACCTACTAGAGTTATAGCTCCTGGCTTAGGAAGGCAAGTAATAATATCTTGAGTGAGTCCGAATTGTCTTGCATTGTTGGCTGCAGAGTGGTTACATTCTCTTTGGGCTGCACAATGGCGAGTGGATTCGCCGCTGGCCTTGCAAGCTATATTATGTGTTTTTTGGGAACGAATTTCAAATTACCCTAGCAAGAAGTAACTATTGTGGGTACTCATTGTAAAAATAATGTGTAATCTCGATTTCAATTGTAGACAGAAACATTAAAGATTTAAGTAAAATAGGTAAAAATAAAATAATACACATTTTTAAAATTTCTGTACAAGTCTAATAACTTATCCCTTAGTGTTTGTAAATACAATGTTAAATAGCTGTCCAAATTCTGGTATCGAAATTATAGATTCATCGATGGGGCCACTGCATAAATTTTCTTGTTTTTTTATCATTGTGAAGTCGATACTCAGGAGATTGTTTGTATAAATCCATATTGCGTTACTCGTGTCCACAAAACAGGGTAATACTCTGAGCTCCATGTGTTGCTTCGGGGGATAGTTGTTTTCAGCAAGAAGATAAAGCACTCGATGTTTAACCTTGACTTCTATATTTTCTTCTATGTAACCATCTAACGGTATTTGCAACGTGTAACGGTCCGATCCAATTTCCTCTTCAGTGCTGTTATTGCAAAAATAGTTAAGATCGGCTTGGATTTCTTGAGTATCGCAGTAAATGTCTTCAAATGGGACTGGAGCTGCAGTTGTGATTGGAACACGTTCAGTCGTAGACGATTCAGTGGAGATTGACACCGTTGTTGGTAATTCGGTAGTAGTTGTTCTTGATGGTTGCACAGTAGTAGATGGGTTCCCAATGGGTGGAAAAACTACTGTGATAGGATTTATCGGAATAGCAGTGGTTGACTGAGCGGTAGTTGGCGGAAGAGATGGGATTGGTGAGATTGGTGGCACTGGTGAGCTTGATGGCAGCGGTGGATGACAATGAGAGTAGAAATGGAACGGTGGGAGGTAGGGATGCGTTCGATGAAATTCAGCGCTGTGTTGAAAAGGTGGACAAGGGTGAACTGTTGGTATGACAGGGGCGGGTGGTGGACTGGGGTACTGTGGTGGGTGAGATAATGCAGGGTAATGGAATTCCATAGTATGTACAAACGGCGGTGGGCCGTTATGCGGATGGGGGTGTATAGGATGATTAAAGCCATGACCATAATGAGGATGGGGGTGTATAGGATGATTGAAGCCATGACCATAATGAGGATGACCTCCAGGAATATGGTGAGGATGACGCCCAGGAATATGGTGGGGATGACCCCCAGGAATATGGTGGGGATGAGGCCAATGAGGTCCATGATTATGGAAGTGGGGATGATTAGGATTATGATGATCGTGATGGAAATGTGCAAGTGCAAGGCCTAACACAAACAATAATACGTAACAAAGCGGAGTCGAGTACATTGCGATACAGTGTATGTCGAATGAGCGAGAAAATACAAATGATTGACCTGAGGATAATGTCTGGGTTTTATTGCATCAATATCAGCAAAACTGATATAATTAGGTATGAAGTGTAAACATTTGTCGGAGGGGAGAGCTGAGAGATAAAATGTTGCATACATTTATAATTCTACTTTTATTAAATTCATCTGGATTACTTCCAAACTCAACAGTTAAATTATGAATTAGAATCTTTGGATATTAATTTCGGGTTTTCTCTATCTGGCAGAATCTTTATGCTCCGAAATTTATTTTGCATAACACATATGGTATAATCTTCTTCAAACGAAAAATTTTTAAGGCACAAAAATAATTAATTATAAATAAATAAAATAATAAATATTTGACAACATCACATACATTGCTCCGATTCCAAAGTAAGTAGTTAAAGCACTTGTGTTATGGAAATCAGAGACAACGGTGGTATCACAAACACCCAGACCTGAGCCAATATAGAAAAGTTCGTTTTCTAAAATGACCCAACCGGGGATCGAACCCGGGACCTCAGAGATGGCGACACCTTGAAAATCGGTGTACAAAGCCACTCGACCACGGAGGACGTCAAACAATATAAATATTGTTTGGCCGAATGTTTATATGTCCGAATTTAAAATGGCATACTATTAAGAAGCCAGAATTTAATTTGGCAAAATCGAATTTCGCATAATTTCGTTTGGTATGCCATACGTTTATTTAGAGCGACGATTATTTGGTATAATTTCACTAGGCATACTACTATGGCAGAATTTCATTTAGAAGAATTTAAATAGGCATATTGTCATTTCTATAAAAATATCATTTAAACCTTTTTAATTAAAATGTTGTCTTTGAAATGAAATGAAATGAAATGAAATATTCTTTATTCAAATAAACTTAGATATTAAGTGCTTTTGAATGGTCTATATTTTCCTACCACCCATTCGAGACTTTTTTAGCTGACAAGAAGAATGGGCGCAAGAAACTTATCAGCTTTGTCAGAAATCAGAGTAACGATATTTACAAGAAATTATATCGTTACCAAATACCTTCATTTAAAACAACATAATTAAAAAACAATAAAGTTATTAAAAACTGAAAATCAGATAGTTACTTATAATGTTACATCCATGCATTGCATTTAAAAGTCAATAATATGTTATGTTTTTGGAAATATTGTGCTACAAAAGTCAGTGACAGAAATGAATCGCAGCAAAACCGACTCTACGTAGTCTTGTCAGTCCTACCCTAGAGTGTAATTTAAGCCCGCGGAGGGCCCGCGGGCTGACTTTTTCTTTACAAAGCCTCACTTCATAAAGAGGTACTTATAATGCGACCACCATTTGGTGGGTTAGGTAGGTACGTTAGGTTAGTTTTCAACACTCGTAGCGGAGCATGCAAAGCAGGTGAGTTCTATAATGCTTGCATGCATGCTGCATGCTCGTGCTTGTTTGAAAAACGATTTTCTGCGAAATGAAGTTTATGCCATCTGCTGTTATGCATAATAATATTATGATATAAAAAGTTCTGCCATAAAGGGTAGACTCATTAATTTAATTCTTTTTCTTAACTATGATTTTCATTCACAAAGAAATTTTTATTTGGTCTTAGGATATTCAAATAGTATTCAATAAAATTTTGCTTTTGAAAATAACATTGTATTTGACTTGTCAAGTTGACTTGCATTCATAATGCTATTTTTATAGCATTGTGAATAAAACAATTGAAATAATAGTTGAACTCACGAAGTTTCGCATTACGGGCATATGCTCTGACCAACTGAGCTACCGAGTCAAGTCCCATCATACTTATGTATTTTTTTTTGCTTTTTTACGACATCACTTTAGGTGTCGTTTCAATAATGCACTGATAAAGATGAAACTCAATAGATCGATAATTAATTTAATGTAAGCACAAGACATGACAAGGACGGACAATAAAATCACGAAGACAAAAATAAACCAAGAACGTTATTTCCGAACAGTCGGGTAATACAGAATTTACTGATATAGTTACGGTGTCAATGTTTGATTTAAGTGTCAACTTGAAGAGAAGGTTTTTCCGAATTACGTCTAGATAAATATACTCCAGTGCATAATTTATAACTTAAGATTATAATAAGTCATTAATAATATTTTGTAATAAGTAATTTAAGTTACTTCTTTAATAAGTCTACACAAGTCTCAAAACCACTTTGTTGTCTACACACCTAGAAATTAAAAGAGCATAGTCTGCACACCTAGCGCTGCCATTGGAATAAAAATCATAGTGCTTAAATAAAACCGTTTTTTTATCGCTTAAACAATATTTTCTTTTTTATTTTATTGCTAATTGCTGAAAGTAGCCACTTTTCGCAAAAAAAACACTTAATGTAACGACAGTCACACACAGTAGAAAATATTGCTTAAGCGATAAAAAGCACCACAAAACTTCTTCGGAGTGCACTACAGAGAAATAATTCACAATTTCTCCTTTATTTAAGCACTATGATTTTTTTTCCATTGGCGGCGCTAGTGTGCAGACTACGCGCTCTTAAGAGGAAACACCACGGTCGAGAGAATTGAAAAATTCTAGTTGACAAAATCAACGTTTTGTAGTGCCTGTTTCCTCCTCCAAAACTAGACCAATTTAAATACTTTTTACATAAAAAGTTAAAGAAAGGATTTGGCTGTTTTCCTGTATTTTGCTTTTTTATATAATATCGTCAAAAGCCATCGGTCATTTATGTATGAAGACTGGCATACCTACCTGTCCGCCATTTTAAAAAATGTCGGTTTTGGAGGCCTGTGCTAAAAGGTGTGTCAATCGATAGAATAAGTAATTACAAACAAAAAGTAATAAGTAAAAAAATCTCGTAAGTGATATACTTACCGAGATATTTTAGTTTAAAGTTGAAAAACAAAATCTGACATTTTCTGAATTAATCAATAGAATAAGTCATTACAAACAATAAGTAATAAGAAAAAAATCTCGCAAGTGATATATTTACTGAGATATTTGAGTTTGAATTTGATAAACAAAATCATATTCTGGATTTAGTGGTTATATCGTTGCAGATTGTTGTTAAGGTATTTTATGTATGTAGGAAGCGTCCATGGCTCAGCTGACGAAGTGTGCTCCAGTTATTCTATCGATTGATCTAAAAAAATACTCTTTTTGTTTTTCAACTTCAAACTCAAATATCTCAGTAAGTATATCACTTACGAGATTTTTTTACTTATTAGTTTTTGTTTGTAATGGCTTATTCTATCGATTGACTTAAAAAAATGACAGATTTTTTTTTCAACTTTAAACTCAAATATCTTGGTAAGTATATCACTTACGAGATTTTTTTACTAATTACTTTTTGTTTGTAATGACTTATTCTATCGATTGGCACCACTTTTATCACAGGCCTCCAAAACCGACTTTTTTTAAAATGGCGGACAGGTAGGTATGCCAAAAGCACATGATGCTCTTTGATTGCTGGATGTCTAAACAATGGCATTTTTTTGGTTTTTGGACAGAAATATCTCTTTTAATAATTATTTTATGAAAAAAAGAAAACATAGGAACTCCTTTCAATTTTAAAGAAAAAAATATTTAAATCGGTCTAGTTTTGGAGAAGGAAACAGGGTAGTCCCCTGAAAAACGTTAATTTTGTAAACTTTCTATAGGATTTTTTCAATTCTCTCGACTGTGGTGTTTCCTCTTAAAACAGTACCACTGATTAAACATTAGGTATAGGATTGTCTGTCATTTCTGTTTTGTTTCTACAATCTGAGATGACGCGTCTGAAGCTTTTATTTGAACGAATACGCCTGGGTCGTTTTTGCATTAGCAAGGGATATAAAACTGCGAAGCGCGAAGAAATGTGGACGGGCATGGCGACTTGACATTTGATGAAAGTCTTAAGTGATGGTAAATTTTCCACATTCATTATCACTCATCAATTCTCCAAAAAAGGTGCGATTCCATTAATATATTATGTTGAGCGTATATAGGCTGTTGCTGCAAAATCAAATCTGGAATGTTAAATAAAGATGGACAAAGGCTCCTTAAATGTTTATTTTCAATACTCGAGTAATGAAAATAAATTCACCCCCTTACTAATAAAGATTGTATAGCAGATGTATAGTTACACAGTATGTTATCCCTTTCTTTTTAATGTCAAACTTAAATAGATTGTCAGAGAGTAACCATTGTGTAACTATACATCTGATATATAATCTTATTAGTAAAGGTAGGATTCCGTGGGACGCGGCAGATGGCAGGCGGCAACAGCAGATGACGACGGCATGTGCCGCAACGGCAGACGGCACTACTTTGTAGTATTAATTTGTATGAGACCGATTCCGAGATACGACTGCAACTGCCGCGCGACAGGACGTCACTTGTTTTGACGCGTAGCGGCAGACGGCACTACCGCACAAACACAGTACTGCCGTTGAAGTTTAACGTTATGGACGTGTAGACAGACGACGAAAGCGAAAATTTTATTAATTTAGTGTCTAAACATCCGTGTTTGCTGCCGGCTTCGGAATCTATACGACGGCAACTGATGCCTGACAGCATTTGCTGCCGTTCATCTGCTGTTGCCGCCTGCCGCCTGCCGCGTCCCGCGGAATCCCACCTTAAGGGAGTAAGGGTCCGGCGAACAGTGATCGTAATACCAAAATGATTTGAGCGTAATTAACTCTTCTTGTGATTTTATTCGGATTAAGACAGTATTTGACTTCATTTGTCTAGGGTTCTATCAAATAAAAAATCCAAAATACCCAATTTAAAATAAATGCCAATATTTTTTTTTTCATACTAAACTGTCGGTCGTATCAATTTTTACTTGGTTTGGTATTTATGTTTTTTTATTTAATAGAACCCTAGACAAATACTGTCTTAATCCGAATAACATAACAAGAAGAGTCAAATTATGCTTAATTTTCTAATCATTTTGTTTTTGATTTTAAAACACTGTTTATTTTAGACACTGTTTAAATATGATGCCGTCTTTTTCAAACAATATTGTCAAAAAAGTGACATCATCACTTTTAAACAGTGTCAAAGTTTAAACACTTGTTGAACAGTGTTTTAAAATCTTATGTGGGAAGGCCGTTAAGGTTTGTATAGAATAGTATAGATGATGGAACCCAGAATGAGATCTATTAAACTGTAAGCCTTTCGGAGAGAAACATTTTCAAAAGTTAATATATTTATTTGCCATTGTTGTTTGTTGATTTTCAAAACTGCCGTATCCATGTCCTACCATCTCGCAGTACAACTACTCAGTATGCAACTGTTCCAGTGAGATGAGATGGAAGATTGAAGCAATATGTCCCGATGATCACATCTGCGAATGGGACGGTGCGATAGATGAGCTTAGTGAAACAATTTGCGATCAGAAGGTTATGTAGTGCTTGTTGAATGACGATTGAGCAACTGTTTCTTAGCGGTCGACTTTGAGTGGTAAATACGTCACTGAAAACCTAAAATCTTTGATGGAATGTCTGTAAAAAATCTAATTGGCTGAATATTTTATAATATAGGTAGGAATAAGCTCCTAATAATAAATAATAAATAAATATTTGACCACATCACATACATTGCTTCGATTCCAAAGTAAGTAGCTAAAGCACTTGTGTTATGGAAATCAGAGACAACGGTGCTATCACAAACACCCAGACCTGAGCCAATATAGAAAAGTTCGTTTTCTAAATTGACCCAACCGGGGATCGAAACCCGGGACCTCAGAGATGGCGACACCTTGAAAACCAATGTACAAAGCCACTCGACCACGGAGGTCGTCAAATAGAAAAAAGATTCAGAAATTTCGGTTGCATGACAAAAATCCACTTCGTCTTTGCTACGGAAGTAACAGAAGAATGCAGTTGTTCACTATTCACTACATTAAAAAAAGAAGTCAACTGATAACTGCATTTTTTTACATTTCTGCTCAGCTATTGTCAGAGTCAAGTGACATCTGCTTTTAATTAATTTAAATTAATCGCATTGTACATACATTCATTGTTTTTAACAACAAGGGCCGGTTATTTATTTGACAACATCACATACATTGCTCCGATTCCAAAGTAAGTAGCTAAAGCACTTGTGTTATGGAAATCAGAGACAACGATGGTATCACAAACACCCAGACCTGAGCCAATATGAAAAAAAATCGTTTTCTAAATTGACCCAACCGGGGATCGAACCCGGGACCTCAGGAACCGGTGTACAAAGCCACTCGTCCACGGAGGTCGTCAAATGTTATGTTTTTAAAAGGAACAGTAAATAAATAAGACTTAATCTTTTTCTTTATCTCTCATTATGGTGGTTTGTTGTTGGTGTCCTGCATAACTTGAAAATAAAATAATGTTTCCTTGACTTTTCCAGTTGCAGTTAAGTATATCTGTTTGTAGGAACGACTTGAATTCGATAACATTTGGGCTCCTAATATTTTTTTTGCAGTGTTGTCATTCTGTTTGTTGATTTCCCTTAGCAAATCCATCGCGTTCACGAAAATTTTTTTACGCATCTATAAAATAATACCATATACCATATTACTATGGAAATTCTAATATAATGATTTGAGTGTGATTCGTGATGGCATGATTATTCCATTTGCGGTAAAACTCTTTTGTTAAAAGATATTATTATGATTTCCGGCCGGGCAGAAATTGAAATGATGAATTTTAATTTCTGTGACGGGTCTGGGTGTTACTATGTACCTACAATAAGTATATATTTAAAAAGTATATAAGTAGTATCAGTTGTCTAGCACCCATATTACAAGCTTAAAAAAGTCTGGAACGGGTTGTAGGAAAATATAGACGATTCAAAAGTGCTTAATTATTTAAGTTTATTTGAATAAAGAAAATTTTGACTAAAAATAGGACTCGCACCAGATCATGTTCCCGTCCGAGAACATGATCTGGTGCGAGTCCTATTTTTTCTAGTATATTATTTAGTATTATATAAAATAGCATTGTGAATGCTTAAATCTCAAAATTTAAAAAAAAATAAAAAAATTGTCTATAGCTTTGCTTAGGCTAGATGGCGCTGTGTGAAATTGTTCTTTATTATTTATTTATTGTATTTATTTATTATAATTTTTTGATCAAGATTATGATTAAAGCTTTTCAAGAAATGAATCTTTTTTTTGGTTTAAGATACAATCCACTATGTTAATGTTCAACGTTGGGTTCAATGACAAGTTAAGTGCTTTTGATACCAACAAAAAATATAGATTTTTTTCTTGAAAACTTTAATCTTAATCTTGTTATTATTGGGTACTTTACAGTTCCATCGTCGAAAGTCAGTGTTGGTGGGATATTGTTAGCTAAATTATTTTCGGTCTAGCCCTTAAGTATCCTCTTGGTTGTTATTCGGTCTGGTACCTTCGATAAGGGTTCATCCGATCGTCGACCTTAAAGTTACGACATTAAGTTCCAATTTACTGATCTTGGGGTCCCATCTTAAGTGAAACTCTGTTTAATCCGAACCTGCGGTATATGTACTTGAGCATCTTAAATTTTGCTGAAGGAATTAGTATTTTATATTGTAATCCTGAAACCTTGGAAAATACATTTCATCTTAAATTCACATGTTTGTTGTATATTAGCTGAATTTGCTAAGGATAAAATTTAAGTTTGAAATTGTTTGGAAATCGTATTATGTTCAACATTTTGAATAGAATGTAAAATGGCTAACGGGACAAGCGTCTCTTTTAAAGTCTGTATAAATTTAATTAAAGTCTACGTACTGTCAACTGTGCATCAGTCAACCAGAAAATTATGATTTAATTCCTAAAGATTTACAATTAAGGGGCCGACATGAGCCAACTAGCGCCACCAGTCGATATTATATTATTTATTCTAAATAAGCCCAATTTCTTAAAAAAGGAATCAGTCAAGGTTTTGTTAATAACGTCTAATATTTTTTGAATAACTTTACACAGTTTGAAAAGGCATTCAAACAGTTTAAAACGAGATTTTGTTAAAAGTGGCCACTGTTGGTTTAAACCAGTTTTTAAACTATTGCACGCATTTTGTAATGTTGTAACGTTATACAATAAACATACGTCATTTACAAGACCTTGACTGATTCCTTTTTAAGAAATTGGGCTTATATAGAATATATAAAATAAAATCGACTGGTGGCGCTAGTTGTCTCATGTCAGCTCCTTAATCTGACTCATCATATATTTACATGTAGGTACTTTGTTTTATGAGGCAGTAATATTATTTTATTTTCTAAATATACAAGATAGACACTGAAGATACCTTAAATCACCATAACATTGTTTTTTGAGCTCTTAGTGGATGCCGCTTGCTTAATTATTAATATTTTTAACGAGGTTAATTTATTACAATACAATGTTCATATATTAAGGTAAACAAAAGTATACAATTAGGATATAAAAGGAAGTTGAAGGTGAATATATAAATAAATAAATATTTGACAACATCACATACATTGCTCCGATTCCAAAGTAAGTAGCTAAAGCACTTGTGTTATGGAGATCAGAGACAACGGCGGTATCACAAACACCCAGACCTGAGCCAATATAGAAAAGTTCGTTTTCTAAATTGACCCAACCGGGGATCGAACCCGGGACCTCAGAGATGGCAACACCTTCAAAACCGGTGTACAAAGCCACTCGACCACGGAGGTCGTCAATATATTGAAATTGAATATTGAAAGCCTATAGGTAAAATGGGGTAGGCCTACTCGAATATGTTACATTATTTGCAGTATGTCAAAATTGGTTAGCAAACTCCTGCAGGTTGTTATATGAACAAAGACACCTTGTCTTCACTATTAAAGGGTTCCAGGATCCTGGTTACCGCCAACGCTGATAGGCTAACCCTAAACTTAACCGTCGGTTCGTTACTGGCGAGATAATGACGTGTTTGCGAGTCGGGGTCGTGTGGACCGCGCGTTGATAATGCCGCTCTTGAAACTCGATTAAATTGTCTGTTTGCGGTCTTCCATACTAATAGTGTTGGACTGTCACGTCTTGATAATGGGGAGGGTTAAGTCGGGTATTAAATTGAGGTGCGACTAAGACGTCATATTAAAATATTAAGGGAACTTAGCGTGGGCTTAGTAGTACTTAGTCATATGGTTCAATGTTTCTAGAGATAGCTTATAATTTTGATGTTTAACGCCGCTTAAAGCATCTGGTCCTTCACCGAATAAAATATTAAATTTAACGAGCTTCAGCCCTTTCATACTGTTTAACACTAATATTTAGGAAAATGTATTTACTGATTTATGGCCCAACTTAATTGTAGGTCAGATGACAAGAATAGTCGATTTATTTGGGATATATTCTACATTTATAATCTTTAATATTTATTCTATAAGTACTTTTGTAAACTGTAAAAAAAAATAACTATTTATAAAATATATTAACAGTTAATTAACATAACAAAACAAAAAAATTAAAGATTAAAAAAAAACGATGATTTATTAAAACTAGAATTCAATCTGGCTGATTCATTAATTATTAAAGGAGTTGGCGGTAACAAACAAGGCAACAAAGTTTGTTTCATAATGCGGTTATACCACTTCGAACTTTCTCGAACAAAAAATTGTTTTAAGAAAGGTTTTATGTAAATAACCCTTTTTTCCTCTGAGATTAGTCTGGATGGGTTTTCCATCGCTACGTGAATGATTTTTGTGTACATGGAATGTGCATACTTGAATGTGGGTTGTGGTAAGGTTCCCAACCATACTGTTAAAAAAAAATCATTTAAACAACAAAAAAACTCGCCTACATCA
Source organism: Catoptria pinella (assembly GCA_963556745.1). Taxonomy (NCBI): domain Eukaryota; kingdom Metazoa; phylum Arthropoda; class Insecta; order Lepidoptera; family Crambidae; genus Catoptria; species Catoptria pinella. The sequence continues at coordinate 14,085,452 of OY750761.1, forward strand.
AAAGAACATAGTCAACTTAAAAGATGGAAACAAGATCAAATATTAAAGATAAACATAAAACAAATTGATGGTAGTGTTTAAAACTTTTGTTCAACATAATAACAGGCAGTCTTCAAAATTATAATTTTAAGTGATTAAATGCAAATTATATTTTAATATTTAATTACAAATTGTTGGAATTGTGAATAATTTGATAATGATAAATGTTTGTTTGACTTAATTAAGAACGTAGGTAGGTTTATTTATTCCAAAAATGTATATGGATTTTTAGCGGCATAAAACCTCTTTGTTGTCTTAAAAAAATAACTATATTACCCGATTAAATTGAGAATGCTCTGTTTACTCGCATATAACTTGCAGTAAGGTACTAATTTAACTTGGTAGGGATTATTCTATTACACACTAGTGTGTAATGTTGTTACACACGTGTGTTATATCTCGGTTTATGGCCCTAAAAGCGATGTAATAAGGCTCACTTTACGAGCAAGTGTGTCGAAAAGAATATTACATGCAAACAAACAAGATACGCGCAAAACACATAACCCTTTTCTTGCAGTCGGGTAAAAACAGTATTATACGTTTTCACTAACTTATACTTTTACTGTTGAACAAAAAAAGTATACAAAATACTGTTATCAGCATCACTGGTTAATTATTTTCCTTCTCAGACCTAAATATACTTTATTTCTTGTAAAAGAAGTTGGTAACCCTAGTTGTGCGGTGTGCCAGCTCATCAAATTTTGATAGTGTGTTTTCGATATGAAATTCTGGGTTGCATGTATTCGTCACTGAATATCTAACTGCTTGAAAAAGGTGTTTCTTTTATGATCAGTAGGTAGCTGACGATATCTTAAAAAAGGAAGGTTCTTATATTATCTACAGGAACGTTGATGCATAAACTAAAGACAATCTATGCGTTCGAAATAAAACACTTTTTACGGATTACATTGCGTATACTGTTAAATATCATATCATCTATACATATAAATAAAATTCAAAGTCCTGTCTGACTGACTAATATATAAACGCATAGCCCAAACCGCTGGACCAAGAGACTTGAAATTTTGTCATAAATACCTTATACAATGTAGACATCCACTAAGGAAGGATTGTTGAAAAAATTTAGAAATTTTTTTTCCTCAAGGATTGAAAATGATATCAAAAGATCACAGCATTCGGATCACGCACTGCCCATAGATGTTATCCATACAAGCTCAGCGATCCTTGTGTGCCAGCGAAAATGGAACACATTTATGACACGATGTTTTCAGAGAAAAAAAAACATAATGAAGCACTTCCACTTTCCAATTTATCTTTTTTCGTCCTTGTCTTGATGGGGAGACTTTTCGGTATAATCAAGAGGCAAACACGGTTTGGGTAAAAGAGGTAGTATAGTATAGGGTTTGTTTTTCTTTATTTACAAGAACCACAAAAATTGATGTAGGTTAATTCAAACGGTTTGATTCTTAGTATAATAAAAAATGTATGAATTTTGAAAGATTGTTCTTTTGTTAAAGCGTTATGAGAAAAAGAAACATACTGTCATAGATATTAATAAACACCGTGTAAGTTCTATTTAGAATTTTATATACCTACCGACTTCAAAAAAGGAGGAGGTTCTATGTTCGTCTGTATGTTTGTTTTTTAGGGTTCCGTATCCAAAGGGTTACTAAGGCTCCGCTAAAATTACTAAGGCTCAAACAAACAAATTACTAAGGCTCCGCTGTCCGTCTGTCTGTCCGTCTGTCAACAGGCTGTATCTCATGAACCGTGATAGATAGACAGTTGAAAATTTCACAGATGATGTATTTATGTTACCGCTATAACAACAAATACTAAAAAACAGAATAATATAAATATTTGAGAGGGCTCCCATACAACAAACGTGACTTTTTTTTTTGCATGTTTTTGGTCGATATTGATAACGGCAACAGGGAGACGCTTGAAATATTCACAGAATATTTAGTTATATATTCACTTTAAAAATAAATAATTTAATTAAAATAAAACAAATATTTAAGGGGAGCTCCCGTAAAACAGACAAATTTTTTTGCAGTTTTAAAAATATATATATGGGAATGGAACCCTTCGTGCGCGAGTCCGAGTCCTTTTTTGGTTCGTATTTATGTTTATAAATGCAAATCTCTGTCTCTGAAGTTAATATAACAATACAAATAGTACCACAAAAGAGGATTCAATCCGATTAGTGCCATTAAGAGTTGCATCTGCAGTGTCTCAGCAGCCATCTGGATGCAGATACACTGAATAGATAGAAAATTGCAGTCCGCAATCGAACCGATTACTGTGCAAGTGCAGTAATGGGAAACAAAGATGGCGGTGACTAGGATTATACGAGGACGCAGAGTTCGTACAATAAAGTTAGTATTTTAGGAGCACAGCTACATTGTTAGAAATCAGAAGTTAAATAAAATTAAGTATTTTTAGAACTTCAATATTTTTGTATTAAGATAAATAAATACTAGAAAAAATCGACTCATCCGTAGCACCTCAGACGGAACTCGAACCCACACACTTGGTATTTATTTATCTTAATATAAAAATAGCATTGTGAAATGCAATAAATCAAAAATTTATTAATCTTAATATTTTCCCCTACTATCTATAAATCTATTCAGAACGTGTTTTAACAACCAACGCAGTTTAACGTGTGTATATATGTTTCTGTGTATCTGAGTGTCTATCTGTGGCATCGTAGCTCCCAAATGAATGGATCTATTTTGATGTGTTGTTTTAGCTGAAATGAAAAAAAGGGCGCAGGCAACTTATTAAACGTTAGAAATGCTAGCAAGGTTATCTGGAATAAATCACTCACATCGACTGAACCACCAATTTGGAATACTCTAGCGCTATATTCTGGAGTCAGTTATGTGGTGCTGTTCAAGGGTCTTTTTCTATTTCAGTTTCATTAAAAAAAATATTATTATTAAAGAGAGAGAAAAGCAGGTAAACAAAATCTCTCTCACTTGGAATTTCCTTCTGTCTCTTCAGTCTGATCGGTAGCTACGGAACCCTGATGTATGTAATGCGAAGAGAAGCGGGTTGTGGAGTGCGATCGCAGCGTGAAAGTGGGGAGTCGCTACTGTGACCATTCTTCTTGATTAAGATATCAGGATTCAAAAAGCTAAGGAAAATTACTCATGTTGCTTGATAATTATCTTACCTAAATTTTATGGTAATTCACTTTACAAACTTTTAGTTTCGAAGACGAATTATTCCGATGCTATGATGGTTTTGTTGGGTAATTGAGGGTCTATATAAAATAAATCCTAATAATTTTATGTTTTAAGCCTGGATCACACATGGGTCACACCAAAATTGGTTTGACCCAGGCTTTAACTGTAAATTCTCATTAAAACAAAAAAAAATATGGACAATAATAAATAATTTTTCAAATATGAAACGAACCAAAACTAAGTACTCGTTATATTTTTACTTCTATGGTATGTATGTACACACGACAGCACGTCAGGTTATACAGTTAAACTGCGAAAACAGCTTTTATAACGTAGGGCATAAAGGCGGTCTCAAGGTCAACATGTATAGTCTGAGGTGCCGTTGTGTGTACATATTTAGAGATAGTTTTTTGTCGTTTGATGCTATGGTATTGAATCAATCAAGCGCCTGTCCTGTGTTGGAATCTCGGCAGGAACACTTCATTCATCATTTGTTCACGATGCATGTTACCTATTTTGTTACGTTGTTTAATCCCAAGTTCCAAGGTCCAAGATGGATCTACAAGTTCTACTTGAAAAGAAAAATGTGATAAAATAACATTCAGTTTCCTTTTCATTTCCACAGTATTCAGTACATGTGGATACAACCCCGGTAAGTGGGTAGCTGGCTTCCCTCGGACGGTTCGATTGCTTTGACGCGAGGCATTTTGTTGCTCGTACTCGTACCACCTCGTACGATACTAGTTCTTTTTATTGAAAACCACGTATAAGGTAAACTTGCTGTGTAGCGAAAAGATTTGTAGCAAGCTTTCTAGCAAAATAAAAATAACGCTTGCTTGCAGCGAAAAAGTAAAAGTATTAGAATATTTCGACGAATCTGCTAATTACTCGGTAGCTCTATTGGGCTGGATTTTCAAAGGTTGTGGGTTCGTGTCCCACCTGAAGAGCTGGTGACATGTCGTTTTTTTTTCAGTATAATGTTTAACATGAAAATGCGTGTGTGAGCTGCATTTAATTCTAAGCAGAAGGAGTTTATTTTTCTTTTTTAAAAGCAGTAAAAATTACAGATATAGTTTTAATTAGGTAAACATTTTTTTTTTAATATATTTAAAATACAACATGTTACAAAAATACCCCTAATGCCGAATATGGACCATCAAACTGAATAACTTTTACTATGGGACCAACTCTCAAATCGCGAAAAAAAAATCTGCTGTTTCATACATTTTGATATTTTCGATTTTAATTTTTGTATGAAACAGCTGATTTTTTCTCGCGATTTCAGAGTTGGTCCCATAGTAAAAGTTGTTCAGGTTGTTGGTCCCTATATACAATATTTGGCATTAGGGGTATTTTTGTAACATGTTGTATAATTACAAAACTTTGCAAAGCCGCAAAAGTGTTATTTCGACATTATGCATATAATTCGTTATAAAGAAATCTATTGCCCGTTCAATTCGCCAACAATGCTAACTTTTACCTTCTGTTCCTTCTGTCATTTTCACATACGTATCTCTTTTCTTACAGCCGGATGTACTAATATAGGACATTTAGCTTAGGCAGGCTGAATGTCCACAAAATATCGCAAGTTTTCAGAGCACAATAGGCACACAAAATGGTTTGACGGCAAACCACTTACGTCGGCGCTTTCCGTCCTACTGATATCGTAACTCTAGGGATGCCATTACTATCGATAAAAAATCGATAAATTAAATAAACTGTGCATAAGAAGTGGCATTACTTGAGCACTTCTTTTTAAAATTAGGCATGTCAAAAGATTGCTATGTAAATTATTTTTTGCTTTTTGAAAAAGAAAGTTAAATTTATTTGTTTGTAGAAAGTAATTTGTAGAAAGTAATTTTATTTAAAAATCTCTGAAAAATAAAGCCTTAATTTTATTTAATATTGAGTCTGATAAAAGAATGACTGCAAAATGGGCCCAGCACTGTAGCACTTTTCTACCTATCTAAAATTGTAAACATTACATAGTAAAAACAAAACTACATTTCATTTTATCATATAGACACATTTTTAATTTTGAGATTTTAGCATTCACTATGCTATTTATATACAATACTAAATAATATACTAGAAAAAATTCGACTCGCACTAAATCGAACCCGCTACCTATGGATGTCCGGACCAGCATTAGACTAATGTAAAAGTTAGAGCATTTTAAAAAGTATTAAAGCACAATTGAGACACGATTGCTAAGTTAACCATACCAGAATCAAGAATTCGAGACCATAATATGGTATATATTATTATATGTTTATATTATTGCGATAAGATTAATTAACTGATTCATAGACAAATCAACTCGTAAATAGATAATGATGCAACAACTCTGGGCCCATCTCCCTTATATTTCTGCACATCATACTTTCTAGATTTCACCTGCTTTTCGAATTTGTGTATTTTTTTAACAAAATTAACAAAGGTCATTAAAGAACTGTTGTGAGTATAATTTTTTAATATTATTTTCTCATAAGTGACTTATTCAATTTGTTTTGTAAATAAAGTAAAACTTTAACCTTATAATATTTACAATACAAATTACACCAAAATACCAGGCTATAGTAAAACCAGTAGTGATACAACATATTTAATTAGATACATTATAAGAATGCTATAGATGTAGCGGAAGTATCGATACCACAAAAGATATTTGTCGCAACACTGAGTGAAACATAAAGCTTATACCTTACCACAAATAAGATACACCAGAATTCTTCTAAAAAGCTTATTGAGTATAACACAAAAGAGTTTAATACGAGATGCCGTTATGAAATTCCCGTCAGATTTAAATTATAAGGAAACTCTCATTTCCCTCTGTGGGTAACTCGCTATTTTTTTCCTTCCTTGTGTTTAATATTTTTAACGAACGCTCTTGGACTCAAATCGCTTGAATTCTGTTCTGACTAAAAGCAGGATTAAAAGAATGCTCGGGTGTTATAAATTCGTTTCTTCTTTCTCCGCTAGGTAAAGAAGCTGGTACTGTGTAGAAATCAGCGATTTTTAAATATAAATAAATATTAGACAACATCACATACATTGCTCCGATTCCAAAGTAAGTAGCTAAAGCACTTGTGTTATTGAAATCAAAGACAACGGTGGTATCACAAACATCCAGACCTGAAACAATATAGAAAAGATCATTTTCTACATTGACCCAGCTGGGGATCGAACCTCAAGAGATGGTGACGCCATGAAAACCGGCGTGCAAACCACTCGACCACGGAGGTCGTCGAAATTCGATTTTTGAGAGATTGATTAACTTTAAGTGAACGTGGCGATTAACGGTACTAAATCTTTTTGTTTGTTTTTAATACTATGAAATGCTATAGGTCAGTGAAAAGGTTTTTTGTATTATTTTAATAAATAATGCTGATTCAATTGTAGCTTTTACTCCACTCCGATCAATGTTTAATGCGATACCACAAATTGTGGCTTTGATGTTATCAACACTGTTATTCATGAGGAAATATTTTGTGCAACGATGAAAATGATTTAACCTTTAAATGATGATGAACGTTGTTCCAATAATGTTATTGTGTTTAATTTGTGATAATTTATTATTTAAGGCGATATATCACTAAAGTGAGATAGCAATGAGAAAAAATTGCGCGCCGGATCAAAATTCAAAATTCAAAACTCGTTTATTCAGTCTAGGCTGTTACAAGCACTTGTGAATGTCAAAGAAGCTACGCCATCGGTTCGCAAACCCTAAGCGGGATCGAGACTGATATGGCAGATTAGGCGAAAAAATCACGAAAACAATTCGTATTATATAACGATAACGATTAAAGAGAAATGCTTTTACACGATTAGGAAAATATTGATGATATAAATTATTTAAAGTAATTTCGACATGACCATCACAGCCATTTTAATGTCCCCACTGCTGGGGCTAGGGTTGCCATATTTGCTGGCGTCAATTCCCAGACCAACTAGCGGGAAAGAGGGGTGTATGTTAAGAAATAAAATGCAACAACGTGAAGCGCAGACAACAAACGGTACGCACTATACGATACGCTACGCTACGCACGAGGCGCATCGTAACCTACTCGTAACATAATGAAAAAAAAGTAGTAATAGGTATTTGAAATCCGGGACAGTAAGGTGTAATTCCTGGACACGGGACAAGGCACGTAATTCCGGGACAATCCCGGAAATTCCGGGGGTCTGGCAACCCTAGCTGGGGCATAGGCCTTCCTTTATGGGTGGATAAGGAGGATAGGCCATGACCCACCACGCGGGCCCAATGTAGATTGGTAGGTGCTAACGACTGCAAATGTAGCCGGGACCAACAGCTTAACGTGTCTTCCGAAGTACGGAGGAGCTCGAATAAATTTTTAGTCACCCATCCCATGACCGCCCCTTGCGAAAGTTGCTTAACCTCCGCAATCGCTGGGCCAGGCGCTAAACCACTGCGCCACCGAGCTCTTCAATTTAGACATGAATACCTAATATTGTTAATTTCTAAATAATCTAAAACTTTAGACTTTTTAAGAGGTATTTTAGAAATTAAAATGTATCGAGCCAAAATCATTAAATCGTGTGTCTGGTTCAATGCGTGTTTGGATAAAGATATAAAGAAATATATATCTTTACTAGCTTTTGCCCGCGACTTCATTCGCGTGATTAAGATTGTTGTCCATTTATTTTGAACCTGTATGACGGGAATTTTCCAAAACCCTTGCTTAGTGTTCACCTATTTCACAAAAGATATCTAACCTCCAAAAATTGTGTTTTTACCTTCAGCTGGTAACAATTTAAATTTTTCCTATACAAATTCCCATAAAAACTTTCATTCCCTATTTCATCCCCTTAGGCAGTGAATTTAAAAATCCTTTGTTAGTGCTCACCTACATCAGAAAGGGTATCTACTCTCCAAAAATGGTGTCTCTACCTTCAGACGTTAGGGCTCTACTTGCATCCCAACAATCAGTCAATCAATTTAGAATTTTAGGAGTATATGTATAGATTTCACATCCATAGTCGATCTTTCAGCAAACTTCTATGGCATTACAGAAAAAACGGTAAATTTTCTTTAAAGATCGCCATAAGAAAGTACACTAAAATCGCCAATGCTTATGAACATTGTTAATCTAAAATGAGATTTGACTGGATTCGTTTGTGACTGTCACTGAGAAAAATTATGTAACAGGATCTGTTGCAGCTTTTCCGTGTGACTGTACATTTTGAATGGTCGCAAAGTTAGCGGGTATTGAAAAATTGCTTTTTGATTGTGAATTCGTATAATACTATTAAGGGAAAACCTTTTGAAGGAAAAGGTTGTAATTGATTTTCTTTTTAGCGTTCACTTTTTATATTATAAACTAGCTGCCCCATCGGCTTAGCACGGGTGGTGCCATCTATTAGTTATATTGCTATTTAAAATGATGAATTTCAAGCCGCCATGTTAGTTTTTTTAACGTCATTTACCTAAAAACATTTGGGTTGAGATGATAAATCTAACGATATATTAATTATAGAAATCTGTTCAGCCGTTTGAAAGATATAAGGTATTAAACAATATTACATATAAACAAACATACATACATACAAGATACGCGCGAAAAACATAACCCTTTCCTTGCAGTCGGGTAAAAAAGAGGCGAGACAGCGGTACATGACAGTTCAAATAGTGACAGATTTAATAGTGTTGTTTTTCTCTAGTGTTGTTATTTCCTGCTAATGTAGAAAAATACCCGTATAACATCGCAAATTATATAATTCCACACTTATTGCAATATTGCATGCGTACACAGTGATGAATGCCTCTTAGTTGTTTTTCATATAACTATCTCTATAAAATCGCTATGCGCCCCAACTAACTTCAATAGCCCAATATAATTACATTAATATTTCATTCGTTCTTCATAGGTACGTAAGTATAAACATCATTTATATAAAACAACTTCAAAAACGATGTGGATTGAAAACCATTAATTAATGTTCTTTGAGAGCCACTGTCCTGTGGTCCTTACAAAACAGCAGATCTAAAGCCCTCCCGATGAATAAGTAAACATAGTAGGTTTTGATCTGGCAACCATTCCCTAGCCAAGGGTCAGTATTGAGAAGCATTCGTGTTTAAATACTACGTACCTTATGTAAATGCCTATTGAGAACTAGGTAAATAAATTCTGATCTTATGTAAGTTATGTAATATTGTAGGATGCGAGGACTGGCTGGCTAGGTCTCGCTCGTACTGGCCAGCAAGTGTCAGGCATGTAATCTGTCACATTGGCTGATGTCACTCCTTGATTGAAAAGCTAATGAAAATATGTCTGCAAACCGTTGTTTATACTATTTAAATAGTATTTGGTTGAAGCGCCTCTCTGCTGGTAGGTGAACTTACAATATGTAAAAAGACTGGGGCGATCTTTAGTATGGAGCGATTTCATGAGGTAGTTCCCGAATTTGGATGCACACGAATTAAAGGCAGCCATTACACGCTCAATCCACGATCCGTTGACCGTGATCAGTGACATTGTGTAACGTGTTCGCAATCTGTCAATCTCATACAATCTGGATCAAAATCACTGATCACGTTCTGGGGCCCTACCGGCTAACTTACATGGCTATCGTAATCGCTTTCATTTGACAGAAGGATGTGTTACATTGCTACTTTTCTGTGGTAAGTTTTTTTATGTCAAAAAGAAGTAGCAATGCGTCACATCCATCTGTCAAATGAAAGCGATTACGATAGCCATGTAAGTTAGCCGGTAGGGCCCCTGGACGGACTCTGTAATGGCTGCCATAGGTATTCTAGTAGCACAGGTTACTAATAGTACCACCGCCCATTGGTCTATATCTCCGTGGCGGGCGCAAACCGTTCTATCGTTTGCGAGCCGTGCTCAGTGCGTTATCCTGGGTGTAGTATGCCGGCCGGTTGAGAATCGGTGTAAATCTCCTGTCTTATAAATTATAATATAAACGTTCGTGAAGTTTTACCTCCGGTGCTCGCCCGAGCCTCAGGCGAGCATGGCATAGGCTCAGCACGCTTTCGCACAAATACAATCGAATTCTTGGAACTTAATCACGAAGACTCGAATTCGGGTGCCCAATATAAACAGCAACCTTAAGTAAAAAAACGCAAAGCCAAAATCGTTAAATTTCTTCTATATTTATCCATAGCCAAGTGAAATCCTACAAAAGCATCTGACCCTAATGATCGATCATGACGTGACCAAGAACCCGCTGACCTGACCGCCGGTCATGGCGACTGAAACCGACAGTAATCCCTGACCGCTAACTTTACAAAGGGTTTAACCGTAGCTTTGTGTCCATGAAAATGTGATCTTAAGTGGGGAAACATAGAACTTTGTTGCATGATTTCAAAACAACTAATATTGATAGGTACTTTGTGAATATTAATTGAGTATACCTCAATTAATATTCACAAAGTTCAACTATGTACATGCAAAATTCTGAATAAATATGAGTGGTATTTAATAACTTTTAAAATTTTAATAATTTAAATTATCCATTCGCATGCAACAAGTATAAAGACAATTTCAAAAGTAGAAAATAATACAGAGTAACGAAGCAGTATCGTGGCTATGAAGCACATGCCGAAATTTCTACAGGCATTTTCGTTGTTTCATGCTTATATTCTTTAATAAGTGTTATGCAGGTTGTACCAAAACTTTGCTACACGGAGGGAAAGTCCTCATCCCCTCCCCCAAGGGAACTGTGTTGAATTTCGGGATAAAAAGTCCGTTGTCCTACATCGTAATACGAACTCAAATTATTGAATTCATTGAGTAGTTTCGGAGTGATGCACGAACGTGATACAGGCAGGTAGACAGAGAAACAGACAGACAAAAATGAAAAAAAAAAATACAATTTTGACTTCAGTACCGATTATAGAGTAACCTCCAAAAAAAAATTTTAAAATGTTTTTAAATTACGGAATTGTACCTGTTATAGTTTTATTATAAAAAGATAAAGTAATTCACCACTACCAATCCGCATTGGGACCGCGTGGTGGGTTATGGCCCATCCTCCTTTTATTACACTCGAAGGCTTGTGCCCCAGCAGTGGGGACAGTAAAAAATGGCCGATGGTCAGGGTAATGTGCGATTTTCTGACATCTCAAATAAAAAAAAAAATAGTTCAAAAATTTTCGCGTTTTATGAAAGAAACGAAACGGGGGAGTTAAAACGGTGATAGACATATAAGCAACTTTACGACGGCTTTCATCGATTTTTGGAACTAATTTCTTTCTCCTTTTTGGTCTCGGAAAATCGCCCGTAAAAATAAATAAATGCGTATTTCAAAAGAAAATAACTAAGAAGCAGAGATGTCATGATAAACGACACACGACGTTTAAATTTACGAAGAATTCTAGACACAGTTCGTGTGTCCACTGGGCGCCAAAATGTGACATCCACGTCGCTGACACTTTTTATTATTTGACGTCCTTCGGGCCTCGCACGGGTGACCGGGCCGTACGTTGTTAAAACTCACACGTCGCAGTAAAGATTTCGAGAGTCCCGTACATTTTTACGAAAGTTATTTTCCTTTGAATGCAACCAATTCAAATGTTCATTGAGAAAATAACAGATGGTCTATTATAGTTGTGTCAGTTAAACGTTCATGGTACTTTCGTTCGGTAATTCGTAGTTAGGCAGAATAAATAAATAATATATCTGACAACATCACATACATTGCTCCGATTCCAAAGTAAGTAGCAAAAGCACTTGTGATAAGGAAATCAGAGACAACGGTGGTATTACAAACACCAATATAGAAAAGTTCATTTTCTACATTGAGCCGGGGATCAAACCCGGGACCTCAAGACTTGGCGACGCCTTGAAAACCGGGGTGCAAACCTCTCGATCACGGAGGTCGTCCGTAGAATTACGAAAACATTTCTGTGGGACTGGGGTTTCAAAGATTTGTTATAATTCTAAAGAATTGTTATTTTTGATAAACTTATTACCCGACAGCAAGGAAAGGGTTATGTTTTTCGCGCGTATCTTGTATGTATGTATGTTTATATGTAATATTGTTTAATACCTCATATCTTTCGTTAGATTTGTCTTGAGAGCCTAAGTGTTCTTAGGTAAGTGACGTTAAAAAATATATATTTGCAGTGAAAAAAAAAGATTTAGAATAATGTATTATGGGTATCAAATTAAAGGGCTTATCAGAAGGATTTCAAAAAGTCATGCGTAGTATATAATAACTAAAAAGACTAAAATAAAATAAATAAATTTAAAAACCTAAAAAACCCGCCTTCATTTAAAGATAAGTCAACTGAAAAGATGGAAACAAGATCAAATATTAAAGGCAACATAATAACATGCAGTCGGAGGAATAGAATTTAATGATAAGTCACCAATAAATGTAATCAGTAAATATGCAAGAAAAAAAACATTAAAAATTATTCTTCTTTTCATTTTTGCCTAATTGAATCTTTGTTCTAATACGTCTGTAGTTAAAGAAAGGAAAATGGGCATACAAGATTTCGTTAATCTGCTCCCGTGCCTACTGAGTTCGTGGGACAATTTCCGCTGACAATGACAAATGAAAGTCATCTCCGGGATTAGATATAAATAAGTTCATATCTATGTTGGTTCTGATATAGGCTGTTATGATAATGCCAATAGGAGAAAGTGAAAAAACCGACAGTAGTGTCGTTTGGTAGCAACCGAAATTAATATTTTTTACTAAGAAGCTAAAGTTCAAAAATGGGTTAAAAAAACCATGCATTTTAACACTTATCTTTCAATATTTTCCTGTTAATAGGAAAAACATTAGGAAATTCCTGACGTATCCCAAAAACAGAAACATCAATTCCCAAAACTACTCAGAATGCGGTGCACACTCACCATTACCGTTATCAATTGGACTAACAAAAACAGGGCGCAAGCTCGCGTCCCGCCCACGTACCACGGAACAAGTGGAACTATCTTTATATACAACCGAAACGTGACATAAACAATAAACTGGAACAAAAAACCGACGAGGCAACTTACGAACTTCGGAGATTAGGAAGTTGGCCCCTTCGCCGGTTTTTGTTTGCGATGTCAGCCGCAACGCAAGGATATCGGGTGGTTGAAATTAGAAATTGCGTGAAGTCTTAGTTAAATGACGCTGCAAGCAGTGCTGCCAGACCTACGGATTTGTCCAATGATTAAGGCCAGTCTATCTCTATAAATAGTTAGTTTTAGCTTTAAAACAATATGTCCGCAGATCTACGGACTTTTGTAGAGGCTATCTACGGATTTCTACGGACTTTTGAGCGTCGCCCTACGGACATTTAAAAATTGGATCTGACTACACTGGCTGCAAGAAACTTGCACTTTTGCGTTTTAGTTAGACTTTCACAAAATCTCTTTTCTACTTTGGCGCTTCTTTTAGATTATTTCCTGAATCATGTTATTTATTAAAAAGGGTTTATAAAATGGCCTGAAATCTCACACGCACATTATTATTTTTAGGCGCTCCTGGGCTGCACTGTGGGTAGAGGGTTTTGTTACAAAAAGGGTGACAATAAAGATTGGTTACTTAATTTTAAAGTTTTAATAAACATAGGTTATTAAAACTTTTGACCCCAAAAGTATCTGTATTATGTTTACCAACTTTTACCGCATTTCTAGACCTTTCGAGAACTGGCAACCATATTCTTGGTCCGAAACAAAATACTACCAACACTTTACGTGAACGTTCTAGTACTTACAATCCCTGTTCCGTTGGCTACAATTTTATGCGACATATTGTTTGACTTTCAGAATTTTAGCTACAGTCTAACAAAAGTGAAAGGCCCACTTATCAGGAAAGTCTCGGTCTGTTCAGCGTGATCCGCTCGAAGTTCCGACAGGTGTTCTCAACAATGGTCCCGCTCGTTGGAGTTCGGTTGGGCCCGGAACTCCTTAGTGGGTCGGCTGTTTGTGCCGGAGGCTTCATTCTATTTGTTCATGTTCTGAGACCTTAAACTGTTTGAGAATCATTCTTTTTATCTGTGTTCCATACATGTTTGTGGTACAACACACACCTAATTAGAATTATTTAACTTAACTCGGCTTTCAATTTTTATTCAGTATTTGACCCATTTCGATTTAACAGTCTGGGAACTTTCCAAATATTTTCTGAATAATTACCTATCGAATCTTTCTGAATAGTTAGTCCCTACAGAATTCAAGATCACTGTAAATAGCAATTGAAATCCCTACTTAGGTTAGGTACTTCAAAAGAGTCCTATTAATAAACATATTCGTTTGCTGAACGAAAATCACCCTTATGTCAATAAGGACTGTTACATTACTAACCTCCAGAGACGGTTCAGGCACTAAAAAGTTTTAGTAAATCATATTTTGCATCGAGTCTGTAAGTAAACCCATCAAGAGCACTTGTTTGCTTCACATTGATCTTAATAAACGATACTGGGGGTCTTCCCTTAGTTGCAAACCGATACCTACTATCGGATGATGTTCGTGCTTAACCTTGAACCTATACTCTTAGCTTACAGTAAGTTTCGATACGAATATTTCATCGACTAATCGATTTTTGCAACTAAGAGTAGACCTCCGGACTTGAAACTTGCGTATTTTCAAGTTTCGAGCTTTCTATAAGTTTTAACAAGTTTTGTGTTTCATGATGAAAGTTCAAAATTGCTACTGAGAGTACTGTTTCTCATATATATTTGAAGAGTTTTTCCATTGAAACTGTTGGTCCAAGATATTGGTTTATACAGTTTTATGACCCGCTAAATGTTATGCACGTGTTTTGCCGACTATGTTTCTTAGTATTTTATTAATAGAAAAAGTATAAAGTAAGTATATAATTATAAAAAAGTATATTAAACTTCAACCCCCAGAGTAAAAAACGACCTTGGTTCTGTATGATTCAAACAGTTATGAAAATTACGAAAACCGCTGATGTAAAGTCAATGACAATTGCTTTTCTTTTAGGAACAATTTTCTATTTTTCTTCTCATTTCGTCATTGAAGATATGAACGATCTTAAGACACAATGTAAGGGGATTCCACTTTCACACCTTTAACAATCGAATCGATATGATGCAGATGTTACACGAAACTATCCAAATCCCCACCGATAGTACCTACAAAGGGTTCCTGTCGCAGTTATCAAATTACATATGTCTCTAAAACAAACACGCGACTTTGGACGTGCTCGTAATGTTGATATAGAATCAATGAACTTCTTATGAATGGATGCGAGTTATTGCAATTCGATTAAGGTTGTAGTAATCGAATGGAGGTGCTACGCTACGAGATGTGATTAGACGGCCGTAATGGATTTTGGTCGTTCGATTATAACCTCAAAATATGATTGAGCTGCCATTTTGAAAAGCAGGATGTTTATAAAGGTTTCCTCATTTCAAGGTATCGTCATAACATTGTAATCGCCTAGCTCCATTATGGGCTTTCCACATGCACAAGCGGCCGGAGACGCCGAGAGGGACGAAGCAATACAAAAGAAAGAGAAAGTTGTCGTATGTCATTTTCTTTTGTATATTACAATCTACGTGTACTACGTAAGTATACTATACGTGAATTGGTATTAGCAACAAAAAAATCCTAACACATTGATTGTAACCTTTCCACATAACTTCTCAAGTAACTTTATTCTTATGTGTTGAACGAATATTTTTTTCTGAATTAAATAGTAGCATTTAAATTATTAAATTTTGATTTTTCGCATTCACAATGCTACTTTTATATTAAGATAAATAATATTAGAAAAAATCGACTCACCCGTAGCACCTCAGACGGGACTCGAACCCGCACCCTTGGGATTCCGGCCCAATGCACTGACCAATTATGCTACCAAGTCGGTCGATTTTTTCTAGTATTTTTTCTAATATTATTTATCTTAGTAGCATTTAAAGTTCAAAATCACCGACCATTAAAGCGTGTATCACGGCTCAGTGCGTGCACAGACGTGACAGGGGTAAGTAACCCTTTGAACGGCTTTTACGCGAATTTCGATGTTAAGCTATGATTTTTTTGAAACATTATTGCTTAACGGGTAAAAAATTTTTTGAACAGTGTATGACCCATATTACAGTGTCATTGAAAATGTGATCATAAGTAAAGCTCATTTTTCCTCGCTACATCTAATATAGGTTTATTCAAGTATTTGTGCAGTTTATTTGTAAGATTTACATTCAATTCCCTTTTGTAAGTTTTATAATCAATTGTCTTTTGCACGCGCCCCACATTTTTAGGTTAAACACTTCTGTATAGAGTAATAAATCTTTATGAGAGAAATTATTTTATTATTTTTAGTCCGCTTTAAAATGTGTTTTTTTATGAAAAAAGATTTTTAATAAATCATTATTTTCCGCTTTTTAGTCAACGAGCTAAAAATAAACAATTTCCTATCGGAGTACTTGTCAAGACGAATCAAACGAGCACAAACTCGATGGAGTTGCATGAATTTATTACAGAGTTCCTGTGGCCTTGTTCCGGCTCCATCATAGGAGCCTGGACACTATTTCCCAATAGATTACTCGTCAAGATGAATCAAACGAGCCTAAAATCTATGTTGTTGCATGGTTTTAATACTGTGTTCTTGTGGCCTTCTTCCGGTTCCATCATCAGATCGCAATCGCTTTCATTTGACAGTTGGATCCGACACATTGCTGCATTTCTTTGGTAAGTTTTTATTTGTGCCAAAAAGAAGCATCAATGTGTTTCATCATGAAAGCGATTGCTATAGATTTTGAAATTAGACAATAGAAAGGCAGGTTTTGTTAAAGACAGACGCGAAATTGAAATTCTTCTCCAAACCTAAACCTAAACTATAAACGAAATCAGTTACTAAGTGTGAGTAATAATAAAGCACTGAATAGTAACAGCCGCATATATCCTGCCTTATATTAAACCGCAAACTAGTTATAACAACCGTAGCTAATTACTCTTCAACTAACGAAGCGATAGTTAAAATATAATAACCGAACCACTGTCGGAAATAATAGAGTCCGCAATAATTTGTTACTTAATATTGGAGCCGATGGTTTGAGACAATATTGAAACACTACGAGCGAATTGTACATACGTTTTTAGGCTTATAGTGCGACTCAATCTGTCTGTCACAGCTGGATATCTCGAGAACTACTAATGCTATCACAATGTGGAATAGTTTTAGATGACGTTTGCCCAAGTATTTAGCGAATAAGAGAGGAATAAAAATATTTATAATTTTTTGCAACAGGGACTGAAAGGGGGTCGTAAAAATTCGAAGTGAGGCTACTAGGGCATATGGGGTATCATATGAAAGAGCGCTAATTGCACATTCTCAAACTTTAAAAAAAGAAAAAAAAAATTCATAGATTTCGACTTTTGATGAAAAGTTTAAAAAATCCCCCCTCCGTTATCTCCGAAGTTTGCATAGAGAAAAATCTAAAATGATTTTTTGTGATTGAAGTTTATGTAAAGAGTACAGGAAAAATAAAACGATGTCTCTAAATAATGAACTTTTTCAGAATGATGATGGAAAGGACGGAGCCCTCCGTGCGCGAGTCCGACTCGCTCTTGACCGTTTTTATTTGTAGAACAGCTAAAGTGCTTAATCATCTTACCTGATGTTAAGTGACGATTAGAGCGAATAAGGTAGAGACAATATAATGTAATGTCTTTGACATCTTTTAGGTAGAACCTACAAAAAAAAAATTACCATGTCTAAAAAAATGCAAGTAATCATTACACGGAAATCCAGCATCGTTCCAAAAAAAACCTAAATTAATCCCTTGTCGATATTTGAAGCAGAAGCGATAAAGAGGCGGATCTCAATGGCAACCCCGAAACTTAGTCCAGTAAATTACTACCGAATCCTTTGGACGTGCATAGAAAGATCCCGTTGCGTCCGAACCAGATAATCCCCAAAGATTAGCGGGTCACAACACAAACCAGATGGCGACTAAGTCTCGCTTGCATTTGTGATTATACGCTCATATTTTTGTTATATCTTTTTTTTCTCAGTCCATTACATTTGCAGGTTTGTGAACTTTTGAGATGTTAGGTGTGTGTTTTTTATGCGAATGCTCTAGACGGAATTATTATTTTAACTAAGATTCAGTTCTTATTTTTTACGTCATACAACATTCCTAATAAGAAAAAAAATTACAGTATTACTATGAATAAGTAATGTGAATATTGGCATAATCTTACACAGTCTCCAGTGACCGCTATTTACTAAGTGCAAGTTTGTTATTAATGCTAAGGTACCATAAGACCAGTAAGAGACCTTTAGACCTAACTGTGGAGCTTAGTTTGCTACTAGGTTCACACTCTGGTAGCTCTGGTGGAAAACCAGCCAAAGTAGAATAACAAGTGATTAATAAGTTACTTAGCAATGTTCCCACTACAAAGTAGTAATGACTTTTGGACTCAAACACGCCAACAAATAGCAATGTAAAGATATAATGTCACCACCAGTGTTTGTGGTAACCCTAAGCCGGATTAACCCGGATAAAACCGACACCGGCCCGAACTGGCAACAGAACGGCAGGCAGGGTTAGTTACTTTGCCAGTTAGTTCATACGTTTCAAGCTTTCAGTTATATAGCTCTTTAGGCAGCAAATGTGTCACCGCGAGCTTGTTTTGTTTTGAAATTGTAATATGAAGGGATTTTGTTGAAAAATGTGAATGCCCAGTCTTACATCGTCCAATTTATTAAACAATGTTCATTTGTATAATAATATTTATAATAGCACAGAAATAATATAGTTAATGTTCATCTTTACGTCTCTTCTTTTTAGGGTTTCGTAGTCAAGTCAACAAGGAACCCTTTATAATTTCGCCATACCCGTCTGTCCGTTTGTCCGCACCTGGCCGGTTTTTTTACGTTTCTGTGTTTGAATTTTTTACAATGTTATTTTTAGTTTAGGGTGAGTAAATTTAGGACGTGTTGTTATCTAGGGCAACAACGTATTGCAACCGTAGTGGGTTAAGGCAGTAATCTTGGCCCTAGGGGAAGGCATTGTTGGCCCAAACGGGAAAGGGTTTTGAGAAAAACTAAGTAAGTGGTATGAACATCGCGCTAATCTTCAACGATAAAATCAAAGCTAAATCGTTACTTTTTCTGTTTCGTTTACAGAAAAATATTGACTTTAGTTTTGCCTACGGAGCCTAAAATGCCAATCATGGACAATTTAAATGGGAATTCTATAGCTATTATTTGGTACTATGGTATCATAGAACTAAATAATATACTAGAAAAAATAAGACTCGCACCAGATCATGTTCTCGGAAGGGAATAGAACCCGCGAACTTTGGATATCCTGTCCAATGCTCTGACCGCTGAGCTACCGAGTCACTACTTTACCATAGATTTTTTGGTAAATATAACCTATGGCAACGAAACGGTTTTGGTTTTGTCGTTCAGAATTAGCGTGATTGTTTTGTATACACACATCACTGGTGTACGCGCGGAGGGGTCATACTGATGTAATGACTTCAGTATGATCACTCCGCTCGCATATTTATAATCAAACATTCAAGCCATGTAGACAAGACAGGAAGTTTTAACTATTTCCCAGTTTTCCCCCAAGTTATCTTCTAGTCAACCCTATAGCCAAGAAAACACCTCTATGAAATGTAAAATGACATAGTTAACTTAAGTACTAGATTTCTTTGCATTATGTTCATTGATTTCAAATACTTAGCAAATTCCAGGAAGAGATTATAATTTATTCTTCGCTACGAAACAACAGATCGAACTTAATGAATATTCTTTAGCAAGACACACAGAATATCAATATTGCTATTGTCATGTTTTACGTCTCCGTAAATAAAGATCTGAGCAAGAACAATATTAATATTATACGGCATCGTTCCCAACAGAATGACAAATAACCGCAGATTTCTGGCTAAAGTATTATATAAAGTTTTGTTCATTATCTACGTTTTCTGTGACTTTCGTAAGTACTCGAACATAAGCCGGCTTTACCCAAAAGAAATATTATGATGTACGAACTCTTGAATACTTATGAGGTTTGGGTAAAAGCGTTTTCTCGTCAACTGGAAGTTCGATCGATCGCCGCCGTTCGACAGAGGGTTTAGTTAACTTTTTTGGTAATTCATTTCAGAGTTTGAAATGTCAAAATTTCCGAATGGGTTGATGCAAAAACTCTCGTTCTCTTATTGGTTGGTTGTGCCACTTGTGTCTGATTATCGTAGCATTAGTTTTATATTTTATTGACCGAGTGAATGCGAAGCGCGAGCGAAGCGTCTCTGTTTCAGCTTTGGCAAAAATACTTTCGTATGTCTGTCCAGGTTGGTTCTCCTCTACAGGTCGTATTCGCAGCCGATTCTCGTGCAATTTTGTGAGCAAGTTTTATAATTATTTAGAATCTCTTGTCGATTCAGTTTTGCGAAATTTTTCAAAATGGCGGAGATATGGGGAAAATCGACGAAAATTTTTTAAGTCCATGGGAAAATCATATTTCAGCCATTGTGAAAAATGTTCATTAATTTCAGAAACTCGAGATGTACCTAGGTACAGCTCATAGAGCCACTAGTCATATGATGATGTTTAATATTCATTCGTATAAAAAAATACTAAACAAAAAATGAAGTTCGATATTGAAGAAAAGTTTGCTTGGTTTACCAGTTTGACTACCATTATTCAATTCAGCACTATAAAAATAGCTTTTTGATTTTTTCTTGATATTTTCGAATTGTTTGCGTTGTACCGCGTTACATTTTTGGTTCTAAATAAAGGCACATTTGTGCCATTTATCATGTCGGTTAGATAAGAGGATTGATGATGTAGCTAAAACATAAAATGGCGTTTACTGAAGATATTGCGTTTTTTGTGCTATTTCGCGCTTTATCAGTCTCTAGGTATATAATATTTCGATGTGCGTTTGACTATAACAGAAAATACACTACAAGTTACATATAAGCATTCAATATTCAATTAGGGATACTTCAAGCGTACAGTCAAAGAATACCTTATCAATTTGAAACAAACAGTGTTGGGAAACCGATTTCAACCACATTGGGAATCCCTGATCTAGTGTGAAGATTGTGAAGTCGTTATTCGTTACCCTTTTTATTTTAAGAGTTGGAAATTCTTCTATTTAATCCTTACGTATTTATAATCAACATTTGATTTTCTAAGGCAATAAGTTGATGTGCATATATGATATCTCCATTCATCCAAATTAAACCTTTTAAGACGCTGACAGCTAAGTTACGCCATAATTCACACTACAACGGCGTCGGTTGCAGCCCGTGACGCGCTATAAATTATCTCGCGCATTCAATCGTAATATTTGGCGGGAGTGGCCGGGAGATTTGGGAGACTGCCACTATTTGTGATGTTGTGACCGGGAGTGATTTATTACCAGGGAAGAGGTTTGAACTATTTTTCCTGTCTTATTCGGTATAAGTATAATAATAACTATTTCCGTTTAATCATGCTCTTATACGAATATAAATAGACCATACAAAAAAAAACTGTCTACTAATAAGGCAACGCTAAGTAAAGCATTTGCAGATCTAGTTAAAAATAGGTCCAACCACTTTATTTCTCGAAATCCTCCTAATCTATGCATAATTAAATTTAAAGTCGACTTTAATTCGATAGCAATAAGGATTATAATACATGAACGTCTATGGCCCTAAATACATTTAGTTGAAGTAGGTTGGCAACACTAACGACCAACATCACAAGCACCTGAGGGTTAGTTTCTGCCGCCTGTGATCAGAGAAGTCAAACAGTAATTATAACAGTTAGAAAGTATAAATACGAGGAAATGTCGCAGAGCAACTATTAAGGATGGAACAATCGCAAAACTTCTAATGTATTTTTTTTTATGTGGGTAGATTGCAAACAGTCCTTTAGTATCACACGGTAATGATATCTAAAAAGAAATGAATAAGCGGATAGGGTGAAATAAAGTGACACTCGAGTGACATGCATGACTTGCATTAAAAAAACTAGGTAACAGATTGTTTCCTAGGGTAGGTTTCTACATATTATGTACTTAGCTACTTACATAATTATTGAATTCGACGAAATCATTATGATTCCGATAACGTCATTTAAAAGAAAACATATCAATTGTAAAGCAGCTGCAACTTTAACCTGGTTATAGATACCTGCACCTTTTTCTCCTTCTTGTCTATTTTTCCCAAAAGTGTTTTTAATTTAACTTTTTATCCGAATGTGGATTTTTATACTATGATAATAAGAGCGTTTTTATTAAATCTACTAAAAAACACAACGTGAAATCATAAAGCATGAAATAAGACGTATTTCTCATTTCACTTGGTTATTGACAAAAATATCTATAAACTAGCAAGAACTAGGATTTTTAAATAATCCTATATTTCCTTAAGTTCCTGCCACATAATATGCTCGAGGGGCAAATAGGATAACTTTGACTTGCTCATACTCGGCGGGCCATATTAGTTTTCTGTACATCTGCCTCCTATGAAGTGCTAGAAAAACCTGCTTCAATATTATCTTGCAATACATAGTATGAGTATATTTTATTTGCAGCCACAGTACTCATATTAAATTAAACTATTTCAACAATTCTATAATTACACAGGAAGTTTATTTTCACACCTGATAATCTTTGTGATTATTTTTGAATAATTGAATATAATATACTTTAAAATACTAATATACTACTATACACGCTGAAATTTTTAGTCATTTGGTTCCCACAGTGGGGTGGTTCCACTAAAGAAAAATCAGCTGTTCCATACAAAAGCGCATTACCTACTCAACCTTAATGTGTGGAACAGCTGATTTTTTTTAGCAGTATCAGAGTTGGCCCCTTAGTAAAATTTGCTTGTAATCATGAGTGGAACCACCCCACTGCGGGAACCAATTGACTAAAATTTCAGCGTGTATTAAAATATACGTTAAACTACTTAAAATACCGAAAATGCACAAAGGGCGCGCCCTCGGGATCAAAATAATGATTGTGGTTAATTTTTCCTGAAAATGATTAAATAATTTTTACAATTACTTTTCTACACCTGGCATACTATTTGCGAAAACCATATTAACATAAATTTACAATTTGATTAATAAGGCGGGGCTACAGAAGGCCCGCCTTATAAATTACAAACGAGTTATACTTTGTTTTGCACTACATGCCAACCGAGCATATTCAGATTAGCAGTAATATTCAAGCATCAGTGAGTTTAATCGCATTGCAATGAGTTTCTTCCACTCCAGCATTGAGGTTTGAAGTCACAGCTGCTTCGACACCTCGGTAATTACCAGCATCTCTCTAGACAAGCTAAATTAGATTAATAATAATCTTGTTTAAGATTGTGGAACATTCATTTCCTTTAACACCTACACATCTGTTATTATTAGTTTTTGAGTAAAAACACGCATTAGTTTGGTTAAGTTTGATCTTGAAATGGAACAGAATTATGATGAATTTGTCTGTCAAGTAAGATATTTTAGACATTATACGAATTATTTAATGCAGACCCTAAATCTGCTAAAAATTTCATTAATTTATTCATTTTTCTGGCAAAAACCAGAAATATCCTTACCTCTTTAGCAAATTACTTCTTGGTAAATATACATAAGCGAGTTCAAATAACATGTTTTGACGTTTTACATTTTACGTGGTAAAATATTGTGTGATTTGTTGTTACGAAATCAGTGAATTGTATTTCAATATTATTCAACAACAAAGATGAAATTATTATCGTTAACCGAGCATCTTCGTTTAAACGAATAGCTTTGCTTAAACTTCATCTGAATTGCGAAACAAATCGTTCCGTTTGATGTTCTCTTTTTCTAAAGGAAGTTTATCTTGGTATTGGGGGCGTAATAGCCCGTCTAGCAATCTCCTAAATAAACGTAAAGGGGATTGAATAATTGCAAGCCAATGACAGCTACAATCAACCCCGAACTTGAGGCGGATGAATAAACAAGAGAGTATTTTGAAATCGAATAGAAATATTTTCATCGGTAAAATATTTGTTTTTACTTCGAAAAACAAAACAAAACATAAAACAGTGATTTGTTTTTTTATCGTCAAGACACGTTTAACTTGTGTAAGTAACGAAAGTTTAATAACATCTTTAAGTACGAAACAATATGAAATAATTGCTCTTTAAATTAAGAGAATCCTTGCATTCGTTCAATTCACACTAATCAGCAATATTTATTTATTTTATTATTTTTATATTACGAACAGTACTCAATCAAATTCCACTTTTATGCAACTTACTACAAAACTCATTTCATTTATTAAACTCTTTAATTTCGGATGTCAATGCACTATTTAATGAAAAGTCTCTTTTCACGTCAATTTCATTTCTTTTGTCCCGTCACGAAATTGGATTCGGCAAAAAGTTAATCGTCTAAGTAAATTCGATTCCTAAATTGTACAGCTGTTAAGTTACGGACGGACGAATATAACACAAAGAAACAAGCGGTTTTGATTAAACCTAATAAAAGGCTTATAGACCGTGTTTCAGGGATCCTCTGCCATTTGTGAACCTTTTTTTACAGTACTCGTAATAAAAATAAATTCAACTAAAACATTTTTAATATGTTTGTACAATAAGGTACGTACCTATATTTATTTTTAGCTTTTAATCCTTTTGATCTCGGAGTAATTTAATACGTTTTTAATTGAATTAAAGCTAATTACTGTATTATTTTTACATGTTATAGACGCAATTATTAAGTTTATTATACTAATTTTTTAGCGGACTTAGTAGTTAAAATCACTGGGTGATCTTCCATATTCGGCTTGAAGGGTTAAGCTGTCTAATGTAGAACGTAGGTGGAGTTTTCGAACTAGTGGATTCACTTTAATCTGCGTTTGTTCGAAAAAAAAATGCGAAACCTCAATATTCTGAGCATTATCAAGCTTGTCCGTTTTTTGACGTCGCATTATTACAAAACATGTGAGGCTACGGTTCGTGATTAGAAAGCTGAATGTCGTTAGGCCGAATGCCTTTACGGATTCAAAGTGGGTTCTCTGATCGAACCTAATCAACTGATTCCTTGGAAATTTGGAAATTTTGTTGGGATCGAGGTTCCATTTGTACGTAAGCTCGTTGTGGAGTCCGCTTTTTGTATCTCCGGGAATAGATTTGGGTAAGATACAGATTAACAATATTATGTGCACGCTTAATTAATATTTTAAAGATGAAAAGAACTCATTCGATGTACCTATCACGTTCCTTTCAGTAAATAGTTCGAGAAGCAAACTTTAAAAAAGTGTGTATTCTTAAAAACTTTTATAAGTCTACTAAGTCTGTTTTTAAATTGGATATAACAAAATCCGATATTTATCATTGATGACAAAATTAGAATTTAATAAAGTCTTTAGTGAGAAAGTCAAATAAGATTATACAATACTAATAATATACTATAAAAAACTCGACTCGTCACCAGAATTGTCTCAGGCGAGAATCAATCTAGCACATTATTAAGTATTGTACAAAATAGCATTGTGAATGCTAAAATCTAAAATTTAAAAATCAAATGAGATCTTTTTCCTGTTTTTTCTCACACTATTATGAACGTGCTTTCGTTCCTTTAACAAAAATAAAATAACATAAATCTTTATTGAAAAGTCTAGGAAAAGAAAATATAGGGTTATGTGGAATTAACACGTGTTGATTTCCTAGGCGACTTGCTGGTCTATTTTAGTCAACTAGCGCTATTTATCGACAATTGCTTGTAAAATCTTATCACAAACCTAATTTCAATGAGGTGATGTTTTGATTTTACAAGAGATTGTCGATAAAAAGCGCTAGTCAACTTAAGACGAACAAGAAAGTCGCCTGGAAAACAAATGCACGTAAATGATCCATTACTTTTTAAAAAATATTCAGTATCCAAAAACTTTTAGGGTCCACATACCTGAGGTATGTCACGAACCCATCAAGCCCCTTCGGAAAGATAGATCTGCACTTAACTGCCATCAACTCCCTTTTTGACAACATACAGAATCGAGCAAACATTTCCCCAGTATATTCTCTGCAGTGAATGCCGGCAACATTTGACTTTCAAAGCGAACAAAGCTTTTGAATTTCAACCAAATGAAAATTCAAAGAGTTCTCGTAATCATATTTCGTTGTTTTCCTTCCACTTTATGAATTTTGTTTTGATATGAAAATTTGCCTTGGTTCTTCTGAACTATATAAAGAAAAGAAAAGCAATCTGTGTGAGCTCTCCAATTGTCCAACTGTCTCTTTAGGGTTTCGTAGTGAAGACAACTAGAAACCCCCATAGTTTCGCCTTGTCCGTCTGTCCGTTTGCGTTCTTTTTCCGTTTTCAATAACACGCCTGCTCTGTCTACGTCCTCAGGGGTTCTAAGTATTAGAAAGCTGTAATTTGGCATGAATGTGTATACAGGGCTATTTGTAAATAGGGAATTTGATCCCGGCCCTTATTTCTAATTCCGGGATTTCGGGATTATACTTAGTGGGATTGCACTTATTAGACCCAGTGGTCGCGCCCTAGCGAGCCGAGACTCGTCCTATAGGATTTTGAAACAACGATACTAATTTTGTACGAAGAAAAAAAATCGACCCATTAAGAATATTCTATAATACGATGTCAACCTACTCACCGGTCTTGTCTGCTGCAGCAACGCCTGTCCGCGCCGACCTTTTAGCGGTGTTGGCGGTACTTGGCATTTCGCACACACAATGGGCAGCGGTGCAACCGATATATGGTGTTGACCGCGCAGCTCCGTCCCGAGAAGTGAGACGAGGTCGGGTCGGGTCGGCCATGGGATGGGTGACCAACAGTTTACTATCTCGAGCTCCTCCGTGCTTCTGAAGGCACGTAAAGCGTAAGCCGTTTGTCCCGGCTACATTTGCAGTCGTTAGCAAATGTGATTTAAAAAAAAAAAAAAATATACCATGCTGTAACGATTACCTTCTTAAAACAGCCTTATTTTAATGTCTCCTACTTTTTACCGGAAACTTTGTTACCTCGAGTAAATCTTACAGCTGTCCGGACAACCAATTTTATCACCGGACAAACTCCCATTAATTTTCATTTCATAATGGTCTCAATAAGATACCGGACGCACTGTCCACTCACTTATAAAAAACTGCTTTTCCTCACTTCCGGAAGTACGCAATCCTTGATTTGGGCAAATACAAACATTTATTTTTCATAAAAAAGTGCAACGCAAATTACGCATTGCGAATTACCGATACTCGTATAAATAGATGTTAGTACAGTAGTAAAACTTTTAACAATAAAACAAATGTTTACATAGTCATATTAAACCTTTAATATATCCTGTAGATATTTTTGTGTTATTACAATATACATAATAGTACCTATTATTGTGTAGAAATAGTAGATTGTACAGCAAGTGCATAAAATGGGTTTTATATACGAGTTATATACTCTGCTTTTCACTTCGATTGTGAGGAAATTAAATAGAAATATTGCAAAAACAAGTTTATTTAACAAAGTTTAATTGAGTGTGTGGCTGTTTACCTGACGACCTTTGTCTTAGAGTCTGAGACTTAGACGAAGATTTTACTTTATGCACTAGAGCATGAATAGCGATTTTATGCAGCCTGTACCCAACATAAAGACGAACTTTACGAGCATGAGAAGTGAAAAGTCTATTTTTAGCCTTTAGGAAACTGCCCAAGTCAGCCGCCTAAAGAAGGGTGATTTATTAAAGGTATACGTAAAATTCGTATCAAAATGTCAGTAATGTGTCATATTACCATACTCGAATGTAATCATCATAACTTAGATCGACGTCGACGCATGCTCGCGAGCGTTTTGACGTATGTACCTACAAACTATGTAAGACAATGATGTGTGGATTGGAATATTGGATAATTTTTTTGACAATGGCTCACAACAATTATTAAGTTCCAAACTAAGCAGAGTCCGATTCAAACTTTATGACTTCTGTGAACATTGCGCGAGACGCTGCGCAGAACACTAAATCAAAGTAAGTGTGTGAGAGAAGAGTGGTGGGGCACGGCAACGCGCATTGTGGGTAACTTCACAGAAGTTATAAAGTTTGAATCAGGTTATAAGTATATATACGACCATGACCGGGAATTAATGCTTGTGCTCATCACACTGACATCTGCCCCTACCAGGATTCGAACCCAGGACCTTTGGCGCAGAAGGTAGGATCGCTACCGTTGCACCAAGCGGCCGTCAAATATCTATCCGTCTATAATCTGCGAGATTGACTGATGACCAGAGTGGTGCAGTGGTCAACAGGCCGGTCTACCGTGCAAGAGGTCCCAGGTTCGATTCCCGGCCGAGCAGAAATTGAAATGATGAATTTTAATTTCTGTGACGGGTCTGGGTGTTATTATGTACCTATAATAAGTATATATTTAAAAAAATTATATGTAGTATATCAGTCGTCTAGCACCCATATTACAAGCTTTACTTAGTTTAGGGCTAGATGGCGCTGTGTGACATTGTCCAACCATTTATTATTATTATACAACGTGTTACAAAAGTACCCCTAATGCCGAATATGGTGGATAGGGACCATCAAACTGAACAACTTTTACTATGGGACCAACTCTGAAATCGCGAAAAAAAATCAGCTGTTTCATACAAAAATTAATTACGAAAATATCAAATTGTATGAAACAGCTGATTTTTTTTTCGCGATTTCGAAGTTGGTCCCATAGTTAAAGTTGTTCAGTTTGATGGTCCCTACACACCATATTCGGCATTAGGGGTACTTTTGTAACACGTTGTATATTATTTAATATAGATACGAGTTCCTCTTTAAATTCTTTTAGTAAACGGTTATAGATCACTCTGAATGTTCTGTACTCGGTGACAAAATAAACCAAACTGCATTAAAATCGGCCCATTAGTTTGGAAGCTACGTTGCCTCAGACAGACACACACACACACACACATACGTCAAACTTGTAACACCCCTCTTTTTGCTTTGGGGTTTAAATATAATCACTCGGCGATTATCGCTCGTGGGCGAGCTGCCTAAAAAAGGCATATTATTTAATTTTTATTTGTAAACCAGTTTAAGAGGTCGCACTATATGCAAATAACTTCACAGTACCCTAGATTCTCCCCCCTTCTTTCCGTTGGTGACGACACTGAAAGCACTGAAAGTATCCCTCAAATGTCATGGTCAGCACAACTTGACATTTGAACAAAGCACGAAAATAAAATTATAGTTTAGGCTCTTTACCGAAATTGATGCTAAGGAACACCTTGGAAGAAATGGCCCTTATTTTTTTAAGGAAAATGTCGCGACATTTGGCTTTTTTCATTCGCACAATGATGTTTCCTTTTTTTTATAATAAATCCAGGATTTTGGCAACAAAGTATGCTTTGTATTAACTGATTTAATTAGCTTTTCCATGATTGTAACCGATATCATAATTTTAGTAAAATTAATATATTTTAGTGACTCGGTAGCTCAGCGGTCAGAGCATTGGACCGGATATGCAAAGGTGGCGGGTTCGATTCCCGTCCGAGAACATGATCTGGTGCGAGTCGTATTTTTTCTAGTATATTATTTAGTATTATTAATATAATGAGAGTCAAAAACAGTAACATCAATAACCAGAAACCATTTAATATATTGTCGATAGTGATGTAACATAACAAATAATAATTTGGTTTCCGATACAGACAATGCCGTAATTAAATACAATAGCGTGAACACATTTACATTAATTTATTTGTAATTTAAATGAACAGGTGCCATTCGTATTTGTAACAAAAATATTTGTGAAATACAAAAATATGTTTTGAAGACTTATTATTTAACTAAGCATACTTCGATATTCGAAAAGCAACTGACTGATGTATGTATATTTCTATATCGTAGGTGTTATGAAAAAATCTGTAATTAAAAGGGAAGGTCTTTATCATGAATATACTTTTGGACTACTTATAAAGTGCCTACAATTTAGGAATAACTAAGCAGTGGTACCTATGCTAAGTGCTCACCAGACTAAAAGATAATTTAAATCCATTTCAACCCATTATTGCCAACACCGAAACTTTTGCGTTAGGTACAATAACCGGTTGCGCGCAGTATTTGCCGTTAGCAACTAAGGATCAAAACACGAGTTGCTCCGATTCGGTGCTGAACGGCAGCTTTTCATGGATTTCAATAAAATGTCTGGTATCCGATAGCTTACAGTCCATTTAAGGCTACGGTCATGAGTGTAGCGATTTAGATTATTATTTTTTTATTAAATACCATGAGTACTTTTTTCGTCTGTCTTAATAAGAATCAATGGGTTTTTTACTTGAAAAAGAAAGTTGTGGTTATAAGTAATAAGTATATACCATACAGTACTGTGCCCCAGCAGTGGGGACATTAAAAATGGCTGATCGATAATATGCCCTGTAATCATTGCATAGCTCGAACCACTGGATGGTCGGGTTTTAATTTGGCATATTATATAACGTAGAAATCCGCTAACAAAAGGTTTTTGGTAAGTGGAATTCTACGCGAAGTCCGAGCCGATGATAAAATTAGCTACTTATCAAATGCAAACTTTCTATTGTAATTTGCTTGTTTTGAACAAGAGAGAGAGCAACGAACTGTCGAATCGAATCTTTGTAAATGGAACCGCTCATTTGAAGCAAAAAATAGCCTGCACTGACAATCGCTATATTCGTTACCACAACCTTATCCCCTGCGAGCTGATACGAAACAAGAGAGCAACGCCCTGTCAACTGTCGCAGACGGAACTAGCCGGTTAAGCTCAAACTTTACTAATAAAACTATCAGAAAAGAACTGAACAACAAAATCCGAATATCTTTGAACATTATTCTGGATATTGGTTCCAGCTACATTGCTGTTTCTTCTTTGTTATTATGTGAGCTTAATTGAAATAAATTTTATTATTACGATTAATAGATTTCTTTTAGTTAATTGTCCTTTATATTTATAGTAGGTCGGAAATATGAGGTGTTTGGTTGGTTTTTGCACAAATCATTTCGGAAATAGGAAAATGTTTTTAAGTGCTCTTATCTATTTTATCCGCCCAAGGGAGGCCTGTGCTGTGTTGACATTAATTATGTCTGAAGATCCGTAAAAACTCGTGCAAAGGTTACCTAAAAATTACAGTATTTTCAGGATTACTCGAAAACTACTGGACCGATTTAAATTTTTTAAAAAATGGGACCAACTTGGGTACATACCTGATAAAGTAACGTTTGAATCATATCAATCAGTTCAGCCGTTTTTGAGTAATCAGCGGACATAGTTAAAAAAAAACGCTAAAGCTAGTTAGCTGCGACATGTATATGAATTCGTTATTAATTTTTGCTGATTTCAGAGTTGATCTCATAGTAAAATTTGTTCGGTTTGATGATCCGAAGAAACGGTTTTCCAATGTTGGGTTCACCCATTAGCACGTTGTATATATAATGTAAATAATAACAATGGATAGTGGTCGAATTCCGTATTGTGTAATTTTCATACAATATGAAATTCGAGTCACACTTCAAAACCAATATTCATAAAAACATTTTGCAGAATTCCATTATTGAAGAGGCTCTCGCCGCGGCCTATGCGAGTTTACAGAAATAAAATTATTCCCTATAATTCAATGTATTTCCTTTTCAACGCAGGAATCCCTTTGAATGGAATTGCAGGCAGTTGCAGGCAGTCGCAGGCAGTGTGTGACGCATGGATGCACTCGAAATAAATTGGCAAAATGCATACGACGAAATTAATATTTTTTGATCCGCTGCTATTAAAGGGTTAACCGGTGGTACAAGAAATAGGATGAAAGCGACTGTTTTTATAACATGAAAGTTGCAAAAAACTTTCAATACTAAAGTAATTATAATAGTAGTAAAGTATAATAGTAATAAAGTAGTAGTTTTTACTTTGGGCTCGTTTTTTTGGTGACTTTCGTAAAATTAAAGACGGTTTGTGTCGTGGCGACATTTCACTGCACTTTTATCTTCAATCGGCGCATTAATTTTAGCTTTAATATATGATACTAATTCAAAGCTACGTGCCTGAAACACAGAATTTCCTACTTCTGGCACTCTATAATCTTATAAATAATAGTAATAGTATAAATCGTAGGAACAGTATAAATCGTGTTGCGACCCGAATGAACGAGTGAAGGAGATATACTTGATAAGTAAACTAGTTCAATTGAAGGATTCATTTACGAACGACTCAACTCTACTGGAGATGCCTGGAGCGTAACGTTGGCCATTGTAGCAAAGTGAATTCGACCTGTTGCTTGTTGTGTAAAGACCTGAGGCCTGGGTAATTAAACAAGACTGATGAAATAATTAGTAGTATGTAAAAGTATGCAAAAAACGCGGTTTCAAAATAGAAACAGAGCAATGGAATATAATAATTATGTAAAAAGGTACCTACCTAATAAAAACGCCTAGAAATTTAATACTAAATAATATACTAGAAAAAATACGACTCTTACCAGATCATCATCCGTATTTTTTCTAGTATACTATTTAGTATTATGTAAAAATAGCACTGTGAATGCAAAAATCTCAAAAATTAGAAATTTAATGTTGAAAAATTATTTTTTGGCGGTGAATTATTTTTTGGCTCAAATGAATTTGCCAAATTCATTTTGCATTTGGCAAATTCATTTGAGCACAAATAAATGTTCTCCGTTAGTAACTTAAACCAAACAAAGTGTGGGCGGCTCTTTAAAAATGGAGAAATAACTAAAATACTAGTGAGCTGTTGACCTCGCGTTTGAACGTTAAAAAGTAGCTCAAATAGTATGTTGTTTAAAAATTAATCTAATAGATTTTACTCGTATATCTATTCGAGGCTAGATGGCGCTTCTTATTTTAAACATATTTCGAAATGGGTAATTTTTTTTCGATAAATTTCGAAAAACTGGCTTGACAATAAAATTCTATAGAATTATCGAACCTGCTCACAAAATTCCACGAGATTTGGTTGAGAAATGTGATCTGTAAAGGAGAACAAACGGACAGCCGGACAGACATACGAAAGCATTTTTGCCCAAGCTGAAGCAGAGCTTGTTGTATTTTTTTTACTTGTAACTATTATGAGAAGTCGTTCAGTTATAAAAAACACAATCCAGCACTTGATATAAGTAATATTCTAGACACTTGACCCTATTACTTTCACTCCTCACCTTTTTCTCGAAACGTCCGCGAAAATATCCCCGTAACAAGGTGACAGCCCTGCCGAAGCGAGAACCCTTGTCCGACGCCCTAATGAACGGTATAGCTTGCTCAGAACAAGGCTTTTCGAATTGCCTCCCACAGCTCAGAGATAACCTTACAGCCTAAACAAAACAAAATAACAAACAAAAGTGTACTATATTGTTAGAGCAATAAAGATCAATCTCAATTAAAAAGAGTTTGGTTGATAAGTACAATAAATAGGGCTGCTTCATCCTCTTATTTTTATAAGCGCCCACTTAAAGTTGCAATCGTACTCGCCAAGGGAAAAATAGGTGATTCCTTTATAAATAGATATTTGGCAAATGGAACACATTATTTCCATTACTCCATTTGGCGAGGTGAGTGTTGTGAATGGCGGTGTTATTGGCGAATAAAGCAAAATGGTATAAAAACGAACTGTATTATGTTTAGTTACTATGTATTTGAACCCCAAGGCTGTTGTTGATTGTTGTTCATAGTTTGAAGGTGTACAATACATTAAAGATAATATATAAGCCATTGGCAAAAATTGGTGCATTTGTGCCAAAAGTATGAAAAAAACTGTGCAGAATGATATTATGAATGAATTATCGTATGGAGGGTCTTATATGAAAAAATCAGTCCGTACTGAGATAAAGATTTTTTTAAATATCGTGGAATAAATTCTTGTTACGTAGCATATTTTTGATCTTCCCAAGCGACCACATACATATGAGTCCATAAATCATAGCAGCGACAAACAGATACGCGATGGTTGGCATGGCGACAGAACATTGAAGCGACGTTCAATTTTGCGACAAAATATCGGATCGGCGTACAGTCACGTGTATAAATATGTATACAGTTTAGAACTTTGTCACTCTAAAAGCTATTACTTTTTTGAACAGAAATCAAAGACAAATGACAACTACAACAAATGACAAAGTTCTAAACTGCATACATATTTTTAGACGTGACTGTACGTTGGCTGAAACCTTGCCGCGCGTCTATATTTTAATAGAGCTGTCCTGATTGAGATAAAAAGAAAAAGAACGCGGAGTTCTGTTGTTATATGAGTTTATTTTGACAAGTACTGAAACTTGAACCTGGCCACATCTTTTATTATTTTTCAATACAGTTGCTCGAAAATGTGTGTTTTCGATGACAGTACAGCGTGCGGTAAGTTGATTTTACCGCACGCCGTGCATTTTTGTTAACAGTTTAGTACAGCGTGCGGAAAGTTAATTTTACCGCACGCTGCCACCGTGCGTTATTGTTTACGGTTTTTTTCAGAAGGTACCTATAATGTTTTCTCGCAAATATATTGAAAAACGTAGTATGGCACACGGTTCTTAAGGTTTTTAAAACTCGTGACGATTATAAACACACGCCTGCGGCTCGTTTTAAAAACCTCCTTATTAACCTAGTATCATAAACTACTTTTAATTACTGAAATGTTACTATCAATCATAGCTTTTTTCATTAGAACAAAGTATTTTTAGAACACAATTTCTGGGTAACACCAAAAATAAATAATCTACGAAAATACCAAGAACATCTAGTTATTTTTATTAGCAATCCTGATAGGGATAGAGATCGGTTTGCCAATCAAAGCACTTAATGAACATTTATCGGTACAAAATCTAGCGATGAATAAATATTTTCTTCAAATACTTTTCTCGGAATCCATTTTGATTCATTGCCACTTAGGCGCGTCATCTATCGAGAAAAGGGCTTGTTTTGTCCGAGTCCGCCGCAAATTCTATAGTTTATTGGCTGAATGGTGTCCAGAAAAGTAATGGATTCCTTTATTAATTGCCAGACGTAACTTCTGGGAATAGAAAGTGCGTGAATAATCGGCGGAATTCTTGTGAATCATTTATCTCCAAGCTTTTGCGAAAAATTTAGTAGTCGAAATTGTAAGCAACCGCTGCCGAGAAGCTGCAAAATGAGTCTGATTCCTGTACGGTTTTGAGTATCATTTGACTTTTTTTTATATTTGACAACATCACATACATTGCTCCGATTCCAAAGTAAGTAGCTAAAGCACTTGTGTTATGGAAATCAGAGACTACGGTGGTATCACAAACACCCAGACCTGAGCCAATATAGAAAAGTTCGTTTTCCAAATTGACCCAACCGGGGATCGAAGCCGGGACCTCAGAGATGGCGACACCTTGAAAACCGATGTACAAAGCCACTCGACCACGGAGGTCGTCAAACTTAACATTTTTTTGTTACTCTTCCGAACATATAAACGCAAGGTTAGGTAGTAGCACTGCATAAAAGCCGGCCCCTCCCCTTTTCATTCCTCATTCCGCTTCCAAGTGTCAGAGCAAAAGTAATTGCCGTGTTCCCAAGAAAAAAAAAACAAAATGAAGCAGTTATAATGCTATTTTGTCAGTGAAATGGTGTGGAAACTGTAGCACAGAGTCTTGTGTCACAAAAATTACATTTCACTGGAAAGTAAATATCAAATTGTAAATTATTGAAATAATTCATTACCAAAAATTAACATTTATAGTTGACACATAGAAGAGCTCGCGTTGATGTCTTTTTTCACGTTCTTTTTTTGTAGTTAAAATTCAAATAATGATAAGTATCTCTTTCTATCATTGACACGTTTAATAGTGACGAGACACAATGTAAACATATAAGTTATCGATAAAATTTAAAGATCTATTCCTTTCTAATACCAAAAACTAATACCAAATGGTATTTGTTTGTTACCGTTATAAAATTTATATTCCCAACGAATACCAAATTTAATAAATTTTTAGTAAATAAATACCATTGGTATTAGTTTTTGGTATTCGAAAGGAATATATCAATTTAAATTATGCAATGTGATAAATAAGAACATTTTCTTCATATTTTTAAATACACAGATTTGTGATTTACTTTAATTCTAAGAATATTTTGTGTGTATTGATGCGTACTATCGATTTATGAAAGTTTCATACGTGGTCGCCATTTTGAAAAAAAAAAACAAAATGGCGGGCGTGATTTGGGCCAAAAGTTTCAAACCCTTTTTTTTTGTTTTATGCGTCATTCGCTGGTCGTGAAAGAAACCAATAGGATAGAGACTACTAAGAAAAACTAAATCACAAAACAATTACAAACATTCGGCACCGCGAGGTAATGTAGACGATATAACACAGTTTAGTATGAATGCAAGTTGCAGCATCTCCGTGATTCTCACGATCGTCACCTCCGCTCTGCCAATTCTCTTTCTCTATTTACTCCTCTCTTCCGTTCAGGGTATATGTCCGAATCCTTCACACTACAAGCGACGCGTCTCTGGAACGGTCTCCCTGATTCTATCAGAAGGGCTCCCAGTAAGTTTTCTTTTAAGAAACAAGCTCATGCACATTTATTGGAGGGCTTATGCCCGTGATGTGAGAAGGTCAATGTCAACACTTTTCTAAACTCGGTATTTGGTGTGTATGTATATATATATGTATGTATATAATTTCTATATATTATATTAATATTATATAAAATTATGTAGACATGTATTTAATGGTGTGTATTTATGTAATATTTATATTGTATGCATGTCAATATTAGTTTTCTTTGTTTGTGCCGCATTCGTGTCTATCTGTTTACTGTTGGTTGACTGGTAGAGAATGCTTTTAGCATTAAGTCCGCCATTTGTATCTTACTTTGTGTATATGTACAATAAAGATTTATAAATAAAAATAAATAAAATAATTAGTATAATCTTGTAACGCGCGGTCATATGAACAGCCTTATTGACTGAAATTCCACTATTTGTAAACATACAATA
The DNA here is from genome assembly GCA_963556745.1 of Catoptria pinella. Taxonomy (NCBI): domain Eukaryota; kingdom Metazoa; phylum Arthropoda; class Insecta; order Lepidoptera; family Crambidae; genus Catoptria; species Catoptria pinella. Next base: position 14,122,533 of record OY750761.1, read on the forward strand.
AGCTTTACTCGCGTTCAGATTCATATCAGTCACATAAAACTGAATAAAACCATATTTCTCGACTTTTAAACTGGCATAACCAGAAGCGATGACCCTCGGGAGAGCAATGCCGTTAAGCATGGTGGAACTTCACAATGGCTCCCTAGTGCTGGCAGCCATTTTAACTCAAACGATTATATTTTTTTGTTAAATACAGCTGTAGTTGAAAACCAGATTTTGTAAATTTGTTATTAAGTGTAGCTTATATTGAAGTAAGTTTAGTCTTCAAGCTCCTCCGTGAAACACAATTTTAATTACTCATCAGACAAAACTTATTTTACAGCGGCACTTAGAAGCATGAATCTATTTTATTACTTTGCTAAAGTTGGGTGCTATCTCTTATTTTTCATACAAGTAACACAATACTTATAATGTTTTAAATTTCCATGGTTTTTGACGTTATTAGAATAAACTATATCGGGATTTACACCATGTACCTGTTTATTTTTGAGACTCCGATATTTCGGCGCAGTTGCATGCGCCATGGTCACGGAAGAACTGTCGATTGTTGCGTGCGGGTAGATGTTATTGGCAGACAAATCGGTCTACCCTCCGTCTAAGTCTTTTATTATTACGTTCGATACCGGTACCACTGTCTGCAAACTCACTACTCACTCGAATCTGTTCACGACACACGACACTCACTGTATCTGTACGCGAAACGGCGCTTTTACATTTCATGTTGTTTTTACACAAACGGATTACGGGGTTCCAAACACTCGACAATTTAAACCCATCTTCACGATTGAAATTTTTGTATTTGGTAATTTCAATCGCTTCTCTGACCATTCTTGGTATGTAGTGGCGTTCTTATTATCTCAAGATTAGATTATCTCAAGATAATCTGAAATCCTGTAAATCCCGATATAGTTTATTCTAATAACACAATACTTAGCGAAGCATTGCTATTTTTTTTAAGACTTCTGCGTACAACAGGTTAATTAAAAATAAATCTCAAAAAAATACTGAGTGACAACACATCATTTTTACATGTCGATTTCTAGTATTAAAATTACAGAAATAAATGTTAATTTTATTTCTCGATACAGTGAATACGCAATTTCACGCTTGTATTTTAATGAAAACAAAACATTTTAACAAAAAAGATACCTACAGCTATGAATACATCAAGACACTAAACAATGCTATATAGCTGGGTTCACACAGAGCGAGCAGCCTCGCGCAAATCCATTATGGGAGAAGATGTTTTGAAAATAATGGACGAAATTGTAATGAAAATGACGAAATGATACAAGTTGACGAATTTCACGCGTAAAAGCGCCTTTGAAAGTGCAATAAAGTAGCAGGGGATATAAAATAGAAAGCTGTTCGATGTAAGTGGAGGCGTTTAGGAGAAGTTTTTGGCGAACGAGCAGTTTTATCTACCTGGACATCTTTATGGAAAAAATACATCTTGAATCTGAGACGTTGAGGTGGGATTTTAGTGATAGCGATTTTATCACTTTGATAAATTTTTGAGCGTATTAATTTTTTGGATCAGCCGCACGCAGCTCGTGTGCGTTTAGCCAGCCGACCTCTGAGGTTCCAGGAGAGATTTTGAATTGCCACTTCCGTGCACGCAGGATAGTTTGTCTGTTTGGCGTCCTAAGACAGACACTGCCTACATTGATATGATGTGTTAGAATATTGTTTAACCAACAAAATAAATAGGTATTTTGGTTTTGAAATTATACTTGACACTTTACTTGTAATTATATCTCTTTGAAACTCAGACAACATTTTGAAAGGGGGAAATAGGTATGCTTTTTTGTGTAAATAAACCTTTTTTTATCGCTTTTGTCACAGCCGCAGCTCGTGTGCGTTTAGCCAGCCGTCCTCCAAGGTCCCAAGAGAGATTTTGAATTGCCACTTCCGTGCACGCAGGATAGTTTGTCTGTTGGAGCCACTCGGGGAGCGAGATTGCTACGTACATAAGCAATATAACGTTTTAGAATTGTTTATGATCAATGTGGCCAAACTTAGTGAGATTTGAAGTTAGGGAGAAGAATATTATAGTGATTTTGAATAACACAAAGAGATAGGGACCATATTGTTGTCAAGATTTAGGACACTCACATGCAGTTAAATTATTTATCGATATGTAAAAGAGGTAGGTAAGTAAATCATAAATTACGAGTTACGTAAAGAGGTTTACATATAAATAATAATAATAAATATTTGACAACATCACATACATTGTTCCAATTCCAAAGTAAGTAGCTAAAGCACTTGTGTTATGGAAATCAGACACAATGGTGATATCACAAACACCCAGACCTGAGCCAATGTAGAAAAGTTCGTTTTCTAAATTGACCACCCGGGGATCGAACCCGGGACCTCAGAGATGACGACACCTTGAAAACCGGTGTACAAAGCCACTCGGCCACGGAGGTCGTCACATATCGGTCTCAAGAAAAGGCATTATGCGGAGTGTCGAGTCATTCAAGCAATTAAATCTCAAAAAAATAATGGCAGTTTCTGTTATGGTTTTATGCAATGCTATATTTTTTTAACATAACCATAAATGTTACCGTTACATTACAGAAGCCGTAAATGTTACCGATACCAAAGTTTAAAATCATAACTTTTAAATGACAGTTTCTATAAATATCGCTTGTTTTATGGCTTCATTCGTAATGTCTGAATACGTTCAGAGGAGGCAGGGTTTTATTTAGTGTGAACACATATATTAAGCCAGCAGGTCAGCCCTGGCCTTTTATGACTTACGGGATGGCCCATTCCCTACAAATGTTTGAAGGTTTTCTGCTGAATGGGTTTTTTATTTTCAAGTTATTTATTAAAAACTGTTGATAAAACTGAACAATTTCCTACAAAAACATTGTGTCGTGAAAAAGAGAACTAAAGATTCTAAATTAATCAAATGCGTTCTTACTTTTATGTCAAGATTGAAGTGTTTAGACCCGTTTATATAATTATCTTAGAGAAGTTTTTCAATTTAATTGCCTTAACACAGCTCTAAAGTATAGATAACCTTTTATTAAGTATATTGTAAAATTGAGGAGCTCGGTAGTGCAGTGGTATTGCGCTTGGCCCAGCGATTGCGGAAGTTAAGCAACTTTCGCAAGGGTCGGTCATGGGATGGGTGACCAAAAATGTATTATCTCGAACTCCTCCGTGCTTCGGAAGGCACATTAAGCCTTTAGTCCTGGCTGCATTTGCAGTCGTTAACACCTACCAATCCGCATTGGGTCCGCGTGGCCCATCCTCCTTATCCACCCATAAGGAAGGCCTGTGCCCCAGTGGGGGCATTAAAAATGACTGATGGTCGATGGAAGCATTTACTGCAATAGAAACTGAGACTATCGTAACTAATAGACATTAACATGCATATGTCGTAGGATATTCGTAAAATTGGATCTTTACAAAAATCCTAGTATCATTTTTTAAAAAAACGGATAATTAGGTTCTAAGACAGATTTTTGCAATCGTCCGAGTAATGTTTAGGGTTTTAACAAAAATCCAGCGTATCTTATGTAAATCGCTAATGACCATCACTTTGCGTAAACATGAATATGTTCCTCGCTGTGGTAACTTTATTATTTTTTGATAAAGATCATCAAAATTACCAGTCATGAAGCTGCTGAACCATTTTTTTGCAGTAATGTATGACAAAACATCTTCTCTTTTAACATTACAAATCTTTCTTTGAGCACTAGCAGCATTCGTTTTTTTTAATTAAGGGTCTGAACCCTTATCGAAAAAAAATATTGCAAAGCGTATCTAATAAAAATTACAAAGTCGTCAAACAATATAACCGCCTAAGTTTAGTATTGCCAGAAATATAACTCGCAAAATTAATGCTTCAAAAAGGCCGCGAACTTTTCCAACTTCCTATTATTATGATTGATCAATGACACAAAAAATAATATCAACATTGTTGTGTGGATTTGCCTAGAGTTGCTTTTAAGTTGATTAATAAAGGTTTGGAAAAATAAAAGCTTAACCAACAATTGCTTACTACAAATACGATAATGAATAATTCAATTTTCGCTTTTTAACAGTTTGTTAACCCTTCAACGCCGGGAAAATGAGACACAATAGATATTCCATTGTTATCCGGCCGCATGCGGCCGCTCGGGCGTCGATGAATTAAAACTGTCTAGTGCAGAACCTAAATACTTGAATTACTAGTTTAATCACCAAATTAACTTTATTACAATACGAGGATTTGAAGAGGGTTAAATTAATGTGAATTAATTACTGCAATTTTGTTTTAGCACTATTGGGGTTGACCACAAATTAACTGACCCCCAAGGTCAGTTAATTTTATGGATAGTTTTAGTACTTAATATAATAGGTAGGGACCACTATGGATACGAGTACATAACCATCGTAGTCGACTATGTGGTATCCATTGAGGATTTCCGCATCCTTCCCCTAGCGTCCGGGAAGGTGGTCCGAATCCTTCAGGGGTCCTACCGGCTAACTTTTCGAACTTCGGCGGGTCTGCCGAACTTCAGCTTAAAACAGATAAATCGAAGTAAGGAGTTTCGTATTGTACTATTCGCCGAAGTTATTTAGAGGATTATCAATGTTCGTGTGACATCATGAATTGTGGGATTCGCCATTTTGGCCCGATTGGGGCACGATTTATCTGTTTTAATTTGAAGCCCGGCAGACTTTCTGAAGTTCGATGCGTTAGCCGGTACGGTCCCTGGTTGAGAGCGAAAAAAAACTTCATGTAAATCAGTATTAATATAATGGAAGAGCTCAATGGTGCAGTGGGTTAGCGCATTGGTCTGCGATTGTTAATGTTAAGCAACTTTCCCAAGGGTCGGTCATGGGATGGGTGACCAAAAATTTATTCGAGCTCTACCGTGCTTCGGAAGGCACGTTAAGCCGTTGGTCCCAGTTGCATTTGCAGTTGTTATCACCTACCAATCCGCATTGGGTTATGTTATGGCCCATCCTCCCTATCCACCCGAAAGGCCTGTGCCCCAGCAGTGGGGACAATAGAATGACTGACGCCTAAGGACCTAATACTTTCCCTTTCATATAAGTAAAAAGAGAAAAATCTTAGTGCTCACTTACATTATAAAAATAAACCATATTTATAGCTTCTTATTCATTTCTAGAAGGTTTACGCGCGCACAAACATTGAAATTAAACACTAACGGATCCTAGCGCGGTTTTATTGAAAGTCTTTTGGTGATTTAGTTTGGTTTTTATTATATAATATTAAATTGTATAATATTATTTTTATAATATTAATAATATACTAAAAAAAATACGACTCGCACCAGATCATATTCTCGGACGGGAATCGATCCCTTTATTTTTAACATTACGTAAGAATAACAATGATTTTAAATATTTAAATATTGTACCAAGGTTGATTGAAACATAAAATTTTGTTATAGTACACAGTTTAAATTTAAATTAAAAATTTGAGAACATCACATACTTTGCTCCGATTAAAAAGTAAGTAGCTGAAGCACTTGTGTTATGGAATTCAGAGGCAACGGTGGTATCACAAACACCCAGACCTGAGCCAATGTAGAAAAGTTAGTTTTCTAAATTGACCCAACCGGGGTTTGATCCTGGGACCTCAGAGATGGCGACACCTTGGAAACCGGTGTAGAAAGCCACTCGACCACGAAGGTCGTCATTTGTCGGAGTTTGCAAATCACAATCACATTTTGATTCACCAAAAGTTACGAAAAAGTTCAGTATGCCAACCGTTCGCCAAATGTGCTGAAATCCTGACGTATGGCAACATTCCCAGAAATGAGAGGATGTCCAAAAACTACCATTAGTAGTAATAGTAGGCTTTAGGATGGTAGTTTTTCCTGTAAATAGCACCTGCTTCGTTTCGTCTCCTATAAGAAGTCCTGGCTTATCTTTTTGCCGGTGTGGTCATTAGGAAGCTTATATAGAATTAATGAAGATAATATTATAAGTATACAATACTAAATAATATACTGGAATAAAAAAATACGACTCGCACCAAATCATATTCTCGGACGGGAATCGACGTGACTCGGTAGCTCAGCGGTAAGAGCATTGGACCGGACATCCAAAGGTCGCGTGTTTTATTCCCGTCCGAGAACATGATCTGGTGCGAGTCGTAATTTTTCTAGTATATTATTTAGGGCCTGTTTCACAATGTAAACGTAAGTTCTGAGTAGCTTACTAGACAGATGATTTGACATATTTTTCATATCACAACTGTCAAATCATCTGTCAAGTAAGCTAAAATAATTTACTTTTACATTGTGAAACAGGCCCTTAGTATTGTATAAAAATAGCATTGTGAAAATCTCCAATTTTATAAACAAACATTTGTTATTCTTTTTTTTTTAATTTTAATCAAATTAGTAGGTTATTATTAGTTAAATAAAAAGGATGCATTTGACGGCCATTTTGGGGCTTATTTCTATCAGCACTTGTTCTATTCTGTGTCCATCAAGTGTCAATCTGTGTTGCCAGTGCGTCCGGCTCGGCTGCTGGTCATGCGTGCCGCGCCGAATCTGTACCGCGCATGTTGATGTCGCGCCGATGCTTCTGCGCCGACAAATGAGTAACGCTCTATTTAAATCTAGTATAAATAAGTCTATGATTGAAATATAGACATCCAGTAAGCTTTCGGTACGTCGTATACGATGCTGCGCCAATAAATGAGTAAAGGGCCTAAATTACTCTAATAAATTAATGTTACATGCCTACCCAGATTTCTAGTAAAGATTAAACACAGTTCATCGGAAATATCACGGAAGCCAATTTGTAATCCAGCAATTAATAAATCAACATGGAGCCGTATCAGTCCCCGGGTACTAAAACATGGCGGATTACACCGGAAATACGTCATTAATTTCGACAGTCTCGATAATCAGGGGATGGTAACCAAACCAGATAACTAGAGGATTGAATAAATATTCATAGAGTAATACTATGTGAATAAACAGAGAACTAAAGCTTTGTGATTCTTAACAATGAAATATAGTCATAAAAATACATATTTTTTTAGCATTGATAAGCAGATTGAGTGGACTATTCCACTCTGTGATAAAAATTTATTCTTTAAAGTAAAAAATATACTGATACAGAACCCTCGCTGAGCTTGTTACAATCCTACTTGTCCAGCCTTCGGTTCTGGACAAAAGTTGAATTTGTAAGAACGATAACGAACTTTTCTTTGGAGATGACTTATGGATTTGACGTGTTAAACATCGATGGTAGGTACAGTTGTTCTATCTCACGAAGACCGTTTTGCTATGAATGTGCTAGGCGTGCACATGCACATTGTTTTAGTATGCGTCTACACGCTCTCGTATTACGCACACTAAAATAATGTGCATGTGCACGCCTAACACATTCATAGCAAAACGGTCTTCGTGAGATTGAACGTTGTGAAAAGAAAATATATGTAGCTTACTCCCGCAAAAAATATATATGCAGGAGGCACCGCCCGCCCTCCCGCAATAAAATGCACATGCGCACCACAAAAATATCAGTGCACAATACCTGCAATTAGCATGACAGCGACACACCTTGCATCTTCACCAATTAGACTACTCTACACGTGTTTCGCCCCAACTCGGAGCATCCTCAGGAGTTAGATTGTGCGTAAACCAACACCGATTTTTTTGCGAGCGGTGCATCCTGCATATATATAATATATTTTCTCTTTTCAGAATGGTTTGGGACTTCGCCAAGTGACGCCTGATTCAATAAAATAAATGAGATAGAACAATTTACTATAAGCGAATAATTATATCAGTTTTCTTTTGTTAACCGACTTTTTGATGGTTCCTTTTTCATATAGTCCACTTTGTCACAGTAATAAAGACTGTGACTTTGTTGTTCTCGTAATGTGGTTGTGATAGATACGTGTAAAATAACGTTTACAATTTGATTAATATAATAAATGTGCACAAATGTGTCATCAACCTGTCAAACTTGAGTACAATTTATATAGAAAACTGACACGATGACACGTGCATATGGAACAAAGTATCTATGTGAAACTTTAATAACTTTTCATTTCGAATGTCCGCTAACATAGTGATGACTTACGTATATTAAATGCCAACAATCCTTGCACTAGCCTCAGGCCACGACGCTTCAATAAATAGTGTTCACTTTATGCAACACAGTTTCTGCATTAGTTATGAATGTTATGATATAACGCGCTGTATATTCCCAGCTGAAATATTCACAAGCTAAACAATAATATGAACAGCGTTATTACAATTTATGATAAATTATTCAAACATGTCTTAAATTATGTACTAAATATGAGTAGATCTTTCTGTTTTTTAACATCGTTACCACGTTAAATTAGCATTAGTTTTTAGAATAAGCAATTTTTTATAGTAAATAATATGTTTCGAGTTGTTAGACAGTGCAATTTTATCATCATAGAGTTTTTATTCAATTACGTACAAATAAAAGTACATCTATATTTATTAATAAAAATTGTGCTGTCTCGCTACAATTGAGAGATTATAAATTTCCTTGGTATTTTACGTGTTAAAAGCACATAGACTGCACACTAGCGCCGCCATTGAAAAAAACATAGTGCTAAAAATAAAGACAAAATTGTGAAATATCTCTCTGTAGTTTTGTATTTGGTTTAATGGAGTTTCATTGATAAAAGTGGCCACATTTACCCACACACAGGCTAGAAAATATTGTTTATGCACTAGGTATATTTTTTTTCCAATGGCGGCGCTAGTGTGCAGACTACGCGCTTTTAAGGGAAAAAACAATTATTTAAAAATATGTCATTATGTTATTATAAAAGTATACTACTTTTGTCATACTGTTTCCTGACATAATAACTCAAACATCAAAAGTAGTAAGTAGTGGTACTTGAAGCGTAAAACTGTCCTAATGTCATAATTTAGCGCAGGATGTTTTATTTACAACGCAAATCCATCCACATAAAGCGAGCCATTCAACACAAGGAACGCTCATCATCCTCCTTTTTCCACTCGAGATGCGTGATCCGGCTAAAAGGCCGGAAGGAAGACTCTAGATACTGTGGTTTCATACAGAAAACATACGGATGCAAATTGGTCACGGGATCGTTTGATAAAAAGGTTTTCCATATGTTTTAAGAAGGAACATGAGCATGCACGATATACGGCTCAATTTTAATTTCAGAAGTCGAAAGTATTCTTCAACCTAGTTACTAATGTGCAGTATAAAGGTATTTATAGAATGTTGAATAAAAAAGAGGCTAAATGCAGATTGTTTAATTTTGGGCTAAAAAGATAAGTCGTCCTTTGTGTACATTTCTCAATTTTTTTACGTGTAACTGTGTTTATGAGCGTTCATACTACAAAAAGTCTCCATGTTTTCTCTCGACACCCTTATTGGTTGACTGGATCAATGGGCATTATGTCAGCAAAAATCATTCATAGACTCAACGGACGTCTGAATCACATACTCGATCCCGTATGGTTTTTAAAATGTCGCAAAGTCCAAGAACCATGATGAATGAAATTCAACTGTTTGTAAGATTGTTACGCCAAGAAAATGTTATACAAAACGAAAATAGTTTGAAACTGACATATTTTTCCTTCTACTAAATTCCGAAATATTAGGAATAAACTGCATGTTATTATCTTGAACAAAAGTTCTAAACGCTACCATCTATAATGTTTTAAGTTTATCTTTAATAATTATGATCTAGTTTCCATCCTTTCAGTTGACTTGTCTTTTGATGTAGGTGAGTTTTTTATTTTTATGTCTTAATAATATTAGGCGAATAGATAATTATGCCTAATAAAATTATGCGAAAACAAATTAGCCCAAATGATAATTATGCTAATATAAATAGTATGCCAAAAAAATTATGACAAAGTATTATTATAACAAAAAAAGATATACCAAATTCGTTATGCCAAACCAAATTAGGAAAAAGGACATTATTCATAAAAAGGGATCCAGTGCGCAATGTTTTGTTATTTATTAATTGGTACGTAAAAGCCAATAATGACATATGAAATATATACATAATGAAATAGGTTTTAAGTAGACTGCGAGAAGTGGAGGTCCCTTCTAAGAGTCCTATGTCCCTGGACATCATCATCGTGAATGCAGCTAGTGGCATTGCGTTCCAAAACATATGATAGCGTAAACTATGTTCATGAAGCGAAGACGATTGTGCTAAAGCTGCGTTCAGACGATAACACACGACCCAAGCTCAACCCGAACTCAACTCAACCGCAGCCCACTCCTAGAAATGCATCGCTTACAATTTTGAGTCTTACGACACATAAATAAGCTTCGTAATTTTTTATCGATGCAACTGCTCCCGCCGTCGTGTATTATCGTCTGAACGCAGCTTTAAACTTATACACTATAACCCCCCCTTTTTTCCACAACGGGATAGTGCTTGGCCTTCACCTCACTTAATGTTAAGTGAAGATAAGGCTGGAAGTATGCGTAAGCGCACTACACCCGGAATTCTCACCACTCAGGAATTTGGCTATCTTACCCCTATCTATATTCCGTACCCCGTTATACCCGATCCCATATTCGAGAAACGATTCGTTTTGCATTCTATTTACTATGGATGGACTTTAAACATATCATTTACGAATATAGGAATGGTCCTTAGAAAACTTTGATATTTCAATAAAATTCTCAATATTTAGTACTTAAAAATGCAAAACACTTGCGAGATATTATTTAAAATAAAGATTATAATAAATATTGCCATATAAACATAGACAAGCTGTTCAAAACTAAAATTGTGTCACAACCAATCTTCGTTTCTATCGGTCGCTCGAAGTAGATAAAGGAGTTTCGGTGCATGCACCATAACTTAATGAGCAATTTTTCGGTACTGTACAGCTTGTAGTATATACCTACATAGAAGTCTTTGCATATAAATTTTGTTTTATTTTTATTTTTTATTATATTCACAACGAGTTAACCGTTACCTCACCTGATCTCAAGTGACGATAAGGCCGAAGGTGGAAGTGCACTACACCCGGAATCCTCACCACTGGAAAAGGAACTGGCTATCTTACCTCTAACTGCCGGAACACAAAAATGTTAAAATTGTTGTTATGGCGTCAGACTTAGGGAATTATGTGTACAGTCAGCGGCACGTCAGACTATACATGTTGACCTTGAGACCGTCTTTATGCCGTACGTAATAAAAGCTGTTTTCGTAGTTCAACTGTTTAACTTGCCGTGCTGTTGTACCTATTTCATATTTATATAAGAAGCCGAGTTATTATTGCATTCTTTATATCGTACAACAAAGGAATGCTGAGTGGATTTTTTCATGAAGTGAAACAATACCAGAGGAGCGCCCGTAACAATATTTAATGCTAGGCTTTTAAGTGGTAAGCTTTTTGTATGAAAATGAGAGTATGAAAATTAATAGCTTTTGTCCACGCGGGTGATTTTACATTTACGAAAGTAAGGCGGTATTTACACGGGCTTGGCAGGCGATTTTAGCCAATTAACGCTTTTTATCGATAATCGCTTGTTGTAAAATCGAATTCACAAGCGATTGTCGATAAAAAGCGCCAATTAAAATCGCCTCCCACGTTGTCATGTCAAGTCGTCTCGTGTAAATACCACATAATGTCGCCAGAACGTCGTCGTTACCACATTTTCGAACTATTTTCGTACTTTCGCTAAGTCTAGTTAAGTAAAAGATCTAGTCAGATTTTTTACTGCTTACTGAGAAAAAATACAGATAAATTAAGTCTAAAGTATACTTAATTCACCTAGGTGAATTAGCCCAAGTGAATTAAGTCTATTTACGACGGGGAATACAGCCTGGCTATGATAATGACAGTGTTACGAATTATTGTTTTATTTGTATTTTTTAGTATCTGTTTTACAAATAGATAATGAAATAAATAGATAATAGGCAGTATCAGCCGAAGTCGTACTTGCAACCAAAAAAGTTAGTGTGAAGTTATAAAAATATACCTAGGTTCATGTATTATGAGTTTATTCCGAAATGTCACCTAAGTGGAAATAGAGACATTAAAATAAAATCTGGCCCGTTGAAACTGCAGCTCGGCTGTTTGCGGAATAGTATAATTGCATTGCCACGCACTGCAATATATCAGTCGGCCTCGTTACTGCATACCTGCGCCGAGTGTAGCCGAGTTCAACCGAGCTTCTTTCCACGAAGGGGGACGTGACCGATGAGGTAACGTGGCGAGATAAAGAAAGGATATCTGGAAAATGTGGATATCTGATCTTTATATGTACTTAAAGTCATTAGAAAAACTTTATTATGTTTCAAATAACTATTCACACAAAAATTTTGAAGTAGAAAGTATAATTAAAACTATTATTGAAAACAAACTTCATCTCGACAAGGCGGAGTAAAAGCGCCGTGCAACAGGCGGCTTCTAATACATACTTGTCATTTTGAATACGATGAAAAGTGATATATAGAACCAGCGAACTAAAATCTATGGATGTGTGATTTTGCAGAAAAATATTGCTTAAAAAATATAGCACCACGTGGCTACAAAATTACAATCCGCACAGCAAGCCACGCGCCCGGTGACAGACGTTAGCGTTTTTTTAGCCACTCGACCTATTTATTTATTTATTTTTACAGTAATTGCAGTTTGTATTTTAAAGAAAAGAGAGAGATCATGAGAAATGACGTCCTGTGTAGTCAAATGGTGTAAAAGACTCAAAGAAGGTAAAAAGATGCAGGGATAACGTATCATAAGTATTAAATATTTTTTCGTTTAAGTATAGAAAATATCTATGAGCATATATCTATGATTATGGTCGCTATTAGACAACCAGTGTTCAGTCGCTTTGTGCTGCATAACAAAACGTCAGCATTTTTAGTCCCGCCCACTTGGTTGTAATTTTTTTGTGGTCCTATTTTTTGAGTGGAATGCTTGTTCCAAAGATTTTAGTTCTCTGTATAGAACACACAATAGTTATAGCACCTTACAATAACATTATAAGAAAATATCAACGAATTGGAAGTTTAGCATAAAAGATTTCTTTTTTCAAACACATAACCAAGTTAAAAAAATCTGAAATAATAGACATAACTAAATGTAAAAATATTTTATTCTAGCGTATTCAATTTAATTTATTGACTGTATTATCGATCATTGACATAAATTTTAATTTCTAATAGGTTTTTTTAAATTTTGAGATTTAAGCATTCTAATAGGTACCAATTTCTTTTTTTAACATTTTTAATATTATACTAAGTTTTTGCATGCTGGAAACGGCTAATTGTGAGGTCTAAACATTTTATTAATATCTCTGTACCACAATTACTTCGAATAAAGTTTATTTCTATTTCTATTTTTATTTGTAATAATTACAAGTCAACCAATAAAATAGTAAGTACTTAATAGAGTTTGCTGACTTGGCTTGCAAGCGGCATGTGATACTTCAATACAATATCACATTTCTCGGCAGTGCAACCGACACACAATAACTTTGGGCTCTCGTCCCGTGGGTGTGTAAAAGGCCCCTCCACACTGTCTCGGCTAGCCGACCAAGTTGAAGCACGGCTAAATTTATGGCTTGAATTTCGAGCGTACTGCACTCTCCATCTTAACACCCAATGAAAAATTACAAAGGCTTGCCGGCTGTATGTGATTTCAGCTTTCTAGATTTATTTTTAGAGCTTTTAAAATAGGAATTGGCTGCCAGTGTCTTCGTCGCTACATATGTGAAGGTTCACCTACGTGTAACAAAAAAGAATAAGTTGATGTTTAAATTTAACATAGAATAGGTAAAAAACTTAGGTAGGTAGGTAGAAAACTCGGTAGCATAATTGGTCAGTGCATTGGGCCGGAATCCCAAAGGTGCGGGTTCGAGTCCCGTCTGAGGTGTTACGGGTGAGTTGATTTTTTCTAGTATTTTTTCTAATATTATTTATCTTAATTGAATAGAATATTTACAAAGTTGAATCTCACTTTAGGTTATCCTAAATGAATATCAAAAGCACGTTTGCAAACAATACGAAGTCGATTATATCTTCTGATTATCTGTTTTTCTGGATGAAAGGTACGTAAGTGTTAATATGATTTCATGATGATCGGTTGATATAGTAACAAATAAACAAACTCAGTTTCGCATTTATAATAATTTAGGATTAGGATTTCACATTATAATAATATCTGAAATTTCAACTCAAATCTTACAATTAAGTGTAATAAAAATGTCTTCAGTGTGTAATTCTACGCCATTACGCCGAATTCCACCATTTAATCCCGTAAGTCATTTGAAACGTCGAAAATTCGAAAACAGCCTAAGTATTAAATCGTCGGACTTAAAAGCTTTCTGGACAATTTTGGCGATTTAGTTAATACGATTAGAAATTTATGTGATTTCTTCGTTTTTAGATTAAAGAGTGTTTTAGCTAAATACGCTTTCGTTTTATTGAGTTAGAGAAATTCGTTGGTCATTAATAGATTTATTATTAAGTACTATTGCGATTACCATTTGCTCGGATAAATGTTGAACACTTTTCAGCTGCATTGAATTGTTTAGTTTAGTAATGATTTTTAACCACCTCTGTGGTCTAGTGTTCTCCCTCACGTATAAGACGCAGGGGTCCCGGGTTTAATTCCCAGGAGGGGGTACAATTTGTACTGGGTTTGGTTGGTGGTGGCTTATTTCAGGTCCGCCTGGCTAGCTACCACCATCTAACCTAAGTCTGACGCCATAACAACAATTTAAAAATTGTTGTGTTCCGGCAGTTAGAGGTAAGATAGCCAGTTCCTCAGTTTAGAGGATTCCGGGTGTAGTGCGCTTGCACTTTCGGCTTAATCGTCACTTAACATCAGGTCAAGTGAAGGTCACACATGCTTTATAGCTTGATTTAATAAATATGACACTTTTTATCCTGGTCCACGGGTCCCTAAAGATTTTTGAATGACAACGCGGACTAAGTCACGTGCAGAAGTTAGTCTTCAATAAGCAATCTGTCAAAAGTATTTTATAAAGATCCTTCTAAATACTTTAAAATTAAAAGAACTTCAAGTATCTCGCACACTTAAAAATAATTCAATTACAGTCAAAATCTTATTCACACGTAACATTTTCTTGAAATATTTTCAAGAATTTCAAGAGTGTAATTGTAATTAAGCTAACTAGAGACAATATTTTTCTAAAGAAGCTTTGATTTCAAAAGAAGCTTTGTCATACTTTTATATACAAGATTTTGTTTTTCGTATCACAAATTCTGTCCAAATATTTTGTAAAGATATAATGCTCTTTCGTACAGAGGCCTAAGCAAAAGGTCCTCCCGACAAATAAAATGACGAATATCCAAAGCCGATTTTAAAGGGGTTATTTTATTTGGTCCAATTTAAAAGCTTCTGGCCAGAATATTAGTGTTTTTTATTTTATGTTCAATCTTCTTCCTATATATAAAAACCAGCCAAGTGCGTGTCGGGCCACGCGCAGTGTAGGGTTCCGTAGCCCATGGTTCATATACTTAAATGTACACACACCTGACAACGTTATTTAAGTAGTTCCTAATGAGGAATTTGTACAGCGCCAAGTACATTTTATAAGTTGGTCGACTGTTACTTGAAAACTTGTAAAGCCTACTTAGCTGTGATAGTTGCCCTTTTAACTTCGTCATATATACAACTACCGTGAATTTTTTCACGTATCCTAAAACAACCATTTGGCTTTACAGCTTATTAAACATTTTTTTTCCATTTAAAGCTTAATTAATCACAAACGGATGCCTCAATCAAAAAACTGTTTCCACAAAACCGCAATATTTTTAAAATTGCTATCCAACGACACCCCACACTTAAGGGGTAGACAAGAAAAAATAATTACATTCTCACTTCACGTGTGGGGGAAGTAACCTAAAAAAATATTTTTCAATATTTTACTTCACCACTTTGTCGGTGTGATTAATATGTATATCTATACCAAATCACAACTTCCTAGTACTAAGAGTCTATGAGCTAGGCTAGAGACGGACAGACAGACATGGCGAAACTATAAAGGTTCCTTGTTGACTACGGAACCCTAAAAATGAATTGCTGTTTTTCTCTGGCTAAAACTCAAAAACGGCTTGACTGATTGGAATAATTATTTCTTTGTTGGGTGGCTTAGAAACAAGTAGAACAAAGAACCGTCCGTATGATAGCTGAAGTATTCCACAAAATACACCCTTAGTGGAACACTTCAGTTGCTATTTGCTAATTTTACAAGTGGAATAGGTACTTCTTTTAATCCGCTACTGCTTATGACATAAGCCTAAGCATTAAATTACGTCCCCGACCCAAGTCTATCTGTTGCTGCATTCATGGATCGTAAAATATTTTTATTATAAAGCCTTTATGTTGCCCTCTGAACTTAGGCATGGCTTCTCGACTTTTCAAAGTAAAAATATGATGCAACTGGTTTGTGTGAAATTGAATTTCAAATGGTTTTTACCGACTTCAAAAGGAGGGAGGTACTCAATTCGACCCTTTTTTTTGTTTTTTGTATGTACACATGGCGGCACCTCAGACTATACATGTTGACCTTGAGACCACCTTTATGGCCGACGTAATAAAAGCTGTTTTCGCAGTTTAACTGTATAACCTGACATGCCGTCGTGTGTACACCGATTACTCTGGCGTTCGTTGGTGTGCCGATTTTAATAGTTGTTTTTTTGTTCGATTGGGTATATTTCCAATTTTTTATGTTTTATGTTTGAGATCAACGGCACTTTATGCTATATAAAATTTCAAAGTTTTGTTTTAGAATCCTACTAATATTATAAATGCGAAAAGTATGTTTGGATGTTATTACTCAATCACGCCAAAGCCGACAAAACCGAAAAAAACGACTTTTCATACAAACTCGATCAGTTGTTTGTACAAACGACGGCACTTCAGACTATACATGTTGACCTTGAAACCGCCTTTATGCCCTACGTAATAAAAGCTGCTTTCGTAGTTTAACTGTAACCTGACGTGCTGTCGTGTGTACATTTGTATTGAAAGTCGTTTTTATCTTTACAAAAAAGTTGTAGAACAAACGTCGTTATATCGAGTTACAAGTAACCCTGTATAAATAATTATGTATTTTCTAAAGCTATTTGTTAATGAATCCTTCCAGATCTAACTGGTTTACAAGTCAGAACATTGCTTTAAAGAGTTAACAACATTTCCATCGAATTTGATTCTTAATGCAACACCGCAAGTTATATTATTGCTCATACGGAAATATTTGGAAATCAAGTCATTGTTAGAATCTGATTGCTAAAGCTTAGTTGCAGGCATATTTCGGGTGAAGTTAAGCCGAGTGATTAATTACGTATCTTAATTACCATAGCGGCCGTGGCCAGGCCTGACCACTAATGGTGTGAACTGAAATTCGCCATCGGTGGCAAGGTAAGGAAAAGGTAATTAGGTGACGAGACAAAAAAGGGATTTGCAATACTAGTTTTATAGGGTTGGTCTTTATTTTTTTAATTGTGTTTATTTACTGCGGTCACCAAAAAGTTTAACAATAAGTAATGTTTAAGTGATTTCACATACCACATACGAGTACATACCATAGCCACAGTTTGAAAAAATTAGGGCAAAATAACAGACTTAAGTTTAAATGATTGCGTTGGTAGGTGTTGCTATGTCTTTTATGGAATTATTATTACTAACCTATTTAATTTTTTTTTACTATTTAAACCCTTTATCAGCATTACAATTTGTGTAACAAGCTCACAGACTTTTAAAATTCGTTCACATTTTTTATATGAAACAAGATCATGCTAGTTGGATCAAGTCTTACATAATGAATATCGACAGAATGCATTTTTCGTTTGCATCCCCTAAGCCCTAAGCCATGGATAATGAAAAGTGCAAGTCGTTGTTGGTTGGACAAAATGGATAGTAGAGAGATTGATAGACATCTGGAAATTAGAATAGACTCCGCTATCCTAAAACATAGCTATATTTTGGCATGTTCAAAATGTTCAAAATTTTCACATGTCTGTACATGTGAATGAAAATACAAGCTACATCCATACCAACTATGTACTGAAGTATTATAAGTAGTCCAGATGCCTGTTCATCTGGACTACTTATTATACTTCACTACATAGTTGGTAACATAAACAATAATACTTGTAGTAAGTTACAACCCTAAGTTACGATATTAAAATTCTTCAGCTGCTTATACACTGGTCACAAATCTTAGTACCACACTTTTAAAATTGTAATAAAAAAAAACCATTTATTTCAGTAAAAAATTGCTGAGACTTCCCTGTAAGTAATTTAAAGATATTGGGAATGACCCGCTACTTCCCTATGGATAACACAATAAGTTTTAAAAGACAAAATATATTTTCGAAATAAAAAGGAATTAAGCATTTTTTTTTAAATAATAACTTGACAATGGATTACCTTCTTAAAAAGCCTTTTTTAATTCAAAACTTTAACTTCTATTGTTTAAGAGAAATTGTAATTTTGAAAGTGTGGTCTTAAGTTTTGAAGGCCAGTGTAGTACATATATGTATAGTTAGTTATGTTGATTTTGTAGTAGAATGAAAAAAAACAAAATTTAGTCGAGTCCCGTGTGTTATGTCCCCATGTCCGTGTCCATGCAGAAACGCTCCGTTCACGTTTGTCTTAGAATCATAAAATGATAGCTAGTACACTTTTGTGTGCAACAGCGCCTGCGTGATACACTCAATATTTTATGTATATCTATAAAAAATAGCTCTTTTTAATAAAGCTTTGAACTTACGGCATCTGCACTAGAGTTCAGAGCGACTCCCATTGAGGATATAAGTATAAAAAAGTTCCGCTGTTTAAGTCGCCAAATACTTCTAGAAATCTCCAGAAAGTCTTGAACTTTACAAGTGGGCCATAAATCTTAATACTCCAAATGGCAGGCCTAACTGTGGAACCAGCAAATCCTCTGACATATTACTGCGTGTTAGTGGATAACAGTCTTATTTACTGCTGCCGATAGAGGTAAGCCTGTCGAGCAAAGATTAATACCGGCTCTAAATGGATTACTGTGACAAATCTATGATATCATCCGGGATACTGGGGGAGAAAGATAGCTATTTATGAAATGCATTTATTGTTTTTTCTTGCGTTTTGTTAGTGGAAATTATTCAAAGTCAACTTATCAAAACTGACAAAGGATTGGTTATCGAAATAGCGATAGTGTGGTTCTTGTTGTAAATGGTTTGATAATGAATTGCATTTCATTTTGGTATTCGCATGAGAGTTAACATTATACTTTTACTATACAAGGTGTTACAAAAGTACCCCTAATGCCGAATATGGTAGATAAGGACCATCAAACTGAATAACTTTTACTATGGGACCAACTCTGAAAACGCGAAAAAAAAATCAGCTGTTTCATACAAAAATTAAAATCGAAAATATCAAAATGTATGGAACAGCTGATTTTTTTTCGCGATTTCAGACTTGGCCCCATAGTAAAAGTTGTTCAGTTTGATGGTCCCTATCTACCATATTCGGCATTAGGGGTACTTTTGTAACACCTTGTATAGTTAAGGCTGTAAATTATGTGTTAATGTTAACTCTCATGTATGGCAATTTAACGAGTAACTTAATACAAAATTTTCATTGGCACATTATTTAATCAAACACTTAGTACCATTATCTGACTATTTTTCACTTACTTTAAATAAATAAATATTTGACAACATCACATACATTGCTCCGATTCCAAAGTAAGTAGCTAAAGCACTTGTGTTATGGAAATCGGAGACAACGGTGGTATCACAAACACCCAGACCTGAGCCAATATAGAAAAGTTCGTTTTCTAAATTGGCCCAACCGGTGATCGAACCCGCGACCTCAGAGATGGCGACACCTTGAAAACCGGTGTACAAAGCCACTCGACCAAGGAGGTCGTCAATTAACTAAATAAAACTTATTTTGTGATTTTACAAAACTTCGCCCAAGGAATGAGATCAAAACTGATACAGGTATAATCTTTATGACGAATCACAGTGGGCCGCAAAGCGTTGACATAAAAAAGCACTCTAGCGCCCGGCAGGTGAAGCTAAAGATATCAATTGTTGAATTTCGACGTTCCTCTAGGATAAAGTTGAGTGAAACTTGTCCCTCGAGTAATATTTCGATGTTGAAAAAACTAAGCGATTCTTTGTTTCTGCTTTCAGGCTTATATAAAGGAAATGGAATTTTTGATTCGATATTTATGGCTTATGTTGCGAATATTATTTATCTTTCTCTTTGTCGCGTTATATACATTTTATTGCTTTTGTCAACAATAAATATTGAGTAAGTAAAACATATTTTTTTAATTAATGTGTTGGAAATGCCATATCTAAAATGAATTAAAACACAGAGTGAGAGAAAACAAAAAGAACCGGACAAGTGCGAGTTGGACTCGCCCACCGAGGGTTCCGTACAAATTTGTATGTACTTAAATAAAGACTATATTTTTATGATTTAATTACAAATGTATAGCTTTCAGACTTTCCCCTGTACTATAAGACATTATTACTTGTTACATTTCATAGTTCTAGGATAACGGGAAGTTCCCTGTAAATTTTGATTCCCTTAAAAACTTTTTTTAAAAGCTTTTTTATTTTTAACTTTTAGTGGTAGGTATGTAATCATGTAAATATTTATTAACTTTATATAATATTTTCAATGGTACAATGTCCATTACTCAATTTCCAAATTCACGCTGTTTGTTTTAAAAAAGTTCCGTGGTGCCTTCGTAGTCCAAGTCTAGTCAAAAACGTCGCAGACTAGCTCGGTTTGTTTTCGATTGTCATAAACCTACCAGTATCTCAATCACTATACATATCCTATTCGACATTGAGGAGTTCCCTTGTGTATCTTCTAAGTCCAAGGTCCAATAACAATGAAATTATAAAGTATTACCACTCTCGGGGTATAAATAAATAAATAAATATTTGACAACATCACATACATTGCTCCGATTCCAAAGTAAGTGGCTAAAGCACTTGTGTTATGAAAATCGGAGACAACGGTGGTATCACAAATACCCAGACCTGAGCCAATATAGAAAAGTTCGTTTTCTAAATTGACCCAACCGGGGATCGAACCCGGGACCTCAGAGATGGCGACACCTTGAAAACCGGTGTACAAAGCCACTCGACCAAGGAGGTCGTCAGGTATAACCCTTTCATATAAAAAAGAATCATCTAAATCGGTAAATAAACAAAGAAGTTATGTCTGAAAATCTGTGAAAACTCGTAAGTTAAATAATTGAAATAATTCAGGATTATGAAACTACTGGTCAAATCTCTGTAAAAAATCTGTGTTCTTTCAGATAAATAAAGAATTATTTAAATCGGTTAACAACTGGTGAAGTTATGGTAAAACATAAGTTAAAAAAATACCGTCGACTTGTTAACCTCCTCCTTTTTTTGAAGTCGGTTAATACGTAACCAAAAATAACATCAATTCCATAACTTAACTTAAGGTCTGCCTTTTTTATATGAAATTGACACCAAAAGACGAATGCTAAATAAGGTTTTATTAACACGTCAGCATTATTTGTATTCACTTTCGTTTCCTTTATCATAAAAAGGTTAGCTCGATTGCTGAAAAACAAGGCACATGACAATCTTTGGCATTGCCTTGTGTGTTTTATTATTCAAATGGGCCAACTTCAAAAGATTCCGACTCGCTTAATAGTTAGGTACTACCTATATTTACCCGAATTCGGGTACATAAATACAACTAGTTGATGGAGCGAGCACGTAGCATGACCGAAGCGTCTACGTTCAGCATGGGCAAAAATGCTTTCATATGTCCAAAATTCAGTTTATTGATTTTTTTTTAAATGACGGAGATATGTTAAAGGTCTATAGCTCACAGATGCACTATTTTGTATTAGATTTAAACACAAAATAAAAACATCTTATATATTAGTATTGGCTTAGATGGCTAGTTGGGTTAGGACACGTAAGTTCGTTTCATGAATTTTATATCTTCAGTAGGCATATTGAGTGTTTTATGATAACCTATGTTGTAATAACTTTATGTGACGTAATAAGTTTAAGTATGTATTATCTTAAACAAAATGTAAATCCGTTATTGGCAGTATGCAAAGTTTGTAAGATAATTACTGTTAATATTTTATGTTCTGTGGATTTTGTGATAATAATAAAATAAAAAACTGTCGAAATCTGGATCACATTTATTTTTTTTCTAAAAAACTAGAAGAAAAATATCTTAAAAAAGCACTGACATGAGATTTAAATTATGCAGGTTATGAAAATGTAGCTTACATTGAGTTTGGGGAAATTTCCCTAGAACTCAATTTTGAAGATGAAAGATCAGGGCATTTTCTCAGCAAAACAGCTCGTAAACGCCTATTTAGCGAGGATTTTATCTTCAATCTTTATAAGATTTTTAATTTTTATAAGAAGTGTAACATCTGCCCATGATTTCGCTCACATGGCTTAATTATTTTAAATATAATCTGTTTGGTAACCGTTACGTAATTTATGTTAATCAAGGTAAATTGCTTATCAAGATTTACATATTTAATTTTCCATAGATAAGAGCTCGCCTTCGGCTGATGGGAAACGCAACATTGACGTAAATTAACGTAAAATGTAAACACCCAAAAGCTTTTTTGACTTCGTCGAATCGCAACACGAATTAAACGATTATTAAAATAAAACAAACGGAGTTTCGTCATATTTTGTTGAAATGTAAGTCTTACACTCTACCCTACTTTATCTCCGAATTAAATTTGCAAGTCACCCATATTAGGTATGTCTCCATAGAAGGCTTTAATTCCTAGTTTAAATTAGATACCCAAAATTCCACTGAGATCTAGCAACCCGATGTCTAAATAGTTTATTTGTTTCAATTTGGCTATTTTGAATTCTGCCTTTAATGATGTTGTGTTGTGATCCCAGAAGTGTTTAGCTTAATGGGCCGAGTTTCGAAAACGCTTAAAATGAAATATTCCAGTGTTGCCTAACGCAAGGACTTGCAAACTATGCCTTAAAACATCAATCAAGAGAGGAGATTCAGGGATTATTTATGCTGATGTTAGTACTATTTGAAAGTTTTTTTTTAATTTCAGTTGTTTATTTCACTATGTGTTACAGGTTCTCGTTCGGTTATTGACTGATTACACACTTCGTTCAAGGATCTGTTTCGTTTTTAAATTAAAATAGAAGATTGTTTAAACCGGAAATTGTGCAACAGGCCCGTCTTAATATTTACACTACATTAAATGGGTAAATAAAACTCAATAGAAAATAATTAAGGTAAATTTTGGATTTTACCCCAAGTAGCCAGATCAATGTCACTGACTGTGACATGACAAAATTGTTGACTTCAATATAGGACCTTCATCAGCTTTGTATAGGGCTTATATTGGAATAATGCTAACCCGACCTTCTTCATCTTTTATTCGGCAATGCGAAGGAGTCAAAAAATAAGGATTATGAAAATATCTAAGTAGAATATATGAGGGGATTACTGTCGGCACGAACACTCGACAATGTGTCGCTTTATTTATTGATAGCTAATACTACTGTGTGTTGTAGTCGATAATGTTAAAAAAGGAATTACAGAAAAATGGTAATTTTTTTCTTTTGTAGGTATTGTTAACTGTTTTTTTTATCTTTATTTAATTTAGGGACTTTTACATAGAGTACGTCAGTCCCATTACACCCTAAGTTATCTACAACAAATTAATAGATTGATTGCACCATGTCACAGACATGCCTGGCTGCTTCCGATGTGGGATCCGACAAAATACTTTGGAAAGCTCCCACATCAAATTAGTAGAGGCTGCCCGCGACTTTATATGCGTCGAATTTGTTCCAGGCCCATATTGAGCATGTACGCACTATTTAATTCTGTCAGTATTTATTTTCACGACACAATGGGTAGCCTAATGTCCTTCCTTCCCCATTTTCCAATCTATCTCAATACAAAATTCATCAAAAATGGTTCATGCTTCAGGCGTGAAGAGGTAATAAATAGACAGACCGAGTTAACTTAATATTTATAAGTGAAGATTGTATAATTCAGTGGTTTGAATTTAATTCATCACTCTACCTGACAGGGCAATCAACAATGATATCTCTCTTAATCGTTTTCATTTAAACATAATTCTCCATTTTTATAATTGATGTGCCCAACAGCACCAAGAGTTCCCTGTTTAATTAATTTAAAATACGTTTCTGAGATTTCCGACGTTTCAGAGAAAGTCTATATTTAAACAAAGACTGTAACAGCTATATAACAGAGTGAGCTTTGAGATTAAGTTGGCACGTGCTGCAAAAGCTCCCAGACCCTTTGATTTATTTGTTTATCTTTTTGTTATAGCGAAATACTAATGTTTAGCTAGACTCAACATTTTGTTCGCATTATCTGGTAAAAAATTGAGACAATAAAATGAGTTTAAGCTTTTTAACGTTGCCGTAAAGCTACTTTCAAAGAATTTTATTCTGTTAATCATATTTGAATACTCTGATTTAAGTGCTTCATTCATATGGTATGATAGGTTATTCGTAATTTAGTTTCAATGTCAAGATCTGCTTAGAGGTGAGATACCCATTTTTTATTACGAATAAAAAAACACTATAATTTTTTTTGCGTAGCTATTTTTATATTAAGTTAAATAAATACGTACTAGTAAAAATCGACTCACCCGTAGCATCTCAGACGGGACTCGAACCCGCAACCTTGGATTCCGGCCCAATGCATTTGCCAATTATGGTACCGTTAACAGTACCCGTTAGTACTAAGTAAACTGTGAAACGGGCACTGTCTTACAATTAAATAATATTCGAAATGTCATTTACGAAATTCCAAACTGTAGATTTGGGTTCCCGATTCCTTTAACATCGCCAACTATTCAATGCGGTCCAGTGCGGTGAGTTCGCATCGGTTGACTATTATATCTAACTATGCAGATTTCAGCAAGACGTACGGACCGACTTAAAGCAAATAGTTCTGGGACATTAATTGATAGTCTGATTTAGATGTTTGCATGTTGAAAATGGTAAGAACTTCATTAAGAGACGTATAAATATATATTTTGTATTATGAAAATACGTTTTGCGTCAATTAAGAGATCATAGGGATAACTTTATCGTCCTTTATTTAAAGAAATAAATGGTTTTGATTTTTAAAAAGTCTGCTTTGATGCAGTTTGCGTGGTTTTGCAGCGATTGCGGGGGTTAAGCAACTTTCGCAAGGGTTGGTGATAAGGATGGGTGACCAAAAATTTATTATCTCGAGCTCCTACGTACTTCGGAAGGCACGTAAAGCCGTTGGTCCCGGTTGCATTTGCAGTCGTTACCACCCACCAATCCGCATTGGGCCCGCGTGGTGGCGTCATGACCCATCCTCCTTATCCACCCATAAGGAAGGCCTGTGCCCCAGTTAAACATGGCTGATGGTCAAATAAATAAATATAAGACAACATCATAAACATTGCTCCGATTCCAAAGTAAGTTGCTAAATCACTTATGTTATGGAAATCAGAGACAACGGTGGAACTACAAACACCCAGACCTAAGCCAATATAGAAAAGTTCGTTTTCTAGATTGGCCCAGTCGGGGATCGAACCCGGGACCTCAGAGATGGCAACACCTTGAAAACTGGCGTACAAACCACTCGACCACGGAGGTCGTCAAATGGTTAATAATACCAAAGTTCTATCATAAACTTTGGTAATTTATAATACTAAGTACTAAGAGTATCTATACTCAGAAACTTATTATGCCAAAGTTCCATATAAACTATTAGCTGATCCATTTTTATGTTCAAGTCATGCCCATCCAAAAAGTTTTATCACCGAAATGCAGCCCTTTTTCGCAATTTAATCACAATTAACAAGACAGCAGCAGCCATGTCCGGTGGGATAATATTAATATTGTGTGACACTGCTACTGGTAGCACTTGGTGCAGGTTATTATTTTAACATAATGTGGTATTTACACGAGTCGACTTGATAGGCAATTTGGCAAACGATTTTGTTTTACAACCACTTGTAAAATCTAATCGCAAACCTAATGTCAATGAACTGGCGATTCGATTTTACAAGCGATTGTCGATAAAAAGCGCTAATTGACTAAAATCGCCTGCCATGTCAGCCCATGTAAATACCGCCTAACATATCCATTTAAACAATGCCACGAATCTTTTTAGCAGTTCTTAACATTATTACCTAAAATCAACGTTATTGATATGGTTTCCTGCAAACATAATTCTTTAATTTTCAATATAATAACTTTTTAGATAGTCTTATTATCATCTTTTAATAAAAATGTTAGCTTTCAAGAAAAAAGTTTGCTTACAACGAGATATGATACTTCTAACTGAATATTTTTCTAAGGGAAAATAAACTTTTTTCTGGCATTTTTAGCATTCACAGGAGCGAAGTCGGAAGTTCATGGTTCTTTGGGAGTTATTATAAAGTTTTTTAGGAATCGTGCCTGCCACCGTGTTGGTTAAGGGTGGGTCAGATTTGCGTAAAAAGGTTTTATAAGGATTAAGAACTATTATCTTTGCTTCCGAGCTTCGGAAGGCACGTTAAGCTGTTGGTCCCGGCTGCAAACTAGTACTCTGATGGGTTTTCAGGGTCTGATGATGGAACAGGAAGAAGGCCTCGGGAACTCTATAATAATACCATCGAGCTTGGGCTCGTTTGATTCGTCTTGACAAGTACTTTGATGAGATATGATGTCCTGGATCTGATGATGAAGCCGTATGAAAGCCACAGGAATTCACACAAATAAGACTAAAACAAGAAAATAATTATTAACTGAAAAAAAACTAAAAGAAAACATGTTTTGTAAACGAACTAAAAAGTGTAAACAGTGGATTAAACCATGCATATAAAAAAAGGACTAAAAAGTATTAAACAATTTCTCCCTTAAAGATTTGTAACTCTTATACAGAATAATACTAAATAATATACTAGAAAAATCTGGTGCGAGTCGTATTTTTTCTAGTATATTATTTAGTATTATATAAAAATAGCATTGTGAATGCTAAAATCTAAAAATTTAAAAACCTTATACAGAAGTTTTAAACCTTAAAACGTGGGGCGCATTTTGTAAGATTTATCATCAATTGCCTTTTGCATTCTCCGTTTCTAGGTTTAAAACTTTTTTTACTTATAACGGTTTAAATCTGTACGGGAGAAATTATTTCATACTTTTAAGTCCATTTCTTCTTATCCGTTTTTTATGGGTATGATTTTAGTTTTTTTTAAGTTTTTACTCTTCGGGTAAGTTTTTAATTTTTATTTCTTAAAATAAGAAGTTTTTAATAAGCTTCAATTTTGACGTTATCAAAGGTGTACTAAAATGTTTTTTTTTTAATTAATGATTTTGTTTAATATCTATCTAATATCACTTTGTTAAATTTTTTTTAACCAAACTAAGTTGAAAGTATATATAGGTACAAAGAATAACGAAAACACAGTGTTTCAAACGAACTGTCTTGATATTTTTACTGTAAAAGCAGTGTCGTTATTCGTGAAAAAGTACATCGTTAAAATATGAAGACGTAAAAATGCAAGTCAACAAGGAGAATATTCTCATTGTAGGGACTGAGCAAGGGTAAAAGTACAGGCCTGAAGTATAAGCAGAAGGTAAATATTGCATATTATTTTTAAAATGTACAATTTAGATCAAACAAAAAAAAAATCTGTGCCTTGAATTTGTTTTGATAAAAAAATTATATGAAATTCTGAACCTTGACTTTGTTTTGAGAGCTTCCCTATTTGCTATTGTAATGACTCCAGCTTTATTAAAAACAAAAAAATAAAAAACAGTTTCAATAACAGTCGGGGTACCGTTTTTTGGAACCATTTTAAATCAAAGAGGTCACTCGACTACAATAACACTTGTTATTTAACTTTTTACTTCGTTTTTGGCAGGGCAGTCGTGTTTTTAATATTATTTGGTTTTATTTCACATATTTTAGTGACAAATTGTATAGTTTTGGAATGTGCTCATCAAGTCCTTTCATTTGATGTCCATATTGTAATAATAATGATGGATTCTTTTTTTACATTTCAAAGTGGCGTCGTACAGTCGTCATTATGATGTAAAAAAGAATATAGGATGTAAGGATTCTAATAATACTCCATACATTCAAATCCGTTAAGGCATTTAGAAGTTAAGGTGGAATAAAGAAACTCACATACCCACAAACATACATGAACCCTGAACACATTACACTCTCTGTTTTTTGGGCAGTCGTGCAAAAAATAAATTTAATCGAACTTTGACAAAAAATAATAAAGCTTTATTTTACTTTTCTAACGTGTTGAAATAATAGGAATTCACCAATTGCAGTCAACAAATTGACGAGTCGGTCAATCGGTAGTCGATTCTAGAACATTTTGACCTCGCTTCGCACGAAAAATCGTGTAGCGAATTTTTCGTTACCACAAAAAATAACAAAGCACAAAGAGGCACCCGCTTTCCACCTCTCCCTTACGGCGAATAATAAAGACCTTTCCGGAGTTGGTGATTCAGGGATTCCTCGTCCCGATAATGGGAGATAGCCTTAATCACGCCTCCGGTAGGCACAACTCCCAGCTTTTTTTCTAACCCTCGTTTGTACTTCTGACTTTGTTTTTGCAGCGGCGACAAAAAGTTCCGGAGCACCCGCGAGGACGGCGCCTATTTTCGGCCGGAGTAATGAAGCTAATTAATTTAACGTGAATACTTTCTAACATGGATTTAAGTTTGTTCTTCTGTGTCCTTCATTAAAATGAGGACTCGTTTTGATGTTATGTATGAAGAGTAATTTCTGTATTTTAGCCATGTTATGAGGAGCTCGGTGGCGCAGTGGTATAGCGTCTGGCCCAGTGATTGCGGAGGTTAAGCCACTTTCGCAAGGGTCGGTCATGGGATTGGTGACCAAAAATTTATTATCTCGAGCTCCTCCGTGCTTCGGAAGGCACGTTTAGCCGCTACATTTGCAGTCATTAGCACCCACCAATCCGCATTGGGTCATGGCCTGTCCTTCTTATCCACCCATAAGGAAGGCCTGTGCCCCAGCAGTGGGGACATCAAAATGGCTGATGGTCAGTTAGGTATGTTGACGATCAATGTAAATTCTAGTTTGATTATGATGTTTCTCTGTTCTCTGATTTGAACCCACATTATTTATATACTAATTAAACCAAATAGATAATCAGTTGTTTTCCTGCATTGTCGATACCGCTCTACTGATACCGTAAAAATATTAATTAGACCGAATTTATTATTAACTAACGACCGCCCGCGACTTAGTCTGCGTAAAAAGCTTTTTGCTATCCCTCGGGAACAATGTTTTTTGGGATGAAAGGTACCCTATGTCCTTCTCTGTACCCCTGACAACGTGTAAGAAAAATTTCATGATGATCGGTTCAGTAGTTAAGACGAGAAGGCGAAAAACAAACAAACGGACTTTCGCATTTATAATATAAGTAAGGATACTCTTTTGTCTGATTAGGTTGTTTAAGTATCGTGCCTTCTTTATAAATTAAAGAGGCAAAAGTTACAAAGGATAACTCTGCAGATAGTGAAGCTCAATGTGACACGGATTGAACTTGGTAAAATTAAATTAATGAAACAATTCTCTCAGTAGGACCAGAGGGTGGGCTAAAAATTAAATTAGCTTTTCTACCGCTGCGGTTGGAGGGTTGAAAACTTTTAAGTTTGCGTTTGTGAGACTAATCTGTGTAAGAGTAACTTCGATTATTCATATTGACTTGGGTTATTGCACGTTAATTCAAAGTATACAACAAATTCAAAGGACAAAAAAACTCCTGTTGCCGAATATGGTATATAGGGACCATCAAACTGAACAACTTCAACTTTTACTATGGGACCAACTCTCAAATAAAAAAAAAGAATTAGTTGTTTCATACATTTTGATATTTTCGATTTTAATTTTTGTTGAAACAGCTGATTTTTTTTTCGAGATTCCAGATTCGGTCCCGTAGTAAATCAGTTGATCATCCGTAGTTGATCAGTTTGATGGTCCCTATATACCATATTCGGCATTAGGGGTATTTTTGTGTAATTGGGAAAACCGTTTCTTCGGACCATCAAACTGAATAACTTTTATTTTGGGATTGGCTCTGAAATCGCGGAAATAAATCAGCTGTTTCATAATTCATTCATTCATTTTTGATATTTCCGTTATTAATTTTTGTATGAAAAGCAAATATTTTTAACGCGATCTTTAGAGCGAATTTACACGAATAACGGAAAAGTAAACATTGTTATGATTAGAGATTAGAATCGAAAATAAAAAACTATATGGGTTCCTTGTTGACTACGGAATCCTAAAAATCAGTCTTTAATATAAATTTACTGTTAAAATCGAACTTAACAATATTTAATTGTCAAGTACAAGTGGCAACCCTAATTGAATTCCTAAATTGGACAATAAATTGGCTTATATAATCGAGGTTTTAAAAATAATGCCCCGATTGGGTCCAACATAATAATATGTAAGTGTGCACTTACCAATAAATTTCGGTTTATTCTCCAGTACCTGAAAAAGAGGGAAAAATATAACGATTCTTTGAACGCACTTGTCACTTTTTTGACAATATTGTTTGAAAGAGACGGCATCACATTAAAACAGTGCTACTTTTAACGGATTACAGCGCGTATATAATTAATTCAGGTGTTGTTTTAGAATTATTTAGTTTGTATTTATTGGTTTTTTGAATTCCCGACGTTTCGACACCTTTCTAGGGGCCGTGGTCACGGGAGGACTAAGTGTCTAAATTACTTAAGCGGGGTTGTTTTATCCCTTTCTTTTTAATGTCAAACTTAAATAGTTTGACAGTGAGTAACCATTGTGTAACTATACATCTGCTTCACAATCTTTATTAGTAAGGGAGTAAGTGTTTTAAAATCTTTTGTGGTAAGGCCGTTAAATTTTTACAAATACAATGATGCATAAGTTGACTTCCGCAAGTTGTTACCACTGTGTGAACGTGTGGCAAGTTAAATTCTGAAAGTGTTGCAAGTCCGAACTCGCTCGCTCAACAACTTGCTTATCTAAACCTCTCTTGAAAATGTTTAAGGAGGATCAATCAATGGTTTTTTTTTTGTGATTATTCTAAAATATGTACCTACTGAATTTATTGAAAATGTGGCGTTAAAGTGATACATTATTTGATTTTTTCAAAAACAAATAGCGAAAAAGATTTCGTAGGGTAATCGTAATTAAAAATATTTGGAAGTAGGTCACAAATAAAAGTTTTTTTCATTCATTCCTTTTAGTAAGTGTGTTTTAGTGAGGTTATTTTTTTGTCGAGCAAGCTCACATTTTTCCGTCACCTAAACTTTTTAATTATTACACCTTGTCATCGCATCACGTTTTACGTCGAAAGATAAAGGGAAGTCGTTTATTACAGCCTCTCGAAGATTTCCCTGGGGGTCTACTCCAATTAGCCGGCCTTTTTCGACAAATTGAATGTGTTCAATCCACGCACCAAGCTGTTAAGCAATCACTGGATAACATGGACGTATATTTTCCTATTAAAACTAAAATAAAATGACACTGTAGGTGTGTCTTTTTACGATCGCTTTCCCGTTCCCATTTACTTTCATCTGACGAATGCCTTAAGGCATTCAATAGCGCACGCTGACCATGCGCTTTTGCTTTCCTCTTGCGCTTTCAACAGAGGGCCTGAGCGTAAGCAAAAGCGCAAGTCCTATCTACTCAAAAATTACAGATTTCACGCTTTCTCGCAACTATCGGAGGCCATTGAAAATTAACATCAAAATTTACTGAATTAAAGACTTTTTTTTATAAAAAAATACGTTTTTAAAACGGCCCAAAAAGTTTACAATAATTTCTCCCGTAAAGATTTTTAACCCTATACAGAAGAAGAAGATTTTTTAAATAATTAAGAATGTGATATAGTTTTTTTTCAATGACGGCAAAAAGGTTACTTATTCTCATGTAAAATAAGTTAACACCAAAATTGCGGCCGTTATACAGAAATAAAATATAGGTTCTTCAGTTGTTTTTTAGCAAAAATTTATTCCGCAGCAAAAATACACTTTGCTTAAAAAGGAAAATATTAAAATCTGTTATAATATTAACGGTATAATTTATCTCAAGCCTTAAACCCGTTAACGCTGGAGTCGAGTAACAATGACACTTCGCGATTCCAAGCCTCCTCCAACATCGTGCTGGCCGAAATTCAGCAATTTTTTGCTCCCAACTTTTTACTCTGTTGCATTCAGTGCTTATGGGTTTTAATTAGCACTTTTAAACACACCTAGGGCTGTATTTTTGCAAAAAAGCTATTTGTAAAATAAATATTGTCTCTTGAGAAATGTACTTCTTAGACTTTCGCGCGTACATTTCATTAGAAATAAAACACTTTTTACGGATTACAGCGCGTATATTATTAATTCAGGTATTGTTTTAGAATTATTTAGTTTGTATATATTAGTTTTTTAGAATTCCCGACGTTTCAACACCTTTAATAATATACGCGCTGTAATCCATAAAAAGTGTTTTATTTCTAATATTCTCTGTTTTTTTTATTCTCAAAAAACTTTTATTTCAGGTTTTTATCTAAATATTTTTTTTTGTTGTGAGTAATTTACATATCTGATTAATGTATAAAATATCACTGGTGTACCTCTAATGCCGGTTTGATCATACAATATTATACAATAATAGTTTTTTAAAAAGAGTTGTCCCGAAATATATGGACTCTGGGCTACGTCTATGTACACTATACCAAAAAATAGTTAAAAACACTAAAAACAGTTTAAAACATCCAATTTCTCTAAAACAGTTTTGTTTTTTGGTGGAAACAATAATTTGTGCATTAAAAATGCAAACACAAACAGAAAACATCATGGCGGAAGATGTCATTTTGGCTGTCTTCTTCTTCTTTTTTTGTTATGGCAATCTACTTTCCTCTTGGAAGTAATTTTTGCCAGTGTCAAGTGTTAAGTAGTTCAGTGGTAGATATTGTTTCATTTTTCATTAGAATGCGGGTGCATCGCATTCTAATGCTGCTTGGAGCATTTGGCACCAAGTATATCAAGACAGTTAACTCGGTTAGTTCTGCCGAGGAAGCCACCACTTCAATAAAAGTCTCAGCTTCACACAACCAAGATCGCGCCTATTTCAATTATCCCACATATTGTTCAGTTGCGTAGACACTTGTACCATATAACTGCACCAATTTTAAGACACAATATCCACTATGAATCAATTTGAAAATAATTAAAATAGACACCAAACCGAACTCGACAAAATGGCGCCAAAAACTCTTTGGCTGTTATTGTCAGTCAGTTATCTAACTGTCTGATCTGTGGTCAGTTTTGACATTTCGAATTTTGCAAAACTCATCTTTATAGACAACGAAAAACAAAACTTAACGGAACGACAGACTAGACTAAATGATAGTGACAGTGTATACGTATAGTTTGATTATATTTTTTACTCTAAATAAGGGTCAAGGACCCCTTATTTAGAGTAAAAAGTATGTTTTTGTTTAATAACCATTAAACCGTGCATTATATAAAATTAAGGATTACAGGAAATTATGTTAAAGAAATGCTACTCGAATCGCCAATATTAAGGAGATATATACACAAACGTTAACCCTTCATCCCCCCTAGAAAAAAAACACACACACATGCACACACATTCGCACAAATACTTAAATTAAAAAATTGTTACTTAATAAAGTTTGAGGTGGGCGGTAATAACTGCGATACAACCCTAGGCTAATCTAGTTATTATGTTCTGTTAACATTCGTAGCACGAATATTTTTATTTTTCCAGAGACTTTCGAAAAGCCTCAAATCTAAAAGAAAGGGTTCAATCATAAATAATTTGCAAGCACCTCACGCCAAAACTCGAACATTACCAGAGCAGAGCAGCGACAAAACAAAAATAATTAGTCCAAAATATATTGTTGTCTGGGTTCCCCAGGAAAATAAATTAATTTTCCCCGGGGACCCATTTCGTTGCCACAGCCTTCCGTACTATGATGTTATTAATTACTTTTTACCCAAGATAATTTGACACCTGAGAAGAGAAAATTTTAAGCTTTAATTTTCGTTATATTTTAAAGGGCTTATTAAAAATTGTTACACCACACAATAAACAGCACATTAATTTAAATTCACAAAGTTCTGAATTTTTGCTATTAATATTTAACTCTATTGTAGGCTGTAATTTAAAAAGTTAATAACAATAGTTTTAATATTAAACATGCTTTGGACAACCTCCGTGGTCGAGTGGCTTTGTACACCGGTTTTCAAGGTGTCGCTATCTCTGAGGTCCCGGGTTCGAGCTCCGGTTGGGTCAATTTAGAAAACGAACTTTTCTATATTGGCTCAGGTCTGGGTGTTTGTGATACCACCGTTGTCTCTGATTTCCGTAACACAAGTGCTTTAGTTACTTACTTTGGAATCGGAGCAATGTATGTGATGTTGTCAAATATTTATTATATTTATTTATTATTATGCTTCACCATGCTTAAAGCTGTAAACGTTGATGTAGTGTAAATAATCTGTAAAAATAAAAAATACTTTACTACACCACAATGTTTTTTTTTTACTTTGTGTAATTTAATACACAATACAATAACACTCTCAGTTTATTTTTACTTTATTATTCGTTCAGCTTCGGCAAGAATGCTTGTATGTCCATCTGGTTCAACGGATTGTCGTGAAATGTTGTGGGCAGGTTCGATATTAATATATAATTTTATATAATACTAAATAATATACTAGAAAAAATAGGACTCGCACCAGATCATGTTCTCGGACGGGAATCGAACCCGCGACCTTTGGATATCCGGTCCAATGCTCTGACCGCTGAGCTACCGAGTCACTGGTGAGAACGTCGAATTTCTTCCAGTATATCAACTCTTACGCTGCAAGCCAGCGCCATCTCACCAATGTAGAAGGAATTACCTTCGACATTCAACTGAACATCTTTCCAGATATTTTTAAACAGTTGATTAAGATGAGAAGGCTATATAACTTTTTAAATTTTTGAGATTTAAGCATTCACAATGCTATTTTATATAATACTAAATAATATACTAGAAAAAATAGGACTCGCACCAGATCATGTTCTCGGACGGGAATCGAACCCGCGACCTTTGGATATCCGGTCCAATGCTCTGACCGCTGAGCTACCGAGTCACTGGTGAGAACGTCGAATTTCTTCCAGTATATCAACTCTTACGCTGCAAGCCAGCGCCATCTCACCAATGTAGAAGGAATTGGCCCGGATATCCAAAGGTCGCGGGTTCGATTCCCGTCCGAGAACATGATCTGGTGCGAGTCCTATTTTTTCTAGTATATTATTTAGTATTATATAAAATAGCATTGTGAATGCTTAAATCTCAAAAATTTAAAAAATATAATTTTATGTCAATTCAATTTTTCGATTTTTTTCAAAATAGCGGAGTTATGTAAAATAATTATATTATTTCAACCATTTTGAAAAATGTTCAAAATAACACAAACCTTTTTTGCTAGCAGTGCAAAGTTTTGTTTTTATTTTTAGAAGACTCAAAATTCATAGTTCTAAATCAATCAAAATATTTCTGGCCAATATTCGAAATTTGAAAATAATAAGGTTGTGGACAGAATTTATGACTGCGTATATGTTTTGAAAACACATACACTTTGTGCTACTTTTTAACGCGAGGTCTCTCACGGAGCCACCAGTAATAAAATGTTACATTATTTGTAAATAGTACCTATTGTATTTACTTATTTGATAATTATACAGTTTTAATAACCTCAGATATTGGGTAAAGAGACTAGATATCACACAAATTAATAGTCTAAGGCTGAGTTGCATCATCTTAATTTAACCTTAACTTTAACAGACCTAACCTAGGTAACAATATGTAATAATACTTGGTTCCTGTTTTGGCCACCGGCTCAGATAAGTTTGTGCTATGTACTGTTAAAGTTAAATTAAGATGATGCAACCGAGCCTTAGAATTTAGTATCTAATCTAGCATAAATTGTTAATTTGATATACACTAACAGCGAACCACCAAAGCGCCTGAACTTGATCACGGTTCAAAGGATGTGTCAGGGAGTAATGACGTAGGGCGTGTGACGTCACGAGACCGCAAAGAGTTCAAAGATCGAGAGTTAATACGAAAGACTAACTATCAAAGTCTCGACATGCGGAGATTAAGTCAGGTTTTAGTTTAGGTTCAGTTTAATTGAAAAATTAATGAAGGATGTTGAGGCAGGATCTCTTCGCCATGTGTTCAGCGAAAAGGGAAGTACTTCCGCCATCTAGAAGTCTTTGCTCGGGGACGGCGGTCCAACTGTTCGATGTTGTAATTTGTATTTATGCGAAGTGCTTAGAAAACTTCGATATCGTGAGTCAGGTCTCCATACATTTTTGCCTTGATGTTAGCTTGACGTAGTGCGACGTCACGTCTGCGTAATGTTTACATTATTGTACTTTTCGCTGATCCTGAATTTCTTCGTCATTTGTCGATTGCTTATGCAGCGGTATGATCGCGCCGCTACAAAGGATTTTAAATTTTAAATACCTATAGCGACATCGAAATATTGAAATGAAGAGTGTACTCGATGACTAAAAACTACAGAACAGATTTAAAATTTTCAAAAAATGGGACCAACTTGGGAACAAACCTGATAAAGTGACGTTTGAATAATGTCAATCGGTTCAGCCGTTTTTGAGTAATCGATGGACATAAATAAATAATAATAAAAAAAAAACAAATAAACAGACGAACATAGAACTTCCTCCTTTTTTTGAAGTCGGCTAAAAAGTCAACTGTTGAGTTGTCTTTATTGATTTTCATTGGACACGTCCAAGCTCTTTTTGGTAAAACATAGGGAATTAAAAAAACAAAAAAAATAACTTTAAAATAATATTTAAAATA
Organism: Catoptria pinella; assembly: GCA_963556745.1. NCBI lineage: Eukaryota > Metazoa > Arthropoda > Insecta > Lepidoptera > Crambidae > Catoptria > Catoptria pinella. The sequence continues at coordinate 14,159,430 of OY750761.1, forward strand.
ACCCCTATAAGAGTTTTATTTAAATAAATAGTATGTATTTTTAATTTATCACTTTTTTTTGTGTTTTTTTTTAAAGTCTCTATGTCTGCAATTTATAAAAAACCTGATATCAACTCGTCTATCAAGTACCTTCGACGTTTGAAATATCTTAAAATTTTAGTACGTACTATGACGCACCAAAGACCGCATTCATTAGGTTTGCAATTAACCTAAAGCCATAGACAGGGTGTTACAAAAAGGGACCATCAAACTGAACAACTTACTATGGAACCAACGTTGAAAAAGCGAAAAAAAAACAGCTTTTTATACAAAAATTAATAACGAAAATATCAAAATGTATGAAACAGCTGATTTTTTATCGCGATTCCAGAGTTGATCCTATAGTAAAAGTTATTCAGTTTGACGGTCCCTATCTATATTCGGCATTTCGTTTTAGTATAGTATAGTTAGTGTGACAGAGTACTAAAATGTTCAGCAACTTGTAAAGTCAATTGTACCAGCCCAGCCAGCCGAAAGTGAATCAAAGCAAGTCTTTGGTCGTGACCCAGTCCTGGTTTCAGGAGGGCTTTCCAATCACTGCACCGTGGAGTGGGATTGATTTATAAAAATATAATCTAAGCGTAAGTTTAGTTTGCTTGTTGGCTGATCAAAATGGGGAAGCTTTATTGAGTATTTTTAAGCAAAATAAAATACTTGGTACCTTTTAATTGCCAAAAAACGTTCACACACCTCAATAACACATGCTCATTTCGCATGGCACTGATAATTTTAGTTATTTGGTGATTTCAATATATTTTTTGCGAATTTTCGATAAGCTCGACAGGTCGATTATTATTTTTATTTGATTGATGATAGACGTTTTTGATATTAATATCTGAAGGCTTAATAAGTATTTTAGCTTGTATATTCTTTTTTCATGTACTACCCCAAATTTTATCAGAATTACTTAAGCCTTTATGGGGTTAAAAAGTGAACAACTTATTTGCAAAACACATCGTTCATTTCTAACCGACTTCAAAAAGGAGGAGGTTCTCAATTCAATTGTATATTTTTTGTTTACATTTAAATAGACCAATACATTATTTACCTTGGATTAACTCGAGTGCACCAATGACTTTTCCAATATTGCTGGAAATGTCAGTACCACAGTATAAAGGAAATAAGTGACAGTACTATTGTGTATCCTTGAAATAATTACCTACGGCTGCCACAGGCACTAGGGTTACCCATTGATTGTCACCCTTGAGTTTGAGAATGTTAAAACTGGTTTCCGTACAGATTAATTACAATACCATTACACTAATAATACAGTCGATATTAACATGCCATAATTACGATAATAATTGCGCGGGAGTTTTATACACCGTTACGTCTGTACGTTACTGCGGCACACTCGCGACTGTTGTGCACCGAAATATTCCGAAATATACAATTTCTCTGTGCAGTTTGCACAGTTTTATCGAAAGTATGTATGCCGATTGATTGTGCAAATGACATAATCTGCAACGATTTGTCATAAGTGCACACGTTCGATAAAACTGTGAAAACAGACTGCACAGATAAGTCGGCACGATAAAACGTTGTCGTGTAGGTGTAGGGTTAGCGCGTCATTCTGGTCTGCTCTCTGCCAGTTTATATGAATTCGGAATAGATACATACTGGGTATTTACTTAAACTGTGTCTGTACTTAGGTATGTACGTTGGAAAGGTTTGTCGTTAATTTTTTTCACATTCTCGATTTTTCGAAGTTCGTTCGACCCTACCTGAGGTAAGTTTAGATCTGAAAAGATTGGTTAAAGCTTATCGGTGCAGAAATGATTGAAACTGGGTGCCCTGATTTTTTCTTACCTTACCTTTTTCGACGATCGTAAATATGTAATTATGAATTTAAAGAGAAGTACTTAGGTGAAATAATAGGTAGTCGGAAAAGGTTGCGGCCTTTTTTGATGCATGAATTTTGCGTGATATTTATTTCTGGCAATATTAGGCTTAGGCGGGAATGTAATATATTGTTTGACAGCTGACTTTATGGTAAAAGCGGTAAAATTGAAAAAAAATGAAAATTGTCTTGCTTTTTCATATTTTTAATAATTTTTATTAGACTCCTTTTTAATTTTTTTTTCGATAAGGCTTCAGACCTTTGATAGAAAAAAAATGAATGTTACTAGTGCTCAAAAAAAGATTTGTAACGTTTTAATGGATAAGAATACTACTGCAAAAAAATGGTTCAGCTGGTCTTCAGGTCTGTTAATTTTGATGATAATGATGTTCCTCGCTGTGGTACCTTTATTATTTTTAGTACAAAAAGGCCGCGAACTTTACCAACTACCTAATATATTTATAAAAACTATTACGCTCTCATCATCATAATAAAGAGGCCATCAGTGGCCAGCACACCTACTTTACAAGCTCAGCCTGTATAAGTGAAAAACCAAAACACGCTTAAAAATAATTTCATATTAAAAATCCTTCAGCGAAATGTAGGTTAACATTATAACACGATTTGAACGCCTCGTAATAAATTCTTCTTAATCCGAGAATTCAAAGTTAATCCGACAATAGACAAAACGAGCACGTTTAGTCCTAATCTGTTTGTGATGATACTGACTAAGAACATAATTAAGTTAAAATACGTCAAATATGTCTAACCGAATAATTTTATTATAAGCTAAAATTGCCATTATCACAGATCACTCCTTTTCAGTCATAGGCTGTAAAGTAATGTCACATGCTGCTTACTGGAATAATTTTATTATTTTAGGAATAATTTTATCCACATGAAGATAAAATTATTCCTCTAAAATATTGTAGGCTATACACACATGACTTTTTATCTTAGCGTGATCCCAAACCGCGCCTCCCTAGAAATGTCCAATCGAGAGAAAAATCGAATTGTACCTACACATTGTATTCGTGTACCAATCTAATTTTGTGATGTTCTTCCCTTGCTACCGGTCCGGCTTCCATAAAGTACTTTTTATTGGATTGGAAACATATTGAAACTATGTTTTAGGAGATTACTCGAGGTTTTACCTTATTGCTTCGAATAAACAACCTTATAGAATAGTTCAGTAGTCAGAACTGCGAGAGCTAAATAAGATTTGTCGTCCTAGGTTATTTGATGAGTGCAAAAGTAATATGAAAAGGGAATAGCCAAATGGTAATAAAATAATAATTTCATGAAAAATATTTTTTATGGCCTTTAAATTTTATACTTATCGTAAAAAAACTCGTAGGTAACGTCAAACGGGGAAAATTAGTCTTGGGTAAATCTTAGAATAAAAATAAATGGAAAAATGAGAATATTTTTTGTAAAAAAATCTTTATACAGATTACAGCGCGTATGTTATAATTCAGATGCCAGTTTGCATTTAAGTATTGTTTTTTTATTTCCCGACGTTCGACACCTTTCCAGGTCACGGCATGACTGTTTGCATAGTTGTTCTATCTCACGAAGACCCTTTTGCTTTGAATGTTGTTAGGCGTGCACATGCACATTGTTTTAGTGTGCGTAATTCGAGAGCGTGCAGACGCACACTAAAACAATGTGCATGTGCACGCCTAACGCACTCATGGCAAAACGGTTTCCGTGAGATAGAACAACTGTACTTAATTCACGCTTTTCTTGATTTTATTGAATTTTCGAGATTTTGAATCATCGACATTATAATTTTAAACGTTCGTCTTATGAACTGTCGGTCAATAGTATTTGTTGTTAGGTCTTTTGAACATTTTGACATGACAGTTAATTCAGTTATTCTGCTATCAGCTCACTAGCAGAAGCAACAAAATATTTATCTCTGATAATGTTGCCAAAGCAAGTTCATTAATTTTGCATACTTTTTTTTTATTTTTGTTTAAAAAGTGCAAAGACACAAGTCTGAGTTTTCCCCAGTTTATCTGTACTATTTATTGATCTAATATCTTACAAAATAACCATTTATGGCAAATCGTTACAAAACTTTAGTAGTATAGGTATTTGAGATCTTTGTCGCCTTCTGAAAACTAAGACCGCCCGGCGTCCATTAAAATATATATTAGTAGGTATTATATTGCCTACGCTCTAGAAAAAAACGATACTCAAATCTGAAGTAGGTATCGGATCGTGCTTAAGTGTCATTTAAATAGGGCGGCCGATATACAGGCCTAGGGTTACCAAATGGTACCTATACCCATAAAATTCTGAAAAAAAAAAAAACAGATTTCTATTAAAAAGTCCTAACATTATGCTAAATTTTAGTTGTGTTCAATTATTTATTACTGCAAAATGCACCTAGTTGATGTTACCAAAGAGAAAAATAAATATTTTCTAAAGTTTTTTTCACAATAATGTGAATAATCGAAAAAAATCGTGTTATTTTCCCACTCCGAACTCCAAAAATCCTGACATGTCGGGACAAATCCTGACGTCTGGTAACCCCTAGTCTCTCTATAACGATATGAAGGTCGAGAAATGTGTGAAGGTCTGACTTCGAAGATCTGATGACCTTCGCGGTCGAGTGACTTGTACACCGGTCCCGGATTCAATCGTCAGCTGGGTCAATTTAGAGTAAGAATTTTTCTATATTGTCCCAGTGTTGGTTTGTGGTACCGTCATTATTTTTGCTTTCTATAACACAAGTACTTTACTTACTTGAGTATGTTATGTACGAAATGACTGTGTTGTTATGTTATTAAATATTTGTAATTGTTTATTTATTCTCGGAGCTACTTTTTATGTCTTGAATTATATATGAAAACGAGTATTTTACCAAAAATAGACAAAGATTTGAAATAAGTCATACCTTACAGAACAGTTATTTTTAGGATTCCGTACCAAAAGGGTAAAACGAGAACCCTATCACTAAGACTCCGCTGTCCGTCCGTCCGTCCGTCTGTCACCAGGCTGTATCTCACGAACCGTGATAGTTAGACAGTTGAAATTTTCACAGATGATCTATTTCTGTTGCCGCTATAACAACAACTAAAAACAAAATTAAAAGAAAATTTTAAGGGGGCTCCAATACAAGAAACGTGATTTTTTTGTTCGTTTTGCACGATATTGATAACGGCAACAGGTAGACGCTTGAAATATTCACATATTCACTTTAGAAATAAATAATTAAATTAAAATAAACCAAATATTTAAGGGGGCTCCTATATAACAAACGTGATTTTTACGGACCCTTCGTGCGCTAGTCCGACTCGCACTTGGCCGGTTTTTACATTTTTAATAAGGTTTAACTTCATTGCACAAATAGGACAGCTTATTAAAGAAAGCAGTTGGGTTTTCCTAGCTTTTACAACCTCTAAACTAACTCTCGTTTCTACTACATACTTTGTACATTTCTCTGTTTTAGCTGTTAAGGGATATTATCCAATAATGGCCTTTATACGGAACTCCGCTTGTAAAAATGTTATAGCTTTCATAAAATTTTGTAAGATTCTTCAATAATCGTTTAAAATGTTGTTCTCAATTATATAACGCTCGTATAATGTAGTATCGAGTTTTTAATATACTTGTTATAAAATAATATAAAAGTATTAAAAGTTTTGTCCTGTTTATGTAAAGCAATAATGATAATCTGCATCTTGTAATAAAACAAAGATTTATTTTAATTTTAAAAACTTTTACTAAGTAAGTAATAGTTTATTTGCGTGAATATGCATGCATTGGGTCCTTAAATAATACTAATTACCAACATATTCTATCGTTGTGAATACGATGTGCAAAAATTTGGCAAGGTAGTTTATAAGTTGGTATTAATACTTCATATGATTAAAAGGCTCTGCAATTTTCAATTAATTAATTACTAAAGTTTACTATTAAAAGGGAAATTACATTCTGTATTCAAAACAATAAAAATAATTGGATTAATGAATTAATTGTTTAAATAACTTCAAACTGGTGACAATATTCAGCGTACGGGTAAAAGCTTTATTGTTAAAACAATACACTTGGCTTAGTGTGACTCCAACTTAAACGGTTGTAAACAGTGCAGCTTAGGCCTAATAACATTTTGCTTTGAAGTGAGATAAGGAATAATACGTGTTTCGGAGTTTCGTGTCTCTATTTAGGGGAGGAAAAGTTACCGAGCTTTATCTGTATTGTGGTTTGTCATAAATATTCGTAATTACTGGCAGAGACGCTATGCTGTTTTGTTTTTGTTATTTTCCAAAAAATATAGCGAACGTAGTATGAGTTAAAAGTAAATGGTTTGTTACGTTCGTTTGTTATAAAAATTTCGTAAAAGTTATATAGCTTTCTCATCTTAATCAACTGTTTAAAAATATCTGGAAAGATGTTCAGTTGAATGTCGAAGTTAATTCCTTCTACATTGGTGAGATGGCGCTGGCTTACAGCGTAAGAGTTGATATACTAGAAGAAATTCGACGTTCCCACTAGTGACTCGGTAGCTCAGCGGTCAGAGCATTGGACCGGATATCCAAAGGTCGCGGGTTCGATTCCCGTCCGAGAACATGATCTGGTGCGAGTCCTATTTTTTCTAGTATATTATTTAGTATTGTATAAAAATAGCATTGTGAATGCTTAAATCTCAAAAAAAAATAATTAAAAAGTTATAAAGTTTGCGATGAACTGGCAATCAAGGCAGTAGACAAAGTATTGTGGTTTATATTATCGTTATTGACACGCTCTTGGCTGGTTTTTTATATTTCTTATTCTTTGATATTGTTTTGTTTTATTTATTTTCTTATATAAATATATCTATTTCCTCTCTTTCGACTTTGTAATTTTTCCCCTCACCGTTAAAAAGATAATAATTAATTCATGTAATGAAAATGTCGTCTATATAACCTCTTCAATTGGCCGAATAAAATTTTATAGTTCCAGTCCGACAATTTTTAAGAATGGATCGCATGCATTTCTAAAATCGAACGAAATTCACTCTACAATTTCACGATTTTCGGGACCGTCTATTAAAAGAGCAAGAATTGGAGTAAAATCACACGTGCCAGACATCAAACCGACACCTCATTACAGCGGTCTCCGTTCAGCAAAATCCCGATCACATTGTAGAAATTGAAAAGTATTTCATTTTCACTATCGAGAAATTCAGAATTTTACTTTCGAGCTATAAGCATCGCTGAGAATACGGATGATAATATTGCGAGTAGCAGTCTTATGAAAATGGGATTTTTGTTTATATTGGAGAGAAGGGGTTCTTTTGGGATGAACGAAGAAAAGTATTTAAGTAGATTTACATAAAAATCACACATGAAACAAAGGAATATGAAGATCTGTGCTTATCCATAACTTTATTCTCGGCATAATATGTCTAAAATAATACAACATTATGCCATTGTTTTGGTTTGGAAACATTTATCTGATTCTTTAGAAAAGTTATGAAGATACTTTATCGAGTTGTTCAAAGGAGTGACCATCAGCCATTATTAATATCGCCACTGCTGTGGCACAAGCCATCCTTATGGGTAGATAAGGAAGATAAGCCATGACCCACCACGTGGGCCCAAAGCAGATTGGTGGTGCAAATGCAGCCGGGACCAACGGCTTAACGTGCCTTCCGAAGCACGGAGGAGCTCGAGATAGTAAATGTTTGGTCTTGAACTCCATGACCGACCCTTGTGAAAGTTGCTTAACCTCCGCAATCAATGGGCCAGTTACCACTGCCCCACCGAGATCCTCAAAGGAGTATAAGGTAAGAAATCCCTAAATGTTCTTATTACCTAAAAGGTAACAGTAAAAGGTAAGTTGGATTTAGAAGATATCGACTTATATGGTGATTTATTTCACACTCTGAAACTAGCCAGCAATCTTTTATTTGGAATCCGCTAGGGCTAGGCCAAGTTAATCTCTGTCCTATTTCAAGCCTGAAATAAAGTTGGGAGCCATAGCAAACTAAAAAAGGACCAACGAAAGCCTCGTTTAGTTTTCGTACTTTTCACGGAGTTGCCATTCGCGTTGATCGCTCCAGACTTTTGTTTGAGTTGCCCGTTTTGGGACTAGTGCCTCATCGCGGACCTGAAACCAAATTAATTTTGCATCTCCGAAAACAAATCACAAACAATTTTAACCTTATCTCTATAACCTTAAGCCGCTAAAAGATGATCCCAACTTTTGCAGCTAGCAATACGTTTGCATCACCAATATTCGATTCCATTGGCATAGTTGGAGAATGAAGTTTCATCTGTACAGTTTTCTTTCAGAAAAAGGTTGCATTGTGAAAATTTGAATGGGAATGGCAGCAGCGACGATTTGGATCTATTGAGCGCTCGCGGTCTTTAGGAAGTGGAAGAGAACTTTGTCTAATTAAAAGTTTTTTCTTAATCTCAAGACAAGAATTCCGCTCATACATTTTGTTCCTTCGTCCTTAATAATGGTGGTAATAAATAAATAAATATAAATATTTGACAACATCACATACATTGCTCCAATTCTAATGTAAGTAGCTAAAGCACTTGTGTTATGGGAATCAGAGACAACGGTGGTATCACTAACACCCAGACCTGAGCCAATATAGAAAAGTTTGTTTTTTAAATTTACCCAACCGGGGATCGAAATCGGGACCTCAGAGATGGCGACACCTTTAAAACCGGTGTACAAAGCCACTTGACCACGGAGGTCGTTTGTGGCATCGGCATAGCTTTCTATAGTATTATGTGTAGTAATATTTGTAAAAGATAAACGAATCCCAAAATTCAATACATATTTGAATGGACTAATAATAATTAATTCAGAATCTCGTTTAAGATCGTCATTTCATAACTTCAAAACTGATAACAAAGATTTTTAACATTGAAAATGTTTATGTGATCACCAGTGTATGTGCCCGATGTTTAGCCAAAAGTACGTCTCAGTAATAATAGTACATGGCCGTAGATCGGTCAAAATTTGAGAAAATCTTTATGGGAGAGGTGTCAAAATGTACAAAGCGCGGAGATCTTGCCAGACATCTTTTTTTCGAGGGCCTTAATCAAAACTCGAAAAAAAGGTATCTGGAGATCGAATTGGGTTACAAAATAAGCACACTGAATAGATGATCGGACAATAGATGTGGGCTGCGGAGGTTCCCAAAGGTGGGAGTGGTTTGTAGTTGGGCCGAATTAGGGCAGTCCATATAGCGCATAACGCTGTCCTGAGGTGACAGTATTATAAAATGTATATGGATTTATATATAAGTAATAAATGTATTATTTAACATACCGAAAAAAATTGGTCTTTTAAAAAAAATAAGGTCTTGGTGAGATCTTCGTTTCAGGTGACAGCTGTCTAAATTACCTAAAACAGCAATATCTTGGAGAGTACTCAGCCTAGACTAATCGTATCTTTGAAGAAATGAAAGGTCTTAGTGAGATCCTTATTTCAGATGACAGCTGTCAAACTTTAAACAGCAATATCTCGGAAAGTACTCATCCTAGACTTATGGTGTCTTTAAAGAGATATGAAAGGTCTTAGTGAGATCTTTATTTCAGATGACAGTTGTCAAACTTAAAACAGCAATATCTCGGAAAATACTCATCTGGGCAGGTGTCCTTTTCGTTGAATGATTACCAGATGAAAAAACCCCTAGAGATAGAGCCAAAGTTAAAGAAGAGAGGGCGAAGTTTGAGAAACAACTTAGAATTTTTTAGAAGTTTTAGGTTAAAGTACGTACTACCTTTCAATAAAAATCATAGGTTTGATGTGAATTCAAAGTATTGTACTATATCAATAAAAAAAACTTTAGAAATATTTCAAAAACAAAATCCTAAAAACTGAACTCTCTCTGATTTCAATGGACGAGCAGATGGCTGTACCAGATACTATTAATAATACTTTTTATTTTTGATGTTCATCTTCAATGTACTGTGATAGTGGCGTGGAGCCTGAAATCTGTAATTTTTTTTAATGAAAATAGTGAAGAAAGTCTGAGAGTAGTTTTAGAATTCATTTCCTTATCTGTCAAATAATGGTTTTTAAGTTAACAGAACCTCTCGTATAGAAATATGCAAGGATTTGAATTCTAATAAACGTTCTACATTAGAATCTCCATATTATTATCTTCAACTTTGCATAAATGCTATTCGAATCTCAGCCTTAGCATACAATACTGTCGAGTTCCGCGGAAAATGTATATTTATTTACAAAGAATGTAAATTGCTAGGTAGGCGAGGTGAGTTCCGTTTCATGCATCATTCATCTCATACGGAACCGTGGCACAAAACATAAAGAAGATAGAAGATTCACTCAGAACAAATTGCAGTTTTCCGTGCACGCACACATAGAAATTACAAACAGGTAAGGATAGTTTCAATTTCAGGCCAAATCGTCGCCCCTATAACAACAAAACAAATGAAGGAAGTGTTTTCGAATAAATGAAATTGAAAGTGATTTTGAAAATAAGCTCACATACTAAGCATTTTTAAATCGTCAATTCTTTTATCCTACCACCCATTATGACGTCTTTTAGCTGACAAGAAAAATGGGCGCAAAAAACTTATCAGCTTTATCAGAAGGAACGATATTTACAAATATGTATATCGTTTCATAAATAAATAACATTATTTAATTAGCTCATTTCTACTGAATCAATTTAGAGGGTTCAAGCTCAATTCAAAACTTAAGGTTCAGTCTAGGCTGTTACAAAAAAAAAAATATATCAATTTATACAATTCAATAAACGTTAAGACAGGTAGGCAATGTGTAGAAGCGCCATTCTGGGGCCCTATTTTTGAATCATTCGCTGCAAATGTTCATGTGACCTAAGTCGCATGCAACGTAATGTCAGAATTGACAACGAAATCGCACTCCAAAACCATTCTGACCAAGAGGCTGACTGACAACTGCTAACCAGCGAAGGATTAAAAAATTCGGATTTTGCTATGTCAGTTGAAAATGAGTAGTAAAGAGCGCTAGACGCCTACCGAAGGAATCGAAAATAGGGCTCCAGAGCGGCGCTTCTACATATTTACAGATTTCATATAATGTGGCCGTGGATTCCTACTGACGGTCGATTTTCGCTTGAGGTACCGAAAAAGAAGGTTTGGAATTTTTCTTCTTTTATTGCTTTTTGGTAAATTTTATCACGTCCAAGTTGTTTCTTGAGTTGAGGACGGACGTGGTTAAAAAGAATACGAGTATTTAAACAAACTAAATGTAGAGATGTTGACCTATTATAAAAGAAAGGGGTATCTCTTTATTATTTTAATAAATTAATATTAGCACTCGTTATGCCAATGAACCCATTCTGCGAATATATTATTGTGTGAATATTATGCGATTATGCGAAAAAACTTTATGCCGCACATGCCCCCCTACTCAAATGGCCAACATTCTATACTTTACTAGCGGCCCGCCCCGGCTTCGCACGGGTACAATGTAGTTACTGATATGGTGAGTATGAAGTTATTAGACTATCAGGATATCTATATATAGTGGTGGCTACATAATTAAGGACGCCAGTCGATTTTCATACAAACGAAGTAACTTTTAAGCATTGCTTCTCCGCCAGGGATTGACCGAGCGGTGATCTGGTGATGGCCATCCAGGGAGTGAATGGAGGAGATCCAGATTTCTATACACACCCAAGTGATCTGACCAGCATTTTAAGAGATGTAAGGATATGTTTAAAAAACCGCGAATATAGTATAGAAATGTATGAAAACTTGCAACTGTAAATTCTTATGCTTACATCTCTTAGAATGCTGACCAGATCAGTTGGGTGTGTATTGCTATCTGAATCTTCTCCATTCACTCCCTGGATGGCCATCATCAGATCACAGCTAGTTAAATCCCTAGCGGAAAACCAAGACTTCAAAATTACCTCGTTTGTATGAAAATCGACTTGTGTCCTTAATTATGTGGCACCACTATATGTATACAAGGTGTTACAAAAGTACCCCTAATGCCGAAAATGGTAGATAGGGACCATCAAACTGAACAACTTTTACTATGGAAGCAACGCTGAAATCGTGAAAAAAAATCAGCTGTTTCATACAAAAATTAAAATCGAAAATATCAAAATGTATGAAACAGCTGATTTTTTTTCGCGATTTCAGAGTTGGTCCCATAGTAAAAGTTGTTCAGTTTGATGGTCCCTATAAACCATATTCGGCATTAGGGGTATTTTTGTAACATGTTCTATACCTACCACATTTCTTGTCATGTTATCCGGTTGCAAAATAAAAAGGCTATTCGGCGAGCTGACTCTCGAGCAGGCGACATTAGAGCTGGCCATGGGAAAAACAATCACTGCAGATCTACACCAGCCGCGCTTAAACTTTGTCCCTGTGCTTTATTAATTGTCATAGCATAGGCGACTTGACCGAATATTGTATTCTTTTAAAATTAAACTGATAATTAGAAGGAATAATTTTGCACCTTATTACAAAATGACAGCACTGCCAACATAACGCCATAGGTACTATTCAATGAAATGCATTCTACCTACTCTCAGGGGAAATGACCAAAGAGAATGTAATACTACGTTGAGATGACAAATGATATTTACTTTTCTTAATTAATCAATCAAATGCACAAAAAAGTTTCAATTCCGACGTCGAAGTCAATCACAGCAAAATTAGCTTTACATCACTTTTTAACCCTGTTAGATGATAAATATTAAAAAAATACGAAACACGTGTTCAATTAATTTTGTGAAAGAATGTCTATGCCAAATTTCAAGTCAATCGGGCCAAGGAATCGCGTTCTCCCATACAAACTTTGCCACCCTGTTTTACCCCTTTAGGGGTTGAATTTCGCAAAATCCCGTCTTAGTGAGCACCTACGCCCTAAAAGGAGCCCCCATGCAAAATTTGAGACTCCTAGCACTTGTAGTTTCTGAGATTTCGTGATCAGTGAGTGAGTGAGTGAGTGAGTGATTTTCCCTTTTATATATATAGATTAGAATTAAAGCTTAAAATATGGGCAATAGACGATTAAATCACGTGTCGCAAACTTATGTGAATCACAGACTTTAATGTATTGTACGGATTTGACTAGCTTACGGCACGTAACTGTTTACTGCTTATTTTAAAGCCTTAACAGTAGGCGTAGCTTTCCAACGCATAGAATGTAATCCATTTGAGGAGGGGGGCTGTTATGCTAAATCAAATTATGGCTGAACATTTTATGCGAGCGAAACTGCACCCGAGTTGGGTATATCGAAAAATTACAAAATGTCTGCAGCAATATGCTATTTTGTACGTACAATATCATGAATCAGTCAATCAGTTTAATTTTAATTAAACGGACCAATTAAATAAAACTGTTACAAAATCAAAATGAATGAAATAGTTCGCGTAGTAGTTGAATAGCCAATCTGTACGAGATAATCTGCTTAGGTCTTTCACAGATAGATTTTTCAATTTCTTTCAAATATTTAGGTATGAATACATATAAAAAACAAAGAACAATTTCATTTACACATTCATCTTTAGGATTTTTTTACTGCTCTTGCTACGAAATAAATCTTTATTAAAATTAAATACAAGCAAATCTAAAACGCGGCAAACACACGATTTCAATTACGCATTAAGCATAGGCGCTTAATGCTTTCTCTCATTAAAAATTAAACTTCAATTCGCTTGTTAAATGGATACAGTTGCGAAGAACATTAGCTTGAAATTAAATAAGCTGCCAGCGCACCCGCTTGACCGCAACGTGCAATGGAAATTAGGCAAGCGTTAGTAGTCAAAGCTTAAAATTTTAAAATGACAAACAAATAAATTTTAAAGATTTCAATTCAAGGGTTTTTTTAAAAAAGCTCGAATAATGCTATAAAGCCCAAGAAAAACACAAAATAGTCACATGCGAAAGTTAAATTAACTTACCAAGGAAAGGGCGAATTGAAATCGTCGCAAACGGAACCGTGGACAAAAGTTAAATTATAATTGACGAGTGCAAAATTAGTGAGGTCCTTTGACGAGAAGGCTCTAGGCCTAAAATTAGGCCATTTTAAGGCCGGACGTATTAATTTCCGCAGGCACAAGGGCTTGTTGATGACAGCCATTTGATACGTGTTGGCATTTGAACTTTCCTTGTTTGTGATATTTAAAAATAGAATGTCAAAGCTAGGCCAGACCGAGAAAAGAAAAAAAGAGAAGTTTAATTACGTTTAAAAATTTCAAAATGGAATTTTCACGACACATTTCATTAATTAAGAGATTTGTTTTTATTTACATTGGAACTAAGCAATTACATAAAGTGATTCATAAAGTAAGTGATGGGGTAATGGAAATTAGAATCAATAACAGATCAAACACCTATATTGAATAAATGTTGTTGTTTGGCAAGTAATAAAGAATAGTAATTTAAATGTTTCCATCGGAGTACGCTCCACTCAACTATATTAGAGTTAACAATTAACCTATCTTTAATCTTACTAATTCCCATGAAACGTCATACAGCTAACTGTTAATAGTTGATTTATAACATACAGGTTTATTTGTAAAACACCAAACCAACACCAACAACCTCGCAGGAGCAGATTACTAACATCATAAACAACATCGTTTGTCAACAACTTTTCTGAAAAAAAGACAAAAATACGGCCTATGTCCCCCACTTTTGTACCCTACTGGGGGATATTATATTAAATGACCGAAAAGCTGCTCGAGTTTTTTTATAAAAAGTTATTTTTTTTTGTCTTTTTCGGAAAGTTGTAGAACAAAACTTATTTTATGATGTTAGTAATCTACCCCTCAAGAGTAGTAGATTACTAACATCATGGTGCTGATGTCGAATCCACTCCTGCGAGGTTGTTTGTGTTTTACAAATAACCCTGTAAAATAAATAAATAAATAAACCCTGTGGATGAATTTGACAACTGTACAGGTACTACAGTATACAGTAGGTACCTACTGAACAAACATTTTAATTGCACCAACGCAAAACTTGGGGGGTACAACCGACGAGTTTGTGTTCGAGTTTGAATTGAATAAACGTCAAAACAGTACAATGGAAACCATGGCAACCGTTTCCAAAGTACCAAAATATCATTTCTTTTTTACGTTAATTTCGATCTTGTGACTTCGATCCCGTCGAGAGTACCCCTACTCCCGGCAGCCAAACATATTTATTTCTATACAATAGCTATTTGAAGTACAAATTTCAATACGTGTTTCCTCATATTGCAAATATTAAATTTGTTCAAGTTGTTTGCGGAGTGATTTGGTAAAGTGAACGTTTCTTATGAGGGTGTAAGGTTGAAAGTTGTGTGTGATGGTCGCCGGCCACTTGTACTCTCTTGGTGATTTTAAAATACGTCGTGAACAAGCCCGTAAGCAGTGAGACGGTTCATGAATTAGATTTGCTGTGGACTTGCTCCAGATTGCAGGGCTGACGCTTTAAGTACAAAATAATAAAACACTGTGTTTTAGACAAAATGTCCGCCCAATCGGGGCACAATCGCGCTAATTTTCAACGATAAAATTAAAACTAAATCATTACAGTTTCAGTTTTATTTACAGAAAAATAAACGCTAGGGAGCCTTGGATGCCAATCTTGGACAGTTTAAATAAACTCTAAAGCTAAACCAATGATTTTAAAGTAAAAATAACCTAAATGACAACGGAACGGTTTTGGTTTTATCGTTCAGAATTAGCGCGATTCGTATTCGAATGGCCGTATTCGAAAACCGATTGCCGTTATTGGTTTTGATGCGCTAGGAAATGTTTTACAGAACCGAACTGAACTATCTGGGTTCACGCAAATCAAAGTATGAATGTATAGTGATAATTTAAATACTTGTTAATGTGTATTTAAAGATAGTTTTAGCACCACGGACCACCACCAGACCCCTTTCACGTTACAGCAGCCGCAGCGTGGCGTAACAGTCGCGGAACGCGGCGTAACAGCGCTGCACCATGGACCACTTCACATTACAACGGCCGCAGCGCTGCGTATTCGCGGCGTAGTCACGGCGTAAACACGGCGTAGTCGCGGCGTCTGTCATATGTATGGAAAATGACAGACCGCTGCTTACGCAGCACTTAACGCGCGGCTTTAGGTGAAAGCGTTCTAAGCCAGTGCACTTCACCTTGTAGTCAATGGCATGCATGGCACCACCATGTCTCACTATATAATACTACTTATATAATGGGACAACCCTAATAAACAATGCGCTGCTCATTGCAACCTCGTAAATCTGACGCACGAAGGAGGTAAGGAAAGTCCGAAATCACAACGAAGATAACATTTATTATTGATGTGAATATTATTCAAAATCACATATCCAATGTAGTTGTTTCATCGAGGTGCTTGATGGCGCAGTGGCTAGGCATATTCGGCATGTTTTGGGTGACCAAATGATAAAATAACTATGAGCTTTCCGCTTAGATCACTCGATTTAACTGAAGAATAATCTTATAAAATTCAAAATTATTAAAAGGATAGAGTCGACATAACTTTCACCGGGATTTAAAAAAAGGTTTTAATTTCTTATAAAAATATATTGCTTTAAAAACATTACTATCCTACAGTTTCAGATAGCTCTATCCAGTAAGATCCATCTCCTTGTACGTAAACAATTATATTATTTTACCCTTTAAATAGAAATAGAACCGCCAACTCAGAACTTAATTGGCAGTAATTAACTAAGTAAGTCTATTGACTTACTAAGCAATGTCGATGTTGCTTGTTACTTGTGCACGGCCGGTACTTGACGCGATATTTGGAAAAATTCACAGATGTCACGACCTTTTGTTACATTGAAAATGAATTTAATGAAAACAAAATATATAATGTTATATTTTTTAATATTTATTAATTCCATTTTTATAAAAATTAATATTTTATTGCTATTATTGACGTTTAAGAATTAATACATAAAAAAATAATCAAAATCAAATGCAGGCCAAATACACGAATACCTGTGAATAGGTCTTCCCGCCTGAGACAACCCTGGTGAAGAGTCGATTTTTTTCTAGTATATTATTATTTTATAAAAATAGCAATGTGAACGCTAAAATCGCAAATTTGAAAACCATGATATAACAATTTAACAATATATAACTTTTAAACTTTTAAAATCAAATCAATCGTTTATTTGCTAAACATGTGGTTTGACAAAGGTCTTAAACATAAAATATGCCGTTACATGCTGCCATATACAAACGGCGTGCCATATTTTAAATAACAATATAATTAATAGCTATTTGAAAGCAAAAAAAAACAGAATAGGGCAAGTATTATTAATTACAAATCACTGAAAATCGGACCTATACCAAAGCGACCGAAAAAACATTTTCAATGTTATTGAATTGACACTGATTTGACAGCTTCTTTGTAATGAAATAGGGATTCTATAACTTCAGAATTTACGTGGAAACAACAACATTCAATAGAGTGATAGCAAATCCTTTTTTAAGCAAAAATTACCATTCACTAGACTAATGACATGATTTGGTCAGTGCATTGGGCCGGAATCCCAAGGGTGCGGCTTCGAGTCCCGTCTGAGGTGCTACGGGTGAGTCGATTTTTTTTAGTTATTTTTCTAATATTTTTGTCTAATATTATTTATCTTGACAAGATCTGTCTCAAAAAGCAATACTATTTAAATACCATTGAGAGTTGAGACATGACTGCTACGTTTCAATTAGCAGATCGGGTACCAACGCGAGTGCATCGCCCAATACTTGCTACAATGCCGCGCTGCCCCGTAGCCTTCACCTAAAATCGTAGATTTGTAGCGTGTCGTAGCAAAACGTCGTAACACCTCTACGAAATATCAGTAATAATAGTAATCATTATTCAGGTTTAAAAACAGTGAGAGTGAGTCCTTCTTTTTCTAAGCAAAAAAGCGCGCCCAATACTTGTCACGTTACGCCGCGTCGAACGTAGACTTCACATAAACTCGTAGACTTGTAGCTTGTCGTAGCGACACGGCGCGTAGCACCATCTACGAAATTATTGCTACGAAAAGATCAAAGTAACATTTTGATTATAAGTTTTCCCATCATAGTAGATTAAAAGGCATTATTAGAGGCATACGGTAAACTAGCGCCGCCAATACAATACATTTTATGACTGAATTTTGATTTTAATTTTCAATCGTATTATTCTAGAAAAAATCGACTCGTTAACAAGCAAACCCGCAACAATTTGAAGAGCGTTGGACCGGTAATCCAAAGGTTAACTTTAACAATTGATAAGGTCACTATAAAAAGGAAACAACTATGATCTCTCTGTATTATGTTCATAATATTTATTAAATAACCCTGAAATACTTCATTCTGTCTATTATTAAAAGGAACGTGATCAGTAAAACGCTATTTAAACGGGCCGAATTGTCAGGCGATTTTAATTAATTAGCTTTTTACAAACCTAATTCAATGAGATGGCGATGCGATTTTACAAGCGATTGTCGATAAAAAGCACCAATTGATTTAAAATCACCAAGTTGCCTGTCAAGTCAACTCATGTAAATACCACAAATAAATACAATAAATATTCTCAGTAAGTACTCTGTTGTTTTGTTATAGTTATTTTCCAAATTTGATTGTTTCATGGAATAATTTTATCCAGTAGTTAATAATTATGTGTGACCTTTGTACTGTTGTAATAAACTGATTCTAGGAACCACAAAAGTGGTATGCTTTTTAGTAATTTTGCTCGCATGTTTTAAATAAATTGCATTTCAACTTGCAGCCATGCAACACTTAAAAGTTAAAATTATGAACTGAATAATCTGCTTAGTGGCAATACGGAGGATAACGCATAACTATAATTTATACTTTATTTTTCTTAATAAAAAACAAAGTAATACCAATACACTATGACTTACTTGGTTTAACACTTTTAAGTGTACAAAAGTTGTATTTTAAATAAGAAAAAAGTCAAACTTAAATCACTAACATACATATAAACTTACATTCTATTAAATTCAAATATAAATTAACATGGCCTTTTTTAACAGTCTATTTTATTCAACATTCAACATTGATTCGCCATTCATAAGTTTTGTAAGGATATCGGCAATACTTTTTGCCGCTTCCCGTACAAAAGTAATGTTCTCAGCCATCTGATAAGAACGCATCGATACAAAACAAAAAGGGGAACAAACTCCACTAAAGAGGATCGTAACTCTAAAAACTAATCGGGAACCGCAATCAAACCTTCAAAGTCGCTAAACAGCCAATTTCTTATTTCAAAACACGAGCTTAGCTGAGCCAGTGTCGGTCGGGCGCTAGCGGCGAGCGGACGTCCAAAATGTTGCCTTGACGATGCGCTCGCTACTCTTATTATACTTCGCGACGATCGTGAATTGTGATTATGGTGATTTTGTGAAACATGTAAGGCATGGTGGCAGAACCCTGATCCGGCATGGCCGGTCGCGGGTGCACTTGTCGCGGATGCATGCACGCGCGAGGGAGCTCGTCGCGCAGATTGAAGCTGAGAGAAGCAGTGAGCTAGGTTAGTAACTTTTCTGTAAGTTCATATCGAAGCGAAATATATGGAAGTATTTAATAGCGAGTTCAAAGTTTGCAAAAAGTTTATAAGTGGACGCAAACTTAACTGCCGATGTAAGAAAAATATTCATTGAAAATTTTAAACTAAATTAGGATAAAAGTAACTGATAAATATCAATATATCTAGCTCGGCTATACAAAAATAAAGATTTTGATTTTAACACCAAGTTGCAACAAAAATAAAGTTACTTATGCCTTTACAAATAACTTGGCTTATTATCTCTTTACTTTATAAAATAATGTTTAATTATTGTAATAACTAACATCTCGTATCACATAACTATTTACAACTAACTAAAAGTCAAGTTATTATCATTTATTTATTTCTCAAGCAGCATGAACTATGTACTACTATACTATACTACTATTAAACTTTATAAAGGTCATAAAGTATAAGCGAGTATATTGAGTACTGTCATAGCTTTTACTACTACAAAATACTGGATCTATACAAAGGAACATAAACATCAAAATCTTTACGGTCGCGAACACGGTCAAATCGTTTAAAGCTAAATTAAGAATTTTCTAACAAATCGGTAACTCAGTTGGTCAGACTTTCGCTCAATAGCGAAAGGTTGTACGTAAGTTCAATAATAATTAAATAATTCATCGAATTTATAAATTTAAAAATAATGGTCGAGCCCGACTCGCACTTGTCCAGTTTTGTTTTTTCTTAATTAAATACGAAGTTCTATCTAATTCCTTCTAGCTCTTTATATTTATTTTTCATAGTCCGGCATTTGTTTTCCTTACAGGATGTGCAAAAATGATAGTATGACCAAGAGGACATGTATATCCTCGTGGTCATACTGGTATGACAAACTAGTATGACCACGAGGAAACGGGGATTTTTTCAGTTTAAAAAGCTTATTTAGCAGCTGGCTTTAAATAAAAAAATCTATTAAATGAATGCAACTTTTATTAAGTATCACAGTCTATGTACGTACATGCCTGCTGATTTCTTGTACTGTCCTGTAACAATATCACTTGGTACTTACTTAAATGACTGTTTCAAATAAAACATAAGTCGGCAACTACATAATTACAATGTTTCTCGTTTTAAAAGAAAACTTCTTAACAATAATAGCAGCCAACAATAACTTAAATAACTTTACAAAATAGTAGTAAGTTTAGGAAACAACTTTATTTTTTAAAGGACAAATTAATTGGTTTTGTTTAACAGCTGTACAATATTTGTTTTTTACAGCTTACGCCAATTAGTTATTTGAGTTTTTAACTAAGGCCTTGTACCTATTAATGGATGTTAATATTTACGGATAAACTCTGCACTTAATTAAACTTCTAACTGTTACTTTATGTAACGATACTTATTTTTATAAGAAATATTTATTTATCTCATATTTTTTCTCCGAATATTTTAATGTCTGAAATCTGAATCTATGTTAATTGTAACATGTATGAATGTAATGTCTGGAAACGATATACATATTTGTAAATATCGTTCCTTCAAATAAAGCTAATAAGTTTTTTGCGCCCATTTTTCTTGTCATCTAAAAGACGTCATAATGGGTGGTAGGATAAAAGAATTGACAATTTAAAAATGCTTGTTATGTGAGCTTATTTGAATAAAGAATTTTTCAATTTCAATTTCAATTACAATGTTTAATGTTTATTCTTTATTTCAAAAATAAATTCAAAACAGTCTCTAAAAAAACCGACTGTGAATTCTGCTCCCTGTATAGGAAAAACTATGTAACTGAATTTGCCTTCAGACATATTCGTACAATTTCCGCATTTGTACAATTACACATTATATACTTTAAAATATATTACCCTTTCTAATTTAATTTCTAATCAATTTCATTTATTTCAAACAAAAAAACATGATCTTTGGCATTATGACAATCGATTAAAATAAAAAAACAACGGGAGTCATTTTTATTTTTTATAAAATGAGGCAGGAAAAGTTGTATGAAAATCCATTGATTTTTATACAACTTCACCTCCTGTTTTTTAGTATGAGAAGAAAGAAGGGCTTTTCGAGTAGGTGTAATATAAAATACATCATCATCACCATGAGGGCCAAGTAGGCCTCTCCCGTGGGAGGATGTTGCCATAATGTCTACGCTACCGTCCTGCATGTCGGAGATCGCAGTATCACTTGCGCCACCGTTTTTTGGTGGATATTCCAAAGACTAGCACTAAGCGTTTTGCTTCTAATTTCATTATTCGTACCGCTAGAGAGTGGAACTCTTTGCCCGAGTCTATGTTTCCTGATAGGTACAATCTGGGGGCCTTCAAGTCACAAGGAAATAGATATCTTCTGGGCAAACGCGTCTCATCGTAGATCGCATCATCATTTTTTTTTATTTTTAGATATAAATTACTTCTTTGTTCATACTGTCTCGCAAAACCTAGTAGTAGGTTTGTCTGCGAGTACTGATGACATTATACACCATTCAAGCGCTTACTTGCCATAAAAAATCTTTTCATCAGAAAGAACAGCGTTGCCTGTTTTGTGGTTCACGGAGATGTTCAATAATACGACACCCCTATGTGAAGAGTTGGAGCTATTTTATTCTGTCGGGAGCAACAATGCTCAGTTTTTAAAGTTGGTACACTTGTCGGTGGTTAATGTTTTGGTTGTTTAAACCAAAAGCGACCACTTTCATTTTAATACCGTTTTAAAATTGTTTTTCAAAAAGGAACAAGAAAGTTGTTCGTTTTGTAACGAACTAACTATATCTTTAGACCCTGCAGTGTGTGATTTGTGATGGGATTTTAGTTGATGAATTATGGGGTCCCAAGCTACTCTAGGTCGGGAATTCAATAAAACCAATAAATCTAAACTAAATAATTCTAAAATAACACCTGAATTAATAATATACGCGCTTCCTAATGAACTGTCCGCGCGGAATTCTTAGAATTTATTATTTAGTAAACATGGTGGTTTGCTTTTTAAATTTTGTTAAAGTCGGCGTTATCGAACATTAAAGCACTACTGGGCATTGTAATACAAAACGAATAAACATAAATCTTGTTTATAAAGTGAGAAGGTACTTAATTAAATGTAGAAGGTAATACATGGAACGTTTCATCAAAATGAAGTTGACGTATTATTATAAACTAGTGAAATCTTTTATGAGTCTTGAACGAAGCTTGAAATCCCTGAGCTAGCTTGGAGGCAGGTGTGGAGGCGATAGAGGGTTTACGGCAGCAGTAAAGGTTTGTTAGAAACCTTATAATAAAAGGCTTTTAATAACGTGGATGGAAAGGCGCTTAATTTACAAAGTCCAAAAATGATATCAAAAAGATTTGTAGTAAGGAGACTGAACTCCTGAGCGACTGGAGTTTTAAACTTTTTAGTACTGTAGTCAGTGAAATAAAATATTGTTATAGTTCTTCTTTTTCACGAAGTACATTCGACTATGAGTTTTGTTAAAAAAAGGGGTGCACATGCATATTGTAAGTGTGCGTAATATGAGAGCGTGCAGACGCACACTAAAATAATATGCATGTGCGTGCACGCCTAAAAACATTCATAGCCGAATATACTTCGTGAGATAGAACAACCATACGGATACACGAACTTTTTTCCTTTTTCCTTTATGCCAAAATGTCCTAATGCTAGAAAATAGTAAACCGAATCAAAGTTATGGGAATAATAAAACTTCCGACCATTTTAACCCCTGGAAAGCCTGGTGGGGTCCCAAGGACTGTTCTCACACTGAAATGAGGATTAAGGAGTACATTACCTAAACAGCTACTCTAATAGAGAGTTCTATAATTATACTAAGCTTTTTTAAATAAAACCCACTTGAATTTTCATAATTAATAGGAGTTAAGGTAATTTCAATGACGTAAAAGACTGTCGGATGTTACTAATTCTCGTGTCGGTAAAACGGTTGAAGCGGCCAGAGAGATAATTTTCAATATCGATGATTTGTAGTTTTCAAAAAGAGGTATTGATCACGCTAATTTGAAACGATAGCACCAAAAATACAGAAATTTTGTAAATGTATTGTTTATAAAGCAAATCCTTATTATTATTACTAACCTAGAATTATGTCTAATTTGTAACGATATTTACAAAGTTAAAGCGAATATTTTTCTGTAAACATAGTGATTTAGTATCTAAGTCTGTTTTCAAGAAATCACTGTAACGAACACCATCGCCTAATAATTCAATTTTAGCTATTGCACCGTTAAAATATGTTTTATCTTTATCATTTGTCAAAAGAGTAAAAGAAACAAAACAATTTATAACTATAACTTTGCTCGTTTTTGTTTGTGTACACCGTAATTAAATCTAACTAGAACTAAAGTAATTGGTAAAACATTTTCAAAAACAAATTTAATATTATCACAACAATTTTTCATTACCGTTAGAAACAGTATTTAATTACCTCAGAAACAATCATTGTAGCTAAAATAAGCGCGCCCTTTATGTGTTGGTACCCATCTGGAACGAACCTAATTATTTTCTTCATACATACATGTATAATATGTTCAAAGTGATATTAAACGGATGTCTTGAGCTAATTACACTCACGGGTGAGCAGAACTAGGGAGCTGTGATGATTTAATTAGAATTTATATGTTGAATTAAAATTGTCTGAAGTCTGAAGTAACCTAACAATATGTTGCTCTGGCAAAGGTCTTAAAATGTTCTTTCTTTATGTAGCGACCATCTATTTGTTTATTTCAAATGTCACTGAAGAAAATAATTAAAGACCTTTTTGGTATAATTATAATCATTTCACTGGTTTTATTTTTGGTGAAATAAAAACACAGAGTTTATACTTACCTTGGTAAAACTTTTTTATTATAAGTTGTTTTTTTTATGTTTGTGATGTTGTCTAATATTTATTTATTTATTTAAGTGTAAAAGTTGACCAACTCTGTCGTGTTGCAGTTCGCAGTTTGTCGATAGTTTTCTATTCTGTAATTAGTGCTGTTTTTGGAACAGTCTAATTTGATACGGGTTTCTTTCAAATACAAGTATACTTACTTATGTGCATACTTATACATACATTATATTTTCACAGTTTAATTTGATGCTTTTTTTAGTTATTTTTCTCTTTTTGTGTTTTATTACATGTTATCTTTTAAACATTTAATTAATATAATAATATTAATAAATGCTTGGACAATTTCACATAGCGCCATTTAGCCCCAAACTAAGCAAAGCTTGGTGCTAGACAACACTACTTATATACTTTTTAAGTAATACTTATTATACATAGTAATACCCAGACCCGTCACAGAAATAAAAAAATCATCATTTCAATTTCTGCTCGGCCAGGGATCGAACCTGGGACCTCTTGCCGGTGTCGGTCTGGCATGTTGGCCATTGCACCACTCAGGTCGTCCGTCAGTTCTTTATGGAGTATTTCTTTCGCTGTCGCTGACAATAATGTTTTTACATGTCTTTACAGATATTGAATATTCTAAGGTGTATGTTGTTCATACAATGGCTGTTTTCACATATATACGATAACGATAACGACACGATACTCATATATCGTCAGCTCGGACGACAACGATATCGTCCGACGATATCGGTATGTGACACTATATAACCAACAGCTCTTGTTATGCGGTCAGTCGCATTGCGCCAGCAAAAGTAACCGATCATGCTTCACCCCGCACTACGTCGTCACCCGAAATCGGCACGATAATCTATCGGCGACGATAACGTTGACTACAACGACACAGTGTGAAAGCATTTAGTAGTAATTGTATCAAACTAGCAGTCCGACGATATCGTGCAGTGATCGTGTAGTTACAGTTACCTTCCAATGTGAAAACGCCCAATTTCGTCAGACAGAGAAAAAGGATAGGTCTTGTCATTTTAGACATAGATTGAGTGCCAACATATAACTATGATACTTCGGTAGGCAGCATAACAAACAAATTCGACTGTGTACGCAATACATACTGCCAGCGTTTGCCTATTTCATTATTCTTACTTGGAAAAACGTCTTCTGAATACAAGAAATCTTAGTAAGTATTTTAAACGGAAAGAAAAATTGATTTAGGGTCTTGTGTTGAGATCTTATTTTTTTTGTAAACATGAATCTTAGAGTACTTATGTCAAAATGACAAAGTGAACCAAAAAGCTTTTAGTGAACGTAACTAATATGATGTTTTGTTTAAAATTTATTGGGGAAACTTAGAAAATTGAGCTCTGATGGAATGGCTAACGGAATAGTGTTAAATATCTCGGAAGATATTTGATAATTTTTTGTTTTTTGAGTGGTTAAGTGCCGATAGATCACTATTATTATTATAACGTGTTTCGATAGCTAGAGGGCTGGATGATATTGGTGTGAAACAAAGTTAAATCTAATAGAAAAATAATAGCTTTATGTCTATTCACTTAGACACTTATGACTGTTTACGATCCAAAACCTGAGAGTTTGGACCTAATGAAAGATTGGACCATGGCCGACCACGCAAGCCTAATGGATAGCCAAGGGTAATATCGACCTCAATGACTGGAGAGAGATTTCAATATCCTTTGTGAGGGCCATTATTATGATCCCACGCGGTTCAATAACAACGTCAAGGGTGAATTGGGCTAGGTGAAAGTTTTGTTAACATTATCGTAGAGAAAACTTAAGAGCACGTTTAGCAACTAAAGTCACTTAACACTTTAGTACTTTATAGTTTCTAGTAGTAACTTTTTGACAGAATGTTTTAAGCACATTTCTATTTTGCAATTTATATGGTCATAAAGCTATACTATATATATAGCATTGTATAGCATAGCGTTCGCGATACGCGATATAATCTGTAAGAACACTTTTCTCTACGACGCACCGTTTTGAAGATAGGTATCAGCGGAAAAGTGTGGCCTTTAAACCCCTCCCCCCACTCCGGCTCACCTCCTAGAGGACATTTAGTATGTTCACACCCTAAGCAAGTTTCTGAAGAAATCGCGTATGTATTCGCTCACGTACTCTACAACCCCTTTATTCATTGGACCATACGTTCAATGGAACTACAGGTATATTTTGGATGTATGACCCTTTGTTAACTTAATAAAAAAATAAAAAAATACAATAAAACTTTTATATTTTGATCACTTTTAAAGTAATTATGATTGTTTTGTTGTGCAGTTGGAATTCGACACACTATCAGCTAACAGACTCACTAAGAAGTACAATTGGCAACGAAAGTGTGCATAACACTTTATTTTTTGACTAATGATTCAAAATGTAAAGCTCATTTTAGATTACGCTATAATATAATAGTATATAGCATATAGTTCATAGCCATTCATTAAGTGGACTAGTAGTAGTACCAACGTTGGCACAATAGAGTTCAATAATATTATGTAGAGTTTTTGGTAGTTATATTATAAAAGTCAACATCCGTCAAAGTGTTAAATTTTTTATACAGCTATAATAAATAAAAGCCAATGATATACCTACAGTTTTTCAATAAACCTGTATGAGATTCGCGAAAAAATGAGAGTAAAGAAAGTCTATTTACTTTTCCCAGGAGAAATTTAATTAGTTACCTTCAGATTCATCTCAGTAGGGACCTATGTATTCTTTTTGCGTAACAAGACATTTCAAAGTACGTGAGCTTCTGATATTAATGTGTTAGCACAGTAAAAACAAGTTATAGCAGTATTGCAACTAAGGCTCTTTTATCGTTACGACGCCGTTCGGAGCGCTAGGATTGCTATTTTTAGTGCGTGGCGGCGGCGTGGCGGCAGCGTGGCGGCAGCGTGGCGGCGGCGTGGCGGCGGCGTGGCGGGCGGAGTGACAGCGCTACACCAATATTACACTGTTCAAACAAATTGATTCACTTTGGTAGAAAGTCGCAGAAATAAATGAAAAATCCTGTTGAGCAACATCATTGAACGATTCACTTGTTTGTTCAATTCTGTCTAACCTTATTAATAAAAATTGTATAGCAGATGTATAGTTACACAATAGTTACTCCCTGTCAAACTATTTAAGTTTGACATTAAAAAGAAAGGGACGACACTGTGTAAACTACACATAAAGGGGATAAATATAATCATTGTATGATTATATTTAGGCAGAAGTGAACCGTTACGACACAACGATGCGACGGGGCACTCGCGACTGGCGGGTTACTCGGCGGCATTATGAACCTTGCTTAGAGCTCTTGCAGTCATGTGGGTTGGGATAAAATTACCCGCCATTTTTTTTTAAATATCTTAAAAAGAGTATTCGGGTAATAGTGACCCATTAAACCGGCATCATGGGGGTTCAAAATGGGAACACAAACATTGGGGGTAGCTATTTTGAACCCCAATGTCGCCGGTTTAAGTAATATATGCACTGTGGTTGTAGGACGATCCCCAACGACTCGCTATTTCAGTACTACAATAATTCAGATACGTGAGCACTGTAATTAGAGGGGACATTATTGTTAACGAGTAGGTTTCAGTTATGGCAGTTACTATAATTAGTTTAAGAGACTTTTGTAGTAATAATTAATTTCGGACGTACTACTAATTTATTCAGTCCTGGGGGTCTAGCCAAAGTAACATTTGCAAATTTTCGCTATCGCTTTGCTTCGAAAAATGTATGGATCTGACGTTTTCAATTTCGATTGACAACGAAATCTTATGTCAATCCCATACATGTTTCAAATGCGAAGCGATAACGAAGATTTGCAAATATTACTTTGGCTAGACCCCCTGAACTGCGATGGGGTATTGATACTTAGCAACGCTTAAAATACTTATTAAAGTTTTTAGCTAACATAGTGCTCCACAGAGACGTGCTCGTTGAGCAAGTTTTATCCGAGCATTGCAAGCCTTGCTCATTAATTATGGAATATTTGCACGTCGACAATCTCGACAATTAATTTAATTTTATGTATAACCTGTATTTTACCATGTCTTGGCAAATAAATAATAATAATTATTGTCTCAAACG
This sequence comes from Catoptria pinella, assembly GCA_963556745.1. Classification (NCBI taxonomy): domain Eukaryota; kingdom Metazoa; phylum Arthropoda; class Insecta; order Lepidoptera; family Crambidae; genus Catoptria; species Catoptria pinella. Next base: position 14,187,725 of record OY750761.1, read on the forward strand.
TTCGAGCATGCTCAATTTGTAGGTATGTGCATGCTTACGTGGGTAAGACGTACCGTTAGAAAGTTTGTTAGGTAAGTCCATAAATATTTTCATCAAAGTCTTATCAAAATGTTATCCACAAACCAAAATAATAATAATAAATAAATATTTGACAACATCACATACATTGCTCCGATTCCAAAGTAAGTAGCTAAAGCACTTGTGTTATGGAAATCGGAGACAACGGTGGTATCACAAACACCCAGACCTGAGCCAATATAGAAAAGTTCGTTTTCTAAATTAACCCAACCGGGGATCGAACCCGGTACCTCAGAGATGGTGACACTTTGAAAACTGGTGTACGAAGCCACTCGACCAAGGAGGTCGTCAAAATAAAACCTAGTAATTTTGTACAAGTAGTTATTTATTCTATGTCATTAACTTATATATTTACCATTTTCACGGCTTAGGTACTGACGCTCCGAAATTCTCCAAGCATTGATTTACTCGGATTAAACCCTAATCTAACGGAATTCATTGAAATTGCTTGATCAAAGAGCGATGATATCTTTTTCACTTTTTTTCTATCCTGAACCTTTGATTTAAATGTTTGCTCCTGTAGGGCTTTTAATTTTTTTTCTCTCGCAGAAACACTGGTACAAACGGAGTTCAAAGGAATTTTCCTAGTATTTACTTTGCTCATAAAATGTAGTGTAACTTTTTAACAAAGGTACGTTATTAAAACAGTACCTACTTGTTGGAGAACTGTTTGATAATTACTAGAAAAAAAAGTGTAGCCTTTGTCTAAAAATACCAAAGGGTGTTTATCGTCTGTTTATGAAAGCAGTTTTTTCCTTTTCTTAAAATATGGTGGGTAGCTGCTTTATTTAATACCTATCTACATTTCTATTAGGGTAATCACCCTTGATGAATAAAATAAAGAAATATTTGACAACATCACATACATTGCTCCGATTCCAAAGTAAGTAGCTAAAGCACTTATGTGTTATGGAATTCGGAGACAACGGTGGTATCACAAACACCCAGACCTGAGCCAATATGTAAAAGTTCGTTCTCTAAATTGACCCAACCGGGGATCGAACCCGGGCCCTCAGAGATGGCGACACCTTGAAAACCGTAGGTATGTGAATGATCGCTCTAACGCTTAAGATAAGTCTAACCTGTTACGCTGTGTCCGTATTAATTTCGATGTAACAGAACGTTTAACAGCCTCTGTTATACAATCACTATTGAAAACGGTTTGTAGACTTCTTTATTTTGATTTGAGATTAGTATTTAAATAGGTATTTGACTCTTTATAAAGTTATTAAATAAAAAAAAAACCTATTCACTCAAAACAATTTTTTTGAAATGTATAACAATTCCATTGTTTTCCGGCCGTATGCGTTCGCTCGGGCGTTGATGAATTAATACAGATTAATTTAATTAAAAAAATATTTATATTTATATTAATTTTGATTAATTTTTGGGCAGTCATGTTCTATAGATATTGTTTTGTTTTTACTAAACATTTCTGCGAGCTTACAATGCTTAGAACGAGTGCAAAATAACAAGTTTTAAAAGGATTGCTCTAGAACACACATCGAGATTGAATGTCGGAATTCCGTAGCGTACGAAAACTATGTGGTATTTTTTATCCCACCTGCGAGTATTCTCGAATGTTATTTTTCGCACTTGTTTGATTTCGTATACAAAACATCCTATTCATATTTGTAGCACACATTTTTCATCTTCTTTATAAACAGAAATTTTATTTTAACGTGTACAATATTTTGTTATACGCGGATGAAACTTTTTAAAACACTGAAAAATGTATTAGATGTTGTATTCCAGCTATGGTATTTGAAAATTATTTTATGGATCCAAAACTACGCATGCTGTAGGGCTTTTTTTAATCACAATAAGCGTCAGCGCCCACGAGCGACTTTTTGTAGCTGCGATTATCGCGGCGTTAATCGCGGCGTTTTTTGTCGCTCGCTAAGCAAACCCTTCGTCACTATTGTCAGTGTCATTTCGCGGGCGATTAGCGGCTGAGATACTTTTTGTAGCTCGTGAGCGTTTACGTATTGAACTCTGTATGTTCTATACTCGGCGACAAAAAAATCGCTTAGCGATTAATCGCTCGAGGGCGGCAAGCCTAGCTCTATGAAAACTCTATGCTGCATGGCTTACCTATAATGAAATTGAGTAAGGTGGTTCGAAATTTTAAGTAATATGAGTGCATATTGTAAAAAAAATGGGCCTGCACATTTCCAAATAAATTAATTATTAAAAGCGAATGCTGAACAAAGTTGCTATAAGAATTCGGATTTGTATGTATTCCATTAATTTTGTATATAATTATGATGTCTGTGTATTAAGACACTCATTTAAATTGTGAAGAGCTTCTCCTTTTGCTAAATAAAGTTCTAGCAATTTAGAGACGAATTCGGTTCAACGCTTCGATCATATAAATCGAAGGTTCAATGAGACAAAACAATGTCTTACTTCGCCCCTCTACATAGACGTAACAAATAAAAATGTTTATTTTGTTTAGTAAAAATATTTCCGACAAATAAATTTAGTGTTTTTTTTTAAATACTGATTGCTTTAAGTTTATCAAATTAAGTGGAAATTTAGCTTTACCTACTTAAAATGAAAGAAAAATATGTAAATACTTATGTGTAAATACAATATGTAAATACTACTTGACTTTTGAAAAGTTTTTTTTAATAAAATATATCAAAGTATGGGAATGATCCCGCGGTAAAAATTTTAATGAAATGAAAATAAATATCATTACATTCTTGACACTTTTTCATTTTTAAGGACTTTGGATGTCTAAGTAGCGAAAATAATTTTTAATCTTCTTATAAAAAAGTGCTTTCCATTCTTTTCCTTTGTCGAGAAACTTTTTTCTTTCAATAAATTCCTTTACAAAAACATACTGAAGTTCTCTAAACTCCCCAGTAATATTCCATTTCCATTCGAATCAATTACAAATAAGCTCGTATTATTACCTCGCGAAATATATGACTTTTGAAATTGCGACTGTGTAACAATATTATTTTGTTCGAACCTTTGATCACGTGTGAGAGAATATTATGTTATATCACACGCGATGATTAGACAAGAATTCGAGATAAATTACCATTATTATTACTGGAGGTTAGGTGACTATGAGAAATGTTGGTGCGAGTTTCAGTAATATTTTCATAAATTGTGATTTTTATAACAAATTTGTGGGAAAGTGATGCGTTAGGTAGTAGAAAAATATTATTTTGAGCTAGTGAAAAAATATCGGGAACAGATTACTTACGCAAATATTATCTCTACTAACATTATAAATGCGAAAGTAATTCTGTCTGTCTGTTTGTCTGTTACGCCTTTACGCCTAAACTACAGAACGGATTTTGATGAAATTTGGTACAGAGATAAAGTATAGGAAGCCAGTATTCAGGTTTTTTGAAGGAATTTTTTCCTTTTTTTAAATTCTATTTTACCAACATAAGTATGTACGCTATTTAAAACTTTATAACTAATCTAAATACCTACATCAAATTATAGGTAATTGGACCACAAATAATAAGGCTAACATGACAAGAGAATTAGCAAAGATTCCAAAACACTATTGTCACTTACATTTTTACGATATTCTTATAATATAATACTGAATAATATACTAGAAAAAATACGACTCGCACCAGATCATGTTCTCGGACGGGAATCGAACCCGCGACCTTTGGATATCCGGTCCAATGCTCTGACCGCTGAGCTACCGAGTCACTAGTGGGAACGTCCAATTTCTTCAAGTATATCAACTCTTACGCTGCAAGCCAGCGCCATCTCACCAATGTATAAGGTCGACGGTCGCGGGTTCGATTCCCGTCCGAGAACATGATCTGGTGCGAGTCGTATTTTTTCTAGTATATTATTTAGTATTATATCAAAATAGCATTGTGAATGCTAAAATCTCAAAACTTAAAAATTATGTTGCTTTTTTATAATATGTTTAATTCAAACGAAACAATAAACAATCAATTTTGCAATTTTCCCCAAACAAAGGGTTTGCTATTAAAATAAACCTGTGCCTACGACGCTTGTAACGTTTATATTTAAGGTTTAATTAGTTTTCCGTTTAACTCAAAACGTTCATTTTCAGTTTCCGAGAAAATTGTCTCTCAAAGGTTGTTATGTTAACCAAAACAAGTTGATAGGATACATAATTTTTTTATTATTTTGATTAAAGTTAATCAAACCAAAATTTCTGATAGCTTTTAAATTTGAGATTTTAGCATTCACAATGCTATTTTTATACAATACTAAATAATATACTAGAAAAAATACGACTCGCAGTGGATCATAATACTCGGACGGGAATCGAAACTTTTGATGTCCGGTACAATAGTTTTATCGCTGAGCTACCGAGTCTCAGATGGCTTTTAGCTATCCATTTTCACTTTCATCTTATCTTGTACACAACGTGTCCTTTAACTTCAACAAATATCTACTACATCAATTTAAAATCAATATGTTCGAAACAGTTAATTTCCTTTCGAAACCGTAAATTGAAAATTTTCTTCCGGCTTTTGGATTTGCTCCAATCGAAATTATTTTGCGGTAATGCAGAGTTATCACAGTGTAAATGCGTTCAGTATTCCACCTCAAAAATGAAAAGAAGAAATACTCTCCGAGACATAGTTTATCAATATCCACTTAATACATTTGTACTGATTGTTTATTTCGAAACTATTACTTATGTAATTATCGTTCGGTAAAGTTTTGCTTTAGAAATAAAATGCGAAAAGTACCACCTTAGCATAACTAATCACTTTAATCTAAGCCCTTATGATAAAAAATAATATTAATTACTAATACTTTTTGTAGCTCGTGGGCGTTTAGATTACTACTATTAGTTCGAGTATGGAATTAATGACTTTTTTATACTACCTGCTCGTCAATGGCATATTATGTGTCATGCAAACCTTTCCTAAAGTAAGTCATTTTTCCCATGGGGAATAATGTGATTTGAATTTGGAATGCAACCCTTGTAGTCGTGCTTGATCGATGTTGGTTTCAAAAAAGTTTAGGTGCAATGAGATCTTATTCTCAGTTAGGCTGTATGTTATCATGAAAACTTTTTACGAAATTCATTTTCACCCGCGCACCAAGAAGGATTTATTTGAATGTCTAACTGACCACTACAGAATAGACGACAAAAACATAAACTCTAACCCAACTATAAATGTACCAAAGAATGTAACTTTGTCGTTGCACAATTGGTGTAATGTTTCTAACATAACTTTTAATTTTCAATAAATATTCTTTATTTTTCATATTTTATTATTCTAACTTTAAATAATTACTTAAGTACTTTCTTTATAACAGTCATTGGTTTCAATTGCCTCGCAGAAAGTATAAAAAGTAGAGTATGCATCGCGGGCTTAAATGTGTATTTGTCATGGGCGATCTTGAACACCTCGTACTCAGGATTCTAGCCTTAACCATAGAATCCCTCGTACTTGGGGTTCAATAATAGCGCCCGGGACACAATACACTACTTTAAGCCCTTAATGCATAATCTACTATTACCCGTGTTAAACACTTTACTTTTCATTTCCAATGTAAGGAAAGTAAAAAAATCGTAGTTTTTCCTAAATATTTATTAATAAAAACATGTATTAACTACATAGGCAGACCATATTTATTTATTTCTTATTTCAATTTTGGAACAGCCCGCGTCGCCGCTCCGCCCAATGTTTTTAATTTTGCACTGGCTGTTATACCAACTCTATGGTCGTCTATGAAACCAAATTCAGTTCTATTTTTAAAATTATTTTACACCCTAGGGTGGAACGCAGAGTTTTTAACCCGCTGCTCAGTTTAAATATACATCACTTTCCGAATATGAGAAATGAAAAAAATATTTTCCAGATTCCGTGCAAAAGTCCATCTGCATATTTTACTTAACTGTAACAGTCAGTCCTAGATATACTGAGTTAATTGTCGCGCGTAACGTCCTAAGATATAAATATGTATATTACAGCTGATATACATTTTGGCGTTTATATAATATACAGTTATTAGGTCATGCCGACAGCTTCGCTCGTTTGCTCAGCTTAAAATATGAAAAAGAAACTTAAAAGAAATATGATCATTATTATTTCTGTCTGGCTTAAAAGTAGTCTCAATTTCACACTTTATTTAGGTTAAACCATTTCTGAGCTCTAGTGGTTCGCTAACACGTGTAAGACGCAGTCCCGGGTCCGATTCCCAGGAGGGCGGGTACATTTTTACTCGGTTTGGTTGGTGGTAGGGCTTATTTTCCGGCTGGCTAGCATCTTACCTAAGTCTGACGTGATGACATTTAAAAAATTGTTGTGTTACGGCAGTGAAAGGTAAGATAGTCAATCTCTTAGCGGTGAGGTTTCCGAGTGTAGTGCGCTTACACTTTCGGCCTTATTGTCACAACATCAGGTAAGGTGAAGGCGGTTTTTTGTCGCTGGCTAAGTAAACCCTTTGTCACTCTTGTCAGTGTCATTTTGCGGGCGATTAGTCGCGTAGTGTCATTAGTAGTGAGCTACTTTTTGTAGCTCGTGGGAGTTTACGTATTGAAAAAAAGAAATCTCTGTATGTTCTATTCTCAGCGACAAATAATCGCTCAGCGATTATTCGCTCGTGGGCAGGATGCCTTATGCAAACGAAATTTGAATATTTACCTAGAATCATGTATTGTGAGTTTATTCTTTTTTACTTTTCTCATTGTTTATAAAGAAATTATGTTATTTTCTCGTGTTTTCATCATGACTGAAGCATGACCTGGCCCTAACAATGGCAAAGAAAATCGTTTTCATATCTTAATTGTTATGGAAATATAGCAATTGCAATTGCCTTCGCGTATTCCGTTTACGCTATTCGCCCTCTCATTACCAATTGGCGTGTACGGGTTCAAATATAAACTCTGGCATTATTACTCGGCACTATATCATTATTACAATTTTGCTATATTATGCTTTTGCAGCTGGCGAAGTATAAGCTGCGGCAGATATTAAAGCGGCTTTTGTGACATTATTATGTTTTTTTATTAATAAAACTGACTTCGGCCGACGTAAGAAAATGTCGACCGATGGACATCAATAGCAACACTTGTCGCGCGACATTAAATTAAATATGTGCCCTAATGAATACGAGGCTTTCACTTCACTTTATAACGGCCGAATACTCAAAGGCTTCTTAGCTAAAATCTTTATTTAAGGTCTTGTTAACTTTTAGGAAGCTGTCAGTTTCATAGAGTTTCTGTCAAATGTGACAGCTTTTTTGAATTTATGGTGGCGTTAACTTTAGATTAGTTTGAGTATTTGGCCGTTAGTCGCAAAGTGGTCGCAAAACTATATTTATGATATTCTGTTTTTAAATAAGCTGCACGTTTCAACGATGCATCCAATATAGCGAATATTTTCTTCTTTTTGTTTGTTGACTGTTCTTTTATGGACTTCGTTAAAACCATGCTGTTGGTTTCGTTTGTTTTGTTTCTAGACTGCTCTGTCAACAAACGTGAACATACGATATCTGCATTCAGCAGACGAATTTCCAATGCACACATTTTAGTTCGGGCAAGTAAATAAAAAATACAAAATGTCAGCTATTTCACAATATAAAAGTAAGTTCTGAGTAGCTTACTTGACAGATGATTTGACATATTTTTCATATTACAACTGTCAAATCATCTGTCAAGTAAGCTACTTAGTACCTACTTTTACATTGGGAAACAGGCCCTAATTTAAGTAAACTGTAACTCAAACAGTAACTAGGAACCATGCAAATAAACGGCTTTAGCATCGCAACCCAAAATGTGGGCTGATGGCCGAAGTTGGCGACCACGTAGATGAGAGACAATCAGTTAATATAATTACCGTTGTGAATGTTTGTTAACCCAAGTATGGTATTGTAGCGGCGCGATCATACCGCTGCATAAGCAATCGACGAATGACGAAGAAATCAGCGAAAAGTATTCAAAATGGCGGAGATATGGGGAAAAAATATATATCAGCCATTTTCAGCACATCGAAAAATATTTAAAAATATTACAAACGCAAGGTTTACAGCTGTACAGAGCTACTAGTAAGTATAAGTTACAAAAGTTATGATTATGATAAATCATTTTCTTAAAATAGCAGCAAACGGTGATAAGCATCTTGAACTATTTGGACCATAAACTGTCGGGTTCAAAACCCAAAAATAGATTGGACATTCTCAAGCGAAGAATTAACCATCGAAAAGTTTTGACAAACTATCAATCAGCTTATCAAACCGTACAGACCCCTAATAAGAATATACTATGCTCATAAATGATTTTCGACTTTATTACAATAGCGATAAAGACTAGTTAATGATGTTTTGTCGGAGATGATGCAAAGAAAAATATTAGAAAAGGTTAAATTACCTAAACGATTTGATCAATTGTATGGGCAGATGTGATTTATGGCAACGCATTATTCGGTAACCCAGGCTTTTGTGAAGGAACCAATAATGACAGTTGACAGTAAATTGAGTGTTGTACTCTGTTAAGGCAGGATCTCTTCTCTATACAACGTGTTACAAAAATACCCCTAATGCCGAATATGGTAAATAGGGACCATCAAACTGATCAACTTTTACTATGGGTCCAACTCTCAAATCGCGAAAAAAAATCAGCTGTTTCATACATTTTGATATTTTCGATTTTTTATTTTTTATTTTTTTTGTAAAAGTTGATCAGTTTGATGGTCCCTATCTACCATATTCGGCATTAGGGGTATTTTTGTAACATATAGTATGTATATTCAGTGAAAAGGGATTAGGGGAAGTACTTCCGCCGAGCTAGGTGTCTTTGCTCGGGGACCGCGGTCCAACTGTTCAATGTTGGAATTTGTATCTATGCGAAGCGCTTAGAAAACTTCGATATCGTGAGTCAGGTCTCCATACATTTTGCCTTGATGTTAGCTTGACGTAGTGCGACGTCACGTCTGCGTAATGTTTACATATTGTACTTTTCGCTAATCCTGAATTTCTTCGTCATTCGTCGATTTGCTTATGTAGCGGTATGATCGCGCCGCTACATGTACCTAAAAGTAAAATGACTTGTCTCTCTATAGTTTTCGTGAGTTTTTAAAGTAAGTAAATATTTTTTTACTTGTTAACAAGAATAATCTCAATAGTAAAATCAGTAATGTTAGACCCCCGCCATTTATAACTAATTTTATCGCAAGTAGTAGCAAATAATTAGCTAAGAGCTTGCCCCGGAAATAGATTTGCAATTTACAGAGCGCTAAAACCCGTCTAGTTAGTGTGCCATACTGTCATTACTAAAGCTTTTCAGTGGTGGGGATGAGACTCGTTGGGCAACAAAAGGTCTGTAAAAGCGATTGAAGGTATACAATTTACAGAGCTCTGTATCTGGTGTGGTATTATTAGCCAATGTATCTAATTCTAATATACTTAAGCCAGGTATTTTGGTTGGTGGAAAAGCAGTGCCAGACGTCATCCAAGATAAATAAAAATAAATAAATGTTTGGCCAATTTCACACAGCGCCATCTAGCCCCAAACTAAGCAAAGCTTGTAATATGGGTGCTAGACAACTAATATACTACTTATATACTTTTCAAATATATAATTATGATTCATAGAAACACCCAGACCCGTCACATAAATTAAAATTAATAATTTCAATTTCTGCCCAGCTGGGTCAAAGTTCTGAGTGAAAGTTATGACGGACTGACTGTACTGACTGTAAGAAAAAACCCTACAACAGCATTACGTCCGCCATGTTTTAGCAATAATGTTAAAATAAATAAAAAACAACAACGACACAAATGGACAAAACACAGAAGAACCTGGGCTTTATTTAATAAGGAAGAAAAATGAGGTTTACAGTCTCACTAAAAACCCAGTAGTTCATCCACCCGTGTAAGACGCAGGGGTACCGGGGGGCTAATTGTCTAATTTCAAAATCTATCGCAATGGCTTTCATTTGACAGATGGATGTGACACATTGCTGCATTTCTTTGGTAAGTTTTTATTTATGCCAAAACGAAGCATCAATGTGTTACATCTTGAAAGCGATTGCGATAGATTTTGAAATTAGACAATAGAAGGGCGGGTTCGATTCCCAGGAGGCGGGTACGTTGTACTCGGTTAGGTTGGTGGTAGGGCTTATTTCAAGACTGCCTGACAAGCTACCAACATCTTACCTAAGTCTGATGCCATAACAACAATTTAAAAATTGTTGTGTTCCGGCAGTTAGAGGTAAGATAGCCAGTTCCTCAGTGGTGAGGATTCCGGGTGTAGTGCGCTTCCACCTTCGGCTTTATCGTCACTTAACATTAGGTGAGGTAAGGCCAAGCGCTAACCCGTTGTGAATAAAAAAAAACCGAACAGTATCGTTCACTGTGTCTTTTTAACTCGGACATTGTCAGAATCATCACGTAAAACTTGACGCAGCCATTCACCATAAAAGTTGAAGTTGAAGCTGAAAGTGTCACCGCCTTGCAAGAGACTACGTCAAGAAAAACATTGACTAAGTATTATTTAAAAATAATCCTTGTTAAATCTAATAATTTATTCCAACCACTAAACAGGGAAAGTTGTTCAATTTCCGAAGTACTTTTGTTGTTCCGTAAAATGGAACTCTGTGTTGTGTTTGACGTCATAATTATGTTTAGAAAACTTACATTAACTTTTGCAATAACGAACTTTGAGGTGCAGAAAGCTTTGTAATTTTTAAACCAACACGCTTGAGGTAAATTGAAAGAGTATTGAATTTTAATGGAAAACTCGATTACACGTGTGGTTCACGCGGCAATGTTTTGTTTTTAATGACAATTAGGACTAATTTTAATTAGTTAATTTAATTAAAAAATATAAATTGGTAAAGATTTTGAATTGATCTTTTTGAGGCTTTACCTGCTGAATTATAAAATTCATCAAAATTATATTACAAATCACAAATAATAAAATTCATGTATTAATAGGGAAATTGTCGAATACGCAATATTATTTTTGCTTCATACTTATTTCTCAGTGTAAAATTAAAATATTGTCTATGTTGATTTGATGGATAACATTATTTATTTTTATTTGATGCTCAAGATTGTTTAAAGTTATTTTGTGACGAATAGCATTACAGTTACTTATAATCTGCGCGTGATGAGAATGGGATGCGACCTTTTGGAACTAAGACGCGCACGGTTCGCCGGCCAGCCGTAGCGCAGCCGTAGCGTCGGCGAACTCGCGTAAATACTCGCATAATTCTAATTGTGTAGAACTGTGCGCGTGGATTTCTGCTCAACTTTTATTTTGAAAGGAGATTTTTATATATTTATTGCGTGATAATTTTAGTGATTAATTAATAATTAGTGAAAAAAGGGATAAAACTGTTTACTTTTTTATTTTATTTTTATTTTAATAGATTCAGATTTTTTTGATAACGCTACTTGAGTGCTCAACTGTTTTTTTTAAATTTACTTTGACGAAGTCCCATCCCATTCTAATTATTATACAGCACAATATGTCTACAAGCTGACGTTGCGTGACCATTGTGGTGCGCAGATTCCTTTATTCGGTTAAGAACAGATTCTGGTTTGGGCAGATTCTTTTTATGGCAGATTATTGTTAAGACAGATATTGTACTGTCATGCACAGAAATAATTTGTAAGGTTTTTTACACAAAAGTTTGCAATGATTCCTCTCCACAGTAAAACTATTTGCTGCGGATAAATTTCATCTCTTTGGTTCATTCAATCAACCTTCTTACACCTGTATTCATAAACATTACTATGAGGTCTCTCAGTGCACACTGATGCACAGCATCCCAACTACCAATAACGCGTAATCCGTAAAACAAACGAACCAATCACAGAGCTCTATTCCAACGCAGTACGTTCGCTAAGGCAAGGGCGATTGAGTGTTTATTCTTGGATACGGATGTTATGTAATCATAATAATTTTCTTGTAGTCAAATGACTTTATTATCATATTTTTTGAGGTGAGTGAATCTTGTCAGATACATAATATTCAGGTCTTTTTCGAATATAAGTTAATTTAATAAAATAATCATCCCTCATCTCTCTCTCACTCCTTTTTCTAGTAGCTATTTCTGTGCATCATTCTTAATTTCTGTTCGAACTTTGACTTGCCTCGAAATCCCAAGTCCTAGACGTACGGGTAAACTGGGTGATTAGCAACTGTGGGGTGACGGGTGAATAACAACAGCAACATTTTCGATAGAAAAGCGGTTCGTTTTGAATTTTTGTTATTCTTTCTCTAGAAAATGTTGCTGTTGTTTTTCACCCTGAAGTTGCTAATCACCCCTAGTTTATGTAAGGTTTTTTTTGGCTTGGTGTGTACCATAACTTTGACAGGATGATGTCATAATTCCGAAGTTGCCATCTAACATCACTCGTATAACAAATCAACCAGAATCTGCCTAAACCAGAATCTGGACTTAACCGAATAAGGGCGCAGATTTTGTTTGCCATGGTTTCTCTATAAACAATGAGTAAATAAACAAATTGCAAATGACTTTTTCTAAGTAAAGCTAATGCGAAAATATTTGCTTTCGCTCAGCAAACCTTGCCTTCCATTACGTAATAAATAACATACACATAAGTGATGTAAATACTGAATGTTGCTTACATATTGTTCACGAAAACACTGAATAGAACCACGCCATCAATCTTTTTTATTATTCGAATTCCGACATTACGCCTCAGATAATAGGGTCCCCTATAGGTGTGCCGCAAAAAATATGATATTAAGTCAGACCAATTACGCGGGAGATATCAGCTTTATGTGTTTGCTGGGCGTAAAAATTGTAGTCGTATTTGTATTTCGTTACTTCGCACGAATATATCTTTCCGCTACAGAATTTCTCTAAAAGGTAGGCAAGTTTAGGAAAAAAAATCATTTCTATGAATTTAGGTTCAAAGAATTTATTTCTCATAAAACATTAAGTTTACATAAAATGAGAAACAGGTTTAACATTACAATTTTTTTATGTGGCTATTTCTAAAGCATCGGATACCCGACGCACACACTAAGAACATGGCAGAAAACATGCATGAGTCTTATGTTTATTGTTATGGCACAATTATTTAAAAAAAAAAAAAATACTTTATGTGGTTGCTAGCCATTATATCATCTACTATAAAACGAATCACATACTGAGTAATACAACAAATAGATTGATACGTTTGTTGAATAAAATTAGTACTATTATACAACGTGTTACAAAATACCCCTAATGCCGAATATGGTAAATAGGGACCATCAAACTGAACAACTTTTAGTATGGGACTAACTCTGAAATCATGAAAAAAAATCATCTGTTTCATACATTTTGATATTTTCGATTTAAATTTTTCGCGATTTCGGAGTTGGTCCCATAGTAAAAGTTGATCAGTTTGATGGTATATACCATATTCGGCATTAGGGGTATTTTTGTAACACCTTGTATATTCTGTAACGAAATAAAATTCACTTCTGTTAATTAGGTAGGTAAACAATATTAAAGGATTACATACAAAATGATTGGACTATTCTACATTCAACTGCCTTGTTGTAATTTTAAATTTAGTTCTTATAAGGAAAGTTATTTATGGACTTTTCAGTTCTATTAGAGTTTCGTATTTAAAGAATGTCAGCGCCTTGCTCTTAATGAAAAGAAAAATTTCAGTAATTTTATTAATAATTGATTAGAACAATCGATTGCTTCTATTATCCTTACTAATCATAAATCAATCATAATCATGAAATTTTGCATTAATTGTCAGGGGTACAGAGAAGAACATAAGGTACCTTTCATCCCGAAAAAAAAAATTGTTTCCGAGGGATAGCAAAAACACTTTCCACACAGACGAAGTCGCGGGCGGTCGCTAGTATTATTATAATTAAGAGATAGATTTCATTATTTAAACTTCAAAACATGAAGGTCCTTTACTGTGCCTTTGTTCATAGCCACCTGAAGTATGCATCCCAAATATGGAATCCTCACTACGAGACGGATTAAAAGTGTTCAGAGGATTTTTTTAAAAATACCTACTTATACAGCATGTTACAAAAATACCCCTAATGCCGAATATGGTATATAGGGACCATCAAACTGATCAACTTTTAACTATTTGAAATTTTGAGATTTAAGCATTCACAATGCTATTTTTATATAATACTAAATAATATACTAGAAAAAATAGGACTCGCACCAGATCATGTTCTCGGACGGGAATCGAACCCGCGACCTTTGGATAACCGGTCCAATGCTCTGACCGCTGAGCTACCGAGTCACTAGTGGGAACGTCGAATTTCTTCTAGTATATCAACTCTTACGCTGCAAGCCAGCGCCATCTCACCAATGTAGAAGGAATTAACTTCAACATTCAACTGAACATCTTTCCAGATATTTTTAAACAGTTGATTAAGATGAGAAAGCTTTTTAACTATTTGAAATTTTGAGATTTAAGCATTCACAATGCTATTTTTATATAATACTAAATAATATACTAGAAAAAATAGGACTCGCACCAGATCATGTTCTCGGACGGGAATCGAACCCGCGACCTTTGGATAACCGGTCCAATGCTCTGACCGCTGAGCTACCGAGTCACTAGTGGGAACGTCGAATTTCTTCTAGTATATCAACTCTTACGCTGCAAGCCAGCGCCATCTCACCAATGTAGAAGGAATTAACTTCAACATTCAACTGAACATCTTTCCAGATATTTTTAAACAGTTGATTAAGATGAGAAAGCTTTTTAATTTTTGAATTTTTGAGATTTAAGCATTCACAATGCTATTTTTATATAATACTAAATAATATACTAGAAAAAATAGGACTCGCACCAGATCATGTTCTCGGACGGGAATCGAACCCGCGACCTTTGGATAACCGGTCCAATGCTCTGACCGCTGAGCTACCGAGTCACTAGTGGGAACGTCGAATTTCTTCTAGTATATCAACTCTTACGCTGCAAGCCAGCGCCATCTCACCAATGTAGAAGGAATTAACTTCAACATTCAACTGAACATCTTTCCAGATATTTTTAAACAGTTGATTAAGATGAGAAAGCTTTTTAACTATTTGAAATTTTGAGATTTAAGCATTCACAATGCTATTTTTATATAATACTAAATAATATACTAGAAAAAATAGGACTAAGTATAGACTAAGAATAAGTTAATTCCTTCTACATTGGTGAGATGGCGCTGGCTTGCAGCGTAAGAGTTGATATACTAGAAGAAATTCGACGTTCCCACTAGTGACTCGGTAGCTCAGCGGTCAGAGCATTGGACCGGTTATCCAAAGGTCGCGGGTTCGATTCCCGTCCGAGAACATGATCTGGTGCGAGTCCTATTTTTTCTAGTATATTATTTAGTATTATGATCAACTTTTACTATGGGACCAACTCTGAAGTCGCGAAAAAAAATCAGCTGATACATTTTGATATTTTCGATTTCAATTTTTGTATGAAACAGCTGATTTTTTTTTCGCTATTTCAGAGTTGGTCCCATAATAATAGTTGATCAGTTTGATGGTCCCTATATACCATATTCGGCATTAGGGGTATTTTTGTAACACCTTGTATTTCAAGTTTCGCTAATACATTGACCATAACTATAAGTGTAAAAAATATCATTAGAGTTCAGTACCAAAATGGTAAAAAGGAACCTTTGTGGTGCGACTCAGTCTGTTTGTCTGTCACAGCTGGATATCACGAGAACTACTAATGCTATCAACTTGAAATTTTGAATAGTTTTATATATTTTTTGCAACAGGGACTGAAACATGTTTTGACTTTTGATGATAAATGTAAAAAAATACAAATGCAGACTTTAGTATAAAAGCTTTATAGTAGCAGTATATACGAGTTATAAGGGCTGATATAATAGTTAGCACGTGAGTCGCGTATCGCTAAACTTGACACGTACAGCGTAGCCTTAGCCTAAGGTGCCTACATTTCTACGTGTCACGGTATATAGCCTACATATCATTTTATTACTGTTGTTGAACTTATATCAGAAATGCAGGATATGAGAGACTTTTAGTGTCTTTTTACGGCGCCGAGTTGCGTGTTTTGACCCAATCTTACGAATAGTGCCTTACGTGTGGCAGAATGGTGTCTTACTTAGAGATATTAAGTATTTGTGGAGGCCATTTGTAGTTTTAATATATTTGATTTTGATGAAGTGTACTTTAAACGTAAATCTGCCCTTCTACTGTCTAATTTCAAAATCTATCGCAATCGCTTTCAAGATGTAACACATTGATGCTTCTTTTTGGCATAAATAAAAACTTACCAAAGAAATGTAGCAATGTGTCACATCTATCTGTCAAATGAAAGCGATTTCGATAGATTTTGAAATTAGACAATTAACCCCCAGATTTGTTTGCTTGACCTTCAAACAATTAAAAACTAAAATAACAGTTTTCACTAAAGAGTAAATTACCTTCTCTAAATAAAAGCACGTTTTGTACGTGACAAGACGAAATTAATAACATCCAAAAAAACAAAAAGTTTTATCGGTAGAAAAAAAAGGACGCCAGTTAAATGTCACAAAGTATTGAGAACAATTTTGTGACTTTGCAATTTCCAAACGAAATAAGAAAAGTTTGTCTGTCTATCAAGTATTAAATTATCTGTGCTATGGATGCTAATCAGAACGACAGCATAATACCGCTTAAAAAGCCCAGTGTGAACATTTTTTATGAGACAATTTTGAATAAAGAAAGTCGTATTCCTAAGCACACAGCTTACCGCTTTATTCATAAAAAAACCTTAATATTTATAGTCAATTTTAGTCAAAATGCTGATAAAGCTTATATTAAATGTCATATAACTTTCATTATTCATAAACGTATTTTAAGAAAATGTTCCCATTGAGTTACATAAGTTATTATGTTGTCGTTTTCACGAATCCATAGAAAAAACAGGCAAACCCACTGGCTGATATCCACATTTTCCGAAAAAGAAAACAATTATCTGTCATTAAATGTCAATATGTTGTAAAATAACGTGAAAGCTGACACTTCAATCAGCTGTTATGTAGTCGGCCATGTTATTCGCTAAAATAGGGATAAAATAGGCGGCACTCTTTGTCATCAACGTTTGCGAGCCTTTATGAATAATGTTTTTCAAAAAATTCGTTCTTACAAGCTTATAGTATGCCTTCCATAACTTTTTATATATAAGACGTTTATTCTTCATTTATAAGGCAGTTAAGACGTATTTTATATCAATAAACATTACCCAGCTAGACTACAGGTCAGTATAAAAGCTACTTACCTCTCCATGTTATTGGGTATCAGGAACCTACTTCCTGAAGTTTGTATGAATGACTTACTAAACTAATATTGGCTGATTACTGCCGAACTCGATGTATTACCTACTGTAAGTGTTATTGGCAGTAAACAAGTTGGGACCCGGGATACGTCGGGATTAGGTTGGGAACAAAATATTTTGCGAACGTAACGGGTCGTGATGTGTGATATGCTTTTGTTTAGCATTCTTGTGTTTTAGTATAATTCGACGTGTTTTCATAATAGTTAGCGTTCTTAATAATATAAGGTGATTACGACCTCCGTGGTTGAGTGGCTTTGTACATCGATTTTCAAGGTTTCGCTATCTCTGAGGTCCCGCGTTCGATCCCCGGTTGGGTCAATTTAGAAAACTAACTTTTCTATATTGGTTTAGGTCTGGGTGTTTGTGATACCACCGTTGTCTCTTATTTCCATAACACAAGTGCTTTAGCTACTAACTTTGGAATGGGAGCAATGTATGTGATGTTGTCAAATATTTATTTATTATTTTTTATTAGTTCGGTGGCTTAAAAAAAATGATAAATCGACAAAAGTTGAGGATTGGGGGTCAATTGCTTTTTCATTATAATAGCAAGCGAAAATGTAAACATGAATGCATCTTATAAATTGTACTAATACCTACAGCAAGCTTATTTTTAATCTTTTTAATTAAATATAACACCATATTTGCATCGAATTTGATTAATAATTATTGATTCCTATAACCCAAATTTTGCAAAATAACTAAAGTCTAAACTAAATTATAACAACGCTTCATTTCATGTAAAACACTTTTCGATTAGTACCGAAGTTATATTAATTTTACGGTTATGTTTCTTGTTACTCAAATTCTTTTATGGCAGTTAACCTAAAGCCCGCCTATAAAACCGTTATCGAACTGAAAGATAAATAACAAGTTAATGTTGTCTATTTGCTATTATTTCGGAAACTTACTTTATTGTCATATTTATTTGGAAAAAAAATACCTAAAAGTTCAGTAAAAAAACATTCTTATGACGTACAGACGACATCACGTGAGGTTATACAGTTAATCTGCGAAAACTGCTTTTATTACGTAAAGCATAAAGGCGGTCTCAAGGTCAACATGTGTAGTCTGAGGTGCCGTCGTGTGTACCTATAGTTACAACATCTTAAAAGGGAATAACCTTCTTTGTTTTGTATAAGTTCATTTAAAAACCTAACGTGTTAACTTTAGATTAGAGGAGCTCGGTGGTGTAGTGGTTTAGCGCCTAGCCCAGCGATTGCGGAGGTTAAGCAACTTTCGCAAGGGTCGGTCATGGGATGGGTGACTAAAAATGTTATTTATCTCGATACTCCTCCGTGCTTCGAGAGGCATGTTAAGCCGTTGGTCCCGGGTGCATTTGCAGTCGTTAACACTCACCAATCCGCATTGGGTCCGCGTGGTGGCCCTAGCAGTGGGGACATTAAAAATAGCTGATGGTCATGTAAAAAAAGTAATTGAAAAAAATCAATACGCGAATATTAATACGCTTTTAGGGTATTACATTTTCAAAGTAACATCACAACATTTCAAGTAAGGACGTTTTAAGTCGTAAGTTGGCCAAGTTATTTTCACATAGCTTTATACAACATGTTACAAAAATACCCCTAATGCCGAATATGGTATATAGGGACCATCAAACTGAACTACCATATTCGGCATTAGGGGTATTTTTGTAACATGTTGTAAAGGTACTTAAAATATACTCCTAAATTAATTAATTTGAAGCAAGTCTTATATATTTTACCTACTTATAAATGTATCTTTTCTATGCAACATTTATTTCTTTCAATAAAATCTCGGACCATAATAGTTAATTCTTGTCGTCTATTAGAAGTATCAATTGCTTCTTAATAAAGATATACGTTGCTATAAAACTCGAGAAAATGAGAAGAAATTGTCCTCAACCGACCATTACGCTTAGAACAAAGATAGATGGTATTCCGATATCAATATATACGAATGATAATATATTGTATTATGTACTGTGTGTCTACAATGTACTTGGTTCCGATTACCAACATATTTTGTGTGATGTCAAAGTTATTAGTTTTATTTACCACCCAATTTGAATAGAATATAGAGATGATAAAATGCTCTGATTATGTCAACTTTGACGACTTGAGTGGTGCAGTGGTCGACCGCGCAAGAGATTGAAATGATGAATTTTAATTTTGGGTCTGGGTGTTACTATGTATAATAAGTAAATGTTAAAAAAGTATATCAGTTGTCAAGCACCCATAATACAAGCTTTGCTTAGTTTGGGACTAAATGGCGCTGTGTGAAATTGTCCAAGCATTATTATTATTATGTGTTTCTTTGTGTGCCTTTTTTGCTCTCGAAAGTGTCCGCAGCATTACATGTGACTATACAAACTGTCAAAAGACAATGGATTTTGACAGTTAAGTGTCGATAAAACGCTATATCACGCTATATATCGTGTTTCGTCGGTCATGCTACCCCTAGCAGCCCCCCAGCCCCCCTGCTGGACTGACAAAATCCATTGTCTTTTGACAGTTAAACGTGATAAATCGCTATATCGTATCGCATTTTGGTGGTCATGCTAAGGGGGCAGGCTAGTTTCCATCGTACTTACTTAAACTGAGCTAATGTGGGTTTCTAAATAATCAAGTTAGTTGGTAGTTAGTAATTTAAATGTATTATTGTAAACTGACGAACACAACTTGACAAGTAATAAAAAAACACAGAGTACAAAACCAAAGGAAAATATGCTGTAATATAAAAAGTACAGAATTCAAAAATATAAGTTAAAAGTAAAAAACCATAAACTAGTAAAAAAGAGGCCGGCCCGGCAACACCTACGCCATAACAACAATTCAGAGTTTTTTGGCGCCATTTTGTCGAGTTCGGTTTGGTGTCTATTTTAATTATTTTCAAATTGATTCATAGTGGATATTGTGTCTTAAAATTGGTGCAGTTATATGGTACAAATGTCTACGCAACTGAACAATATGTGGGATAATTGAAATAGGCGCGATCTTGGTTGTGTGAGCTGAGACTTTTATTGAAGTGGTGGCTTCCTCGGCAGAACTAACCGAGTAAACTGTCTTGATATACTTGGTGCCAAATGCTCCAAGCAGCATTGGAATGCGATGCATCCGCATTCTAATGAAAAATTAAACAATATTTACCACTGAACTATTTAACACTTGACACTGGCAAAAATTACTTCCAAGAGGAAAGTAGATTGCCATAACAAAAAAAAAGAAGAAGAACAACAATTTACATAGTTGTGTTTTGGAAGTTATTTACATTATTTACCTACATTTACAATCAGTTAATTAGATCGAGAGTAAATTGAAGTTCAGTACTTCAATTGTTGATTAACTCAATATAATTACTGGCGGTATTACAAAATCACACAAAGTTTAACTAACCAATAGAATTGTATTCCGAAGAGATCTTATTAAGGAACTGACATGAGCCAACTAGCGCCGCCAGTCGATTTTATTTTAAATAAGCCCGATTTTTTAAAAAAGGAATCAGTCAAGGTTTTGTTAATAGCTAAATATTTCTAATATTTATTGAATAACTTTACACAGTTTGAAAAGGCATTCAAACAGTTTAAAACGCGATTTTGTTAAAAGTGGCCACTGTTGGTTCAAACACGTTTTTAAACTATTGCACGCATTTTGTAATGTTGTAACGTTATTCAATAAACATTAGACGTCATTCACAAGACCTTGACTGGGGCCGTACCGGCTAACGTATCGAATTTCGGCGGGTCTGCCGAGCTTCAAATTAAAACAGATAAATCGAGCCCCGATCGGGCCAAAATGGCGAACCCCAATTTATGATGTCATACGAACATCGATATCTTCTTAATAACTTCGGCGAATAGTACAATACGAAACTCCTTACTTCGATTTATCTGTTTTAAGTTGAAGCTCGGCAGACCCGCCGAAGTTCGAGAAGTTAGCCGGTAGGGCCCCTGATTCGTTTTTTAAGAAATTGGGCTTGTTTAGAATAAATAAATAAAATCGACTGGTGGCGCTAGTTAGCTCATGTCAGCCCCTTAACATAATATCGAATCAAATTATTAAACTGTGGTTTTATCAATTGTGGTTTTGTGTCCTTCACTTTCTTGTTTCTTTCAAGTTTCTTGCGCCCATTCTTCTTGTCAGCTAAAAAAGTCTCGAATGGGTGGTAGGAAAATATAGACAATTCAAAAGCACTTAATATCTAAGTTTATTTGAATAAAGAATATTTCATTTCATTTCATTTCATCATTTCATTTCATTTCATTTCATTTCATTTCATTTCTTCAAATAATATTTTTATGATATAATTTGAAGGACATATTTTCCACAAATGAATAGTTTGAATTTTTCGATGCGCATGCATAGCGATAACGTTGACTTGAAAACGCAATCGAGAAATAGTAACGCTTATTAATTATTTGTAATAGAAACCGAAATGTTATATTTGGTTGTGTTACGACTGCAATTGATACGCAATGGTTACTTGACACAGTATTTAAGCGTTAAAGTTATGTCTGGGAATGTATGAAGTGATAACTTATCGGAATTTATCAAGATTTGGGCCACTCGTTAAAAAGTTTGACACGTCTACCCCAGGCTAATAAAGCACAGTTCCTCAGAAATTAACTAAATGGACGACAATAAGGCTAAGGCCACACTACACGTACAAAGCTTAGACATTCGCTAAGTTATTTGCGTAGTATCTAAATGAGTCGCTTGCGGCTAACTGCGTTAGTAATATTGCATACTAGCGCAGTTGGTCATTTGTTTACTAGGATTAGTCACTAAACACATAGCAATAAAGCTCCTATTAGACTACACAATTTTCAGTGTGTTCAGACTGCCTTGTCACAGACTTTAAAGTCTAGTCTCTCAATGTTCAGAAGCAGATAGTGTTACTAATACACTACATGATAGACTGTCCGAATATTGTGTGATCTAATAGGGGCTTAAGCGAGGCTCTTTGTAGTGTGGCCTTAGCCTAAACGATCTGTGCGCAGATTAATCGTAGGGACTAATGGCAGATAATTCATTCAATGCAACAGTATTACAGCACTTTGTACACGTCACGGAAATTTATTTGTCTGAGCTGTTTGCAAGCAGGTTTAACGAAAATAAACAGCTGGAAGTAATTAAACCTTAGTAATTAAAAACTTAAGTTTTAAGATAACCTCTGATTTCAATCGACAAGAAATAGCGAAATAGAAATTTGAAAGAATGATTGTTAGTTCGAGAAATAGACAGAATGCGAAATAGGCTGTTTGCCCAAGTCAGCCGATAGCGAAGTACTCACATAGAGAAGTAGTCAAAATGAGAAATGGGCTATTTGAGAAGTAGACCTCTGGCGCCTGAGGGTTTTTGAACTATGGTAATTTGTTGTAAATAAGTGATAAATAATGAAATTCCTTTGTCGGGCTTAAGGGGCGTAGCTGCACAGATTAAAAGGGCTTTAATATATTATTTCGACTTTATTTTATATTTTAGTCAGCTAATTATAAACCCGTAATTTAATTATTATAGACATATTTTCTTCTATCTGTCAGGACGAGCTTTCAAAGATAATTATAAATAAAACAATCTTTATTTAATTTACTATTTGCCAAATGGCCAAGAAGTTTGTAAGCGATGCAGTCAAGCATCACAGTACTGTCAATATTTTTCATTGTGTATGCCATTTTTTCTCATAATATATGCTGTGTTAATAATATTATTAAGATTGTACATGGATACACAACTGGAACACAAACTTACTATTTTAACGGTAAAACCAATTATAAATCTTTACCGTTAATTTCAGATGTGGTCACTAATCCTCATACGATAATAATAATAAATGAGGGAACAACCAACTGATACAATATTTCGCTGAATTCCCACGAAAATAGGGTCAACGTTTGATCTCGTCAAGTCAGTACGAGAGGACACTACGTCGGCAATTTGTTATACATTTCTTGGACCAAATCTGTTCTCGCCTCCAATCGGCAGATGTCACTAGCATCATTATTCTTGTCACGCGGGCTACTCGGATATGCCAATATCGGGCCACATGTTGCCTGGGAATTTTTCCGGCCTTCTTAGGCAGGGATGGCCAACCTTCATAAATCTACGTGCCTATTTTGAAATATCTTGAAAGTGGCTGTCGTGACACGCCAAAAGAGCATAGGTAATGGAATATCTGAGGAATCTTTAAATAATTCAATTATATCATGATAAATTATGTTCGTCAAATACGTCTATATTGTCATAATTACGATTAACGTAATCCTCAACGTAATGTAGGCTTTACAGTATCGCCACGATATTGTAATTGCCATCAATATTTTCTCATAATATTGATATTGAGATAGACCGCATTTCATGATAAGTTTACCCGTCGAAAAAATTTTGCTCGCTAAGAATGTTGCCTTGTTCTTAACTAAAATCTGAATAGGCATTTAATATATTGCTTATTTTTTTAGTGAAGTATGACAAAAAAGTAAGAATCAACTTCTAATCTAATAAATATTGTATAATTTTATAAATGCAAAACTTTGAAATAAGGTTTTTTTGCTAATTTGTTCGAACTAAAATGAAAAATCTAGTTTTTTTTATTAAGTTTTTGCAAAGTAGATGAAAATTTATGTTTTTATCTCAATTTGTAGTAAAAACACTGGTGTATCATCCCTGCTCAGTGTATGTATCCTGTGGCCATGTCAAGAATGCTTTAAGAATGTTCGATGTACGAGTAGCCATTAAGCGACCTCATAAACTTTTTGAACAGCGAACTGAACTTATTTTTAAGTTCAAAGTTTGGTGTTTCACTCAATAGGTACATACATCTTCTCCACGTAGTACAGTCGATGACACATCAGACTAAAATACATGTTGATACATAATTGTATTTTTTTTATTTTATAATGTGTAATTTTAATAAAAACTTATTAATTATAATCGTGTATGTACAATTTTTTTTCTGTACTGTTTTTGAAATGTGTCTATTGTGCCTGAAATAAACGAATTATTATTATTGTATTATAATATAACAAAAGTTTCCTCAGTTCTGTTTACTGTTTAAGTTGACGTGCAGTCGTAACATAGGATAGATATTATGTCTGTTGTTTTCTTTTCTAATTCTAACTATTATTTTGTGTTACGATATACTAGCAGGGTTCATGTTTTGGTACCGGTGCTTAATTTGAATATCATTGTTAACCACATTTATCTGCAATAGATAACTTTTGATTTGATTTTAATAAGTGGAAGTGTAAGCGCGTGAAGAATAGTTTAATTATACTTTTCCTTATCTATTTAAAACTCATTGTTATCAATCTCAATAGTTAAGTTACCAATATTGCTATTTCGATGTCTATATGACCAGATTTTAATTTAATTTGATTTCAGGAGCTCAGTTGGCGCAGTGGTTTAGTGTTTGGCCCTGCGATTGCGGAGGTTAAGCAACTTATGTAAAGGTCGGTCATGCGATGGGTGACCAAAAATTTACTATCTCGAGTTCCACTGTGCTTCAGAAGGCACGTCAAGCCGTTGGTCCCGGCTGAATTTGCAGTCGTTAACACCCACCAATCCGCATTGGGCCTACGTGGTGGGTTATGGCCCAACCTCCTTATCCACCCATAAGGAAGGCCTGTGCCCCAGAAACATTAAAAATTACTGATGTCGAAGTGAATACGTTTGAGTACATTAAATCAGGGTTAAAATTTATCTTCCACCTGTGCCATCAAGGGAAACAGTCAAGGGTACACAAGAAAAACAAGGGACATGCTTTTGTTTTCAAAGCGTCAGTCACGTACGGTCTATAAAATTTCTCATACATCAAAACGTCACCAATGGGACTTGAGTGACACAGCTGGACATATCGCGGTCAACTGACCAATTACTTAGCGGACCTGGCAAATTATTCTATTGTGTTGAATACTTTAAAAGATTCCCTGACGTCCGCTGGTTACGACTGGTGTAGAGTTACGTAGGAATTTTAGGGTTAAGAGGTACCTTGGTTGGTTAGTACACAAGGCCGTCTTTAACCTATTTGAGGCCCTGGGCACATTCGGGGCCCCCTATGATCTTGACTTAAATAAAATTTATCTAAATATGCCGAAATCAGAAAGCCTGATATTCGGGCAAGAGTAGGATAGCTTTGCGCATGCAGAAGATAGTAAGCAAGTAGTATTTGTTATTCAGTAATTATTGTGTAAGTTTTCGAATTACCTAAATATGT
Organism: Catoptria pinella; assembly: GCA_963556745.1. Lineage (NCBI taxonomy): Eukaryota > Metazoa > Arthropoda > Insecta > Lepidoptera > Crambidae > Catoptria > Catoptria pinella. The sequence goes on from OY750761.1 coordinate 14,213,270, forward strand.
TTTATATGTTTTTTGGTAATAATAATATCCGTTATCGATTAGCGATATGGCAGGAACAAGGGGACCCCTATCGATGTCTATCGATGCGGGGCCTTGGGCACGTGCCCAGAGTGCCCAGTGGAAAAGATGGGCCTGAGTGTACAATGTCATGTGATAGTATTTCTTTATAATTATAAGTTCATTATTTATGACTAAATTTAGATTATTCGCATTTACAATGCTATTTTTATATTAAGATAAATAATAAATTCTAGAAAAAATAAACCAAGCGACTCGGTAGCATAATTGGTCAGAGTATTGGGCCGGAATCCCAAGGGTGCGGGTTCGAATCCCGCCTGCGGTGCTACGGGTGAGTCGATTTTTTCTAGTATTTTTTCTAATATTATTTATCTTTTCATTATTTATTTCCAAGATAGGGTGTGGATAATCGATTTAAAATAACGAAAACTTCATACTCTCAGTAATTAAACCATTAATTTAACTTGACGACTTGAGTGGTGCAGTGGTCAACATGCTGGTCTCCCACGCAAGAGGTCCCGGGTTCGATTCCCGGTCGGGCAGAAATTTAAATGACGAATTTTTAATTTCTGTGACGGGTCTGGGTGTTACTATGTATAATAAGTATATAAGTAGTATATCAGTTGTCTAGTACCCATATAACAAGCTTTATTTAGTTTGGGGCTAGAAGGCGCTGTGTGGAATGGTCCAAATAATTATTTATTTTTATTTTTTATCACATACTTACCGAACTATTTATAAGAACATCTAAAACACTTGATATAGGTGTTGTTTCTGTCCAATATAAGATTTTTTTGTATAAATGCTTCAGAATATTAGAATTAAGTTGTGCTTCTTTCTATAATACAATAGCATGCAAACATGCGATTAGCGCACAGTTTAAAATACAAGCAACATGGCATCAAAACATTACACAGTGGAATTCTAAAACTAATGTTAATAAAAAGGGTTATTAAAGTAGTTTATTACACAATTTATGATGTGGAAAAATAAACTATTTCATACATTCGAAATAAAACACTTTTTACGGATTACAGCGCGTATATTATTAATTCAGGTGTTGTTTTAGAATTATTTAGTTTGTATTTAGTTTAATTCGTTTTGTAGATAGGGATCAAAAGGGAGGTCGACACAACCTGTCTGAGTTTTCTTCCGCCAGTTCTTTCTCTCAGAGGCCTCCCAATTTGTGAACTGGTAGTAAATTCAGTATAGCTAGATCTTGTTTTCTAATTAACTTTAATCAATTTAATTCAGTAATAATAATTAAAATCAGAACGCAGTCATAAAATAATTTAATAAACTTGAATTTTTATAAAGTTTCGAGCGGGTAATTTCATAAAAATATGAGCAGCCTTTTTGCTTTAGTCCTCCCGTGACCACGGCCCCTGGAAAGGTGTCGAAACGCCAGGAATTCACAAAACCAATAAGCACAAACTAAATAATTCTAAAACAACACCTAAGTTAATAATATACGCGCTGTAATCCGTATACAGTGTTTTATTTTTTTACGAACTGTACGCGCGAAAGTCTTAGAAATGTATTTTTCATAGATTTCCTCACTTTTGTATTACGTTTTCGAAGTCAGTCTATTTATCATTAGATAGTTGAATTTTGTATTGGTTAGAGTCCCTAAAACTGTGCCTAAATGTCGAATCTTATATTTTGTATCTGTTATAAAATTCATTAAAATATTAGTAATTTCTGCCTTTCCATAAACGTTCTTAGAAAACTTAAAAAGTTCCAACATATATTATTATTATGCCATGTACACTTTAATTTTGTTAATAATTTTATTACTTCTGTTCGGTGACCTTAGCTTCGGAAGCAGTGCGTTAACAAATCCACCTACTTATCTCGATCGAAAACAAAAAAACATAATTATGTACCCATTTCATAAATCATTAATTAATACAATACTATTAAACATTGCATTCATGGCATACCTATTGTGTTAAGATTAACCAGGATAACTTAACAACAATAGAGAAAGTTCATACATTCATGCCATGATGTTATGTGACATAATAATATAACTACGCGATGGGGAAATAAAAACCTCCAAGTTGGTCCCCTTACAGCAAGATAAAAGACAAGGAAAACGGTGACTATTTTCTATTTATTGTAACATTGGTGAGACTTTCTTGACACTCAAGGATCTATCAGGCAGAAAGCGGCACGCGTTCGGCGGTTCTGTGATCGCTATGACGACCCCCGTGGTCGAGTGGCTTTGTACACCGGTTTCCAAGGTGTCGCCATCTCTGAGGTCCCGGGTTCGATCCCGGTTGGGTCAATTAAGAAAAAGAACTTTTCTATATTGGCTCAGGTCTGGGTGTTTGTGATACCACCGTTGTCTCTGATTTCCGTAACACAAGTGCTTTAGCTACTTACTTTGGAATCGGAGCAATGTATGTGATGTTGTCAAATATTTATTTACTACACTTACTGCTATTTTCTTCCGAGTCGCGATTTTCCCTGCAGTGGTATGACTATGAGTGTCTTTAACGTAAACCTTATCTTATATTTTCGTAGTGCAAAAGCATGTTTGCTTGTTTGTCACGCGTTCATGTTTTACTACTTAAGAGTCCGGCGAACCGAGAGCTTCCCATACATACGTAATACCAAAAGGATTTGCAATTTGAGCATAATTAACTCTTCTTGTGATGTTATTCGGATTAAGACAGTATTTGTCAAGTTTTCTATTAAATAAAAAATCCTTTTAACTTTTGGTTTGTGTCCATTGTGTACCCTTATGGGTACTTCACCTGTGGCCCTATCATGAGTTAATGCAAACTGTTTACGTTGCCGTAAACTATCGTTTTCTCTCTTTCACTCGCATTGGCTGTAAGCAGTGTATCCGATGGCTTACGGTAGCGTAAACAGTTTGCAACAACTCATGGTAGGGCCACTGGTGTCCGCTTGGTTGCGCAACCAACTAGGTTGCGCCAAGTAAATCACCCAACGGTGGGACGGATCCTATATTCAATTACAATTCGTTTTTATTACGGATGGTAGTATTTTGTCATTAAGTCAATAGTAAATGTGTCAAAATTTTACCATTCGTAAGAAAAACGAATCGTTTCCCGAATATAGGAACGGGAGATTAATCAGATAGGACCCTTAGTGGGTTTGCTCATTTTAATCGCCAAAATTATTTCGTAAATCTATTTATTAACAGACCAGTCTAATTCAAATTATTCTAGATATATACTTATGTATTTATATATAGTGAAATCAACTCTGTGTGAAACTGTCTGTCTAGACAACAAACACAATGTGATTATTAATTCACGCAATAGGTTGTGAATAATTAACGAGCCCGTCTAGTTTGTACGGCCGTGTACTAGTTTTGATTACGTAGTGCTAGTTATTAACTAGGGTAATAATGTTTAAAAAAACTAATATTGGTTGAACAATTTTGGTTTGTAATATACCTATACTAAAAAATAGTAAAATTTACCCTTTATTACAAAACGTAGATTTTAGACTAAGTTATAAAATATTATCTCGCGTTGCCGAATTACACTGTAAAAATACAAACAACAGATATTAATCACCAAGATGAAACTACTGAAATAATTTCTTTGTCTGAATCTCAGAAACATGAATCAATTAATATCCAAATGAAGACTCAAGGAAAACAAGCGAAATATTACATTAAATCTGGCGCACAAACGGTAATATTATTCAGTAAACATAATAAATTCTTCGGGTTTTCTTGTGTAGGTAAGGGTTATATTGACACGAACGGTCTCTGATCTGATTAAATGATGCAACATAAAAAGCTAGGCGCCGTTTCTTATAGCGAGTAAAGAAGTCTTGTCAATTATTTAAAACAGGAAAAAATTCATTTCTTAATTTGTGGTACAAACGCTTAACGCATTGATAAACTATTTTCGTATCAAGTGTCTCGCTCAAACTCTCGTAAATTTATTACACTTAACTATCTTACTCACGGCAAGCAGTTTTGCGACGCTAAACCTTTTTTTTTTTAAATAAAATTCAAAATATATTTTGAAAAATCCAACTGGCATTTTAAAGTGTATATTTAGACTAATCTACTGAGAAAATTAAAGGATCGGTCAGGTTTGTCTGTAAAATGCAAATCTCTGTTTCAAAAGAGGTTTCTTTGATATTTTTTTCTCTGTTATGAAAGTTAAAGAATCGTGTTTCTGCAAGTGAAAAATGAAGTCAATGAAATAAATAATAAGGTTATTAAATATCTCTTTTATATGTTTTGTAATTGATGAGAAAAATCGAGATCGCTGCCACCAACATATCCGATGCGTCCTCTTAATCATAGTTGTCCAAATTAATTGGAAAAATGCTGTAACTAGCCCGGAAAAAACCTGATATTGTTTTGAAATAACTGCTGTATCTAACTAGTTTGAAAAAATAGTTTAGTCCTGTATTTATCTGGACGTTTACTGTATAAGCTATTACGGCTCGTGCTATAACCAATACAGACGTGTGCTATTAGTCTAACTTGACAAGCATTAATGCTGTATCTAAATGGGACGTGAGCTGTATTTTAACTGGTCCAGTGCTGTAACTAAACCAGATAGTTATGTATTGTGCCATCAAAGTTAGGGGCTGTAAGTTGTGCTATTTGAAATCTGGACGTTTACTGTATAAGCTATTACGGCTCGTGCTATAACCAATACAGACGTGTGCTATTAGTCTAACTTGACAAGCATTAATGCTGTATCTAAATGGGACGTGAGCTGTAATTTAACTGGACTAGTGCTGTAACTAAACCAGATAGTTATGTATTGTGCCATAAAAGTTACGGGGCTGTAAGTTGTGCTATTTGAAATCTGGACGTTTACTGTATAAGCTATTACGGCTCGTGCTATAACCAATACAGACGTGTGCTATTAGTCTAACTTGACAAGCATTAATGCTGTATCTAAATGGGACGTGAGCTGTAATTTAACTGGACTAGTGCTGTAACTAAACCAGATAGTTATGTATTGTGCCATAAAAGTTACGGGGCTGTAAGTTGTGCTATTTGAAATCTGGACGTTTACTGTATAAGCTATTACGGCTCGTGCTATAACCAATACAGACGTGTGCTATTAGTCTAACTTGACAAGCATTAATGCTGTATCTAAATGGGACGTGAGCTGTAATTTAACTGGACTAGTGCTGTAACTAAACCAGATAGTTATGTATTGTGCCATAAAAGTTACGGGGCTGTAAGTTGTGCTATTTAAGTTCTCGTATTTCGTCGTTACACTAATAGCCGTACTCAGAGACGTCAATTAACTTTAATGCTTCATTAAGTATCGTGTCATCTTATACCATCATTATGGAAGAGAAAGAGATAGCACCAATTTTAATTAAGCATTTGACCTAATTGACGTTTCTGAGTACGGCAGTAAGTAACACTACCAGGTTACTGGGTTGACATAATGGACTGTTTTCGAGTTTGATATTCGGTTTGATGTAGATGATCGCGAGATATATTGCATGAATCCCTTAGTATAAATAGTGTTAATTCATTCTCGTCTCACCAGCCAGCCTAAGTAAACACGACACAACCAATGCTTAGAGCGACTCGAATTTATGTAATTGTAGGAGGGAGCGAGATATTAATGAGTTCTGAGTGCCTTTGCTACTAGATTTTTCCCTCATTCTTTTTGGACAATGGTTTGTCCAAAGTGTTTTTTTATTGTTGGTTACTTCATGCTGTTATTTACATTAGATTATTTTATTACCAAGGGCTTTTAAACTGCCGGAAATATTATCATTTATCAGCAATACTATGAGATTTGTGGCACGATTTCAACCGCCTCTGTAGTCTAGTAATAATAAATGAATAATAAATATTTGACAACATCACATACATTGCTCCGATTCCATAGTAAGTAGCTAAAGCACTTGTGTTATGGAAATCAGAGACAACGGTGGTATCACAAACACCCAGACCTGAGCCAATGTAGAAAAGTTCGTTTTCTAAATTGACCCAACCGGGGATCGAACCCGGTACCTCAGAGATGGCGACACCTTGAAAACCGGTGTACAAAGCCACTCGACCAAAGAGGTCTAGTGGTTCGCCCATCCGTGTAAGACTCAGGGGTCCCGGGTTCGATTCCCAGGAGGGTACATTTGTATTCGGTTTGGTTGGTGGTAGGGCTTATTTTAAGTCCGCCTGGCTAGCTACCACCATCTTACCTAAGTCTGACAAAAAACAACAATTTAAAAATTGTTGTGTTCCGGCAGTTAGAGGTAAGATAACCAGTTCCTCAGTGGTAAGGATTCCGGATGTAGTGTGCTTCCACCTTCGGCCTTATCGTCACTTAACATCAGGTGAGGTAAAGGCCAAGCACTAACCCGTTGTGAATAATAAAAAAAAACGTACTTTTAAACAGCCTAGACCGAATAAATGAGTTTTAAATTTGTATTTGAATTTGAATCTCAAACTTGCCCCTAATAATAACGAGTAAAATGTGTACAATTACAACATAAATAAAATTTCTAGCTTAAAATCGATGATGTTCATTAATGTATTTTCAATATCTACCTAATAGAAGTTTCAAACAAAACAAGCAAAGTTTGAAGAGATAAACATTAAGTTAGAATATTTTTAATTTTTGACGACCTCCGTGGTCGAGTAGCTTTGTACACCGGTTTTCAAGGTGTCGCCATCATCGAACCCGGGGATCCCCGGTTGGGTCAATTTAGAAAACGAACTTTTCTATATTGGCTTAGGTCTGGGTGTTTGTGATACCACCGTTGTCTCTGGTTTCCATAACACAAGTGCTTTAGCTACTTACTTTGGAATCGGAGCAATGTATGTGATGTTGTCAAATATTTCTATTTATTTATTTATTTCAACCTACCTATAGTAATTGTTAAAATATTGATTAGTTATTTTTCACAATAATTTACCAAACTGCACTCGACGAAACTAGTCAACAATATAAATATTCGAGAAATGTGATGAAAGCTTTCCCTCCGACAATATTTGTATACTTGTTTAAAAACGAAATTAAAATTGCAGACAGATAAATATTAAAACCTATTTCGTAAGCCTCTTTGCTAGTTGCAGACTAAATATTTTATGAGGTACCGTCGTCTATTGTTGGCGACGAGTAAGCAGCGACATTAAAAAAAAACAGAAGGATTAAGAAATATTATAAAATATACAAGGTGTTACAAAAATAACCCTAATGCCGAATGTGGTATATAGGGACCATCAAACTGAACTACCATATTCGGCATTAGGGGTATTTTTGTAATACCTTGTATATACAACCTTTTCAGGATTTTAAAAAACAACTATATAAAGCGGTATTTACACGGGTCGACTTGGCAGGCGCAAATTTAATTTCAATGAGGTGGCGATTCGAAAAAGCGTTAATTGATTAAAATCGCCTGCCAAGTTACCTGTAAAGTCGAGTCGTGTAAATACCACAGTGGCCTGTTCATTAGTACAAAGATATTCTCGTAACTAAAAACTATGACTATGAAACTACAATATTCCGGTCCAAACGCCGCTATCTCCGAAGGACCACGTCCAGAATGGCCAATAAGAATCCAACTCCAACTCAATCGATTTCCTGTCAATCACAAAAGGATTCACGTTTGACCCCAATCTGCCCGATAAGGGATAACGGGCTCTGAATCGAGATCTCGAAAAATGCCTATTCACCCTTCATGATTACAATATTCCATCTATTACCGGACGCGGCGGTTGTACGCAGAAGGTTTAATAAGAATCGAATAAGGCATAACTTGGATGAGATCGGTGGCACAGTGGTTTGGCGCCTGGCTCTGCGATTGCGGAGGTTAAGCAACTTTCGCGAAGGTCGGTCATGGGATGGGTGACCAAAAATTTATTATCTCGAGTTCCTCCACGCTTCGGAAGGCACGTTAAGCCATTAGTCCTGGCTGCACTAGCGGTCATTAACACACACCAATCCGCATTGGGCCTGCGTGGTGGGTTGTGCCTCAGCATTGGGGGCATTAAAAATGGCTGGTGTCGAAGGCATAATTAGAAAACGTCTTCAGTGGGTTTGGACCCGGCACGGTGTAGCGTGAATAATCCATGGGTTTACATTATACATCTTGGTATCCACAAATTAATATCTTCTAGAATCAGAAAATGTATTTTGTTGTTTAATTAAGGCAACTATACCCGTCCACTAGCGCCGTCAATTCATATATTTTTATAATTCATAAAACAAGTCAATATTTAAAAAAAAGGAAACAACCATGCACTTAAATTGTCTCCTATATTTTTTGAATTACACACATTATACACAAAAAAAGGGGGGCGAAACACAGCAGAGTAGTTGGTTTGGTATAAAACCTTATTTACATTTTAATAAGTACTACATTTCAATAAGTACAATGGCGAGTTCATTTGCGACAATGGCAAGTTAAGTTGTTTTTGTCGTTTGAACGACAATAACTTAAATCGCCGTTGTCGCAAGTTAACTTGTTAAAGTTTGAACGACAATAACTTAACTCGCCGTTGTCGCAAGTTAACTTGTTGATAACTTGTTAAAGTTTGAACGACAATAACAACTTAACTCGCCGTTGAAGCAAGTTAACTTGTTGATAACTTGTTAAAGTTTGAACGACAATAAAAACTTAACTCGCCGTTGAAGCAAGTTAACTTGTTGATAACTTGTTAAAGTTTGAACGACGTTTGAACGACAATAACAACTTAACTCGCCGTTGTCGCAAGTTAACTCGCTACTGTACTGGAAATGTCGATGTGTCTACGGATATTGCCCTGTGCATTTATTGGTCGGTGGGCGGGCGGTGCACAGATTTCTTGCATAATATTTTGCCACGTGTGAAAGTTATAGTTAAATCTTTTTTTGCATCCATCCATTTAAAAAAATCATTTCCACTATTAATATAAAAAAAATCCCCCAAACCTCCACTTATTCGTATACATATTGCCTTAAGGTCCGATAGATATCACAGCCGAATAATCTTTACGTGTCCATTTTTCCGGCAAATAGATACTTTGAGTAAGCACAGAATCAATCATTGTTTCATCTGTGCGACTCAAATTCGCAAGTTAAATCGATTTGATGGTAGACTGGTTATCTGTCGATGCGAGTTGATGTCAAACATTGAATTTGTTTTTTTTAACCGACTTGAAAAACGTGGAAGATGTTGTCTATATGTTTTGGTGTGATGAAAATCTTTTTTCATAATCATAATCATAAATGTTTATTTGCAAAAATATGGTAGTTTACATTGAGATGATAAATAATAAAGTTCGGTATATTCTGCCTTCGTTCGGAGGATAAATCTGTTCGTTTTTAATTTTGAGTTTCGAAAAAGTCAAATTATCTAGAAAAAAAGATAAACATTAAAATTTTTAAACTACCGAAATTTATTGATTAATTTAGATAGTTTGAACAGGCCCTTATTATACTTTCACTACACATTATAATATAAACGGGTCACGATGTATTTGCGAGCAAGATAAGTCTGTTGTTATGGTTCTGTAAATTGGATATTTTGAGAATTTTGTCCGCATTGCTCAAAGTGTGCTCTACAAAAATTTTTTTCAGGTCAGTGGTTCTAACATAATAAACTGGTATTGAACCGGTGAGGTGTATAATATTTTCAAAAAGAGAGTACCTATATTCATAGCTGCGCCTAGCATTCAATATGTTATGCAAGCAAGGTAATACCAATGCTTCCGTGCGTAATTGAAGGTTTTCGGCTCCGTACCAGTTCGTGCGTAAATTTTATTCCTGTGATTCTGTTAGAACTTTTGGGCCAAGTCCACATTATCTATCTATATAAATAACAATGAATTGCCCAAATGTATGTTGTAATAATGTAAGCGCACAACTTCAGAACGACTGCATCAAATTAGATAGTCCTATTTTCAGCTTGTATTGTTTCGTATTTGGAAGGTTATATACTGTCATAGCCCCTGAATTCTTTGTCTTTTTCTCAATATTTCTTGAAAATATATAAGAACGGAAACCTAACATGAATATGAGACTTTGTAACTAGAGCATTCGAAAGGAAATTCGTGAAGGACTGCTTTTTCTCAATTTCTTATTTCGTTTAGAGTCATTAATTAAAATCGTTATCACATGGTCACTTTCCATCACAAAGTAAAAACAAAACTTAAGTTCCGTAAACCTTATACCTATGTAGGTATACGAACAGAAAAAAGACAATCGGAAATGTCACTACAAAACTTTATGAATGGTCATTGTGACAGTAAAAAACGACGATATATCACATACTACAAAAGGCTTGGAAACTCTAATTACTCCATATTATTCGGAAGAGATGTGGCCGTCTCATAAATCGTGGTCTAACAAAAAGCCATTTTATTTTAGAAGAACCTCTCTGTTATCTACGTCAACAATACTAATAAAAGTACGATTCTTTGTATTAATTGGATGTCACATAAAATAAGGGAATTTTACAATAAAAAAAAAATACTGTTATAATAATGATGGTAAAGCGAAAGATAGGGGCTCTCTGCAAAGTTTCAATAAATTAAAGTCTGTTCCATCATTTTTGAAATACCTTATTTTTTAAACAGGTTAATATACAGGGTGTTAGTAGCACCCTAGCGAAAACTTTAAGGTATGATTCTACCCTTAGAGTTAACACCCTGTATAGAGTATAAACATAGCTCTGTTTTAAATTATGAATCCTTTTGTTACAGGTACGTAAGATGTTCATACTTGAAGTCTGGGCTCTAACATCCGGTTATGATCAAGACAGACGTAACGTCTGCTCGGCAAGTAGTACTAAATAATTCAATGTGTAGCAGAGTTCTAAAGTTCGAGTGTGTTGCTGCGGCAGTACTGAAGGTATTCCCTGAATAGGAGCAATCGCCTGTAATGTAACGTTACAAATTGTAAAATTGTATAACCACGTTTTTGAGTTCTTTAAATCGCGATAAAACATTTTATCGAAGAGCTCAGTGACCGCAACACAAAGCCTGTTTTCTCCACTTATCACGAAACCAAGACGGGACGGGGCATGTTGCCCCAAATTAATTGCTCACGCCCCCTGATGTGGGTCCAAACGCGGTTTCATTCGCCCCGTCCAGAGTTTCTCAAAACACGATATTACACCCCCGGGGCTGATTCCTTGAGCGAATGGCAATTAAGCAATAGTAAAGTCATCCTACGAGTGTGTTAAAACATTACAAATTAATTTTTATATACACAATAAATGACTAACTTAATCTGAGGTTTACGCGCGTTTACACCTACTGTTGCCGAGCCGGCCTCTTTTTTACTTTTTATTCAACCCACATCGTCTCTCACTTATTTTTACTAGGTAACTGCCTCAGCCCATTAGTTCGCTCAGTTTCACCTACATTGAAATAAAACACTTCGGATACACGAGGATCACGGGGAACTGAAGCCATGTCTTCCTTCCGTTCAGCGGCAAGTTTTATTTTCAGAAATGTTTTATAAAGGTATTATTTTAATTCCAATAACTTCTTTTGACCACTTCAATAACATTGATTTTAATTTTTATAACAATTTACTTTCTTTACTTTTAACGTAGGGCAAAATAAAATATGAATAAACATTTTTTTGGCAAGAGTGAAGAAAATAATTGAATGAAATTACGCCTGATCATTAACTCTTTGTTCTACAAAATGGAATCTATTCATAAAATTTTATCAAAATGATTCGCTTACTAGAACATGTAAGTAATATTGGTTTTTACCACTAGAAGTTTGAGATGTACTAGCCAGACTGCCCTAAGCCGCATGTGTCCGTTATGATAAACTTAAGCGGTTTGAAACACTGACGTGAAGCCTTGTTGTTGAACTTAAGTTGATTAATTTTGAGAGTATTGCGTAAGAGCGGCGATTTTGTACCCATAAATATTAAAAACTATTCGTGGTAGTTTAGATCACTTACCCAAACATTTCATATAATAATATGATTAGTAATCCTTTAAAGTGTATTGTTTGATGGCTTAAGTCGCGTCTCCTGCGTCTGTTTTTTTTAAACATTACACAAAATCATCACAATATTGGGGCGTGGCTATACACATTTTTGTATTCATACACAATGTTTTTGTTCTCCGCGGCCGACGGAAAACATTCCCCGTGCGGGTAGAGAGGGGAAGGGTTTGCTTCATTTCTTGACAACTACCGAACGCGCACAACCTTTCTATAATCTGTGGCCTAACCTAAGTGCTAGTGAAAGCTTACAAAATATAATTAATTATTGTGATGGGGTGGAATAAAGAGACAGTGTTTTATTTTTTAAACCTAAATCGGGAGAGACCCGTTATTTGGTTTGTATTATTATTATTTTCAGGAGACGGTTTGTGTATGAACACAAATGTTTTTGTTTTATGTTTTTTTTGTAATGTTTCGAAAAAAAACACGAGCAAGAGACTCGCCTTTATAATGATGAATCGGTCATCGGATGGGTGACAAGACGAATAAATAATCTAAGGGTAGTTTTAGACAGCCTGACTTGTATGACTAACTTAAAAACTAAATGTTGTTTAGTATTCGGTGATATTTAACTCAATAAAAAGAACGTAATGGAAAACTTAACTTGTTTTAAAATTACCGTTTCCGGTTTTATAGCTAATTGGCTTTCTATGAGTACAATTTGAATAATATCGAATCGAAATTTGCATGTAATGGGGATGGCAACGGAAAGCTAATTGTAGATGGCGCTGCGTACGTTTGTTATTATTACAGTAGATGTTCCACTTGTAATCAAAAAGAAAATAGATAATTATTTTGTGGTATCTTTTACCGAAAAAGACCCATTGACCCAAAACTTTTCTACAATGCTAGTGCCGGAATTGAAAGCCAAATTAAGACTTTTTTTTTACAGCATTTTTTTCTTCTAATTATCCAGATTTTTCGGTAGTTTGTAAGTGCCAACATTTTTACAGCATATTACACACTTATATAGCATTTGGTCATTTTAAAGCTATAAAACGATTTTGAAAGTAAAAGTGCTTTGTTTTGACAGTTTTTTTGACAGTGGAACAAACGTACGTAGCGCCGTTTTTGAGAGTTGCCTTCCCCATTGTCGTAAGATGTCATTTACCATTGAAAACCACGTCATTTTGAAATGTCATAAATTCTATGCAAAAGCCAAGCGTTTGCCACTTGTTTAGGTCTTCTTCTTCTTCTTTTTTTGTTATGGCAATCTACTTTCCTCTTGGAAGTAATTTTTGCCAGTGTCAAGTGTTAAATAGTTCAGTGGTAGATATGTCATTTTGTTAAATATACATCGTATTGTGCTGAAATCTGTCGATAAACTTTAAACATTCGATTCCATTGATTTTCCATACAAAAACTTTATAATGAAAGTCCACCAGACAGAATACCGCAACCAGTAAAAAGTAAAACGAAACGACATCTCGAAAAATTTTTAAAAGACTTCCTAACGTCAAATTAAAAATGAAGTGACTGAAAATGCCACAGAAATATTTTCCAAGTTCAGTTCAAAAGGCAGTTAATAGGGGTCAGTTGTATGTCAAGAACACGCCCCGATCCCGAGATAGCTTCGCCTCAATACGCTGGCCCTCAGTAATTTGTCGAGAGTACATTCCTTATGATGCAACTTATAAAATTCAATTTTGAAATACGGTAGAGCGTTCAAGTCTAGGATTTTAAGTCTTCATTTCTGTTCATAGTTAGTTGAAATCTCGTCTTCAGAAAGTTTATGACATTTTTTAACCGACTTCAAAAAAAGGAGGAGGTTCTATGTTCGTCTGTTTATCTCTTAACAAGTTTTTAGATCTTATTTTGTATATATGAAACAGTATTACTTACAAAGAGTATTCAGAATTTTTGAGTCTTTTTAGACGAACGGCCTAAAAAAGTTCAGCGTTCAGGATTTATGTTTGTGGGTGTGTGTTTCTTTATTCCACCATAACTTCTAAATGCCTTAACGGATTTGGATGTATGGGGTGCCGTTAGAATCCTTACATCATCCCGTGTGATAATGGCTATGTTATTGAAAAAAAAACTCAAAATACGCCTCTTTCAAAATACGCCACTTTCAAATTGAAAAAAAAATCTTCAATTATTACAACATGAGCATCTAATAAAAGAATGAGCACTTACCAAAACTATAATTTGTCACTAAAATGTGTGAAATAAAAAAAAATAAAAAACGACTGCCTTACCAAAAACGAACTAAAATGTTAAATAACAATTGCAGTCGGGGGGCCATTTTGTGGAACAATTTTTAATCAAAGAGGTTGACTGACACTTGTTATTTAACTTTTTAGTTCGTTTTTGGCAGGGCAGTCGTGTTTTACTATACCTATATATTTTTTTCTTTGGTTGTTGAAGTTCTCGACGTAAAACTGTTTTATTTCAATGAAAATGCTAGTGCACGTAGAAAGCTTTGAAGTGTACATTTCATTTTATTTAATCTAATTATTAGGTTGTTTGGTTGATTGTTTTTTTAAATATCGATAAAAATAGAAGACAAGTTTTGCTCCTAAAAATATTGATTCTTCTAACTTAGATTAGTATAAATATGTCATATTATATTATATATCATATTATATATAATTAAATCATAAGGTTTGTTAAACTCACGCTCACGCTCTTCACATAATATTGTATATTCAGTAAAAAAACAACGCCAAGCGAGTTCCAGGAACTTATTTAATAACCGCATTAACTTATTTTACCAAAATCAAATAGTAAGGCGCGATATATAGGTACTAAAAACAACAAATCCAAACAGTTGAATTTGGAATACATACTACAAATACAGAACAACGAATTATAAGGGCTCCGAAAATTTGTACCAAACCTTTCCATAGCCCTTATTGAATTACAAAAGGCATTCAAACGGAATTAATTTATTCAAACGAAAATGTTTTGAATTTAATACTCACCTACGTTGGCCCAGAGGTTGATAATTAAAGTTTGAGAATGTTTTCCGCAGAGAAAGGGTTAACCTCGTGTTGATCCGGCCTTTGACTAAATAGTAAAGTTTTAAGCTTAAAGAAACGGTTTGGCTTACATGGAAGTGGAGCGTCACTTTTGACTTTTTAAAATTAGTGAATTATTAATTTAATTTTTGTTAGTGAATTTAATTTTAAATGTCTTTAAATTATTTTTTTGCATTTTATTTATTATTAATAATTTATGATATATGGGTATTAAGTCTGAAATAAATATTTTTTTATTTTTTAATATTTTTTATTTATTTTAACTATCAAATAAGTGTACTGCCTTTACTAGCTCTGTGAACTTTAGACCTCGCACTTATGACATTTATGAATTATTTAAAAAAATACTGAAACGAACTTTTTTGTTTCGTAATATTTCGAAACCGAATCGACAAAAATAAAATATAATTATAGAAACTGCTACAAAATTTCACGAGAATCGGTTGAGAAATGCGACCTATAGAGAAGAACAGCCGGACAGACAGACATACGAAAGCATTTTTGCCCAAACTGAAACGGAGACTAAAAAAAATAAAACTGTAAAAAAAGTAAAATAAAATAAAAACTGGCCAAGTGCATGTCGGGCCACGCGGAGTATAGGGTTCCGCAGTTACCCTATACAATTACCATATGGCTATAAACTTATATTAACTTATTCCTGTTTTATACTCAAAGAGAATAATAAGTACGCGCGTAAGCCTCAGAAGTGAACAATTATTTATTTATTTATAACTTACTAGCTTCCGCCCACGACTTTGTCTGCGTGGACAGTTATTTTCATATCCCTCGGGAATAGAACATTTTCTGGATGAGTCCTTTTCTGTACCCTTGACAACGTGAACATGCAATCGGTTGAGTAGTTAACACGTGAAGGCGTGACAAACAAAAAAGTGACTTTCACATTTATAATATTATTAAGGATTATCGTGTATTGTCAACAACACCACTGGACGACACCACTGGGGTGTCGTTTACAATTTTTTTTGTAATAACACCATTGCCGACTACTGATGTGTTACATGTCATGTCGTGAACTTACGAATATTAAATGATTGATATAATGTTTTAAATTTCCATGGTTTTTGACGTTATTAGAATGCAAGCATGCAACTGCGCCGAAATATCGGAGTCTCAAATATAAACAGGTACATGGTGTAAATCCCGATATAGTTTATTTTAAATGATTGATATCGATAAATGCAAGTTTAGTATTAGAACTTCACTACGGTTGTGTGGTTACCAAAAAAATATTGTAAACGACACCTCAGTGGTATCGTGCAGTGGTGTCGTTGACAATACACGAGGATTATTATAATTGGAACCCTATACATATACCAATAGACGAGCTGTTCAAAATTAAAATTGTGTCACAACCAACCTTCGCGGCGCATCAACTGTTTCTATCGGTCGCTCGCAATAGACTGAAGGAGTTGCGGTGCATGCACCGTAACTTAATGAGCAATTTTTTGGTACTGTACAGCCTGTCTAGTGTAGTATACACATAAAAGTCTGTAACATATACAGATTAATTAATAACGAATTTAAGCTAGTTAACTAACAGTGGTACATCCATTATGATTAGAGATGGGCAAAGGACCCGATTTTTACCCAACTGCTGGGTTCAAACCCAGTTAACGCCCATATACCATTTTCTTGAACTTAATAAAATCTTTAGAAATAAGAGATGTTTTATCCTTTGAATATTTTTCTGTATTGTTTTAACAAGAAATCGTTTCTATAGCAACGTCACATATGACATATCAATAGAAATAAAAAAATCTGTAAAAAGTTTGTTTAACACACAATGTGGGTTTTTATTGGGTTTAAATCCAGCAGTAGGGTAAAAATCGGGTCCTTTGCCCTTCTCTAATTATGAAGTAAAACTCAACTACATACATAGTTCACACTAACGTATAGTTATTGAAGTCCCAGGGGATAATCTAATGGCCCAAACTTCTCACTAAATTATGGAAGTCATGTAGTCTATTAGATACGCTGTATTAGTAGAGAGGACAAAGTGTATGGATATAATGTAATGCTAAATAATACACCGTTTATTTTTAAGTACATCTAAAAATTAAATGGGGATTTCAGACCACGTGAAGTTCATTCACGTGGTCTGAAATCCCCATTTCATTTTTACTATGGGGCCAACCACGGAATCACGAAAAAAAAATCAGCTGTTCCATACATTATAGTTGAGTGGATGTTGTACTTTTCTATTCTTTTCTTACGGTGTATATGGATGAACCTATAGAAAATGTATGAAAAAGAAAAATGTATGGATACAATTAAGTGTATTAGACTTGTGTACTTTTTAAACGACTGCCTAAAAAGGAGTGTATTGTTTTCAGGGTTCAGAAATGAGTTTCTTAATTCTACTATAACTTATAAATGCCAGAACAGATTTGGATGTATGGGGTGCAGGAGTGATAGTGTTTTGTGTACCTATGGGGTATTAATTGTACCTGACAATAATTATGGATATCAAACCAGGGAGGTTCGGGGAACCTCTTAGATTAAAAAATGTTCCACAAGAAGGACGGTCATCCGACTGCAATGACTGGCAATGACTTTTTTCTTTTTTGTTCGTTTTAGACAGAGCCGTTTCGTTTTTTATATTATTGATTTTTTATGTTGTTTTTATGTCCTAAGTTTAATTTGTTTCTTTTTGCCAACAAATTCTCAAGACAATTAACCAAAGCGATGTACAGTCACGTCTAAAAATATGTATACAGTTTAGAACTGTGTCACTTTGTCCAGATATATTTCTGTTCAAAAAGGCATTAACTTTTAGAGTGAGTAAGTTCTAAACTGTATACATATTTATATACGTGACTTGTATACCTTCCTATCTTGTATTCTTATATCTAAGCATTGACGAGATTTAATTTGATTTTAGGGCCCCTACTAGGCTTGAAAACACTGATTTAATATAATATCTGTCCGTGACACACCATTAAAGTCGCACATAGCTCGGATCGAGTTATATTTCACACATTCTTGTGGAATTGCTTCCACATCGTTTCTAGGGCCATTATTCAAATTGCACGTCTCTTCGCTCACTTGGAAGTAAGTATTCTGAGAAAATTTGGCGTAAAATCACATGGATAATTGTTGCGGTATCTCACAGTTCGCTTAAATTCTCTTCGCATAAATTTATTTAAGCAATGAGGTTTAAAACCAAGCAAAGGAGAATGCGGGCCAATAAAATTATTGTCCAAAAAGCAGACTAACCCTAGAATAGTCTCAACAACGACTAAATATTCTACCTACATGATTACGATTAATCAATTCAAACTATTTTTATTGTTTGCAGTTTTATTGTGTTATATTAGATAATTTCTAAGGCTATACCCACAATTTGACATATTGAGAAAAACTTTTTTTTTATTTGTATAACGCTGGGGCCACACTAACGGCAAACGCCATTGATTATTGCAATTGATGAACCTTATGCGTATAGGCATAAGGAAAATCAGCGCCATAATTAATGCCGTTTAAGCCTTAGTGTGGCCCCAGCATAAGACAGGTTTGTTATGAAGTAAATTTTTAACAGTATTTAGTATAGGATACTGCCTATAAAAATTACGTCCACAGATTATTATACTTAACGATATTTTTAGTCCAGTTTTGATATTGATTGGATATTTTAACCACCTCTGTGGTCTAGTGGTTTGCCCACACGTGTAAGAAGCAGGGGTCCCGGGTTCGATTCTCAGAAGGGGGTACAATTCGTACCCGGTTTGTTTGGTGGTAGGGCTTATTTGGCTGGCTAGCTACCACCATCTTACCTAAGTCTGACGCCATACCAACAATGTAAAAATTGTTGTGTTCCGGCAGTTAGAGGTAAGATAGCTAGTTCCTCAGTAATGAGGATTCCGGGTGAAGTGCGCTTACACTTTCGGCCTTATCGTCACTTAACATCAGGTGAGGTAAATTCCAAGCACCATCCCGTTGTGACAAAAAAAACATTGCCGCCCTTGATATTATTTGACTCAATTGAGTTTCAAGTACCAGCTTCATTATACAAGGTTATTTTTAGTATATACGAAACCTGAAAACTGTTTGTTCAGAATCAGTAATAGAATCAATTGTAATATTTTTATATCATGTTATATTTTGACTAAATAATATTTACAAAACCGCCTACTAAAATGTCTCGCGCGTGCAACACAAAAAGCTTGAACTTCGTGAGCTTTATAAGGTGTGTGAGTTTTCTGAAAATGAAAATTTGTGACCCGTGTTTCGGCTTTCGTATATACAAAAAATTATGTTGTATCTGTTTAGTGTCCCCACTGCTGGTGTTTGGTTTGTAGTATTTTTCGATCATTGAACCATAACATAAAACCTCATTGCTATCGATTGCGTTTTTAATTCAGCGATTGTCTTTTATTTAAGAATAAAATGTATTGATTTTTGCTTTGACATAACGTAGGAGTTTTTGGCGCCATTTTGTCGAGTTCGGTTTGGTGTCTATTTTAATTATTTTCAAATTGATTCGTAGTGGATATTGTGTCTTAAAATTGGTGCAGTTGTATGGTACAGGTGTCTACGCAACCGAACAATGTGTGGGATAATTGAAGTGGGCGCTATCTTGGTTGTGTGAAGTTGAGACTTTTATTGAAGTAGTGGCTTCCTCGGCAGAACTAACCGAGTAAACTGTCTTGATATACTTGGTGCCAAATGCTCCAAGCAGCATTGGAATGCGATGCACTCGCATTCTAATGAAAAATTAAACAATATCTACCACTGAACTATTTAACACTTGACACTGGCAAAAATTACTTCCAAGAGGAAAGTAGATTGCCATAACAAAAAAAGAAGAAGAAGAAGACTTAACGTATAGAAATTTTCACATAGTAATAAAGTAAATAAACAGTGAATTTAGTGTTTAAAAGCTGTGTTTTAATTCATTAGATAGAGAAACAGCTGGAGCACAGGCCTTTCTTACGCCGCAATAGGTCAGCCTAGTGTTGTTATACAGGCCACAAGCGTTTACTGAATGCGGTGTGAAACAAGTAGTTTCATAATGAATTTCAACTGGATACGGATATCCTCGACATCGCGTCGGATGCCACTGTCAGCGCCGCAGTGGCAAAACCTTGCGATGTCAAGACTTAGTGCGAAGGCTTTCTTCGTTATCATTATTAGAGGTCACTGCTGACTATGGGGCTACTTGCTACAATACTTTTATTTAGTTTGAGGCAATGTTTCAAGCGTTTCCGGTTCACCTGTAGAACCGAATGTTATGGATTGTGACAGATTTGACCATCAGCCATTTTTATTGTCCCCACTGCTGGGGCACAGGCCTTCCTTATTAGGTGGATAAGGAGGATGGGCCATAACCCACCACGCGGACCCAATGTGGATTTGTGGGTGTTAACTGCAAATGCAGCCCGTGGACCCGTTGGTCCCGGCTGCATTAACGGCTTAACGTGCCATCCGAAGCACGGAGGCTCGAGATAATACACTTTTGGTCACCCATCCCATGACCGACCCTTGCGCAAGTTGCTTAAGTTGCCCTCCGCAATCGCCGGGCCAGGCGCTAAACCACTGCACCATCGAGCTCTTCGATGACAGATTTAATAAGTATTATTTTTTTCAGTTTTTATGCATTTTATATTAAGCTAATAAATAAATAAACAATGCTATTTTTATATTAAGATAAATTATAAACTAGAAAAAATTCTAAAACAACACCTGAATTAATAATATACGCGCTGTAATCCGTAGTGTTTTATAAAATACAAAAAATAAATTAACCCAAAGCATCTCAGACGGGACTTGAACTTTTTTCTAGTATTATATTATTTATCTTAATGTAAAAATAGTATTGTACAGACAACAGCACGTCAGGCTATACAGTTAAACTGCTAAAACAGCTTTTATTACGTTGGGCAAAAAGGCGTTCTCAAGTTTAACATGTATAGTCTGATGTGCAGTCGTACGTACATGCAAAAAAAAAATATACAGCTATTTCATCTTAATCGATTGTCTGTCGAGGGAACACTGGCTTACAACAAAAACGTAAAAAGATAGTACTAGAAAATTTCGCTGATCTCATTAGTTACTCGGTAGAATTTGATCAGTGCATTGGGCCGGAATCCCAAGAGTGCGGGTTCGAGTCCCGTCTGACATTCTATGGGTGAGTCGATTTTTTTCTAGTATATTATTTAGATTTAATAAGAGTGGTTTCTATAGCAACATTGTACCATTGTCTTTGGTTTCCTAACTTAGTCTATTCGTCCGGAAGTAATCGAGAGTAAGGTTTAGTCCCAAGTTTTGAGAACGTATTACGGCCCGAAACAGGACGGACGACAGGTTGGAAGTAGGCCTCTAGAACCGTTTTAAATTTTATGACACTTGGACCGTAAAATGTGAGAGTTATAACAAGCGTGACTTCTTTTGTTTAAACTTTAATGAGAAAGCTCGTTGAAGCATTTTAAGGTATAAAATGTAATAGAGCTTCTTTGTTGTAGTCTTTAATTGGTGGTAGGGTAGGAAAAGAAATGGCGTTACAAAAGCAAGCTGTTATCGACTTTTAACTTTAACTATTACGCTTTTCCCTTCAACGCCCGGAAAATGAGACACAATAGATATTCCTTTGTAATCCGGCCGCATGCGTCCGCTCCGGCGTTGATGAATTAAAGAAAATCTTAAACTTTATAAAATCTTTTATTATAGTTTATTATTATTATAGTTAATGATATTTAGTAGTCCAGAAAAACTGATCATCAGGATTTACTGATGCGTTTGAAAATAGAAAGAATATAAAGTGTTGATGAGTTATTAAATTAATATTAGACGCTTATTAAGAACTTTTCACTTTCTCCATTGATAATTCATTATTTGTAAGTATTGGTGGTGCTAGTTGGCTTATTCGCTGCTGTAGCGCGACTGTCTCGCTGCTAAGTCACCAATGTGAAAGCGCTCTTGCCCAGTACTATGTTTCATTAAACCCAAAATGTTCACTAAAGGACAGCTGATTGCACACCAGCCCACGATCAAAGGAAGCCTTCAGCATTATAATGCTAGTTATTCAAAATCCGTATTTACATGGGAAAACTTTGTTATTTACACAGTACCACACCGAATCGTTGATAATTCTCTATGCTTGTCTTATGGGCTGGCAAATATTTACTGAGTGCGGTGAATGTATCAAGTTGGAAGCGAGTGTTTAAGTACAATGTAGGATTATAGAAGTTACAAAGATGCGACGGGATTGTGGGGTCATTGAAGAGATTTTGGTTTATGAGCCTTTTATTCATGTGTATGTGTATGTGTTGGATAACCTATAACACGTATACTATTCATTGTGTTGAGTAAATAAATGATTATTTTGGATTACCAAATAATATACTAGAAAAAATACAACTCGCACCAGATCATGTTCTCGGACGGGAATCGAACCCGCGACCTTTGGATATCCGGTCCAATGCTCTGACCGCTGAGCTACCGAGTCGTGTATGCGTTGGATAACCTATAACACGTATACTATTCATTGTTGAGTAAATAAATGATTATTTTGGATTACCAAATAATAATCTAGAAAAAATACGACTCGCACCAGATCATGTTCTCGGACGGGAATCGAACCCGCGACCTTTGGATATCCGGTCCAATGCTCTGACCGCAGAGCTACCGAGTCGTGTATGTGTTGGATAACCTATAACACGTATACTATTCATTGTGTTGAGTAAATAAATGATTACTTTAGGATCACCAAATAATATACTAAGAAAAAATACGACTCGCACCAGATCATGTTCTCGAACGGGAATCGAACCCGCGACTTTTGGATATCCGGTCCAATGCTCTGACCGCTGAGCTACCGAGTCACTAGTGTGAACGTCGAATTTCTTCTAGTATATCAACTCTTACGCTGCAAGCCAGCGCCATCTCACCAATGTACAAGGAGTTACCTCGACATCAATTGAATACCTTTCCAGATTAAGATGATGAATTTAGGATTATTCTTCCTGTGAAAAACTTGTTACAACACATTACGTGAATACAGATATTAATTAACAAAAAAGTTGAACAAACTTTGCAAACAGAATAAAATTACAATGAATACTTAAAAATATTGGAATTAAATATGTCTTTTAAGTTAGTTATTAGTTTGCTAATTTATTCTGGAACATTTCAAACATAATTTTTTTGAATCAATGAAATTAATGTACTTGTTTGGCTAAAAATTATGATCATGAAAACTTCACCTTTTAAGACTAAGAAAATAAAGAATTTGAATTTTGCATACTAACATTTTCATTATTTATTTAACAACCATGAACGCTAATGTTTTAAAAGTTTTATGCAATAATGTTTAAATACCAAGATAACGTATGCCATTTAGGTAATGCGAAAAAATAAGTATCAGCTAAGTTACAACGACATAAGAGGTCATTTCTGCTAACAAAAAAAGGAGTTACCAATAATAAGGTACTTTTTTTAAAGTTAGGGTAAGATTATTAGTCACCCCTCATATAACGCGGGCCCAATGTGGATTGGAGGGTATTAATGACTGCAGATGCAGCCGGGATCAACGGATTCAGCTAGAACAAAAAGCTAATGTTTACTTATTATTGTTCTAATTATTCATGACTCCCATGACATTAGGCCCCATATCTCCGAAGATTATCGTCGGATCTCAATGAAACTTATATGGGACCAAATTGAAAGTATACATAATCGAACAAAAAAACAATTATTAAAATTGGCACACCAACGCCAGAGTAATCGGTGTACATACAAAAAACAAAAAAAATTACGGGTCGAATTGAGTGCTTCCCTCCTTTTGAAGTCGGTAAAATATTTTATTTCTGACAGGTAGTTGGCCGTTATGATCATAATTCGAAATAAATAACCAAAGCATCTTTAACATAATAGAAGATATGGGAGTCTTTCTGTGTGTGAGAAAATCGGCAATTTCATACTTAAACCCCTTTTATTATTTTAAGGTTTGTTCATAAAAATAATTAAGGCGTGACCAAATTTGAACAACGGTCTACACCGGAAGTATTCTGAAAAATCAACAAACCCTTTATAAGTTTGTGGTCGGCTCTTTGAAGATCATACCCAAAATTCTGTGTTTTCATAAGCCACTTTTTCCTTTACAAATATTGAGGTTCTTGTCCAATGTTTATGTGAGAATTGGATGAATTTTGTTTAGACTTACGGTGAATTATCACACATCACTTAGTTAAGCCGCTAGAGTGAAGCTTCTGTCTATAAAAACACATTTCATATTTTATTGTATACTCGAATTTATAAATTAGAACTTACTTACTGAAATTTAAAACTTAAAGGCAAAACCGCGTGTATTTTCAAATATTTTAATATTTCTCTTTTCACTGAATATAATACGGATTCTTATGCATCTTTTTCTTTCGTAATAGAATTGGATGGTTCTCATTTATATTGAAATTACATACTTAAGTAGATAACAATTCTGTCTAATGTTATTACATTATTTGTTTATTTCAAGTGCTGTTCATTCTACTTGTAAATTATTTCAAAATTAAAGTAATAGAATATAATCAACACCAATATAATAAACCACTCATATTTGTTATTCGATTTTCAGGCGTTTTCTTTTGAAATAATAGTCAGTTTCATGGTTCTTGGAAATTCTCAATATTCTGTTCTTGCCCCTGGTACTACCGATGTACTACCAATATTACTACGGGTATTTTTTTTGTCGTGGTACTACTCACGTGACTGGTAGTATTGCGGGCAATTAATTTTAACCCTGGTACTACTGAACCACTGGAGCTCTTGGCGCAGTGGTATAGCGCCTGGCCCAGCGATTGCGGAGGTTAAGCAACTTTCGCAATGGTCGATGGGATGGGTGACCAAAAATTTATTATCTCGAGCTCCTCCGTGCTTCGAAAGGCACGTTATGCCGTTGGTTCCGGCTGCATTTGCAGTCGTTAACACCCACCAAACCGCATTGGGCCCGCGTGGTGGGTCATGACCCATCCTCCTTATCCACCCATAAGGAAGGCCTGTGCCCCAGCAGGGGACATTAAAATGGCTGATGGTCACTAATGAATATTTTTGCCAGTATAAGAACTGCTTAACCATGTTGGTGTATACTTTTACAGAATTATTGAACAAACGGATGTAGTGATTATTATACGAATCACATAAAAAAATGACAATTCTGCTTGAGTTACATAGTAGTGAAATGAGACATAATAGTGATTGAAGGGGATAGATATAGTGACTTCCAACTACTTACTATAGTTTATTTAAAAAATAAAGTTTATTCTAATTAGATTCGTTGTTTTCATTTATCTTACTTTGATATTTTTGACTAAAACACATAATGAAAATTAAAGAAAATATAAATATCCAGCTTTTAGTTTTCTACCTAACTCGTTACTTCATGTTTAGCAAAATCTAGCAAGTTTACTTTTTTCATGATGCCTTATTATTATTATTATAAATAACCGGCCAAGTGCGAGTCACACCCGCCTACGAAGGGTTCCGTACCATTATCTATAAAAACAGCAAAAAATCATGTCTGTTGAATGGGAGTCCCCCTTAAAAATTTGTTTTATATTAATTTAATTATTTATTTTTAAAGTGACATAATATAACTAAATATTCAGTGAATATTTCAAGCGTCTATTTGTTGCCGTTATCAATATCGAGCAAAACGAGCAATAAAATCACGTTTATTGTATGGTCACCTTAAATATTTATTTTATTCTGTTTTTTAGTATTTGTTGTCATAGCGGCAACAGAAATACATCATCTGTAATAATTCCAACGCTCTAACTATCACGGTTCATGAGATACAGCCTGGTGACAGAAGGACAGACAGACAGACGGACGGACGGCAGAGTCTAATAGGGTCCCGTTTTACCCTTTGGGTACGGAACCCTAAAAACAATAAAAAAGTTTTACTTTCAAAGCTAATATTTCTATAAATAGCCCATCGCGTAATTCTTATTGACAATACAATATAAATACAGAAAACGCTTTATTTTCGCTGTCAAGAGTTACCCTATGGATTGAATATGTAAGCTTGTTTGTGATATTTCCATTCACTACGAAATATTACGTTCGCTTATTGTTACATTTAGATTAATTTTTCTTTTGTGTTTTTCCTGAGACGGTTTGTTCACTTTAGTCTTTTTTTATTCACAACGAGTTAGCGCTTGGCCTTCACCTCACCAGATGTTAAGTGACAACAAGGCCGAAAGTGGAAGCGCACTACACCCGGAATCCTCACCACTGAGAAACTATCTTACCTCTAACTGCCGAAACACAACAACTTTTAAATTGTTGTTATGGCGACTTAGGTAAAATGGTGGTAACTAGCCAGGCGGACTTGAAATAAGCCCTACCACCAACCAAACCGAGTACAAATGTTCCCCCCTCCTGGGAATCGAACCCGGGACCCCTGCGTCTTACACGGATGGGCGAACCACTAGACCACAGAGGCGGTTAAAATTGTTATTGATAAAAAAATTGGAGCATCATCCCTTCAATGATATATAAATTGATGGCTAGACGAAATGTTCAACTTATCAATAGACATTTAAAACAACTGCAAAAATCTTTGAATTTCCTCAAACATGGATGTATTATTGTAATAAAGTACCTAACTATGATTTCAATTCCATATTAAAATAAAAGTCATTCTATGGAACCTAATTGCGGTTTACGTTTATTCTTTTTTAAAGAAATCAAGAGGTGTCAAAATTTGACATGCTAAATCAACCATTGAACATCCAAATTATCCATCGACATAAATAATTGCAGAGATGGTCAAATTTTTTTATCAATAAGACTGTAAAGTGAACGTGTTTCTTGATATTTGTATGAAAATAACGTGGTTACCCGTTTCTCAAAATACTGGTTTGTTTGAATTCTACCAACCAAAATAATTATCTTACGGCACCATTGATACAGGACCTCGATCTATTGCCTAATGATATAAGCCAAGAATAGTATCTTGGCTAATTTACTCATTAGAGCCTCCCAATGTACCGGTTTCATCTGTTAAACCTGAGTTCAGGAGTTTGCCAGAGCAAAATAGTGAACTTACTATATTCTGGTGCAGTTGTCGGTCTGCGGGTCAGGGGTCAGTCCTCAGTCTTCAATCTTCTCATCCGTCCGTTCCCCGATAGTCATCTGTCTGTCTCAACGGTACGTCATCCCTGTCAACCTCTGTCGTATGTATGCCTGTCAGTCACTAGTCGAAGGAGGCTGGACGCCGCGACATTCCCACTCCTTCCACAAGTAAAACGTTTATTTTGCCAATGAATTTTTTGCCCCCAGTAAAGGCGAAACTACGTGTTCGGTGCATACGCACCAAACCAAACACAGTGACTTGCGATTGATGTCACACGCTATTGTCGATGCGCTTGCATCGACTGACATAGTTTTAACTTTAGTATGTATATTTCTGCGGACTTTACGGGTCACGTGTACTTACTTCTAACATTTATAACATTTGTAACGTTGTGACAGAACATTATATTACTTTAACATAAACATAACTTTTATCATTTAGCATTACCGCTGCCACTCCTCGCTCCTCAACACCACGTACCATGAAGAGACGCAGGGTTCCAGGAAAGAGCATGATTGCGACAGTCACCCCGAGAAAGCTATTGCTCAAAAGAAAAATAAAGGAAACAAAAATAAGGTTGACAAAGCAAAACAAGACTTATTTAAAGAAGATAGTACATTTCGAAAGGAGTTAAACAAGGGTGAAACACGAACTCACGACATAGATAATAGTGACACATCAGATGAAATAGAATTTATAGCCAGTGGATCAGAGTCTGGTGGAGAAGAATTCCTCAGTGAAAATGAAGGTAGGGATGGGGAAATAGTACTAGATGGAAACTTTGTACCAATACATCGAAATCCAAAAGTGGATGAAGTCGTCCTCGTCGTATTTCCATTGAAGAAACTAGATGTCTATTACGTGCCCAAAATATTAGAAAGAATTGATGACGACCAGGACGATTCTGATTTTTTCGTAAGTTTTTTAAGACTGTAAAATAGGACGCGTCAAACATTTTGAGCCTATCGTTCCTGATTTAACAGGCATACAAGTACGAGATATTAAATATATTTTACCGGTTCCAAAAATTATAGGCAGCCGAAGCGTCTTTTTCATTTGATGTTCATTCGACATGACGCAGTTGAATTTGCGCTAAAAATTTCGATCTCATTATGTTTTTTTTGTTATCTATGGTTAATAATTATCATTAAATGATAAGTTGCCAATTTTAAAATTGAAAAAGTTAAATTTTAGTATAATTCTATTAGATATCGTTTTTTATTAAACGTCTTAAGACTGATTACGTGCTAATATAGGTACCTACCTACTGTTTAAAAAAAATAGGGGCCACTATATGGCTTTACATACAAACGAGCTAGTTTCTGAATGATTTTGTTAAATTTTAATATAAACTCACTTTATATTTTCTTGCAGAAATTATTTCGTTTGTATGGAAAACCATGTGGTGGCCCCTATTTTCTACTAATAAATAATAAACATAAGTAATTATGATAAAAAATATCCAATGCAACGAGGCTGAATGTTGATTTTATTACACGTTAATTTATTTATAATTATTAGAAGACAGTTATATTTCAGTCAATTTTAACGATAATAATGATTAATAAGAATTAAAAGGTGTATTTCATAATATGGTGTTATTATTTCATGACAAATAATTTATCATATTAAGAGTTTGAAATTTTGAGATTTAAGCATTCACAATGCTATTTTTATATAATACTAAATAATATACTAAATAATATCTATTAAGAGATTAATTGTGTACCCCATGGTTAACTGTTGCAAACCCTCCCGGTTGATATTGTACTATAGTGTGGACACAGCCAATTCTCATTTTTTTAAATGCTTTGGTATAACAATATTTTTAATTATAATACATAACATTAATATGTAGTTAACGAACCTGAGTATTGGCTAGAATTAAAAAAAAAAGGTTGATTTTAATGAAAAATTACAAATTGTGAAGGTTTGAATTTTATATGGTTGACTGTTGAAGAGGTCACCCTATCCAAGGCGCTACAAAATATCAAGCAAAATCCATGTGCTAATATTATAAATGCGAAAGTAACTCTGTTTTTCTGTTACTTATCGTTACGTTTCACGTCTAGTTAGTTCGTTCACGCCTAAGCCGCTAAACCGATTTTGACAAAATTTGGTAAGGATATAGATGGGACATTGGGGAAGAACAAGGCTACTTTTTATCCCACTGCTGGGCACGGGTCTCCGCCCGCACGATATAACCTGTAGTCCACCCTGGCGAAGCTTCGGGCGGAAAGCAAGCGTAGAATAAAATAAGTTTTCCAAGTGAGGTAAAAACTAGAGCGTTTGAAGGCTCATAATGAAACCTACTTTGGCACGAAGCCAGATTCCAGGGATGCAAAACCGATAATTGCTCTGTGAATGGTTAATCACAGGATTCCTGAAGTTAATTCTATATTAGTGAAGTTTTGCATCTTTGAACCTCCATCGAGAGAACAACTATAGTGATATCAAAATATCACGAGTATAAAGATAGGCCAGATATAAATAATAAGAAAAAAATATGTAGGTACGTAAGTAATATCGTACCTGCTTAACATTTTTGATAATCTCATTAACTCATTAATTATGTTTTATTAGACATTAAAAAAGAAAAAGACAAATCATCATTAGGTAACTAATTCATACAAGGCGTGTCCAAAGTCAATACTTGTTGACTAAACTCTTTAAAAATATTATTTTCACCCCTCTAGTACAAAAAGGGCGCTTTTGGCGCGTAAAAACTCTCAGTAAAATCGGGTTTTGCTGCGACCGTTTCGATCATAATAATGATCGATGTGTGAGCGTGAGGAAAAGTAAATTTCAATTATGAACAACATCTTTTGAAATAATAAAGAAAAAATAAATAGAATGAAAAAGATGAGACTTGAAAAATTTATATGTGAGAAAAGGATAGATAGAATACTTTAACTTTTTTAATGCTGAATTTAGTTTTTTATGTAAATTAAATCACTCACTGCTCAGTAGTCTATACTAGAATTAGACTACTTCGCTAGTTCGTAATTTAAAGTCAGCACTCGCAGCACAAATTGAATTTGGTCTCTAGTGTAACAAAAATCTATTATTTTTTTAGAAAAACGACCGTCATTTTTTTGATACCGTGCATCGCAAAACTTTTCATAGAACACGGAAATCCATGGTTGATCACAGTGAATTTCAGCGTGCTGTTCGATTCTATCCACTGGTGGAGCATAAAAAGAGAGATGCAAGTATCACAGGATCAACCTACTGGACAGAGGGAAACATGATTTAAGTAAAATTAAATTCAATACACAATTATTATTAAGGTGGGTACCCACTTAGGTTTGACACCTCCGCGCTCCTCGAACCTGCAACGCCATAGTGTGTACGTGTGAAGCCTTGGTGCGCGCTCCGATGCGAACGAACACAAAAGGGGAGTAAGTAGAAGTTCGCAATAGCGACAACATTGAGCTACGTTGCAGGTTCGCGGAGCACGAGGTTCGCGAACCTAAGTGGGTAAGTACCCATCCTTAAGATAAGATTTGGTGTACCAAAAATGCAATCACATGCGACAGTGTATGTGATAGATGAACATACAGCATTGACAGTGTATGTGATAGCTGAACATACAGCATTGACAGTGTATGTGATAGCTGAACATACAGCATTGACAGTGTATGTGATAGCTGAACATACAGCATTGAGAAAAGTATTTATAGGGTTTTATACATTTTAACGCAGTTTCTTGGTTATTTTAAAATACAATCGAAATATTAACCTGCTCAATTTATCAGATTATAGAAGTAATAAATACTCATTTATTATAGCACGTTAAATAACCCGGCTTAAAATGCTTATCATAAATTTTGTTTTACATCAACAATAATCTCGGGTTTAAGTAAACCCTATGTTGATAATGTTCACAATAATCCAAGGTTTAAGTAAAACTAATGGAATTATTTGATTTTGTCAGTGGGTTGATAGTTTAATCTTCAAAAAGTACCTAAAATGGTTATTGTTTTTATATCGTCAATGGATTAATTGTTTTATACAAAAAGAATATAATTTTAAGAAAATAAATAATTTATCCTCAATAAAATAAAAAGAAAATAAAAAAAATAAAATTTTGTAAACTAGGAGCCGGCAATCTACGTGTTGCAAAAAATCCCCTAAAGCCGAGTATGGTAGATAGGGTGCCATGCAATACAACCCCGGAAAATTATTATAAACTTCCACTTTTTTGAAAAAAATAACCTTCTTGATAAACTGCATAAGGGCATTCCTAGACCTAAATTGTGTTTTGATTTTGTCCATTAATGGGATTGATTATCGAAAACAATAGTCTATTTGCGTCTAGGGTTGTCACTTTGCAGTTTTCCATACAAATAAAAAACGAAATATTAGGGGTTATTACTGAACGGAACAGTTGTTATGAGACACCCTGTAAACCCTACCTTTATTTTTCATTGTTTGCTCTAATTTAAAAAGCCATTGTTTTGTGATAAGACGACATAATTGATGTACAACAGGGACTCAGTTATTAGTTGACAGCTAAATCAAGCGTTGCGAATTTGATGCCCGCCCTGGGGAAATCAATTTGCAAGGATAAAAAGTACAGTCACCGGCAAGTAAAGATGCGCACATTTATTGCAAAAGATGTCTTACTGCGAACAGTTAAGGTGCTCGTTTCAACATTTTATTTCTGATCGGATTCTAAGCTTGTTTTAAATCAGGAAGATATACCTACTTGTGACTAGCGAGGAAAATATACTAATACCATAAGTTCGCTTTGGTAACCAATAAGTTTAAGCAGGTATTAGATTTTTTTTAGTCCATTTCAATCATTACAAAATAAAGGTGGAACATATACACGTGACGTCCTGCAAGGGCATAGAAATATAGATTAACTAGCGACCCGCCCCGGCTTCGCACGGTACAATGTAGTTACTAATGTGGTGTCAGTGTGAAGTTATTAGACTATACTACAGGATACCTATATATATACGACGTACGCCACTTACGCAAGGGGTGTTATAAGTTTGACCTATGTGTGTGTCTGTCTGTCTGAGGCAACCTAGCTCCCAAACTTATGGACCGATTTTGATGCGGTTTTTTATGCATAATTTAAAAGATCTAAGCGTACAGACGGGACTCCTTAACCATTTATCCGATTATGATGAAAGTTTGGGGAGTTGTTCTGCTTACGACCGAAAAGGTCCTTGGCAAAAAAACCGGAGCATTACAATACGCATGCCGGGTGCAGCTAGTTCTAAATAAAAATATGTTGTTTATTATCAGGATTATCAATTTCGATCATCCAACACTTCTCTATATACCACATTTATTGTCATGTTATCCGGTTGCAAAATATAAAAAGGCTATTTGGCGAGCTGACTCTTGAGCAGGCGATATAGAGCTGGCCATGGGAGAAACAATCTGCGCAGATCCACACCAACAAAGTCTGTCTGAAGTCGCCAGCTAACAGAACTTCACCCATAATAATTCTACAATCTTTTATATCCTGCAACGACCTGTGGAGTGTCTCAATGCCTCCTTTGTGAGCCATTGTGCACTCATCCCAAATTATTGCCTCACGTAGCACCTTAGCTATATCACTTTGCTTAGAGATGTCGCATATTGGCGACTCACAACAATTCAGATTTAGAGGCAGTTTAAAAGCAAATTCGTCTACTTGACAAAGGTAAAAAACCCATTAATGACGTTTTGGGTGGGTGATTAATCCTATCTACAACACTATCTTCGGTAAGATAGACTCTTAGATCATTTTTGAGATGTACAGCAAGATGAATTACGGGGGGAAACCTCTCATTAATAGAAAAGCAGAGTATTCGCCAAACCGCTTTAGAGCTGCTAATATACCGTCCTGTTTCATACTTCGTCACCTCATCGAAATCTTCAACTGTGAATGCCACTTGGTCAGACCCTTTATTTATGTACTTACATATGTATTTTATTGACTTTACAGAATTACAATATTCCACATTAATGTGGGCCGAGGATGTTCGTAAAAGTACTGGGTTATACGGTACAACCCAGCGATTATCAATATCGACTCCACGTATATTTGCAGTAAATCCATTATTACAAGGAGAACGTCTGCGATATTTAGGATAACCATCCTCGCCAAATTCAGTCTCTTTCAAGAAGAGTTTTGGGTATTTTTTTGCACAGGAGCCATCCTTCATACATGGCGAATTTCTGTTTATTGCACCGCAAGGCCCACGAATCATTGTCATTTTAACAATATCATAGAGGACTGGGTCATGGTTGAAATCCGGAATCTCAGCAAGTATTACTTTGTCGATGGATTCCGGCCTGATCTTCTCCTCCAACCATAATAAAATGTGTACATGAGGGAGACCACGTTTTTGCCATTTGATACTATGCATGTGACACCTGGCTGTCCCGAATATGAAGCCCTTAGTGAGGAGTTTCATTAGCTGTTTTACTTTTATGTGAAACACCCTTGCCACGAAATCGTGCATATCTTGCGGATTTTGTCCTTTTTTTAAGTTTTCCGTGATTTCGGGCCATTTTGGGTTGCAGGTGAAGGTTATAAATAAATAAGGCCTTTCGTAATAGCGCCCGTAGGTTATAGCGTCCTGCGTCCTTTCGTGCATGTATCTTGGTCCCCCCGTGAAAGATGACGGTAAAATATCAATTTTTCCGACCTCCGTCAGCTGACAATCAGATCTTGAGATTGCGTCTTTTAAATGCACGTACTCCTCACTTCTCAGCTTTTTCTGATTGTAACGTATAAAATTGAGCCTTTCAGATTTGATTTTAGCGTACACGTCAACCAGATATTGGTTGAGAAGATTACGAAACCTTAGCAGATAGCATTCTTCGTCACGTTCCATAATTTTATAGCTATAGAAATCAGTTGCAGATACAGTTTTTTACTAAGGATAGCTTTAGTATTTGGATTTCGCTGCGAAATATTTGTACAATAGCTATCATCTCCGCGGCAGAACATAAAAGGATACTGAAGAGTATCATACGCTCGATGAATTTCACTGACTCTTACCAGTATATTATTTCTAATGTGCAGAACAATATCTCTTTTCTCAAATTCTTGACCAACGATAAGAACAGCTACTTCTCTTACAGCCGGGACATTAAAACGTCCCTGGTGTTCTCCGTGTGGTTTCTTATCAGCGTTTATTATTATATGAAAGTCCTCCTGACCCACAGGAATGGACTCAACTGCTGTTTTAAAGTTCAAATTGTATTTATTGCGTGCAAGGATAAATTCCACATCGAATGTCGCTTTCACGTTCATATTCTATGATAGACTTGGCCCTGAACTTTAAAAGTTGGCATAAAATTGCCCTCCCTTACCTCTTTAGCTCCAAAAGATGTCATCTGGAAACATCCATTATAATTACGGACAGAGAAAAGAAAATGCTCTGATAATGGATGTAGATCTGTAAGCAGACTGTGTAAGGGCTCAGGATAGGGCTCAATAGGATCTAGTTTAATTTTACCACCATTACAACATAGCCCAGCTGGCTCATCATGCCATTTCAGGGCGCGGCACCAGGTACATGGAATGCGAGGTCCAAAAATTTATTTATCCGAGTAATAGTCAGTGAGATGTTTATAATTGAAACCTGAATTATGTTTAATAGTCCAAGGTAACAATATCCTTTCCCTGTATCTTGCAGCAGAAGCTTCATTAACGTGGGGATTACTGGATGAATACCGCTGTACAGCTTGTCGATTTACGTCGGGTTTTTTTTCGGTACACCTTTTGACATCTTCTTGATTAACATCAGGATTATGTTTTGCGTACCTTTTGACAGCTTCTCGAATAACATCAGAATTATGTTTTGCGTATTTTACAGACGCAGTTCTTCGCTCTTGCGGATTGCAACGGCGAACCTTTTCCTGCGTTTCTTTCCTTTCTTACTTATCGATGGAATAGACTCTTCTGAAGTAAGACCAATCGTAGTTTGTGAGATATTTATAACGATTGACGACTCCTCAGTAAGAGTGTTTACCTCTGAAAAGATTGGCAACTCTTCAATGTCAGGAACAAAACTTACTTGTGTATAAGTCGGTGACTCTTTAATTTTTGTAAAACGAATGTCTTCCGTATACGTAGGCGATTCCGTCTCGTTCGCCCCTTGATTGGGCAACGCGGTTAGTGTTAAATTGAGGGGAATCATTAGAATAAGAACATCATAATGACCTGCACTAAAATGTCCAGTGAATCGCAGCATCTTCACACCTTACCGTACCTCTCCTAAATCAAGAATAAGATGGCCATCACGGAATACCTGAAACTTGTATGGATATATTATATCACTTGCTGCCTTAAGTTCGCAAGTAGTTCCGTACGTATCGAAACGCGACATTTCGGCAATGTAACGACTTCTTGTGCCGTATGGAACTCCTGAGCGGTCCTGCGTGAACGGCTGAAATCTCACCCAATTCTGAGATACGTGACAAACAATTTCCAGCCGTATCTGAGAAGATATTGATACATCTTCGTACATTAAATAAGCAAGCCAAGAGAACAGACATGCTCCATCCACCCCTATATTTATTACCCAGCAACGGATTTGCACGTTGTTAAAGTAGACCACTTCAAACTGCATTTTTATCCAAATCCGTATAGAATAAAGCCAAATCAAAATTAATCAAACAATATAAATACAATCAATAAGTAGTTAAATTTATCAGAAAGTTCATTCTATACGGATATAGAATAAACTTTCTATATTCTATTCTATTTTATTTTATTAATCTTAGGATTTAATGCCAACGAATTAGAACAAACGAAAATAATAAAACTAATTCAAATCAGAACAAACGAAAACAATAAAATTAATGCAAATCAGAACAAACGAAAACAATAAAACTAATGCACACTAATCAAAACGAATTAGAACAAACCAAAGACTTCTATTGGAACAAACGAAAACAACAACAACTTATCAAAACGCCATCTAATTTGATCAGACGGGGAGCTTTATCACCGACAAATATTTTTTTAAAAGAATAAACGTTTGATTTATCGAATATTACGAAAAAATTGAAACGAAACGTCAGTTTGTGCGGTGACAATCAAGGAACATAGTGTATTCATCAGAAGCTAAAACTCAACCGCGAGAGTACTCTGCAGTCTCAGATTCCAATACACGGTCTGTTTAAACAAGTGAACATCGTAGTGTTGAGCAAAATTGCTCCCGATAAATAAACCTGGCCATCAATTCTCGCCTACAGTTGTAATGAAATTTGCGATTTGTTGCCCTCATAAACAAAATCCTTCTTTATAGGGGGTGATTGCAGACTTTACAAGGTTTCTCTACGAAATCCCCTTTACGGGGCATCTCCGCATGTATCCTTTATAGTGTCGGAACAACAGTTTAGAGTTTAATAAAGTTAAAATTTGAAATCATTTCAGATTACTTTGTTGGTTTAGATTTGTAAAGCGATTAATATTGTTTTCAGTTGAGGTTTTACTGGCGCACATGAGAGCTTTGCTCATTATCTATGACTCTGTATTTAGTTATTTATAGCGGGATTCCCTTTTACGGCTCTGGAATACGTAATAATATCACATTAATATTTACTGCTTCGAAACAAAAGGGTAGGTATAATCTCTCAGATATATTAAATTCGCTTGTGGTTGACTTGAAATGAGAGCTATCACAATAAACACTGCTATTTTGTTAAGTTAATTGAAATAAAGGAGTGCGTGACTCCCCATAATTACTGAAATTTACTACAAACTTTCTAAATAAACTTTTTGAAGGACATGAATCAATCATTTAAAATATTTGTTTTCCGAATTCGTGCCATTCCTCCATTAAATAACCACCGATTAACTTACAACAACAAAATTTGTACTTTGATCTTTGATTAACTCTTTTATCTTAACCTCGATCTAAAACACCTAATTTTTACGAACCCATAAACAAGTTTTATTACTAACCACGTTTTCTCTTTGTTTCAGAAAGCATCGATAAATCTGGAGAGGATCCGGTGGTCGCAGCTTTAAGACCATACGGAGCACCAGACGATGATGACGGGTCTTCCAACAGCAACACGGATGTTTTCCAAAAGTTTTTCGGGAACTTTAC
This sequence comes from Catoptria pinella, assembly GCA_963556745.1. Taxonomy (NCBI): domain Eukaryota; kingdom Metazoa; phylum Arthropoda; class Insecta; order Lepidoptera; family Crambidae; genus Catoptria; species Catoptria pinella. The sequence continues at coordinate 14,250,365 of OY750761.1, forward strand.
TAAAATCAACCCCCAAAGTCCCGACCCCACCAGAGATGATGTGTCTCTTATAGACCACTTCTTAAACGTAGAACATAGTTATAATAATGATACTCAAAGGTTGACAATGGATGATATTGTCAACACAGAGATGAAGGACGTTACTAATGAAACGTTAAGTGAAAATGAAAATGTTACTATTACAAGACCAAGTGTTCATGAAGATGTAGTTACAAAATTCCTAAGGTTGATAGAAACCCAACATTTGTTAGGTGAAAATTGTACAGCTGGAACACATCTTAATTTAGGAGAGGGTGTTGTAGATAGATACGCACAAGAAAGATTTAGGATAGAAGCGGATGTAGCAGTGAATAGAGCAAATATGCTTACTAGACTATGGAAATACGCGGGGTCGTCAGTTATGCACAACGAGTATTTATTACATGCGAGTGTTTTCTCTATGGTGGAGTTTGATGACGATATATTCGGCGCAGGGAATTGCTACGACCAGTACCAATATAAGGATTATCAGCTTTTTTGCCCGTTCGCGTACAGATTGCCGGAAGGACCAATATTGGCAAAGGATCTGGCTGTGGAATATAAATATTTGAGCAACACTTCTGAGTGGTTCTACATAGCTCGCAAGAACGCGGAACGTGTTATCCGAAATCACAATCAATTTAGACGAGGTAAGTCATATAAGACTGGCTGTAATTATATTCTGCCTAAGGGTTTCAGTTCACATAATGGAATATTACTACTAAATTATCTCGCAAACAGGTGGTTGAATTACTTATCTATTTAAAAAAAATACTGTATAGTTAATGATTGCTTTGATATGTCATCTGAATTTTGTAAAGTCTGTCTGTCTATTTTTATTAACGTCTTACATCATTTTAGTTGAGTAGCAGGCTTTGACTACTCGTACCCATCTGATAAATTAACTTAACATTAGTAGGTACCTACTATTAAAAATATTTATATTAAATCTATAATTTTCATAACTAATAAAAAAAACTTGGGTTCTATTAAATTATTCAATATCTGTATATATATAGGAAGGAGTACTAACTCCCATTTAGGCTAAATCTAGTTAAATATATATGTGATTGCTTTTGTTAGAGATCAGAACAATGTGGAACAGAGAAATGTGATGTTGTAAGTTACTTGAAGCCACGGCACTGACATTGTAACAACTTTGATTAACCCTTCTCGAGCCTACAAGGAGGTTACGGTTAAGTTGTTTGTAATTAACGCGTTAATCCTCACACGAGAACAAAGCGTACGAACTTTTTACCCATGTCTGTTGCTTCGGGTTGAGAATGCTAATTCGTGTTAGAGGGTTGTTCATTTTATTCTTTACCGACACCGTCCTTTGTTTGTTTTTCAAGTACAATATTTAAATTTTTCCTTTCGTCACGCACTTTGAACATTTGAAATGTTTTTATTTTATCTCTTATCTAGCTTTCGATGAAGGCCATTGTTACCAAACTCACGAAATTCTCTTCTATAAAACAGTTTTTAGATACGCATTTGTAACGGATACAGATGCAGTTTATTGTTCCAAACCAATAGAACGCCGAAAACCTTTCAAAGGAATTAAAAAGGGCATGGATCCACAGTACTTTATGTAAATAGGGGTGAATCGAATGAAATCATGTTTATTTGTTTCCGGATGAAACACGAGTGACGAAAAATAGAAAATACGAGTTCCATATTTAAAGATTGAGAGATATGAGTTTAATATATTTCCGTTTCCAATTAGACGAAAAAACTTACTGAAAATCCAACCAATATCGATTCCACACCTATGTAACTAATTAGTAAAAAAAAACAAATAAACAGACGAACATAGAACCTCCTCCTTTCTTTGAAGTCGGTTAAAAATAAACTAGCTACAGAACTCTACATTGGCGTGTTCAACATTCCTGTTAAATTTGCCATATTTCAAATTCCAACCAATCACCGGTATAATCTGAAACATTTAGCCGATATGGCGTGAGAATCAACTACAAATTAATACGCCCATCAGAACTGGGAACTCCCCATCAATATAAGCTTCGAACGGAACTGCTTCAGGAGATAATTGGAAGAAAATTACCCGAGCATCGTGTAATGTATGGTCGGTCGGAACTTTTATTTATGGCAAACCATTGAGAACATGGTTATTTCACCGGAAAAGTTATAGCATATCTTTTGTCATTGGACGATATCAGGGTTCGCTGGTTCAGGAGTTTAATAGGTGAGCTAATGAGGTGTATTTGGAACATTATGTATTCCATGTGGTTCATGTAAGTTGTTTGGAAAAATTTGGTTTTTATTTAATGGCGTGTTACGCTACTAAAGCCAGTAATAGCTAGTTAAGCTAATAAACCTTATAATTGTGAATTAAAATGATATTCTTTTTATGCTATTATTTGATTACATTAAATCAAAAACAAGTTTTTAATCCTGCCTGATTTTAAGCAGTAAACAGTATCTGCGAGTGTTTTGTCGAAAAGGATCTATTAAATTCAAAAATGAATTTGAGTTTGAAAGTGTACCAGTTTATTTTTGCCACTATTATATTTAGTTCCAGTATGCTATTAATTCACAGCTTTATAATTTACACATTGACCATCAGCCATTTTTAATGTCCCCACTGTTGTGGCACGGGCTTTACGGGCTTCACGGGCGGGTGGATAAGGAGAATGGGGCATGACCCACAACGCAGGCCCAATGTGAATCGGTGGGTGCTAATGACTGCAAATACAGCCGGGACCAAAGACTTAACGTGCCTTCCAAAGCACGGAGGAGCTAGAGACAATAAATTTTTGGTCACCCATCCCATGACTTACCATTGCGAAAGTTGCTTAACCTCCGCAATCGCTGGGCCCGGCGTTATACCACTTCGCCACCGAGCTCCTCTTATCTAAAGTTTAAACGTTAGTATGTACAAAGAAAGAAACGAAAAATACAATGACCTGTTAAAAAAAACTTATATCTTTTATATGAACCTATACAAAACATAGAAGGTTATTCCCTTTTAAGATGTTGTAGCTATAGATACGTCATAAGAATGTTACGAATGTTGTATCGTCAGTGAACCATAAGTACTTATGAAAAAATATGAAATACTTGAGTGACTTCCGTAGCTTGAATATTAGAGGCAGATTTTTCCTATTCCATTAAGAGGTCCCTTCTACTAAAGAAGAAGTATTTAAACTTACATTCATGAACCTCTGAACTGTAACCAAAACGTTAGAATGTATTTAAATACCATTAAAACCTATGTTTTATTATTTAAAAAACATAAGGAGACTTCAACCGTAGAAATTAGAAAGTTGTTTATGGTACACACAACAGCACATAGAATTATACAAAACTGTAAAATTGGCTAAATTATTTCTACTACAACGTGTTAGAAGAGCCATCATGTGATAACCTGTAGCCGTATTAAGAGTTTACTCTTACTATACTCGATAGCTACTGTAACTGAGCTAAAATGGGTTTCTAAATAATCAAAGTTAGTTGGTAGTTAGTAGTTTAAAATGTACTTTTATTATTATAAACTGACGAACACGACTTGACAAGTAATAAAAAACACAGAGTACAAAACCAAAGGAAAATATGTTATAGTATAAAAAGTACAGAATTCAAAACTTTAAGTTAAAAGTAAAAAACCATAAACTAGTAAAAAAGAGGCTGGCTCGGCAATAGCGACTGTAGTTGTCATTGTATATGACAACTTTTAGTTTAGTATAGTTACCGCCAGAGGCGCTGTGTCAAATCGCATACAAAATTGCTTACTACAGTCACTAACGAGTATACTACAATCCGCGCACGATGGAACCAGTCAAACTGAAACGCGTTTGTTCTCTGGCCAGCCACAGGGATATCCAAAAACACGGTGTCACGCATCAGAGGTGAGGGAACTTTTACTGCAGCAACGTCAAGTAAGATAACAAGAATACAATTAGTTGATTAATTAAATTAAAATTAACTAATTAGTCAATTTTCGATTTACTTTGACAAGGTTACATCCCAATCTCATCGCGCGCAATTATAAACGTACCTAACTGCGCACTGATATATCGCTGGATATTAATTATACGAGTAGATAGTTATATTTTATAAAGAAAATAACCCCATATTTCTTTTATTGGGGAATATGGATAGTAGTAAAGCGATGCGGTATGAAAGATGATACTATAGTGACATTGATGGAGAGATTGATCTTCGTTGCCCAAACTGGCATGAGAAGAAAATTAATGAACAAAAGGTGACATCACAAATTAATAGACCGGAAGTGTGCGATATAGATGCGATATTGTAGAGGCTAAGATAGAGTTTTACTATAATAAATAAGAAATATTGTTATCGTTGTCTTTATTTTCCTTTTTATTATTTTGGAATTTAATTAGCCGGAGCCGGTTTAATAAACTTAACTATTTACTAAACCGACTCCAGCTTGGGTCTGGACTCAACCCGGTTCCTTTCCTTATTATTATTTATTTTTAAGTAAACTGAGGAGCTCGGTGGCGCATTGGTTTAGCTCCTGGCCTTGCGATTGTGGACGTTAAGCAACTTTCAGTCATGGGATGGGTGACCAAAAATGTATTATCTCGAGTTCCTCCGTGTTCCGCAAGGCATTTTAAGCCGTTGGTCCCGGCTGCTTTTGCCGGGACCAACCGGCTGCTTTTGCTTCTGCAGGCTTTTGCAGTCGGTAAAACCCACCAATCCGCATTGAGCTTACGTGGTGGGTTATGGCCCCTTATCCATCCAAAAAGAGACATTAAAAATGGCTGATGTCGAAACTGTTATATGTTACTTTGGGACTAATAAAAACCAATTACACTTACAGGTTACAACACCTACACATACAATGATACTGCGCACACGAAGAGGGAGCCCGACGAGATACTGTCAGTATCGTATGAAGACGGCAAGTGGTCGAAGCCGTACTACGACTGCGGTGGCGGCAACATCTGGATGCTGACTTATACTGTCCCGTTTTTTGGGTACAATAATGGGACGTACTTTTTCAAGTAAGATTTTTTTTGTATTTTATGGTACTTACACATACCAAGCATACTAAATTGTATATACGTAGAACTAAGATAATACTTTATATTTATGTTTTACGGCTTGTAAAACTGATATGTTTTATTAGTATAATGTTAATAAAACACGTCTTATAACAACTCTAAGTGCAACAGGCTCAAACACCCAATGCAATACACGCGTTCCATATCGGCAACAATACAGATCAAAGAAAAAAATGTCTCCCCCTAACAATAACAGAGATTGGGCCGGAGAAAATATATGTCGGGAAATTGATTACCCGCCCATCAATACTATTGTGAAGTTAGCCACTGTACCGCGCGATAGTGCCGCCATCTCATACCTTTAAAAAAGCGATAGTTCAGAATAATATAATTTTGTGTCTTACCCTTCAACGCCCGGGAAATGAGACACAATAGATAATCGATTGTTATCCGGCCGCATGCGTCCGCTCGGGCGTTGATGAATTAAAACGTTAGATGTTTTATTAGTTATAATAAAACACTTTTATTAACAGCTCTAGGTGCAACAAGCTCAAATGCCCAACGATATACGCGTTCCATTTAGTTAGCATAGGCCGGCAATAACAGAGATTGGGCCGGAGATATGTTGGGAAATGGATTACCTGCCCGCCGATACTATTGTTAAGTTAGCCGCCGTTTCACGCGATATTGGTTTGGGAACTTCGATAGAACGGTACTATGTTCAACCATTAATGATTGAAAACAAACATTTCACTATCTGACTTTGTTTCACCATCTCATACCTACTTTAAAAAAACCGGTCAAGTACGAGTTGGACTCGCGTACGAAGGGTTCCGTAAAAATCATGTTTGTTGTGTGGGTGCCCCCCTTAAATATTTGTTTTATTTTAATTTAATTATTTAATAATAATAATAATAATAATAAATATTCTTTATTTACTCTTAATTATTTATTTTTACAGTGAATATACAACTAAATATTCTGTGAAAATATTTCAAGCATTTACCTGTTGCCGTTATTAATATCGAGCAAAACGAGCAAAAAAATCACGTTTGTTGTATGGGAGCCCCCTTGAATATTTATTTTATTCTGTTTTTAGTATTTGTTGTTATAGCGGCAACAGAAATACATCGTCTGTGAAAACTTCAACTGTATAACTATCACGGTTCATGAGATACAGCCTGGTGACAGACGGACAGACAGACAGACAGTCAGACAGACGAACAGCGGAGTCTTAGTAATAGGGTTCCCATTTTACCCTTTGGGTACGGAACCCTAAAAAATAACAATAATACAGAATAATATAATTTATCGTCTTTAAATGTTAGATGCTTTATAAGTTATAATGAAACACTTTACTATCAACTCTAAGTGCAACAGGCTCAAATACCCTATACAATAAACGCGTTCCATTCAGTTAACATAGGCCGGCAATAACAGAGATTGGGCCGGAGATATATCGGGAAATGAATTACCCGCCCACCGATACTATTGTGAAGTTAGCTGCCGTTCTACGCGATATTGGTTTGGTGCTTAGATGTATGGAACAGAGCTGAAAACATTCAAGTGTTAATCGGAGACGCCTAGAGTTATACGCCATATATGTACACACGACAGCACGTCAGGTTATACAGTTAAACTGCGGAAACAGCTTTTATTACGTAGGGCATAAAGGTGGTCTCAAGGTCAACATGTATAGTCTGAGGTGCCGTCGTGTGTACTTAGTAAATGGGAGAGGAAAATCGGTTAGGTAAAGTTAAAAAAGGGACTCTTTAAATTTCTACATAAAATAATTACTGAAAATCATTGAATGCAGTTTTAAAACAAAGAAATGTTTCGTTTCAGAATTAAAATAATTAATCAATGCCCGAGCGGCCGAATGCGGCCGGATAACAATGGAATATCTATTGTGTCTTATTTTCCGGGCCTTGATGGGTTAATAAGGGTACTTTCCCTCTAACTTTTTTTTTGTTTGCATACTCACAATCAGTTAGCCACTATAAGTGAGTGCGTTGTCAGTGTTTAGTAATGCGACGAGTGTGCCCTCCATTGAGAGTACTACTCTATGTGCTACATCCGGGAGCTACATTCTCTCCGGCAGTGACAAGATATTATGCCCTTTAAGCCGGTTACAGTAGGATTGTCGTGTAAGTGCGACTGCTAGCTCGTTGGGGTGCTGAGCAAGTCGTTTTTGGTATCTTGTAGATTCCCTCTAACTGACGACTTTTTTTTTCCACCCTGTAAAACGTGTTTCGGTGGTCATGCTAGGGGGCATAGTATACCATTAGCGATAAATGCTCTTTAGAAGCAGCGTTAACCAAGCAAATGCTTTATTATTATTATCGTATGAGGGTTAGGGCCACCTCTGGTGTTAGAGTTTATCAAGCCTTAAGGCCTCTAACTTGGCTTAACGACTGTTATCAGATGACAATAGCCGGGATTGACGTTTTAACGTGCCCTCCGAAGCACGGAAGCGCTCAGTTGTAATGCCACTTAACGGTCACCCATCCGACACCTGGCTGGACCGAGCGTTGCTTAACAAACGTGATCGAGTACAATCAGTCTGTCAAGCACCGCCATGAGCGCTTCTAAATGCTTAAACAAAGCGACTCAGCTCTACTACAGCGTTAGTTAAGGGTTTATCTTCTCTCCCATATACGTTAAATGCGGTGTGTGCTAGGAGCTATTATCACATATAAACCGACCGTACATAAGGAAATGGATGTTTAATACATCCATCCGATAATCGGATGGATATTTAATACAGCCATCCGATAATCGGATGGATATTTAATACAGCCATCCGATAATCGGGCGAAACAGCTTTGTCGCGGTTCACGCTTTGATACGGTCGACGACAAAAGACGTTTTCAGATGACAGCACATGCTGCTTGCTTAATATAGAAAATGATGTATTGCTAACCTGTGGCTAAAGTTTACTATTAACAGTTGGGAAGATTGGGATTTGGGTCACACGTAAATACTTTGTTCGGAAAATGTTCTTTGTGATAGATAATAACGTTGTTTTATACATTGGAAATGTTGATTGTGATGTCTTTAGGTTGTGTACAAAGAGTAAAGACAAATGACTTGCGTTAACTTGCGAATCACAATCAATTAAGTGTATTTTGGTATTATAAAATATCTATCAAGTCGTATGTAGGTTTTGTCTCATATTTTATACATTATTAGCTTCACTTAACGGGGTAAACTCATCTGAGTGAAAATTGCATCTTTTTTCTACAGAACATAAATGCAATAAAGTTAAGATTTAACCGCCTGTGGGTCTAATGGTTCGCCCACCCGTGTAAAGACACAGGGGTCCCGGGTTTGATTCCCAGGAGGGGGGTACATTTGTACTCGGTTTGGTTGGTGGTAGGGCTTATTTCAAGTCCGCCTGGCTAGCTACCACCATCTTCCCTAAGTCTGACGCCATAACAACAATTTGAAAATTGTTGTGTTCCGGCAGTTAGAGGTAAGATAGCCAGTTCCTCAGTGGTGAGGATTCCGGGTGTAGTGCGCTTCCACCTTTGGCCTTATCGTCACTTAACATCAGGTGAGGTTAAGGCCAAGCGCTAACCCGTTGTGAATTAAAAAAAGATTGTCAAAATGATATTCGGTGAGGTCTATAATTCTCGGTAGGCGTATTAAATTTGTATTCTATTTTAAGCAAACGTACACGAACATGGGTAATTAGTAGCGATCAAATAATTACGTGTAGCGACTAATAATTAATAGTACATTTATTATTCATGTATATCCAGTTTCCGGTAATTAATCATGTCTAAATAATTAATCGAGACCTCAGACTGAAACCCAAAATGTTCAATAGTTTGACGTGTTCATTAAATTTTTAATCATTTTAAACTATTTCACCACCATACCACTAACTTAACTATGTAAGTAGGAAGAATGAATGCCGTATACAGGTGAAAAAAAAAACGGAAGTTGGAGGGAAAACCCGAAATGTTGACGATGGATTTTATGAAACCTTGCTTTATTTTTAAAATTTAGTAAAACTATACTATTATATACACACGACAGCACGTCAGGTTATACCGTTAAAGTACGAAAACAGCTTTTATTACGTAGGGCATAAAGGCGGTCTCAAGATCAACATGTTTAGCCTGAGGTGCCGTCTTGTGTACTATAAGTATCCTAAATGCAGACCCAAGAAAGATTAAAAATGGTAAATTGTTTCACCTACATAATCCTCTTAATTTTTTCAAAAATCTTTGAAAGCAGATTTACTTACTTTTAAAAATAAAGGAATGTTTCTTTTTAGTAAATCAATATTTAGGGTACTTTTTCTCTAAATACCATCTTTATTTCCACCCTGTATAATTGAACGAATAGTTATCATTAGTTTTGTTAAATACACTGGTCATCACAAAAATCGACCTACCTACATTTAACACGATTTTTTTACAAATTAGTCACTAAATTATTAATCTTAATAATCATTTTTTACAATTTAACAAAGAAAGAAATACTCTTTTTAGCCCTATTTTTAGGTTCGTGTTGACCAATCTGTATAACTTTTTAGTCATACACATTATAGGAAAAAAACTTAGTGACAATATTTAAAAAAAAATAACGTTGTTTAGTAATCAATACGATTATAATACAATTTGTTTTATTCAAAATATTAACACATTAACACGAGTTTTCGTTTAAAATGTAGGTGGGCCAATTTTTGTTTTGACCAGTGTATTTTAAGCATTACATTAAACTATTTCTCAGGAATATGCATAGCCTATTCTATCGAATACTATTTCGATAGTTATTTTATTCAGATAATTAAAACCAAATAACCAAATAAAATAAAACGTGGTGTAAATATCATTATTAGCTACTATTTCTATGATCAGGGTTTATTTAAGGTCGCCATTATTTCAAACAATTTTCAAATAGAAATAGCTTGTGCTGTAATGTCTGGGCGTTTTAGTAAGATTTCCTTCCCAATTATGCAAATCTTTAGCAGTGCCGTAAATACTGGTCAGGGTTACATAACCGCCCAGCTTAAGGCGGTCAGACACCGCCGAACCCTTGGCTTAGTCTGACTAAATAGACAGTTAACGTTTTATGTAGGTACTCAAATTGGAAATCACTTTATTCAGTCTAGACTGATTAGTGATTACAAACGCATGAAAAGGTTAAAAAATTAAAAAGTTAGTTTGTTTATTGAAAAACAAGAAAAGGATTAAAGTGTAATGTTACGACTTAATTAAGTATTATAAGTTACAATGATAGTTTCGAATATGAATTATGTGTTGTTGTTATGTTTTTATTGAAAGATAGAAATGAAAATATCGGATGCGATTTAACCACAAAAACGAATATTAATTATGCCCCTAAGCTCCAAAGTAAAGTTAACACTTACTTAGGTTATAAACTGAGGAGCTCGGTGACGCAGTGGTTTAGCGCCTGGCCCTGCGATTGCGAAGGTTAAGTTACTTTCGCAAGGGTTGGTCATGGGATGGGTGACCCAAAATGTTTAATTTCGATTTCCTCCGTGCTTCGGAAGGCACGTTAAGTCGTTGGTCCCAGCTGCATTTGCAGTCGTTAACACCCACCACAAACACTTGCCACCACATTTGCATTAGGCCCGCGTGGTGGGTTATGGCCCATCCTCCTTATTCATTCATAAGAAAGGCCTTGGCCCTAGCAGTGGGGACAATAAAAATGGCTGACGTCGATAATTTTATAGTTACCATTCCTGTTCATAAATGTGAATGACTACGATTATAAATCTCAGGACGTTTATAGTAATTTAATGTACTAAACTTAATTTGTAAACAGTCCCAAATATTCGCAAAACAAACAAGAAAGACATCCGAAACAATTTGAAAGATGTTCCAAATAATCTGATTAATTCAAAGCCAAACATTCACGTAGGTACACAAACAAAAACTTCTACATTAAAACTCTTCTTAAAATTTGCCTAAAGTTTGCAGGAAAACTCGCAGACTTATCCTTACAATACCTCTTGGACTTGGTTAATACTTTACGTTCATCATCTATTGAAAAAGAGAAAGATACAATTCACAAAAAATCATCGATATCAAATTCTATTTACCTACTCTAACAAATACTCATTAATGTATTTGACGTTCTCCGCGGTCGAGTGGCTTTGTACACCGGTTTTCAAGGTGTCGCCATCTCTGAGGTCCCGGGTTCGATCCTCGGTTGGGTCAATTTAGAAAACAAACTTTTCTATATTGGCTTAGGTCTGGGTGTTTGTGATACCACCGTTGTCTCTGATTTCCATAACACAAGTGCTTTAGCTACTTACTTTGAAATCGGAGCAATGTATGTCATGTTGTCAAATTTATTATTATTATAATTATTATTGTCGTCCGTTCCTACTAATATTATAAATGTGAAAGTTTTTCACGTTCGAATATTTACTAATGGTTCAATGTTTGGATGTTTGTTAATCAACCACGCAAAAACTGCTTAACGGATTTGGATAGGCACTCAAATAGTTTATAGCCTGGATTAAGGTAGTTTTTATCAATGTTCCCTACGGATTTGCTGAATGCCCACGCGGACGAAGTTGCGGGCGGAATGTAGTATTCATAAAAAATATAAAAAACAGCCATCCATTGTAGAACCAACATTAGTAGGTAAATTATAATCACGTTTTCTATACAGGGTTATTATTATTATTAGTAGAATACCAACAACCTCGTAAGAGTGGATTACTAACACCATAAACAACAACTGGAAATGGGTGTTTTGACATTTTTCTCGCGGAAATATTCATGAGCTATTTTAATTACAAAAACAAAAACAAAAGAACAGACACAAATTCTAAAATAGAACAAACATATTCCGTCCCGTCTGTGGTGCTACGGGTGAGTCGACTTTTTCTAGTATTTCTTCTAATATTATTTACCTTATTATAAAAATATTCCGCTCTCTTTCACTCACGCTTGCACCACTAACGATTTCCCCCTCCAGCTCCGCCATGCAAATTAGCTCATCAGCATACCTACTTGTTGAATAAATTCACTTATCACCACATATTTGTCAGGGACGCCACTTTTTGCCGTCGAAAACATATTTTTCTTGTCGTTCGTATTTTGAATTTGTCAAAGCGTTTAAATTACCGCAGCCCTGGAATCTCTCGGTTGTAAATCAGTAGGGAAATATTGCTTTAGGTAAATGAAAAAAAAATCCGATGCAGGGCAAATGTTTTGTGAGTGAATGTGTAAAAGGGGAGGCATAAAATGTAGGTTGGACGTTTTGAAATCGCTTCAAATGGGAAACGGAGTATGTTATGTGACTGAATTTAGGCGGGGATATATTTATGCGGTTTTTGCGGAGAAAAATCTGCATGCAGACGCTTGCTAAATGTTGTAGGATTTGAATGACACTGATGTATTTAAAGTGTGAAACTTATTTTATTCATAACTTTGGACTAGTGAAAAAATTCATGCAATAAATATATAAAGTTTAATACTAAATAATATACTAGAAAATATACGACTCGCACCAGATCATGTTCTCGGACGGGAATCGAACCCGCGACCTTTGGATATCCGGTCCAATGCTCTGACCGCTGAGCTACCGAGTCACATTTTTAGTTTATTATTTAGTATTATATAGCTTAGTATATATGATTTAGCATAGTGAATGCTAAAATCTTAAATTTTAAAAAAAAAAGTTTGGTCCAAAATTGTGTAAAAGTTGCAGCTTGCAAAGCAAAACATCATCTTTGCGAGCTTATTTGTAAGACGAGTTAAGTTTAAAAGGTTTTTCTCATTTCCGTAGTGAATTTGACTGATATTTTCTTTTCATTAGTTGCCTAATTAATTATGCCATAGTAAGTATCATTTTGGAGGAGCTCGGTGGCGCAGTGGTACTTATAGCGCCTGGCCCAGCGATTGCGGAGGTTAAGCATCTCTCGCACGGGTCAGTCATGGGATGGGTGACTAAAAATGTATTATATTGAGCTCCTCCGTGCTTCGAAAGGCCCGTTAAGCCGTTGGCGCCACCAGCATTTGCGGTCGTTATCACCCTCCCATCCGCGTTGGGCCTGCGTGGTGGGTTTGTGGCCCATACCTCTTTATCCACCCATAAGGAAGGTCTGCCCTAGCAGTTGGACTCACGCAGCTGGAAAATTTACTCTGCACACATCTAAAATTCCTTACAACTTTGCAAATAGCGCCGGATTGGTATACCAAGCTTTGGAAGTAGCCAGATGTATTCGTGAAGGTATATTTTATTATTTTTAATGTCCCCAGTGTTTTTAAGAAAAATAACAACTAATACATAAATAAGTGGTAACAACCTATACTTATTTTTCTTAAAAACACTGGGGACATTAAAAATGGCTGATGGTCAAAGTATCATTTGTTTCTACAACATATAGCTCCATTATTTGAGTCATCAAATCATAATCGTTAACGGTGAAATGTTGTATTTAATAGTCTCCTATAATAATTAACCTTTGCCCAAATGTGTGTCCAGAATATTATGGTCTTCAAACTAGATCATACGAGTAGTTAGGTATAGGCTCAATACTGATTTATACTTACCATCGAAATTGGTGAAAAATTCAAATGAATAATGTTTTTAGTAAAATAAATTTGGCTAAAAATACGAGTATTATAAATGTTCATTAAATACCCTTAAAGATTTTTTTTTTGACATTACAAAATGGCGCCATGCAGCCTACATATAGATTTTTTTTTCAAAATAGGTATCTATAACCAGTGTCACTCGGGGTATTGTAAGAATTCTCACGATATCTCTCACATTCAAATCTGTTTAGGCATTTAGAAGTTATGGTGGATAAAGTAACTCACATACATACAAACAAACATGAACCCTGATGACCAAACACTTCTGTTTTGGGCAGTCGTGTAAAAAGAAGATGTAGTCTGGGAAAAAATACACCATCTAGAGTACGGAGGAACACAGTAGTTACACACCAATCAATAACCAGAAGCCTTTCTATTAAAACTAAATTTGAAATTATCACAATTAAACCGCAACTCGAAGATCCTCGAAGGCGGGTCCACTATCTATTGTGGTCCGGGTATTTGCATAATCTCCGCGTGGTATATCAAAGATGGGACAAGAAGGTCGGGCTGTTACAGCCGATTTACCAGAAGCACAGAATATTTAGTCTGTTTTTCAGAAGTGCCGCTCTGTATCTATTAGTCCGGTCGTGGCGTAACTTCTTTACTGAAAAAGTTTAGAACATTTTAAAGATTTTTAATATTTTTGCTGTGTGGTTCTAAACTATTTTCATAAAAAAATGTTTTCAATTTTTTTAAACTTTAATGTTCAAAGGTCAATAACCTCTGGCGACTCGACTAATGTCGATTTTGTAAAATTTGAACAACGACTCATATCGCACTTTGTTATTCATTCTCACTTTTTATTTGACACTTTAATTTAACAGTTGTAAATTCAAATTAACAATCGAGCTAGGAATGTCAATTAAAAGTAGTAGTAGTACACTTCTAAGATTTCCGCGCGTATAGTTCATTAGGACTAGCTAGGACTATATGCCGATGTTTCGACACTTTTCTAGGGGCCGTAGTCCCACGTGACCACGGCCCCTAGAAAAGTGTCGAAACATCTGCATATTCAAAAAACCAATAAATCCAAACTAAATAATAAATAATTCTAAAATATACGCACTGATTTATTTCTAGTATTCTGTTTATTGTTAGTTAACTGCGGATTCATATTCGAAGTTTAACCCCCCATTCCTATATTCGAGAAACGAATTGTCAGGTGGTAGAATTTTGACACATTTCCGTAAGCAAAACGAATTGTTTTCGAATATAGGATTAAAAATTAATGTCTATCACGTTCAAAAACACTACCGGTCATTTGTTTTGTTGCGCTAGGAAATCCTTCGCTACAGTACATACCTACTGAAAACCTGACATGGCCTGAGATTTCCTGTAAGAAATGTCTATGTGTGCGTGCACGGAAAGCCGTGATTTGTTCCGAGCGGCTCTTCGCCTATTTTATATTTTGTTCCCGAAGGCTCTATCGTATTATCCAAGAAGATTGTGACTGTATGTCTTTTAGTTTCGCTGGACCGTTTTACGGCGTACGCTGTCCTCGTAAACCTAGGCAAATATCAGCTTTATGTTTATGAGTTATAAAATATTGAAATATTACCTGTTCTCATGGTATTTATGCCTGATTTAGAACGCAACTACCTTCATTATAATAGTTAGGTATTGTTCCTCATGATGTATTCTATTTCCTTTGGTAAACAATAAAACTAGACAGGATTTGAGTTTTGAATATCCTTTCTTAAAAAACCTACCTTCTTAAGTACTATTTATGTGACGTGGTTCAATATTTATATTAGTTCATTTTTTAAATCTAATACCTATTAGATTAATATTGATAAGTATTGAACCACATCACATATTGCTCTGACCCCAAAGTAAGTAGCTAAAGCACTTGGTGTTATGGAAATCAAAGACAACGGTGGAACTACAAACACCCAGATCTGAGCCAATATAGAAAAGTTTGTTTTCTAAATTGACCCAGCTGGGGATCGAGCCCGGTACCCCAGAAATAGCGAGACCATGAAAACCGGTATGCAAACCATTCGACCATAGAGGTCGTCAAACCTTAATTAACTAAAATTGTTATATAATTGCTGGTTCAATAAGATAAAATAAGATAAGATAATGCTTATTATTTCCACAACACAATAACTTTACTAAGAAATAACAAAATTATCCAATAAAACTTAGCCTAGTGTTAAAACATGGCAGTCTTATCGCTAAAAGCGAATCTCTTTCAGACAACCTACAGTAAGGTAATTCTTCTTAGCCCATTATGGTTTTCGAATGTGAATAAGATTAATCCCATTATTGTAAAAAAATCCTTTAGTTTCATAAATCATTCTGACATAATTTTAATTCGCAGAGGCACCAGCGGCATCGACATTGATCTGAGACGAGTTGACATCGACCAATGTCCACTGAAACCAGGTTCAACTCAGCTGAACATATTCGCTGGCACCGACAAATGTAAGAAGAAGACCACTCAGGTAAGTCTACAAACAACTTACGGCCAAATACTAAAACAATAAGTAAAGTTAAGGCCATCATTCATCATTAAATTTAAAAAAAGTTGTCATATTTGACAGAAACACCAAACGCCAAAAAAGTGTTTTTTTTTTTAATTTTTTTTAGCGTACCTCCCCTTCATGTACCTAAAGAGGGGATGATATTTTTTTTCTCATCAATCTTATAGTGTGGGGTGTCATTGGATAGGTCTCTCAATAATATTGTAGATTTGTGAAAACTACTTTTTAATGCAGGGACCCGCTTGCGAAATATGAAGCTTTAAAGTGCAAAATTTTGTTAAAGTCAAGTAATGAGCCGCTTCGCGAATCTCTCAAAAAGCGCTGAGTCACTTCATATAATTGAGACCAATACCTATAAAAACAATATTCCACAAACAAATAATTTGTTGGCCAACTAGCTAGACACAAGAGACATTGTTCCCACTGTCAGCCGTGCCGTGTCATCAAAATGTTTCCCGTATAAATCTATCAATACTGCCCCCTACTGAATACTGCCCTCCCTAGCTTGACCATCGAAACACGTGATGTAGCGTATATCACGTGATAAAGCGCTTTATCGAAATTGAAAAATTCTTTATTCAAATAAGCTCACATAATAAGCATTTTTTAATTCGACAATTCTTTTGCCCTACCACCCATTATGACGTCTTTTGCTGACAAGAAAAATGGGCGCAAAAAGCTTATCAGCTTGCTTTATCAGATAGAACGATATTAAAATATGTGTATATTGTTTCTAAACATAACCATCGACACTCAACTGAATTAGAATCAGAGTCAGAATCAGAAATATTTATTTGCACAATATTGTGTACATTATTGAGGTGGATGACAATGTTTCTAATCCAAAGTTTCAACAATATCAAGTCTGTAGGCATGCAAATGTTAATAAGTATCAGCTATTTATGGAGACTATTATTATTATTATTATTAAGAAATCCCAAATCCATTGTCTTTTGACAGTTAAACGTGATAAATCGCTTTATCATATCGCGTTTCGGTGGTCATGCTAGGCTAGCTGTTGTAGTAAAATGTTGTTCTGGTGAAGTGAAAGTATGGCAAATAAGTTATCTGGCAAATGAAAAAAAGTCAAAAGAGACTTCGGCCAATAGTAAAAAATTATTTTGAAAATCGGTGAAACGTAGTTCGGTAAAATGAGACATATGCCAAATGATATTTTGATGAAAATATGGCAAACAATACATATAGCAACATAAACTTCGGTCAACCATTTCCATTAAATGAAATTAGGACAAGTAAATTTCGGACAAGTTATCGGTTCCCGTCAAAATCTCACGGTGAATTTAGTTCAACTCGCTGACACGCTCGCAAGGGCAGCGCTAGTGCAAGTGCGAATTATCAACCGAGTTTTGAGAATACCAATCAAGAAACTCACAGCGGATTTAGATGCGAAGTTTAGAATGAAGTCTTACAGAATCACAATGCTGGAGGCCTACTGATGACTGCAATCGGTCGTATGTAGTTTCAGGTTTTTTACGAAATGTTTTCAAAACTTCGATCTAAAGCTTTACCTTCGATTACTTTCGGACGTTAGAACGTTGAACTAGTTAGTAAACCTAAAACAATTCTGAGGCTTTGTAATGTTTTTGTTGCTATAGAAAACACTCTTTTTAAATCTCTGTCCATAAATGAACGTCGAGAGTAGGAATCGCCTGAAACTTTACCTGAAAGTAAAAAAGTGCATTCGGAAGTAGGCACTTACTTGGATGGTAAGAATTTCATTTGGTCATAGTTTATCTGAAATAATATACTAACACCCGTATTCAAATACAATACTCGAACGATCCTTGACTACACGAACTCACTGCGTTGAAATAAAGCTCTGTGACTAGTTCGTTTGTTTTATGTATGACATAATATGATCGGTTTGTGGGACGCTGTGCATCCGCATGCACTGTGAGACTTCATAGTAATGTTTGTAAATACGGGTTTAAATGATTGACGCTTTGTAAGGCATAGTTCGAGAGGCAATACTATAACTAGATGAAATTGTGACTATGCCCTAAGAACTTTAAGCATCTGAACTAAATCCTAATTGAACCGCAATTTAAGTCAACAAAATATTTGTTCCAAAGATTAATTTACAGATAACTAAAGCGTGTAATGGATTCCAGCCAAGTTGTATCGATATTTCAAGAAGAAACGCTAATTAAAGTCGTCGGAAGCCTCTGTAAACAGCTGTATCAAATACGTCTAGAGTTTCAATAGCACTCAATACCTTTGATTATTATATCGCGTTGGCGATTCAATATCTCGAACGACGAAGGAAAATAATTGAATTCATAATTATAATTTAAATTTACTTACGCTGTGCTGTATTAAATAGTGAAATGAAAACTTTGATTTGAAAGAAAGTTCATTTTATAACAAAAATTGCTATAATATCAATAAAGTGTTAAATTTTTTTAATTTTGAGATTTTAGCATTCACTATTTTTATAAAATACTAAATAATATACTAGTTATATAATAATATTATAATATATAAAGTGTTAATAGTTGGATCTTTAAAAAATCACGCGAAATTAAGATAATAGCGGACAACAGACAACCTGTCTTATATCGATATCGACATTTGAACCAAAATGTTTTACAGTTCTATTAACATCCGTGATTCAATAACTATAATATAATTCGTAGAAAGCAAATAAGCTGGACCTTTTTTCACACTTGACGCTCGCCTAAGCTTGAAATCCTCGAATAAGCGAGATCAGAAGCTGGCAAAAGGCCGAAGGCAAACAGACGTATTACTGGGCCATCGCGCACACGCGGCAAAACAACTGAATGGCACAGAACATAAAGACATCGGGCCATAGAGTCAGCGATTTGTGTAAAAAAACTTAGTAAGTCTCCTATATCCCTCAAGTGGCATCCTCATCCTGCTAATGTGGCCACTTTTTGCTATTTTGCCTACTACTACTACAACGAACTATATTTTACTGAGGTTATTGTTTGTAAATAAACTTAGCTTCAATAGCTAGCTTCAATCATTTTTTTATTGAATCAGGCATTACTTGGCGGAAGTCCCAAACCATTGTGAAAAGAGAAATATATGTAGCTTACTCCCGCAAAAATTATATATGCAGGATGCACCGCCCGCCCGCCCGCAAAAAAATGCACATGCACACCACAAAAATATCAGTGCGCAATACTTGCATTTAGCATGACAGCGACACACCTTGCACCTTTACCAATTAGACTACTCTACACGTGTTTCACCGTTGTTGGTTCGATTTCGGTGTTGGTTCACGCACGATCTAACTCCTGAGGATGCTCCGGGTTGGGGCGTTTTCACCCCCACTTTGCTTGTAGGGAAGGCATACTAAAAAAAAATTATCAAAATTTTATTCTACCACTTTTTCGGTGTGATTAATATAACAAATTCATGCTAAAATTACAGCTTATTAATATTAAGGGCCTCTGAGCTAGGCCGCGGATGGACAAGATTTGATTACAGACTTCGGACAGGCAAAACTAAATAAAAGCTTGTAAAAACCTCCTTCGAAAACGTTTTTTTTTATTAAAAATATGTTATCTAATGATTTGAATATTATTTCTTGCTTTTTAGAGCTATTTAATTTTGAAGCTGATTTTGTTTTTATTTTCAGGAATTTTGAAAAGTTTTTTATATTTTTTTTATTACACAAATACTTCGTTGTAATGTTTTCTTCTTTATTAGCGGCTCTAATAAAGGCTCGGTGCCCCCTTTAAAAGTTAGTGTCACCAAAGAAGTCAGGCCCTATTTCACCAAATAGATATTTAATTTTTGTCAGTGATATTTCAGTTTGGTGAAATAGGGCCCTGTAGACGCAGCACTGATAATGCAATAGCGATTTCCATGGGACTTCTTACTTGGCGCGGACTCTATTGTTATTTGAGATTTGTATGTTCTATCAGTCTCGTAATTTACAAAAAAATATTGATATTGAAAAACAAATATCTATCAAATCCACAGTAACCGGTAACTCCAAACAAACACAAATAAATTGCAATGACGGACAGGCAGGGGTTTGTTTAATAACGTTTGATAGAGCGGGTTTGAATCACGTCGTAAAATAAACGGACTATGTAAACAGCTTGCTACAATCAACGAGCGATATTAATCGCCAGTTAACCCAGAGGTTTTAATATTTGAATGGGTTGTACCACTCTAATAATTCCAGCAATCAATGAAATACGACTTTAAAAATAGTTATTTTTCAACAATAATAAATCTATACTAAATCCCTTTTTAAACATAAACATTTTTTTGTCAAAAAGCAAAGGAACAAAATTCTAGTCATCCAATAAACACTCAGACCTTTTCGTCATCCTATTCTTTAATAATTGTTTAACCAAATAGGACCTTACATAAAAAAAAACATGGTTTATTTTATGATGCGTATTTTGTTTAGTAAACTTAGCAAATTTAAAAATAAACATTGTTTAGTAAGCTTAGAGCTGATTTTTCAATAACCAGATAAAGCTTTATTCAGTTAATAACGTATTAGACTGCCAATTGAAAATGTTTGTCATATGTTTGCTTGTAAAA
Organism: Catoptria pinella; assembly: GCA_963556745.1. Taxonomy (NCBI): domain Eukaryota; kingdom Metazoa; phylum Arthropoda; class Insecta; order Lepidoptera; family Crambidae; genus Catoptria; species Catoptria pinella. The sequence goes on from OY750761.1 coordinate 14,270,999, forward strand.
TTTTTTGAATGACTTTTATTTATTTGTGTAATAATTTAACTGATATCTGTTATCTGAGGATTGAAAAATCAGCCCTTAGCAAATAAAAAAAAACTTATCAACACACAAACTATGTGGGAGGAAATAAACGCCGAATGTTTCCCTTGTCGTTTTCCGGCCCAACAGCAAAGGTCGACTGATCGGCTTGTACAAATCCCCAAAGATATTCGGGCCGTCTTCATAATGCCTAAATTTGCTGTTTGTTCCACAATGTTCCAGTGTAATATTAACGAATGGGGGATAAGAGTGAATTTCATATTCCACTCTCGTTTAGTCTGGAAGGCCAGGATTTAGTTAAATACTTTCATTAGTGTTAGAGGATTTGTGCAAGAATTTACATATGTGAGGAAGCAGAGACAACGCTTTTAAGGTGTACCTTATATGCTAAACTGAAAGGAATAATGTTGATTTTTTTATATTAAAAACAAAACCCGAAAACTACATATTTACTCTTTTTATCTTTTAGTTTCAAATCAGAGTGAAGCCGTGGTTTTAATGTTCGGGAAAGGATAAAAAGCGGTTTATAATCTGGATAATGGGCAATGGATATAAGCATAGATATGTTCTAAAATATACGATGGACTATCAAAAGATTCAGCACCGTAACATCCTTTCAGGATTTTTTCAAACACTAGTTCATTCTATTTTTTATGTCAGTTACCCACCAAGTTCATTCATATTATCTATAATCAATAGTTTATTTAACGTAATAAAAACTCAAAAGTTACAATTGCTTTAAAGTCATTAATACTGTCTGCTTTTCCTGCTGTTTTATTTTGTTCATTTACCAAATCAAATGAGAAAATATTTATTTGGTTTTGGCGCAATATAATTTAACTATCTGTGGAATAAACCTTGCGCAGTCACATCAAAATGTCGTAAATTTTAACAGCCTTTAAACTGTTAACGGTCGAAACATTAGACGGAATCGATGAAGTTGTCACATTCGGTGCCTTAGTTTGGCATAAACTCAAACTGTTGTATAATTTATTAAGAACTTCAGACCGAAAACTTCAATCTGTTTTTTTTTAATATCAAAAATACGTCTGTTTTGTCAAAAATTTACTAAAAAGTTGAATAAAAAGTGTCACTGCAGTCGGGGACCGTTCTGTGGATAAATTTTTAATCAGAGGTCCCCCGACTGCATTGACAACTAAGTAGGTAGTGGAACCACAAGCCCTACCTTATACCTATGACTGGTAGTCCCACTAAGTAGTGGGACCAAGAACCCTAGTGGTTAAGATTAGTGGGATCACGAGTAACAGTGGGACAAAATGGGTCGAGTCGAAAACCGTTTTTACACGTTTTTATTAGTTTGCTTTCTTATTTCTTTATTTGTTTGGTTGTTTGTCCACAAATTTAGCAAACGATATATACTATCTCCCTTGACGAGTTTCTTGCCGGTTCTTCTCGTTACAAGGTCTCCCGCTTAGGGTTTGCGAACCGATGGCGTAGCTTCTTTGACATTCACAAGTGCTTGTAACAGCCTAGACTGAATAAATGAGTTTTGAATTTTGAATTTTTACACGGAGAAAAGGCGTTTTACTGAAAAGTAAGTAAGTAAGTAAAAACAGTAAAGATGTTACAAAACAGGCGAAATCGCGTGGTACGATACTGGTTGCAATAAAATAAAAGATAGCAATAACAACTATTTTGCGGGATCACAAATACCCCTAGTAATTTTACGAGCATGGTAAGGAGAAGCAATCTCTGTGTCCTTTATTTGTCTACGCATAAAGTTCGCACGAGGACGCGCGGCGGAAAAACAATGTTGCGGGCGTGTTGGAAATCAATTTATTTTATAGTTTTCTGACTTTGTTGTAATGGGCACCCGTTGTAACAGCAGTTTTCACAAAAGCTGAACAGTTTCAGTCTACGTAACATTTTTATACTTAATTTTATTATTACTTTACGTACGAAATATTACAAAATAATTATGGAATGTAAGTTGTTACTATGCGATCATCGCTTAAATGTATTTTTTTCAGTCATAAAATTACGAAAGATTAATGTATACTAACATATATTATTGACTATATTTGACGTTAAAATAAATTATTTTTTTATTTATTTACATGGTTGTGATTTGCCGAGGTAAGTGGTGTTTCACGCCTGAGACAGCATCAGACGTATTCATAATGTAATTATTATTATGCGTGACATCAATGCGATGGAGGATATTAATATTGGCGGGAATAAACCATCATCATAATTAACAATTCATTTGCAAATTTGAAGATATTTTGTGGGCATGAAATAGAAAAAGTAAAAATTACATAATTGGCTTACATTGGCAGGGCAACCAAAGTTAACCGAGTTGGTTAACAGTTAGTATCTGATTCTACGTTTTGTTTTTCAGACAAAGCTCTTTAATTAAAAATATAAAAATTGTTAATTGTCAAAAATAGTACCTACTTACTTATGACCCCATGGATTGTATTAGCTTATTTTGACCCATTACAACAAACAGTATTAACTAGACATAGTCCTTACTAATAAAATTGTATAGCAGATGTGTAGTTACACAATGGTTACTCTCTGTCAAACTATTTCAGTTTGACATTAAAAAGAAAGGCATAAAACACTGTGTAACTATACATCTGCTATACAATCTTTATTAGTTATTGTTTGTATTTAAAAAACTACTACTTACATAAAAAAATAGGATATTTACTTTTAGTTCGAATTAACACGCGCAATGTAACGTACGCATAGATTTTATTCTTATTGGTTCCATCTAGTGAATGGGTATCCGACTTTTACAAATGTTCCAGTTATGGCGGCCATTTTTTCTGTATCGAAAACTTTGCCACTAAGCCATCAATTCAATGGGAACGCTGTGCATAGGATGTAGATAAAGTTGATTTTGTAATAAATTTAGTCGGAAAGTAACTCTGCAGAATATTATGTGTGGCTGTAAAGAATCGAGATTATTTTTGTTAAGGGTTAATCTATCACTACAACCCTTTTTTATATTTGACAACATCACATACATTGCTCCGACTCCAAAGTAAGTACTTTAGCTACTTACTTTGGAGTCGGAGCAATGTTTGTGATGTTGTGTTATGGAAACCAGAGACAACGGTGGTATCACTAACACCCAGACCTGAGCCATTTAGAAAAGTTCGTTTTCTAAATTGATCTAACCGGGAATCGAAACCGGGACCTCGGAGATGGCGACACCTTGAAAACCGGTGTCCAAGCCACTCGACCACGGAGGTCGTCAAAATTTATTTGGGGTTGGTGCAGAGGTATTTAATTGCAGGAATGGTAGGGAACTACCATTCCTTCCTGTCACTCGTCATCTCATCCACTCCCTTTACATTCATATCATTCCACACACAATCCATCCATCTTTCTGCGGTCTTCCTCTTACTTTCCAGCCCTCAACATCCATATACATTACTCTTCTAGTAGTATGCCTTTCATCCTTTCTCATAACCTGCCCATTGTTAATATCAACTATTAAAAATAAATCATCTCTGTATCAACAGTGCAATTAATTAGAGCGACGTCTGAACTACTGCCTAAAAGTTAAATACCTCTACAACTAAAGTAACCATATTTACGATTTTGAGCGGGACAGTCTATTTTTATTTTATTGTTGTTGTTTTTGTTGGAGATAACTTAAATAAAAAATGCGATTATATTTATTGGCAGAAATAATCTTTAATAAACAGAACTGTTATAAATATCTACTAATCTTTATTTTATTCTATATCCCACCCGTAAGCAAAATGAATCTTTCTCGAATACAATAACTAACAAAGTTTACATTCAATGGGTAGGTAAAATAAATTTTAACTAGTTGAGAAATCGCTGTCTACTACTCGATAACGCATAGCTAAGAAAATCATATTGTATGATATGAAGAATTAGCCCAGGTGAATTATGTTACGAAGTTAGAATTGCGGCTAGGTTAGATTAATAAATGAAAAAAAAGAACTACAGGTGGGAAACCCAACTCGTCAAGAAGCTACAATAGATAATGTAAGTAATATGTTTGGTTATATTAAATGTGGTTTCTTGAGTTCATTCTTCCTTTTTACCCGACTATGGCAAAGCAAAAAGGAGGAGCTTTTAGAATAAAAAAAAATCCTCTAGCCTCACCCGATTTCATTAGGCGTGTTTTATTAAAACTGATGTGCGTATGTAATGATTTGGATATTATTTTTTTAGAGGTATTTAATTTTGAAGCTGTTTTTTTTGTTATTATTATCAGGTATTCTGAAGGAGGATTTTGAATTTTGGACTCGAATATTTTCTTGTTTCATACTTTTTAGAGCGCGATCTTTCCCTAGTTGGGTTTTAGTTTTTAAACTTCTTTTTTTAGAAAAAAGAGCTTCCGAGAACTTAAGCTTTGAATAAATAATTGTAAAGCCAAAAATACCATGGTATTTTATTACATTGTCCCATGAGTGACTGATTAACTGTTACATTAGTTATTGGCAAACTAAGTGGTAAACACATAATGAAGCACTTTATAAACCTGTCCTTGGTAGCATAAACTTACGAACAACCGGCGGAAGTTCCTGAGGCGACGGGATGATAGTTTTGATTGTCTTAAGAACATTAATTAAAAGTTAAATTAATTTCATGGCAATGCAAATTGTACAACATTTTGAGAAATGTAAATGTGAAGTAGGTACAATTTAGCATGATTAATCTATACAGATTAATCATACTTACTTCGATATTACTTTGAACGTATAATATTATAAAGTTACTTCTGGTCTATGTAATCCAAATACATAAATATTGCCATATATGTTAATAAAAAAATCGCCAGCAGAGTTACAAGTAAATAAAAGGCTTTTTGTTTTTAGGAGGGGTGGGGGGTCTAAATAATTATTTCGATTTTAAATTTCAAATTAAAAATATAATATGAAACAACTGCTCTACAAGCTAATAGTGTGGTAGAAAAAGGCAATCACTCATTTCATATGAGTGACTGTGCCACCTCTTAATTTAAAACAATAGACTATGCAATCGAGCTAACAAAGACTAAATAGAGTTAGATGGAAAATTCCCCAACCCATCCAAACAAACAATACACAAACCGTTATACACTATTTATTGAGCCCTAAACTGTTCAGACGATAAAACGGAACATTCACCCTTAATGGCACTCTCAACTGTGGATGAATAATTTCTGTAGGTACTAGTCCGAAGGTTTGGGTAATGATTGATGATGGCAACTGTTTAGTGGAAATGTTTCCTGAAAGTCATAAATTGACAAATAACTTTGGAAGAATCGGTATCAGTCTTATGATACCTGGTATACAATGAACCAAAATGAGTCATGACCAAGGGGTTATAAGAAGTTTCTATTGAATAACATCTCAAAGAGAATCATCAAAATCGGACGAGTAGACGGTAGCTAGTAGGAAGGTAGATAGCTATGGTAAAACATACTAAAAATAAACATACGTAGACTGCTTTAACCATAAACATCTCTCTTTTGGTTTTCCCGAAGTTACCTAAAAAGTGCTGGATGTTGCTAGTTTGCTACTAAATAATGTCTTTAGTAACTCTATACCAAACAAAAACAAAGCAAATACTGTTTGGATTTTTAAATAATGACATGACTGCGCAGCTCGAGAGTCCGAAGCGTCGGTATTTCTTATTAAGTTGTCCAGAAAACTGCAAAGTCACCGCTAAGTTGAGTCATAAACATCATTCACGTCGATCAGTCTCTCGATGCTCGTGAATGTAGCAAATATATTATTAGTTTCTCCCCAAGTCTTCCGTCTTGGAGACAGGTGAAGGCGGAAGACAAACTTAATTGACAGCCCGTTACCGTTTGATTCGTGACTTCCATTCCGTATTGAATCCGTGGAGTGGAAATGCTTTTACACAGTCTCCGTGGTTGTTCCTAAATAGATGGTGAAGTTGGGATAAAAGAAAAATGTACTTACTTTTCGTGAACGTTTTTTAAAATTATGACAATAGTTGCAAAGTCGCTGCCAAGAGATGCAATACTGTGTTTTAAAATTATATAGCTACTCATAAATATGGCAGTTCATCAGAGGACTACATTCTATTGTCGTTATTGTAGTAAAAGTATATTTTTGTAATTAAAATTTCCGTCCAATTAATTCATAAAAAAGGTTACCTACCCTCTTCGTCATTAATACATCGTCCTCTTTTTAGTGTGTTCCTGTACCTGGACTGGGGTTCCGTAGAGGGTCCTACCGGTGCTTATGCAAGAGAGGGTTCTACTTCCCTAACACAACTGCGGAGAACCGGTACTACAACGGCAGCGATATCGAGGAGGAGTATGAAAAGCATTTATCTGTGAGTACGAGTTTAATATATAAAGTTGGCACTTAAAAGTAAGCCAAAGAATAGTCTTGTTTCGTGTGCCAATTAGGAAGAAGATATGTAATTTTCAGAAGTAAAATGTGAACGCACTGTACATGTCTTTGCCAGGTAAAAGTTTTGCCAGGATTGTTAGAAGACGCCAAGATAGAATTTATGTTTTCTTTGGTTTTTAATCTGTACTATCTCTTGCAGCTCCATCGCAGTTTATACTCCTTGCCTGATGCCTTCGAGTGCCTCCCCTGTGCGGAGGGTTGCGAGGCTTGCGTTGATGGGTCTCCTTGCGTTGCCGCTCTCAACTGGGTGGTTAGGTCTACCATCTTCGCGCTCGCGTGCTTCGTCATCTCTTGCTTGCCTTTCATCGTGTACTTCACTATCAAATATGGGCATGTACGGGTAAGTTGTTTGCGCCTGATATCCTAGTCATTATAATGACTATTGTTAAGTCCATAACCATTTAATAAGGTTCGTATTCTTTGTACATTAAAAGTTGACCACCAGTAGTGCTTTTCTTTTTGCATATGACAAAAAAATCAACTTCAGTAGATTTTCCCACTGGTATTATCATTGAAAAATAACCTGCAACTTGCTAAAATTTCTGGATTTTAGGTTAAGAAACCATTTTATCTTATACTTTACAAAACAATATTAGAATATAACTGGATAGAAACTGATTTATTTAGTGGCACAAAATAAATTATAAAATAAGTACATATAATATGTTTAAAATAAAATACATACAGAATGTGACACTAAAAAGGCAACCCAGGATGTGCCGGGTGTATCAGACATTCCGACGCCGATCTTCCGTGTTTGCCTAAATATCTTTTTTTTTGAGAGCACTACCACGCCATCATTATAATTATTATAATTTTAAACTTAAATGCAAAAAAATAAAATAGAGGCTGACAGTTTGTATAACTTGATGTGCTGCCGACCGCACATTGGGACAAAAATATATAAATACAATAGAACGAACACATACATCCATAGGTATAATACTCACACTAGCACAGTGATTGTAGTACTTAATCATTTATCGTTTTTGTAATCATAACCTTCAGTAGATATTTATTTAATGGCTTTCCACAGGTGGTCCGAGCCGCAAGCCCTGCACTTCTCAGAGTGATAGTCTTAGGAGCCCTGCTTATCTACTGCACGACCCTCGTCATGTACGGACGGCCCACCGTGCTGACCTGCACGGCAAGGGTCTGGCTTCGGGAAGTCGGCTTCTGCCTCACGTACGGCGCTCTCATGTTGAAAACTTGGAGGTGAGTTGGTAGATAGTAGAACAGTTGGATCTGACATTGACACTGCGCATACTTTTTCTACATGCATAACGACTTAACATGGTCATAATACAGACCATTATATTCCTACACGGTGCGTGATATCACGGTTCCGTTAGGTCCTGCGTGTTAGTGTAGGAACAGCAGGGGTTTTAATGGGTAGGGCCTAGGCGAGACCTTCGGGATGCATAAACGCATTTCCCCATAAAAATACCATTAATAGTCCATAGTAGTATAAAGACGTAGGCACCTCCAGCTCAATAGAAGTTTGAAAGATGTTGCTGTAATCTCCACGCTTAGCAGGTGAGTTGGAGGTTACAGTGTGGGACCAGTTTCAGCGCAAAGCACCGCTGCCCATTTTCTGGTACATGGAGGTTTTAGATGTACTGCCTCTAGCATATTATTCGCCTTTAACGTTACTTCTAGTGTGAAGGCTTCATGTTAGCACTAGAGACACTTAATATGGATTTGTATCGCAAATAATATATTAAAATACACAAAAAATTATACTTGTCTTTAAATGACTTTATGACCTTTATGACAATAAAGGTAACTTTTATTAAACATCACTATTAATCATGGCGGTAAGGTTACCAAAAAACGAAAACAGTATTTTTGTGCTGTTTGAATAGTAAGACGCGTTCAGTCAGTGCCAAAACAATCTGGGCAACAATCTATCAAAACAGGTGTAATGCGATCGTGGTGAAGGTTTTGTAGCAAACCTAAGTATATTTCAGATTAAGCTAAATGCTTTGGTTGCGAAGCTCCGTATACTTCAAGTAACAAATTGATGTTATATTTATAATATTCCTAATAAAATAAGTGCACAGGGTTTCTCACTTCTTCTAATTATTTAACGTATACCTATCTTTTTTTAGCAAATAAAAATGAAACCACTTAACATAAAGTAGACAGTATAGACGCTCGGACAGAGATATCGCGGTTTCACAATCAATCTCATATAGATGGCGCTGTTCAATCAAGTGACTAGGCCGTTACTTGAGCGGCTGATTAAACCAGTTGGCTGCGACATAGATATAACATAAGACCATGGTACAATATGATATTTATGGTACAGATAATCTCTGGCCAAACCACGCGATATTCAGTACTACAGCCTGTCGATTCTGTAACTGTCACGTTACGGAAGATAACGGAGCAAAATTTGGAAGAAAATGAAAGATGGAACTGGAATTAAGAAATTTATTTAAGATGTCACGTCCTAACACTGGTTATAAATGGAATGAATGGAACAAACACAAAAAAAGGTATAAAAAAGGTACGGACGATTTAGGATGGCGCAGGCTGGAGCGGGAGCAAGTGCACAGGAACGTCCGGGGTTAGCAGGAAGACGCGATAGTGTAGTACAGGAATAGATCCGGCGGAGTAGATGAGATACTCCAGGCAGCGCAAGTAGTAAAGAAGCGCAGACGGGAATACGCCTGTCGACGCGGATAGCACACGAGTAAGGGCCCAGGAGACCAGGTGGTACGTTGATGGCAGAGGCCCCGGTGACAGGCCCTTCAGTAGGACAGGCGGGAGCTGCACGACATTCAAGATACTCGTGTCTTGTATCCAGGAGGTGATGAGGATCCAGCCCACATCCAGCTCGTTAGTCACGACCGCTTGACTTTTTACTATTTATCATTTATAATTTGTAGATATATATACACAAAACAAAATATTCTGGCGGCGATTAAGTAAATTATAGTGTAATAGGACAAACTCGTTGATAGACTGCACTGACCTAAAAAAAAATTTTTTAGACTGCCTCGACTGCCTCATTGGGCCGCGAACCCGCTATTTATACCCGCCTACGAATATTATACTATTTTTTTTGAATTTAAAAATACAGAACAGTATTGTACAAAGGTTTTAACCATAGTTTGGCTAAAAATCTAGAGTTTTGACATTGAATTAAAAAAATAGCACGTTGCTGTGGAGATTCTAATGTCTTTTTGTTTATAAATAAATATTTTACACAAAATTAAATTAAAATATTAAGTATGTGACAAAAATAAGTGCTACCTAATAAAAGGGGAATACGAAAACCTCCATCGTAACAATTTCCCGACGGAAGTATCCGCCGGTATGGATATACAGGTACTTCAAGGTACATATTCATCTTCATACCGTTTCCTAGTTCATATTATCTACATATCTACATTTCTACATCTTTCCCCTATAATTTACATTACATAATCCGTTGCTGGAAACGTTTAGAAAAGACCTCATAAAGGTAGTAACATTACATAACCAAGCTCGAACTTCACTTCGAATCTCACTTCACTGCGCGGGAATTGTAAAACATAAAATGTGATAATAATAGGCTGTTTTTTTAATCACAAAAAATTTAAGACAGCTAACGGTAGCTATCTAAAACTTTTGGCGATCGGTAAAGTAGCTTATAGACAGCTTTTTCAATAAATATTAGACGTTATTAACAAAGCCTTGACTGATTCCGTTTTTAAGAAATTGGGCTTATTTAGAATAAATTAAATAAAATCGACTGGCGGCGCTAGTTGGCTCATGTCTGCCCCTTAATATGCAATAATGTAAAAATGGCATGTAGTCGTATAATCCACCAGTAATTTGTCGATAAGCTCGCCTATCCAATCTTAATTGGACATAACAGCAAAATCTAATCAATGTGTTGCGTTGCAAGCACTAAATAGAGAACTCCAATTTTGCTAATGGAAATTGGGAAATTGTAACGCTGATACTTTTATTAATTTTAAACACGGACGAGTAAAAAAAGTATTTTAAATTATTTTAGCTTTCACGTGTAAACGTACCCCCTTCATAACCCCCTTTTAGGGTTCCGTAGCTTAATGGCAAAAACGGAACCCTTGTAGATTCGTCATGACTGTCTGTCTGTCCGTCCGTCCGTATGTCACAGCCACTTTATTCCGAAACTATTAAGATTACACTGTTGAAACTTGGTAAGTGGATGTATTCTGTAAACCCCTTTAAGATTTTTATTCAAATATAAAAACATATAAAATATTAAGGGGGGGCTCCCCATACATGAAACTGAAACTGAAATTACTATTTTTTCATCAAACCTATACGTGTAGGGTGTCTATAGATAGGTCTTTAAAAATGACTTTGAGGTTTTTTAAACAATTTTTCTCAAAGCCAACCGTTTGAAAGATTTATACTTCCAAAGTGGTAAAATGTGTGTCCCCTCTATCTTTTAAACTAAGAGAGTGAAAAATAATAAATAAAATATGCTGTAGATCTTAATAAGCACTTTTAATGAAAATTGGTTTAAACGAAATATATTTAGCAGTTTCAGAGCTATAGTACATTTTCCAAAACCGCAAATATAACTTTGTCATTTATACAAACACTATAAAAAACAAAGTTATTTTTGCAGACGAAAAATTGTAGTGGCATTTTGGGTAGGTGTTTATTTAAGTACTTACAAATTTGTACGGAACCCTCGGTGGATGAGACTGGATTCGCACTTGTCCGGGTTTTTTTTAAATATGAATAGCAAAGACTTAACGGCTTTTTTGGGTAAAGTTGTTGTGTATTGATACATAAACATAAGCAACTTTCAAACATTAGTCAGATAGGTGGCCAAAAAGTGAATCTTAATTTTTATAGTTCTTCTTGTCAGTTAAAAAAGTCTGGAACGAGTGGTAGAAAAATATAGACGATTCAAAAGCGCTTAATTACTAAGTTTATTTGAATAAAGCAATTTTTTACTTTTTATAAGAATGTTCTGGAATAAATATTTTCACTAACTTTAGCTATTCCATAAAATTAAGTAAAGAATAACAGTGAAATTATGCCTACAAGTAAATTTCAAATATTTATTGTATTATCAATCTTGGGAAGCGATACCACTCGCCGACATCAAAGGCCGACAGGGATCCGTAAATAAAAATAAATTGAGTAAAACCTGCTTTGGTTGATCACATTTTTTTGCCTTTATACTAAGGCCAGGTTTTGGAAAAAATACATTTGGCTGAAATATTATTGGGTATCAACATAAGTAAGTAATTTGTTAAAACTTAAGTATTGTTTATGCAGTTCAACCACCCAGTGGGTACTTTCAATATTGAATATGGTCTCCTACCAGATACAACTGTTTATTTTAAGGGCAGGTTATAGTTTTATGACAAGGTTTTTTAAACCTATTTAAATCAGTCAAAAATTGTCGTAAAATTCTCAAAAAAATTAACATTAACAGATACGTATTCGCTTACAGTTACACAATCTGACGAACTTCGCTCGATACAAAAAAAATCCAAAGTTCCCTTTTTTTAAATCATTGTTTCATATTTTTTCAATACTTTGCCTACAATAACAATTTAAAACTATTATTGACCTATTTTTTGCTAGTCTTTAGATACATCATTTTTCTAGACAAAAATTGACTTTTAATTATGAAACTGTATATTTCTACGAAATAACAACAACAACGTTTTCAACATTGAGGTAATTTTCTTTACTCTTTATACATAAAGAAAAATACAGAGTTGCCCTTAAAATTAAGTTAGACCAATTTTTAGACTTATGATGTCACCACAAAATATGAGAGTTCTAGACAAAGTGACGCCCTGGCTCTATAGTCAATTGAATAGAATAGAAAATATGTAATTGTCGTAAGATGTCGCTAACTATAGACAATCACGACGTTTTAAAATGTCAATTTTATACACTTAATGTCATTTCTATTCTTTCCGAATAATCAAAGAAAAATACAGAGACAGAATTTCTAGTAAAACCTGCCCTTAAAATTAAGTAAGACCAACTTTTAGACTTATGATGTCACCACAAAATATGAGAGTCCTAGACAAAGTGACGCCCTGGCTCTAAATTCAATTGAATAGAATAGAAAGTATGTAATTTTCGTAAGATGTCGCAACTATAGACAATCACGACGTTTTAAAATGTCAATTTTATACACTTAATGTTATTTCTATTCTTTCCGAATAATCAAAAAGCCAAGCGTTTGCCACTTGTCTAGACAAAAAACCCGGTCGGACACGGGAGGGTCTAGGCCCTCCCGTGTTCGAAAAGTTACTTTAGCTCGCTAGGCAAATGCGTCTCCAGTTCGCGAAGCTGTCTCATGATGTTACACGAGTTTACTTTACACGACAAAACCAAAGACTTCTACGTATATACTACACTAGATAGTCTGTACAGTACCGAAAAATTGCTCATTAGGTTGCGACCGATAGAAACAGTTGATGCGCCGCGAAGGTTGGTTGTGACACAATTTTAGTTTTGAATAGCTCGTCTATGTTATTGAAGTCATTCGACAAAACAGTACTTCCTGTTGATTCTTCGCGTGAATTTGTTATTAGAAATTAGCTAACTATAAGCTACTTTACCGATCGCCAAAGGTTTTAGATAGCTACCGTTAGATGTCTTCAATTTTTTGTGATTAAAAAAACAGCCTATCATTATCATATTTATGATTTACAAGATTAAAAACGGAATCAGTAAAGGCTTTGTTAATAACGTCTAATATTTATTGAATAACTTTACACAGTTTGAAAAGGCATTCAAACAGTTTAAAACGCGATTTGTTAAAAGTGGCCACTGTTGGTTCAAACCCGTTTTTAAACTATTGCACGCATTTTGTATTGTTGTAACGTTATTCAATAAACATTAGACGTTATTCACAAGACCTTGACTGATTCCTTTTTTAAGAAATTGGGCTTATTTAGAATAAATAAAATAAAATCGACTGGCGGCGCTAGTTGGCTCATGTCAGCCCCTTAAGCCTCGACCACTTCAAAATTACTAACAATGATTTTAAGCGAACAACGAACGAAACAAAAATGAAGCTCATTTTCTATGATCTGTGGTCCTAAAGAAGGTTAATTGCATGTTTATAGCCGTTTATCAGACGATGTTTTTCTCTACAAAAGTCCAACTTTTCATAAAAAACACAGCAGAGTAGCAGATATAGTAGCACGCGCAGTCAGTCTGTAGCATGCCGGTTGGAGCGCGCTACGTGACTTTCATAGTTTTTAAGGTAGTATAAGGTGGGGAGCGTAGAATCTTTCAAAGAGTATTTTGTATTGATATAATTTATGTATTTATCTTTAGCCTTTTGTTTCTAATTCAAACAAATCAATATGTCGTCGTCCATGCTTTGCACGGCGTGTTCCTTGTTCTTTTCTTTTTTCAAACCAATCAGTTTTTTTTAAAGTAAACCATTCAAATTAACTTCAGCCAGCAACGGCGGCGATGACCAGCTCACAGTGCAGAAACATAGACTCATCACAGTATACAAACTGTGTTTCCGTTCATTGTAATCATTAAACTATTTTGTATTTGTAGTGCGCGCTGTGCTACGACCGCGCGACGTCAATGTCGTTATGGAGCTTTTCTTTTCTTGAAAATACTCGTAACATAGATTAAAACTTTTATTTAGTGAATAAATTTTTGAGTGGTGCTCCCTGTCCCTTATAGTTTAAATTATTTTTTTACGTGTCGCCTGATGCATGCTGTATTTGATTCTGCGGTGAAGCAAAGCTAATTAGACAATATATTTAATTAGTAAAATAAATGTCACTATTTCCTTCACCATTTTATTCATTTGCGTTATATGAGGCGATCAGTTTTTCTTTTGTTATGTCTTCAAGATTTTAGTGACCATCAGAAAAGAAAAACAAAATCCTTACTAACTACTACTTAATCACTTCAGTAATAATAATAATAATAATAAAAAATATTTGACAACATCTCATACATTGCTCCGATTCCAAAGTAAGTAGCTAAAGCACTTGTGTTATGGAAATCAGAGACAACGGTGGTATCACAATCACCCAGACCTGAGCCAATATAGAAAAGTTCGTTTTCTAAATTGACCCAACCGGGGATCGAACCCGGGACCTCAGAAATGGCGACACCTTGAAACCGGCGTACAAAGCCACTCGACCACAGAGGTCGTCAAAGTAATTATTATGTATAATCGATGCTTTTATTTGGAGACTTGGTAGCGATAAATCAAAAGGAAATAATTGGATTAATTGTAACACTTGATACTTCCTTGCCTGTCCTTTGATTAATGGCAAACAGGAATTGGTTGGTTTTTGGTGACACGGCTTCTATAGGTTATGGGCACAATATGATTTTGCCCATAGCCTATAGAAGCCGTGTCACATTTAGCACTTTTGACAAAGTGGCCACTTTTAGCACTTTTGCGAAATACTACTACAACGAACACAAAATTTTACAGAGATTATTGTTTGTAAATAAACTATAAAACCTTAGCTTCAATCTGTACACGTGAATTTTCGATACATTATGTACTCAGCGAGCAACAAACTTAATTAAAATGAGGGCGCCACTTGAGGTATACAGGAGCCTTAAATGCGTCAGTAATGACATTTGAAACAACCAATCAAAGGATTTTAGGACAGTCGCTTGAGGTGCCGTAGTCTTTTATCCCAATTCAACCAATAACAAAATCAGAAAAGGTTTTTTGGTCCATAACCTACATAAAGCTTACGTCACCTCCTAAGATACTTTGACGCATAAGATATCTAGCCTTTGTCGTACAAGGCACACTCGTTCTTTCTTTTCAAAGCCATATTATAAAGAAAGCTCGTCCATCAATAATTGCATAATAAGGCTGAGTTGCATCATCTTGACTTAACGTTAACTTTGACAGACACAAACTTATCTGACCCGGTGACAGCGTCGCTGTCGTCTATGGCGTAGCCTAGGTAACAATATGTAATAACACTTAGTTGCAATTTTGGCTACCAACTTCGATAAGTTTGTGTCATGTACTGTTAAAGTTATGAAGATGATGCAACCGAGCCTAAATAATGTTAGGTTGTATCTTAAAAAGCGATAACTCCATAGGTAGGAGATGGTATCATAATTGACCCAAAAATCGATACGAACAAACTATATGCCAATCAATATCTAAAAATGATCGAAATAACTCTACGCAACTCACAGAACCCAAATCCATGAGGTATTGGAGCTAAAGTTTTTTTTTTAATAAATAAATAAATATTTGACAACATCACATACATTGCTCCGATTCCAAATAAGTAGCTAAAGCACTTGTGTTATGGAAATCAGAGACAGCGGTGGTATCACAAACACCCAGACCTGAGTCAATATAGAAAAGTTCGTTTTTCTAAATTGACCCAACCGGGGATCGAACCCGAGACCTCAGAGATGGCGACACCTTGAAAACCGGTGTACAAAGCCACTCGACCATGGAGGTCGTCAGTGTGTGCCGACAAAGTTTGTATGAAAAAACATTATTCACTTAAGATTTTCTTAACCCACAGATAGCTCCGTTTTCGTTTTCGTTTCCGTTTGCGACATAGCTAAGGTTATTTCGCACATTCTAAGCAGTCGATTGGCATAGAGATTGTTTGTATCGATTACTGGGTTTTTGGATTAAACATTTTGAACTTAAAAAAATATTTTTGTCCTTAGAATATCCGTAATATTCCAAGTACGGTCAGCAAAAGCAGTGAAGATATCGGACATGTATCTGCTCCGGCGCATCGGCGTGATAGTGGGGGTGGCGTGTGTGCTATTGGCCATCAGGACATTGGTCGCGCCCCCTGCTGTCATAGTGGGGAGGACGAAGGATGACCTGAAGGCGTATCTGTGCAATACAGATTGGTGGGACCATTCGTTTACCACTTGTAAGTATGTTATTGACTATCTTTTTTTTAATTTATGGTATATTTTTGTATTTATAAATATTTCAAAAGGTTGAGCAGAGTTCGGAGAAACACAAACTATTTAAGATGAATAAGATTTTTTTTATAATTTTCGCACTAAATACTTCGCCACCGAGCTCCTCTTGTTTATGGGGACAATAATATTGCCATACAATTCTATTCATAATGTGTAAAATCACAACAAAATCATAATAAAGCCATCTTTATTATATGTTTTAAATGAAAATGGAAGCTTACGTTTCGTTAATACTTAAAAGTCGAATTTATTCGTCTGTGGAATTAGGCTTCGTAAGTTGAGTATGTACTCAGAAGAAACCACAAGTTAAAATGTGTTTCGTAATAAAATGCTCGTCGGTACAAAGCTGTGTCAAAAATGTGTGGGAAAAGGGGAATGCGACCGAAATAGCTTCTCAAAGTGTGGCAAATTCGCTCTTTCACGACAAGGTCTTAGCTTTCTGCAGTCACACAATTCAAGAAAGTTAAATCTTTAAAATGCTTTGTAGTCAAAAGTGGCGTATTTAGTTACACGTGTTTAGACCAGAGCTGTGTGCACTCGCTGTTTACTTTACTCGTTTCAAAGGTTTGTTTGTTTTACAGTGACATTAATTTATCTACACAGCAACCTTGAGCGCAACGAAAATTTTCAGAAGTCTATGACAGCAACACATAGTAATATAGTAATTTTGTGTTTGAAAAGCAGAATGATAATTGGGTATTTGCCTTGGGAATGGATTCTACTTTTAAGGTAGAAAAACAATTCTGTTTGAGGGTGTCCAATTATACAATAGACTACCTAACGAAATAAAGGAATGTGATCACATTAACTCATTCAAATCCAAGCTAAAAGAAAACGGATACACTTTGTAACTAATCAGAGGCATGATGTTAGTTTAAGTAATTAAGTACCTATCCTTGTATCTCATTATAAGTGAACATTATGTTTTTATGAGAATAAATGTCTTTAAACCTAGGTATAATAGAGCAAAAGGGAAACAAAATAAACCCCTAAGCGAAAGTTTGGTTCGATTTGACGAATTTTTCTATGATTTCCAAGACTCCAAAGTTGGTAAAGAATGGTAAAAAATTAAAATGCTCCAATGATAAAATAGAGTATTAGAATCCATATGTTATTACAAAAAATGTTGTTACGGAAAAATTATTGTAAAAAATTTTTTGCTCAGATAATCACAATTTTATTTTGCGCACCATACATAATGAGCCGCGCGGTTAGAAACGTCACTATTCTGCGACTTTTTGTATGGGGCGTTTTCTCACGGCCGCCATGATGTCAATATTTAAAGCATCATATTATCTCAATAAATATTGATCGCAGAAAAATTTAAATGTGAAATTATTGCAATATGAAACTGCCAACCTAAAACTATATTGACTTTAGTCGCATTCTGTAGATGAGAGCTAGCTTCTGTAACTTTGTCAAGACAGTTAGCTGGTACATTAACTATTGCATATCTTACGAGAATAACGAAACGACATCGTATCGTAGTAACTTTCGTATCCGTTCTGAGCAAACACAAGTTGGGACACTTAATGAAGCTTCGTCGTACATATCTAATGATGTCAAGGTTAGCGTGTTTGAGATTGTTTTACAGTTTATGGCTATGAAAGTTGTTGCTATGACGATAATGAGATAAGCATGTTTGTTGCAAAAGCGAAATTAAAAAAAGTAATTCCATATAAAATCTATTTTAAAGGTACTACTGCGAAACCTGTGCGGATATTAAGATTGAGCTTAATAAATGAGTTTTCAAAACACTAAGTTTCAAAAATATAATTATTCACTTCTGAGGTTTATATACCAATATAAAAATGTACCTAAAGACGGCGCGGTGTTGTATTCTGAAAAAGTTACACGCAAAAACACTTTAAATGTAACTTTTATTTTTCTTGTTCACTTTCATCGATATCTCTATTATTTGTTGATTGCAGTAAAATTCATAAAATTTGAATTCCCTTTTCGAACCTTTTCTCACGTTATCATTCTCAAAAATGTCTGCTCTTCGTGAGCCACCCTCGAAATCAGGCGGACAAATCAAGCGAAGATAATTAAAAGATAAGTCAGAACTCCGGTAGATTTTGATTTATTAACATTAATTTGCGTATAATCAGAAACTCTGGAGCCATTCTCATTTGGTGAATTCTCCTCGGAGTTGTCAAAAATGTTTATCTTAAAGATTGAAGACCTCCAAACCGAAGAATTAGTGGCTTACAGTTAATTAAGAAAGATATATTAAGCAATTAGAAACTAATTTAGTTTTAAACTCAACTTTAGTTGCCAGTTTGAAAATTTGAATCATAACAACGGCACTTTAGACTTTATTTCAAATAAACAGCCAGCAAACAAAATTTAAATTGATGACAGTAGGGTTAACAAACTTTTCGTTATTTATAATTTCCAAAAATTTAACTGTAAATTATTATTAAAAATCAAAGTGTAAATTATGCTAACAGAAATACGGCCGTACAAATATACGAGTACCTAAATATTAAATATAAAATGCTTTCCCACCTGCGATGACTTGTCAAGTATTAAGATATTTGAAAGAGGTAAGTTGTGTTCTCACTATCTATCAGACTCTGTTTCGAAACGATGTTTAAAACATTGTTGATTGACTAGTGGAAACGCACGGAGGACCACACGGTCCTGTGTTATACAAGTGGTTTGACTAAGCCATAATAATTTTTTTAATACATTTTCTATGTCATCAGATTGAGGTATAAGATGATGGTAGTTAGCCAGGAATACTCGAAATAAGATCTATCACCAATCAAACCAACACAAATTTTTATATCTTTCCTGAAAATCATAAACCTGGGATTTCAAGTCCTTTTTATTCAAAGGGTCAATTCAGATACGGAAATTGAAAAAAGATATACGGTCCCTCAGTTGGCATATTGTACGCGAAAGCAAAAGTGATATACAGTAACATTCTCCAGTGTTAAGGCGTGTACGCACGAATGAACAAGAACATGGTAAACACGACCACTCTAACGAACCACTAACCAACATCAAACACTGTGTTCGTCAAAAATGTTCGTGGCAATCCAATTACGTTGTTCTGCGTGGATGGTGTTCGGATTTTGATGCAACATTGAGGTACGGCTACTGAGAGAGGCGGCGGATGTTCGTGAACTCGAGTATACTGTTCAAGTTCGCTGTTAAAGAGGGGGAAAAGGAGAAAGGCTCAAAGTAAGGAAGTAAAGAAATTATATTAGTAAATTAGTAAAATGTACAAACCAAAACAGCAAAACAGAAAACCGAAGCGAAGACAGATAGATGACTGACAGATAGAAAAAGAGCAAAGATAAAAACATAAACAATAATATATTTACAAAACCGGCCTGATGGCCAGTTCGTAACATTCGCTCTGTTCATTTATGTCCATACGTACGAACTAAATGTGGTCACCATGTTCTGGTTCGTTTGTACGTACACGCCTATAAATATTGTTGTTAGATTGTTGTTGTTGTCAACAGTGGAGGTGATATTCTTGATGTGGGGCATCAGGCTATGCATCATGGTGCGGAAGGCGCCGTCCGAGTTCAACGAGAGCCGGTTCATCTCCATGGCCATCTACAACGAGTTTCTTCTGTCGGTCTTTCTCAACATATCAATGTGAGTTACTGAGTTTAATTGTTTTTATTTATATTAATGTAGGATTTATGGTTTCTGAATGGTTTAAATGTGAGGTGTTGAACGAAGCGGAAGGAAGGAGATGGATGAATGAGAAAGAGAGTGAACGAGTAACTGGTTAAAAGAGGATAGATTGGGTTTGAAAAGATAGTTGTGATGGCGATATAATGGCGTGTCAATAAAAGAAGTATCTACAGTATGAGAAGCATTTAATTGGCAAACCCTTGACCCTATATTAATGACGTTACAAGTTTGTGTAAAGTTTCGTGAACGACATCCTGGATATTTGTCTTGCGCTCATTGTGTATCACCGTCAGATGAATAGTGATTCAGCGAAAACCTACCAACGATAGAGCACGCTTCCAGTATTTTTTCAGCTTAAAACAATCGCTATAGGAAATGGAGCGAAAACCTTTTTATTAGAAGATTCATTAAATCCGCTTCAAACGAACTATTCATTACAGTTCTAGTCTAATCAAGCCGAAAGAAAAAGCAGTTAATTTTCTCAACTTTGTAAGGCCAACTTTGGAACAGGCACGGGACCAATTTCAATTTGCTTAATAGGATAACCCAGGATTACGGATTGTCGAGAAATTGATATAATTATACCGGGACTTTGTTTTGACGTCACAAACAAAATAGAATTATGCCGAGACCAAACACTGTGGAGATAAAGTGTCTATCCAATTTAGAATCAAAACATAAATGGGGTAGGAGATGCCAGGTTTCCAGGAAGGGTCATGAAATGTCACGAAGAATATATTCCTACATAATCCATAGGTATCTTATGATAGTTGCCGGAAATAACTATCGAGCAACCTGACATAATATTATAATACGAAGAATTCTATTCATCTGTAATATTATGAAATTGTTTTTTTTTTTTTACTTAAGACGCCAGCGAACAGTGAGCTTCCCATACAAACGTAATAAGTACCAAAATGATTTGCAATTTGAGCATAATTAACGTATCGTGTGATGTTCGCCTGCGTCTTAAATATTGTGTTGCATTTTCCTTCCTATTCTTCACTGTCTATTTTCTTTCTATTTTGATCAGTATTTGACAGCCAAGCTGTATTTACAAGTTATTTATGATGCAGTGATATGCAGAATACATACCTATATTCTTAGTAAATTTTAATAAATTTGGTAATGGAAAACTTTTTCGGCATCAGACATTTTTACCACGCGGTCCTAAATGCGGATTGGTGGGTGTTAACGACTGCAAATGCGACTTATCGTGCCTCGATAGGCACGTTAATCCGTTGGTCTCGGCTAAATTTACCGTCGTTAACACCCACCAATCCGCATTGGGCCTGCGAGGTGGGTTATGGTCCATCCTCCTTATCCACCCATAAGGAAGACCTGTGACCAGCAGTGGGGACATAAAGAATGGCTGATGTCAAATAAAGACATTTATTTATTTCAATTTAGTTACTTGCGATATAAAAATAAATATTTAACATCCCAACCCAATATGATTTACCTTAGAAGTGATGCCAGATATCGTCAAAATATATTTTAAACAGAGACAACATGGTATTTTGAAACGTAAAATCTCAAGCAAAATGAAACATTACATTGATTGAATTTTAGATGTAGAAATCTGAACCGAGACAGATTTTGAGACACTATACAGTAAAAGATAAAGCGATGCGTAGCGATTATAAAAATATTACTAACTTAGTAAAGTCTTAATTATGACAAAAATACATATCATTATGACTATTTTGAGTAAAAGACTATTAAGTATACAGTCTTTGGTTTTGTATCAGCGATAGTAAAAAGGCATAAAAGATACCTAATTTTATCGACAAAAACACTCACAGTTGGATGCATTTCATGCTTTTTAATTATCGCTAGTACAAGATCAATGACACTTTAAATTATATGGTGAAAAATAGCGTTTGATATACTTATTACTAATAATCATCATTCATAATCCATCTGTTTTATTAACTCTCGTTACGTTATGTATCGCAGCTATTTGCTCCAATAACCGAAGGTATTGAGCAAATAGCTCATATCCATCATCATAGCATATAGATCATTAGCAATCATTTCCATCAAATTGGTTCTGAGTTTTCATTAAATAATAATAATTTGCTTTATTGCTTATTTGTTTTGTTTTTGTTTAGTGTTTAGTGTGTGAATGCATGTTTTTGTTCATATTAAACAGGAAGCATTAGATATGCGAAAACTTTGCATAGACTCCTACACGGATTACTTATAAAGCAGCAGCTTTATAAGTAATCCGTGTAGGAGTCTATAGCAAAGTCACTAAGTTTTCCTATGAAATAAAATAAAATATTAATAAATTCTAATTTTGACAATATTATCGCTATGCAGTATAGCAAATCCTAAGGGACGCATAGTGTTTCACCCAAATGAATCTTGTATCACCCACTTACACAAATTAATTTAGCATGAATGTTTAATTCTGAAAATTATATACCTTCGGCAAGATTTGAAAAATCTATTTGTGGTGAAATATATACTCGTGGCTTATTTTAATCAGATTAGAATATTAGAGTATCATAATACGCAATGTGTTAAAAGGTAATTAATTAAAGGATTGTGTTAACAACATGGATGTGAGCATCATCAGTTCCGAAGTATTTTAATAAAGTAAACCAAGTGTGCTACCAGCCAAATTACTTCACTTTCTAGAGTAGCTCGCACAGTCAGATATTTAATTACAGATATTTGATTGTTTTAGCACTTTGTCATTCCAATAAGTTACAATCGTATTAAATAAACGTAAAATTATTCGTGCTATTTTTTCCCACGACGGACGGAACGGAATGGAGGCGGTATATGCGTTTGGGGTTAGAAGTTGTCTGTATGTATGTCTGTTACCATTTTTCTCGGAAACGACTGGGCTGATTTCAATGCAGTTTTTTGCATTCAAAAGGTTTCATTTTATAGCAGGTTCTTAGACATGTTTCGTGGTAATAAATAGTAGACCGCCTCAATAAATAATAGAGGCGCAGCAGCCACCAGATAAGTTGGCACTGGAAACGTTCTCAAAAACTACTAAACCGATTTCGGTGCAGATTTTTTATCTCTCTAACTCTATACGATAAAACCAAAACCGTTACGTAGTCATTTAGGTTATATTTACCTAAAACCTTTGGTTTTCCTTATAATTCTCATTTTAATTGTCCAAAATTGCATGGCATTGTTTTCATCAATTTTAACAAAACTCAAACGAATATTTTTCTGCAAAAAAAGATTGCGATTAGTTATTTATTATTGCGATTTAGTTGCACACATTTGTCTCAAATACTAAACCGAATAGAAGCGTTAGCAAAGTCGCTGAACTTTTACAAACAACTGAACACACTTGTCGGTAAGTCACCCAGCACTTCATAAACTTTCTTTAAAGTCTGCTCCAACTAGGTTACTTCGTGAATAACAATTTCTGAAACAATAGCATCTCGTAACAGTGTTTGTTATCAAGTGAAACTTTGAAAATTCTAGATTTATTACTGTATTTGTACTTTTACGGACTTAGAGCATATGAGTAAATGTGTGAACAGAGTCAAAGGTGTAATGTGTTTTATCACGTTTTCAGAAGTGCGAAGCGGTTGACACGCCAATTGCATCACCGGGATGATTTAAATCTGTAGCACATTTTGTTAAATATGTATAAAGACTAAACTGACTGATATTTTGTCATGTCCCCCACCGAAAATAACTAAGATATAAAAAAAAACTCTTGGATTAGTCGACCGAACACTATTTTTTTCATATAAACTTTTTTAAATTATTAAATTTAGATTTTTCGCATTCGCAATGCTATTTTTATATTAAGATAAATAATATTAGAAAAAATACTAGAAAAAATCGACTCACCCGTAGCACCTCAGACGGGACTACGGGTTCTGAGGTGCTACGGGTGAGTCGATTTTTTCTAATATTATTTATCTTAACTTTTTTAAACTTAAAAATAACTATAATTTTCTTAGTTCATTACTATTACCATTTTGCACACTACCTATTCTTAAAACGCGAAGTGCTTACTAAATAATATACTTTATTAATAATTTATTTATAATTCTAATCAGCCCTCTACTCAAATTGCCAACATTCTATACGTTTGAACGCTACGCTTCTATTAAAGCTTTCAAATAAGCTGTAAACTATTAAATTACGTGCTGCAAGGATTTACAAAAGTTTGCGACATGTGATTTAATCGTCTATTGCCCATATTTAAGCTTTAAAAGTAAGCGTAACGTTCAAACGAATAGAATGTTGGTCATTTGAGTAGGGGGGCAGATGTTCCAGTTTACCTATCTGATTTTAAAATTTTTTTTTTCCAATTATATTCGAAAAACTCTGTCTCTGTCTTTTTCTTTATGTGAAGAGTAATAAAAATAATCTCACTTTTTCATTTTTTCAATGTTTTTGTTGTTATTTTGAGCATAAAGTCACTTTTCGAAAAAGATATTTTTACTAGATATTATTCGTGAGTTAGTTAAATAAAATAATTCGTGGGTTTAATAAACTTAAAGTATTATCCAAAAAATATAAAACTAATTAAATTTACATATTTTTATAGTCGAGTGAAGATACGAATATCGTGTTTTTAACCGTAAAGTAATCAATTTATGAAGCTACAACATATATTTTTATCTGCTCAAACTAAAGACATTGAATCAAAATGAATTTAAGTTTAAAAAGTTTTCGTAAGGAGTTTCCCTCTAATATGAATGCAAAACTTTTAATCATGGTTGCATGGTTGAAAAATTAAAATAAACGCCTAATCGTCAATATAAATAAATAAATGCTTGGATAATTTCACACAGCGCCATCTAGCCCTAAACTAAGCAAAGCTTGAAATATGGATGCTAGACAACTGTTATACTACTTTATATACTTTGCCCTTTTACTAATTAAGTTGTATAGCAGATGTATAGTTACACAGTGTTTTGTCCCTGTCGCGGAATAAGACTGCCTTTTAAAGATATTTAATGTCGCAATACAATTTTATACGCACACAACAATATTTTTTTATATTACGAAGTCAGGAACTAACAACCGTTGCTTAGAAACTTACAGAATTACAGATCAAAGCCAATGGTCACAGCCCAAATAACCAGCACAGTCCCTTTCTTTTTAATGTCAAACTTAAATGGTTTGACAGAGAGTAACCATTGTGTAACTATACATCTGATATTCTGATGTACAATCTTTATTAGCAAGGGGGTTAAAATTATACTTATTATACATAGGAGTATAAAATGAGACAACAATCCTAGGAACTTTAGCCTCTGTTCGGCTCTTTCCTATTCCTGCGTTTCAACTTCATATTTCAATAATTTCGCCGTATCTCATCGCAAGCGCACCATAAATCAAATAAGCCACTAACTTCCGAGCTAGTGATTTACTGCCTCACCGTGAAACAAATAGTAGTTACATATTGTGCATTAACGTCCATTCCTGTGCGCTTTCAAGTTCATCTCTTGCGTTATTGAGAGGATATGAAGCAAATCGCCAATAGATTTCATTTTTACGGTAATAGGTTATAGAGTCATTTCCAAACAAAACCTATAAATATTACATTATTATGGTCGATAATCTACCTCTCTATCAGAATGACTTTTGCTAAAAATAAAACAATTATTATTTCGATAAAAAAACGTAAAGTTGCGTTAGCTTATAGTCTACACCTGGGGGCTGATTACGTAAATCTGTTGCTTACAATTCACAATTGAAATCGATTGAAACCGCAGTTACATTGCTGCTTTAAGTAAGATAG
Source organism: Catoptria pinella (assembly GCA_963556745.1). Lineage (NCBI taxonomy): Eukaryota > Metazoa > Arthropoda > Insecta > Lepidoptera > Crambidae > Catoptria > Catoptria pinella. The sequence goes on from OY750761.1 coordinate 14,296,748, forward strand.
TTGTCACATTGGATCTTACTAAAGCAGCAATGTAACTGCGATTTCTGTCAGAGTTGATTGCAACAAAGTTACATAATCACGGGGGCTGTGCGTTATCGAGTCCAAAATAAATAAAGTGACTTGTAGGCGAACCACATAGATGTTGGTAGTGCTACGCAGTAGTGTCACGGGCAAGAAATGGATTTGCAGTTATCTTCTGTTCCAAGCCCGCTCCTTTTAGTCACCAGTTTTTGAGATTAATAGCGCATTCGCTAATGCAAGCGCTATGGGGCTTCTATCGAGAGAGTCTCAGTTAAACGACCGTTAGATGATGAGATTACTTTATTACTAACTGTAAAACATAAGTGCACGCTATATATATACATAACACCACCGGGGTACACAAAAAAAACAGAAAAAAAGTTTAAACTATAGGTAAACAATGAATGAAACGTTAAATATATGTGAACACAAAAAAAAACAATGAGTGCAATTTTTAATATTTTTTCTTAACTACAGACTGAACTAAAATTATATATTAACAGACAAAGACAATTTTTAAAACAATTTTTAATTTAAAAATCAGACGAAAACGCAAGATGAACATGAATGATGAACATTCCTTGCTAGGTTTGCCGCAAATTGTGGCAACGCATATAATATCGCTGTTGCAGCAAATATTTGGATGCTGTTTGTTTTACGAAATTAGGTGGTGCAGCAGTTAATGTTTATTTAATGAATTTAACTGGATCGTTTATGAACCCTAATTGTGTATTTTCTGTGTTTGATATTTGGTTTATTTTAACGTTCTCTTTTCAGCTTTGAATTCACCTAGGAAGAACTTGAATGTTTATTTTATTATCTCCAACCATTTTTCTTATGAGTTGCCTCGTAATTCTATATAAGTAATTATAAATGCGAAAGTTTGTTTGTTTGTTGGTTACGTTTTTACGTCTTAATTTCTTAACCGATCATCATATCACGTTGCCAGTTGTACAAAAAAAGATATAGGGTACTGTCCCCGAGAAAAATAACTGTCCACGCAGACGATACCTACCTATATAATTTTAAAACAGGTCTCCTCGACACCGACGACTCTGCGTCACGCACTCAACTCGTTTTGAGATTCGTCTGAGATTCCGGTTGACATGTCGGTGAGAGGGTGTCTATGTGTCCGTTGCTCGAGCTCACGTACTGCTTGAATTCTATCCTCTCTCTATTTTATGATAAATAGAATATTTCGAACTTAAACTTGAGTATCATAATTTTACTGACGAAAGACATAAATCTTATACCATAGCAGTGCACTTTTTGTTTTCCGTACTGTTTTTAGTTTACCTGCTCGCATAGTTCGTGGCAAGAATCTTGCAAACTTTGAGGAAGTTTGCTGGCCTTTGCACTACCTAACTATTTAAATTGAAATTCTTAGTTATAGCAGTTTGCATACCTGACGTGCTACAAACGGCATAAATTGAACACAAAAATATTATTTCATTACCTATAATAACAAATAATAATAATAAATGCTTGGACAATTTCACACAGCGCCATCTAGCCCCAAACTAAGCAAAGCTTGTAATATGGGTGCTAGACAACTGATTATTTATTTATTTATTTATTTAGGACAGCTAACAAGAACATACACCAAAGACAAGGCAATGATACATTCAAAGGACTTACATGCTACAGTGTTGTCTTTTTTACAAGCTGCCACGACATGCAATTATACTACATATACTTTTAAAATATATAATTTTTATACATAGTAACACCTAGACCCGTCACAGATTCATCATTTCAATTTCTGCCCGGCCGGGAATCGGACCCGGGACCTCTTGCGTGGTAGACCGGCATGTTGACCACTCCACCACTAAGGTCGTAGATACGAAAATTTCGTCTCATATTATGACACATTTTCTTACTTTAAAAGGTGGTTTATATGACGCACGATATAGCATAACATCGCGAGACGATTCAACATGACGACGGTCAACATTAAATTTTGTTAAACTTGTTCAAAGACGAGCAACGTGTTTAGCGATAGGTTGTGCGACAATTTATCATTAACTGTTTTTTATGTCCCTACTGCTCAAGTGCAGTTCTTCCTTATGGATGGATAAGGAGAATAGACCATAACCTACCACGCGGGACAACTCGGATTAGTTGGAATATATGACTTAATCATATCTTTTTTCTCAGGCTGTTCCTGCAATCACCAGCCAACCCAGATCTCCTGTACATCATATTCTTCTGCCACACCCAGCTCACGGTTACTCTGTTGCTCTGCTTCATCTTCGGGAGCAAGGTAGGCACGGTAAGGGAACGAAGGAAGTAGGCTCCTGAGGTTTTGGTTAACATATCAGCCATTTTTAATGTCCTCACTGCTGGGGCATAGGCCTTCCTTATGGGCCATAACCCACCACGCGGGCCCAATGCGGGTTGATAGGTGTTAATGACTGCAGATGCAGCTGGGAACAACGGCTTAGTGTGCCTTCGAAAGCTCGGAGGAGCTCGAGATAATAAATTTTTGGTCGCCTATCCCATGACTGGCCCTAGCGAAAGATGCGTTAAACCACTACGTCAGCTCCTCAACCAATAGATATCTTCTATTATATAAAAATGAATGGTGACTGACTCATCAACGCCGGGCCCAAATCACTGGACCTAGAGACTGATGATAGAGAAATGGTGGTTCAAAGTTTGTATGGAAAAAATCGACATTTCGACTTGAAACTTCGTAAGAGTACTTCTAGAAAAAAATAAGTAAACATGTATTTCGTGATTTTACGTAACTCAACCCCTTAGGGGTTGGCCGCTACGTACGAGTTCTTTGTGGCCATACCAAACTTTTCATTACTGAAAGTGCGGTACTGTAGTACTAGTAGACATTTGTCTGCATTCATCGCCGAGACAAAGAAGTTACCTCACTATAGGAAAATATATTATTACAGTATAGCACTATGTAATAAAACGTCGTGTCGTGTTTATTCATTTATAAATAAATGCTTTCGATCTGGCATTCTGTTGAAATGTCCAATTAGGTCCAGTTTCCATTGGGCGGGCGGCCAAGTGGAAGGCGACTTCGTAAACTGTGGCAAAGGACAGTATTATGGTTCTATATGTATGTAATAGCTTAAGAAATACGAAGAATAGCTCACTTTTATTTTACTCTCCTGCTCAAAAACTACTCGATTTTTGACTTTTTAATTAAATCTTATAAAATAAAATTGTAACATGGTTAATAAAATAAAAACTTTGCCATCACCTAATATCATCTACTGAAATTGACGTAAATCTGTCTTATTGATTGATTTACGAACAACAAAAAATGGAATGCGGTGCCCCAGACTTTTATTTCTCTAGTCAAACTTTAGTTTTCTATTCTCACTTATACTCTAATATTATCATTACATTTGAAAAAAGATGCGGTAGGTTCCACATTTACGTGGTGGTCTAGTATATCACGTTTTAAATTTGAAATTCACTGCGGAAATGAATTTCAATTCTTATTTCCCGCACAAGTGCGGGAAGTAATATTCAAAATTCAAAATGATAGAACTTATCAGCTAGCGTTATTTTTTAAACTTTAGATGCTGACTTCCCGCGCTTGCCTGTAATGTACTATTTATAAGACACATTTGTTATTTGACGTAACTACATCATGAAAATTAACCACTTTTAAAACTCCATAAAACTAGTTTGTACAAAAATATAAAATAAAAATATTCTAAATCTTTTGTCTGACAAACAGAAATGGTTGTAATGTCATCCAAGTAAGTTGCGAGCTAACTAGCGAGACGAGTGCTTGCTCTACTCTACAGCCTTCAGAGAGGAAAAGTGAAAATATGGCCTCAGAAACTCGAGGGTGCTTTTAAATACAACGCTTTGCAACTAAGATTTTATATTGTAGTCTTTTATTAAGTATGCAAATTTAGAAAGTAGAATTTGCCTTAACTAAATTTACATATATTTTTGAATTTCATTTAAATACAACGTTTATAAGAAACGCAGTAATTTTAAACTGTTTATTATGTCGAAAACGGCTAGCATTCTAAAATACCTAACTAACGTTATTCAACACAAAATAACAAAGGTCATTTGTACACAAAATAATAAGTTAATTATTTAATGAACACTGAATAGTATTTTAATTATGACTAAGTGCCATTTCCCACTAGGACACCAGTGGTGATTCCCAGCAACCAGTCGCGCTACCAACAAAATGTAAACAGTGCCTGTATTATGAGTTTGCACAGTTACGTTTACCATACTCGATAGCAACTGTAGCAAGCAATTTTGTATTCAATTTGGTGCAGCGCCTCTGGCGGTAACTATAAGAAACTAAAATATGTCATACAAACGTCAATAACAGTAAGCGTATACACTTTTAAACTTTCGCGTTGTATTATATAAAAACAATATTTAAACGCGTACGTACCTAATGATAGGTGTTTTCACACCTACTTATTTTCCCGACGTTTCGACCGAGTTACGGGCTCAAGGCCGTCTTTAACCTATTTGAGGCCCTGGGCACTTTTGGGGGCCCCTATGATCTTGACTAAAACTTATCTAAACATGCCAAAATCAGATCAGAAAGCCTGATATTCGGGCAAGACTAGGATAGCTATGCGAAGGCAAAAGCTAGTAAGCAAGTAGTATTTGTATTCCTGAATATGTTTTTTATGTTTTTTGTTAATCCGTTATCGTTTAGCGATCTGGCAGGAACTAGGGGGCCCTATCTATCGCGGGGCCCTGGGCACGTGCCCAGTGTGCCCAGTGGGAAAGATGAGCCTGCACGGGCTGACTGGGTATGCGGTGTTATGCCTCCTTGCCGCTTCATCGTAAGGAGGATAAAAGTAAAATCACAAAATGATTGCTTGAATTGATGAGCTACTCGGGGACATCGTTTTTTCGAAAACATTACTCTAATAACCTGTAGGGCTCGGCCTACGACTCGGTCGAACCGCTCTGGGTTTTAAAGCGTTTCGTCCAACTACCTGGCCGAAATCAACAGGCTTTTGTAATCTCGCAGCGTAAACTCATAATGTATGGAGAATACTTCACTTGGGGTCCAATCGGGCTAATTCTGAACGATAAAGCCAAAACCGTTACGTTGTCATTCAGGTGATATTGATCTTAAAATCTTTGGCTTTTGAATTCTCATAATTTGCCCAAAATGGAATCCTAGGTTCCAGGCATAGTTTTCAAAAATTGTAACAAAACTAAAGAGAGTATTTAACTGTAAACAAAACTGAAACGGTAACGATTTTGTTTTTAACGTTGAAAATTAGCGCGAGTGTGACCAGGGGCACACTTAGTGGCGCTAGTCCGCTTAGTGGCGCAACCAATTTGGGGGCGGCAAGCGAATCACCCGCTGGTGGCGCAACCAAGGTGTCCTGTTAAGACAGGACCCTAACTTTCCTAATTTCTCCATAGGCATACATGGTGTACAAGGGGCACGGCAAAGAAGAACGAGAGAAGACCGGCAAGTTCAGATCCCGCCCAGCTGATTCTACCTACACTATGACGACCAATAGGAGCACTAAATTCTGTGATAACATGACAGAAAGAGAGTTGGAGGTACGAACTTGTTTTTGTTTTTCAAAAATAACTTTTTGTGCAAGTTTACTGTTAGCTATTCTGTGAGTCGGTACTCATTAGTGAGTACGTCAAACTTTGAAACTGAACTCGTGAATGATTCACAAAATGTACGCGGTAATTATTCGTAGTAAATTTAAGAACAGCCTGTCAATTCTGTAATCTAACTCGAACCCCACTTCGAATCTCACTTTACTGCACGGGAATTTTAAATCACAAATGAGATAATGATAGGCTGTTTTTTTGATCACAAAAGATTTAAGATAGCTGCGGTAGCTACCTTAAACCTTTTGCAATCGGTAAAGTGGCTAATATTCAGCTAATTTCAAATAACAAATGCACGCGAAGTGAAGTGAGTTTCGAAGTGAGATGCGAGTTTGGTTACAGAATCGCTCTTCTGTACGTTCGGAACTATCTACAATGAATTTGTATTGTTTTTTTTGTACTTGCTCCTGGTACTACCGTTAATACTACTAGTTGTCGTTTATGAAAGAGCTCGCTACGGGTTTTAAAAGGCAAATACCTATTTCCTCATTGTTTGCGATTGACGTAAGATAAATAAATAATACTTGTACTGAAATAGTGAAAAATATACAAATACTTTAAAGGAGTATAATGAAGTCGTTATTTTCTCTTTTTTAATATTTGTGGGATCCAAACATGTAAAAGAAAAAAGTTATTGAAAGAAGTCAAACTATAGAGCGATCGCGAGAGACTGCATAGTTACGTAGGGAATATAAAAATGTTTTCAAAGAGATTCTTTTAGATGCTGCAGGCTCGCAATTTTAGTAAACGGCTCGGTACACCAGCTGCAGAAAATGCATTATTTCTATAAATGCCTTGCATCAACTTTGGTTACAAGGTTGCATGTAACATTTCCTTTAGCTGCGATTTTAATATCAGTATTTTTCGATTTGCTGCGTATTTATTTTAAATATAGCGCAGTTTTGTAACACTCAGAAGTATTGTCGGGTTGTCAAGCATGAGAATAAATGTGTCATTAATCTTATCCTTACACTTTAATCAAATTGTCAATAGTTACGTTACAACTCGTACAATTGATTTTATTATATTGTTCTTGTGTTTTGTCCTTCTTTCGTGTCTATGCAAGTTTATTATGAGGAAACACACTAAATTCCTTACTTTTTCCTAAAGGACGAGTTCAGAAAAATATGCAACCAGTTAGAAAAGCTTAAGGAACGTTGCGGGTCAGGAGCAGTTGTGTCCAAACGAATCTCGGCCATGCAGGACGCAGCTGCTTTACACGACAGAAAGCCTGCCGCCTCAGACTCCGCACCACTTAAACTGAACACTGTGTTCAGTGCGGTCGCCGACCGGCTCATGTGCACAGTTACACCAGCTGAAGAGTCCAGCAGCAGCGGTCGAGATCTGCCCTTTGAAGCTCCTCCCGCTTACAGGCACAAAACATTTAGCCCAAGCAAAAGCGCTGAAGTCAGCAACGCCGAACAGAGCCAAACTGACGTCACCACAGACTCTCCTAAAACCAAACCCCAAGAAGAAACAAAGGACGATAAACAGAACGGCGTTTTCAAGATATCGGGTGAAGCCAATTGTAGTGATATTCGACCTCCAGATGTGGCCAATCGGAGTACCTTAAATGGAAAAAGTGAAAAGCCCAGTGAAAAACCGAGTGAATTAAAATCGAGCCCCGGCAGCTCTGAGACAGTGCGCGGAGTGAGATCCGGCCACGCGAGGACTCATGCCATAGTTATTAACTTAGACGATAAGAGTCGCTTCACCGAAGAGGTTACCGTTTAAAATTGTGTATATTTGAAGACTGTACTTACATTTCCTTAGATTTCGTCCCTTCTGTCACCCGTGATATATTTTGCATATTGATTTTATACTAATGCTAAAACTCTTTGAATTTTTAAAAGGCTAAAGGTACAGAATTTGAAACCTTTGAGCGCTCTTCGGTTTAAAGGTAAGTGGAATATTTTACCAATTTTAAGGTAATAAATTTTATAAAATAATTTTCCTCTGATTTTGTCAAAGGCGATACGGTACATTGATTTTCAATAACTTATAAAAAAAGAAACAAAATTCCAAAAAGAAGTTGAAAGAAAAATTGTTTTACTATGTTTTCTACTTATTTAGTGTTAGTTAAATAATGCGTTATATGTCACTGGTGGTGGAAATTTTCCATATAAAGTTAGCGTATTGTATATTGTTATGTTAATGCTAGTCTTTACTGTGATTCATAGAAGTTAAATGTAAGTTAATGTTTCGAATAAACATTACACAGTTATGAAAATGCATATCATTCCGATTTTCTTTAAAGAATGTGAAAGTGGCAGTTTTCTGTAGAGCGGGTGAAAGTTTCCTTGTATTAAAATTTCTGACAGTATCAAATAATTGAATAAGAAAATATTCGAATAGGATATGTTGATAATTAATATGAATGTGATGAAAAAATGTGGTGGTATAAAATGTTACTGATTTATCAACTGTTACTATATTTTGTCTCGTACTTTTAGGAGTATAAATTGATTTAACTTTTTTACAAGTAAATAGAAATGGATTACACATGCATTACGTAATAGTGTAATTAGCTTTGACTTGATGAGAAATGAATTTGCTGTTTCAATAAGAGCTTTAACCACTTCCATCATGATCGAGTTGCACCACGTTGATTCTGTTTTACTTTATAAATGTTTATTTAATCTAAAATTATAATTTCAACTATAATCCCAAAAGTTTAAAAGCACTTAACCGCTGGTGTAGAACTAACGTCATTTTATTATGATTGAGATTTTATAGCTCGGTTCTGGCTTATTTCTGGATTATCAATATGTCAGTCTGGCTTCTCAGTCCTGTAGCGTTTGTGAGGGAAGTGGGTTGAAATCTGGTGAAAATTCAACAGAATTGCGTCATTTTATTAAACTTTTTTGAAATAAATATAAATTTGACAACATCACATACATTGCTTTAATTCCAAAGTAAGTAGCTAAAGCACTTGTGTTATGGAAATCAGAGACAACGTTGGTATCACAAACACCCAGACCTGAGCCAATATAGAAAAGTTCGTTTTCTAAATTGACCCAACCGGAGATCGAACCCGGGACCTCAGAGATGGCGACCCCTTGGCGACAACCGGTGTACAAAGTCACTCGACCACGGAGGTCGTCGTAAATGGGATTGAGTAGCCAGACTGACATATTGATAGTCCGGAAATAAGCCAGCACCCAGCTATTGAATTTCATTCGTTTTCGTATTCGCACCTCTTGGGTTATTTTGAAAGACTAAACAACTTTTTCGTGTTTATGTTTCAGTCAAACGTCAAACACAGCCTCGCTCGATCGAGATGTGAAGGTATACAAATTTTGCAGACTGTTGCTCTTAAGCGACATCTAAATATAAGTAACAAGTTGAAAACACGTCAATGTATTCGACCGAACAACTTTTGTTTTTTTAAACCCTTTTATTGCAAATCAAATAATTAGCATCCATATGTCCGTCCTTTAATATTAACATTGGAATAGATAAAAGATAATATTAAAGGACACTATAGCCTATTTTTTGCTGCGAAAATGAATATCAAAAGAAGTTAAATAAGGACGAAATTTTAGTAAAGTTATGAAAAATTATTGTGTATCAAACATAACCATGTTGAACTTGAAGTTGTTATTGTTACTTACTTAAGTATTATTTACCTTAAAAGATCCGCAATACAAAGTCCATAGTTTATAACTTAAATATTTATAACTAAATAATTAGTTAAGCAGTCTTTAAAAACTTCGAAAAATCTAATCGCTTTAAGTTAAAGCAGATTTTAAAATATTCTTAATTGAATATTGTAAAACGAATTTTCTCAAATACCAGTATTAAAAACCTATTTAGTGGACGACCACGAGATTACCTCATTTCAGTACAAGGAGAATTGATAAATAATAAATACCTGCAGGGTTAAAGTAGTAAGATTTTACAAGAAAAAAATAATTTAATGGATCTGAATCACTTTAAAATGAAGACATCGAAAATGAAAGATCATCATTTATTTATTAGTAAGCCAGTTAATGTAGAAATCTCACAACAAAGAAAGTTCGTTCTATATATGTTGTAAATTGAATAAAAAAACGGTCGAGGGCAAGTCGGACTCGCGCACCGAGGGTTCCGTACCATAATTCTGAAAAAGTTGACTATTTAGAGACATCGTTTTATTTTTCCTGTAATCTTTACATAAACTTCTATCACATAAAAGATCTTCATCAAAAGTCGAAAACTATGCGACCTAAAAAAAATAAAAAAAAAGTTTAAGGATGGGCAAGCAGCGCTCTTTCATACGATACGCTCTAGTAGCCTCCCTTCGAATTTTAAGACCCCTTTCAGTCCCTATTGCAAAAAATACATAAATGTTTTTATTTCTCTCTTATTTGCAAAATACTTGGGCAAACGCCATTTAAAACTATTTCTCTAGTTGATAGCATTAGTAGTTCTTGAGATATCCAACTGTGACAGACAAACAGACTGAGTTGCACCATAAGGGTTCCTTTTTACTATTTTGGTGCGGAACCCTAAAAATATCACTAAAGAGCCGGCACGGCTGACACGGTCTGAAAGATCACAACATCTAAAACAACCCAAACCACTATTACATAAAATCTGTTCTCTAAATCCGTAAGTTTCACGCAATTCCGGTCCTTCAAGATCTTTAAGAACACCATAAAGTTTAATAGCAACGAGTTATATTCACTAAGGTCGAGTCTTAGTTATTACATCGTGACCCATAAATCCGACTTTCCGAGCTGGGACTCGTTAAAACGACCGTTGAGTGTCCTAGCTCTGTTTATTCCTATTAGTCGCGATAAAAACGGGGCTACATCATAATTGCGCACATTAAACGGATTCACAGCATGCTTAAGCACTATGGTGGAAAGTTATTATATAATAGCATAATAAAATGTTTTATTTTTAGGATGAAAGCTTGGCGAGGGCACAACTTTTTAGGGTTTTTTAGAAAAACTTACGTAGTATCTAGTATTTACTAAATTAAAAACTATCTCTATATTCAATTAGTAATTGCACAATACAACATCGTGTATTTCTAAATATTAGGCTTTATTTAGGTACATAATAATATGATGAATTATATGTATATGTAGTAAATATTATTATGATTTTCGAAATATTATATTATCCTAACAATAGATGTGGAGGTTCATATTATTTTGTCTATGCATTTATATTTTTTTTCTGAGCTTTTTGTTTTTATAATGTCACCTTTTGTTCACTAGATTTTAGCCAAAACAGTCGCGTTGAGTTTTTGGCGCCATTTTGTCGAGTTCGGTTTGGTGTCTATTATAATTATTTTCAAATTGATTAATAGTGGATATTGTGTCTTAAAATTGGTGCAGTTATATAGTACAAGTGTCTACGCAACTGAACAATATGTGGGATAATTGAAATAGGCGCGATCTTGGTTGTGTGAAGCTGCGACTTTTATTGAAGTGGTGGCTTCCTCGGCAGAACTAACCGAGTTAACTGTCTTGATATACTTGGTGCCAAATGCTCCAAGCAGCATTGGAATGCGATGCACCCGCATTCTAATGAAAAATTAAACAATATCTACCACTGAACTATTTAACACTTGACACTGGCAAAAATTACTTCCAAGAGGAAAGTAGATTGCCATAACAAAAAAAAGAAGAAGAACAGTCGCGTTGTTTCTTTTCCTCTTTACAGTCCTTCCCTTACAACAGATATCAAACAGTACGTCACAAACAAATGTTATGTTTGCTCCTAAAAGTGATTTGTCGGATGACATAAAGGCCCCAAGAAAAAGTTTAAACGCTTCCATCAGGAACAACAGTTGAAAGGATTTCTTCCTCCAAATCGATTTCGAAAAACGTTGCTCTGCAATCCAAGATGTTCGTTTCAATTAAATGGGAAGAGCGGAGTATTTTAACGTTGTTATCCGTAAAACTCGGTGTTATCTCTCCTTTCAATTAAACTGGAGTACTCCCATCGATCGCGCGGAATATAAGAAAATGACAGAGCGTTTCGTACCCGTTTATTGAAATAAAGGAAGAGCTTTTTTTTCTTTAAATTGGCGGGAAATTGTGTATTCTATCCATTGAATGGCGAACGAAAACGATTTGTAGGGGGATCTTTTAATAAAATGAAATATTTTACAGGGTTTTTCTTATTTAGCGATCAAGTCAACATCGCGGAAAACGCAATTGTTGGTGTTTATATAAACTCTGTGGGTACCTACCTGTCGTGTCATTCTTTAATCATCGACAGTAAATATCAAATAGGATTGCAATTTGATCGCAGTCAAAGTCCTTTTTGCTATCAGTATAGTTGATCCATAGACAAATTCCCAGTAGTACAACCAGTTGGACTACTTTTCCGGGTTGTACCACGGGTAAACCTACTTACCCGTGGTACAACCAGATCGACCATGGGTACATTTACTTCCCTCTGGTACAACCAGTTGAACACGACAGTAGTACCATGGGTCGGGAGGGCTATGTTTTTCATCAATTTTGCATGTTGCTGCTAGTTAGTTGGAATCAAAAATGATATCAATAAATAAAAAAATATCTAAATATTAAGCGAATTAAATGCATCAGACAAGAAAAAATCAACACAAAAAAGTTTTTAACTGCCGAATTATTTACTATGTAGTACCTATATAAGGTGGAACCAAATTAAGTAATAATATTGAAACAGGACCTATGTTCCTTGGAGAAAGTTGTTCTGTTTAAGCAACACTATCACCTGTTTCAGTATTGTTACATAATTTGGTTCCACCTTATAAAATACCTGTTCTATTATATAGGTACTACAGAGTACATGTGTAGGCCTAATCAAAACACAGTTCTGAAACTTAAATAAGACTTAGCTTGTAAAGTCACGTTTGCCCAAAGTTAAGGGATAAGTTAGTCCTTCGTGCTTTAATGTAATAAATTTCACGACTGCAATTTAAAAGTCTTGCATGCGCCGTTCTAGACAAAATCTTCATACCAAAAAGAAATTCTTTGCCATAATGTTGGCTGTTTCTGTCAGTTATGTTATATCTCCAAAACACGAAGAAACATGAGGGTCGACCTTGTTTGTGGAATTCAAATCAAAATTCGTTGATGAATTTTATTTTCACTACATTCATGGAAAAGAAAAGTAGTATCTCTATACTTCATATCCCGACTTTTGATGTGTATTATCATAAAGCTATGCATATCACACACACTATTACTATGAAAATATAATAATACATATTAACGCTATAACTGTGAATTTCAAAGACAAAACGAACAAAGGAGATTTTTTAAACAGGTGCTGTTGTATCGAAGGCGATTAATAATAATATATTTTACCCTCGAATTATTTATTTTAGCTCTAAAGTCAACTCGCTACTACCTAAAGATTCCAAAGCACATATAATTATATAGAGTGGCAACCCTACATGGCTAAAAAGTTAACATAAAGTCAGTTAACTAATTATGAAAAACCATCACTTTTTTGCGGATTGCGGATAATTCACTCATCTTACTCGACAGGCAGATACTTTAATAGAAATTCTAATTAATTTCGAATTAAACCATAGTTTTGTACCAAGAAAATATTGTTACACTATAGTAGTATGCTCGATGGTGAGCTGAATTCAATAAAGAATATGATAAATAAATACATGATGCATGTGCAATCCATGCCAAAAATATACTCATAAAGATAAAACCCTCTTTATATTCAATTTTATCTTACAGGTTAAGTTTGTTTGACCAGCTATGCCATATTTTAATGAATGCTTAGGATTACCAGTACCCCTAGTATGTACCTTCGAGTTAATGCAAACTGTATTTGTTGCGAATATAATATTTTGCGAACAAAGGTCGAAAAACTATCACGCTGTCTCTTTTACTCGCATCGAGTATTTTACTGCCATGAGCCAGTGTGACCGATAGTTTTCGATATTGGTAATAGTTTAGGCTAAAGTCACACTACGAGGAGCCTGGCTTATCGCTAAAGAACCAAGTTTACGCTAAAAAGTCAAGTTTACTCTCTCTCCTCGGATAACTAAGAGCTTGTCCAGTTGACGCGATTTTACGCGCGAGTTGACAAGCGTTTCGTCATAAATTTCTCGCTAAGGATTAGCTTTGTCAGTATCGTGTGCAATATTGACAGTAGTGTAACCTAAAACACGTGTCAGTCCGCGCGTAAAATCGTGCTGCTGCTGTCATCTGGACAAGCTAAGCCTAAGGAACAGACATATTGCATACTATGGCAGTTGCAACAAAACTGCAAACTACGCTTAAGGTAGGTCCTTGGAAGTCACAATAAGAATACAAAGTTCTTGGAAGTCACCAAGCAAGCCGCGTAGCAATTCTCTAAGCTTGGCACATATAGTGTGGCCTTAGCCTTACATAAGCCCGTACTAGTGATACAGATGTATGTACGATAACCCAGCAGGTCCCAAGTGACTTGTCTTTGTAAATATTTTACTAGAATAACTATCCAGCCATAATGAAAGACAAACTAGTGATTATATTTTTGTAAATAACTTAATGTCGTAACTATAATAGTATGTAGTTAATAATTTGACTGTGAATATTGCTAAGCATTATAAATATTGTGTTGAGTGTTAATCATTAAAAACGTGTTAAAATGAAATTAGTTACTGATTTAATATTTGATTTTTGCACTTTTGTTGCTAGAAGTGACACGATGTTAATTTGAAATGAAACACTTAACGGATGCTAGCGCGGTTTTATTGTAAGTACTTTGGTAATTTGTTGGTATTTATTAAATTTAGATTTTTCGCATTCACAATGCTATTTTTATATTAAGATAAATAATATTAGAAAAAATACTAGAAAAAATAAACTTGGTCAGTGCATTGAGCCGGAATCCCAAGGGTGCGGGTTCGAGTCCCGTCTGAGGTGCTACGGGTGAGTCGATTTTTTGTAGTATTCTTTCTAATATTGTTTATCTTGTTGGTAATTAGTTTGATTTTTGATTTTCCAGATGTTTCAGCAAGGAAAAACTAAATACCAACTAATTACCAAAGTTGTTTTAAAAAAACCATGCTAGTATCTGTCAAAGGTGTTTAATTCGCGCGTAAGCCTGAGAGGTGAAGATGTTATTTATTAAAGAGGTGCTTTTAACTGCAAAATTATTAATATGTTTTAAGATTATGTATGTAAAATAAGCATTTATTTGTCTATTAAAACATAAATGACATGAGGGTTGTGTTGTTACCATTGAAAGATGTTTATTTAAGTGTACGTTGTGAAATATTATGCGTTTTTGGAGATTATTTATTCGTGAGTGGTCAGTGGTGAACTATATGTAAAAACAACTAAATTGGTCGATAAACTAAAATACTTCTTTAGCTATAACATGCTGCATTTTAATGTTTCAAAGTACCATCGCTATCTTAATAAAGTTCATAGATATGATATATTAAGAAGAATCCGGAGTGACTTAAAATGAACCACCAAGCAAGTGCAGAAAGCTTTAAATTAAGTATTGTTTATCCATTGGTAACCCTAAAAAAGTGAGTTCAGTTAGCTTTTAAATTTTTAAAAGTGTATAAATACCCATGTTTCAATTACCATGTCTAAATTGACTTTAAGATTTTTCACTTAAATTCTGAAGTCACAGGAAAGAACTAGAACATTAAATAAATTGCTGACAACTTATTTTGTCCGCGACAACTTTGCAACTTGGAATGTTCGGGTCTTGCTGGCATAAGTGATATTTACTTACGCGAGTTGCAAACTTTAAAGTTTTTACAGGAATGCTGATACAGCAATTTCAAAACTGTTCGGCGAAATTGATACATACACCATTAAAGCGGGTTTAGTTTAGTAGGAACCTATATAATTAAATTGATTTTGTTGCTTGAAAATACGATTATCCTTTATACCTAGGTTCTCTTCTGCGATTCCTAGGCGATCTTTTTATTATTCACAACGGGTTAGCGCTTGGCCTTCACCTCACCCGATGTTAAGTGACGATAAGGCCGAAGGTGAAAATGCACAACACCCGGAATCCTCACCACGGAAATGGCTATCTTACCTCTAACTGTCGGAACAGAACAATTTTTAAATTGTTGTTATGGTGTCAGACTTAGGAAGGATGGTGGTAGCTAGCCAGGTGGACTTGAAATAAGCCCTACCATCAACCAAACCGAGTACAAATGTACCTCCTCCTGAGAATCGAACCCGGGACCCCTGCTTCTTAAACGGGTGGGCGAACCACTAGACCACAGAGGCGGTTTGAAAGATCATACTCCAAAAGCACTAACAATTACTAATACTTATTTTTGTTTAACATATGTAATGCGTAAATGGTAGAATGGTATGAATGGAACCAAGTGGAAGTAAGGCCACAAAGAATGGAGGATTGTATTTTTTTTTATTTCAATAATTAGAAATTATTGTTACCAAAGTTCTTGTTTGTGTGATATATATTAATATCTATAATTGTAAATTAGATAAATCTACTACCTATCTATTTTCATCCATAATATAAAATAGCTTTACCAAATATGTAAATAAATCTTGTTGACTATAGAAATAAGATATTTATCTGTAATATATGAATTTGTATGTAAATAAGAGTAATGTTGCTTCGAGTCATAACATAAGTTGCAATAATAATGTAAGTAAGTGATTTGACCGAGTTACGCGCCATGAAAATGTAATGCCAACTTTGGAATGATGTTTATTGTTTATTATCTCAATAAACAAGTTAAATGAACATAATTGTTATTTGATTTCTTTTCCTGATAATTGTTTTTGTTCTGTAATTTCCATTTTGAAATAATTACATAATTCGATAGCATACCATTTCATTTGACGCAAAAAATACAAATAACATTACGCTCGAATCGTTAGAAAAGTTAGATGAATCCTCTTGACTTTTTAACTTTAGCGCTGTTCACTAAAAATAATTTGTGTAATTTTAGAACTATGCCAAGTACTATTATTTCTGTGACTGTGTTCAACAATCAAATATTAAAATAATACGAGTTGCACGGTACTATTTAACCCCCTTTTTTGGTCGCGATTCTTTCAAAAAAGTCATGCCATCGTTGCACAAATCCGGTGTTGCACTAGAAATAAAATGCAAAGTTCAATTTTGCTCGCTACACTTAGTAGTTGAGAGCTCTAAGTTAGCAAAAGTGTGGTGAAGATCGAACTATAGCTGTTGTGTAAGAACTGGATTTCTTTTATTAGTGTGTTCCGAACGATAAAAGAACTTGCGGTTTTGCTGAAAATAGGCCAACGGGAACGCTTTGACGGAGACTGGCTGTTTTAAATGGAAAACAGCAAAAGTTAAACGGAAAATATATCAGGAACTTGAGATGACAACATCAACTATAAGTGCAAATGAGTAAGAAAGAGAGCGTGTAGGTGCGTTGTATAAGCGAGAGGCAAACAGGAGCTCCGCCATTTTCGATCCATCTTTTAAATTCAGCGAGTTATACAGATAAAAAGATATTACTTACCTTGACTATCCGCACTACTTCATTCCTCAGGTCGTTGCAGAATTGTCACTTGTGATTTGTTAAAAAAGCTATTTCACAGTTCACACACATTCACTGAACTCTTCTAGTAAAATATCACATAGAAAAACTGCACCTTTCAATTTTAATCTTCGATCTGAAAATATAGGTCACACTCGCGGCGTGAAGCGAGGCTTTTTTCACACAGCTGTGGTAGCCAATCAGCGATCAGTGTGACGTATCTGCTCGGGAGTTCCGAATCTTGCTATTGAGCTATGAACTACATCACTAACGAACTTATGGTTATCTTAAGTACCAAACTACATCACTAACAATGCGATTAATTTTATTTTTATTTACAACAGATGTGACCAACTTCAGAGCGCATGATACAATACGATGTATTTCGCACAATACATTCTTGAACGAAGTTGCCGCGTATTACTGTCCAATTACAATTTAATTGCACTGTACAATAATTTGATCTCGATTTAATTTCATCCGCCTCTGTGTCAGAAAAAAAAATACTAATACCAGGAGTAGATGAGCAGCTTGGAAAAAAGTGTGAATATATAAATACTTGGACAATTTCACACAGCGCCATCTAGCCCCAAACTAACCAAAGCTTGTAATATGGGGTGCTAGACAACTGAATATACTACTTGTATATTTTTTTTAATATAAAAAATTTAAAGTAATTAAAATTCATTATTTCAATTTCTGCCCTGACGGGAATCGAACCCGGGACACCTTGTGGAAACCAGCATGTTGACCACTGAGGTCGTCGAAATAATAAAATTTTCGAATGACTTAAAATAAATTGTCAGTGTGAAAAAATCTGTATTTTACCGACACCTTTATGTTCACATACAAAGTGAATGTGGACGATGTGAGCAATTTTCCACGGGTCACGTGAACCTGTTGGCTTTTTTGCAGGCATCAAAGGACTGTGTGACAGTTTTTGCAAAAATTGTTGCAAAATACAGGTGCATACATATTTATTTAGGTAGGTATGTGTCCATTTTTAACCGACATCATAAAATTTATGAAATGTAATAATTTAAAATTTGGAGTTTGGAATTTTGGTGCCCTGTCAATGATGTATGTTTAATCAAATCAAATCTGTAAGCGATTAAATTGATAATAGACAGTGATCCGCTGCAACTTCACTCGAGAACGTATGGCAAAGAGTAAATTTTTGAAATACTTTGTTTTGTACCGCAAGCGCTTTGAAGGTCAAATTAATCACATTGTAATTTGATTTTTAAAATGCCCGGATTATTTTGTCATTGAGAATATTTTGAAAAAGAGCGCTTTCCAAAAGTGTGCATGTTTCACTGAATTAAATTGTTTCAGACTTTCTCTGACTGTTTCACAGGTTTCAGATAATTTCTGATAAGTGTCTGATATTTTATACAATTTCTGTTCCATTTTGAAGTTATACCAAAAAATGGGTGCTATTCGGAACCAAACTGTTTCCCTACCTACTAAGGTTCATATTGTAAAAACAGAACCAAAACAAGTCAATGGTGATTTAACTATAGTCATTACATAAAATGTCTACCTAATGAAATATTACGGTTAATTAACCCAAAAATTAACCCAAGACAATACATCCAATCTGCATGTCATATCCTGGCAAACAGCGCAGAAACACATCAACATGACAGGCGGTAAGTTTTGATTGCATTGATGTAATCATGTTGCGGATCAGTCATCATTTACATCCCGACATTAATGCCTAAATGGCGATATATCATCACATCACATAGATAATTACTATAATCATACAATGCATCTGGATGTCCTTCATACAGGTCATTTTATTGCCCTAGTAAAGATTACAGCATAACCAAATTGGTTGCATTTTGTTAAACCATATTTTGGTGTCCCTAATTTGTATGTTTTTTGTAAACTTTTTATGAAATAAATTTATTATTATTATTATTATTATTAATCATACAATGCATGTACTATCGATAACACTTCCGCTTTACCAATCCTTAAGTTCAAATCACATACACTAACTTTATAGTTAGTGCAGATATGCACGCACACGAATTTTTCTGCAAAGTGGTAAAGTATAAGTAAGTAAGTGGTGAGTTGCCGATCGTACACAATTATTAATTACTTAATCAATTTTAACTTGACTTGATTAAGATAATTATTAAATTTAGATCTTTCGCATTCACAATGCTATTTTTATATTAAGATAAATAATATTAGAAAAAAATACTTTAAAAAATCTAAATTTAATAATTATATAGCTGTTTCATCGTTATCAATTGTCAGAACATCTGGAAAGACGTTTCTTTCGAATGTGGGGCTATTTCCTCACATTGATGAAATTGCGCTGGCTTGCAGTGAAGAAGTTAAAAGTACTAGAAAATTTCGCCGCTCCCACTAGCGACTCGGTAGCATAATTGGTCAGTGCATTGGGCTGGAATCCCAAGGGTGTGAGTTCGAGTCCCGTCTGAGGTGCTACGGGTGAGTCGATTTTTTCTAATATTATTTATCTTGATTAAGATATTTGTTATATTTTATTTTACATTTTGATACTGAGGATCCTTAATATTAGTGGGACCATCGGCCAATAACTACATATTTAGGTTGTGGAAAGTTAACGCATTTTAACACGACGACCTCCGTGGTTGAGTGGCTTTGTACACCAGTTCTCAAGGTATCGCCATCTCTGAGGTCCCGGGTTCGACCCCCGGTTGGGTCAATTTAGAAAAACGAACTTTTCTATATTGGCTCAGGTCTGGGTGTTTGTAATACCACCGTTGTCTTTGATTTCCATAACTTTTAGCTTTAGCTACTTAGTTTGGAATCGGAGCAATGTATGTGATGTTGTCAAATATTTATTATTATTTATTAATTAATAATTATACAAAAAGACAGGTAGAAACAGTCTACAAAAACCAACGCTCCTACAAAATTAAAGACTTCAACACTGATTCGTAAAGGTTTCCAAAACTTTTTATCAACAAATACAGATTAGAAACCATTATTCTTGGCCTTTCGATACACAGGGCCCGTCAGAACAATCCTCAGTTTGAACAATAACGTCTCATTGTTTTGCCAACCTCAATCATCTTGGAAATTAGCAAATGAACAACGCCTGTGAATTCCGTAGCCCAATAATGGCTGCAATTAATTTGTTTGAAGGCTTGATTGATGACACTGGCAAAGCGGAGATGTCTCTAAGATTACGAACAATTAAAAGCCATGGACGCTTGACACTGTTTTGCTTTTTGAACTCCGTCACAAAATATTAAGTGGACAAAAGAACGACATCTGTGGTCGAGTGGTTTCTACACCGGTTTTCAAGGTTTCACCATCTCTGAGGTCCCGGGTTCGATCCCCGGCTGGGTTAATTTAGAAAACGAACTTATATTGGCTCAGGTCTGGGTGTCTGTAGTTCCACCGTTGTCTCTGATTTTTATAACACTAGTGCTTTAGCTACTTACTTTGGGATCAGAGCAATGTTTGTGATGTTGTTTAATATTTTTTAGAAGAGCTGCACGACACCAATAGCGGTTTTGCGTGCACTCACATATTATCATATAGTCATTAAGTACATGCAATATCTGGTCAAACCGGGCTATAGTTAATACCGTAGCTAGCAGGTCCCAGTGTGCTGCATAACAAATGAAGGAATTAGTATTTTCGAATAAAGCCAGTTACCGACCAGAAACGCTATGGCTTTTTTGGATTTTCCTTTGGTCTACCCTGTAAATTCTCAGTGTCATTTTTTGATAAACAAAATGTAAATAGCAATGGTAAACAGTCGACAAGTGGTCGACAATATACATCATCATCAGGGAGACGTGTTCGTTTAATTTCTCGTGCCCTATCCATCACAGCAGAGCACCACTTTTCTCCAGCTGAACACGCAGGTCTTCATATTTTGAGACTCCTTAAAATATCTTAAAAATAGGATGATTATTTTTTATTGGTATTTTTTTAATAAATAAAAATAAACTTTTTGTACTTATATTCAATTGTCATTCTTGAAATAGTACAACGATAAACGTTCCTAAAAATAAAGTTGATTATGTATATTTATATCCTGTGGCTGGTGTTACGGAATATTTCATGAAAAATATGAACAAATTTTTACTTAAGAGGAAAACTGTTATTAAAGTTTACTGATTGAAGTAATTA
The DNA here is from genome assembly GCA_963556745.1 of Catoptria pinella. Classification (NCBI taxonomy): domain Eukaryota; kingdom Metazoa; phylum Arthropoda; class Insecta; order Lepidoptera; family Crambidae; genus Catoptria; species Catoptria pinella. Next base: position 14,317,968 of record OY750761.1, read on the forward strand.
TATTCTATTATAAAGTATCTGTTTTACAATCTCTTCATAATACAGAATGAACCTAAGTAAATCAGTGTGACTTGTCCGGAATCTGTTTATTTTGCAAGCGGCTCATTCCAACGAAGTCAAAATTAATGACCTATCAAAACAAAAGGAAAATTAATTATGAATGACGAGAATTTTCTAACAACGACCCAGTGTCCTTTTATATCTTAAACATTAATTTGAAATACACGAATACACTGATGTTGAAATAAATAAATTCTATGCCTTCGACTGCATATTATTATGTTGCCTTTAATGCCTTGTTTCCATCTTTTCAGTTGACTTGTCTTTTGATGCAGGCGGGTTTTTATTTTTTTAATTTATTTATGTCTTTTTAGTTATTATAATTATTAAACCTTATGGTAATCCTTACGATAAGCCTTTTAATTAGATACCCATATTGCAGTAAAGAAAAAAAAAATTACACTTTGAATTTAGCACAGCCGCTATGTTGGTTTTTTTTCACGCCATTTACCTAAGAACACTTGGGCTGCCAAGACAAATGTAACGATATCTTAATTACAGAAATCCATTCAGCCGTTTGAAAGATATGAGGTAATAAAGAATATTACATACATACAAACATACAAGATACCCTCAAAAAACATAACCCTTTCTTTGCAGTCGGGTAAAAACCTCAAATGCAAAAAATATTTGAAAGATATATTATTTATAAATGGAAAACTTACAAAAGATACCGAGTCTATGATTCAATACCATAATATAATACCAAAGTACAGTATTTTTATTTTAAAGTAATATTATAGCTTTAAAAATGGATAAAACCTTTCAGTGCCAACAACACACCCGAAAACATTAATCTTTTTCAAAATCACTTTACCTGTAACTTTGCTAAATCTGCGTCGTTTTTCATTAAGCTGAAATTTGTCTTACAGATAAGAAAAAAAATATATACATAATACAATTACGACGCAGGGCGAGGGCGAATTTTTAATTATAAAACTTGTGAAGCATGGCAACACTGGGTCAGTCGCTATCTCGAGCCCACCGGTCGAGGTTAGGGGTTAAGTCATAACTCATGAGCGATATTACTTACTTATACTTGACCTAATCAAGTAATAAGTATAGGTACTTACCTCAATAAGTAATGCTTAGGTGACGTGACAGTCGAACATTATGGGACATATAAGAGGCGACTTGAGAAAAGCAAAGCTGGACCCTATCATCGTAAAAATCATCTATAACTACTCACGCATAAATAAATCGTAATATTTAAATCCAGAGCCTGTAGTCAATATCACATTTACAAATTTTGTCAAGCTTAATTCAAAATTTAAGGTTCAGCCTAGGCTATTACAAAAGAAAAAAGAAATATATATATATATACAAGGTGTCACAAAAGCACGCCCAACGCCGAACATGGCAGACAGGGATCACCAAACCGAACAACTTCCACTACGGGACCAACCCCGAAACCGCGAAAAAAATAAAAATCAGCTCTTTCATACAAAAATTAATTACGAAAATATTAAAATGTATGATTGGTCAATAAGCTCCCACTCCATCCGCTTTTAACACAGTCCCGTCGGTAATTTGCAAAACAAAATATTAATTGCCAGAACAAAGTTCAAAAGCAATTACTTTCATAAACACTGGAAATACAGAAATCTACATAAACGTGACATTTTTCATTGTATTCCGCCGCAAATGAAAATCAAATAAAGGTCGATTCAATTAATAAGATCGTATTGGTTCGTACCTTCGCGTTTTTAGATTTGTCACATTGTGTCTGAGGCAAAGGTTCACTTCGGGTATTACCTAACACTTTTTATGCAAATAAAAATACATTTCTAGGCTACCCTATATTTCTGTGGATTCGAGTGTGTCTACGAAATATTGCTACGCCAGCCGTAGCACTTGCTACATTGAGAAGATGTAGTAAGCAATTCAGTACTATTTTATTTGTCTCAGCAATAAAGACCCTCTAGTGAACTGAATGAATATACAATATACATAAAGAAATACGTATAAACAACTGAATGCACTTATATCTTCTCCTGAACGAGCTAATAACATTCACTTAGATAAATTGAAGAAATTTTTCGCATCAAAGCACTCTGAAGTCCACTTTTACGTCTTTGCTTTTCATATATATTTTATTTATATTTTCATATCGCTCTATTGCTAATTTCTTATAATTACGATAATGAGAGCAGAAAACTTAAAAGTTATGTCACAATTTCACTGAAAATAAAATTACTTAAATAAATGCTTGGACAATTTCACACAGCGCCATCTAACCCCAAACTAAGCAAAGCTTTTAATATGGGTGCTAGACAACTGATATACCTACTATTTATATACTTTTTAAACATATACTTATTATACATAGTAACACCCAGACCCGTCACAGAAATTAAAATTCATCATTTAAAGAGCATCATGTGCTTTTGGCATACCTACCTGTCCGCCATTTTGAAAAATACTGATTTTGTTTTTTAACTTCAAACTCAAATATCTCAGTAAGTATATCACTTACGAGATTTTTTACTTATTACTTTTTGTTTGTAATGACTTATTCTATTGATTGATTTAGAAAATGACGAATTTTTTTTTCAACTTTAAACCCAAATATCTCGGTAAGTATATCACTTACGAGATTTTTATACTTATTACTTTTTGTTTGTAATGACTTATTCTATCGATTGACACTTTTATTACAGGCCTCCAAAACCGACTTTTTTCAAAATGGCGAACAGGTAGGTATGCCAGTCTTCATACATAAATGACCGATGGCTTTTCTGCCCGGCCGGGAATCGAACCCGGTACCTCTTGCGTGTTAGACCATTGCAATACTCAGGTCGTCAAAAAAGAGTTCTGAAAAAGAAGCCATTAAATAAGTACATTTTTAATTTAGTTACTGTTATATCAACAGAAATAGTTGCAGTCTAGTTTATAGCTAAGATGCAGGTAAGTATTATATTTTAATTACTTAAGGCTCCTATATACCTCAAAGTGGCGCCCTCATCTTAATTTAATTTATTGCTGGCTAACTACATAATGTATCGAAAATTCACATGTACAGATTGAAGCTAAGGTTCTATAGTTTATTTACAAACAATAACCTCAGTAAAATTTTGTTCGTTGTAGTAGTAGTTCGCAAAAGTGCTAAAAGTGGCCACATCTATATAGGGGCCTAATTGTTGATTAACCAAGACAGGCTTACCTTACCACCAGTTGGACCTAAAGCTTGAAACAATACCGACTTTGCGATGACAATCGATTACAAACTTTCGGTTATTCGACAACACTATCAAAACACAAAAGGACAAAGTTGTAGTGACGTGCTTTTCAACTATACAACGTGAATTTGAGACCAAACGCCTTCACATTATAATACTGTAATAGCTTCTTATAACCAACCTACTTCTTGTTATGAACCTCAAATCAGTGGAAGATTTTGCTTGTTGTTTATTATCGAAGCACTACAAAATACTAAGTCAAAAGATTTGTTTCTTTCTAAAACCAAATCTCTGTAATTAATTTTACTTTTCATTGATTCTATAGGTTTTTTTTCTAGTGGTTTTTTTTTGTATGAAATAATTGTTTGTTTTCGGTGTTAATACTTAAACATGGGCATGTTAAATCATTATTTTTTTGTATTTCGGTGTTTCACAGGTACATTTTATGATTTTTGCGTTAACTCTTACTGTGGCGGCATCGTGCCTGCCACTGGTAGAAAAGTGATTTGGGACCGTATTTCACGAAAAATTGATATAAGAGATTTGAAATTATGATGCCTTCGCACGATCCCGTTGTCTTTAAGGCCATCAAAGCAAAAGCACTTACCATCAGCCTGCTGCTTTGTCTCGGAGAACTCACCACCGCTGACGTAAGTTACAAACTAGCACAATATTGATAGTAGACCAGGTTCTGATCTTAGAGTTAGTTCATGTAACACCACGGGGACAAAATGATATAAAGAAACACACACTTACACCAAAAACTTCTATTGACTTACACCGATATATATGTTTATAGGAATTAAAATAAGTTCAGGAAGACCGAGTGGCGGCCATTTTTTTTCGAGCGCGCCATGCTGGAAGTTTATTTTTTGAACAGCGCCGCGTTGCGGCTGTCGGCGCAAACACATTCTTCGCGTTCCATTTTCCACAGTTTAGGCAGTGTTTCACCATAATAACCAAAAAATCAAGGCAGATACTTAACACTTACTTTTCATTTATTTTAAAATTGGGACTTATTTAACTAACACCGAGAACACGAGACGTGGATATAATAAGGAATGAAGATAAAATGAGATATTGTATGAGTGAGAGTGATTTTTTTTTATAATGGTTTTAACGGCACTGGGTTCAAGCCCTTTTATGCCTGTCTTGGATAAGCTTTTTTCTCTTTCTTGCAGTAAAATTGTCAAATCAAATTATAATATGTTGATTGTGTTGTTGATGTATTTGTAAAGCGGTGTGAAGTTACTGTAATTAGCTAAAATATCTTCTAGTTTCTCCGGTGAGACCAACGTCCTGCCCTCTTCACAGTCACTTTTAGATTTAAAAAGCGTCCTTTGAGAAAAATAAAATTATTATTGGAAAATGTTAGGGACGATTCGATCGACTACTTGCTTTGTCTCCATTCCAAACTGTTTAATTTAATTTATACGCCCACTTACTTCGCCGATAGCTTCTGAAGCGTCATCGAATTCGATCTGACACCTTACAATCTTTCGTTTCATTTCGTTTGTCGCAGTTAACAAGAAAAATGATTTTCATGAAACTAAGCACTTCAATGAATTCATTTTCACCTTACGTTACATTAAGTTTTAATTAAGCAGGAATCCCGACTTTTCTGCTCGACTGTATTTGAACACGAGCCTATTAAGTAACTGTATTTTACTTAAAATGAGGAAAGAAATATTTTTATGTTGTATTTTTTTTAATAAGTAAACGTTTTAATAATCAGACCCAAAAAAGCCTCTAGGGTACAACTCGCCCGCTTCTAAGTTTTTTTTTATTTGAGACTGTTTATTAAACATAGTAACATAGTATTAACTTATGTTTCTCAAAAGATGAAAATCTTTCTAGTTCACTTAACAGAAACATAATAGTAAAATAACAAAATACTTATTACGTGACACTGTTAGAAAGACAAACAGTTAACATACAAAACTACTCGTGTGACACAAGTTTAATTTATGATGACATAATGTTGACTGTCTAGAGGTCCTTGACGAGGGCCCTTAAGGACAGGACACTTGAAAAACCGTTGACGTCAACAGCTTAAGGGATAAATTATGTGTTCTTAGAAACACCAACCGTTGTCAGCCCTATAAATTAAACCCAGAAGGTCATATTTTGTGACTGTTAGCTGTCAATGGTTTTGGTCATTAAAATAAATTTATCTGTTATATTATTAACAGACATTTAACAAAATATTTTGTTCTACAAGTCAAATGACATAGGATTTATCACAATTTTCAATGCTAACCTTCGATCGTGATCGAAGATGCTAACCGCCTGTTTTGTGGTGTTTAGGCAGACCAGCTCCCTATCCAAATGACCAACTTTCTATTTGCTTTCACACTTATGTTCAATATAATATACAATCAAAATAACATGTCCGAAGTATCAACCATTATCTTAATAATGACGAGCTTAATAAGTGGAATTTTTGAAATTATGCTTATATTTAAACTTTTAAGTTGTAACCATTCAAATCATTGAATGTGTTTTTTTTCTTGAGTAAAAAGAAATAATTTCAGTAAATAAATCCTTACAAAAATTCCTATCGTATTTAATTTTGTCACACAAACCGCCATACATTTACACACTACACCTGATGGAGGTCTAATTGAATAAGTTACAGGATTGTTTATACACAAAACAGTATGTCGGTCGTAGATTTATGTCGCTGGTGCTGAGACGTTTACAAGACCACGATAAGGGTCTCCGTTCCCGCGGGATTATCGATCGCGAGCGATACTTGAGGAAAGACGGGTGGGTCAAGACAGGAATTTTGGGAGGGTTTAACCAAACCATTTTTTTTTAATAGATTCACGCGGTGCCTTCTACTTTCAACTGTAGTAGTAGCCCGCGCTACGTGTAACTGTAGTAGTGCCCGTAGATACCAATCTTACTACAGTACGGATCACGAAAGATGACCACAAATGGCGGCCGTCTGCGCATGTACATGTAAATGTACATGCGCAGACGGCCGGCAGTCAGTTCGAGAGCACTGGAAGCGCGTCAATGCCGCGATAGGCGAATAGCGACTGAGCGGCCTATCACGCGTGCCGCGACGCGCGCCCACCAATGGCGTCGCTCCAGTCTTGCCGCATTCCGCCCGCGCCTCACCCCGCTCCTCAAAGTGGGCCTAAAAAATGACTTCTGCGCAGTGGTCATCTTTCGTGATCCGTACTGTACCAGTAGTAATAAAATTGCGTGTGTGTGCAAAGAGCGTCACTAAACAAAAAACGACCGTAATTATTAGAAAAATAAATGTGTCCGTGGAGGTTGCATACCTTGCTGGTGTACAACCTGCGTTAGTTTGAATCTAGACCGTAATAATTACCGTTCTGGTAGATTGGTAGTAGCACGGGCAACAAAGGGCATAATCAACATTTAGCAACTAGCTGTTTCCCGCGACTTCTTCTGTGTGGAACTGGACTGGACTGGATTGAACATTACAAACAATGTTCTTTCAAAACAGTGACATAGTTAAACTGGTTATCGTGCTTATGATCGTTTTTTTACTCGATTTACTCGATTTCTCTAAGAGAACTGGACCGATTTATTTTTGGGTTTTTTTATTTTAGATATGCGTACTTACGAGTTGGTAATTATGCAGATTTGAAATTATTATTTGTTGCTTTTTAGAACCGTTAGATTTTTTATATTTTTTTTTTTTTGAAGCTGTTTCTACTACACTACGGCTAAGAATGATAATATGATACAAAAGACAGACTATTGCCGAGTACATTTACAGAGTATTTTAAAGTTTATCTTTTCCCAATTTTATTTGGTAATTTTACAAAAGGTTATCAAACATTTTGTAAAATTACCAAAAAATCATGAATGTGGCAAAAGTCACGTAAAACAACAGTAACAGTACATTATTTTTATAATTGTTAAAAATACTAGTTTCTTTATTTCTGCTTTTGTTGCATAAGTACTTTCTGGGCCCTATATTTAATAACGTGACAATTTATCAATTGTCATGACAATTTGGTTTACATAGCTATGAGTAGTTTGATCTATTTAGAAATTGGTTGGATATAAAATTGTCATAACAAGTAACAAATTGTCACGTTCATTTAATAGGGCCCTACTCGCATAAAAATCGTAGAAGCGGCTAGAAACTGCGGCAAGAACGACAAGAACGCAGAAGAAGAATATAGATTTATCACCCTCTGGCGCCTTTCACTTGAGTCTTTACTATGAGACCAATAAGCCCTTTATAATGAGCCACAAGGGGACCACAGCGGGAGTCATGTTGAAAATAACGCTTATTGCTCTGAGAAAATAATACACTTGTTTTTGGAGACGCTACCAAGATTCCAGCTCCTTCAGTGTATTTGTTTCACTGTTCTTTTAATACTCGTTGGGATAAAAAAAACCCTTGTTTTGCCTCCTGGCCTATAACAGAAAAAAGTACTAGAAAAAGTAATCTGAAATATTTAAAGTAGTTTGAAGTACTTTAAATATTTCAGTTTACCAGCTCCATCAGCTGTTATTAAATTTAAATTTTTCGCATTCACAATGCTATTTTTATATTAAGATAAATAATATTAGAAAAAATACTAGAAAAAATCGACTCGGTAGCATAATTGGTCAGTGCATTGGGCCGGATTCCCAAGGGTGCGGGTTCGAGTCCCGTCTGAGGTGCTACGGGTGAGTCGATTTTTTCTAGTATTTTTCTAATATTATTTATCCATCAGCTGTGTTACTTTTTGTCTTTGGAAGTGTATAGAAAAGCAACTGGCACGCAATGATAGTATTAAAATATAAAGACAATATTTTCTTTACTTTTCCGTTTTAAGGGACTGACATGAGCCAACTAGCGCCGCCAGTCGATTTTATTTTATTTATTCTAAATAAGCCCAATTTCTTAAAAAAGGAATCAGTCAAGGTTTTGTTAATAACGTCTAATATTTATTGAATAACTTTACACAGTTTGAAAAGACATTCAAACAGTTTAAAACGCGATTTTGTTAAAAGTGGCCACTGTTGGTTCAAACCCGTTTTTAAACTATTGCACGCATTTTGTTATGTTGTTACGTTATGCAATAAACATTAGACGTCATTCACAAGACCTTGACTGATTCCTTTTTTAAGAAATTGGGCTTATTTAGAATAATTAAAATAAAATCGACTGGCGGCGCTAGTTGGCTCATGTCAGCCCCTTAAGGAGTAAGGAAAAAGCACTGCTTGAATTACCCCTTGAACGATGATGATTGATCGAACTGGGTAGATTTCAATATTGATTATTGATTATCTGTTTGTGTATATTTTTTCCAATCCAGAGGGGATTTGGCTTAGAGCATGAAATCTAAACATATTAGATTTGGCTCAGGGTACAAAATATAAATAAATAAATATTTGACAACATCACATACATTGCTCCGATTCCAAAGTAAGTAGCTAAAGCACTTGTGTTATGAAAATCAGAGACAACGGTGGTATCACAAACACCCAGACCTGAGCCAATATAGAAAAGTTCGTTTTCTAAATTGACCCGACCGGGGATCGAACCCGGGACCTCAGAGATGGGTCGCCATCTCTGAGGTCCCGGGTTCGATACCCGACCTTGAAAACCGGTGTACAAAGCCACTCGACCACGGAGGTCGTCGTAAAGCATGAAAGGTAAATGCCACACAGACAGACCGGCCTCTCAAAATGCTAGTTATTTATCATATTATGATGAAGCGTAATTATGTCAAAATGCTGTGAGAATACAGCATTTTGGCACTGTGCGATCCAGGGTATTTTCTACTAATTTTTTTTTTTCAAAAATTCTTATTGCTAAAAACTTCCATACAAACAAATAGATGACATCGTTAACCAAATAAAAAGTAGTGTGAATGCATTTATACACCATGTTACAAAAGTACCCCTAATGCCGAATATAGTATATAGGTACAACGAACAACTTTTACTATGGGACCAACTCTGAAATCGCGAAAAAAAAAATCAGCTGTTTCATACATTTTGATATTTTCGATTTTAATTTTTGTATGAAACAGCTGATTTCTTTTTTCGCGATTTCAGAGTTGGTCCCATAGTAAAAGTTGTTCAGTTTGATGGTCCCTATACACCATATTTGGCATTAGGGGTATTTTTGTAACATATTGTATACATTAAGAAAATAAATTACCCTACTCTTTACAAAAGATTGCAAATATAATATTTAGGTATAGTTACGGATTTACTTCATAAGTCCTTACATGTCCATCCAATATAACCGGGACTAATGGCTAAACGAAAGTAGGTTATATAGCTAACAAACTAGTGCTGTTATCTATCGATAACAAATATCGATAAGCAAAATTTTTAAATGAAAATTCTTATTAAAACAAAAAAAATATGGACAGTAATAAATAATTTTTCAAATATGAAACGAACCAAAACAAAGTACTCGTAATGTTTTTACTTCTATGGAATATAGGTTTGTACACACGACAGCACGTCAGGTTATATAGTTAAACTGCGAAACAGCTTTTATTACGTAGGCCATAAAAGTGGTCTCAAGGTCAACATAGTCTGAGGTGCCGTCGTGTGTACTGAAAAATAATTATAGGCAATGGTTGATTTATTCCGCAATTTCTGCGATACTGATTTCTGAGCAGTTTTGCTATAAAGAACTTCAAACGTACTTCAAAGGTCAAAATGATGGCACTATCGATATAACCTTTTTTTAATTGTTTAATTATGTGAGCTTATTTAAATAAAAAATATTTTCATTTCTATTTTTGACGACCTCCGTGGTCGAGTGGCTTTGTACACCGGTTTTCAAGGTGTCGCCATCGCTGAGGTCCCGGGTTCGATCCTCGGTTGGGTCAATTTATAAAATGAACTTTTCTATATTGGCTCAGGTCTGGGTGTTTGTTATACCACCGTTGTCTCTGATTTCCATTACACAAGTGCTTTAGCTACTTAATTTGGAATCGGAGCAATGTATGTGATGTTGTTAAATATTAATATATATTATTATTTTTCATTTTATTCGGTCAACACTACTCGGCACACTCGATCCGAAGACGTGGGCTCGCATCCTGCATCTATTTTCATTAATATTAAAGCACGTTCCCCTTTCACAATGATTGCCGTATCTGGAATCAGAGTAATCTGCACCATAATGTCTTCGTAATTGGTGTGGATTTTGCATGGACCTGAAAATTTTTTTCGTAGCTATATGGAGGTCAGTGATTTTGCACTGACCTGAAAAAATTTTGGATTTTGAGATCTTATTTTTTTACATCTTGCTCTTTTTGCTTTATAAACTTGTCAAGTTATTTTTTTTCATTTATTTATTTAATAATTACAATGATGCAGAACATAATTTAGACTGTACAGTGTTACAAAAATCAGCAAGATATGCTGAACACTGCCATTCACCATGTATATCTAAATATTGCAAAATAAACTAAATTTATTAACCAATCATAGATATAATATAATAAGCATAATAATACTCCATGTATCATAACTGCAATAAAACGGAGGGTAAGATCGTAATAAAACTGCGATCGCGGCAATTAAATGAATTACATCTAGCTTTGACGACCTCCGTGGTCGAGTGGCTTTTTACACCGGTTTTCAAGGTGTCACCATCTCTGAGGTATCGGGTTCGATCCCCGGTTGGATCAATTTAGAAAACGAACTTTTCTATATTAGCTCAGGTCTGGGTGTTTTTGATACCACCGTTGTCTCCGATTTCCATAACACAAGTGCTTTAGCTACTTACTTTGGAATCGGAGCAATGTATGTGATATTGTCAAATATTCAATATTCGAAATTATTTAAGCACATAGACATCTAATTAAGCACATAGTAAAACAGGGACATTGTATTAGCACAGCGTAAAGACATAGGCGATGGTGTTAGTTTGTCCATTCTGGGACAGCTATATTAGGCACGACCGGGTGACCACGACTTACAGTATTATCGGATAATCTGCTCTTAGCCCGGCTTTATAACACTCCGCTACAGTCGAGAATACTTGAGCAGACCCGAGCTTAGAAGTATCAGATGACAAGGTCACTTGGCATAAACCGGCACATCTGGCGTTTCTTAATTTTTCAATATCTGTGCAAACGGTTTAAATCGCCTATGGCGAAACAGTGATGAATGCGCTCTTTATAAAATAGAAACATGTTTTATTCAAAATTATAAAATATTATATTGTTGGATATCGATTTATTTTTTTTACTTTGACAAAAGGAAATAAATTTCACAATAAATAATAAATTTATGACGATTACTTGATTCAACTACGGCATCTTTAGTAAACAGATTATTCAGTATAATACCAAATAATATACTAGAAAAAATACGACTCGCACCAGATCATGTTCTCGGACGGGAATCGATTCCCGTCCGAGAACATGATCTGGTGCGAGTCGTACAAAATAGCATTGTGAATGCTTAAATCTCAAAATTTAAAGATTATTCAGTGATAAACTTTTCGTAAAACGGACGTAGGTAGTTCTCTAAAAAAATATTAGTTAGAAAAGCATCACTGGGTTACAGCGACTACAGCTATCATCTAGATTACATTTCAACTCCGCTCTCTCCTGAGATTGAGGAAGTATCCACATTATATTTTGGATACAACCATTGATTTTTATTTATATGTTTTTTATTTCCATCGCTCCCTGATCATGCAAACATTTCCATCAAAGAAAAAGGTCGCCGAAAAGTTTCAAAATACATGTACATATTGTGTAAAAAAAGGTTGCTTTACGATGGCAGCCTTCTGATAGAAGCTTCCTCGGCGCGTAAGTAGGGTTAACCGCCCGGAAAAAACCGAATATGTCTGGGCTATATTCCCGCTTTGCTGCTCCAGCCAGCTACATACATCTGGAGGTGTGGCAAATGTACTGAAACAACTTTTTATTTTATTAATGTTGTGGAACTACGTGTGTTCGGATCTAACTCACTAGGCCCTATAACGACGAGTAAGTAATGACCTATGTGTCGCGAACCCCTAATTGGGGTGTATTATGTATATCCAATGTCCGAGATGCAAACATATCCATCGCGGGTCGCGAAAGTGTGAACGATAGACACATGAGGAGGGAGACACGATTGACAATAGGTGAGAGCTAACCATATGTTGTCCTGTACCTTCGATTACTAGCGAATGTCTGTCCACGCCTCTTATCACCACTCCTCCTCCATCTGTAAGATTAACGATGACATCTCTCCACCTGGCCCAACTATTACACCCCGCTCCGTCCAAGGTGTAGAGCTGCGCGTGCCCATACGCTCTCAATGTAGACTTCAATACATAGGGATCCCTAGGACTTGCCTCCTGCAGAAGTACAAGCCCTCACTTTATTCATATCCTCCTACTATGCCGCCGGCAACCACCGTGAGAGAGAGCGTACACATGTTACAATCATTCCAAAATACATGGCATAGCTTGGTGCGTTCGCTTAACCTACTACATGGTACGCGCGCCTTACCCACAGCATAACGTCTCGACAAGCGGCAAGCGTGCCCAAGCCCCACCTGCACTATATTCATATAATTCAGACAGCTCATTGCAATCAACATCAGTATAAACACATACAACAATTTCACGAGATGCAAAACAGTTATAAAGTATTTTAGTGCACTATGCTACTATTTAGCTTTCATGTTCCATTGGATATCGAGTTCGTCATTTATCAGGCAGGTAGGCACTTTATCAACACATTTAATACTGGCTCAAGATTACTTTACAATAATATGTAAGATACGATAGCACAAAGCCAGCTTATTTGACTTTGACAATAGTATTATGGCGGAGGCCGGTATGGCCGTCGCGACACTATGTAAAACTTGCATTTTTCAAATGTCTGTAATATTATTTTCACATGCTAATAGTATAAATTAATCTTAAAAGCACCAAAACTGCACTACAACTGCATTTAAGATTAATTTTATTATAAATTGCATGCGAATATTAGTTATTTATGCAACTGTAGTATAATGTGGGTTTATCATTAAAAAATATCGTTAATGTGGGTTAAAAAATATATTAGTGATAAACCCACATTATACTATAATGTGGGTTTTTCACTAATATATTTTTTTGTCGAGCCAAAATTTTCTGAAAAAAACGCGATGACTACAGCTGATAGAGCTACTACTACACCTCTTTGGTCAAGTGTTTTGTTTAAAAAATAACAATTCAATACGAAAGGCTTAAAAATCACCTTCTCATTCCCTTTCAAATCACTTCTATTATAATGAAATATTGGACTTAACAGAAACTTTGAAGCAACACGTTTTACTCTACTAGGTAATTTATGACAGAGCAAGAAAACTACGATAAATCATTATCCGAACTTCGAGGTGTTGCCTTGAAAATATCTCATTGAAGTTGGAACATGCGTGAGGAAGGTTGCCTTAGCTGTTTATAGTTTAAGGTCAGGTTTAAGGTCAAGGTGACTTGTATACTAAGTTCTCCCACCTTTTATTTGCACGCGAAAACTTGTGTAGGCTCTACACACGAGGCAATTCTTGCAACGCGTGACAGGGCAGCAATCACAAACATAGTTAACATTTCAAACAATGTTATTATATTTTTTGCGTTTTTGATTTATTAAATTAGCATATTCCAATATTTAAAATGATAGACATTTTTTTCATTTAATGGTGTGTTTTATTAAAGGTTTTATTTTATTATAAAATTGGTTTTTTATTCAACACAACCAATCTAAACCTCAAAAAACCCCTAATAAAACCACGATAGAATCCGTAAAAACGTACCTATGTATTAAACTTAGTATACGCGTAAATCTCGGTAGTGAATGATCATAATCTTTACTGTCATTTATTTTTTTTATTATTTAAAATTTATTTCGACCAACTTTGGATCATACATGGCATACACAACATAACATAATAATTAAAATTACAATTTATAATAATAATAATAATAAAAATCGTCAAATCAAATAAATCAAATACATTAATTCAAATAAATAATTAAAACTGTCATCAAATCGAAATAATAAATTCACCATTAATTGGTAGTCAGTATATTTATCATAGAGCAATGATTCATGTACTGACAGTCAAAACGCTCAGAAAACAGCTTCAGGATGCTGTTCCGGCTAGCCCTGACTCTGCGCGCCAGTGATGTGCACCGCTTACGCATTGTAGTGAAAAAACAGGCTACGCGGTATTGTGCAAACATCCCTGACGCACTGCAGAACCGAGGCAGCCCCAACAGCACCCTGAAGGCATTGTTGAATTGGACACGCAAGGCACTGTACTGTTTTTAGTGTAATTAATCCATAGGCTGCTCGTGTAGAAGGACGTACAAAACGCTCTGAAAAATTTAGAAGATGAACTCTCAGGGCAGCAAAGGCTCAAGTCTGGGTGTTGTTGCAACGTTGTCTCGGATTTCCATAACTCAAGTGTTTTAGCTACTTACTTTGGAATCGGAGCAATGTTTGTGATGTTGTCTAATATTTATTTATTATTGATACTAGCTTACGCTGTTTGTCCACGGCGTTCGTCTCGTCGGATCCGTCTTCCGAGAAAAAACCGGACCGAAGAAGCGGCCTATATATTTACACGAACGAACAAATTAACATGAACGTTTGTCAACTCGACATCCGTCATCCATTCTTTTGGCGGGCTCCGGAGATTTTGCATGATCGGATGAACCGCTAACCCGAAGCCTCAATCCGAAGTACCCGTAATACAAAAGACGTATGGACTTGTCCACGGCGCCGGCATCCGTCTCCGTCTCCGTCCGACATCTCAGTTGCACCGCAGTGTGATATTTGGTTCGGGATCGGATCGGATCCGGGCGCAATGGACAAACGTGATCAGTCTCCGTCACCTATCATCCGTGTCCGTCAAAACGCCTGGATCTGTCATCCGAGAAAAAACCTGACCGTGGACAAACGCGCACGGTTGAAAATCTCTCCGGAGTATACATACTGATTTGGAGTTAGAGAGACTATCTAGAGAAAGGTTGCATTCCAAAAAAGTTTGCAAAGCAAAACCAACTCTTTGGTAATTTTTCGAAAAAGTTAACAGCTTTCATTTCAACGTCAATGAAGTCAAGTCTTGCTTCAAAATTTTGAGTCAAACACATATCAAATAGTAACGCCAAATAATTTGAAAAACATTTATCAATTTTTATACATGTATCGTAGTGTAAATTTATAGTTTTGTGTGTTAATTTAGAACAAAATGGGTCGTATTAACTTACATACAGATGTCTCGTGTGTCAAGGACTGGTAAAATTACACTCTTAAATTTTACTCCGCTTTGTAAGAAAACATTTTTCATTTGATTATTTAATAATCTAAGCATTTTCGCTAGTTTTCCTTACATCGGATACAGTTCAGAATGTTGTTTTAGGGATAGAGCAATATTATGTTGGGCACCAAAACGTTGAGAAAACATAATGAAACGCTTTAGAAATTAGCTGTAAACTTGTGTAAATAAGTACTGTTTTTTTTAAGCGGCACTTACACGAAAATTTAAGTGATTTAGACCATAAGTAATTTTGTATGATTCTTACTCAAATTATGTGCTGACTCAGAATTTCATAACTTTAATAATTCATTTTAAAAAAAGATCTCTTAAAATTGGGATTGATGATAATGCACTTCGCTTGAACCTGCATATAAATATTAATAATCAATGATAATGTAATCACTACTTGTTGATAATAAGAAAGATTTGCAATTTTGAAAATCTGTGATTAACGGAAACTTGTCAATGTCATACAAAGTTATCGAAAGGGAAGTTCATTTTTGAAAAGTGCATTGGGTAATACGTTTCAATCATAATGGCGACTCGGAACATCGCGCGAAACAATGCATAGAACACAAATTTCGATTTATGTGGGTGAGAAGGGTGAGTGGTAGGACCTCAGAATAACTGCCTTTAGTTATTGTTCTGAGGTTCACGTCTACGCGCATAGTGACTAACTTCACAGAGTTCACAGCCGCCTGTTTTTAGATCACAGAGCGAAGCGCAGGGGTTTGTTCACACTGCTGTACCTCGCCAGTCACATGGTGAACGACTTCTCAGTCAGTATGCCCAGCGACCAGTATCAGTGGCAGAGGGCTCTCCTTGGACATAACGTATGACCTTCAATATTTTTTCAAACATCACATTTCAATACTAAATTACGAGGAGTTTTTGACGAATTCCGTGGTCGAGACGTTTGTCGTTTTCATGGTGTTACCATCTCCTGGGTTCAAGCCCAGCCGGTTAATTTAGTAATACAAAAATATTTACAATAAAAATATTTTCAAAAATTACAGGTATTTTACATTGAATTCCCCCCTTTAAGTTAAAGCTTGTTTTCCATATTGTCTCATGTCTGGGTGTGTGTGTTACCACCGTAGCTTTAGCTAATTACTCATTAATCGGGGCAATGTGAGTGATGGTGTTCAATATTTTTTTAGAAATAGGGAATTTTGTTAACAGTCTACACTGCTCATTGGTCATTCTGTGAATCCAGAAGTGTTGCTATTTAAGTCACTTTGATAATACGTCTTTTTTAAGGTCAATGTGCATATACAAATACCCCCAATGCCAAATATGGTATATAGGGACCATCAAACTGATCAACTTTAACTAGGGGACCAACTCTGAAATCGCGAAAAAAAATCAACTGTTTTATACAAAAATTAAAATATAAAAAGGTATGAAACAGCTGTATTTTTTCGCGATTTGAGAAATGGTCCAATAGTAAAAGTTGTTCAGTTTGATGGTCCCTATATACCATATTCGGCATTAGGGGTATTTTTGTAACATGTTGTATAGAGCCTTATTAAACGGCTTCTCCCCAACAGTTCAGTGTGACCCGGGCCCAATGTCAGCTCAGAGATGGCAACTGTAGCGTCGTGTCTGGAATGCGTGCCTGGCTTGACACCCATGAAGATGCTCAGGTAATTACCTAGCTATCTTAACTTTAATATTCTGTAACAGATAACACTGGCATATCAAGCGACACATTGTTGGTATTAGTTTTATTTTATTATTGGTAGGTACCGAAGACTGTGTTTTTTATTGACGATGGCGGTTCACCATGAAATAAATCATTATATTATTGTATTATAGCGCCTGGCCCATCGATTGCAGATGTTAAGCAACTTTCGCAAGAGGCAGACATGGGGTGGGTGACCAAAAATCTATTATCTCAAGCTCCTTCGTGCTTAGGACGGCACGTTAAGCCCTTGGTCCCGGCTGCATTTGCAATCGTTAGCACCCACCAATCCGCATTGGGCCCGCGTGGTAGGTCATCATGGCCCACCCTCGTTATCCACCCATAAGGAAGGCCTATGCCCCAGCAGTGGGGACATTATAAATGGCTGATGGTCATTGTATTAAAAAAGCTGGCCAAATTATAAATAATACCGCATAAATACTAATCTTCGACGGTTTTCATACTGAGGCATATGCAATATGCATGTGCATTCAATTACTTACAGTTAATGTTCTTGTATGTCAAGTGACTTCCTGGGCTGATTCTTCATATCATACAATATGATTTTGTAGCTATGCGTTATCGAGTAGTAGACAGTGATTTCTCAAGTAGTTGAAAGTTATTTTACCTGTCCATTGAATGTTTTGTTAATTATTGTGATGGAAAATGACGTCACTTTAAAAGCAGCCCATGACGAGTTTCTTGCCGGTTCTTCTCGTTACAAGGTCTCCCGCTTAGGGTTACCGAACCGATGGCGTAGCTTCTTTGACATTCACAAATGCTTGTAACAGCCTAGAATAAATGAGTTTTGAATTTTGAATTTTGAGTCGTCAATGCGACACCCGAGCGTATGTTACTCTGTACGATGCTAAAATGATTTAGCGTGTCGCTGACATAATATGCACATGGACTGTCTTTATTTTCAATAAAAGTAAATATGAAAAATATTTTAAATTAGAAAATACAGTCAGTTAGTGGCTAGAGTGTTGTATGGTGTGATAAACGTAGATTCAACATGTGCCACATGCGTAATTGTGTGAGAAATGATTTATTACTGGTGAATTTTTATTTTTTATATGAATAATGGAAGAAGATCGTAGAGTGCTTTAGAATTTATTTTCACTCTTTCTTTTCAGGTGATGGTAGCAAGTGTGTTGGTGGTGGTCGGGTTATGGTGGCTGGTGCGCGCCGTACTCACGCTGGTTATCAACCTCGTGTGCCCATTGCTTTTCGTGTTGCTGGCTGTGGTGAGTCTACATTCACCACAGCCAGCAACACGATGAGCAATCAGTACTAAGAATAACCATTGTGATAGCAAGGGTGATTAAACTTATGATGGTAACGTGTGTTGGTGCTGGTCATCAACCTTGTGTGCCCATTGCTCGTCGTGTTGCTGGCTGTGGTGAGTGACGTCGATATTAAGGGTGATTAAACTTATGATGGTAGCGAGTATTAGTTGTGGTTGGGTGGTGGTGGCTGGTGTGCGCTGTGCTCACGCTGGTCATCAACCTTGTGTGCCCCTTGCTCGTCGTGTTGCTGGCTGTGGTGAGTGAGACGTTGATATTAAGGGTGACTAAACTTATGATGGTAGCGAGTATTAGTGGTGGTCGGGTGGTGGTGACTGGTGCGCGCCGTGCTCACGCTGGTCGTCAACCTTGTGTGCCCAGTCCTTGTCGTATTCCTGGCTGTGGTGAGCGAGGTTTTGAAATTAAGGGTGCTTAAACTTAGGATGGTAGGGAGTGTGTAGGGTACAACAAATAATCTATTAAAAAAAATATATTTTATTGCAAAATTTTTATCATGTCAAATAAAATTAATTATTTATTTCCGCGAGCAAAACCGAGAGCGAAAATGCAAGCCTAAACTGCGCGCAGGAATGCAGTTTGTCCTTGGGCGCACTCGACGCGCGGGCGCGTCCTTGACGGCCGAGCTCCGCGCACGAGTTCGAAACTTAACATCATGGCGAATGCACGGTGGTTTTTGCTCTGCGCGAAGCCCTATTTTATCTCGTAAATTGAATCGCTTTCTTTAGCTGTAAATACTGTTCGCTTGCTCGCTAATCTGCCTGTTTATTATGTGGCTGTGCTTGTTGTTAGATAATTTTGTAGAAACGAACAATATAGTGATTATTTGGATTTCGTCGTTTTATTTATCTATGATCACGAGATATAAAGAAAAAAGAACACGCCTCAAGTGTGTTAATGGTGGTGGGGTTGTGGTGGCTGGTGCGCACCGTGCTCACGCTGGTCATCAACCTCGTGTGTCTTCGTTACTCATCGTGGCTGTGGTGAGTGAGACTTTGACATTAAGGGTGATCAAACTCATGATGGTAGCGAGTGTGTTGGTGGTGATAGGCTTGTGCTGGCTGGTGCGCGTCGTGCTCAAGCTGGTCTTCGACCTCGTCATCAGCCCTATGTATCCATTGCTCGTCGTGTTCCTGGCTGTGATGAGTGAGACATTGATATTAAGGGTGATTAAACTTTTGGTGGTAGCAAGTGTGTTGGTGGTCGGGTTGTGATGCACGCCGTGCTCACGCAAGTCGAATGGACGGTAAAAAAATATAGACAATTCAAAAGCACTTAATTTCTAAGTTTATTTGAATAAAGATTTTTTTTCATCAACCTCGTGTGCCCAATGCTCGTCTTGTTGCGGGCTGTGGTAAGTGTGACACTGTGATAGCAAGGGTGATTACATTTATGACAGTAGTGAGTGTGTTGGTGCTGGAACTAATATTTTAGTTTACATAGAGAAAGACTTCAAGTTATTGGTTTGATTCCTAGGTTTGTGTGCCGCAACTAAGAGCGCCACTGCTAGGACAGAACTACCCAGCGCTTGCAAATCTTATCAGAAGTATTCTGTTGAAGATGGCGGAAAATATCAAAACTTCTTGAAATAACAGGTATGTGTTTTGAATATTTCTTACATGACTGTATCGGTTTATATGCAGTGTATGAAAAATTGACTTAAAAAATTTTTCGTTCTAACTATAAAATATATTAAATACGAAAGTAAGTTGTTTGTTTGTCTTCACGTCTTAACTACTCAACTCATTATCATGAAAAGCCATCGGCCATTTATGTGTGAAGACTGGCATACCTACCTGTCCGCCATTTTGAAAAAAGTCGGTTTTGGAGGCCAGTGCTAAAAGTTGAAAAACAAAATCTGTCATTTTTTGGATTAATCAATAAAATAAGTCATTACAAACAAAAATTAATCAGAAAAAAATCTCGCAAGTGATATACTTACTGAGATATTCGAATTTGAATTTGATAAACAAAATCACTTTCTGGATTTAGTGGTTTTTTTGTTTTTAACTTCAAACACAAATATCTCAGTACTTACGAATTTTTTTACTTATTAATGACTTGGATTTAGAAAATGACAGATTTTGTTTTTCAACTTCAAACTCAAATATCTCAGTAAGTATATCACTTACGAGATTTTTTTACTTATTACTTTTTGTTTGTAATGACTTATTCTATCGATTGGCATCACAACCGACTTTTTTCAAAATGGCGGACAGGTAGGTGTACCAAAAGCACATGATGCTCTTTGCATACACGTTTTCTGGGGTACAGAAAAGGACATAGGGTACCTTTCATTCAGAAGAAATGTATTGTTCCCGAAGGATAGAAAAATATCTGTTCACGCAGACGAAGTCGCGGGTGGCCACTAGTTCTATTATAATTAGGCACTAAAAATGCAATATTTTAAATTTGCTTTAGTAAAAATATTTTTCCAGGTCACCGATTAAAAAGAAGATTTTGAAAAATTTTGTGGTTAACAAGTGGTGAAAAATGTTTTGTGGTAAAATCAATAAATATAGTTTTTTGGGTTAAGTGTTTTTAGTTTCATTACATTGAAAAATAATATAAATAATATTTAGTAAAAAAAAGGAATTATACTAAATGCTTCATCTACATCTAGGCAAGGCTTTTCTCGTGTCAGATTTAACTGAAATAAATATATGTTACGGCTAATACCCGAAGTGTGGTTGCTCTGTGGTCTAGTGGTTCCCCCACCCGTGTAAGACGCAGTCGTCCCGGGTTCGATCCCCAGGAGTGAGTACATTTGACTACTATGTTACATAATGTATGCGTTTATATTAACTATAGTTATCCAAAGGCAAAAAACTTATGATGTTCGAAGTGAAATATTTTGAAACAAATAGCATTATAGTATTATTATTATCTCTATGTTTGGAAGCAACTACTGCAAAAGTTCAATACATACATTACCATTATATGAAAACACAGAGTTCTTAGTTCAAGGGTATAAAGTCGGGATTATTATTATTTCCAACATTTTCCTTTTCCATAAATGCCATTTTAATGCTTCTTTACTTTTATTGCTTTCAACTTGAGTATAAGTTGTGTAGACAAAATCCCTTTGAAAACTAATCTGAAGAAAAGCGCTGCATTCGCCTATCTACGCCATTATTGAGGGAGCCCTGCCCGAAACAGTGGGCTAGTTAAAACTAAGGGCTGCTAACATTTGTAGGCATTTTTTTTATAGATTATAATATATATTTGATATATATTTGACAACATCACATACATTGCTCCGATTTCAAAGTAAGTAGCTAAAGCACTTGTGTTATAGAAATCAGAGACAACGGTGGTATCACAAACACCCAGACCTGAGCCAATATAGAAAAAATCGTTTTCTAAATTGATCCAACAGGGGATCGAACCGAGGACTCAGAGATGGCGACACCTTGAAACCCGGTGTACAAAGCCACTCGACCACGGAGGTCGTCAAATTAAAGTTTGTATAAGGTACTCCGTTCCACGAATCGAACTCCTAGGGAATAAAATACTCGCAGCTCATTGGTTAATGCGCGTGACTAGAGCTAGGCTAGGCTATTGAAGGTCACGCGCATTGACCAATGGGCGCATACACATGGTCTGTGGAGCACAAGGACCGATTTTCTTTGGGAGATTGTTTCGTGGAATGGACTTTAGGTAGGTACCGGAAAAAATCAACTTGTCTTGAACTACATAAACGAAAATCAAACCCACGACCGGATGAATGCTTTGACCGTGTGGTGGATTTGATTAGAAAAATCACTAAAAGAGAAACTGCCATAAATAGCTCCTTTAATTTATAATAGAAAGTAAAATTCTACGTGGATGAAGTCGCGTATAAACTTACACAAGATTATCACCAAGCAAAGTGTAATCAAATCTTCAGTGTCAATAAAATTACTACGTTCATTTTCAAATATTGATTTATACACTACCTTCTACTATTTTTGTAAACCAATTAATTAACTTACCTACTTCCTATCCCAACATAGCATACATTGCATAAATAAGTAATAAATAAGCCATGACCCAAAACAATTCATTACACGAACTGGTTGGATTCGGCAATATTCTCAAGTGATGATCAAAATAACATTAGATATAAATAAAATTAAGTCCCAACAATGAATAAATGGCAACCCTAATTGTAAATTTTATTTCCCTTGTTGCCGTATAGGCAGGTAAATAATCACTTAACCTACTTTAGGGTTCAGAGTCCTCTTCAGTCCTTTTTTGTCAACGTAATAACATACAACTTTACTACTTAAAAATAAAAGCAATTCAAAACCTGACTGGATTTTTCTAACGTTGGGGATCCAGGAATTACAGACAATTCATAGCTATAATTATGTTCAGGCATAGTTTTTTCTTTATTATGCGGGTAAACCGCGAAATCCGCGACCCTGCGGTGAAGACCAGTCGCCCGCCACACACACCTCGCGGCGGCCGGCGGCGCAAGCAGTTTTTGAATCGATGTTAATTTTGGAATACGGAATTTTCTCAAACTATAAGTTTTTTGGTGTTATTCTCATGTAAAACAATTGTAGTGAGACTTGTGAGATCGTAGTGCGATGGACATTGAAAGCGGAGCACGTGGTGGTGGTGGCATTTGGATTTGGTTCCTGTTTCAACCCAAAGCTGTCGGCGTCAAGGGTAAGTGGTTCACCCCTTAATGAAGAATTACTATGCTTGAGCTGTACCGTTAGAAACAATGGATCGGTGACCTTTTACTTTGCTCGGCTGTGCTATCGAAGGTGTTGTCGCGAACAAATTATAAGAGTTATAGGTAGTTTATTATAGTATGATTGTCCTCTATGTATTACTAAACCATTCATGCAGTTATGATGATTTGGCGAGTTGTTCTGCGTAGGCTCGCGAATAATCCTGGCCCAAAAACAACATAAATAAGTATTTTATTTTTGTCCTTTAAGTTGTCCATTTATCTGTACGTAGCATTGCAGCACATACCAAGTACAGTTAGTAATAAATAAACGTAACTTTATCCACTACGCTGTCTTTATTAGAAGTCTTTAGAAACATTATTATTCTAGATGTCTTCTAGAGATGAATGAATATTTTACTTTTTTGTTCGAATTTCAATTGTTTGAAACGGTAGGTACGTCGAAGTTTTAAATATCAGATTGATTGTTTTACATAATTTCGTTAATAATTTTGTTTTTCCACAGTCTTTTGTTGGCAACCTTTTAAGTACCTTTATGGGCAAAGTACCGGGACGTTTTGCGAACAGTCCTTATGCGCCTGAACCGCTGTACGAATAGAACAACAAATAATTTCTGTTCCGCGTAGTTCGATCGCTCGAATCATGAGTGCTTAAATACTAACGATCCGCTTAATTCGCTTATACAATCGAACCACAAAGAATTTCAGTTCCGCGTGGTTCGATCAATCGGATAACGCCATCGAATCTCTCGGCCGGAAGGCGCATTAAAGCTTAGCTCGTGTAAGCCCCTGTGTGCACTAAAATCCATTAAAATATCCATTCATGGATCTTCTTCTACTTTAGTACTTATTTAGAAAATCCTGAATATGGAGCTTTTACAGCTTACAGGCAACGACGGCAAACCGCAAACGTGTTATGAGGATAAAGGTATGCAACTCGACCAACTTCTTTTTATGAGTAAAATTGAATGCAGCTCTTCTAACTTTAAAGCCAACTATGCTATCACAGATTCAAGAACTTCCACACCACAAAGTTAGCCTAACAGAAGAGATTGTTTTTATTTGAAAGAAAAACAGCTTCATAAACCTTATACGAGGAATCTGTTTTAAAAACTACCTTATGAACACTGGAAGAGAACTTTTGGAATGAATTCTATGAAAAACTTTTGCTTTATGTTAAGACAAAGGCTGCCGAGTAGGCAAATAATAATTAGCTCATTTCCTAGCTGTTAAACGAATGAGAAAAATAGTTTTAGTAAAATAAGTATTCAAGAAAATAATGGCGCAGGTAAGCTTTGTTTTGAAAAAGTTAAGACGGTATAAACTAGAAGATTTCGGTAACTTTTAGCACTTTTAGCTAGGATTTAGGTAAGTACTTACTTAAACGATATTTTTCCTTTGTTCCCACTTGTTCTACTAAGTAGTTCCTCGGTAAAACAAATTAAAACTTTTTTCTCATTTTCATACCAGGATCTCATAAATATGGAGAAGGTCGACTTCTATAATTTTCAAAAACTGTTTATATTACTACTAATCCAATTCAAAATATATGCCAACTACATTTTTCATACAAAACTTTAAAAGCATTAATTTTTATTTGGTTTCCTGGTTTGTTGAACTTTCTTTTGCAAACAAGGGAACGATCTAAATAATTATGGACCAGGGAATAATCTCAGGAAACGAAAGATAGTTTTAAATTTATATTGACAGAAATTAAAAAAAGAATAAAATATGATTGGATTTTAGGGCTTAAGAAAAAACAGTGCCGTAAAACGCACTAAATAAAAAAAAAGTATACTGTCAAATCAATTATCTAAACAATAAAACTGTTTTCAATCTCAGGAAACGAAATATAGTTACAAATATATCGTTAGGACTGAAAAAATAATATAATATTATTGAATTTTATTTTGTTTAGGCACAGGGCTGAAAAAGGTGGTAGCATTCTTCTTTGACAGATAAAGCTGTCATTTTTGACTGTCGAATAAAAAAATCTGAATCTATTTTTTGTATTTGAAATTTTGAGATTTAAGCATTCACAATGCTATTTTTATATAATACTAAATAATATACTAGAAAAATTGGACTCGCACCTGATCATGTTCTCGGACGGGAATCGAACCCGCGACCTTTGGATATCCGGTCCAATGCTCTGACCGCTGAGCTACCGAGTCACTAGTGAGAACGTGAGCATTGGACCGGATATCCAAAGGTCGCGGGTTCGATTCCCGTCCGAGAACATGATCTGGTGCGAGTCCAATTTTTCTAGTATATTATTTAGTATTCTATTTTTTGTGTTTAAAAAATAATCTAAAAGTATTCATCAAAGTTGACGAATTGGAATCGAGTTTAAATCTACCTAAGTGTTCTGTGGATATTGAGGTCACTACCAAAACACTTACGCGAGGATAATGAAGTCCAAAGTTTTGAATTACGAGTTTAATAAAAGGGGGATCACCAGGCGAAGCATCCTCCTCTCTCACTTGAATTCAAAACAGTTTTTTCGTCCCTCAAAGTGTGAGAGTGAAAATGTAAAATAATTTCCCACTTCAAAAAGTTCTTCGAGTAAAATCCAGTTTAGAGCGGCTCCGCGAGCTATGACGCCACAAAGATAAGACAAACAATTTTTATTAGTGAACAAGTGTTGGAAGTTTTTTACAATAAATAATAAAATTTACGCGTACCTGAAATGATAGCTTATTTATCAAATAAGTATACACATAAACACTCATGATCTACAGCTATTTTATATGTTTATTCGTCGAGACTAGTGACAGAATAAATTATCGTACAGTGTGGTATCGTAAACACGACAGCACGTCAGGTTAAACAGTTGAACTGCGAAAACAGCTTTTATTACGTAGGGCATAAAGGCGGTTTCAAGATAAACATGTATAGTCTGAGGTGCCGTCGTGCGTACAATATTTACCAAAACTTAGCAAACAAATCACAACCACATTGTTTTTTTATACAGCAAAGATCAAATAATGGATAATATTGTTTAAAAAATTATATAAACACAGCTAACAACCGCATTATCGTAATTAAGCTTAACAATAAGTTTCATGACATGTTAGTGAGCTATTTAAGAAGTTTAACTGTGGCCGTGCCCTACCATGAGTCGAAGCAAAATGTTTACGCTACCGTAAACTATCGGATATACTGCTCACAGTCAATGCAAGTGAAAGAGAGAAAACGATAGTTTACGGTAACGTAAACAGGGACACTGGCATCTCAGTGGCGCCTGTCGTGCCAACGGCAAGCGTCTAAATTTCGGTAACGGTCCGTGGAGGGAGTACTTTTCAAGAGAAAAATTAAAATGCTTATTAGGTCATTATGAAAATTTCCAGCGCTTAAATTATTCTATACGCCCTGTCTTACAGTTGGTTTAATATTAGGTGTTTATTTTCAGAAACGGTTACCGTTTATCTGGCTGCGGCTTTATTACGAAATACAAGTTTCATTCTTTATGTTGGGTTGATACTTTCGTTACATTTGACTAGTATAATATCTCATAATCGAAGGACTTTGAGAGGAGCTTAGTGGCGCAGTGGTTTAGCGCCTGATCCTGATTGCGGAGGTTAATCATCTTTCGCAAGGGTCGGTCATGAGATGGGTGACCAAAAATTTACTTTCCCGAGCTCCTCCGTGCTTCGGAAGGCACGTTAAACCGTTGGTCCCGGCTGCATTTGCAGTCGTTAACACCCACCAATCCGCGTTGGCCCGCGTGGTGGGTTATGGCCCATCCTCCTTATCCACCCATAAGGAGGCTGGTGCCCCAGCAGTGGGGACATTAAAAATGACTGATGTCATCATGTGACTTTGCACCTGTAAGAGTATGTAGGAGTGAATTCCAAGCGCATTTAAAATAATATGAGTAAAGAACAACAGCTCTGGACAGCAATTCCAAGATTATTATGACGGCCTCCGTGGTTGAGTAGTTTGTACGCCGGTTTTCAAGGTGTTGCCATCTCTGAGGTCCTGGGTTCGATCCCCGGCAGGTCTGGGTGTGTGTGTAAACCACTGTTGTCTCTGATTTCCATAACACAAGTGCTTTAGCTACTTTGGGATCGGAGCAATGTTTGTGATGTTGTCTAATAATAAAAAAAAAAATTTTAGATATATAACTTATTTAATTAAAAACCTCTTTCACTCTTATTCATCATGAAACTGATTTAGAAGTTGAAAATAAATAATTATTAAATATTCCATCACTAGCAAACGAATGATCCAAAGGCAGTTACTTAACCATTGGAAGGAAAATGTACTCTCTTGAAATAAACGAAAGCTTGCAACAAAATAGGGCAACCGCAGCCAAGCACTCAACAAGTTGGACCAACTGGACTTGACACTTCCAAGCTGGCCATGCCTCTAATACTTCTTATGAGTCTGTAGGTCAATCTATACTGGTTCATAGCTTTAAGCAGATACATTGGAAATTTCACTCAATACCCCTGAATGTGCGGTATTGATGATGTCGGACATTTTGGAGTTTGGGTGGGAAAAAATTGCCTGTTGCAATTAATTTGCATATTTTATTATACGTTATTTATTATAATATCTACTTGAACTTTATGACGCGATAACATTAAGTTTTACCCGAATTTAAATTCCGATGGGATTTTGCCTGGCGACTAAAATAAATGAGCGAAATCATAAATAAGGACCCGATTTTGGATTTGTCCCGAAACAAATCCGTGTGTGTGTTAAACACACACGTAACACACATTTAACATTTTTAACGGTTTTTTTAATGCTTATTTTGATTTTGCGTTTTCCAAAGTACGAATGTCTTCTTAGATGTCTTGGTCACTGGGTTCTCTTCAGAGACTAATCAATTAGGCCCACTAGTGGGTCTGTGAATAGGCACAAATGTGTCTCCATAGACCCACTGTGGGTCTTTGAATACAAGGTGTGTCCAAAAGCCCACTGACTAATAGTAAAAGTAGTTACTGAAAAAGATAAAAATCTTTAAATACAAAATTCAATTTGAGCAATAAACAAACGAATTTGGTCGATAAGTGTTCAATATAAGTGAGGAACTCGATGGCGCAGTGGTTTAGCGCCTGGCCCTGGGATTGCGGAGGTTAAGCAACTTTCGCAAAGGTTGGTCAGGGATGGGTGACCAAAAATTTATTATCTCGAGCTCCTCCTTGCTTCGGAAGGCACGTTAAGCAGTTGGTTCTAGCTGCATTTGCAATCGTTAACACCCACCAATCCGCATTGGGCCCGCGTGGTGGCTAAGCTGTTGTTCCCAGCTGCATCTGCAGTCATTAACACCTATCAATCCGCATTGGGCCCACGTGGTGGGTTATGGCCCATCCTCCTTATCCACCTGCCTGTGCCCCAGCAGTGGGGACATTATAAAAGGCTGATTGTCAAGTGTTTTCTTTGAATGTACGCGAGGAAATCTATGAAGTAGATGTATATTCTTATCTCTCTAAAGAAACGTGCTTCGTCATACACCACACTGTCAAAATTATGCAGCCATTTTCCTTATACGAAGTTTAGTTCAAAGCGAACCGTCTTAGTATTTGGATTCTGCTTATTATTCTGACCTTGTTTAGAAGTTAAATTGAGTTGGCCACACCATGTCGGTCTGTCAAAAACTGCGGCTCCACTCACTACACAAGTTTTAAATTGAAACTGAAAAGTAAACCTGTACGTTACGAGAATAATATCATAAAGTTCAAGGGACCTTAACACCCGTATTCAGGAACAATACTCAAACGACCCTTGCCTATGCGAACGCACTGCGTTGAAACAGAGCTCTGTGATTGGTTCGTTTGTCTTACGAGTTACGTATGATTGGTAGTTTACGCTGTGTCCGCGGCCACTGTGAGACCTCATACTAATGTTTGTGAATACTGGTGTTAGGGTCAGTCTTACAGGTTCCCATTAAAATACCCGATTTTCATATTTTACTAAAAAGTTAACTTAATAAAAAAATTGCGCTGTCTTTAAGGCGCTATATCAGTAAAGCGAGAGAGCAATGAGAAAACGTAGCGCGCTGGAGCGAGACAGAATACAAAAATTGATAATATTTTCTTTAAAAGTCGCCTTAAAGTAAACAAGAAGATAGGAGCTATCCGGTACCTGTAAAACAAGCCTTTAACAAAATTAGCCTAGTGTGGGGTTTACACGGGTCGATTTTAGTCAACTAGCAAGTTACTTTACGCTTTCCTTTTAGAAGGCTTATGATGAGCATAATGTGAAAATCATCGTCATTTATTATGCTTTTCCTTTTTGTTGTATTTGGATTTGTTACGAGTATAATAGGTACCTAATGTACCTATATGTATACAAGGTGTTACAAAAATACCCCTAATGCCGAATATGGTATATAGGGACCATCAAACTGATCAACTGTTACGATGGAACCAACTCTGAATCGCGAAAAAAAACAGCTGTTTCATACAAAAAATAAAATCGAAAATATCAAAATGTATGAAATTTTTTTTCGCGATTTCAAAGTTAGTTCCGTAGTAAAAGTTGTTCAGTTTGATGGTCCCTATATACCATATTCGGCATTAGAGGTATTTTTGTAACATGTCGTATATTATTATATAATTATTGTAGATGAATTTATATTATTATGTATGTTTGTATTTATTATACTGTATGTATTTTTATTCTATATTAAATGTACCGCATTCGTGGCTATTAGTTCCCTAAGGGTTGGCTGGGAGAGAATGATTTTAGCATTAAGTCCGTCTCTTGTGCATTATTTTATTGTTGTACAATAAAGAGATTAAATAAAGAAAATATTTTCAAGTGAAAATATACATTTCTAGTATTCAAAGCTCGTTCACAAAATAGCTCGTATCGTACGCCATATAAGAATACAGAGATCCAGTCCATTTCACTTCGTAACGAGATATCAGTCTAAACTCCGGTAAAAGAATTTTGTATCCCCAACATGCTTTAAAGTAGCCTCGGGTACAACGCCTATATCCCAAAGCTGGGGTCTTAACTAAAAATTCATATTGAGATCACGTATAGCACATTATTACGACAAAGCCAGTCGTGGCCTGTACAAAAATGGACCCTTTTCTCGGTACAAACAATATTGTGCGATAGAACACATTGTAAAAATTGGCGAATTGAGGAAAACATCGAGAACGACTACCGTTGTTAGTAGCGGAAACGGTGTCTTGTTGTTTGGTTGTGTTTTTATTAATTTTGTGCTGGAAATGTTCGGGATCTGAAAAATATTATACGAAGTTCTCTTTTCAAAAATCTTTGCGTTTCGTATGAAAGATTAGAAACTTTTTTACGAGAATACTTCTCATTACATATACGCCTCATACATATCTGGATGCCTACCATCAACTTTTATACAGCGATTGCGTTTCAGTTTAGGTTCCCAAACTGAATCGGTTTTCGTACCATGAGCTACACCGGGCTGTCAGTGTCAAATTGGGTGAGAGAGCGCCGGTGACCTCGGCAAAAAATCTTTATTTTCTCCTATTTAGAGTCTATTCTTGTATGAACGAATAATGAATGACATACAGCTTAGCGATTCAGTTTAGGTTATGAACTAAAGTTGAGTCGCTGTCTGCTGACACCGCTGTCACATAGCGATGCAGTTCATTTTAGGACCTAAACTGGATCGCAATAAGAGATCGTAGTAAGCCTCCTGTACTCCTTTGACGCCATGTTTAATATATGGTTTATGTTGAAAAAAAATAAACAAATGCAGTTTTCTTTGAAAAACTAAACTTATGATCGCTAATGAAGCTTTGAGAAGCTATTCTATTGCTGTTACAAATTATTAATGATGAAAACAGAACAGATTAAATAACATAAAATGTTGTAACCCTTTCTAATATAAAGCTATTAATTCTGAAGGTTACTTCCTTGCATAATATAATCAATTAAGACCTACCCAAATTAACACAAAGACCATAATAAATTCGAATAAGTCGAACTTAACTCGGCCGATTTATATTCAATAGCTTCAGTCTGTTTTAATAACTTTTCAATAAGTTTAAACACTCGAAGGTCTGTCATAAATTATCAACTTCCAAAAAGTTAATACAAAGCCCCAAGAATATTAATAGAGTTACCAACTTAGAAATAAACCCCTTTCTTATCAATTTGGAGCCGGATTGCAATTTTGAGAAATTGATAAAATTATTTTATATGGCAACGGAAAATTTATGTTGACTAACTTCCGCCCGCGACTTCATACCCATTCGGTTAATACTATAAAAACAATGAATACAAAATATTCTATGTTTGAATCCAGGTTATAAACTATATTATGTGTGCCAAAATTTCATCCTAATCCAATCAGCTGTTTTTGCGTGATTGAGTAACAAACATCCAATCTTTTTTATAATAATATTAGTAGGATGTAACGATTAGTTTTAACTAAATCTTCAATAATTGAAACGCATCTTGGACAGAAACGTTCACTTTTCTTGCGTTTGGTTCTTTTTATGGCTTGTATAGTTGATATAAACGTATCTATAAAAAAATACACCAATGTAGCGGCGCGATCATACCGCTACATAAGCAAATCGACGAATGACGAAGAAACGCAGGATCAGCGAAAAGTACAATATTTAAACATTACGCAGACGTGACGTCGCACTACGTCAAGCTAACATCAAGGCAAAAATGTATGAAGACCTGACTCACGATATCGAAGTTTTCTAAGCGCTTCGCATAAATACAAATTCCAACATCGAACAGCTGGACCGCGGTCCCCGAGCACAGGCACCTAGCTCGGCGGAAGTACTTTCCTTTTCGCTGAACACATAGCGAAGAGATATATTATCACATTCTGTCGTGATCGAGAATCGCATTCAAAACTTAAAAGTCACCTTATTCCCATACTGCTAACACTACAAAAATTATACTGCTCAATAGAAATGACTAGCCACCCTATGATTTTCCATATAAAAGAGTTCATTTCTAAAAGATAATGTGCGTGATGAATTGTTGGTTTGGAAACAGTTTTTTTAATAAATGTACATACAATACTAAATTTTGTATTCGTAGTGCGTCGGTTAGAATAGAAAAAAAAGTGTTTCATACAAGAATACGCGTAATTTTTTTTTATTTAATTCTTACTAAAATACGGCCAATAAGAGAAATGATAAATTCGCCAGTAAAGTCCGCAAGTTGATTATTTCAGCTTTTGAACAATATAATTTTTAAATTAATTATTAATACAATTAATCATAAAAAGACCTTCCAGAAATAAGCATAGCGTTGCCTCTTTTTTTGAGCAGTATACATACCTATGGATGGTTTATTGTCGTCACTCCTCTGTATAATTACACTTCATTGCAAATAAACATTTGATTTGACACTAAAATCACTGATAAAAATTCGACCCAAAAAACCTTTATCCTTCGCCATCAATTACATTTTAAGTCTGGGGCCATTCAAAAGTATTTAGATGATCTGTGATTTAGCTGCATCATTAAAATATACGCTTTTTTGCCCGGCTTACCGGGTACAGGAAAATTAACACGTGTCCGCCACTTGTTTGGTATTTGGCCCGGCCAAAATTACCCGGGCAATTTCCCCACTCAAAGTAAAAAATGGACGTGACGTTTTTCTAATAAAAACGACAACATTATAATTTTTGGAATGGCTTAAATTGTTAAGAACTTGTCTTAAGTATAATGTTTTAAATTTCCATGGTTTTTGACGTTATTAGAATAAACTATATCGGGATTTACACCATGTACCTGTTTATTTTTGAGACTCCGATATTTCGGCGCAGTTCACGGAAGAACTGTCGATTGTTGCGTGCGGGTAGATGTTATTGGCAGACAAACATACAAAAAGGTAAATTACAACCCAACAGCGAGAACAGATCGGAGCACACGCACGCTGATAATGGAATGTTCTCACGTATTAGACGATGATATTGTCAAATATTTGCTACGCCACAGGAACGTCCAGCCTCCTAAATTATACGGTTTGCCTAAAGTACACAAGCAAAACGTGCCATTACGGCCTATTGTGAGTCAAATAGGTTCACCTACATATGAATTGGCGAAGCATGTTTCGAATGTACTACAACCGTTAGCAGGACAAACACCGTCATACGTTAAGGACTCCCGCCATCTCGTTGACATTCTGTCACACTATAAGGTCGAGGAGAATGAGTTGATGGTCAGTTTCGACGTAGAATCGCTCTTCACCAATGTACCAGTGGCTGAGTGTCTCGAAATAATAAAGGTGAAGTTACATAACAACGATATCCCGATGGAATATGCCAGATTGTTGGATCACTGCTTGTCGAAGAATTACTTCATTTATAATGGTCAGTACTACCTTCAAGTAGATGGAGTAGCTATGGGCAGTCCAGTAGCTCCGGTGGTAGCCAACCTCTGGATGGAACATTTTGAAGAGCAAGCCCTCGCGACTGCACCTGCCGAGATCAAACTATGGAAAAGGTACGTTGATGATGTTCTCTGCATAATGAAGGAAAACAAACAGGATGTTGAAGGTTATCTGGCATATTTAAACAACATTCATCCGAAAATAAAACTAACCTGTGAGATGAAGGCAGACAGAAGCTTAGCATTCCTAGATGTCAAGATGAAGGTGCGTGTTGACGGTACGCTCAGCCACTCTGTATACAGAAAACCTACACACACAGATCGCTACCTTAAAGCTACTTCGCATCATCATCCTAGACATCTAAACTCTGTAGTGGCATCACTAACAAACCGTGCATATGATCTTTGTGATGATGAACACCTGCACAATGAGTTACAACACGTGCGGCATGTCCTACAAAGCAATGGATATTCAGGAAAGCTTCCACCGAGACACAAGAAAAAGCACCAGTTACAGAGGCAGGAAGTAGATAGACAGCCAGTATTTTTACCATATGTAAAGGGAGTGACGGATAAGGTCTCAAATATTTTAATAAAGTACGCAATAAAAACTATCTTCACTCCTTTGAAAAAGGTATCGCAATGTCTACGGTCCCCGAAAGATAATTTTCCTTTGGAGAAACCTGGTGTTTATAAGATCGACTGCAGTTGTGGTAGTTCATATTATATCGGCCAAACTAAACGCACAATAGCATGCCGTATAAAGGAGCACATAAAAGCGGTCAAAAACAACGATACGCAAAAATCGGCCATTGCTGAACATTTACTTCATTCGGACACAAATCACTGGATCGAGTTGCATAACCCTCAGATTATCTCAACAGAACGCCACTACATACCAAGAATGGTCAGAGAAGCGATTGAAATTACCAAATACAAAAATTTCAATCGTGAAAATGGGTTTAAATTGTCGAGTGTTTGGAATCCCGTTATCCGGTTGTGTAAAAACAACATGAAATGTAAAAGCGCCATTTCGCGTACAGATACAGTGAGTGTCGTGTGTCGTGAACAGATTCGAGTGAGTAGTGAGTTTGCAGAGAGTGGTACCGGTATCGAGCGTAATAATAAAAGACTTAGACGGAGGGTAGACCGATTTGTCTGCCAATAACATCTACCCGCACGCAACAATCGACAGTTCTTCCGTGACCATGGCGCATGCAACTGCGCCGAAATATCGGAGTCTCAAAAATAAACAGGTACATGGTGTAAATCCCGATATAGTTTATTCTAATATTGTCTTAAGTAGTGGTATAGAAGAGTAAGTAAGAGAATAAAGTAAGTAAAGTACGTATTTTATAGCGATACAAAATTAATAATATACATTTAAAATTGATAATACGACAGAATATAGTTACAGCTCGCTAATGAGTACTCGGCTTTAAATGTTTCCCAAATCTTCTTATGTTTTTAAGTAAATATTCGACATAAAATCCATAGCGTGCTATACAAGGTGTTACAAAAATACCCCTAATGCCGAATATGGTATATAGGGACCATGAAACTGAATAAGTTTTACTATAGGACCAACTCTGAAATCGCGAAAAAAAATCAGCTGTTTCATACATTTTGATATTTTCGATTTTCATTTTTGTATGAAACAGCTGATTTTTTTTCGCGATTTCAGAGTTGGTCCCATAGTAAAAGTTGTTCAGTTTGATGGTCCCTATATACCATATTCGGCATTAGGGGTACTTTTGTAACACCTTGTATAAACAAAAAGCTTCGGATTCCTAGCTTTTCAGCTAGAAATCTGAAACTTTTTGTTTATATTTGCCAACATAGATCGAAGTTCAACAAAGTTCAAGCACAGTTCACAATTGTTTTGTTTTGTCTACAAAACTTATGTTTGTATTAATGAAGTTTCAATTTGCAGTTCGAAAACAATGAAACTTCAACTATAGGTAGAAGAATACGTCAGACCTCCATGATCCCTATTGGTGGATTTAATTTGTCTTAAATACCTACTTGTAAATATGTACGTCATTCCTATCCTTTAATTATGTCCATTTCCTTGATGTGTAGACGCAATATTGCTGTTCTCGCACCCGCACCTACGCGAGAGTGAGTGAGATGTCATTAGAAGAATGAACGCTTGGTCGGCACGGCAGACATCTTGAAAATCTCTCTTCGAATGTCACCGCGGCACGGTCTACATGTGCTTATCAGTTAAAAATTGAAAATAAACATATTCGTGACTCTAATCCGCTTGCAAATTGTGTGTTATGGTGTTAAACTGATGCCAGTGTAAGGACACGTTGAAATCTAGGTGTGAAATAAACTTTTCCAAGCAAATGAGCTAACAGCCCCGACACCGGCCGCCAAAAAAGTCCGTTGGTTGGGCTGAACTGATCAGAGATCTCTGGAGGCAAAGTAAGTGTACACATCTTACCGCCTGAAGGAGCTGTGATTGTGTCCCTTTTGTTTTCTCATACGTGTTTACAAGTACCTACTTGATTATCACGACCGCAAACCTACAGTCCACTCCATTAAAACCAGAAATTAATCACCACCCATTTTTAAATATCACGTTTACATTATTAAAACTATTGCTGAACTCTAAATAAGAAAATAAAAGAACATAGATCAGAAACTAATCGATTAAAATAATCTAAATTTTAGTAGACAGAATTCTGTTTTATGAAAATAAACAGACATAAGCACTAATCGCAATGTAGTTATGATTTAATGAAAGTTTCTGCGAAAACGGAGTCTGAAGTTATTTTCGTGGACAAAGTCTACACTCTGAACATTTATTAAATACCTACATAAAAAACCTAATCGATTCATACATTCGTACCCACCGAATTACGTCATAAAATTCAGTTTGTATGAAAAACATACTTCGTATCACCATGTGATTTAAAAGAAATTCTGTATATTGTCAACGACACCACTGGACTACACCACTTAGGTGTAATTTTCATTTTTTTTGTAACCACACCACTGCTGACTAGTGATGTGTAACAATAATTGTCATGTTTGTCTTACGCATGATAAATAATTAATATCGATAAATGCAAGTTTAGTATTAGAACTTCAGTACGGTGGTGTGGTTACCAAAATAATATTGTAATCGACACCTCAGTGGTATTGTTGACAATACACGAAATCTCCATGTAATCTTAAACGTTTTGAAATGTCCTAGTAGCATTTTCCAAAAATATCCTAAATACCCTAGTAACATTTTCCAAAAAATATGTGTGCGTAGGAAACAATATCGCAATTTCCCAAGTCTCTAAAATATGATCCATTAAGAAACAATCTGGAATATGCAAAGTAATAATGGCAATAACGTCTAAAATCCGGACTTAATTACTCGTAAAGGAATATTAAGCTTTTAACTTTAAATACGACAATTTACTTAGCAGCATTATTTCTCAGAGTGTAATACCCGCTTACAAAGATCTAAGTATTCATGACGAGAGTGTGTCGACAATTTTATGTATATGTTACCGGCCAAACCCGATTTCAGGACAAACTAGTTTTGCCGAGGCTAAACTAGATCTTCCTAAACGCGATAGGATTAACTGGTAAAGCCTAGACCAAACTAGTTTGTCTTAAGCCCGATAGGATAAACCAGTTTAGGCTAGGTTAAACTAGTTGATCCTGATATAAGCATGCTATACCAAATAATCCCATCGCGTATAGGAAGAACTAGTTTAACCTAGGCCAAACTAGTTTGTCCTGAAAATCGGGTTTGGCCGGTAACATAATATATATATATTTACATTTATTACGTAATTTTGTTAAGTATCGAAATTACCACTAATTATTACTAGATTATTACTAGGTCTTATTAGATTGTTACTAGATAGTACTAGATTATTACTAGATAATTATCGTTATATAACCAGAAGTATAGTTTTATGAATTTCTATTAGTTACATTGCTTTCTCGTTGTATTCATATATAAAAAAGAATTGCTGTTCGTTAGTCTGTACAAAACTCAAAAACAGCTACACCGATTAGAATAATATTTTTTTTTGTTTTGTTCACTGTAGTACTGGGGTGGTTTAGAAAAAAAAGCAAAACCTCAAAAGAACAGATAAATACGGTTGAATAATTAAGCAACTATTTTTAATATTGTTTAAATATTCCGCATAATAATAATAATGGGGAAGATGAGTGTAATTATTTTATAATATAGAAAAATCAACATAAAATATAAAAAATATTAGTGAACGATTTTTTTCGATATCTCAAAAATTGAAATTTTTTTGATATCAACATAATTTTTTCACAGTTATTCTTATAATGGCTTAAAGTTTCTGTTAAGGCTAAAAAAGGGAATAAATTTTCATTTACATCTTCCCCATTGCACACCCGCAAGTCACATGGCGTACTTTGTTAATTTTAAGTCATCTGTATTGTTTATACCCATGTTCGAGCAAATAAATATATTGATTGATTGATATACGGACTGATAACTACATGATCATACAGGATAAAAAATACAGTCTTTTTTAATTCTAATTATGAGTTTGAAGTTTCTAATTACAGCTTATTTTATTCATACATATTTTTTACAATTGACATACTCTTTTAATTAAAATATCAACTTTGATATTCAGACGTCATGAAGCTTATAAGAGTTTGTAAGCTTCATTTCGTTAATGAGGGCTTATCGTACATTTACAGTACTATATAATATACTACAATATCAAAGCCTAATTAACCACATCTATCTCGTGTGTTAGTGGGGACGAAAACTGCCAAGTTTAGCCCTAGCGGCTAAACTTGGCAGTTTTCGTCCCCTGATATCGCTTGACTCAAAACAATGTTTTCAAGTAATTTTTGAGATTTTAGCATTCACAATGCTATTTTTATACAATACTAAATAATACACTAGAATATGAGATGAGATGATTATATGATAACTGTATTTAAAGGATAATGGAGCCGAAAGAAAAAAAACTTAAAAAAGAAATGTTTTTCAGTAAATTATTGTTTTCTGCTTAAAAATACTCCATCTTCTATCGGAGTACTTGTCTAGGCGAATCAAACGAGCCCAAACTCGATGGATTTGGTGGTATTATAGAGTTCCTGTGGCCTTTTTCCGGCTTTATCATAGACCATGGACACTATTTCCCAACAGAGTACTCGTGTGCCCTAACTGGGCGTTGAAAAAAATACTGTAGCCATAAATATAATTTTTAGATAAAGTAGATAATATTTTGATGAGGCTAACATACCTCCTTTTCCCTTTGTTGTCCGTGGTCCTACTGTGTAGTTCAAATGGTTGGACCACGGGCCATTTAATTTGTCCGTGGTCCTATCAGTATTTCTTCCTTTAACTAAATCATAAAAATGAAGTGAAGTTTATTAACCCCATAATCTAATGCATTGTCCGTATATTTGGGTCTTGTTCTGTAATTATTTGTTTATAATAATTAAAAAACTGTCAACAAAAGCGTGTTAATATCGAATTGAAGATGACTGAGAGATTTATTTTTATTAACATAATGATGGATTATCTAACGCCTTACTAACTTTATCAAGGTGTTTTTAAATTTTGAGATTTACAACAATGCTATTTTTATATAACACTAAATAATATACTAGAAAAAATACGACTCGCACCAGATCATGTTCTCGGACGGGAATCGAACCCGCGACCTTACGATATCCGGTCCAATGCTCTGACCGCAGTGACTCGGTAGCTCAGCGGTCAGAGCATTGGACCGGATATCCAAAGGTCGCGGGTTCGATTCCCGTCCGAGAACATGATCTGGTGCGAGTTGTACTTTTTCTAGTATATTATTTAGTATTTTATAAAGGTGATTTAAAATAAAACATTTCAGACTTGACTATTTGAACTACCTACGAGTCTTTAAAAAAAAAATGATATTTATTTATTCTTGTCCCAGGAAGACAATCAGATTATCAAAAGGGTAAAATTACAATGTTTTATGCAGTTTGAATTATATTAATTTATTCTCGCCGTCTCGTATACCAGCTTATTCTCAGGGGCTCAATCTCGCTAATTCTGAACGATAAAACCAAAATCGTTACGTTGTCATTTATGTTATAATTACCTAAAAATCTTTGTTTTAGCTTTAGAATTCTCATTTAAATTTTTGACAAAAAGCCAGTATTTTTTGTAAACGAAACTGAAACGGTAACGAATCATATTTTTGGTTAAATCGTTGAAAATTAGCGCGATTGGGCCCCTGGAATCGCTAGTGCCATTAGATTAACATATATTTGCATAAACCGAGCCACCCGAGCCTTGGTGAGTAATTATCCATGCATCTTTCATTCCTTCAGCGTGAATGTTACACTCGTGAGTGTTGACAAAATTAATTATGTGCTGATTTAATTTTATCTTATTATCTGCTAAAGTTACTGACATTAAACATGAAGTGTGGGTTGTTACTTTTTGTTGAAATAATTACTCATGGATACAATTTAATGTTGAACCTTACAGCCAAGAACAGTAAGTTAGCAATTTACATTTTCGAGGATGGCTTTAATCATGCGAGGCAATGTAAATTGCTTACCGCACAAGGCTTGTATTAGTGCTTTTCTCATGAATTTAATAACAGCGCCATCTACCATCGAAAAGCGAAATGAGGTTTGTCATTGACAAATCCTCTATCGATAGAGTAAATTGTCTCTGGGAAATCTCATTTCGCTTCTCGACGGTAGATGGCGCTGTACAAATTTCCCATACAAAATTACTCTAATAGAGGATTGGTCTGTGAGAAATCTCATTTCGCTTTTCGACGGTAGATATCATTGTACAAATTTCCCATACAAAATTATTCTATCGATTTTTTTACGTGCGTAATTTGTTTCTTGTTTTGTACTTCTCTCACAATATTGGGGTGGGGGAAGTAAGTACTTACTGAAATTCATTCCTGGACTGAATTTCAAATTTAGAACGTGGTGCACCAGACTGCTACGTAAATGTGGAACCTCCGGCATTCCTTTTTCAAATGTTATGATCATATTTAAAAGCATGAGTGAGAAACAAAATATAATTATAATAAGTTTAAAATAATATGACACAGCATGTACACACTATCATTTAAATAAGAGCATGTAATATGAGAAATTGCTTTAAGATTATACCTAAGTCTAACAATAATTTTTCATCTAAACGCTCGCATCGCTCGCTCGCTCGCGACCACACGGTCGTTATACTATCACATTACCATATATTAACGTAATGGCACCGCTGATCAATGAATATTTAATGGAGTGGATTGCAGTTAGCAGAAACGAGATTAGTGTTATAAACAATAACAGTGTTAACACAATAAAATAACAAATTGCTTAGATTTTTTCTAACTCTAAACATTCAGCTATCGTATTTCTTAATTCAGCGACTTCTTATTACACAAATTGACAGATTAATAAACTTATTAAAGTGCATACTTTTAATGAGTTTTTGAGTAAAACCAGCAATGCAGGAGCTTAGAAATGTCAACCGTTAAGTACCTAAAATATACATTTTGACCATAAACAAAATTCTAATTTGGTATGAAAATGCTCATTTGTAGGCAATGTTCATCGCTCGCAACGCTCGCTCAAAACGCTCGCTCGGCAGCCGCGTAGTCGTCGGTAACCACCGGATTATCATACATTTACATAATAGCGCCGGCGACAGATTAATTAGCCAGAATTTCGGAATTTGAAATATTATGATTTAATATTATTTAAAAGAAAAATCAAGAAGACGGAGTTAATCGGCTATTCTTTTTATGGTGTAAGAAGTCAGATTCGCTTGGATTGTTTATTGTTTTTTTTCTGTTATTCCCAAAAGACAGGACCTTATTTAAGTGTTTTATGAATAATAATAATACATTTTTATTTAACCCTCAACTACAACTACCCTCAAAATTATAATTAACTTCTATGAGTTCGAGGGACTCACGTTTTATTTTGTAGTTTTTCCGAAATAACTTATTAATATAGCAGTTTACAATACAATAATATTGTTTAATTGTTCTTTGTGTTAATAAATAAAAGACATGTTAATAAAT
Organism: Catoptria pinella; assembly: GCA_963556745.1. Taxonomy (NCBI): domain Eukaryota; kingdom Metazoa; phylum Arthropoda; class Insecta; order Lepidoptera; family Crambidae; genus Catoptria; species Catoptria pinella. The sequence continues at coordinate 14,359,491 of OY750761.1, forward strand.
ATAAAAACGTTGGAAAATGAATACAAGCTAGCCCGACAATGAAATATGCGTACGCGCAAAATCCACAGCGGTTGTGAGGCGAGTGTTCTTGTCGTAGTCATCTGGAGCCCTCGGTGAATGTCGCGCCGCGCCGTCTCTATCGAGATCCCTTCGTCGTCACCTCGTGCCCCGTGTTCACCCGGGATGGTGCTGTCAGTGCGTGACCATCATTTTTGTAATGTATTTTGTTGTTTAGTATTATAATACTTTGACGACCTCCGTGGTCGAGTGGCTTTGCACACCGGTTTTCAAGGTGACGCCATCTCTGAGGTCCTGGGTTCGATTCCCGGTTTAGAAAATGAACTTTTCTATATTGGCTCCGGTCTGGGTGTTTGTGATACCACCGTTGTATCTGATTTCCATAACACAAGTGCTTTAGCTACTTACTTTGGGATCGGAGCAATGTATGTGATATTGTCAAATATTTAATATCATTAAAAAAAAATAAGTGAAACAAAACCTAAAATTTAAAACTTTAAAAACTCAATAGGATTTAAAGAAATTAAAATTATTTGCTTCATAGCAGAATAGCGAGCAAGAACCAGGTGAACCTGATCGTCGGTCCACCTACCCACGAAGTAGGGTTGCCAGGTATTTTTTTCAGAAACTCGGGACATGTACCTACTTAGATTGAATAAAAAAATCGGGACAAAGCATTTTGCCGCGGGACAACAATTTACTTTAGCTATTACTATACCTACTGTAATTTGATTGGCGGCAAACGCTGTGACGGTGGCCAATCAGCGATCGTAAGTCAAACAGCGCTTTCAATCAGTGTAAAGCAGCCTAAAGCGTGGGTAATTTAAATTACCTACAATTGAGATAGAAATATAATTGATTAATGTATATTCGCTGAAATATTACACTTTGATTGTTTTGTTTCTTTGTCTAACTGAAAAATATCATAATGCGGGACACATACCTGTCCCGGCGGGACATCATAAAAATTGTCTGTTTCGCGGGACGTCCCGCTAAAATCGGGACACCTGGCAATGCTACCATGAAGCGTCGGTCGTCCGGTGCGCGGTCGCCATTTCAGAAACTGTCCGCCCCAACGGCCATCGGATCTCCTCGTTATGTGTCCCGCCCTGCCACTCCAGCTGAGCAATCATTCGAGCAATATCGGTTACTTTAGTCACAGTCGTGCTGTGCATAGCGCACATTTTTGATAGTAATATTGTCTTTGGGTTAAAATCTGTCACGTTTGACGTCGGCTTTTCTTTGTGTTTTTGCTTTGATTGTAATAATTTGTGTTTTTTGTTTTGTTGCTTTAAATTAAAATATACATTTATTTCCATTACGTAGCCGTCTTTCAATTTAATCAGCATATACAGGGTCATTTTTAATTCATTTAAAACCTCTCGTGGGGTTGATCAGACCATCAAACTGAACAACTTTCATTACGGGACCAACCTTAAAATCGCGAAAAAAAAACAGCTGTTTTATACATTTTGATGGAGTAGGCATTGTACTTTTGTTTGAAACAGCTGTTTTTTTTTTTCGCGATTTCAAGGTTGGTCCCATAATGAAAGTTGTTCAGTTTGATGGTCTGATCAACCCCACGAGAGGTTTTAAATGAATTAAAAATGACCCTGTATACAGTCCATCATTCACATTTTTGGTCCTATGTAAGGAAACTCCGAGCTGGCTCCTTCTAGTGCACGTTGGGTGACCTTAAGCCTCCTTATGAGCTCATAGTTAGCGACTTTAAGGCAGGTAGGTAGTTTTATTACTTATGTATTCAAAACACCGTCAATTAGCCTTCACTCACATACAAAAGTTCAAATACTGGTACAAGTTCACAAGTACTGGTAATTACAAAAGTGCTTAACGCACAAACTTTAATAATTTAGCAAATCCATTTTGCATTAAATATTAATTTTAAACATGAATGAAGAAAACTTATTAGCCTTAAACAAATTAACTGTTAGATGGTTTCATCGTAAAGCTTTGATTACAAGGGTGCTGTAACGATGATACAAAAGTAAGCAAGAGAATTAAGTCAGTATAATTGTCAAGTCAAGTCAAGCAAGTCAAGTAAATATTATTTCTTTTATCCTCAAATGTCTCCAATGTAGAGTCTCAATTGATCTGATAAAATATATAGGTACATAGGATCTAGATACGAGTATGAATATTATATTGAAACTAAGCAAAAATATAATTTATTCTAAAGCTTTTTTGCTTGATGTCCGCGTAAAAAATCTACTTCAAGAAGGAATTTTCAAAAATCTTTTAATAGCGGATGCAGTCTAAATAATAACCATGGATAAGTATATGTCAAGTTCTAGCCCTGGTCTGGTCTGTACGCTGGTTTGAAATGTGAGAAGATGAATCAGTCAATCAGGAGATGACAGATGACCATCAGCCTTTTCTCATGTCCCTACTGCTGGGGCACAGGCCTTTCTTATGGATGGATAAGGAGGATGTGGGCCATGACCCACAACGCGGGCCCAATGCGGATTGGTGGGTGTTAACGACTGCAAATGCAGCCGAGACCAACGGCTTAACGTGCCTTCCGAAGCATGAAGGAGCTCGAAATAATACATTTTTGGTCACCCCTCCTATGACCGACCATTGCGAAAGTTGCTTAACCTTCGCAAGGGTCGCTAGGCACCACTGCGCCACCGAGCTTCTCAATCAGGAGATATTATTTTATAAATATAGAAGATAACAATAATACTTAACTTAAATGGCCAACACATGGCGCCAGCATGGGCCCGCAGGTTCCTATTTACGGTACTTGCTGAGCGCATATCCTGTAGAAAAAAACGGCATAGTGTGTAGAAGCTATTGCCCCCTAAAAGATAATTTGAACTAAAACAAAGTACTTACCTTATATCATAAAAGAGTTCTTTTCTGTATAGGTATGTAAACTACCAAATTACTGTATAAATTATTACAAGTACGTAACTTTGAGTGTCGTGTGTTCGTAGCCTAAGTTCATAAAGTTCCAACTCAAAGTCGGGTAATTACACTTATTTGGGACTTGAGCCAACAGTTCAGTTATTAATTTATAAAATCTGTCCCCAAACTCTTTATAAATACTTACTTCATTTATTTCGACATTATTGCTTTTACTGACAAGATTGGATTTGAGACTCGAGTTTTGTGACCTTATTTTAGGCCTTGGTCTCCTATTTTAAGCTATGCGCGTCGTCTGACGCCGGCGTAAACATTCCTTTACATTTTATACGCCGACGTCAGCATTTGAGAGACTACAACAGTGCATTTTTTTAGTAAGCATTTTGACGCTGACGCTGTGCTGTAAGCGGCTGATGGCGACGGCGTAAATAGGAGACCAAAGCCTAAAGATGGAAACAATGACTTTGGCTGGCCCCAGACCTACCGGTTTCATTTCTTTGCTTTGCTGTTCTAGTAGAACAGTACCGGCTAACGCATCGAAATTCGGAAAGTCTGCCGGTCTTCAATTTAAAACAGATAACTCGTAGTAAGAAGTTTCTTATTGTAATTATTTAGAAGATATCGATGTTCGTGTGACATCATTAATTAGGGTTCGCCATTTTGGCCCGATTGGGGCTAGATTTATCTGTTTTAATTTGAAGCCCGGCAGACTTTCCCAAGTCCGATGCGTTAGCTGGTAGCCCCTGTTCAACTAAAACAGCAAAGCAAAGAAATGAAACCGGTAGGTCTGGGGCCAGCCTTAAGGTCAGTTTCATAGGTTCCAGAAAAGTCTCAATCAAAATACTCGACAACTAAATTAATATAGGTTCTGTCCCATTTTTAAATAAAACCACTATTAAACCAGAAGTTATTTGCTAGCTTACTGTAACCTACTGTGAAAGTAATAGGTTACAGTTAGCTAGCAATATCTTTACAACTTATAACCACATCTTAAACACAGACAAAAACAATGACTCGTACGGAAAACTTAAGGAAATAATTACATTACAGTAGGGCCCTGTTTAATAACGTGACAATTTGTCAATTGTCATGACAATCTGGTTTATATTGCGGTGTATGCTATAAGTAGAATTTGTCAATTGTCAAACATATGCCTATATCCTCTTTAATTTAATAAGGGACCTACTTAAGGTCTTCACAGTACCTATATGTATTAAGCCAAAAGAGGAGTATAAATTAAAAATGATAAACTTTTCCTACGAGAAAGACTCTTAATGACGACGTGAGTGGTGCAGTGGTCAACATGCCAGTCTACCACGCAGAGAGGCCCCGGGTTCAATTCCCAGCCGGGCAGAAATTGAAATGTATTTTAATTTCATTGACGGGTCTGGGTGTTGTTATGTATTATAAGTGTATATTTAAAAAGTATATAAGTAGTATATCAGTTGCAATATGGGGTTTTTTTATTTAGTTTGGGACAAGATGGCGCTGTGTAAAATAGTCCAAGCTTTTATTATTATTTATTAATCTGCCAAAGGAAAATCAGCATTCCATACGACGAATTGTACGAAGAATGCTGGTTTTCCTTGGTAGTTTTCTAGGTTATTTTAATTTTAGAGTTACTTATAGGAAAAGCTTTATGGGTACCTTTTTCCTCTTTTGGCTGGACCTTTTTTTACTTCAACCTGTATATCGAAAGTACCATAATCGAAGTTGTAAGTATACTTTCGTGTTTAAACACCGAAAAAGAAATGTCAGTATTCGCAATATCTCTCCAATGAATTCGCAAGAGTAGCCTAAAACATTTGCCAATTAACGAGCGCCTGTGAACGGCAGTTGATCTAAAGTATTTCCTTCCTTAGCAAGCTAAGGCGTGACCGCGAGAATAGCGGTGAGTGACACCTTCCGCCTATGCCGTGCTTCTTAATTCTGATGATTGCAGTACTGAAATATCAAACTCAATTGCGAGGCATCGGTCTTAGAAAACTTATCCTTATATTGTGAAAAAAATCAAGAAATAATTTATTTAAATAACTTAAAAAGACAAAATAACACCCGAATTCAATAACAACACTCGAACGACCCTTGATGGTGCGGGCACTGACCGCATCATCAATCAAAAAAATACAGATAACATTTTGTCTATTAGTTTATTTTTTCGGCACAGCCTATGCGAGCGGAAAAGATTATTCCGGGATCGCAAAGATACAGAACAATTTTTCTGCAGTCTGTATCTTTATCTTGTTTCATTAAGTAATTAACATGCCGGATGAATGGGAAATCTTTTTTCGGATGTAGGGGTAACAATTTATTTATATTTAGTTTTCGGATGAGTGGGACATATCAACTCGGATGAATGGGGAAGGAAAATAATTCGGATGAATTTTGCGGATGAATAGGTAATAGACCCACTCATCGCTGTTATCGCAGACGCACCCTACCATCCCTCTGCCGTCTCGCGACCGTTAATTTATAAAACTTTTTATTGCGCCTACAAATATCCGTGGGCGGTTCGTGAGTTTACTATTGAATAACAAGTTCTGGAGATATTGAAAACGTACAAGTGTAAACGCATCGATTTTAAACTTGTAGATAATATCCTCTAGCGGTATTTTACTTGATGACCATAGTGTACTGGCTGTATGTTAGTACTGGCTTTGTCTCAAGTGCATACGTCACAGTCGGCTGTCTAGTCTGTGGTGCAGACTAGATAGACACACACAGTCTGTCATGGCGGCTGACAGAGTGAGAACGTGTGGTGGTTCATTTCGTGCATCATAGTGATTAAATTCTCTTTGCCGTGCATTGCCAAACCAAAGGTGTAGATTGTGGACAACAACCAAAAACAAGCTTGATACTACTACCGTTTCGTTTATGAGACTCTTTTTCATTAAATAGTAATCATTACACAAAAGTATGCAAAATGAGCCTTCATTTCTGCTATTCTATTCTATGCTAGCGTGCTAAGTTTACCAGAGAGGCCCTATTTTGAATCCTTCGGCTGATTTCGAGCACTCGTTACTAGAATTTTCATTCGACATAGCGATTCGTTTTTGGATCAGTCAGCCAGTTGTCAGAAAAAGATGAATCATTCGTTTAAAATCATTTGTGTGAATTAAGTGGTATACGGTATAATGACACAATTGACAACTAAATGTCACTCCAAAGTCGCTGATCAAAATCTACCACTGAACTATTTAACACTTGACACTGGCAAAAAATACTTCCAAGAGGAAAGTAGATTGCCATAACAAAAAAAGAAGAAGAAGAAGACATGACTGACAACTGGCTGACAAACGAGTGATTTTGAAAAATTATCAGTTCACAAACACGTACCTCCAGCAGTTCAAATCTATGTGAATGTTGTGAGTGTGTCTGATATTTTAATTTGTTAATTTATAGATTTTTTTATTAAGACTAGAGAGCTTGCGCATGTGACATATGCTACCCAGGGTATAAAATAGTTAAAAAAATGGATGAATTGCGCTAGAGTGCTGGCATTTCACGTATTTCAGAAAATGCAACCCACGTTTTTAGGTTTAAAACTTCTGTATCTTTTATTATCTTTAATCATGAAAAGGTTTCCCATTTCATGGGTATAATACAATTCATAAAAACATTATGTTTAAGTAAAAATGTGTTCTTTACGGGAACCCATTCAATTCGTTTATTTCATTTTGACGTCAACCTAAACAAACAGCCACGCTGTAGGATTAATATTATTAAGAGAGATTAAATTAGACAGAAGCTCAAAATAGCCCTGTGAAAATTGTGACACGCAAAATTCAGTTCATTTTTTTCTTTGTCAAACGGCTGTAGATCTTAAAAATTAATGATCATTTTGTCAAGGAAGGGTCTCTGAGGCTTTTTTTGGGCAATTTCTTGTCTCCATTGTGATGGTTGAAGTCCTTTGTATTTCGAAATCCGACATTTTGGAGATCTCATGAAAAGACAAAATGGCCGTTGGTTTTATTAATCTATCTTGATTGACAAATAAGTTAAAATAAAGTTCATATTTGATCATTTTTATCTACTTATGCATTTGATATAAATTCACAGTTGTTGTCCATTATTTAGCAGTTTCAAGATATAATGTAACCGAATAAAGGAAATTAAGTAAATAACAGGCATTTGGAAAAGTTCGCGGCCTTTTTGAAGCATTAATTTTGCGTCTTATATTTCTGGCAATACTAAACTTAGGCGGGAATGTAATATATTGTTTGACAGCTGACTTTCTGGTTATAGCGGTCAAATTGAAACAAATTGATAACTGTATTGCTTTTTAATATTTTTAATATTCTTTATTAAATACATTTTGCATTTTTTTTCGATTAAGCTGCAGACCCTTTGTTATAGACTTTTGTACTGTGCCTAAGACGCTGGCCATCGCGACCAGCTGCCAGCATGACTGACACTGACGGAAGCATGAATCGACGATCGACTAAAACTACTACGACTTGACTTTGCCTTGTATTAATATATTATTATTTTGTTTACGTGCCATTAAAATCTATTCTCCCAAATACTGTGGTTATTTACGACCGACGACGACAGCGCACGCCAGCGCTCTTTCACCCTTAATAAAAAAAAAGAATGCTGCTAGTGCTCAAAGAAAGATTTGAAATGTTGATAGAGAAGATGTTTTGTCGAATTAAATATGCAATAAATGGTTCAGCAGCTTCAGGTCTGGTAATTTTGATGATAAAATTGTTCCTCGCTGTGGTATCTTTATTATTTTTAGTACAAAAAGGCCGCGAACTTTTCCGACTAGGTACCTAATATTGTAATATTATATAGGTACACGTACATACCTCTGTTAAGTTTATTAGCAGTATTGTAAAGACATAATATGTAACTGAATTTAATAAAATGTACCAAAGTAAATATTTATGATATTACTTTATTAGTAAATGTTTTTGATTACCATAATTATTTTGGTATAATGCATCTCTTCTTTACCTTATACAGGTTGAAATAAAAAAGGCGGTAGTTAGAGGGAATGTACCCTAAATATTGATAATGGCAAATCTTACTGAAAGGAAATATTCCTTTATTTAAAAAAAAACATTTCTCATATTCGGAAAGTGATGTATTTTTAAACTGAGCAGCGGGTTAAGAACTCTGCGTTCCACCTTAGGGTGTAAAATAATTTTAAAAATAGAACTGAATTTGGTTACATAGTCGACCATAGAGTTGGTATAACTGCCAGGGCAACATTAAAAAACATTGGGCGGAGCAGCGTCGAGGGCTGTTCCAAATTTGAAAAAAGAAATAAATAAATATGGTCTACCTATATAGTTACTACATACATGTTTTTATTAATAAGTGTTTAAGTGTAAATTTATATGAGTGTTTAACACGGGTAAAAGTCATCAATTCCATACTCGAACTATAGCCGCCCTCGCTATATGGGAATTGCTTCTTTTTGACCCTTGTTTGACAATCTACTATGACCTGCATTCAAAGGTCTTTTTTAAAATCGCTTATCTCGGCCGGGAATCGAACGGGCTAAAATCTGAAAAAATAACATCTTGGTTTTTTATGATACCAATCGATAGGTTCAATGATAATGGTTGTTTCCTTATAAATAACATAGTATTTTAAATTCAAGTTAGACCCAAGAAGATAACAAATCGTAGTTTATACTGTTCAATTCCCAGCTGAGACAAGCGATTTATCAAAAAGTCTTTGAAAGCAGTTTTACTTATATTAATGTTTCCTTTTAGTAAATTTTGCAATCATCAATATTTGGGATACTTTCACTCTAACTACAGTCTTTTAATCGACATTGAAAAAAAAATCAATCGAGTTTAAATTGATTTCGCCTTTGAATGCAAATAAACATCAATTTAGACTTTGAATTCCTTTAGGTTCTTTCTTAAGAGGAAACACCACGGTCGAGAGAATTGAAAAAATCCTATGGAAAGTTGACAAAATCAACGTTTCGTAGTACCCTGTTTCCTCCTCCAAAACTAGACCAATTTAAAAAAAAATACATAAAAAAATAAAGAAAGGATTTGGCTGTGTTCTTATGTTTTACTTTTTATATAATCTCGTCTTTGATTGCTGGATGTCTAAACAATGGCAATTTTTTTTAGGTTTTTGGAGATTAATATCTCTTTAATAATTATTTTATGAAAAATAAGAAAACATAGGAACATAGCCAATTCATTCCTTTAAATTTAAATGAAAAAATTTCTTTAATCGGTCTAGTTTTAGAGGAGGAAACAGGGGACTACCAAACGTTAATTTTTTCAACTTTTTAAAGGAATTTTTCAGTTGTCTCGACCGTGGTGTTTCCTCTTAATCTTTGTTCATGTACTTATTTATGCATGTATAGAAGCTTGGCCTGTTTTGCTCCATGAAAAATGTGAGGGATGAAATTATGGCGAAGGTAAGCCGTTCTACATAAATATTATGATCTGAACGTGGCAGGGTTATTTGTAAAACATCAACAACCTCGCAGGAGTGGATTACTGACATCATAAACAACAACATTTGTTCTACGACTTACCTGAAAAATTTGCTAAAAAAAAAAACTGAAAAAATTATGTTTGTAAAATAATTTCTCTCCTAAAGATTTATAACCCTATACAAAAGTTTTAAACCCAAAAACGTTGGCGCATGCCAAAAACAATTGATGATAAATCTTACAAAATGCGCCCCACGTTTCAAATTATTTTATACTTTTTAGTCCGTTCTAAAAACGTGTTTTTTATTAAAAAAAGTTTTTGTTAGTTAATTATTGTTTCTTGCTTTTTAGCCAACGAGCTAAAACTAAAAAAATACACCATCGGAATACGCTCTTTCATATACCTCACATGCTCTAGTAGCCTCACTTCGAATTTTTAAGACCCCCTGTTAAGTCTCTGTTGCAAATTCTTTTTTTCTCTTATTTGCAAAATAGTTGGGCAAACGTCATCTAAAACTGTTCCAAATTGAGTTCTAAAACTATTCCTAAGTTGAAAGCATTAGTAGTTCTCGAGATATAAAGCTGTGACAGTCAGACAGACAGAGTGAGTCGAATCATAGGCTTCGTTTCTACCATTTTGGTACGGAACCCTAAAAACTACTTTCCATACAAATTTCCGAACAGCTGATCGAGTTTTAGAAAATCGGTTTTATTGTCTTTTTCATAAAAGAACAGACGTTGTTGTTCTAATGTAAGTAATCTCACTAATCTAGCTCCTGCAAGATTGCTGGTGCTCTACAACCCTGTATATTTTGGAAATGTAATTATGTTTATTATGAAAATGCAATATGATGATATTATTCAGCAGAATATTTAAATTTAGTCTGATTTTAATAGCCTCGTAACAGAGTTTATTGCGTAATGATATTTATGGTACTATCAGTTATCTAGGTTCTATCACTTATTCCTTGTTAAAGTGCCAATTAGAACCTGTGTAAGTAACATTTTCCATATCATGTAGTAAATATGTCTCCAATATTGTACAGTATAATTTGTGGTACTGAGGTTCAGTTCGAGCCAATAAGCTTTCGTCAATATTTACCCGAGCCATGTTTACCTCTCAGGAGTGCCTCTTTGTAGCTAATTCTGTACCATTATATTCTGTTCTGCGATATTTACCTGAGTTGGAAGGTTCCAAGTAGTATTAGGAATTAAAAAAAATGTTTTGTGTAAGATTCGAGTTGTTTATTCAGTTAGTTCCATTGATTAATACTAATCGGGTAGGTATATTACTTGTGAAGTCATTTTAGGGAAAGATAACCCGGTATGGTACGGGGGACGTTTTATATAACCATGTGACATTTTGGCGTATCACCACCGTGTTTTTATCATACATAGTCTTTTTGATACAGTATTACCACGCACGCCCAACAAAACTAGCAATGTATGATAAAGACACGGTGATCTGACACGCCAAAATGTTACAAGTATGGTTTGTAAATTTTTTTCAAACAATTCATGAAACATTCGCTCTCCGTTTAAAAAATCAGGAGTACCGAGTGATAACTAGGAAGTGTTTATTGATAAGTAAACGAATCAAATAAGAAAGCGAAGATATGACAAAGAACACCGTTATATTATTATGTCACGAAGCTGCCGACAAATGATAAAATGTTAATGAAAATGAGCTGTTAAATTAATGAGCGGACCACAGAGAAAGCAATAACTTGAAGCGGACGACATGAGTTGAACGGGTTTATTTATTAAAAAATTTAAAGGGTATTTGTCTCAAACACAATTGACATTAGCAAGATAAGAAAAAAATACGAAAAGGACATAAACATGACACAAGTATGGCGTTTTTTTAGTGTTGTTGGAAGGTCGCATTTGGCAAAAAAAGAAGGAACCGAAGCGAAGCGAGGGCGGGTCGCTAGTAACATAGTAAATTGTTTAATGGAAAACTTATTGCGAACCAGGAAGGGCGTGGAATTTTTTATCACTTATTAAGCATTCTAAAAGAAGGACATAAGAGTTTTCAGTTTCAGAATTTCCATACATTTTTATGTAAATTTCTCGATTTTTTTCAAACATATCCTTATATCTCTTAGAATGTTGGTCACATCAGTTGGATGCGTATAGCGATCTGAATCTCCTCCATTTACTCCATGGATGGCCATCATCAGATCATAGCTGGGTCAACTTTAAGCGGAGATTTAAGGCTTCAAAGTGGCCTCGTTTGTATGAAAATAGACTAGTGTCCTTTATCTGGCTACCTCCTATATGCTTAATCGCTGTGAAGAATGTGCTGCGCAGTTATTATCGATGCGAACGACGCTTTCAAGACATGCAAGATATACGAAGTATGTCTTTGAAGTGGTTTCATAATATTAAAAGCAGTGAAATTGTAAAAATCTGTTGATTTGAAAACTTCTTTCGCTTTAATTTTGCTTTGGGTGAGATTAATTTAAACAATTATTTCCATATAAATATCAAACATCTAAAATAGTAACTACGTACGTAATTATTATTAATGTAAAAGTAACTCTGTCTGTATTGGAAGAGATAGGCTCACAAGTGGCTTCAGTCCCCGGTGCCCACGGCAGCTGCAAATCTGGAAAAAACAAAATGTAATCAATACCAAAATAATCATCAAGAAACATTTAACAAAACCGCGACAAAAGCCGTTAAAGTGTTTTGTTTCAAATTTAATTCTCACATTTGGGTTCTGTTTACGGTTTTCATTATAAAGGTTAATTTTATAAATACAGATCCCGTACAAATTTTAAAAATAATAAAACACAAAGAGTAAAATAAAAGTGTTGAACATTGTGGAGTCCAATATTGTTTAGAAAATGTTAAAAAAAATCCCGAATAGAGACACTCATAATAATTTAGAATTTTAGCATTTTAGCAATGGCCACTCGGCACCCGTAGCCGGAAAATTCATCGATAAAAAAAACGCGCGTTAAAAATTCGATAGCGTATTTTTGTATCAAAAATTAGTACAGCGCCATCTACCGCCGAAAAGCGAAATGAAATTTATTAAAATTATCAATAGAAAATAACTCTATCTAACTCTTTTACGCGCGTTTTCTCGGTAGATACTCGTGCTAAGGGTACAGTATTTACACGATAAACTTACATATTTAGATATACAAGGTGTTACAAAAATACCCCTAATGCCGAATATGGTATATAGGGACCATCAAACTGAACAACTTTTACTATGGGGCCAACTCTGAAATCGCGAAAAAAAAATCAGCTGTTTCATACATTTTGATATTTTCGTAATTATTTTTTGTATGAAACAGCTGCATTATATTTACATACATAAAAAACAATAAATAAATAATATGAATAAACTATAGGAAAAATATTCAAAAATTAGAACTGTGACTATGTCTGAAACAAACTCGCTCTTAAACTAAAATGACTAAATAAATCTACACAAATTTATACACAAACAAATACACTACGGAACAAAATTATGTATAAACACACGTGTGAGGACATCTGTTATTTATTTATTTAATTTACAAATAGTCAAATGCAATAAATCATAACTCGTATAGCTTCTGCACTGGAACAGTAGCTTTGCATTATTCTATTGTATCGGTTAATGTAAACACGGTCGCCCATCGCCCCGCCACTTTTATCACGCTGCGCCTGCGCTGCGTCGCCAGTGCAAGGCTGGTCTCGATGTGATTCGCATGGTAGTTACTAGTGATTCCTCCGAGTCATTTCACATTAGTTTTGTAGGGTGATGGTAGGTATACGTTCATAGTGGCATTTTATATTTTATTTTATTTTACTACACACTAATTACAATTCGAGTTGTATTGAGTGAGGCATTTGTGTGGTACATTGAGAATAAGGTTGTTATAAGTTTTTATTTATATCGCTGTGTTTCAGACAGTCTTAGTACTTAACTATCAAATAGTGGTTTTGTTACTTATTTATTGGAACGCTGTCCCTGTTATTACCGGAGACGGGCGTTAGTGCTGTGACACAGTTTTATAACTTTAACAGTCATTAACGTACAATACTAAGTGTAACAATGTAACTTGTTCCAAATAAAAAAAAAAAAAAAAAAAAAATTTCGGCATTAGGGGTACTTTTGTAACACCTTGTATAAGTATACCATTTATTTGCATCACAAACACACATGCACCTGATCAAAAAAAAATAACAAGTCAATACAATATACCTAAGTCGTGTGTCACAGCGATGCAAATAGGCAAAGCTTAGACTGTATCTTTGCTCCGTAAAGCAAAACGCTGATTTTCATCTCTCGCCTATTTCATTGTCAAGAAGAATTTAATTTACAATTTAGAGGAACCTATTCTAGGCTCTAGCTGCCATACGAACAGACTACCAAAACTCAAGTAACACTCACTTGCTGATTACAAAATGTTGATCTTTTTACTTCTGTCCGGCATATATTGCGCTTTCACTTAAACTTTAGGAGTTTAGATAATTATAAAAAAAAACCGAACAAGTGCGAGTCGGGCTCGCCCACCGAGGGTTTCGTACCTACATTATAAATAGTTTAAAAATCGAGTCTCGCAGTTTTTTCCGAGCTTCACCCAAAATTCAGTACCCAAAACGGACGACCGTCGTCGTGTCGTTATCTTCAAGATTTAAAAAAAGCTGTCATTGGGTGCATTCCAGCATACCGATCGCTAAGTCATCGACCACCACAGTATACATTTTAACCATTGAAAGTAATTTGTTTTACTTATACACTTCTAAGACTTTCGTGCGTACAGTTCATTAGAAATAAAACACTTTTTACGGATTACAGCGCGTATTATTAATTCAGGTGTTGTTTTAGAATATACTAAGTAGTAAAAAAATATGAAGTGTGAAATATAATAAGAATGGGGCAAGACAGATCTAGTCAATGTCACATTAATAAATTTTCGCTATCGCTTCGCTTTATAGTTTTGTGGTTTTGAAATTCGAATGTTAACGAAACCTTATGTCAATCCCATACATGTTTCGAAAACGATAACGAAAATTTGCAAATGTTACTTTGGCTAGGGGCCCCGTATAGAGATTCCTATTTTTTTTCTCAAGAATTTCGCGGTAAACAAAGTGATTATATTCCCCAAGGTATTTGAGGAATGCCATCGCAAATATGGGAAATAGAAAAACTTGTAATATTCTCTTAAACCAACCGCGACATAATTTTGTATGGGTCCCGTGTATATGACGTGAACAGAATATTTATAAGCTCTTTTCGCGATAAGCTTAACCTTGGAGAACTTATACTGCAGGATATTTCGCATAAGATATAAGATTCTAATGCTGGCAAGGTTTCAGCATGCAGCACTAGGAAAAAATAAAAACATTTGTTTATTTACACTTTTGTTTATCTTTTCTAATTTTTAGGATTAAGTAGTCAAGTAAACAAGGATACCCTATAATTATATTGGAAAAGTTTTCTTAGAACAAATTCCATTGAATAGTTAGGTGTTAGTTGTGTAAAACGGGAAGTAAATATAAGTTTATAGCCATATGGTAATTATAATAAATAATAATAATAAATAATATTTATTTTATCCACCTTTTGACAAAATTTGTAGTACAATGTTATTTATCCTACTAATTCTAGTTACAGTAAATATTACAGCTGGAACATTATACTGGGAAAATCCGTGTCAATTGTATAAGGTTACTGTGCGTGGCACTTGGCCAGTTTTTTTATAAACTAAGTAGATTAGCTTAATCATTATTATGCGTTTTTTTAGTGGAAAAAGGGCAATAATTAATCATAGCTCTAGTGTGCAGGTTTACCGTTTTTTGCTTTTTTACACATTTCTACGGAACCCTGCTGGAAATACTGCGCGTGGCCCGACAATCAAACAGGAAGGTACTCGTACTTATCGAAACAGCTACCGCAAAACCTTCTATCACTGCTCCAAAATGACCTACTTTTTAAGTTAGGGCATGTAACTTTTAATCTAATGTTGCAAAGGGAAAATCTAAATGTTTTCACTTGCTTGTTTTCACTAGCTTGTTTTCACTAGCTTGTTTTCACTAGCTTGTTTTCACTAGCTTGTTTTCACTAGCTTGTTTTCACTAGCTTGTTTTCACTTGCTTGTTTTCACTAGCTTGTTTTCACTAGCTTGTTTTCACTAGCTTGTTTTCACTAGCTTGTTTTCACTAGCTTGTTTTCACTAGCTTGTTTTCACTAGCTTGTTTTCACTAGCTTGTTTTCACTAGCTTTTTTACACTAGCTTGCTTACGCTAGCTTTTAGTTCGCATAACACTAAAAGAGCTGATTCGTTAGGTGACTCATACACGACAGCTTGTAAACTATTTATTTCATTAAAACTTAAATACCAAATGTAAACGAACATATTATGCAGATTTAAAGCGTGAATATCGTGAATTCGGTCATACGCTAAACAATATTCGAGTAGTACAGTAAAACAATATTTACACACTCCGCGATTTATTTTGATCTTTATTTTTATTTGTTAGAAATATTAAACAATAAGATTTTTTTATGTTTGTACAATAAACTAAAATTCAGTCTTAATTAATTTACTTTGTGCAAAGCCTTTTAGTAAAACTCATACCCGCAGGACAACGGCCAAACTATCGGTAACAAAGAGAACAAATTAAATTTCACCGCCTTATATTATAAGTGGTTGTGAAATTGTAATTACATAGAAGCTAAAAATAAAACCACCTTTTTTATTTCGGCACGCTCCAGATACTAAATTGAGTGTGATTTAATTAAGGTTTTCTTTTAGAAGTTCGTAGACTTCTGTGCCTTTGAAAATTATCTCCGTTATGAAAATAAAAATAGTGGTTTTATGCATCGCAGCGTGTGACGAATTGGGTGTGTCAATTCATCCAATCTTACGCAGTTGCTTTATTTCAATCCAAAAAAAACAAAGAAAATCGGCGCTTGCGGTTCAAAATGACGTATGAAGTATGCACTAGGACCACGGGCAACAAAGGGCAAACATGAGTGAAGTTGCAGCGGATTACTGTCTATTGTCAATTTAATCGCATTGTACCTACGAGGAAAGTGTAACAACATTGCTCCGATTCCAAAGTAAGTAAGCTAAAGCACTTGTGTTATGGAAATCAGAGACAACGGCGGTGGTATCACAAACACCTTAACCTGAGCCAATATAGAAAAGTTCATTTTCTAAATTGACCCAACCGGGGATCGAACCCGGGGCCTCAGAGATGGCGACACCTTGAAAACCGGTGTACAAAGCCACTCGACCACGGAGGTCGTCAATAATAATTCTTTCTTAACAACTTATAGGTATAAATAATTTTTAAGGCTGGTCAATTTTTAAAGGGCAATTTTTAAAGGGCAATTTTTAAAGGCTGGTGTACGCAGTGAGAAAAACCGCCGGGCATGTATGAAAAGGTTGATGGATGTAAATGAAGCGAAAGAAGTGTGCAAGGATCGTAGCAGGTGGCGATCCATAGTCTTTGCCTACCCCCAAGGGAAACAGGCGTGAGTATATGTATAATTTTTAATTAGCTTTATCTGGCGTCGCAATAGAGGCTGGCATCGAGCATATCTAATAAGCAAAAACTGTAAAGAAGCTTATCCTATGAATTTACCATAAAAGTAAAAAATAGGTTAAATTTTTATAGCTCAATTTCCCTATTTTCCTTCGGGAGAAGTGGGTTTTATGGCACGATGCCAAGATTTTAACTGCACTTTTTAAGGTAGAAATGCAAATTTTAAAATTACCTCGTTTACTTGCCAGCATAGACACGGTAACTCCTTACTCATTTTAATGTAAAACACATGTATAAAAACTTATTTAGGTGACTTTTTACTGCTGTCTCATATTATCTTTGGTCCTTTAAAGAAGAAAAATCCGTAGTTCGTACAGCGAAATTGTATTGCTGGTAGATCTACTAAATAAGTGGACATTACGGTAATATGAACGGCTGATTAAGCTAGTTGGCTGCGACATATATACTTCATATTTATTTATTTATTATGTGCATCTGAACTGAGAGCCCATTTTTTAAATCATGGTGAATCAAACAGAGACTTATAGGCGATTTAGTAAAAATTCAATAAAAGCAAAGGTAAAAAAATTACTAAAAAGTTTTTAACCGAATGTGTTGGGCCCTCAATCCAGACGGTTGTAATAAGAGGCATAGTTTAGATCTTAGAATGTACCATCTTTGTGATGATTAGATCTGTGATTATTGATGCGCAAAGTTCCCCTTCATCTCAAGACATCGGAATAGAAGTCATAATCTATTCTAGACTGGTAGCCTTCATGATATTCTTGGAACTAAGCCGGCCCCGGGGCAGTAGGAGGCCCAAGAAAGGTTATTTAACAGCCTAAACAAACATCATAGGGAAACACAAATATTGATCGACGAACGTCATCGTTCTAACATCAACAAATAAAATAAATAACGGTTTTAAAAACTGTGTCCATCATAATAGCGAAACGATTGATTACTACTAGCGGGGAAACGACTGTGTTGACAGAGCAACGATGAGATTTTTTTGACAACTTTGTTGCCCGTGGTCCTAATTCGTAGTTCAACTGGTAGTACCCACGGACCTGAAAAAAAGACGGACAAAATAAAATGCTCCTGGTACTACCACGGACCTGAAAAAAAGACGTACGTAATATCGCACTAAAAAGAAGTGAAGCATGCAAGGTCCTACAATTTCGTATATTGTACAATGACCTACACTCACACAAATACACCGGTCTTTTCTTTCCAGGTGTATTTGTGTGAGTGTAGGTTATGTACAACAAAAGAAATTGTAGGACCTTGCATGCTTCACTTCTTTTTAGTGCGATATTACGTACGTCTTTTTTTCAGGTCCGTGGTAGTACCAGGAGCATTTTATTTTGTCCGTGGTTCTGTCAATAGGATCATGGGCAAGAAGTATTACCTGTACTCCAACTGGTAGTACCACGGGCATTTTTTCCTTGCCCATGTGGTGCATTCCCCGTACTAAAAAAGTGAAATGCGTAGCAGCTAGGTATTTGAAGAAACTAGGTGGAGCATGGACGACTCACAAAATATTTTTTTTGCAACAGTTGCATAACCCATTTATTTCAAAAATCTGCATACCTTGAATTTTGTCAGCTTGTAAATATTGAAAAGATGCAATCAAAAAGAGATTTGCACGTTATCTCGCGCGCTCACGATGTTTTAGTATACTTTATGATTATTTATTGCCAAATAATGAAAGTATTAATAAGCGTGTTAACAAAAACTCTAGTAGTGAGTTTTAGAGAAGTATTTAATAATATCTAATAAATAAAGTATATAATATAAATGATTAGACTACATTTTTTTTGTTGTTGTTGAAAATAACGTTATATTTTTTGAAACGGTATTCAGACAGTGACGTACGATTCCGCAATTCATGAATATGTTTTCATTCCCCTTTCATCACCCATCCTTTGATGGAGCATAATTAATTGTATTTGGTGTAAAACACAAAAGCATTTGTTTTCGAATCGGAAGTAACTGAAAACCGTTCAACATTATAAATCGAAAGATTGAGTGGCCACTGCAAAGACAACTTAATAAAAAAAAAGTACATTGCTGCCATTGTAAAAATTAATGCGATGGCTGTCTTTGTAAGACCTGCAATGCACTAACATTTTATGTCAAACCAAATAGTATGGACCTACCAACGTATCAGCGGGCCTATTACATGAAAAGAATACCGAGAATTGGATGCAATTTAATTGATATTTCACCTTATTTGTGAGTAAATAATGTCACAGAGATGAACATCCTAAGCTTATTGCGATTGTTTTTTATGTAATAGGCTTGCTGTTCAGTTAGTGGCGTCGTCGCTAAGGTGAGCAATAGTGAACATCAAAAATATAAAGGTGTAGGTGCACCCACACAGCAGTTAAATATAACTTTATGCAACATTTCTTAACTTTTTTTACTAACATGTTGTAGCACTATGCTACACACTGTTACAGAATGGTATCGTGGTACACAGTGTTATATAACGTTATATAACTGCTGTGTGGGAGCACCTTAAGACTGTAATCGTAGTTCCATTTTTGACCACTGAACAGATAAGTCGATTAAATGTTTCTCATCGGTCATATATAAGTCTCATCTCTTTTTATCTATTTTTAATTCAGCTGTTAGAAAATCTCTCATAACTCAACGCTAACGCAATACATATTTGTTGCGACTTGGTACTTTTAGCCTCTCAGGAGTAGTTTACCAGATTGAGGAGATTCGCAACTAAGCAGGTCTTGTACTATCAAACAGGAAATGCATAAAATTAGATATTTACTTATCGAAACTAAGACCTTTACCAACTTTAAACAAGAACGAGTTCACACACAGAATTGGATACCTACTTAAAACTTGAATTTTATGCCGGATTTACACGCTTGCCAAAACTTGGTAAGCGTTCCCAAGCTCCAAGCCTCGACCAACTTTGACAACCGCTTGGATGCCATTTACACGCCTGCCCAAGTCGCATGCACTTGCCGCAAGCTCCTTTGATCTGTGTTCAAAAACCGACACGGGCCCGTATTGGCGACAAGCTCTTCCAAGCTAACGTAAGTCACGCCAAACACCCGTTCTAACGCTTGGTGTTTGTGAACGCTTGTCGAGACTTGCCAAGCGTGTAAATGAGGCATTACACTCTCTCACAATTTTTCGGTGTAAAAGTACTGTGATCCTCGGAATCCGGTAATTAACTTCGACTTTCTGACGGACGTTAATTCTCACCATTTATTTTTGGGCCCCTCTATCAAAGCTTAGGTCAAATTATCATGCCCAAGATATTAATGGAGGGTGAAACATAAAAAACTAATAGCTTTCACTTTATCTTTTTAAAAGGAGGTTGAATTATTATTTCAGAAAGCCCACGTAAGTTGGAAGAACAGAAACTTTTATACTTTTATTTTTAAAATGTAATTTGTATAGTATTTTAATTTATCTTATTTTTAGCTTTTAGTTTATTACGTATATGTTTACAGCTGTTATACTATGTTTATTGTTTTCTAAAATATGAGATCTAGTGTAAGACTAATTGACACTTAAGATTGTTGGAGAATATAATAAAAAAAATATTATTATTATTAATTTACGCACAAGTCTCCATGCGCTCTGTTGTTTTATGCAGCATCTGTAGAATGTTGTAATGTATGAAGACTAATATTTCAATTTCAATTATAAAATTAAAATGCGTCAACGGCAATACTTCAATACTTTATTTCAATCATCTATTCCCAGAGAGACTACTAATGATGTCAAATAGATTTGATGGCAACATATTTCTGTTAAAAACGGGAAAAAAAGAGTTGCCTAGTAAATAATCCACGTTAGACTTATGTAGAGAGGGTATAGGATTCGGTCGTAAGCGCATAAAAGCAACATTTAGCCATAAGCATTTGATGTCTCTCGCAGATCAGCCATTTCTAATGTCCTCACTGCTGGGGCCTTCCTTATAGACGAATAAGGAGGATAATGAAAGGGTCTCGAGGAGCTCGAGATATACATTTTTGTTCACCCATCCAAACCCATCCAACCCTTGCGAAAGTTGCTTCCGCAATCTCAGGGCGATGAGCTAACCCTATGCCCCATGGAGCTCCTCAAGCATAGTATACATCAATCGTTTTTCATTAGGCGAGGCTTATGCTCCGCCCTCAATGCGTAAAAACCGGGAGTACAATACTAAATAATATACTAGAAAAAATAGGACTCGCACCAGATCATGTTCTCGGACGGGAATCGAACCCGCGACCTTTGGATAACCGGTCCAATGCTCTGACCGCTGAGCTACCGAGTCACTAGTGGGAACGTCGAATTTCTTCTAGTATATTAACTCTTACGCTGCAAGCCAGCGCCATCTCACCAATGTAGAAGGAATTAACTTCAACATTCAACTGAACATCTTTCCAGATATTTTTAAACAGTTGATTAAGATGAGAAAGCTTTTTAACTATTTGAAATTTTGAGATTTAAGCATTCACAATGCTATTTTTATATAATACTAAATAATATACTAGAAAAAATAGGACTCGCACCAGATCATGTTCTCGGACGGGAATCGAACCCGCGACCTTTGGATATCCGGTCCAATGCTCTGACCGCTGAGCTACCGAGTCACTAGTGGGAACGTCGAACGTCTTACGTGCAGCGTAAGAGTTAATATACTAGAAGAAATTCGACGTTCCCACTAGTGACTCGGTAGCTCAGCGGTCAGAGCATTGGACCGGTTATCCAAAGGTCGCGGGTTCGATTCCCGTCCGAGAACATGAACCGGGAGTACACTTGATGATTGACTCGAAATACGGCAAACGCGGAATTCCCTAATCCAAAGCACCGCTCCACGATGAAGTTTAATGAAATTGGACCGGATGATATTACATTCCGAAGATTTTACGACACAATCGCCGCAGACGGTTTCATTATGCCACGCCATTACAAACGGAATAAAATGTACGTTTCTGGCGTTTTATTGAAATTTTCTTTATACCTCTACATCATAAACAATTCTGAGGTGAGAGAGTGAAAATATAAGACACAGAAACGTGATTTATTTGAGCGGATTTTTAATAAAAAGGTTACTTATGTGTACATTTGTTTCAGTTAAATCTGACACGAGAAAAGCCTAGCCAAGATTTAGATGGAGCATTTAATATTATTCTTTATTTTCACCATAAATGTAATGAAACTAAAAACACTTAACCCAAAAAAATATTTAATTATTTTCCCACAAAATATTTTTCATCACTTTAACCACAAAATGTTTCAATATCTTTTGCGTTGCAATCTTTTTTGGAATGCAGCCTTTCTAAGCTTTTTTTAGATAAGTCTGTGTGTTAAGCCCAAAGACACTGTATGTAAGCTATACAATACCCTACATAATACACGGAAATTATTCGAATAAATCTACTTGATTAACAGACTTAAAACTAGAAAGCAATTCACATACAACTTGGCTGAAATGCAATTTCAGTTCCCACCAAAAATTCAGTTAGACATAACAATACCAAAACAGAGGTACAAACAGACTGCACCGCCTAATGTCCTCGTTTTAAAAAGTTATTTTCTAGAAACGCTCTCTGCGCAATCATGCTTAAATATGAAAGACAAGCCTGGTAATATCGAATTTTGAATACACATAATAGGTTCCGTAGAACAAAAAGCTCTTTATACTTTTGATCCAATTTATGTATTGTTATTTATCAAAACTGATAGCTTAAAAGTTGCAGTTAAAGTAAGGGAAACATGACAGAAAAAAGTGGAGTTGCAAAACATGGCCCATCCTCTTATCTAGCCATAAGTACCTGCGCCCCTGTTTTAGACATTATTAACTCTATCAGAATAACCAGTTAGAAAAAAGTCAATTTAGCTGGGTTGACGTAAACTTAAAATGCCATAGAACTCTAACAGTCGTACTCAGAGAGATCAATTAAGTTTTAATGCTTCATTAAAATTGGTGCTATCTCTTTCTTTTCCATAGTGATAGTATAAGACGACACGATACATAATGAAGCATTCAACTTAATTGACATCTCTGAGTACGGCAGTAAAATGTACCTGTCGTAGCAAAACAACTGGATTTTGAAATTCAGAGGGGACACAAAAAAATGACTGATGACGTTACATCTTATTTAATAAAGTGACAATTTGTCAATTATCATGACAATTTCGTTTACACTGCGGTGAAGCCAAATATGAATATAAAGTTCTTGAGTGAAGCTATGAGTAGTTTGTTCTATTTTCAAATGGTTGACGTATAATGTATATGAAATTGACATGACAGGTGACAAATTGTCACGTTAATTAAATAGACGCTCTGACGGTACCCCAAAATGTTCACTGGGAGTGTCGCATTACTATCTGGCTGTCCTCCACCAAATTTGTTTTGCCTTCACTGCGTTCCGGGTTGTAATATACTTTCGAGCCTTCATGATTCGCAAACTCCTCTACAGATTAGAGCAGCTAGCAGCTATCAAAAGTTTTATGCATAATTTCAGTTCTTGCCCATATTAAAGGAGATTGAAGGTTTTGTTCAAAAGCTTTTAAACGTTTTTAGCTCAATTATTCATAGTTTTTAGAACGTATAATATTAATTTACAGTATCTCATCTCCATATTTAGTAGTACGGAGAAATGAATGAATCTGTGGTCTGACTATTTTTTTCATAAATTATGCATAACTAGCGACCCGCCCCGGCTTCGCACGGGTACAATGTAGTTACTAATGTGGTGAGTGTGAAGTTATTAGACTATACTACAGGATAACTATATATAGTGGTGGCCACAAAATTAAGGACGCTAGTCGATTTTCTTACAAACAAAGTAACTTTTCAGCATTGCTTCTCCGCCAGGGATTGACCGAGCGGTGATCTGGTGATGGCCATCCAAGGAGTGAATAGAGGAGATCCAGATTTCTATACACACCAAAGTGATCTGACCAGCATTTTAAGAGATCTTTAAATGCTGATCAGATCAGTTGGGTGTGTATTGCTATCATAATCTTCTCCATTCACTCCCTGGATGGCCATCATCAGATCACAGCTAGTTCAATCCCTAGCGGAAAACCAAGACTTCAAAATTACCTCGTTTGTATGAAAATCGACTTGTGTCCTTAATTATGTGGCCACCACTATATGTATATACGACGTACACAACATACGCAAGGGGTGTTATAAGTTTGACTTGTGTGTGTCTGTCTACCTGAGACAACCAAGCTCCCAAACTTATGGACCGATTTTGATGCGGTTTTTTATGCATAGTTTAAAAGATCTAAGTGTACAGACGACGGGACTCCTAAACCATTGATCCGATTATGATGAAACTTTGGTGAGTTGTTCTGCTTACGACCAGGAAAGTCCCTATCTAAAAAAACGGAGCATTGCAATAATACACATGCCGGGTGCAGCTAGTTCTAAATAAAAATATGTTGTGCATTATCAGGATTATCAATCTCGATCATCCAACACTTCTCTATAATATACAACATGTTACAAAAATACCCTTAATGCCGAATACGGTATATAGGGACCATCAAACTGAACAACTTTTGGGACCAACTCTGAAATCGCGAAATAAAAATCAGCTGTTTCATACAAAAATTCA
This sequence comes from Catoptria pinella, assembly GCA_963556745.1. NCBI lineage: Eukaryota > Metazoa > Arthropoda > Insecta > Lepidoptera > Crambidae > Catoptria > Catoptria pinella. Next base: position 14,383,905 of record OY750761.1, read on the forward strand.
AATCGAAAATATAAAAATGTATGAAACAGCTGATTTTTTTCGCGATTTGAGAGTTGGTCCCAATAGTAAAAGTTGTTCAGTTTGATGGTCCCTGTATACCATATTCACCATTAAGGGTATTTTTGTAACATGTTGTATACCTACCACATTTCTTGTCATGTTATCCGGTTGCAAAATAAAAAGGCTATTCGGCGAGCTGACTTTCGAGCAGGCTACATTAGAGCTGGCCATGGGAGAAACTATCACTGCGCAGATCTACACCAGCCGCTCTTAAACTTTGTCCCTGTGCTTTATTAATTGTCATAGCATAGGCGACTTGACCGAATATTGTATTCTTTTAAAATTAAACTGATAATTAGAGGGAATAATTTTGCACGCTATTACAACGCAATAAGGAAAAAATGACAGCACTGTCAACATAACGCCATAGGTACTATTCAATGCCTATGGCGATAATGCATTCTACCTACTCTCAGGGGAAATGACCAAAGAGATTGTAATACTACGTTGATATGACAAATGATATTTATTTTTCTTATTTAATCAATCAAATGCACAAAAAAGTTTCAATTTCGACATCGAATTCAATCACAGCAAAAATAGCTTTTTATCACTTATTAACCCTGTTAGGTAACAAATATTTAAAAAATACGAAACACGTGTTCAATTAATTTTGTGAAAGAATGTCTATGCCAAATTCCAAGTCAATCGGGCCAAGGAATCGCGTTCTCCCATACAAACTTTACCACCCTGTTTCACCCCTTTAGGGGTTGAATTTCGCAAAATCCCGTCTTAGTGAGCACCTACGCCTTAAAAGGAGCCCCCATGCAAAATTTGAGACTCCTAGCACTTGCAGTTTCTGAGATTTCGTGATCAGTGAGTGAGTGATTTTCCCTTTTATATATATAGATAATTAAGCAGTAGGTATACGAATTTTCAGCCTTGAGAAAGCTCTTGTACCGACCTCAAAATTGTGACAACTTACGTGGCGTGCTGACTCGGCATGTTCCATGATAATGCGGTCTGACTACCTTTTAATTTTTTTTCTACTATTCTCTCGTATACTGCCAAATTTGAACCTTGAGATAACTCTTGTCTTTGGCATGTCGAAATTTTATATTTTTGAAAGCGTGCTGACGTCATGTGTTTTTATAAAAAACAATCGACTTAAAAGTTTAACATGATGCGCCAGTTTTTGCCGGTAAATAGCGCTGAACTATCACTACGTTTTAGTTAATAATATGATACCGGTTTGCATAAGTGCATGTCGATGTAATCGAGTACAGCATGTGCTTTTAAAAGTTTCTGTCACCACATGAGTAAATCCATAGAAATAGCGCAGTGAAAATTTTTCCAAGTCTATGAGTAAATCTATCACTTTGCAAAGTTCACAGCACAGACAGAGTTGGAATTTAAACTTCGAGACTGTGGCACGTACTGGCAGATAGCAAAGAATACCAGGAATAAATTCTTATGAATACTTAAAAATATAAATGGGAAATAAAACTTCGCGTTATTATGTAAAATGTTCACAAGTGGTTTATTCATAGTCTCCTTAAATTTACATGTAAATATCTCCATAAATAGTCAACGGAAGACGTAAAAATTACCGTATAAATAGGAAATCAAAGTGGAAATTTATTTATAGACTGATTTTACTTACAAACGAGAAACATTACGTTACGTTTTCAATTTGCCAAATTTTGTGGTCATCCCTTAAGAGTCCGGCGAAGAGTGAGCTTCCCATACAAACGTTATACCAAAATGATTTGCAATTTGAGCATAATTAACTCTTCTTGTGATGTTATTCTAGACAGTATTTGTCTAGGATTCAATTAAATAAAAAATCAAATTAAACTTTTTACGGAACCCTAATCATTAAACTTTTCGATTGTAAAAATTAAAGATTGGTTTTTTTATATAATAATATTTGGTTCGAATTATTTTTAAAATAAAAATGAAGTCTTCTTTTAGTATTTCCAACCTTCCATATTTAAGGTACTATTCCTACGTATGACAAAGTTTTGGGACACATCGTATTAAACACCTCTTTGATGTATATACTTGAAAAAAAAAACAATATTTTTGATTATTAATAAATGCTACTAGTAAAGGACATATTGCATACTGACTTTTGTGGTTCACCTTAAAGTTCCAATTCTCATCGTAGTATCTCAAATGAAGTTCATACCAAAGCGAATTAACAGTCAAGTGGTCGTTAAGCCCTTCCAATTTCCTTAACTTACGAACGCACTTAACCAAAGCGGGCCAATAATGGTGCTATAATAAAAGTCACTAAGCTAAGACGCCACAACCGCCACAAGCTCAAATCTACAGTATTGCCGGAGCAATAACGTAATCATAGCAAACTTTCAATGTGACACACTGTACCGGTGAACAATCAACTTTATACGAGATTTGGCGCAATACGCATCAAGCGCAATACGCATCAAAGGCGCTGAGCCGCCGCCGACGCAACATAGCCCGCCAAAACAGCCCGGCGACCTATATGAAAAGAATCATGTCGGCAAATTGCGTACGCGCTCATTTGCCTCGTGTACGCGCTCATTTGCCTTGCGTACGCGCTCATTTGCCTTGCGTACGCGCTCAATTGCCTTGGGTACGCGCTCATTTGCCTGGCGACAAACAACGTTCTTCCACATACGGCAATCGTCAACTGCCTGATTTCAAGACAAGAAGGAGTTTTACCTGATTTCAACTCCTTGAAATCATTTGAACAGTCGATGTAACAAATTCATATTTTTTTTTAGATTCAATAACTAGACTTAACTAGAGGTCTAGAAAATTCATTCGTCATCCTCCAAAACCGTATTAACGAACACACAAAACCCGAACTGTGATCGTTAAATTTTATTCAAGTTTGAAACTTGTTAAGAAGACGTGTTAAACCGGCAGGAGCTGGCAATACTGTTATATTTATTCTGCAAGATATTTTCTATTTCTCCTCCTAATGTTCCAGAAGTCATACAGATTAAGTAGGTCTTGGGATAATCGTGTCGTTATTGTTTTGAAGATACCTACATGCATACCATTCGAGCTTTATACAACTTAAATTAAAAGGGAACTTTGTGTGATGAGATGATTATAAAATATTCAGTAGTTAGAAAAGTTCGCGGCCTTTTTGTACTAAAAATAATAAAGATACCACAGCGAGGAACATCTTTATCATCAAAATTTTAAGACCTGAAGCTGCTGAAAAATTTTTTGCAGTAGTATTCGACAAAGCATCTTCTCCATTAACATTACATATCTTTCTTTGAGCACTAGCAGCTTTCATTTTTTTAAGTTAAGGATCTGAACCCTTATCGAAAAAAAATACAAAACGTATCTAATAAATATTATAAAAATATGAAAAAGCACGATAATTATCAATTTGTCTTATTTTTACCGCTATAACCAGAAAGTCAGCTGTCCAACAGTCTAATTTACATTCCCGCCTAAGTTTAGTATTGCCAGAAATATAACACACAAAATTCATGCTTAAAAAGGCCGCGAACTTTTTCGACTACCTAATATTTATTTATCAATACGCTACATCTGACGTAAACAAATATAATAATAATAATAGTAATTTCTAATAAATAATTAACTCATTAAACTCCTAACTTTATAGATAATTTTGTAAACGTACCCAAGTAAGTGTGACTAAAACGCACTGCGCATGCCATTTTTTTTGTTTTTCTTTATCAAATGTTGAATCCGAGCTTACTTATAATTTATTAATTGCACATCCACTATGTTTCCGATGAAATCGGTAGTCATGCTAAACTTAAAGCAATAGAATAGAAAGATATTTCTTGTTCAGCGTCGAAAAAACGTAAATGTCTGCCATCAAATCTTCGGCATCTTCCCATTAAGCAAAACTCATGCATAAGAGAGATTGGGATTCAATTTGGCTACACATAATAGCCTGAAATATTACACCGAGTCCTTTAAGGAAAATGAACGCAAATGATAATTGCTACGGAGTAAGTGACCATGCCATTTCATTCATCGTTTTATTCGAAAAAATATTTCTGTAATCGCTGTCATTTCGATAACGGTTGTAAATTAGGTGAAAAAGATCATGAAAAGAATTAATGGTTTCTCATTAACTAAAAATCATAATTGTTTTCTCTTTGCATAATTATGTAAACTTTAATCTGTGTGTTTATGACAATAATTGGTAAGTAGTGTGACTGTGTCTGTACTCGTAGATCTATAGAGTACATCTATCGAAAAAAAAAATGCAAATAGGCAGCAAATAGGTTTAGAGAAATGGTTTTATACTGCTTAAGCCTAATCTCGGAAATCATTTGGTGATTTACGTCTTTAATTAGACAGAGTTGTAATTAAAGCCATTCATCGTAGGTATAGAACGTTGTGGGATTAAGCACCCTATAACGGATGGAGATTCAAACTCTTTGATAGTTCTTCACATAGTGGTAATTGGATTTCTGATTAACTAGTCCGTTCGTTATTTAACCATAGTACGTAAATTATATGCCAAAGGTATAAAATACGTTATACATATGTATGTATAACGTATTTTATACCTTTGGCATATAATTTGCCTATGTAGGCATAGTATGGGTTTTAGCAGTCACTTTATAAAGAGCTAAGAAAAAAATTTTTGATTGAATGTAGTGCCACGACAAAATATTTGAAGATACTGTGAAAGGATAATTAAAAAATAATACTTATTTTAAATAAATAATTACTGTTTTTTTTTTTCAAATAGTACTCCTGCCCGAGTGTAAAACCCACTTCCGACAAGACACTTCTTTGACAAGCTCGAGCACCGACAGGACAGAGCTCTGACAAGACGTCGCGCCGGCGCCGCTCCGGTAGGACAGTTCCGACGACATAATACATTACTACTGTTTTTCATTGCAGTCGGGGGACTTTGGGGGAGTTCTGTGGAACAATTTTTAATAAAAGAGATCCCCGACTGCAATGACACCTGTTATTTAACTTATTAGTTCGTTTTGGCAGGGCAGTCGTGTTTTAAATATATATTTTTTTACTTACAATCATAATTATTATTTAATACATCATAATCACTTAATAAATAGAGAATAAAGACTTTGATCGCACACATAGTAAGCAAATACTTTGCTAAGTATAGGGAGCTACTGACCCTATCTTTAGAAGGATCTTAGGACCCTTCTCTCAGGCATCCTGTTACATCCACTTTGTCAGGGTGAAAGGATTTATATTGCCCTAAAGCTGAGACAAATATTTCGTGTAGTGGAATTAAATTGATAATTTATTAAGGTTAGTCAATCTCAGTAGGAGATCATAGGCAGCCATTACACGTTCAATCCAGATCACGAGATCACGATCCTTTGATCGTGATGATTTTGTATGATTGACAGATCGCGAACAAGTTACATAGTCAATCACACTGATCACGATCAATCAATGATCTGGATTGAACGTGTCAACTCGTCCTATTATGGACGGTTATGGCCCCATTATGGACAGATGAACGGAGATAGTTCCATGGATTTTGGAGCTTTCAATAACCTATTTGTTATTTTTGATAGCTAGTCCCATTTTCTTTTTCTATGGAATTTATTTTTTATTACGATAAGTACAGAATAAAATAAAACAGTTTTTTTCTAAGATTGATGATAAAAAAAAACACTTTTCGTTTAGGGGCATGGTCAATTTAAATAGATTAGTCATCGTTGTATATTTTGATAAATATATTTCATATATTATAGCTTATTGGTAAAAAATACTTACGTGCTTGACTTTAAGTAAAATTACCAAGCAATCTAGTGTCCACATAAAAGATTTATTTTATTGCTCAAAAGTAGGTACATTTTAGAAACATTGTGAAAAGAGAAATATATGTAGCTTACTCCCGCAAAAAATATATGGAGGATGCACCACCCGCCCGCCCGCTAAAAAATGCACATGCACACCACAAAAATATCAGTGCACAATACTTGCATTTAGCATGACAGCGACACACCTTGCACCTTCACCAATTAGACAACTCTACACGTATTTCGCCCCAACCCGGAGCATCCTCAGGAGTTAGATCGTGCGTGAACCAACACCGATTGCAAGTATTGCGCACTGATATTTTTATGGTGTGCATGTACATTTTTTGTGGGCGGGCGGGTGGTGCATCCTGCATATATTTTTTGCGGGAGTAAGTTACATAATAATATATTTCTCTTTTCACAATGGTTTGGAACTTCCGCCAAGTAATGCCTGATTCAATCAAACATTTTAGAAACATTTATAATAATTTAAAAGTAATATTAAAATAGTGCTCGCTTCTTCCAAACGAGGTGATAATCAAGCGTTTGTGAAACAGTACGTACGTTCGTAACCGACGTCATCTGTCTCAACCGTTTTTCGCTTAAAATTTACAAGTGACTCATTTCCGGGACTTTGCCCGGGAATATTAGAGGAAATTGATTCCTTCCAGTGGAGCGGGCGATGTTTTCATTTCGAGTTGATATTGTGACATTTTCATAAAGTTTCGCTACATTTATATTATCTATATACTCGATTATAATATAAGCATAATAATCATAATAGTCAAAAGAAGAAACACTAAGGTACAATTACTCACTTAAACTGCATCATTCAAATATTACTTAAGTAATCGGGAAAGAACTGGTACCTAATACAGGCTCAGTTCTTCTTAAAAAGCTACCTGCATTCAGTTCCCACAAGATTTGTAGGAAGGCAAGGATTCCTTCCTTTGTGACAATCGACCGACGTTGTCCGGTCACCACCCAGACGCGTCCAATTAGATTGACCACGGCCTGGGAACAATTCGGACCTGAAAATCCTGAGGTTCTCCGGGATATTGTCCTCTTGTTCTTTGTAAATGGAGAATGTTTTGATTTACAAAAACATAGGTTAGGTTAGGTTTTTTTTTTGTCAAAATTATGATTCACTTTTGGTTTTTAATTTACTGGTTTAGATTTTGTGCTCGCAGTTTGTTATGGACAGAAGCGATTTGATACTTCTTACCAATGATTACTATATTGTTCTTTTTTGTGTAAGTGTATTTGAATATTATCTGGTGTTTTATGAATATTTGTTTTTATTAGTGATGAATAAGTTTTATTTTATTTTTTTTTTATATTGATTAGGTGCCATTAAACATTTTTAGTGTGTCTACTGGTTAGGTTAGGTAAGGATGACAGCCTATGGATTTTAATGAAATATTAAATTCGAGAGTAGTCACTTTTGAACCAAAACTTTGTTTTTCACGTAAGGTATTTTGATTCCAAACGAAAATATCAATTCCAACTTTTCTAATTATTAAACGGTTTCCACTAAACGTCTTCAAAGGAATCGATTAAAAGTTTTTTGTTCATCAATATCTGGCGAAATCTGTTGTAATTTGAAATAATAATAACATTCTATTTCTAAACTCTATTTCTTTGAAAATATAAATTATTTATATTTCTACGTTTTGGTATATCTAAGTCGAAGATCCCATTAATTAGGGTCAAAGCGTACAGTCACGACTAAAAATATGTATACAGTTAAGAAGTTATTGTAGTTGTCATTTGTTATTGATTTCTGTTCAAAAAAGTAATAGCTTTTAGAATGACGAAGTTAAACTGTATACATATACACGTGACTGTACACCAAACTGATTATACCGTAGGCAGTAGTTATTGCTCCCGATAATTCTTGTAACAACTTGGTCGGCCACTCGGTTAGTTACTAACTGACGGCCAACTGGTACGAGGATATTAATTCTCAATGCTCGATGTGACGGTGTGGCTTTGTGGCAACAAATTTTGAATTTTGAAAACTAAAGTTTATTAAATTTAGATTTTTCGAATTCACAATGCTATTTTTATATTAAGATAAATAATATTATTTATCTTAACTTAAGTTTACATTGATAATTTTTTGTGTTCTCGATAATTGTACTCGTGCTTTAATTTAAAAAACATTTTTAGCGTTAGATAAAAATAAAAAATGTCATTGCAAACCTAATTTAAATGAGGTGGCGATTCAAGTATACAAGCGATTGTCGATAAAAAGCGCAAAGATTTAAGTGGCAAAGGTAAAAAACCAGCCAGGTGCGAGTCGGACTCGCGCACGAAGGGTTCCGTACTATTATCTATAAAAAAGCCAAAAAAATCATGTCTGTTGTATGGGAACCTCCTTAAATATTTGTTTTATTTTAATTTAATTATTTATTTTTATAGTACATATATATATAACTGAATGTTCTGTGAATATTTCGTGTCTACCTAATGCCGTTATCAATATCGAGCAAAAAAATTATGTTTGCTGTATGGGAGCCCCCTTAAATATTTATTTTATTCTGTTTTTGTTGTTATAGAAATACATCATCTGTGAAAATTTCAACTGTCTAACTATCACGGTTCATGAGATACAACCTGCTTAATACGACCTGCTGATTACGTAACTCTGTTGCTAACAATCCTCGATTGAAACTGCAGTTACATTGCTGCTTTAAGTAAGAAAGTTGTCACATTGGTTCTTACTAAAGCAGCAATGTAACTGTGACTTCTGTCAGAGTTGATTGCAACAAAATTACATAATCATGGGGCAGGTGACAGACGGACGGACGCACAGTGGAGTCCTAGTAATTTACCCTTTTGGGACGGAACCCTAAAAATAGCTCAGTCCTCGTCGCCTTCAAAATCAACTATTCTTGTATCCAAAGAGGCGGCGACACGAGTGCTGAGCACTGAAAGTGGAACAGAAAGAAGCAATAATGGCTTAATCTCTCATATCCATGGCTCTTAAAGGTCGAGAGGCATTGTACCAAACTATCATGGACAAGAAAATCTACTTACGAGAGCTTAGGGATGGGCGAGTGAATCAAATTTATCGATATATATTGAATCGATATTTTTAAAATATATCGAATCATATCGATGTATAAAAATTAAAGAAATATTATCGAGAAAAAAAATCAACGATATATATCGATATTTAAAATAAAATATTGGTATTTTGATATATCCATATTTTTAATAAGGCAACTAAATACATGCAGCCTACTTATGTTAAACAACTATTTTTTTGGTCGGATACAAGACTTGAAAAAAATTTTAAAAAAATATCGATTTTGATACGGCTTTCATATTCAGAAATATCAATATATTGAGAAAAAAATATCGATATATTGATATATCGAGAAAAAAATATCAATAATAAATATCGACTTTTTTTATTTCGATATTTTGATACGTGTACATCGATATTTTTTACCCAGACCTACGCGAGCTCGGTGGCCAGTTACGCTTAGTTTACTCCAATTTTTGGTTACCTTTGTGTTTTGACGGATCGTTAAGATTTCGTTTAGTGTAGCTGATGAAGTTTCAAGGTAATTAATAATTTGGAAATAAGCTCTAGATACAGATAATAGTAATAGCTGATCAGGACCATCTTTCCCACTGGGCACTTTGGGCACGTGCCCAGGGCCCCGCGATCGATAGGGGCCCCCCTAGTTCATAAAACATACTTAGGTATTTCAAAAACTTGCTTACTAGCTTTTTCATGCGCATAGATATCCTACTCTTGCCCGAATATCAGGCTCTGATCTGATTTCGGCATATTTAAATAAATTTAAGTCAAGATCATAGGGGCCCCTTATCTTAATGTGCCCAGGGCCGCATCTTTACTTGATTATTTAATGAATTTTATTTAATTGCAATGTCTGTTCATCTCAGGCCGATAACTCTTCTGTAAAGAGACTTAAAAGAATATAAATATAATAGCAATAAAGTTAAAATAATTACTTAAAGACATTCAGCGAAAAGGGAAGTACTTCCGCCGAGCTAGGTGTCTGTGCTTGGGACCGCGGTCCAACTGTTAGATGTTGGAATTTGTATTTATGCTAAGTGCTTAAAAAACTTCGATATCGTGAGTCAGGTCTTCATACATTGTTGTCTTGATGTTAGCTTGACGTAGTGCGACGTCACGTCTGCGTAATGTTTACATATTATTGTACTTTTCGCTGATCCTGCATTTCTTCGTCATTCGTCGATTTGCTTATGTAGCGGTATGATCGCGCCGCTACAAAGACTTTATGAAAACTGAAACTTTAATGAAATTGCTGTTTACAAATTTTCAGCTTACCAATCTAAATACAAACTGTATCATCAAAGCTGGCTATTTACCATTAAGTCCCGAACTTCGTGAAATCCATAATTGACTGAGCAATCGCTTTAACCACAGTTAGCAATTCAAATGGACAATCAGCTTTCCTTTGTGAAACCCGGCTCACCTGTTATTGAATTAGTTTCAATAATTGCTGTGCATGTTATACATCTGCACGCTTACTTGTATTAACAAGTATTAACGTGATTGGAAGCGATCTATCAAGATAGCTTGATGCAGATTATAAGATAAGGGATTTTATTTATTTTACAAAATGTGATTTATTTTATTTAGTACTAGCGGACCCGACAGACGTTGTCCTGTCTTAACTATGAATATTGACTAATTTATTAATAATATGAATATTAATAATACCTTAGACGACAAATTAATTTTTATACTACCTAGCTGCTCGTCATTCGCTTATTATGTGTCATGCAAACCTTTCCTAAAGTAAATCATTACATCCCCACGGTCTAATCTGGTCATAATGTTGTACTGAATATCATTTTTTCCCATGGAAAATAACAAAATAATGAATGAGATTTAAAAGAAAAAAAGAAAAAAGAAAGTTGCAGCGAGATTTTATTCTAAGTTAGGCTATATGTTATTATTTTTTTTGCACTGCCTATGAATAAAAAAAAGAAAAACAAACCAAGAAGTATTTATTCGAATGTCGAACTACACTACAGAATAGACGACAAAAAAAAATACTCAAGTACTTTCTTTATAACAGTCATTGGTTTCAATTGCGTCGCAGAAAATATAAAAAGTAGAGTATGCATCGCGGGCTTAAATGTGTGTTTGTCGTGGGCGATCTTGAACCGCCCGCCTTGAATATAGCGCCCGGGACATAATACACTACTTTCAGCCCTTGTTGCATAATCTACTATATTTTACGACCGAAGAATCTGTTTTAAACTATATTCATTTTTTTAAATCCTCTTTGACTTTATTTGCAGCACGCATTCTGTCAATGTTATGTCAAATCTTGTTATGCATGTTTCATATATGCCCAGATCTGAACTATATTACACAATATGTAATTTATTTAATAAACCATAATTATTACAACTCAAACTGTATATAGGTATTTCGATAAATATTTATTTATATTTTATTTATTTTTATTTACTTTTGTCTTTCATTTGAATGAAATGACACTATTAAAATTATATTACAAGAAATAATAGGATTTTTCTTTTTCGGTGTTAGGTATTTCTTAATGCCCTGAGGAAGCGACGTTTGAGGGTATTAATAATCTTTATAGCCAGTAAATATCTACAAAAACTGGGTTAAAACGAGGTGTTAATACAAAAACCAGCACTTAAGCATAGAGTATATGTTCTGTGACTTAAGCATGTTAATGTTGCGAATGTAAATGACGCTGTGAAGTACAGGACATAGTTTTTGTCCCGTACTGACGCTGTGAAGTACAGGACATTCAGTTTTTGTCCCGTACTGCTATCTAATGAGATGTAAAGGTATTCTGTACATTTGTGGTGACGTTAATAAAGTGAAAATATGGTTGAAATCGACACTGCACTATTTTTGCTATAGTCAGTAAAGTCCCATACTAATAAATATTGTAAAGCAGATTTATAGTTACACAGTGTTTTGTCCCTTTCTTTTTAATGTCAAACTTAAATAGTTGGACAGAGAGTAATCATTGTGTAACTATTTTGCTATACAATCTTTATTTGTAAAGGGGTAAGTATTAGTGTCATTCAGACGTATATTATTGTACCATAGATTATTTACAGAAATACCGCAGGAAATATGTTTGGATTGTGTGCGAAATGATATGATTATGAAGGGAGTTAAAAAGACGAGTGACAAAAAAGAATGGGAGAAAGGGACGCACTGAGTCAACTTCAAATAAGTTGGGAAAAAGGTATGATGATAGATTGATGATTCTAAAGAATAATTTTAATTATATTTCAAAAGTAACTCAGTATCTAAAGAAGAAAGTACGCGCTGTAATCCGTAAAAAGTGTTTTATTTCTAATGAACTGTACGCACGAAAGTCTTAGAAGTGTAGGTACTTTTAAAATATAGTAATACGTAAATGAAATGCTTTAATTTTTTTATTTACGTGGTAAACCAAGCTTGGCACCTGTAACTTTTTAATAAAATCTCCAATAAGCTATCTTGTGGAACTTCTACCTTCCAAAATTTATCCTACCAATATCTGCCCTGAACACCATAAATCTAAGGCAATTTAGATTAGATTTCTTAATGACTTCCCAAATTACTTATAATTTTATCTCCAACTGAAATATATGTATTTAGGTCCTAACCGAGGTTTTTATCTCGTTTTGCGTTTTGTGTTAATTATTTTAGGTAATATTTTTACTGTTATGTTTTGTGCATACTTTGATATTTTTTATATTGATAAACTTATAAATATTTACATAATTAACAGATGTTTCAGTCGATCAAAAAAAATAAAAGTTTAAGTGCTTATTGCTTACCGTTTTGGTGCAAAATAAAACGATACAAAGAAAAAAATACAAAAGAAAAATTGACACTAAAGAATCATCCTGTAGGTATTAACTAATTATTGTAGTCGTTAAGGAGTGTTCTACCACTAAAAATAAACTCTTTGGCTAGAAACATGGGTCAAATACAATTTTCTTTTACACAAAAAATCTAAACCAAAATCTGTTTGGGAGCTACGATACCACAGACAGTCTGTCTACTGTGTATCTCACAGATACACACATACACAGATACACAGACACGTTAAACTTATAACAAACCTCTTTTTGCGGCGGGGGTTAAAAAAAATACTTTTCCATACTAATACAATGTTTTAGCAGTCTATACAAGGTGTTACAAAAGTACCCCTAATGCCGAATATGGTAGAGTATGACCATCAAACTGAACAACTTTTACTATGGGACCAACTCTAAAATCGCGAAAAAAAAATCAGCTGTTTCATACAAAAATTAATCACGAAAATATCAAAATGTATGAAACAGCTGTTTTTTTTTTTTCGCGATTTCAGAGTTGGTCCCATAGTAAAAGTTGTTCAGTTTGATGGTCCCTATCTACCATATTCGGCATTAGGGGTACTTTTGTAACACCTTGTAGAGTTAGTATAGGAGGACCAAATTTTGTCTTATTTCGGCAAATGTTTTTTACTCCACTATGTAAGTACTTACTAATATGTGAATATTTTTATGTTTTTTTTAATTTTAGTTTTTAAATAACTCTGTTGAAACAATATTGAAACGACTCTAATAATATTATTTAAATGACGTAATTAAACGCTGTTACAATATCAAGGAGGGTTAATATTATTTGGTCAAAACAAAACAATAATAGACCCTTTATTCTGTTATGTTGATATGGGAAGTCCACAGAACAGTGAAATAAGTTGAGTCTATAGGTAGTTAGTTCGACTAACTTTTGCCAAACTGGCGAAAACAAAAGTAAATAATTGAATCACTTTCCGCTTAAATGAACCCTGATTAAACAAACAGTTACTGGGAACGTTGATTAAATATATATATATCTACTTCTTCATGTTGATTTGATGCTTTATTCGTTTTATCGATGATAAAATTTAATGATTTGTAAATAGCGCCTGATGGAATTTTTCGGCAAAGTTTCAATTTGTGTGACAGTAACTTTGATCTTTTGTGATTGAAACAAGGTCATAATTATAATATGCAATGATTATATACTTCTATCAATATACTTAAAAAAAAATCATAAACAAGGTGTTACAAAAAAACCCCTAACGCCAAATATGGTTTATAGGGACCATCAAACTGAACAACTTTTACTATGGGACCAACTTTCAAATCGTGAAAAAAAAATCTGCTGTTTCGTACATTTTGATATTTTCCATTTTATTTTTTGTACGAAACAGCTGATTTTTGTTTTCGCGATTTCAGAGTTGGTCCCATAGTAAAAGTTGTTCAGTTTGATGGTCCCTATACCTTATTCGGTATGAGGGGTATTTTTGTAACATGTTGTATAGATTAGATTCTAATAATTAAGATACCTAATAATATTATAAGAAAAAACTTAGAGCATTAAGAACGGGAGATGGCAAATACACGTTCCCCTTTCACCAAAGTACATGACCAATTTGATCGTGACAGTTTATAAAAACTAGTTGGTCTCGAACACCCGTCATTTTGTAAGAACACATGTCACCGATCGCAGCTCCGCAAAAATGGTGAATTGTGCAGTGTTTTCGTGCAAAAGACGATCTGAAAATTCAAATTTTACTAAGAACGGGATTTTCTATCACACGTAAGTATAATTTTATTACCAAACCATAATATAATTACGAAGAAAACGCACTTTGTTTGTGTAAGATAATGACGACATTGCGATAGCAAAACGATACCAAACACATGTCGAATACCATAATAAAAGTCGTAGTGCTGCGACAAAGAGAACGAATGCTTATGCTCTAAGAACGAATGAATGATCAAGTGAATGAGTTTTAACTATTATTTTGATGTGATCAGACCAGCACATAAATTGTCAAATATTATTTTTTATATTTAATATGTAATAGGTAGGTATTGACTTTTTTGCAAAATCTATACATAGTATTAATTGGAGACACTGTTTTACGGGTGTGATGTTCTCCTTTTTTAATCTTCTCTTTCTTTTAAGTCATCCCGGGATAGTTACTAGTCCTCGGCTGTCTGTCGGTTATGTGGAAGTGGAGAGAATCTTATAAATCAATCCTGTCAAAGCCCGGGCATAGGACACCAAAATCATTAACCAAAATAAAGGAAACTGATGCCGAGATCCTCAAGTCAAATTGTTCCGATTGTGCAGCTTCTGCAGGTAAGAAATTTCAAAACTTTTGTTTACTTAAACTTTCCTTGCAAAAAAATTACTAACTACCAAAAAGGAGTTTTTCAATTCAACCAATACATATTTATTTGTAGATTATAGGTATTAACATATTATCATACCAACTTTTTCATTTTAAGGTGGCTGCAAGCATTCACTACTGCTTATATTTTGGCTTGAAAAGCGGAGCTGTGAGCTTTCCAGCACATCTATACAAGGCTTCTGGATAAAGCCTACCTTGGCATCGGAACGAACTAATCATGTTTTGGCAGAACATGTATACAAAAATTTAATAATACCTAATAAAAATGAAACACAAATCACTTGTTTTCCAAGCATTTATTATTTTATTTCACTTTTTTGTACTATTATGTTTTATTAACAACTCGTATTGTAGAGACCACGACGTTTCAATAGTAATACACAATCACGATTGTATGCACAATAAAGTATCATCTTGCCAATGCAAACCAATAGAAACGGTGCAACAGCAAAAGTATTTAGGCCTATCAATTGACAACCGCCACAACTGGGGTCCTCATATCGAAACTGTGTGCCATAACTTCGTGCTCTGTTAGCTAAATTTGTCATAATCAAAAATAAAATACCGTTCCAAGTTCTATTAATACTGTACAAATTCTTGGTAGATCCTATAATTTCATATGGAATTTCAAGCTATGGTCGCACATTTCAACCAACGTAGAGAAAATATATAATGTACAATTACGAATATTAAAGCTTATAGTTAGTAAGAAAGTAAATCGTATCTATAAAGATAAGTATGACGAACTCTTTAGGTAATGCAAGGTCATATCGGTTCATGACAAAGTGAGTTACGCAATTAGAACTGAACAACTCGATAACGTTGCTTCTTTGCCGAGGATTAATCATAGAATACAAACAAGACAGATTAACTTCTCAAGGGCCGCTCAAATAACTTTTACGGAAAGAGAAAATTTACTTGTCTTCTTCCTGTCATAATTAACAATCTACCTAAAGAATTATAGGTTATTCTGGATGACCTCAAACACAAAAGTGTGAAGCAAAAACTCAAAATTTATTGTTCTACCAAAAATTTGCTTTAGAGTTTCTCGTATTTAAACAATAGTCAGCTTTTTCTTAACATCATCCTGTGCACTCGCATTTACGATCAAATATTGTGTTTATTAAGTATTTTTTAAGACCTTAAAATAATATATATATGTATACAACGTGTTACAAAAGTACCTCTAATGCCGAATATGGTAGATAGGGACTATCAAACTGAAATCGCGAAATCAAATCAGATCAAAATGTATGAAACAGCTGTTTTTTTATTTCGCGATTTGAGAGTTTAATTTGATGGTCCCTATATACCATATTCGGCATTAGGGGTATTTTGTAACATGGTGTATACATATTTTTTTTTTATTTATAAGAATGAAGCAATTTGTTTTTTCTTTTCAATACTGCTTAGTTGTATACCGACTATCTATTTTGACGAATACGTAGTGACTGGACAAACCTAATCGGGTTTTACGTTTTAGTCGCTGGGTTTTTCTATAAATTGTATGTTTTACTTTGTTTAATAAATAAATAAATAAAAAATGTATGTTGAACATTTAATTATAAGCGCATTTTAGTGATTGTTGGTGTATATCACAAAATCAAATGAAAACCATTTAACATAATCTTGTTCGTAATCAATCACTCATCTTCCAATCATTCAATTTCATCGGTCTTTTGACGGCACATCACTAGCTGTTGTTGTTAAGTTTGGCGCTGCCGTAGCGTGATCTGTCAGAATTTGTACTGAGATTGTTAGTTCCAAATTTGACCACCCACAATTATAACTGTGTGGGATTTTGTTTTTGTGTGCGTGTGTAACAACAAGACTTTTTTCTACAAGAGTGTGCGTGAATATGAAGTTGTGTGCTGTGCGTGTTTACCTCGTCCCCCTCCAAAATCGGTGAACAAAATCTAGTGTAGAAGAGTGCTGTTGGCATCTCCCGTTCTTAATGCTCTAAGAGAAAAAAGGATTCTTAACTTACGTAAATATGAACCTTTAAAGATACCTACGTACAATTCAAAAGACTGCGAGGTGCGAGTCTGCAAACGATATTCGGTATACAAAGATATTATTTTACAAAGTGTCATGAACAGAAACCTTATCGTACCTATTTTGTAGGATTTCGCTAAATATTGTAATGTTATGAGTATTTGTGAGGTCACATTTCAATATTATTGTACAGCTGCAGAATACATGAATATGATAAAAAGGTTTTTCGGTTTTTGAACATCATTGGTACCTGGAGTGAAACCGGCTGCCATAGGTAAGGAAGGTACTCCCCTGTTTCGGCCAAATATATGAACATTGAAAAAAACTTAAAAAAAAAGGAAAAAAAATTGCGGCTATTTTTTGCCGACATTTGTTTTTTTCTTGCATCTAAATTTACCCAAGGTGTACATTATTTTAGTCAAAGCACCATCTCTGCATCTTTTACCGTTTCGGCAGGCTGTTGACCATCTCCATAATGGCTTAATAGATTTTCATCAAACGTGGCTAAGAACCATCTCGATTAGATTTAATTAAAAAAAAAAGGAATTAAAATCGCTTGATCCGTTTAGGCACTACGAATATACGTACAGACACACAAACATAGGCTTCAAACTTATAACACCCCTCATTATAATGAAACATCATAATAATGAATCATCTTATCGTATCCGACTTAATACATATTAATACTGAAAGAAATAAAATTGGGAAAATTAGAAGTAAAAGAATTGAAAGGCAGCTCGAGCGGTGACAACTAAATATATATATTGACATAAGAAAAGAACCAAAAAGAGTAAAAAATACAGACAAAAAGAAACATTGTGTAAATCCTCCTTTGTCGGTAACACAGCGCCCCCCGTGTGGCAACACTGTTATCAGTACCGACAAAGGAGAATGGCACAGACAAATTTAGAACAGAAATATAAAAAGTAAATACCTACATAAATGAAAATTATGTACCTACAATGAAAACTACTTATGAGTCGCAACGGGTAGCTTGACAACTTTTCTTGTCGGTCTCTTAAATGTGCCAGCCTTCGTCTTAATTTCAATAACTCGCACAGTCCCGTCCTTGCCTGGATGAATAGATGTGACTTTCCCAATGGGCCACAAGCCACGTGGCAAATTTTCGTCAACAATTAGAACAACGTCATCTATTTGTAACTGCTGATGAACTTGTGCCATGTTCGTCTGACGTCTAGGTACTAAGGTGGGTAGATATTCTTTTACCCAGCGGGCCCAAAAATGATCGGTGAGGCGAATTGCTTTTTTCCAGTGCGCTCTCCCAAAAAGCTCTCTATCCGAAAAACTCAAAGATGACGGCAATTGTTGGGTGGATGGAGTGCCCAGCAAAAAGTGGAAGGGCGTAAGGGCAATCGGGTCTTCCGGATCAACAGGAACATGTACCAGAGGGCGACAATTTATTAGAGCCTCCGCTTCAGCAAAGACCGTCTGCAGGGTTTCTTCCGATGGGGCTCTCTGCTTGAGGGTAACTTTTAGTGCGGTTTTAACACTACGCACAAGACGTTCCCAACAGCCTCCCATGAACGGAGACGCAGGTGGAATAAATTCCCAAATTATCTTATTATTTGCCGCATATTCTTCGACTTTTTCACCAAAGAAGACCTTGAGTTCTCTATTAGCGCCAACAAAACAGGTCCCGTTGTCACTAACAATTTTTATAGGACAACCACGCCGAGCAATGAAACGTCTGAGAGACAAGATTGCAGAGTCTGATGTTAATGATGCAACAATTTCGAGATGTATCGCCCTCGACGTCAAACAGGTGTAAAGAGCACCATACCTCTTCTCACGGCGTCGCCCAATAGCAACATCCAAAGGGCCGAAATAATCAAGGCCGACAAATGAAAAAGGACGGCTGTGGTGTGCCAGTCTAACCGATGGGAGGTCGCCTAACCTAGGGATTTCAGTCTTTGCTCTCCGATTCTTACAAGCTTGGCAGGCTCTGGAGATTTTGCGAACAACACCTCGACAGCTTAAAATCCAGAACTGCTCTCTCAGTTGATTGACTACAGTTTCGTTATTAGCATGTGCAGCCTTGACATGAAAATTATGAACTAGAAGATGGGTGATACGATTTCTACCATCAAGGATAATAGGACGATTACTGATCTGATTGGCATTTTGCACTTCCTCTATTCTTCCGTCTAATTTTAGAAAACCGTCATGGTAAATTACAGTGAGACGGAACAGCTTACTGTGCTTCGGAATTGGCTTAGACGACAAAAGGCAAGCGATTTCCTCTTCGAATGATTCGACTTGCGATTTTTGCAGAAGCATTTCTTCAGCTTTAATGAGGTGTGATACTGATAATGAAGGAGGATGATGAACGGGGGCGCGAGGTAATTTGGAATTTGGTCTAGAATTATTAGCCAACAAAGATCGAAACTTTTCACACGCGAGGAATACCATAGCGGTTGAACGAACTAACCGTAACCAAGAATTATGACTGGTTGGATCCGTAGTAATTGGAGAAGGTACCGAATGTAAAGTAGCACCTACAAATTCGTTAATATTTTTAAAATTAGCTCTTACTTCTTCGAGACCTTTCGAAGCAGTTCTTGGAGGCTCTGATGGCCACTCGCTCGGGTCAAGAAGAAGAAAGGGTGGCCCAGCTAGCCACTGGTCTAGACAATTACCGGGGCGAGTGGCAGCATCCGCAGGGTTAAGATTACCTGGTACATATTTCCAACAAGACACCTCTGTTGACTCAGTAATCTCAGTCACCCTGTGCATTACAAAGGGTTTAAACAGACGGCTGTCATTTCTGAGCCAACTTAGAATAATGGTAGAATCAGTCCAGAAAGTTAAACGCGTAGGACTATTTCGATGAGCTTCGCAAAGAGTTTTAGCAAACCGTGCAGCAATCAAAGCACCCTGTAGTTCTAGTCGTGGTATGGTTACAGGCTTGACCGGAGCAACACGAGCCTTGCCACCAACTAGTGAAAGCTTAACGTAGCCATCGGCATAAACGTAACGCCAATAAACTACACACGCGTAAGCTAATTCACTAGCGTCGCAAAAAACATGTAACTCGCGTTCCACCGGTGTATCAGACCTATCACCATACCAACGTTGTATTTTTGTATTGCTAGTTTTAGCCAATTTGGAAATCCAAAGTACCCAGTCAGCAGACAGGGCTGTAGGAAGGTCAGCATCCCAGTCTAAGCCTAATTTCCAAGTTGACTGAAACAAAATCCTTCCCTCAACTGTATAGGGAAGCAAGAAACCAAGTGGATCATATACTTGCATTAAATAAGACAACACTTTTCTTTTTGTGAGTGGCGGTTCAATTTTCAAAGTACTCAGCCTAAAACCAAAGACGTCACTTTGAGGATGCCAGGTCATACCTAGGGTCCGAATAAAAGGTTCAGGCCCTAGACCGACATCTGTCAACTGAGGAGCGCCGCGTAAGTCTTCACTAATGGATGATAATACGGAAGGACGATTAGACACCCAGCCTCTCATTTCGAATCCACCAGCTTTGTGAATGGCCACTATGTCAGCAGTAAGCTTAGATGCCTCCTCCTCAGAATCTACACTTCCGATATAGTCATCCATGTAATGATCTTTAATTATCTTTTCGACAGCTACTGGAAACTTATTTTCAAATTCAAGAGCATTTTTATTTTTTATATAAAGAGCAGTACAAGGGCTGCATGCGGCTCCAAAGATGACAGAAGTCATTCTCAGCTCTTTCATAGGAGAGTTAGGGTCATCCCGCCACAAAAAGCGCAGAGCATCACGATCTTGATCCCTGATTCTGATCTGCGGGAACATTTCTTTAATATCCGCATTTAATGCAACGCAACCTTCTCTAAACCTGAATAAAATACCCAGTAAAGGCTGAAGCAGATCAGGACCAGGGAGCAGCATCGAGTTTAAACTAACACCGAGAGTTTTGGCGGCAGCATCGTGTACTACACGTAATTTCTTTTTTTGTGGGTGTACAACACCAAAATGAGGCAAGTACCAATATAATTTATTGTTTTGAGAAGATGGACACTGTTTTCTAAGATGGTATGAATCGGTGCACTCTTCAGCGTAGCCCTTGTCGAGCATTCCCTGAATAAACATTTTGTAACCGGATGCGAATTGTTCATCCTTTTGCATGCGTCTCTCCAAAGAAAGGAAACGTGACAGAGCTTGCTGATAGCTGTCTGGTACGCTAATAATGTTATCGCGCCACAACAATCCTACCTCAAACCGGCCTGAAGGCAAACGCTTTGAGGTACAATCTAAAATTTCTAAAGCACGTTTGTCTTGTGTGTTAACTTTAGTTTCGTGTTTGGTAATTCCTAAACTATCAAGTTTAAAATAATCATTAATAATAATGTCTAAAGCCGTTTGCTCGTTGTCAAAATTGTCAACTAGCGCGTGGTTGACAAACTCTAGTGGGCGTGTCCAACTATTCGATTGTCCGTGTAAAGACCAACCTAAAAGGCAGCGGGCAGCGACGGGTTGAGATTTCGAACCCACACGTATTTCTCTTGGAATAGTCAAGTGCCAATGTTCAGCACCAAGCAGTATTTTTGGTGTAGCACTGTCAAAACATAATATTTTTGACAAATCTGTCAAATGTGTAAATTTTTCTAGGTCTTGAAGACGAATGGTTTGTGATAGAAGTGATAAAGAATTAACAGTTTTGGCGTTTCGAATTTCATAACTAGTATTTTCGTAACGACCTTTTATTTCAAAATCGACGAGTTGAACTTCAGTACTAGCTGACATTCCACTCACACCTTCAAGGCACAATAAACGTGAAGGGCCCACTGCTCCAATAGAAGTTGCAAACTCGGAATCAATAAGTGTAGCAGTGGAGCCTTCATCGAGTAAAGCATACGTCATAACGCTTGCTTTGGGACCACTTACAGTCACTGGAATTACTCTCAAATAAACCTTTTGCATAGTCTCAGTAGTAATAAAATCGGTAGTATTTGAAATTGTTGCCTTAGCAATTTGCGTGTCGGACAGAGATGGTTGAGTAACAGGAATCACAAAGCTTTTTGATGGTGGAGGCTCACAACCATGCAGCAACGGGTGGTGAAAACGAAGGCAGCCATCAATACCGCACCGCTTAGCCTTACATGTCTTCCACCTGTGTGAACCGCCCTTAATACATCGATAGCAAAGTTTATTTTCATACAACCACGACCACCTCTGTTCAGGAGAAAGTTTTATAAAATCAGAGCAATCTTTCAGATTATGAGTTTGACTGCAATAAACACAAACCACTTTTGCAGCGGTCATATTGACTGATTGTTTCGTTGACACTGCATTGACATTGTCACGACGTAAACAAGAATTTTGTAAAAATGATTGATCAGAAATACCAAATTTATTGTATTTGTCCGTTTCTATACTTAAAAACTCAGACAGCAGCATTAACTTTGGTGTTTCTGAAGAAAAATTCGTGTATGCAAAATCAAGCCACTTACTACGCAAAAGAGGGGTTAACTTATTTAAAACACTATTGAATAACTCAGGGCAGTAAAGATATTCGGGTTGATTTAGTAATTTGACTACAGAAATACAGTTTTTAACTTTACAACCAAAATTGTTAATGTCTTTCAAATCTAGCGACAGTTTAGGTAACATACGTACCTCTGCTACTGCTCGCATCACGATCGCCTCCGGGCGCGCGAACGTTTGCTCCAATAAATGCATAACTTCATCTGGGGTTTCAGAAGTCAGGAGCAACATGGAAACGCTCTCCCGCGCTCGCCCGTGAAGAGCACGACTTAGACGATTCAAATTTTCTAAATTAGAAAACAAATGTTTAGTTGAGTTATAATTCTTTTTGAATATTAACCATTCTAACGATCCGCCGCTAAAGGCAGTCAAATCAAGGTTCCCCTTGGGGTTTATAAGACACCGATTATCACAATGCTGCGTGCGAGGCGGATCAGCTACAAACTGATTATCATAATGCTGCGCGCGAGGCGGGTCAGATACAAACTTATTATCATAATGCTGCGCGCGAGGCGGGTTAGATACAAACTGATTATCATAATGCTGCGCGCATGGCGGGTCAGATACAAACTGATTATCATAATGTTGCGTGCGTGGCGGGTCAGATACAAACTGAATATCACGATGGTCCGCCCGAGGCTGGACATTGGGTGCTGATTTAAAATCTTTAACTGTAAAATTCGATTGTACCTGTTCGGCCACCCAAGCTTCCGTCCGCGACGCAGATCTTACGGAATTACGGCTTTGACCCGCATCCAAACTCGCCAACTCGGCTGCAAGCTCCAGCTCCTCGATTCGGCGACGCTCGTTTTCCAACTGCAACTCGCGCTTACGCCTTTCCTCCTCTTGCTGCAGCTTGCGCTCGAGCTGCTGACGCGCTAGTTTAGCTTCTGCAGTCGCTCGAAGGGCACGAACTGTAGCCGACGACTGCGAAGATCTGGAAGCTAAAGAAGATCTCGAAACTGTGGACTGTATCACTGGCTTCCGAAAATTTTGGAGATTCAAATTTTTGTCAGCAGGATTGGGTGCAGCGGATGCCTCGAGAAAAGCGGGGATCTGAACCCGATCGAGAGCATCTGCATTGGGCACACCTGCATCTCCAGAATTTTCGGCGGCCTCCGCACGAACTGACTTTGACCTGGTTATCATTTTTTAGGCTCGATTGACCAAAATAATACTGAAAGAAATAAAATTGGGAAAATTAGAAGTAAAAGAATTGAAAGGCAGCTCGAGCGGTGACAACTAAATATATATATTGACATAAGAAAAGAACCAAAAAGAGTAAAAAATACAGACAAAAAGAAACATTGTGTAAATCCTCCTTTGTCGGTAACACATATTAAAATATGAAAGTTTGTGAGTTTGTAAATTAATATGGATGGCTATCAGCGTATAGCGTATCAGCGTATAGCGTATCAGCGTATAGCGTATCAGCGTATAGCGTATCAGCGTATAGCGTATCAGCGTATAGCGTATCAGCGTATAGCGTATCAGCGTATATCGTATCAGCGTATCAGCGTATAGCGTATCAGCGTATATTTAATCGAAGGACTCTTTATATCGGTCAAACGTTAACTAGGGATTTTTTGAATGTACTCGCGGACGAAGTCGCGGGCGGAAGCTAGTAGAGACAGGAAGCTAGCTTTTAACAGTGTAAGCATCTCGATAGGTTATGTAAACTATCAAAAGACCCTGATAGGGAGAATCGAACCCAAAGGCAACATCTGCATATTAACAACCGCGATTTGCCGAGTTCACTAATTACTCTATAAGAGGCACTGGGGATGGTTATAAAAGTTGACTGGGTTTCATTAAGGCTGGGAATTGAGTGTTGAAGCCCGTCGGTTTCTAAGTGTGCACCGATGACTATTTGCGTAATTGCTCTTTCAATGAACATTACCACGGTAATTATTACCGTAACGTTACTGTTACATTGAGGTGCTTTTAAGTTATAGAATAGTATTCATAGTATGTTTCAAAAGAGTGTATGACACGAGCTCGACAAACGGAAGTGCGATGCACGCTTGGGTGACAAAACTGAACAGCGACTCACTGTAATGCGAATGCACGGTTGTGCGACACACTGGAGTGCGACATCACTCTAGTGCGACAATCGATTCTGCGACAATAGTGCGACACCACAAGTACTATTAGGTACCTACCAAGATACTGCGCCACAAGTGGCCACAACTTATTAGTTTCGTTATGTTTGGGCTTTGCAGTCCATAAGAGTTGTACAGATTTAGCTACCTGAAAGAGCGAATGTGATTGTAACTACTGTTAGCACTACGTACTGATAATCAATATTAGTTTTAAGAAGTTAGATTTATGTGCGCCTGGCCCTGCGATTGCGGAAGTAAGGCAGTTGTCTAGGGTTGCCATTATGCCAGTTGGCATAATGGCAACCCTAGACCTAAATTGTGTTTTGCATTTGCCCATTAATGGGTTTGATTATCAAAAAACGATCATCTATTTGAATCAATCATCTATTTTCAATTACCACCTCCGTGGTCGAGTGGTTTTACACCGGTTTTCGTGGTGTCGCCATCTCTGAGGCCCTGGGTTTGATCCCCGGTAGAAAACGAACTTTTCTATATTGGCTCAGGTATGGGTGTTTGTGATACCACCGTTGTCTCTGATTTCCATAACACAAGTGGTTTAGCTACTTACTTTGGAATCGGAACAATGTATGTGATGTTGTTAAATATTTATATTTATTTATTTATTTGCATCTAGGGTTGTCACTTTGCAGTTTCCATACATATAAAAATAAAACTTTACGGATTAAAGAAACACCCTGTATACATAATATACCGTTGTATAATAATTTTATTATAAAGGTACCAAACCAAAAATAGTGTAACAGCTAAAATGACATATATCAAAGCAAAACAACACATATTACTGCACCAGTTTGTTTAGCATAAACCCAGTAATTTGTGGTCGCGGCCGATTGATGGCGTGGCGGCCATCTTACAACACACGGCCAATACGAACCGCAATATCGGCCGCAATTGCCACAATTTACATTCAAACGGCCCCGCTTTACATCGCGATGCTTTTACAGGTATGCCTGTATTTTTTCATGAGAGCATGTCGTAGAATAAATACTCTGAATGGGATATTGACATGCACTATTTTCCAGGTGAATTAATATTATACCATCCATATCTATTAAAAAATGTGAATGTAGCTGTTACGTTTTCATGCTTAATTCATCAACGCCCGAGCGGACACATGCGGCCACATAACAATGGAATATCTATTATGTCTCATTTTCCGGGCATTGAAGGGTTAAACCTCTGAACCAATTTTGATTAACATTGTTATTGAAATATATATTGAACCTAAGAGAAGAGCATGCACTATTAGTTTAGGCTTCTACTTTACTGAAATTTTCGCAGGAAACGACACATAGATGAAGCCGCCACGCGCCTATAAAAATTAGGAAAATAAATTTTTATTGTAGAAATAACTCATTGTTTAAATTTGAGATTTTAGCATTCACAATGCTATTTGTATACAATACTAAATAATATAATGTTTTCAATTTCCATGGTTTTAGACGTTATTATACTAAATATTAATACTGAATAATATACTAGAAAAATTCTAAACGCACCAGATCATAGGACGGGAATCGAACCGGCGACCTTTGGAAGTCCGGTCCAATGCTCTTACCACTGAGCTACCGAGTCACTCTAGTTATTTAGCTCATGTATTATTCTTAAAATGTAAACTCTTCACTTTTTTAATCATTTTTCGTATATTATACCTCAGTGCCCAATAATGCTTCTGAAACCTATACCAGAAGTTTTGACAAATAAGTTATGGTTTTATCAGGTTTCAGTTTCAATTCAATAAAAATGTCCACTGGGTTCTGTTTAAAAATTCTTTTCATAGTGACCTTATTATAAACTTAAACAAAGCCCGATTCCTTTATGAAACGGGAGCTCTTTTCACGGCAGCTGCAAGTTTTATGCAACTTGCATTCATAATATCTGTACAGCCACGTCTATAAATAGTTTAGAACTTTGTCACTCTAAAAGCTATTACTTTTTTGAACAGAAATCAATGACAAACGACAAGTCCAATAAAGTGACAAAGTTCTAAACTGTATACATATTTTTAGACGTGACTGTTACCCCTAGCACGAACATCAATCGAGAAAAAAACGCGCGTTGAAGAACTCGGTAGAGGAAAAATTGTCTATGTGAAATTTAATTCCTTTTTTCGGCGGTAGATGGCGTTGTACAATTTATTTTTGTACGCGTATTTTTTTCTCGATTTCTGTTTGAGCTACGGGCACTAATATCAAAGACAAAGGTAAGTAATAAAGTAAACATAAACATATTCCCGAAATTAGAACATGGTATCGTAAAACTGCGACGAGATTTTGAATGTAATCATAGTATGGGACACGACTGACGCGATGCGTCTTTTCAGTAAGAACTAATTAAAATGTTCATAGAGCGATTGTAGCAATATTGACACAGAATATAGTCTGTGTGTTATATCACCGTCATTGATTTAATGGAAACTCCTGAGTTTCATCTAGAACAATAACGTGTAAATACCATGGGTCTCTTTAGTTTATGGACATGCGAGTAAATAAACTCATCAGAGACCGATATATCAAAACGTATCTTATATCGGCCAGCAGTTAGATATAATATCATATCGATATAAGATTTTACGCAACCGATATTTTAAAAACTATAATATCAAGACCAAAACTCAAAACTGTATATCGAAAAACTGTTACGAAACCACAAAACTCAAATCGACGAAACTATTCATAACCGAACGTATAACGATATCTTAGTTCAGTTGATATTCGCTTTTTCTCTTTCTGAGACGGTATACTTACATTGAAGTAAAAGGATGACGCAGTTATTCAGATATTATGGCGTAATGAGTAGGCGATTTCCACTCTAATTTGCTAGCAATAAGAGTCAATTTATCTTGTACCTATCGTATATCCGTTCTTAGTTAGCAAACTGTACAACTAGGCAATATCGATATCTAAGCCGTAACGGAATAAACCGTATAACCGTTCTTAGTTAGCATACCATACAACTAGGTATATCGATATGTGATAACGGATATCATATCCGATATTAATATTCTATATCGGTATCGGTTATCATAAAATATCGAAAACGCCCATATCTAAAACTCATTAGATACTTTAACGAATGCTAAGGCATGTTGTCTATTTAGCGTTAAAAATTATACATTTCCGGTAAAATTTTCTGTTTGGACAATTTTCGAAAACGTCTTTACAAAAAATCGAACAGTTTTCCTATGCTGATTCTGAATGCTAAGTTTTATAAGTGCTACTTTGTGTGAGAGAGACTGAGCATTAAAGTGTCTGTACTGTGTTAGATAGTTATTACAATAAGTAAATACAATAAAAGATAGGTTTTATTATTTTCAGAATTTGGAAGAATAATATACTCGAAACGAATTGGCACTCAAGCAAAAGCTAAACAAACCTTTGAATAGTGCGAAGAAACTACGCAAATAAATATGAATGTAAATTCAATTTCCCAAATGGAGCCTTTGTATTGAAAAAAAAACGGTCAAGAGCGAGTCAGACTCGCGCACCGAGGGTTCCGAACCATCGTTCTGAATAAGTTAACTATTTAGAGACATTGTTTTATTTTTCCTGTAATCTTTACATAAATAATTTCAGATTTTTCTCTATGCGAACTTCGGAGAAGGGGGGGACGGTTTTTTTTACATTTTTCATTAAAAGTCGAAACATAATGCGGTCTAAGAAAATGAGTATGTGCAAGCAGCGCTCTTTCATATGATACCCCATATGCCCTAGTAGCCTCACTTCGAAGTTTTAAGACACCCATTCAGTCCCTGTGGCGAAAAAAATATAAATATTTGTATTTCTCTCTTATTTGCAAAATAGTTGAGCAAACGTCATCTAAAACTATTTCAAATTTCAAGTTGATAGCATTAGTAGTTCTCGAGATATCCGGCTGTGACAGACAGACTGAGTCGCACCATAAGGGTTCTTTTTTACCATTTTGGCACGGAACCCTAAAAACCAAACAACTCCATATCGACGGACGAACAAATTGAGCTTACATATTGAATAGGGATAATGAGGAAACCGGGACAGTTTCGGAAAACTTCGTAGTCTATAACGTAGTTTAGACGGTTAAGTGAAAATTTTCCCAAGTAGTTACTCCCAACTTTTCAAGTTGACTGTCTGGGAAATTAGTTTTGCCACTTTTCCTACCACTGATTAGCTTAACATTTTTTCCAATTTACAAATTTTACACCGCCGAGCGAAATTCTCGTACTCGCTTTTCGTACATAATATTGTTTCATATTATATTATTCAGTATACTCGTATTAGATTCTCGCTTCATTCCATATCCCATGCACTTGGTATAAAATGAAGTGACAGGGAAATTGCGCAGTATCTTGCAGGTGTTACACTGGACCGCTCCAGATATTTCCCTACGTTCAAATTGAATTCTTTTACTTGTTACTTTAACTTGTGTTGCACTAAGAACTTATAAAGATGAACCAAACTTCTCAATGAGCCTGTGAACTTCAAGATTGACTTAAGTTGTCGGTGGGTCGGGATTAGTTTTAGTCATCTTCGTCTTTTCCTGATTGGGTCCGCTGTTGTGATCTTGTTTTTCTGAGAGCATATTCCCAGCGAAATTGTGAATGAGACAGTATTCAGTTTCTCAGAGGAAATGAGTTTGATTCGCTTTGAGATTTAATAAGCTCGCTGCCATAGTTGGGTGTATTTGCTACAATATACTCGTAGTAAATTAAATTCACTAGATTTTTCTAGGGAAAATTTCTGCTCCGTTAGTAATGAGGGTAAATTTTTTAGTTCAACTTGTTATTCTCGAAACTGGAAAGCTACATTTGATGTTAAAGTCATACCTTTTTTATAATTAACATTGTTTTCTAAACTAAACCAACGAATTAAGCTTTTTTTCACATCATGAGTTTACAGCACGCTTTTGTTTTACAATCAGAACACTATTTAATAATGTGACAATTTGTCAATTGTCATGACAATTTGGTTTACGTTGCGGTGTAGCTATACCTAAGTAGTTTGTTCTTTTTAAATTGGTTGACTCAATGGATATAAAATTGTCATGAAAGGTGACAAATTTTCACATTTATTAAATAAAGCCCTGGTGTTCCTATTTACTGCAATATTATTTTAAATTATTTCTCAGACATTAAAGTCACTATTTAACATAGTTGAACCTTTTTCCAAGACATAAATTCGGTAACATTCATTTTGTTCCGATTGAGAAAACAAAACGGCAGACCTTGGCGTCCCGGCTGACATTTCGTCCACCGCCCATTCTCCATCATCGCGTAATTTACTGGCAGGCCATGCTACATTTTATTGTAGCCATAATTTTTTATTCGAGCACAAACCAGCTAGCTGATTTTCCTGTTTTTGAACACTGCATATTCGTGAGGTGAATCCGCAAGTTACTCACCGTGTTTTTTTATAAATAAGTGGGAAGATGTAAGTTTTTTGAACAGCTTAAACAGCTGTTGCTGTGGAAGCAATATATAAAATAAAATCTAATTTAATGCCGTAAAAATATTAAATATTTTTATGACAGCTAATTTTGTTTTTTAATACGGCTCGAAAATCAAATTGTGCAAGGCCCTGGGTTTGAGTCTCACTACAGTGAATTTTTGGAACCAGACTATTGTTATTTTTTAAAACATAAATATTGTAGTTGGTAAGTAAATGGGTACATGTATTTGTAACTTTCAGAGGTATACATCTCTTTGTTGCCGACTGTACTGGAAGCTATTTACATTGTCTCGAGTAATTAAACCACCCTAGACAATGTAAATGCTAACTTACCGTTCTCGGCTGTAATGTACTATTTCTTTACCCTGTGATGTAAGTATCCATCAATCGTTTTTAACTTTATCATAATTGCTAACATTGCTGTTCTCTAACACCCGTATTCACAAACATTACTATGAGATCTCACAGTGCCCACGAACGCACAGAGTCCCAACTACCAATCACACGTAATACGTAACACAAACGAACCAGTCACAGAGATCTATTTCAACGCAATACGTTCGCATAAACAAGGGTCGTTAGAACTTGTTTTCGATTACTGGTGTAAGTCTCTCTATACTCCGTTCCACGAATCGAACTCCTAGGGAACAAAATTCTCGTAGCTCATTGGTCAATCCGCGCGGCTAGAACTAGCTTATAGGCTAGTTTATTTAAGGTCATTCGCATGAACCAATGGGCTCACACGGACCGATTTTCTTTGGGAGCTCGTTTCGTGGAATGAACTTAAAGTGTTGCTTAATAGTTATGTTATTCGTATGACAGTTTTGATAACTTCAATATCCCTTGCTAATGATCGATCCAACTTGATTTAGACTCAACCTAAGGGGTTTAACTGATTTTCAATTTATTCAAGAGTCTTTTACATTAATTGTTAGAGAAAATTGATTTTTTATTACCCTGACGGCGAAATTCTCAAATGATTAACCTTAATTACTAATTAACTTAGCCTTTAATACTAATGTATGCCCCTAATAGGGTCTTGTTGCTGATGCATAAAAGAAAGAAAGAAAGAAAGAAATTTATTTATTGCATGAATGTGGTCTAACAAGATCTTAATTACATACATTAGGTACAATGCACATTCGCCCAGATAGGCATGCAACATGCTAAAATGAAATGCTAACAGCTATGTAACTGCATAAAATTATGGCATAAACAACATGTTACAAAAATACCCCTAATGCCGAATATGGTATATAGGGATCATCAAACTGATCAACCTTTAATATGGGACCAACTCTGAATTCGCAAAAAAAAATTTTGCTGTTCCATACAAAAATTAAAGTCGATATTATCGATATATCGATAATTGATATATCGATATTATCAAAATGTATGAAACAGCTGATATTTTTTTCGCCATTTCAAAGTTGGTCCCATATTAAAAGTTGTTCAGTTTGATGGTCCATATATATGCATTATTTTTGTAACATGTTGTATATAGTAGTATTTATATGATACAACTTTAAAGTCACAATTGGAACCCGGTGCAGTTAACAACCTCCGCAAAGGTTTGAATCGTAAATTTTTCGTGAATGTTGATGTCCCTATTCGGCAAAAACCAGGTTGTTTGCAGTTTGCTGCGCTCAAACTTTTACGAGGGCTTAAAAACGCGCCGGTGCGCAGTAGAATGCACCTTTGTGGTTTTTGTTACAGTAAAGTATAAAGTGCAATTATCAAAGTGATTAGGCTCTTTCCTGAAAAGCATGCGCCATATACGTAAGATTAAATTTAATTCTTTCTAGTAATTCGTCCGCAACTTCGTCCGCGTGACATTAGAAAAATCCCTTGTATCCCTTTTACCTGCGACTTACAATAAAGCGACCAGTTTAAATGACCTCGGTAATGTATGAAAGCATAGTACGGAGAGGTCAAGCTGTTTCTGTTGTAGGATGCGAGGACTGGCTGGCTAGGAATCGCTGGTACTGGCCAGCAAGTGTCAGCCATGTAACCTGCCACATTGGCTGATGTCACTCCTTGATTGAAAAGCTAATGAAAATATGTCTGCGAACCGTTGTTTATAATATTTATATAGTATTTGGGTGAAGCGCCTCTCTGCTGGTAGGTGAACTTACAATAGTTTCCCTAGTTCTATCCACCCCAACTAGATGAAACGTAACATAGATTTTAAGTTGAACTGAAAGCTTCTGAATTGTGAAAATGCTATAAAAATCCATTCACCGGTTTTTGTTTGATGCGCGCGAAACAGACAGACAAAAATAAAATAAAGTGTATGGTTATTACGTCCCAGTACCCTAATCCAACTTTATCCTATCACGACCATCGGAACGCGATATATATAGCTAATTATCGCATTTAACTGTTAAAAGACTATGAGTTTTAACAGCTGAGTGTCGATTAATCGCTATACCACGCGATATATCCTGTTTCGTCGGTTACACTATACATTGCCTATAGATGTACTTAAGTAATAAAATTATCTGCGATTTCTCGGGAGGACTGTACAGTCCACTATTGACTCGACGCCACTAGTGACTCGGTAGCTCAGCGGTCAGAGCATTGGACCGGATATCCAAAGGTCGTGAGTTTGATTCTCGTCCGTGAACATGATCTGGTGCAAGTCGTATTTTTTCTAGTATATTATTTAGTATTGTACAAACAATTTTTTCTTGGTTTTAATTGATCAAATGTCGTATATTATGTAAGTTACCGTAGTCAAGAGTCAATTAGTTTTCAATGAAGAGGTGATAAACAATAAACATGTCGTATTTTACAAAATTCATCCTAAAAATATCACAAGTGAAAAAAACTGGTAACAATATATTTCTTAGCTACATTTTTATGTTCATTTCGTGTGATTTTCTCACTTGCGTGAATAGCATACATCCAGCCATTATGATAAATCATAGGCTGTCAGCAGACGCGCCACCATGTGACAATATATCAAGACAGTCTTTTTTATTTCAGGATACAGTCGGAAACTACTTGAGAAATACCCTGCAAATAAGCGAGTACTTTTGAGAAATACAGAGGGTCCGAGGGCTTACTACGAAAAAATAATAACGATAATCGAACGATTCTCATAGTTAGATTTATTTATTATTCGAACGGACGTTGTCCGATTACGGTCTAGTTTTCATAGTAGGCTCTTAATTTTTTTTGTTCCAAGTCAAAAGGAAAATTGTGAAAAGAGAAATATATGTAGCTTACTCCCGCAAAAAATAAATGCAGGATGCACCGCCCGCCCGCCCGCAAAAAAATGCACATGCACACCACAAATATATCAGTGCACAATACCTGCATTTAGCATGACAGCGACACACCTTGCACCTTCACCAATCAGACTACTCTACACGTGTTTCGCTCCAACCCGGAGCATCCTCAGGAGTTAGATCGTGCAAGGTGTGTCGCTGTCTTGCTAAATGCAGGTATTGTGCACTGATATTTTTGTGGTGTGCATGTGCATATATTTTTTGCGGGAGTAAGCTACATATGTTTCTCTTTTCACAATGGTTTCGGACTTCCACCAAGTGACGCCTGATTCAATCAAATAATTTAAAGTATAGATTAAGATCAGTGGGTTTAGTTTCCAGCAGGTAAACACTCATTGGGAATTCCCAAAAGCACGAATGTGATTAAAATAATGTATACAATTTTCTTTTCTGGAGGTGGAAATCGTTCTATTACTATACACACATATTACTGCAATACTGAACATTATTGTAAGTGAGATTAAATAAATATTTAAAAATTGACGACCTCCGTGGTCGAGTGGCTTTGTACACCGGTTTTCAAGGTGTCGCCATCTCTGAGGTCCCGGGTTCGATTCCCGGTTGGATCAATTTAGAAAACTAACTTTTCTATATTGGCTCAGGTCTGGGTGTTTGTGATACCACCGTTGTCTCTGATTTTCATAACACAAGTGCTTTAGCTACTTACTTTGGAATCGGAGCTATGTATGTGATGTTGTCAAATATTTAATTAATTTAATTTAATTTAATTTAAAACACGGCTGCCCTGCCAAAAACGAACTAAAAAGTTAAAAAGTTTTAACAAGTGTCATTGCAGTCGGGGGACCATTTGTGGAACAATTTTTAATCCAAGAGGTCCCCCGAATGCAAAGACATTGTAATTCAACTTTTTAGTTCGTTTTTGTTAGGGCAGTTAAAAATGGTGTCGTTTCTTCGCCATTATTGATTTAATTCAAAAAATCAATATAGCCAGTGTCACTCGGGATGATGCAACTTTAACGATTCCCCATACATATGGTGGAATAAGGAAACTCAAACATATATGAACCGTGAAAATATTACGCTCTGTTTTTTTGGGTAGTCGTGTAAAAACATAAACGTGAAGTAAGTTAAGCCTTTTTGAGGCAAACATAAGCATAGTCGCCACACAGAATATACCGTATGATATAAATTCGTGTAAGTTCCGAGACGATGATGTATCGGCTGTTTAAGGAGTTTCATAGCCTTTGAGGAGTATCTTGGGAGCTATAAATCAAGTATACAACAATAACAGTACGAAAATATGTGCCCCTCGTATACCAGTAAACTCGGAGCGAAACAGCCTTATTTTGTGTTGAATTCTGTATTTATGGTATCGTTATTCATTTGGGTTTTATTAAATTCACGCTGCCACGCCAAAAAGGTTTGGAATATTAAAATTATACAGGGTTATTTTTAATTCATTTAAAACCTCTCGTGGGGTTGATAAGACCATCAAACTGAACAACTTTCATTATGGGACCAACCATGAAATCGCGAAAAAAAAACAGCTGTTTCATACATTTCGATGGAGTAGGCATAGTACTTTTGTATGAAACAGCTGCTTTTTTTTCGCGATTTTAAGGTTGGTCCTATAATGGAAGTTGTTCAGTTTGATGGTCTGATCAACCCCACGAGAGGTTTTAAATGAATTACAAATGACCCTGTATTTGTGTACCATATCAGATGTTTGGAAAGGTTAAAGTTTAGACTTGTTATTCCCTAACCTAAATCTCCTCTGAAGACAGTGACGTTTCAAAAAAAATTAAACATCCGCGAAAAATCTTTAAAGTATATCCTTCCTTAAAGTAATATCCAATTAGTTATTCACGATATCAGCAAATGATTCGTTACCCGGGATAAGGATTTTGAGATAATCTGTTCTTTGAAAAACATATTAATGAAATCCGAGAGATTCCCGAGGACATTTTAATTTAATTTGCCTCGAATTATGAACTTCCACTTTATGTTGTACAAGACGATCCTTTATCAAAATAAAATGACCTGACATTTTTATTCAAGTAATTATAATACCGTTTTATTTGATTTTAGACTGAAATCTACTAGAATTGTCTATGAGAAATTTAATTTCGCTTTTCGGAGGTAGATGGCGCTGTACAAATTTCCTATACAATTACTCTATCGGATTTTTTTACGCGCCTACTTGCGCCACCTTGGCATTTCACCTTGGTATTTCCTGTACGAGTGCGGGAAATAATTATTGAAATTCATTTCTGGACTGAATTTCAAACTTAAAATGTGATTCATCAGACTGCTATGTAAATGTGGAACCTCTGGCATTTCTTTGGACAAGAAGACCACGCGGGAAGAACAAGGAAAGTCACATTTTTTCAGATATTGAGTTACCAATGCCATCTAGCGTTTTTTTTCGTGAGATCGTTTAAATTTTTATTTGATATGTTACAAACACGAACAGTTAATGATAATTCACATTTTAGGTTTGAATATAGGTACTGGCTAAATAAATCCTTAGATCGTTAGAATCCTTCACTTGCTCATGATTCCTTTATGGCCCTCGCTTTAAATCCGTCATTAATCACTCATTGCATAATAATTATACATTCTCACAAATTTCTTGTTTTTCCCGCGTGTGTCTTGTGTTTTTCGTTAAGTACCTTAACGCACGTTTTTAGAGTTCCGTACCAAAATGGTAAAAAGGAACCCTTATGGTGCGACTCAGTCTGACAGTTTTGTTTAAAGTAAAATGTTTTACCACTATTTCCACTCATTCATAATTAATCACTAAAATATTCACACAATAATAAAAAGATCTCGCATTTTAAATAAAACTCGAACAAAAATCCACGCGCATAGTTGTACACAACTAGCATTATGCGAGCATTTACGCGAGTTGCTACGGCTGGCCGACGGTCCGTGCGCGTCTCAATTCCAAAAGGTGGCATCCCATTCTCATCGCGCGCGGATTATAAGCAATAGTGTATGCAATTTGGCACAGCGCCTCTGGCGGCAACTACACTAAACTAAAAGTTGTCATACACAATGACAACTGCAGTGGCTATCGAGTCAATAGTAAGCGCAGACTCATAAAATGATACGCCTAGAAAGTTAGCGCAATAATAAAACTTGCGAGCTCTTGTGAATGCTTGAAATGCATCACAACAAAATTAACATCATTACATAACAATTATTTTCCTAAATTTTGAGATTTTAGCATTCACAATGCTATTTTATATAATACTAAATAATATACTAGAAAAAAAAATTCGACGTTCCCACTAGTGACTCGGTAGCTCAGCGGTCAGAGCATTGGACATGATCTGGTGCGAGTCGTATTTTTTCTAGTATATTATTTGGTAATTATTTTCCTACTAAATCAAATCAGATTTAGGAAAAGTAAATTGCTAAGAGCTTTCTTTTTTTGTTTATTAATATCAAAGCAGTGTGTTTCGGTAACGACGGCCATATTTTATAGATTCATCCAGTTTAACTCAGTGGAAAATGACAGATGGCAGTAACTGCGCAACTTGAAAGCAAAAAATATGGGAATGTTTTTTTCATTTGCAATAAAACTTCAGTTTCTTCTTTGGAATGTAAATAATAGCTAAGGAAGTTTATGCCTCTATTGAAAGAACCAACAGATATTTTTTTATCTTTATTTAATTTAGGGACTTTTACACAGATTACATCAGTCCCATTATACCCTAAGTTAATCCAACAGATCTTGTTACTTAGTATTTTATTTTTTTTCAGTTTTAACTTTATAAAATAAATTCTGGTTCTAACCATGTTCTGACAGGTGACGTTGTGACGTGTTTGTAATGATGATATTTCTAAGGAGCTGTTTGGTTTGTAGTATTTTTCGATAATTGAACCATAACATAAAACCTCATTGCTATCGATCGCGTTTTTAATTTAGCGATCGTCTTTTATTTAAGAATAAAATGTATTGATTTTTGCTTTGACATAACGTATAGAAATTTTCACATAGTAATAATTTTGTGCTTTGAAAAATAGTAAATAAACAGTGAATTTAGTGTTTAAAAGCTGTGTTTTAATTCAATAAATAGAGAAACATTTGGTCATTCGTGCGGATATAGAGAATCAGTGTGTGCGTGATAGTAAAAATAGTTCGTGAAAATTGTGCAATAATAGTCGGATTTCAGTGACGAATTTCAGTATTTAAAGGCTTGGTCGCGTATCGTGAGTAATAGACTAAGACGAACTAAGAAAAGTGAACTTTATTATCATATTATCTAATTAACTGTGTGTAAAAAACTGTGAATCTATTATTCTTTTGACTGTCGTAATTTTGGACTACTTTAGTAATTATTTGCACATTGGATTGCCTTCATATTAACATAGAACCAGTAATTTATAATGGATGCACTTCAGAATAATCAAATTGAAAAGTTTGATCTTATAAAGAAACTATTTAGTAATATAAAGAAGTGTCCAAAAGAGCGTTTAACTAAAGCACACTTACAAACGCGACTGGAAACATTAGAACAATATTGGGTAAAGTTCCAAAGTAACCATGACACACTAGCAGGAGTCTCGGTTGATAAAAGAGCTCAACTAAGTTATTTTAAGGAAAATATAAACGATAGTTGTTTAGAGTTGTATATGGATTTGAAAACATACATTAAGGAGAAACTAGAGGTTTTTAGTGACGAAGCAAAGCCATCCACAGTTGTTATGTCCACAGATAGTCACATATCAAAGCAATCCTGTCAGGTGAAGTTACCGCCTATAGAAATACCGAAGTTTTCAGGAGATTATAAAGATTGGGTTTCGTTTCATGATTTATTTAAATCTCTTATCAATGATAATGATTCTTTAAGTACTGTAAACAAATGTCAGTATCTTAAGTCATGTTTGCAAGGTGAAGCTGAAAATTTAGTGAAACAGATTCCTGTCACAGAAGCGAACTACGACTTGATATGGGAAACGTTAAATAAGAGATATAATAACCGCAGACATATCATCAATTCGTACATAGGTAGACTCTTGAATCAAAAGAAAGTCACAAACGAAACACCAAAAGCTATTAGAGAGATTTTAGACACTACATCTGAATGTTTAACGTCATTGAAAGCCATAGAGGTTCCCACCGACACATGGGACGACATAATTGTTTATATTATTATTCAAAAACTAGACACCGATTCGCACCGGTTATTTGAACAACGCATAGAAACATTAGATAGACTGCCAACATGGAAAGATTTATCAGAATTTTTAGAGTTGCGATTTAGAACATTGGAAGCCGTTAAACCCAAAGATACTTACCCGCATGTCAGGCATACAGCAACAGCAAAAAGCTTCACTGCGAATATTACGAGTCCATTGAAATGCTTGTATTGTAACGCTGATCATAGAATTCATTCATGCAAAGCTTTCTATCAGCTAGATGTAAACGAAAGACAACAGTATATACAGAAGAATAATATGTGCTTTAATTGCCTAAAAAAGGGTCATTCAGTAAAAGTTTGCACTCAATCAAACTGTAGAACGTGTGGACGCAAACATCATACCCTGTTACACGGATATAGCGTGCCAGCAGGTTCTAGTACAACTCCATCAACATCACAATCGTCAACAGCCACTCCGATAGTAAACACAGCAATAGTTCAAAGCACAGAAAATAGTAACAACACCCAAGAGAAGATAGTTAACATAGATAGTATAGCCATGAAGACATCCATAGATAGAGATACTTCGCCAGTCATATTAGCCACAGCACTTGTCACAGTGAAGTCAAATAGAACAAATAGAATCCACACACTTCGTGCACTTGTCGATCAAGGATCACAAGCATCATTCATTACCGAAGTTGCTTGTCAAGAATTAGGGCTCAGCAAGACTGCCATTCACGGAAACATAGTAGGCATAAGTTCTCATAATACAACCACCAAGGCACTTGTAGAGTTCGAAATTATGTCAAGACATAACCCAATAGATAGAATCAAAGTCATGGCATATGTACTAAGAAATCTGACCTCATATATACCACAGCGGGCGCAGTCAGTTGATTGGCCACAACTAAATAGGCTTCAGCTAGCAGATCACACCTTTACACAACCTGGAAGAATAGATCTACTCTTAGGAGCAGATATTTTCGCAGAAATCATTCAACACGGTGTAATGGTTTTTAGAAACGACACAAATTCGCTAGTTGCACAGCAAACTTCGTTAGGATGGTTGATTTCTGGAAATGGTAACAAAGGTGACACACCACAACAACAAATAGCTTGTTCTCATCATGCTAAAATAGAAATAGACATAGCACTCCGAAGGTTCTGGGAACTTGAAGAACCAGTTCCTAAGCAAAAAGTATTGACAAATGATGAGAAGAAATGCGAGCGGCATTACAATACCACACATAATAGAACATCAGAGGGAAGATATGTAGTGCGTTTACCATTCACTATTAGTCCACTAGACATCGGCGAGTCGTTTTCTATAGCAATGAAACGATTTGCTTCAGTAGAGCGTAAGTTCAAAACAGATCCTCACTTACAACGCAAATATGCTGAATTTAAGCAAGATTATTTAGATAAAAAACACATGGAACTTGTTCCAAGCAGATGGCACCACGTGACATCGCAAGACAACCCAGCAGATGTTGCATCTCGTGGAATCTGTCCACTTGAGCTGCAATCGCATGAGTTGTGGTGGAATAGTCCGCCATGGCTCCGAGAACATCGTGAACTACCTGTGATAGAAATAAGTGATATAATTAATCTTACTGATGTGGAGAAAAGGTCTGAAGTGAAAGTGCAGTGTAGTGTAGTGATAGCGCCGGAATCTGAAAAGGAAACAGACATTATTAATAAATATTCTAATCTTAACAAACTAGTAAGAATAATTAGCTATTGCCTAAGATTCTACAATAAATGTAAAGCTAAAGCTAGAAAACAATACTTACCAATGTACACTCTTTACTTAAATTCCATGGAAATGCATAACGCAATATCTTGTTTGATACGAATGTCTCAAACTATTGATCCTGTAGATTCAAAGAATATAAAAAATCTCAATCCATTCATTGATGTCGACAACATTTTAAAGGTTGGAGGAGGTCGTATTCAAAATGCATCTTGCAGTAGAGAAACTAAACACCCTATCATATTAGCAAAAAATTGTAGATTAGCTTATCTGATTGTAAAAGAAGCTCATTTAAAAACCCTCCATGACGGAATGCAATTAATGTTAAATTATACAAGGAATAAATATCATATTATAAAAGTTAAAAATATTATAAAAGGAATTATAAGAAAATGCGTAGCTTGTTGTCGTAATTCTAATAAACCTGTAAACCAATTAATGGGAAATTTGCCCAAAGATAGAGTCACTCCACAGCAACCATTTCTTGTTAGTGGTGTAGATTTTGCAGGACCAATAATTCTAAAGTTATTTGGTGGACGCGGTTCTAATAAAACTCAAAAGTCATATATCGCTTTATTCATTTGCACAGTCACTAAGGCAGTTCATATTGAATTAGTCACCAGCCTTAGTACTGAGGGATTTATAGCTGCTTTTCGTCGCTTCACAGCACGTAGAGGACATTGTAAGAAACTAATTAGTGACTGCGGAACGAATTTTATAGGTGCCACCAAAGAACTTGAGCTTATGTTTAATAAAAGTGTCAGTAATTTACCAGTTGAAATAGCAGAGTTGTTAGCTTTAGATGGGACAGAATGGCAATTTAATCCCGCTGGAGCACCCCACATGGGCGGCCTTTGGGAAGCAAATATAAAATCAATTAAACGATTTTAATTTAAATTTAAATTTGATTTAAATCGTGTACTTGGAGATACAAAATTGATTTATGAAGAATATTCAACTCTACTATGTCAAATAGAAAGTTGTTTGAATTCTCGTCCAATGACATCTTTAAACGATGATAAAGAAGGAACCACAGTTGCATTAACACCTGGTCACTTTCTGATAGGTGACAATCCTATAGTGGTCCCTGATGAAAATTTAGAAGAAACTTGTTATGTTCCATACAATAAACGATGGATATATTTACAAAAAAAAATGCAGTCATTTTGGCGGCAATGGAGTCAAGAATATTTAGTTAATTTACAAAAACGACAAAAATGGACAAGTATTCAAAGAAATTTAGAAGTAGGTAATATAGTTTTAATAAAAGATGAGAGATTGCCACCTACAAAATGGTTAATGGGCAAAATAATTGAATTGCATCCAGGTTCAGATGGTCTTATTAGAGTAGTTAGTCTGAAATGCAAAAATTCAGTATTGAAAAGACCAGTTCATAAATTGTGTTTATTGCCTACTGAAAGTGATTCTGATTTTTTTTAAGCTTATATTAAGTTGTTAGCATTAAATTTATTTTACTAAAGTGTTACAGTCCACTCTTGCAAAAACGATATTAGTATAGTATTTTATTTTAATACTTTGTAGTTCCTCTCAAACTTATAATTTTAGTCTTCATTTAGGTAATTTGATTAGTAGTTTATTTTTAAAGTTCTGTCGAACTTTGAGAGGGCGAAATGTTTGGTTTGTAGTATTTTTCGATAATTGAACCATAACATAAAACCTCATTGCTATCGATTGCGTTTTTAATTTAGCGATCGTCTTTTATTTAAGAATAAAATGTATTGATTTTTGCTTTGACATAACGTATAGAAATTTTCACATAGTAATAATTTTGTGCTTTGAAAAATAGTAAATAAACAGTGAATTTAGTGTTTAAAAGCTGTGTTTTAATTCAATAAATAGAGAAACAGGAGCTATTTAATTAAGAACTAGGTGCCTATATAAAAATCCTGAAAAGTACCTTTAAAATTTATTTTGATTTCTAATTCTAATATTTGTTATTTTTTGTTTTAGGATAGATAAGTTGATATGGTAAATCTAAAAAAAAGAACTGTAAACGCAAAAAAAAAGTATTTTTACGCGCGTTTTTTTTTCTCGATAGATGTTCGTGCTAAGGGTACAGATAGATATCAGTCAGTTTAAATATAAGCCAAATATTATAAAAGTCCTACTACCTACAATAAGTTTTTGTTTGTAGCGGGGGCCTTCGGACCCCCGACCCTCCCCCCCCCCAGTAGGGGGGCTGGGCCCCCTGCACCCCCCGCTCGTACAGGCTGCATGCTATGCCATGCAGCATGCAAGCAAGCATGCAATAATGCAGTTTGACGCTCCGTTGCGCGTGGTCACTCACAAGTCTAACCTAACCTAAACCTAAACCAATCTAAACCTAACCTAAACCTAACTACCTACTACAAATTTTTATTTATAGCGGGGGGGCTCAAATTAGTAGGTACCTTTTAAAATTACAGATATGCTTTTTTTTACTCACATATTATGCTTTAAAACATTAATACTTATGTAAATAAGGCATTACAAAGTTATGCCTTTCAAAAATTATGCTTAATGACAATATGCCATTCGATATTAGGAATTCTAATTATTATGCTTAGAAATATTATGCTTTTTAAAAGTT
Organism: Catoptria pinella; assembly: GCA_963556745.1. Lineage (NCBI taxonomy): Eukaryota > Metazoa > Arthropoda > Insecta > Lepidoptera > Crambidae > Catoptria > Catoptria pinella. Next base: position 14,426,687 of record OY750761.1, read on the forward strand.
ATGCAATACAATGTTTATGCATTTAAAAATTTATGCTAAATGAATAGTATGCTATGTGATTATTATGCCAATCGAGTTATGCCAAGTGACTTTAGGACAAATGAAGTTATGCGATGCGATGGGTCCCCTTCAAAAACACCTAAAATTGGGAGTAATGGAATTTAATTTCGTATACGTTTTGCTTTCGTGCATGAATTTAAGATTCACTTAGAATGATTCAAAAATGCGTATCCTGTAGAGGAGAACAAACGGACTTCCGGACACCGGAAGGACATACGAAAGCATTTTTACCCAAGCTGACCTGGAGACACTTCGGTCGCGCTTCGCGCTCGCTCGGTCAGTTATGTTAATAGGTGTTATTATGATGGTAGACTTATGTTCAAAAGAAAGCAATCACAGCAAAGAAATTACTCGCTTTGATATAAAATAACCTACTAATGATATATTTCTATGATAATCTTATTAGACTCTTTCACTAGCTAATAATAAATTATTAACATATTCATCAGTTAATTAGTTGATGAAATATTTCAGCTTTGAGCTTATCCTTATTTGCGCATTAATGAATCTATTTATGAACAGTATGTGTTATATTATATTATACTAAATAAGTAAAATTTTTTTTTAACGTCACTTACCTAAGAACATGGGCTGTCAAGACAAATCTAATGATATATTAATGATAGAAATCCGTTCAGCCGTTTAAAAGATACCTTTAAAAATATAAATATAATAAAGAATATTACATACAAACATACATAGATAAAAGATACGCGCGAAAAACATAACCCTTTCTTTGCAGTCGGATAGTAAAAAAATTGCATTGTGAATGTTAAAATCTCAAAAAAAGTATGTATTATTATTTTTATTAGTACTAGCGGCCGCCCGCGACTGCGTGGACAGATATTTCTTTATCCCTTGGGTACAGTACTTTTTTCGGGATAAAAGGCACCCTATGTCCTTCTCTGTACCCTAAAATATGCAACCCTAATACACTTGAAAACGTGTATGCAATATTTCATGATGATCGGTTGAGTAGTCAAGGCGAGGCCAGTTCACGATCTGATGAAAAGATTGTTTTTGAGCTTCCAATGTGAAGAACTGATGTAGAATTCTACTTCAAAAAAATTATTGTAGACTGAAAAAGAATCAAAGAAACACAATAACGAAACAGAATATTGAAAAATGTCAATCGTCAGATTTCGTTATTTTCAATAAAACTAAATCATCTGAGGTACAGACGATAGCACGTCAGGTTATACAGTTAAACTGTGAAAACAGCTTTTATTACGTAGTGCATAAAGGCGGTCTCAAAGTCAACATGTATAGTCTGAGGTGCCGTCGTGTGTACAATAATACTGGCTTATACCCTGGCTTACCCAGAAGTTAACCCTACTATCACCGATTCCGACCTTTCACTAAAATTTATTGTGAAAATAAAATATTCTACGCTTTATCGTTCTTCCAAACTGCCTCGGCTTATACTAACATAGAAACACGCGCTTGGCTAAACTCTATCGGCGCAGTGGTGCACACGGCCAGTCTGAAGCAAAACATACGGGCTGTCACATCAATTACTTACACCTCTAACAGCCTTTTGAGTTTAACCAAACTAAATTTAATATGCGAATGCCGAGGGAAATTAAATGCCTATATATCACGTGCTAGCGAGAGAAGTTGGGCAAAAAAGTTGTGCTTTGGCAGTAAGAAAGCTTTATAAAATGTGCTACACTATGTTATTTTAATTGCGTAAAATGGTTATGCAAATTTTTCCTTCTTCGAAATTGGTCATTGAATTGGGTTTTGAGTTCTGAAACAGTGAAATTGTTTGTTGTCGCTTATTGATTCTCGAGATGTTGCACACAAGGGCCCGATTGAAACTAAAACCACAGAATATACATATTCAAAACAAAATCATAACCTTTTAGTTTATCTTTTTAGAAAATCGTAGAGAATCGTTAGAAAATATTCTTTGAAAAGTCCAATCTACATTTTTAAATAAAAAGGAACCTTTATGGTGCGGCTCAGTCTCTGTCTATCACAGCTGGATATCTCGAGAACTAATCTTTATCATATAATAATATTATTATCTCCGAAGAGAGAAAAATCTGAAATTATTTTTTGTGACAAGAGTTTATGTAAAGATTACAGTTAAAATAAAACTGTCTCTAAATAGTAAACTTTTTAAAAATGATGGTACGGAACCCTCAGTGCGCGAGTCCGACTCGCTCTTGACCGGTTTTTATTGTATTTTTTCTCATAAAATGTAACCAAAATTACGTTTCAAATTTGGGTTTTTTCGTTAAAAGCGATTTCTATACTAAAAATGTACTTTTACTGCTGCGACTGAAATACTATAATTTTATAGTTTTGGTAAATTTATGCATAAAATAACAATACACGAAAATAAAATGAGTGGGATTTAATTGACCCCATCACCTCGCCGGGTTAAATTTTTTCTTGCCTGCAATTCGACCATTTGCCATGACGTCAGCAAAATATTAAAAACTTGATAGTATCCGAACAGATTCAATATCGAAAGTGTTTTTACCGCCTAAAGTCGTATGTTGCTCGTCAGGAAATCATATTCCGATGTATTGCCGAATTGACGCTTCAAAGAAATCGCGTGATATATTACGAAGGAGTCGTATATTTCTCCTTTATATTTTCCCATTTTATTGACACAGGTTTCTGCTGACTCTATTTTTAGAATGCAATCTGATCAACCTGAGACTCGTGGGCTGAGATTATTCATATAACGTATTTATATCTATATCTAACATATTTATATCTTATCACGAAATGTATTTTCCATAGACTCAAGACATTGTAAAACAGAAGATGTATCATACACTACTACATAGCGCTCAGTACCTGCACCACACGATGCAGTAGTGGTAGGGCTCATGGCGTGACAGCTCGTACTTGTAGAGCATTTTGCGCACCACCACCACCCTATAGATCGGATATTCTTTTTTTTATATTTGACAACATCACATACATTGCTCCGATCCCAAAGTAAGTAGCTAAAGCACTTGTGTTATGGAAATCAGAGACAACGATGGTATCACAAACACCCAGACCTGAGCCAATATAGAAAAGTTAGTTTTCTAAATTGACTTAACCGGGGATCAAACCCGGGACCTCAGATATGGCGACACCTTGAAAACCGGTGTACAAAGCCACTCAACCAGGGAGGTCGTCTTCATACACTACTACATAGCGCTCAGTACCTGCACGACACGATGCAGTAGTGGTGGGGCTCGTGGCGTGACAGCCCGTACTTGTACCACTTTTGCGCACCACCGCCACCAGGGGCCGTACCGGCTAACGCATCGAGCTTCGGAAAGTCTGCCGGGCTTCAAATTAAAACAGATAAATCGAGCCCCAATTGGCCCAAAATGGCGAACCCATTTCATGATGTCACACGAACATCGATATCTTCTAAATAACTTCGGCGAATAGTACAATAGGAAACTCCTTACTTCGATCTATCTGTTTTAAGTTGAAGCCCGGCAGACTTTCCGAAGCTCGATGCGTTAGTCGGTACGGCCCCAGGAGCTGCACCGGCTAACGCATCGAGCTTCGGAAAGTCTGCCGGGCTTCAAATTAAAACAGATAAATCCAGCCCCAATCGGTCCAAAATGGCGAACCCATTTCATGATGTCACACGAACATCGATATCTTCTAAATAACTTCGGCGAATAGTTCAATAGGAAACTCCTTACTTCGATCTATCTGTTTTAAGTTGAAGCCCGGCAGACTTTCCGAAGCTCGATGCGTTAGCCGGTACGGCCCCAGGAGCTGCACCGGCTAACGCATCGAGCTTCGGAAAGTCTGCCGGGCTTCAAATTAAAACAGATAAATCGAGCCCCAATCGGGACAAAATTGCGAACCCCAAATCATGATGTCACACGAACATCGATATCTTCTAAATAACTTCGGCGAATAGTACAATAAGAAACTCCTTACTTCGATTTATCTGTTTTAAGTTGAAGCTCGGGAGACCCGCCGAAGTTCGAAAAGTTAGCCGGTAGGGCCCCAGATCGGATATTCGAATGCATATTTCAGTTAAAGTTCAGATGTTGGAGTTGGATCTCGGTGGCGCAGTGGTATAGTGCCTAGCCCAATGATTGCGGAGGTTAAAAAACTTTCGCAAGGGTAGGTCATGGGATGCGTGACCAAAAAAATATTATCTTGAGCTTCTCCGTGCTTCGGAAATCGTTAACACCTACCAAGCCACATTGGGCCCGCGTGGTGGGTCATGGCCCATCCCCATAAGGAATAAGGTCCCGAAGGAAGGCCTGTGCCCCAGCAGTGGGGACATTAAAAAATGCTGATGATCAGATGTTGGGTATTATGGAAAGGAGTTTTTTATCGAAAAAATCAAAGTATTTGTTGATGAAAGCATCCAAAGATACACTAAAACTATTTAATGCCGGAAGGCATTAAATAGGTTTAGGGCGACTTTTACCAAATCTTATTTAAATATCTCCTAAACACGCTTAACTAATTTTGTTTAACTCGTTAAACAATATTAACTTAGTCATATTTAAGTATGTCTTTCACCACATCTGAAATACCATTGTTTAGCTAAATACGTTTAGGGATGCGACATATTTTTTGTCTGACATAGTTTCAATAAAATTTGTTCTGTCTCCGACATATCGCAATGCTCTCAGCCTATTTAAATAGTCTATTATCTCTTCATCATCATCATCCTACAAAAAGTCTTATTAATCAAGTTAAAATAAACTAAGAAATCACATAACCTCTCTTTCTCCTGACAAGCTCTTAAATGTATTTAGCAGATTAAACAACCAAAATTGGGCATTTAACTTTGACAGATCGGTAAACACGTTTAGTAAGTGGTGAAAGACTCTGATTCCTTAAATGTATTTAACATAGCTTAAACATATTTCCTAAACATGTTTAGTGTTTCGTAAAAGTGGCCCTTAGTGTACACTTTGTGGAATATAATTAATAAACTTATTTTGACCAAATTTCAGTTGGCCTGTTACAAACGTAATTGGTTCCTTTTCCTTACTTTTGCTGTAGTGATTAACCCTCGACGCAAAAACAATGGGGTGTTATAACGATCACGGAAATATGAATTAATGTAAGGGACAATATACCGAAAATGAGTTATATACACCGTTGGATTCGGAATTTTACGCTCCATCGAATGGTATACTTGAAATGTTGATATCTTGAAAAAAAATCATTTTTTTGTCCCTTACAGTACACATTTTGAGAGGTCCTAAACAAATCTTTACGACAAATTTTGACGTATCATACACTTGTACAAAATGTCATTTTTAGTTTTAAGGTATGTCTCATAAAAAGTTATATATGGCCTTTACCCTAACCACGTTTTCGTTTTTCTAAACCTAATCAGCCTTACGTTACTTTATGATTTATGTATTTGGCAATGATGTCCCTTGCATTAATATGCCAGCGTGTGTAATAATTTACGTGTTTCTTACATTACTTTAATAGAATATGAATTCATTTTATTTTTCTAATACTACAATATAACTAGTAGAGAGCAAAACAGAAAACTAGAGCCCGTCCCCGCCTGCTCCGCCCGCTGCATGCTTCGTGTATCGTAGGTAAACATTAATCGATTATGGAAATATAAATTAATGTAAGGGACAAAGGTCTACTTTTCAGGAGGAGCAAAAAACAAATTTTATTTATAACAATTGCTTGTATTTTTTTAACTTTTTATTCTACTAATTTGATGCCTATAGCAAAGTTGCTTAGGTTTAAGAGCTCTATAAAGCTATGCAAGCAAAACTAAGATTATCTTTATGGATTTCAAAATAGCATGTCTCTTATATAAAAAATAAATTTAAATGCGTTGTATACCTTAATAAAAATAATATTAGTAATTTTAGAAGTAACTGGTTTAGTACTAGTTATTGCTGTATCTTAATTAAATACTATAATAAAATTGTACTTTCAAAAGCAATTAATCATTAAAAGTATTTATTTTTATTCTGCGTTTAACAATAATTAGTCTCAATATTAACAATGATGGCACATTATAGGAAAAATCATTTTTGAATGATAATCAACTGTTTATATAACCAAAAAAATATATTCCAAAATTTCAAGTTCAATAGATTTTTTAAAGTAATTATGGTTATTAAATTATAATTAAAAAACAATTCAATTTGAAATTTTAGTATTATAGCAATTTAATATAAAGAACTCAGTAAGATGATAACGATGTTCACACTATTAATTTATACTTAACCGTATTAATTAAGGGCCGATTGTTGCAAGGTCAGGTAAAATTTAATCGTAGAGTAAACTTTATAATGTAATACAAACGATTGTTAAATATGTCACGTCAATTATCAAGGCATTTAACGATGGTTAGAGCTTACTCAACGACTAAATTTTATCTGACTTAGGTAAAATTTGCCTAAAGCGAAAATACTACAACCTAATTGTTAACTGCAGCAGTTTGCATTATCAACAATCCAACGAAACATTATAAACAACATAACAACGTTATCAAATATCCAAAAAAAGCTCAAACAGGTTAAGTGGAGGAAATTATTCCCTACTAGAGTCTTCGTCTTAGTCTTATTTAAAGTGTCTTTAATTTTATTTTTATAAGGAATACTTAAGTAATCCTTCTGATATGTTTTAGGTATAATACCCTTTTCACAAAGTTTTATTAAATCATTAAACTTGATGACGAAGACTCTAGAAGGGAATAAGTTCCTCCACTTATTAAATTTTTATGATTTTCATTCTTATTTTTAATCGCATCGCGACCTGTTTCTCTTCCTCCTCTTTTTTTGGATTGTAGATAACGTTTTCATGTTGTTTATAATGTTTCGTTGGATTGTTGATAATGCAAACTGCTGCAGTTAACAATTAGGTTGTAGTATTTTCGCTTTAGGCAAATTTTTCCTAAGTCAGATAAAATTTAGTCGTTGAGTAAGCTCTAACCATCGTTCAATGCCTTGATATTTGACGTGACATTTAAAAATCGTTCGTATTACATTATAAATTTTACTCTACGATTAAATTTTACCTGACTTTGGAACAATCGGCTCTTAATTAATATGGTTAAGTATAAATTAGTAGTGTGTATATTGTTATTATCTTGCTTAAGTTCTTTATATTAAATTGCTATAATACTCAAATTTCAAATAGAATTGATTTTTTAATTATAATTTAATAACCATAATTACTTGAAAAAATCTATTGAACTTGAAATTTTGGAAACTATTTTTTTAGTTATATAAACAGTTGATTACCATTCAAAAATGTTTTTCCTATAATCTGCCATCATTGTTAACATTGAGACTGATTATGTTTAACGCTGAATAAAAATAAATACTTTAAATGATCAATTTTTGTCTCATTTTATGTATTCACAATAATAGCAATTTTTTTTTATCTAAATTAAATCAAGTTAACCAATTTGCTTTTGAAAGTAAAATTTTATTATAGTATTTAGTTAGGATACAGCAATAATTAAACCCAAAAGGGTACCTTACTTTAAAAAATACTAATATAATTTTTGTAAATATGACTGTTACATTACTGCGGAGTATTTTTGTGTTAAATGCAATTAAGGTAAAGAACGCATCTACATTTATTTTTAATGTAAGAGACATGCTATTTCGGAATCCATAAAGATAATCTTAATTTTGCTTGCATAGCTTTATAGAGCTCTCAAACCTAAGCAACTTTGCTATAGGCATCAAGTAAGTAGAATAAAAAGTGAAAAAAATACAAGCAATTATTATAAATAAAATTTGTTTTTTGCTCCTCCTGAAAAGTAGACCTTTGTCCCTTACATTAATTCATATTTCCGTGATCGATAAGTCTGACGTGTCTGTGTATGTGTGTGTCTGTCTGTGGCATCGTAGCTCCCGGACGGATGAACCGATTTTGATTATGTTTTTTAAGAAGCAAATACAATCTTACTACGTTATAGCAAGGCCTATTAAACCGCATGGGAATATATACATTTTAAGAATGTTAAATATTTTAAGAAGCCGCTTCCATAATATGTTGACTTAAGTAAATAATGCATCCGATTATCAGAATCTGATCTCATAACAATAATTTCAAAATTTCGGTTTCAAATTCAAAACTTGATAGTAAGTAAGTAACTAGGTAAAATACGTATAATGCGTATATCCTTTTTCGAAAAATAGCTCACTGTCTTTGTTTTCACTATTGTAGTTTTTGTTATTGTAGGTAAGTAGGTATACAATTTTCGTAAAATCGAAATTAACATACGAAACTCAATTTGTCATTTATACAATACTAAATAATATACTAGAAAAAATACGACTCGCACCAAATCATGTTCTCGGACGGGAATCGAATCCGCGACCTTTGGATGTCCGATGCTCTGACCGCTGAGCTATCGAGTACTATGGTAATAGTATATTCTTTTCTAGTATATTATTTAGTGTTGTATCAACTTATGTTACTTTAAAAGAGATCTTCTTTTAAAATAACGACCAAATTATATCTTCATTTTGCATTATAAGAAATAAATCTCTTAACTGCCTTTCCTGTTTATGTTAAACAAAGACTTTAGCACTATTTTAAGTTTTCACAAAGTAGTTAAGCCCATGAATATTGAAAAGATTTATCCAACTTTGTGCAATTTATTTCCATAAAGAAGTGATTTAAACCCTCTTTCCAAAGTTTAAATGACAAAACCTTAGTGTTTAAACTAAATTCACTCCATTTTAATCATGATAGGTATCTTAAGCGATTCTAAGTGAATGACTATCAAAAAGTCATTTTAATTTAATTAATTGTGGATAGAGGCTATTTGGTAATAGCCATTTTGTCAAATATGGTAGATAATTATGCACACAACCACGGAATATTCTTGTCCATGACTTCGTACATTCGTACAAATAAGACAGAAAAGCATTAGTTTCTTGCCGGTTCCTCTCGTTATCAGGTCTTCCGCTTGGGGTGTAAACCAAACGGCGTAGCTTAGTGGTTGTAACAGCCTAGACCAGGAACTCCCAAACTATTTTGGGCAAGAGAGAGACCCTTTTCCAAAATAAACTTATATCTTAGACCCCTATATAGCCAAATTACTTTAAAAAACCTATCACATATCAGGTGTTATTAATAATTATTCGATTACGTCGACCCCCGGAAACTGATTTCGAACCCAAGGGATCGACCACTTTGGGGATCCCTGGTCTAGACTGAACGATACTAAATAGACTGAACGGCTTTAAATTATGAAATAACTTTTTTGTAGAGACTTTAAAATCCAAAAGCATACAAACCTCGAACTACCAAATTACAAGGATCCACGAGAGACGCTTTGTAATGAAGAGTTCAGGTTCTGGAAGTTTCCAGACTAAACTAAGGCCCAAGTGATTACAGGAACTAAATAGGAGGAGAGCACTTTGATCGATGAGAACTGCAGTCCCAGTTGGGGCACCGATTTAACCTTATTTAAGTTTATACAAAGTAATGTTAAGAAAAATACATGTCTTTGATATCTGAAGTTAAGGTGGTTTTTATCGTATGGATACGCGACTCATGAATACAATTATATAAGTAACCGAACTACATCTTCTTAAAGTTGCGACCATAATGTTTGAAAGTTATGATACCTTTCATGAACTTGAGGATTCTTCGAGTGATCAGGGGTCCAATCGTGCTAATTTTGGACAATACTTGATATTGGTTTTGAAACGAGATCAATAATGTAATGTCTTATATGCCTGGAATGTTTAAATTCAGATAATTTAATAGATCTCTGTCAAATACTTAAACGATTTTTAAAGTTAAGACTATCTTAAATTCAAAAAAGTTTTCAGATTTGACAGAAGCTTTATGAAACTGACAGCTTCACCTTAACAAAGAAATTAGCTAAGAAACCTTTGAGTATCATCGTTGTTTCATTGAAATTAAAGTACGTCAGTAATATTATTAATTATGTGACTGAAAGTAAGAAACAGTACTTTCTGTAACACTACGTTTCAATGGTTCTAAAAAAGCTTTTTAAAAAAAACACAAATTATAAAATCTTTTTTATAAATAAGTAAATCAAAGTGTTGAATAACAACTAGCCAGGGGTCTTATATTTTACAAGAGTGGCAAATACATCATAAACGTCGTTAGACCTTCGCTAAAAGAGTTGAGCATGGCTCCCACGGGAGAGGTTTACATTAAATAAGTGACTATTGTAGGGAAACATTATGCCGGGGCAACCTGCTGATTTAGGAGATCGGATGGGGAAGAAAAAATGCTTGGATTTTTTTAGGAAAACTTACTTGTTTTTACCTTATACTGTTTAATAATGTTTTCTGTTATTAAATTTAGATTTTTCGCATTCACAATGCTATTTTTATATTATGATAAATAATATTAGAAAAAATACTAGAAAAATTCGACTCACCCGTAGCACCTCAGACGGGACTCGAACCCGCACCCTTGGGATTCCGGCCCAATGCACTGACCAATTATGCTACCGAGTCGCTAGTGGGAGCGGCGAAGTGAGTGAGCTACGGGTGAGTCGATTTTTCTAGTATTTTTTCTAATATTATTTATCATAATGTTTTCTGTTAGTTAAAAACAGAACTAAACAACATTTTTGTAGGCATCCAATAAAAAAAGAAGCGTTTAATTCGTCCAATTGTAATTAAAATTTGTCGGAATCATTTCCTTTCGTACCATTGTCCACTTTTTTCTATCAGGTTATAATGCTATTAGGAAATTGTGCCGCATTCAAATGCAGATGTCAGTTAAGACATTTTCAAAATCATTCGTTATTATTTGCAATAAAAGGATTTTAATCTATTAATCATAATTATACATCGGGACGTGTTACCCATGCAATGTAAGGCTGGCCTCATACAGCCGGAACGGAATGCCTTTCTGAAATAATCAGAATCTTAATTCAGAAATCCCGGAATTCTTTATAAAGTCGTTCCGTTCCACACACATTCTGATTTTTTCAGATCATAAATTTATCAGAATGTGTGTGGAACGTAACGACTTTATATAGAATTCCGAGCTTTCTGAATTAAGATTCTGAATAGGTTCGCGAACCTCTGCGCTCCGCGAACCTGCAACGGTGCGTCATAGTGTAAACGTGTGTGAACCTCTGTTTGCGCATTTTGCAATCCGATTAAACGATAACGAACGAACACAAAGGGGAAGCAAGTAAAATCTCTTGAATTTCCATGGTTATTGACGTTATTAGAATAAACTATATGGTGTAAATCCCGATATAGTTTATTCTAATAAGTAAAAGTTCGCAATAGCGTCCACATTGTGCTCCGCGAACCTGCAACAAAGGTTACATAGGATCGCGAACCTCCGCGCTCCGCGAACCTGGTACAACGTGTGCACTAGCAAAATATTAGTGTTTTTAACTTTGGCCCTAATGCTTTCCTTTTCAGAACTAGATTAGCATAATATTTTCGCACACGTACACACTATGGCGCACTGTTGCAGCACATAATAATAAAAAAATGGTTCAGGAAGCTAAATGTTGTCGATAGTACAGTTAACAAAAGTGTTTATTTTATAAGAGCCAATGTTCATTTAGTGAAATTTAGTTTGTTAAATTATATTATGACTAGCGACCGCCCGAGACTTCGTCTGCGTGGAAAGTTTTTTTGCTAACTCTCGGGCACAATTTTTTTTTTCGGGATGAAAAGTATCCTATGTCCTTCACTGTATCCCTGACAACGTGTATGCAACATTTGATGATGATTGGTTCAGTAGTTAAGACGTGAAGGCGTATTAAACAAACAAACGGACTTTCGCATTTATATTATTAGTAAGGATTTTGCAAATGTTATATAGTATTGGAATTACCACGCTAGCCCGCTACCAACGGCACCAGAAGCGATCCGAAACGGCGTGAAATCTAAATCAAACTAAACCATCTAAGAAACTTTCCGCTACACCGTTTATAAATACATGATTTCTTATGTAAAATGTAGTGGGTTAATGCACAGGGTCATGAACTCATTTCGTTGTTCATACGGGAAGGAGCACAAATTCAACGTTATTTAAAAAAGGGCATGCCTCCATTCATAAGACGCAGCGATTAAATTAGATACATTATCATTTTATCTGACGACTTCCATGGTCGAGTGGTTTCTACACCGGTTTTCAAGGTGTTGTCATCTCTGAGGTCCCGGGTTCGACCCCGGCTGGGTCAATTATTAATTAAGAAAATGAACTTCTCTGTAATGTTTCAGGTCTGGGTGTTTGTAGTTCCATCGTTGTCTCTGAATTCCATAACACAAGTGGTTTTGCTACTTACTTTAGAATCGGAATAATGTAGGTATGTAGGTAATGATGTCCCATATTTATTTATTTATTTTTGACTGAGCGAGCGCAAAGCGCGAGCGAAGCGTCTCCGTTGCAGCTTGGGCAAAAGTGCTTTCGTATGACGTCTGTCCATCTGTTTTCCTTTACAGGTCGCGATTCTCAATCGATTCTCGTAAAAATTTGTGAGCAGCAGGTTAAATAATTATACAAATATTTTTTGTCGATTCAGTTTTAAGAGTTAAAAAAAACATAGTTCCGCCATTTCAAAAAATTAAAAAAAAACAAAGAGAAGGTCTGCAGCTCACAGAGCCACTAGTTATTTATTTATTAGAGTGTGACTGTCAATGTTGCATGTGGCCACCGCTACCGCTACCGCCTGTACCCAGTCAAGCCGAATATCTGGGACACACTGTCGCCTAAACCCCATCGTCCCACTTCTTCCACCATAAAACAAATACACAATCTATGGAAATCCCGGGCGAGGCGTAAACACTAGTAATTTATGTGCACTCTACTTTTACTACCTATGAATGTAATAAACTTGGCAAAATTACGTATGAGCAATTTGGCGAATAATTTTGTATGGATAGTGTTCAGACGTAAATAAGTTTTATAATGGTTCTGCCCCCTGCTCAAATGGCCAGCATTCTATTCGTTTGAACGCTACGCTTACTTTATAGCTTAAATATGAGCAATAGACGATTAAATCACATGTCGCATATCTAAATGACAGACTGTAATGTATTCTATGGAATTGAGAAGCTTACGGCACAGAATTGCTTATGGTCCGTAATTTTATACACCGTTTTTTTAAGTATTTCTAAAAATGAAATGGGGATTTCAGACCACGTGAATGAACTACTTTTACCATAGGACCAACCACAGAATCGCGAAAAAAAAACAGTTGTTCCATACATTATAGTCGAGTCGATGTTGTACTTTTCTACGGAACAGCTGTTTTTTTTTTCGCGATTTCGTAGTTGGCCCCACAGTAAAAACTGTTCATTCACGTGGTCTGAAATAACCATTTTTCATTTTTAGATATACTTAAAAATTAACCATGTAGTTTTGTATTTTACTGCTTTTTTTAAAGCTTTAATAGTGAGCGTAGCGTTCAAACGCATAGAATGTTGGCCATTTGAGTTAGGGGGCTGGAAGGCTTCGTGTAAAATATTTCTTAATAAACAGGTTGTTTGATAAAATAACCTTCTAAAGCGAAATATGGTAGATAGGATACCATACATACAGCCCCGGAAAATTATATGAAAATAAATAATAATTATCTGAAAATTTTAATTAACACTCTTATTAAAATTTACTTTTAACGGCACGTTCAAGTACCATTTACATTGAACGGCACGTGTTGTAGCCTTGTAGCTTATTTTATAATGGTGAAGAAAATTAAATAAATTCACGTTGTGCAGTGAGTAAACCCTACTTGTTTTTATCCGCTTTGTTATTGATATTTTCTGTTACGGGTTAAGTAACCTCGCCTAACAGGGGCCGTACCGGCTAACGCATCGAACTTCGGAAAGTCTGCCGGGCTTCAAATTAAAACAGATAAATCGAGCCCCGATCTGGCCAAACTGGCGAACCCCAATTTATGATGTCACACGAACACTGATATCTTCTAAATAACTTCGACGAATAGTGCAATACGAAACTCCTTACTTCGATTTATCTGTTTTAAGTTGAAGCTCGGCAGAACCGCCGAAGTTCGAAAAGTTAGCCGGTAGGGCCCCTGATCGAATACCGGTTTATATCCAAATATGGCGACATAAGCAGAATAATACTCTGGCTTCTTTCAACACCGGAATAGGCATGTACGAAGATCACAGGCTGAATTTTAATTGGCTGCATTGTATATCGAACAATACGACACAATATACATTCAAAGTGATTCAACGCCATTATTTTATGTTTACTACCCACCTGTTATATATTTTAAAATTTCCTACCATTTTAATTTGTTTAGTGTTTCATTAAAAATATTGGATATTAATTAACCTAGGTATTTTTTATTTATTTATTTTTAGGAATGATAGAACAAACACATTTTTTTCAACGTTACTACTTTTGGCCACTGTAGTACGCAATGACGTAAGTCTATATAATTATTTTTTTCTACGTTATTGGATTCTTGTACTTTTGCAGCAGTCTTTGTTTTGTATTGTATTGACGACATCCGTGGTCGAGTGGCTTTGTACACTGGTTTTCAAGGTGTCGCCATCTCTGAGGTCCCGGGTTCGATCCCCGGTTGGGTCAATTTAGAAAACGAACATTTCTATGTTGGCTCAGGTCTGGGTGTTTGTGATACCACCGTTGTCTCTGATTTCCATAACACAAGTGCTTTAGCTACTTACTTTGGGATCAGAGCAATGTATGTGATGTTATCAAATATTTATATATTATTTATTTATTGATTCTTGCTATTCATTTAAGAGCCTTGTCATTAAGCAACGAGACATAATTATGTGCAAACGATTGGTAAATAATTTTCAACGTCGATGACCTTATGTATTAGAGAAATGACTACTAATTATTCAAAAAGTGACTGACGCAAACGGTTTGCAATAAAATATTAAATTGAATTGAAAACGAGTTTGTCAAATGCAGGTATGCGCACGCGCCTTCATTTTGTGAATATTGCGCCCCATGATGTGCTACGGAGAGACGAATGTTTAGTCAAGTTTAGTCCAATTGAAATGATAACACAATGTTGTCTTTTATAATTTTTGTGTTAAATTGCTGTTGAAGTAGTCCGTATAGTTACCGTATATTTTGAGTATAAAATATACTAAATAGTATATAATTGTATAGAAGATACAATCGTGTTGTGTTCAGTGACTTGTTTTTTTTAGATCCTATTATAGATCTTAGGTGAAATCGAACCTCACTAACGTAGTTATACGTTTATGACTTGAGTGGCAAATAAACACTAAAACCTTCTTTAGTGTTTATTTGCCACTCAAGTCATAAAAAATATATAGTATGTAACCATTTAAAAATAAAATACAGCAAGCAAATAATTGTTTTGTAAACATTGTTTTGTTTAATAGTCACTCTCGTTTATTCGTAACGTAACGATGTTAGTTAAACAGTCATTTTCTAGAACCCGGTCACAATTACATAAGCGCAGGTGCG
Organism: Catoptria pinella; assembly: GCA_963556745.1. Classification (NCBI taxonomy): domain Eukaryota; kingdom Metazoa; phylum Arthropoda; class Insecta; order Lepidoptera; family Crambidae; genus Catoptria; species Catoptria pinella. The sequence goes on from OY750761.1 coordinate 14,442,137, forward strand.
CAGTATTTACTTTGCTTTGACAAATTTTATAGAATATAATTATAGAGATGTTAATAATAACAGTTTGTTTCGTCTCTTTCTGTGTTGTTATCCCACTTGCTAAATTCGTCTATTTGTACAACTGCAAAGCTGTTACAATACTAAGTCATTGCATTGAACGAGGATTTTTCTAGAGATAAAACTTCTTCAATGATATTTTAAGTACTTCATGCTCAATTTTTTTAAATATAGTATCTATTTTATTCATTTTTTCTTGATGGAATTTTTGATATTAAAATGTCTTTATTGATATTTTATCCCAAAGGTCTACAATGCAACCGGACACAACTGAATGGAAAAACCACTTTAAGAAATATTAAATTATTGATCTGAAGTTTAATGAAAATGATATTGGTATAGTATAGATGGTTTATATGCATTTCATTACCTTGATCATGACTTATCTCAAGGCTAAACACAACTTAGCATAATATGCATGCATAGCAGCTGATTTGCATGATGCGCTTGACTTAGAGCATCTTCACATTAGGTCGCAGGTAGCGCGGCAGCAGCGCGGCAACCGCGCGACTGCAGCGGATACCTTTTTATTAACCGACTCCAAAAAAGCAGGAGGTTATCAAGTCACGGCTTTTTTTTAATGTATGATTTAACATAACTTCACCAGTTGTAAACCGATTCTTCTTTTTTTATTTGAAAGAAAATAGTTCGTGTGTGGTCCCATAAAAAAATTACAGAGATCTGGCTAGTAGTTTTTTCATAATCCTGAAAAATATCAATTATTTAGCTTACCATCGCACGAGTTTTTACGGATTTTCAGGTATAACTTCTTTGTTTATGAACCGATTACGATGATTTTTTTTGTTTGAAATGGTACACCTCAAAAATGTTCACATTTTAAATTCATTGGTATTGGACCTTGGACTTCGAAGATACACAAGGGAACTCCTCAAAGTCCAATAGGATATGTATATTGATTGAGATATTGGTAGGTTTATGACAATTCAAAACAAACCAAGCTATGGTCTGCGACGTTTTGGACTAGACTTGGACTACGAAGTACGAAGGCACAACGAAACTCCTTAAAAACAGACAGCGTGAATTTGGAAATTGAGTTATGAGCGTTGTACCATTGAAAATACTATATAAAGTAAACAAATACTTTTAAAAATACATCCGCGTGACTTGTTTAGATTAGGGTGGCGCAGTTCCACTGACTCGAAGCCGACTGATCGCATGCGGGTGCCGCGCTACTGTCCGCTATGACAGTCACTGTCGCGTGGCTGTCGCGCTGCTCTTTTTAGTATGGATTTATGGCTGCCTGTGAACAGCGCGACTGTCAGCTGCGGTTTAGTGTGAAGGAGCTCTAAGGTAAACTAGCACCGGATACGGCGATTACTAACTTCCAATTGTTGATGTTATTACTTATTTACGATTAGATTATTACAGATATCAAATATGAAGTCTGCATAGCAAAATCATTACCTACCTACCACACACACACACGCACACACACACCAACACACAAGTCAGTTGTTTCATACATTGCAATGGTTCACACCCACCAATCTGCATTGGGCCCGCGTGGTGGATTATGGCCCATCCTCCTTATCCACCCATAAGGAAGGCCTGTGTCCCAGCAGTGGGGACATTAAAAAATGGCTGACGGTCATATGTAGACTACGTAGAGTTATCAGTTATTTGTTATGTTACAAAAAAAGTAAATATCGTTCTTCTATAAAATTACTTATTTGTCATTATTGAGTAATGTAGGTAATCCACTTGAGTTTATATTTGTTCATTACAGAGGTGTGCCAGTTTTCATTGAGTATGACTCAACACTTACAAGACTGCTTGCTTACAAGTATTTGAAAACAACGATACTATCTACTCTCTTTCGGAGTTTACTTAACATTAAAAGTTGATGAATCACGTAGGCTGTTGTCACTAAGTGACAATTTACACTAAAAAGTGTTACTTTGTATTGCCTTTGGTCAAATAATTATTCATTTCTAACATTTCCGCGCGTATTAAGTTTTTTTAAGTTTTGATTTTCGGCATTTATAATAATATTTTGAAAACCAAAATTTTCCTTTATTTAGTTTAGTTAAAAATGATTAAAATCACAAGTATTTAACGCATTTAAACTAAAACAGGCATGATGTGCAAACGTTAATAGTCCAGCGAACAGTGAGCTTCCCATACAAACGTAATACCAAAATTATTTGCAATTTGAGCATAATTAACTCTTCGTGTGATGTTATTCGAACTAAGACAGTATTTGTCTAGGGTTGTAATAAATAAAAAATTCAAAAATAAATGCCAATTACATTTTTTCATACTAAACTGTAAATCGCATTTATTTTTATTTGGTTTGGTATTTTTGTTTTTTTTTGTTTAATCTATCGTCTTCCTTTTGACTATGGATGTATCATAAAAGTCAATTTCAGCGCGAACTCTTTTTTGTCAAACTTAATCGAAAATTCTTGAAGCTGAATTCGCAATACTCCTGATAACAATAAGGTTGTGCGCTAATCAAAACGAATGCATGATTAATCGTTCGACTTTTATTGTTTTCGCAATACGCTGTAATGTAATGAATAAGTCAAGGACGAACGACTTTACATAATGTTATCTGGACAAGTACTTAAGTGGTTTATTTTATTAAATTATATTTTATTTAATACCAAATAATATACTACAAAAAATACGACTCGCACCAGATCATGTTCTCGGACGGGAATTGAACCCGCGACCTTTGGAGCCGAGTCAGTGACTCGGTAGCTCAGCGGTCAGAGCATTGGACCGGATATCCAAAGGTCGCTGGTTCGATTCCCGTCCGAGAACATGATCTGGTGCGAGTCGTATTTTTTCTAGTATATTATTTGGTATTATATAAAATAGCATTGTGAATGCTTAAATCTCAAAATTTTAAAAATATATTTTATTGACAATAATGTTTAAACAATATTACACACTAGTTCTTACTACAAAAACTACCTAAATACAGTATTTACCTATTCATTACTAGAAGGCACATCGAATTTAAAAAAAAAAAAAAAAAAAAACTAACAAGAATAGTGTTCACGTTAATTAATTAAAGAAATAGATAAAAGGTGACCTTTTGGAAAAAAACATTAGTCGCTTACGACAGCAAACAACCAGTAATATCGTCAGCTTATTGCAAGACCTCATTAAGGCGAAGCATCGTTAAACTATTTTCGTATCGACTGTCTCGCTCAAACTCTCGTAAATATCACTTAACTATCTCACTCATGGCAAGCAGTTTTGCGACGCCAAGTCGGCTTTTTTCGTTTAAATAAAAATCTATAATGTATTTAAAAAATCCAACTGGAATTTTAAAATGTGTGCTTAAACTAATCTAGTAAGAAAATTTAAAGGCTTAAATCGGTCAGGTCTGTAAAATGCAAATCTCTGTTTTAAAAGAGGTTTCTTTAATATGTTTTTCTCTGTTATAAAAGTTAACGAATCGTGTTTCTGCAACTGACAAAATGAAGTCAAAGAAATAAATAATCAGGTTATTAAATATCACTTTTGTATGTTTTGTAATTGATGAGAAAAATCGAGATCCCTGCCACCAAAAAGTCCGATGCGTCCTCTTAACTGCAAATAATCATCAATCACCTGGATGTGTTTTCTGTAATGCAAAAACTCATTATCTTCTAACTTTTCTAATTTAGACGTTAAGTCTTATGCATTAAGTCATTAACTACCATTTTTATACTTTTTTGGAAACTCACTAACCAGCAATAGTAATATTTAGCGATATGAAAAAAAATGGTAAATGCAAAAAACATTAAAATAATATAATTACTTTTTAAGCAAATGCTTAATTTACAACACTTTTAGTAACCGTTCGCTAAAACTGATTAACATTTAGTTTAAAACAATATTTTTAATATTTGCCGTAACTTAAAATTATATTCTTTCAAAAACTATTATAGGTAATTATTTAATTTTTATATCAAATCTAAGAAATTGTTAATTGAAGATTACTATAAAATGTTTTTAACAAGAAGTTATTAACTTTGATTTTTAGCTTTAAAAAATACGTTTTGTGTTAAGAATTTAATTCTTGATTGTAGTTCCACTGATTTATGGGGCATATCAGTAAAGGTTATTAAAAGTATTGTCTATACTATTGCCCCATATCTTGCTGACATTTTTAATCAGTGTATTGATCAAGGAATATTTCCTGATCTCATGAAGTTTAGTAAGGTTATACCATTGTTTAAATCAGGAGATAAAGAAGACCCTAGCAATTACAGACCAATATCGATATTACCCGCCTTAAGCAAGATATTTGAAAAAATAATACTGGAGCAATTATTAGGACATTTTAATGTAAATAAACTTTTGCACCACAAACAATATGGCTTTACGAAAGGTCGTTCCACAACTGATGCTGGGGTTGCGCTTTTGAAGCATGTCTTTGAAGCTTGGGAGGGGTCTCAGAATGCCCTTGGCATTTTTTGCGACTTGTCCAAGGCTTTTGATTGTGTGGACCATCGGACGCTGCTGTTGAAGCTAAATCATTACGGTGTAAAAAATAATGCCCAAAAATTATTAATGTCGTATCTCAGTTCCAGGACTCAAACAGTTAACATAAGTGGAGTAAGTTCGTCCGGTTCTCATATCAAAATGGGCGTGCCACAAGGCTCCATTTTGGGTCCTTTCTTATTTTTAATATATATAAATGATCTACCTTTCTTTGCAGAAAGGTTCTGTGACATTGTTTTGTTCGCAGATGATACTTCTTTAATGTTTAACGTTGACAGGAATAAAACTGATTATGACGATGTGAACAAAGCACTCTCGCAGGTTCTTACTTGGTTTAATGTAAATAATCTCCAGCTTAACGCTAAAAAAACCAAATGTGTTAAATTCGCTTTAGGTAATGTACAGGCGAATCTTACTGAAATTGTAATTAATAATGAGAAATTAAATTTGGTCGATTCAACAGTTTTCTTGGGTGTAACTCTTGACAGTAAATTAAAATGGAATATGCATATCGCAGCTCTGGCTGGCAAGCTCAGCTCTGCTGCCTATGCCATTAGAAAAGTTAGACAGTTAAAAGATATAGATACTGCCAGATTAGTGTATTTCAGTTATTTTCATAGCATTATGTCGTACTGTATTCTTTTGTGGGGAAAAGCAGCCGATATAAATACTATTTTTGATAAGAGCTATTTATCAACTAAGTTCTAGAACATCTCTTAGGGATAGGTTCAAGGAGATCGGTATATTGACAGCAGCATCTAAATTTATATTAAACTGCATTCTTTATGTGCGTCGCAATATTAATTTGTGTACAAAACATAGTGATTGGCACAATCGGAACACCAGAAATAAAGACAAACTTGTAATGCCTTGGTATAGATTAGAAAAAGTCCGTGGTTCTTTCATAGGTCTAGGTATAAAGTTTTATAATAAAATTCCAAGTAATATCTTGGATTTACCATGTGAAAACTTTAAGACTCATATAAAAAATTGTCTTCTCAAAAAAGGATACTATACCGTTAATATTAGATTATTTAATTGATAAAACAGCTTGGTCGTAGATTTTCTTTTGTAAATGTAAATTGTGCAAGTAATTGTAATAAATGCATTTTTAATAGTTAATGTTAACTTGTATGTCAAGTAACTTCCAGTTATTGTTGCCCCGTCGTAGACTTAATTCACCTGGGCTAATTCTTCATATCATACAATGATTTTCTTAGTTATCGAGTAGTAGACAGCGATTTCTCAACTAGTTGAAATTTATTTTACCTACCCATTGAATGTTAACTTTGTTAATTATTGTAATGGAAAATGACGTCACTTTAAATGCCGACCTCATTTTTCAAATTTTGACGACTCTGTATGAAGTATACAGGGAGAAAAAAGCAGCCCTTGACGAGTTTCTTGCCGGTTCTTCTCGTTACAAGGTCTCCCGCTTAGGGTTTGCGAACCGATGGCGTAGCTTCTTTGACATTCACAAGTACTTGTACCAGCCTAGACTGAATAAACGAGTTTTTTTGAATTTGAGTTGATTTGAAAAATAGAAAAATAACACTAATATACTGCATTTAGTTTCATACATATTGTATCTACCATAATTATGGCATGTTCAACATTGAAAAAGTTCATTAACTGACTTCTCATTATTTGCTTATGGTCACTTAATGAGTTCTATTTATTTATTTATTTCTAATTGACACACTTTCAACAATAACACAATAAATACAAAAAAATAATAATACAGATATAAATATAGGACCGCGTGCATTATCTTTACAGGTGTATACAACACACAAACAATTATAAATGGTACAAATAGTCTGCCCCCACATACCTAAATACTTATTTTATAAAGGGGTTACTAAGCAGGGAATGTACAAAAATTACAAAAAAAAAGTATCGAAACAATGTAATGAATTAAATAAAAATTAAATTAAAATGAAATTTAACTAAAAATAAAATAAAATTCTTGCAATAAGCCGACAATATTATGTTTGCAACTCTATGCCATGACGCAAACATCTTAAATTCCAATCCAAATCCGAAATCACACGGTTCTAATCTCATTTTCTCTATCGAACCGATCAATGGCATCTATAAATCTAAACCTTGCTGAAACTGAGCGAACTAATTGGGCTGAGGCAGTTATCTGGTGAAAATGAGTGAAACCTACGATGTGGGTTGAAAAGCAGTTTAATTATTTAAAATAATTAGGCAAACACAAATTGACGTAAGGCAAAAAGACACAGAGTAAAAAACCAAAGAAAAAATATGTTATAGTATAAAAAGAACAGAATTCAAAAAATATAAATTAAAAGTAAAATACCATAAACTAGTAAAAAAGGCCGGCTCGGCAACACTTACATCAGCGTATATTTCACTACTGCTCACTAGAATATTAAATAAATAATCAACAATTAGTATTTATAGCGCATCTATGGTGATTCGACTAACGGATGCACTAGCTATTGTTATGCGAAACGCTTAAAAAGTAAATCACTTGAATAAATGTTGCTGTCTCGTTTGAAGAATCTCAAGGTGAACATAAGATGATTAGAGTAAAAAACATAAAGTATTGATATTACCTAGTAGATACTATAGGTAGGTATATATACATATGTATACCTACCTATAAATATGTTTGTATCCTTTGGCTGGCGTCGAGCGCTCTTTACTACTCATTTTCATTCGACATAGCAAGATGGGGTTCCGTACTAAAATGGTAAAAAGGAACCCTTATGGTGCGACTCAGTCTGTCTGTCTGTCTGTCACAGCTGGATATCTCGAGAACTACTAATGCTATCAACTTGAAATTTGGAATAGTTTTAGATGACGTTCGCCCAACTATTTTGCAAATAAGAGAGAAATAAAAATATTTTTATATTTTTTGCAACAGGGACTGAAAGGGGGACTTAAAAATTCGAAGTAAGGCTACTAGGGTATTTAAGGTATCATATCAAAGAGCGCTGCTTGCACATTCTCAATAATTTTTTAAATTTTTTTTTGGCCGCATAGTTTTCAACTTTTGATGACTAAAAATGTAAAAAAAAATTATGTGATAGAACATTATGTAAAGATTACAAGAAAAAGAAAACGATGTCTCTAAATAGTAAATAGGCATTTCGAGGCGCAGCGCTACGTGGTGCAACGTATTCTGAATTCTCACAATGAAAAGTGTATCTTTTCGTGTAGTAAATAAAGGTAAATTTGAGTTGCTCTATTAAAACGTGCGCGCACAGTTCTACACAATTAGCATTATGCGAGCATCTACGCGAGTTTGCCGACGCTACGGCTGGCCGACGGACCGTGCGCGTCTCAGTTCCAAAAAGTAGCATCCCATTCTCATCGCGCGCGGATTATACATAAGTTGATTTTTATATTAATTGCTTTTCAATTTGTTTATGAGGTTCAGATCATTTTATCGAGGTTGATCTTTTCAACTGTGAAAGGAACCTATTAAACTTAGGAAAAGTGCTTTTGAATATTAGAACTCTGATTTTATAGGTCTTTGAATGGCTTACATTTACTTACATAACTTTTTTTTAAATCGTGAGATCAGAATCATAAAATAGTCTTTCAAACAATGGTCAATATAATCGTATCCAATTAAGTGTTCGATCGTGATACGATTCATAATATCTGCTGTTTAATTGTTTACTCTCGATTCATCCAATCAATTCTCACACATTTTCTACGCTTCTGTTTTATTTTACAGCCGAGTAATTATTACAACGAAATTATTCAGTTTGTACGGGTGTGTGTTTTAATTCCGTGAGTTAAATATAACGAGCATAAGTTCATAAGGTCAGGCGACCTGAGTGTTGCAGTGGTCAACATACCGGTCTACCACGCAAGAGGTCCCGGGTTCGATTACCGGCCGGGCAGAAATTGAAATGATGAATATTAATTAATGTTACGGGTCTGGGTGTTACTATGTATGTATAATAAGTATATATTCAAAAAATATATAAGTAGTATATCCGTTTCTAGCACCCATATTACAAGCTTTGCTTAGTTTGGGGCTAGATGGCGCTGTGTGAAATTGTACAAGCATTTATTTATTATTTTTACCGAATATTTCTTATAAAATGTGTTATGTATTTGTTTTATTTGTATTGAACTAATAACTTTAATGGATTTTGATGGAACGTGTATCGAATATATGAGTGTATCTCTATTTATGAAAGTACATACCTTAAGGTACATTCAGATACGCACACAAGACTATTGGTTGTAACTAAATGTTTAACAGTTCTTTTCACAGTGAAAGTACTTACCCGAAAAAGATTGTAATTTGATAAGAAAATGTTAATCTTTAAAACTTACTTTTACCTATGCATTTGTCAATTAAATAAACATTTTTCCTTATTGTGCTAAAAATGCACCTCAAACGTAATCTCAGAGGTCTCTAAAGACCCCTAAGCCATACCTTTAGGATCGGCCGGTAGTTTTCTCAGGTTTTTAATCAGTATTATACATATATACATACATATTATATTTGACAACATCACATACATTGCTCCGATTCCAAAATAAGTAGCTAAAGCACTTGTGTTATGGAGATCAGAGACAACGGTGGTATCACAAACAACCAGACCTGAGCCAATATCGAAAAGTTCGTTTTCTAAATTGACCCAACCGGGGATCGAACCCGGGACCTCAGAGATGGCGACACCTTGAAAACCGGTGTACAAAGCCACTCGACCACGGAGGTCCTCAAAATTATAAATATACCTTCCATAATAAAAGCCCATTTCTAGTGCACAAACCAGCCTGGATAGCCTCTCCCGTGGGATGATGTTGTCATAATCTCCCAGGCGGCTGGAGATCGCATTGTTACGAGTATGTATAATTGTATAGTCGCAGTGTCTCGCTGCACACGGGACAATAAGAAATGCGAACACAGTGAAAAATCGAACAAAACACGTTTAGAGTGGCCAACATACAGAATCTGATTTGGAATTCTGAAACGAAATATCGATAATGATTGTATGAAAATTCCGAACGGCAAAATATATTTTTATAGATTTGCTGCATTCGGAATTCCGTAAGTGTGTGGCCAGACTTATTGTTCATTTTTTTGCCTCACGTGCAACGTGATATTGCTTCTTTCTTATAGACTTTTTTATTAAAAAATTTCAACCCATTTTCTGGGCAAGCTACTATATAATCAAGTTTACGGAACAAGTATTAGGCTTATCACGTTTACGGTCTGTGGAAGCTCTAAGTCAAAATTCAAAAGTCATTTATTCAGGCTAGGCTGTTACAAGCACCTGTGAATGTCAAAGAAGCTACGCCATCGGTTCGCAAACCCTAAGCGGGAGACCTTGTAACGAGAAGAACCGGCAAGAAACTCGTCAAGGGCTGCTTTTTTCTCCCTGTATATTTCATGCAGAGTCGTAAGTATATTTGATACTGTTTCACCTAGCTGCAAATACTCGGTTATTTTTCGGAATTATTCGTATTCAAACGACTATCGAGATCTAACCTTGGCAGGTGAACGACCGTGTACCTTGAAAATAACCGTGTTTTGCCGCTTCACTAAGTACTCGTTAATTGATGTTAAACAGCTTAAAGAATTCTGTCCTAAGAATTTCTTGTCGAAGAGAATATAAAGGCTCTAAGTATCGCTACTATACAGCCGTGATGATACAAATAAAAAAAAAATATCTTGATAAAAAAGTTCTGTAAAGTTCTAATAAATTAATAATAGGTTTTATTACAGAAGTATCTGTTATAACAGGATTTTTTTGATTGAAAACTGTAACTACTTTGAAATAGGGATTCATTTTAACATTTTTTGTTTAATTTATTGCAGAATTATTACTGTTTTGAGTATAAACTGGTTTGGAGAAGTTAGTTTTATATAAAGATAATAAAATGAAATCGTTTTTATTCGCAGATTTTAAGTGACAGGATAACACTCGTACATAATTAGCTCTTGAAACTTCAGTTTAGTCTTTAATTCCTTAAAAAGTTAATGAAATATTTAATATACAAACAGTAAGATTAGAAATTAACACCCTTATTCAGGAACAAAACTCAAACGACACTTGCCTATGCGGACGCACTGCGTTGTAATAGATCTCTGTGATTTATTCGTTTGTTTTACGTATTATTGCGATTGATAGTTGGGACGCTGTGCTGTGCGTCCGCGGGCACTGCATTACTATAAGGTCTCACAGTGCCCACGGACGCACAGCGACCCACGAACCAATCGCACATAATACGTAAAACTAATGAACCAATCGCAGAGCTTTATTTCAACGCAGTGCATTCGCGTAGTTAAGGGTTGTTTGAGTGTTGTTTGTGAATACGGGTGAGATCATATTATAGTAGTGTTTGTGAATACGGGCGAGTTTCTAGGCAGTGATTTTAATTCGAATGTTTTTTTTAGTTATAAAGTAGGTAAACGGTTTTCAATTACATTTTGCGTTGTACGGCGTCAGATGGAAAAACATAACAAATTAATTTCATGCCATTCGTGACGCACAATTTTTAATCATTGTGCTAAGAAAAGAGGAGACCAAGCACATTACTATGCTTCTAACTTGTAATGAAAATCTTAAAAATATCTTACATACTTTAAATATTTCTGTTTCTCAAGGCTATTTTTAGTTTTTCTTATTCATTACCACCGCCTTGTTTTCTCCATCTTTGTGTTTTTAATACTCAAAGAAGTTATTCTAAGATATATAATATCATATTAGAAAAATCGACACACCCGTGGCACCTCAGACGGGACTTGAACCCGCACCGTGGGATTCCAGCCTAATGCGTGACAAATATAATAATAATAAAAAAAAAAAAAAAAAAATGTGCTACCGAGTCGCTAGTGGGAGCGGCGAAATCTTCTAGTAATTTTTACTTTTTTTCTGCAAGCCAGCGTTATCTCATCATTGTGAGGAAATAAATAACCCCGACATTCGAAAGAAACATCTTTCCAGAAGTTTGACAATATATAAAAAAAATACTAGAAATAATCAACGCACCCGTAGCAGATGTTATTCAGTTACAAGTTGTTCTTATAAGCGCCTTTTATATGTATTTGATGTAAAAACTGGCCTGAAAACCAAAAAAAAAAAATTTTTGTATGGAAATTGCATCGTTGTATGAAAAATCGAATCGAGTCGTCGATCCCCGCCTCAGAAAATGATGTGGCGAGTCGCCTTTTTACAGGCATATTATATAAAAATTGCGTTGTGAATTCTAAAATCTTAAATTAAAAAAAAGTTGATTTGCAGTTATGTTTCCTATGTTTCAAAATTCAAAATTCAAAACTCATTTATTCAGTCTAGGCTGTTACAAGCACTTGTGAATCTCAAAGAAGCTACGCCATCGGTTCGCAAACCCTAAGCGGGAGATCTTGTAACGAGAAGAACCGGCAAGAAACTCGTCAAGGGCTGCTTTTTTCTCCCTGTATATTTCATACTTATACAACAATGGTACTTAAATGATTAGTTCCATGGTTCGTCCTCGCTAGCGCTGCTATTAAACCTCAAAAGTTAGACTGAACGCTCAATTTGATACAATTTCCGGTCGGCCGTGATGTTTTTACTCGCAGCGTGGTCACGGCATTGTATCGATTTAAAAACTATTGGAATCCGACTGTCTTACGTGGAAGCTGAGCGATAAAAAAGCGAAAATATCTCGATATAATTAACTATAACAAATCTATGAGCTGTAGACCTCGCATTTGTGAAATTTTTGAACAGTTTTCGAAATGGCTGAAATATAATACCTATACCATTTGAAAAATTTCGAAAAACTAAATCAACAAAAAGATTCTTTAATTATAAATATCGTACCTGCTCACAAAGTTTCACGAGAATCGGTTGGGAAATGCGACCAGTAGATGAGAACAAACGGACAGCCGGACAACCGAACGGATATACGAAAGCATTTTTGCCCAAGCTGAAAGATACGCTTCGCTCGCGCTTCGCGCTCGCTTGCTCAATTAGAGAATATTGTAGGAGAGCGAAATTCAATAAGTTTAATTTACGATCAATTTCGATCACTTGTGTCCGAGGATAAAAATGAAAATTATTCAACGGAATAAACAGAATTAATTTATTATTTATATTTATTTATTTATTATCGTTTTTTAATTTAAAGCCCCACCCGACTTCATTAGACGTGTTTTATTAATATTGATATGCGTAACTATGGGACCACACCTGTACTATGTTCTATGAAATAAACAAAAAATCAGTTAACAACTGGTGAAGTTAGAGTAACACATATATAAAATAAACATACCGTCAACTTTATAACCTCCTCCTTTTTTGAAGTCGGTTAAAAAACTAAGTTTTCAACTATCTTAACATAAAAGATGAATGCGTGGTAAAGATCACCATTCAACTAAATTAATGCTTGATATTTTATGCCAGTTATACCACGGTAAGTGGTTATACTTCGATCATCCAGCGGTACCTGATGATCCAGCCAGGGCCCTACCGGCTATCTTTGCGGACTTCGGCGAGACTGCCGAGCTTCAACTTAAAACAGATAAATCGAAGTAAGGAGTTTCGTATTGTACTATTCGCCGAAGTTATTTAGAAGATTTCGATGTTCGTGTGACATCATGAATTGGGGCTTGCAATTGTGGCCCGATTGGGGCTCGTTTTAATTTGAAGCCCGGCAGACTTTCCAAAGTTCGATGCGTTAGCCAGTACGGCCCCAGTTATATTATTGCTATATCTATCCACGTAGGACAGTAGGTTAACCGCAAAAGCCATTTGATCCAGAGATTTTAATCGAAACAATCGTTCGGTTATGAAACGAATCGTTTTACCAAAAACACTCACACGCTAGAATCGCAGTGAATAGATACACAAAGCAATACATTACTATTTTTATGTCATCAAACAAACGAGAATTTTCCAGAAAATTCACAATTAATCACAGTAAAATAATTACTTCCCCGACTTTATTTGTTGGTTTAGAGACTAAACTTCGACGACCTCCGTGGTCGAGTGGCTTTGTACACTGGTTTCCAAGGTGTCGCCATCTCTGAGGTCCCGGGTTCGATCCCCGGTTGGGTAAATTTAGAAAACGAACTTTTCTATATTGGCTCAGGTCTGGGTGTTTGTGATACCACCATTGTCTCTGATTTCCATAACACAAGTGCTTTAGCTACTTACTTTGGAATCGGAGCAATGTATGTGATGTTGTCAAATATTTATTTATTTGAACTTAGAGTTTAGACGACTTTGTATCACAATTGTTTATAGATCCTTTCTCGGCTATCACAGCAAATGATAAATTAATGAGAAAATCCAGTCTAATTAAATAAATCGAGAATAGAATAATATCCTATGATCAAGTTTTATTTCAATAAATACACATCAACAGCCTGCTGTTTACAGCGTGTAAAAAGTCTTTTTGTATTTTCATTCGACATAGCACATAGACTTAGAAAAATTTTCGCTGCGTCTATGACATAGCAAAATCTGTCGTTAGTCAGTAGTTGTCAGTATAGTATAGTGACACAAACTTATCTGACTCGGTGGCCAAAACTGGAACTAAGTGTTATTATATATTGTTAACTAGGTTACGCCGTCGACTACATAGACGACAGCGACGTCACCGCGTCAGATATGTTTGTGCTGTTCGAGTGCGTGTTGTCAATTGTGAGTTGTGACATTACACCGCATGCGATGAAAATGAGAAAAGAGCGATCGCCACCTTTCGAAAACAGGACTCCTGCACTGCGGTTGTATCGTGTTGAAACATTAAACGACACCGAAATATAAACTTTAATTAATATGCGAACTTGTCGTGTATAAAAATATTTTCCAATTAAGCTTTGGGAAGCCTCAAATGTTTGCATTCTCTATTGAAATGTATGAAACAAACAAAATGTCGTTATTCTTTTGGGATCATTTTTAATAATGTTTACATGACACAGTTATGTTAACATCACCATTGATAAGACTGAAAATAATAAAAGCGTTTAAAATAAAATAGTGCCATTATTTAAATAATTACTATTTATTAAAAAAATATAAAGGTAGACATACCCATTTAATTGATGCATCTTTTAGAAAATTTAAACATACAGGGTGTTAACGAATGAACCAAAAATGGAAAACCATTCATTCGGACCATCAAACTGAACAACTTTTACTATGGGATCAACTCTGAAATCACGGAAAAGAAACAGCTGTTTCATATATTTTGATATTTTCGTTATTAATTTTTATATGAAACATTTGGGCCCAGTGATTGGTGAGTGTTTACGACTACAAATGCAGCTCGACGTGCCTGCCGAAGCACAGAGGAGTTCAAGATATTACATTTTTGGTCACCCATCCCATCGCTGGGACATGAACTCCTTGAATAAAAACTTTGTTGCGTATTTATTGCTGTTTTTAAGCATTGCTTAATCGACAAAAATATAAAAACACTTATAAACTCCGTTTTTTCAAAACGGGTGTTTTAAAATTACAGTGTTTTGTATTTATACGTCACCGGGATGTAATATATTAAAAATGGCTGATGGTCAAAGGTAAATATTTGCATTTACCACGCATTTACGCGTCTGTAAACCAAGCATTGTATACCAACGTAACTGAATAAAGTCATCGCCGGTACTACAGCAAAAAATAAAATTATTAAAGCGATTGCAAGCTGCATTAAGCCTGGCCTTGCGAAGGTCACCAGTCGTGACTCAGAGTTACATCATAATCTGTACCGTAGATTCAATAATGCTATTGTACTGGATGAGCATCAGTTTTAACATAAAACTCTATCAACATATCATTGAAAATAAATTCTTTTTTGGTATTATATTTTTCATTCCTTCCTAATGGCAATAATC
Source organism: Catoptria pinella (assembly GCA_963556745.1). Lineage (NCBI taxonomy): Eukaryota > Metazoa > Arthropoda > Insecta > Lepidoptera > Crambidae > Catoptria > Catoptria pinella. The sequence goes on from OY750761.1 coordinate 14,457,477, forward strand.
AGATTCTAAAAAAACGCATCTTAAAGTTATTTTTTTATATTTTAAAGTTAGTATTTTCCCTTGCATTACAAAAAAGTTCTAAACCTGAACTCATAGGGTCTTTGAAATGAGTCCATAAGAAACAAACAACAAACCTACATAAATAAATCACTTAGATAAATCCACAGATATTTCATAAAACTGAGTTTCATGGCAATGTTTATCAAGGTTATGTCGAGGAAAAAGTTACTTCGTATTTTATATACAATCAGTTCAACTAAAGAGATTTTATAATAACTTCATACTTCATCTTCATTCTTACATACAAAATACGAAGAGCCTTCTTCTTTTCAACATTTGTCAATGTTAATTCACTTACTACATTCATCGTCATCCTTAATTTATGATTTCTGATAGTCTTTGTAATATGATCTTCGATCGTGATTATCATAATCGAATCTCACTTGGAATTCGAATAACCCATCACAATAAGCTACTGGAAGCTGGAAAGCTACTATCATAATTGTGAAATCGTGTTTTCTTCAAAACACATTAACCGCCTCTATGGTCTTGTGATGCGCCCACATGTGTAAGACGCAGGGGTCGCGGGTTCGATTTTAAAAATTGTTGTGTTCCGGCAGTTAGAGGTAAGATAACCACTTCCTTAGTGGTAAGGATTCCGGGTGTAGTGCGCTTACACTTTCGGCCTTATCGTCACTTAACATCAGGTGAGGTGAAGGTTCACTATCCCGTTGAGGAAAAAAAAATCACACCATGAATGATCATTTGTTTAAGCCAGCCTGACTAGCTAACACCTATTTGACGCCTTATCAAAAATTAAACATTGTTGTGTTCCGGCAGTAGAGGCAAAATTGTCAGTTCCTCAGTGGTTGAAAATTCTGGATGTAGTGCGCTTCCACCTTCGGCAAACACTGACCCGTGGCGTTGTAGATAAAAATAAACTCATTTTTATTATTATTGATGATGCATTTCTTTGCTTTAAAGTTATGCTAGCTAAGTAACTACTTATAAATTAGTTCGAACAAGACTCAATCGCTCGCTGTTTTCATATGAAAAACTGAAACACAATTTTACTTTGGTTTTATAATTCTTTATGATCACGTTGAAATATCATTTTCATCTAACACCAGCAGGCAAAAATAATAAATGCTAATGGGATTCAAGCTATGAATTTCTTAGTACAGAGACTGGCAACTTTAGAATTAATCACTCCATGAAATGGTTACCTAGTAAGCTCATGTAAACACTTAGAGAAAACCACTGTAAGCTTACTTTCAACTTATGTTTTATTAAAAAGCATTAAAGTTTAAAATTGCGTGAAGTATTTACTATTTTAGTTGGTATTTTATATCAGATGTTGTAAAACACGACGCATATCTACTTAAGTCATTATGTTAATGTTAGGTTGTGCTTATGAGAAGAGACTCGTGTTAGTTAGCGATCTTGTTTTAATGTTCTTAGAATCGTGATTAATTCATTACATTGTTATCATTACATTTGCGAAAATACTGCTTACAACTTAAGTGTATAAAAACTAGCGATCGCCCACGACTTCGTTCGCGTGTACTACGTTCTACTTGGATCAAGATAAAACATATTGTCAGAAATACAACTGTGAAAATCGCATCCGATTTAGTTTAGGAGTTTTTGCGTGATGCACGTACAAACATACTACAGAGTACAGACAGCCAAAAATTCTTAAAATTATTGTTTTGGCTTCATAAACCCCTGTAAATACCCATCTTTTTTTTCTAAAATATCTCGTATTACAGACAACGGCCAGTTACGATTTGTGATAGGTATAGATTTATAACATTTTACCAACAGAGATTGATAAAAAAAACGCAAGAATTGCTCCACAAAGCAATGAAAGTTTCCCATCTGCCTAATGGCCGGAAATTTTCAATTTTATTTCGAACGAACAACTGAAAAACTGGCAAAATTACCCTTTATGTTTCGCACCGCTATCGTTGCATCGGTGCATCGTAAATGTAGGTCGTGCATGTTTGTTTTGATGCCAGTGAATGGAACAAATCAATTGGACAGTGTGAGTACAGTTGACAACACGTCAGCTTATACAAGACTGTCAAATTTCTTCTATTTATTTTAAACCTTGATGTGTTGGACATTAAGTTCAAAAGAGATTGTGGAAATTTTACATGTTGTGGTAACCCGAGGTTGCCAACTGTACAACAACGATGCAATGTTTTCAATGTTGAGACGACTGAACAATAGGTTGATGCTATTGTATTCTGAATTTGTTACTTTATTATCACCAATGTTTTTCATGGTAAAATTTTCAGGATGCAGTATATTGAAAATTTTACCGAAACAAAATGAAAGCAGCAATTTGAAATTTTGAGATTTAAGCATTCACAATGCTATTTTCATATAATACTAAATAATATACTAGAAAAATAGGACTCGCACCAGATCATGTTCCCGTCCGAGAACTTGATCTGGTGCGAGTCCTATTTTTTTTTGTATATTATTTAGTATTATATGAAAGCAGCAGTTTATTTTTGCATGAAAAGCATCCAAAAACAAACTGTTCGAGCCATTTAAAAAATCAATAAGTCGTAATATGAATTAAAGAAAATTTGTGTACAAAAAATATCGAAAATTTGTAATTGCAAAATATAAATATCCCGTGAAGAAATGAAAACCAACTTTTCTTGATAACATCTATTAGCCAATCTAGAAACAACGTAAAATTGATGGTGAAAACGTGACTAATTTTAGGGTGAAAAAGATAACTTAACTGGAAGACCATGTGTAAGAGCGAGATAGTTTGTAAGTTAAATCTCATATTTTCTACGTGAAACGGGGAAATAATACTTATATTTATTTGCACGCAGAAGAAAATGTTGGACTGCGTTTAGCTTTGTTTGAAAAAAGGATTGAAGGGGTTGAAAGAAGAAGCAGAATTCACCGCAGTTGCAATATATTTAAGGCTGCTTTTTGGCCCGCTTTTTGGCAGGACCTTTTTTGCCATTCTATTTCTTTTCTTTTTCTTTTTTTACTTTAGCTTGAAGTGATTAACTTTGTATCTTCTACTCTTTTTTTTGCCAGTCCAAGTGCCAAATTGCCAGTGTTGCGAAATGTCAAATTGGATTACAAAAATACCTACATCTCTACCAAGAACCAAACCTGGTTGCGCTTCCTGGCAAGCCAGGGTCAGGCACCTTGACTAATCGGCCACCGGATTGCTAAGCCCCGGTGACAAAATTAGCCTACACTATTTCTTTGTCTTTGGAATTAAGTCTTAAAACTGTAATTGAACTATGAACTGTCGTAAGTGCCTCATGTGGCTTGGCAAAAAGCATGTTTTTAAAGAGACATGACTGTTTTTCTTTCTTATCGTATGAGGATAAGTAGCCACCTATTGACTGTCATTTAGTGTAAACCCAATAGTTAACATAAACTAAATATTCATTAATTTATAAATAGACACCTTATTTTTTAAAGATTTGCTCCAACATTTGCTCCAAAATTTTGACGACTCTATATGTCATACAGGGAGAAAAAAGCAGCCCTTGACGGGTTTCTTGCCGGTTCTTCTCGTTACAAGGTCTCCCGCTTAGGGTTTGCGAACCGATGGCGTAGCTTCTTCGACATTCACAAGTGCTAACAGCCTAGACTGAATAAATGAGTTTTGAATTTTGAACATTTATTCTGTGCTCAACTTGCAGTCGGCCAAAATCAGGGCCATATTTAATAACGAGACAATTTGTCAATTGTTATGACAATTTGGATTACATTGCGATGTAGCTATGAGTAGTTTGTTCTATTTCCAAATTGGTTGACGCAATGGGTATAAAATTTTCATGACCGGTGACAAATTGTCACGTTGATTAAATAGGGCCCAGGAATTGTAAGACAGTTTGTACCATTGGCTTTTCATGTGACGTAGTTGTGAACCACTATATAAACAAATCAAAATTAACGAGTGTATAACATCTTTACGGCTATGCTGTTTACGATGAACCCATTCGAACAACTTACCCGACAACCGACGAACCGACACATTGCGTACAAACGAACGGTATAACTTTCCTGCACATACGTCGGTGGTTGTAACACAATTTTATCGTGACCGAGGCTAGTGTTAATTGAAAACGAAACATTCGCTTAAATCCTGCTCGATGAACTATGAAGCGATGTGAACTAAAATCTAGAACATGTTACGACCGATAATGGCTAAAGTGTTTTAAAGTTTATGTGTTATTTTTGACGACCTCCGTGGTCGAGTGACTTTGTACACCGGTTCCCAAGGTGTCGCCATCTCTGAGGTCCCGGGTTCGATCCCCGGTTGGGTCAATTTAGTAAACGAACTTTTCTATATTGGCTCAGGTCTGGGTGTTTGTGATTCCACTACTGTCTCCGATTTCCATAACACAAGTGCTTTAGCTACTTACCTTGGAATCGGAGCAATGTATGTAATGTTGTCAAATATAAATATATAAAAGTTTTATGAAGCATTTTTCATACTTAACTCCTGTAAATTAAATAAAAAAACTGCCTCGAATTGTAATAAAAATCGACTGCCCAATACTTTTTTCAGTCTATGCAATTGTTTGTTTCAGTAAAGTTTATTTGATTAACATGAAAGCGCTATGAAAATAAGTAGAAATATGAACCTATGTTTTAAAGTCACCTAGCTAGAGCCAGTCTTGCCAACTGCAAGCTTTACCCAGTTGCTAGACATTTCTCAAAATGTTGCTAGATTGCCATGTTTTGCCCCAAAAAGTTGCTAGACTAGCTAAATGTTACAGTAGGTAGGTTACAATAAAATGTCAACTTTTGACTAAAAAAGATTAGCTACAAGTTTCATTAAATTGTAGCTGTCTGTCACCGAATGACAGCTAGATCTAGCTATAAACTTGTTAAGTTGGCATCACTGGCTAGAGCACTTGTGTTAGTAAAACTAAAACGTATGACCATGGCACGAGACACATCTAAAGACAATAGTATCTCCACTTTTAATAATTAAACCGAATTGCCATTCCTTTGTGACCTTTTGATGTAGCAGATCAGCTTTTCAAATGTGCGATAACTTTATTATTCGAGAGTATAATGCGGGCGTTATCATTGCATTTCATACGGGCAACTTGTCGGTTTATCGTGACAGTATTTATTGCTCTTACTAAAAAAAACACAAGTTTTTGTAAAACTAATAACTAACTTTTAAATAATTTTAAAAATTACTACGCACTGAAATTAGCAGTCCGAGTTTTTAAAAAACGATACTGAAGTTAACAGTAGAGAGTTGAAAATTTATATGATTTTCTTACGTCTCACTATTGTGGTTTTACTCAAATATGTGTGTTGTGCGCCATTATATGATTATTATGATGATAGTGTGTAGTGTATTATAGTGATTAACGACAAAAATAACATACATCTCCATTTAATTACAGAAAAACAAAACAGAGACAAGAAGTAACAACTAAGAGCTCAATTAGGAGCCACATCGCAACGAACAACTAAAGCAACGGACACCCAACACATTATTCTATAATTTAGTTATGTTATTCGCAGGGATGTTTTATATGGATATAAAATTTCGGATCTGATACGGATATATAAATAATATTAAACCGGTTTCAGATACGCTAACAGATATGAAATCGGATTATCATTTAGTTTCGGATAGTTTCGGCTTTAGATACCTATTAGGTTTTTAAGTAATTTACCTAAACTCCGCTCCTAGGTATCCGCAATTATCCGAAACTATTATCTCGAATCCGGTTACGTATAGATTTTTATTTCGGATATCCGATAGTTTCGGTTACGGTTTCGGAGCTCCTTAACATCCTTGATTATTCGTACCGCGTTGCGTAATGGCAGGATAATGGAGAGTCACAGTCGCACGTGACAGTAACTGGTTTTATTGTTTGCGTGGGAGCCACTAATCTATATATATAAAAGGGAAAATCACTCACTCACTCACTCACTCACTGATCACGAAATCTCAGAAACTACATGTGCTAGGAGTCTCAAATTTTGCATGGGGGCTCCTTTTAGGGCGTAGGTGCTCACTAAGACGGGATTTTGCGAAATTCAACTCCTAAAGGGGTGAAACAGGGTGGCAAAGTTTGTATGGGAGAACGCGATTCCTTGGCCCGATTTACTTGAAATTTGGCATAGACATTCTTTCACAAAATTAATTGAACACGTGTTTCGTGTTTTTTTTAATATTTATCCCCTAACAGGGTTAACAAGTAATAGAAAGCTACTTTTAGGGTGATTAACTTCGACGTCGGAATTGAAACTTCTTTGTGCATTTGATTGATTAATTAAGAAAAATAAATATCATTTGTCATCTCAACGTACATACTATTACATTCTCTTTAGTCATTTCTCCTGAGAGTAGGTAGAATGCGTTTCATGCACTGACCTCCATAATATATATCTCTTTTTTTTTTCATGTCAGTGGTTCATGAAAAGCGAATATTCAATGAAACATACTATGAACATTGGCTATTTTGTATGGGAACTTCGGGTTACTTTTGACAGCTAACTTTTAATAAAGAGGTTTTAGTCTGAATAATGATAAAAGGACCGTAGTGTTGCTTTCGTTTTAGTATTCAGCTGCTTTGTTATTAACTTACTAATTAAAAAGATAGCGCTGGTTCTCAGGGTTAAATTGATAATCATTAAATTGTGGGTGATACGAAGTTCACAGGGTCCACTAGTTGTTCTATATATAGGGCGGTGACAAAAAACGCTCGAAAAATTTTCCATCAGTTTTTCCGGGTTTGTCATAAAATGTGCATATTTTAATCTTCGCCTTTAGCCGGGTACATTCTACATTCAACTTACTGCAAGCTATTCATTGATTTCATTGCCGCGCGCGCGCATCCTTGCGTGTCGGTCGGTGCGAAAGTGCCTGTGAGCGTATCTTTTAAAAATGTCTACGAAACTAAAGTGTAACCAGTGCAATATTGTAATTGACGAACTTTTGTGTTTCGTCCAAAACAAGTTATCGGTGATGGACGATGATAGCTTGTTGCGTATCTGTGTTTCTTCGTTCACAAGTGATGATATCAAAAAGTCGAAGTCGTTACTTTTCGAATCAGTGCAAACAGAAAAACGAAATATTTTACGGAAACAAAAGGGCAAGGAAAATCGAGATCTTGCTGATATTATAAGCCTTCTGAAAGTAACGGATCCTGATAATACACCGATATTTGTGGCACAGCAACTTGAAAAATTACCGCCTGTAACGTTCGACCACCTAGACGTTACAAAGCTATTGAAGGATCTTACTTTGCTTAAACTTCAAGTGGAAAGTATCAACTCCTCGTATGTCTCTCAGGATCAACTAAAGGTAGCCCTAAATAGCAGAAGTCACGATTCAATTCCGGAACACATTTACGATATGAACAATGTAAATACAAGACGCGGCGGTGGCACCTATCATGACAGTGGCCCTGTAGGTTTATCGTACATGAGTGAACAAAATCACAATGATACGTGTGATCCACAAATTGAAAATATTCCACATCAGTCAGCATCAGTTTTAACGGCAATTTCTCCGAGCAAAAAAGAAGAGGGTATGCAGCCGGGGAACACAACAAGCGACACTGTGTCTAACACAAGCGACACTGTGTCGAGGCGAGTAACCGGTTTGTTATCGCAGCCGCACACAAGCTCGGCCGGCAATAGTGAGCAAGTAGCTAATGATGTTTCGATTGCAACGGGTCTTTATGATAATATGATGAATGACGATTTGGCAGACGGTTGGGAGGAGGTTTCGAAACGGAAGAGGCCTAAATATCGATATATGGGTCAAATGGGTATGAATAGTGATGTGGATACAAATTTCAGGGCGGCGGAGAGAAAATGTCCTATTTTTATCACAAATATTCATGTTGACACTAAAGAACAGGACATTGTATCGCATATATATAAGAAAACGAAAGTGAATGTTGTGTTACAGCGAATATTAATGAAGAAAGAAACAAATCACAAGGCTTTTAAGTTCTTTGTGCCTGTTTCGTCATTACCGCTGTTTCTAAATGAGACTTTATGGCCACGAGGGGTAATATTTCGTCGCTTTGTTCATTATAAACATAAGATGACCAAAGGAAACTCGGACAGCGGCACACCTAATGAGCATAATGTGTGAAAAAGTCAGAATAGTGAGTTATAACTGTAAAAACGTCAAACGATCTGTTGATGATATTAGGCGCCTTTGTCAATCATGCGATATAATTGCGCTTCAAGAGACATGGCTGTTAAACGAGGAGTTAGCTTTCCTCAGCAGCATTGACGGCGAGTTTGGGTGCACAGGTGTATCAGCGGTTGATGATGGTGCGGGCGTGCTGCGTGGCCGTCCCTATGGTGGAGTGGCGCTGCTATGGCGGCGTAGCTTGCTGCAGAATGTCTCCGTTGTGATGTGTGATAACGTGCGCGTGTGTGCAATTAAAATAGTTGCAAAAAATCGATCTATGCGTGTGTTTAGTGTGTATATGCCTACGGATGCAGTTTGCAACTTATCGCAATTCACCCATTGCCTCGGAACGGTAAGCGCTGTTATAGATAGCTGTGATGTGGAGGATGTTTTTGTGTTGGGTGATTTTAATGCTCACCCTCAGGAACCTTTTTATAATGAACTAATGGATTTTTGCGACGAAAATAATTGGATCTGTGCTGACATCGAAAAATTGGGTTTGACATCAGAAACTTTTACTTTTATTAGTGACGCACATGGGACTACCCGTTGGTTGGACCATTGTTTAGTAACGAAACCGGCTTTTTGCTGTGTGGATAATGTTTATGTTAACTATGACATATTAAGTTCTGACCACTTTCCGTTGACATTAGAATTTAATGTAAATATTGTAAAACCGAAATTATGTGATGTAAGCTATGTGAGTCCTGTGAATAATAATATTATTTGGGGGGTTAGAACCCCAGAGGATATTAAAACTTATTCTAAGGAATGCCACAACCGATTAAGGCTTATTAATTTTCCACAGTTATTGGAAAACTGTTGTGATAAAATGTGTAATGATGTGACCCATAGGAAAATAATTGACGAACTATATAGTGATATTGTAACGGCCTTAAGCCAGGCAGCTGCCGTTGGGCGCGGTGAAGACTGTCCCCAGCGTAAATCTAAACGAGTTTTAGGGTGGAACAGGCATGTAGGGGATGCATACAGGGAAGCCAGATCAAAGTTTCAAATTTGGCTGTGGCACGGTAAGCCAAGAAATGGTGCTGCTTACAATGATATGTGCTACAGCAGAAAAGTCTTTAAGTCGAAGTTAAAATGGTGTCAAACGCATGAAAATCAAATAAAAATGAATATTTTAGCTGAACAACACCATAAAAAAGATTTTCGCGCATTTTGGAAAAACACAAACAAAACGGACAGTCGACCTGGCTTGCCTGTGTGTGTTGACGGAGTAAGTGGCCGTAAGGAGATTGCTGATGTATTTAGCCAAGCTTTTGCTGTCGAACCGCTTGCCACTAAATCTCCGGAGGGGGAGTTCGATGCTAAGACTCATGGTGAAGACCTCAGAACAATAATTTTGGCTAAAAATGTCGCTAACGCTATTAAATCTATATCTCGAGGCAAATCTCCTGGTCACGATGGTCTTAGCATTGAGCATCTTCAATATGCCGGGCCACACCTGCCGCGAGTGCTGGCAATGTTATATACTTTTTGTATAGGGCATTCCTACTTACCAACGGAGCTGATGAGAACGATTGTGGTGCCAATTGTTAAAAACAAAACTAGCGACATCACAGATAAAAACAATTACAGGCCTATCTCATTGGCTACCGTGATTGCCAAGGTGTTTGACGGCTTGCTTGATGTGCATATCCGTGAGAATGTTACACTGCATGACAATCAATTCGGTTTCAGGCCAAAATTGTCAACAGAATCCGCGATTGTGTGCATGAAGCATGCCGTCAGATACTACACTGACAGGAATACGCCTGTGTACGCCTGTTTTCTAGATCTGTCGAGGGCGTTTGACCTGGTTTCCTACGATTTACTCTGGCGTAAGCTTGAAAAAGTGGGAGTTCCTTCCGAATTAATCGCCACTTTAAGGTATTGGTATGGGAACCAGGTCAATAACGTACGGTGGGCGGATGCTCTGTCCAGACCATACAGGTTGAGGTGTGGGGTGAGGCAGGGGGGGTTGAGCTCACCGACGCTCTTCAACCTATATGTGAATGACCTGATCGTCGCGCTTAGCAGCCGCCATGTTGGTTGCCATATTGATGGTGAATGTTTTAATAACATCAGTTATGCTGATGATATGGTGTTGCTGAGCGCGTCAATTGGTGGTCTGAGGGAGCTAATTGGTGTCTGTGAGGCATATGCGCGGGACCATGGTTTGCGATATAACATCAAAAAAAGCGAAGTTATGGTCTTTAAGGCTGGGACCAAATGTCCTACGCATGTGCCTCCTGTTAGATTATATAACGAAGCCCTTAAGCAGGTGGATAAATTTAAATATCTCGGTCATATTATTACCGCCGATTTAAAGGACGATGCCGATATTGAACGGGAACGAAGAGCGTTGTCGGTGAGGGCAAATATGATAGCTCGCAGGTTTGCTCGTTGCACTATTCCAGTAAAGATAACACTCTTTAGAGCCTACTGTACCTCATTTTACACTTGCAGCCTGTGGACTAAGCATACGCAACGAGCTCTGGACACCCTTCGCGTTCAATATAATGATTCATTCAGGGTGCTGTTGCGGTTGCCCCGTTTCTGCAGCGCATCGGGGATGTTTGCCGAGGCGGGTGTTGATGGCTTCCATGCCATTATGCGCAAAAGAGCTGCCTCAATGGCGCTGCGGACGCGGGCTAGCGGCAACAGCCTCTTGGCGGTGGTTGCGAGCCGCTTGGACGGTCCGTTTTTAAAACATTGGCAGTCGTTGCACGCGCCAGTGCCTCGTAGTAGTAGATTACTAACATAGCCTTTAAGTTTTTACATTGTGACTAACACTATTGGATCTTTGTTATCTGACAAATAAATGAAATAAATAAATAAATTGCCAACTCTCCGAGAAAGGGACAATAGTTGGCCCATAGGAAACCGTTATTGTTTCCGCTCCCTTGAGACAGCCAGGAACCCTGATTGGTAGCTGCCCCACGTTCATCATCACGGAAGCAATTCCACTCTGTTAATAATTTAATCAAAGTTATCAGTTGAAAGTTTGTGCACGAGTAGTTTCAACACAATTTAAAAGCAAAACCCGTTGCATTACTTTAAGAACTTGTATCTTAGAAGGTTTTTTTATCCAACCATTTAAAAAAATCTTTACTACCCGAGATAAATAATATTAGAAAAAATACTAGAAAAATCGACTCACCCGTAGCACCTCAGACGGGACTCAAACCCGCACCCTTGGGATTCCGGCCCAATGCACTGACCAATTATGCTACCGAGTCGCTAGTGGGAGCGGCGAAATTTTCTAGTACTTTTAACTTCTTCGCTGCAAGCTACCCGAGATGTTTATTTACTTAAGATAATTTTATAAAAGTAATTATAAAGGTAATCCGGAGATCTTAACTAGTATATAACCATCGAGGCGAGGAGCTTGATGGTGCAGTGGTTTAGCGCCTGGCCCATCGATTGCAGAGGCTAAGAAACTTTCACAAGGGTCGGTTAGGGGATGGGTGACCAAAAATGTATTATCTCGAGCTCCTCTTGCTTCGGAAAGTACGTTAAGCCGTTGGTCCCGGGTGCATTTGCAGTTGTTAACACCCACCAATCCGCATTACGCCCGCGTGGTGGGTTATGGCCCATCCTCTTTATCCACCCATAAGGAAGGCCTGTGCCCCATCAGTGGGGACATTAAAAATGGCTGATGGTCAATACAACCATAACCACTTGTAATTATTTAGAAAAATAACGGACGGACTTTCACAAAACGTTACAGAACTTATTTACGGTTTTTCATAATGCGGGCCGATTGCTCTTTCTATAATGTATCTCTAGCGGTACGGATAATAAAATTTGGAGCAAAACATTTAGTCTTTGGAATAACCACCAAAAACGGTGGCGCTGGTTCGTACGTCTGGTTGTCTGATGGAAGAAGAGAGATGGCGAATTAGGTTGCACAATTCCACTGCACACTCGCGGAAATGTATCCGATAAAAAACTGATAAGATTGCAACCTTTTGTCTATGCTCGAGGCTTTTGAGCTTATTACAGAAAAGATTATCGTTGCCGATGAGTTTCCCGGCCTTCCGCTTAATGGAGTAAAGCGTATGGAGCTGGTATTTTAATTTGGTATTGGTATTTTATATTTTGTATTAAAAAGTGGCATGTCCGATCCGAACACGGTGCACCAAAGAGGGCAATATTGATGATAAACTAGATATGCTAGTGATTCTGTTAATATAAACAGTCACTCAACTAGCATCGTAACGTCGTAGTATTCCTATTCTATCTGTGATTCAGCCATTATCCATTGTCTTCTAACCGCTGTGACCCGGATAATGTTTACGTTTGTTGGTATTCAAAACACGACGCGCGATGACTAGTGGAGGTTGTCTTAGACGTGACAGATGCCATGTTTTTTGATGTTCCGTTGTCCACTCTAAGCACAGCGGCATTAAATGGATTTTGATCTGATATAAAGGAAGCATGGGCCAAATATAATGCAGAATTGTCAAGGTTTGTTTAAACGACATTTGAGCCGATAAATAATATTAGAAAAAATACTAGAAAAAATCGACTTACCCGTAGCACCACAGACGGGACTCGAACCCGCACCCTTGGGATTCCGGCCCAATGCACTGACCAATTATGCTACCGAGTCGCTAGTGGGAGCGGCGAAATTTTCTAGTACTTTTAACTTCTTCGCTGCAAGCCAGCGCAATTTCATCAATGTGAGGAAATACCCCCGCATTCGAAAGAAACAACTTTCCAGATGTTTTGACAATCGATAAAGATGAAACAGCTATATAATTATTAAATTTAGATTTTCGCATTCACAATGCTATTTTTATATTAAGATAAATAATATTAGAAAAAATACTAGAAAAATTCGACTCACCCGTAGCACCTCAGACGGGACTCGAACCCGCACCCTTGGGATTCCGGCCCAATGCACTGACCAATTAATATTATTTATCTTAATATAAAAATAGCATTGTGAATGCGAAAAATCTAAATTTAATAGACATATGAGCCGGTTATAAGTTTTTTTTAACTAGTCAATAATATATTTTGACCTTTACGTTAAATATAATAATCATTACAATGCTTATACATGACAAAGTTTAATGCGTATCGATAGATTCCTATATATAGCTGATCCTTCAATTAATTATCTATGTCGTGGGCCAATCGTTGAATTAGGACGATCGAGATCTGCCTGGGCAGATCACGATACGCCGGCATTTCTTGATTTGCCTTTTCAAAACCCGCCATATCGTTCAAAGTCAAATCATTCATAATGTTACTTTATACATGCCTCCGACTGCATGTTATTTAATATTTGATTTTGTTTCCATCTTTTCAGTCGACTTGTCTTTTGATGCAGGCGGGTTTTTTATTTATTTATTTTTTCTTCAATTAACTCACTGTTATTATTTTTATTATCACAATTTTCGATTTCTTGTGACGCCGCCATCTTGCTCGTACGTAAACACACAGCTGACAAAGCGCAAACAGCGTTACAGCGCTACAAGCGTCGCGAAACGGAAATATATTACGATGCGCCCAGCCATATCTCGATGTGGCCAAGTACTAGTAGAGCAAATCGACGAATAGGTTGCTTTTATCGATCTGCCTTATTTTTGATTGGGCACATCATGAAATTATTGGCCATATCATGAAATGCCGGCACATCATGATCTGACCAGGCAGATCTCGATCGGCCCAGTTCAACGATTGGCCCACGACATCTACATAATTATGGAGCCACAAAAAATCTAATTTAGACGTCAACTGACACAATATATTAAGGTCGAATACGCTATAAATTCTGATCTATATCCTTAATAATTATAAGTCATATCATTACGGAATATATTTGATATTATTCTAAAAGAGCAATAAAGTTGAGAACCGGTTTCTCCCAATAAAAACAACATTCTAAGGATATCGCTAATTTGACAAAACGAAACTGTTTGCATGTTTGATCTGAGTATACAAGGAGTTACAAAAGTACCCCTTATGCCGAATATGATAGATAGGGACCATCAAACTGAACAACTTTTACTATGGGACCAACTTAGAAATCGCAAAAAAAAATTTCAGCTGTTTCATACATAAAATAATTACGAAAATATCAAAATGTGTGAAACAGCTGATTTTTTTTTCGCGATTTCAGAGTTGGTCCCATAGTAAAAGTTGTTCAGTTTGATGGTCCCTATCTACCATATTCGGCATTAGGGGTACTTTTGTAACACGTTGTATTTTGGATGCTATTGGTGCATTTACAAGTCGATTACCCGGATACGGGTATCCGAATCGGGTACCCAACAATTTATTCATAGAAATAAATCGGAATTCGGGTCCTTATAATATTAATCACCCTAACCAATCAGAATGAATTAAAAACTTCCTCTTTGTTTTTAAAGTCGGTTAAAAAGTTTCCTCCTATCGAACGTGATTCACCGATATTGCGAGCTAATCATTTAATTACAATACAAGTCGTTAGTGACTAAATAAAATAATTAACTTCCTCAATTTTGATATGATTCGATTCAGTCGCCTTATCTTACTTGTCAACCTCGTAAGTTTAACAATGAACCAAAATGTATAGCTTGGTCTTCGCAGCTTCCGGCAGATAATGTCCAACTGGTCAAGCTGACGGTATTGTTATTTAGAGTTTAACACTGTCTTCCATATTTACACCATAAGGGCCTTATCACACTCACGGTTTGCGAGCGTTTTCAAAACGGTGCTCGTTTCGCTGCAAGTCCACGTCGACCGACATCTTTGCTGCGCGCCCGCTTCGCTTTGAAAACACTTAGGGTCCGCTCACACCGAGACGCGACGCTGCGCGTACATTTTAATAGAGCGACTCAAAATTTGACCTTATTTACTTAAAGATACACATATCCACGCGACGACGTAGCGCGACGCCGCGAGGCGCAGCCTGAGGACGCCCCTTGGCGAATTGTCTCGTCGCGTCGCGTCTCGGTGTGAACTGACCCTTACATCACAAACCGTCAATGTGATATCGCTCTAAGGAAATACAACTTCTAACAGAAAGAATGAAAATAAATAGGCATGTGACCCACTAAAGTTATAATTACACCACACCTGTTTACACTTATTTGCAAATAACAATATTCTACCTAGTAGAGAACAGTTTCATCGTATCAGCTTCCGTTTTGCAACACAAGTAATAGGTTTTTAAAATATTGGACCAGTGTTGAAAAACATCGAACACTTTGCTCCGATTCCGAAGTAAGTAGCTGAACCACTTAGCAGCTGTTATGGAAATTAGAGATAACGGTGGTTCCACAAACACCCAGAACTGCGGCAGTATAGAAATGTTTATTTTCTCAATTTACCGAACCGACCTCAGAGATGGCGACACTTTGAAAACCAGCGCATAAATACGTTTCAGTGATATTGGCGGCTCGGAACATCATGCAAAAAGCTGCGCAGAACACAAATTGAGAGAGGCGAATGGTGGGGCACGGCTACGCGCATAGTGACTAACTTCACAGCCGCCAATAAGGATGAAACGCATTTGTACGTAAGTCAATTGTCACAGGATATGCTTATTTTTTTAATGTGGTCTATTATAATATTTATAATATACCTACCACATTAGAATTCTTTTGCTAAGTGGAATTACTTACCTAGTTCAGGAGGCTTCAAATCCCAAAGAAAGCTCCACTTCTCTTGAATTGGTAGCTAAGCTCAAAGCTCTAGTTAAATAGAGTTGAACGAATGAAAATGTTAGTTTCTGAAGAAAAATAAGGATGCAAGGACAGCTAACAAATACCTTTATCGCACATTTCTCATTTAATTTTAAAGTTGGGGCTATTAAGGCATTGATTTCGACGACCTCCGTGGTTGAGTGGCTTTGTATACCAGTTTTCAAGGTGTCGCCATCTCTGAGGTCCCGGGTTCGATCCCCGGTTGGATCAATTTAGAAAACAAACTTTTCTATATTGGCTCAGGTCTGGGTGTTTGTGATACCACTCGTTGTCTCTCACAAGTGGTTTAGCTACTTACTTTGGAATCGGAGCAATGTATGTGATGTTGTCAAATATTTATTTATTTAATTATTGCATTATTACTACAGATACGTTTAATGTTAATTACTGAGAAAAATATTGGTGTTAAGCCGTTAGTGTGGCATTAGCTACAACCAGGTTGATCGCTTTGCCACTTCGCACATAATATTTACCGAAGTGGAGGGTCACCCTAACAGCCTCTAAGCAGACGTCCAGCACATTGTGCCATCGTTACACATGTCAACACCGAGTTTACGTAAATTTTAGTCTTATCTGATACTGTGGACAGTTTAATTTGTGGGGATTTTACGAAACTTACCTTAATTATGGTTTAGGCATTTAATCATTTAGGCATCTACAGCGTAAAATTTCAGTGACATAGATGGGACCTTGGGGAAGGATATAGGCTACTTTTTATCCCACTGCTGGGCGCGGGTCTCCGCCCGCACTATATAACCTATACACTTATTTTTGTGTCGCAATGTGGAAGAGAAAATTCTGGTGTTTTGTCCAATCTTAGACAAAGCCAAAACTTAAAAAAGGTTTGCGTATATGACGTTGGCCGCAGGCTTTGATTAGAATTGTAATAATGAAATGAAACAATCTTCATTATTATTTTTTTTCTGGAAATCGAAGAAAAGCTTGAAGGCACACAGTTTATGGTATACAGTACTGAGGTGCCGGCAAGAATCGTGAGCAGTGAGAGAAATTGGAGGGGATAACTGCGCATGTTTGCAGTCGCCCCGCACCACGTTCCCGCTAACGACCACGACCTAAAAATGACTTCTGCGCTTTAACAGCCATCGCTCAGATCCGTGCCGAGACATTTAACATCAATGATATTGTACAAATATCAAACATTTCAGTCACAAGTTACAAATTAATTTCAATATCATTAAAAATTGTTCCAGTTCCACTTAACCAATTTCATAAAACAATATCGTTACCATCTCACGCACTAACGAATTGAGGCCCGTTACCAAGTAAGCGAACATACGCGGCTTCAATTTCCGCGCGCCACCACGCCATGCACCGGTTGCAAAAAATCACAAGCAGAATGCATCTAGATACGATTGTGCCACCGACAATGTGGGCCGGCCGGCTAGCCGGTAGTGTGCAGTGAACAAGTCTGTCAGTATGAAATGCTCTAAAATGCTATCATTTCATTTGAAAAAAGAATGCGGGATGTTCCACATTTACGTGGTGGTCGGTTTATCACGTTCTAAATTTGAAATTTCGTGCGGGGAATGAATTTCTATATTACTTTTCGAAGAAGTAATAGGATAATAGGTAGGCCTATTCCAAATTCAAAACAGTAGAACCTGGGTAGAACTCATCAGCTAGCGTTATTTTTACAAACCTTTATGACTGCATGACTAGTCTAGTCACACGGATGAATTTAAGGTTTTATAGTGTTTTTCTCAAGAAATGCAAGGGAATATTTTTTTTAGTAAAAACGTAACTTTTAAATTGGTCCGTGTGACTAGACTAGTCATGCAGTCATAAAAGTTTGTAAAAATAACGCTAGCTGATGAGTTCTACCCAGGCTCTACCGTTTTGAATTTGGAATAGGCCTACCTACTCCTTTTTCATCCTTCCTTGCTATCCTATCACTTGTTTAAAAAGTAATATAGAAATTCATTCCCCGCACTAAACTTCAAAAGAACGCGATGAACCGACCACCATGTAAAAGTGGAAAGTCCCACATTCTTTTTTCAAATTAAATTATAGCATTTCAGAGCATAAGTGAGAAAAGACATTTACTCCTAAGCCTACTTACGAAACAAACTGACGTCCTTTGTATAAGTTTTAGGTCATCATCGATTGGATATTTAGAAGTCCACCTTTGACTCTATTACTACGCGTCTAAAAGTTATTATTTAACAGCTTGTGTGTATAGATACGATTGCTCTCAATCACCCTGTATTCGAAAAATGTTGTTAACCATATTCTGCCACACAAAATAATGTAAAGTTTTCATACTGTGTTACTTTGACTATCGAACCCCGCCCGTGCCGAGCGTCACGCCTCCCTGCACATTCGTTGCTAAGCCACATTCACTCCAACATGCTTAATTAAATAAAAACCACTACAGATTGTTTACCTCGTTATCTGTATGGAATAAATTAAACTCCATTTTATTATAGTAACAATTATAAAATGGACTCATCGTTTAACTTATTTAATATTTCAATGGTTTCTTTACCTAAGTTTAGTTAACAGTTACAGCATAACCTCAATAACTTAGAATAGAAATCCTTTTACATAAACTAGATAACGAGTACCGAAACAATAATACTAGGTTTAGAGAGATTGTCAGTTATGACTAAAGTATTCTTCATATCATAATAAGTTAAAATATGACAATACTTCAGATCTCACTTTTTCAAGTATTTGATTGAATCAGGCATTACTTGGCGGAAGTCCCAAACCATTGTGAAAAGAGAAATATATGTAGCTTACTCCCGCAAAAAATTTTGATCAGAGATCCGTTGTATGTAAGTTATGTGGTGTAATGCAGCACATTGCATATTTCTGCGCCAGGAAACACACAGAATGCGATAAGTAGAAAGACGTCCGTCAACCGTCAACTCGATTGTTTGGTCATCACGCCACAGTCGTGTGACCACATGTTGCCAAGCTATTGAGACACCGCTAAATGTCAATATTATACAAATATACTGCCGTTCAATGTGGTAATAATAATGATGTACAATCACCCACTTTCGTGCTTTACCACTTTGCAGAAATTTTAACGTGCACGCGAACTAAGACTTCTCACTCACGACAATTGTAGCTGCATTAATCGCGGCGATATCCGCGGCTTTTTTGTCGCAGGCTAAGTAAACCCATTGTCACTCTTGTCAGTGTCATTTCGCGGGCGATTAGTCGCTGAGCTACTTTTTGTAGCTCGTGGGCGTTTACGTATTGAACTCTGCATGTTCTAATCGCGGCGATAAAAAATCTCTCAGCGATTAATCGCGCGTGGGCGGGAAGCCTAAATCTAGTGACGACGCGGTGTGCAAGCGATTTTAACCTTCGGAATGGTAAAGTGCCAGTGCGGTCGATTGTACAAAAACTGAAAATCAGTGCTTTGCTTTAATTTAAAAGCAAAGGCATCGCTGAGTTTTTGCCTTTTTCTGTCTCGATGCGGCACACAGTTCAGTTCTTTCTTTTTAATATGTCTCTTTATAATTTTGTCATTTATCATCTGTTTGCTGTATGTGATGGAAATAAACAATTTATCTATCTATCTATCTACATAATAAAATTTCAAAGTTTGATTTTGTATGCTCAATAAAATGTGATGATTAGAAAAGCGAATGTCAACTCAATTGTTCTTGATCATCACGCTACTGTCGAGTGACCACATGTTACCAAGTTTTTGAGACATGGCTAAACTTGTACTATTAGGTATTCTGCGGTATTGCACTAATTTACACTGATTTTAAATGTGGTAATGGTATAATCATTATTTATTATGTGCGATTAGTTTCATTTTTTTCGTACCTACTGACAAAACTACAGTCGCAAATATAATAACATTACTTTTTTATTACAAACAATAATTTAGACAACCAATTTTCCATTTTCTATTCTATTTGATTAATGTGACTTAAAATACTTAATATAGACGATTCAAAAGCACTTAATGACTAAGTTTATTTGAATAAAGCAATTTTTTACTTTACTTTTACTATTTTGAATTCTACTGTTTATTTGGGAAAGCGACCGAAATGTGTCGCTTCGCAACCACAACTGAAAACTATGGTTAAGGCTGTGTAGTATGCACACTACCGCCGCCATTAGAAAAAAAAACATAGTGCTTAAATAAAGACAAAATTAAGATAAGTGGCCACTTTTAACAATAAAACTTCATTTAACTAAACGACAGGCTAGAAAATATTGTTTAAGCGATAAAAATAACCACAAATCTTCTACGGAGTGCACTACAGAGAGATAATTCACAATTTTGTCTTTATTTAAGCACTATGACTTTTTTCCAATGGCGGCGCTAGTGTGCAGACTACGCCCTCTTAACAAAAATGCTTAGTAAAGGTACTGAACACGATTAGTTTGCGTGAAACAACGCTCAAAATCAGCCACTATAATTAGTCTAACATAATCGTTCTCTTCAACCACGAAAGTGACGATTCCAATTTCACTACGCGTCCAACCTTGATTTCGCAAAGCTCTAAAACGATGATTCCCAAAGTGGTATATATCGACCCCAGGTGGTTTAATATTTTTTAAGCTGGTCTGAGAGTTTTTGTCGAGATTTGTCGAGAAAATTGGTGTAGTTTTCCGTCTCAACTGTCAACGCAAATGGATAATAATTATGTGAATTTTATTGTGTTGTGAGTTGAAGTTATATTGTTGACAAATGGCAGCCTCCACATTTTGATAAAATGTGCTTTTGTAAAAAAATATAGAAAAGATATGTCAAGCGAAGCTCCACCTCCGATCTCAAATGGAACACCATAAACTTTTGCATTTGACATATGCTTGCGACATGGGATTTAATTGTTTATTGTTTTTAGGATGCCGTACCTCAAAAGGGAAAACCGGAACCCTTATAGGATCACGTTGTCAGTCTTCTGTCTGTAGAAACAGACCCTTTATCTCGGGAACGCGTGGAGGTATCGAGTTGCAATTAAAACCATACACTCAAGTCTACATTACCTTTAAGTTGTGAAAAAATCGAACTTCTAAGTTAACTGAAAAAGATATACGGCCGTTTATACCACAAAAAACGCATATTTCGACACTCTCAAGTGAATCAAAATTTATCGGGTACTTTCCATTGACCTAGAACTATGAAATTTGGCAAGTAACATCGTTTTATACTACAAGTACAGGAAAAAATCTGAAAATCATACATTTGTTATTAAATCATTAAAAATATAGTTTTTATTAAAGTACCTACAAATTTGAACGGAACCCTCGGCGGGCAAGTCTGACTCGCACTTGTTGTTTTTTTTACTTTTGAGTCAAACGATTTGTTGCCACTTGAATAAGGAGCGGAGTAGAAAGATAGGATTTACGTATAAAATAACTTTGGGAACCACTGTCCTAACCCGTAAGTTCGTTATCTGGCACAACGCCGCGCTGAAATTCTCCCACCGTTCGATCTAACGTAGTTAACCGAATTAGATTCCTCGTAATTTGACGCGACTATAATCACAACAGTCACTTGTTTGGAATATCAATCGAGGCACACTTTGAGAAACGCTTGCCTTTCCCGGAATAGTTTCGTTCTCGATATTATTACATGTATATTGTTACATTTCATTAAATTCTTTGTTTTATTTAATGATCTTGCTTACTTTCTGTTGATTTGTATGGTTTCTAGTTTCTGTATTATGTATATTCCTTTCAAAAAAATGAATTTATGTAATAGTTGACGTACTAGAAAGCGCCTGCGTAGCGTTTCTAAATAAGGCTCGTATGTATTATGATACTGAACTTTTCTTTGTATAAAAGTAATGACAGGATTCTTATATATTAGTATTTCGAAGGTTTGCTATTTGAAAAATTATCTAAACAAATAAACCCATTACTAACTCTACATCTGCTTAAAAAGACACGTAACCTGTAAAAAAAATCCTCTAATCATTTATTTTTCTTACTTGAGAGAGTAGACATTTGAATTTTAATATTTGCATAAATTGTGTTTGGTGTTTTTTTTTCATTTAAATCGGTGGTTGTTTACAATTGTCATGTAAATTTTTCAATTACAAACAAAATATTTTCTTCCGAGTTTTCATGTCACATTAGATATTCTATAAAGGCAAACATATATGCCACAAAAGTAGGATATTATAAATTATATTGCCAAAAAAAAATTTATAGTGCAAAACAAAAATAAAAAAAATAACAAATCTGTTTCGAAATTATAATTGGTAATTTTCCAACCAATGTATGGTTGCGTTTCCCTGCGATTTCAAAACCCCAAGAGAGGTATGCAATTACATACGTTTGCAACATTCAAACGCACACCACTGTTTCCTTTTTTTATTTTTTATATTTTGGTTAATTTTTTCCGCTATGAGCAGAAAAGGCAAAGGCTCATTTACGCCATACAGCCATGACTTCAGAGTTATTTTACAAGATATTTGTACAGCGTATGTTTACAATTTATCAGTCTTCTTTCTCCACATATGTCTTCCATTGTGCTTCTTATAAAATTGTATAGAGCAGAATAGCATTTAAAATTTTACGAAGCATAAACTTCTAACGTGCCAACAAAGACCGACCTGCATTGTTCCTTCGTCCACGTCTGGAGCACATTTGCATTCATACGCACTCAGTGTAAAAACGAACGTCATGCGAACGCAAAACGAAACACTGACTTTAAATAGAAAAAATATTTATTACAATACTGATTTATAATTAAATACTTAAAGCTAGAATATCACTTTACAGGGGGATGTCGTTTCCATGGGGTATGACGTTGTCTTTTTCAGTCACTTCTTCGCGTTCGGATGGTGTCGTCTGTTCTTTCCTGTCATCTTCCGGTTCGAGGGGCACTACGGTCGTGGTGGGTTCCTCCTTTTGGTAAGGGGCTCCAGTTTCTTTAATCGGGACTTCTCTATCAGTCTCGTTGTTGTTTTCAGCTGGACCATCGATTGGAGCACTTACGATGAGGAAGCCATCGCTAGAAAGCTCAGCGGTCACCGCAGATGCGCTCGAGTTGACCGGCAACGTGTAAGTATGGAAGAACTGACTCGCGAAAATGTCACGGTCATCCTGTTTCGCCTCGTGCGATCCTTGTACGAAAATAAAGTCTCCCTTCACCTTGACCTTCAAGTCGTCTTTCTTGTAGTCCTTCACGTTAACGATAACTTGGAATTGTTTCTCGTCAGCGATTATCCTCGGGCCGATGTCTGCGAAGCTCGGGAACAATCTCCATAGGGGCGCAAACAGGTTTCCAAAGAGTGGAAAGCTGAACCATGGTGCATCATCGACGTCGGCATCTGTGATTGTTGTGACTGGAAGTGGCACTGCCGGCTTGTCTGTTGCCGGTAGCGCCGCTACCGCTGTCAAAACAGCGGCAATGAAAACAACTCGCGGTGAAAACATTTTGTTTGGACGGACGTGTGCACTGTACGGTGCGGATATATGAACTGAGACCGGCGCGGTGGCCGGAGGCTATATACAGGAGGGGCGGCGCGGTGCGTGTGCGCATCGTTTATCGCATTCGCGCTCTAGATTAAATGCGCAGATGCACAAGACGTGGGTTGTAATCGTTTCGCCCTCACAGAGGAAACTGTTTTCATTGAAGTGGACATAAACCGATGTTAACAATTGGTTTGATAGTGAATTTATTTATGAGTCCGGCGAACAGTGAGCTTCCCATATAAACGTAATACCAAAATGATTTGTAATTTGACCATTAATTAACTCTTCTTGTGATATTATTCGGATTAAGACAGTATTTGTCTAGGGTTCTATTAAATAAAATATCTAAAATACTAACCCAATTCAAAATAAATGACAATTACATTTTTACATGCAATATAAATCGCAATAAGTAATTTTTATTTGCTTTGGTATTTTGGTAATTTGTATTACGTTTGTATCGGAAGCTCACTGTTCGCTGGACTCATTTAATGTTTCCACTTTGCATTGTTGTCAAATCATATCATACGTCCAAGCAAAACAAATATAAATCGGCAGGCTTATTACATAAAAATAATCACGATAATCGGACTCAATTTGTCGTTTAATTTACTTGATATTGAACCTCATTCGTAAAATAATAATGTCATGGAGTAGGACGAATGTCCGGTAATCACGATTGTTTTTATGCAATAGGCCTGCGGATTCACTTTCAACCTAACCGGCAACAGATACGTGTTACCAGCATTGCTCCCAAATTTCAAATTAAAGACATACTAAACTAAATTTTTAAAGTTCTGCCTATATTTTTTTTTTATTGCAGGCCCTTTTATTTTTAAAGAATACTAAACAGAAGCGTTTTTAAGTAACTTTATTATAAATTGGTATTGTTTAATCCAGAATTCAATGTTGTTATTTAATCTTTAATCATTTTCACGACATATATGATTACTGAGTATTTGTCTACGGATACTTTATGCCTATTGGAAGTAACTGCACTTCTACCATTATCTTTGATAATGGATCTGCCCTTCTGCAATCGGAATCAAAACAGATTACTCTATGCGTCGACGTCACGCGATCTTCGGAGGCAGGCTTCTAGACTTCTCTCCAATCATCAAATTAGCTTATTTTTCTTCAGTTGAAGATTATTGTGGTGACGTGAATCAGCCCCAGCATTCGTGACAGTACAATAGCATGACACATTAGGTAATTTATACCTTTGTGATATGGATAGGTAGCTTTCTGGTGCATTTAAAAGCAGTTTTCCTTCTCTTTTTGTAGCTTTTTGTTGTTGACATAAAAAAACCTTAAGCTTCTCTCATAATAAAAACATTAAATCCAGAACGCTTAACTATTTAATCTGCGCTTTAAGAAGCTTAACGATACCGGAAGTATGCACTTCTCTAAAGTGAAAACTTCTCCTTTTCTTTAATGAAATTTTTTTTGACTGCTGGTTAACTATTAAAGTAAGGCGGCGTAAGTTAGCTTCAGTCAGTCCCATCCCATAAAAAGGTAATGAAGCAAATATAACTACTTCTGCATGCAATTAGGAAATTGTGAAAAAACAAAAGCCGAGAAACTATTCACAGTTAATCTTTTGAATACTGAAAAGTGTTGTATTCACATTCTTCAGTCTAAGTGCTTGAGTCAAATGAACACGACACTCATGACATTGTGCTGCTTATGTAGGTATCACAATTAGGGTTGCCAACTTTATATACAAAATATAAAGTATATTAGGGTCGGAGAAGGCAAAAAACACAATTTAAGAAAAAAAGCAGTTTTTTTTCTGTGAATACTGCGGTGGCGGGAACAGAAAGTAGATATTCTATAGTGTTTACTTACAAACGTCTTCACTTTTGGTCAGTAGGTACTCATTTCGAGAATTTTTTTGTCTTCTGATACCTTGTTGACATTACCTACAATTTGTCATTGACAGTTTCGTACTGAAACAAGATCTGGTTTACTTTTTAAACAGATCTATGGATACCAGTGATGCTTTGTGATGCGTGAATATTTTAGTAAGTATACTTTATATTTGTTCAACACAGTAAAAAGTATTAAACAGTGAAAAAACAGTATAATACTGTTTTTAAAAGTATAGTTGGCAACCCTAATCACAATGCCCTCAGTCTTGTGTTGACGCTGTCTGGCGGATACCGCCATCGAGGGAAACGGTCTGTTTCCTACCTCGTTGCATAACAGTCATGATAGGTACGGATCTCCAGAGTACAAAATTCAATGCTTTAGTTTTTTTTACTAGTTGCGCGACTTCCACGTGAGTCTTTGCTTCCAAAAACATAACTTGAGTTCAATATACATTACTTCCTCAGTATATTGAACTCAAGTTCCTTGTATATTGAACTCAAGTTATGTTTTTACTATGCACTACACCCGGAATCCTCACCACTGAGGAACTGGCTGTCTTACCTCTAACTGCCGTAACACAACAATTTTCAGACTTAGGTAAGATGGTGGTAACTAGCCAGGCGGACTTGAAATAAGCCCTACCACCAACCAAATCGAGTACAAATGTACCCCCCTCCTGGGAATCGAACTCGGGACCCCTGCGTCTTACACGGGTGGGCTAACCTAACCACTAGACCACAGAGATTGGTGAGACTCCAAAACTTCAGCATAATTCAAAGATCCACTGAACTATTCAATTTAAGTAGTAGAAAGTTCCATGAGGCAGACATGATGATCAGCAAAATTGATCAAAAACAAGGATTGGAGTTTACAAACGTATATAAAAACCTTATTTTGGCCCTCCTATAAAATTCCCGTAACCATAAATAAAGTAAACACCCAAATTTATGAAATTCGTTATCCTGTGACCACAGACCCTGAAAAAGGTCCAATATGTCCATTAAATAAGCAACAAAAATCAAATAAACATGAGATCGTTTGATTCCGGTATAGGTACTAAAAGAAAAGTTGAAAACACGTTATTATGACTTTGGAATGCTGGTGCTTTGAAATGTTGTTATCTAAACTACGAAATGTTGATATTAAGGGCCTGTTTCATCATGTAAAAGTGAGGTCTGAGTAGCTTATGATTTGACATAATACGGGTTAAAGTATGAAGTTGCCGATTTTTAGGACACACAGAGACTCTCATATCTTTTATAAGGTTAAAGACTCTTCGGTTGTTTATATCGAATTATGATCATGACGGCCAACTACCTGTCAGCAATAAAAATATTTCTGATTTTTTTTCCCTAACTTTTAAAAAAAGTACCTTATTATTAGTAACTCCTTTTTTTGTTAACAGAAATGACCCCTTATTTCGTTGTAACTTAGCTGATACTTATTTTTTTCGCGTAACCGAAGTGGCATAGGTACGTTATCTTAGTGTTTAAACATTAGTGCATAATTTTTTTTAAACATTAGCCTTGATCATTGTTAAATAAATTAAGAAAATGTTAGTATGGAAAATTCAAATTCTTTAGAATTCTCCAAACAAAACGTCAATTTCATACTTAAGCCCTTAATATTTTAAGATAAATAATATTAGAAAAAATACTAGAAATAATCGACTCACCCGAAGCATCTCAGACGGGACCCTCCGGACCATAGACTTAGAAAAAATTTCGCTGCGGGACGGACCTTCCCTAATATTTTTCATATCACAACTGCAATTTTGTAAAGCAATTGTATTCATTCAACTGTAAAAAACGTACGGTTTCATCTGTCTAATTAGAATGGGAATTAAATAAATAAATAAATATTTGACAACATCACATACATTGCTCCGATTCCAAAGTAAGTATCAAAAGCACTTGTGTTATGAAAATCAGAGACAACGGTGGTATCACAAACACCCAGACCTGAGCCAATATAGAAAAGTTCGTTTTCTAAATTGACCCAACCCGGGATCGAACCCGGGTTCTCAGAGATGGCGACACCTTGAAAACCGATGTACAAAGCCACTCGACCACGGAGGTCGTTCCGAATTATTCCATATGACATAATATTTGAAATCGTACGTTTTAAACTGTCAAGTGAATACGATTGCTTTACACCTCAGAACTAAGTGTTACATTGTTATTTTGTCGCAGTTGTCGCTCTGCCGGTCAGGGGTCAGTCCTCAGCCAGTCTTCGGGTCCGTCCGTTCTCTTTGTCGATAGTCATCTGTCCGTATCTTCGGTACGTCATCCCTGTCATCCTATGTCATATGTCTGTCAGCCTGTCAGTGATTAGTCGAAGGAGGCTGGACGCCACGACAATTGTGAAACCACTGAGCATGTAATCACTACGTTGTGAAAAAGGCCCTAAGTGTGAAGAAGTTATGTTTATTTTACTAGGGTAGCTCTAATACCGTACAAGATTTTTAGAATTTTCATTATTAATACCATTAAAACGATTTCCGCGCGTATTATTTTTGAAATATTACCAGTGCAGTTAATATTTAAAAAATATTTGTCGATATTTTTATATTGTACTATTACGGCACTAAACATAAACATAAGATACATTTGCACTAAACATAAGAATCGTCATAAGTCTTTTCCTAACTACAACTCGACCAAGATAAATAGGCGCATGAAAGCTGCATGACAGCTAAGTTAATGACACCGTTTTAATTTGGTCAAGTTGTAGTTAGGAAAAGACTTAGGCTATTCTTAAGTTTAGTGCAAACGGGCATTAGTGTTTTTCTTGTTGATTTCACGTTTCAGCTTAAATTGCCTTAATCTGTACGCCTGGTTTTTTTATAATCAACGGGTAAATTAAATCAAAACTAATCAATGTTTATTGCAGGCATGTGGTTAATAAAGGTGTACTCAATTAGAATTAGAAAAAAAACGAGCATCACATTAAATTTAAAATTAAATAAAGTAAATAAACAGAATCAAACCTACTTGGTACCTATATTAAAAACGAAAAATAAATTAAAACAAAAATATGGTTTTCAACAAATCGGCATGAAATTATGATTTAAAATCCATTTGTTGCTACTAAATCGAACTTCTACCCATACAAGTGTTTTATTTCATTAACATCCTATGCTACTGTCCATATCTGTTCAAATTTCTACAGTTTTACCACGTTCACTACGATAACATCACACTTTAATCTATGCACGTAAAACAGCAAGCTATTAAAATTTGTACGTGACAGATATATGGAAGTTCAGGCGTTCCTGGACACATGAAAACATTTATTAAAATCACGTAAAATTAACAACAGTCAGCGAAATAATACGTGGACTTATAAAACAGCAACAAAATGATTTCTACCAATGTCGAAAATAATTTTGCCAAAATAATTATCTCGGGATTAGGTAGTGGTTTTTAATTCCATTCGCATATTTCCAATAGAAAGTCAAAAGATTTTTAAAGTAACTAGGTAATTGATTTTTTTGGGATAAGTTGTAGTGGATTTTAATTCCATTCGAATATTACCAACAGAAAGTCAAAGATTAAAGAAACTAATTGGATTTTTTATATTTAAAATCTTTGAACTGTTGAAAAAATCTTAATACTTAACGTTTTTCCTAAAATACCGATTCATCTAAAACGTTTTTCTTTACAATAAATGAGTACACAATTTTTTGCTGTCAAGCCTAAAATAGCATGATAATTATTATACCTATTTCTGGCATTTTGCTAATAACTTAACACGATATTTCATGAACGTGTATGTTAAAACTGGCGCGCTTTGAATGCTTATGATGTTATGTGGTTTTTTTACATGGCCTTGAAATTATCGTACAGAAAAACATATTAACATTGAGAGGAAAAACACAGAAGTGATAATATTTTTCCAATCTAATCTGCTATCTGTATACCACCTCAAGCTATATGTGGAATCACTCAGTTTATTTTGTTTACTTATGGCCGAATACTCAAACGTCACTCAACTTTGAGAGTCTCTCAAATATCGTCCTGTCGCATTAAATGTCAAAGATAAGACAAAGACAGCATGATGAGTGGATAAGGAGGATGGGCCATAACCCACGCAGGTCCAATGCGGATTGGTTGGTGTAAACGACTGCAAATGCAGCCGGGACCAACGGCTTAACGTGCCTTCCGAAGCACGGAGGAACTAGAGATAATATTGGTCACCCATTCTATGACCGACCCTTGCGGAAGTTGCTTAACCACCACAATCGCTGGGCCAGGAGCTAAACCATTGAGGAACTCGGTGGCGTTCCTCAATAGCCTTGTATAATTATCACTTATTAATAGTGATGGTATTATGAAAGCGTACACACATCCTTCTATGTACAGGGTACCGGGAATTCATGGATAACCTGTTACCTGCTGATGGGCCACATTGGGATCTACCAATAATAAAAAAATTACCTTGATAAAAGTCTTATGGTTTCCGAGTTTTTTGATGATTTATGCAGTTTTGGATTTTTTTTTTTATCAGTTTTTTTATGCAATTTCTATGAATGAAAACTTTTTCGATTACGGTTTCTTTTATTTTAATCATGAATCATCCTGCTATCGAATTAATACAAGAAAGTTACAGATATCCTCTTTTGAACACCTAAAATTTAGGTCTAACTGAAAATTTTCACCTCCAATTTTTATTTACTCTACTTTCGGCCCTGGTGATAAAAAAATACCACATAGGGTAGGCACATTATTTTGAAAACTACCTCATTTCATAAAAAATTTAAAATGGTATAATAGTTAAAAACTTTTTCTTTTAAACTCTTGTTATTAAATTTAAAAAGAAAGAAAGAAAGAAAAACCATTGATTGAACTCTGAAATCGCGAAAAAAAAATCAGCTGTTTCATACAAAAATTAAAATCGAAAATATCAAAATGTATGAAACAGCTGATTTTTTTTTTTCGCGATTTCAGAGTTGGTTCCATAGTAAAAGTTGATCAGTTTGATGGTCCCTATATACCATATTCGGCATTAGGGGTATTTTTGTAACACGTTGTATATATCTAATAATCTAACATAATTTATTTTGGAAAATACATTTATTTGCGTTTGATTGGGGTACATTTACAGGTCTTAATAATAATTATCACCTCCCATTCAGCCAACAACAGTAGCATGCAAATGACAACAAATCTAAAACTATTTATCATGTCTTAAGTACACAAAGGAAAAATCAAACAAAAAGAAATAACAATCACAATAATTCCAGTGCCCTATGATTCCAATCCCTTCGCCATACTTTACGAGTCCACAAATGTCATATTTTGGCGGTAGCTTCACTTTGTTGCGACGACACGTTCTCTGTTTTGCTCGAGATTTTCTAAACAAACCGACGATTGTGCTGTGCTTTTGGACTTGTTTGGAAAGTGATTTGAATTTAGTGGACTCTGGTGTTAAAACTACTTTGATTTTCTACGGACTATTGATTTTAAACATGCCCAGTTCATACACACCAGCTGAATATGCGCATATGCATTTCATTTACGGTGAATGCCAAGGCAACGTCAATGCTGCTGCTCGATTGTATCGAGAGAGGTAAGTGTTTTGTTTACTACTAATTTCCTTTAAAGTTTATTTTGAATGAAATTTTAAGCTGCAATAAAAAAAATCCTTGTTAAAGGTACCCCGATGCACGTCATCCGGATAATCGAATTTTTATATCCTTTTGGATTAAAATTGTAATAACAAGAGTTTAAAAGAAAAAGCTATTAACTGTTATTCAATTTTAAAATCTTATGAAATGAAGCAGTTTTTAAAATAACTTGCACACTCCATGTTGTGAATATTTTTTACCAGAACCGATCAAAAGTAAAGTAAAAAGAAATTATAGGTGAAAATTTTATGTCTGAACCTAAATTTTTAGGTGTTTAGTAGAGGATATCTGTAACTTTCTTGTATCCAATCGATAGCAGGATGATTCAAGATTAAAATAAAAAAAAACCGATCAAAGGTAGAAATTTTCCAAAATTGCATAAAACATCAAAAAACTCGGAAACCATAAGACTTTTACTAAGGTCATTTTTTTTTATTTGTAGATCCCAATGTGGCCTATCGGCAGGTAAAGGGTTATACATGACTTCCCGGACACCCTGTATATGTATATGTGTAGCTATGAGTAGTTTGTTCTATTTTCAAATTGTTTGACGTACTGGATATAAAATTGTCATGACAGGTGACAAATTGACACGTTTATTAAATAGGGCCCAGATGTAGTTAAATCTATTTGTAAAACAGTCTTCTCCATAATAATTAATTATTTCATTGCAAGAGAGTAGTGTGTGTTGCACGCATCCTATTTCACTCAAACTCTGTATACATATTCCAGTTATTTCATTCCCGCAGAACTTAGTAAATAGCTTTATTAAATAGGTATTATAGAACTGACAATAACTCCCAGGCCCGCGTCACGTGCCTAACTATAATCATGCATATTTGCTTATCAAACTTGGATATTGCCCGACAAGTTTCAGATTAACATTTCAGTATTACAATTATGAAGTTTGACCCCTCGAGCCGGGAGACAAACACAATGCTTAAATTAACTGGATATAAAATTGTCATGACAGGTGACAAATTGACACGTTTATTAAATAGGGCCCAGATGTAGTTAAATCTATTTGTAAAACAGTCTTCTCCATAATAATTAATTATTTCATTGCAAGAGAGTAGTGTGTGTTGCACGCATCCTATTTCACTCAAACTCTGTATACATATTCCAGTTATTTCATTCCCGCAGAACTTAGTAAATAGCTTTATCAAATAGGTATTATAGAACTGACAATAACTCCCAGGCCCGCGTCACGTGCCTAACTATAATCATGCATATTTGCTTATCAAACTTGGATATTGCCCGACAAGTTTCAGATTAACATTTCAGTATTACAATTATGAAGTTTGACCCCTCGAGCCGGGAGACAAACACAATGCTTAAATTAACTGCAGGCATATTTGGCACATCTCTACACTAAGGGCTTTATTGCATTAAGCGGCTCAATCGGCGCAAACCTTTACTCATTTCTCGGGTAGCGTAGCATCGGTCCGACATCATCAGCATAAAGCGTAAGACTTCCCGCCCACGAGCAACTATTTGTAACTGCGAGCGACTTTGTGAAAATCGTTCAGCGATTAATCGCTCGTGGGCGGGAAGCTTTACTCATTTGTCGGCGCAACATCAGCATCAGCAGCAACAAATGAGTAAAGGGCCTTGTATGCGCAAAGTTTAGAGAGAGAGAGAACATTGTTTTCTGTACAAAAAGTAATACTTGTTTGTACAGAAATCAATGACAATATGTCAACTTCAACAAAGTGAAAAAGGTCTTAACTGCATACCTACCTACATTTTTTTAGATGTGAGTGAACATAAATACCTATACAAAGTGCTGAACCTCAGGTATATTACTTACCAATGTAAACAACTCATTATGTTTTTCATTTAAATTTTTTAAATTTGTATTTTCCTATATATTTACTTTTATTTTTTTATGCCACAATCATATACTCGTATTTAAATAAAATACATCGCATTGTCTTTTGGATCAATCCTATAGCGGAACCTTCAATCGCGTGATCTATTCTGAGAGATGCGTAATGGAAGGATCCTTCCAACTAAAATCAAAGAAGAGGCGTTTTCGCACTAAAAAAGAAACGAATCGTCTGCTGCGTTCCAACCTTTATTATACTCAATCTTCTATAATTCAACACTGGGAATAGGTACGTTTATTTAGCTCCATAATGGCGGATGTTGTTACAGTTCAGACAAAATTGTTTGACTTGTTGCTTTCAACTAGAGGCTATTATGGCTTTTACCAAAATCAAAATGTTCTACAAGTTGTAGAACATTTTGATGAGTTTACTAAAACAACTTTGAAATCCTACTAATATTATAAATTCCAAATGTTTGTGAGCGTGTGTGTGTTTGTTACCTCTTCACACCTAAACGGCTGGACGGATTTAGATGGATGCTTTTTATCCTACAAAGGTAAAGGGTCCATGTAGACAAAGTCGCGGGCGGCCGCTAGTTACAAATAAATATCAAATAAAAATTTTATTTGAAGTCAATCAAAATGAAAACCTTTTGAATTTCCATACAAAAAAAATCATAGGTACTTACTTAATGCTGAACTCAAACATTTTTCAGGTATTCTGTAAAAAAATATGACGTTGTATTGATGATTATCGATACTATTATTATTTGCTGTTCATCATATCAGCCGCACGGCACCCACTGCTGGGTCTAGTCCTTCCCCAAGAGTCTCCACAACGATCGGTCCTGCGCTGCCCGCATCCAGCGGCTTCCCACGACCTTCACCAGGGGCCGTACCGGCTAACGCATCGAACTTCGGAGAGTCTGCCGGGCTTCAAATTAAAACAGATAAATCGAGCCCCAATCGGGCAAAGTGGCGAACCCCAATTCATGATGTCACACGAACATCGATATCTTCTAAATAACTTCGGCGAATAGTACAATACGAAACTCCTTACTTCGATTTATCTATTTTAAGTTGAAGCTCGGCAGTCCCGCCGAAGTTCGAAAAGTTAGCCGGTAGAGCCCCTGATCGTCGATCCACCTTGTCGGGGGCCTACCCACGGAGCGTCGGCGTCGTCCGGCGCGCGGTCGCCATTCCAGAACCTTTTCGCTAACGGCCATCTTTTCTTAATTCTCGCCCACTGCCACTTCAACTGAGCAATTCGAGCGATGTACTACATCATACGACTAATAATTATAATATTATCTTATTTTTTTGCTTTTGACAATTATTAAATAACCATTGTACCTTTTTTAATTTAATCATAAAAAGAACAATAAATTAATAACATTAAGTACCTAAGTATAGGTATTTTTAACTTCAAACCCATTATATAATTTTATGTCCTATTCTTCCTTCGACGCTTGAAATAAATATTACAGTACGTGTTTCTTTAACTATTTGAAATAATTGACATTGCAATGATAACAACAAACGTGTCGTAATGTAAGTATACAGTAATTAATAAGTTCAACATAATTGTCAAATATGTGGTAGAATTGAAATATGTTACGTATTTGTATGGAACTACAATTTCTTTCTATTCTAACTGACACGCGGCGCAGCGAATAGCAGAAATTATAAAGTAAAGTACGAAAGTTGGCTATTACAGCTTTCGAACGATCTCAAATTCGAATAAAGTCAGACTGAAATATTAAAAAGAAATTACCTCGTTTGTATGGACGACCAAGTGGCCCCTATTTTCTTTTGAGTAGTACTTATATTTATTTATGACAACACTTAGCGGAGCATGCAGTGTATGACTATTATGTTTGTAAACAAGTAAAGATAAATAAAACATCGGGTATTTCCAATAGTTCTTCATAATGTTATCAGCTAATTTGAATTGTATTTCTGCAGACATAAAGTCTTATTTGGCTTTTAATTTTATTTGAAATCAAAGTACGTAGTCATCTAAAAAATGAGGCAGGTATAAATGTATATTCCATCAAACATTACTTACGTGTTCGTACAGAAAATGATTAGCGATGGAATTACCCATCGATCTAGATATAGGATGGATAAATTTATGGATCAGAAAATTATTTTATTTTTATTCCCTCCCGGTCTAGAACTCTCTCGACTTGATAATTAAGTACTTAAACAATATTAAGTCGATGAAAAGCAATGAGTCATGCATTAAATTCCATCCCATCCCATCAAAGCCCGGAAAATGAGACACAAATATTCCATTGGTTGTCCGCAAAACAAACGAGCCTAAACTCCATGGGGTTGTGTGGTATTATTACATAGTTTTTATGGCCTTCTTTTGGCTCCAACATCAAACCCTGGCCACTATTTCCCAACAGAGGAATAATTTGATGGAGTTGCATGGTTTCAATATTGAGTTCCTATGACATGGCCTTCCGGTTTCATAATCAGACCCTGGACCTCATCTCCTATCATAGCACTTGTAAAGACAATTTTAATGAACCCAAGCACGAAGAGGTTGTATGGTTTCATCATAGATTTCCTGTGGCCTTCTTCCGGCTCCATCATCAGATCAGCTCAATCACACCACAATATTGTATTGCCTTCCAGTTCTGACCTATTTTTAAAGTTCCAAGTCTCTAGCTCATCGGGAAGCTAGTATAAAATCGATTGGAAAAATTGGACAAACAAACAAACGAGAAAGCAACCTAATAAAAATTTATTAGAAAAAAAGGATGGTCGAGACTTCTAGCACTTCATTTTATAAAGAGCAGGAAGTTAAATTATTATTCCACAGTACCATAAGTACCGGTAATGTCCTCAATTAAGATTCGACATCCTCATATCCACAGATTAGATGATGTTTCCGGTGGTTAGATACTATGACTAATGATAGTCATTAACCTTTCGTGAAAAACAAACTACCCACGAGGGCAAATTGATAAGTTTCCGAAACGACAATCTGTTTAAAACAAATTTGACGACCTCCGTGGTCGAGTGGCTTTGTACACCGGTTTTCAAGGTGTCGCCATCTCTGAGGTCTCGGGTTCGATCCCCGGTTGGGCCAATTTAGAAAACGAACTTTTCTATATTGGCTCAGGTCTGGGTGTTTGTGATACCACCGTTGTCTCTGATTTCCATAACACAAGTGCTTTAGCTACTTACTTTGGAATCGGAGCAATGTTTGTGATGTTGTCAAATATTTTATTTAAATTTTAAAATTTATTCGTTAACGTAGTTTCCTCGATTTCTCCAATGCCGTTATACCAGTTTGAAAAAATGATTTCTCCGACCCCTCGAAGTACTCATCTACGGCAACAATGACTTCATCAATTGATAAAAATCTTTATATTTCATTTATTTTCTCCATAAATATTGTTTTAAAAATTCTAAAACTATTTTACTCACACTCCTGAGGGGCAAATCTAGAAACGGTTTTTTTTTATTTGGAAAAAATATTTTTGTCGTATTGTCCATTCGATTAGTAACGTATGAAGGATATAAATCTGAAGACTAAGCCATTTTGGCTGACTATGTTTTGCCTCACTTTACATACAAGGACTCGGCTTCTATAAAAGCTATAGCTATAGAACCTATAGGTGTTATTATTCTAAGTAGCAAACAACAAAGTTATCCTGCCATTTTGGCTTATTGTCGAAGAGTTCTTAAAAAGGAGTCATACTGATTACAGCTAAGTACTCATCTTAAAGATAATGAGTTTCCTGAAGACCACACAAGTCACCTTAACAATGTTCCTACACATTAGTATAATAGGATAATTAAATGATATGGCTTAAACTTTGTCAACACATTTTGTTTCTTGACATTCCGTAGATGTATACGGTCAAAAGTTTCCGAATCGAAATTAATGTAGACATGAATCGAATTATGATTATTTGACATTATAGGCCCATATCTACAGATTCCCAATTCTACAGATTCTAGTTCGCGGTCTACAAAATTCATGCTTTGACTCAATACCCATACAGACATTCAATTTGTTCGTACATTTTGCTTTAATATTTCTTATAACCACTAAAAGGAATGTAAACTCCAGAAAACCATTACAATAAACAAAATAATGAACTTAAAATATAAAAAATGGACTAATGAAAATCATACGCTTCAAATAAAGAGAAATGTTTTACATCAATGTCTAGTCACTAATAGTTACTAGACTGTAGTGCAACGGAATTCTTTTATCACTTTTGCCTGCTCTAACTCGATTAAATGGACGACTGCAGTGTCGTCAATTTTCAGCTATGTGTTTCACGAACAAAGAGTTCATTAGTTTTCCCCGGTTTCTTTTTACAGCAGACAGACCACAGTGAACGAATGGTCTTCAATGGCCGATGTTATTCAAAACATGATGCCAGCAAATAAGAATCTATAACAGGATGCTTTCCGTTCAAACAACGTTCGTAGCCATGAACATTTAATATGATTCTCGGGAAAAATAGCAGTATCCATGTGCTATTTTGGTACATTTTTCTTAGCGGTTGAAATATGATTCTTTTACATATCCCCGCTATTTAAAAAAAAACTGAATTGACCAAAAAGTTTTATATAATTATCGAACCGCTCACAAAATTTCACGAGAATCAGTTGAGAAATGCGACCTGTAGAGGAGAACAAACGGACATCCGGACACCGAAAGAACATACGAAAGCCTTTTTTGCTGTAGCTGAACCAGAGTCGCTTCGCGCTCGCTCGTGCAATAATGGACGTGACGGGAGTGACGAGATGAGAGTCAACAAAATTAATTTGATAATATATAAACAGAATAAACTATGTGGTGGAGATGACAGAAAACTGTGCCTACAAACTCTTTTATGTTGTCTTAAATGACTGCTGCCACTGTCTGTATCCAAATATCCCGTAGTGGCCTCATACGAGCATAATGACGATTGTGATGGAAAATGAAATCAATTTAAATGCTGACATCTTTTTTCAAATTTTTGACGACTCTGTATGAAATATACAGGGAGAAAAAAGCAACCCTTGGCGAGTTTCTTGCCGGTTCTTCTCGTTACAAGGTCTCCCGCTTAGGGTTTGCGAATCGATGGCGTAGCTTCTTTGACATTCACAAGTGCTTGTAACAGCCTAGACTGAATAAATGAGTTTTGAATTTTGAATAATACTGTATAGTTTTTTCCGCCTTGTAATCAAATATCTACTCTTTAACACTAGGGTTAGTAAATAAAACTACCAAAAAATAACTATCGTAAAACATAAAGAAAACAAACTGAAATAAGGTGACACAGCGCGAAGTTAATTAACATTACTGCCTTCAGTCATAAATACCTAATTGAAACATGTAATCTACTCACTCATATTCATGACTCAAACTTGCCTTTGTGCCGGTTCTTAGAAACTGCTCGTCAGATGTTGACTCATGCAGGTAAACATCAATGTTTTTGAGAATATACCCCGTTTTGTTTTGAACAAAATTGAACAATTTCAAGGTGAAGAACAATACTTGTAGGATCAAAGGTGAAAATTTATGAGGATCGCTTCAAAACGTAATTCTAAGACGAAATAAGTATTTGTTATGAATTGTTGGATTCACAATATTTCATTGGGGGATATACCTAGTCATTGTATTAGTGAATGTTTCTCATTTTTAGAGTATGTACAGTCGACCAAATTGAATCATGACCAACCTTAAGGTAATTTTCTTACAGTCATTCTAATAGTATTAGCACAGGTTGTCACGTTGCGGAAGGTAACGGAGCAAAATTAGGAAGAAGTGAAATAAAAGAAGGAACTGGAATTAAGAAATTTATTTTAAAATGTCACGTCCTAACCCGGTGTACAAAAGAAATATAAAAAGGTACGGACGATTAGGATGAAACAGGCTGGAGCGGGAGCAAGTGCACAGGAACGTCCAGGTGTAGCAGGGAAGACGCGCGAGTGTAGTACCGGAATAGTTCCGGCGGAGTAGATGAGGTGGTCCAGGCAGCGCAGATAAGGGACCGCAGATGGGAACGCGTTGGCGGCGCGGATATTACACGTGTAAGGGCCCAGGAGACCAGGTGGTACGTCGATGGCAGAGGCCCCGGTGAAAAGTCCCCTCAGTAGGACAGGCGG
Source organism: Catoptria pinella (assembly GCA_963556745.1). Taxonomy (NCBI): domain Eukaryota; kingdom Metazoa; phylum Arthropoda; class Insecta; order Lepidoptera; family Crambidae; genus Catoptria; species Catoptria pinella. Next base: position 14,496,236 of record OY750761.1, read on the forward strand.
GAGCTGCACGACATTCAAGATGCTCGTGTCTTGTATACAGGAGGTGACGAGGATCCAGTCCACATCCAAAAATATTGAGGGGGTTGAAAGATAGCATTGTGAATGCTAAAATCTCAAATTTAAAAATAATATAAGCCTCAAACCATTGTTTAATTAATTGTTGGTAAATTATTTTCAAGTCCATAGTGCTGCGGCATAGTTATTGGATGAATGTGAAGAGCCCTCTTCTTCTATTTATCTTTCCTCACACTTAACAAAATATAGGTACACCATTTACATAGCTAACCGCAAAGTCCGCCCTTTCAATTAATTTTAACTGTAAAGTATCACAAGATTCATCGTATCCCTCAGATAATTATTTAAAACAAGAGGCCATTAGAACAACGATAATTTCCGCTATTCCTGTTATCAACTGACTTGGCCTTAGTTTAATTAAATTAACATAAAATACGACATTATAAATCGCTCGGACAAGAAGATTATCTCGTTATTTAATTTTAATGTTGTTTGTTTCAGATTGCTTCATGAACAAGCTGCTTTCAAATAATTTGCTAAGTCTTTGTCGTATTAACAAAAGTAGGGACCTTAATAATGGTACCGTTGAATTCGTCGCTGCAGTCTGGTAGATGTCATATTGTACCCATCTGGTTAAACTCTTTGAAGCTTTGATATTTTGTGTAGTGACACAGAATTATAGTACTCGTCATGACATTCTCTTTAAGTGACTCAGTAATCATCATATCAGCCACACGACATCTACTGCTGAGTAAAGGACTCCCCCTTAGAATAATAATACTTAGAAGCCGAATCCTCGTCTGTAAAGTGAGGCAGCTAAAATTAAGCCATAATGACTCAGTTTTCAGATTTATATCCTTTATGCGTTATTAGTTACTATTTTATTGGATTTTAGTTACGATAACATAACTAAAATCCAATAAAATTGTAACTAATCCCCTATTACGTACTTATAGGTACGATTAGGTAACTAAATCTAAAAACTGAGCCATTATGGCTTTTGTTGCCTCACGTCTTTTGACAGTGCGCTTTGTAGGGAACTATCGCTCTAGGTGTTTTAGGCCTCCCCCAAAGATCGCCACGACAGTCGGTCCTACGCTGCCCGCATCCAACTATTTGCCAGTGTATTACACCTGTTCATATATATATTTATCGATGATAACTAGCTACGATGTATTTGCCCGGTCACAATTGTTTATTTGTGGTGACATCAGCCATGTTTAATGTCCCCACTGCTGGGGCACAGACAGGCCTCTCTTATGGTAGGATGGTAGGATGATATCTTAGGATGAGCCATAAGTCATAATCCGCCAAGCGGACCCAATGTGGATTGGTGAGTGCTGCAAATGCAGCCGGGACCAACGGTTTAACGTGCCTTTCGAAGCACGGAGGAACTCGAGATAGTAAATTTTTGGCCACCCATCCCATGACCACCCTTGCGAAAGTTACTTAACCTCCGAAATTGCAGGGTAAGGCGCTCAACCACTGCGCTACCGAGCTCTATAAATATCTGTGGACCTAGCTGGAATGCGATTTCCTGACGACACCCCCTAACCCGCTCCGAAAAATATAAGAGGAATTCATACTTAATTTGGGAAAGTGAGCTTTTGATCTTTACTTTCTCAATTCTAGCTATTTTTCACACCATAACAGAGCGTTAATCGTCAACGCCATATTACGACCGTGTTATATTCTAAAATGAAACCGTTAAGTAGATATTCCTAAATTAATTAAAAACTTGCTTAAATGTATACAAAGTCCATAGAACTTTAAGTTCAAAAAGGCATCATTAATTTTCATATCGAAATTGTTCTAAATCAATAAAAGTTGTTTCGCGAAATAGGTTTTGAGAAAGTTATTAACTCGACAATTAACCCTTTCTGCCTGTTATTTGATGAACAGAATAATTACTTAAGAATTAATTAAAGATCCTTTGTTTGAACTAAACACAAGTGTCCCGAATGAAATTATTTATTAAACGCTGTTTGTAAAACTGATACGCGTTTTCAGTTTCGCTTTGTTTTGTAATTCCATTCTAGAAGTTGCTATTGAGACTAAGAATTATCTAATTAAAATAAATGATCAAGTTAAAGATGAACTTAAGTGAAGGCATACAACATTAGAAAGCTGAATTATTGGACTTTGTTCCCTTGCTTTTCGTTTTCTTGGGAATATTGGAAAAAAAGTAGACTTTGGAGAAGTACACGCGTACTTCTCCAAAGTCATAATATACAAGGTGTTACAAAAGTACCCCTAATTCCGAATATGGTAGATAGGGACCATCAAACTGAACAACTTTTACTATGGGGCCAACTCTGAAGTCGCGAAAAAAAAATCAGCTGTTTCATACATTTTGATATTTTCGATTTTAATTTTAGTATGAAACAGCTGATTTTTTTTCCGCGTTTTCAGAGTTGGTCCCATAGTAAAAGTTGATCAGTTTGATGGTCCCTATATACCATATTCGGCATTAGGGGTATTTTTGTAACACCTTGTATATATATATATACGTATTAGAATCAAAGACTTCTATGTGTATACTACACTAGACTATTGCGAGCGACCGATAGAAACAGTTGATGCGCCGCGAATGTTCCATGTGACACAATTTTAATTTTGCACAGCTTGTCTATGTAATTGAAGTCATTTATTAGAATACCTACACTATTTCATATAGGTGTGTATCTGAATCTTATAATAAAGTTAAATTAATGAACTGGCGCAAGTCTCATTACTGTATTGTAGAACATTATTTTCATTATGTTCCTCCTTGTTGCAACAGGTGGCGCTTCCAAATTATTGAAGTTCGCGTCGGCGGCGCGGCGGGCAGATGTAAGTACTTCCGGTTATTTAATACTTACTAGTTCTGACTAACGAACGTTTTTTTAACCTCATAGTTGATCAATATTAAACCAAACCACTTTTTTTAAAACAACAAAATGGTTTTTAAAATTGAGATTTTTCGCATTCACCATGCTATTTACATAATAAGATAAATAAAATATTTAAAAAAAATTGATCGAAATACTGACGGGACTGTCCCGTCTGAGGTACTACGAGTGAGTCGATTTTTTCTATAATTTTTCTAATAAGTATAGTATTTATCTTAATAAAATGGTTATTTACAATATTGTAAATAATCGCAATTGCGCCTACAGAATTCAACTAGCAACAACACAAGAACTACATTTGGTTTGTTGAAAAAAGTGTAGGATTCTTTTTCTGTTTTTAAGATACACAAAATACACTTACTTTGGCAATCAACGCTCTAACCCAGGGATCTGTGCCCAGGGGCCGTAAATTAAGATAATTTTCAGATTTTCCATATTATGTATTTCATTAATTTTGTTGAAATTGGATACCTGTTTGCTTACGCTTAATGAAACTAAATAGCAACAATGCAATAACTACATTAATTGATTGTCACGAATGAACAGGGTTACTTTTTTTTGGTTACCTACATCGACATCCATTTTAAATCCAATAAGATTATACCGACACGTGCAAGGAAAAACATCGTAATTCAGTTTTTGGCATTTTACAGGAGAGCACAACAAAGATTCAAAAAAATCTTACTAATTTCGTATAAGTCCTAATGCCAATCGATCTTGCACATTTAAGTAAACGTGGTAAGCACTAAACTATTGTATTATTATGATTGACATAAATGTATATATTGAATGATTTATTGTATGTTTTTGTGAGTTACAATCAAATTCATCCACATATACTTTATAAAATGACATTGTAACTCAGACATACAATCATAAATTGTATGAAATTGTTACATTCACAGAAAAATATAAATGTATGTCTGAGATACAATTTTTAAATAGTTTAAGTATGTGTTTTAGGGTTACAATTGGAAATAAAAATGTAGTTTTTTATATTGTTTTATATTTCCATGGTTCAATCGATCGACGTTATTAGAATAAACTATATAGTTATTAGAACATGGTGTAAATACCGACGGATTTACACCATGTACCTGTTTACTTTTGAGACTCCGATATTTCGGCTCAGTTGCTTGCGCTGAATGGTCACTGAAGAACTGTCGATTGTTGCGTGCGGGTAGATGTCAGTGGCAGACGAATCGGTCTACCCTCCGTTTAAGTCTTTTATTATTACGCTAGATACTGGTACCACTGTCTGCAAACTCAAACTCGAATATGAGGGCCTAGTACGAATTGCTGTTTTCACTTTTCGAAAAGTAACTATCGTTTTCTCTTTTACTCATTCTCTCACTAACGTTGACTCTGAGCAGTATATCCGATAGTTAACTAAGCGAGAAGTGAAAACTCTAACTTGTACTAGGCCCTCTGTTCTCGACACACGACACTCAACAGATACAAATCTGTACGCGAAACGGATTTTTTGTTGTTTTTACACAACCGAACTCCTGGATTCCAGATACTCCACAAAAAACCCATCTTCACGATTGAATTTTTTGTATTTGGTAATTTCAATCGCTTCTTTGACCATTCTCGGTATGTAGTGGCATTCTGTTGAGATAATCTGAGGGTCATACAACTCGATCCAGTGATTTGCGTCAGAATGTACTAAATGTTCAGCGATGGCCGATTTTTGCGTATCGTTGTTTTTGACCGTTTTTATGTGTTCCTTTATACGGCATGCTATTGTGCGTTTTGTTTGTACGATATATGAACTACCACAACTGCAGTCGATCTTATAAACACCAGGTTTCTCCAAGGGAAAATTAGCTTTCGGGGACCGTAGACATTGCGATACCTTTTTCAAAGGAGTGAAGATAGTTTTTATTACATACTTTTTTTAAATATTTGAGACCTTATCCGTCACTCCCTTTACATATTGCGATAATACTGGCTGTCTACCTACTTCCTGCTTCTGTAATTGGTGCTTTTTCGTGTGTCTCGGTGGAATCGAAACACACGAAAAAGTACCAAACTTTCTAAGAACAAGATCGTATCTTGAATTACAATTTTATTCATGTAAACTAACAATGGTAAGCAAAAAAAAACGCATGTAACTAAATATACAATTTTAGTGCCTGCAGTTGACCTCCACTTACGATGTTATTACTGTGTGTATATTTTAAACTATAACGAATTTAGATACGACGATAAGAGTGAAAAATTCCGCATTTTTTGCTGAGTAAGAATATCATCTTAACTCAATACCGCTTAAAACTGAGTTACGATGTTTTTCCTTGCACGTGTCGATACTAACTTTTTTTCAATAAGTACCTATGTACAACAACCTTACAAACCTTAATTGGCTTTGAAACCGGTCGAGCTATAAATCTTTCTCCCTTACTTTCGAAACAGTACAAAATATTAACGGCTTTTACAATCCGAAGTAAGAATTGTACACAGAGCTACCTAAATAAATTAGAATTAGATTACTTATATACTTACCTTTTATTACTTATAGATAAACAATATTTACTGAGACATACGAGAATTCCTACTTACCTACCTAAAACTTTAATGTAAGTTCTCAAAGACATACAGCGCAATTTGGAAGATCTAAACTTATTTTGTAGTTTGCCTTTTCTCAAAGGAATAACTTAAACACTTAAAAACCTAATGAGGTCTTTGAAACAAAAATAAACTTAAAAACTCGAAAAAGGTTTTGGACCTTCTTAATCATTTAATGTTTGTACTTACAAGTATTAGTTAAGAAATTAAGCATGCAATAGAAGGTACTGTACTAGCTAGGCCTTAAATATAGTAGCTAAGCCTTTAAAAATAAAAATATGTTTTGTTATTTATTTTGCGTAAAATTATTGTTTACAACAAGTGGCCACTTTCGTTATAGCCATATTATTGTTGTTATGTTTAATTTATTTATTACTGAAAACGATACAAAAAAAATTACAAACTTAACCTTCGCCAAACTGAGTAACAGTTTGTCGGCGAAATAAAAGCTATACAAGAGCTTATAACAAAAAATAATACAATCTAGGTGCTTAAGTTAATACACACCTATTCATTCATTCTTATTCATACCGTCTCAGCTTCACTTTTAAAATACAATTACATATACGAAACGGAGCTGCCCTTTAACCTTTAGCTTTATGTAAAACCAAAGTTGGTGTTCCGTTTCAAAACATTTCATTTAAAAACTACGGGTTTTTTACAACTCTATGAATTCATATTTTACTCATCTTTTTACCAGTTTCATTTACCCACTTTGTAAAAAATAAAAACTGACATGAATCCTTAAAACATAGATAAAAGTGTTTTCCCCAATTTGTCGCGAAACAAACCGCCCGCCCTCAACATTATGGGCTTGAGATCGTGGACGCTGATTTGACGTGCACTATAAAACGTGACTTGTTTTTTATTTGTATCCTACAAAGAAAAATAATGGCTTGCAATGTATCTCAATCGGTTCCACTGGCCCAAGAATGCATTGAGAAAGTCTCCAATCAGATAAATTGGCACTACAAACAATTAGTAGTGTACAACATGCGAGATACGGGCACATTTTAATTAAGCAAAATTTTGGAAATACGTCTCAAAGTTCCTTTACAATCAAAATAGTCTGAATTTTATTTCAGGTCCAAAAGACTGAAAGCATTCCATTTCAGCAAAATGAGCAAAACCTGGAAAATAACATCCATTTCAGCGAAATAGATGGGCAAAGCCTAGATCTTAAAGTGCTACAAGAAGGATACGATAATTTTAAAAGAAGGTAGGTTCAATCTATCAGACAAAGATGCTAACCAATCCCCAAGCTGCTAAAGGCATCCGTCCCAGGGACTAAACGGCTTCATACGTCATGCGGCTAATGTACCGTGGAGAGCGTCTTCTGACGTCACGTGAAGCTCTTTTACCGGCGGATACTACCCGCCATATATTATCTTCTAAAGAAAGACCAGAGTGCATTAAAAGGCGATATTGTATAAGAAATATTTACTGATTTGTAACAGGAATCCTTTGAAAACCATAAATGGTGATGGTGATAGTTTTTTAAAACATCTGCAGTTCATTCCTTAATTGAATCATAGTTTTATTATGGGAAATGAAACATCATGAACAATTTGAGTAATATAAAATAAAGCCCTTTTTAGACCCCTGCCCTGACGAGTAAACACGTTCTTTTTTTCGCTTTTAACATTAATTTTATAGGTACAATCTTTTTACACCGAGCTGTTATTTAAAGACTAGTTGACACTTTATAGAATTTCACACTCGAAAAACGATTTGACAAAATATTGTAAGTTGTGACAAACTAAATAGAAATGTTCAGTTATTGGAATATAAAAGCTATCAACTCTGAAATCGAATGTAACCCTCGCAAATGGAGCAGTAACTATCTTTCGTTTTTATTCGAAATTCTATTCACTTCCAAACTGAATATTATGGGTGATTTTTTTCTATTTGCATTTCAAACTTTTGGTGCGGGGATTCCAACTTTTATTTATCTTGCTGAACTATAGAAATGCTAGGGGAATATGAATTATGTGCTTATTGCAATAAGGCTCTAGATAGAGACCGAATAGTTGGTGGAACAATAACTCTTGGATATTCTTACTGCATACCTACTTGCCATCTGTTTTCATTACAATTCGCCATTACCTTGGGCTCTATCTTAAATTTAGTTTTATATAAAATTTAAGCCATTAAAATGTGAGTAAGATTGTCACCAGAGTGTTGCATTTTTTATCGTGAGCAATTTTATTTTTTGTGTACGAACTGCGGTTATTTAGAAAGTTTTTATCGTTAAACGTTCATTTTCTAAATTGAAAAGCTGGTTCTCTCGATGCTATAAAAAAAACATATTTGGCCTATGCTCCTCTTTTAAAGTACAGTCTTACGATAATGCCCTTGTAACAAGAGCGTGACCAACGCCACGTGACAGTGTAATAGCACGTGGTTACTGCTATCTCCTAGTCAATTATACTACCCTGGTTGATGAATGGGAAAACTTAGTGTTGGTGATTTGGCAATATAAAGTGTCATTTTTATGCAACAAAAATTATTCCATTCTATCTGTGCCCACGACTTTGACCGTGTCATTAACTAATTACATATTGTATCCATGAAGATATAATGCTAAATATAGATGAAAGAAGTTTTTGAAATTGGATGAGTAAATAAATAAATAAATATTTGACAACATCACATACATTGCTCTGATTCCAAAGTAAGTAGCTAAAGCACTTTGTTATGGAAATCAAAGACAACGGTGGTATCACAAACACCGGGACCTGAGCCAATATAGAAAAGTTCATTTTCTAAATTGACCCAACCGGGTATATAACCCGGGACCTCAGAGATGGCGACTCCTTGAAAACTGGTGTACAAAGCCACACGAACACGGAGGTCGTCAAAGGTTCTGAGGTAAGTAGATTCGGAGGTACACCTATAAGTCTGTAACAAACAAAGTTTGCTAGTTTGGGCCTATTTCTTTCCCCGTGATTAAACGATACTCTATCTGAAGATAGTAAAACCTCTTAGATTTTGAAGCCTTGATTACTGATACACTTACAGTATTAATTACGTCACAATACCAAGTTTGGGTCAACGATTTAAAAAAAATATTTCTATACTTATACGAGTATTACAAGTATTAATAACAAAAGATAACTTTGTGCAACATAATGTTTATCTTAAATAACACGTCTGTTACCTTGTTTCTGTTCACTGCACTGAAACAACATTCTGACAACAAAATATACACTTTAATTCTTCAGGTATAAGGTAACAAATCGCACGAAATAGTTTTAACTCTAAAAGCCAGCGAGACATCGTACAATGGATATTGTCAACCCAGCGAATTAGCTTAAAATGCAACTCAGCGACACTGAAATACCCCACTTAATTCATGTTTGTTCACAAATGACAGCTAACAAATCGCTAAATGCGCCATGAAATAACTCGCCTCTGGCTATGAGTGTACGTGTCTGTATTCGACATTAGTAGGTTTAATGGTTAGGACAAATAAAATGTAACAATCCTTACTTTATATTTAATCCTTACTGATATAAATGCGCAAGAGATTTCTAAACTTAATACAACCATGACTCGAGATTTATTTGCTCATCAGGTGTAAACCATTTGCCCTATTTCACTATAGACTATAGACAGGCAAGATTACAAGATTAGTCGATTAAAACTGACTAAAACTCGCGCTGCGTTTTTTACATTTTTCTAAAAAACCAGGCATTTTGTGGATCCTAGTCAGGCATCCTTCTGATTCGAGATTTATTTGCTCATCAGGTGTAAATCATTTGCCCTATTTGGGATCTTCCCTACCAAGTTTTGACCCTGGTGACTTTGGCGCATGGTTTCACTATTGATGGTACCAATTGTCAGTCAATATGGGATACTTAGTAATGATTGTAGAGTATAATTAAATTATAACCAACATCACATATAAGTGTGTCTCCTAGTCTACCAAGATCAAGACCCTTTGATAATCTTGGTTAAATCTCATAACTCCCTTTTTTGACGGTGAAGAAAATCTGCTACTTTGTATTTACAGCATTACCCAGTAACTTTACTACCGCGAAACGTTCTAACTTAGAACCATATCAAAGCAAACCCGTGATGCATCTGTTTATCCTTATTCACAGTAATAATAGCAGCAATGTAGATTTAAACCATTCCCTCTAAATTCAAGAGTATTGGCACCTAATGCCGTTGAGTTAAAGTATGTTTTCCGACTGTAGTGTAAAGCCATAGAGATAGGTCCAATCTTACATTTACGAGAATGAGGAGAATGAAATTTTATCTTTATGTTTGAGTTGACGATCTAGTTAGAGCTATAAGCATAGTGGTTCAATGCAACTCTTAGGCAAATACTTATATAGGTAACTCTCTTTAGTTGACACAAAAAAAAACATTATAGTAACTTACCAATCAAATAAATCATATAAAGTAACATGGTAGGTAGGTGTATATGAACTTTTTTTTTACAGTATTAAAAACTCTGCATTTTATTTTTTATACCAAAAAAAATAAAAGCAGCGTTTCACTGTTCTGACAGATTCAGACTTGATTCTGACATGTTGACTTTTAATTCTTGTCATAGTCAGCAATATTTGTCATTTTGGAAACGAAACTAGATTTTTTCTTCTAAATTTATTTATCATTTATTATTCCTCGGCTTAACAATGGATGAAAATGAAAGTGCAAACCTTGATAACGAATTTAAACAATACTTACAAATTATGCGACCGTACTTAGCACAACTTTTAGATCAAGATGTGATTGAGATATGCAAAGCCTGGATCCAGAGGTTGTCTGGTTGCAAAGACAGTGAGAAAACCCTTCGTAACAAGTACGTTTTTACTTTATGCTATCAACTAGCAAAAGGGATTTTGCAAGAACCTTTTGCAAACTATCCCAATGAAAAAGAATTGCCTCCAATAGCTGATGAACTCGATAGCGATATTTCAACAAATGATGTGTATGTATTAATGAAGTCTGATGAAGATAGTACTCGAATCATATTTGACAATGTAAAAATACCAATGACTGATACAGATTACATATCTCAGGAAACTGAATTATACTGTGAAAGTAAAAGTAATAAAGATAGCGAAACTATACAAAACCAAAATAAACAAGGGCAGTTAGGTAAGCGATCAATATTTCTTCAAAATTTTCAAGATACTATGGAAGAATATAGCAATTTTAAAGATCGAAACGATGAATACAAATTTAGAGCAACTAACCTCGTTATGAAGTTAAGAGAAATAAAAACACAAAATATTCTTTTGCATAAGGAGTTGGAAGCTTTAAGACAAGAGTGTAAGAGGACAAGTGAACTTAGTGAAGGTAATGTTTTAAAAGTCGACTGCTGTACTAGTGCTTGTTGTCATTCTAGAGATAGCACATCAACGGTAAATTCTTTGAAAAATAAACTTCAAGAGGTACAAGAATCGAATAATTCTATGTATAAAACTATTGATAGCTTGAAAGATAAATTAAATCGATTTGAGGATATAAAAAGAATTGAAATGGATGAAATCGAAATGAATCATAGACTGGAAATCATAAAAATCAAAACAAATACTCGCGAAGAAACTAAAGAAATGTTTGAAAACAAATTAGATGAAATGAAAGAACATTATGAAAAAATAATATCAAATATTCAAAAAAAAGTAACTGAAGATAAACAAGGCATCATTAACTCAAAAGATGAATTGATAGCTGAAAAAGAAAAAGTTATAATTTCCAAAGATATGGAAATAGCGAGATTGAAAACTTTAATTGAAGATCAAAAGAACCATCTACATGACGTTATAAATAAATTTCTAGAAAAACCAAGCGAAGATTTAAATATAGACAGCATGCGAACTAAAGCTGAACAACTTGAGAAGCGGTTAAATAAAGCAGAAAAGTCTAAAACTAAATGTGCAAAAGTGTACGAAGCAAAATTAGCTAATTTACAGAGAGAGAAACATTTGGCTGAATGTTCATTACAGCTTCAGCTCGTTAGACAAAGAGCTCAAGTGGTTAATGAAGTGACCGACGAGAGCCAGACGGAATTAAATACGGCTTTAAACAAGCTAGAAAGTAAATATAAAGACATTGTAGCTAATATGCAAGCGACGGCTATTCAAAGGAGAATGCAGGATCAGATGGCACTTGAATCCATTTTGCAGGCAGCTTGCGGTATACGAAACGAGGGCATTACAAATTGTTCGCAAGGCACAAACCACAGTCAACTCTCTAGCAAAACTATGCAAAATCAAAACAGGAATGGGAATCCAATGAATCAGAGTTTCGACAGCGAGATATCGGCTTTGTTGCTCGGCAACAAAGTTGATAATTTGATTGGTGGCCATAATAAATCTTTGACCGAGGGTAGTGTGATGGCCGGATATTATCTCGACGGAGAAAGGATGGGAGAGTTATTGGAGAGGGTGTATATTCCACAAAGGGACATTGGAGACGGGCCGTTGAAGAAGTAGTGAAACGGCCTGCAACTATTTGGGCCCCTTTTGTTTGAAATGCCATCGTTAAATACAACGTAGAAGTTTGCTCTTAAATGTGAAGAAGTTTCGGCGAGCTTGTCATACTCGTATTCTTACGACTAGTGACTCGATTAATAAACTTGTAATTTATCACCACTACAACGAAATAGAAGTTACAATACTTTTTGGACTTTTACGTGAATACACATTTATTATTTCTTGTTATAGTGATGCAATCAAGCAATTATTAAAAGTCTAAAATTATAATTGTATTGGTATAATTAATAAATCAGTTCAATTTTTCAATTTCGCAAAAGCATTTTTTTTTAAACAAAATCCTTAATTTTTTGAACTGAAATGCACACATTAATCACCTAGCAGTAAACGCAAGCTGAGTCGATACCCCACAGAATATCTGTTGCTCTAAATCTAATAACAAGTCGGTTCCTGACTAACGCTGAAATGTCTGACCGCACACCTAAAGGGAAGCGTAGCATTCCAATAACTGAATTTCGATAAGACACTTTGAATATTATTTAAGATCTTGCCGAATAAAAAAATTAACAAAAATTAAATTTTGCTTGCAAAATAATAAAATTGCGGAACGGAATAAGAAATACCTAATGCATTTTTTTTTAATTCCCCTTTTTCTCTCAACTCAACTGAGATGTGCAGGTTATATTCCCCACTGGTGGTACTTATTTGAATCGTTTTTTTCGAAAAAGTTGATCATTTTGCAATTCATATAAGTTACGTAGTTTGCAGTCGTTAACACCCACCAAAAAGGAATGGTGGTTTATGGCCTATTCTCCATATCCATAAGGATAATGCCTGTGTCCCAGTCCAAGCAGTGGGAGAAATTAAAATAGCTAAAGATGATGATGTAAGAAAAAATGCACCGTTATAAAATACTATAATAAAAAATATAGATATATAAGACAAGAATAAAGTTAAAACAGCAAAAAGAATCTTACCTTATATCTATGTAAAAATATTTGAATAAGGTGCCTTTAGCAGAAATATTTTCATCGTAAATCAATTAATGTCAAACTTATCGGCTCCGGATATTCTATCAGGCGAAGTAGTAAGTGGATTATCACTAAAGCAAACCGTTGAAAAGGGCTCTGCATTTAAACGAAGTTGAAGTGCTGAAGTGTTCGTGGACAGATCTGTAGGTAAAGTGCTATCATCGATTTTAATTTTATAGAGTGCAGTGGTGTAGTGCAACGATAATAATACGATATTTTTCATGAAAATGTTTCCAGAAAAATAAGTAAGGGCAGAATGCCAAACGCACCTTTCATCGCAAATACAGATGAACATTTCCAATATTACGTTTAGCTTTTTATTTAATGTATTTTGTGAAATCGGATGTACAACCTACAATATACAACATGTTACAAAATACCCCTATTGCCGTAATGGTATAAAGGCACCATCAAACTCACCAACATTCAAATCGCGAAAAAAAATAGGCTGTTTCATACATTTTGATATTTTCGATTTAAATTTTTGTTGGTCCTTATTTACCATGTTCGGCATTAGGGGTATTTTTGTAACACGTTGTATAGGCACAAGATTCACATAAGTATATATAATATATATCAATATTTTGACACGCTAAACCTATAAGTACCTATAAAAAAACAACTCATACCTATGCTAGACTTAAAAAAGTCGAAAACTATGTGGCCTAAAAAATAAAAAAAATATTGAAAATATGCAAACAGCGCTATTTCGTATTATGATACCCCGCATGTCCTAGTTTCCCCACTTCGAATTTTTAAGACCCCTTTCAGTCCCTGTAACAAAAAATATACTTATTTTTATTTCTTTTTATTTGCGAATTAGTTGGGCAAACGTCATCTAAAACTTTATACCGAAGTTGATAGTATAGTAAATAAGATTCACTGAAAAATACAATTTTTTATGGCATGATAAAAAATATATAATATATTTTCTACCATAGCATATTAATAATATTGGCACTAAAATCACTGACCTCAGCATATTCCTGAAGGCTATGTGTTTCCAAATGTCAGGCTGTTAGCTAATTGAGCGGCCGGCGGCGTCCTGACGTAGCTTTGTGCCTATGATTGGATACGTCAGCTTTTCTGACGGCTTTTTATTATTACGAAGCTTACATCATGTATTACTTGCTAGTATACCTAAGTCTCTTTGGTCATAAGTCCATGACTTTGGAAAGAAGAGACACTTTTTTCGGCATATTTTGTTCTATACAACATGTTACAAAAATACCCCTAATGCCGAATATGGTGTATAGGGACCATCAAACTGATATACTTTTACTAAGTATGGGACCAACTCTAAAATCGCGAAAAAAAAACAGCTTTTTCAAAAATTAAAATCGAAAATATAAAAATGTATAAAACAGCTGGTTCTTGTTTTGCGATTTGAGAGTTTATCCCATACTAAAAGTTGTTCAGTTTGATGGTCCCTATCATTTCATCGACTGTAAAATGTTGTAACTGAAATGAGGGCCCATTTCAGGCACTACCTTTTGGCTTGATAAAAATCTTTGCCTGCCACGACAGTTGTTTTGTTTCAAGTTTGGTAGGAGAAAAAATCTCAGCGGCCTAAATCTAGAGAATTGGAAAGGTAAGGCAATAATTCGTACCGTAATTCGATGAGTTTTGATGTCATGAGTGCAGCCGAGAGGGTCGACAGGGTCATTAAGAAATGTGAAGTCGCTTGAGCTTTTGTTTCCAAAAGTAATAATCTTTTGCCAAATTTTAAATAGTTATAGCGTAAAGCTTCGTAAGGAGTTTCTTTTTATGAAACAAAAATAAATTATAAAAAAAGTGTTTCTTTCTTTCAAAGTCACGGACTTATCAAACCGCCTTTGTACTAGCAGGTATAAGTACATTCGATCTACCAATCTTAATCAAAAAAGTATTTAACTATATTTGGAATGTTTGAACTAAACAATATCGTTTCCAATAATTCCAATGTATATTGCCTTTCTATTATTAGCTATCCTTCTACCAAGAAAATACACTTCAAATTGAGCTTTGTAATTCGATTAAATTTTAATTTGACTTTCAATTCGAAACGGTAAATGATAAAAGGGATGATATACTGTTGATAGCAAAAACCGTTAATGAAGAGAATTAGAAAAGATATTTGCAAAATTACTTACATCGAGCTGATGAGCAAATTATTTTATCTGTAACTGTGTAGCGGAATAAAAAATGACAAGTAATTTGAGCGAAATGTTCAACGGGACCCAAAATGAATCCTTGTAATACTCCTCTTTTTACCAGTGATCCTCTAGATTTAGGGCCATTAATAACCGCCTTTTGAATTTTCAAACCAATGCACGAATGTATAAATCACGTAAATGTGTCTGCTCACTCTCTGAGAGGTATTCGCTCTTTTTTATCATTGAAAGTTAATTCAATTTTGCCTTCTTAATGAAATCGAGGCACTGAGTAGTCACGTCTGTAAGTAATGCGTTGAGATCTCGATGTGATTGGGTCATAACAGCAAACGACAAGGAGGCAGATCGAAAAACTAAATAGCTGTAAGCAAAGATACGCTCATTTTACAAGTCGTTTCCATTCGTGTTTACGTTTTCGATATGGCCACAGTGTATTTTTCAATACATGAATTTATTTCTAGCTCAACTGCTTCACTTCTCATAAGGCTTCATTTGAAAAAAGATCTAGGTAATTGCTTGTTGTTTTGACCATAGTAATAAGCAGTCTTGTTATAAAGCAAAGCACCTTTTGGTGCAAAGCACCAAATCCACTAGGCAAACCTAGTGTTGCGATGAAGCCATTTTAGTCCTAAGATTTCCTTTTATTCTTTTAATATTGTTTTAAGTATTTATAAAAGCAAATGAGAATAATAAATGTCGCTATTCATTACAGAAATATTTTAATTTTAAAACCGCGGTGCGATTGAAAAAACCTTTGGTACGCGATAATTGGAATGATTTTGCGATTTGGCGCATTTCATTGAAGGATTGTGGATACCTACCTATGTCATAGAATATAGCGGAAAGTATATTAATTTAATATGCACCGAAATACGTTTTATTAGGTTGCTATCTTATTTGTTTCTTTGTTTGTCCACAATTTTAGCAAACTATTTTATACTAGCTTCCCGACGAGCTAGAGACTTGAAACTTTGAACATAGGTCAGAACTTGAAGACAATACAATATGATGATGTCATTGAGCCAATCTGATGTTGGAACCGGAAGAAGGTCACAGGAACTCTGTAATAAAACCATACAGCCCCATCGAGTTTGGGGTTGTCAGCATCATCTTGACAAGTACTCTGATGGGAGACGAGGTCCAGGGTCTGATGATGAAGCCGGAATAAGGCCACAGGAACTCTATAATGAAACCATGCTACCCCATCAAGTTTCGGCTTGTTTGCATCGTCTTGACGAGCACTCTGTTGGGCAATAGTGTCCAGGGTCTAATGATAGAGCCAGAAGACAGCCATAGGAAGTCTGTAATAAAACCATGCAACGCCATCGAGTTTGGACTTGTTTGATTCGTCTTGACACGTACTCCGATAGGCGATGGTGTATATTTCGTTTTAGCTCGTTGCATGTTATTATGTTGCCTTTAATATTTGATCTTGTTTCCATCTTTTCAGTTGACTTGTATTTTGATGCAGGCAGTTTTTTTAGTTTTTTTTTTTATCTTAAATTACCCATTCGTCAAATCCTTAAATAGTTTAAATTATTATAATTTGTTTTATCCTGTAATAAAATAAGTAAAAGATAATTTTAAAACACGATCAAAATAAACATGTTACTGCACCATACATAAAACCATAGGTACCTAAGATTTTTCTAGAGAATGTTGGTAAAAGTTCGAAATGAACAATGATCATATGAATTGAGCGACGGCTGAGAGAAGAGACTGAAGTTTCACAAAACCAGTTTGGGTTCATGCCTGGTCGAGGAACAACAGATGCCATTTTCGCAATTCGGCAATTGTGCGAAAAATACAGACGTGCGCATAAGAACTTGCACATGGTTTTTGTGGACCTTGAAAAGGCATACGATCGGGTACCCCGTGAGGTTCTATGGTGGGCTTTAAAAAAGAAAGGTGTGCCTGGAAAGTACGTGGAGTTGATCCGAGTTATGTACAGTAGGTGCAGTACCCATGTCCGGACTTCAGTTGGCACAACCAATAACTTTGACGTGGCGGTAGGCTTACACCAGGGGTCGGCTTTGAGTCCATACCTCTTTCTCATAGTAATGGACGCTCTTACGTCTGACCTACAGGAAGAGGCCCCCTGGTGTATGCTGTTCGCGGATGACATTGTGCTAGTTGCGGAGAATGGTCAAGAGGTCCAGAGCAGATTGGAAGGATGGCGGCAAAGACTAGAAAGTGTTGGGCTGAAAATAAGCAGAAAAAAAACAGAGTACATGTTTTGTAATTTCGGCGGTCTCTCTGGTCTTATGCCTATAACTCTAGCCGGGATGCCTTTACCAGTCTGCTCCAGTTTTCGGTATCTTGGATCTTTCGTGCTAGGAGATGGGGAGATTGACCGCGACATTATAAATCGGATCAGCGCAGGATGGATGAAATGGCGACAGGTTACGGGAGTTACATGTGACCCGCGGATGCCTCTTAAGTTAAAAGGCAAAATTTATAAGTCCGTAATAAGGCCAGTAGTTATGTATGGATCAGAATGTTGGGCTATGAAGAAGATGGATGAAAGAAAATTACATGTAGCAGAGATGAAAATGCTGAGGTGGATGTGTGGTGTGACGCGAATGGATAAAATTAGGAATGAGTATGTGAGAGGAAGTTTGAAAGTAGCACCAGTGATAGAAAAGTTGAAAGGGAATCGTCTTACTTGGTATGGGCATGTTATGAGAAGGGATGAAAGGCATGTTACTAGAAGAGTAATGAATATGGATGTTGAGGGTTGGAAAGTAAGAGGAAGACCGCAAAAAAGATGGATGGATTGTGTGAGGAATGATATGAATGTAAAGGGAGTGGATGAGGAGATGACGAGTGACAGGAAGGAATGGAAGAGAATGACACACTGCACCGACCCCAAATAAATTGGGATAAGGGTAGGGGGATGATGAGTTGGTAAATCTTAGGTTTCACTGGTAAATCTTAGGATTTACGTAAGTTTTATAAGTACGTACTAGCAAGTTTGAGCTTCGTTCAAGTACTTGTGGCTCATGGTCGTTGTTTCAGGCTTGGCTCGCAGCCACATCAAAGGACGCCGCTATTTGCGTGTGCATGTTTTCGTTCACCACTCGACGTAGTAAAACAATGTGGCTGAATTTTTCGTTCACAGCTAGGAAAAACCAAGAATTTTAGAATATGATTTTAAAGTTCTTGGGAAAAACTTGCTTTGTTTTTCAAATTCACATCAAGAATTATGTATCACAGTAATGTGACTTGTACTGCACATATTTAATTTTGTACGTTTTTCGATACGATATTCATCACTTTACGTTAAGCTTAAAACACGTCTAATGAAGTCGGGTGGGGCTTTAGGAATTAAAAAAAGAAGTTGTCCTCCCGCCCCACCCGACTTCAATAGACGTGTTTTATTTATATTGATATGCGTAACAAATATCAACAGTCATGTTTTTCATATAATACTAAATAATATACTAGAAAAAATAGGACTCGCACCAGATCATGTTCTCGGACGGGAATCGAACCCGCGACCTTTCCCGTTTCGATTCCCGTCCGAGAACATGATCTGGTGCGAGTCCTATTTTTTCTAGTATATTATTTAGTATTATATGAAAATAGCATTGTGAATGCTTAAATCTCAAAATTTCAAATAGTCATGTTTTTTTTTAATTTCTTTGTTTCCATTTTTTGTATATTATTATGATGACGATTTTACATCAAAAAACCCACTTTTTTAATTTTGTTGTGTTTTACGTTAACTTAGAAGTTTTTTCACAGCTTCAAGAGATTCAAGGGACTGTAGACCTTTTCTTTTTTTTTTGTCCCTGAGTATATTGGTTTTAATTTCAACTTGATACCTCCACGCGTTCCCGAGATAAATGGTCTTGACAGACAGACAGATAGACAGACAATAATGTGATCATATAACGGTTCCGTTTTTTCCTTTCGAGGTACGGAACCCTAAAAACAGAAAAAAAATCCCTCAATCGCTTGTGCCTTGGAGCCATGAATCCAGCACAGATTGATATTTGCGGGCAGCGCCCGAGTTGATAACATTTATTCGGGGGTATCAAAGGCCGTACGCGTCGTCAATCCTCTTTGTGTTGACCAGTAATACCTACATGTCAGTGGGTACGGGTCACAAATTTGGGCGCTTTTTAATTAATTTTGATCGGCCAAAGGCGTCGGTATTGGGAAATTAAATAATGCTCTAGTTCGGCCAGTGGCTGTTTTTTGAGTTTGCACAATCATGTTTACTATAAATTCGATAGCGACTGCAGTAAGCAATTTTGTATGCAATTTGGCACAGCGCTTGTGGCAGTAACTAATACATTAAACTAAAAGTTTTCATATAAAATGTTAACTACAGTCGCGTCTTTCACCCGACTTCAAAAAAGCAGGTGGTTATCAAGTTGAAGGTTTTTTTATGTATGTTTTAACATTACTTCACCAGTTGTTAACAGATTTCAATTATTCTTTTTTTATCTGAAAAAACATAGTTCTTTCAAAATTCTGAAAAAAAAACAATTATTTAGCGTACTATCGCAAGAGCTTTTACGGATTTTTAGGCATTTATGAACCGATTTCGATGATTCTTTAGTTCTTCGAAAGGGTATAAGAAAATATGAAAGGTCCAGTATTATTTACTACTTTAAAAACTTAAAACAGTCCTATTATGTAATTCAATAGTTATTAGGGGTTAGATTTTAGAGTAGAGTATTATAGCGAAACATAGAATAAATTATTCCGCTAAAATGCTCTGTAATATGCCGACAACGGAAAAACCGATGCCGAGCATTAAGGGCTTTTTTTTCAGGCCTTATTTTTTTTGATTTTAAAAGTCAAAGTCAAATTCAAAATATCTTTATTCAAATACGTTACCTTACTACCTCAAAAGTATTTGTTGTACCACATAATATTCTGGTTACTTTACCTACTTAAACTTTTTTTCTTTTAATTTATTATCTCTT
This sequence comes from Catoptria pinella, assembly GCA_963556745.1. Lineage (NCBI taxonomy): Eukaryota > Metazoa > Arthropoda > Insecta > Lepidoptera > Crambidae > Catoptria > Catoptria pinella. The sequence goes on from OY750761.1 coordinate 14,516,286, forward strand.
TGTGTTGACTGGTTATACAATCATGGATCACAAAATGGGTGCTTTTTAATTAATTCTGTTCGGCAAAGGCGTCGGTGGTGGAAAATCGAATTATGTTCTAGTTCGATTGGCTCTGAATTTTGATTAGATTATTGTTATTATCTATTTATGAGGGAATTTGAGTCGGTTATTAATTAAATATTTATGAGGGAGTTTTAGTCGGAATTTGAAGTTACTATTTTTTTAAATGATTACCTTTGTTTCTATGTGGCCGGTACCCATGCACTGGTGCCTGTCAACGTCTTTGAGGAAAAATATTTTTTCTTGTTGTCACGTCTGATTTCTTTACTAGTATGTATATATACATAGTAAGTACTTAATTGTTTTAATAAGTAATACTAAATAATATACTAGAAAAAATACGACTCGCACCAGATAATGTTCACGAACGGGAATCGAACCCGCGACCTGACGATATCCGATCCAATGCTCTGACCGCTGAGCTACCGAGTCACTAGTGGGAACGTCGAATTTCTTATAAGTTTAAGATTGTAGGATTTAAATAATGTTATCAAAAGGTATATATTTTTTATATGTATACGTGAATTTCGGAGACAGAGTTACAGGAAAACGTTCCTAGGAGACCATCCATAATTTTTAAGATATTCTGAACTGCATTCACAGATTTTGGAAAAAATACAGACAGCAAAAATAAGCTAAAATACCTACCAATATATTTTATGCCTATATCAATCCTATTTCATGTGGGGATCAAAAGACTATCTATGGGAGCATTTAAGGTATAACTACTAGAAATGACAGAAATCGCCAAAAAGATTTCCCATAAATTTTATAATTACGGAAAAACGATAAATCAACTCAAATTCGTTGATGTATGATAATTATTACAGCTTTGCTTAGTTTGAGGCTAGATGGCGCTGTGTGAAATTGTCCAAGTATTTATTATTGTTATTACAAAGTCACTAATAATCAAAGGTTTGTGTTACAAACTTTGTATTGCATATTATAATTCTAATTATTGACCGCATATCACTCCAAAACTTTAATTACAGCTGATCACTATTATAGTGCAAAATGAAAATGTACATTTCATAGAGTCTGCTGTTCTACACGAGCTTTGAAAGCTTCCCAGTTCCAAGGTTTGTTCATGAATTCAAACGCTGATTATTGCCAGGCGTAATATACGCGGCTTTCCCAGCCTAAAAACTAATCAACCGAAATATCGCGTTCGTATTCCAAAATGTTTTATACGGAACATAGAATGGAACGACCCAACATAAGTTTGCATTTTAAATAAATGACTCGGCGGCTTATTTGGATAGGGTAAGGCATAAAATTGAATGTGCTTCGGTGATTGGATCGCTGAGAAGTGTGGTGGCATTTTGTATTACGTATGCCGAAAGCCTAAAGCTCGCGAGGGTACTCATCGGGGCTGTACGCTAATTTGGAGACATGCCAGTTTAAGGGTAGGCGAAACGCATTTTATTTTTATAATACTTTTTAATAGACTGAAAAAACAATGTCAAATACCTATTAGGTACTTACGCGATAAGCCGGACGGACATACAATGGCATTTTTGCTCAAGCTAAAACAGAGACGCTCGCTCGGTCCATTCAAGGTGTTACAAAAATACCCCTAATGCCGAATATGGTATAATTAGGGACCATCAAACTGAACAACTTTTACTATAGGACCAACTCTAAAATCGCGAAAAAAAAATCAACTGTTTCATACAGAAATTAAAATCAATAATATCAAAATTTATGAAACAGCTGATTATTTTTTTCGCGATTTCAGAGTTGGTCCCATAATAAAAGTTGTTCAGTTTGATGGTCCATATATACCATATTCGGCATTAGGGGTATTTTTGTAACACCTTGTATATACCATAGTATAACTACCATGGTTTAATACCATGGTAGTTTTCTTGCATAATTGCAATTGCTGTCAAAAATACATCTCACCCAGACAGACATTCTTTAAAATATTTTAAAAATAGTTTTCTAATGGGTAACACACGTAAAATGCTAAGGTTTATAAGCTTTTGATTTTATTTTTATGTCTCCCTTTTGGTGCACAAGCCTTCCTTATTGGTGGATAAAGAAGATGAGCCATAACACACCACGCAGGCCTAATGCGGGTTAGTTGGTGTTAACGTCTGCAAATTCAGCACTAATGGCTTAACGTGCCTTTCGAAGCACGGAGGAACTCCAGATCTAAAATTAAAAAAATGTTTGGTCACCCATCCCACGACCACCCTTGCGAAAGCAGGGTCAGGTGCTAAACCACTGCGCCACCGAGCTCCTTTAATATGAACAGGGTCATTTTTAGTCACCATCCTTCTAAAGATGTGTTTAGTGAAGTCCATTTGAAACTGAACAACTTTCTCTAAAGAACATAGGATCAAACATGTAAAAAGTTTTTGACTATCCATACTTATCCAAGAGATCACGTGATCAGACCCTTAGCACAAACAGCTATCGAAAAAAATAACGCGCGTAAAAACATTCGATAGAGTAATTTTGTATGGGAAATGTGTACAGCGCCATCTTCCGCCATAAAGCGAAAAATAAATTTTTCATAGATAATTACTCTATCGAGTACTTTTACGCGCGTTTTAAGGGTACAGGGTACCAAGGGTACAGTTTAGTAAAGGATGACCAACATTTTATGGCTAATTTCGACACATGTTTCTTAAAGAAAATTATTCAGTTTCATGGACTGAACACATCTTTACGTGACTAAAAGAGTTCTGTTCTGCTGTTCTGTACTTGTTTGTTATTTCCGCCTTCTTCTTACCAGTGTTAAATAAATATTTTAACCACTTTTTTTGAATAATTTGAATAATTTACGCATTTTTCGGTCTAAGGGCCTGTTTCACAATGTAAAAGTGAATCCTGACTAGCGTACCTGACAGATGATTTGACATATTTTTTATATCACAACTGTCAAATCATCTGTCTAGTAAGCTACTCAAAACTTACTTTTACATTGTGAAACAGGCTCTAAGAGTACTAATATCTATTCTGTGGTCTAAGAAGTCAAAGTCAAATATTCCTTGTGCAATCGTTTGTTATTTTTAATATGAATTTAAAGTTCTTGTTTTTACCCTACGTCCCATTCAAGACGTCTTTTTAACCGACTTCATAAAAGGAGGTTCTCAGTTCATCGGAATCTATTAGCAGACAAAAATGGGCGCAAGAAACTTAACAGCTTATTCCAGATACTTTCCAGGAATCTGTCCAAATTCCGTTTATTCTCATTTCCTTACTACCCCTTAACAAGGTATTTCAAGCCGATACGTCTCTAATTAGTCCCGTGAGACACAAAGGCTGACAAACGACAGCCACTTGGGGTCCGATGCCGGTTCGACGCCCAACTGTGGCATCAATCTCAGCTACATCGCTCAGCTGGGATCAATGTTGCCTAATTGCAACTTCGGTTTAATTTGAGTTTTTACTTGTAGTACGAAAATGAAAGTAGAATAACAGAGCAACCCTTCACCATAACTTCTATGAATTATACATTTATACAAGTCGTTGACCATCATCAGCCCTTTTTAATGTCCCCTGCTGGGGCACAAGCCTTTCTAATGGGTGGATAAGGAGGATGGGCCAAAATCCACCACGCAGGCCCAATGCGGATTGGTTGGTGTTAACGACTGCAAATGTAGCCGGGACCAACGGCTTAACGTGCCTTCCGAAGCACGGAGGAACACGAGATAATAAATTTTTGGTCACCCATCTTATGACCGACCCTTGCGAAAGTTGCTTAACCTCAGCCCGTTTAAGTGACGTTAGGTATTTCATCCGAAACTACAGCCTTCAATAAGATGTTAAAATGCCGGGAAATGCAAAATATATATTTAAAAAAAACCTTTTTAAAACGGACTAAAAATATAAAATAACTTCTCCCGTAAAGATTTATAACAAGTTTTAAAGCTAAAACGTGGGGCGCATTTTGTAGGATTTATCATCAATCGATCGCATCGACGAGCCTAAACTGGATGAGGTTGTATGGTTTTATTACAGAGTTTCTGTGGCTTTCTTCCAGCTCCATCCATCCATCAGATCAGCTCAATGACACCATAATATTGCAATGTCTTCCAGCTGGCCTATTTTGTAACTCAACTGACAGCTTAAAATGATCATCACTGATCAAAGTTTTATAGAGATTGCTGGGTTTTATTAAGAGTTGTCAGATTGATTTTAACTGTAGCTGCAATGCACTTGCAACTTTGATCAGTGATGATCATTTTAAGCTGTCAGTTGAGTTACAAAATAGGCTAGCAGTTCTGACCTATGAACATAGTTTCAAGTCTCTAGACTCTAGCTTATCAAGAAGTTAGCATAAAATCTTTTGCTAAAATTGTGGACAAACAAATAAACAAACAAAGAAACAAATAAACAACAAAGCAACCTAATAAAACGTGTTAAAAATTTGTAACTCAAAAAACATTAAAATCGAATGGAGTTTGGTAGGTATAATTTTATTTAGACATTGAATATGATATTACAAGTGACCATGTCTCTAGGTTGGGTAACAACTCCATAGAGCAGCTGGTGGTACAGGGCAAAGTGGAGGGAACCAGATCACGTGGCAGGTCACCGATGCACTGGACTGACCAAGTTATTATTATTATTATCCTATGAGGATTAGTGGCCACCTCTGATGTTAAAGTTTATAAAGCCGCCTGTAAGGCCTCTAACTTGGCTTAGCGACTGTTATCAGATGACAACAGCCGGAACCGACGGTTAACGTGCCCTCCGAAGCACAGAAGCGCTCAGTTGTAATGCCACTTAACGGTCACCCATCCGACACCTGGCTGGACTGAGTATTGCTTATCAAGCGTGATCAAGTACGATCAGTCTGTCAAGCTCCGCCATAAGCGCTGCGACTGACCAAGTGAAATCCGCAGTGGGAAACCGTTTATCTGACCAGACAGTCCGCCAACAGGGAGATATGGAAGGATCCTGCGGAAAGCTGTGTCCGCCTCTACATCTAGACGCCTCAACGTGACCACGATCTCTTTGCCAAGAGCGAAACGACAAAGCAGAATTATAAGTGACACAAAACCAATCAAATGGACAAGCCCCTACGATTCCTGAATATAAAATGATTTTTTTCCAGAATTTGAGAATTTGGTCGTGAGTAGGTCTGTTAATAGATGGTATTTCTTAAAATGTTTTTCCATCTGGCTATCTGCTGTTATTCGTGTGTAATAATTAAGCTTGTCGCTTCTATTTTGGAAGTGTCACTCCCGAGACTTATCCAGATCTACGTGGGACACTTTTAAAAGAAACATTCGGAGAAAACAATACCTATATACTTACTTCACGGGACAAACTTGACATTTATTTTTATTGCCATTGAAATACAGAGTCTTGACACTTTTATTTATTTCAATGTTCAATGTATAGTACAAACAACAATATATCGATATACTTAAGCGAACTGACTAGAAAAATATTAAATTGTTTTTCTATTTGAAATTTTGAGATTTAAGCATTCACAATGCTATTTTTATATAATACTAAATAATATACTAGAAAAAATAGGACTCGCACCAGATCATGTTCTCGGACGTGAATCGAACCCGCGACCTTTGGATATCCGGTCCAATGCTCTGACCGCTGAGCTACCGAGTCACTGGTGAGAACGACGAATTTCTTCTAGTATATCAACTCTTACGCTGCAAGCCAGCGCCATCTCACCAATGTAGAAGGAATTAACCTCGACATTCAACTGAACATCTTTCCAGATATTTTTAAACAGTTGATTAAGATGAGAAAGCTATATAACTATTTGAAATTTTGAGATTTAAGCATTCACAATGCTATTTTTATATAATACTAAATAATATACTAGAAAAAATAGGACTCGCACCAGATCATGTTCTCGGACGGGAATCGAACCCGCGACCTTTGGATATCCGGTCCAATGCTCTGACCGCTGAGCTACCGAGTCACTGGTGAGAACGTCGAATTTCTTCTAGCATATCCCACTTATGCTGGAAGCCAGCATTATTTCATCAATGTGAGGAATTACCTCGACATTCAATTGAAATATATTTCCAGATATTTTGACAATAATTGATTAAGATGAAACAGCTATATAATTACTCAAAGATATACTAAGAAATACTTACCTAACAGAAACTACCTACCGATGCCAAGAAACAAATTAAAAAACATTTTGGGAAAACCCTCAAACGAGAAGATTTTCTTAAACTGTAACAATCCAAACTACTGATGTCGCCGACTATTTTCGCCCAAGCCTGAACTATATCGTTTCAATTCCAATGGAGTCCGGAACTTACTGCAACTAAACTTATAAGTAGGTGCTTACATTTTGTACGTGAAACTTAACGCAGACCATATGCCAGTTGCAAGACGAATATTGGAGGCGGCAGTCTCGCCCGTTTATGGTCACATTGCGGTGGCCACAGGCTAGCTAGAAACAGTTCGACCATCAGCCATTTTTAATGTCCCCACTGCTGGGGCACAGGCCTTCCTTATGGGTGGATAAGGAGTATGGGATAAGCAAATGCAGCCGGGACCAACGGCTTAACGCCTGAACTATATCGTTTCAATTCCAATGGAGTCCGGAACTTACTGCAACTAAACTTATAAGTAGGTGCTTACATTTTGTACGTGAAACTTAACGCAGACCATATGCCAGTTGCAAGACGGATATTGGAGGCGGCAGTCTCGCCCGTTTATGGTCACATTGCGGTGGCCACAGGCTAGCTAGAAACAGTTCGACCATCAGCCATTTTTTATGTCCCCACTGCTGGGGCACAGGCCTTCCTTATGGGTGGATAAGGAATATGGAATAAGCAAATGCAGCCGGGACCAACGGCTTAACGTGCCTTCCGAAGCACGGAGTAGCTCGAGGTAATACATTTTTGGTCAGCCATCCTATGACCGTCCCTAGTTAAAGTTGCTTAACCCCCGCAATCGCTGAGCCAGGCGCTATACCACTGCGCCACTCGAGCACCTCCGCTCCTTCACTCGAAACAGTTATCCTGTTATCAGTTATTATGTAAATTTTGATGGTATGCAAAGCTTAATATTTTTATAAAATATGATAATTGTAGCAGATGGTCATAGAAGCAGATCCAGACAATATAAATAAATTAGCGTAAAACTTTCGTATGGAATATGAGATATTTTAGAGAAGGTGCCTACTCAAAATTAATCAAACAGCAATATATTCATTGATAGAAATTAATAAATATTGTCTTCCTATTGCATGAACTAACTAAACTTAATTAGGTATTTCCGACACAAAACCCCTTTACTATTCTAAATAGTATGCTGTAACTAATATACTGCGGCTGTACTCACCAGCAAGTACAAACCTCCCACTATTACTTGCCAGAAAATAAATTTTATCCTAAGTCCATTCAAGCTTTTTCCATGTACTGGAAATTCTTAAATGTATTCTATGTACTGGCAACATTAAGGTTTTGTAAGCTGCCATAAACTGACATCTGTGCATAGATCGCGGAAGAGCGGTGAACATTGAATGGAAATACGAACATAATCGGACAGCGGTAAATACCAGCTTTCGAAAATACCAGCTTCCAGAAAATAACAAATTACGGTGCTTTTTAAATATGCTGCAATTACTTTTTATACTGTAACATTCGAGTAGCTAGTCTACGAGCACTTTAAAAATGTTCAACTTAAAAGGTTGCAGTTTTTAAGTTAGTCTTCTTTCCAGAGCGGATAAAATTGTTGTGTTTATTTCCTATAATGTTATTATTAGGTATTATTTGTGGTAAGGATAATATTAAGGATAAAAAAAAATACAGACGACTTGATAACCTCCTCCTTTTTTTGAAGTCGGTTAAAAATGTTAATGAGACTTTACTTACCAGTTTTTTTTTAAACCTATAAAGACTTAGAGAAAATTTTATGTTCGTCAGTATGTTTGGACAAAAGTCACATTGAAATTATTTTAAACCCTTAAAGAATTATCTTAAGATCGTTAACCTTACGAAAAAAGGAAGAAAACAGTATCTTTTAACTCAGTGCTAAAATAAACTTAACCGTAATATTTTAAGAAATAAGAATTCGTTTGAACACTGGAGAGAAATTTTACAAGGATAATAAACCGGTGGCTATTGAATTAATAAAACCCCTTTTATGTTTCTGTTGAGTTTTGATTGCAAACTGGTTGACGTCAGTTGTGGGTATCGTAGCCACGTTGAAAGGGTTTAAAAAAAGTTTCATTTTAATTTGAAATTGCTGCCTTGTCTTTTAAAATTGTACGTTCTAAAATAATCGGTAAGACAAGTAAACTATCTGTGTATTAAAACGGGTTTGACAGAAAATGTGTACTAGACGCAAAATATTGTGTACTCATCAAAATTTTACATTTCGCTAAATAAGCACTTTGCAGAACGTGCACTTTGTAGAATGTACCCAGAATATGACAATTTTTCGTGCACAATCTATAAAATTCGCAACCTATTCTGTAACGGTAGAGATAATGTGGTTACGCCATTTTCCACGAAGCGGTACAGAGGGAAATAATGTAGTTACGCCACTGGCCAAACTCATTGTTTTGGTTCAATCTGCGGTAACTACTGATAACGCAGGATTTAGCGAGTCGGTATACTTCGCAGAACATTCAACACTGACTGATAATACCATTGTGCTTATCTGAGAACTTAAATCATGTAACTTTGGCTATTTCGAGGATGTTTAGTGTAAGCTACATGAAATTTCTGGTATATTTAACGATGGGAAATATATAATAACCTTGTTGGTAAATCTGTAAAGCTTTTGAGTATAAACATTTAAATTAATCTGTCATAACACTACATCAAAATTATGTAAAGTTTGACAATCTCTTGCTCTACATTTGTTATTGACAGTTTTATGAGAAGGAATTAGTTCATTACTTTATCCGCAACATGGCAATATTTTTTCTTTATTGGTCAAGTTTTATATCGTCATTCATCCCCTGTTTCCTCATCCCCTTGGTGAAATACTTGTGTGTGTGTGTGTGTGTGTGTGTGTGTAATTTCACGTAGGGATTTATTTTGCTCCCCTTTTTGCTCTATCATACCTCAAAAGTGAAATCCATTCTCAAGACACATTCCTAATTTTTTCTATAAACCTATTCGTACACAAATCATAGGGGTTTCCATAGCACACCCCCATAAAACTATATATAATAATGCCAATGTTCAGGCACGTGTAACATTTACAAACAAAAGTATTTTTTCCCGGAAATCTCGCAAATCCCATAGGACCCGTAATCCTAATCCCGAGGAACTGATGGGATAAAGTAGTACTACAGTATTGTTATTTATATTGTACTGTTTGTGTGTCTGAGTGGAGGGACAAGCGACGTCATAAGTCGCTATACGCTTGGGGATTGACTGTTTCTGTCCTTTTGTACAGATTTTCCTCTTTTTTTATTAACGTATTGTTTGTGACCAAGAGCGGAACCTTAACATACTCTGTATTGAATAACCAGAGATTTTGTAAAATAATAACAAAAGTGATATTATTGATCATAATTGACTATTGTGATTTGTATAATTCTATACTATCGTCATAAGTTATTATTTAATTACTATTACACCTCTTGAAGGTTTAATTATTTATCCTTAGCACCAAAATAAAGTTCAATACTATTATCGGAGCTCAAATATATACCATTTCTAAAACTATGAGCATTAAAAAAGGTTGCTTTCACCTCGTTAACAGTTAAACCAAAAAGTTTGCTCAGGGAATTTGACGGAGTGATATTGCTAAGCAATATTTTTGGTTAAACCAGGTGTAACGTTATTCTTCCAGAGAATCCCTAATCAATAAAGCCTCTATTCTCTTATATAGCACGAATAGCTATCGAGAAAAAAAACGCGCGTGATAAATTCGATTGAGTGATTTTTAATGGGAAATTTGTACAGCGTAATCTACTGTTCTCTTGTATAACCTATCTCTTATATAACCATCTGGTTCGGATATAAGCGGAAAACTCTGTGCTTCCATTAATATTATTAGCTAAAAAACAACGCGCGCAAAAACCGAATGGGTAGAGTAAATTTGTATGAGACTTTGTACAACGCCATCAACCGGCGAAAAGCGAGGATTTCTCATAGACAATCACTCTATAGGTTACTATTACGCGCGTTTTTTTCTCGATAGATGTTCGTGCTAGAGGTAAGGTGTAGGTTTGGTCTAAACTCTAACTACCTTACCAATAGCAATAATTTTTGACCTCTCAAAGCGTCATATTATTTCAATTTTTTTTAGTTATTCTAGGTTAAACTTATGCTTGCGCTAGTTCTTCTTATCAGTTAAAAAAGCCTGGAACGGGTGGTAGGAAAATGAATCAAAAGCGCTTAATTACAAATTTTATTATTACGCTTAAATACGAAGCTCTGATCCCAAAGTAAGTAGCTAAAGCACTTGTGTTCTGGAAATTAGAGACAACTATTAAATTTAGATTTTTCGCATTTACAATGCTATTTTTATATTAAGATAAATAATATTAGAAAAAATACAAAAAAAAATCGACTCACCCGTAGCACCTCAGACGGGACTCGAACCCGCACCCTTAGGATTCCGGCCCAATGCACTGACCAATTATGCTACCGAGTCGCTAGTGGGAGCGGCGAAATTTTCTAGTACTTTTTACTTCTTCGCTGCAAGAATTTCAATGTCACATTCGAAAGAAACATCTTTCCAGATGTTTTGACAATCGAAAAAGATGAGACAACGGTGGAACTACAAACATCCAGACCTGAGCCAATATAGAAAAGTTCGTTTTCTAAATTGACCCAGCCGGGAATCGAACCTGGGACCTTAGAGATGGCGAAACCTTGAAAACCGGTGTACAAACCACTCGACCACGGAAGTCGTCAATATTTTGACTTTGACTCTTCGTTTTTATAGGCTTATTGCTTTACCACTAATCCATACAAGCCGATTCTCATCGGCTTACCTTTTAGATATCCCACCCCATCGATCCACTATGCAGATCATAACATTTTTGTAGAATGGCTTACCTTCGCCATAATTTCACCCCTCGCCGCTGCTACATAATGTAGGTACCTAGGTCAGGGAATCCGATTCAAATATCACATGTCTTATATTGCGACCCGTTCGTTCCACCGAACGTGAGGGCCCTTGTAAGCCGAACCGTCCCGCGCGAAGGAACAACCGCGATTTCTCGTTTCCCTCTTCGCAGAGAATCGAACGAGGGACGATTGCTTTCACAATATTTACTTTCACCGACCAACGAGTCACGAGGACAGACGCTCACAGAAATGCTTTGTCCTAAGAAATTATTAGAGAATAGTTATTTGTTACACTAGAGACCAAAGTCAATTTGTGCTGCGAGTGCCGACTTTAAATGAACTATTAGCGAAGTAGTCAAGAATTGTCTGATTCTAATATAGACCACTGAGCACAATGAGTGATTTAAAGGCAAGAGACATCACAAAAAGTTGGTCTCGTAATTAAACATACAACTTTTCACCTTTCACCAGCGGTAAGAATAGTTCAGCGACAAATAATACCTCTTTCGTAGCTAATTACGAAACCACAATTAAGAAAACGGACTAAAGGTTAATTTCACGTGATTTTCCCAGTAAAAAGCTAAATTCAGCATTAGAAACATGTTCTCTCATCTTTTTGGAGTTAGACAACTATCTTCAACTCTCGACGCACTCGTTTTTTTGGATTAAATCACAAAAATAATTCAATCAAACCTATGCTGAAAAAAAAGTAGATTCCCGTCATTTTGTTTTACATAACGTTGTGTTTTTCTCTTACTTATTAATATCCCATCTTATTTATTCATTTACAATCATAAAACACTAATTTGATTAATAAGTTTCATTCATTTTTATGATTTTATATTTATTTCATGCATGCGATCTCATTTCGTTCATATACTCTTTATTTCGTATTATCAACCTTCTTTTTCAACAATCCTTGTATAAAACTCCTTGGTTTCTGTGTATTTTATTTTTTATACTTTTAAACCATGTCCGACAGTATTTAATTTTAAAAGTGTCTCATCCTTGTCACTCTATTTTTTTTATTATTTCGAAAGGTGATGTTACAAATTAAAAAATCAGTTTTCCTCACAGCGAAAATCGATTTTGCTACGAGTTTTTACGCGCCAAAAGTGCCTTTTTCGTGCTGGAGAGGTGAAAAAGTCTTTGTCGTAGTAGGCGAAAGTTAAAGTTTTAAACTGTGTCTACAAAAATAATTTTATAATTATGGAACCTGGTTACAAAATTTCACGAGAATCGGTTGAGAAATAGGAAATGAAAAACTGTAGAGGAGAACAGACGGACATCCGGAAAGCCGGACAGACATACGATAGCATTACGTTAATTATATTCTGTAAACATTTAATAAATAAATAAATATAAATATTAGACAACATCACATACATTGCTCCGATTCCAAAGTAAGTAGCTAAAGCACTTGTGTTATGGAAATCAGAGACAACGGTGGTATCACAAACACCCGGACCGGGACCCGGGACCTCAGAGATGGCGACACCTTGAAAACCGGTGTACAAAGCCACTCGACCACGGAGGTCGACAATTTATAGCACAATTAAAGATTACTATTATACTATTATTATTATTATAAGTAACAATCTGTTTATTTTCTGGTACTTTTTCAACGATATTATTAAAACTATCAAAAAAATGTTTTATATTCATTAAACTTAGCGCCATTTGCAGACAGTCAGTATAAGCAACAAAGGTGACACTTTTGTAGACGACAGTACGCAGTAAGTATTTCTTTATTTTCTTTTTCTTTTTACTTTTTAAGTATACTCGAAAGTGTATGTCGGGACAAAACTGTAAATTTATAGCTTAGGAGGCGGCTTTATATGCACTACTTTCGCCACTCCCGCATGAAAAAAATCCTTTATCGACCTTTGGAAATCCAGTCCAATGCTCTTCATACTGAGTTACCGAATCACTAGTGTCCAAGAACTGAGAACATCTGAATCTTGCTCTAATTTAAAAATGTGTTTAAAATGGTAGAGTTAATTAAAAATCTACAGACTGAAGGTAGCAGTCTTGAGATCAAAAAGACACCCGGAGTCTTAAATTGAATTTAAGACGCTATAGTTAATGAAAGGAAAATAGATAGTGACTACCTATTCAATTATGACCTCTCAATTAACTACGGGTTAATAGTGTAAAGCTAGGTGCCATAGTAGTTCAGTTGGATAAGCAAGTTTCCAGATGCCCGCACGTTGGGTGAATGACAAAAAAGGTGCCAAAGTGGTTAGAGTGCCACTCCATGGATCTAAAGTTGAGCTAGGTTCCCAAAGGACAGTTGGATAGGTGACAGAAATATCTCGAAATCTCTCTCATGGAAGCTGAACCATGAGCTAATCGTAAAGCAGTAGTGTAACCTAATAACTTCTATTATTTTGCTCGAGAAGAACCGATAGTCCTTAGTATGCGTAAAAGTTCTGGAATTGCAACCGAATAACAAGATATTCTTCAAGGTGGACTGATGATCTGCCTTTCTATTGTCTAATTTCAAAATCTTTCAGGATGAAACGCATTGATGCTTCTTTTTGGCACAAATAAAAACTTACCAAAGAAATGCAGCAATGTGTCGGTCAAACCAACTGTCTGTCTGATTTTTAAATTAGACAATTAGCCCCCTGGTTCGTCGAAAACCGTGAGGCTTCGAACAATAATACCTAGAAGCCGAGTCCTTGTATGTAAAGTGAAGCAAAAAATACTGAGCCAAAATGGCTTAGTTTAGATTTATATCCTTCATACGTATTAGGTAACGACACCAAAATCCAATAAAATAGTATATAATCCACTAAAAGTTAGGAAATTGAAACTATTTCGTTCTTATAGATACAATTAGGTAACGTATGAAGGATAAAAATCTGAAAACCAAGCCATTTTGGCTCTGTATTATTTGCCTCACTTTTGACAGTGCGCTTTATAGGGAACTATCGTTCTAGGTTGTTATTATTCTAAGGATGTAGGCTTAATGAATATGCTTTTTAGGGTTCCGTACCTCAAAAGGAAAAAACGGAACCCTTATAGGATCCATCTGTCTGTCTGTCTGTTTTTTTAGTTTAGGATATTTTAGTTCAAGCGGAAAACTTAGCTTAAACTCTAAGTATCAGCAGTAAAGTTTTGCTAAATTCTATAATTGTAATATCTTCAATACTAAAGTATTATGCAAGTAACCGATGCATTCAACTGAAAAATTTTCTACTATTGAGTCTCATATAAAATGGTAGTAATAAATATGCTGTAATGTTCTAGAAAATAAAAGAGCTGTATGTGACCCAATGTGAGCAATCATTCAATTCCTACACCATGTAAGTACCGCCGCTATGAGGGAGCTGGGTATAATCGTATAATTTGACTATTATACTATACAAATATTTGACATTTTTCTGAAATAACACTGTATTTTTAAGATTTACCTTAGCAATCTTTTCTTTGGAATTTGGTAAAAAATTTTTTCGTATTTTCCCGCTGTTTTACAAAGCAAGCGAGTAAATAAATCTACGCCACTGTATGCTCTAGCTTGCCCTGTCTCCTCTACAAATTAATGTCCTCCGAACAACCTGTTGCGTATGTTTATTTGAATTACTTCGAAACATGTGGAACATTCCAGAGAATAGTAGTAAGATTCATTGAAAGCAACACACGAAAATAAACTGTAGTGATCGCAACTTAGATATCGTTTTAGCACAGTTTGAATTAGCCGGATAAGTCGTAGCATAACATTTGATTCATAACTGTTATGAACTTACACATAAAACACTTTCTACGCATTAAGCAAATTCAAACCTAAACACATCGCAGTTGAGTTAAAAATTGATTGTTTTACTAACTTAACGTAGAACTTTATGGAAACTGTAGTCGGGGATTGCAATAAACGTAAATGTAGAGACAGCAGGTTCATTGTGATTTTTCCAACTCCAAGTTTTATTTTTGGAAAAAAAGTCTTAAACTTACTTTTAACTCTATAATTAAAATTAACAGAGCTACCTTTAAATATGGCACTTATTATATCATGGTGGAATACCACTTTTAATATTTTTTATTTGGTCTATAATCTAGCTAGATTGAAAATAGTGTTCAAATATCAGATAGTTACTAAGTCATTAGCTTACAAATCGGCAGACACTGTAGAACATTTATATATAGTGCTTCTTTTATGGACACCTTTTTGAAAGTGATTTGAGCTAAAAAACGACTACCAACAGCAAAAAAAACTTCAGCAAAAAAACTTACACTCTTAATGACATCGAAAGTAGTGCCCATTGGAATGAAAGCTGCATATTCGAAATAAAAATAGTATATTATTCAAGAAGTTGAATGCAAGCGACCTAGAACAACGTTTGTTCTAACGGTACACGCACACAGGCGCGGTCGTTGCCCTCGGAGGTGTGAGCTGCGCAGGAGTTGTCAACACGTGGTTCGTGTTACATCAGAATGTAAACCTTAACATGAAGTTGAAATATGCACGAAATAAGTATTCCTCTGCATTTTTTTTTATTACGCAAAGGTAATAAAAGCTGATTTCTCAGTTTAACTCTATAGCTTAACGTGCTGTCGTGTGTACATTGAATATTCAGGACTTACACTTCGCTTCCACAATTTAGTATTTTTACGAAAGCATTTTTGCCCAAGCTGAAACGGAGACGCTTCGCTCGCGCTTCGCAATCGCTCGGTCGTGTAGCTGTAATTGTGGAATATAATGAACACGATTCATTCCTTTTCTTGTTTTCGTTGTATAAACAGTGTTTTTGGACTCTATATAAAAAAAAAATCAAGCGGTCAATCGCCGTTTTTCCTGGTAAGTTGTTTTTTTCATCTGTCTAGTGTTAAAATGAGCAAAGGTAGGCATACAAGACATAACAAAAAAACTTTTACTAGGTTCTTAAGTTTCAATTTCTCCGAAAGTGCATCACAATATTACGTAAACAAACATCCAATCAAAACAGAAAATCTAACCTGCCACCGCGCACCGGCCCAACAAAATGACTCATGTTTACCAACCGGCATACTTTCTCGGTGTAAACAGTTACGCGCACCTGCTGTTGCGGCTGCAACTATCATCAATGAAACAAACCGGAGCGACGTACATTCTCGAACGCTCGCCCCACGTCGACCGACGCTATATAAGACCAGGGGGTCGCCTGCGCACGCCAGACGTATTACGACAGCGCATACAAACGAAGCATAAAATACTCAAAACAATCGCAATGTACAAGTATCTCATCTTAGTGGGACTCCTCTGCTCCGTCTCCTGTGACGAAGCAAGGAGACGCAGAGGCGAAGACCCCTTCGCCTCACTCGATCACCATATCACGCACACGCTCGCATACCACTACCTTTGGCCCTGGAGTCAACTCATAAGGGCAGCGGCGGCTATCGAGGCTGAAGATAATTTGGAAGAACCTCAGATTCTATCAGATGCCAAAAAGTTTGAGATCAACCTAAACGTGAAGAGATTCAAGCCGGATGAATTGAGAATCAAAGTTAAGAACAGGCACATCATAGTCGAAGGGAAACACAAAGAGACGAACGAAGACATCAAGTTTTTGGCCAACCACTTCGTTCAGCGATTCGTGCTGCCTCCGGGAAGCAAGCAGGAAGAAGTGAAAGCTGTTTTGAAGGAGAATGGTGTGTTGAGCATTTCGGCTCCAAAACATGAATTGCCGCCGCCACCTCCAGAACGAGAAGTACCAATAGAAGTGCTAGTACCAGAAAAGACTACAGAGAAGATTGAAGTGCCGGAGAAGACTGAGCAAACAACGGAAAAGAAAGAAGTTCCGGTGATTACGACTTCAACAGGCACGCCTTTGGAGCAATTGGAACTAACTGAAGCGACTACACACATCGGCAAGATTAGAAAGAAGGAGTTGAAAACGACACCGAAAACGACGAAAGATAACGAAGTTACGAAAGGGGGAGAAGGAAACGGTCTGGACTACGCCTTGATAGAAACTGATGAGTGAGTGAAAGCTAATAAGTGTATTAAAAGACTGGACGAAGCTTTAACTGGCCGGCTGTGAGACTTTTTGTCAAGCGTGAGTCGCCTAAGACACCGGTCGCTCTGTGTTGTTGCCGAGATTTATGAGGTTGTTTGTTTTATGAATATTAAATGTTATTTATTGTACGTAATCTCTCTGGTTTCATTTGCCCTGAGTAATGCCTGTAATATTACCGTTTTATGACACCGTAATGTTTATGATGATGGTTAACTCGCACATGCTTTATACGGCTGAGATGATGTGCCATGTTTATTAATATGATTATATTCGTTGGTTTAATGGTTTGCGTTAGCTATATAATTTTATTTTCACTAAACATGTTGACGAACAACTTTCTTTATAAATTGTTTTTCCTTAAAGAAATTTGCATTTAATTAATGAGATTAATGCTATTAAAGACCTTTATTTATCTTACATATTGCGGAAAGTCTTTTATAACATGGATATTTCTATCCCTTGAAAGAAACACGAAATTAACTTTTGAAGAGCTGAATAATTAAAGTAATATGTTCTCACAGATATAACAAGTCAACCTGTTGTTTACATCATATGAATTGGTGCACTTCCGTATTAATTGGTTATTAGTTTCCTATTATTCCATCAGCAAGCTTCTGGAACACAAAGCCACTTAAATTACGGGACGCGTTAATTAATACAAACTAATAGGTACAAAGTGCAGTCAATTTCACAGATTCAGGTTGAAATGCAATCTGAATTGGACTATTGCAGCTATTGAATGGAAATTGTTTAGGTGATTCTCCAGAAATACGTTACTTTGTATTTAAAGTACAAGGAATAGAATATTGATAGCTTTAGGACAAAAAATTCTTAAATCAAAGTGATCAAAACTCACAGTAAAATATTGTAAGAATTTTCAACTTTTTAAGTTTTCTAAATATGAAAGTATCATTCTGTTTTTAGCCAGTTATATTTATTTTGCTTATGAATTGTTGTGATTTTTTTTATTTCATCTTGAATTTTGATCAAGTTTGATAAAATTGTCAATATCATGGTTAGATTCTTAGTCTAAAAGATTGTCAATGTTTTCGATTTCACCCTGTAATTATATTGTGGTGAAAATAAAGTATTCATGCTAAATTAGTTCAAACAAAGTTATCATTAATGTTTCACCGTAAAAAACAATGTTGTTGCCTTGCTCCGCTGTGAACTATCTCGAACATCTCTCCAAATTGGTAATTAGTTTTTATGGCCTCTATTCAGAAATAGCTTTTAAATACTTTGCTTTATGACTAGTGCTTGTTAGTATGTAACACATTGTTAGTCGGTTACGGTATAACTTGACGACGAACTACGTGGTCAAGTGAGTAACTGAGTCAGGCGTCGTCAATTATGTACCTTTTTAAAGCAAGAACATCTATTGAAAAAAAGGCGCGTACAAAAACTCTATAGAGTCTTTTGTGCAGCGCCATCCGCAGCCGAAAAACGAAACGAGATTTTCTAAAGACAATTCGACCTCTATCGAGTATTTTTATGCGCGTCTTTTGTCTCGATAGATGTGCGTGTTACAGGTATACTGAACCTGATACATAATGTTTACATATATTACATTAATTCGATTCCTATCCTATGCTACTATAATAATTACAAATGTGAATGAATGAATGTTCGTAACACAATCACGCAAAAACGGGAGGACCTATTTGGATGAAAATTGGTACTCAATAGTTTATATATAGCCTGAATACTTTTTATACCGGTCACAGTCAAAGGACCATAGGGATTTTCCGAATGTGCACGCGGACAGAGTCGCGGGCGGAAGCTAGTCAGTCATAAAATTAAGGTTCGGTCTTTGAAAATGAACTTTATACTTAGATGAAAATGAGATGGGAAAATTAGACTAGTGTTGGACATAGTAATGAATAAACCAAAAACGGGAAAAGCGTTTCCTCGCACCATCAAACTGAACAAATTTTACTATGGTATCAACTCTGAAATCGCGAAAAAAGTCAGCTGTTTCATACAAAAATTAATAACGAAATATCCAATTGTATGAAGTAGCTGCTTTTTTTCAAATCTTAAAAACAGATAATACAACATAATACTAAGTAATATACTAGAAAAAATAGGACTCGCACCAGATCATGTTCTCGGACGGGAATCGAATGCTCTGACCGCTGAGCTACCGAGTGACTCGGTAGTTCAGCGGTCAGAGCATTGGACCGGATCTCCAAAGGTCGCGGGTTCGATTCCCGTCCGAGAACATGATCTGGTGCGAGTCCTATTTTTTCTAGTATATTATTTAGTATTATATAAAAATAGCATTGTGAATGCTTAAATCTCAAAATTTCAAACAGATAATACAACATCATAATAATGTAAGTTAATATAAGGTGGTACCAAATTATGTAACAATACTGAAACAGGTGATACTGTTGTTTAAACTGAACAGGTTTTTTCAAGGAACATGGATCGAAATACGAAAAAAGTTTCAGCCTCCCATACAAAATGTATTGGTCAGCTGATCGACTTAGTATGGAAAGGCGTAAAATAAAATGTTTTTTCGACCTGTTCCTTGGAGAAAGTTGCTCAGTTTAAGCAACACTATCACCTGTTTCAGTATTGTTACTTAATTTAGTTCCACCTCATATAAATGATATTCCCACAGAAAGGTGCCTACTTAACGAAAAGATAAGTTGTACGAAAGAAGCTTACTTAAGGACTTGAGTGTTGTGGGATTATTTCTCGAATGATAGATACACATCATTGAGGCTATCCTTGAAGACAGATTAGAGCACCCCTGGGAAGACGAGGTAGTTAGGTACACCGTCTATTGGTTACGATAAGTAAAGCGAAACAATAGCGATTAATATTACAATAAATAATTTGTAAGTGATTATTAAACATTCTATTTATATTTTTGATACTTAAACTTTTTTACGTGAAATGAATACAAACACAATTACATCGAGAACCTCCTTTTTAGGGTTTCGTAGTCAAGCCAACAAGGAACCCTTATAGTTTCGCCATGTCCGTCTGTCCGTCTGTCCACCTGCAGCCTAGCTCAGAGTTGAAAGTTGTAATTTGGCATGAATTAGTATATTAATAACGACGAAAAAAGTGGTAGAATAAAAACTTTAAAATCTTTTTTTATGTACTCTTCATGTAAAGTGGGAATGAAATATTGTTTCTCTCAGCAATCTCATAACGTGGGGTATCGTTGAATATGTCTTTTAAAAATATTATAGGTTTGTGAAGACCACTTTTCAAGTCAGGGGGATCGGTTTACGAAATATTATGCTTTGAGGTGAAACATTTTGTTAGAGTTAAGTGTTCCCGTAATACGGTTACTTTTAGTTGGAAGTTGTATTTCTGCTGAGGCGCTGAGTAAACTTCGTTAGCAAGATGTAGTTTTTCCGTACTACGAGGTGCTATTCCATACTTAATGTTCATGTTTCTTGATACTAGCGCCATCTAATAACACGGTGAAGAATCTTGTTGTTGTGCCGTGTGTCGTGGTATGTGCTGCGTAGATAGGTGCCGCTACACGTGAAAAATTCAGGACAGTAGTACATAAAATGAATTTAAAAGGAAAACTATCACTGCTAGGTAGGCTTTACAAGTTGACGAGTAACCTATACGATACTCGGAGAAGTTATCGTAGGTACAAATTTTATTGAATAGTTAGGTTTCAGTTTTATACTATTTACTATCGCCACTCGCTGAACTGTCTTTCGGCTTTCTGGGTACCTTGCTTTCATGTCATCCAACGTAAATTGTCTTTCAGCGAAAAAGTCATTCTGATAGAGAGGGGAAAAAGTGCGTTTAATTAATCGATAACAGTGAATAAAACGCGATTTTATTCGACCAACGTGCGATAAAAGTGACCAGTGGAAATTTGAAAAAAAAAAACGGTTTAAATTAACCAGCAGCTGTGTTTAGTAGACAGTGGCCTTGCCTCATATTCCCCTCTGTTTCCCGCCGCGATCACGCCTAATAGATTGATTACATACAGAACTGGATAATGGTCCCCTTTCTGACGGTCACCTTAAAGCTAATGTCAAAGGTTGACCTTGGACATGAGGTTATTTTGAGAAAATTTACAAATTTAAAGTCATTAAATAATTTATTATACAAGGTGTTACAAAAATACCCCTAATACCGAATATGGTATATGGGACCATCAAACTGAACAACTTTCACTATGGGAGCAACTCTGAAATCGCGAAAAAGAAATCAGCTGTTTCATACACTTTGATATTTTTAATTTTAATTTTTGTATGAAACAGCTGATTTTTTTTTATTATATACATATACCATATTCGGCATTAGGGGTATTTTTGTGACACCTTGTATAAGCAATAAAAAAATACTAATATGTCAATTGAAATGAGATTCTATAAGATTTTTTTTTATTTATATAAAAAAACAGTATAGAGACAACTTTATACATAGTCTCGCAAAACTTATTACTAAGTTTAAAGTCACGCTCAGATAAGTAAGTATTAAATTAAATTACACATCGTTTAGCTAAGTATAGGTACGTAATTGAAATATCTATTTAAATTAATTAATTAGCCATGTTTTGTTATTCAGGTGAATCAACAATAATTACTAACAGCGAGCTAAAATCTATGGAACAAGCATTCCGCTCAAAAAATAGCTCCTAGCTCCGCTTCCGCTCTAGCTATACCTAACAGTATACCTATCAGTTCAGACACGTGACGAGCTTACATGTAAATCCATTAACTTAGCGGTCCCCCGACGTCTACGATTCTATTTCATTAATCTATGTCAGACTTGATGATAAGAGTTAGCTTTTTTGTGTGGGGGCTTTTTTAAGAGTTAGCTTTTTTGTGTCGGGGGTTTTTTTAAGCAATATTTGTTTGCAATAACACTTCCATAGATTTAAGTTCGCTAATTTTTATGTATTATAAACACCTCTTTTCTTAGGCAGTCATGTAATAAGTTAACTTAAGGCTATGTTATAATAATTTACAATTACAATATTTACAGATTGACATAAAAATTTTAGAATGTGACACAAATTATATTAATATTATTTATTTCTAAAACACCAAAAACCTCGTAGGAGGGCTCGGACGTTTGGTCTACGACTTTCCGAGAAACCACAAAAAAAAGACTTCATACAAAACTCGTTACCTTTAAAAAGGTTAAAGAAGGAGGTACCTACTCTTTTATTTAAGTTGTGGATAACGGTGCTGATTGTCCTATTAGTATTTTTCATTGTTCTTAGTTTAGCGTCAGCTCGGACTTTCAATCTAGAGCAAACACACACACACACTGTGTTAAGTACATACAGCTGACGCATATACAATAATATGTAATAATTTAGTATACAAGGTGTTACAAAAATACCCCAAATGACGAATATGGCATATAGGGACCATCAAACTGATCAACTTTTACTATGGGACCAACTCTGAAATCGCGAAAAAAAAAATCAGCTGTTTCATACAAAAATTGAAATCGAAAATATCAAAATGTCCCATAGTAAAAGTTGTTCAGTTTGATGGTCCCTATATACCATATTCGGCGTTAGGGGTATTTTTGTAACACCTTGTATAAGATGTACAAATAAATAAACTTAGTTCTTAGCTTCTTAGCAACACTGGCTGTTTGATTCATCTCCCAAGCTAGGAGCTAAATTGGTGACCCCGACGTGATTCTGCTAGATTTCTCCGTGATCGCACATTTCAATCGGCCTTCCACAAGCGGATCCCACCGATTGAAATTTCAAGAGGCGTGTAATCACGGAAGTCCTTCGTCGACCAGGGAGACAAACTCAGTTTATTTAAGTAACTACGTTAGTCAATTGTTTGTTGTCCCAAAAAAATTTTTTTTAAAACTAGATCAGGGGCCGTACCGGCTAACGCATCGAACTTCGGAACGTCTGTCGGGCTTCAAATTAAAACAGGTAAACCGATCCCCAATAGGGCCAAAATGGAGAACCCCAATTCATGATGTCACACGAACATCGATATCTTCTAAATAACTTCGGCGAATAGTACAATACGAAACTCCTTACTTCGATTTGTCTGTTTTAAGTTGAAGCTCGGCAGACCCGCCGAAGTTCGAAAAGTTAGCCGGTAGGGCCCCAGCTCTTCGGTCGTTTGAATGGAAATCCGATTATTTTTCTCTTTGCGAGGTCATTAGCGTTTTACAGATAACCCTGTGTATTATGAAAACTGAATGCTCAAAGAAAGACTAGATAAATGGATTATTCGTTCTTCCACTCGTTTGTTCTATTCATCTCATTGCATAATAATTATGTACAATATTGCATTGCAAAGTATTTTCAAAAATCGCAGCCATTCCTAAAATACAAACTCATACCGATCATTTTAATGGTCTATTAAAAAAATCGCTAAGCTTTATTAATTACATCGTGAATTTTCCCCATTACAGACAGCTGCAGCTATGGATATAAAGGATGACATTATGACACTAACATAAAGTAAAATGTGTGAACAAAAACGGTAAATATTTAAGCTTCTGTGAGTATCATAACAGTATTTGAATTAAACATCTCTTTTTCAAAGTTATTTTCTACACTTATTCTACCTTCTTACTGTAAATGACAAAATTTTAAATAATTATTGTTTACATACGTATGTAAACATTTTTGTCTTTTACATACGTCGTAGTCAAAGACTTCTATGTATACACTACACTAGACAGGCCGTACAGCACTGAAAAATTGCTCATTAAGTTAGGGTGCATGCACCGAAACTCCTTTAGTCTATTGCGAGCGACCGAGAGAAACAGTTGATGCGCCGCGAAGGTTGATTATAACTCAATTATTTTAGTTTTGTACAGCTCGTCTATGTAATTGAAGTCATTGGTCTTAGTAGAGCAATTTACAGAAATGCATTTTTGTCAGCAAAAATTTGATTTGTATCTTTTTAATAACAACACGCGTTTTTCAAGCTTTTTTCCCTACTTTCACCGAAAAAGACCCATCAGAATCATAAATCCTTTTCTTTTCACTCAACTCATATTCGCCATATGATGGCTTATCATATCCTTGGTAGGGATGGCCATATCCATGATACGGCTCTTCATATCCATGATGCTCGTATCCATGATGCTCAAACCCGTGATCGTGATAACCGTGATGGATCGGTTCAGGTTCTATGTATTCTACATGCTCTTTTTTGTGTTTTATATAATGTATGAACCATAAAACGAAGTGCCAACCTTTTGTTATAAGCACAAAGAATATTATGCCATAAACTATCTTCAGGATGAAAAGCTTCGTGGCAGCGACGTAGAAGAAGTGAACTGAAAACAAAAAAGAATATATTAAATTTTTAGATTTCTCGCATTCACCATGCTATTTTTATACTAAGATAAATAATATTAGAAAAAATACCCGCACCATTGGGATTCCGGCCCAATGCACTGACCAATTATGCTACCGAGTCGCTAGTGGGAGCGGCGAAATTTTCTAGTACTTTTAACTTCATCGCTGCAAGCCAGCGCAATTTCATCAATGTAAAGATGAGGAAATACCCCCACATTCGAAAGAAACATCTTTCCAGATGTTTTGACAATCGATAAAGATGAAACAGCTATATTAATATAAAATTTTTAGATTTTTCGCATTCACAATGCTATTTTTAGATTAGGTTACATATTATTAGAAAAATACTATAAAAAAACTGAGGTGCTACGGGTGAGTCGATTTTTTCTAGTATTTTTTCTAATGTTATTTATCTTAATAACAATATAGCAATGCGAATGCGAAAAATAAAAATAAATTATTTGTTTTCCATTTTATTTAAATTTAATTGAATCAAAACTGAATGGTTTGAATGCCGAGTTTGAACTATCATTTATCCAATGACAAACAAAATGAATAACATCCACAGAATCAATGTAAGGGTTTCACTTTTTCTTTTGATGTACGGAACCTTAAAAACAAAAACTTTTAACTTATGTTCTATTCTCTAGTTACAAATTTTTTTGGTTAATATTTGTACTAATTTACACACCTATTTCCCCTGCCGTTTGAAAAACCCCGTAACCCAATCCATCATGTAGTTTTTGTAAGATAACTCAGGTTTCTGTGAGAATTTTCCTCCAAAATCGTTGTAGTAGTGGGGATATTTGAAATCTGTATTTTTGTAATGTGGCCAGACGTCCGGGGCATATTTGGAAATGGCTAAAGCCCAGGCCATCACAACGAGGGCCTTCATACTAGCGATGATCAAACCGATGCCAAGGAATATTTTATAAAGACCCACTTTCACCGCCAATAATATCGCCAAATTGGCTGAAACAGACAAACAAGCTAATTTTAAAACCCGGCCATTTTTCCAGAATACGAAACGTCTAGCCACATTCTTTTTCCTTTTAAGTACTTTTTATACAACATGTTACAAAAGTACCCCTAATGCCGAATATGGTATATAGGGACCATCAAACTGAACAACTTTTACTATGGCGCTAACTCTGAAAAGGCGAAAAAAAAATCAGCTGTTTCATACATTTTGATATTTTCGATTTTAATTTTTGTATGAAACAGCTGATTTTTTTTCGCAATTTCAGAGTTGGTCCTTAGTAAAAGTTGATCAGTTTGATGGTCCCTATATACCATATTCAGCATTAGGGGTATTTTTGTAACACCTTGTATATTAACAAATTATTTGTACTTCAATTTCTTTCCGGTTAAGATCAGGAGGGAAAGGGAAACACAACAACAAACAAGGCATGTGAAACACCCAACCATAACTTAAACTAGCGTAGATTTTCACCATAGCGACGTTTCGATAAATAAATATAAATATAAATATTTGACAACATCACATACATTGCTCCGATTCCAAAGTAAGTAGCTAAAGCACTTGTGTTATGGAAATCGGAGACAACGGTGGTATCACAAACACCCAGACCTGAGACAATATAGAAAAGTTCGTTTTCTAAATTGACCCAACCGGGGATCGAACCCGGGACCTCAGAGATGGCGACACCTTAAAAACCGGTGTACAAAGCCACTCGACCAAGGAGGTCGTCAAATAAAACAGAATGATGAATTAGTTCCCGTACAACAGAGATCATTAAACTGGCTAGTAAACAAACTTTTAGAAAAGATAAAGCTGCAGCTACGTTTAATATCTCTAGTCATACTGACATACTGACTCATCCATAGAGTAATAGGTGATAAAAGTTTAAACGCGTCGTAAAATTCCCACGCAGGTAGTCGCTAGTTTTAAACTCCAAGTTGTAACTGGTATCACTTAATAGGAGTTAAATAGTTGTATGTGAGACATAGTTCTTGGGTGTAACTTTAAACGATATGTAGCCCGTGAAAGTTTAGCAGAACTCTTTGTTTGTATAATGCATTCAAAAAAAGTGTCTCCTATTTTCCGGGATTTAGAAGGGTAAATAAAAAACCTATTTTTTTTCATTGCGAAATATTTATGTACCAGTGGCTATGGGTCCATACAAGCTGATTTCCATCGGTTTATCTTTTAGCAATCCCACCCTACGGATTCACTATGCAGATCATAGCATTTTTTGCCATAATTTCACCCCTCCCCACTGCTATGTACACTAAATTGTACATTCCAACAAATTATTCACTTAGTGAACTTAGTCATAAGAGCGCCTTCGTATGTTTAAACTCAATGTAACGAGTGATAACTATGCAATAGAGTAGATCGCCTTCAGTGCGATCGTAACGATTCCTCGGAGCGTGTGTCGTCACATGTAGGGTTGCCAGGTGTCCGGCTTTAGCCGGTTATGTTTGGCTTTTTCACCTCGTGTCCGGCCAAATTTGACTGCGTCCGGCCTGTCCGGCTTTTGTTAGACTTTTTGTGTAGCTGTCGCACGAGTCGTAACTTCGTAAGTCAAGCGCAAGTAATGCCATGACACGACTACCCCACTCCGAGTCCGTCCGACCGCTGTTCGCAAGGCGGTAATAAATATCGTCCGGCTTTTAAAACATATGTCTGGCTTCATAAAAGCTATGATTAGCTATTGAAAAAGGTATATCCGGCTTTTAGGGTAAAATGTCCTGCCAAATCAAGCGCCGAGTCCGGCTTTTGTGTTTTTAGACCTGGCAACCCTAGTCGCAGGGGTGAATGGTTCTGACGGCGAATCTCTCAGAAATGAAACGTCCTATCGGCGATCAGTCCAAAGGTGAAACGGCTGTCGGAGAACGGTGGGACTTTCCCAAAGAAGATTATTTTAAAACTAGGTCTTACTTCCGAGTTCTAATTTTATTCCGTATTCTGAAACTTGGTTATCTCCAGTAGGTTAAAGAAAAAAAATCTGTGATTGGACAGACTAGAATCTTAGTAGGGTTGAATCGGAAAATTCCATTTCAGTGGTATTTTCAATAGTGGATTTATTAAGATGAATTTGTAGAGGTTTCTACGGAAAGGTTTTACAGTGAATAAGATTGGCTTTGAAAGACCATAAAGCCTTAAAAAACATTTTACCACTCCCCCACTAAAAAACTTATTTTATTCACTAAAAACAGTGAATAAAAAGCACCTTTAATCACAATTTTGGTGTTTGAATTTAGAACAATTCGACCTCCATCTCAATGCTATACAAACTCCTTGTCCAAATAATATTTTCGCTTAATTCTTTCTTTTTCTGATAGTCATGGTATAATAGTAGATTGTACAACAAGTGCATAAAACTCACCATTTTACCCGAAACGTAGGCGAGGGTGGATAGTCAAGTCGAGGGTAAAATGGGTTTTATGTACGAGTTATACACTCTGCTTTTCACTTCGATTGTAAGTAAATTAAATAGCAATATTGCAAAAACAAGTTTATTTAACGACGTTTAATTGCGTGTGTAGCCACACACGTTTGTTTTGCTTGTTTACCTGACGACCTTTTGTCTTAGAGTCTGAGACTTAGACAAAGATTTTATTTAATGCACTAGAGCATGAAAAGCGATTTTATACAGCTCATACCCAACATAAAGACGAACTTTACGAGCGTGAGAAGTGAATAAGTTCTAACCGAACCTAACCTAATGAACTTTTTAAAGCTTTTTTAATGGCGGGAGGCTTAGCTCCATTATTTGTAGATTACCTAGTTACCTAATGCACCCTAATCATTTCCATTTTAACGGACTCGATCAGTTAATCAACAGATTAACTAGTTAATCTGCACTCGGTTTACGCACAGTAACGGTAACATATATTATACTTATAATCATAAACATTATACTTTATAAACACATTAACACCAACCAGTGGGTACTTATTGTAAATGAATCTGCACCCGTGCATAATAATGTATGGAATTTTATCATGCAACATTATTAAAGAAATGAGTCACTTTAATTCATTTATTATGGCGGACTACAAATACAAAAGTTCTTATTTGCATAAATAATTAATTCGTAACACATAAAAATATGTTCACAATATTCATACACATTGCCACTTAAAACACAAAGCCTAAAAGCACTCAACGCAACTCAAACATGACTTCAATACGAAAAGATGAAAGGAAACCAAGCAGATTACGAATGAGATATAACTACTTACTCAGTAGCGCGTATTTCGCTTTGCCTCTTGGCTCAATAATTTCTCTTTCTTCTTCCGAGCCATCAACCAAGTACACAAAGGACGCAACAATGAGGATGAAAGCGTTCATAATTCCTATAATCAAACCTCCTTGCCACAATATAAAGGAAAGCTAATCTTTTTTTTTCGAAAATGTTGTATTTCACATTTCAAAATAAGTTTCTATTCGATTTTAAAAACGATTCTCTTTTTTCTTCCCAAAATTTTGGATTCGAAATTCAAATGAATTATTTGTTCAATTTTTAAAAGATTTCACAGATGAACACTTCATAACTGACTGTCAGTAATAAAATGGCGCGCTGTCTTGGCAGTTTTAGTCAGGTAGCCCTAAGGTGTGAATTAAGGTGATAATAGTGTGTGAAAATGGTGTGAAAGTGTAAGTGACACTGAACAGTCAAGTCAAACAAATTTTCACGTAAAGCAAACTTAAGAAAGTTGTTTAAAAAGTGTTATGAAATATAATAGATACGACTTCCTTATTATGTTTGATACTCATAGTTCTAATCCAACATGGATAAATTTAATTGTTCTTCTTGTAACGTTGTGTTTTTTTCTGTATAGAAAAACAACGTTACATTCTTATATTTATTAATATTCCATCTTATTTATTTATTAAAAACATAAAAAACACAAATTTGTTATTATATTTCATTAATTTTCCTTATTCTATAATTATTTCATACATGCGATGCGACCTCATTTCATCCATACTCCTAATTCAAACTATCAACCTCCTTGTATAAAACTCCTTGGTATCTATTTATTTTATTTTTTATAACATTCAACAACAAATTCATGTTCGACAACATTTAAAAATATTCTACTATCCTTTTCTTACACATACATTTTACATCATTCATCCTTTTCACTCCATTAATATTTTCTTGTGTTGGCCGTCTTAACTTTTCCCGCCTTTTCTCGGGAAAATTTTGACTCTTCACGGCGCGAAGCCGATTTTTGCTCCGACCTTTAAGGAGACTGATACAATTTTAAAACAATTGTTGAAATTTTGTTAATTCCTATTAATTCCTTAGTGGCGAGAATAGGTTCCAGACGAGAAGCGTTTAGCAGCATAAGTTATATTATTTTTAAACAATTTTATATCCATAACAATGACGGCGCTCAAAGTGCCCGTAGATTCACGCTCGCTCACTAATATCGAGAATCTACACGAACCGTGTACGGCAATCATCATTAAATTTGGAAATAATGAGCAGTTCACTTTACGAGTTAGACGATATCAAATGAGCGGGGAAAAGTTATCGATAAGTAATCGATATTCGAACGACTCATTGGCTTCGTTGCTTGGGAGTAATTACACTTATTCTACTCGATTCGCCTTTTGCGCCGTTATAATAATTTCTATCGAACAAAAACGTCGTCGTATCGTATAGCAAGTGAGGTCGCGGCCGGCTGGCGGCGGCTATAATTCCCTCGTCCTTATTCCAGGTGTTAACCGATTTTAAAAAAGGAGGAGGTTGTCAAGTTGACGGTGTGTTTTTTATGTATGTTTTAACATTACTTCACCAGTTATTAACCGATTTCAATTATTCTTTTTTTTTATCTGAAAGAACATAGTTCATGTGTGGTTTCATAAAAAAATACAGAGATCTGGCTAGTAGCTTTTTCATAATCCTGAAAAATATCAATTATTTAACTTACCATCGCACGAGTTTTTTACGGATTTTTAGGTATAACTTCTTTGTTTATGAACCGATTTTTTTACTCCATTTCTACTTCATTAGTTATAAAAGCTATTTTATCTACACAGGTAACACAAGGTAGGTAGTTTATCACAAGGTTTGCTATTCAATGAATAAACGGACCAAGTCAGCAAAGTTGGTAAGTCAAAAAGTTGTGATTCTTTGTACAAGCAAAGCATTATAAGATTTTTTCCTTCATTTGAATAACAATTATTTTAATGAAGATTTTCGTAATCTGCGCATAAGGTTTCTAATTCTCTTTATTCTCCTTAATTAAGGTGCGGGAACTGTATTTATAATTTGATTTAATTTTAATTATGTCTGTACAAAAAAAACATCAAATATCAATTTGAGATCGGCAATGAACACAGTTCTTAATTTCCCGCCCAAATATCGTTAGAATAAATGTCAAAAATTATAATCAGTAGGTACCCCTAGCACGAACATCTACCGAGAAAAGAAAACGCGCGTAAAAGTAGAAATTTTTCATTTTCCTTTTCGGCGACAGATGGCGCTGTACATAGAAGAATGGGAAACCGGGTACCACATCTTCAAATTTTAAACTACTGAACATTCCCAATGGTATGAATGTTATTTTAAATATTCCTAGAGAAGCTGGTTATAACTAGAAAAATATAATTATATAAATTCTTCTTATCATGAAATAAAACGCCATTTTGCAGAAAAAAACTTGTATTGCAGGGGTCTCTCGGAAAAAATGTCCAGCGGACCAATCACGAAAATAGGTTTTTCAGGGGAGCCAACGGTGGTAACGGCATAAATGTCAGATTGATTATGTTATGTGTCAATACTGTCAATGTCATTCAGTCTGTGTTGCCATAGTAGAATAATCGATTACTTAAATATCATTACGTTACGTTGGGTTGTGTTGAAGTTACGTTTTAATCTTTTTATTCCCAGCGTAATAGTAAAACTTACCATTACATATTTTGCTAGGATGATTAGAGTATTCAAACTCTAATATTCACTTCATGACACGCTAAGCGTTTGAGGAGCTTTAGTGCCTGGCCCTGCGACTGCGGAGGTTGCGTGATGGGTTATGGCACATCCTACTTATTTACCCATAAGGAAGGCCTGTACCCCAGCAGTTGGGACATTACAATGGCAGACGTCGAGAAGTTTATGTGGTTCTTAAAATATAGGGGTTTCTGCCATTCTCCTTTCGCATACAACGTAAACTATAGATTTTTACGAGAGTTCTTTTTCTCGGTAGATGTTCCTGCTGCGGTACTGATCATCGATTATAAAATGGAGTGTGTTCCGTCCCTAGACACGTGACCTGACGAAAGCTATAACGTCTCGGTTCGGTCTTGAAGGCTGATGAACTTGTGTTGAGTTCCTGACCGAGTAATTAAGGAAATTAAGCCAAAACCGATGTTAATACCAATCAATCCCTAAACTTGGGCAGATATCATAATAAAGAAAGAAAGAAAATACATGTATTATGGACATACACAACGAATACATGACAGCACAAGAAATAACAAACGCAGTACAATAACACATTGTGCAATGTCGCGCGTGATGCCAAAACTGTGCTCAGCTCAGTTTAAACAGCAGGCTAGGCCTGCTTGTTTATTTATTGTTTGATCGATCATTATAATCTCTATGATCGAAGTTTAACTGACGTCGTTTTCTCACAGCGATGATGTACGTCATACTCCTGTGATATCTCCAAATAACAAAACTAAGCAAGATTCAAACACAAATTAAAAACTTACATCGAGGCTTAAAGAGTTTGATTTTATTTGCCTTCCCAATTTAAAATAGGTACAGAAAATCTATGCTACGAACCAAAGACTGTACAGTACCGAAAAATTGCTCATTAAGTTACGGTGCATGCACCGCAACTCCTTTAGTCTATTGCGAGCGACCGAGAGAAACAGTTGATGCGCCGCGAAGGTTGGTTGTGACACAATTTTAGTTTTGAACAGCTCGTCTATGTAAATTGAAGTCATTGCTACGAACTAAGAACTGGCTGACTTTTGCTATTTTATTTACGAAGTGAATTTCTCAACTTTATCTTTCCCATATTGATAGCTTGTAGTTAAAAGAAGATTGAATCATAATATATTTTAACGGTACATGATCTCGGCGCCTGAAAATGAGTCGAAACGTGATTAAACAAATAGTATGACACAAAATCAGAAAAAGTTAATTATCGTAGCTAATAATTTATGTGTAAGGTTGTAAAAACGTCACAAATTAAACAAACATGCCTTAAACCTTTGCTAACGCCTGATATAAAGGGTCAGATTAATTACGAAAATTTAATAACGTCACACGCACTACGTTCGTTTTTTGGACATCATACAATGCGAAATCTGCTTAGTCAGGTTAAAAAAGGGTCTGTTCAAAATATGCTGACTCAAAAACGGTAATGAAATCCTTTTTTCAATAGCTAATGGTTTAGCTTCACTTGAACTTGTCTAAGTAGACAGACAGCTAATAGAACAAGGTGTACCTACAAATGGTAACTCCGTGGTCATGCTTAGTTTGAAGAAATATAAGGAACAGACAGGAACGAAAAGTATTATTTTTTTTTAAGCATAATTATATTGGTCAATTTTGTCACGATTATTTTTGTTTTTTTAATAAGGATACATGTGTATATAAAAGAATTGTTTGCAATTTTTGGCCTGGCTGCAAGGAAAAGAAGTTTTGATTTAGGTTTAATTTTAGCCATGTGTTATCAAAACAAATTAAAGTAGGTGCACAATTTCTAACTTACTACAATTTGACGCTTTTATTATACTTTTTATTTTATCCCTATTATGAACTTCTAAGTAAGTACCTTATAAGTCACCCTTGTCTTTATAATTTTCATCATAAGACAGCCTATCAAAAATGTTCAATCGAAAAAGTTACTTTCTAAAATAATGTCTCATTCAGTGCTCGCTGTCATCGCTCAAGCGTTGGTTCTCGCTCTCGAAGACAGATGGCGTTGTTCTGAATAATAGCCTTCCGGACAAGTTCGGACACCTGGGAGCGGACCAATCCTGTGTTGATAAATGACACGTCCGCTGCATTCAGCGATCATCGGTCTTATGACTCCAATAAAGCGTCATCAATATTTAAGTAGCTACAAGCGAAAAAAGAAAAACTTTCTTATTAAATAAATGTTACGTATAATGTAAGTAGATGCTACTAAGTATTTACTAAGTATATTCTGTGGTAGAGGCCTTGAATAACACTAAATATCTTTTTTATATTGTATTTAGACTAGAGTGAAAGATATACGAATAAAGGATAATTAAAGGTAAGCTTTAAGTTAAGATTTCGTTCTGTTATTTTGAAGTCATAGTATGTACACACGACAGCACATCAGGTTATACAGTTAAACTGAGAAAACAGCTTTTATTAAGTAGGGCATAAAGGCGGTCTTAAGGTCATCATGTAGGTGCCGTCGTGTGTACCTGAATATTACTGTGTAATATTTTATTTTAACATATTCTACAATGTCTATAAAACTAGCACTTCCGTGTAAGTCACATCTGGCGTTTCCCATGCCTATAATAAATTCACAATTCTATCCCAACTCTCATGTTTGGTACCGACAAATAAAAGAAGTGACATTGAAGTAATAAATATTTCATTTGAGGAAAGGATTCCTTTATTTTTCTTTTACTTTCCCAATATTGCCACCTATCCTTTATTTAAAAATAATTCAAAAATTATATACTTATTAAAAACTATAAATGTTTACTTATATGATTGGATTAAAAGTAACAAAACATTTAATAACTACGCAACGCTAGAGTTCAGTTTTTATGACAACATAACAGAACTTATTAAAATAAATGGAATAAGTTTTTCTTTCATTTCTTGACCCAGATTAGACCTTGTCCAGAAAGGGCGAATTCATCGCGATATGACACGCGATTTTGGTTACACTGCTGTTAATATTGCACACGTTACTGACGTCGCTGGTACTAAGCGAACATTGTATAGCGAAACGCGTCGAATACGCGCGTAGCTCTGGACAGGGTCTAAATGTTCGGTCTAATATTTTGCTCGTAACTTAAGTTTGATGTAAGTTTCTTGTTTCTTTAATAAGAATATGAGTTTCTTAAATAAAATCTTAGGAAATACTTTTTTTTCGGCTATTCAATTAACGTTACTTTTGTAGTATCAATGACATCATAATATTGAATTGCCTTCCAGCTGACCTACGTTCAAAGTTTCAA
This sequence comes from Catoptria pinella, assembly GCA_963556745.1. NCBI lineage: Eukaryota > Metazoa > Arthropoda > Insecta > Lepidoptera > Crambidae > Catoptria > Catoptria pinella. Next base: position 14,550,780 of record OY750761.1, read on the forward strand.
GTCTCGGGTGGAAGATAGTTTAAGATCGTTTGCTAAGTTTGTGAACAAACAACCAAACAAGAAAGCAACCTAATAAAAACGAGTAAGAATAGGGCTCCAATTAGCTTACTTGACGGATGGTTTTACATATTTTCTACTGTCAAATCATCTGTCAAGTAAGCTGCTCAGAAACAGGCTCTAAGTATAACTAGTGGCTCTGTGACCTGTCGACCTCGCATTTGTGATATTTTAACCCATAATATCTCCGCCATTTTGAAAAGTTTCGTAAAACTTATTCGACTAAAAAAAAAATAAAAAAAAAATTAAAACAAATAAACAGACTAACATAGAACCTCCTCCTTTTTTTGAAGTCGGTTAAAAAAAAATATATAAATATAGAACTTGCTCACAAAACATCAGAATCGGTGGAGAAATGCGTGTGGAGAATAGACGGACAGCGGGACAGCCTACGAAACATACGAAAACATTTTTGTCCAAGCTGAAACGGAGATGCTACGCTCGCGCTTCGCGCTCGGTCAATAAAATTCGTCAACCCTATCTTCGACCGAAAATGTTTTAACAAAACATTTCAAGAAAAAGAAAATTCTTTTTTCCTTTTCCAAAATAATAAAAATATAATTTCTCTGAGCGCTAAATTATAAAAATAAGAGCTCAATAACGACCGAAATAATTTGTGCCTGCTACATGGAAACCGAGATCTGAGGAGGATCGCGAAAAATTCTTAAACGCTCCTGTTTAGGGTTAAATGCTGGTATTATTATTATATTTTTTACAAACTTCACCTGTCAAATTATAAGTGTAATACCTACTAAATGCATATTTTGTATTTTTAAGTAGTGGTGCCAGTAGGCAAGCGAGTGAGTATAAAGATGGAAAAGAAATATTGATATATTTAAGTTTGTAAATATCGTTACTTATTTCTGTTAAAGCTGATAAGTTTCTTGCGCCTGTTCTTCTTGTCAGTTAAAAAAGTCTGGAACGGGTGGTAGGAAAATATGACGATTCAAAAGTGCTTAATTATTAAGTTTATTTGAATAAAGAAATTTTGACTATTGACTATCGAAAAGGGGTTACGCTACATTTACGCGGTTTTTTGTCTCACTAAAAGATCCAGGGATAACAATCTTTTTGAAGTTTGTTTCTCATGTATAAAATATTTAGAAGTAATAGAGTTCAAAGTTCAAAATTTTTATTGCACGTTTCATGTTGTAGGTACAAAGATAGAATTATTACAAAAATAGAATCAAACATGAAACCCTGCAAGGGCACAACAATTATGAAAATTAGGTAAATCAAATCTATAGATACTAATATAAAAATTATTCTTAAGTAATAAGTAGTTAAACAAAGTTATTATTCGCGGGTTCGATTCCTGTCCGAGAACATGATCTAGTGCGAGTCGTATTTTTTCTAGTATATTATTTAGTATTATATAAAAATAACATTATCTATCTAAGTACAGCAATTAAAGGATTGAAGATTTTCTTGACCCTGAACTTTCCAAGTTACTGAACTTTGTATAACTTTCGTTTTATAAGATTGTTAGACACACTGCACTGACCTTATACTTAAACCTCAGGAAGCTATTGAACTGTTAAATTGTAGGTAAGTACATCAAAATGTGTACACTATTGAACAAGGCAGAAAGTTGTCCTTTTAATAGCAGGCTGCCAAAACTACAAATAAATAAATTAATGAAGGAGTTATTTTATTATTTGTATAAGTATTAGAAGTTTACAAATCCTCTACTGAAATTTTATGAACACCAGCAATTTCAATCTCCCCACTGCTGGGGTACAGGCCTTCCTTACGAGTGATACTCCTTAGTATGGGCCATAACCCACCACGCGGGCCCAATACAGATTGGTAGGTGTTAACGGCGGCAAATGCAGCCGGGAACGGCTTGACGTGCCTTCCGAAGCACGGAGGAGCTCGAGATAATACAATTTTGGTCACCTATCCGCCGACCCTTGCGACAGTTGCTTAACCTCCGTAATCGCTGGGCCAGGCGCTAGACCACTACGCGATCGAGCACCTCAAATTTAATGCTTTATTAAAAATCTTATGCTGTACGGAACTCTTACGTAAACGGAGTCTCTTGCACTCTTTCTGTATTAGCGCTCGCGAGGCGTATAAGGGCTGAACGGAAAATTACAAAAATGTAAATAATTGGATTCGTTTCATAAAAACGCAGCCTCGGTCGTACAGACTTGTGGAAAACCTGACTACACTATACCTATACTTATTCTTTATACTCTTGAGATTGTCTTCTTTTGCTATAAATTAATTTATTATTTCAAATCAGATCCGATCAGAACCGATCTATAATAAAGCGTATTAGAAATTATTAGCATATTCGTTAGACGGGTTATTTCAGGCGGGAATCGAACCCGCGACCTTTGGAAGTCCGGTTTAATGCTCTTCGACAATGCCACTAGTGACTCGGTAGTTCACCGAGTCGCTAATGGTATTGTCGAATCATTTCTAGTATATCCCACTCTTACGCTGCAAGCCGACGTTATTTCATCAATGTAAGGAATTACCTCGACATTCTATTGAATTCTTTTCAGCATAGGTGTGATTGAACTATTTATGTGATATTACAAGAAATTAGTGTGTCTATAACACTTTTCTCACAGGTAGAGGTGAAAAGTTAAATGTTTAACACGAGACCATATGCTTGTTATGTCCTGTGCCTTTACATCACTCACTTTGCTCAATAGTCTATATTAGAATCATTCTTCGCTAGTTCGTGATTCAAAGTCAGCACTCGCAGCACAAAACTTTGGCCTCTAGTATAACAAATTCAATACCAAAATTTCCCTTGTCTACATTAAAACTTGATAAATTGAATTCGAAAAGCTTAAATAAGTAAATCCGTCTAAAAATAAACATTCTCTTTTCTTTTTCTTCTTCATCTTTCTTTAACTTTTCAAAACAAACTAACAAAGACTAAACAAGTCTGATTTATAAATCGCCATTTCTCCCTGCCCAGAGCACATTAAGACGAAGCACGTAATAGCGGCCATTTTTATTTCATGACGAATGATAAGTGGTCCGAAGCATAAAACCAAATATATTTTATGCGCGAATGCTTAATTGCCTTAAGCAATTTGCTCCGCGTTAAGTCCAGAAAATTAGGAACGTAAAAAGCTAGGACGATTTAATGGTGATTGAATGGGAATCGTAAAGCTAAGCGACGTTTAAGAAGGACGGGTTTGGGATGGGTGGTACAACTATCAACTTATTTCATGGAAATTCCCATAATACTGCCAAGGAATGAATTTTAGCATAAAAGTAAAACATGGTAACCTGCGATCTATTTTATCCAGACTAATTTTTTATTATTATTTTTTTCTTAGCATTTTCTAAATATCGATTTAGTTAAAGCCTGGCCTCTTAAGACCCGAGTTCACCAACTCCTTAAACAGCCGATTAATTTATAACCACCTGTTTAAGTCTGAGTGTATTAAAAAAAAAAAAAAAAAAAAAAATGTCAAAAAGAAAAAACAATAAAGTTGATGATTAATTACAGTCCTTGTGGTTTCATTCATTATTTAAAATGATAGTTAAATCATAAACATGGTTCTTCTGAGCCGGATAAAGAATAGTTTTTGGTGAAGTGCATAGTGGTATGGTACCACTAAACCCGTACTCGCAGTATAACAGTGGATCGCTGTAACAAACCGAGTACCTACTTGGAAGGTGAAGTGCAGTGCAGCTCGTGGGATACGAATTGGCTGCCTGGACGGTGAGCTGTGTAAAGCTGAGGCAGCAAGGAGCGCTGCGGTTGGCGTGCTGTGAGCTCGGCTAGAGCAGCAGCAGAAAAAGGCGGATTGCGGGTCACAGGGCAGTAGATTGCTCAAAAGCGGCAGCAGCACCATTGACCGACGGCTACAGCGTCGGGCAACAGCAGCGGCAGAAGCACGGGTGGCGTGCGGCAGTCTGCGCTGCAGCAGCGCGCGGGTGACGCGCTGCAGTGGAGGTGCTGGCTGAGGAGTGCGGGAAGTTACGTCAAGTTGTGAGGGTGAAGTGTTGGTGTAACCGTGAGTACAATTTACGTCATTTGTGAGATTCTTCATTTGTGTGCTACGGTGATTTGAACTTTTTTTGTTTTGTTGTAATTTAACATAAAATATTGTGTCTCTTGGATTTTAGTTATCAAACCTTCACCATTTAATTATCAAACATGGAAGGTTTGTTGCGTGTGCAATTAGATGTAAAATCTAAAATAGAAAAAGGTTTGAGAAATTTTAAAAAGTCACCTAAGGAAAGGTTGACTGAAACATATGTACAAAGTAGATTAGAAAGCTTAGAGAATACATGGAAATTGTTTACTAGTACACACAATGAAATATTAAAGGGCTATGATGAAAAGACAGCTGGGGATTATTTTAAAAATGAAACTTACGATTGCACAGAAGATGTTTTTATTGAATATAAGTCAGAATTGAAAACTGTATTAATGAAATTTGCACCAGTTTCGGTTTCTGCATTCGCTAGTGAGGGATCGGCTACAGATTGTCAGGGAGTAAATAGTATGTTTAAGTTGCCAAAAATTAATATTCCTGTGTTCTCGGGAAAGTATGCTGAATGGCCTACCTTTCGGGATTTGTTTATATCGTTGATTCATTCAAATAAAAATATTGATACAGTTCAGAAGCTGCACTACTTGAAGGGATATCTGACCGGAGAAGCTGAACAGCTCCTTCGACAAATACCTATATCGGGGGATAATTATGAAAGAGCATGGGTTATTTTATTAAATAGATATAATAAGAAAAAATATTTGTCGAGTTGTATTTTAAATCGGTTATTGGGGCAACGCGATTTGACTTCTGATAGTGCTTACGGGCTTAAAAATTTAGTAGATACAAGTACAGATTGTTTAGATGCTTTGTCAAATTTGGGGATAGATGTGTCCACTTGGGATATATTAATAATACATATTTTATCGTCAAAGCTAGATGCAGAAACTAAGAAACAATGGGAACTACATGTGAGTAGTCAGATAGGATTGGATAGTTTGCCAAAATTTGATCAATTCAAAACTTTCATAACTAATAGATATAGAGCTTTGGAATTTCTGGTACCAAATAGATCAAATAAAAGTTTAAGTAATTATAAACCTGTTAATAAGGTGTTTCATGTGAATAAATTGTGTTGTTCATTTTGTGGAGAAGAACACAAATTAAGTTATTGTAAGAAATTTATTCAGTGTAATGTTGATGAACGTCGCGATTTTGTGCAGACGAAAGGGTTGTGTTTCAACTGCATGGGAATAAATCATTCCGCTAAGAATTGTTCGGTCAGTACTCATTGTAAAATTTGTAGACGTTTGCATCATACTATGCTGCATCCTAAGGGAAATGGGCCAAGCACGGGGAACGAAGCTACATTGTCATTAAACGTGGGTGTAGAGGACATGGAGCAGCCGTCGACATCAGATGTAGCAAATGGTGATACTCCTGATGAAATAAATGATCCTGATGAGTATGGGGAGGCGGTGACTTCATGTTTATCTACGGGAAAAATCCCTGGTCAGGTGCTGTTAGCCACTGCGTTGGTACACGCCGAGGCTAAGAATGGAAATCAAATTGTGATACGCGCCTTGCTGGATCAAGGGTCTCAGGCATGTTTTGTTACGGAATCCACAGTGCAATTTTTAAGGTTGAAAAAGACGCATACCAAAAGTATGATCTCAGGGTTGGGTTGTGATAAAAATATCGCATCCACATCAATAGTCAAAATTAGGTTGCGTTCCAGAATTGATTCAAAAAAAACTATTGAAGTAAATGCATACGTGTTAAAAGCGATTACATCCTTCTTACCGGCTAGAAAAGTGGTCAGTCTGGGTACTTTAAATTTAACGGGATTAGTTTTGGCGGATCCGGATTACCATACTCCGGGTAAAGTGGATATATTATTAGGAGCTGATGTGTATGGGCAAATAGTTCAGGAAGGATTGAGAAAGGATCCAGACGGGAAGTTACTTGCCCAAGCCACTACATTTGGCTGGATTATAAGTGGTAAGGTGGAAGCTAGTACAAAAACTACAAATTTAGTGGCCATGCATTTGACGGTAGAAGAAAATTTCCTAAAAAAGTTTTGGGAGTTGGAGGAGGAACCTTTGGTGAAAAAAGAAAAAATCTTAACGGAAGAAGAGAATGAATGCGAAAGAATTTATAGGGAAACGACAACGAGAGACGAAGAGGGCAGATACATAGTCAAAATTCCATTTAAAGTTGAAAGGCCTAAAATAGAAGGTTCTAGAGAAATTGCAAGGAAAAGATTTGATTTATTAGAAAAAAGGTTAAATAAAAACAACGAGTTTAAGTCAAAGTTTAATGATGTTATGAAAGAGTACATAATTAACCAACATATGGAGATTGTGCCTCCAGAAGAGATCAACAATCCAAATTCGGTGTATGTACCAACTCTTGCTGTAATTAGAAAAGACAAGGATACTACTAGTGTCAGGATAGTTTGCGATAGCTCTTGTAAAGGCAAAGATGGAATATCGATAAATGAAAAAATGATGAAGGGGCCAATGTTACAGCAAGAATTGCGACATATTTTATTGAGGTGGAGAACTTATCCGGTTTGTTTGGTGGCTGATATAGCGAAGATGTACCTGCAAATAAAAGTTAACAAATCAGACACAGATTATCAGAGGTTATGGTGGAGACCAGATGACTGTTCTGAGATACAAGTTTACCGTATGCTGAGGGTTACTTTCGGAACGGCTTCGGCACCTTACCTAGCAGTACGAACCCTTCAACAAGTGGCTTACGACGAGGGTGAACAGTATCCTGTGGCGAAGGATAGGGTACTTACTGATTTCTACATGGATGACTTGATGACAGGTTGCGGATCGGTAGCTGAGGCCCTAAAAATTCAAAAGGAAATGAGTGAAATGTTGTCTAAAGGTGGGTTTCAACTAAGGAAATGGACAAGCAACAGGAATGAGATAATTCAGAAAATTGGTCAAGCAATGGGAAATGGGGAACCTGACAAATTTAACATTAAAAGCGATACAGTCTTAAAAATATTAGGACTTACTTGGAATAGACAGGCGGACGAATTCCAATACTCCGTTGAGGTCGCTCCGTTGCAGGAACCTGTAACAAAAAGAAAAATCCTTTCGGAAATATCAAGGTTATACGACCCCTTAGGGTGGGTGTCGCCTTGTATTATTGTGGCAAAAGTACTTATACAAAAACTATGGCTAAAGGGGTCTGACTGGGATGAGCCAGTCACTGAAGAATTATGTAAAGAATGGGTTACTTACCGGCAGGACTTACCTTTGTTGAAGGGCTTCCATGTTTCTCGTTGGCTGGGTATGACTGATGGCTGTTGTGTAGAATTACACGGATTTTCAGATGCATCGAAGATAGCATATGCTGCTGTAGTATATGCACGAGTTATTCACGCAAATGGGGATATCAAAGTAAAACTAGTAACGGCTAAAACAAAAGTAGCACCTATTAAGATGGTAGCAATACCTAGACTAGAGCTATGTGGTGCAGCGCTACTCGCAAAACTACTAATAGAAGTTGCAGAGGTATTATCGATACTGAAAGAGAACATATACGCATGGACCGACTCTACTGTTGTATTGGCTTGGATAAATAGCTACCCACGGCGGTGGAAACCTTTCGTAGCTAATAGGGTATCTGACATATTATCTTTACTGGAACCAACACATTGGGCTTATGTAGCCTCAAAAGAAAACCCAGCGGACGTTGCATCGCGGGGAATGTATCCAAAGGAAATTTTGGGTTGTAAATTATGGACACAAGGCCCTGAATTTTTGATGGATAGGAAAATAGATAGGACAAAAAAGAATTTTAACACTAAGGAAGAAGAAATTAAAGTACATATAGTGATAGAAAGTGATAGTGAAGAAGGATTATGGAAAAGATTCTCATCGTTGAGCAGGATGGTCAGAGTTATAGCCTACTGCAGACGGTTTGCAAATTTAGTTAGAACTAAGAAAGAAGCGCGAGAAGTAGAGTCATTTTTAACAAGTAAGGAATTGGAAGATAGTCTAAGAATAATAATAAAAAGATGTCAAGAAATTGATTTTAAACAAGAAATTAGAGATTTGCATGATAAAGGAATACTTAAGAAAAATAACAGAATTTCCTCACTTAATCCATTTATTGATGAACAAGGTATATTGAGAGTAGGTGGGCGTCTCACTCAGTCTTGTTTATCGGATGATGCTATACATCCAATTGTGTTAAAAAAAAACTCAGTAATTTCGCAACTAATTGTGTCGGATGCTCATTATAGATTATTGCATGGGGGGCAACAGTTAATGTTAAATTTCATAAGAAATAAATATTGGATTTTGGGGGTTAAACATTTGATTAAGACAATAATACATAAATGCAACAAATGCATAAGATATTCAAATAGAACGAGAAATCAGCTTATGGGTCAACTTCCAGAGGCGAGGGCATCGCCTTCTAGACCATTCTCACAAAGTGGAGTAGATTTTGCCGGTCCTATTAGCGTTCGTACTTCGAAAGGTCGCGGACATCACGCGTACAAAGGTTACATTTGCCTTTTTGTATGCATGGCGACTCGTGCCATACACTTGGAGGTGGTGAGCGATTTGACCGCTCAAGGTTTTCTCGCTGCTTTTCGTAGGTTCGTCGCTCGTAGGGGACATTGTGCACAGCTATGGAGTGACAACGGAAAAAATTTTATAGGTGCGTCTAAGGAGTTGCGACACTTATTTGCTTGTGAGAAATCAGGAATAATACCGGACATACGTGAGGCTTTGGCTAATAATCAAACAACCTGGCATTTCATACCACCATACTCGCCAAATTTCGGAGGATTGTGGGAGGCCGGCATAAAATCGACAAAATTCCATTTAAAAAGGGTCATAGGAGATAGCACACTGACGTACGAAGAACTGTCCACAGTTCTTATACAAATAGAGGCTTGTCTTAATTCCCGACCGTTATCTCGGATCGACAGTGACGGAGGTAACCACACGATTTTGACTCCTGGACATTTTATTATAGGAGAACCATTAGTAACGGCTCCCGATCAACATTATGAAAGTCAAGCGATAAGTAGTTTAAGGCGTTGGCAACTTACCCAAAGGATGTTGCAGGGTTTTTGGTCAAGATGGTCTCAAGAATATTTGCATCAATTTTTGCAAAGACATAAGTGGACCGAACAATTACCAGAACCTAAAGTGGGGGATGTAGTTTTGATAAAAGAGTTGGATTTACCTCCAGCTCGTTGGTTGATTGGCAAGGTAATCGAAACACACCCTGGGGTCGATGGAATCGCGAGGGTTGTCACGATACATGCAAAAAATAGTACGTTTAAGCGACCTGTGTCTAAGTTATGTTTATTGCCAGCAGCTGAGTAATGTTTGTGACTGCAGTTGCATTAAATATTTTCTGTTGTTGTTATTATTTGTTGTAGTTAATTTTAAGTTAAATGTAATATTTAATAATTCTAATAAACCACTGTAAAAAAAAAAAAAAGGGAATAATAATAGTGGTCTCATATTTTCTGTTTTGTCATATTAAAAAAAAAAAAAGTTTGTGTACTTAACTTTGTTACGGTGGGCGGTATCAAATTAATAATTCAAAAAAAAAAAAAAAAAAGGAAGTAGTTGTATGCTTGAATTAGGTTAAGAACAATTTGTGAATTGTTCTTGGTGGGCGGAATGTTTAAGTCTGAGTGTATTAAAAAAAAAAAAAAAAAAAAATGTCAAAAAGAAAAAACAATAAAGTTGATGATTAATTACAGTCCTTGTGGTTTCATTCATTATTTAAAATGATAGTTAAATCATAAACACCACCTGTTTTTGACATTTTCTCATAAAACGTCAAAATAGACGGTTGAAACTTAATCAGCTGTTAAAGTGTTGGTGAACAACCCTGACGATAGAAAAAGTTAAGTAAGGATTAATAAACATAATTCATTATAATATTAATAATACATTACTTGTTAAGTTGTGAGTATAATCCGCGCGCGATTAGAATGGGATGGGAGCTTGTCAATGTTTGACGCCTTTTCCACTATTTTTTATTAATTACTAAAATAACCACAATAATATATAAAACTCGCATTTAAAATAAAAGTCGAGCAGAAATCCACGCCCACAGTCCTACACTACTAGCATTATGCGAGCATCTACGCGAGTTTGTCAACGCTACGGCTGGCCGACGGACCGTGCGCGTCTCAGTTCCAAAAGGTAGCATCCCATTCTCATCGCGCGCGGATTATCTTACAGATAACTTCAAATTCCAAGAGAAAATCCTCTCATCTTTTACAAATTGCAATGCCCAAGAGAGTCCAAAGTTTGTTCTCTTTTTATTTTCATAAAATCACAGTTGCTATAAATGTATTGAGTATTGAGTACATTCTTAAGGTTAATTTAAGTTCCTCATATCTATTAGCGGAAATCCTAATGACTGTATTATTGTCAGTATTCTAACTTCATTATTAAATCCTAATCCTCCTCGTAAGGATCAGTAATCTGAGTTCTGTAGACTTTCGGCGTGAAAGATTAAATTCGGTTTATCTCTTAACGACTTTCTCTGTTCGAATTCATTAGATACTGCAAACGACAGCACGTTTAAACCAAGAAGTTCGTTATAACTTTATCAAACACTTATTAGAATGAGTATGGTGGGCTTTGGCTTGAGTGATATTATTATTTTTATTCAAAACTCGCAAGTTCAGTATTATTGTAGCTAATCTTTCCTCATATTGAATAATGTAAAAAAAACTTTTCACTTCTCATGCTCGTAAAGTTCGTCTTTATGATAGATATAATAGGATTCTTAAAATCGTTTTTCATGCTCTAGTGCATAAAGTAAAATCTTCGTCTAAGTCTCAGACTCTAAGACAAAGGTCATCAGGTAAAAAGCCACACACGCAATTAAACTTCGTTAAATAAACTTGTTTTTTGCAATATTGCTATTTACTTTCCTCGCAATCGAAGTGAAAAGCAGAGTGTATAACTCGTACATCAAACCCATTTTACCCTCGACTTGACTATCTATATACGTCTCGGGTAAAATGGTGCGTTTTATGCACTTGTTGTACAATCAACTATTTATGCTTGATATTGAAAGATAGAAAGAGTCTAAGTATACCCAAAACTTTGCCACACGATGGGAAAGTACCTACCTTAAATATTGGAAGATAGGAAATTTTACTTTTGGGACACCCTGTATACTTACCGTGTTATTCCAAACGCTTAATAAACCTATTTCTGTTAAAATGTGTCTTGTCTTTTACGTTCAAACTCAGTTCATAATACGAAAGAAACAGATAAAACACTCTTCAACTACAGTAGATTTGATTGTTTTATGAAAACACGGTTAGAGTCTAACCCCCTTAGTAATAAAGATTGTATAGCAGATGTATAGTTACACAATTATTAGTAAGGGCGTAACGAACATATAAAGGTTTTTATTGTAAATTGTAATTATTTGATTTTGTTGTGTTGTTTGACGACAAAATCAGCAGAATGCTATCATTTAGTAAGTCTATAAAATACCCATAATTTTTAACATTTTACGACCGTGTAAACTTCTACAAAAATGTATCTCAATAAAACTTTTAAATCACTTTGGACTAAGTATTTCTTTAAAGAGCAAAATGCATTATTACTTATTCTTAAGTTAGAACATCAATTTTGTTCAAACAGCTTTGCTACGTCAAATTATGTTTTGAATTGTTTTGTAAAACTTTAAATTTTCAGCCTTAAATATTCTTTATAGGTTTTAGAATACCATAGTACCATTAAGAAACAAGTTTAAAGTTATTTAAGAAAATTTTCCAGCACCTTATGTGAGTGGCGTATAGCGACTTCGATTTTCAGTCGGCACTTGCAAACTCAATTACTAAGTTAATCTCAAGTTAAGAACAAAACAAATGGGAACTTAAAGTCTAAGGTCGTGAGCAAAGCAATAGGTATTATTGTGAAAACATACAGCTGTTCATTTTTCTTTGGTATGTTGTTTGCTCCTCGATGGCGCAGTAGGTTAAGGCTAAGTAAAAAAAAAACTTTTTCACCTCTCCAGCACGAAAAGGGCGTTTTTGGCGCGTAAAAACTCGCAGCGAAATCGATTTTAGCTGCGAGCGAGAGGCAAAGTGTCATTTTAATTTCTAACACCACCTTTTGTTTGCGAGGAAAACAAAAGGTGGTGTTAGAAATTACAAAATAATTTACCACACAGTGACAAATACCATAAAAATTTTCTGGGTTATTATGAAACACAAACACCCTGTATAATGTAGGGTGCGATATGCTACCGTAGTTGTTCAACGCGATTTTATTTTCCGTTACCTTGGCTGACAGCTAGCGCAGCTTATTTATAATAGAGCTCACTATGTAGGTAGTTCTTTAGAACCTCAGCTGCGAGAAATCTCTTTTTAAAACTGCTTTACCAACTTTATTAAACTCTTTGTTTTCTTTACCAATCAGAGTTCTCACATTTTATGAAAAATTATACAACTTTTGTTATAAATTGTTCTCCAGTAGGTAGTCTAATAACGCTGATAAATTAAAAGGGAAATTTTATGTTTTATTCTTCTTCTCATCGTATGAACTACTAATCCTTAGTGGCCACCTCTGGTGTTAGAGTTTATCAAGTCGCCTGTAAGACTCTCTGACTTGGCTTAACGACTGTTATCAGATGACAACAGCCGGGACCGATGGTTTAACGTGCCCTCCGAATCACGGAAGCGCTCAGTTGTAATGCCACTTAACGGTCACCCATCCGACACCTGGCCGGATTTAACGTAATCGAGTACGATCAGTCTGTCAAGCTCCGCCATGAGCGCTACTTTTAATTTTATATTTTATTGAATTTAAATATTAAACAGGTAAAAGTGGCTGCGTGAGCTGTAGACCTCACGTTTGTGCTTTAAAAAGTATCACAAATTGAATGTTGTTTTTAAAATGAATCTAATAGATGTCGCCACAAGGTTTTCAAAAGCAGTACTAAGAGTGCTGTTTGGTGGGTTCTTCTTTTATTTTATCTCTTTCAGGCTAGATGGCGCCTCTAATTTTGAACATTATTTCGAAATGGGTTATATTTAAAAAAAAAGAATCGAAAATTTGGTTCGATAAATAAAATATATATAATTATCGAACCAGCTCACTAAATTTCACGAGAATCGGTTGAGAAATGCGACCTGTAGAGGAGAACAGGACGGACAGACATACAAAAGCATTTTTGCCTAAGCTAAAGCCGAGACGCTTCTCGCTCGCTCGGTCAATAAATAAATATTAAACAGTTAAAGACATCTTTATTCTTGGAACAAATGTTTCCAATCTTATCTTAGCTGTTTGTCTTTTTAGGGTTCCGTATCAAGATGCTAAAAAGGAACCCTTATGGTGCGACTCAATCTGTCTATCTGTCCGTCTGTCACAGCTGGATATCTCAAGAACTACTAATGCTATCAACTTGAAATTTGGAATAGTTTTGACGTTTGCCCAACTACTTTGCAAATAAGAAAGAAATAAAAATAATTGTAAGACTCTAAGATAGGGGTTATTCCAACCAAAATAATATGGCGTAATAGCTCCACCTGACCATGACCATGACCTTATTCTTTTCTTTGTAACGAAAGTTATAATGAAAATAGTGAAGTAATTTTGTAGAAACGTTCCCTTAGAAATTGCATGGTAAATAAATAATGAACTGTACAGTTACTATGTAAATGAGCTTAAAACCTGACACCTTTACGCACGCTTAATAACTAATTTATGAGTATCTTAACAAATTACATATATTAAATTTATTTTCCTGCTCTCGAAAATTAAACGTTTACATACTTTCGGAAGATCAAAATACTTTTCTATTTACTTAAATTATTCTTACCTACGTTATTAAAAAAATAATTGCTTGGTAACCATATAACTTGTGAAAATCTGTTTAGCTAAAGTAAAATATACCATCATTACCATTAAACCTTTAACCTTTTAAGTTACACTTCTTTGATCAATTATACACTGTCCGGTCAGTCTCTCAAACGGCACCTTGATATAATGCCCCACTTTCAAACTGGGATCATATTTTATACAAGATAGATAAGACTTACAGTTCGCGCGTACAGTTCATTAGAAATAAAACACTTTTTAAGGATTACAGCGCGTATATTATTAATTCAGGTGTTGTTTTAGAATTATTTAGTTTGTATTTATGGGTTTTTTGAATTCCCGACGTTTCGACACCTTTCCAGGGGCCGTGGTCACGGGAGGACTAAAGCAAAAAGGCTGCTCATATTTTTATGAAATTACCCGCTCGAAACTTTACAAAATGTACTTTATAACAATAAATACAAACTAAATAATTCTAAAACAACACCTGAATTAATAATAAACGCACTGTAATCCGTAAAAAGTGTTTTATTTCTAAAGATATTATTTTCTTTGTTTCTTGAATTCGGAAAGAATAGTTATTGTCACCATGCGGCCACGTACCAATGCTCGGGGGCCGTACCGGCTAACGCATCGAACTTCGGAAAGTCTGCCGGGCTTCAAATTAAAACAATTCATGATGTCACACGAACATCAATATCTTCTTAATCACTTCGGAGAATAGTTTAATACGAAACTCTTTACTTCGATTTATCTGTTTTAAGTTGAAGCTCGGCAGACCCGCCGAAGTTCGAAAAGTTAGCCAGTAGGGCCCCAGGTTGGGAATTCAATTGCATTGCACTTAAAATAAAAATAATAGGTTATGAAGTGTCACGTTCTTTTTAACCCCCGACGCAGCGCAAAGAGGGGTGTTATAATTTTTTTATACTACCTGCTCGTCAATGGCATATTATGTGTCATGCTAACCTTTCCTAAAGTAAGTCATTTTTCCCATGGGGAATAATGTGATTTGAATTTGGAATGCAACCCATGTAGTCGTGCTTGATCGATGTTGGTTTCAAAAAAGTTTAGGTGCAATGAGATCTTATTCTGAGTTAGGCTGTATGTTATCATGAAAACTTTTTACGAAATTTATTTTCACCCGCGCACCAAGAAGGATTTATTTGAATGTCGAACTGACCACTACAGAATAGACGACAAAAACATAAACTATTTGATTGAATCAGGCATTACTTGGCGGAAGTCCCAAACCATTGTGAAAAAAAAAAAAAAACATAAACTCTCTATAAATGTACCAAATAATGTAACTTTGTCGTTGCACGATTGGTGTAATGTTTCTAACATAACTTTTAATTTTCAATAAATATTCTTAATTTTTCATATTTTATTATTCTAACTTTAAATAATTACTTAAGTACTTTCTTTATAACAGTCATTGGTTTCAATTGCCTCGCAGAAAGTATAAAAAGTAGAGTATGCATCGCAGGCTTAAATGTGTATTTGTCATGGGCGATCTTGAACACCTCGTACTCAGGATTCAATAATAGCGCCCGGGACACAATACACTACTTTAAGCCCTTATTGCATAATCTACTATTAAGCCTATGTTTGTGTGTTTATTCGTAGTGCCTTAACGGATTAAGCGATTTCAATGCATTTTTTTATTAAAAGCTTATCTAATCGAAATGGTTCTTATCCACGTGTGATGGAAATCCATTTAGCCACTATGGATATGATCAACTGACTGCCGAAACGTTAAAAGATACAGAGATGGTGCTTTGACTAAAATAATGTACACCTTGGGCTTTAGGTGCATGAAAAAAATAACAAAATGGCGGCAAAGAAAATGGCCGCCAAAAATATTTTTTTACTTTTTTAGATTTGTAGCGAACGTGGGGCGTCACGTGCGGCGTGGCGTCGGACGTTTTTTTCCGTAACTTCAAAGCACTTGCGGTACAAAATCACGTATTTTAATCTGTAAAATTTTCTCACATCCTCGACTGAAGTTGCATCGAATCATATATCTATTGTCAATTAATCGCATTTTAAATGCGGAGGTAGGTATCAAAATTTAATATACAAAACAACAGTTTAAAAAATAAATAATTTATTTCTTACTACTAAGGCACTAAGTCAGTTTTTATTTTTATTAAACAACCAGTTAAGAGATCCTCCTAATTCCGTAATGCCAGGAAGGTGTTCATGTTCGGGGTACCCTTCTTGCTCAGGGGGTCCATAGCTGTATCCCACAGTGTTATACTCCTGGGGGGCCCCGTAGACTGGTTGGGGGGTCTTGGGGGTCTTTAGGTAATATTTGAGGAACATGCCGAGGAAATAGAAGACCTTTTGGAAAAACGCAGCGAAGATGAAAAAGGATGCCACTTTGACGACTGCCATTTTGGCTACTGCAAACAGTAGGAGTAAAGCTGAAAAGAAAATGTTGGGAGTTAGATTCGGTCCTCGTAATAAAAATTCCATAACAATATTAAACTGTTTTTGATTTTCACATCCCAATTTTAATGTTTTGGGTTGATTTTGTAGCAAAAAAATACAAGTTTGCTTTCAACTAGTAGCTACCCGCCTGTGTGAGAGACTTTTTAAGAAATAGTAGATTGTTATACAAGTATCGAAAGGAAGCAATGCCCTTACGAGATATTTAGACCATAGTTCTAATATGAATTGATGACTTTCACCTGTTTTAAACACTCTTCTTTTCATTTCGAATGAAAAGTAAAAAAAATGTTTCATGGAAAATTACAATAATGAACTGCTTGTTGAATTTCAGCACAGCTAGTATCGTTTTAGTATCCTGTCAAATATATTTGTTTTTTATTTTAAATATGGAACACGCTGCGGCCGTTTTAATTCGCATTGACTATTTGTTTATACGCAAATAACTACTAAACAATTTTTTTTAACGATGTAAACTTTTTCGTTGCCTATTATACTGTACCTCAGTGTTGCCAATGAGGGAACTCTAAAACTGATTACGTTGCGTAAACTAATTCAGTTTTATCGTTAAACTTTCTTTTACGCCCTAAGGTGGAAAGTGTTTTCCACCCGCGGCTCGGTTCAAATATAAATCTCTTTCCGAGTATGAGAGATGAAAAAAAAATCTCTTTAAAAAAAGATACTATAATTTCAATTATTAACACCTCTGTTAATAATGACGTCGTTCTTCTGGCTTTTAAGACTTTCTTTTTATAAATGACCAAAAAAATTAAATTGAAAAATAATGCACCTAGGTACTTTACATCATAAAATCAAATACAATTAGAATGATACGAACAAAAAAATCCCGACTTAAAGCTCAAGGACTACTTAGATTATTAAAATCTCTTATCAAAAGAAAAATCTCTGGAGCATTCTCCCACGGCCTTTGTTGGCGCTATTCAAATTTATCTCCATTGTAATAACGGTTATTTTCTATTTGCATATTAGTCATAAAACGTTCAAGAGTCTAATTAATCTTTTCAAATGCGTGTTTGAATTGAAATATCAAAGATTGCAAATTATTTTCTTTTTTATTTTCTTAAACTTCAATATTTTTTTCAAGGACTTTATTTGTTCCGTTTTCAAATTTGTTACAGGTGATATTTAAAATTGACCACAGAATTTCTCTACCATAAATTAATGCTTACAAAATAAACGTCTATGCACTGACTGTGATGATTGAAGAAAGCCACAACTCTTCTAATTTTCACACAACACGAAGCGACTAACACCCATTAAAATACAATTAACGGAATTAGCCAACTCACCCCACAATCTGGCGGGACTTTTTTTCTTTTTAGCGCGGCCATCTTCCAACAGCTCGTTACCGTTGTTATCCAAGCAATAACAACATGATAATAACATAAAAATAACTGCTAACGCTCTCAGCATTATTTTCTCTTCCCTTTTTTACGCTATTAGATATAAAAACTTTTCCGAGCAATTTTTGACGACGCGTTTTTCCCGCCTCGTTTGACAGCTGCCAAAATGGAATATTCTTTTTTTTATTTTTAATAAACAGTAGGCGGTCCGTGCAGCCAGCACTCTTGTTAATAAATAAGAATTTGTAACCTCGTACCACGTGTAAATTTGTTTTGAAAAAGAAAGTGCTCCTTTGTTTTCAGCTTCTAAGTAAATTGGTGCCGCTTTTCCGTTTCCATGACTAATGTACGTGTTAGGAAACGATTATTGTGTCCTTTGTTACCTTCGCATTCCGTTCCACACCTTTCTGTTTAAAATTTTACGACCCAAAATTTCACTTCGCTGAAAAGAAAGATAATTTACATAAAAAAGTTTAAAGTTAAGCACTCGTGTGTGTACAGAGTATTAATTGTAAAAACGAGCTGATACGCAAAAAACGCCTCGTAATACATCTGTAGTATAATTCCGATCAGATCTTTGTAAACATGAAATAAGTCTAATTCTGTATTTCCTTTGAGATTTCAATCGTTGAAACATTTCAATGAATCCCATCAAAAGGATCCCATCTTAATGGATTACGAAAAAGTGAAAATGCAAAGAAGGATTTTTTTATTTTAATGAATCTTTTTAAAAGATAAGCAAACCTTATTTTCCGCACTGCTTTTAAAAGCATCACAGTGCTTTGAGTAACTAATTTTGTTAACGAAGTTTTGATAAAAAGAGCCCAGTATCTTTTTTTATTAAATAATTGGGGTGTACAATTAACAGCAAGTTAGTATGAATAACATCTAATTAAAACTTAAGGATGATCCATATATAGCTAACATAGTAATTCTCAAGGTCACCATGTATAGTCTGATGTGCCGTCATCTGTAAGCATGCATAGATTTGTTAGGAATGAAATAAAACCTGCCTAGATTGTTTAATTATATTTATAAGAGTTTAGCTGTCTTATCTTATCTAAAACCAAACAATAAAATATCACATTATCATCTTATACTTGCAATGCAATTAATAAAAAAACGGGACAAGTGCGATCCGAATAGGTGGTATCTATCACACCCTCGCCTCGTCACGACCCGTCGTCCCCATTTAATACCAAAATCTAGTGCTAAATAGATGTAGTTGGTAGTGAAGCGGGGCACTAATTTTTGATTTAATTTAAAAATGGAGCAGATTATTAATGAAATTATTTGACAAATAAGCTAATTGTAACTTATCTGTAAACTGTTAAACATACTCTTACTGCTGTACTCAGGGACGTCAAATTAAGTTATATGCTTCATTAAGTATCGTGTTGTCTTATACTATCACTATAGAAAAGAAAGAGATAGCACCAATTTTAATGAACTTAATTGACGTCTCTGAGTACGGCAGTTAGGATTTTAATGTAATCTTACTGTTTCTTTGTAAATTCAATTTGAACTGAATGTGAACCTGAAAATCGTTTCAAGATGGCTTTGGGCATTGTTGAAAAAGAAAATGTTGTTTTAACTTCTACTCATTGATTTATAAAAGTTTCGATTCTATCATTTTTATTCGCAATAGTTTTTATTTTCTTTCATAAAAATTTTGTTCGTACAAGTTACATAGAAGTTTCAAAAGTTTAAAATCATTTATTTATACGAAATATTTTTATGTTTACTGTAATACACATGAACTCGGTAAGTAATAAAACTATACAACCCATCGAGTTTGGGCTCGTTTGATTCGTCTTGACAAGTAGTTACTCTGTTGGAAGATAGTGTCCAGGGTCTGATGATGGACCGGAAGAAGGCCTCAGGAACTCTGTAATAAAACCATACAATTCCATCGAGTTAACCAGGGTCTGATGATGGAGCCGGAAGAAGGCCTCAGGAACTCTGTAATAAAACCATACAATTCCATCGAGTTAACCAGGGTCTGATGATGGAGCCGGAAGAAGGCCACGGGAACTCTGTAATGAAACCATGCAACCCCGTCGAGTTTGGGCTCGTTTGATTCATCTTGACAAATACTCTGATAGGAAATGGGGTCCAGAGTCTGATGATGGAGCCAGAAAAAAACTAAAAACCAGAAAAAGAGCAATAAAAGCAAATGAAATGAATGCAAGGCTCGCTGCCCAATCTGCTAGGACTTACTAGGTAAAATGCATTAAATGTCACAAAGTTCCTAATTCTTTACTTTTGCTATTGCGGCTCCTACTATGGTTTTCATGTAACTAACGTTCAGTCCCTATTGTCACACGATAGTTTTTCGTGCTAAGGGAATAGGTTTTATGACTACTAAACATTAAGTGATGACAAACAAATTAATTTATGTTCTCAATTTAAATTTACAAGTGGTTATCGTAACGTAATCTGTTTAAACGATAGCGCAAGAAAACTGGACAAGCTCATGTAAAGCTCTTCTCACCATGACATATAATTTTATTATAATAATGGAGAGCATAGATTTAAACATTCCTCACACTTTTACGATACTCGAATATTGTTGTTTTTGACACAGATACCGTTATACATAATTAATTATTTGTTTTCCTACCAAAGTAAATGGTTTAATTTGAAACTCAAGTATTGCCTAAATTAATTAAATTAGCTGATGTGACAAATTTGCAATCGCGTTTGAATGGAGTATCCATTCTATTCGTGTAACATACTTATACTTGCCTAAAACTGAACAATGCTTAAAAATTAAAATAAACAATATTTCTATTTAGTTTTTTTACCGAGCGAGCGCGTAACAAGAGCCAAGCGTCTGCTTCAGTATGTCCGTCCGGCTGTCCGTTTGTTCTCATCTACTGTGGCCCTACCATGAGCTGATGCAAACTGATTACGTTATCGTAAACTATCGGATATACTGCTCACAGTCAGTGCGAGTGAAAGAGAAAAAAACGATAGTTTGGTACTCATGGTAGGGCCACAGTTCGCATTTCTCAACCGATTCTCGTGAAATTTTGTGAGCAGATTCGATAATTATTACTATATAGAATTTTTATATCGAGCCAGTTTTTCGAAAAAATCAACCATTTCGAAATATGTTCAAAATTAGAAGCGCCATCTAGCCTCGAATTTTATTGATATAATAAAGAGTACCTTCCAAACAGCACTCTAGTACTGCTTTTAAAACCTCGTGGCAACATCTATTAGATTGATTTGTAAACAACATACAATTTGCGCTACTTTTAACACACAAACGCGAGGTCTTAGTAGGGGAGGTACTACACAAAATTGTAGCGAGCAAAGTTGGAACTGCAAACTTAGTACTAACTATGTGTCAAATGCTGCATACAGCTAAACGGTTTTCTACGAGTCGCTCGTAACTAAGACATTTATTTCCTCATTGTTCGTTGAGTTCTGCGCTGGAAACTTTTAAAATGTACTCATTGCTTTGTTGAGAACATTGGAAACAAGGAAAATATGTTATAGTATAAAAAGTACAGAATTCAAAAATATAAGTTAAAAGTAAAAAACCATAAACTAGTAAAAAAGAGGCCGGCTCGGCAACAAACATAATAATATGTTGCAAATCCTGTGTAATAAAAAGCCGTGTGTTTGTTTCTTTCTTCGTTAAAGAATAAAAACATTATCTTATAGCGTTTTTAATACTTACTTTAATATAATTACTTAATCGGAAATACTATTCTTATACACAATTTTGTTTTATCCTACCTGTTTAATAGATCTTTGCTTATTTGTTTACACAATGAGGGTTTACGTCGTGGAAAGGTTTAGATTATGAAAGATTTTAATATATGGCATGTCCCAACAAAACTCGTATAATTAAGTTCTAGTACAGCCAGTCCTAAATATTTAGTGCGCATTAGATAAGCTAACGTGTGAATTAAATATAACGATTCTGGCAACACCCGATTTCTCCTTAATGGCCCTACTATGGCGAAATACGAAATGGTATGCCCAACGGTGACAATTTAGCCCACTTGCGTAGCGCTTAATTATTGTAGTCTGTGCGCCAAATTAGCTCCTTATGAAGGGTGAAAATTACTCTTTGATATTTAAAACTTTTTTATAAACTATTTACGTACGACTATGTAGTGGTTTCGATTTGATACCTGCGCCCCTACTCAAATGGCCAACATTCTATGCGTTTGAACGCTACGCTTACTATTAAAGTTTTAAAATAAGAAGTAATCTTTAAAATTACGTACCTTAAGCTTGTCAATTCCATACAATACACCAAAGTCTGTGATTTACATAAGTTTTCGACATGTGTTTTAATTGTCTATGGCTCATATTTAAGTTTTTATAGTAATCGTAGCGTACAAACGTATAGAATGTTGGTAATTTTATTAGGGGGTAAATAAATCAATATGCTGTGTTGACGGTCAATGTTTGTTTACTTAGAAGTATTCTACATTACATCTGTAATAATAATGCTTTTTTAAGTAAAACTGGGATAAAAAGCTAGTCCTGGCTGTCGTTTCCTACTTCCTTAAGAAACCATTTACTTTACTTTCAAATAGTTTAAATCGATACTCAAGTTACTTATCATAAAACACACCCCGTTCGGAATTAATCAATTACGCAATCTAATCAGTGCGTAAGCCGCATCGTACCTATTTAGGTGGAGTTTCTACTGGTGTTCACTGATCTAATCCCTGTTAATACGCTCTAATCGACATTTCAAGGTCGACACCACTCAGGGACGGATTTAGGGGTATTCTTACAATCGCATGGCCCTAGGGGCGACGGAGAACGATCTCGATGGGTCGGAAGGCGATAACACCGCGTTTCCTTCTATCAAAAAAGGCTCAAGGGGCCACGTGGGCGTGGGCTTTGTTTGGCTTTATTGTAATTTGTCGTTGGCAACTTACAACAATTGTTAATAACAATGTGTCTAACATTAATATTTTGAGCAAGAGACAAGGGAAAATTACGTGTTTATTCGTACTAGTTGGTTTTTATTGAGTTTTGTCTTGTTGCTATCGAAAGTACTTATATTATGTATTCAGCTAGTAATGTGAATAATCCAAAAAGTAATTATACGAAGACTTCAGAAGTACATTAATGAATTAAATAGTGAAGCTGAAGTAGTAATTGAATAATAAGATAGATATAAGAAGGTTTCGTATTTTTTATAATTTGTATTAACAGTTGTGAGCGATGACATTCCTAAACAAACACTAATACTAGCCTTAAATTATTGTTCCTCTGCAGTATGCACTTGCCCCAAACAAACCATTCTAGGAACCCAAAAATTACTGTCCCTACCCTAGTACGTCACTGAGTCGTCGCTCGAATAATCGACAGAATGTCTTCAATTAACCTGACTCCATCCCGAAAGCGAGTCGAGATAGAATGCGTAATCTAAAATTTATAACCGACTTTAGATCCTATCGCTGTTTGTGTGACCTGGACATAATTTGGGAATCTCATCAATATTAATTAGTTATACAACTTTTTGTATGGGTGATTTAAGAAATTGTAAAAGCACTAGATTATAAAAGGGTAATAAGGACGGTCGGCCTCATCTTTTGTACCATGTGGCAGCAGTTACTGCGTTTTTAGCACCGTTTCTACATGAAACACACGTTATGTTGGAGTGACAACGTACTAAATTGACGACCTCCGTGGTAGAGTGGTTCGCACGCCGGTTTTCAAGGTGTCTGGAGAGGTAAAAAATGTAGCAGCAATGATGACAAGTAGGTATCTAGTGACAGCAAAACCCCAACCAAAGTAAAAAATCAGTCAATAATTTTGATGACCTCCGTGGTCGAGTGGCTTTGTACACAGGTTTTCAAAGTGTCGCCATCTCTGAGGTCCCGGGTTCGATCCCCGGCTGGATCAATTTAGAAAACGAACTTTTCTATATTGGCTCAGGTCTGAGTGTTTATGTTACCACCATTGTCTCTGATTTCCATAACACAATTGCTTTTGCTAATTACTTTGGAATCGGAACAATGTATGTGATGTTGTCAAATATTAACTTTTCTATACTGGCTCAGGTCTGGGTGTTTGTGTTACCACCTTTGTCTCTGATTTCCATAACACAAGTGCTTTAGCTACATACTTTGGAATCGGAACAATGTATGTGATGTTGCCAAATACTAATATTATAATTATAATAGATTGGTGATACATTGGTGAGATGGCACTGGCTTGCAGCGTAAGAGTTGATATACTAGAAGAAATTCGACGTTCCCACTAGTGACTCGGTAGCTCAGCGGTCAGAGCATTGCACCGGATATCCAAAGGTCGCGGGTTCGATTCCCGTCCGAGAACATGATCTGGTGCGAGTCCTATCTTTTCTAGTATATTATAATAGATTAAATTATTCGGCTGCTTCTGAGGCAGACTAAAACTGAGAAATGTTGTAAAAAGAAATAGTGTAGGACATTGTACAAAATATTTGAGTTGTTTCAGGCGAATACGTTTATATTCATGATTCAAATGAACTTCTGATTATTGAACGAGCGAGCGAGAAGCGCGAGCGATGCGTCTCTGCTTCAGCTTGGGCAAAAATTCTTTCGTATGTCTGTCCGTTTGTTCTCCTCTACAGGTCGCATTTCTCAAGCGATTCTCGTGTTTTGTGAGCAGGTTCGATAATAATTAAATATATTTTTTGTTGATTCAGTTTTTCAATTTTATTCAAAATTGATATATATTAAAGCGAGGAGCCATTACTTAAAATATCCATAGGATAATTAATTAACACAATAAAGACTTAAACCAAGAACATTTTTATTTAATATTTACAATTATTTGAGCGTTGTTAATACAAGGGGATTACATTAAAAGTTATATTTACACTAGTTTGCAAAAAAATATATTCTATTTTATGCAAAATTTTGCTCATATTATTGTCTTTCTAAAGTGTATTATTTCATTTGAACCAAGCCTTAATTGCATATTGAACGCAGAGGTACGCAAATACGGATGCAAAAAGCTGATAATACAATAACCTACAGCAATTACGGCTGCAGCCATAAATAAATTACACCGTCAACATAATACGCTTGTTTATATCGTTTCCGATAGTGATAATTTATATGAGACTCGATTTTATCGAATTATGCTATTATTTTATTATGACGACCTCCGTGGTCGAGTGGCTTTGTACACCAGTTTTCAAGGTGTCGCCATCTCTGAGGTCCCGGGTTCGATCCCCGGTTGGGCCAATTTAGAAAACGAACTTTTCTATATTGGCTCAGGTCTGGGTGTTTGTGATACCACCGTTGTCCCTGATTTCCATAACACAAGTGCTTTAGCTACTTACTTTGGAATCGGAGCAATGTATGTGATGTTGTCAAATATTTATTATTATTTATTTATCATATTTTTGATAAAATTATGTTTTACGTTCGCAATCATATTTACGCCGTGGCTAATATAGTGTGTAACAAATAAGATGGCTTACACTTGACTCTAACAAAATTTTGCACTTTAAAGCTTAATAATTCACAAACGGATGCTTCAATCAAAAAACTGTTTTCACAAACCCACAATATTTTTACAATTGCTATCCATAGACGACATGGGGTAGACAAGAAAAAGAAATTACATCCCCACTTCACATGTAGGGGAGGTAACCTAAAAAAACATTTTTCGAAATTTTACTTCTTCGAAAGACAAAAAAAATTAAGAAGAAGCAAGGTTTTTCATAACACAAGTGATTAAATAATATATTCACGGAGTTAAAGTCGACAAAGTCGCGTTTAAAAACGAATGTTAAATCCATCAGATATTTCATTTGGCACCCTCAATAGTGTAAATGGCGATCTCCCGCGCCGCCCCTCCACTCTGACGGGCCGTGACGCACCAGAATGTCGGAACCGTTAACATGCACTGTCCGGATAACCAATCAAGATCAATTAAACGTACCTATCCGATTTTAAAATCGAGCTTTAAACTGTGAACTTTTATTGCACGCTGTTTTCAGAGTGAAGTAAGAACAGTTGCTATGAAAGGTCTACATAAACAATGTGACATGGATGTTGTTATACAATACTGAATAATATACTAGGAAAAATACGGCCGGTTTTTAACTTTTAATAAAATAAAAACGGTTTTCTATGATGCGGGATGTTTGTCTTTTGTGTTGTTAATGTTTATTTCTTGCGTTTCCTGACGTTTCGGCTTCTTCTTTCCCCTGTGCGCTAACTTTCTACTTAGATAGTTTTTAGGGTTCCGTAGTCAAGCCAACAAGGAACCCTTATAGTTTCTCCATGTCTGTCTGTTTAAAATTTGTAATTTAGGACAGTTGTACATATAATAAATTTAAAAGAAAAACAATCACTGCTTGGAAGGCTTTAATAGTTGACGAGTAAGAGTCATTATGTTTAGTCATGGTCATTTAGTGTAAAACGGGGAGTAAATATAAGTTTTTTGCCATATGGTATGGTATGAGGTTACTACGGGACCCTTTAAGACGCGTGACCCGACATGCACTTGGCCGGTTTTTGCTTCTTTATGAATGGTGGGTAAGGTAGGTACCTGGCCCAACCTTCTTTTCCTGAAAAAAATGCCTGATGATGATGAGATAGGTTAGCAGAAAATAAGTATCGATTTATTTTTATCCTCAACGGAATAGTGCTTGGGCTTCACCTCACCTATTAAGTGACGACAAGGCCGAAGGTGGAAGCGCACTACACCCGGAATCCTCACCACTGAGGAACTGGCTATCTTACCTCTTACTGCCGGAACACAACAATTTTGAAATTGTTGCTATGGCGTTAGACTTAGGTAAGTTGGTGGTAGCTAGTCAGGCGGAATTGAAATAAACCCTACCAAACAAACCATCATCCAAACCGAGTACAAATAAATAAATAAATATTTGACAACATCACACAGGTACATTAATCCGATTCCAAAGTAAGTAGCTAAAGCACTAACACCCAGACCTGAGCCAATATAGAAAAGTTCGTGTTCTAAATTGACCCAACCGGGGATCGAACCTGGGACCTCAGAGATGGCGACACCTTGAAAACCGGTGTACAAAGCCACTCGACCACGGAGGTCGTTAAAAACCTCCGCGGTCGCGAAATAAAATTAAATAAAGGATAAATGAGCATTGTCATCTCTCTTCCCAATCTAACCCAGTTTTAATACACAAGCTTTGATGGAGTACTACAATACCCGGTTTAAAAGCGGGTTAACGAATCAGACATAAACCCGGTATACCCGATTATAAACCGTTTACGCGATTCATAAAACGGCCCGGGTCGTCAGAGAAGTTTGTTGGGTTTATACAGAAAGGTCAAGGACACTACTCAGTGTTGCCAACTTAGTAGAAAAACCACTAAAACTGGTGGTTTTGACCTTTTAGAGTGCATAAAGATCCATCAATGGATTTTAGTGGATCTAGGGCTTTTTCCCTTGTAGCTTAAATTTATATCTTTTCAAACAAAATTAGTGAATGAGTGGTTTTATGAGCTCCATCTAGTTGGGCTTATAAAAACTTTTTTATACTAAAAAAGTCAATCTGGTGGTTTTTAGAATCTCTTTTGGTGGATCAGTGAAAACAAAATTGGCAACACTGACTACTCTGCAGAGGTACTTACTTATTTTCTTTTACTAGGGGTTTGAATTTAACATACATTAGTAGTTTAACCTCCAAAATGTCTCACAAAAATAAAGTTTTTTTGATGGACAATAATTAAATAGCAAAATTTTGTTAATCGAAATAAGCCAATACAAACTATTAACTAATAATTTGTAAACCTCTTTTTTTCTTTTTCCTTTTGAAAAGAAAAAAATACAGCTATCTATCGATTTTTGTTACAAAAACACGTGTTTTTTATGATTTTCAAATTAAATTTTTATGGAAAGAAAATCGTGGCTGGTTATTCCTCTTCGCCTGTAGACGTAGCGTCGTAGCTACGAATATACTACGGCTACGAAAGTAAAAAATAGTCACAATAATGTTATTCAAGTTGTCATGATGTTATGTTGTAATAAATTTAATTATATTATTCTGAGTTTAATCGTTTACGGAGTTTTTTAAAACGTATTGATTGTGATATTTCATTTATAACACAATAACCTTTAAGTTTCTGTCAATCAAAAAACTCTATTTTATAATACTAAATAATATGTTAGAAAAAAACGACTCGCACCAGATCATGTTCTCGGCCGGGAATCGAACCCGCGACCTTTGGATATCCGGTCCAATGCTCTGACCCCTGAGCTACCGAGTCATTCAGCGGTCAGAGCATTGGACCTCGAGTTCGATTCCCGTCCGAGAACATGATCTGGTATAAGTATTATTTAGTATTATATAAAATTAGCATTGTGAATGCTAAAATCTCAAAATTTAAAACTCTATTTTAGTCGAATTGCGCTTATTATCGACAATCGCTTGTAAAAACAACCCATGTAAGTCCAACATCACCATCTGTCTCCTCTGCGGTTCTATCTATGTATAATATAATAACTGTATTGATACAGCGACTTACTTTAACGATGATGACTACGCCCTTTGTGGCGCAGTAACGACATGTTATCCCTGAGGGCATGAGCACCGCCAGAATTTTTTTCAGGAGGTGTTCTGCGTCTACACATTATACCTACTATTAACTTACTTGAGATGAGGAAACTGAACTTATTGACAAGTTGATGATAAAAGGAGACCTGGCCTTTTATGCTAAAGTTGTAAACTTTTTTAATCTGTAATTCATAATCAGCACAGAACACATTTAATCAGGCCCCTACTTAATAAACGTGACAATTTGTCACCTGGCATGGCAATTTTATATATCCACTGCGTCAACCAATTTTAAAATAGAACAAACTGCTCATAGCTAGCTCAAATCTTTATGACATTGAAAAATTTTCTCGTAAATAGGGCCCTATTGTACTTTTTTTCTATTAATCTGTGTCAACCAAATGACAGATCAATGCCAAATCGGAAGTCAAAAAGACATTTCATTTTCTTAATTTCGAAAAAAAAGAATTGATTTATGGTTTACGTTTTTATATTTCATAACGACATTTCTGCCTTTTGAAAATTGAATGTGGATAACGGAACGTTCTACAGTCACTGACTGTAGATGGACCCTAAAAACCACCGAATGGAAAGGACCTCCTGGAAAACGGGCTGTGGGCAGACCACGAAGGCGCTGGAAGGACGACACAGTCAGTGTAGCGGGTAACAACTGGATGGTTAATGCCCAGAACAGAGACGTGTGGAAGGAGTTGGGGGAGGCTTTTACCCAAAGGGATTCAGACCCAAATTAGTTTTTAGTACCTAAATTAAGTATATTTGAATTATGAAAATAAGTCTGAAAATAAAAAGCTTTATTATTATTATTATTATTATTATAACGGAACGTTTTTCAATGACTCGTTGTGTCTGTAGTGTTTCCATATCAAAAAATACTCTTAAATTAATAACTTTTTTCTACATGCGCTAAAATAAGATATAACTTGATCAATGTAGTAAATATTATTGGCTTTATTTAAAGACCAAATTCAGTCGTATACAAGTTAAGCACTTTTTATAAGGCCGCTTCTACTTTGGACAGCGACCTAGATGCCTTCAGTTTTTATTCAAACAGTAACTTACTTAATAAAATCTATGTGTTTCATACCTGACAGTGGAGTGCAAGTGCACCCCCGTGCACCCTGCTGCCTGTGCCCATGCTCGAGGGCATCAGTGATCGTCATGTGAAAAGGAAGCTGTTACACCAGTCTCATTTTTTCTAAAAAACGAAAATTGATCTTCGTTTTCGCACGATGTATGTTCCTGTGTCTTATTAATTGAGATTTTAGAAATCTTTGGTTAACGTCAACTTTTGCCAATTGTTGACTGATTAGTTACTTTGGTTAGGGTTTCTTACTTACTGTACGTTACTTTTTGTTACTAGGTACTTGTCATAATTGCTGCTACATTTTTCACCTCTCCAGCACGAAAAGAGCGCTTTTGGCGCGTAAAATCTCGCAGCAAAATCGATTTTTGCTGCGAGCGCCGAGCGTGAGGAAAAGTTTAATTCTTTATTTATTGCATGTGGTACATCATACATAGGTGTTATGAAAATGTAAAAGTTCCATACAAGAACCGCATGAGAGCACTGCAAATTACTTTTATTTTTAACTAGATATTTTACTTACATTATTTAATATTCTACTTATTTTTGATAATTTGATTGTATTTATATTTGAGATTTTAGCATTCACAATGCTTTTTTTATATAAGTAATACTAGAAAAATTTGAATGTAAGATCTTTGTGATAGCAGACAAGACAATTCGTTAGTATATCACAGCTTAAAGTTATCATATCAAAACTGAGGTAAGGTGATGTGATGCTACCATTCAGAATTTTGTTAATCAAAAGGAAATCAACTTTTCCTTTTTTATTTTAGTTGCTTTCCAAAACGCCCACGAGATGTCGCTACGTAGGACTCAAACAATCAACATCGCCATCTACATTTCCTTAACAAAATGAGAAAGAACTGAAAAACTAGATGCTGTTTGCTACTTAGCGCCATCTAGTGGCTGGTAGATGAACTTTTTACTATTAAAACACCTGCTTCAAAACCAAAACTAATGGTAAACATTTCTAAAAACCCTAAAAAGTATTAAAAATATACTGATTTATTTTTATTGTATTTTATAAAGGGGATTATTACTGGTAATGTTCACCGGTGTGACTGTTGATGTTGTATGAAACTAATATTATGACGGCATCAATCGAAGTTTAATAGAATGGAATGCTTGGAATTACCAAATCAAACATAAATTTAATAATACCTGTGACAAGTATAATAGCTATTTAACAGACATGGTTTTAACTAACAAATTGATCAAATGCTATAAATAAAACACAAATATTATGACTAAAACGTCATTTATTGGCAAAAAAACACTTAAATGCGAACTATAGAGATCGATATAACCTAGTGACTTCTGGAATGTTCGCTATTTATATAGCTTATTCCCCTTTACTTTCCTCGGCCTGTTTTTTCACTGGTCCAGTTTGTATAATAGGAACAACCCTTTCATTGGCTGTCTTAGGAGGAGTTTTCAATGGTGCTGAGATTGATAGTACTCCATCCGATGACAATTTTGAGATCACATTGTCAGCTTCAATTCCCTCAGGAAGGGCGTATCTCCTTGTGAAACTTCTTGAAATATACCCATGTTCGTCTTGTCTCTCTTCATGTTTAGCTTCAATTACTAAATAGCCATCAACAGTCCTTACTGAAATTTCTTCCGGGGCGAAATGTTGCACGTCCAAATTCACCTGGAATTTGTCCTTATCTTCTTTAATAGTTGATCCGACGTCCCTGGACGCTGCCTGAAGATTTCTCCAATCTCTGTAGTAATCACGGTTTGGTTGAGGAACTGCGATGACAGTTAAGTAGTCTTGCGGTGATAATCCTAGTCCGAAATGTTGGTCTAGGAGGCGTCGAGGTCTAGGGCGCTCGGATTCAAAGAAAAACGGGTACAATGACATTTTCACTGGTTTAACTTTACTTTTGTGTAAAAACTGAAGGCAATCGACACGCACTTTCACTGGTAAATCGCTTGGGAATCAAGCCGGTATCGCTCAATTTCTCACAACTTCGCTTTGTTTACGAATGTGAATGAATGACGCTACGAGCAACGCCACCGGCTTTATATCGAGGGAAACATTAAAGCGCCATCTGAGACTGCCTCGAATTTTCTGGAACTTTTACCTAGAACGGTCGCGGCGCATGCTCCATTGTGTGCAACGACGTGAGTCGATTATTCTCGATGAGACAGATGTTCTAAACATTTGTAACATGGTTTGAAAGAAAAAAAGATTGAGTGGAGATTTGGTTCAAGTATTTGTAAAATTGTAACAAATCACTAGCTTTTGATACTTATTACTGGATTTTATTTGCCCTAGTGACTGTAATTAATTTAGTAGCTGGAAAGGCTTTAAGCTATAATCAATACTTAATAAGTTTTTATTTTATTTTGCTGGTATCTACTATTTATACAGGATGTTTGGTAAAAGCTTTATAAAGCTGAACATGGTAGATAGAGTACCATGCATACAACCTCGGAAAATTATTATAAACCCTGATAACCAGAACTTTTTGAAAAAACATATTTTTATGATAAACTGCATAGTGGCAACCCTAGACCAAAACTGTTTTTGCTTTTGCCCCTTAATGGGATTGATTATCAAAAATGCCCCTAGGGTTTTCATTTTTCCACACAAATAAAAAAACAAAATTACTCAGCCAGAATGACGGTTTTTAGGGTTTATAATATTTTTTATATGCATGTTACCCTATCTACCTACTATATTCGGCTTTATAAAGCCACCGGCACCAAACAGCCTGTATATGTATATGACATTTTCTGTAGTGTGTTTAGTATTTACATACTAAATTACCTACTCTGTGGTTTGACACTTATGACGTTATCTTTTTCTTAGTCTGTGATCGAGCTCTTGTGAAAAATGTAACTCGCGATCCACGCTCTTTTTGCATTAACAGTTTTAATGTAAATTATGTGATAGTAAATGTGTTTACTAAACAAAGTGCAGTGCCAATTCAGTGTTTCACTTTATTGCGCCTACAAATCACGAACATTTGATCCGGCTCGAAGGACTAGTGTTTTGAGGTTAAATACTAGACAATATAGGGAGAACGTTGACTGAGATAAATCAAATCAGCTACTCAATAAAACTGTCTTCGATATCAGGAAACGAATTCCAAATATTATATCGTTAGGAAAGAAAAAATATACAATATTCTTGGATTTTATTTTATTGAGTATTATGGCATTGAGCCGTTAGTAGGTAAGTATATTGTGGTCCCACATTAGCAATTCCCTTTTTACACTTTGCACTGAATGTGTGCTTTTGCTTTTACATACCTAATTAAAAGTAAATCTAACTGGTAATTGTTTCAATTCTAGTAAAGGTTTTGAACCTCTGCATATTAAAAAGTTCGCTACTCGCCACTAGATGTCGCGAGGAGTTTTATGTTATCTCGAAATTTCTTCGGCAGCCGATATGAGTGAACGATGAGGTCAAGGGTTCCTGGCTAAAATTATTGATCATGCAAGAGATGCAACTAATAATAATATTTTAAAGCAATAATTTTGTTTATGTAATAATTATGAGTAGGTATAGGTAGGTAATAATATTAATCGTAAGCCTAATTAGTAGTTAGGTATGTACCTACACATTAAAGTTATATTAGTAGGTAAAAATATTTAAGAATATTACCTAGGTACCTGTACTACTTGTACTTAATTAATTGATTTTTTTGTCTATTCTTACCTAAAACTAACTAAATTACATTATTGTATTTTTCTTTCTTATAGTTTGTTTGTTCCGTCTGAGTTCCAAAACAAAGCTAGAATACAACAATAAGTTCGTAACCCAGTTGTAAATATTGTGGACTTACCTAACCCACTTCCGAAAATAATAATCCATTCCTACACCTACGTACCTACCTGCCCATTTTTCTTCATGATTTGCAACATTGTCATCGATTTTGTTTACCTACAAACCCATCTGCTAGGACTACCTGCCGATATGTATGCACGACAGCACGTCAGGTTATACAGTTAAACTGCGAAAGCAGCTTTTATTACGTAGGGTATAAAGGCGGTCTCAAGGTCAACATGTATAGTCTGAGGTGTCGGCGTGTGTACATTTTGTGGCAATTTTATTACCATCCGGAAAGCATCCATGGGCGTAGTGAGGTACGGACACAGAGGGGCAGCTGCCCCCCTTAGAAGAGCGGTCGTTCGCTGGTAAACTGTAATTCTGACGAGCTTCATAGCTTGCGACGCTTCTTATAAGACCTAAGAAACTAACATGCTTGAAGGCTGTCTCGTCTGTCTCGTGAAATCCAATAATACGGGATGTGATCTCTAACATATTTTTTTTTTACGTCTTTACTGTACACTGATAAATGTAGCTATCATTTGCACAAACATAATGAGCGATAAATTTTATTGCCACTTAAGTTTTCTATAAATAATTTTGCTATTTCAGTTGATGTAGTACACACGACGGCACCTCATACTATACATGTTGATCTTGAGACCGCCTTTATGCCGCTAAAAAGCTGTTTTCGCAGTTTAACTGTATAACCTGACGTGCTGTCGTGTGTACTTAACGTTGTTTGGCATTGTGTTGATTATTGGGTAAGTAGCTTTGTTTAAATATAACAGCATATCAGACGATGCAGATTCATAAAACTAGATTTCATCAATACTAAATAATGTACTAGAAAAAATACGACTCGCACCAGGTCATATTCTCGGACGGGAATCGAACCTGCGACCTTATGAAGTTTGGTCTATGCTCTTACGGCTACTGAGTCACTATACACTGTATACACTATACTATTACTAGATTTCATCCATACGAGCATACCAATACCCAATGACCTAAAAAAATGTTTGAAAATTTTTTTGTGTGAAATATATGGAGGTCAGTGCCAATACCGCATAATGTCATTTGTTGGTAGCCATTTTAAACTTTTTTAATAAGAACTTTTTGGCTGTTCTAGATGTGGCATATTTTATATTAATTAAAATGCATTCAGGACGTACAAACCAGGCTATTTTTAATAAAACTCCGAAACTCTATTTAGTAAAAATATCTTACTAACTGACTGACGTTAAAAATCGACTAAACAGAAGGACTACTCAAATGGCCAACATTCATTAAATAAACAATTCCATACTTAAAAGTCCGTGATTAACAGAGATTTCGACATGTGATTTATTTCTCTATTGCTGTTTTTTGAGCTTTAATAGTAAGCGTAGCGTTTTTTAAACATATAATGTTGTTCATTTGAGTAGCGGGGCAGAGAAGACATAAACATAATTAAATGTTCCATTAATTTCAAAGAGAATGGCGTAGGTAGGTACAATAAATGCTTGAAAGCAAATAAATATACTAAAACTAAAACATACAATTTTTTTAAAGTAAATATATAAAAGAAAAAGAAAATAAGGTTGAACATCAAATTGCAACCTCTCACAGCACAGTCCGGTTTCTGACCTACGCCAACATAGATTACTATCAACTCGGCCATGATATTGATTACGATTCTATTATTATTATTACAGTACGAAAATCCTCGACCGCGACCGAACACCGACGAAGCAAGTCAGCTGTTTGTTGCTGTCTACCTACCTACCTACCTGGTAAAATTTACAGTGTTAGACATATTTACTGCTTTAACACTTGCTAATAAAGTCGCT
The DNA here is from genome assembly GCA_963556745.1 of Catoptria pinella. Classification (NCBI taxonomy): domain Eukaryota; kingdom Metazoa; phylum Arthropoda; class Insecta; order Lepidoptera; family Crambidae; genus Catoptria; species Catoptria pinella. The sequence continues at coordinate 14,585,714 of OY750761.1, forward strand.
ATTTCCATGGAAGGGGTGGTTTTGATATCCTGGGGCTTACTCTCTAAGTACAGCAGGGGAAGCAAACATTTCCCGATGGGTTTATTTTTTTTAATATTGTATCCAAACTATAATTTTAAATAAATCCTACTTCTACTTAAGACTTTAAAATTTTGCTCCTATAACCCTTATTCAATATTTTTTGTCAAGTAAATAGTAAATAGGTACCTAACCAACGAAATGGGGGTTATCTTTATCGCTCATCATTTTTTTTTTCATATCATCTGACTTTTAAAGTTTTTTTAAGATTCTAATGAATAAAAATTTTTTTTTTTTAATAAAGTACTTAGTTGCGCCTAATTTAAGATTAAAATCGATTTATTTCCAATAGATTGCATATTACCGAGTTGAATTTTCAACACGTTCTAGTTTACAATACAAAGCAACTGTATTAGCGATTTTTTAATAAATATATGAATTATTTCACCCTTTGTCACGCGAGCTTTTATTTTTATAGACGTACTTGTTGTTTTGCTGGCTGGATGCTACCTTGTAGGTTTAGTCACTTCTAGTATTTTTAAATTAAAATAATTTTTGAAAATGAGGTTTAACCTACAGAGGTATCAAATCAATTTAATATTAAAACTTCAAGCAAGTTTGCGAGAGCTGGCCAGACAGGCCACCATTAAACCATGCGCGGAATGTCATGCGCAATGCAAACAAACATTGACTTCGGAAACAAAACGAGCTTGCGATCTCACTTGTAATAGTCAGATCTGAGAAAAATGTCTCTGCTGCCATTGCTGATGGAGCTGGAGCGCCCACGGCGCCTCCAAGATCAGCACTTCGCATTAGCGTTGACACCTGAAGATGTCCTGACGATTGTAGCACCGCAATACTCGAGGGACTACTACCGGCCATGGAAGCACATGTCATCGCTAATGCGCGACACCGGCTCCACGATCAAAGCGGACAAGGAGAAGTTTCAAGTGAACTTGGACGTCCAGCACTTTGCACCGGAAGATATTTCTGTGAAGACTGCTGACGGGTTTTTGGTTGTTGAAGGACGTCATGAGGAGAAGCAGGACGAACATGGCTACGTGTCGCGTCAGTTCAAGAGGCGCTATCAGCTGCCGGAGGGTTGTAACTTTGATGCTGTGGAATCTCGGCTGTCGTCGGATGGAGTATTGACAGTGTCAGCGCCGCTGTCACGCCCTGCGGTCAATGAAAGAGTTGTGCCGATCATTCAAACAGGACCGGTGAGGACTCAACCGGAAGGGTCGAAAGAAACCGGCGGTGGTGAGACCGGCGAGTCGGCCGTCGAAAACGGCCAATAGATGCATGATGCAGCCGGCCGGCGGCGGCTTGCCGAAGCTATTTTTAACAATGCATTCTACTTTTAGTTTAGCGCGAGTTGCATACCGTGAATGAAATGAATGTTTTTGTAGACAACGATTGTTTTGCGTGATTCTTCTTGTGTTTTCCATTTGTTACTGCATTCAAGCTATAAATTGGTTATGTTACAATTAAATGATTTTCTACTTCAATTTAAATGGTTTCATTAAGCAAAAAAGGGTGATTCATATCATGAAACATGGAGGGTTATTTAATACACCGCAAGGTTATTTGTAAAACACATTGTTTTGTTTTCGGAAAAGTCGTAGAATAGATATTGTTGTTTATGATGTTAGCAATCTACTTTGCGAGATTGTTGGTGTTTTACAGATAACATAGAAATTTAATGAATTTAAATTTCTTGCAAACCCTTTTGCCCCTCTAGTATGACTTTCGAAACGCGATATGATAAAGCGATTTATCACGTTTAACTGTCAAAGACAATGGATTTTGACAGTTGAGTTTCGCGATATTATCGTGTTTCGTTGGTCAAACAAACTATATAGTGTAAAAATTGATGATATCTGTGTCATTCATATGCTACGGTCACCAAATAATGTTTTACCATTTACCCTGTTTTAAGACTGGCAGGTACTTATTTTAGTTTCATTAAACGGAAACACTTTGTCGAGTGATTTGATTGAAATACCCGTGAAACTACCACCTTCTTTCATCAGTTTATTCTAGCATACTGGGTAAAGTAGTTACTAAAATAAAAACAAAAGGGTTTACTGTACTAATCATTAAAACAAATAATTTACCTTCCTACATATTCATTACCTATAAACAAATATCTAAATAGACCATAATATTATTTTTTATCAACAGTACTTTGCAGTAATATTAATATTTATTTATTTAAATTTTATGCAGTAAGTAAGTAGAGGAATTAAAAAAAAAGACATTAAGAGCTCCTATTAAATTAATTTATTTAGGCGGTAACAAAATAATTAGGTATAGCACAGTTAAATCAGTCTTAAAGAAAATTTACATTAATGTATTTACAATTTACTTAGATTCCTCCTCTTTGGTTTCAAGGATTGGTGATCCTAGCTGCTTCTGGACCGGTCCAGTGTGGGTGATGGGCACGATCCTTTCTCCAGTGGAAGGCATCACGAGGACCTTCGGCGCGGTTATAGTAAGGACACCATCAGAAGACAGCTTGGACTCGACGGTGTCTGGTAAGCATCCCTGAGGCAGCGCGTATCTCCTTATAAATTGACGGGAGATGTAGCCGTGTTCATCTTTCTTCTCCTCGTGTTTTCCTTCAATCATCACATGACCGTTCACCACCTTCACGTCGATTTCCTCAGGAGCAAAATGCTGAACGTCCACATTCACTTGAAATTTCTCGTCATCCGACGTGATCTTAGTGCCAACATCCTTTAAAGCTAGTTGGTTCATTGCAGCGGACAGCTGTTCCATCGGTTTCATCATCTGCTCCCATTGTCGCATCATGTTATTCCAAGGTCTGTAGAACTGTGGTGCATTGAAAAAGTCGTGGGTAGCAAGTTGGTGCGGAGAAAACCTGAAGAAATCATCCGGTTTGAAAAACTCGCGCTCCATCAGACGGAATGGCAGTGTCCTTTCGAGATCATAAAAGTACGGCACCATCGACATTTTAGTTTTGTTTCACTTCCTTTCCTTCGCTGAGAGTTTGGTTAAGTTTTATTTATCAAATGTACTGCACTGCACTGATAATACTGCTGCGCAACAGCTATCCGAACCGTTTATATAGCCGGCGACCGACTGCGCCACCTATGAAGTGCTTCGAGAACGATGAATCGTGCTTTCTAGAATTTGCTAGTACTAACTGGTAGTGTCACGCATACGGAGTATGCTTCTAGGAGCTTCTAAAATGTGTTACAGCGCCACCTAGTGAGGAGAGGAGTCACACTCGGCACTGTCTTCACTTCAGCGCCATCTAGTAAGGAGTAGCTATAGTCAGCTTAGCTACTATTAATAGCCAAGTTTAAAGTTTCTTATTTCATTTATTTTCATCGAATGAGCTTGCTTATTTACGTAAACATGTCCAGATTTTTATCTGAAATAATCTCTGTAAAAACATTACTAGGTGGTGTAACAAACAGACAGACTTTTTATATTCATATAGTATAATTCTGTATAATTATACAATACTAAATAATATACTAGAAAAAATACGACTCGCACCAGATCATATTCTCGGACGGGAATCGAGCCCGCGACTTTTGGATGTCCGGTCAAATGCTCGGACCGCTAAGCTACCGAGTTACTAGTGGCATCATCGAATGTCGAATGCCAAGTATATTATTAAATTATACGTCTTTTCGATACCCTCTGGATGTGAGTCTTAGAGCCGAAGATCAATTGCAATTTGCAACAAAATATCGATAAGTTAATATTTTTAGAAGTTATACAATCGACCTTGAAATACTAGCAATACTAATGACATCACAAAGCACAACACAACACCGTATATTTAGATACGCAGTCCTCTATGTAAAAAAGTAAGATTATCTACAAAACAGAAAAATATAAACAATATCAATTTTCAATAACAAATTAATCGGAATTCTGGTCGTTGACATAATTATTGATTTATTTCCAATAAAATATTGTTCTTGTGAGTATAAAATAAACAAATATTAGATATACAGTATGTTTATATTATTATTAGGATTTTGACCTATGAAATTGTTGATATTTTTTTTATAACCAGAACACATATAATTAAAAATATTCAATAATTGCATTACTTATATCGAAATATGACCATGATAGTCAACTTACAGTAATAATAAAATACTTATTTCAGTATTTTTAACATAAAAAAAATAGCTTGAAAGTGACTTCTTTTTTTTGATAGCAAAAATTACCACTTCATTTGTTGTAACTGTAACTTAACTTTAAACTATAACTGTAATGTACCTTTTTCAAAACTTTTTTATCGCTTAATTTTAGTTTTAATTTATTTATTCCTAAATAAATTAAGAAAATGCTAGTAATGTAAAAATAATAATGTCTGTTTTGTGTTCCTATACTAGCATTGTACCGCGCGTGGCGAGTGGGTACGAACCAGTACGAATTTTCCAGTGGTTTTGTCTTTGATCTTAAAACTAGTGGCTCTGTGACCTGCCCCCTGATTATGTAACTTTAATGCAATCAACTCTGACAGAAATCGCAGTTACATTGCTGCTTTAGTAAGAACTAACCAACCAACCCTGTAGACCTCGCTTAACTTAATATCTCCGCCATTTTGAAAAAAAAATGAAAACTAAAATGACAAAATTTGTCATTATAAATTGAAAAATGCGACGGCCCTATAGCCAAGTGACTTTTTTCAATTTGAATAAAATAGAAATTAGTATGTAATTAACATAAGATGTTACTGGCCATAGACAATCACGGCGCTTTGAAACGTCAATTTCATACACCTAATATCACTTCTATTCTATATACATAATCGAAAAGCCAAACGTTTGCCACTTGTTTAGGCTCTCAGTAGAGGAGAACGGACGGACAGCCGCCGGGCGGACGAACGCATTTTTGCCTAAGCTGAAACCGAGACGCTTCGCGCTCGCTCGGCCAATTATCATTTTCGAATTAAAAACTTTTTACTTCTCTTTTGAGTCTGTGATTTTCTAACTAAGTAACTTTGTACAGGAAAGCTTCAATTTAAATTATTATGGTATTAGAAGTTGACAAAAAATTCTGGTATTGTTCCTATGAACATTATTGATATTATTAATTATCATCCTGTATATAAGTAATTATTACTATTTACGAAGAGGGTCGTCAGTGGCTATCGATCAGTGCAGTGAGTGACGGACGGACGGACAGATTGATAACGATGGCCGGGCAGCGAGCTACTGTGCTGATATTTACATTGTTATGGATGTGGTGAGTTTAAATAATTTTATATATTATCAACAAAAGAAAAACAACTAGAAAAAGAATATAGGTATCATAATGCCAATACAATACAACTGAAGTGACTAACTTCAGACCGCTTGTACCAAACAACGTATTTTAATCTGTAAAATCTCTTTTTCAAACATTCTCGAGTGAAGTTACAGCGGATCATTGCATGTAATACCTATTGTTAATTTAATTGCATGGTATACTTATCTATCTTATAACGGGTAATCTTTAGAATCGGGGCGCCTCATATAGGGATTGGGATAAATAGGAGGAGTAAGTGGGGAGAGGGAAACCCCACTTACTCCTATAATTACTGAGATATATGATATTAAAAATCCTAACCTCAAAACACCACTTTTCACATCTAAGTTATTTCTGTCACGGCTCATAAAAACACTTTCGGCCTTACCACAAAAGATTTTAAAACACTGTTTAATTTAGACACTGTTTAAATGTGATGACGTCTCTTTCAAATAATACTGTCAAAAAAGTGTCAGCATCACATTTTTAAACAGTGTCTAAGTTAAACACTTGTTGAACAGTGTTTTAAAATCTTTTGTGGTAAGGCTATCTAGGGGTAGGACAGCCTATAATTATTATAGTACCACGTGGTGTCGGGGTTCATGAAGTTCGGTTCCCTACTTATTTATTTGGAAACCAAACCTATGAATAAAGAAAAAAGTTTCGTTTCACTCAAAAATACGAAGTACTGACATTTTGTCACACAAGCGAGATTGTTTCTTTTCCCGTACTACACTAAAATAACAATTAAACTAAAAATACGCATTTCCGCGCCGAGAATGCGGTGTCATTTGAATTGAAAAACCTTTTCAAAGTTCTACAAAATACTATATGTTTCAATTTCATAATCATAGGCGCACCCGATCCTAAAGCCTACCCATTTTATTATACCCTAATTAGCTTTCAACGTAAATTATTATTTTTCAGTTTGGTTCTCAAATACTTACCTAGTTTCATTAAATTGATTTTGAAAGCTGTATGAAGTAATGGCTAGTAAACCTGATAAGTATTTATAGTCATAATATTTACTTTTACTCTGACAAAATACAAATATTTTTATAGATGATTGGTTGCCATGGACCTATTTTGAAGATAAATAAGTAATTTTGTTTGTGCCAATAAGGAATAAACGTAGTTGACTTGTTATGTTCATTTGAAAATACTTAACACTATACTTTAGTTATTAGCTTAGCTGACTTGCGATTATACCAAAAATTCTTTCACAGAAGATTTTTTTTAACCTGTGCTTAAGTTCATATTAAATTATGGCTGACTTCTCCATGGTTTAAATGAAAACTTTTTGATTTTTTTTTTACTTACTTCTTGGCGTTATCACCATCCGGATCACAGAGGGCATTCTGTGTTTAATATGACTTCTTTCCAACCAATAACATTAGTCTAAATTATATAACAGATAAGCTAACCTTGTCAAAGCGTGATTACTCAATGGCTCAGTATAATATTACCTTGAACTACCAAAAGATTTGCTATTTATTTGCGAGTGGGTTTAAAACTTTAAACGTCGTGTTGTGGGTTAAAAGAAAATTAAAACTTTGTAACTTTGTAAGTACTTAAAAAATATTCTGCCCTAATTACTTATTATGCGTAAGTACCTACCTACCACACAATAAATATTAGGCCATTTCAATCAAAACTATTCAAAAGTTTTCATTAAACACTACTTCAACTTTGCTAGTACTAGTAAGTTTATGCAACTTTTTTTTAATATCATTGATTTAATGCAATTATTATTTATTATGCGGCCAGTTTCAAGGTTCCGAATAACACCAATCTACTAGTTTAGTTTTAAAATCGAGTAGAATTTGTATGAAATTATCTGCCAGGTAAATATCTAATGGTTAAGAGGCATACAGGAGCTGTGAAACTTGCACAAAGAAAATGTAGGTAGTTTATGATAATTTGAGCATTGTGATTATGACAGAAAACGGGTTGTTCCGTATTCATCCCATGACGATTCATCCCAATTCTTCACTCATCCCAAATTGGTATTCCTTACTCAACCCATTACATTATTTTAATATATTTTCTTAATTCTACCCAATTGCATTCCTTACTCATCCTAAATTAATTTATCACTAAAAAGTATGGATAGCAGTACAATGATTAATATTTTATCAGAAAATTATATAGGAAAACAATAAATTGAACTAAGTAATACTAAGTACTTATGTACTCATTAGAAATTAAATATGCATGTTTTGTAAATAAAAGTATACCTCAGATAGGCAGATTTATTCACCACTGTCCCCGGGGCAGTTTAATACTTTATTTTATTATTTTTTACTCTCTACTGACCCTTATATATTATAGTCCTCACTGCCCTCGAATTATAATAAAATTTATTTTTAAGTTAAAATTATTTAAATTATTTAAATAATTTTCCAGATTTAGCCCGATTTGTTATGACCCCTAGCATTGATATATGACCATCCTACCATCTATTACCATACCATATATCTACCATCTTTTAGATGGATAAGTAAAAATTGTTGGTGAGAACAAAATAATACATTTTTGACGACCGATTTGGCGCAGGGGAAGGATACCTTCTGCGCCAGATGTTTCGGATTCGATTCCCGAACAAAACAAATATTTGTGTGCATGATCATGTCTATTTGTCTTGGCCTGGGTGTTATCTATGTACCTATATATTAAGTATTTATTTACTAAAAAGTAAGTATATAAGAATATATTTATCCACTATCTTGATTCCATAACACAGTTTTTTAATGAAAACCACTTATCAGCTAGATAATTGATGTGATTGTAAAAAAAAGTTATTATTAATAATATTATTTGTGTTTCTTTTACCTTTTTTATTTTTGAGATATATGTTTTTTTTTAATATAACAACAATAAAGCAAAAATGAACTGAGTTTAAAATATTTCTAATAAGTGATAATATTTTTATTCAGACCGTACACATAAATCTTAAATTTTTGGGTGGCTTTACGTAATGGGTTGAGTTAGGAATACTTTTGGGATAAATAAGGAATTTAAAATGATATTATTGTTGTGGGTTGAGTAAGGAACAAAACTGGGTTGAGTAAGGAAAAAATAATAAGTGGGATGTGACGTCATGGGATGAATACGGAACAACCCCAGAAAACTTTTAAGATACTTACCCTAAAGTTTTCGAGTATTTTACGCGGTGCTTATCTTCTTTGGTTTGTCATCAATTTATGACAAAAAAACCCGCTACCTATACAAACTTTTAGTATTTAATCGGTACCTACCTACCTACTTCTTCGGAATTACGGTCCGTCGGCCAGCCATAGCATCGACAAACTCGCGTATAACGCTAGTTGTGTAGCTGTAGAACTGTGCGCGTATGAACGCGTGGATTTCTGCTCGAGTTTTATTTTAAATGCGACATTTATATATTATTGTGTGATTATTTTAGTGATTAATAAGTGGAACAAGGGGTAAATCTTTTTACTTTTTTGAATTTCATTTTTAATTACATGCGAAATTTTATGCTTAGGTACGCTACTTGACTGCTTAAATGTCATTTTCGATTTACTTTGACAAGGTCCCATCCCATTCTAACCACGCGCGGATTATACACGATTTTCACTCTTATATTGTGTTATAATTTATCTACGGTGTGGTCGATTTGATTTGAAAACCACAGACTGTGGTTCTCGATCCCCGACTGAATCAATATAGAAAACCAATAGTGTCTTATGTACCTATTTATTATTATTTCATGTTTTTAGCGTCAGTGGCACTCCAGGGACAGCTTCAGGATTATGTTTTCCTGATGGCTTCATCTTCGGCGTCGCCACCGCATCATATCAAATCGAAGGGGCGTGGAATGTATCAGGTGAGTAATCCATCCACTACCTAATCAGTGTCTAAACGACCTTGCTGTAGACTATTTAACTCTTTTTCTTGAATTGCTGAAAAAGTAGGGGGGAAACCTACGTAATACCTCACCACAATGTCCCGCGATATAATATGATCTTGTAAGTTACTATGTAAACTACTTAGGTTTACATAGTAACTTTCTATACAAACACTCAACCACCTCTTTCAACATTGCCCCCGCTTCTCTGCTCATAGGAACATATAATCTCATAGCCACATATAGCATTATAGATCCATACGACTTCAAACAGATAACCACAAAAATCACCTCCACAGAAGCTTTCATTAAATATATAACATACATAATAAATTCTCTAAATAAAAAAATTTAACAAAACATAAAACAACAAACTCATAAAATTAACAAATACTACTTAATTAACCTTCAAACACAATAAAATTGTATTGCATACGAAGTGCACACCGTAAGCACTGACTATGTAATAAAGAAATGGAAAATTCTATAAAATAGAAAAAGAAACTGCTTAGGTAGGTTTACATAGTAACTTTACATAGTTCGGGTTAATGTTAATAACCCACCCAATGTTAATAATTTACCAGAAAATCTAAAAGCCGAACCAAAAATCAATAAGTTTATAAATTCATTAAAACAATTCTTAAGTAACTAAGTAGGTACTAACACGATATTATTATTCTGTTAACGAATATTTTAATGATAAGAGTAAGGTGCATGCGATACCTAATTAAGATCTAGTAGCTGAGTCGCATATAATACAAATGTTATAAATAAATAAAATAGTAGTTCTGTGAGCTGTATGTAGACCTCGCGATTTTTGTAAATGGCTGAATTATATTATTTTTTCGAAAATTCTCAATATCTGAATCGAAAAAATATATATAAAATTATTGAATCTGCTCACAAAATTTCACGAGAAACGGTTGAGAAATGCGACCTGTAGAAGAGAACAGATGGACAGCCGGACAGACATACAAAAGACATACATTTTTACCCAAACTGAAACGGAAACGCTTCGCGCGGTCGAACAATAAAAATATAGAGTAACAGGTAGTTAAATAACCTGAATAGGCTGACAGCAGTAAAGGTTTGCTTGAATAAATTACCGATTTGACTTTTTTTTCTCCTAGGTAAAGGCGAGAACATCTGGGACCGGTACACCCACACCCGACCTGACCGTATCTTCGACCGCTCGACGGGCGACGTGGCCGCCGATTCGTATCACCGGTACAAGGACGACGTGGCGCTCATGAAGGAGCTGGGCGTCGGCTTCTACCGGTTCTCCATCTCCTGGGCCAGGATACTGCCTACTGGACTCACCAAGTAAGCATCTAGGAGAATTAAGGCAACTTTTACAGGTTTTTGATATGTTCTAGATATCAAATCTGATTGATATTTTTGCAACTCTAGTTGCAAATATTTTGATTTGTGGTCGGTGAAGTGGTAGATATTATCTAAAAATATATTTGAACTTCCAATATTTAATTTCCAGTGAAATAAACGAAGAGGGCGTAAGATACTACAAGGATCTGATCGAGGAGTTGCATAAGAACAGCATCGAACCGCTAGTGACGATGTATCACTGGGACCTGCCGCAGCCGCTGCAGGAGCTGGGCGGCTGGACCAACCCTGTTGTAGCGGAATACTTCGTGGACTACGCCAGGGTATGGACACTTTAGGATACTTACACTTGGTTAATATTGTTTGAAAAGTTACACAAGAACGACATCAAGCTACTATAGTGACTGGGAGTTTTTTTAGGTGGGGAGAATGCTTTTTACGCATACCCCGTGGCTGGCAAGCAACGGGATTATGTGGGGGTTATGGCTCCAATTGGAGCCATACCCACTAAACTCCCGCCTATGCCCTCGGTGGCTACCCTGGACGAGCGGGATCCGGATCAGACGCTCACGCTGATAGTGACTGGGACTGGAACTTTCAATATAATGTTTTCCAAAATAAGACCAGACATTCAGCACAATAATTATAATCAAATCTTACAACATTTATAACCAAATCTGACATTATTATACCACTTTTCTCTACTTGTGTTATTAATTTCCCGCAGGTTCTCCTGGACAAGTTCGGCGACCGTGTCAGGTTCTGGCTGACATTCAACGAGCCCTACAGTTTCTGCCACGATGGGTACGGCGGCATCGACGCGCCCGGGGACAGGTCTAGCGGAATGGAAGACTATCTGTGTGCACATACTGTGCTGAGGGCTCATGGGGCGGTCTACAGAATGTTCCAGAAACTGTATAAACCAAGACATAAAAGTGAGTAGGTACTTTTTACCTTGGACGAATAAACTTTTTCACTCTTATTGACCACTTCCCAAAATGTCTCAAAACGTCCACTTCTTATGAGGTCTAAGCCATGGGATACTATCGGCTTCTGCCTTAACCATGGCTTATGTTTGTACCGTACAATTTTAGATTTAAGCTATGCATGTAAATCTTAATATAATAATAATTAAAACCATATACTCAGGTCTACGGTCTCTTGAAGCTATGAAAAAATCAAACTTCTAAGTTAACGTAAAAAAAGATAAGCCCTTTATGCCGCAAAAAACGCATATTTCGACACTCTCAAGGGAATCATTTATAGGGTACTTTCCGTTGACCTAGAACTATGAAATTTGGCAAGTAATATCGTATTATACTACAAGTACAGGAAAAAGTCTGAAAATCATAAAAAATATAGTCTTTATTTGTGGTTCGGTGGGCGAGTCCGACTCGTACTTGTCCGGTTTTTATCTCGATGCATGTTCGTGCTACTAGGGGTACTGAAGAAGCAAATACTGCGAATAGTTTAATCACAAGTTAAGTTTATGACTCACACGACTAGTTTTGTGTCACAGGTTTCATGGGCATCACGTTGGACCTAGCTTGGATTGAACCTGCTACCACATCGCAGGAGGATCAACAAGCTGCTGAAGTCGCCAGGCAATTTATTGTGAGTTCTATCAAGTGCTGACAATAAACAATCTGCTTTTAAATTAAATAGGTAGGTCCAAAATGCCAATTGAAATCTTTAGATTATTTAAATTTTAGATTTTAGCTATCACTACTAAGTTTCTTGCGCCTGTTCAACTTGTCAGTTGAAAAATTCTAGAACGGGTGGTAGGAAAATATAGACGATTGAAAAGCGCTTAATTACTAAGTTTATTTGAATAAAGCAATTTTTTACTTTAATTTTACTTTGCTATTTTTTTACACCGACCTTTGGAAGTCCGGTTCAATGCTCTTCAAAGGTTGCGGGTTCGATTCCCGTCCGAGAATATGATCTGGTGCGAGTCGAATTTTTTCTAGTATATTATTTACCTTTAGACTTTTTCTGTAGACCATCCATTGTTCCTATTTTATTCTAAGACACCCTAAAATTGAATACCCGCCCCCCCTAAGTTGACCACCGAAACACGATATGTACTAACCCCCTTACTAATAAAGATTGTAGGTATAGCAGATGCATAGTTACACAGTGTTTTGTCCCTTTCTTTTTAATATCAATCTTAAATAGTTTGACAGAGAGTAACCATTGTGTAACTATACATCTGCTATACAATCTTTATTAGTAAGGGGGTTAGCGTTTTATCTACACTCGGTTATTTGAAATTTTGAGATTTAAGCATTCACAATGCTATTTTTATATAATACTAAATAATATACTAGAAAAAATAGGACTCGCACCAGATCATGTTCTCGGACGGGAATCGAACCCGCGACCTTTGGATATCCGGTCCAATGCTCTGACCGCTGAGCGGTCTGGAGTGACTGGAGAGTCGGAGTGACTCGGTAGCTCAGCGGTCAGAGCATTGGACCGGATATCCAAAGGTCGCGGGTTCGATTCCCGTCCAAGAACATGATCTGGTGCGAGTCCTATTTTTTCTAGTATATTATTTAGTACACTCGGCTGTCAAAATCCATTGTCTTTTGACAGTCAAAAGTGATAAATCGCTATAGATATCATATAGCGTTTCGGTGGTCTCTAACTCTCGATTTTCTCTGGCTCATTTTAAAATACCAACTTCTAATTTCAGTTCGGTTGGTTCGCGCACTCCATCTTCACCAAAGAGGGCAACTACCCCCCTATAATGCGCGCGCTCATAGACAACATGTCCAAAAAACAGAACTTCTCCCGATCTCGTCTTCCACACTTCACACCAAAAGAAGTAGAAATGTTAAAAGGATCTTATGACTTCCTTGGCTTAAATCATTATACTACTTACTTGGCGAAGAAGAAAACTGGACCGATTAGTCCGTTCCCGAACTATGACGATGATATGGCAGTGGTTCTATCGCAGAAGGCGGAGTGGCCGAAGTCTAACTCTACGTGGCTGAAGGTATGTTAATATGTTAGAAGATATAGTCTGTATTTCCTTATTTGTCCTATTTGGTAAACAATCTTCATACCCAACTCATTATTGAAATTTAAAATATTATAAATGCGAAAGTCCGTTTGTTTGTTTGTAACGCCTCCACGTCTTAACTACTGAACCGATTATCATGAAATTTTGCATACACGTTGTCAGGGATACAGAGAAGGACATAGGGTACCTTACATGCCGAAAAAAAAAAATGTTCCCGAGAGATAGCAAAAAAATTTTTACGCAGACGAAGTCGCGGGCAGTCGCTGGTTATTGAAATAAACAATTATAAAATACAACAAATGATTGTGTTTGTAATGATTTTTTTGTAATCTATGTGTGGAATACACATAGATTACAAAAAAAAACACTGATTATTTAATATGACAACATATTTAAAATAACGATTTTTAAAAGACTTATGATAACTGTCAAAAAACGCCGTTTATTAAACAGGACAATAAAGGCGAACAGACTATTTTAAACAACTCTAGCCATTGTTTAGTTAGTGGAAACCAGAGGACAGAGACGAGGTGGTATTACGGTTAAGTTTTTAACCGACTTCAAAAAAGGAGGAAGTTATCAAGTCGACGGTATTTTTTTTTAAGCTTAAAAGTTAAAAATAATACAAAGTTGGCTATTTGAATGGGCAGTTCTAGGAACTTTATTCGTGTCAAATCCGCATATAACTAATAAGAAATAAAAAAAACACTTATCCATAATTGACTTACACCGCACACCCCTTGCAGGTAGTTCCCTGGGGCCTCCGCAAGACCCTGAACTGGATCAGGACTACGTACAACAACCCGCCCGTGCTCATCACTGAGAACGGGATATCTCTGGAGCCGGGTCTGCACGACCCGCGCCGGGTCAACTATATCGACGGGTAAGGAAGTTACTATTTCTTAATACATTTTTAGATTTTTTGCATTTCACAATGCTATTATTATATTAAGATAAATAAATACTAGAAAAAAAAATCGACTCACCTGTAGCTCCTCAGACGGGATTCGAACCCGCACCCTTAGGATTCCGGCCCAATGCACTGACCAGGGTTAACCATTCGAACTTCGGAAAGTCTGCCGAGCTTCAACTTAAAACAGATTAATCGAAGTAAGGAGTTTCGTATTGTACTATTCGCCGAAGTTATTTAGGAGATATCGATGTTCGTGTGACATCATGAATTAGGGTTCGCCATTTCGGCCAGATTGGGGCTCGATTTATCTGTTTTAATTTGAAGCTCGGCAGACTTTCCGAAGTTCGATGCGTTAATCGGTACGGCCCCAGGGGCCCTACCGGCTAACTTTTCGAACTTCGATAAATCGAAGTAAGGAGTTTCGTATTGTACTATTCGCCGAAGTTACTTAGAAGATATCGATGTTCGTGTGACATCATGAATTGGGGTTCGCTATTTTAGCCCGATTAGAGTTCGATTTATCTGTTTTAATTTAAAGCCCGGCAGACTTTCCGAAGTTCGATGTTTTAGCCGGTACGGCCCCAGTTGGTCGATAGCTCTCAACGTTAAGAGCCGTTCATAAATACGGGCCTAAAATTGCAGTTACCTGCGAGCCCTCCACGCCGCCGTCGTGAAGGACGGCTGCAGGGTCTACGGCTACACCTACTGGAGCCTCATCGACAACTTCGAGTGGACCAGAGGGTATTCGTGAGTACCACATCAATCTTGAACTATTTCATCTACGTAGGTAATGTATAAAAATGCAATGATAGACATTTTTAAATGAGGTTAGGTAGATATTAATACAAGATTTTAAAATGGGGAAAGACAAGATTATCTTATGCGGAAAGCACAGAAAAGTTCATCATGGAAATCCTTAGAGGAGACCTATAACCCGGCTTTCTACAATGATGTGATAATTTATCGGAGTTCTACAATGATGTGATAATTTATCGGCGTTCTACAATGATGTGATATAATTTATCGGCGTTCTACAATGATGTGATATAATTTATCGGCGTTCTACAATGATGTAATAATTCATCGGCGTTCTACAGTAATGTGATAATTTATCGGCGTTCTGCAATAATATGATAATTTATCGGCGTTCTACAATAATGTGATAATTTATCGGAGTTCTACAATGATGTGATATAATTTATCGGCGTTCTACAATGATGTGATATAATTTATCAGCGTTCTACAATGATGTAATAATTCATCGGCGTTCTACAGTAATGTGATAATTTATCGGCGTTCTGCAATAATATGATAATTTATCGGCGTTCTACAATAATGTGATAATTTATCGGAGTTCTACAATGATGTGATAATTTATCGGCGTTCTACAATAATGTGATAATTTATCGGCGTTCTGCAATAATATGATAATTTATCGGCGTTCTACAATAATGTGATAATTTATCGGCGTTCTACAATAATGTGATAATTTATCGGCGTTCTACAATGATGTAATAATTTATCGGCGTTCTACAATAATGTGATAATTTATCGGCGTTCTACAATGATGTAATAATTTATCGGCGTTCTACAATAATGTGATAATTTATCGGCGTTCTACAATGATGTAATAATTTATCGGCGTTCTACAATAATGTGATAATTTATCGGCGTTCTACAATGATGTAATAATTTATCGGCGTTCTACAATAATGTGATAATTTATCGGCGTTCTACAATGATGTAATAATTTATCGGCGTTCTACAATAATGTGATAATTATTAGGATTATCATAGAGTTAATTTTTAGGTTCTGTAATGTAACCGTTGTATGTGTTTTATGTAGAAAGCATGTTTATGATATGATAGGACTGGCATATCTTGTTAGTTAGATAAAAGTAATTTAAAAATTAGAAACTTAATATAAGTATATATACCTATGTATGTTTAGTTTATTAATTAAAGATTAATTTTATATTTGTCGTCTGTCACAGTGAACGTTTCGGTTTATTCGAAGTGGATTACTCATCGCCGCAGCGCACGCGCACGCCGCGCGCGTCCGCCGAGTACTACGCGCACGTCGCCACCACAAGGTGCCTGCCTGATCTACTCTCCGGGTATGAGCTTTAAGTACCCCGTTAGTTAGCATTCGACCTGAAATTAAACTATTACAAATAAATTAAGTTTTTATTTTTAGCAATATAATGACTAGAAGAGAAACACTATAACGCCGTTTGTCCACCGTCATGAGCGTGTATTGTCAACGACACCACTGGGGTATCGTTTACAATTTTTTTTGGTAACCACAGCACCACAAAGCCCACTGCGAACAAAGCGCCATTTTGCACGCACACATTGACATTACGATTTTACAGGGATTCTCGGGCAGTTTTGGACAGAGCCCAGTCGTAGCTGTCGAGAGTATTAGCGCAGGTAGTGATGGAAAAGACTAGTCTTTTAAGTTTTTATAAAGAGATTCTTGTTTTCGATTTCATTTTCGTTTTTGTTTTTGTTTACAAAACAATGACAACTTACATTTTAGAGACACCAGTTATCAAATTCCAAATAACATTTTACTTGCAGTAAATATTTTTTAACTAGACGCACGACTTCGTAAATTCAATATTTTGTGACAGCACTGCCGACTAAAAGTGACCACTTATCGCAAAAAATCTCCATTTAACTAAACGACAGGATAGAAAGAAAATATTGTTTAAGCGATAAAAAGAACCACAAAGCTTTTACGGAGTGCACTACAGAGAGATAATTCACAATTTCGTCTTTATTTAAGCACTATGATTTTTTTCCCCATTGGTGCCGCTAGTGTGCAGACTAAGCCCTTTTAACTTGTAAAAATGAAACAGTATCATTTTGTAATTACGCCCGGATTCTGTGAAACGTTATTTATTCCTTTCAGCTTTACGCCAATCAAAATAAGGGATTTAAAATTTAAAAGATATATTTAAATTTCTTCAAAATATATTTCATATTCAAAATACACTCATGCAATCTCCACTTAACTATTAGCATAATTGGAAGACTAATAACATAAGGACACTTATTTTCAATTATACAATTATACACTTGTAACTAACAAGAGCAAACAACTATTTTGATCCCTGATTACAAACATTTTAGGTCACGAAATCTGTTTGTCTGTGATTACAATGCGATTAATTTAACTATGTACAACAGAAACGGCAACTTCACTCGAGAATGTAATACATGGTTTTGTACCGCAAGCGCTCTGAAGTCGGTCACTTCTGTTGTACGTACATTGTTAAATTAATCGCATTGTATAGTCATTTATCATTTATTAGGTGCATAAATAAGCATAGATTAAATATTTTGGTAATGTCAATTTTTTTCTGAGGTGTGAGAGCACGAATAATCAAAACAACTCGAGTAACTTTCGGATGACCATCAGCCATTTTAATATGCCCACTGCTGGGGCACAGGCCTTCCTTATGGGTGGATAAGGAGGATGGGCCATGGCCCACCACGCGGGCCCTATTGCTAACGACTGCGAATGCACATTCAAACAGACTTCGTAAATTGGACATATATAACATTTCACTACTTACATAGGTACATTAATCTATAAAACAGTACCTTTTATAAAAAGTGAGCAACTTTAAGTAAGAACTATTTTGTAACTTTAATCTGTTCAAAATTACACAGACAAAGCATTTAAACACCCTCAAGAATTAAAGGGACGGCAACAGTTTAAAAACTTTACTTAAATAATAATATGTGTTTGATAAAAAAATATTAAAAACACGTCTGCCCTGCCAAGAAACGAACTAAAAAGTAAAAAAACAAGTATCATTGCAGTCGGGGGACCATTCTGTGGGTCAATTTTAAATCTAAATGGGCCCCTCGACTGCAATGACTTGTTTTTTTTACTTTTAATTCGTTTTTTTGGTAGGGCAGTCGTGTTTTTAATATTTATTTTTATTACATACATTTTAGTGGCAAATTATATAGTTTTTGTAAAGTGCTGATCCAAGGATTTGATTTGATTACTCATATTTTAAAAATTATAGATTTTTTTTCATGTTACAAAATGGCGTCATTTAAATGCCATATTGTTTTTTTTCCAAATAATCTATAGCCAATGACACTCGGGATGAAGTAAGGGTTCTAACGATACCCCATCTGTTCTTAGCACGAACATCTATCGATAAAAAAAGGCGCGTAAAAGTATTTGATAGAGTAATTATCTATGGAAATTTTCCTTCCGCTTTTCGGCGGTAGATGGCGCTGTTCAAATTTCCTATACAAAATTACTCTATCGAATATTTTTACGCGCGTTATTGTTTTCGATAGCTGTTCGTGCTACGTGTACAGCCATTTAGAAGTTATGGTGGAATAAAGAAACTCACATACAAACATGAACCCTGAACACAATACACTCCTGTTTGGGCAGTCGTGTTAAATTATAAAATGTTGTAAATTTTACTTCGTCGAGTTGATAAAAAGAAAGAGACGAAAATTCTGTATTATACCTATTATTATTGCTCAGTTACGAAATTATTTACTTAATCGATAATTATTCAGCCAATCGATATTTAAATAGAATACTATATTGAAAATTTGTTAAATATGTATAAATTATTTAGAATATAGGTCGGTATTATTAACTATAAATTCGTAGTTTCATTTAAACTTACAATAACAATATTTAATTGACATCATTAAGGCAATTAGGAAGTAAGTGATGTTTCACATGATATAAGTGTATGTTTTTGATGTTTTTCACATGATAAAAGTGTATGTTTTTGAGCCTACAAAATTTGTAATAGCAAAATCCCAAAAGGCAAGAATTGGAAGGAATATGGGCTTTCTACGTCACAAACATGTAAATAACATCGAGATTGGTAATACGTTAGGATAAATTTTATTATCCTTAATTACTCACTACAGTAGTGTGGCCGTCCAGAGAATGCGTGTCTCACCGATTTTATCAAGTTTCTGAATACAATTTAGTTTCGATTAACTACTCTTCCTGGTAATAGAAAATATGCTTTATTCAGTTGACACAAGGAATTTTATTAAATGCTTTATTTCGACGACCACACTGTAAGGGATTTCACATTCTAGCAATATCTGTGACAACTAAACGAGTCAGAATGATCGAAAATAGGTAACATAGTATTTTCAACTGTACATAATACAAATAAAGGAATAGTTACAATTTACTAAAGTAAATCGAAATTAACAACTAAAATAGAACAAATTATTGATTTTAAATAAATATACAATACTTATTACTTAATAATAAACTATAGTAACTATAGAGACAATGTATGGAACTCAATATGACTATTTCATTTAGACACGCTGATAATAGAGACATGGACTGTTTACTAAACTGCCACGGGAATATGAACCTTAAATAAGTGCGATATAAGGTTGAAATGTCTTAGAGATTGGCATAACTATACTACGTACTAATGCACATGATTTAACAATTACAAACTAACGAAGACCTACACAGCAAAAGAGGTCAACAGTAACAATAAATACGTTTTTTTTAAGTTTCAATTTTATACGGCTCGAAGCACCAAGAAATTTATTTGAGCCCTTTTTCAAATGACCAACTTTCTATTCGTTCGCTAACTTAATACTTAAAAAAATAAGCAAGAAACTATAAAAATTCAGTGTCGTAAACTTGTCAATTCAACAATGTATGTGCTTTACATACGCTTGAAACATGAACTTAATCGTCTAATCCTTATTTTAGCTTTAAGTTGGCGAAAGAAAAGAAAATGGCCATTTAAAAAGCGGGGCTGGCTTTCAATTGACTTTCTTAGCAGATTAAATTCATCGAACTTCGACATCAGCCATTTTTAACTGATGAGGCACAGAACAGGCCTTTCTTAGGGGTGGATAAGGAGGATGGGCCACAACCCACCACGCAGACCCAATGCGGATTGGTGGGTGTTAACGATTGCAAATGCTGCCGGGACCGACGGCTTAACGTGCCTTCCAAAATACGGAGAAGCTCAAGATACATTTTTGGTCACAATCGCAGGGCCAGGCGCTAAACCACTGCGCCACTGAGCGACCGTCATCGAACTTGTAAATTAATAATCTATTTTTAAATTAATCTGGAAATAGTGCAAAAAACAGGTCTCAAAGCTATTAATTCGTAGTAAACGTAAAATAGTAAAACAGTTCCGTATACCTCCGTCATCAGCGGCCGTACTATCTGGTCGATCAAGACTGCGGCATCTTGCACTGGCTGCAGGCCTCCATGCCGTCGCTGAACTCCTCGATCTGGAGCGTCATCTCGAAGAAGTCGTATTTCTCGTGCACCAGGCGGGTGGCTTCCTCTAGAACCTTCTGCGGGCTCACGCCGGTCCCTGGAGTATGACGACGTGGATTTTATACACCGTTAATTTCTAAGTGTGTAAAAATGAAATTGTACGTATTTTTAATTCGTAAAAAAGCAAACTCTTAATAAAAAAAACCCCATACAAAAGAGCTCACTCTTAAAAAGTTACAAAATAATATCATCAAGTCCTAAATAGATCTATGAAAAAATCGTAGACGTCGGGGGACCGCTAAGTTTCACATCGAAGCTCGTCGTCGTCGCTCGTCGAAGAGTTTACACGTCCGGACCGATAGGTATACTGTTAGGATTATCGAAAGCGGGGCGTCATTCGGAGGTGTCGTTTTTAAGACTATCTAGATTTTATAAGTATCAATCGTCAGTGGGAATCGAATCTGTAGGCAAAATGATGTCGAATAGTGTCGATAAGGTGTCGATGTAGACTCACGTATGGCGAGGTGCGCGGAGAGCGCGGTCTTGTCGAGCGACAGCGCCCACATGCGCAGGTTGTGCACGCGCACCACGCCCGCCAGCGACAGGAACGTGTTGGCCACGTCCTGCGGGTCAGATCGAAAACAAATAATAAAACAGCAAAATGATACTTATGGGATATAAACTTTAGAGCGAATGTAAATATGGCAAATAATAAATTATGACAAATTAATGATAGGTTAAATAAAAATTATATCATTTATTTTTAAACCGAATAAAAATTAGATGAAGTCGACGTTAGTGAACTGTTTTTATGGCGACCGAATCACACCCAGTTTGGTTGTTTCATGTTTTTTAGTTGTTGTTATGATGATGATAATGAACGGAAACTATTGAACTATACCTGGAAGTCTAGTCTCCTAAGCGAGCTCTCCATGACCACGAGCAGCGTGTCCTTGATGATGTTGAAGGTGATGATGATAAACAGAAAGTATTGAATTATACCTTGAAGTCTAGCCCCCTAAGCGAGCTCTCCATTAGCACGAGCAGTGTGTCCTTGATGATGTTGAAGGTGGTGATGATGATGATGAACAAAAACTTTTGAACTATACCTGGAAATCAAGCCCCCTGGGCGAGCCCTCCATGAGCATGAGCAGTGTGTCCTTGATGATGTTGAAGGTGGTGATGATGATGAACAGTAACTTTTGAACTATACCTAGAAGTCTAGCCCCCTGGGCGAGCCTTTCATGACCACGAGCAGCGTATCCTTGATGATGTTGAAGGTGGTGATGATGATGATGATGAACAGAAACTGTTGAACCATACCTGGAAGTCTAGCCCCCTGGGCGAGCCCTCCATGAGCACGAGCAGCGTGTCTTTGATGATATTGAAGGTGGTGATGATGATGATGATGAACAGAAACTGTTGAACCATACCTGGAAGTCTAGCCCCCTGGGCGAGCCCTCCATGAGCACGAGCAGCGTGTCTTTGATGATATTGAAGGTGGTGATGAGCACCAGCACCGAGAACAGGAAAGTGCAGATCGGGTCCACCAGATTCCACTCCGGCTGTACAGGACGACAAATAAATGATTAAGAAGTAATTAATGTTTGAGGAGCTCGACGTCACAGTGGTGGTTTTTAACAATAAAAATTACAATTATTTATTAAGAAAATCCATCCACAAGAGCCCAGCATTAAACTAAAGGGTTGTTATGATGAAGAGTAGTATACCTTGTAGTATATGACGATGGCCGCTATGAGTACTCCAAAGCTCTGCAAGAAGTCCCCCAGCACGTGTATGAAGGCCGCGCGCACGTTGATGTTCTGCTGGTGGGAGTGCGCGTGCGCTTGCGAGCCGGAGCTCTCTGCGTCAGAGTCTCCACGCTCCTTCTGTTACAAGTACAATACGATTGAATTGACAAGAGACAGTGATCCGTTGCAACTTAACTTGGCAAACAGTAAATTTTACAGATTAAAATACGTCGTTTTGTACCGCAAGCCTTCTGAAGTAAGCCACTTCAGTTGTACATTGTTAAATTAATCGCATTGTAAGGAATTATATAAAAAATAAACAGGGTGTTAATGAATTAACCAAAAATGGGAAATTTTTGAACCACCACACTGAATAACATTTACTATGGGGCCAACTCTGAATTCGCGTTGTTCAGTTGTTCAGTTTGATGGTCCGAAAAAATAGTTTTCCCATTTTTGGTTAATTAATGAACACCCTGTATGTTGTAGCTTACAAACTTGTTCTATGTTGTATCTTACTTATCAGTTTTGCTAATTTGAAACTTCGTGACGAGACGGAGCATGACTATTTAGCTCTTTTATTATACCTATTCGAAGATATTTTTGCATTGCATTTAATAAAAGCGAAAAAATTTACGAATTCGAAATGTACGAACATTTCATCCATAAAATATCATTATATAAGTTAAAAAAACGGTCCAGAGCGAGTCGGACTCGCGCATCGAGGGTTCCGTACCATCATTCTAAAAGTTTACTATTTAGAGACATAGTTTTATTTTTCCTGTAATCTTGTTATCTTTACATAAACTTTTATCACATAAAATAATTTCAGATTTTTCTCTATGCAAACTTTAAACAATACAAACAAAATAAGGAAGGGGAAACGATATTTTTAATTTTTCATCAAAAGTCGAAAACATGCGGCCTAAAAATTTAAAAAAAATATTTGAGAATGCGCAAGCAGTTTCGAAGTCAAGTATCACACTCCCTTTTATATGATACCCCACATGCCCTAGTAGCCTTACTTCGAATTTTTAAGAACCCCTTTCAGTCCCTGATACAAAAAAAATTTATAAATACTTTTATTTTTCTTTTATTTGCAAAAAAGTTGGGCAAACGTCAACTAAAACTATTCCAAATTTCAAGCATTAGTAGTTCTCGAGATATACAGCTGTGATAGACAGACAGACCGAGTCGTACCATAAGGGTTCCTTTTTACTATTTTGGTACGGAACCCTAAAAATGCAATTCATACAATTCAATATCCGTTAAGATAGGTAGACTACCTATCGAAGCAGATTAATTCCCACTGGCAGCACCCGTTCACGAGCGTGACGCATGAAGCAGCCAGGTGTGTCAGTTACCTTGTTGTTGAGCACGGGGTTGCTGGCGCCGTGGCTGTGCCCGTGGCCGCCACCGCCGTGGCTGTGGCCGTGCTGGTGCAGCGTCAGGCCCATGCTGTGGACAACCATTATTACGGTTCAGCCCCCATATTACAACCTTTCAAATCAAAACTTACCCCCTAGCCGAAGTAAATTTGAAAATCTTCGTTAAGTACTTGTATTCCAATCAATCGTACGTAAATTTTTCGTTCGTTCGTCACTGCCGTGCATTCGCGACTGTTTGTTTACCGAGTGCAGACCGAACTCGAAGCGCGTAGGTAAGGTATGGCTTGAGTTTCTACTGTCTGTATGAAGATGGAATACTGTATAGATACCATCACCGTGTCTTAAGTAGGAACCTTGATAGTTTCCATCACGATGATTCATGTCGTCAATCTGGAAGCTGTGAAAACCTGTGAAATAATAGCAGTTAGTATACTCACACGAGGTTGACCGCGACCCCTACAGCAGAGGTGATGAGCATGACCGTGGCGTCGATCTCGAACTGCTTGTAGATGACGCGCTGCACGGCCATGTAGACCAGCACGCCCGTCACCACCCAGATCAGCAGCACCGACGTCAACGCGCCGATCACCTCCGCGCGGTACCAACCGAACGGCATCCTGCACGACAAACTATACTTTTACCCCCATGTCAACCTCCGTGGTCGAGTGGCTTTGTAAACCGGTTTTCAAGGTGTCGCCATCTCTGAGGTCCCGGGTTCGATATGAAGACTATAGCTTCGATGGTTTATCTGCTAGAGCTTTGTGACAGACGACGGACGGACAGACGGATACATGAGTGACGGCAATAGGGCTCCGTTCGGCCCCTCGGGTACGGAACCCACACAACACTGATAATTTAGCTGTAACACTATTTATCATAAATGTTATCAACTTTTTAGACCGACGTATTCTGCTTATGTGTATGAAGTTTTATTCAAATCGGTTCATTCATTTCTATAAATAAGGACTCGAAAGTTAATATGAAACGCCGCGTATACGATCAACGATTTTAAGGTTTCCCTCCCTCCCTCCGCGTGGCAAAGTTTTAGGATATGTATATGATAGAGATCAGGGGCCGGTTCCTATATTCGAAAACGATTCGTTTTGCTTACGGGTAGTAGAATTCTGACACATTTACTATGGACTTAATGTCAAAATACTACCATCGGAGCAATGTATGTGATGTTGTCAAATATTTATTTATTTATTTATTCCTATATACGAGAATCGATTCGTTTTGCTTACGGATGGTAGTATTTTGACATTAAGTCCATAGTAAATATGTCAAAATTCTACCACCCGTAAGCAAAACGAATCGATTCTCGTATATAGGAATAAATAAATAAATAAATATTTGACAACATCACATACATTGCTCCGATTCCAAAGTAAGTAGCTAAAGCACTTGTATTATGAAAATCAGAGACAACGGTGGTATCACAAACACCCAGACCTGAGCCAATATAGAAAAGTTTCGTTTTTCTAAATTGACCCAACCGGGGATCGAACCCGGGACCTCAGAGATGGCGACACCTTGAAAACCGGTGTACAATGCCACTCGACCACGGAGGTCGTCGCATTTCAAAATTAATAGCATTGTATGTTTACTTACCGTCTCGTCGCAGGCCTGCTGGCTACCCATAACGAGAACAGCGATATCATGAAACTGGCGAAGTCTGTGAGTAAATGTGCCGCGTCTGTCGCTATCGCCAGACTGTTTGATATGTATCCACCTGCGGACAAAGTGTACGAATTAAAAAAAAAGTTATCTATATCATATATTATGTTGCACAGTGGTGTTAAAGTGACTTCACTTTATAAGGTGCGGTAATATTCGACTATTTTGTAAGCAAAAAATGCCGGAATGAAGTGAATTTAGGAAGGTTTAGGATTGTATTATGATGATCATAATATTAAATTATTAAAAAGCAAAATAAAATGTTTCGGTGACTGCACCAAATGTTATGTTTTGGTATTCGTTGGGAATAGATTTTGAACTTCATTTAAATATTTAAAATTTGGGATTCGTTGGGAATAGAATTTTATAACGGCAATAAACAAATACCATTTGGTATTAGTTTTTGGTACTCGATAGGAATAGATCAGCCCAACTCGTTCGTTGTATTGTTGGGAGCTACTGATCTATGATTCATTTATCTGAATGTATCACTCTCATTTTAAATTTTTACCGACTTCAAAAGGAGGGAGGTACTCAATTCGACCCTTTTTTTTTGTTTTTTACATAACAATATTATCTAGTCTATTTCGTCTATGATTCTCATGGCGCCGTTTATAGTTTTCCAAATAAGATTATCTAGTTAAACTGACTTCAGTGATAGTTATTCGATGTCACTAACTAACACGAGATTAAAATAAAGAGTGGTGCACTGAATTCACACGGAAATGTTATTTTGTAACGACACGATGTCATTTTATTGTTTATATATTTATTTTAGTTTATAATTATTTGTTTTTTATTTTATTTTATAATTATTTGTTTAAAGTCTTATACAGGGTGTTTCATAATAACCCGTAAAATTGTATTCTTTATTTGTATGGAAAACTGCAAAGTGACAACCCTAGACGCAAATAGACAACTGTTTTCGATAAAAAATCCAATTAATTAGCAAAAGGAAAACACTATTTAGGTGTAGACATAAGTGCAATATTCTTATGGTGTAGGGTTGCTACTATGGAGTTTATCATGAAAATAAAAATGTTTTTTTAGCCGCTGAGTGTATACTTACCGACTATTTCTCCAATCATGAATATGACACAGAGTATACTGGCTATGATGAGTTTTCTCCTGGCACGTTTGTCTATTTCTTCATTACGCGATCTGTGACAATGCCCTGAAAAAATAAAATCAATTATTCACCAATGTTAACTATAGTATAGACCAGTGGTTCGTAATTAGTTCTAAGAACGACCTCAAACTCGTGTACCCCTTATCGCAGGAATGATAAATAAATAATGAAATCAGATGTATATCTTAAGAGATTACTGCGCGTACCCCTTGATGTAACCTCGCGCACCCTTGGGGGTACGCGTAACACTAATTGGGAAACACTGGTACATATAGATAGTCAATAACTTATTTACCCACTACGACACAGTCAATTTCAAATTGTAAGTAGCAGTCAAAATGCCTATTCGGAAACATTCAAAACAAACTCGATTCAACCAAATCGAAAAACCAAATGTTTGCGTTTGTTTTCGTTTTTGACAACGTCTTAGAACATTCTTAGAAGTTTTAATCTATGAGAACCTGACAATAACGGCTGTTCTGATATTGTTGATCACTTAAGATGTTTTGACCTCTGTGGTCGAGTGGCTTTGTACACCGGTTTTCAAGGTGTCGCCATCTCTGAGGTCCCGGGTTCAATCCCCGGTTGGGTCAATTTAGAAAATGAACTTTTCCATATTGGCTCAGGTCTGGGTGTTTGTGATACCACCGTTGTCTCTGATTTCCATAACACAAGTGCTTTAGCTACTTACTTTGGAATCGGAGCAATGTATGTGATGTTGTCAAATATTTATTTATTTATAATAAGTAATCGGTGAAAATACATAAAAATATAAGCAAAAGCCGAGCCAATCTTTTATTCTTTTACATTAACACTGACTGTACCACTATTTTAATACATTTACTTTCTTATCATGTTTAATAAATATTTTTTAAGTTCATCGTAACTGATATTCATAATTCTTCTGACTTCGAGGCCGGAACTAAACACGGTTCAACAGGCAGTGTATAGTAGCGTGGACAGTGCGAGCTCGGCGACACAATAACATATCAAACAGACCTTGGAAGGTACCATGTTTTTATTTAAAGATTTTTCTACCTATATTAATAAAGTTAATTATCAAAAAAAGATACAAAACAATTTTTCTGCAGTCTGTATCTTTTTCTTGTTCTATTAGACAATTAACATGCCGGATGAATGGGGGAATCTTTTTTCGGATGTATGGGTAACAATTTATTAATATTTATTTTTCGGATGAGTATTAACTCGGATGAATGGGGAAGGAAAATAATGCGGATGAATGGGTAATAGATCTTCAGGACAAGTACTACGGCAGCCAAACGATGGACTTTATGAATGAACAGTTATTAAATAGCTTCTATTCAGAAGGTTTTGAGACAAATATTATTCCCACTAATCTTACTAAATGTTTGTTACTCGATCACGCGAAAAAGGCTGAACGGATTTGGATGAAATTAGGCACTCAGATAGTTTATAGGGTCCACGCTAATCCATTAAAATATATTTGAATCCATTAAAATAAAGGATACTTTTTATCCCGATCAAAGGTTCCGTAGGGATTTTCCGAATGTCTACGCGGACGAAGTCGCGGGCGGAAGCTAGTGCCTATTATAAATGCGAAAGTTTGTGTGTGTTTGTCACCTCTTCACGCCTAAACGGCTGGACGTATTTGGATGAAAATAGGTTGGTAGACGGATTAGTACCTGGATAAACATACAGGCTACTTTTTATTCTAGTCAAAGGTTCCTTAGGCAGGGGTCACGTGGACGAAGTCGCGGGCGGCCGCTAGTGGTTACTAATTTTACTCTCTTGAGCATACAGTGATTATAGTGTAAGTATACAGAATAAAAACTAAGTACCTAAAAAAATTGATGGCAGAGGCGAATTTGCAAACAAGAAATATTGAAAACCTAATATCAATACAAAACATTATGTTTTTTCCGTAAGACTCTACGAGCATGTACAGTCACGTCTTAAAATATGTATACGTATAAGAACTTTTTTTACAAAAAAGTAATAGCTCTTAGAGTGATAAAGTTCTTAACTGTATACATATTTATAGATAAATACTCGTATAAGTTTAAAAGCGTCGACGCAAATGGCATTACATACAAACTTTTAAGTCCTTATTTTTCGCAATGAATGAACCGTTCTTAATGAAATTTCATACGCAAAAGCAGAATACATTAGTCTAAAAAAGTTAGACAAAAAAATTTTTGTAATGTCTTTTTTAGAAAAATTAATTGGTCGGTTTCTATGGAAAATTTAAAATCGGTCTACTTTAGCTGTATCACTATTGATCAAAAATATTTTCAACTTACTTATTAGACCAATGTATTCTGCTTATGTGCATGAAGTTTCATTAAAGTCTATGCTCCAGATCGTAGCAGATCAGGATATTACTCTCGTTCTCTGGACTATTTTATTATGCTGCCGGCTGGTCACCGTCGTCCGCACTCACCCCGAGGGCGGCGCATGACTTCGTGGCCAGATTGCCTTGAATACAAAAGACCACGGGCCCTTAATTCATTCTCAAGCTCAGGCCTTTGTTCCAAGTTTTTTTATTTTTTTTATTAGGCAACATCACATACATTGCTCCGATTCCAAAGTAAGTAGCTAAAGTACTTGTGTTATGGAAATCAGAGACAACGGTGGTATCACCAACACCCAGACCTGAGCCAATATAGAAAAGTTCGTTTTCTAAATTGAGCCAACCGGGGATCGAACCCGGGACCTCAGAGATGGCGACACCTTGAAAACCGGCGTACAAAGCCACTCGACCACGGAGGTCGTCGACCAAATTCTAGACTTACTTTCGATTTCTGTGATGCTGCCATTCGGGTGATCGTCGTCGTCGCCTGCGCTGGTCTCGATCACGGCGCAGCACCCCGTGGAAGGGTTGCCGTGTACGCAGAATATAACCCGCCGCCCTTTCGCCGGGCTCTCTGTGCCGTATGTCGCCTTGCCATCCTTGAAACTGAAACAAAAGACGAACGAAGTGTTATGTTAACCCAGCTATTTTCGCATGTCGCGGTCAGCCGCTAGTGGTAGGGTTGCTAAATCTATCCTACTGTATTTTGGGCCAAAATACTAGTGTTGTAAAAATATTATAGTTGCTAAATCATACTTTATTTTAGCAATACAGCGGAAACATTGTATTCTATGTTTCCGCTGTATTTAGTATGTAGGTCGGGTTATTATTTCTATGATTTCCATTCCATTTCGGCTTACCGCGTTCAGAAACCTCGAAATAAAAAAAACGCCTCGACTTAAGGCGATTAGTGCCCTCATTATATTAAATTTATTGTTCGCTAAGTACATAATGTATTGAAAATTTACACGTACAGATTGAAGTTAAGGTTCTATAGTTTATTTACAACTAGTAAAATATAAGTAGTTCGTTGTAGTAGTAGTAGGCAAATGAGCAAAAACTACAACGAAATTTAACAATAAATTTAATTAAGATGAGGGCGTATATTTTTATATGGATACTGTTTTTGACACCCTAAATGGAAACCTACTATATTTTTCTTGAAATTTTTTGCCAACCTTATTTAGTGGAGTACATTCTTCACCGAAAATCTCACGGGAAGCTGAATTTAATACGCACAGTGTATATTTTCTTTGATACGGAGACAAAGTCGCGACAACACCTTTTAATAAATATGTATGTGCATGTCATTGATAGTTTACTCATGTTGTCCAAGTGGAACATGACGTCAATTAGCTCATTTAACGTATTTGTGGAACAATTGTTATGAAAAATGCATAATATTTTGTTAACAAACATTCGTTTCATAAGTAGGTAGGCTGAAGTATTAGGCAGCCATACACTTTCAATCCAGACACTGGAGGTAAAATAGTATTTTTTTTAATTGCTAAAAAATTTTACTTTTTGGAAATTTATAAAAAAAAAAGTTTACATTTATTTTTAACTAGCTTCCGCCCGCGACATTCTTCCGCGTGGACATTCGAAAAATCTCTAGTTCGTTCGTCTTTGACCGGGATAAAAAGTCCTATGCTTTAACCCAGGCTATAAACTATCTGTGTGCCAAATTTCATCCAAATCAGTCAACTAACCGCACCAAGATACAACAATTTACCACAGAAGATTGTGAAGCTTGATCAGCTGTCTGGATTGACTGTGTAATGGCTACCTTACATTTCAACAATAGTTTTAGATCTCATACAACAATAAGCAATTTGCTTATGATTTCATAAAGATTTTACATAATGCACTTGTTTGCTCTGCATGTTGGTTGATTACAAGAGTATGTCTGGAACGTAAATCCTATTTAGAATCAGAAAACATAAACGGATATCACCATCTTATCGGTCGAAGATTGTAAAAGTAAAGCGATTCTTTTCTACAAAGACCAATAAAAATAGTTGTTCAAGGCACTGTGTTTTGGAGATTTAAGGAAATTAAATTATTACCTTACTATGTATAAGTAAAAGCCGTTGTATTTACTTAGGGGCACCGGGCAACCTAGTCTTTAGACCTTCCACGCCAAAGGTACCAGGGGCACTCTACCGGCTAACTTTTCGAACTTCGGCGGGTCTGCCGAACTTCAACTTAAAACAGCTAAATCGAAGTAAGGAGATTCGTATTGTACTTATTCGCCGAAGTTATTTAGAAGATATCGATGTTCGTGTGACATCATGAATTGGGGTTCGCCATTTTGGCCCGATTGGGGATCGATTTATCTGTTTTAATTCCCGGCAGACTTTCCGAAGTTCGATGCGTTAGCCGGTACGGCCCCAAGTCGATAATAATTTGTGTTTAGTATAGGTATATTTCTGTAATCTGCAACTGATAAAGCTATTCAAATCAAAAAGATTATCCTCGTAAAATGTGTAGTAATTACGGAGATATTAATTTTTGACAATTTGAATTGAAATTGTGCACTTTTAGGAAAAGGCAGTCCCACGAAAAACATTTTCATGTAGGTATTTTTTTTTTAAAACCTAACAAAAACAGCCTCAAAAATAAACGGCTATAAAAAGCAAGAAATAAAATATTAAAAACTGCATAATTACATGAATTACTAACTCGAAAGTTTGTACGCATATCTAATATTAAACAACGCCTTTTGAAGTCGGGTGGGAAGAAGGATATTTTTATATCTAAACTTATTTCATGGTTTTAAAACTGTAATATCTGAAACTAAAAACCTCCATGAGGTACTTTTTCTCGTGGAACGTCACATATGATTAGCTAACTCGTCACATAAAATTAATAAGCATATAATTCGATAACGATTTTCCGTTGGTACTACCAGTAGTACTACGGGCAATTAATTTAATCGCTATATCATATCGCGTTTCGGTGGTAATGCTAGGGGGGACAATTGAATAGTTTTGTCAATAGAACACCATTTATGGTAAAAAATGCGTTGTAAATAATAGTAAATAGGTACTAATAAAATAATAATAAATAAATATTGGACAACATCACATATATTGCTCCGATCCCAAAGTAAGTAGCTAAAGCACTTGTGTTATTGAAATCAGAGACAACGGTGGTATCACAAACACCCAGACCTGAGCCAATATATAAAAGTTCGTTTTCTAAATTGACCCAACCGGGGATCGAACCCGGGACCTCAGAGATGGCGACATCTTGAAAACCGGTGTACAAAGCCACTCGACCACGGAGGTCGGAGGACTAATAATAAACGTAACGTAAATATTTACGTTGTTAAATTGTTGTTGTTGTCGTAACATAATCGTAATGCCACATATGTATGTAGGTAGTTATGATGATGATGTTTAGTTTATGGAAACCGGTGTTTTTAATAATAAAAAAAACAATCTATTAATGAAAACAAGATTTTTAGCATTCACACAATGCTATTTTTATACAATTCTAAATAATATACTACTTAGAAAAAATACGACTCGCACCAGATCATATTCTCGGACAGGAATCAAACCCGCGACTTTTGTATGTCCGGAAGAGCATTGGACCGAACATCCAAAGACGGAAAATCTGGTGCGAGAAGTATTTTTTCTAGTATATTTTTTAGTATTTTTTTAAATTAAGTATTGTATAAAAACTAGCATTTTAATCATGTAGATTTCTCTAAAATAAAACGTTGTGTGATATATGTTCATAGATTTATTTATACTAGATATGATAGCGCCTTCCAAGGGCCGTGCGTGGCACAGAATAAATCACAGAACAAAGACAAAAAGTCTTTGTTTTGTGGAATAAACAATAGTAGATACAATACAATACTGGTGTAAGGTATTCTTTATTTTTATGACACAAAAACAAATTTGAATTAATTACCAGAAACAATTGAAGGTAACGTATATGAACAAATTAAGCCCTCTTATCTTGTCTATGTTATCGTTATCAGCAAGCACTCTATTGAAATACAGTATTATTTTATAATTTCACTTCAATAAATAAAAATTCTTAGTGTACTTATCACTAACTTACTTTCATTGAAATAAAGTACCGTAGTGCAGGTGGGTAACTTTGACCATAGGGGGTAACAGCCTATGGTCAATTATTTATTCTGGGGCCGCACCGGCTAACGCATCAAACTTCGGAAAGTCTGCCGGGCTTCAAATCAAAACAGATAAATCGAGCCCCAATCGGACCAAAATGGCAAACCTCAATTCATGATGTCACAGAAACATCGATATCTTCTAAATAACTTCGGCGAATAATACAATACGAAACTCCTTTCTTCTTGTTTTAAGTTGAAGCTCGGCAGACCCGCCGAAGTTCGAAAAGTTAGCCGGTAGGGCCCCTGCGCTAAGATTTCAAACTACTAGAAGATTCTAAAGGTAGCTAAGTAGCTGTATGTACTGTATGCGTGATGCTTATACTGTTGTGATAATAGTTCATACCAGTAAATAATATTACCCAAAATTTTTCCCAGTTTGAGCCAAAGTTACCCCCTAGGGTCAAAGTGTCACTTTCATTCTAGCTAAGGGATAATTTTGGTTCTTAGCTATCGCCGTGCCAGTATTTGTTTTAATATTCACTTACTGACACGAGACTCAAATATTTGAGGATTTTGTGAAATATCCATCCAAAATAATATTTAGTTGAAAATAATGTTATCTTGAATAAATACTAAAATATTATCTTATCTAATCAATTAACAATGTTAAATAAGATCGTTTCGAATCAAATCTGACAGATAGAGAGAACACAACTCTGTAAAAATGTTTACAATTGACAATATTGGCTTAACAAGTCAATACAGTGTAATGTAAACGCACAATTACACAAAAAATAATATTTAATTTAAAAATAAATAAATAATAGGGGAAGGTTTAGCCAAATTGGAAAAAGGATTGAACTTCCCGCCATGTCTAAAGTATTTTACTTGAATATATTTTTCAGTTTGAATTTAAACGGTGCTGTTTTATTGCTGTAATGCAAATTAGTAAATTGTTTCCCAGTTTGGATTAAAATTATCCTTTAGGGTCAAAGTAACCCGACTTTAGCCGGCTCTAAAGTTATCTTTACACTGTATAGTTCAAACAAAAGAAATGGTTATCTCTAAAACATTGATTTAGAAATTAGTTTATGTTTATATCATAGCTTAGCTCCTGAGTTATCGCAGTGGATTTTTATGATAGCTTAAGAACAAAAACAACATTTGGCCACGTGTGTAAATAATAAAATAATATAATTAACTCACTTCATTGTAAATTTAATTTATGAGCAATTAATGTTCACTGACAACGATGAATTCTTAGAAATCTGAATTCGAACTGTTGATCACTAAATGATCGTGACGCAACTAACTTTATTTTACGTTATATTTTACTAAATAATTAATATAGTTATTAAAACATTTTCATTCTATATTTTTGATATTATATAGTAAAAGGTGATTTGCTAAATTAAATGCTTATTACAGCAAATTATGACTGGTTTTGATAACATTACTAGGTACCTACTGCAACTAAGTACTTTACAACTGATTTATTTTTAATTCCAATTGAACTGAATCTTAAGTTATATCTACATATAGGAAGTTTGATGGTTTCGTAATGAAGACGAAGAACGAAGGTCATTAAGTTAATTATTTTTTTATTTAACGCCGTGAATGCGAGGAATTGTTATCATAACATGTTCTGAAGTGAAAAGTGAAGTCTGAGTGATTGAAAACAAAATGTGTAACCATAAAACTACTGAGTTAAACCGTAAAAAATCAAATTTTTTATCTGTGACACTAAGTGACCATCGGCACCTGGTGTTCCGGTCCCACCTTGCTGCTTGCTTATCGGCAACTTGTCGTTATCGCTACCGATAGTGGACACGGTCGACTATTAAAACTTGATGTACGGACATTGCACCAACTAAGTTTATTGACCCAATTTTCGACCTTGTCGTAGGCTTTGATAATCATTTATCACGTACCTATCAATGAGCTAAACTTCTTCGCATACTCGTTGGTTAAAAATAAAAATAAAAACTACTAATCCGTGTCCCGAAATTACCTACATAAGGTTACCAATTTTATCTGAACGCATCAAGCAACGCCAGCACAGAGCAGCGTGTCTACCTCACCAGGTATTAGGCTTTATAGAAAGAAGTGAGCATTCCCTGTCAAGTAAGTGCTCAATCAGACTGTAATAGCACCCGCTACCGCCTCCACTTTGAAAAAGCACTAAAAGATAACTTTTTGAGCTAAAACGCCAGAACTATTTTTAAAAACTATCAGGAACTGTAGAACTCAGCTGCATGCGAAAAGAACTCACATTTATTTTTGATCTGCTGGACAATGTTTTGCTATGTTCACTTGCACTAAAAGATAGTTACCTGTTTTGTAACAGCTTTTTATAGCGCAATTTTTTTTTTGTATTTTCAGCCGAATGGCAAGAGCGCAATTTCGGGTAGAATACACTAAGCTCTAAAGATCAGTTTTGAATCTATATGTCATTTTTGTTATTAATTACTTCCGTTTTTACTTATGTTTACCAGGGTCTAGTCTAACGAATTGGCAAGTTGTTGATAGTAACGTCAATGTCATATTCAAGTATAAACAATACGAAAAATTAGTGACGGCTACCAGTACCCAAAACACGTATTGTAGGATTTTAAGCTAGGGTTGTCACTGGTTACACAAGAAAAGTGATTTGTGATAGGCATATCAAATAGGACAAAAACAAATCATATGAAAAATTTACTTCTATTTTTACAAATTGGAATGAGATGCATGTTGTGAGACCATATATGTTAAATGTAATGATGTAAAATATAAGACAAGGCTAATTTGCATATGTTATGGTCGTCCGTCACGTTAACATGACGCAGAATTATCAGTTTGTTTTTTTGTAAAATAATATTTTATGACTTTCAGTTCGAAGTCGGCTGCGGAATCCACATTTTTAAATAGGTTTAAATATTAAATTTAGATTTTTCGCATTCACAATGCTATTTTTATATTAAGATAAATAATATTAGAAAAAATACTAGATAATATATATATAATAGGTTTAAATAGTTGACTACAGTGATAGGATTTTATTAACTTAATCTCCTATTTTCTAAAATTGTTATTAAAACCTTACTGTGAGTCAAAGCTACTCGCCTTTTCCCAACAAAATTGACCCTATAAGGGACAACTTTGGCCCATACCGAGAACAAGTTTAAAGTGATACTATCTGATATGAACTAAGTATCACATAGATATTAATATCATTGCGGTATTTGACCTTTTTTCAGGCTGTTTACCCATTAGGGGAAGTTTTGGGGCAAAGTTGTCCCCCAGGGTAAATTTTGTATAGCATTCTTGCAATTGCAAGTTTATTTCTAATTATAATGGGTAAGTATATCAATAACACTTTAAGACTAAAAAGTGACAACATCCCTTGTTTACATGACGTAAGCCACAATTGAATGACGTTTTAGGAGTTTAGTAAACGCCATTGTTAGGCGACTGGCGGCATTAGATTTGCTTACCAAATATAAAGGAATTGGATGTATTACATAGCCTATCGGAAGTTTGGTTTGTCTAGGTTGGTTACAATAAATAGGTATATCAACGAATTATTACCTTCACCAAAACAAATGTGATATTACAAACTACGAGTATCATAGGTAGAGACTCGATAGTGAAAAGAATCAAAATTACTTTTACTTAAAAGTGCTTGTGCTATAAAAACCAGAAGTCACTTCAGCCGCTGACAACCAGTACTATACGACCATCCGATTCGAGACATAAATAAAAGAAGATCGTATTTCTTTCACCGTGACCCGTACTGGAACCGAAACCGGGGCATCAGTGATGGCGTCGCAGGACTAGACAGACTTAGCCTAAAAGTTTATCAATATTGACTTTCATTTTCGCATCTTATCAATTAAATTAACTGCCTAAGGTGAAATAGATCTAGGTTTTCATACATATAGCATTATAGCCACTACAAAAACGTATGCGAATCCCTTTCTTCTGTAGCAATACATAGAAACGATATTCCAACGTACTTGGAAGACGACGAAGACGCACACTAAAACAATGTGCATGTGCATGCCTAACACATTCATAGCAAAAGGATCTTCGTGAGATAGAACAACTATACTTACTTAATGATATAAGAACTATATTCTCTATCATTGAGTAAGTATAGTTGATTGAGTGTGCGTATGCACGCTCTCGTATTACGCACACTAAATCAATGTGCATGTGCACGCCTAACAACATTCATAGCAAAAGGGTCTTCGTGAGATAGAACAACTATTAATAGATTTTTTGGAGTTGTTCCGTATTCATCCCATGACGTCACATCCCACTTATTATTTTTTCCTTACTCAACCCAGTTTTGTTCCTTACTCAACCCACAACAATAATATCATTTTTAATTCCTTATTCATCCCAAAAGTATTCCTAACTCAACCCATTACGTAAAGCCACCCAAAAATTTAAGATTTATGTGTACGGTCTGAATAAAAATATTATCACTCATTAGAAATATTTTAAACTCAGTTCATTTTTGCTTTATTGTTGTTATATTAAAAAAACCATATATTTCAAAAATAAAAAAGGTAAAAGATACACAAATAATATTATTAATAATAACATTTTTTTTACAATCACATCAATTATCTAGCTGATAAGTGGTTTTCATTAAAAAACTGTATTATGGAATCTAGATAGTGGATAAATATATTCTTATATACTTACTTTTTAGTAAATAAATACTTAATATATAGGTACATAGATAACATCCAGGCCAAGACAAATAGACATGATCATGCACACAAATATTTGTCTTGTTCGGGAATCGAATCCGAAACATCTGGCGCAGAAGGTATCCTTCCCCTGCGCCAAATCGGTCGTCAAAAATGTATTATTTTGTTCTCACCAACAATTTTTACTTATCCATTTGATAATCCAAAAAAATTTAGATGTCATAGACATTATAACTTAAATAAATTAACACTTATAAAAAATATATCTAAAAGATGGTACAATGATAGGGGTCATAACAAATCGGGCTAAATCTGGAAATTTATTTAAATAATTTTAACTTAAAAATAAATTTTATTATAATTCGGGGGCAGTGAGGACTATAATATATAAGGGTCAGTAGAGTAAAAAATAATAAAATCAAGTATTAAACTGCCCCGGGGACAGTGGTGAATAAATCTGCCTATTTGAGGTATACTTTTATTTACAAAACATGCATATTTAATTTCTAATGAGTACATAAGTACTTAGTATTACTTAGTTCAATTTATTGTATTCCTATATAATTTTCTGATAAAATATTAATCATTGTACTGCTATCCATACTTTTTAGTGATAAATTAATTTGGGATGAGTAAGGAATGCAATTGGGTTGAATTAAGAAAATATATTAAAATAATGTAATGGGTTGAGTAAGGAATACCAATTTGGGATGAGTGAAGAATTGGGATGAATCGTCCTGGGATGAATACGGAACAACCCATTTTTTGAATGTCATTATTATTCTGAAACTGTCGCGATACTCGTGTTGATAATTATTGATAAGTATAACAGAACTACTGCACATAGGTAATCATTTACCTACTTATCACTAGGTAAATAAAGTACCTACTTGAAAAGGTTTTGTAAATGTGCACACATTTCTCGTAATAAGCAATTAGTATAAGATCAAAAACTTTGATGATTTCGGGATACAGAACTAAAAAAGGTTATTATTTTTTTTCCAGGATACATATTCCAACATTTTAAACATTTTCAAACATTATTTTGGTGGCTTTTTTGCTGTCTACAATTTATTGCAGCAGCTAATAGTCTTGCACATACAAAAAATACGCAATACGCAAATGCAATGAGGGCGAACACGAGAATGAAATCGTACGCTGCAGTGGCGTATTGGGGCTGCTATGAATGGAATGCTAATAGCGATAAAGAGGTAACTGATAAGCAAAATGGTGGGAAAGATTAAGTAAGCTGCACCATAGTTGGACACTTAGAAGCCCTATCTCTCTCAACTTTGCTAAATAGAAACGGTGTTAAATAAATTACGGCAAACGCTAAACGTTCCATTGAAATCATAATCACATGTCTTTCTAATGACACTTTAACTGTGTGTCTCTTCATCAACCCACACGTGGTGATTTTAATCGGCAGCATTGTCAGTCTCTTAAGAAGAAACTTAACACACGTAACAACTTGAGAACTGTAATTATTTCGCATTTCTTCAAGAAGATTAATTTGAATTTGAAAGTGCGAATTTGTATTACTATTAGATGCCTTAAAGAAAATCTCGAAAGGTCGCGATAGCGATCCTTAACCCTGATATTGCTGCTCAAACTTTCCAGAGCATGAAAAAATAAACAAAAACTTACAGCAGCAGCGGTTTCTTGTCTTCACTCATTTCGTAACACGGTTCGTCCAACCCAATTTTTTGCAGCACTTAAGCAGCAGCAGAACAATGTCACAGATCACAGCCCACAAACCATAAAATCCCTCCGTTCCTATAACGACTGCAATTCTTTCAGGGGTCTCCTTTTGACTTCACAACAAGTGCTGAGAACGTCGGTAACACAATATGCCAACGTAGATACTAATTCGAAACGTGTATCGAAATGTTATCAGTTATCACGCATTCAATACCCTGCCGCTCCTTAGACATAATATAAATTAGATAGCGCGTACAAATACTACCGGGCGATAAGTCACCGATCGCCGCATAATCGCCACTCACAAACTCACAATATGCACTGACCCCGCATCATGTTACTTCGAGAATTTGCTTCCTAATTACTAGTATCATAATAAAGTATTAACAACAAGACTATCAAATTACGCGCTCATTATTGATTAGGTTAATTTAATACTCAAATACCTATGTCATAATAACTTTTGCCGGTAAATGCAGAGTGTACCGAAATTTTGCACAAATATTTTGTAAAGATAATGGTAGATTAATCTGAATTTATAAGATGGTATTTTTGAGATAGTTATTGCCTTAGAGTTCCTGAAGAAGTTTAGGTTGAGCTACTTAGATGTCGTTTACAAACAGTGTATTTAAAACGCACAGTGGATAACGGATATGGTCATTTTTAGAACCCTCAAGACTTACTTTTACGCTGCTCTATCATGAATAGGATGAATATATATATTAACCTAGACATTGAAGTTATTATTAAAAGATAGTGAAATGCGCAGAACCACATTTTCACATATCGTTAAACGGGATTTTTTAGATCCATTAGTAGATTTCTTTATGGACTTTCTCATGATGCTTGTAGATCCTATATAGTTCCCAAATATTTGTTTATCATCTTTTAAATCATTTCTAAGTAAACGGTAATTATTACATTAATTAGATAGTAGTTCTACAAATTGTTTACAACATTTAAACTAAATTACAACTCTGATAAACTCTTTTAATCACGGATTCAATTTGTTACGCTATTTTTTGTTGGTTTGCGTCCTGTGAACATAACGCTAGTTAAAGATCTAGTAACAGCGAGATTCGAGAACAATTAAACATTTCCCAGAAAAAG
The DNA here is from genome assembly GCA_963556745.1 of Catoptria pinella. Taxonomy (NCBI): domain Eukaryota; kingdom Metazoa; phylum Arthropoda; class Insecta; order Lepidoptera; family Crambidae; genus Catoptria; species Catoptria pinella. Next base: position 14,626,314 of record OY750761.1, read on the forward strand.
TATTGTCATAAGCTTATAATTAACTAACCACAAAAAAAGATCTTGATTAAACAATAAAATGGTCGCAGAACCGATGAATGTATAGTTAAATGTCGAACAAAAATATTTTCAAAGTTTAATTAGAAATATGTAGTGATCGAAAGCAAGAAGGGAAGACTAGAATAAATAAGATCGAGACCGGAACAGCTCATATCTGGTGTAAATATCAACACACAGCTATATGGAGACAATGATAATACTGAATGTTAACCATTTTGAAAGGGCATATTCTAATAAAATAGATGAGTATTATGTTTTCTACTTTGAAAATTAAACCCGGCCTTTTGTTTTTCTTGAAGATTAACGTCACAAGATTCTTTCTCTTTCTCGGATTGGTCGACAAATACCAGATTCTACAAATGCCAGATGAGTTCAAAGTGCCAGTTTCTACAAATTTCAGATTCTATTAATGCCCGATCCTACAATTGTCAGATTTTAGTAGATATGGAGGAGTAATATTTTCAATCACTTCGGATAAAGACTGACTCAACGTAAACAGAATATAGCGTAATGGGTGCACCATAATTTGCCTCCCACAAATAACTCGGCGTTCGAAGTTGACGTGCCCGCAGATTGTAAAGTAACATAACAATAGCTTGATTTTCACATCACGTGACATATGCATGACCTTAGGAAATTTGTTAGGCTACTCTACTACCAGCTGAATAAATAAAACCGTCTTAAGTAGCCTCAACAAAACGTTTATCGAGAATATTGCGAGATTGAGGTATAATTATTAACCCCTCTTTAATCCTTCGTATATTGTTGAAATATTCATGAATGGGAATGGAGGACTGTATGATGTTTCTTTGAACTCGGATGTTGTTTAAAAATATGTGACTGCATAAATTAAAGGTACTACTGAAATCAAAGCTAACTTGCTTATAAGAGAATGGGATGATAAATCCCTGTTTGTCACTGAGATCTGTATAGTATATGCATGCATATCACAGACAGCCACTTTAGGTACATCTGTTTCGAACCGATTGAGAGTTAGCAATCTAATCTAACGAGATTACGTTGCTCGAGAGTCATTACAACTAGTTGATTGAAAATAATTGCGAGATAAGGGCAATTCAATGACAGGTAATGTTTCCACTCCTGCTTATTGTGAACCTTTTTTTTAACAATTCAAGGAAAAGTCTGCTTGTCCATCGGTTTTTCTTCTTTAAAGAATGTGCCATCCAATACAACACAGTAAGAACGCGACATAATTATTTATTGCAATATTATGGGCAGGCAAGGCCAACAATATAATCACTCTTGTCATAGAACACTTGACGGTGTATTGACTAAAGTGCACTTTCTTATCAAGCTATCTGTGTTAGCCATTCATGTCATAAACCCTCTAACAATAAACAAATAATACTATCTGTTATATAAAATATATCTACATCAATATAATGTTGTGTTGAAAATAGCGTAATGGGTAAAGGGGGTTACTTTTACCCTAGGGGGTAGCTTTGACCAAAATTGGGAAAAACTCTGTTTACAGTAGACTTATATTGGGTAGTCATACAGTTCAAAAGGATGATAAGCGTTCTGGTCTAGGCCTCCTCTAGCAATGAGTTTATATCATTGGAAATATTTAGAACATTTTGCTGTATGACATCAAATGTCAACTATTAGTATTTTAGGATTAATAACCCTCTGAAGTCAATAATTATACAACTTTAATGACCTACAACTCCGAAACAATTGATATAGTGTGTCAGCAGTCAAAATTTGTCAAGAAGACCTTACTAATGATATATCATTCATCTCTAGGCTGCCTTGTACTTTGCCCATTATCCCTTAAAATAAATATAATGCCTAGTTTACCTTTTTCAAAGAAGGTATAGGTTTATGACATTTAATTTGACCTCTGTGAATTACAATAAAATAAGATAGTATAGCATAAGAATAAAACCCTGATAAAATGTTATCACTCTTTCTTTTTTAACTACCTACCTAACTAATATAAATATTGAATGTAAAATGAAAGATTTAAGTTAAAAAAGTGCAGATTAAGTTTGAAGCGGAATGTATGCAAAAACATTACTTACAAACAAGCTGGACAGAAGCCAGTTTTGTTTTAGATAGTTGATAGGTAGGCACAGCAGATGATGAGAATGACAAATGATACTTTAATATATGTAAACAAATTAAATTCTAGTTTGGTTTGAGCAAAATGGAAAAATCACACATGAAATGTATTGCAACTTTATCAGTTAACATAATCATAGTCAAATTTTTTTACAGACCATCTGTTTCCAGTGTCATGTAATATTTTTTACTCACAACATTTTCCATTATCTATCACATATTGTATTTTATGTTGGAATGTTCTAAACTGTTATTCATTTCTTCACCGACACTGCATTGAGTACCCATTATATCTTTACTTATCATTTTGTGGTTTGTATTGCTCAATTGAACACAGTGAATCTGGACAGAATTATATAAGTTAATTTAATACTGAATAAAAAAAACAAAGACAGCATTTTTTAAGTAAGTAGGTATGTGGTAAAGTCAAAAAGTTTTGTACATAATTAGGTCAAAAATTATTAGCTTGATACTTAACTATTATACAAAATATTATTACCTAAAGCTATCATTTATAAAGTATGATAATAATCCCTAATATTTGAAACCGGCAATAAATAAATAAGTAAGTAGATAAGTAAAACAGGTTGTATACCTACTTAGGTACTTTCATGTGATTTGTTAATTCCCCAATTACAATAATTATTTTTTTTCAACCTACCTTCTTCTTCTATATTTAAACAATTACTAGTCGAAAGTTTGTTTAAAAGAAATGTTTTGAGTTGAGCATCGTCATCATAAATTAGCAAAAATAGGGCCCCTGTCTGACCCGCAACTTGTCATAGGTCAAAAAGGTGAAAATCTTAACTATTGACGAATTGAAACAATTGAAAAACTTACCCGTTAAGTTTGGGTTGTGCTGCTGAATCCATGTTCTTGTTTTGTACTAAACAGCCGGGGGTGTCTAACTTGTCTGTTATGTAGTGCGCCTCCACATCCTCCAAGATAGCCGCACGATCCGCGTTCGTCTGATTCAACTTGTCACTTGACAAACTTTTCGATCTATATCTAGCGTTCAAGGGAACGAAACTTTTATCAGTAAATGCACTTAAACCGTTCAATTTTGTATCATTTTGGCATTTTTCGCTAATTATATTAGTTGACATTTCGCACCTAAACAAATATCGCGCGCACGTCAGTGGTAGCTGTCAATCTCAGCTGCGATGCGGTCCGAACTGACGTTCAAAAACGGAGACATAGCGTTTTGCTCACCGCGGACAAAACAATGCCACTCGACCGCGTTTGTATATCAGCGTCTACTATTGTATTTGGGATTGTTACGGTAAAATTAAATGTGGTCGATTAATACCAAGCTGCGTAACAAAAGACCGTTTGAAAAACTTTGCCATTTTTTGCGTTATCGGAAGGAACTTGAAGTATGTTTAGAAGAAGATTCTAAAGTAAAATCTATTGTAAAGCAAAACTATATAAAACAATCGATTCTTGTAAGTGAAACTTTTAAATAGAGTCTGCTAAAAACAACGGAAGAAAAATATCGCCACATAAAAAATAGGAAGTGTAGGTACGTACCTAAGTACCTATAGAAATAATTACTTAATTCACGTTAACTGGCAAGTTGAAAGAACAAACAAAATACCTAGGTAACTTTTCTAAGGTACTTAGGTACCTTAAACCATGCACCTACCTTGTTTTAGGCTCGGGTTCTCCAAGTCACGGTATTAGATACCGAGTCCAAGTCCAACCAAGTTACAGAATAATAATTATGTGGCCTGAATATTTCACAACACTCATACATAGGATAATAGTGAGAAGTTTGTATTTGCCGCAAGAATTCTAAATGCAACAGACAAGCACAGTTTCCGAGGTTGGAAACTTGACCTCAAAAAGACGTGCCCAGAGTTACAATACAAACGCCTATAAATTTAAAACATTGATAGAAAAATCATCTGCATAATCTATGAATTCATCCGAAAAAATATTATTGTCCCTCGTAGGAATTCATAATGCTAAGTTGAAACAGACGATAGCCCTTTTTTATTTTTTTATTCAATATTTTCTTAACCAAGGAACGAGTAACGGGGTGACAGGATGGTCGCACTTTATAAATTATACACTTCACGGAGATTTTTTGTTATGAGAGATACCTACATTGTGACGTTAGGTATATCTAATGAGTATATTTTAGTAGCAACTGTACAATATATATGTGAACTAATTGCAGTTTAATTATTGACCATAACGATAGTACTCGTAAGTATTATCAGTTGACCGAAAACCACAAACACATTCTGTTTATTTCGATGGCAAAACCACAGAATAGATATAAGTACGCAAAACTGTGTGAGAAGGGAAAATATCAATTTGTCAATAAGGAGTTTTGGAGGTGCATAATGGTAATTATGAATGAAGCCGCATCTACCAGTCGACTTGATGGTGAACTGAAAGTTATTGTTTATCTGTGGGATCTGTTGATAAACAAAGATTGATAGGATTATAATAAAACAGATTGTTGAAAATGCCAATAAAATGTTATAAGTACCTATCTATAACCTACTCGATCCCATTAATCTTCCATCTAAACATTTGACCTACCCCAACTAACGAACTGAAATAATAAAAACAATATGTAGCCTCATTGACAAAAACAAAACTGTACCACGGGCTGATAGCTCTTGGCCCATTTACCCATAAAAACCATGGCCGTGAATGCACCATTTTTTTCCATGCTTTTTGTCTTTATTTGATTGTTAAAGTTGATATAATTAGGAGATAAATATGTACCTGCAGTGAATCGTGTCAATCAACCAGGGGCCCTACCGGCTAACTTTTCGAACTTCGGCGGGTCTGCCGAGCTTCAACTTGAAACAAATAAATCGAAGTAAAAAGTTTCGTATTGTACTATTCGTCGAAGTTATTTAGAATATATCGATGTTCGTGTGACATCATGAATTAAGGATCGCCATTTTGGCCGGTTGGGGCTCGATTTATCTGTTTTAATTTGAAGCCCGGCAGATTTTCCGAAGTTCGATGCGTTAGCCGGTACGGTCCCTGTTGGTCGGAGTGGAAATACAGATCACGCGCTACTTGCCGTGCAGTACCTAAAGGGCATCAAAATAATAAGTCCAAACAAACAGTGGCTTATCTTAACAGAGTACCTATACTGTGTAATGGTCTTTTTCATACTGTTTAGTGTCTAGAACACTAAAAGACAGAATAATGTGCACAAAATAATCTATTTTCATTGTCAAATTCCCGGTAGAGTCGAATTTGACCCTAATCTCTGTCTGGAAATTTTGGGGAAGCTATTACGTTACACGTTTACACGTTTTATTCGTCTTTCAATGTACGTACGGGATTTCTAGCTCGTCAACCATCAGCTTTTTTATCCCAAATGCTCCATCCATCACAAGCCCCAATTTTCAGGCTGCGCAGGCTGCTCTTCAATATAAGCATAGAATTTTTAGACCGGGCATCTCCATCTCACTGAATGCGACATTGCATTGCATGATTGGTATACCGCTCCTGCGCGTAAACATGGAGCATAAATTAGTATTTCTGTGAAGCACGTGTTGACAATTGTCTGCTTTTGTTGAAATTTAACGCGCTGACAATGGCGATGCGTGCGCGCGCGCGTCATAGATAATCACTACCACTGCCATTGACACAACATAATTTACAGGTAGGGATTTCTGCCTACTACCGACAAGAACAATGATGGTCATCTTTATTGAAATAAGCCTTTATCGAGTAAACCTAGCCCAGTATTATTATCTAATCTAGTCTGCATGCCGCATTGGTGGACCCGCGTGGTTGGTATCCCACCCTCCTAAGTTTTATCCCTATGGAAGGTTTGTTCTCAGCATTAGCAGTGGAAACATAGAAAGTGCTCACCAATGATGATGTGGCGGAAAAATTGAAGGTTCTAAAATTCCCCTTGAGTAGGTACAAGCATAGGTACATTTATGGGTAATATGTAGTAGAAAACTGATTGCATTGCATAATTTAACTTGCAAATGGGCCAGTGGTTTATAAAAAAATCACTCTTTTAACCTCAAGTGATTAAATATTTGGTTACAACATTATAATTGGTTAAAAAATACTTAACTACCTATAAAGAAATGAGAAATTCTTCCGTGTCGCAGAATCGCATTCATCAATGCATTCGAATTGTTATAAATAAATAAAATTAAAATCATTTATTTCTTGCTTGGTACCCATTAATCAGTCTTAAACAAAAACATCAATAAAAATAATAAATTAAATCACAAAAAGTTAAATTGAAGGCATTTAAAATTAATTCAATAAGTAACTAAAATTAAAATTAAAATTCATTTTGTTCATTAAGTATTATCAAATTAAAATAAGCTTAAATATTTTATTATGTAGTACTTTGTATTTTATGCACTTTATGTTCAATTAATCAAAAAAAGCTTAAGTTAAAATTCATTTGGTAAGTATATTCAAATTAAAATAAACTATGTACTTATCCAGTAAGTGAATTTTATGCCTTTTCATGATTTGTAACAGTTTTCTGGACATTTCATGAGACAATGTTCTAATAAGTAGGTACGTGACAATCTCTGACATACTGTTATCATTTAATAGTATTTCCGATGTATGTCACCAGACCAGAATTATTGGTTGGAACACTATTGCATGCAAAATAGATTTTGCATAAGAACACCATAAAAGTGACCACGTAAGATTAACCTGAATTAGTTATGCCTGAATTGCCATAAAAATAAAGTGGTCACGCACGTCAGCAAACTATTTCGCATATTATTTATTTTTTACCTAGTTATAAAAGTATCATAAGTTAACGCAATAGGTTACCTACCTCCACGAAGAATTACATTGACATTGACATGAATAGTAGATTATGCAATAAGGGCTTAAAGTAGTGTATTATGTCCCGGGCGCTATATTGAATTGTACGAGGGATTCTATGGTTAACTCCTGAGCGGAACGAGGGAGTTAATACTAGAATCTCAGGATTCTCGTAATCAGGTACGAGGTGTTCAAGATCGCCCAAGTCAAATATACATTTAAGCCCGCGATGCATACTCTACTTTTTATACTTTCGGCGAGGCAATTGAAGCCAATGACTGTTATAAAGAAAGTACTTAAGTACTTATTTAATTTTTTTGTCGTCTATTCTGTAGTGGCCAGTTTGACATTCGAATAAATCCTTCTTGATGCGCGGGTGAAAATGAATTTCATAAGTTTTCATGTTTTTCTTTTTTTTAATTTGTACATAACATAACATGCAGCCTAATTCAGAAAAAAATCTCATTGCACCTAAACATTTTTGAAACCAACCTCAATCAAGCACGGTTACATGAGTTGCATTCCAAATTCAAATCACATTATTTCCCATGGGAAAAATGACTTACTTTAGGAAAGGTTTTCATTCTTCTGACAAAGCTGATAAGTTTCTTGCGCCCATTCTTCTTGTCAGCTAAAAAAGTCTCGAATGGGTGGTAGGAAAATATAGACCATTCAAAAGCACTTAATATCTAAGTTTATTTGAATAAAGAATATTTCATTTCATTTCATTTCATTTCATTTCATTTCATTTCATTTCATTTCATTTCATGACACATAATATGCCATTGACGAGCAGGTAGTGTAAAAAAATAATTATACAAACTTTTCTTGCCATAATCACATATTTTTCTATACAAACCTTATATTTTACAAAACAACCTTCAGAACAGTAGCAATAAACCATTGACAATGAGTCCTCATATCTGTGGAATAAAATAAATACTTACAAAAATAAACAGTTATTTTGATACTCGAGTTTGAGTGCATTGTCTTGAGATTAATTGCAGTTTACATCATTAGGTAATTACATTCGATAAAACTTAAATGAGTATGATTAAGCGACTAGGTATAATGAAGCTGAGTATTATAAATAAAGTAAGGTCTAATATCTAGTTTCTATGTCCTTTAAAAAGAACGATAAGACACAGTAGGCACTCTTTATTAGATAAAACAAAGCACATATGTACGAGTATATACTAGTTAGGGGGGGGCTACGATATGGTGGAGAGGAGACGAGTCTCAGTCACTAAAGAAAATGCAAACTGTCATTTGCGTTACCGCAAGTGCCAGTTATTTGAGTACAAAATGTCTTTGGCAGTTTGGAGAACAGTGTGGGGATGAAATATAATTTTAAACATATGGTTTTCCCTGCAAACGAGATAATTTCTAAAAGGTTTTTTTTTAAATACTAATTCAATCTGATTTTGTTTGAATTTGATATTGTTCTAAAACTGTAATAGACAACATGCGGACTGTATAATTTCTTCTTTTCGCCGTGTGTCAGTTAGAAAGGACAAAAACAAAATTTAACATTTTCTAATTCTAACTGACACACGGCGAATATGAGAAATTATACAACATGTTACAAAAATACCCCTAATGCCGAATATGGTAATGGGATCAACTCTGAAATCGCGTAAAAAAAAACAACTATTTCATACAAAAATTAAAATCGAAAATATCAAAATGTATGAAACAGCTGCTTTTTTCGCAATTTGAGAGTTGGTCCCTTAGAGCATTAAGAACTCTAAGGTTGGTCCCATAGTAAAAGTAGTTCAGTTTGATGGTCCCTATATCTATATATATAAAAGGGAAAATCACTCACTCACTCACTCACTGATCACGAAATCTCAGAAACTGCAAGTGCTAGGAGTCTCAAATTTTGCATGGGGGCTCCTTTTAAGGCGTAGGTGCTCACGAAGACGGGATTTTGCGAAATTCAACCCCTAAAGGGGTGAAACAGGGTGGTAAAGTTTGTATGGGAGAACGCGATTCCTTGGCCCGATTGACTTGGAATTTGGCATAGACATTCTTTCACAAAATTAATTGAACACGTGTTTCGTATTTTTTAAATATTTATTACCTAACAGGGTTAAAAAGTGATAAATAGCTACTTTTGCTGTGATTGACTTCGACATCGGAATTGAAACTTTTTTGTGCATTTGATTGATTAAATGAGAAAAATAAATATCATTTGTCATATCAACGTAGTATTACATTCTCTTTGGTCATTTCCCCTGAGAGTAGGTAGAATGCATTATCGCCATAGGCATTGAATAGTACCTATGGCGTTATGTTGACAGTGCTGTCATTTTTTCCTTATTGCGTTGTAATAACGTGCAATATTATTCCCTCTAATTATCAGTTTAATTTTTAAAGAATACAATATTCGGTCAAGTCGCCTATGCTATGACAATTAATAAAGCACAGGGACAAAGTTTAAGAGCGGCTGGTGTAGATCTGCGCAGTGATTGTTTCTCCCATGGCCAGCTCTAATGTAGCCTGCTCGAAAGTCAGCTCGCCGAATAGCCTTTTTATTTTGCAACCGGATAACATGACCAGAAATGTGGTAGGTATACAACATGTTACAAAAATACCCTTAATGCTGAATATCGTATATAGGGACCATCAAACTGAACAACTTTTACTATTGGGACCAACTCTCAAATCGCGAAAAAAATCAGCTGTTTCATACATTTTGATATTTTCGATTTGAATTTTTGTATGAAACAGCTGATTTTTATTTCGCTATTTCAGAGTTGGTCCCAAAGTAAGAGTTGTTCAGTTTGATGGTCCCTATATACCGTATTCGGCGTTAAGGGTATTTTTGTAACATGTTGTATATTATAGAGAAGTGTTGGATGATCGAGATTGATAATCCTGATAATGCACAACATATTTTTATTTAGAACTAGCTGCACCCGGCATGCGTATTGCAATGCTCCGTTTTTTTAGCCAGGGACTTTCCCGGTCGTAAGCAGAACAACTCACCAAAGTTTCATCATAATCGGATCAATGGTTTAGGAGTCCCGTCGTCTGTACACTTAGATCTTTTAAACTATGCATAAAAAACCGCATCAAAATCGGTCCATAAGTTTGGGAGCTAGGTTGTCTCAGACAGACAGACACACACAAGTCAAACTTATAACACCCCTTGCGTATGTTGTGTACGTCGTACATACATATAGTGGTGGCCACATATTTAAGGACACAAGTCGATTTTCATACAAACGAGGTAATTTTGATGTCTTGGTTTTCCGCTAGGGATTGAACTAGCTGTGATCTGATGATGGCCATCCAGGGAGTGAATGGAGAAGGTTAAGATAGCAATACACACCCAACTGATCTGGTCAGCATTCTAAAAGATGTAAGCATAAGAATTTTCAGTTGCAAGTTTTCATACATTTCTATACTATATTCGCGGCTTTTTTAAACATATCCTTACATCTCTTAAAATGCTGGTCAGATCACTTTGGTGTGTATAGAAATCTGGATCTCCTCTATTCACTCCTTGGATGGCCATCACCAGATCACCGCTCGGTCAATCCCTGGCGGAGAAGAAATGCTTAAAAGTTACTTCGTTTGTAAGAAAATCGACTAGCGTCCTTAATTTTGTGGCCACCACTATATATAGTTATCCTGTAGTATAGTCTAATAACTTCACACTCACCACATTAATAACTACATTGTACCCGTGCAAAGCCGGGGCGGGCCACTAGTACCCTATATATTTGGCATTAGGAGTATTTTTGTAACGTGTTGTATGGTAAATTCGACAGTAAAGTCCGCAATTAACTATTTCAGCTTCCGAACAATATCAAATTCAAACATGCAATGCAATCAAACATATAATATAGTTAGTCGTCGTTTTTTCCCACATAACGATGAAAGATAGTTTGTTATTTTTTATTTGACGTGAACAAAAGTGAGTCATCTCTAATAGGAAATGATTTTTCAGGCTGCACCGCGGGCTCGGTCGACCGCAACGGAGGCACTTTTCCGCTTCCTACTTGTGGTTGACAGTTTTTTTATAAATCTAATTGTTTCCGTTATTCATATTATTCGGCAAAAAAGTATTTTTTTACACTATAGCTGACCCAACAGGCACCCTGGGGCCGTACCGGCTAACGCATAGAACTTTGAAAAGTCTGCCGGGCTTCAAATTAAAACAGATAAATTGAGCCCTAATCAGGCCAAAATGGCGAACCCCAATTCATGATGTCACACGTACATCGATATCTTCTAAATAACTTCGGCGAATAGTACAATACGAAATTCCTTACTTCGATTTATCTGTTTTAAGTTGAAGCTCGGTAGAAGCCGAACCCGCCGAAGTTCGAAAAGTTAGCCGGTAGGGCCCCTGTATATATTTTTTATTTTGCAAACTAAAATTGCCTTATTCGAAAAGTTATGTTCAGTCACAGAAGTGCTACCATACTAGCCAAGCCGACCACTTTCGTAGCAGTAACTGAGCCGACTCCTTACATTTACCCCCTTACTAATAAAGAATGTATAGCAGATGTATAAGTTAAACAGTGGTGACTCTCTGTCAAACTATTTAAGTTTGACATTAAAAAGAAAGGGCCAAAACACTGTGTAACTTATACATCTGCTATAGAATCTTTATTAGTAAGGGGGTTAATACTTTTTGAAAATTTTACATTCTTCTAGTCATTATTATATGTAAATACAAAGGCCAAATCCACCATTTTTTTGAAACTTTGTCTGTCTGTAATCGCATCACGCGCTAACTACTTGACGAATTTTCATGAAATTTGGTATGATAGTTTCAGACTATCCGGATCACAACTTGTGAAAACGCTGCATAAACCTTTTGAACTATAACAAAATAATGTATCTTTTGTTCCTCTTTTATATATCTACAAAAAAGTCCGCGATGGCATATATCTATAATTTAAGAATAGATTACTATACCCATTATATCTTCAAAAAAAAATTATCACCTACAAAGCGGTAATTTGGGAAGCTATTTAGAAACATACAGTATTAATCCTTATCAACTTAAATACGTTAGTTGCCTTAAAAGGACGCATCGGACATTTTGGTGGCAGGGATCTCAATTTTTCTCGTCAATTACAAAACATATAAAAGTGATATTTAATAATCAGATTATTTATTTCATTGACTACATTTTGACAGTTGCAGAAACACGATTCATTAACTTTTATAACAGAGAAAAAAATATCAAAGAAACCTCTTTTAAAACCTGACCGATTTAAGCCTTTTTTACTTAGTAGATTAGTTTAAACACACACTTCAAAATGCTAGTTGGATTTTTTAAAACATATTATAGATTATTTTTTAAACGAATAAAACTGGAATAAAACTGCTTGCCATGAGTGAGATAGTCAAGTGTAATTTACGAAAGTTTGAACGAGACAGTCGATACGAAAATAGTTTATTGATGCGCCGCCTTAAGCATTTCATGCACATTATTTTAACCCTTTACATCATACCATTTAAATGAATATCTTAGGAGTTGTCCCAAAAAAATAACGCGCGTGAAAATAAATTGATTCGAACGGGATAGACACAGACTTTGGAGCGAATGGCGGTGACGACTCTACGGTATTTGTTTTTTTTTGGGTGTTGTTGGAAGGTTATTAATAAAAATAATATTTACTAAGACTTGAGAACAAAATAATAAATGATCGAATAGTAGGTATATGTACTTTTATTTTAAATTTGAATAAGTATTTAAATGTAAACTCCTACATGAATAGATGTAGCAATTAATGTTGTATGTTGTCATCGTTTAGATTTCAAAAGGCGTTGTTGTTTTCGATTCGTACATTTCGTTATTTAGACTTACTTAAGCCTGAATTTTCACATTAGCATTGATAATTAACGGACGAATACTCAGAGGTTTCTAAGCTAAAATCTTTGGTTAAGGTCTCCTTAACTTTAAGGATGCTGTGTTTCATAGAGTTTCTGTCAATTCTGACAACTTTTTTGCATTTATGATGGCCTTATTGAGTATTTGGCTATAATGTTTTAAATTTTAAGAGTTTTAGCGCAAAAATAACTAGCTTTAATTCGTGTAGGTACTCTAAATGACTTCAAATTAGGACTAAAATATCAAGATGGGTTACAAAAGGATAAAACTTTGCTATGCTCCTTTTAAAAGTTTAAGCTTTAAAGTAAGAAATTATTATTTATCTCCAAAACAAAGGTTTGAGACGTCTCACCCTGAATATTGAATTTTAATGATTTTATCCTTCTCAGTTTTTTCACATAAAAGCAGGATATGTCCTGTTTTCCCAGGACATCTCCTGCTTTTTGGGATGTCCTGGGGTGTCCTAGATAGATTTTAAGAAGCGTCATGGGTTTTAGCATCCTGGTCAGGTAATTGAAAAATATAACGAAATTCCCTAACTTAAGGCCTTGGTCTTCTATTTTATGCTATAAGCGACGTGTGACGTCAGCGTAAACATTCCTATATTTCATACGCCGACGTCAGCGATTAAAAGAGACCACAGCAAGAGGTATAGTAAGCATTGTGACGCTGACGCTGTAAGCGGCCGACGGCGTAAAGAGGAGACCAAGGCCTAATAAGATAAGGAAAGTTACATATCTATAGCTAGGTATTGTTTATTTATAATATATCATTCCTTCATTTTATTTCTTATTATACTTTCTGAACAGTTTCAATTTTAATTAAAGATAATTTCATTAAAAAAAATTGGTACGTACATAATTGAGTTTCATTTAGGTTCCCCGAGTTCATTGTGTTGCTATTAAGTACTGCTCTTAAACTGAGTCCTGTTTTTTTATTCTGAAATGTCCTGGTATTTTCACCTTCTCTAATCCTGGTTTTAAAAATTTGGGAATGGCGACCCTAGCGTAGGTAATATAATATCTACAAGTAGACAATTAATGTTAGACGAACTTGAGTTAATTGATGCACCTGACCTCGTCGCGCGGTCCACTGAAGGCCAGCCTACACCATGCATACAATGCCCCAGATTAGGACCACTTCAGCTAACTACCTACGGGCGTGACAGGAATACCTAGTTTGTCCTCATGCTACTACAGAATAATACAGATGTCCTCCAAGAAAACCAGACAATCAACAGAACTCTAATTTATTAAACACAATAAACAATATCAAAAAACCTTAAACAAATTTCAGAAATAAGAAATAAAAAACATTCAAAATGTTAGTTTTTCATTGTCCTATTATTTACATTTTTATACATTCATCATTTTTGCATATAGCCACGTAGTAGACGTATTCCGATATAAAGTACGGCGGTGTAGATTACGAATTTTATACTCCGTTTATAGTTCATGTAAGAAAATAAGTCTTCCACAGCATCCGAGTTCAATACCGTTGGCCAACTACCTGTGCTAAGCTCTTCATAAGTCTGGGCTTGAGGTCGTAAGCAGGTAAGCAAATGGAGATATGCGGCGTGACCAGCTTGAAGGGCAGACACCACGTCTCCATCAGCGAATATATCCATTGCTGCCCACTCCAAATTCTTGCGACTGCCTTGCCCGTTCAGTTTGCACAGCGCCACGTAGTCCCCGCACCGTGGAACGAACACGTCAGCGATCTCCGTCTCTTTGTAACTAATAGTACTCGCAGCTTCGGGGCCAAACAGTTTCTCCAATTGCTCTATTACAGCTGTCTTGTTTGATATATTCACATTCTGCTCGTTCACTTTCATGTAGCCGATTAAAGTAGCATATCGACTCGAACTTCCAGTGACCGATAAATTCGGTTTCTCCATCGCCCAAATGATAGGTCCTTTAATACTAAAAATATCACCGCTGTAGCCTTGCGCTGCCCAAAAGTTATTTTCATATTCTATCACAAATTTCCTCGCTTTTCCAGGTTTCATGGCGTCTGATATAACGAAATCTGTTGTAGGTAAAAGCTCATCTTCCACATGAATATCATGAAGTTCGTCAGGGCGCAGTGCCATAGCCAGTAAATTGCAAACATAGTTAGTTTCGCCCATCATGGTCAATAATATCACTTGCTCATCCGAATATGTACGAATTTCTTTAATAGGTTTAGTACATAGTGTTATTTCTGCGACACTTTGCTGAAGTTGACTTGTCAAGCGCTTTCTACAGTAGCCGAGAAGTTTTTCCCGTAATCTAGTATTATCTCCGTCTAAATGATTTCTTGTGCTGTTTGTTCTGTAACACTGGTGGAGATAGAACAGTACTGAAACGCTTTCGGCCGGCGCTCCACACACTAATCGCACTGTAGTTCTCATGATTTCTCGAGAGGTGGTAAACAGAAGGGAATCACAAATATAATCTTCCATGGTAGTCTGATCATAATAGAGCAACTGCTTACGCTCGCTCTCGCTGTTTCCATTGAAGTAATAGAACATACTCTTTACACTATGATCTAGACGTACCTGAAATCGATTCAATTCAAATTGTTCAATGGAACCCAAGTAATCGAAATCATGGAAATTGGTAGAACATTCAACAGTATTACCGTTTGTGTGTTGAAATAGTTTGTTCAGATTCGACTTGCGACATGGTTCCAAGATGCAGTTTGGAAGTGGAATGCTCAGTTCTTTGGTGTACTTGGTAATGAAATGCCGTGCCATGTTGTCGGTGGTGTGTATATCTGCACTCTCTTCTTCTTCGACAGGTGCATCTTTATCGTCATCTGTCAAGAAAGATACGTTACACTTAGAAACCATCTGGGGGCCACCAGCCATGTCCAGGACTACAATGTCCACGGTGTTCCCAAACTTCTTCTTTAGTTTGTGGGCCGTGACGATGCCTGGGAGGCTACATCCCAATATAATAACATCTGCTTGGATATTTTTTTTGCCACTCCCTACTTTAAAAGATTCTTTGAATTGTTTCACCATATGGATTTTTTAATTTGCTATAGAGCAAAATGTTGTGAAAATGAAGTTTAATCAAAGATAATGATGAATTTTATATTATAGTTATACTTAAATACTCCACTGACCTCGGAGGTCAAAGAGAAATTGTAAACTAATCACTACGTTTTATCGGAGTTCAGTGTTATACTCTCTTTGAGTAGAGCATTTTTTGACACTAGTGTCGCGTGTCGAAAAGTTCTTATTGCAAATGGGGACTTTTATTATATTATTTATGGTTGCCTGAAAGAAAATTAAGACAATGTTAAAAGTTTTATTTATTTTTAGGGTTCAACAACTCAAAAGGAGAAACAGAATGCAATACATTTGTCGTCCGTTTGTATCTGGGTTCGTGGCTTAGTCACCCAGTGGTAAATTCAGTGAGTGAAACCTATTGGTGTAATAACAGATAACAGTAATAGATTATGACGTATTTTGCCTCGGCTGGCAGACCGCTAGAATAGCCTTCACTTTGTCCCATACTTACACTTTGCTTTTTACCGTGCTTATTTATACATGCCTTGTCCTGTCCTAAATTAAATGTAAATTCAAGATCTTGGATAGGAGTTTGGACAGGACAAGGTATGTATAAATAAGTACGGTAAAAAGCAAAGTGTAAGTATTGGACAAGTGAAGGCTATTCTAGCGGTCTGCCAGCCGAGGCAAAATACGTCATAATCTAATACTGTTATCTGTTATTAAACCAATCGGTTTCACTCACTGAATTTACCACTGGGTGACTAAGCCACGAACCCAGATACAAACGGACGACCCATGTATTGCTTTTTAAATTTTGAGATTTAAGCATTCACAATGCTATTTTTATACAATACTAAATAATATACTAGAAAAAATAGGACTCGCACCAGATCATGTTCTCGGACGGGAATCGAACCCGCGACCTTTGGATATCCGGTCCAATGCTCTGACCGCTGAGCTACCGAGTCACTAGTGGGAACGTCGAATTTCTCCTAGTATATCAACTCTTACGCTGCAAGCCAGCGCCATCTCACCAATGTAGAAGGAATTAACTTCGACATTCAACTGAACATCTTTCCAGATATTTTTAAACAGTTGATTAAGATGAGAAAGCTATATAACTTTTTAAATTTTGAGATTTAAGCATTCACAATGCTATTTTTATACAATACTAAATAATATACTAGAAAAAATAGGACTCGCACCAGATCATGTTCTCGGACGGGAATCGAACCCGCGACCTTTGGATATCCGGTCCAATGCTCTGACCGCTGAGCTACCGAGTCACTAGTGGGAACGTCGAATTGCATTTGCGTCGAAATGTATTGCATTCTGTTTCTCCTTTTGAGTTGTTGAACTCTAAAAATAAATGAAACTTTTAACATTCTCCACGTTATGACGTAGCTAACCTTTTGAGTGTTGAATCAGTATTTATTGCGTGATAGCCGAGAGATGACCTTCTGCGCGGGGGCACGGTCAATGACGCGCTACCGATTGGTCAGCTATGGTCAGCTGACGGAATATCCAAGGCCGCCATTTCGTGGCCCGCCAATGCATTAGAATTTTCCCGCGCGCAGTTACAAGTTGTGGCTTGGGCGGGATCACGCCACAGCACGGTGGACACAGACTAAAAAATTTTTCCCAAAAGGAAAATCTGAGCCACCTTTGGAATATACAAATGGAAAGAATATTTAGCCCGCAAATTCATTGCACTATTAAATTAAATATTAACTTAAGTTTTTAAATTTCGAGATTTAAGCATTCACAATGCTATTTTATATAATACCAAATAATATACTAGAAAAAATACGACTCGCACCGTTCCCGTCCGAGAACATGATCTGGTGCGAGTCGTATTTTTTCTAGTATATTATTTGGTATTATATTAACTTAAGTTATTTTTGGAAGACCAACACTAAATTAATTTCAATAGGTAAGCCATCATTAATGTTACTCGTTTAAAGAAACCGGTTTTAGTTTTTCATTTGTAGCGGTTGCTTTGGTACACAAGAATTGAACACCAATAAAAATGATGACAAAATTTATCTCCAAATTCAGTATTAACCAGAGTAAGTATTTTGCAAATATGGAGATACAAAAAGCTTTTAAAAAAAGAAAAACCTCCTTCAAAAAACCTGAAAATAAAAACAAAAACAGTTTCAAAATTAGTTTTAGTGCTGGAATTATTCCCAATAGACCACACGCCTTTGCCCACACAAGGGGTCCGTTGGGATTTTCGAAAAAATTCTGACCCAACCGGCCCCTGCTAATAGCAAGGGACTGTGCATTTAAGATATTTTATTCTATATTCATGTGAATATAGTATCTATTAAAAGCATTTGAAGCTTGCAAGTTTTACTCAAGTCATTACTTACTCGTCTATAGCTACGAAGGAAATCTCTTTAACGGAGTTCTTCTTAATGCTTAGTACAAGAACATACAAAATTGCATTTAAAGTTAGAGAAGCATAATCAAACGTCCTACATAA
The DNA here is from genome assembly GCA_963556745.1 of Catoptria pinella. Lineage (NCBI taxonomy): Eukaryota > Metazoa > Arthropoda > Insecta > Lepidoptera > Crambidae > Catoptria > Catoptria pinella. The sequence continues at coordinate 14,644,572 of OY750761.1, forward strand.
TATGTAGTTTTATGTCAAATTATGTCATAGATAATAAAGGTATTTGTGCCACATGACTTTATTAAATGATAGTGCAGTTAAATCAGACATTTTACTGACATTACATAGTAAACTTTCCACATTTACATTAATTTGATGATTGTTTTATCTGTCTGTCTGTCAAACTGCACCCAGAAAGGGAATAAACACCGACAACTGATAAATTATTAATTTACAAATATAGATACTCATAACACACTTTTAATTTATAAACTTTGACGAAAGTTATACGTAACTAGGTATATGACTACTATAAAGTATGTTTAAGGCAAAACAATTAAGAACTCTAATAGTGGAAGTGTTGGGCTATATGTGGTGAGACTGCGGATAAAAAAATTTGAACCTTAGTCACAAGTGTGGTAATTAATGTGGCTGCAGATCCTTTGGGAATAATTTATTTTTGTGCTTTTAAGCAAATACGAGAATAACGTAATCTAGATTAACATTCTCTAAAAAAGATAGGTACATAATGTAATATGTCATTTTTAATATACTTAATGAATAAATCATTATATATGCTTTATCGGCGGTTGATCTCATTGGCAAACTGACAAATACTTTAATGAATAGCAAACTGACACAAATAAATAAAAACCATCTTATCTTTCTACCCGTTAAAACTCTAACTTGAAGCATTAAAATAAGCAAAAGATGATTGAATCCAAAGAAATAGAATGCCAAAGTTTTTCTAAGTCTATGATTGAATCACAGGTCGCAAGCCTAATTTAAATCATAGACATTGATGCGATGTACGGAACTGACAAGTTCACTAACGTAATTTTATAGCCTATCGCTTATTTTTAAACTGCAAGCGATAAAGCGAATATAAACTTTGTCATTTAAATCAGGGCTCAGAGCCATGTAACTGTTACTTACTGGTGCTAAATCCTGCCAGACAATCAGAAATATATATCTCCGCCCACTGCTGCAAATGAATCAATTCAGTAACCCGCAATTAGATAACAGTGCTTAATGAATTCCCAGGCCGGCTGCAGGTCCGAGACGTGCGCCTAGGCACGTACGCCAGTTCAGCGCCCGTTTCCATTTACGGACGGCACGACACGACATTGACAAGATCCTTAGTGGGGTGATAAACTATCCAGTAGTTCTTAATTGTCAATATTAAGATATTAGTACAGCGATAACTCTATCACTGCTCTTACACGCAAATGAAAGTTTCACAAACTTGAGCAATGCACAATGCAATATTATAGGTACTTAACTATTTATTTCTGCAAATATTGAAATATATATTCTTAAAGTTTTATGATATTTACAACGTATTGATAGAAAAACTAAGCACATTGACTACGAAGAATTCATTTTACTCCGTCATTCATTTTAGTCTCTTACGTGTTTTTCACATTTCCCTTATTTATAATTACTTCTTTTTTACTATCAGCACTAGATCAGTCTGTGAAAAATAAAGCGTTTGTTGCTGCGGGGAATGGACACACACTCCATCTAGTTTTGCATCGCGAAACGAACCTGTTCCATTTGAGAACATTCCTGCTTGAATGACTTCGCCGTGCAATCTGCAGACATCTCGCGAGTACGAATGTCTCTGATTAGGGCTGATACAAAATATACACATATTTCTATTTATTTTACTATTTTGCTCTTTTTTACACAAAGTAGAGATTGCTAATTTTAACATCCTTTTTAGGGTTCCGTAGTCAAGTCAACAAGGAACCCTTACAGTTTCGCCATGTCCATCTGTCCGTCTGTCCATTGGCGGCTTAGCTCTGAGGCCCTAAGTTCTATAAAGCTGTAATTTAGCATGAATGTGTATATTAATTACGGCGAAAAATGGTAGAATAAAATCATAAAAAAAAATATTTTAGTGTACCTCTCCTACATGTAAAATGGCGAAACATTAAGCTTAAGCTCAAGTGCAAAATTTTGACCCCTCCTCCCCCCCGTACCAGGTAAACGTTTGCTTTTGGAAACGTGAAAAAATTCAGGACATATTATAATGTAGTTTAAAGGAAAACTATCACTCCCAGGCAGGTATTACAAGTTAACGAGTAATAGTCGATCAACTTACAAAATTAATTTATATTGGAATAGTTTTCGTAGAACAAAATCTCATTCAATAGTTAGGTATTATACTTAGTTTTAGTCATTAGTTGTATAAAACAGGAAGTAAATATAAGTTTATAGCCATATGGTAACTGTATAAGGTAACTGGGGAACCCTATACTACCGCGTGACCCGACATGCACTTCGCCAGTTTTAGTTGAATCATAAAATAGCGAAGCCCGAAGAAAATCTGCCGCAAACTTTTTATCTAAAATTGGTAGTACGCAACGATTAAGAATAAAATTGATCGTTTGATTACAACACAACTCCCAGACTATCAATATTTTAATCATAATAATTCGCTCCAATACGATCAATAGCTGATTGAGTCGTGGCTTTAAATAAATCACACCGAGAACATGTGACGCTAAGATAGTTCCAAATGAGTCCCAATTAAATAATTTAACAGATACATTCATAGAAATTCTGTTCCATTTTAAAATTAAACCTTAAGATAGTGCTATAACCTGCTTGTCTGATAAATTCTTATGCATTTTGCTACATTTATAAAAAAGCACAGGTTTCAACTATAGTTATAGCTACGGTAATAATTATGTATGCAAATAGCCGTGATACAATGGAGCCGCGCTTGTATCTCCGGTCGTCGCGCCCGTTCCCATTGACGGAGTTACCGTCTCGATTGCGCGATCCGCAATGCCATCGCCACTTGAGCCGATGCCATTTGACGCGATGCGCCGATGCAACGCGTCATACGAATGGTGCCTGTAAAACGAATACGTAATCGCCTTGAAAAAGACTTCAACGCGCCACTAGCGAGATATTTCTAAAACCTTTTAAAGGAAAGGTATATAATTACTAACGGCCTTACCACAAAAGATTTTAAAACACTGTTCAACAAGTGTTTTACTTAGACACTGTTTAAATGTGATGCTGTCACTTTTTTGACAATATGATTTGAAAGAGACGGCTTCACAATTAGACAGTGTCCAAATTAAACAATGTTTTAAAATTTTTACAATATCTAAATTGAACAGTGTTTTAAAATCTTTTGTGGTAAGGCCGTTACAGTCTCGTCCAACAGAAGTAGAGCAAAGCTTTTAATAAATCAAGGTTACTAAAGCTACATCGTGCATATTATAGTATTAGTCACTAGTGTCTTAGTGTAACAAATAGAGACAGGGTTGTAAATTCTGAATACCATGGTAAGCAACTTTGCCAAACGTCGGTCATAGGATGGGTGACCAAAAGTTAATTCCGAATAGCATGGTAAGCAACTTTGCCAAACGGCGGTCATAGGATGGGTGATCAAAAGTAAATTCCGAATACCATGGTAAGCAACTTTGCCAAACGGCGGTCATAGGATGGGTGACAAAAAGTGAATTCCGAATACCATGGTAAGCAACTTTGCCAAACGGCGGTCATAGGACGGGTGACAAAAAGTGAATTCCGAATACCATGGCAAGCAACTTTGCCAAACGTCAGTCATAGGATGAGTGACAAAAAATATTACAATGCTCCTTTAATTACCACGAGCTTCTACGAGCTTTGTAAGACACGTTAAGCCATGTCGGTTATGGCCATCCTCTTTATCCATCCATAATGATAAGTGATTATCATTTCACTTTAATGCTAGGCATACACAGTTGCCGTGACTTATTTGTCTCATATCAAACCTGCGACTTTGTATGGAGTTATCACACTCTTGGCACGTGAGTGCAACTCGGCGCATACTTATCGACGGATTGAAGAAGTTCTAAACAAAACTCTTTAAGCAATTCTTTATTTATTGAGCTTTCGTTGTCACATTAATCATTCTGATTTTTTTAGAGCGCATAAATATTTTGGAGTCTTTTTCCGCCCCATTTGAAGTCATTTTTTCTCTCATTACTTACCTACTTATATATTTTTTTTATGATTCAGTATCTTATTTCTTATTTAAGTCAAACGTATATTTGTATACATGTATGTTAAAAACTTTAACTTGGTTATTTTGTTCCAATATAATATTTACACCCTCTAATCGTCAGTCGATCGCCTCATGCACCTGTGGACTGTGGATCAAGAAGGAAAAATGTTTTATCCTTCGATCCACCGGTGGAGCCTGGCGGTGGATCCGAGTGAACGGAGGGGCCTTCATGTCGTAGTTCATCTCGCTTTTAGTGATAACCGGCATTTTTACATTTGTCTAAAGTTAATGACTCTTACTACCTCTATTATAACGTATTATTCGATCATGACATCAAATGAATGGTTAAATGCAGTAACTCGTGATACTGTTGCAGATTTCCAAGTTTAATTAAGTATGTATACATGGCGAGTAATTTCTTAACAAGAACTATTCTATAATTTGCGTCACTCAAATATTCAATTAATTTTTAGTGACTGGTTCATATTGAAAAAAAAATTACAATAGCAGTAAAATCTGGTAAAATACGACATTAACGAGTTAAAACAGCAAATTCTAATTAACCACGTAAGTAATAAAGATACAAACAGATTGTCCAGCTTAAGAAAGTTCACTGAAATAACCAGTAATAGTTAATATCGATGCAAATTTAACGTTCAAAATAATCTTAGTTTATAGGATTGAGACAACATAATATAGCGAGCTTTATTCGCAAAAACCGGCGTGGTAAGGGCGTGACGGCGAACAGGGGCCAGTCGCGTTACAACAAGATTACAAAACACTAAACTTATCAGTATTTAATACCAAATAATATACTAGAAAAAATACGACTTGCACCAGATCATGTTCTCGGACGGGAATCGAACCCGCGACCTTTGGATATCCGGTCCAATGCTCTGACCGCTGAGCTACCGAGTCTCTAGTGGAAACTTTATTAGAATAAACTATATCGGGATTTACACCATGTACCTAGTACGGTAAGTAGAACGGTAAGGTACATGGTGTAAATCCCGATATAGTTTATTCTAATAACGTCAAAAATCTAGTGGAAACGTCGAATTTCTCCTAGTATATCAACTCTTACGCTGCAAGCCAGCGCCATCTCACCATTGTACAAGGAAATTAACTCGACATCAACTGAATATCTTTTTAAAAAGTTATCAGTATTTAATTTTTAATCAAATATTTGAAAAATTGCATTGTGAATGCGAAAAATCAAAATTTAATAATTATATAGCTGTTTCATCTTTATCGATTGTCAAAACATCTGGAAAGATGTTTCTTTCGAATGTGGGGCTATTTCCTCACATTGATGAAATTGCGCTGGCTTGCAGCGAAGAAGTTAAAAAAGTACTAAAAAATTTCGCCACTCCCACTAGCGACTCGGTAGCATGATTGGTCAGTGCATTGGGCCGGAATCCCAAGGGTGCGGGTTCGAGTCCCGTCTGAGGTGCTACTGGTGAGTCGACTTTTTCTAGTATTTTTTCTAATATTATTTATCTTAATATAAAAATAGCATTGTGAATGCGAAAAATCAAAATTTAATAAATATTTGAGTGTTGTGAAGAAAATATTTAGGTACAGCGTCATCATCACAAGCCATAATTATGACCTCACTGCTGGCAGCGGGTCTCTGGCTGGATAACGAGGATGGGCCATAGTCACACATAACCCACCACGCAGGCACAACGTAGGTGGCCCTCCCAACCCTGGTATAACTGCCTTTTTGAACTGGTTGTACCGCAGGGAAGTAAATGTACCCTTGGTGGGTGTGTGTATAGTGTACACCTAAGGTACGCTTTTTTAAAGTTATACTATGAATTATAAACTAAGATAGTTCCAAATGAGTCCCGCGGTAGAGGACGACCGCCTAAGGGCTTGTACACAAAACTGCGATGCGACGCGATGCGAATTCGTAACGCAGAAAATTGCAATACGAATTGCTGCGATGCGATTTCGTGCGGCAAGGCGTCTCCCTTCCACGTCATCGTAATCACACGTAACATCGCAGGAATGCGCGATGTGAATCTATTCGCTGGTTCTTGCGACGCGTCGTGCGAGCTCGCAGGTTTTTGCGGTGCGACGTCGCATCGCAGTTTTGTGTACAAGCCCTAAGAGATGGACGGGTGACATCCAGCACCGGCATCAACTGGATGCGCGTGGCAGCAGACCGTCGAGAGTGGAGAGGCAGAGACGAGGCCTATGTCCGAAGACGGACTCTACAAAGGCTGGAATAGATAGATAGATAGACTATGAATTATTATTTTTACAGTATCAATTTAAAGTATCGTCCGAATACCTTCATAATTTAGTTTTGATCCTTGCGATATTTCAGATCCTCAAAGAATTCAAACCGTAGCTGATTAATGTTGATTTGTGATTTCATATGAATTTCATAACACAAACATAAAAGCTATTATTAACACTAATGACATTCATTCAGATAAACATGATTGTATTTTGATAAAAACTGCAAAACATATTTGCTATCGGTATTGAAATACGTTTCTCGTTTACAAGACGTATTTCCGATAAGCAATCTTTTTATGAATTGAATTAATTTGAATTGAAACATACTTTCACTGGTCTTTTTCTATAGTTAGTTCAATGGGTGTTATAATAGAGCTTGTCCAAAAAAATACCGAACCGTAGGTACTTATGAATGCAATTATCAGCGCGACATTTATAGTTCTTTTCCGGCCGACCATACATCTTCGGAGTTGTGATAGAAAGATATAAAACCCTGTATTGCACAATATGAAAGGAAATTACAAAATATAAACAAAAAAATATTAATGTTGTACAATACGAAAATACGAATACAAAAAGTTTATTTTAGTAATTAGGGCAGAGTGGGCCAGAACAGAAAAGGCAAGAAATAACAAAATATTTTTCTTCCTTTATTCTAGTTTTCTCTGTAACCGTTTTCGTGGCGTATCGAAAATAGAATCAAGAGATTCGACGACTTTCGTGGTCGAGTGGCTTTGTACACGTTTCAAGGTGTCGCCATCTCTGAGGTCCCGGGTTCGATACCCGGTTGGGTCAATTTAGAAAACGAACTTTTCTATATTTGCACAGGTTTGGGTGTTTGTGATGCCACCGTTGTCTTTGATTTCTATAACACGAGTGCTTCAGCTTCTTACTTTGGAATCAAAGCAATATATGTGATGTTGTCCAATATTTATTTATAAACTAGTATATGTTTTTATTGTTGCTGCATAGTTACTAAAGACAAGTATTGTGTTTAAATAAATAATAAATATAAATATTTGACAACATCACATACATTGCTCCGATTCCAAAGTAAGTAGCTAAAGCACTTGAGATATGGAAATCAGAGACAACGGTGGTATCACTAACACCCAGACCTGAGCCAATATGGAAAAGTTCGTTTTCTAAATTGACCCAACCGGGGATCGCACCCGGGACCCCAGAGATGGCGACACCTCGAAAACCGGTGTACAAGCCACTCGACCAGGGAGGTCGTGTTCAAATCGATTAGTGTGTTAACCCATCAAGACCCGGAAAATGAGACAAAATAGATATTTCATTGTTATCCCGCCGCATTCGGCCGCTCGAACGTTGATAAATTAAATCGTAAAATACAATAAACTACAAGCTATCATTTCTTTGTGCCAACATCGCATTGCGAAACACGTGAAGCGTTATCGTTCTTTAGTTCTGCTTATCGGCTGCACATCATTATCACGTTGCTCCTTATAATTTTTGGATCAGCATCAGAATCTTTTGGACGACGACGTGCTTTTAAGAATAATAAAGACCACGTTTAAACATGAGCACATGTAGAGATTGGAACCTGCATAGGAGCTGTACCGGCTAACGCATCGAACTTCGGAAAGTCTGCCGGGCTTCAAATTAAAACAGATAAATCGAGCCCAATCGGGCCAAAATGGCGAACTCCAATGCATGATGTCACACGAACATCGATATATTCTAAATAACTTCGGCGAATAGTACAATACGAAACTCCTTACTTCGATTTAACTGTTTTAAGTTGAAGCTCGGCAGGCCCGCCGAAGTTCGAAAAGTTAGCCTGTAGCGCCCCAGGGGCCGTACTGGCTAACGAATCGAACTTAGGAAAGACTGCCGGGCTTCAAATTAAAACAGATAAATCGAGCCCCAATCTTGCCAAAATGGGGAACCCCACTTAAAGATGTCACACGAACATCGATATCTACTAAATAACTTCGGCGAATAGTACAATACGAAACTCTTTACTTCGTTTTATCTGTTTTAAGTTGAAGCTCGGCAGACCCGCCGAAGTTCGAAAAGTTAGCCGGTAGGGCCCCAGGTTCAACTATCAATTATGATCGAAAATTATAAGAGTACCTATAGTCAACACCAAAGCTAACAATTCAAATTGAGGAAAGTTATGAGCTCGTAATGCTACGTCTACATAGTGCGATTTTATGTTCATCTTGCATTTTCGTCTGACGCATGCGTGAAGCACCATAGCGCAAATACTGAAGTACAAGAAAAAGTTGCATTGCAAGCGCTTGACGCAAGACGAATTTAAAATTGATGACGCAAGATGAACTTGAAAGCAAACTGGTGTGGAGTACAGTCACGTCCAAAAATATGTATACAGTTTAGAACTTTGTCCCTTTTTGTAGATGTAATTTGTCATAGATTTTTATTTAAAAAGTAATAGCTTTTAGATTGACAAAGTTCTTAACTGTACACATATTTATAGACGTGACTGTACGTCCACGCGATGTATATCGTGTTTCGGTGGTCATGCTAAAGGGCTGGCTCTAGAACTATCACTAGGCGGGTTCATTGCTTGCCACCCGTAGTTAAAATTATATTTGCAAATGCTTCGCAAACATTTCCGGGAACAGAAGATCACTCAGTTTTGTAAAGTCAGGCTTAGCTGCCACCGCATGTCACGGATCATGAAGTGCCTTAGTTCAATACTCAAAGACTAACTTCCAGCTGTCAATCACATATTATCTTTAACTAAAGCTCATTTGCCCAACAAACTGTCATTTTAATATCTTATGACAAAAGATTAAATACATTAACGATAAACAATAACTACTTCAGTTGGGAAAACGTTTTCCTGAAACTGAAAGTATTCAAAACATGAGTTAAATAACACGGTTTATGTCACTAAGGTTTAAATATTGTGGTAAGTACTAATCGTTGCTTAAAGTAATACATTTACAATCGTTATAACACTACAGATTACTTAATAGTATAATACTGTCGTCGCATAATCCCCTTATTAATCCACCTTATCGGCTTCTTATAAAGCTCGACGTCAAAAAAATATTCGATTACATGGGCTGCTGTAAATAAATGCTTTGTAACGATCGACGCCCCCTCTGGGTGAATCGGTCGTTTTTCTCGACGCACAATCGCCTAGGTGAAATGTGACGTCTGCGCCGTCCTCTCCCCTGAGGGAGGGCGGTCGCTTTGTTCGCGACGAAGGTTCGTTGCCTTTACGGGCACGCAACCAAACTCAAGGCAGTTTTAGTCAGTAGGAGTCTGACATGCCCCCCATATAATACCAACTAATATACTAGAAAAAATACGACTCGCACCAGATCATGTTCTCGGACGGGAATCTATAGAAATATAAGTGACTCGGTAGCTCAGCGGTCAGAGCATTGGACCGGATATCCAAAGGTCGCGGGTTCGATTCCCGTCCGAGAACATGATCTGGTGCGAGTCGTATTTTTTCTAGTATATTATTTGGTATTATATAAAATAGCATTGTGAATGCTTAAATATCAAAATTAAAAAAAATGCCCCCCATAGACCGGCTATGGGGAAGTCCAATGAGGATTTCCGCCTCCTTCCCCCGCGCAAAGGGGAGGGTGCTCCGAAACCCTCTGGTTGAGAGCGAAAAAAAAAAAAAGATTGAATTGAGTGTCAGCGGTAAGTTTTAATAGTAGAAAAAAATGTTCATTCAAATGAACTCCTCCCCCCTAACTGTACATTGTATTTTTTTAATTCACCCCCATATTATAGAGAGATTTTCCTAGATTTTGAAATTTTGTTGTTGTCATGAAATTACCCGAATCATGTGAATGCGTCATAGTACGTCATCGATAAGATTTTAAAAGATATTAATTCACAATTTTATAAGTGAGTGACTCACATACTTAGATCATTGAATTTGTTTACGACACTGAAAGTATTGCATATTGACTGATGAAGAAAAGATAATATAAAGAAATGCAAATTAATAATGAATGCAAGTCCGAGAAGTATAGTTTAATTATACCTTACCTTGTGTCTCCACAACTTATTGTTATCAATCTCAACAATAGTCAAGTTACCAATATTGCTATTTCGATGTCTAAGGGGTATATATGACCCGATTTGAATTTAACCCTTCAACGCCCGGAAAATGAGACACAATAGATATTCCATTATTATCCGGCCGCATACGTCCGCTTGGGCGTTAATGAATAAAGTTACTAATTCTACAGTAGAACTGCCCAGTAGAACAAGTGGGAACAAAACTACAAATCACATTTGACCTCCGTGCAGATGTACTGAATCGCAGTTAACCCTTCTGAGCCAACTTAATGAAAGCTGTTCCTGACCTATCCATAAATCCATTTACATGGGTAAATCCAACACTCATAGCCTCGTAAAACACGCAATAAACATTCAGTTACACAATAACAGCCAATTGTTGTGTAAATAGGTACATGTATCAAATGCACACGAGGGTCGGCGGGAAGGCACCAATTACAGGAATGCGAAACATGACCTGTCCATTCGGAAACAACCTAACTCTTTGAAAACCTTCTTCAAAATTGAACCTTCTTATAAGACAGAAAAGGGTGGGTTTAAAATGCAGATAAGCTGGTGTGTGAGGTAGTAAACGTGAATCGCAGTTTTGATATTTGCAGTGGGTGCGGTGACCTGCACAGCTAAATCACGTAGGCACTTCTTTAAATTATGCGATTGGATTGATAATTCAAAGTTAAAAAAGAAGGAGGAAAACGTTTTTAAAATAGGAATCTAAAGTCCCTAAAACAAAAAAAAACACTTTTATTGAGGAAGATAACACGATCAGTCTGGCATCAGTCCGTTTCATCAGTCTGTGTAGATAGACTTTGATTTTTTTTCAACTGACGATCCAAAATTTGTACCAATGATGATACAAAATGGAATGGACTGATGACAAACTGAGCATGTAATCTTTCTAGTCTTTATATCAGACTGGATTCTGATGAGAAATACAAAAAAAACGTTAGGGTTACGTGGACTCAATAGAAATTAGAATAGTTTTTTTTGCAAATAGTTTTTATAAGTGGTTATAAAAACTATTTGCAACGTGATCATATCGCTATTATAATTATCAAAATAATCAAACACAGCAATCAAAACAATTAAAAAAGCCACTAGGACTTAATGATATTTTGATGCAAATAAGCAAATTTAATATCCATTAAAAATCAATTTTGGTTAAAAAAATGTGAAGTTGGCTCGATATAAAATCCTATAACTTTTATTGTTTTCAAAATCAAAACGAATAACAATTATAAAAACTCTATCATTCGATATTGTTATTACTAAATTCAATAAGCAAAAAATATTTTTAGATTGGGTTGTGGATTTTAAGCTCACAACAAATAATAAGTAAAGCTCACTGTATACGTAACGTATTTTTTCTTGGATGGAACGGGGCGATCTTGACATCGTTGTCAATAGTCAACATTTCTTTATTCAAATAAACTTAATAATTAAGCACTTTTGAATCGTCTATATTTTCCTACCACCTGTCCTAGACTTTTTTAACTGTCAAGAAGAACAGGCGCAAGAAACTAAGTAAATATAAAAACAAAATATACGCGACGAGAACATGGACGGGACGGGACGGGGCGTGGACGGAACGGAGAAATATTTATGGCGCACGTCCCCGTCTCGTCCGGGGTTTTTCCCCGTTACTAATTAAACGGCACCCTTTTGAATAAAAACAACTAATGACTTGTTATTTTTTTACATTTTTTTTATGTTTAGCTTTTAGGCGCATGGACGTTTTATGCATTTCATTTTAAGTTAGACTTACATAGCCCTTTCCCGCGGCAAACGACTGATTACTGTTAATATTAAAAAACGTACAGTCACGTCTATAAATATGTATACAGTTTAGAACTTTGTCACTCTAAAAGCTATTACTTTTTTAACAGAAATCAATGACAAATGACAACTACAACTAATTGACAAAGTTCCAAACTGTATACATATTTTTAAACGTGACTGTACAGGATCCTGCAAAAATCTGTAACTGCAAAAATAGGATGTTGCCGTGGGAAAGGGCTATTATTTTATTGTAATTTATGGCGACAGGTATTTATAACACACCCAAATTTAGATAATGAGTGACAAACATTTGTTTGCCATACAATACTACAAATCATCAAATTCTAATTCTCAGTATTACATAGCTTATGTTATGAGTCACGTTCTTACTGATTGGCATTTGGGCCACTCAAAGGTATACGAATATTTTTTTTAAATTAAAATTGCATTCAAAACAGGAAAATGATTGTTTGGGCTGTTAAAGAAAAGCTTTTCACGGCTCTTTTGCTATAAGTACAAACTTTCGGGAATTAAAACTCAATTCCTGTCAAACACCTACTTTTAAAATATGGAATCACGCTTTTTATATCAATAAATCAATGACTTCTGCTATAAATACATGGAAAGATTTATCTAGAAAGCTAACTTGTATCTATATATACAGGGTGTTAGGAAAATTTTCAGGGCATAATCGACTCATGATTCTGAAAGTTCAGTGGTTCTTTATTTTTTTTCTATCACACAGAGACTGTTTTAGTAGCATAGAACCTAAAACAGAAAAGTAATTAAAATAACACGCAATGTTTGTACAACAACAGCTATTTGTTTTCAGTCGAAGTTCGTGGATTTGTTGTGAGCGCGCGCGAGTTCCCGCGATGTTATCGTATCGAATTGTTAAGCGTACATTACTGCTCAACGAAAAAATCAAAATCTCAACCATGCATTTGCGAAAAGTGGTTCCATAGAAAAATTTTCTTAATTCTAAGGGTAGAATCATCCTTTAAAGTTTTTGCTAGGGTGCTATTAACACCCTGTATATAAAAAAATTAAATTTTACCTAAAATAAATTTTATTTTATAGTTATATACCGTACAGTAGAAGATTAAGATCACTAACTAACAGCTGATCGTACTCGATCACGTTTGTTAAGCAACGCTCGGCCCGGCCAGGTGTTGGATGGGCGACCGAAGTGGCATTACAACAGCGCTTCCGTGCTTAGGAGGGCACGTTAAACGGAGGTCTCGGCTGTTGTCATCTGATAACAGTCGTTAAGCCAAGTCAGAGGCCTTATATGCGGCTTGATAAACTCTAACACCAGAGGTGACCACTAATCCTCATACGATAAGAAGAAGGCTAACTAACAGAGAAACCGGCTATTTGGTACTAAAAATACCAAAAGCAGGCTTTTATTATTTGATTTCTCTCACCTTTTATCGGAAACATAAATAGGTACAGCAATCGGCAAGATTGCAATTTTAATCAAGTTGAAAGAATACATAATTCAAAACTAATTCCCATTCATAGAGGCGTGTAAAAAGCGAGTGATTTGTATGTACGACTATAAATATTAATGTATGTAAACTGAAATTACTACCAGTTCTGTTCGCGCTTAGCTCTGAGGTACATTATTAATTATAATTGGTTGCTATATCTGGCGTGAAATGTTAACCTTTTAACAGATTTCTACTATAGTAAATCTTGAGTATTAACTGTCATTCTCTACAATTTAAATACCTAGGGCATTTCCTGATCTAGATAGTGAGGGAGCGTAGGGTTTTGGCGATTCGTGGCAACATGTTGGCCCGCAGATTTGCTCGCTGCTCGAGCAGGGGCTCTAATGGCTAACTTTTGGAACTGCGGTGGGTCTGCCGAGTTTCAACATAAAACAGATAAATCGAAATAAGGAGTTTCGTATTGTACTGTTCGCCGAAGTTATTTAGAAGATATCGATGTTCGTGTGACATCATGAATTGGGGTTCGCCATTTTGGCCCGATTGGGGCTCGATTTATCTGTTTTAATTCGAAGCCAGGCAGACTCTCCGAAGTGCGATGCGATAGCCGGTAAGGCACCAGGTAACGGGCGGTCATTAGACCAGTTATGCCAAAAAAAATTTTTTGACAACATCACATACATTGCTCCGATTCCAAAGTAAGTAGCTAAAGCACTTGTGTTATGGAAATCAGAGACAACGATGGTATCACAAACACCCAGACCTGAGCCAATATAGAAAAAATCATTTTCTAAATTTACCCAACCGGCGATCGAACCCGGGACCTCAGAGATGGCGACACCTTCAAAACCGGTGTGCAAAGCCACTCGACCACGGAGGTCGTCGAAATTTTTAGGATGATATTGGGACTCCCTCGCTTCTGCAGCGCATCAGATATGTTCGCATAATGCCAAACAAACGGGTTTCATGCCGTCATTCGGAAGAAAGTGGCTTCACTGCTGGGGAGGGTGCGAAGGAGTGGCAACAGCATTATGAAAACCATAAAGCGCAATATACTTGAATTTTAATAAACCATATCTACCATATTCGGCTTAAGGGGTTTTTTGTAACACCCTGTATAGAAAAGTTGGAAAAATGCACAAGCGGAGTTTTTGGGTGATTCTTCTTTGAGTTTGTTAATCGCTGAAATAAACAATAATTTGCACTAAAAATAAATAGGTAGAATAGATAGCTCAGTTGAGTGTTTTTAAAGACATTGACTTATAAAAGTATTCATTAATTAATTATTGTACCTATCTTGTGTTTCACGATTTCCAATCTAATTTGTTAACAGAAGTGTGCTTATTCAGTCTTCACAAGGCGTCAAAAATTACATGCTATTATAAGCTAATTACATATTAATTGTCACTGTAAATTACCGGCCACTACGAAAATAAATATTTGATAATATTAAAGTACACGCACGTACCAATTTAACCTGTCATTTTCAAGTTTGCGATCGACTAAGCGTGTAATTTGAGTCTTACGCGCCGGCGCCAAAGGTAGGGTTGTCTATTCTGAAAAAAAAAAATGTTGTTTATATCTTTATTTTTAAAGTGGTTTTATCCTTTTGGATATGCCAACCTCATCGTGCCCAAACCAAAAATTTACAAAATTTTACTAAAAGACTAGTGTTATATCAATTTATATCTAATTAAATTAACTTAAACTACCAATTACGTAACATAAGGATTTTGTGGCTTCCGATTTAGGATCCGACAGAACACTTTGAGCCATGCCTACATCTAAGAGGTTTATGTTGAAAGTTTTAACAAATGCTTCCCTATTATCCCTGTTTCTCACACAGTTCATCAGCAAATGTTGCAAATGTTCAACCTTATTACAAGCATGACATTTATCTGACTGAAAAAAAGTTAAGAGAGCTTATCAATATTAAATGTTATTAAAGTATTCTTTAAAAAATTCTAAATTATTGACGATGCATCAAGCTAAATGATTGTGTTTTGGCAATAATTTCCTATGATACAGCAATAATAGCAAATTGCTTTGAAATGCGTAAACAATGCGATCGTGCGATTGCGATAAAGCTCTCAAAATCAACACGTTCCAAAGGAAACTTTTTGACTAATAACTTTATATAGTTAGATTACTAAAGTTTTGTAACTTAGAACGATTATATTTCAGTGTTTAAAATTTAGCAATAAGATATTTTTTTAATTCGCTGTTGTTTTTGGAAAAACTGGTAAAGGCAACCTCCGCAATCGCAGGGCCAGGCGCTAAACCACTGCGCCACCGAGTTCCGAGCTCCTCTGTAAGTTTTTTAATAAACATTAATGCCCGTTTGCACTAAACTTAAGAATCGCCTAAGTCTTTTCCTAACTACAACTTGACCAAATTAAAACGGTGTCTTTTTTGGATATCCGGTCCAATGTTCTGACCGCTGAGCTACACGAGTGACTCGGTAGCTCAGCGGTCAGAGCATTGGACCGGATATCCAAAGGTCGCGGGTTCGATTCCCGTCCGAGAACATGATCTGGTGCGAGTCCTATTTTTTCTAGTATATTATTTAGTATTATATAAAAATAGCATTGTGAATGCTTAAATCTCAAAATTTCAAACGGTGTCTTTAACTTAGCTGTTATGCAGCTTTCATGCGCCTATTTATCTTGGTCGAGTTGTAGTTAGGAAAAGACTTGGGCGATTCTTATGTTTAGTGCAAACGGGTGTAACTATTGCTGTTTTGTTACTTTTACATTTATAGGTAAATTCTTACATAGTAAAACTTATTATTTTATAATTATTATTATATTAAGGACCTGTTTCACACTGTAGTAAGTTCCGAGTAGCTTACTTGACAGATGATTTGACAGTTGTGATATGAAAAATATGTCAAATCATCTGTCAGGCCCTTAATGTTACGGGCGATGAATATAGTGTAGGGCATCCCCTTAATAATTAAATGACTGACTAGTGTTTACGGATGAATTGATTTAATTATTCTACCTTAAATTTTCTCCATTAGTGGAAAAATATTTGTGTGTTAAAGGTAAACAACACAAACACCAGTTATTTAATTGATGGAAGTAGTTTGGAACTCTAAAAATGGCGTAGTAAGTAAATTTTTATCGACTACCTACTCGTAATATTATCAATTATTCGCACTTAGTCGGACACTCATTTCATTTTCCGGAAGACAGTCAAAAAGAAAAGTTTTTAAATAAACTTCTATGTAAGCGAATAGGTGAGGTACAGTCACGTCTAAAAATATATAAACAGTTAAGCACTTTGTCACTTTGTTGTAGTTGTCATTTGTCATGATTTCTGTTCAAAAAACTAATCGCTTTTAGAGGGACAAAGTTCTAAACTGTATACGTATTTATAGACGTGACTGTACTTGGCATAGCTTACCCTTTATTAGGGGTGTCATTAAAGATGACTAATGGTTTTAGAGGTAAATCCATCCAGTCCATCAAGTGCACCTCTATGGACCAGATAATGGACAACACTCAGCAGAGTTTGCCGACGAAAAAGGTACAAGACTGCAATCATCAGAAATGACAGAAAGGCCTATGTCCTGCAGTAGAATACATTGAATTATAATGTGCTATTATGTTGGTGAATGATATGTAAATGAGGTATGATTATAAAATATTATTGTATTAGAATCTGTGTTTAAGTTACGTAGTATTGACGTCACTCTTCGTCTAAAGTGCTGCAAAGATTAGGAACTATAAGCAAGCGTACAAACTGCGGCAGAGGAAATGCAATTTCTTATCTTAATATCTACTGTTTGCGTCAATATTACATTTTTACTAATATGTTTGTAGTCCTATACACATTATGGTTACATCACTGATCTTTTCTGACTACACACAATCATCTTTTGAAGTATTGCTACCTATTTTAAAAGTTTCTCCAAAAAAATATGACTCAAAAAAAATTGTGTTTCATCAATATCTAATTTTAATTTGTCTGCTCATTTCAGGTTTTCTATAATATCGCTGAACCAAGGTAAGAATAGTTTAACCTAATTAAACTCTTTCGCTGTTCTGATTGGTATTAATCATCGATGTTTCTTACTATAAATGGATGGAATAACTGTCACCAAGTATTTGTTGGTGACTGTACTAATGACCTTGATCAATGAAGACTATTGCATGCACCTTTTTGTCTAAGCACGTGCAAAGATAAAAATTGTCTTTATTTGTACAAAAATAACACCTGCCTTACCCATATCAATTGAGCAATAATGGTACTAGGCTTCCGGACCCAAGGCACAATTATTATGCTCAACTGGTTGTGCTGTTGGTACTTTTTATTCCTTTCTACACAACTGAGGTACCAACGACTCAACCCGGATAACTGCTCTGTCCAACTGGATGAGTTGACTGTTGGTTAAAATACGGTAATTTAATATCTAATAGGTTTATTAAAAACGGAACGTTCTCCGTGCTTCGGAAGGCACATTAAGCCGTTGGTCCCGGCTGCATTTGCAGTCGTTAATACCGACCAATCCGCATTGGGCCCACGTGGTGGATTATGGCCCATCCTCCTTATGCAACCATAAGGAAGGCCTGTGCCCCAGCAGTGGGGACAATAAAAACATGGCTGATGATTGAAACACAAATTCATAAGTACCTATACGAAATTTTGTTTAAGTGGTGACTTAAACAATATTTAATTTATGGTGCAAGTCGCCCTATGTATGAATATATACGAATCAAATTAATAGATATAGCTAGACCACATAAATAAATCAGTATTTGACTGATATTTTTATATCATTAGTTCAACGGCAGTTGGCCGAAGTTTATAATTAGCTGCGGTGAGTCTTGGTCATGTGAGAGAGCACGTGGTGGCGCGTCACAACTGACAATCGAAACAAACGCTGGGAACATAACAGCAACATGCGCATGCGACACTGTGTCACGTATCCACCTGTACGAGCCAGACGTTCTGAGAATTGGACACACTGCGTAACGAGGATCTTATTTCTTTTTTGCACTAACATTTAAGGCGAGTAGCGCTAATGATTCACGAGTGTATAATTTATTTTGTCGTAAACTTTTACAATCTACTTTCGTAATTTATGACTTAGCGACTGCACAGCGCCATCCTCAACATTGTCGTCAACTCGCAATTTTCGGACATCATTTCACAGGGTCATCATCATGAACAATGTAAACAAAACGATCAAGATGTCTGCCGCGATGAGTCGTCACAACCTCATCATGACCTGCAATCAGTTTCGCGAGGTCGATGTCATCAGCGTCCAAAATATTAGCAATACGGATGTTTGTCTGATACACTAATGTCTAGAAGGCCAATGTTCCGAATTTAGTATCCTCTTAACTGGACTGGAACTATATTTTCGCTTTAATAAATCATCAATTTGATGAACGTAATATTTTGAAAGTGAACGAATGCGTTAATCTGACTGACATTTCTAGTTGTGTGTTTAAGACGTAGTACTAGTAACTATTTAGTAATCTGTGGTTAAATTTTTAGACACGTATACTTAAGTGACAACCGAAATGAATGAATTAATAGGTAAACATCCCTTTTTCTGCAATACTGAAAAGAGAAATTGTTGATATTTCTTTTAAGATATAGTTCTTTCAATTGTCTAGTTAGAGATGTAGCTTAACATTTTTTTTGCAATAAAGGCATGTGGAATAAACAAAGGTAATTTATATAAAACGACAACTTTCCCTGTTTTTAGAGTACCTAGGTACTTTTGTGAATCTAATTATAGCTGTTGGATCTTAGAGGTGTGTCAAAAACCTGTCCGTCGGTCGCCTTATTATCAGGTTTCCTGCCGATATTATTGTACGTCAAAAAACTTAATTAACCTGATTAGATAACCCCTTAGAGACCGTATCTTCCCTCTCTATATCTATTGGATGGATAAGACAAACAGTGGAAACTAAAAAAATTGAGTCACCTTAAATTTATTTATTTTTGAGCACATGGCTTAAGTGTAGTGCTGATATTCCTAATGACCATCCACCATTTTTAATGTCCCCACTGCTGGGGCACAGGCCTGTCTTATGGGTGGATAAGGTGGTCCGCATAGGGCCTGCGTGATGGGCCATCACGCAGGCCCTATGCGGACTGATGGGTGTTAACAACTGCAAATGCAGCTGGGACCAACAGCTTAACGTGACTTCCGAAGCATGGAAGGGCTCGAGATAAGACATTTTTGGTTACCTATCCCATAATCGACCCTTGCGAAAGTTGCTTTACCTTCGCAATCGCTGGGCCAGGCGCTGTACCACTGCGCTACCGAGCTCCTCCCTAAGAGATATTCTTAATAAGTAATACAAATTGTACAATCTATACGAAGTCAGTTAAAGAAATCCATATATTGATTCGGTGGTATTCATTAAAACCTAATGAAAATCTTCCTTTACGGATTATCCAGTAAATTGCAAATGTTTTTCACTGAACGCTAAGTTTGGGACATTTAAGAAGTTACTTTTAAATAAATTGACCACTTTGCTCGACCATTAATTTGCTCGTAAGTATACTCATTGAGGAAAGACAATTCAGTTTATTTTTTCACAATAATTTACTTATTTTGTTTATTTTATTTTCCAAAACGCTTATCAAACGTTGATTTATATCTTTAAATAATCCTATTTTCATGTTAGAACAATATAATCTAACTTCTAATTGGAGATAAGGCCTTGTCATAAATACGTACGTAGTGCGTAGTTTTCCTAAACGGGCGCTAAGTGAGATAAGAGGCCACAAGTGGCGCTAGTGGTACTTATCTGTTCTACAAAATAAAGTCTGCTGTGCTAGTGCTGAGAAATTCGTCGTAAATATTTAGTAATCTGTGATCCAGATAAAAGTGGCACTAGGTCGGAGCCGAGGCGTACGTGCTTAGGGGAGGGTGCGACAGACCACAGACAGCACACACGGGAATGTTTCATGTTTACAAACGCACAGTACGGATGCGGTATTGAAAGAACTAGAGCAGGGCTTTGACATAATAAAATACTAACTTCCACCTGCTATAGACAAATCTGCGTGTACATTCTTAAACATTTTAAACTAGGTTATAAACTATTTGTGTGCCTTTTATCCAAATCCATATTCAGCTGTTTTTTCGTGATTGAATAACGAACATACAAATAGTAGTAATAAATAGTAGTAGTAATCCTACTACTAGGATAAGAAAGCAGAAGTAAGATCGATAAAGTATTGTGTCCTAAAGACACCATAAAACTTAGATCATTCATTCGAATCTTACAACAAGGGACGATAAGCAGTTAATACTAAGCAGCTTTTATTTTACTTCTAGATCCGCATAGACTGTTAAGTTTTAAAATATTACTTAAGTTAATCTTAAGTATGAACGCAATCTCAAGCTAAGGACCTGCTGTGGGCTTTAGTAGGTAATCTAAGTGGTAAGTATTTGCTAAGCCAATAAAATAAAACAAATAAAATCTAATAGTCAACACGTGGCTGTTAACTGTAATAAAATAATGTTAATTAAACTAGTGCATAAAAAAGTATTTTTAGAAACTTGATTTACTACAAACTTCTAATTATACCTAACGCAACAAGCGATCTGCCCCGGTTTCACATGAGAGTAGCGGAGTATATTTGCCAAAATTATTATAATATTATAATGTCAATAAATCTCTATTGGTTTACGCTGTGCAAGCTAGTAATGCTCTCAGTCAACACGATTTTTTTCGATATCTTCAACAACGATTGCCATATTTCAGCCTATTTACACAAAACTTTCATGAGTTATAGGTACACCTTAACCACATGAATCACTTTGTCCTTTAGTGAACTGAAACCGTATAAAAGTTTTAGTAGTTTTTGAGTTTATCTCGTTCAAACAGACAGACGAGGTGGGGGACTTCATTTTATAATAAAAATAATAAATAAACAAACAACAATTTCACACAGCGCCATCTAGCCCCAAACTAAGCAAAGCTTGTAATATAGGTGCTAGACAACTGATATACTTACTACATAAATATTTTTAAATATACTTATATTAATTATACATAGTTACACCCAGACCCGTCACAGAAATTAAAAATCATCATTTCAATTTCTGCCCGGCCGGGAATCGAACCCGGGATGTTAACAACTGCACTACTGAAGTCGTCAAAGAAGTTATAAAGTACCAAGGATCTATCAGCATATAGGTAGTTGTCATTTCAAAACTATTTGAATTTGCTGAAATAAGACAAGGTACTTCTCAATCATCACTCCAGCCAAACAGAAATAAATAACCACCCAATATAGGACAACATCAATTTATCGCACACCAACAAATTGAAGGCCCAGTTTGGCCAATAAACAAACAAGTTATTTGCGAATGTTGGCCAAGGCGACGAGTGAGGAACTGAGGTTGTATTATCTTATTAATGGGACTGGAATAATAAACACGTGCCGGTATCATCTTTGAGAATCTCCCTAATACAAGTCTCCCTTTTTAAATGAAAATAGTATTGATTCTGAAATCTCATAATGGTTGGAGTGGCAAACGAAACCTATTAATTACTGAAGTAGTAACAAAAAAAGAATACTATTGATTTTTTTAAAATTTCTCTGCTTACTAAAGTAACATACCTACTTAGGTTTAGCTTTGTAGAGGATAAGTAATTCTTTCAAAATTTTAAACCAAAACATGGCGCTAACAGATGCCCACCTATGAAACAACCCCTTAACTTTTGGCATGTTCTGAAATAGGTACCAAGAAAATATTTCTAAGCATATACGATCTCAACTTGTCCACGCAAAGTTGTCATAAAGATCGCCATTACATTAAATTACCTTTGCTACCTGTGAGGCATCCCGAATAACTTGTTTGTATGAACATGTACATCCTTATACTAATATTATAAATGCGAACGTCCGTTTGTTTGTTTGTTACGCCTTCACGTCTTAACTACTGAACCCTTGATCTTTGATCATCATGAAATTTTACATAGACGTCGACAGGGGTACAAAGAAGGACATAGGGTACCTTTCATACCGAAAACAATAATTGTTCCCGAGGGATAGCAAAAACTTTCCACGCAGACGAAGTCGCGGGCGGTCGCTAGTAAACAATATAATATACGATCGTCCTCGCGTTAGAATGTGGTCGCTCCCGCATCTCTTTACGACTCTGTGGTTTACTAAAATAAGAACTCGTAAAAATTCGCGTAAAACGAATACACCCAAACAGTATAATTTTATCTTTTCCTTGACTATTTTACATTATTAGCATCACCAGCTAAGTGGTGTCAGTTGGGAAACACCAAAAAACACTTTCTTATAGGTATGGACATCGTAGCACTCGGCGTTTTTCTTTCCTTTTAAAAAGAGGTCATACTCAAAAGACAAAAAAAAGATTAAAATAGTTTGGAAAATAAAGACAATACAAAAGCGTTTAATTTTTAAGTTTATTTGTGAATAAAGATATTTTTTTTTATTTTTTACTCCCTCTGACGACTTTACCTGGTCAACCAATTTCAAGAGTCCAGGGGGGTTATTAACGATTTTTGGAAATCAACTTTCCGAATCGAATCGGAAAGTCTTCCGATATAGATCTTATTTTCTACCTTATGCTACCAAACTTTGTAAATGCGTTGCGCTTTCCCGTCGGCAACCGAATGCCAGTCGAATGTATTTGTGAATAGCAGTTTTCGAATCTATCGAAGGATACGTATTCGAATCGAATGCTTTCGAGTAGATTTCCGACAATCGTGAATAACCCTACTGGCCAATCAGCCCCCCAACTCAAACGACTAACATTCAATACGTTTGACGCTAATGAGCAATAGACTATTAAATCACATGTCGCAAACTTATGTTAATCATAGACTTTGATGTATTGTACGGAATAGACAAGCTTACGGCACGTAATTTCATAGTTTACTCTTATTTTAAAGCTTTAATAGTAAACGTAGCGTTCAAACGCATAGAATGCTCGTCGTAAAAATACCCAGCGAGCTATCCATCTTTAAATACAGCCTCAATTCCGCCTTTTTACCTTAAAACATAGAACTCAAATATTAATTGCTATCAGCTGCCAAAGTTCAGCATTAGAAAATTAAAATCATAAACAAGTATTTGAAATGATGAGAAAGCGTCCTTTGTATATTTGCTGAAGTTTGTTGAAAACTATTGTTATAGAATATAGATACTAAATACTGAAATACTTAACTAATGTATATTGTTTTAATTGTACAATTTCACGAGCAATAAGTGTGCGTCTTTTCTGCATAGATAACTGCTAGATAAGGCACGAACTTGTTGTATTGTATGAATATCTAACACGCTAAATCCAAACAAGTACTATTAAAAACACATGTTGCTTTTTTCTTATGTAAGTTATTTTTGCGACTTATAAGTAAGTAAGGGTACTTATCTTTCGGGGAATTTTTGGGTTAACACACATTAACATAATATTTCTGGCCCAATGCACTGACCAATTATGCTACCGAGTCGCTAGCATAATTGGTCAGTGCATTGGGCCGGAATCCCAAGGGTGCGGGTTCGAGTCCCGTCTGAGGTGCTACGGGTGAGTCGATTTTTTCTAATATTATAATTTATCTAAACATAGCGTAGTTTTAATTTTCACGGGTTCAGGGGGAATGTATTAACACATCCTGGAGGTATAGTAGGACTCACCCCAGGGGCATCATAGTTTCAAATAACGTTTTTTAAAGACGTATGACAACAGCTGTCAATAATTGTTTACTAAATACTACAAGTGAGGATAAACAGGCATAGTTACGCTGTACAGCCCCTGGTGTATTTAGGTACCTCCCTAATTTACAGTCAAATGCGGCCCTAGCGAATAGTTGCAGGCCGTATGCCATAGAGTAGGTATTGTAACCGTATGCACTGCCACTGCGCTGTGAGTTCATAAAATAAATTGCACTTTACAACAAAGTGTGCGATTGTAGAAAGTAGTGTAAAATCCCCCATTCCGATTGACGTCAGACGTAAGTTCCATGAACCGATATCTTGCATTTTATTCACGTTTTCAACCTCTTAGCTCAGTGAATTTAAATTCAAAGGACCACAAAGTACGTATGTAATCTAATCTGGGGGCGTTTACGTAGATTTTGCGTGTGTGGTAATCTTAAGTATTTGACCAAGCGAGGGCGAAGCGCGAGCGAAGCGTCTCTGCTTCAGCTTGTGCAAACATGCTTTTTAAAGTGCTTTTAGTTTTCGTATGTCTGGCTGTCGGTTCTCCGCTACCAATCTCAACATTTCGTCGCATTTCTCAACTGATTCTCGTGAAATTTTGTGAGCAATATTGATTTTTTTTTTGTCAAGCCAGTTGATCGAAATTTTGCGAAATAAAAATGTTCAATATTAGAAGAACTCGAATATATATAATTAAAGAATACCTAACCTACCTAACTATCGAACCTGCTCACAAAATTTCACGAGAATCGGTTGAGAAATACGACCTATAGAGGGGAACAAACGGACACCAGAAAGACATACGAAAGCATTTTTGCCCAACCTGAAGCTCACTTTAGTTGAAGTCACTTTTAAACAATTATACCAACTTCTTTATTCATAAAAAGCATTGTATATATAATGTTTTAAGTAGGTCTGTATGTTAATTGAATATCATTTTGTATTGAATTTAAAGTTTAAAGTGACACAACACATTTAACTATGCAAATATTATAGTGATAACTCAAAACTTTTTCTTCATAACTTAAATGCTTTGTACGAATATTATATAACTATAATATACAGCATATGCCAATAAATATGTTCTCCATTTAAATCCATTAAAGCGTGGTATATTATTATAAAAACATAATATACTAGTTTTAAATGGCATGCAATTATGTCAATAATTGTACACTAATAATACTTGATTTGTGCTACAATTAAATCTATCAAAAATCTCAAAAAAATATTATACTTATAGAATACATATTGATTTTTTTAAATTTTGAGATTTAAGCATTCACAATGCTATTTTATATAATACCAAATAATATACTAGAAAAAATACGACTCGCACCAGATCATGTTCTCGGACGGGAATCGAACCCGCGACCTTTGGATATCCGGTCCAATGCTCTGACCGCTGAGCTACCGAGTGACTCGGTAGTATTTTTTCTAGTATATTATCTCATAGAATACACTTTTTGTCCATTACTTTAACGATTGAATTAGCCAAGGATGATCATAGTTGTGGTTAAATTTCTTGTTTTAAAATTATTGGGGGGAAAAGTTTTTCCTTATTTGACCGCTGTATACAAACTTCACCGCGTTTCCCCTTTGTAAAAGTTAGGCATATCGTTAAACAGAATATCTATTGGCATAAGTGCGTACCATACTAGGATTAGGTAAGTACTAAATTTAAATGACAAGATAATCCTACTTATCTGATAACTTTAATCGAATCGTAGCGGAAATGTTTTAGAAACAGATAAAGTATTAAAAACTTTAAAATAGATAAAGTTACCACATTTGAATGAATTTTCCTTTTAAATATTGTAAAAAAAGCATGTTGATTAAAATAAATATTATTCAAAAAAGACCAACAATAAACATTAAAAGTTTATTGACTATGTTCATATAATTATGATACTCAGGACGACCTCAGTGGTGAGGTGGTCAACATGCCGGTTTACCACGCAAGAGGTCCCGGGTTCGATTCCCGGCCGGGCAGAAATTGAAATGATGAATTTTATGTATTACAAGTATATATTTAAAAAGTATATGAGTTGGCTTTAATTAGTTTGGGGCTAGATGGCGCTGATTGAAATTATGCAAGCATTTATTATTATTATAATATAATTATGTACCAGTACCAATATGCATAATTTTATTAATATTGATTGCTGGTTTTTGTTTCGATTTATCAGTTCCATATTAATAATGTGTGAATAAGACGCTATGATAAGTATATCAATCACAACAAAGTTTGATATTAATTTATATTGACTTGATTAAGCAATATCATGATTTATTGGTTAATGCATTATTACCCTCGACTAAAAGTGATGTAGGTTGTACTATACATTATTTATCCACCTATTCTTATATTACTATAAACGCAGGAAAAATCCATCGGGGGCGGCCATTGCAATATCTCTCAGTTCTATTTCAACTAAAATTTTAAGAGAAGCAACTACATATTAATATAATCTCCAAGAGTTTTTTTCCTACTCCCAATAAAAAAAATCACAACTGCAAAATATTAGTTCATTTCCTGACAGATAATGGTAGCCCCGACGGATTTTCTTGCGTTTGCAATTATTGAATCACTTTTAGTCGGGGGATTTTCGTAAAAAATAATTAACTTTTTTTCAATTAAGAACAACTGTTTCTTCTTTATCGATTCCAAAGGCCTGTTTCTAAGATTCCGGTTACACTATCTGATTTTATTAACTTGAACATAATTCCTATGTAATTTTCTATCAAAAAATTTTTTTAAATCCTAACTAGGTATGTGTAGAGCCTGTGAAGCTGACCTTACATAAATTAAATAATGTTCAATGTCTATTTAATAGTGATCGATAAGTCTATTTAATAGTATTTTTTACCCATTTGTTTAACGAAGTACACATCAGCTTCTAGTAAAGCAAACTAGATAGACAGACACACGTTCATCCCTAATGATATGGCTATCAATTAATAGTGATGAATACATCTAATTTTCTTTTCGCCAGGCGTTATCAGAAGGCGCCGGCGCAGTTTTGTGGTGGGGATATGATTTGCTATACTTATATACGCGAAGTGGCGCGCCTCGTTCAATCCGACGCGAGCACCGTACGTGTAAGAACGTTAGTATAAATCTCTACGATGTGTAAAGTGTGTAACGCTCAAAGTCCCGTGGTGGCAGCGTCTCCGCCGCCGGCGCCTGCGCAGACATCCGCCAAAAACCTGGAAAGACTGAAGCGAAAACACAATATTGTGACGGACCCCAATAATGAAGAAAAGCAAAAAGAGGTTGCGTACCAACCCGACCTGCTCGCAGTCTCTACCCAATACACTAAAGTTGGATATGATCTCTTCAAATCGACGCTGGTTCGTCTTCAAGAAACCAAGGCCTATGTGTAAGTGACCTTTTTTTTTTTTTGACAAAAAGCACGCAACGGCGATCTGGTTTATCAGCCTTACGGCCGTTGATGCGTTTATGTCATCACCATTGTAATTACGTATGCTTTAATTTATTGTTAATAAACTAAGCCTTTGTCGACGAATTTCTTTCTAGAACCGATTTCAAACATTGCAGTAGTAAAGTCAAAATTTAATGTAAATATTTTCCGAGATTTTGTCTTATTTATTGGATCCCAAGCGTGTAAATTGTGGGCACGTGAATGCTGATTTCAAACTGTTTGCGATTTCGTCACGTGTGTGTGAAATGATACGATAGAACATTAGAAATGGAGAAAGAAAACTATTTAAATGTTTTCTTAAAAAATAATGCCCTTGTTTATTCTCTTTACGATTTATGCAAACTCCATGAGTTGAATTTCTGAATTGTGAAAGTTGGCAAGTTTCAGTCGTATGCAGACAGCTTTTCTTTAGTCAGTCTTAATGTATTTTTATTTGTTTCTAAGACAACAACCCTGACTCATTAGCTCCAGATATAGATCTAGATCTTTACCAACGGGCCGGTGCGGAGGTCGGTCTGTCTGTCACGAATTAATTTCACGCACAAATCTATTGGAAGGAAACTTTTTAGTTTTAAGACCTTGATCATATCAGTGGAGCGGTTTAAAATTTAAAGTAGATAAATCTTTAATTCTTTAAAAATTTAGTAAGTTAACTTTTTTAAACTTCCATGAAACTACTTTGATTGACGCGGTAATATTTACTATAATATGATTAAAATATAACCTAAGTATTATTGATAACTATCTTATATTTCCAAAAAAATACGAGGAATAATTGCATATAGGTATTCAATTTCTTAAGATACTAAAGACAATATTAAATAGACTTACCCAGCATATTGTTGATTGAACCTTAAACAAAAAATTATTTCATTTAACACATAAACACTTCTGAAGTTACCTACTTACAAACGTAAGTTAGGTATTTATAAATGATTTAAATATATGTATTCACCAAAGAAATCTAGTGTGAACTCTTGATCTATCGTATTTGAGGAGGATCACAAAGCAATTATCGTTATTTACGAAACACTATTCAAAAATATGTTCATAAAACAATCATGCAATTTTATCCAAACTTTTATTTATTTAACTTTTTTACACGAAAAATCAATCAAATATATGAGTCAAATCTATCTCAATATATCAAAATTATGATTAAGATTTCTTAAAAATCTGTTATCAATGCAACGACCGTAGGAAAATTTCGTATCGTCCCAAAACCCTTGTGACTTCTCTCCAACTTGATACGCAATAAAATCTTTTATCTTTAACAAAGAGGAAACGTCACGATATACCTGCGTTATCAAAAACGTTACGTAACGTTATTAACGCCGTTACCGGCTGAAACCTGAAAAATATACCTATTTAGTTTGCACTCAAAGTAATAATAGAAAAACTTCTTACCGGGTATGGTAATTAAACATCTAATGCACGATAAGAACATATTCAAAACAACATACATTGTATTAAATAGTTTGATAACAACACAGTAACTGAATTAGATTAGGGGACCATAATTTGTTATGTAAATAACTGTCATTTTTATAGCCGACTTCAAAAAAGGAGGAGGTTATCAAGTCGACGATATATAATAATAATAAATAAATATAAATATTTGACAACATCACATACATTGCTCCGATTCCAAAGTAAGTAGCTAAAGCACTTGTGTTATGGAAATCAGAGACAACGGTGGTATCACAAACACCCAGACCTGACCCAATATAGAAAAGTTCGTTTTCTAAATTGACCCAACCGGGAATCGAACCCGGGACCTCAGAGATGGCGAAATCTTAAAAACCGGTATACAAAGCCACTCGACCACGAGGTCGTCAATAATCAAACTGATCCATATGATTTTTAAGAAGCTTTTTCATATATTTTTATGAAACATGTTAAGTATATTTTCCATTTCCTACATTCTTTGCTTATCAAACGTATTGCTCTACAAACACTTTTTTATTCTTCACAATTTTATAGTTGACAATAAATATGGTTAACTTTAGTAAGTATAAGATCAATACAAAATACATATAAAATTATGAGAGACAGTTCCTGGATAAGCGATGAGCCCATGGTCACCCTAGATGTAGGAAAAAGTGGAATAATTAATTAAGTCACCATCATAGGAAATGAATGCTAGCAGTGCAAACAAATCATAATTGATCTATAAGGAACAAATGTGATTACATGATATTTGGGACTTCATTTCCTTGAAAAGTTATTTAAATTTTGGCATACACTAAACCAAAACAGAGAACCTAACGATAACGGCAGGATATCTATTTTTGTCACTTGCGGTAGTGCTCCAATAACAAAAAGACTTCCGGTAAAGGTTTGGACTCCGCCCAAAAGAGATACCTTTTTTGACAGGTACAGACTACAGGGCTACCAACCGCCCGGTTTTCGGCCGGACTTTTGGGTTTTACAATGAATTTTT
Organism: Catoptria pinella; assembly: GCA_963556745.1. Lineage (NCBI taxonomy): Eukaryota > Metazoa > Arthropoda > Insecta > Lepidoptera > Crambidae > Catoptria > Catoptria pinella. Next base: position 14,674,641 of record OY750761.1, read on the forward strand.
GGAGTGAGGTCGCTAACTTCCGACTGGATGCAATTTGTCCGGTCAGATAGAAATTCAAAGAAAAAGCCTTTACAAATGGCTAGGGCAGCTGGTTTTGCTGGATTAGTATCGCTTGCTTCGACCAGAAGCCACCCCGGTTAGTCCGGGCCAACCTTACGAGAACATGGAGACACCTGCGTTACGTGCACCAGAAAACCTGCGCCCGGGCACGTTTACCCTACTTTAGCGAACATTATGTTTATAGTTTGTAAAACCAAAGTTCTTGTTATCATAACAGAGTTTTACGGTTTGCAATCAATGAAAAATGGATTTGAGATTAAGGTGTAAAAGGTTAACAGCCGTATCCACAAACATTGCTATGAGGTCTCATAGTGCCCGCGGACGCACAGCAGTATCTTATCTATCAATCACACGTAAAACAAACGAACCGCTCACAGAGCTCTATTCCACGCAGTGCGTGCGAATAGGCAAGGGCCGTTCGAGTATTGTTTTTGAATAAGGGTGTTAGTAACATTAAACGGATAAGGCGCGTGCCCTTGTAACAATGTGAATTGATTCAGGAAACAAAAAACGAATAATTTCAAGTACCTAATGAGATGAAAAAGGCTTACGGATTTGCAATGTCGATTGTACGTGATTGTACTGATTGTACGTACAAGTTCTCTCATTCATATCAATCAAATCAATCTATTTACCGTAGTGAGCTGGATAAAGTGAGATTTTCAAAACAACTGATTATTATAATTTTGCTTCTTTAAAAACATTGTAATAAATATTTGACAACATTACATCCATTGCTCCGATACCAAATTAAGTAGCTAAAGCACTTGTGTTATGGAAATCAGAGATAACAGTGGTATCACAAACACCAAGACCTGAGCCAATAAAGAAAAGTTCGTTTTCTAAATTGACCTAACCGGGGATCGAACCCAGGGCCTCAGAGATGGCGACACCTTGAAAACCGGTGTATAAAGCCACTCGACCACAAGGAGGAGATAAAAAAGGCTTACGGATTTGCATTGTCAATTGTACGTGATTGTACGTACAACCTTTCATATCAATCTCTCATTCATATCAATCAATCTAACTCTATTTACAGTAGTTCGCTGGATAGAGTGAGATTTTCAAAACAACTGATTATTATATTTTTGCTTCTTTAGAAACATTTTGTTTAAGTCACACATTTTTTTAACATTGTAACATGGAATGTTTTCGTCGCAGTTCTTAATTAAAGGAGCTATTACAAGTTTTACACGTTTCAGTCATAAAACTCATAAGTGTCACTCTCTTTACGGAAGTTCTAATTATCAGGTAAAGGGTTACCAACTTTTTTTACAAGAAATAAAGTATATTTAGGTTGGGGTATATTGAGAAGGAAAATAAACAGTATTTTAGAAAAAAATTAACAGCATTTCTACGAGTGATGCTGATGCTGATAACTGTATTATTATATACAAGGTGTTACAAAAATACCCCTAATGCCGAATATGCCGAATATGAAAAATTAAAATCGAAAATATCAAAATGTATGAAACAGCTGATTTTTTTTTCGCGATTTCAGAGTTGGCCCCATAGTAAAAGTTGTTCAGTTTGATGGTCCCTATATACCATATTCGGCATTAGGGGTATTTTTGTAACACCTTGTATATTCTGTGACTGTATTTTGTATACTTTTTTGTTCAACAGTTAAAAGTATAATTAAGTTAAAAACAGTATAATACTGTTTTTAACAGTATGATTGGCAACCCTGGGTAAGGTACACGTTAAACATGACTTGAACCATAAAGTGAGCTATGCCAACATTGTTGCTATGCTATGTTAACCAGATTACTAATGACTTGACTGAAATTGAGTGACTGTAATACTTCTTTGAGAGCGTTTGATGACATTCCAGGTAAAAACAACAATTAGGATGCATTACTCACGTCTGCATCAACATCCGTATTTGCTCATTCAGTAATTCATTTCAATTTTAGGTTCTTAAGAATGAAATGTTAACAAGTCTTATTCTTCAGTATTTAGTAAGTACTTTAGTAGGTATCACTCGAAACAATGAAAAAAATTTTAAAAATGGCTATCGAAAATCTCTCAATCTCTAAATTCAGCTCACCTGTCGAATTCTGCTGACTTGCATATGATAAGTACCTAGCAATAATCTTTTTTAATATAAGCTACGTCTCACTTAAAATGTTTTAAGTGATAGGAATGACCGCAGAACTTACTAGAAATATAACTAACATCTCTTTTTGTTATCGGACATCGACTCTCGGCGTTTTATTATGTTCCTCAATCATTTATAACAACTTTTGTAAGATTTATGTAAGGTCGATCATAATTATTATGAAGACGTATTCGTCTCAAGATCAGTCCTTTGTAAAAATACATTAAAAATTGACAGAACGTAGAGAAAGGAATTTTATTCAATTATTGTAATAAATATTCATATTTGTAAAAAAAGCATTTCGCTTCGCCTGCGGTTGTAGTTTTGGATTAAAATTAAAAATTAAAAAGAAAAACCTCCTTCAAAAAAACCTTAAAAAAATTGCTGTAAAAAAACAACAGCTCTAAAAAGCAAGAAATAATATTTAAATCTGCATAATTACTATTCAAGTACCTACGCATATCTGATATTAAAAAAACGTCTTTTGAAGTCGGGTGGGGCTAAAGATATTTTTCTTTTTTAATCATTATCGTGGTTTCTCTTTCTCAATTTGATTTTTTAATTCTTAAAGCCCCACCCGACTTCATAAGACGTTTTTTTTAATATCAGATATGCGTAGGTACTTGAATAGTAATTATGCAGATTTAAATATTATTTCTTGCTTTTTAGAGCTGTTGTTTTTTTACAGCAATTTTTTTAAGGTATTTTTGAAGGAGGTTTTTCTTTTTAATTTTTAAAAGTTTTTTTTATTTTTAACTTTTTTGTGGTAGGTAGGTATGTATAAGTAAATGTTAGCGATGATATAAATATATTTTATTCATATTTCACACATTTGAATGGTATAATACGCCTAGTAACTCAATATCCACTTTTCGCACTGTTAATAGGCAAGGGTCAGACATGGGGTAGGTGACCAAAGTGTATTATCTCGAGCTCCTCCGTGCTTCAGAAGACACGTTAAGCCGTTAGTTCCAGCTACATTTGCACATTAACACCCACCAATCCGCATTGGGCCCGCGCGGTGGGTTATGGTCCATCCTATTCATCAGCCCATAAGTAAGGCTTGTATCCCAGCCCCAGTAGTGACAATAAAAATGGCTGATGCGAAACCTTCCAATACCGTAGAGTAATCACTAATACACTATCATATTTGATTTTGAAGAGTTCTCTTGTGTATCTTCGAAGTTCAAGGTCCAATGTGCAGGAAATTTTAATGAAAACACCCTTAAAGTATCCCCTTTCTAACAAAACAAGAATTATCTCAATCGGTTTATAAACAAAGAAGTTATGTCTGAAGATCCGTTGAAACTCGTGCAAAAGTTACCTAAAAAATTACAGTATTTTCAGGATTACTGGAAAACCACTGAACCGATTTAAAATTTAAAAAAATGGGACCACCTGGGGAACAAACCTAATAAAGTGGCGTTTGAATCATGTCAATCGGTTCAGCCGTTCTCGAGTAATCGGTGGACATACATAAAAAAAAAAAAAAAAAAAAAAAAAAAAAAAAAACAGACGAACATAGAACCTCCTCCTTTTTTTGAAGTCGGTTAAAAACTGTTATATATAATAAATACTTAACTAAATAAACGAGACGCATTAATATCGAAGTCGTTAACATCACCTATAAAGTTAAATTTAATTAAATTATACGATTTATTTCAGGGTGATGATTAAAATACTTATCAATAATTAGTTACTTACCAATATTAGTACAATATACTCGTGTGGAACATGAATCTCTAAATTATGGCGATAGTGATAGGAATACATTTCACAATAAGTATTGTTACGAGTGAAAAACGAGAAAACATATCATTTTATCATGACAAATGAGATGATTGTTTCGTCATTTGTATATCGGGCTTGAGCTCGACTTCTACTGCAAAAAAAACACATTTTTAAATGTCCATCTTAATAAAAGATAATGATCAATGAAAGTAATACTAAATACACGACGTTTTGTGTTCCAAGATAATTATTACTCGCTATCAGATTAAGTATATAAAACAATCAAAATGTATTTTTGATATAACTTAAAATTAATTAATTAATTGATTGATTGATTGATTATTATAAACAGCGTGGAAAAGAAATGTAGCCTATTGTAGATACATTTACTCTTTTGGTGCCATCTTTTATAAACGAATACTAGTAGGCGGCGCTAGTTGGCTCATGTCAGCCCTTTAGGGCTGACATGAGCCAACTAGCGCCGCCAGAAGATTTTATTTTATTTATTCTAAATAAGCCCAATTTCTTAAAAATGGAATCAGCCAAGGTTTTGTTAATAGCGTCTAATATTTATTGAATAACTTAACACAGTTTGAAAAGGCATTCAAACAGTTTAAAACGATATTTTGTTAAAAGTGGCCACTGTTGGTTCAAACCCGTTTTTAAACTATTGCACACATTTTGTAATGTTGTAACGTTATTCAATAAACATTAGACGTCATTCACAAGACCTTGACTGATTCCTTTTTTAAGAAATTGGGCTTATTTAGAATAAATAAAATAAAATCGATTGGCGGCGCTAGTTGGCTCATGTCAGCCCCTTAAAAGGGATATCCATATGGGAGACATAATATCGCAAAAACATTGCGACATTTAAAAAAAGTCGCAAAAACATTAGTGTTATATTGAAGAAAAAGTCTGGTTATCTTAATCCAGGGTCATAGAAGATTATTGTTTACCTGTGGTGATTAAAACTTTTTTAGCGAGTGCCGGCAGCACTGGCGCCAGTCATCTTAACTCTCTAAATTTATAGCAAAAAGTACGACAAAACCATTAGCAGAATACTTGAATGCAAGGTCTAATTTTGTTACTTCCCGTGTCAAATGCAAAGCTGCTGTTACATAAACGTGTACCGAAAAAGACTGAATATTTGTGCGTCGTCACCGCCAGCAGTTGGCAAGCGTCGCCAAATCCACGACCACTGGCATTCTAGTTGCTTCTTTTCACGTGCCATTGTGTGCACCAGGGCTGCCAGCCCCTAGCATGACCACCGAAACGCTTTATTACGCGATATCATTATTTTTATCGTGTTTCGGTGATCATGCTTGAATAGTTCGATGGTGAGGTTCGATGATTGTAAATTAGCGATGCGCGCGCATCAGCGCTTTTTTAAGGCAAAGGCATAAAAAACAGCCAGTTTTACTAATAAAGTAAATTAATATTTGTGTTTTTGTTACAGATAAATTATTGTAATTTATTGTCAAAATTGTTGTTTGGTCACAAAATTGTTCAACCTTAGATTCCGCCCGCGAATTTGTTCTTTGAGTATTTATATTCAAAGATATCTCTTACTTACAAACTTACAATACTTTGGTGAGATAACCCTAGCTGAAAGAGTCTACTGAGAATCGGAATAGATTTACTTACGCTTGCTAAATGTCAGGAGATAATGTTGCTTACTAAATGGCCACTGAATTTGTAAGTGGGAGGAGTTTTTGCAATATAACGTATTGTAAAATTTTTATAGGATCATTTAAATATTTTCTAATGTTTTCAATATTTATTATCTCACAACATATACAACCAAACCGGAAGAAGCTTTCTATTAATTTTCTCTTTTTACATATAACTCTAGCGTGTAGAATCTTCAAGCGGCATTTTTTGCCTTTACAAGAAAGCAAACCGACATAACCGACCATATATGCGTAAAGTCTGTCCTTTGCTGCGCTGGCGCCGCCGGGCAGTCGTAAATAAATCTCCAGTTTTATATTTATCATTTGCATTGGTATTTAATGGCCTACTTGATAAGAATCTCTATAATTACTTCCAGTTTTTAAAACGGAATTAAACGTAAGACGAAAAGATGTCAGAATTATCTGATACTAGCGGTCGCCCGCGACTTCGTCTGCGTGGACGCAGTTACTTCTCTAACCCTCGGGAACAGTACTTTTTTCGGGATTAAAGGCACCCTATGTCCTTCTCTGTACCCCTGACAACGTGTATGCAAATTTCATGATGATCGGTTGAGTAGTTAAGACGTGAAGGCGTAACATACAAACAAACTGACTTTCGCATTTATAATTAGTATATTAGTATTGTATATTAGTAAGAATGGATGGACTTACTTGGACCCTTACTTGCCCGTCACAGACCATACCTCTATAACTAGTGGCTCTGTAGAGCTGAAGACCTCGCGTCTGTGACATATTTGAACATATTTCAAAATGGCTGAAATATTATTTTCACCAGGGGCTCTATCAGCTAAAAACATTGAAGTTCATGTTAAACTTTGAAAAGTTGACAGTAGTTTAAATGCTATAGTTAAAGAACAAACGTTTCTTGTAAACGAACAATGAGTTAAGTTAAGATTCTCAGTGAATACTCGTTATTGATAATTACATCTTGATTTTGATTTATATTCGATCAGTAGTTATAAGTGCGCAAATACTTTTGTCGAATTTTAAGATTTGTGAAGAGAAAACCTTTAGTTTTGTAGATTTTGAAGCACAATTTTTAATTAAAACACAATTTGCTAACCCATGATAGTACCTGTAACTTCTTTTAAGATCAGTTTCATTTCAAATTCTTTGTAAGTTTGTGTATAACCACATTTTAATATGTGTTAGTAAAAAGTACTGTTGTTTTAGTCATTAGAATTTGTACGAGATGGCGCTAAAGCCTCTCGAATCTCGGTGCTGTATGGTTTTTCCAATTTGATATAGTCCTTTATTGTTTGTATGAATTTAGCTAAATACAAAAAAAGCAAAAGAACAGGATACAAAACGAAACACAATTGATATGGAGACTAAAGACTGTCTCAGCATGTGTGAAATGCTAAAAGCGAAATGCAAACAAGGCATGTTTGTTCTCGAAGCCTTTCACTCATCGCATCACATTTGCGTCAATCGCAAATAATCCGTAATGGAAATATTTCCACCTCATAATATAATGCCTACAGATAAGAAAAGGCAAGACGAATGTTACACGCGCCTCGTTACGTGATCATTGTAACTATTCTTTTTGGATCAATTATTGCTATATATTTGTTTAAAAATAAGTTAAACAACATTTATTCGATTTAAGAATAATCCTTTTTATTAGCATGCCTCCTTTCAACTAATTGTAACTCATGTTTATGCCAAAGTATTAGGTGTGAATCGCATAAAATTCAAATATATTATTATTTGAAATTTTGATATTTAAGCATTCACAATGCTATTTTTATATAATACTAAATAATATACTAGAAAAAATAGGACTCGCACCAGATCATGTCATGCTCTGATCGCTGAGATACCGACTCACTAGTGAGAACGTCGAATTTCTTCTAGTATATCAACTCTTACGCTTGCAGCGTAAGAGTTGATATACTAGAAGAAATTCGCTTGCAGCGTAAGAGTTGATATACTAGAAGAAATTCGACGTTCTCACTAGTGAGTCGGTAGCTCAGCGATCAGAGCATTGGACCGGATATCCAAAGGTCGCGGGTTCGATTCCCGTCCGAGAACATGATCTGGTGCGAGTCCTATTTTTTCTAGTATATTATTTAGTATTATATATATTATTATTCTCAACTCATTTCTCATTAACAGCCCTTGGAATATTTATAATGGAAATCAGACTGACGTGTTCTCGACACACTTTCAGGGCGTTAATACTAGTATGCTAAGTACACTAATTATTATCTCAGTCAGATGCCTATTTGTGTTGCATATGTTTGGAAAACAACTTCATTACAAATACAGTTAATTTACAAGTTATTATATTTAATCAAAATGAAGACAACAAGAGCCTGGTGGGTACCCACTTAGGTTCGCGAACCAATAGCATTGTAAATTCTAGGTCAGGGATTCCCAAAGTGGTCGATATCGACCCCTTGGGGTCGAAATCGAGTTTCCAGGGGTCGACATAAATGAATCATTATTAATTACACTTGATATTTGATAGGATTTTTAAAGTAATTTGGCTATGGGTGTCTGAGGTATCAGTTCATTTTGGAAAAGGGGTCTCTTGCCCAAAACAGTTTGGGCATCCCTAATCTAGGTAACAGACGATCGAAGTTCAATTTATTTGGCACATAAATTGTAAACGATAAGCGTCGGTGACGTCAATTACTATTGAAGCTGTTCAAATTAATGTATTTTTAAATCTACTTCGATATCAATGTTACACTGTCACATTGGTAGCATTTAAATAAGTAATCTTTAACATTCAGTGTCTTAAAAACTCTAAACAAAGCATGACAAGAAAAACGGTTCACAAGTTTTTTTGCTTATCACGACTATCATCTTCTCAATCAATATTAGAGATTTTCACAAATATTATGCAGGTATGGTACGTATTTACCAATACGTGGTGTTTACTAACCAGCGGGCTTACTCAACAGCACCTTTCCAATAACGAATTTTCGTGTCGTGATCGTTAATTTGACATTACAACGTTAGCGACGACCACGGCTTTACAATGCATGAATTTCGTTATTTCACATGCTAGTGTTCACCAAGTGTCCGTGTGCGTGGTTCTAAAAAATATCATAATTTCGTTTATGGTTCATGTAGGGTAACCCTAAGTAAGTAGCACTCAGAGAACCTATTTAACAGTCTTTGAAAGTAGGTCCTAGCTATTTTTCTGTTCGAATAATTTGTGTATAGATAAAAAAAATTCAATCGTCTTTGGCTTAAAATTATAGTTTTTTCTATAATTTTAAGCCAAAGATGATTAGCAGTGTGTAAATTGACTTATACTTATATACACTTGTTCTTTAAGATTTAATAGATTATTCCGTAATTTGTTGGCCCAAAAAACCTTTATGATAAATCTCCATTCAACACTTCTTATAAAAAATAAATGCTCTCTTAATTATTAAAGTACCGTATTTTACATAGTTACCCTATATTTTTGACATATAACATTACTCTAACTCTATGGTATTGACAGAGCCAAGACAAAACACACCATTCAAGCCACGACATAAAGAGCTATAACCAAATGGATTGTCGTAAAATCCAATTTTCAAACCATGACAACGCAAATATTGTATTAAATCAAAGCAACCATATTATATTAATTATAGAGACACTTGTAAGATTCTGAAAAATGTCTTAGCGTGTATGTTTATTTAAATCTTCGTGGTCTCCACCGTCATAGACAAGTTGTGGGAGTGGTCATCGCAAGTGCTTACGCAAATGCACAATTTTGACAGCGATTTCGTTAATAATACGTTTAAGATCACGCTTTCCACAGATTATAAATACCACTATCCAAAACCTTGTAGTTATCGTCAAAATGAAATCCACAATACATATTTTTCACTCAATGTTTGGTATTTATTCATAACTTGGGGGTTGTTGTTTAGGGAATTTTGCAATATATACCGTGATACCATCTACTTTTTTAATTTTAATCAAAATTTTCATAGCAAAAAATATGAATAAAGTAAAAACAGAAATATAAATAAAATAATTTTATAAAAAAATTCATGTGGTAGCCAGCCTTGCTTAGGGGCAATTTTATTTACTATAGGTAAATAATGGCAAATTGTGTTATGGTACATAATAGATAGACCTTTTTTTACAAATTAGAGTGAGAGCAAATACATTCTTTAGGTATACCAAACGGCATGTTGGACTCAGTCAGCGCGCAGAAAGCCACTCCTGGGCTGTCTCTTGCTGCCCCCCGCGCCCCCGGCGAGCCTAAATAGTAGGCTCGGCAGGAGAGCCGGGGGGTTCTAACCTCTCGCCAGAGGGGGGAGAGGGAGAGAGCCTTCTCCCGAACTCCCGAACTCAGGTGGGCTGATCAGATAGGGTGGTCGAGAGAGACCACTAGCAACTAACGCCTCACTACTTGCTCTCTCTCCGTCGATCAGTCACAGTGGATGTGGTGACAGTCTCCCTCCGACTTGACGGGTGGCTATCCAGGCCCCTACGTGGCGGGAGACGACCGAGCAAGTGTGATCGTCTTCCCAGACGGCGTGCACCGTGCAATGCCAACGAGCTCCATCGCCGGCCGGTAACACTACGGGATGAGGTGGTCGTACTGACACCTTCTTCTCCCCAACCGTCTGCGGCGGATGAGAGCCGCCTGAGCGTCCTCTTCGCGCACCCTTTCCGCTGCCTCCTTTTGGATGATCACATCCTCGCAAAAGAAGACTGCCGCTTGCCAGCATCTGTCACTGTCCAGCATCTGGCTAACGATGCTGGGCAGCGAGAGATCCGGCCCTACAACATCCACGAGGTCTCGACGTTGCGCCGACAACGCAGGACACACCTCTAGTGTGTGCTGCGCAGTGTCCAGCGCCTCGTCACACCCGTGACACTCCGGCGTTTCCTCGCGCTGGATTAGGTCCACCAAGAGCGGGCGCACCGCACCCACCGTCCGCTCGCCCGCCGGCGGAGTCTCCAGCTGGAGGCGCCACTCTTCCATTAGCTGCTCCTCCGCCGCCGCCTAACCTCATCAACCTCAGCGGGGGCCAACAGGTACTCTGTACCATAAGCTTTTTTGCTACCGGGTCGTATCAAAGAATTGTGGGGGTTTCTGTTAATATAACAGACTACAAGCCGTCACATTCAAGATGTAGTGGATGCTTTGAATACTGATGAGATAGTAAAAAACCTCCTTCAAAAAAACCTTAAAAATACTGCTATAAAAACAACTTCAAAAAGCGACAGCTTTAAAAAGCAAGAAATAATATTCAAATCTGCATTATTACTATTCAAGTACGCATATCTGATATTAAAAAACGTCTTTTGAACTCGGGTGGGGCCAAAAGATATTTTCCTTTGTTAATTTATATAAACTTTTATCGTGGTTTCTCTTCTCAATTTTATTTAATTTTTATAGCCCCAACCGACTTCATAAGACGTTTTTTTAATATCAGATATGCGTACTTGAAAAATGTTTCAATCTCGTCGGAGATGTTTACTTAAAGATCGAGCTCTACACTACCACCCTTAAAAGGCAGCAAAAATTACAGTAGCATGCTCTTAAGGCTAGACTACCAACACCTGTTAACTCGATTGCTGATGAGGATGGTGATGGTAATGGAGTTGAAGATCTTTAAATGAACATATCCAACGCCAATTCAAGTGACCTGAGTCAAGGTAGGGGGGTATTATCGTCGCTAATATCCAGATTGGTGTCATAAGCCACTAACCTAAACCACCCGAATGTTCAATCCGTTACTCGACAAAAGGCATTGTAAAAGTTTCAATAAATTCGACAAATATGTTGTTAGGATATGTACGTACTAGAAAAAATGGACTCGACCGTAACATCTCAGACGGGGCGCGAACCAGCATCCTTGGGATTCTGGCCCAATGTACTGACCAATAGCTATTGAGTTGCTAATGGGATAGGTGATTTTTTTCTAGCAAGTATGAATAAAATATTATCCGTGCCCAGCAGTGGGATAAAAAATACCCTATGTCCTTCCCAAAGGTCACATCTATCAGTACCAAATTTCGTCAGGTCCAGCAGCGGTCTAGGCGTAAAACGCAACTTTCGCATTTATAATATTAGAAAGGATTAGTAAGGATAGGGATTAAATACAACTCATATTGTTTATATTTATATTTATAGAAGAACACGTTAATCAAATTATAATAAAACACGTTTAGACAATAAAGCATTAAATTACACCTAAAACAACTTCCTATGAATAACACCTAGTCCAATACAAGTAACTTTTGTTTTGTTTTGGCACTTTTTGACTTAGTATGTAAAATATAATTCTATATAATATTAACAAAACATTATTATTTCATATATCAAAATAAAATACAAATAATTATTAATGTTAATCAAACAAGTATTAATAATTAAGACGCCGACAAACAGTAAGCTTCCCATACAAACGTGATACCAAAATAATTTGCAATTGATAGCATAATTAACTCTTCTTGTGATGTTATTCGGATTAAGACAGCAAATGTCTAGGTTTCTATTAAATAAAAAATCCAAAATTAACTAATTTTGGTATTACGTTTGTAAGGGAAGCTCACTGTTCGCCGTCGTCTTAAGTATTGTTGATCTATGATAAAAACTAAAAAAAATACAATAATGTAACAAAGTTAAATACCTATAGTGCTTCTCTGTACACCTGACAATAATGATGATCGGTTGAGTAGTTACGTTACGACGTGGAGGTGTACAAACATACTTTCGCATTTATAATATTAGTAAGTAAGGACAGTAACCATGTTGGGGCCTTAATCCAGGTTATAAACAGCTATCTGTGTGCTAAATTTCACTCAAATCCGTTCAGCCGTTTTAGCGTAATTGAGTAACAAATGTGAGCTGCACTTTGTCTTGAGTCACGAATCGGGATGGATGGGCGTCATGGACGTGTCGGCAGAGTTGGAGAAACAGCCCTAACAGAAACAGTCATAGAAGAACGAGCTGACAGAAAGGTAGATTGGAAGGTACTTTGGAGAGGCAGGGGTGCAAGTCCGTAGGTGGTGGCAGGAATATTGTTTCACCTGAAACCAATCATTATGAACATTTCTGATTATGTAGAAAAACATAATAATAAACTTTTGTACTTATTTAGTGAAAATACAAGTAAATATGTACGTACAGGTTAGGTTGTGATTAGAAAATTTAAACATGCTTTCTTCAGGCACATCCACGTGTGAGGGCCCGGGAGTCGAATCACCCCTGGTAGAGCTTGATTGTGCTTGCTAAAAACATTTAAACTCTTTTTTTAAATTGCTTCTTGTTGACTCACAATAATGATAATTAGATTACGAAAAGATAAAATTTATAAAAACTAACAATGAATCCATGCTCCACAATACCGCCTTGAACCCTTTCTTCTAGTGGTGATAGACACTGCCCGCTACTTGGACCTCCACCTGTACTTCTCTGGTTAACTCGTATTGACATAGCCTTTTTTTTGTTCGTGATTTTAAGTCCGACCACACCTGTAAGCATGCAATGTTTGATGATTTTGATGATTGTTTAAAACATACTGAATTTTAGGTCTAAAATAGTAGGTAACCTTTTTCCACTTTTCTACGTCCTTACGGACTCCACAACCAAGGGCGTTTAAGGTCGTTATTAAAGCGTTCCACAACCTTTCAGACCTTAAACGCCCTTGAGAGCTCCCTTGAAGCCGTGCAATAACATTCCTGAAACCATTTTCAACAGTGATAAGTTAAGGCTTTGGAATTGAAATCTAAAGAAAATAAACTTGTAGGTATCCACCTTTCCATAAAATCAATCATGGCTAAATATTGCTTGTTGCTTAATTGCAGTCGCACTCCACTTGTTGATTCCAAAACGATCGATGTAATTAATATTATTATTTAAACCCAAAGAATCTGTCAAACCCTTTGACATTGTCACAAATACAAAGAGTATAATAAAAGAGGATAAAACCACAGTCAAAAAGTCTATGTGGTCGTGGTGGTCGTTATCCAAACGTTTACGATCGCGAATGTGCTTTTGGGTACCAATTTGACTGATGATGTCAGTTTTTCACAGTGAAATAAAAATTCACGGTATATGATTTTAGTTGCTCGATAGAGTAACGAAAAAAGCCGATAGAGGAGTCGACTCACTGACTATATCTTACACTGTTTTACGATCACGAAAACGCCGAACGTTCGCGAGTGCTGTTGCAGATGGCTAGACGGTGTGACGTAAAACTTTGCGTTATCGTGCAAAACTAATATACACGTCGTGCAAACAAGACGAGCTTATTCATCAGGTCATTGTTTTGACCTTGTAACGACGTCACTCATCTCAGCTGTTAGGAATCACTCACTACCTGGTGAAGGTTTTTTACATTATATTAGAACTTTTTATACAAGAAACTTTTTACCCCAAAGTGGTTTGTATGTCCGAATTTATAGCTCAGTTTTGTCGATAATACAATCAGCTGTTTCGATAAAAACACGAGCCGGCATTTACCTGTCTTCAATAAATTATTTGTCAGTAAAACATAAATTTTACGAAGAGAAATTGTTTTTGTGTACCTGCATCTTAGAATAATAACGCTAATTTATTATTCTAAGACCTGCATTTGGTGTAACAATCATTATAACAGAAACCGCGACAAATCTCGAGAGATCCAAAACACAGATGTAAATATTACAGAATACAGATCAACAGATTAAGACACTTTAACAATCAATTATGCAATATTGTATGCCATTACCCATCCCTATGTGCATACAATATAGAATCCCACGGTGATATCTTAGATATAAATGGAAAGAGGATCATGACCTTGCCGTCACACAGTCAAGTACTCACCCTCAACATAAAAACGTAACTTTTAAATTTTGAGATTTAAGCATTCACAATGCTATTTTATATAATACCAAATAATATACTAGAAAAATTAGCTTAAATCTCAAAATTTAAAAGTTATATAGCTTTCTCATCTTAATCAATTGTTTAAAAATATCTGGAAAGGTATTCAGTTGATGTCGAGGTAATTCCTTGTACAATGGTGAGATGGCGCTGGCTTGCAGCGTAAGAGTTGATATACTAGGAGAAATTCGACGTTCCCACTAGTGACTCGGTAGCTCAGCGGTCAGAGCATTGGACCGGATATCCAAAGGTCGCGGGTTCGATTCCCGTCCGAGAACATGATCTGGTGCGAGTCGTATTTTTTCTAGTATATTATTTAGTATTATATAAAAATGTAAGTTTGTTGAACTATATTTTTAGTGTACAAACTGTATCATATTATGCACATTGGAAGTTTTATTTATTCATTTTTATTATAATATTCATTCAACAACTCCTCATGTATATAACCTTGCTCGTGGCGATGTCAAACAACACAGTTGTCGCTATGTGATTACAACGCTACCTGCGTAACAACAGAATACTGATTTGCCGACAGTTATAGGAAGATTTACTCATAAAATCAAACTTATAACACCCCTCTTTGCGCTGCGTCGCCGCGTCGGGGGATCTATTCCTTTCTAATACCAAAACAAAAACTAATACCAAATGGTATTTGTTTATTACCGTTATAAAATTGTATATTCCCAACGAATACCAAATTTAAAATTTTTGATATATAATTTTTAATAAATTTGTTGGGAATAGAATTTTTTTTAACGGCAATAAATAAATTTGGTATTAGTTTTTGGTATTCGAAAGGAATAGATCGTCGGGGGTTACTAATTGCCAATCTTTGATTATTGCCAAATTTGCCAATATAGGTACTGGATATTTTTCTTTTCAAAACATCTCTGTCGACGACATACGACTAAAAATCAGAACAGAACACTACAGAAACTATATAGAGCAGTGAAATGTTGTACCAATTCTTGAACTATTCAGCAGTAAAGTTCGACTATAGTTGTAGAACTTACTAATAACTTAACTATGACTGTAAATATTATCTTTTCCATAATGATTTATGACCCGACTAATTTCGTCAGCTATTAACAAGTTGACGAGTTACCTGTGTGTAAATGAAATAGAGCTACTGCACTGTTCTTCAATGAACTGTTTACTTATTTCCTGAACTAATATTATTATAAGAAGTGTTGATAGTAAATATTTATAAACAATGTAGACAAAAGAAGAGTTAATAATAGAGGATGATAATAATTATAGTTTAATAATGGGAAATCTTTGGGCAATATTAATGAAAAATGTTAATCAAATCATGTTCTATTAATAAAAATCTCATAATTATTCATCATAAATTAATATCAATGTTAATTTCACTGAACAATTGAATAACGTTCGATTTTCAAACAAACATTTCTCTATGTCCCAATCAGAAGTCGGTAATGTGGCTTTATATTGTATTCATTATTTAAAGCCACAAAATTGTATCAGCGACGGCTGTGTCAACTCGCTTCTTGACGTCAAGACCAAGAAGGTTAGTTTAAAGTAAACATATTTTTTTATGTGTTAGGAATTCATATTTTTTCCAAGTTAGTAAATAAAATGCCTAAAAATTTTAATGCATTGTAAAAGTGTAAAATGACACAAAAATAACAAAATACGAGGCAACTTATTTTTGAACGCTCCAAATAAAATTCAACCTCAAACTTCTAAGAAAATTCCAAATACAAAATAGCGCTGGCTTGCAGCGTAAGAGTTGATATACTAGAAGAAATATGTACTAGGAAAACACGACTCGCATCAGATCATGTTCTCGGACGGAAATCGAACCCGCGACCTTTGGATATCCGGTCCAACGCTCTGACTGCTGAGCTACCGAGTCACTAGTGGTAGCCGCCGTAGTGTCTTGGTATTGGTAGGTATCAGCTTCGATTAAAATTAATTAAAAAAAAACGAATTATTTAAAATATCTCATTGTTATTAAGTCGTAAGAAAATATAGACGATGCATAAGCGGTGAATTTTTAAGTTTATTTGAATTATTTTGAGTTGGTTTTTGAAATTGTGGCAAAACCACAATAAGATTACCTTGCATCTCGTACCTGTATCTAAATATACAATCGGTAATAAATCATTTTAATCTTGCGCAAAATGCGATCCATCGATCGATATATCGATGGTATACAAACACCCGTAGCATCGTGACAAGCCCGCCGGTAATATCGAAGACAAATACGAAATACCATAGGATTTGTAAATAGACACATACATATACGTATGTGAAACCTCTTTGGACAAAAAATTACGGTTTTAGGATTTAAATATTACTAATATTATAATTGCGAAAGTCCGTTTGTTTGTTTGTTACGCCTTCACGCCTTAACTACTGAACCGATCATCATGAAATGCATACACGTTGTCACGGGTACAGTTAACATTATATCATTCCTTTGGTATGGATAAGATTATTGATACGACGTATGAAAAATTAGAAAGTAAGATCTTAGTGCCTTGAACGTAATTATCTATAATACAAGAATGCACAATAAAGTAAAAGTCGTTGATGTCGTATGTATGTGTAAATTACCACGAATCACCTTCATCATAATATGTATGTGACATCGATCGAATCGCTTAATATTATTGCTTAAATACTGAGAAATAAAACGTTCTCGAGAATCATTTTCGATACATTATTCATTCCACAATGTTGCTACCTGCCGCGATGCATTTCGTAACATGGCCACCGGAAATGCCACATTTTGATGTTTGGGCAGATATGAACCACGAAAAAGTTTTGATTAAGTTTTCCACGGACAGGACTGAGAGCTCAAACATACAGGATGCGATCCGGTCATGCGATCCGATCTCAGATCCCTGCGATCTATGCGATATATGGGATCAGAACGCAACAAGTGTGGAAGGGATAAAAGAGTTCCATACATCGCATTGATCGCAGCAATATGCGGATCGAATCGCATGGCCGGAACGCATTCTGTGTTTGAGCTCTCATGAGGATAAAAATGTGTTCACTTTTGATATTATTGTACTTATTATTTACCAAAGAGGATCAGTCACTATTTTTATTTAGTGACTTTTCCAATAGCCTGTGATACCAGAAGAATAACAGCTGTGAAAAAATTTCACCATATATCTTAAACCTGAGAATCTATATGGACTAGAACACTGGTCTGTTATTTTAGGGTGAATTATAACGTCATTATACACCCGGTGAACCTTGCTTAGTACTTATTAAAGCACATATTTCAGTGCACTTGGCATTTCGTTAAATTAAAACCCTCATAACTTAGGCATTTTAAAACGGATTTCAAAAATTCTTTCTTTCACTGGGTTTCATAGTAATGAAAATATATTCACATTGTATCAATAAAACTGTTAAAGTCTTATAATAAAAAAGGTAAGTTTTAGTTATAAACTATAATAGTTTTATTGGTACAATATGAACACATTATGACACCTATAATTGGACTCTACCACATGACTGATCCTCGTTAAAACATTCGTGAGACCAAAAATTACATTGTGAACGAATTCCCTTCATAGTGTTGATACACGACAGTACGTCAGGTTATACAGTTAAACTGCGAAAACAGCTTTTATTACGTAGGGCATAAAGGCGGTCTCAAGGTCAACATGTATAACCTGACGTGCTGTCGTGTGTACCTATGTATTTGTAAATACAGCAGTTGTATGTATTGCACACAAATTGGTTTGTGTTCATACTTTCTTATAGAATGTTCATTGACAGTTGAAAACAATTTTCAGCATTCGGAAACTGTAAACATTTTCTATGGACGTATTATTTACATTTTTCATCGCCACGTTGCATAAGATCAAATCAGTAGGGCATACGGTTTTTAGGGTTCCGTAGCAAAATGGTAAAAAGAAAGCCTTATGGTGCGACTCAGTCTGTCTGTCTGTCTGTCTATCACAGCTGGGTATCTCGAGAACTACTAATGCTATCAACTTTATGTTTGGAATAGCTTTAGATGACGTCTGCCCAACTGAAATGAAATAAAAAAATATTTTAATTTTTTTGCAACAGGGACTAAAAGGGGGTCTTAAAAATTCGAAGTGAGGCTACTACATTCTCAATTTTTTTTATATGAAATTATTTTAAGTGATAGAAGCTTATGTAAAGATTAGAGAAAAAAATAATTGATGTCTCTAATTAGTAAACTTCTTCAGAATGATAATGGAAAGAACGGAACCCTCGCTGCGCGAGTCCGACTCGCACTTGACCGTTTTTTTATACGAATTCTTTGGTAGTTACTAGGAGTAAGATACAAGTCGACGGTTTTACTAATCTAGCTAAAACGGTTTCTAAATAGAAATATGAGGCATAGCAATAAGATAAATAAATTTCAGATTTAATAGTTACTTAGACCGTGTGATCAATTACCACTTTTCCGAAAAAGCTCCAAACTTTAAGAAGTGCCCATTCTTAGGGTTCCGTAGCCATGTCAACAAGAAACCCTTATAGTAGACCACTTTTCAATTTAGGGACCTGTTTGCCAAGTATCGTCCCCGTCCCCTCCCCCCCCCCCCCCCCCTCTACCAGGAAAACGGTTGCTTTTGGATACTTACGTGTAAAATCAGGACAGTAGAAAAAAAGGAAAAAGGAAAACTTGACAAGTTGACGAGTAATGGTCGATCAACTTATAAGATTTGGAAAAAAAATCGTAGGTTCAAATTTAATTGAATAGTTAGTTATTATACTTAGTAGTTAGTTGTGTAAAACAGAGAGTAAATATAAGTTTACAGCCATACGGTATGGTATAAGGTTACTACGGAACTCTATACTGCGCGTGGCCCGAATCATTTTAAGCAAACATCACCTTTGGACACGTCTTGTACAGTGACAATCACAAAAAAACATCTTATTGGGTCCTTCCTTACCTATGAAATTGGTATTTTTTCTCACACACAGGGTACCTCATAACTTCCGTAAATCAAAATATTTGTCAGTTGCTGGATATCACATCAATGACCAGAGCCGTCAACTATCAGCATAATTAAAGTCTATTTATTTTGTTTTCTTAGCATTAAAAAAATACCTCGAAAAACCTAAACTAATTTGTGTCGCTTCATTTATGTTGTCTAAGTTAAATTAATGTACAAACATTTGTACATAAAAGTTTTGTTGCAATAGCGTTCACGGTTGTTAAATAAATTATAATAATGCTAGTATGGTAAATGCAATTTGTTAAAAAAATTCCATACAAAACGTCAATTTTATAGGTAAGGACCTAATACATAAGCGGTTAAAATTCTTATTGCAAAGGTAAAAAAATACGTCGAAATAGGTATGTGGCGGAACGAATATACGTAACAACCAACGGCGAAGGTTGTCAAACAAATGTTCGTCTTTACGAGTGCAATGTTTAATCTTAGTTTCGACCTTATCGGAGAACAATTCCAAAGTCCAAAGGCTTAAGTAGTACGATAACCTATCGGTAATCCCTAGGTCGCCGATCAGTTTAAGCAAGTAGTTCAAAAACATATGACTGTACAAACGTTGTGTTTGCTTTTTTACTACTATTCGCAAATACTTATCGGATACCAAACTACGGACAAATTTGTAGCTGTAATTGGTTTGAATAAACTAAAAAAATGCAAATGTCTAGACTAATCCCGTTACTAACAAAGATTGTATAGCAGATGTATAGTTACACAATGGTTACTCTCTGTCGAACTATTTTAGTTTGACATTAAAAAGAAAGGGACAAAACACTGTGTAAATAAACATTTGCTATACAATCTTTATTAGTAAGGGGGTAAAGATAAAGAGACAAAACACTGTGTCACTATACATCTGCTATACAATCTTTATTAGTAAGAGGGAAAGTCAGTATTATAGTCTAACCACAGAATAAATAATATTTTAGTTATAACATTACCCTAAAAGTCAACAAGTACCTAAGGTACATAAATAGTACCTAAAGTTAGAATAAGACACAACTTTTTGACTCTTGAAGAATTCTCAAGAGATCAATGTATGACTCACAGACGTAATCTCATATCAATGTCGTCTCTTGCCCCCGTATCGATTGATCTCTTCGGTGTATCACTCAGACCTGACCCGGTCAGGCAATCTTGAACGATACTCGTCACTAATTACCTTTCTCTAATCAGTGCCCGCGTGCGCGCAGGCACGTCGTCCGCAACGTGGCTGATAAAAAATCGCAAGGAAAGCCCGAATCGACGTGTTATGGCATGCCTTATCGCCCGCCCATATTCTGTTGGCAAACCGTGTTACGTTCGATAAAGTCTGTACCACAGTACGAGCCAGGTATATTTAATGATAATAATATTTAAAAGTAGCTTTATTGCACACGACAAAAACAAAACAGAAAGAGCCAAAGAGGCCAAAAAGAAAACATGTGAGAGAAGAGAAAATAAATAAGTGAAATTGTAGGGGAATGGGTGCAAACTAAATGACATGTTTACGAACTATTTTGTTATATTTGTACGTTTTGTTTTACCATCTACTGTCTTCTTTAGGTGAAATTCTAAATATGTAATTTTCCTAAAAATATTTAATTAGGTATCACTATTTTCCTTTTTCTATATCTACATTTATGTCGTTTGGTTGTTGTTCTATCGCAACATTTAGCAAAACACACCAGCCTACTCTTCGAAAACCAATTAGGTACCTAATGTGTACTATACAAAATGTCACAAAAATACCCCTAATGCCGAATATGGTACATAGGGACCATCAACTGAACAACTTTTACTATTGGACCAACTCTGAAATCGCGAAAAAAAATCAGCTGTTTTATACAAAAAATAAAATCGAAAATATCAAAATGTATGAAACAGCTAATTTTTTTTTCGTGATTTCAGAGTTGGTCCCATAGTAAAAGTTGTTCAGTTTGATGGTCCCTACATACCATATTCGGTATTAGGGGTATTTTTGTAACACGTTGTATATGCCAATATTGGTTGCAGTAAATTTTATTATCAAGTTTGCAGCTCCTTAAGCTTAATAGTCAGATGTCTTAGTCGTGTAGGTAAATGCTTCAACATAACTATCGAGATAGCATAGATAATTTCCAATTTAAAGCTTATCCTCATACAAATAAGTTTGTATATATCTTAAAGCAAATGTTTATATTAAAACTTCCGTCTGTAAACATTTCAAAAACACGACTATTTGTATAAGTGTGTTTACTGTTATTGCGTTCTCGTGGCAAAATCATGATAATAAAATAGTATCGAAGTACTAAGGGATTTGCAAGCCTACGTAATTTGCAGTCAAATAACATTATGTTTTCAAGTACTAGTCACAGCTAAAATATTTGTTGTACTTACATTCAATAAGCAAAATTGTGTTGTGATACATTTTCTTTTTTTTTTAATCGTCTTGCTGTGATCTTTGCGTCGCTTCTTGTGTATTTAAATATTTTTCAGGCTTTCTTAATTCATTAAGAAACAATAAATCAGACCAAAACATACTAAAACAAAATACCTAACTTATATAATTGAAATTCCTAAGAGGAAACAAGTTCCTTAAACTTAAAAAGTGTGTAAGTAAATCATTCAAGTACAACTTTCACAAGTTCAATATTTGCGACACGCTCCTCAAATATTCTTGAGTTTGCAAACATTGCATTGATTTGCTAATTATATGTTTAAACAAGAGATTTAGTTTCTTACGAAGAAACAATCGGACGTGATGTTTTTGAGTTACTTGAAATTAGCATCGATTTGATGGCAACATAATAATATGTTTGAGCCATGGTTGATTGCGAAAAGGCTGCGTAAAGCCATTAAACACGCCCATCTCCGTCTCAAATGTGAATGATCTTTTTGCATATTTAGAACTTCTTCGAAATTCAGAGTTCCAGCATTTTATCGCAAACCTATTTCCGTGATAAAATGCGAGTGCAATTTTTTAAGGCTGTATGAAATAAAGTTCGCTTACCATTGCCGTATTAAAAAAACCTATGCTTAATTTTTTTTTGTTACAGTATCGCAACGAGGACTACTCAGCCCTTCCACGTGGCACTCGGTGTGTTGGTGCTGGTGCTGTGGCTGAGCCGAGCTGGCTCCGACGCCAGCCTGAGGGGATGGAGAGCGCTGTACGTCGGCGCCGTCGCCACGCATCTTGGCGCGCAAATATGGATGACACTTGTATCTGGTGGGTTTACTTTATGGTTCTCAACTGTTCATATTTCGTACTGGATTTAAGGGTCCAGAAACTCAATGAAACCTGCTTAGTAGGTACCGGGGCGGGGAGCCTACGCCTGTTCGAAATTAACTCTTCTATCTAAAACTTCTATCTCCTTAAGCCTATATTCAATAAATATATATTCGGTAGACTAAACTAGTCTATGGTTATTTTAAAGAAACAATATAATAGCTGCGGTTTTTCACACACACACATCACAAATCTGTAATTATTTTAAAAAAATCAACAATAATTAGGGACTGCATGCAGTGAATTATCTTTGACTTTGAAAACACCTTCAAAACGTCCTTTGATTCAGATTGAATCGGGATTTAAATAATTTGAATACAATTCAGACTATTAAGTAAGTAGGTCTGTAGTTATACTTATTTAGTGAATAAAATATTACGGGTTTTGGCACTTGTTTAATCATTTGTTGTAGTTTGCCGTGACACATTATATAGATTTAAAATAGGTAAGTTATCACTACTCTAAATAAACATAAGTAACAATAAAGGAAATCAGTACTTATAATGTGACTTGTAACATTTGGTTACAGCCACCTATGAAGTGGCATCCTATTCGCAAATTGACAATAATAGTTTCGCCGTATCGGTCCCTCGTATTAATATGACCTTCGGCCGGGTCGCGGCTGTTCCTCGCCGAATGACGTCCCAATACTCATATGACGCAGATAAGCTGATATTCAGCCCGTTGACGAAACAAAAGACTTAAGTAAGTGTATAAAAAAACAATAGCAATTAAATAATAATCTTGAGGATAATATAAACTGGTATCATATTAACCACATTACTCAAAACAGTTTCATTCATCTAAAACTTAATCAAGATCTAAAAGCATTACCAACCTGCTTCGCAATTCTTTTTATCTTGAAGGCTAGGTTTTTCTGCAAAGTCAACTATTCACTCCTTATTTAAACTCAATAAATCAAAAGTTGTAAAATTTTCGCGGATTTCTTTTTATCTCTGCTCTCTTCGATGAGTTGCTGTAATAACTTTTTTTTTCCCCGCAGGCATAGTGTTGTACTTCTCGCTGCCGCGGCATGAATTCGGGCGCGTGCAGACGGTGCTGTTCCCGGTGTACTACGCGTTCAACGCCGGCATGAGCCTGCTGGCCATACTCGCCTACTTCAAGACGCAGTGCCTTACCAATTTCACCAGCACATCGTGGCCACAGGTTGGTATCCCACTGAACATTTCTCAAAGACTACTCTGAACAGTAGTAGTCGGCGTAGGAGCTCGATGGCGCAGTGGTTTAGCGCCTGGCCCAGCGATTGCGGAGGTTAAGCAACTTTCGCAAGGGTCAGTAATGGGATGGGTGACCAAATTTATAATCTCGAGCTCCTCCGTGCTTTGGAAGGCTTGTTAAGCCGTTGGTCCCGGCTGCATTTGCAGTCATTAACACCCACCAATCCACATTGGGCCCGCGAGGTGAGTTATGGCCCATCCTCCTTATCCACCCATAAGGAAGGCATATGCCCCAGCAGTGGGGACATTAAAATGGCTGATAGCCTAAGGTAGGTTGGTAGTGTCAAACATTATTTTGTTAAGCGAATCGTTTTCGAAGTATACTCTGTGTTGTTCATTTATTAATTAATTATCAACCTTAACTTTGGCCAAGACTCAAGAAGGTCAATATCATATTATCATGGTTAATATTTCTAGGACAAGTTTCCAACATTGGTTTGAAGAAGACATTACTGTCATGATTAGATAAACTTGTTGAAATGTTCAATGTCAATTGGTATCTACCGAGGAACTTCTTATGATCTACACTACAATCACATCAATACTTTTTATTTTTATGTTAAAACTGTACTTAAAAATGCCTTGCAATCATTTGTGTTATTATGATTGGCTAATGCCAGTTTTCGAGTTAACTTTTGACTACCTGAGAATAGATTTAATGACTTTATCATTAATGTTATTAACGGAACGTCGAAGTGTGATGATAAATGAAAGCTGAAGAGCCGTATTCTTTAAAAGATCAGGGTCAGAGGCAATTTAAATCGAAGTGCAAATAAAATGTACAGTTGCTCACATACTCACATTGAGTCGAAGTTTATGGATCTGAAACGATCAGCTTTATTACAAAGTCAAAACCAAAATAATCTTTAGTCAAATAAACTCAAGAAATAAATCGTCAATTTAATATTTACTTGTCATCCTAATTTCGTTGAATTATTTTAATGAAAATTCAATTCAATTCAATTCAAATAATTTATTTCAGAACTAGGTTCCATAGTGTTTTGCTCATAAATTTTTATCAAAAGTACTTATCTTTAAACGCTTCCGTTATCAAAATGATGAAGATGTATTTAATCAATGAAATGGGGTATTTCTATTTTTAAATTATCACGTTTTAATCACTAATATAATAATTACGATGCAATACAATAAACAAAAGTTTATTTAAATGAATTTTAACTCGTTTAACATAAAAAATTGCTGCAGATTTTCCCGCCAAGGTTTGCAGTGAGCATAGACAAAAGAAACGAGGTTGTACAACCCTTCTAATGACACGATGAAATTAATAATGATTAATGTTCTTTTGAGATTTGCTAATCAGCTAATAATTGCCAATAAGCTTGTATTTAATAAATACAATAGTTTTGATCAAGTGTATTTAAAAGCTACATTATAAAGTAAATTTTATCGAAGGTTTAACGGCAAGGTTTTAGAAAGGTCACCGGTTTAATCCGCTCTTGCAATAAAAGATTAAAACAATTCATATATTTACGTAAAAAAGTACCTAACGAAAACGTTTGCAAATCGGCAAATAAATTATAAAAGTTTAAAATCACAAATATTAAACAACTATGTGTTAGTTTTTAAACGCGTTTAATACCTGTGATATTAATCTTATAAAATGCGCGTAAGTTTGAAAGTATAAATAAATTATAACCATCTCTGAAATTTTATGAGATTATCACTTTAGTAACATTCTTCTTCTTTTTTTTGTTATGGCAATCTACTTTCCTCTAGGAAGTAATTTTTGCCAGTGTCAAGTGTTAAATAGTTCAGTGGTAGATATTGTTTAATTTTTCATTAGAATGCGGGTGCATCGCATTCCAATGCTGCTTGGAGCATTTGGCACCAAGTATATCAAGACAGTTTACTCGGTTAGTTCTGCCGAGGAAGCCACCACTTCAATAAAAGTCTCAGCTTCACACAACCAAGATCGCGCCTATTTCAATTATCTCACATATTGTTCTGTTGCGTAGACACTTGTACCATATAACTGCACCAATTTTAAGGCACAATATCCACTATGAATCAATTTGAAAATAATTAAAATAGACACCAAACCGAACTCGACAAAATGGCGCCAAAAACTCTTTAGTAACATTACAGGTTCTACCAACTTCATACTTACCAAAGAGCAAAGTCATCTCCTATGTACCATTTTCTGTGACCACGTTCCCAACCAATCAATCGATCTGTCGACCACAAAAACTGAAACAAAAAGGCAGAATTTAAACAAACTATTTGAATGCAATTTGATCCAATCAGTTTTTCATGCTATTTCACAGGTTTAATTCGTTTCAGTAGTTTTTAATAAGCCTGCAATAAATACTTATTTGTCTTTATTCGGTATAGTAAAGCAACAAAGAATTACCTCAAAAATCATTTTCAGGAGCTTTAATAATTTTGAAAAATCAACCCTGCAAAAGCTTTTGTTTTAAGAGGCCGTCCGCGTTTTGCCGCTCTCTCGCTCGCACATTTCATGTTTTCTCATGATTTCTTCACTTTTGGCAATATAAGATTACGTACATTATAAACATTTATTCCAGTTTGGTGTTGCTAAAGTACACAAAGCTGTTGTTTCTAACATTTATGAGGTTTTCTAAAATATGAAAAAATAATGTTTCTAAAATTTACCGAGCCACTTGTTTATTTTTAAACGACTTCAAATCAGGAGGAGGTTTTCAGTTCGGTTGATTTTTTTTTTTTAAATAAGTGCATGTTCTGTTTCATAGAGTTTTTGAACTAATTTAAGGTGCGTGTTGTTTCAGTTCGCCCTCCTGAGTGCCGTGTTCAGCATCGAGGCGTACGTGCGGCTGTGGCTGGTGCGGCCCATGCTGCGCGCCAAGCACGTCAAGACACAGATGGAGGAGGTCGCTGGCGGTGGACAAGAGGTCAGTACTTCCTTACAGTCAATCAATATTATGTGTCAATACGATTAATTTAACAATGTACAACAGAAGTGACCAACTTCACACACTTGCGGTTTAAAACGATGTATTTTAATATATAAAATTTTCTCTTTGCCATACATTCTCGAGTGAAGTTGCAGCGGATCGCTGTCTATTGTCAATTTAATCGCATTGTTTAGACTCAAATGCACTTTTGAAAGATGTTGATATTTATTAGATTTTGCCTGCGACATCGTAAGTACGCATATAATTTAGTTTCCCGTGGTAATTTTGGGTATTATAGTATCATATGCCCTATCTCCAATCTATCTATAAGTAGTACCAAAATTCATCAGTTGGTTTTAGACGTGAAAACGTAACAAGTAAGTAGTCATACTTAAGGCTCCGGCGAACGGAGAGCTTCCTATACAAACGTAATACCAAAATGATTTGCAATTTGAGCATAATTAACTCTTCTTGTAATGTTATCCGGATTAAGACAGTATTTGTCTAGGTTTCCATTAAATAAACAAATTTAAAATACTAACCCAATAATAGTGAATTATGCTCAAATTGCAAATAATTTTGGTATTACGTTTGTATGGGAAGCTCTCGGTTCGCCGGACAGTCATTTTAGGCATAGCTTAGCATTTTTTATAATGTTTGTAGTATATATAAAAAAATAAAAAAATATTATTCATTAGATTAGTCAATTCATACAGTTTAAATTAGCACATTGTTTTGCCAGAAATATCGCACGAAAAGTTACTCTATAATAAAGTGTAATACTTATTTCTATCGAACTAATCCTCAGTGATAAATTGCGCAAAGGTCCTTCAACTTTCATTGCGGGACATCCCACGCTATCTGCTTACATTTATTTTAAAATGAGGATGAAAATAAATAGCGAGAGTATTCATGTAGGTAAGTTTAGAGCGAGCGACATATGTCGTGGATGGGTGCCATGCCATTTTGGCATCGCTGTCGCAACGCAAGCACTGAATTTACGTTATTGGTAATCAGGGTAATGGCTATGACGTCCGATTGTAACCTACAACTGCCTGAAAATTATTAAATAATGTTGATAATTGCGGCCGAAAATATGCAATGTGTTCGAAATTTGATAATCGTTTTTCACGAAGCACCTGCCCTTTTTTGACTAACTTTCATTTACGAATTACGATACATACAACTGCACTTAATATAATTGACCGATCATTGACGATTACGACACAATTGATAAGTGTTTCATGCACTAATTGCATTCCAACCATGAAGCGACCTCGAGCGATTGGTTGGGCGCCAAAGAGTGGAAGCGGTTGGCGCGCTTTGAGAGTCCATTTTGTTTTTTACTTTTTTTAAGTTTATATAAAAACGTTATTTATGTCTTGTCTTTATATTAATTTGAAAATATTCTTTGTTACAGGTCGGTCGCCTAGTTTTAGGCGAGCTTGCACACTGTCCCCGCTACGTTCGCATCCTGAAGACATTCAGGATGTACCACTCTACCATAGCTATGGGCACCATGATCTCACTGGGCTGTTCGCTCTACTCAACCATGATCCTGGTCGACTCTATGTGCCAATAAATAGCTAATAAAGGGTTTGAGGAGCTCGGTAGCGCAGTGGTTTAGCGCCTGGCCTTGCGATTGCGAAGGTTAAGCAACTTTCACAAGGGTCGGTCATGGGATGGGTGACCAAAAATGTATTATCTTGAGTTCCTCCGTGCTTCGGAAGGCACGTTAAGCCGTTGGTCCCGGCTGCGTTTGCAGTCGTTAACACCCACCAATCCGCATTGGGCCAGCGTGGTGGATAATGACCCATCCTCCTTATCCACCCATAAGGATGGCCTGTGCTGTGCCCCAAAATAAAGAGAGGACAGAAGTCAAGCTTGGTACTACGCGAGCTCGAGCAACGCACACACACACAGAGACAGCTCTCACCGATTCGAACTCGTTTGAGATTCGTCTGAGACTCCGGTTATTCCGTGTCGGTGAAAGGTGGTATTGTGCGTTCTCGAGCTTCTATTTTGTAATATTAGGACCTGAAAAGTTTTAGTCCATCAAATGCCAGCTTTCTTAAATATATTTTTTTATGGCTGCATTTAGGTAATTCAAAATGATTGTTAAGTGCAAATTTAACACGCCACAAGAGCATTTGAATAATATGTTAAACAGTTAACAGAGTGAGTGACAGATTAAATTTTACTGTTATTAAATTTACAGTATTTTATTTTTCTTAAATTATAAGTAGGTATTAAGTACTAAAATATTCCGATTAAACAATTCAGGCTGTGAAGTCTGTTCTTAAAATGTTAATAGTACTCTCTATTTACGAGAAAAATAATACAAATTGAACTTTAATGTTCCGCCAATTATGGTAACATTATCTTTAGGATATAAATTGGAATACAGTGTCAGCGCTGGTCGCTGTAATTTCACATGTTTTACTAGAAAATTGTATTAAATAAGTACTTTAAAATGTAACATTCAGTTTTAGCTGTAAGAGTAGGAATTTTATAAATAGTCGCTACAAGTATTTTGAAATTTGATGTTTGAACAGTATTGTGACTTTGTCTTACCAAAGTTGCGTAAATTGGTATGTTTATATTATTATGAAAAGCCGCTTGGTAGCGTTATGTTTAAAAGTTTACGGCGCTTATGCACGGATTTAACTAACATTTAATCATATAATTGGTTAGTAATTCATATTATATTTATAACATTGTAAAGTTTAGATAATAAAGGCAATTAAGGACCTTGCCAGTCTAATTATCAATATTTTGAGTCGCAATATTTTGTGTTTATATTCAATGCGACCGCAGCCAGCCCATCTAAGCTGCTTGATGCCTAATAAGAAACTCATGTTGCTGCTCTCTGATTTCCTGCAATACTGCCATAAAATAGTTATAGTGTAGTGTTAAGTTTAAATAGATTGAATCTTAAGCGCTATCCGATGGGCAATAATCGTAAAACCCTTCGCAGGAAGTTACGAGGTATAATCAATGTATAATTTTGCAGTTTGCAACAAAAATCGCTGAAAGCTTTTCAGTATACCTACATTAGTTATTGTGATGTTTTTGCAATGTTAAACTTAGATTATTTGCGGTAAATTGTATTGCAAATTATAATCTATGTTCTAGCAAGCAATGAAAACGAAATAATAAGGTATTCAGCGATTTTTTCGTTACAACTGCCATCTCGACGCCTTGCCAGATTGAAGCCGGTTTGCTACGTCAGTTAAAAATTGTTATTTGCTATAGCTCCTTCGATACTCACCGATGATGAGAGATATAGAGATATTATGAAACTGTTGTGAGCGACCACGGGCTTTCTGTCGCGCATTGGTCTTATTAACGGAACCGAGGCTTAAATTTTTAACCGTGTAGTATTTATTTATATGACTAAAAAGTTAAGCCTAGTCAAGCAGCTTACTCTAATTTGAAATCGGGCCGGTTTAGATACTGTCTAATAACTAGTTAAATAAATATTAAAAAATATATTGCTCACAAGAAAATAGGGGCCCTGTAATAATATGGTTATTCATACAAACAAGTTTAGTTCTGAAAGGGATTTTTTATAAGTATAAATTCAATCTGATTTTATTTGAATTTGATATTGTTCGAAAGCTGAAATAGTCAACTTGCGGACTTTACCGTCGATTTTACTTTATAATTTCTTACTGAATAGAAAGAAATTGGAGTTTCACACAAAAATACGCGATCCTAACTGACACACAGCGAATAGGAGAATTTTTACAGTAAATTCGACAGTAAAGTACTTCGAACAATATCAAATAGGTACCAAAGTATTCTAAAATTTTTTTTTCCCCTACAAATAATACAGCGCACAGCTGCAATGTTGTTTTTTAAATGTCACTTACCTAAGAACACTTGAGCTGTTATGGTAAGACAAACCTAACGATATCATAATTATAAAAATCCGTCCAGCCGTTTCAAATATATGAGGTGATAAAGAATATATACATACATACCTACATAGTTTGGTACATACAAGATACGCGCAATTTCTTTGAAGTCGGGTAATAAAATCAGACCAAGTTAGCTCTTTTGTATGGGAAACCATTATTTATGGTGGCGCCTATTTTCTTTTGAGCAGTTAGTTAGTTAGTGCTATATATGTGAATATTAAACTTAGTTTATATTAAATTGATAGTTTTTGTATATCATCTTTAAATGATCTGAATGTTATAATGCGGAAGAAATTATAATTTATTCGTGAATGCGTTGTGAAATACATTAAAAATATAATATTTCAACATATCTTATGTGTTATTAATTTGATAATCCTTATAATATCATATTTATGAAGACGAATGGTGTAAAATGAAAGAAGAGCCAACCCTGAATGGGGAGTCCCTCCCTATTAACTACCTACATACTTATGTAGGTACCTTTTTTTCTTTTTTATGTCAAGAGGGAATGCAATCTTTATACATATTCATAGTGTAAAGTTAGAATATATTAGGCCCCCCTTATGAAATCGACGTTACTTATAAGTATGGATAATTTTAAATAAGTTGCATTTTCTATACTAACATTTTATTAATATACGCTAATGTTTTAAAACTTTTATGCACTAATGTTTAAACACTAAGACAACGTCGTATGCCATTTACAAGCGAATAAATAAGTTTTGGCCAAGTTAAAACAAATCAAAAAAAGGAGTCATTTTTAGGGTTCCGTACCTCAAAAGGAAAAAACGGAACCCTTATAGGATCACTTTGTTGTCCGTCTGTCTGTCTGTCTTTCTGTCTGTCCGTCTGTCAAAACCCTTTATCTCGGGAACGCGTGGAGGTATTGAGTTGAAATTAAAACCATATACTCAAATCTAGAGGCACTTGCAGCTGTGAAAAAATCAAACATCTAAGTTAACGTAAAAAAAAGATACGGCCATTAATGCCTCAAAAAACGCATACGGCAACGCATTTCGACACCTTCAAGGGAATCAAAATTCATAGGGTACTTCCCGTTGACTTAGAACTATGAAATTTGGCAAGTAATATCGTCTTATACTACAAGTACAGGGAAAAATCTTAAAACTATACATTTATAATTATATCATAAAAAAAATAGTCATTAAAGTACGTACTCAATCATCGAGGTTAAACGACTGTATGCGGTCGGAAAAAACTGAGACTCAATTTCTGAACTATTTATAATGTAGGTACGGAACCCTCGGTGGGCGAGCCCGATTCGCACTTGTCCGGTTTTTTTTATGTTTTGAAAACTATAAAAAGGTTTTTTACTATTATTCGATTTAATATCAATCAATAATGATGAATATTTTAAATCAAATTAGGACGAGGTTCTCTATTTGTGAGAACAAATCGCCAATTTCATATGTGGGGACCTAATACATATCTACAGGACGAAAAAAAACTTATTAGTATTTACCCAACAAACAAATTGCTCTTGGGAGTAGGATCTTATAATGCTATAAGTCTTATACAAGTCACAGGAATGTTATATAAAATGTATGCCGGCTTGTAAATGCACTGCTAAAAGCTAATTTAATGCCAACACCAATAATCTGGTAAAATAATCTAGAAAGCGCATTAGAGATTAAAATATATAATGTATTGAAGTACTTGTTCTATGGTAGCACGATATAGGACTTTAACTCTACGCTAAATACTTTAATATTAATAAAGTCATAACCAAGTCTAACTCTCTAGTCATGAAAATGCGTTATTAGGATACAAGTACTACTAGTAGTCTTGGGAACGCCGTTTATTATGCTAGCTATGTTAGAAGTTCTGTATAAGAAAGATTCTTGGCTCTTGCAGGAGTATGAGCATTGGATGAGAGCTTATTGCTTATATATTAGACTAGAAATCCTAAACCAATCTTTGTTTTGCCTTTTTTAAAACCTTTGGACACCATATTGTTAAAAAAAGGTTGAATCACATAGAAGAATATTGTACGTCATTATGGAATTAAAAAAATATAAGAACTTAAAACGGAGCGGTGCCGGTGGGTTTAGAAGAAAAGTTATTACTAAATATCGAAAATTGCAAAACATAACCTGTGTTAATCTTGTGACCCAAGATAAGAGTGCTACTGACAATGAAGCTAGTGGTTCTGTACAAAATTTTCTTTTCCTATTTAGTATTGGAATTGCTCTTGTATTGGAATCTGAAATTTAAATCAATATTGGTTACTTATATTTTTACCTTTTTATTTATCGTAGGTTATGGTTTATTCCTTGACTATGATTTTATAAATAAAATTTCCATTATTCATTTTTATAGTTTTCTTTTATTCCACAATCATAAAACATTCAATCTTAATGACAACAGTGTAATCACTGTAATCAATTATAATTAAATTTGAGACAATATGCTAACTCATAACGCGTGCATAACGCCTTATCGGCTACAGTGAAACAGAAAGGCTGTATGAATTAAAGTCACAGCAACAACACTCATGTATGAACGAACAGCTTCTTCATGTGTAGGTTTTATATGGGATCCTTTATTTAACTGGTCATCATTAACAGATTGTCGCTGCTCAGCTATCGAAATAACTGCTTGAATAATTTTGTTTATTCAAAAAGGCACTAAAAAGAAAAAGTCAACAAAAATCATTAAAAAAGCTTTCATCACTTATCAAAACATTTTAATGAAGGAACCCTAACTATTTTCCAAATGGCTGACTAGAAGATTACGATACCTTTTACATAAAGTAATGAAGTCTCATAATAGCACTTGCTCAGCTTTTAGGTTTAGGAACAGTTTTAGTCAAAACGCTTAGTGAAAATCATTACACATTTAAAATCTAAATTGATCAAAACTTAAAGGGGCATTAAAAATTTGACCTACCTATATTAACGAAAAACTCACCTTTGCAACAACAATCAGCCGTTGGTAACATGATAATAAACACCTCAGTCCACCAAACCAGAACTTCACTTTTAATGGCCGTATTTATTTACATAATTAAGTTTACTTACAAGAATTCAAATAATTATCCTGTATTAACATTATAACTGACATCAAAGCTTCATTTTGTTCTCAATTTGCACAGTACAAGATTATCAGCACGAAATAAGGCATTCTCAAGATTATATTAGAAAAACTAGCATTTTCAACGGCGTTTGCAGAACCAAAGCAAGATTAAAGGTCTTGAATTTTGTGCCCAAAACGGGACTTGTAGACTACAAAACTATTCTGAGACTATTAAAAAATGCATTAAGCAAAACCAAAACGCATTCATGACTAAAACAAGACCACTTTTTGCTAGTTGGGTAGTTACTCAGTATTTTGTTATAGGGACAGTACCCTAAATATTGATAATGGCTTATTTTGCATAAAGGAAATATTAATTTATTTTTTAAATAAGTTAAACTGCATTTAAAAATTATCCTACCCCCAGCAATCAATCAATGTAGGGTAAGTAGGTAGTTTCTTTTATTCCAACTACCGACTTTTTTCTCACGCTGTTAGAGAACGTGATTCGAATGTTCCTTAATAGATAAAAGGCAAAAGAGTTCAGTTCTGTGGCTATTTTAATTATTAGCAAATTGATTCATTCTTATTACCTACATATTGTGTCTTAAATTGGTGAAAACCAAGTGTCTATGCAACTGAACAATATGTGAAATCATTGAAATAGGCGCGATCTCGGTCGTTTGAAGCCGAGACTTTTATTATAGTGGTATAGTGGCTTAGAGAACTTACCGAGTAAACTAGGTATTCCTCTTGAGTACCGAGTATTCTAATAGCTAATAGAATATGAAACAAATTTTTAATGCAAACCGAACGAAACAATATCACTGAACCATAACAACACTTGAAACTGGCAAAAGTATTCCCAGAAAAGAAGTGAATTGCCAAAACAAAAATAAGTGACAATTTTTTTGACGCGTTATAAGCAAGACGAGAGAGTTGAAACCAACAAGAAAATACCCAACTGAGTTGAGATGGTATCGTGTTTCATATAAAACCCGAAATGAAAGGCAACTTTTGAATTAGTCCCATTATAATTGTCATGGTCGAATGTGGCGCTGCTGTGCAAATTACAATATGATTATAAAATAAAATGAAGTCCCAGCAGTACAACCACGAAGTTGTAGGAACATGAGTAAAGAATGGTTGTAGATAAGTACAACGGATAGGTAATTAGGTATGTACATGTCTCTAAGTGTACAACCTATCATAAATTATTATAATTAGACTAAATAAAATTTATCGATCAACAGTAGCGTACCGTACGCTACTGTTGAACGATGAATACCGAGTTCAAAGTCAAACATAGCTCACTGATTTATTTTTTGATTTGATTTATTATTTTTTTCATTAATACTTTTGTTCTACATATTAAAAAAAAACAAAAAAGAACATTATCAACGATTATAGTTTTATGTTGGGTGGGTAGATGGCGGATGGATGGAAGGATGGTACGTACTTTTAACAGAAAATGCCTCAAAAAAATTCAGCAGGATTGTTCTTACTTTACTATAAAGTACTCTTTGTCACTTTGTGTCAGTGTCAGCTGTGTCAGTGTCATGTCAGTGTTTGTCACTGTCAGTCAGTCAGGCAAATGTCAATGTGAGATGACCTTACGTGGTTTTCTATTATTTGCGAATTGCGATTGCGATTCGATTTAGATCAGAAATTATTCTTGCAATACATAATGCAATCTAAATTAGACACAGTGCTTACTACACAGATTTTATCGTTTAGCAGATTTTCAACAGAACAAAATAGTCATGATATTCATAGGTAGAAGCAGTGAATTAAAAAACATGAAAAGTGATGAAAGAACTAATTTACTTTCCAAAATGATCGTGGACAGGTGTAAGACGGTTTTCTTACTATCCAGTGTAGTGTGTACGTTAGCTGTAGTTATATCTTTGCACAAATTACTTAGTTATGATGTTAAAATCACGAAACCCTTCTCACCTATACCAGCTGGTCTATATGGCAATTATTTGGAAACTGTAGATCAATATCCTATTCCTTCCACCCCCAAAAAGCCTGATAAAGCTCGAGATGCTGAAGCTGTTGTATCCCTTAACGCAGCTCTGGAAATGAAGAAGCATGGCAAAGCTGACAAAGCTTTAAAACTATTCCAACATGCATTTGCTCTATCCCCGAAACATGCTGATATTCTCAATCATTATGGAGAATTTTTAGAAGATACTAAAAAGGATGTGCTAAGAGCTGATCAATTATACACTTTAGCTTTAACAAACTACCCTGATCACACTGGTGCTTTGATGAACAGGCAACGGACTGCAAGTATAGTTGAGAACTTAGATAGAGAAATGTTAAGAAAGATTGATGAAAAGAGAGATGCTCTTCTCTCTATACCCGAAAACAACTCTGCACTACGAAGAGCAAAGAAGGAGGCATATATCCAACACATTTACCACACTGTGGGTATAGAAGGCAATACAATGACTCTTCAGCAAACAAGAAGTATATTGGAGACGAGAATAGCAGTGGCTGGTAAGAGTATTGATGAGCACAATGAGATTCTAGGGTTAGATGCAGCTATGAAGTATATAAATGCAACGTTATTATACCGTCTAAGAGCCATAACAATGGGTGATATCTTGGAGATTCACAAAAGGGTTCTGGGTCATGTAGACCCTGTGGAAGGAGGTCAGTTCAGGAGAACTCAAGTTTATGTGGGAGGCCACATACCTCCAGGACCTTCAGAGATTCAGAATCTTATGATACAGTATCTGGAGTGGCTGAACTCTGAAGATGCATTAGACTTACATCCAGTGAGGTAAGTTTTTGTTTATGTACCCATAGTAAGAACTATCGAAAAAAATTAAGTGCATAAAACATTTGAACCGAGTAATTTTGTGTGGGAAATTTGTACAGAGCCATCTACCACCGAAAAGCAAAATTAGATTTTCCACAGAGAATTACTCTATGAAGTACTTTTATGCACATTTTTTTCTCAATGGTTGCTGTAGCTGCTAAGGGTAGGGTATTGAACTCATTGTTTCGTTAATTAACAGTCTGTTAATTGCTTACCAGCAGGAGGGACCATTTCACATAATAATCATAATTGATTGAGGTGGTTTAAAAATAATAATGTTTCTTAGAACTTTTGTCATTATCAACCAACACTACATTTGTCTCAATCGAAAAAGGCTTCCTCATTAAAAGATTAACGATAGAAGCAAAATGTTTAGAAAGAGAATCAGCTTATTTATCATTTATGAGCTCACAAAAAATATGACTGTAATTTCCAGATATGCAGCACTAGCACACTACAAGTTGGTGCACATCCACCCATTCATCGATGGCAACGGTCGCACGTCTCGTCTCCTGATGAACCTGGTGCTGATGCAGGCCGGCTACCCGCCCGTCATCATCACCAAGCAGCACCGCCATCTCTACTACCAGCACCTCCAGACTGCCAACGAAGGCGACGTTAGACCGTTCGTCAGGTACCTATCACGGCCATAAACTAAGCATCCACAGATGCAGATGCTAAAGGTTGTAGGTTTTGTTTCAAACATACAACTTCATCAAAAGTTGACTTCAGTTCAAGTCACGCGACTTACGCATATTTTGTTAATCACTGACAATCAAAAACATTGATAATTATACTCATATCCATGTCACAGTATTATAAACCACTGTTATTGTTTAATGTTATTTGCGTGGTCAGTGTGTGCCATCTGTCGCCATCTTGAGTTCCAGGTTTTGTCCCCAATAATGTAGATTATACTCATATCCATGTCACAGTATTATAAACCACTGTTATTGTTTAATGTTATGACTTGCTTTGTTAACACAATGTAGATATTTGCGTGGTCAGTGTGTGCCATCTGTCGCCATCTTGAGTTCCAGGTCTTGTCCCCAATAATGTAGAAAACTAACCTTTTTAGGGTTCCGTTGTCAATTCAACTAGGAACCCCGATAGTTTCGCCATGTCCGTCTGTCCGTCCGCGGCTTAGTTCAGAGGCCCTAAGTACTAGAAAGCTGTAATTTAGCATGAATGTGTATATTAATTAAGCCAAAAAATAGTAGAATAAAATCTTAAAAAAAAATTTTTAGTGTACCTCTCCTACATGTAAAGTGGGGATAAAATGGCAAAACATTAAGCTCAAGCTAAAGTGAAA
Organism: Catoptria pinella; assembly: GCA_963556745.1. Taxonomy (NCBI): domain Eukaryota; kingdom Metazoa; phylum Arthropoda; class Insecta; order Lepidoptera; family Crambidae; genus Catoptria; species Catoptria pinella. The sequence goes on from OY750761.1 coordinate 14,712,531, forward strand.
ATTTTTGAAGTAATTAGGTAATAAGGAATAATAACGCCGAAAAAGTGGTAGAATAAAATCTCGATTTTTTTTTTAATTTACCTCCCCTACATGTAAAGAGGGGATTAAAATTTTATTTCTCATCAATCTCATAGTGTGGGGTGTCGTTGGATAGGTCTTTCAATAATATAGGTTTGTGACTGCCATTTTTTGATTCAGAGATCTGTTTGCGAAATATTAAGCTTTAAAGTGCAAACCTTTTTTGTCAAAAAATTTTGTAGTCAAGTGTATTCTGTTCCCATAAAAATTTTTTTAGCTACTTAAATTGATCATCTATCAGGTAAAGTCACTAAGCAATTTTTTCACTATTACTGAATTCTTGAATTTTATTTGATCATATTTTTTTTTTAGATTCATAGCTCAATGCACTGAACGCACGCTGAACCTGTACCTATGGGCCACCAGTGAGTTCTCCCCTATGGTCCCGGCCATCGGCGAGCCCCACATCCTGACCGGCGAGGACTTCGAGGAGGACCTCCTATGACCCCCGATCACGGCCCCCTACAGGTCACAGCACAATAGTTCGTAATTAGCCGTCGGCCTAACAAGTAATCACGTTTCATATAATAAAATTTTCTTACGAAAGTTAGTTTTTTTCATTATTTTGAGATTTGAGAAAAAAAATTATCTGACTAACGAATCCAATAAGTTTGCTCTTGGTCAGACGGCATCTTATTGTAAAAATCAAGTTTTAACAAGACATCGGATTTCACACATACGAACAGACTGCGACACAGTGAATACAAGCAGTGTGATATTATTATGCTTGTTTTTCAAGCATCACTTTTCACCATTAACTCATATTTACTTTTAACGAAAGGTCCAAAAATTTAGGGTAGGTATATTTTGGACCCCTTGTTAAAAGTACAAAAGCACAATATACTGTTATTTATTACACATTGTTCGTGTAAGTGCATTACTAATAATGCAGATTGTAACCCATCGAAAGTCTAATTCAAGTAATTTATGAATACATGTTGACAATCTTTAAAACGCACATGTTAAGTGTGTGGTATTATTTAGGATTATATAATACAAGGTGTTACAAAAATACCCCTAATGCCGAATATGGTAGATAGGGACCATCAAACGAAAAAAAAATCAGCTGTTTCATACATTTTGATATTTTCCATTTTAATTTTTGTATGAAACAGCTGATTTTTTTTTCGCGTTTTCAGAGTTGGCCCCATAGTAAAAGTTGATCAGTTTGATGGTCCCTATCTACCATATTCGGCATTAGGGGTATTTTTGTAACACCTTGTATAACAATATGGATAGCCCAATTATTTATTGTTGTGAATTATCAATCCCTTGAAATTGAAGTAATTATTAAGCTGTAAGTACGTTACACTTGCTCTCTTTGTTGGTTTTATGCTTGTAAATAGTGATTTAGATATATAACAGTTTGCTGGCAAGCTTTATTATGTACCTATACAAGGTGTTACAAAAGTACCCCTAATGCCGAATATGGTAGATAGGGACCATCAAACTGAACAACTTTTACTATGGGACCAACTCTGAAATCACGAAAAAAAAATCAGCTGTTTCATACAAAAATTAAAATCGAAAATATCAAAATGTATGAAACAGCTGATTTTTTTTTCGCCATATTCGTCATTAGGGGTACTTTTGTAACACCTTGTATATCGTTATTATATAAACATAGAACAGTCAGGCTCCAGGTTATTGCAATCCTTAAATGTCTTTAAGATTACTTTAATGAATGAAATGTTAAGTTGAAAATCTAATTGTATTTCTAGAATTGTTGGTGCACAGATGAAAGGCACAATACGACATTAGGAAACAGTTTTCTCGTGGTTTTCGCCTATAAATTATTGCAATAACTGACGTTCAAATGAGCACTAATAGCAAAGATGTGAGGCTGACTCATTTAAATGTTGACACATTATGGTAAGGGCCAAGAACCTTACAAGAGGGTGTGGAGTCTAATGGTCTCCACTAGTAGGTATAGGGTGACCCCAAATAATAAGCGTGTTCACATTTAATTTATTATATTTTGGTAGGTGACTTATCGCGGGTACAGAGCGTCTCTGACTGACTAAGCTTTGAGCTTAGACAAGTAACTACAAAAGTGCTGATATGCAATATGATCATTGCTGTGTGCTATACATGTGTGGAGGTGTACACACCTACAAGGGCATATCTAACGATTTAGATCTTCGGTAAAACCAGCATTGACAATTTTAAACATTTCGACTGAGTTGTATTCTCACTATCTGTCAGAGTTGTTTATAAACTATGTTTATGTAACATTGTTAATTGACTAGTGGAATCGCACGCTTAGAATACCTAACTATGTAAACTGAATTGTAAAAGTTGTTTGTGCTCACCATTAGTTATTCCTAACTAAAATAATTTTCTAACAACACTGCTCCAGAAAGATTTCATGTGAGAATATTAATTACTAAATTCTACAAGTTGAAAAACTTGAAGCGAAAATCTAACTAAATTGTAATACAATTTACACATATTTTACAATTATTGTCCATCTAGACTAGACAATCCTGTAAATAAAGATTAACCAAAGACATTTATACAGGGTGTTAATGAATGAAGCAAAAATGGGAAAACCGTTTCTTTGGACCATCAAACTAGACAACTTTTACTAAGGGACCAACTATGAAATCGCGAAAAAATCAGCTGATTCATATATTTTCGATATGAATTTTTGTAAGTATGAAACATGGTTTTTTCGCGATTTAAGAGTTGGTTCCATAGTGAAAGTTGTTCAGTTTGATGGTCCTAGGAAACGATTTTACCATTTTTGGTTCATTCATTAACACGTTGTATATTGTAAATTAAACTATCTATGTACTGCATTTATGTTATTTATTTAGTGGCACTTGGAATGTTCTGTGATATTTGAAGTGTTTGTTCTTGATTCAAATTTGTTATAATATAACTGTGATTTCACATGAGCATGAGTTTCATACGAAACATATTCATTTGTGAATTATCTATTTATTATGCAGCAAGTTACCTATACATAAGATGTACTTACTTATTTATTTATAGGTTAGGTACGGTTCGATGCAAACTAAATAACGACTCGGAACATCGCCAGAGACGAACACAATGTAGATGTTAGCGGGTGGGAGAGGCGAGCGGCTAAATTCACAAACGCCATTAAGTTTGCATCGAACTGTAATTGAAAAACATTTGTTTAAATGGCTGCTCTGGGTAATAGTGTGTCACGATGTCTCTTCGTTTATTGTATTATACAGTCAACAGCAAGCTGGGCTTCCACGACAGGGTATTCATATTCAATCAATTTTATACTTAAATGCGAAGAAATTAAGGTTCAAAATAAATTGCAGATTTTTAACAGTTTTGTATAACCTGACGTGCTGCTGACTGTACCATGTGTTTTAGAAGTTATTTAATTATTATTATATTTCATTCTAATTGCGATAATATGACACTCTTATGATTATCAGTATCATTTTGTAATTAATTGTCTTCCACGTGCGTCTTACTATGACATGTCATTGTAACATATTACGTGCCCTATGTATACTGCTACATTTCCTCGATTCCAGTACAAATGTTGTATATAATAAACATTGAATTGTTCTTAAATTGTTGTTTATATATTTTTTTTTACTATATTACACACTATATTATATATGAGTTGATTTAAATTCAAAAACAATGATTTGATACGGTTTTAAGCACTGTTGCCATTCATCGAGTTACTATAACTGTAACAAAAAAGGAGAGCTGAAAAATAAAACAAAATATATCATATTTCGATTAATTTATTATAATGTGCGATGTTAAAATATGTTTATTATAATCAAGCATTTCAACTAGACAACTAGGGCGGGCGCGACCCGCCTCGCTTCCGACCGTCCATTCGACGACGCGACGCCTCTATACAAAACGAATTAATTTCAAGGCAAATAAGAGTACAATCTCGACAATAATACAACTATTTAAAAAAATATAGTAAGAGAGATTTCGTTCAGTACAATCAAACTTGGGCTAAGCAGTGACTCTGATACAGAGTACCGATTTGACGTATCATATTATAATCATTTAATATTAAGCACTATCTAATAACCTCGTTTGTAAGCTACAGTATACAGGTCGGGAAATAGCAGTGACTCTGTATCGGACAGCGATTTACAATATTGAAATATTTAAGAGAGAAGATATGATATTTGAAATTAAGTCAACAAAAAAAGTTCATTTAATTATACATAAAGTGTAGGCAGGAGACAGTTAAAGCGAAATATCATAATCTGCCTAGCACCAGACGAGCACGTGTTCACTCAAGTCAAGACAGTCTTCGCACCCCGCGCATGCGCCAGGAACGCCGGGAGATTCCACGACCTAGGCGTACGTATTCAAACCACGAACCTTGGCTCAAAACAAACTGTATAGACAATTTATTAATTTTGATGTATTCCAAATGATAACATAGCATGAAGGCAAGTCAATGAACACTCGAATACATTTAATGATTTATCACAAATAAATAAGTCGCATTACAAAAACAGAAAAAAATATAATTAAATGTACTGACTTGACGAAACTTACAGTTAAGAGTCTTTTATTTAAGTAGTTTTACTTTTTTTTATTAATAACACAATCACGTTGCACGTTTTACGTTTTTTTATGAGATAAATGTTTTTATTATTAATAGATGATAGCAGTAAAATAAATTATAATTACAATACAAATGGTAAGAGAAAAATCTGTGTATAGAAATTTATCTCACCGGCTCATGTCAGTCGTGTTTAATTATTCTAAGTAATAAATTGAAACTCACTGTCGGACCGTCCCGCCTCGGCAGTCGCAGTCGCAGTCGGACCGACAGTACTACGACATAGCGTTTCCGAACGTAAGTCTTTATTCTAAAGTTACCACACTATACATTGTCCATAAACTGATCTCAGCGGGCAGGGAATAATCAAAACACAAAGAGAGGCAGAGCCCTTTCAAGCCTAAGCGTTATTTATTATTTGTTACATGTTAACGAGGATGTTAGACTAAACGTAAAGTTATATAATACAACCATGTCGACATTATCATGACGCGCTCGAGTGCTTTCAGCTACCGACCCTGCGCCTGCGTATACGCCACCACAAAAAAGCACTGATACTTAAAAAATATGGCCATAGCACTCGAACGGAACACAACATAAAATCGAGCCGAAATTACGTTTCGAGAAACTTGCGACGATGTGAAACTGTTTTAATAGAAGACAAACTCAATTTAATCGCAAACTAGTTTTACATAATCTCGATTTTTATCTCAAGTAACTTTATTTTCACGTGGCAGCAAGATTCTCCCCTTTTCTAAACAATCAACAACAACATTGAATAATCACATTCAAAATACATCCGGAAGTCGTATGCGTACATTCCTTATGTAATCATATACTAAAATTGTAAACCATGCTTCATACTAATAAGTACCCAATGTTGTCGTTGTAGAGACACGTCGAACATAGGAATAAGACGCGTATACATCACAGCATTACATAACGAGATATAACAAGCAATTGTAAGGCAAAAGATATGTTACTGAATAACAACAAACACTTATGAATATACACTCCTCATTCATGCCACTTTGATATTAACAAGTACGGAACTATGCAGTGACATTGTCTTATTTACATTAACTGAAGTTATAGCAGATATTATATTTCTCTCCCATCGCCTGCTAATAGTTTGTCAGCTAGTATTTTGTTATAAAAATATTCTGAACGGCCAGTAAATTCTAACCATATCTACAAGTATATACATCATAATTATGGCAGTCACTCGCTAATACCAAAATGGCACGAACGCCGGAGTGAGTTAATTGCAAAATTCAACTGACAAACAATTTCGTTCACAACGTTAACGATTGTAGCACACCTTCGTCGCGAAACCGCAATAAGTTCCGCCATGAATTTTCAGTTGTACGACAAGCGAAACAGATGCGAAACAACTTGTTCTAACGCATAGATTTAACTATGATGATAACTCTTTCACGCGCGATTCCGCCCGATCGGCTGAAACCGTTGGCACACCTCCGCCGCCGAGAAAATAATGACGCGAAACCGCTATGTAGATGTGATCGCCATATATCGTCGTGGACAAGTCATGGCGGAACTACTGCAGTTTCGCTGGTATTGTTTCGCGGCGGAGGTGTGCTACAGGCGTAAGATTATTCGCCGACGCGACGACAGTCCCGACAGACGACCGACGCTTCAAACGAACTGTCATAATAATAACGTTACTGGGATCGAGATCACCCAACTACTACTTTGTACTTCCGATCTTCCGCACCATACAAACATTTACAATTTTAGAAATAGGCCTTTAGCGGAGTTAAATGCAATTCTAAAATAAAGTAGGTCACTTATGGAGGCAAAGAAAAGGAAGTAATAATACCACCTAATATCGCAGTAGCGTTGTCGTACACACGACGGCACCTCAGACTATACATGTTGACCTTGAGACCGCCTTTATTCTCTACATAATAAAAGCTGTTTTCGCAGTTTAACTGTATTACCTGAAGTGCTGTCGTGTGTACAATGGCAGGATGACGGAAAATTTATCGCGCTTGGTGGCGCTGCTGTAGATGGGGACCTAATGTATCGACAACACTTCCGCTTTACCACTCCTAAGGTCAAAATCGCTCGCACGCCGCGCCGCCACTAACATACGTTTAGTTCGTGCAGGGGCGATACGCGCGCACACAAAATGGTTGATGGTAATAATGAATATTATGGAAGTTGGACAGTAAACGAATTAAAGATCGAATTGAAAAAAAAAACAAAATGTGTTGGAAGAAAAAAAAATATTTACGAAAATTCGCTTCCAACATCCAAAAATGGATACCAAACACATAGCAAACAACAATATGACAGGTCTACATCTACACTAGCGCCTGGTCGGCGCTAGTGCGTCGACTGGTGGACGATTTGTGAATCAGCCATATTATCCAGCCATTGACGCGAGCGCCGGCACTGGTCGTTGTGCGCGCTCCTTTGTGCTTTAACACTCCCTACATTAAACAGTCTATCTATTCCACAGCACGCGTTCCACCTTTGTAGGTACCTAAACTTCAAGGTGAGGGGTATTTAAAAAATGTCATTCTGAAATTAAAGTTAACAGTTAAGGTAGGCCAGCTACAGAACTGAACCGAGATCAGTCATTTTAATACCGACGAAAAGCATTACGTATTTGATGATATTCACGCACTTAAGTCGTTCCACCGTTTTGCGCTCGCGATTGCGCAGACGATTGTTTACGCAGCGGAGCATCGACGGAGCGGAGCTCTTTCATCTAAATTAAAGGTTAAAAGGAGATTCTATACTAAGGAAAAACTACTAAAAACAACATTTTTTCGTTAAAAATCCTAAGGAATAAAGTAGACAATAATTAAAACGATATCTTTCTACAAAGCTTCAAATATTATATCAATCAATCTTAACAGACTACTGAAACTCGCTCCGTGGACGCTTTTTAACCTGTCGTACGAACAAAACGTGTGCGAGGGCGTAAACTCTTCAGGTTGATCGGGTCACCTTGTAACATGTGAGGTGTTCGGATTAGTCGCTAGTGGTGTCGTGGCGCGGGGATCATTCGGCGCGAGATGTGTTCTTCCTGTTGCATCTTGGTGCGGAACTCGGCGACGAGGTCGCGCGACTGCGCTAGCACCGCTAGTTGCTCGTTTAGCAACTCCTCCCATTGCGTCGCGTACGCTGTTGAAAGTTTTAACGTAATTTATAGTGGGGTTGGTTGTCGGGTTATTGATTAAAAGTTAGTTATTGAGTGGTGAGTTTTTGTTATCGAGTTAAAATAAAAGGGATCTTTAATATTATCGAAATATAAAACTATTAGGTGTCATAGACCATGCGCCACATATAAATCCTAAGAGCATTTAACCTATGGAGACGGTAAAGACGGGCGACCCCCTCCGTCAAAGTAAAGTCAGAGTGCGCTCCCGAAAAAAATGTGAATTGTGCTGTTTAATCTTGTAAAAAGCGATCTGCCACATAAAATTACAAGAGCATGGTGTTTCTTATTATATGTGAGTATATTCATGTACAAATATGTTTGTATTTAAGTGCTGTCTCAAAATAAACTAAAAGCCATTACGGCAAGTTAACGATAGAAAATACATTAGTAGGAAGGCAGCTGTCACACATTACAGACCCACCTGCACAGCACACTACGATCTTTATCGTAGTGTGATGTACCTGTTTACCTCCCCTCCCGTTAAAAATGGCGGAAAAATTTGTTCGGTGTTATACGGTCTTGCCGCCTTAGGTTAAATGCTCTGAGATAAAATACATTTACAAAAATAAAATGTATGTTAATAATATATTGGAAGTTACAGTTATGACGATGTTATTAAAAAATCTAGAATGCAAAGCACGAAATTATTACATGGTGGATTATTGTGGGGATTATGAATATCAAATCACTTGCGGGCGACGGTGTATATATATGTTTGTACCGCTTATGTTGAAGAACTATTAATTAAGTGTTATTTAAAATGCTTCCATGGAAATAATAAAATTTAAAGGACACTGCAATGCCGCCGCCGCCGCCGCCTCGAAATGTTAAAACTAATGTTATCCGAGACAACTAATGGAACGAGATAATGAATTTTGATGGTGATATTACCATTGCATCACTCACTAAATGTCGCTGTACTGTATAGATCAATAAGAATGTTTTTTTTTATATTATCAGAATTTATTTAAATACCTAATTTAGATTAGCGTTACTACATCGCGCGACAACTTTTACACTATAAAAAGTTAAATTAATCTCTAATCAAAGTCAATCAATCAAATCAACCAAAAATGCAAGTTTCACAACGATAAATTTATAATGTCTATTAGAACAAAATTCTATTTACTGCAAAATCGCTGTCAAATTAAAAAAGTTCGAACAAAGATTGTAGGAATAAAATTGACAAATCTGCTTTATCATTATCGAATCCTTTCTGTATTTTTTTAATTTCTTAACTAAACTCTAGTTTGACAAAAATGACATTTGAAAAAAAAGTGTTAGCACAGCGACATCTAGCGGTGAGAATGGTAGTGTGTAGTGAGCCAATCACAAGCTAGAGGTGTGCGAGCGAACCAGCGAGCCGCCGGCGCGGCGCCGCCGAGCGCGCCCGCTTGCGGCGCCCTGTAGTCATTCATACTCTTTTATATTCATAAATATGTTTTTATTACACGTTTCTTTCTGTATTTTATTTGTTTGTCTATAGTTTCAGAAATTGGGAATTTTTCATAAATAATAATATTTCGGAATATAAAATTTCATTAATTGGGAATTTTAAATTAAAAGAAATTGAAAAAAAGTAGCTTTCATCGCTCATCGTCGTTCATTTTCTTTGGATATAATTGAAACTTCTGGAATACAATTGTATAGCACACAACATAAGCGGTACAGTACACTACAACATGCAGTTGTATCAAAATTATAAGAGACGTGCACATGCAGCACGGGCAATCAAATCACTATTCCTAAACAAATATGCAAAAATACCGTCAACAACGAAAGTCGTCATAAACATTCACCGCGCAGTAGATTTCCGAGGGATAGCACAGTTTTTTAATGTTTATAAGTGCCGGTAGATAATTGAAGCTAGTAGATTAATGTGGTATGTTGGAGTACATACCGTCCTGGTCGTAGTCGACGTCCCTGGTGAGCTGCAGCAGCTGGGCGCAGCTGCAGGTAGTCGGAGCTGGCCTCGTGGTCGTGGAGTACATACCGTCCTGGTCGTAGTCCACGTCCCTGGTGAGCTGCAGCAGCTGGGCGCAGCTGCAGGTAGTCGGAGCTGGCCTCGTGGTCGTGGAGTACATACCGTCCTGGTCGTAGTCCACGTCCCTGGTGAGCTGCAGCAGCTGGGCGCAGCTGCAGGTAGTCGGAGCTGGCCTCGTGGTCGTGGAGTACATACCGTCCTGGTCGTAGTCCACGTCCCTGGTGAGCTGCAGCAGCTGGGCGCAGCTGCAGGTAGTCGGAGCTGGCCTCGTGGTCGTGGAGTACATACCGTCCTGGTCGTAGTCCACGTCCCTGGTGAGCTGCAGCAGCTGGGCGCAGCTGCAGGTAGTCGGAGCTGGCCTCGTGGTCGTGGAGTACATACCGTCCTGGTCGTAGTCCACGTCCCTGGTGAGCTGCAGCAGCTGGGCGCAGCGCTGCAGCGCGTGCTGGAGGTAGTCGGAGATGGCCTTGTGGTTGTCGAGCACCTCCTCCTCGGCGCGCTGCAGCTCGTCGATGGCCTCGTGGAACGTGTACATCTCCGCTGACATGTCGCCCTCCTGAATATCACGACGGTGTTTAGTCGGATCCAAAATTATCTGAGCGTTCGAATCTACCGAAGTACCTCATGGCAAAAATTAACCTTATCTCGAGACATTAAAGAATCCGACGAACAGTGATCTTCCCATACGAACGTAATACCAAAATGATTTCCAAAATACAAACCCGATTCAAAATAAATGCCAATTATTTTTTTCATACAAAACTGTAAATCGCATAAAATTTTATTTGGTTTTTTTTATTTTTTATTTAAACTGATTAGCTCACTTGACAGATGATTCGATAGTTATATGAAAAATATGTCAAATCATCTGTCAGGTAAGCTACTCAGAACTTACTTTTGTAGTGTTTTAATACCTAATTGTGTTGCATACGAGACTTTCTTACTATGACACTGGTCGTTTCAATGTTAGCAATGAGCTAACTGTTTCAGAACCTTTTTTTTAGAGGATTAAAAGCTTTTGATAAAGGTACAACACAATAAAGTTTGAGCTAGATCGAAGTAACTTAAGTAAAATGAGTTACATTGAGTGAGCGCAGATGCGCGAGGTCGTCGTGCGCGGGCTGCATGTCCACGTCGGCCGCTCCCAGGGGGGACTCCGCCCGCCGCGTGTCTGACGTTCCTAACTCTTTCACTCTGCAACACAAACGACCCACGTTCACGGAGTGGACAAAATAGACAAAAGATTTCAGAAATTCAAAGTTTTTTTGTCTTCTCGATCTTATCGCAATGTCAAAATGACATCCCAAATTACATCTCGACGTAGACAAACTTTTTGTTTGTATTCTGTCATCAAAAAGAACGATTCGATGTAAAATACAAAATTTGGTCTCGTTTGTTACGCTAAGCAAAGCTATATTTTGAGATACCGAAAACGACCTAAACGTATGGATTTTTTAAATGGAGAGTTTTTACCGGTCGGCGTATCGCAGCGTGTTGAGCGAGTGCTCGCAGGAGGACATGGCGGGGGAGATCATGGCGATCATGCAGGTCCGGGACTTGTCGCCGATGAACGAGTCGCGCAGCACTTGCGTGAGCTTGGACACGCGGAACGGCAGGTGGTTGTTGCCCTTCATGCCCAACGCGCGGATGCACTCCTTCAGCGCGAGGAGGGACTTGTTGATTTCCGCGCTTTCCATCCCTGTGATATAAATTATCAGTACAACTTTTGTCTACAGAAATCAATGTGAAAATGAAGATTACCAAACAGTGTTAATAAAGTTAAAGGAAAAATAAGTGATTTTTTATGTGCGTGCTTTATGGAATATGTGGAGATTAAAAAAGCAAAAAATATCTGATCTGTTACATTGATCTGTATAAAAAAAAGATTTCCTTTGTTTAAAATGTTGAACAGTATTTATGTAAGCGAGAACTTGCCGTGCACGCGGTGCATTCCGGGCGACGCACTACTATATGTATAGTGTATGTATGTAATGTGTAGTATAGTGTATACTCACGCGTCTGCCTGTTGGCCGAGGAGGTGTCAGCGCCCCGCTCGTTGCCGGCGAGGTCGATGAGCGAGAACTTGCCGTGCACGCGGTGCATTCCGGGCGACGCACTACTATATGTGTAGTGTATGTATGTAATGTGTAGTATAGTGTATACTCACGCGTCTGCCTGTTGGCCGAGGAGGTGTCAGCGCCCCGCTCGTTGCCGGCGAGGTCGATGAGCGAGAACTTGCCGTGCACGCGGTGCATTCCGGGCGACGCACTACTATATGTATAGTGTATGTATGTAATGTGTAGTATAGTGTATACTCACGCGTCTGCCTGTTGGCCGAGGAGGTGTCAGCGCCCCGCTCGTTGCCGGCGAGGTCGATGAGCGAGAACTTGCCGTGCACGCGGTGCATTCCGGGCGACGCACTACTATATGTGTAGTGTATGTATGTAATGTGTAGTATAGTGTATACTCACGCGTCTGCCTGTTGGCCGAGGAGGTGTCAGCGCCCCGCTCGTTGCCGGCGAGGTCGATGAGCGAGAACTTGCCGTGCACGCGGTGCATTCCGGGCGACGCACTACTATATGTGTAGTGTATGTATGTAATGTGTAGTATAGTGTATACTCACGCGTCTGCCTGTTGGCCGAGGAGGTGTCAGCGCCCCGCTCGTTGCCGGCGAGGTCGATGAGCGAGAACTTGCCGTGCACGCGGTGCATTCCGGGCGACGCACTACTATATGTATAGTGTATGTATGTAATGTGTAGTATAGTGTATACTCACGCGTCTGCCTGTTGGCCGAGGAGGTGTCAGCGCCCCGCTCGTTGCCGGCGAGGTCGATGAGCGAGAACTTGCCGTGCACGCGGTGCATTCCGGGCGACGCACTACTATATGTATAGTGTATGTATGTAATGTGTAGTATAGTGTATACTCACGCGTCTGCCTGTTGGCCGAGGAGGTGTCAGCGCCCCGCTCGTTGCCGGCGAGGTCGATGAGCGAGAACTTGCCGTGCACGCGGTGCATTCCGGGCGACGCACTACTATATGTATAGTGTATGTATGTAATGTGTAGTATAGTGTATACTCACGCGTCTGCCTGTTGGCCGAGGAGGTGTCAGCGCCCCGCTCGTTGCCGGCGAGGTCGATGAGCGAGAACTTGCCGTGCACGCGGTGCATTCCGGGCGACGCACTACTATATGTATAGTGTATGTATGTAATGTGTAGTATAGTGTATACTCACGCGTCTGCCTGTTGGCCGAGGAGGTGTCAGCGCCCCGCTCGTTGCCGGCGAGGTCGATGAGCGAGAACTTGCCGTGCACGCGGTGCATTCCGGGCGACGCACTACTATATGTGTAGTGTATGTATGTAATGTGTAGTATAGTGTATACTCACGCGTCTGCCTGTTGGCCGAGGAGGTGTCAGCGCCCCGCTCGTTGCCGGCGAGGTCGATGAGCGAGAACTTGCCGTGCACGCGGTGCATTCCGGGCGACGCACTACTATATGTATAGTGTATGTATGTAATGTGTAGTATAGTGTATACTCACGCGTCTGCCTGTTGGCCGAGGAGGTGTCAGCGCCCCGCTCGTTGCCGGCGAGGTCGATGAGCGAGAACTTGCCGTGCACGCGGTGCATTCCGGGCGACGCACTACTATATGTATAGTGTATGTATGTAATGTGTAGTATAGTGTATACTCACGCGTCTGCCTGTTGGCCGAGGAGGTGTCAGCGCCCCGCTCGTTGCCGGCGAGGTCGATGAGCGAGAACTTGCCGTGCACGCGGTGCATTCCGGGCGACGCACTACTATATGTGTAGTGTATGTATGTAATGTGTAGTATAGTGTATACTCACGCGTCTGCCTGTTGGCCGAGGAGGTGTCAGCGCCCCGCTCGTTGCCGGCGAGGTCGATGAGCGAGAACTTGCCGTGCACGCGGTGCATTCCGGGCGACGCACTACTATATGTGTAGTGTATGTATGTAATGTGTAGTATAGTGTATACTCACGCGTCTGCCTGTTGGCCGAGGAGGTGTCAGCGCCCCGCTCGTTGCCGGCGAGGTCGATGAGCGAGAACTTGCCGTGCACGCGGTGCATTCCGGGCGACGCACTACTATATGTATAGTGTATGTATGTAATGTGTAGTATAGTGTATACTCACGCGTCTGCCTGTTGGCCGAGGAGGTGTCAGCGCCCCGCTCGTTGCCGGCGAGGTCGATGAGCGAGAACTTGCCGTGCACGCGGTGCATTCCGGGCGACGCACTACTATATGTATAGTGTATGTATGTAATGTGTAGTATAGTGTATACTCACGCGTCTGCCTGTTGGCCGAGGAGGTGTCAGCGCCCCGCTCGTTGCCGGCGAGGTCGATGAGCGAGAACTTGCCGTGCACGCGGTGCATTCCGGGCGACGCACTACTATATGTGTAGTGTATGTATGTAATGTGTAGTATAGTGTATACTCACGCGTCTGCCTGTTGGCCGAGGAGGTGTCAGCGCCCCGCTCGTTGCCGGCGAGGTCGATGAGCGAGAACTTGCCGTGCACGCGGTGCATTCCGGGCGACGCACTACTATATGTATAGTGTATGTATGTAATGTGTAGTATAGTGTATACTCACGCGTCTGCCTGTTGGCCGAGGAGGTGTCAGCGCCCCGCTCGTTGCCGGCGAGGTCGATGAGCGAGAACTTGCCGTGCACGCGGTGCATTCCGGGCGACGCACTACTATATGTGTAGTGTATGTATGTAATGTGTAGTATAGTGTATACTCACGCGTCTGCCTGTTGGCCGAGGAGGTGTCAGCGCCCCGCTCGTTGCCGGCGAGGTCGATGAGCGAGAACTTGCCGTGCACGCGGTGCATTCCGGGCGACGCACTACTATATGTGTAGTGTATGTATGTAATGTGTAGTATAGTGTATACTCACGCGTCTGCCTGTTGGCCGAGGAGGTGTCAGCGCCCCGCTCGTTGCCGGCGAGGTCGATGAGCGAGAACTTGCCGTGCACGCGGTGCATTCCGGGCGACGCACTACTATATGTGTAGTGTATGTATGTAATGTGTAGTATAGTGTATACTCACGCGTCTGCCTGTTGGCCGAGGAGGTGTCAGCGCCCCGCTCGTTGCCGGCGAGGTCGATGAGCGAGAACTTGCCGTGCACGCGGTGCATTCCGGGCGACGCACTACTATATGTGTAGTGTATGTATGTAATGTGTAGTATAGTGTATACTCACGCGTCTGCCTGTTGGCCGAGGAGGTGTCAGCGCCCCGCTCGTTGCCGGCGAGGTCGATGAGCGAGAACTTGCCGTGCACGCGGTGCATTCCGGGCGACCGCACTATTATTTGGAATACTGCGTGCGACCGCGACGAATTTGAGTTCGCTGACGTCTGCGGGATAAAACAACAAAAATAAATGAGTAACTCATTAATTTTCACCACGTTTTGAACAATAGTATATTTTCTAGGTACTGTTCAATTCAAAACATGTGGCAAAAGTTAGAATTATATCGGCGATTGGCAGCTCCGTGTGCTCGCTGCTAAATAGTTCACTAATCAGCAATGCCTAAAAACTGACCTTTTTCCCACACGATAAGTTTCAATTTCACGTGCAAGTCTAAAGACAACACGATTATTCATTCATAAAATTCGTTTTTTTTTCAGAATTAAGTAAACCCTTTGTACTACACGACCAAGTTAATTATTTATTCATTTACAGTCTATCAAATTAGCTATTATTACCAAAACGATATCATGAACTTAAACTTAGGATCGGTATTTTTACTGGATCTGATATACTGTGTTGTGTGTGAACATACCGATACAACTAAAAAAAATACGCCACGAATAAAAACTTATTGGATAAAACGAATCGCTGTGTGAACGGGCACTAATTTGTTCTGTGACATCATGCACTAACCTGTCCGGAAGTCCTCGCGGCGTTCCCGTGTTGTATGAGCTTGAGCACCTCGTCTACGTTGTCCACCACCTTCTCCGTGAGCCCCACGATCTGCACCTGCTGTTTGCCGTCTTCTAATACGCGCAATTTCGCCTTGTCTGCTAGTAGGTCGAACACCTGCGATAACAAACCGAAACAATATAAGAAAACCATGACAAAAAGTTAATGTTAAGTTAATGAGCGGCTTGTACTTACCGGACTTGAGGCACGTGAACATTTACATTAACTGGGTAGTTACCTTCCCCGAGTAGATCTCGAAGAAGGAGGCGGAGACGATGAGGTTGAGCGGCTTGTACTTGGCGGACTTGAGGCACGTGAACATTTACATTAACTGGGTAGTTACCTTCCCCGAGTAGATCTCGAAGAAGGAGGCGGAGACGATGAGGTTGAGCGGCTTGTACTTGGCGGACTTGAGGCACGTGAACATTTACATTAACTGGGTAGTTACCTTCCCCGAGTAGATCTCGAAGAAGGAGGCGGAGACGATGAGGTTGAGCGGCTTGTACTTGGCGGACTTGAGGCACGTGAACATTTACATTAACTGGGTAGTTACCTTCCCCGAGTAGATCTCGAAGAAGGAGGCGGAGACGATGAGGTTGAGCGGCTTGTACTTGGCGGACTTCAGGTACGTGAACACGTCGCGCGCCGCCATCGCGTAGATGCCTTTTTTGCAGTCCTGCGTCTTGCCCTGCTAATCACATGATTTTTAAATCTGATTGATATTTTTGCACTCTTACGTCTCTTACATAAAGAAAAAAACAAATCATAAATTACATAGTAAATATCACAGAGTAGAGTACTTTTATATAATATCATCTGCATGGCTATGTCGGCTGCATTTGACAGATGAATGTGACACATTGCTACTTTTCTTGCGCCTTTTTGGTTTAACTAGGTGTAAACTTACTTCGTTTATTAAAAAGGGGGATAAAGTTAAAGACATTTTCTATGGATAATAAATTTATTTTTGATCGTAATTCTAGCCTAATGATTTTTTTAAAACTTTATTCACGGCGGGCCAGCGTTCCCCTGCTTTTGCGTCTACCCCTCAATTTCGGCGCTCCCCACTCTGTACCCGTATTATTATGATATGAGTACAATCTAGTCACATTGTTACTACACTATGTTACGGTATATATCCCTACCCTAAGCATATAAATATATCACGGCTTTATCCATCTTACTGCGACATATCGACAAATTATGTCAAAATTGTATTTCACTTTGATAAAATAATGGAACTTTATTTCTGAACAAAATTAAAAATAAATGCCATTGACTTTTTTATAAAAACCTAAATTACGAGACTTTCGTAACATTCAAGCGCAGCAAACTTAATTGGGTTGAAATTCTATTAAAAAAAGTACAGTGCAATGCTTACAAAATGTGTAAGTAAGTAAACAGTTAAGGGGGCGTACAACGCTGGAAGAAATTTTCATAGTGCAAATTTTCGAAATTGTTGAAATTATTATCGTTTTTAATTAATAACTAATAAATTACCTATATTTCTTATTATGTAAAACTGACAATCACAAAACTAGAGAGCTAGCGAAGGTTTTTTCATTATAGTTTCTAGGTTATACGTTTATTAATGGTTGGCACAGAATTCAAAAACTCCAAATTGGAGTTCACTTTACGATTGATTTTCTATCGAGAAAAGTTTTAACTATCATGTTTCTGTCAATCACATATCAGAGTACTATAATCTACTTTGTACATTATTTTTTGGGACCGATAAATCAAGTAATACCACACCCCGGACACTCCATAAAACCGCCCTATTATAAACAGATGGCTACCGATCAGTTTGTACTGTATGAGCGGCGTTCAAATCATAATTCGATCTTTTAAGTAACTTAAGTTGCATTGAATATCTAAATAAAGTTGACAGTTGACAAACACGACTAAACGAGCACACGAATCGGCGCATGAACTCGCGGGGAGGGGGTGAGGTAATCGATTCTAGAGCGGGGCGGGGAGTGTCCTTTCTGTACGTAGTACTTATATCTAGTCTGTGGTAATACTGTGTGAAATAGTGGATCAAAAATGTATATTGAACGTAGTACGGCCCCTTAATGTACTATAGATATAGTGAACCTGGAAGTCCCCGCCCATGGTGTGCGTCTTGCCGGAGCCCGTCTGTCCGTACGCGAAGCACGTCGCCATGCCGCCCTCGAATATCGTCTGCACCAGCGGTTTCGCCGTGTACCTGCCAGACGTATCTCAATGTAGAAAGTCCACCTCTTGTACGATGCGATTAAATTGACAAAGACAGTGATCCGCTTCAAATTCAATCGAGAATGTTTAGCAACGACAAAATTTTACCGATTAAAATACGTCATCTTGTACCGCAAGCGCTCTTAAGTCAGCTACTTCAGTAATACATCGTTAAATTAATCGCATTGTACGTTACTTTAATGTTGTACAATAATTAATGATTAAATAAATAAATAACACAGATACCATCTTTCATTTTTGTAAATGGGAAAATGGCTCTCTATAATAATAAATTATTGACAGTTGCTATTTTTTTGGGATAAAATAAACTGTTAAATTTGTCCTATTTGGTAAACAATCTTCACCCAACTCTTTATAGAAATATTCATTTATAAATAAAACAAATGGTTTTCCACACATGGATTACGAAATAAATTGATTATTGATGTCAATTTGATTTAAGATAACATATTGTTAAATAGCGATTTAAGTTAAAAAGACGTATGACAACTGTCAAAAGTTGTTTACTAAATAGTTCAAGTAAGGATAAACAGACTATAATGCGTTACTTGTAGACGACTTCGTTGGTGCAGGAGTCGTCGAAGGCGTAGTCGAACCGGAACTTCTGATTCTCGAGGTACTTGGTGAGGTCCACCTTGTTCTTGGGCTCGTGCACGATCATCTGGTCCTTCGTCGGCACGCTGATCACGTCCACCTGAGCACATACACTGTTACAATATTTGTCGATACTTATCTCGCGACGTCCGAAATTTACGCTTAACTTAACGGATAACAGATTAACAACATTTAAATCTGTTATTCGCAACAAGCTAAGTCTGTAAGATATTTATTGTTAATATTTATGTGCTGTGGATTTTGTAATAATAAATAAAGCAAAATTGTTATTCGCTACAAGCTAAGTCTGTAAGATAATTATTGTTAATATTTATGTGCTGTGGATTTTGTGATAATAAATAAAGCAAAATAAGTCTATATCATTTGTCGTGGTGCGTATGCTAAGTCGGCTGGTCCGAGTCAAAGGACCGAGTTGTATCATAAAGTGGCGCCACTACATAGTGACGTAAGCACGTGTCACTCACGGAATGACAGAGCTTGTTACCTTGGATCTTGCGTACCTCTTTCTTATTGAGCTCCTTCTTGTTGAGCGGGCGCTTCCGGACGCAGACGGTGATCTGGTGGTCTTCGACGGGCTCGTTGCCGGTCAGCGGCCGAAACTCGATGCTGTTCTGGTACTCGCGGATCATCGCCAGGAACTCCCAGTTCGGGTTGCCCGGGTCCATGTTCATTAGCGCCTCCTGATAATAAACGCATTAAAATTATCGTTCAATATAAATGCAAAGTGGATCAAACGATATAGTGTGTTTCTAATATAATAAATAGGTAAAAATGCCCAAGATTCGGACCGTTTTCAGGTAGGCAGTACAGTACGGGGCACTTTCGTTTGTTCTCAGATAACAAATAAAAGTGCACCTTAATGTAATGAAATAAGGGTTGATTATTGTCAAATGATTAGCTATTTTGGTTGGTTTGAATGCTCAGGTCATTTTGTCGCTAGAGGGTTATACCTTCTTCTTTTTGAGTTCTGCCTGTCTCTAGCGCCTGTCACGAATCCCCTTAAGCCGCTCCACTTCTTTCACGACGGCGCCTGATGCAACCGTTCCTGTCCGCCCCCATCTCCAGCCACACATACCTTCTCTTCTTTGAGCTCCGCCTGTCTCTGGCGCCGCTTCTCTCTGTTCTCCTTAAGCCGCTCCACTTCTTTGACGACGTTGGAGCGTCGCACGGCGCCGGACGCGACGGCGTGCGGCACCGACACGGTGCTGGACACGCCGGCCGCACGCCCGCTCACGTTGCCCGTCGCCGTCGCCGTGAACTACACACATATCAACGTCATACTTGGAAACCCTTTTTTTTCTAACAATGTAACAAATGACTCGACAATTGAAAAGAAGTGTCCAATGTCTTTAAAATCCAAGTTTAATTTGTCACCTTACAATTTACATTAACAGAATAAATTAATTAATAATTATAGCTAGACTATTTGGGGGAATAACACTAACTACACAAGGATGAGATGAAAGTGAGGCGAAGGGAGAGACTCCTTTTTGAGATTGGTGCTGATAGATTACATGACGATATGAGAGAAAGTGAAGCGAGATGGATAGAGGGCCACCTCCTTAGGGTTGTGTATCTTTCTCTGCAGAAGCGGCATGTACGGCGACTGCTGCAGGTGCTGCACCACGGACGCGGTACTGGGAGTGCTGCCCGACCGCGAGCGGCCGCCCGACGGGGGACCCTGCCAGGGGAGGGGGGAAAGGATAAGGGAAATTAGGGTAGGAAAAGAAAGGAGGGGGAGTTTGGTAGAAAGCTAATTTATGAAATTAATGAAGTAATTTAAATTAAGTAAGTCGCTCACTTAATACTTAATACTATCTAGATAAAGAAACATCAAATGATCTTCCTTATTGCGAATTGGACAAGACCATGACCAAATTGTTACCCGCCAGCCGGACGTTGCTTCATCTATGTATCCCCAGGATTAAGCACTTTAAACAACTCGCATCAATGAATATTGTATAGACAATTCATACATAGGGTCTACAAAATAATAATATAATATCCATAATGCAAATTAAAACCAATTATAAAAGTACCTACTATCCTATCTTAGTTAAACGCCCGCCCCCTCTCTTCTAGCCCAAATTTGCGTGCCCAACAGGGTCCATAATAATGGTCTTTTATTATGTAACATCTTTGTAAACATTATGGTTTAGCAATAAATTATTTGATTGATTGATTGATTAATATCGGATCCTAACCTGTTGTGTGACCCTGGAGTTAGGCGGGGGCTGCGGTTGCGGCTGCGGCTGCGGCGGCGGCACGTTCTCCGCGCCGCGCCGCCCCGTCGTGTCGCCGGCGTGCCCGTTCGTGTACCCGCCCGCGTTCGACAGCCGCATTTGATTGTTGCGGGTGACGCGGGAAGGCGCTGGAACGTTGTAATATCATTGCAACATACAAAAAGTATATATTACAAAAAAAATATTGATATGATCTAAACGCGTTCGTGAATCATACGCAAGTGACGCAATACATAAAGGCAAACGAGACCTTTCGAAAAGCTGTAGCTTAAAAACTTATATGCGAACCGAACAGTGCACAAAGCGGACGCAAACGGAAAATCTAACAAATCCCAAATTCCAATGGTGCGTGAGCTGTTCGTTCTTACTTGACGTCTGCTCATCTTGTTCCTCTTCATTCGTCTCTTCGATGTGAAGCTCCGTTTTCTTAAACGCCTCCGTAGGAGAGCCGGTTGAGCTAGAGTCGGCCACTTTTCTTCGACATCTTAACCATGAACAACACATATTTGGCAATCACTTCAGACTTATTATTTCAGTTTCGTATACCGATCAGTTTGTTGCCTAAGCAAAGTTTTTGTTATCGGTCATTATTTTCGTATCAGTTTTGAATCCAATCGTTTCGCATATCATTGCTCTAGAATGTGTGTGAAATGATATGTACTCTCCAGACTGAGGGATTGTCCGTAATGGCTGCGATCTGCGTCGGCGCAAGGCAATCTTGCGCCTGCGCCGCCCACCATATTAGGATCTCTTTCCGTAGTCAAGGCAATGAACCGTGACACACGCGTACCGACTACGACCATGCGCGAAGGTGAAATTGCATATAAAACAAATTAACTATCGAATAACTCGTTTTAACTCAATTTTTACATCGACCTTGCGATTTTTTGGGTCACATCTTTTCACCTACTTTTGCAAGCTACTGAAAGGGTGTTTAATACAGTTTATAAAAATAAATAGAGAAAAACAACCACACAAGTGACCGTTGCTCAAGCTACAGTGAGACTGAAATCATTGATCAATTGATAGAAATCGCCCGATCGGAATTAGAAATAATGTCAGCCATTTAGAGACATTAAACCTCTTTGTCTGTCACAGCGCTGAAAATTTTATCGTGTGACGTGAACGGCATGGGTGGGCAGCGAACCGGCGATCGATGGCAGGGTCAAAGCTTGAACTTGTCAATTGAGGGACTATAAACAACCGTGTACACATAACATATCTAACGTAAATCGTTAAAGCGTTTATTAAAATTTAATTATACAAGACTTTGTTGACAACTAAACTTAAATTTAAACCTACTAAAGACATTTAAGGGCTATTAACAGCACGCAATATGTACACGAACAGAAAATGTACATTTGGGTTTTGAAAACCCAAATTTTTGTACTAAAGGAAAAGTCACATTAATACCAGCGAATGACACGAGGTGGCTGCATAGATTGGTGGATGAAACAGGTTTTTTTTCAGTTTTGGCGCATGGCACTTCATAGGCAGAATTGTCAAGGCAACCGTTGTCATGCAGATAACTAACCCAGGGCGTGTCTAGGAAAATCTTAAATTACGGTATATGCATAACATGTTGACTGCAGGAAAGTCTTTATACCGATTTTTTTTATCCAGAACGGGATAGTGCTTGGCCTTTCACCTCACCTGATGTTAAGTGACGATAAGGCCGAAAGTGTAAGCGCACTACACCCGGAATCCTCACCACTGAGGAACCACCGACAAAAAACCTTCTCTTGCTATGAATGAGCACTCATACTGCGCTCACAAGATCATCACGACAGTCGTCGAGCTATGCTGCCTGTCGTTGCGGTCTCGCAAATTGTTGGAAAACCATCTCACCGTGACGATATGCACTTTCCAACTTTCGGTTATGACACCAAAAGTGATAAAAAACTACATCGACTCTGTTTTATTTGAGAGCTGAAATATCGATTATTAAAGACCCTCCAAACTTCGCTCTGCGGTTGAGCGAGAATTTCGTAAAAGTTTATTAAAAAAAATATGTTATTAAATAAATATATCATACTTAAATTAAAACTAAAATAAAATGGCATAGTTTTCGGAAATATTAAACTGTTCCAAAATTCTAATAAAATTAGTCATTTCTAATGGAGCTCATCAAAAGTATCTATAATAGGAAATATTACAAATTCTAAACCAGACCAGTGCACAGGTTGTCTGTACTTGCAGAATCGAAGTGCATCCACGGCCCAGGTGTGCTGCATGCAAGATTTATAAGTTGACCTGGAACGGTGTATTGCACTCGGCATGAACCTGCTATTCTGTATCACTATGCATAAACTATCTCACAATGGCTTCCTTCCTAGTCTCTTATATCAGATACAGAACTTTGAACCTTAAAGAGAAGTAAGGTAGAGCACCTTATGAGTTAAATGCATCAAAAATATATTAAAGACCAGACGGATTAAATTTTTGCTCAGAAATCTACGATTCGATTCCTAGCTGAAACATAATGTGATTAAAACGCTTGTACTTAGCTAATAACAACTGAACTGTAAGAACAATGGATACACAATAATAAGATTTTCAAAAATCAGTCAAACTACAGGCTAGATGAAACGTAATGTGGACATCTTTGCTCACGATCTGTCTTTTGATAATCTTAAACGTGGTGACACGACTAGCTCATTTTCGGACCGTATTTACTTTAGTTGCTATGTTTATAGAAAAAAGATTTGACGAATGTTTATATATTAAAATTTACCCAAATCAGTTGCGTTTGCATCAGAACTAACGAAAAGAATACCTTCGAATGTGGATGAGAACAATAGCAACGTCTGTATTCCATAACTAAGCGATGATAACACCTTTTAATGAATGACCCATGTCGAGATGACATTACCATTGCAACATAACCAGGTATGACATCAACTAAATTATAATAGAAACCGTGTCAAATCTAAAAAATTGGCCGTGCCAAATCTCATTGATCCGCCGACTTGTAGAGTGAGTGAGGGATCTTTAATTATTTTAATGAGCCTTACTAATTAGCAGATAACTAATGCTGTAACAACCATAGATTTCAAGTCTGACACGCTTTTATTTTCAGAAAATATAGTTTAAATACATTATTACGGAATGCAATCTGACCAGCATTGGATCAAATGTCATACTACCGCAAAACTGGTAAGGTTTGCGGTAGCCAAAAATTCTAATATTGAGAATCCAATGACAATGTATAAGCATCTGAGAGTCGTGAGAACGGTAAAAAATCTCATAAAACAGAATATGGTGGCACTTTTCGGGTCGTTACCCAGCGCCCACGCTGACCACTGATTCACTTCAGCATCATAAACAACTGCTATTTTCACAAAACTTGCATATAGATTTCAAGTCTGACACGCTTTTATTTTCAGAAAATATAGTTTAAATACATTATTACGGAATGCAATCTGACCAGCATTGGATCAAATGTCATACTACCGCAAAACTGGTAAGGTTTGCGGTAGCCAAAAATTCTAATATTGAGAATCCAATGACAATGTATAAGCATCTGAGAGTCGTGAGAACGGTAAAAAATCTCATAAAACAGAATATGGTGGCACTTTTCGGGTCGTTACCCAGCGCCCACGCTGACCACTGATTCACTTCAGCATCATAAACAACTGCTATTTTCACAAAACTTTATGATCCAGCATTCACATTTACACAATAAACAAACAATAAAGGATTTCCATACAGACAAGATTCCGCATACCAATTTGTAAGGGAGAAGTGGTCTTCCACTTATGGATGTTCCCTCGGAGGTCGGTCAGTAGTGAACTTGGTAAGAGGGACATGACTTCCGCAATCCGGAATCGATACCTTAAGCGCATGTATGAGATGCAACTTTTTAATTTGAGTAAAAAGAAATACGCCCAAGAGCTTCATGACTCAAATGAGATATAAGTTAGTTTGAGCCGATGCACATACAATGGGGTTTGCACTTACGGCCTACTGTTTTCGTAGCGCGCCGCGTCGGCGGCTGCGTTTGTGTCTGAACGCATCTCTCGTAAGCACGCACTGGCATTGTGGGTATCCTGAATAAGACTGAAACTGGTTCGAATAGACGGGGACTACAGGGCGCAATCGAAGGTCAGGTTCACCGCACTAATGTATGTAATCCATTTGTGTCAAAGGTTAATTTGAATTAGGAACTCCGAAGCGGTGCCAGGCGGTGTTGTGGTACACGCTACGCGGCCGGCCGCACACTGTCCGCGCGCCACCTGCAACCCACACTTATAGCGGCGATGGAACTAACGGACTCCGGCCAGCCCCATGTAATATTCAAGCAACCCCAAAATATAACACGCCATCGCGATGTTTTAATGATAATGCCTAGAAAAAACACGCTTGTTTATGCAACACACATACAGAAAGGAAGGCTCGAAATGTCTGGTTTCCTGTCCACGGAGCGATGGAAATAGACCCTGCGATAACAAAGGTCAACTCTCAAAGCCGCCCTAAGTATGTGGAACCATTTTGACCTCTGACTCCAAAGTCCTTTTATGGACCGCTATCTAGATCCATTTCTATTCCTCGCTAATTCCTTAGGACTTTCCTAGGAACAGTTTAAAACATGGGGTTCTTGGAGTTTTGAATAGATTGATCATTACAAGAATACCATGCATGGCCCACATCTTTTAAATTCGATATAAAGCTTGTAATTTGTATTGTGAGTAAAGTTGCTTTACTTACAGACGAATGGTATGCTCGAGTCATGGACTCATGAACGAAAAAAAAACGGTAACTGTATTCAGATTCTATTTATTTGTTCATTTAGCTATACTAGAGGTAAATGAACTTCTATGAATAATAGATTAAAAAATGTAACAGAATCTTGGCATCTTTATTGTATGACTGAAATAGATTGGTTTCATTTATTTCAGCGAAGTGCATTGTACGCACGGGGCATAATTTGTTTCACCGCGTCGTCGGGACGGTTTGATGATTTTTTACTAGTCACTTATTGATTTTTACAAGTCACTTATAGTTAGGTGGGCAAAAACAGGCGGCTATTGATTATGGCTTTCGAATATTATAGATTTAACTTAAATTGCTTTGAAAAGTAGATCATCAATTTTTTTAACTGAGAAATAGAATCCTCGTTGATCAAAATGCCTAGAATTCAGTGTTTCTTACAGCTGTACATATAATTATGTTCATCATCAGGCTCTCACTCCATCCAATTACGCTCCCACTACCAGAATTGTTAATGCCTTTCAACACTTCTCTAATATTCTATTGCATAACACTTCTTGAGAAAACACCTTTTATTTGAAACGTACATTAGCCCACCGTCAAAAGTTTATGAAACACTGGGCAGTTTGGTTATTTCTTCGTCATTATGAAGTAACATCTCATTAATAACGGAGTGGACTAAAATAGCTCTACCGCCACTATGAAACTTTAATCACGGCGGCTTAACTCAGTCCATCATACAGTCAAAGGTATTGTCACAGCAGCGGCGGCGGCTTTGTTCGCGGCCATTATTTGGCGACCTTCGGCCGGGCACAATGTCAAGATTACATTAACATAGGGCGCGACCCCGCCTGAAAGGTTAACGTTTAAATCGGACGCGGAGTGCCATAATTAAGGAACTGCATTAAAAGAAAAAGTACTATTTTTGATATAAGTACATATAATTGGGCTTAGAAGGTTTCAATGTACTTATTGGGTGGGTGCATAAAATTTAATTTCGATCTCGATGAATAAGACTTTGTAAGTAATAATATATTAACCCCGATATATTTGTAGGAAACTTACAAGGATATTGATAAGAAAAATACCTATATCGGCAAGAAAACTATTTCCAAAAAGTAAGGTCGACATTTTGTACTAAGAAAAGTATTTAAGTAGGTCAATTCCGAAGAGTTGGATCGTGATCTAAATTAAAATTGAGCTTTATTTACTTTTCTGTTTCACAGCTACTCAAAGACGAGCGAGAGATAACTCAAACCTTAGCACGTCGCAATTAAGTGAAGAAACAACAAGAGCTAGGGCTCATTTACAAAACCTTATTTTTTTCTTTTTTTATATTTATCGAGGGTTTTCCCTAGGAAATGCCACCCTCATAGGTAACACAAGGAACATCATTAAGTTTATCTACGCTTTAGACCACACTGCACGATATAATAGAACATTTTGGCTGTTTCTGATAACGGTGTTGCCAAAATGCAAACAAAAACCTATCTCTCTACAAAAGCTTTTGAGTGATATACTTAATAGATGTGATAGATTATTGGTAATAAGCAACGGCCAGTCAGACCCAATGAAAGTCGTGCAAATGCACTAGTTAGATGATCTGACCAGCAACTAAGGTTACCGCTCTAGATGTAGGGTACAATCCGTCCGGATTCGCGCTGTGGTCACGCGATTGCTGCCAAATCTCAGTTGCGCAACATCGGCCGATTGACGCAACACGCACCCCGCCGGCCGGCAGGGAATGCGTGTCAATCGACTATTTGCGTTTCTATACTGCAACTTAGCGCTCGGCTGCCGGTCGCGGGAGATGAACTTGTATTAATTTCATTGACATAAGCTTTTACAAAAAGGAAAGAGACATTGGAAAGAAGCTATACAAACGATATTAATATTGACGATATCGGAAACAATTCTTCTATTCCTAGGATAAAATAACAATAACAGAATAATAACCGAGAGACATCGCATCAAAGATCACTATGTGATCAGATATTTGATAATATCACTCGACACTCATAAAACAACAAATCCTCCCCGACACCACAACATTCCCGACATTTTCTATAAACACTTCAGATAAGTTAAAAGCCTAGATATTATCGTCGGGGCATGTTCGCTTCCAATTTAGAAAATTAACTGAAACGCTGGTAAATATTGATGTAGTTTCAGTGTAGCGCCTATTCGGCCTATTTTGCGTGTCAGTCAGTCCACCTGTTTACCCAACAACTGACCCGAGACCGTTGACCTCCAACCGTCAATGAAGCTACCACGTTAGTGCAAAACAAACCGGCGAGATTGAATCCGCTTACGGTGACAGATGTTCCTTTCTAACACTACGATGTTGATAGAGATGAAGCATCACCTCTCACTGCTAGCATTCGGGTTAATAAAGTACGGGTGCAGGCAGAACGGTGATTCATCGCGTGATCGGAATGGAGCTGGTGTCGACTGCCCTCCTTTTTTAGCAATTGTCAATATTTTGGGAGATCGCGGACTTTTGTGCGCAATACAACGAGTAAAACATTATTATCTCCGCAATTACAGTAGAGATATGCAGCATCTAACTAATACAATACTGAGGTGAATATTGCACAAAATAAGATTTACAATCAGATAGTGAACACAAAGAAAAAACAAAGACCAAAATCGTATGAGCTCAAGATGGTAATTCACACAGCGCGGCGTTGGAACCGTTAGGGTTTGAATGTGAGATCATTACGCCCAAGAGACCCGTGTATTCTATATTTACACGTGATGTGATGATACTTAGACTAAATCACTGTTCAGGATGATTCACGAACTTAAGACGCGACATATGCTTAAGACGCCGGCGAACAGTGAGCTTCCCATACAAACGTAATACCAAAATGATTTGCAATTTTAGCATAACTCTCATTGTGTTGTTATTCGGATTAAGACAGTATTTGTCTTGGTTTCTATTAAATCAAAAATCAAAAATACTCAACTAAATAAAAAATTAATGCGATTTAAAGTTTAGTATGAAAAATAAATTAGCATTTATTTTGAATTGGGTTAGTATTTTGGAATTTTTATTTAATAGAAACCTAGACATATACGGCCTTACCACAAAAGATTTTAAAACACTGTTCTGTCTCTTACATACAATAGTGTCAAAAAAGTGGCAGCATCACATTTAAACAGTGTCTAAGTTAAACACTTGTTAAACAGTGTTTTGTGGTAAAGCCAATACTGTCTTAATCCTAATAATATCACAAGATTAGTTGATTATGCTCAAATTGCAAATAATTTTGGTTTTACGTTTGTATGGGAAGCTCACTGTTCGCCGGCGTCTTAAGCATATGTCGAAACTAATATGCTTCGCTTAGTAAATAGACAAAAGTCATACTTTAGATTCTATATTTTCAAGACAAAAGAGTAAATAAAAGTCACTTACCTTTCGTAGCCACAGGGATGGATTGTCGCGTCATGTCCTAAAACGGAAAAATCTAATTAGTGGCAGTAATTATATATCAAAATTCCGCAAAATATGAGCAACACAATACAGATAAAAAGCAGAGGATGAAACCAAAACTGCTTAGGGAAAAAATACTGTATTTACAACAGATAAAGATTCAAAATCGCCAAATGTGCTTATTGTTAGGAGTCAAGAGTGGCTGTATAGAAGACTAACTTTTCTAATAGATTTCAGTAGAATGAAGGGTATCATTGGGTGTTCCTGGTGTTATTCGGAAATGCTAGTACGTTCGTCCAAATATAGCCCGCATCCAAATAGAGAGATTTCGCAATAAGTTGTAACTTTCAGAAAGTCGAACAACTTAAATGCGGGCAGGTTACCCATTGTTTCATCATTTGTTAGTTAGTACATTTACAAGTTAACTACATTAGTGTTATGTTTGTTTTGAAGGTCGTGGGTTCTGCACTACGAATAAAATTACTCATTAAAAATACATCGCCCATGAAGAATGTGGTGTTGCTTATTAATTAATATTTTATCCTTAATTCCATTTAATATACGAATGTTCACATAAAAGATTTTATCTGGTTAATATTATATTTTATGTATAAGCTAACGTGTATTTTTAATTGTTCAACAATATAAAATTATGTCAGAATATTACAAAGAACTTTGAATTTATGTTGAAGGCTGCTAAATCTGAATTATACAGGGTTATTTGTAAAACACCAACAACCTCGCAGGAGTAGATTGCTAACATCATAAACAACAAAATTTGGTCTACGATTCTTCCGAACAGCTGATCGAGTTTTTGAAAAGTAGTTTATTTTGTCTGTTTTCGAAAAAGTCATAGAACACACGTTGTTAATGATGTTAGTAAGTTATCTACTCTTGCAAGGTTGTTGGTGTTTTACAAATAACACGGTATATTTTTTATTGGAGGCAAAGATCTTCTTTAATGTTTAGCCTAATACTTGCAATCCGGGCGAGCTACTTGGCGATCCATTTATAAAATTGAGAGGTGTGAGGAAACTGTTTATATTAATCACTTCACAGCGGGGCGTTAATTACCCATTTCTGGCTTAGTTTAATTGGTGCCCAACCCAGCAAGATCGCATCAGCCTGGCAACCCCTTGGAAGTTATGCAACTAGGGCAATGGCGATGCGGCTTGCAATTTCCTCATTTACGACTGTTTCTGTTTATTTCCTTCTAGGAATTGCTTTGGCTTTGATTAGGTACGGGATTAGTTGTATGTAAGCAATTTACTTGAAAACACTATTTAGTTCTTTGAAATGAATTGTTTATAGGTACTCAATTCTTTTATTTTCATTGTTACCTTTATGACGATACAGAAAATTCATCAATGTCCAAGTAAGTTGAAAAACATGTTAGTTGTGACAACTCTTGACAATTGAAGTTTGCGATGCTTAACAATATTTTAAAAACTAATACAAACAAGAGCTCTAATACATACAAGAGGTATTATCTGCCTTTGGTGATTCAAGAGAGTAGTTCATTGAAAGCACAATTTTATTAAAAGGAACATCATTAATGACCGTAATGATGACATTTCTTTCTAATCATACTCATGAAAAATAGTAACTTCTACCAAAAGCATATAAAATTAACACCTAAACAAACTACTTACATCTTTGAATATGAATATGATTTTGGAACACGTCCAAAAACCCAATCAAAACAACATTCTCAAATGTTTATTTAATTCGACATTTGGATATTTTACTTTCAGTGTAGCTAATAACATCCGTTTAAGTATCACAAGCCCGCCAAAGAATCTTCCTAAATGCAATGTGCTAAATTTTCCAGACTTTTCCAGGTCTTAGTAAAACCGGTTGTAAATGTAATAACTGCGATTATGGCTGCCGGGTACTTTTAGTAAACTGCAGTCTCCTGGAAGGAGACGAGCGGACCCATTCCAAGCAATTTGCAATTTGAACCAACTGTTCATAATGATCGTGGAATAGGGCCATTCTCAGTAAAAATGTAATTGTTTATCTCTTGTTTATCTATTTGACTAGCGTTCCCCTTCAAATGCAACGGAAAAGTCATCAGCTAGTGACTTACATAGTATAGAGGTATATCTATCTTGTTAAGCAAATAATATTCTTTTATTATTTTGTTTGCACATTTGGCGTTGACGTACGTAGCTATGCTATAGCGTCTATGCGCAATACTATTCTTTAAAGACGACTACTAACTCCAAACTACTCCAAAGCATCTTCGGGCCTTAACTACATCTTCCTTTTGATCATGTCATCATGCAACTATCACCCAGTCTCCCAATTAAAATTACATGGGGTTAGGAAAGTAAAGGATTGTTATTAATTTTTCTAATACAGTTTAAAATATTTGAAAAGTCTAGTTTGCCATACTTTGTGTACGGGAGAACATAATGCAGACAGGCTCAATCGAAACAATATCGTAGACTGTTCTCACGGCAGGTGCAACTTGAGATGTGTGCACTACGCCACTTTCTTGTTTTTTGTTTGCCTTGGAAAAAGATTACTTCCACTTTCCACAACATCGCACTTTCAATACTTATACTATATCGTGATCTTTAATGTTTTTGTCAAACCTGGTTTAAATCACCTTTTCAAACTGTTGGCAAACAATACAGGATATTTATCAATAAACTATATGAATGGCCTATTTCGACAAGCGCGACAAAAAAGAAAGTTGGTATCAAAACCACAGTGGATCATTAATATACTGAAAGCTGAAAGGGCTGAATTTATGCACATACATTGTATGTTACAAATTATCTACATATACATATAAAACATGCCTCATTGTAGAAACCGTACAAGTTTGACATCACAATATTTATGTCCTTGTTGTACCAAATATCAATTCATATTCTAGTGTGATAAGAGCCTATTGTAAAGGTGGACTTTCTATTTCTTTGGATCTTTCTTAAACCTAATACAGCAAACTTATACCACAGAATAAATAATAGTACAAGCGTCTTTACTGGAACTGGAATTATTGTCTACACAGCACACCGATTTGAAAGAACAAAGAAAATATGCACCTACTTATAAATTAGCTAGACGCTTTATCAGAATCTATAGCAAATATTGATAGGACGGCCTTAAAAGCTGTATTTGATTTCTGATATAGTTAGATAGCTGATGACAAATTGTTATAACTTAAATCAGTTTTGTAAACTGTAATAATACTATGTTATGATGTCAGTGTTACGAGTTATTGAAACATGAGGCCCTTTGTGCAGTAACAAAGAGTGGCATGGTGGCCAACAAAAAGATTCACATTATATACGCCCATTGTGCTTCCTACTATAATACAGGACACAACATCAACTGATTGGATTGAATTTTTGTTACTCCTGCGCAATCAAGTAAAACGAATCTCTTTATCGCAAATGTGACAAAAGAACAATCCATCAACATAATATAACAAGCTGTTCGAGTGCAAATCATAGACCGTGGAGCAACTGAAAAAAAGTGTAGGAAACCAAATAAAGAGTGGTGTATAAACGGCAAGTGAGTGCGAGTGGAGCAGTCAGGTGCGAGGCGGGACTGTACCGATCGGGAGTTGCGCACGGGCAGCGTGTGGCCGGAGTCGCCGGCCGCCTCGCCCTCCGCGCCCTCCCGCAGGAACCCTCCGTCGTCCGACGACGAGCCCGACGGATCCTTGCAGCGCCATGACAAACAATCACGTGCCAATCATACAGTACACAGTGCCGACACTTACTGAACGCTCCGCCGTCTCGTCACAAGTCATCTCACAAGTTTATTCGTAGCGGGAGCTCCCTATGTCTACTACGAGTAGAAAGTGAAACTGGAATGGTAACTCGAGACTGTGTGAAAAATCGATGCGACCCGGTGTCCGGCGTGCGTCAGACGTACCCATACAAGTTGGAAGGTCATTCAGACATCAATCATAGCCTGATCGGCGGCCCGACGTGCCACCGCGCACCGCCCCGCGCACCACCGGCCGGCACGTGCTCATTATTCCTATCTATCTGTAATCGACACCAATTAATTTCTACTGCTCTTCGATTCATGTGCGACTAATTGTGTAATTAATTAACCTAGACATCGTGTTATCTGGTGGCGTGTGCGAACGTACAGCGTTGCCACGGTAACGGGTGCAATTTCGAACAAAATATTTCCACAAGCTATGATCGCTACGTGCGGGTTGCGAATGATCACCTGCCAACTGATGATGTATGGGAACATTTCTACATTTTCCCTCGTGATTGTGCGACCGCCGTGACACCGGTTCAATGAGGAGCTTCGTTCATTCATCGACAGATCAGTTTTCACTTTAGATTTCACAGACGCTCTTCATGCCTCCCAGTAGTTTGTAAATACTTGCTAGGTAACTAATATTGATATGAACATGTTTATGATTGATATTTTAAAATTAATAATGTACCAGAGCTTCATGGATCGGGAGCACATTCGCGTATCGCGGATATGTGTGTTCAACTGTGGGCCGGTGTCGATTAGCAACGTGCTTCACAACCCAAACAATGAGGGTGGTCGCGGCTTGGTACGCGGTTCAAAAGCCTCTGATAATCGATAAGCTTAACTGAAGCTTCCGCTCGAAAGTATCGCGAAACTGAAGTACAATCGCTTATGAGTATTGAGTAAAGAAATAATATGTTTAAAGGCTAAAGCTAGTGAAACGTCCGTGTAGGCTTTTAGGGGAATGGGGTCAATTGGATTTTGTATTTAATTTGAGAAGTTACCCCGTAGCGGCGATTATGTTGCGTACTAACTAGCGCCTGCGCATAAATTAGTGTCCAAAGCAAGGCTGCATACACTGTTGCTACCAGTAATTGTTGTTATTAACATATTGGCAACGCTATAGTTAATAATAATATTAAACACGTATGAAGTCGCTACTATTACAAAGTCAAAATGTAAGTGCGTATTCACGTAGGAAGCTGGTAGCCGGCGCCGATCTACCAGCGCTTATCGGCGCTGGTAACCGCTACATAAAGCAAGCTGGTTTGAGCAGGGATTACCTGTTGGAGTATCACGCAAAATGTCGAGCTCATCGGACGAAGATTTTTTGTTGGAAAATGTGTTTCTCAAAATGGGAAAATCTGGTGTTCTTCGCAATAACAGAAAAAGAAAAAAATTCGGAGAATACCATCATTTATATGTAAAAAAAAATAAAAGTGGATATAATTTTATAAATATACAAGAAATTACTTCGGAAACATTTTCCTATTTTTAGACAAAGAGCAAATTAAACAACTTTGCTCCCTTGTTGAACAAATAACTATTAAATAGGTTAATTTAAATAAGTTGGTCCCTTAAATTCAACGACAAATATTTAAAAAAACTTAGTGCGCGACGAATTGATAGCCTGCTCCTTTTTTGAAGTCGGTTAAAAAGTGGCGGCTCAGCGCTGATAGCGGCGCTGGTTAGGCACTAGTATGGAGACACGGTACCGACTGCCTGCGCCGATTACCAGCGCGAACCGGCAACGATAAGCGCTGGTAGATCGGCGCCGGCTATCAGCCTCCTTACTCTGACTATCAAAAGTAACATCTAAGTAATATCATAAGTGAGATGGCGTTATACGAGATGTATAGCTCTGTCTCTATCACAACATTATCCCTGTTTCCTACGTGATTACGCCCTAAGTCTGGTAACATTTTGCGATTTCAATTAGTAAAATTACTTCAAGCGAACGAACACTGCAATAGCTGAATGGTTGTTGACCTTACTATTACGCACACGCACGAATATTGTCTCGTATTACGTTGAAAAAAATTGCGGTACTCTTTAGCACTTTGCTTTAGAATCAGTTGAAAGTACTATTGTTACTAAAAAAGGTATTATTTGGAAAATAAAGGAGAGTATAGAAAAGATTTTGTATTTTCAATTTTGTTTGTGAATAGAATTTGTTTGTGAAGAAAAATAAAGTTATCTTCAACTTTTTTTAAGGAATACTAAGTACTAACCTTCGTATCTATAGACGAATAAGTAATGACTTGAGTAAAACTTGCAATTTTTTGTATAATTAATCTTAAGGCTCCTATATACCTCAAGTGGAGCCCTCATTTCAATTAAATTTATTGCTCGCTAAGTAGGTACATAATGTATCGAAAATTCACATGTACAGATTGAAGCTAAGGTTCTATAGTTTATTTACAAACAATAACCTCAGTAAAATATTGTTCGTTGTAGTAGTAGTTCGCAAAAGTGCTAAAAGTGGCCACTTTTTTATGTTATTGTTTGTAAATAAACTAAAGAACCTTAGCTTCAATCTGTACATGTGAATTTTCGATACATCATGTACTTAGCGAGCAATAAATTTAATTAAAATGAGGGCACCACTTGAGGTATATAGGGGCCTTAAACGCAGTTTAGTGCAGTTATGGTGCATTTAAGATACATTTATACTATAAAATTGCATGTGAATATAATATTAGAAGCATTTGAAAATTGCAAGTTTTACTCAAGTCTTCACTTACTCGTCTATAGATACGAGGATAAGTACTTTAATTAAAGAGTCGGAGAGTACAGCAAACTTTTTCTCTAACAAACCTCCTTTTATAAAAAAAAAAATACCAAATCTCGCTACCCGGATATGGAAGGAAAGAGACAGATAATTAGCTATTCATAAATTAGTCACACGAAAATGATTGGTTTTAAGCACCCTATGAAAAAATTAAGCATAATCATGACCACTAAACAGTAATTTTTAAAATCCGATCCCATTTTACTGACGTATTCAGAAAATTTAGGTTACCCTAACACAAACTTCTAGTTACTTCGGTTTTTAGCCCATTTTAATATAAAAAGGTGATATTATGTCTATCAGGGTTGTTAATGATAATTATCACTGATAATTACATATCTTGATACTTATAAAATGAATAGGAATAACAATACGCTCGAGCTTACTCTCTCACGCCGTGTATCCGAACTCGCACTCCACACAACGCAATGTACGACATGGGCGCGTTTCAATTGAGTTAAAAAATACTCTTGCTTGCCAGTGCGAAAATCACTCTACATCGTTCCATAATCAAAGATATAACCCGTATAAATACGGTGGGTGGGCGAGATAACAATAAATCTAATTGTTTGATTTAATTGTTTTTTTAGTCGACACTTCAATAATATTTAATTTAGAAAATAAGTGAAGTATGAACCAGCATGGATAAATATAATATAATTAACAACCCTGATGTCTATACCTTATCACGTGTTGCGGTGATATTATAATTGTGAAAGGGAGAAATAATAATATGTGGACATATATACAAGGTGTTACAAAAATACCCCTAATGCCGAATATGGTATATAGGGACCATCAAACTGAACAACTTTTACTATGGGGCCAACTCTGAAATCGCGAAAAAAAAATCAGCTGTTTCATACATTTTGATATTTTCGATTTTAATTTTTGTATGAGACAGCTGACTTTTTTTTCGCGATTTCAGAGTTGGCCCCATAGTAAAAGTAGTTCACGGCATTAGGGGTATTTTTGTAACACCTTGTATAGGTTCCACGAACGTGGTTATTCCATACTTATAATTCCAAAATTATAATATAATATATAATATATACTTCGGTTGTTGTGCGTGATGAACTGCATACAGAAGTAAACATCACACTTCTCCTCAGTGACATACAACATCTCTACGACTTAACCCCATGTCTACAAACAACATTATTATTTAACCCTTTCGCACTTGTAAATTTTAACCCTCTAGCTGGCGACCAAGATACCATAAAGGTATGGACTCACTCTAGCAAGTTTGTTGGGCATAGGCTGCAGGTGCGGCGTGTGATGCCGGGGCACCACCTGGAGCTCCGGGTTGAGCGCGAGGATGGCGTCGATCTCCACCTCCTTGCCCTTGGTCTCACCGCGCTCGTACCACTCCACCGTGACGGAGCGCGTCTCCAGGTTCACCCCGGACACGATCGCAGAGTGGATCCGCCCTGGAAATGATCAACAGTTAAGTGAGTGTTGAGAGTACTTGATTGGAATCGCAATGACTTTTCCAGACCTAACAAAAACAACATCGACGTATTATTTGTAGTGCTACAAAACTGCAATTTGTTAGATTATGCTACCTGAAAGAGAACTAACCTTGAATCTCAAACCCATTAACGCGACGGAGCTCTATTTTAGACTCAATACCTTATCATGAGCAAAGGTTATTAACAAAGTAGAAGATTATTTAAAAGACAGCAATGCATGGATGTATGTAACATTATAAGTAACCATCCTAATTTTCAGTTTTCAATAACTTCATTGTTTTTTTTTAATTATGTTCTTTTTAATGAAGGTATTTGGTAAGGATATAATTTCTTTGTAAATATCGTTACTTCTGATTTCTGACAAAGCTGATAAGTATCTTGCGCCCATTCTTCTTGTCAGCTAAAAAAGTCTCGAATGGGTGGTAGGAAAATATAGACAATTCAAATGCACTTAATATCTAAGTTTATTTGAATAAAGAATTTTTCATTTCATACAATTTTATACAGCTGGGACGATTTGTTTACTTACTAATAATTCTTATCTTAAAACTGAATTTGGAATATTCAAAATAGCAAAATTCAAGATGTAGTGAAAACAACCTCCAGCATAGACAAAAAGAGATAGCCAGGTGCAGACAGGCGCTGCACACAATGCTATTGTAAGTAGGTAAGTACCTATTATAGTTATGGGAAAATATGCCGTCTGGGGCGTAAAGGAGTTGGCTAGACACATTAAGACGTTTATTGTTATTGTAAATTTACTAAGCAAAAATATTTTATTAATCAAACTAATTAAAGTTTTAATTCCATACAATGTATAAATGCAGCTAACTCACATTTCAATCTTTTACAGCACAAGAAAGTTATATCTAAATAAATAAATAAATAAATATTTGACAATATCACATACATTGCTCCGATTGCAAAGTAAGTAGTTAAAGCCCTAGTGTTATGGAAATCGGTGACAACGGTGGTGTCACAAACACCTAGGCCTGAGTCAATATATAGAAAAGTTAGTATTTTTCTAAGTTGAACTCAGCCGGGGATTGAACCTGGGACCTGAGATGGCGACACCTTGAAAACCGGTGTACAAGCTACTCTACCACGAAGGACACGACACACGGAGGTGAATCTTTTGATTCCAAAGTTAAAATCAGATCACATAATATCAGTGTAAAGCACACAATGCTAATAATAACAGCTAGGGACAAGGGCGCCGACCTTCCGCACTGCCTGGCGAAACAACATCTACGTAACGTGAAGTAGGTAATAAAAACTGGTCAAGTGCGTGTTGGGCCACGCGCAGTATATAGGGTTCCGCAGTTACCTTATACAATTACCATATGGCTATAAACTTATATTTATCTACTTCCTGTTTTACACAACTAACGCCTAAAACCCTTAAAAAATATTGTCATTATACTTAAGTAATGTTAAAATGCAGTTCAATATAGAAGTGATAGTCGTTGAAGTCGCATGAGTCATCATACGCGATGCGATAATAAGCAAGCACCATTTGATTAACGATATCGCCTTATGAATGTCTACTGCGAATGTAAGCCCTGTTTCCGACAGATAAAACGGTGCGTTTAAATTAATCACGTATTAAGGACTGCACCATTGTCTAACTAAATTATGGCCATTTGGAAGATAAAATTAAATGAAAATGCCACCCCAAGTATAAACAAGCTTGTCATAATCATAACTGAGGAACGACTATTATTTGTAAGATATTTAATATCGTGTCAGCAAACTAGTACTGTCTCATACCCCGAAGCGTTCGCTTAATATTTTTCCACAAAAATATACATTTACAAAGAGCTATATGGAACTGCGATAACGGGAACACCGGCAGAACCAAAGAGATGGATATCCTACACTCCTCGACCAAGCCATTCGTTGACCACAAGTAATTCAAACAGCGCAATACCTTATACAATAGCACAGAATTCTAGTTCAATAGAATATGCTTTTGCTGTTGTAAGTTCTTTGATAAATTCCATATAAATCCCGGAAAGAGCTATATCGAACTTAATGGCGATGACTAAGTGTGAGAATACGAAAGGGCAAATTCACAGTAGATATCATATTCTGTGACGAAGAGCTAACACAATAACACCCGATGATCTTTATCAATACAAGTGATCTTTACAAATAGTACAAAATAAATCACCACCACAAGTATAATAAGTTTTACATTGTGATAAGTTCGAACGCCCTATCGCCAGTGATAAATTACAGCCGAAAATGAGCGTTTCGAGGAAAGCATAGTCATCGAAATAATTTACTTTGACATGGAGATTACAATGTCGCACACTGTAGGTACGAAGATACTGAAAGCTTTAGTGGCATTAACCTTGAGTTTAAAGAAAGATAAGTAACTAATAGTAATAGAGACAATAGTATATACTGTATACAACATGTTACAAAAATACCCCCAATGCCGAATATGGTATATAGGAACAACTGTTTTTTTTCGCGGTTTGAGAGTTGGTCCCATAGTAAAAGTTGTTCATTTTGATGGTCTCTATATACCATATTCAGCATTAGGGATATTTTTGTAACATGTTGTATACAAAACAGATGTCTTCTATTAAAAGCATTTAAACAAGATCCTATATTCACTCTACAAAAAGTTGAATACGAATATTTCAAATATCATTATAAACTAGCGCTTCATTGGTACCTTTTTTAAATTTCCTATTAACAGGACAACCAAACCGATATATTCAAATACCAAAATGTATAATTTCGATTGGTAAATATTGAAAATCGAAAACAAAACACACAGGTTACTATAACAACCAACCAAACAATGCACGACTTAACCAGCAAAAGTGGAAAGATGCGACTAAGTAACATACTCTACTCTATGTCTAAAAATATAACTTTATTTAACTAACCTTTCCTCATGCACGTTGTTATTGATTAAAGACACGTTTCCGAATATACTCTAAAAAATTAATTTAAAATAATAACATTGTCTAGTT
This sequence comes from Catoptria pinella, assembly GCA_963556745.1. NCBI lineage: Eukaryota > Metazoa > Arthropoda > Insecta > Lepidoptera > Crambidae > Catoptria > Catoptria pinella. The sequence continues at coordinate 14,752,479 of OY750761.1, forward strand.
CAAAAATTATTTATGTATATTCGGAAAGCAATTTCATGTATAAACAGAATTGTTTTATATCTTACGAAATAGGCGTGTGTGGGGTGGGAGTGGGAATGGGAACCTTCAAAAGAATAAACAATCTTGAAAATTGCATCAATTTGCCTTGAACGCCGACAAAATTAGGTTTACAACAACGGTTTATACCAGCACCGTAACTCAATTAAGCTTATTAACTCAATAAGCACATTTCTCTTTAGCAAATATTTATTGAATTTCTTATTACAAAACATAAGTAATCAGAAATAAAACAAACTTCATAATCTTATCGCTCTAGACAGACCAAAACAATTCGTTGTCAAATCCAATCTTTACAAAATACTTATATCACACTCGCGTAGTAAATAATGATTCTATACCACTGGAGTAAGGACTTATAAAGAACACCTCACTTACAAGAACAATAGAATTTTATGAAAAATTTAATGTCATAACTTTAACTAGCTAATTGAAAATGCTTTTAATATTAAAATTAAATCCATCAATCGTCGTTCCGCATCGTAGTTGATCCTCAATAAAACCCCGCGTGAGCATCAAAAGGAACGCATGGCGGGGAGCCAAGTAGCCGGCGTGTCACCAACTTGCTCGGACCTTTCTCCTTCAAAACTCCATCAAGCAGATAGTCCTCGCTACAGTGGCAGCTCAGCTCACTTCGATCCGACTCGGTTGTGTCATTGACCCGTTAACGCATTGCTTTGTGCTAATTATAATACTGTTGCGTTTCCTTATTCGTAACAACATAGCTAGGAATTTATAGCGACGCATTTCCTAAAATGCAAAAAGGGACTTTTCACCGCACTCAGATTACGAATATCATACCCTAATTATCAACTACGTAGTGGCTGTGAGCTGTGGACCTAGCGTTTGTGACATTTTCGATCATTTTACGAAATAGCTGAAATATGATATTTTTTTCAGAAAAATCAAACCTGCTCACAAAATTTCACGAGAAGCGGTTGAGAAATGCGACCTCTAGAGGTGAACAGACGGACAGCCGGACATACGAAGCATTTTTGCCCAAGCTAAAACGCAGACGCTTCGCGCTCGCTCTGTCAACAATACCACACCCCGGACACTCCATACAACTGCTCTGTTATAATATAACTACTAGGTAATAAATAACTCAGACACTACAAGATGACATTTTGTCACGCGCAATTGTGTGTAAAGCTAGGGCTACTACGGGAATCGTGTCGCCTCACACACACAAATAAACATATTGGTTTTTCACCAATTTTAACAATAAATATTTATTTACCGGTGATAAGAAATGTTTGGATAAGATAGATGTCTTTGCTTTTGCAACTTAATTCACGCCGTCGCGCCGCCGCCGCGCACTAAAGTTGTCAGCTGTTGACACTCACGACTAAACGAGCACACGATTCGGCACATGAACTCGCGAGGTGGTGTGAGGTAATTGATTCTAGGGCGGGGCGAGGAGTGTCCTTTCTGTATGTGGTACTAATATCTATTCTGTGCCAATACTTGAAGAATTGATAAATCGTTACAAAAACAGCTCTAGAAACAAAAAAATACAAGTAACAATTTTCTTCAGACTTTCTTATACGCTAACACCAACCGATTACATGTTATCGAGGTAATTATCCAGTTAATAATGACTAGGCAGGTAATCTGAATGGAGCTAGCTCACGCCATTGACGATTCCCACGATCAAGCCTGCCGGAGAAGATAGAACGCCATTATTAGCGCCTAGCTGTAAATGCTGGAATCCCATAGGCATAACGAGAGGAGGGATTATGGGCATTGGCAATCAACTGACTTATCGGCTCGTTCGTACCTATTCTGGAATATGAGGGAATAATAGACAATGAAATTTGTCTTATCAGTCACAGGACAGATACTTGGACATGAAAACTTCATAGCAGACTAAGCGGCACACGACAAGTCCACTGTAGACTGGTAGACTGTAGGCCTCTCCCGTAGAAGGATGTAGACATAATCTCCACTATTATCCACACAAGGCAGGTGGGTTGGATGGAGATCGCAATCACAATGTTGAACAGGTAACGTCAGAAAATTATTTTGTCCATATTCTGGTTCAGGATACACTACCTCCAGCTATCAAGATGCATTGAAGGACGTTTTAATGCGACACGAAAACTCTAAATGGAAAATTATCACCGTGCCTTCATTTTCGTGAGTAAAGGCGGTAGCACCCTGACTGAAAGTGGCACCACTGTGAATTTTATTTAATATTGTTATTACATTCCCTCGTAGTCATTTCTAGAAGTAGATAGCAAACCTGCTCAAATTGGCCGTTTTTCACACATTTGCTATCTACTTCTACGAATGACTACGAAGGAAAGTAGGGATAACCTCTAAAAATACTAAACTATATGGGCCCTAAAAATTCCACGTTAAGTTTTATTAAAACCTTTTCTATTGAGAACTTATTAAATAAAAACCTCTTTCGGTATGGTATGCACCTAACTGCGAAGTGCCATCCATCATAATAATTATCATGATTTGTTGCGATTCCGTAACTGAGGTCAAAGATCTCTCTACTCTGAGCTATGTGGGGTCAAACTCGTGATACGTTGAGTTAGGTCAATAGCAGCTTTCCCCGTTCCTTGACGACGATTATGGGGGTGACCGAGAAAATGTAAAACAATGGAGAATATACCATAACTGGAGGATAGCAAATTGTACACGCTGCCAACTTAGACGCACTTAATTTGAATAACCAGAACTAAATTTGCTGCATTACCATTTTTGATCTTTTCGTTTCCCTGTTATTCAACATTCAAAACGTGCCTTATATAGAAATTCACCTAATTGAAAGAGCCATAAACGGTAAAGATCAATGGATCAATAAATATACAAGTCGTGTTTGAACTATTTGCATTCAACTATTTTACCAAATGTAACACATTTAAGGAAACTCTACTAAGTGTTTAAAATTCCAAACAATATGTTATGCTCATTTTCAAAAGTGTTTGGGCTTTTTAAATGACAGTAAATAAATTTCTTTCATATTATTGTCCAGGCTTATTCTGGACGGGGGCTTATCAGCTCTCGAGTCTCTGCTGCAAATCGGATAATTCAAAGTAAAAGTAGGTTTGAGTGCACGTAGCAGTAATGAGCTACTTACTCGCATAGTAATTTCGCAAAGCGCCCGCGGCCGTGGCCCACATAAAAACAACAATTGCTGTATGTTTAATAAATCATTATTTACGGTCTAGCCGTCTGATCCGCTCAACGGGTTTTGTATAGATAGCACTTTCACTTCAATATACAAAACATCGATGAGACAGCATCAACGAGTGATCGATATCATTTTCATTATAAAAATATTTATAAAGAACGAAAATTGACCACAAATCAATTCAATGTACAGTGAAAAATGATAACGTTATGAAACTTGCGATTAAATAACGCAACCTTCAAGGCAAACCTGCAGATTTTAAATTTAATCAATACATTTCGAGTCTTCATGAAATACTTGGCATTATGTGACTGAGAAACAACGCCAATGTCGTTAACCTTTTACGCTCAAACAAAACCATTTTATGATATTTGCTACTTTATATTACTCACTGATAAAAGCTTCAGTTTAAGTAAGTAAAGTTATCACTTCCGTCAAGAAAGAATTAAAAGTCTATCAGAGGAACAAAGTAATTTTGTAAAACAGTTCTATTGCCCAAATGGGACTTGTTACATGTCACGTTAGCGTTACCCAAAATGAGGTTATTTATAAGTGTTAGTTAAATATTCATAAATAGTGTTTGTCGGTAGCCGAAGCCCGTGAGTCAGCGATCCGGCGCAAACCGGCTAGTCGAGCGGCGCCCGCGCACCGAGCACCCCGCCAACATTGCCTAGCCGCACGTGGCTGATACTGCCTTAACTAGCTATGCCTAATGAAGAGCTCTTACGGCCGGCAGCAGTTGTGAACTCTAATCTGTACTCGCCTGACCATTGATGTTGCTTCCTACCACCTAGTGGCACCTAGCCACCACCTTTTTTTATGCCACCTTATTATGATAGAAGAAGTGCTCGATCAGGTTCCCGATAATTGAGATCTCTTTGGACTTTTAGCTCTAAGTGGCAGAAATAGTGTAAAAGGAAGACCAGCTGATGAAAACGAGCAATCATAATTTACCGAGTCTAATTACTTCAAAAGGCTTTACAAGCACCGACAGCCATATAAGACATCTAAAAGCAATTCTAAGTAATTAAATTAGAACATTATACGTGAACAAGCCGCCGCAATTTTAATATATGATCTAGGACCATTTATCATTCTAGTTAATGTAGTTATCCACTGCATCAAGCTCACCCTTGACACCCTCCATAACTCATACACTACACATTGACGACCTCCGTGGTCGAGTGGTTTGCACGCCGGTTTTCAAGGCGTCACCATCTCTTGAGGTCCCGGGTTCGATCCCCGGCTGGGTCAATGTAGATAATGAACTTTTCTATATTGTCTCAGGTCTGGGTGTTTGTCATACCACCGTTGTCTCTGATTTCCTTATCAGAAGTGCTTTAGCTACTTACTTTGGATTCGGAGCAATGTATGTAATGTTGTCAAATATTTATTTATTTATTATTATTTACTATAATACAAGCAATTTATACAAGTTAGCTATAAACTTTGAAAATATTATAGAAGTTTCTTATTGTACTGACAAAAACAAAATAAAATTAAACTAATACCCTAATAATGGCCTTAAACCCAAATAGGTACTGAAAGAATAGATCTGATATTTTATCATAGTATTATAATATTGAATATTTGCATATCGAGCGTGGATTCTCTATATGTAGGGCTGCCATCCTTCCGGGTTTCCCGGATTTGTCCTAGTTTATAGGGCATCCGGGGAGCGTCCAGGCGAGGTTCTTAAATACACACCCGGTCACTATTTGTGTTAGGGAAAAGTCAAAGGGGTTTTTGATATTTTTGTCCGGGTTCCGTAATTTGGTTGGTGGCAGGCCTATCTATATGGTACGTTGTAGACTTGTGGAATTATATAAATTAATAAGGTTGCATGTCACACTCGCTATATCATGCAGCTTACGTCAACCGTGGATAATAAATTCAGAACGCCATATTAAAAGCATAAGACACAACACATTCATTTGGTAGCAAGTCAATAAACATTAATTAATGCATCGTTAATGAATGCATCGACTAAACTGAACATGACGATCAATCATTTCCTTGGGGAGACAAGAAAAATTCGGATCCCGAAGCTATGTACCTACTTTTTACAGGAAACTTTAATTAAAGGTAGAAAAGGAAATATCTAACTTTATAGAAATCATTTTCTTGTTTGTTAGTAATGCCAGCGTCACATGTGGTAAACACAACATTATTGCCATGGTCATTCCATGATTGATCGACCCTGAATAAAAATAAATGGATATTTTTTTGTCTTTAACTGCAAGTAGGTTTTATATGCGTGCCATGGAATGGAAACATTAATTTCTTCTCGTTTAATAAAGTTATCTGTATAATCTCAAATTTCAAGTTTTTAATTGCATTATGAACGCTTTCCTGACATTCTTCTGTTATCAGATATCGATCTGACACATTTGACGTAAAGGAATGCATTCCACAATCATTATGTAGTTAGTACTATAATATTTTATGAAAAATGCGTTATTTACAGTATCTGGCTCGTGATCAATTTAAGTTCTAAGTAAATACCGTCCATTTTCTTCTATTTTTTTGGTCAGTGTCATACAGTCAATGATGATGGATGAGTCGCCAATTTTGGATAAAATTATGACTTTTTTGAACATTGACAATAACCAACAAAGCGCAGCAAAACGCTGGTAACCCTGCCCTGCCCTACTCGTACCAACGAGTAGGGCAGGGCAGGGTTACCAGCGTTTTAATACAAGCCAATACAAGGTCGCCATCGCCTTTGCTACTTCAATTTTTCTTTTAAATGAAATTGATAAAAAATATGTAGAATCCACCACGTTGGTCCAATGTGAATTTGTGAGTGTTAACGACTATAAATGCACGGGATCAACGGCTTAACGTGCCTTCCAATCCAACGCACAGAGAAGCTCAAAATTTTAGTCACTTTGTCACCCATCCCTTGAATTATATGTCATAAAATATTTAACATAAAGCCAAGAGCAAACATACTTAGTATCGTTCATATAAAATATCTCGCGATACTAAAGACTAAAGACACACAATAGCCTTAAAAGTTTAACACAAAATAAAACCCTAGCAACTAGCAACCCTAGGGCTCGAGGATCGATGACATCACTAGACGGAACCACTCGGCGGCCCACGCGCCCGCCCACCGGCAGAGCCTTGCAAAACCCTCGGATGCTGCCGCGAATCGTACGACTAGCGAGAGCGAAAGTCAACCACACTGCAATAGGTGGTGAGGAATTATGCAACAGTGCGGCAAAAAAGGCACCCCAAATCGCAATCGCTTGCCCAAAAGACATAGACTGGTCTAAATATACTACATTTCTCGATAGCGAATCTATCTAAAGATGTAGTTGGCGCAAACTTATGAAGAATGAAGATTTCAACTAAGGTCTAATATCTGATGCTAATTTAGTAAGAAAATATTCTTAGATTGAACTTAATATAAACGGTGTTCTAGAAGAACTGCCATTTAGTATTTTCGTATCAATTTAAGGAGTGGCAATCATTTACGAATAGCGTAGGTTTGCGAATTACAAGGCAAATCATAACAGAGAACTTCAGTTTGATAAGTTTTATTAATTCGCGAATACTAGAATTAGAATGATAAATCTAAACGGTTTTGTTCAAATAAGTGCGTTAACAAGACGAGAAGCGGTGAATCAACGGCACTAAAGAGGCGACAGAGCCGAACAATGCGATAATTGATCCAGCAAACGACTTGTGCCAATTGGATATAACGATTTGTGCCGATGAACCCGAGTGAGGAATCGACGTCGGCGTCGCTAAGAATAGCGACTGGTGACAGTTCCCCGCAGGGTTGGTCACACTATTGTGTCCGACGGCAAAAAAATTGAGAAAAACAAACACTTTGCTCTCTTTCATCTACTAATTTTATCACTGCATTAGGTCTTAGTGTTATTACCGTAAAATACATTATCGAAAATATGTATTATGAAAGTTAATTTCTATCTCATCATCCTTTGCTCCTGTATAATTTAAGGCAAAATGATTATGCCTGCCTTGTTAATTAATGAAGTTGGAACTACTCTCGTTGGAATTTTTACTGCATTTTAGAATATAATCGCCGAGTTAATTGATCTAACTAAGAGAACATTCTGAAAAAGTTTCGGTTCTTTGGTCGATAAAAATAATAGCAAACTTCAACTATAATATCTCATCGTTACAGAATCATAGATAGTGACAATACTTTTTTTGACAAATTCGAAAAAAAAAATCACGCAAAGTAACGCAACAGAAAAATTATTCAATTCGAAGCGGAGGTTTTCATTTGTGAAGAACGCCCGCCGCTGTGCATTCAATGCCTTAATTAAGATGCACGAAGTGTTTAACTAACATAGAGAATTTAATATAAAAACATAAAGCTAGAAAAGTAAACAAAAGTGACCTCACCGAGAAGTCGCGGCCACATCACGACCACATATTGGATTATTCTGAGAAATAAGTTTCTAAATCGAATATTCAGTACCATGTTTCTTGACCGGTAATGTGCCATTGTCCAACTTGAGAACCTGACGCAAGGTTAATTGCTCGTCTTTACGAGTGTGGGCGGTAGAGGTCTGCTATCAATCTGAGATGTAATACAACATACAATCATGGTAACAGACTTGGCACCAACCATTACATACTACAATACCCAGCTCTGTCTATGGTCTGCCTTCTTACATTACATGTTTCGTATGTAATGAGGTGAATGAAAAAACTGGTAGATTAATTGGAAAAGTGAGATAATGACTTACGACTGACCATGCAAACACTGACTTAGTTCACTGTATAGTTAGTATTAGTTACAGTAAGTATGACTGTCATCTCTAATGCGCTATAAGCCTATGGATCATTATTGACCTTCAAATATTCATTAAACATTAGAAGCCGACTATGTTATAACTATAACTTACTATAAGTCCGATATTTAGTTTACTTACACCAAAAGTAATATGACAACTTTCAATAATCAACCTATTTACCAGTTACATAACACCATTAACCTAATCATTTATAAAAATACTACCTTGGAAGAAATATCTATGCCGGGACGAAGTTTTCTATAGATCCAATAAATATAATAAACATTAATAAAAATCTGAAAAGAGAACGGAATTGACATGACCACGATGCTCCAGTTTATTTACCTTTCAATACAGATACCAACGCGATAATACCTGAAGTAGATTGCTCGGCCTGAATTTTCGTTATCGATTACCAATTTGGTTAAAGCGTGAGGTAACTTTCATATTTTGAACCTATTTTCTACGGGTAATAATCTTGTAGTTGTAGGTACCTATTACATACAATATCCTAGGACGCAAAGTTCTAACAGACAATTTTGTTTAATATGTTGTTCCAAATGGTTTCATTCCCTTGCGAGCACTTGATTTCAACAATACAATACCAGAGTTATTAAGATCTTGGCCTAATATTTATTACATAAACTATTGCCACTCAATACGGCATCTTTAATCATTCATAACATCCATAGTAGTCGACTCCTACAACAATAACCGACAGCCGATGACATCAGAGACGAGAAATCGAAAGTAGCTTTTTGTCCGTTTTGGTCTTAATTGCTGCCCCGACTATTCTTCACTTCTAAAATATTATTTCAGAGGCATTAGCCGCCGTCGTTACGTTATACACATTGGTTCATATCCTTGCGGAATATCTTTCTAATACGTTAAAGATAATCGTTTTTGGATGTGTCTAAATTCGTTTGGGCTCAGCGTTTTTTCCTTAAGCAAATACAATATTAAACAAGCATTGTTTTAGATTTAGACAACATCACGCCTATATAAACTGTCGAGTAGCTGAGTGAAACGTGAAAGCGTCTATCGCGTCATGAAAGTTGCAGAGATAATCGTTCAATTCTGCTACGCTTGATTCTAACTTCTTCAACTTTCGTAGTTGTCACTTCAAATCCTCTAATGAGCGTGTGCAATCGATTTAATATTCTGCTCGGCTGCCGACTGGCCTCAGGACATTCGCCCACGTGGCGTGTCGCAACCACGTAAGTTCTAAACTAGTTTGCGCATTGCTATTTGTTGTTGAATCAACTGCACACCGAGAGCGATCATTCTTTATTACAGTCGGGTCAATGTAATACTTTGGGTATACATAGCCAGCTAGCCACACGTAAAGTTGAACACTTTAGCATTCGCCATTCACGTTACACTTTCAGCGTCGTTCACTATACAGTTAATGTTAAGACGCAGTGAAAGTAGCTGGCGAGAACAATACGTTTGATATAAAACATCAAGATATAAATATTTGTTTATTGTGAAAAGAGAAATATATGTAGCTTACTCCCGCTTTTTTTTTGCGGGAGTAAGCTACATATATTTCTCTTTTAACAATGGTTTGGGACTTCCGCCAAGTAATGCCTGATTCAATCAAATATTTGTTTTTCTTGCGGTCTTTATGCTATCTTTATTTGAATATTTAGAACGACATTGTTTGTCTGTAATAAAAAAAATCGTATACGTAAAAATAACTAAATCGAACGAGGGCAAACTCCGACCTTGGGACTTGGGTGGTTTATATTCAGCTGCGAAGTCGTTTAGTTTCTCAACTCATGTCTTCAATATAGTTCCAACTTTAAAGTGCTTCCAAGATGTTTCCAAGCGGCTTGAACTAGACACAAGTTGTGACTTTTTCGTCTTATGTTAGGTTTTTTTTTCTCATAACTGAAACCCAATACTGTGAAAACTAGTTTCTTATTATTGTGTTGTTGATTGTGAGGAAAGGGGCGCCTAAACACTTAGAATGACACCAAAAAGGATTCATGTAGTCTAGTAGACCTATTTATTTCAACTAAATCCCCTCGTAACCTAGTTCCATAAACTTAAGAACGTATCAGTAAGTGGAAGTCAAGTGACTGATAGGCTCGGATTTGCTCGCATATACAGTTACCGGCGCGGCGGTAGTGACTCGGCCGGTGTATGTCGGTCGACTCGGCGAGGGAACCCGCGATGACTCACGCCTGCCACGTTCATGCCATGAGCCAGCGGCATCGTCGTCGACCCCGCTCTGTTTGCGAACACTTATTAGCTTTATGACTTTCATGCACCATGTTATGATGCAATGCAATATGCTGAATTTTCAATCCAAATGAAAAATATTTTTAAACGGGTAATATTCAATTTTTGTATATTGCTACGACGTTCACTATTATTATTTATTTCGCGCAATTGCTTTGAGTTGAATCGAACCTTATTGAATGAAGGCAATGACACCAAATTAGATCCCTATTTAGGCCTCGATACTTTCAGGTAGGTCATGTAAATAAAAAACGAAAGTGTCAAAGGTCAACAGGTCAGCGGAAAATAACTTCGGCTAGAATTTATTTATAGCTTTATCTTGATATTTATTTTGGTCCTTTTATAGGCAAGCAGGGTCGTTTTTGCGAAGCAGCGATGGTGCGGCCTGTCCGCGGGCCCCTCCAGTAGATCGGGCGGTGATCGATGACGCAACCTTGGCTGTTGGTCCGTGGGCGACAACCGCCGACTACGGCCGGCACCCGGAAGCGGCTCGCACGAACGCACAGCCACGACTACACTGGCCCATTTATGAATACTGTTGTTTATAGACCCAATACAACTGACAGAATGTATCCAATATAAATGAACTTTTCTGAGCCCATTCTCCTTTTTCTTTTGCCCTTCAAAACGTCAAAACTTTTGCCCAAAAAAAGTTTGTCTATTGATCTTCGTATGTTCGCGCAAAGTTTATTTGCATTAGTGGTATATCTCAAAGACGCAGCCCTTCACGTCTTCTTGAACTGGAGCAACGAGCCTAATAACCTTGAGTTTTTATTGGCGAGCGTTTCTGATACAGCTCTATTGACAGCTTCCGTTGTGAAGAGCATAAATCAACCCGTCATATGAACATTCACCATACACCGTACGTCATGCTATGGTGTTCAATATAAACAAAACATCAGCAAGTGTTGAAAGCACTTTACATTATACAGCAATGAAGATTTAAAGCTATCGGCTTTTAATTAAATCCTTTTCATTATCGAGGTCCCAGATGATAGAGGGATTTTGGTCACTTCAATCATCTCGAGGAACATGGAAATATCTTGGTTTTGGAATGGAGCCCAGCATCCATCAGTTCCTTCCGATCCGAGGGCGCCATGATGGCACCGACACGTCCGTCGATCAATATTTTCTTCCATTCATAAATTAGAATTTGACTTTCAAACATGTTTCAGAGTCAAGAAAAAATATGTCACTGTATGGCACCTTTTGAGGGTAACGTAGTATAAATGAATGAAGTATTTTATATTTTGAGTGCGCGGTACTACCATCGCGTGCGCCGACTCAAAGCCGCGCCGTATATGGCTGTTCTGTATACGCAGCGCAAGGCCGGGCGCCTTCCTCGTATACCAGCAAACCCCCACTACTTCATCAGATAATAATCCGCGCGCGATGAGAATGAGATGGAACCTTGTCAAACTGAGACGCACACGGTACGCCGGACAGCCACAGGGATATCCAAAAACACGATGTCACACATCTGAGGTAGTGTTGCCAGGCTGGGACCCACCGAGTCACATCCGCACCTAAATCAACTTCAGCCGCCCTAGTATGAGCACGTGTCATATCGCGCTTCTGCTCTCATGCTAGGGCGGATAAAGTTGGTGCAGCTTTAGGTACAGGTGTGACAATCCCGGTGGGTCCCGGCCTGGCAACCCTTATGCCTCCGCAGTCAAGTCTAGTCCACAACATACTTGACCATAGTTAGCTACCTAACTTGTTCAAGATTGTCATAATCCTACCAATTGATTTTGAGGAGTTCCCTTGTGTATCTTGGAAACCCAAGGTCCAATGCCAATGAAATTAAAAAGGTCTTATCTTTTAAGTATCCTCTTTCAAACAAAAAAAGTATCATCTAAATCGGTTCATAAACAACGAAGCTATGATGGTCGACCATCTGTATAAGTTCATATAATGGTAACGAAAACAACAGTATTTTCAGGATTTCCTGAAAACTTATGGACCGATTTCAAAAGATGGGACCAACTTGGGAACAAACCTGATGTAATTACGTTTGAATCATTTCAATCGGTTCAGCCGTTTTCGAGTAATAGGTGGACATGCATAAAAAAAAACAAATAAACAGACAAACATAGAACCTCCTCCTTTTTTTGAAGTCAGTTAAAATAGAAGGAGAAGGGATATTAATTATGGATTGGCCAGCAATTGTAGGTCGGGAAATTAGATGTTTTAGCTACTACAGGACTTTTGTATCTTTGTGGATACAAAAGTCTCCAATGAAAACAATAGACAATATTGTGAAGAAAAAATTTCTAAAATTATAAAAGCAGAAAGGTTGCTTTGTAACATTACCGCAACATTACTGCAAAATAAATTGTGTGTAAATTCCACCACTCACTAATATGGAATACAGTCATGTCATTTCGCTAGCTAGCTAACTTCTTTCAGAGTAGAGTCAGACATAATGGAATATCTATTATTTAAAAGCACCTATAAGATGAGGATTGGCCAGATTATAAAACTGATAACTAAATTCAAGCCCTAGTTTAATTACATTTTTTTTAAATATCCATACATTCTTTGCACAAAGAAGGACATGTCTTTGTCTTGCAATGTAATTAAAAATATTATCTGTGTCATGTTTACCAAATTGCAAACAAGATTATTTTATTTGGTAAATCAATGACTACAGACTATTATTTTTATCATTTTTATGTTCTAACTAATGAATTGATTAATTGATTGATTCTATTTGTGAAGTCAGGAGAAAACTTTGTTTTATAATAGATTACAAAATTAATAAATAATGTGTTATTAGAGGTATTTTATCATATACAAGGACTGGAAAACCCCTTTATTTGAGAAAGTCGATTTTTTGGATAAGCCAATTAAATGGTTACCAACAATATAGGGTCTCTCTATCGATAGTGTCAGTCTTTTGTTGTGGTAACCTATTTGAATAAGCTTCCAATGTGCTTGCTTAAGAAATCAAATACTACCAGGTTACCCAATTATCTATCTATCTCTTTTCACACTGATTTGCTTGAACTTGTTTTAAAACCCCTTCATAGAGTATCCTCAATAAGATAATTCAGATTCAGTAAGTGCTACCCGTATTAACTGTACTGATTTGGTTATCCTTAGAGTAAGCCGACGATATACTTACCGCATTGATAGGGTTTGTGGAAACAAGTATATGAAATACCCAATCAAAAACCCCTTTAATGGTAAGCGGTTCTGGTCCTTGATGATATCTTGCTAGTATAAGTAACACATAACTTGCTGGTATAAGTACTTTGTTGTTAATAATCTGTTGTATTGTATTTGGTAACAATATATTTAAGTTTGTAAATATCATTATTTATATCTGTTAAAGCTGATAAGTTTCTTGCACCCGTTCTTATAGTCGGTTAAAAAAGTCTGGAATAGGTGGTAGGAAAATTCAATACATTTTGATATATTCGTAATAATTTTTTGTATGAAACAGCTGATTCTTTTAACGATTTCAAAAGTTTATACCATAGCAAAAGTTGTTCAGTTTGATATATACCATAATCGACATTAGAGGTATTTTTGTAACATGTTGTATAGACGTTTCAAAAATGCTTAATTTTTAAGTTTATTTGAATTAAGTTATATTTGACTTAACTTTGACTATCAGATTACAAGTTTTTTCACTGTTTGATTTTTTTATTGTGAGCGAGTTTTGCACCTCATCAAATACATTGCTCTTATTCCAAAGCAAGTAGCTAAAGCACTTGTGTTATGGAAATTACAAACAACAGTGGTAGGTACCACAACTATTGACCCCGTTGGGTAATCTACCTGAGAGCGGTATTATGACTCTCTTCTCGTTTTCTTACCGGTTAACAATCAATCAAGACATCTCTTTTATTTGCTATAGGTACAGAGAAAAAGAAATGTCACTACAGCAATTCATAAGCCTGGTAGATTTTAAGAGCTTGTAATACAGCCTCAGCCCCCTAGCATGACCACTAAAACCTTATATATATTGCATGTTGCAGCTAAGGTGATAAATCACTGTATCATATCGCATTTCGGTGGCCATGCTAGGGGAGCAGGACCTTAAGAGATGGTGACACTATGAAAAGTGGTGTACAAGCCACTCAACTATGAAGGTTGCTAGGTGGTGGAACACAAATTCCTTAAAAATTCTACGGTCATATACAAATATGAGGTGACAAAAACTCAAATTTGGCACTCAGCAGATACATTAATTCTTTTCATTGCACTAATAAAAACTAATACCAAACAAAACTTAAGCAAATGAAGTTAGGTTATGTTATTATTTATATAAAGATGATATAATATCATAACTTTCGGATGTTCTAACTTAGTTACACCATTTACACTTAATTGTGTTTTCTGAAGTGTGATATGATGGATGAAATGATCAATTCTCACAAATTGGATCATAAGTTAATGTCAATGAAGTTCTTATTGGACAACATTGCTGCTGTATCATTTCCCAGAAATGAGTACAAAATCTATCTTTTCTACTTCTTACCCTATTATAGGGGGCAATGTTTCTCAGGCTTGTAGTCCCATGAATAGTGGTAATATATTGAAGAAATACTAGATTTGACATTATTAAGGTTGTATGGCTTAACTCTTGGGTGCTGATTGTATTCGACGTTTCTTTCATACTAAATAAATAACCTTAGTTAGTGGTATGATAAACAGGTAGGAAGCAGTTTATTTGTAGACTCAATTTCAACTAAAAAGTCAGGTTGATTCATGCCATCACATCAACGTGAATCATTTTACAAGAACCAAAATAGATGTCAATGTGTGACTAAATTTACCCTACACAATAGTTACTTTGTTTCTTCTATAATATAAAGCGGTATCAAAAGCTAGATTGTGGAAGAATCCAGCTCGAACATACTCACCATCTGTTCTCTTTATGTTGATGTTGATTCCGGACTGGATCTTCACGCTACCGTCATCCATTTTCGCACAAATTTATGCACCACATACACTAATGAACATTATATCGCAGACAACGCTTGTTCAATAAAAGTCTAACACATAAGGAAATTACACATGAAAACCGGTGAAAATTACAAAATAAATTTCTACACCCAGATTGACAGTTACTCCGAGCTAGCTACACACTTCAGACTGGAACGTTTGAAATTTGTTTCACTACAACAGTCAAATCAATCACTTTTTCAAGTTTAACTTTCATACATAATTGATTTGATCATAGTAATAATTTCCAAAACTAAAATCTTAATATTTAACGTATGTTTCAAATTGGTTCGGTTACAAATCTGGAATTACAAAACTATCAGGAATCCTCTGCGTCTCCAAAAAATAATTTATAATGTTGCCTACCATGAAATTATGATTATCATTTTAGCATTTAGTTGCCACAATTAAAAACATAATTCCTTACATTCGTTAATACACGTCATACATTTATTTACCGACTATTTAGTTTTGCTAATGTTTTCATAGTATAAATAAAAAATCTAGATCCAGTTTAGTGTGGAGTAACCAAAAAATATCACAAAAGATTTACATGAATCGAACTTGACTTATACTGAAACCACAACACTAATGCACCATAGAGTGACCGATGTGATGTATAGAACAGAATTTAGAAAAAAGTTGTCAACCAACTGTCAATTAAAGAGGTTAGTTTTCTTGGCTGTGGTTGGTATTGGTAATTAATTAATAATAATTAAAAAGAAAAATCGGCAAAGAATCTAGTACATAGCTTTCCAAGGTAGCTTATATTTTGTATATTTCATCATTATATTTATACATTTGTGTATAGAAATGATAAGCGAATATAAAATATCACACAAAGCCAAGAAACGTATCAAAGAAGTCAAGAGAAAAGCTCGTCCAGGTAAGCGTGATATTGAGGCCACTGCACTGCACTGAGTCCAAATATCGTCTTGTTTCTTTATTTCTAAATTATTTATACAGTCCCAAAGTGATACTATTATTAAATCCCCTACGTTAAAGTGTAATATCCCTACGTTAGTGTGTTAGTGTTACAGTTAAGACCTCACCAAAACTCATGAAATTATTTCATACCAAATTGACAATTGGATTGGACTAGATAGAAGTAATCTATAAAAAGTTGCAATATATTCATATTATATTTATAAAATCCAAATTTGTACACTGTAGGCAGTTTTGCTTCTATCAAATAATTTACTGGTACATTCTCAATCACAGCTAATCAGTATCAAGACTTATTTTGTAAAACTTTTGTATACATCCTTACTGCTACATCATTCTGTAGTAGGTACATATTTTAATTAGGTAGGTATCCTGATTGTTATGAAAGTCAAATCTTTGAAAGTGCCATAATTTTATCGACACTTTACTGTCAAAATCTATCGTCTTATGACAGTTAAAAAAATAAAAATGCTATAATCATATCGCGTTTCGGTGATCATGCTAGGGGGATGGTTATAATATTTTTTATTTATTTTTTTGAAGTATTTACCTAATTAAGATATGATTTTACCTAGTAGGTATCCATAGTCAAGATTTCTGTAACATAACTATCCTCAAAATCATATGCAAACTTAACTGAGTCAGGTACAGTGAGGCAGTAAATAATTTAAATCACAATAATGTTATTCTAATTTATTAAGATTTAAAATTATATTACCTTTTATTATCATTACAGAATTAGCAAATAAGATACAGTGGACAATACTCAAGTATGCTGAAAACTTTGAAGAATTTTTGAAATGTAATGATAATGTGGAAAGAGTGGATAGTAGCAAAGTGTCACCGGAGGAGTTTATAGAAAAATATGAAAGCAAATTTAGACCAGTGGTCATCACTAATGTACAGACTCATTGGAAAGCTAACCATAAATGGACCTTAGATAGATTAGCCAAAAAATATCGAAACCAAAAATTTAAATGTGGTGAAGACAATGAGGGTTATAGTGTTAAGATGAAAATGAAGTATTATGTGACTTATATGAGGACAACGACTGATGACAGTCCGCTTTATATTTTTGATAGCAGTTTTGGTGAACATCCAAGAAGAAAGAAACTTCTGGAAGACTACGAAGTTCCTAAGTATTTTAGGGATGATTTGTTTAAATACTGTGGTAACGAAAGAAGGCCTCCATATCGTTGGTTTGTAATGGGGCCGCAACGATCCGGGACTGGTATTCACATAGACCCTTTGGGCACTGGTGCCTGGAACGCCTTAGTGTTTGGTCACAAAAGATGGTGCTTATTCCCAACCCAAACTCCTAAGGAATTGATCAAAGTCACTGGGTTGATGGGAGGGAAACAGAGAGATGAAGCCATTACTTGGTTCAAGCTTATTTATCCTAAAACGCAACTAGAAACATGGCCAGAGGAATACAAACCGGTGAATAATAATTTTTTTATTTATAAATAAATAGTAATAATTTTAAAAATAATAGGTCTTTGCCAAAAGGCAAACAGACTAATAAATAACTACTAATTACAATAACTTTTAAATTATGATGAAAAAGTCTGAAGAAGGGTTTATTATTATATTTTTATGAGGGTTTAGTCATATATGCTTTGTTTTTACTAAAACAACCTTTTTGTACTGAATCAAAGGTTATGCATGATTTAATTTAAAAGATCGGACAAGATAGTAGTAATAATAGGTGAGCCATTTTTCATGTTATCCTTGTAGAAACTGCTTTGTTATTATTATTGATTTTTATTCTGTTCAGGTGGAAATACTCCAAAAGCCTGGTGAGACGGTTTTCGTTCCGGGAGGTTGGTGGCACGTGGTTCTCAACCTTGATGAAACTGTGGCGGTAACTCAGAACTTTTGCAGCCGCACTAACTTCCCTATAGTTTGGCACAAAACAGTCCGCGGCCGACCCAAACTTTCCAAAAAGTGGATTAAAGTTTTAGAAGTCAAAGAACCGGATCTATATAAAATCGCAAGCGGTATGGATATAAACCAAAGCACGGGCGTAGCCTCCGACAGCTCATCAAACAGCAGCTCTTCCAGCAGCGATAGTGAGAGCAGTTCTTCTGACAGTACTAGTGAAGAAGACAGCGGCCAAGAAAGCATCTCGGCTCATAAGAAAAAGAAACGAAGGAAAATAGATACAGAATAAACAGTTTAATTATTATATTACTAAACAATGTGACTCCAGGATGTTAAGAATATATTCAAATAGTGTCTTAGTAAAATGTAATGAAGTTGTTGTATGTAAGCCTGCCCATTTTGTATTATTAGACATAATTAGATCATATTATTTTTTATTTAATATCCTTATAGCAAAACGTGAATAAATATCTTACTTCTTTTGTTACGGAAAAGAATTCTTTATGAATAAAATATTATTCATTTTAAATGACTGCGCGTTTATGTTATTTTACGCATTTTTTTCATGTAATCGATTTTATAGCGATATGCCGAGTACGGCTTGACTCGAGTCAGACTCGATTCCTGCCTTGGACTCGCCTACTCGAATACCAATTTATTTTGATTCGAGTGTAGCTTGGCCAGAAAGAGATGAAATTAAATAAAATGGAACTAAAATTTCTCAGTACAAAACTTCAAAATATCGTCAGTGCTGTCGAGTTATTCGTGATTTTAACGTGTTTCCATAGATAGTGGCGCCCTCATTTTTTGTCAACAATGGTCAAGCTGTACGCTAGACTCCTGAAAATATTTGGAGGTCAGTCAGGAGCAGGGTCCGGTATCTTCCTAAGAAAAGTTTGGCTCATAATATTGCACACATACAATAAATCTTACATGTGTGTGTTGCCCAAGTATACCATATAAAAAAACATCCTTCATTTTAAAAACGATTCTAAACTGGTCACCAGTGTTGCCATTTACACGGCAATTGCCGTGTCACACGGCAATTTGGGTCTATTCAGCAATAAAACACGGTACACGGCAGTATATTTATTGCCGTGTTCTAAAACACGGCAATCCAATGCTTACTAATTTTTCCGATAATTTAATCGATAGTCGATAAGTCCTTACAACGCACATCAATAGACTACACTAGACGCAGTGATGACTCTATGAGCGGGGAAATCCCGACGCGCATTCGACATATATTAGCGCACACTTCATTGTTTATGGTATTCATTTATGGGATTCATATCAATCATTCATTTTTTGTTTGTGTAAATTTCAAACCGACATAACAAATGATAGACAATATGAAAGAAAAAAATAATATAAAACAAAGACAAAGAAGAAATTTTGGATACGATAAGAAATTTGTATGATGACTGTGAAGAATAATGTTTTTGTGTCATATTTTATCTTACGTGTTAATATATAATAAATAAAAATGTACACGGCAATTTTGTAGTTTTTATTCCAAAACACGGCAATCCAGATCTCAAAACACGGCAACTTAAAATTTCGAAATGGCAACCCTGCTGGTCACACTTCCGCCATGGTTGTTTACAAATTTGTGTTGATCGAGTCGAGGTTTCTCTCCACATTTTGTTTGTTGTATTATTTTGCAAATTCTTTGCCTTTTGCATTTTAAATACTTACCATACTTACGCAAGGACGTTGTTAATTAAGTTTAGTGGTTTATACTTACGCAAGGACGTTATTAGTTAAGTTTAGTGTTAATCATACGAAAGTACGTTTTAGGTTAAGTTTTGTAGTAATAAGCAACTGTTTTTTTTTATATTATTGAAGCAAAATGTCTGCAAACAACCATCGAAAATGTTCTAAGTGCGGAAGAACTCGTTCTGAAGACTTAACTGTGACGTATCACAGGTTCCCAAATCCAGGAACCAGCAATGCCACCAAGTAAGTACCTACCTAGTTTAAAATTAATATTGTCTGATTTCTACATCGTGAAAGCTATGTGACATAATCATTTAATTGCAGGGCACGTGCTTGGGCTAAATATTGTTGGCCGAATGAAAATTGGTCCATTGAATCTTTAATTTCTCTGCATAATTCCAGCAAGGTTCTATGCGGAAGACATTTTAGTTCTTCGCAATTTTATGATAATAAAAGACAAAAACTCAGTAAATTTGCTGTTCCTTATGCAAGACAATTTGATGAAGTATTGAATGAACAGGAAAATGTATCTAATGTGGTATGTATAATCTAAAATTTTAAATCAGTAAAAGTAAACTTTAAAAAACCACAATGATTTTAACTTGAACTTGACAGTTTTATCAAATTAACTATTTAAATTATTATTTTTAATTTTTTGCATTCATAATGCTATTTAATTTTACTTGTTTATATACCAGCTGGCCTAGCATGAGCAGCATTTATCGACTATTGACGCATGATAAAGAGCTTATATCTTGCTAACACCTTAGTGGAGGGAGTAAGCAAGACAGTATGATATCATATCGCGTGATATAATGATGGTCATGCTAGGCAGGCAGACAAATATTAAAATAATTTTGAACACACCTACAACAAGCTCGCAATTTAAATTCGAATCGATTCACTATTATTTCTAGTATTTTAATATCTTGTTATTTTTTTAAAACCAAAAGTGTAATTTACTAGCATATAGTAATTGTAAAAGGTTATATAGGTATTTCTCATGTAGAAAGGAATCTTTAATTTATTAAATTTTATAAATAATGAATTTTATTAAAGATTTGGTCAGAGAAAGATTTATTGATTCATTGTAAGCTTAATTACAAAAAATATTTTTCAGAATGAGCTGTTAACTTGTGCTGGAAGAAAGCAACCCACAAGAGTGCCATTGTCATCAATAGAAAATATTGATCCTTCTATTCAACACACAGAACAACCTTCTACAAGTGGAATATTAAATATCCAACAAACTTCTATGAATAGTGTAGATGAATTGCCATGTAGCAAACAGGTAGATAAATAGACTATTCTTTTTCAGAATGTATTGTTTTTGAGATTAGTACTTTCAAACTTGTGTTGGTAGACTACTATATAATGACAAACGAGTTTTGATTTCTGATGAAAGGTTTTTATTTTGTTTCTAGAATGAACAAGTTTTGCCATTACAAACTAAATCACCATCTGCATCAAAAAGACGCAAGGGCATTTTAAAGTCGCTTAATATATTAAAATCCCAAGAAATGTCCCCCAGAGAATTAAAACTTTATAAAATTTGCAAAAACAAGTTAAGACAAATAGCTCGGCTAAGAAAAATAATTAAAAAGAAAAAGAATGCTGTTAAAACTCTGAGTGAAGATGAAAATATTCAAAAGCTTTGTGACATGAAAATTAGCAGTTCATTTCTGGTCTTATTGCAAAGCCAATTGAAGAATTGCCCGAAAAAACCAAAGGGCCGAAGATACACTTTGAAGCAAAAAATAATGGCCCTAGTGATATATAAAAAGTCACCAGCCTGTTACCGCCTTTTAAGAAGGCTATTTGCTTTGCCATGCCAAAGCAGTTTGAATAAACTTTTAAACAGAGTGCCCTTAAAACCAGGGATCAACAAACATATCTTTGAGTCATTGAAACAAATGAGTACAAAACAATTAAAAGAAGACAATGAAGACTATAATATATGTATATTATCCTTTGATGAAATGTCAATAAGAAAGCATTTTGCATATGACCCTAAAAGTGATCAAGTAAAAGGATTTCAAGATCTTGGCAACTATGGCAGGGAGAATATAATTGCCACCAAAGCACTTGTGTTTATGCTTTCGGGTATAAGGAAAAAATGGAAGCAGCCAATTGCTTATTACCTATCTCATTCCTTGAAAGCAGATAGGATGGCTGTAATTTTAAAAGAGGTAATAAATTAGTTTATTTGAAATATGCATATTTAGCATTTTCATTTATTATAATATTAATAAAATGCACTAGAGAAACTGAACCTTGCTTCGCCTGGAGACTAAAAATGGATTCTTAATTTGTTTCTGAGTAACAGTAAGAAATTACTCTTATTTATAAAATAGAATAATTTATTTCAAATTATATTTTAATTCTTTTCAGATACTGACAGAATGTTTCAATGCAAACATTAATGTTGTTGCAACTGTCTGCGACATGTCAACAGTAAATGTTAAAGTTTTAAAATTATTAGGTGCCACTACTACACAACCATATTTCAAACATAATGATAAAGAAGTTGTTGCTATTTTTGATCCTCCACATCTGCTTAAATGCACCAGAAATCTTCTTATTAAACATAATGTTCAGTGTAAATCTGAACTCCAGTCTATTGGAGGAAATGAAAAAGGTACAAATAATTACTTCATATTAGGTAATTAGCTAGTACTAGTTGACAGTTACATACTTATCTTCCAAAAAGTGACTACATATTGCTAAGATTTGCCAAGTAATACTTTGAAACTGAGAAGCCCGTGGCGCAGTGGTCAGCGCGCTCGGCCTGAAGTTAACTTCAACTTTCGCAATGGTTGGTCCCCAAAAACTTAATCTCAAGCTCCTCCGTGCTTCAGAAGGCAAGTGAAGCCATTGGTCCTGCCAAGCCGGCTGCGATTGCAGTTGTTAATACCCACAAATCCGCATTTAGCCCTCGTGGTGGGTCATGGCCCATTCTCCTTATCCATTCATAAGGAAGGGCAGTGCCCCAGCAGTGGGAACTTATGATGGCTGACGCTGTGGCTAATGATGATGCTGATGATGACTTAGAAACTTTGCTAGAATTTTTTTTTTATTGTTTTAGGTTTGGCTAAATGGGCACACATTGAAGCCTTTTATAATTTAGATAAAAATAATTCAAACTTTGTTTTTGCTCCTGCACTGTCAGAGCAGCATCTGAATCCTAATATTAAACAGAAAATGAAAGTGAAACTGGCTGCGCAAGTATTTAGCCACTCCGTTTCAGCTGGTATCTTAGCCAAAATTGCAACAAGTGAGTAATAAATATTTATTTATTAAACATAATTAAACGGGTTTAACCCAAGTATTATAGATTACTAGCTTTCCGCCCGCGGCTTTGCCCGCGTGAACTACACGATGTTACCCCGCGGGAATGTGATACATTTCCAGAATAAAAAGTAGCCTATATACCTCTCCAGGCTACAAAGTATCTGTGTCCCAAATTTCAGCCAAATCCGTTCAGCCGTTTTGGCGTGATTGAGTTACAAACATTCAAACATGTAAACTTTCATATTTATAATATTATAGGAAAAATGTGATAGTAAAAACCACAAGCCCTATAAGTAGCTTTCAGGCGGGATGAAAGCTACTTATAGGGCTCGTGGTTTTTTACTATCACATTTTTCCTATACTTACAGAACTGCACTGTGAATGCATAAAAATAATATAAAATCTCAATTTATAATATTAGTTGGATAAAGTCAACCAGACAGCATATTATTATTAAAAGTAACAAATGCAGTAAAAAAATAATGACAAACTCTTATAAGACAGGTGCTGGCAGACTTAGTCGCGATTGGGAGCTAGTTACTATAATACATGAAGGTAATCTCTAATAAGATTTATTATTATTTCACAGATGAACTACCAAGTGAAGCCCACGTGACTGCAACATTCACCCACAAATTTGATCAGCTCTTTGATGCTGTGAACGC
The DNA here is from genome assembly GCA_963556745.1 of Catoptria pinella. Classification (NCBI taxonomy): domain Eukaryota; kingdom Metazoa; phylum Arthropoda; class Insecta; order Lepidoptera; family Crambidae; genus Catoptria; species Catoptria pinella. The sequence goes on from OY750761.1 coordinate 14,776,169, forward strand.
AGACACTGCAGATTTGCGCGGTGGAAAAAAATATTCCACAAACTTGACTCCTAGAAGCCCACATTTAGAATTATTCTTTGAAATGAAAAATTTCATATCGAATATGAAATACGTAGGGTCTGCTGTCGATCCTCCCTCTCAGAATGGATGGTTACACACAATGAACGCAATAGAACACCTGTGGAAAAACCTGCAATCAAGTGGAATAAAATCTCTATCAACGCGTCGGCTAAATCAGGATCCACTAGAAAATTGCTTCGGCTGCATCCGATATAGTAGTGGTTCCAATAACAACCCCACAGTCCAACAATTTGTAGCGGGTCTTAAAACCGCAATAGTTAGTAATTTAAAATATTCGGGTCTGAAAAAAAATTGTGAAGATGACACCTGCACATTATCAAATAATTTAATAAATTTTATTATGGCTGTAGATCAGAGCCCAAAAGTTGATAAAACTCCGACTATGATAAGCGAAGAAATATATGACATAGAATCAATATATTGCGATGCAGTCGAAGCAACTGAGATGGCGACGCCCGAAAGCCAAGCTTGTGCATATGTGTGCGGCTTTATTATTAAAAAAATAAGAAATAGTGAATGTTTAAATTGCAGAAAAGCATTCTTGTCCGAAAATAATGAAGCTGCACACACATTCATTACTTTTAAGGAATATAGTGATAAAACTAACTCTTTACAATATGCAAATAAAGATATGATTGTGTGTGTTGAAACAATGGCAACAATAATTAATAACTTTTTAAGAACAGATGCTTGGACTCCAAATATAAAAGTTAAAATTATGAATGTATTAGAAAATGTGAATTTAGATTTTTTAAATAAATGTGAAGAGCATTTAGAAGTGAATGTTAACCATTTAAAAATTAGCACTTTTTGTATTGTAATGAAACGTTTTATAATATTAAAAAACAGAGAAATGGAAGAAGATGATAAAAAGAAGGCTGTGGAGAGAAAAATGAAAATCTTAAAACATAATTAATGCACGCAATGTATTTGTTTGTGTTTATAACTGATTAAGTTCTAAGCATCTGTTTTAAAAAAGTTGATAATTGTAGTTTGAAGTTCATAATGAATAATTTGTTGTTAACAATATTCTATGTATGTATGTATGCTTTTGAAACAATGAAACAAAGGCATGTTACAGTTGTTTCAAAAGCATACCGACATACATAGAATATTGTTATATTCTGTTGCAATTTGCCGTCTACATATCTATTTCATTTTCTTAAAAGATGAACAGTTATTAGAGAATGTTTTGTACTGCTGTTTTACTGAATTTGTCAATGGCTTGATTTCTTACAACTTTTAAAAGAACCTCCAAAGACTTAGATGTAATTAAATTGAAACCTGTCCAATTTAATTTTAAACTGTTCAATGTTATGTGTAGATTTATTAATGATAAAACGAGGATCGCGGAAACAATTGGAGAATATATCATCTTATAAAGGTGTATGTTTCAGTATACTAACAAAATACCCTATTTTCGGTCATCCTAGCTTTAACCATAAGAATTATTCTTATGCCATAACATCAAACTATCTTATGAATGAGCCATTTTGTGTAAAATAAGAGAAGTGTATATTATGTTAATAAAAATTCCGTACATTAAGTATAAAAGAATTGTTTTATTTATTAAATAATAAGGAAAACAACATTTTACTGAAAAAATTTGTTTGGATCTTTTTGTGAAGGGATGTTAATATATAATTTATCACTAAAGAAAGTGATACATTATATATTATCGACATCTCTTCACAAAAAGATCCAAACTAGTTTGATTTGGTAATTTAAAAAAAGCAGTTTGAATAATCGCGCGCTTAGAAGTTTTCATTGACAATCCGCTGCAGCGCTAGTTGTATACGTAAATAAATTTAGGTTGCCATTTTTTTTCTATGGAGATACAATTCTTCTCCCCTGAGTAATATTGTTCTGTGGTCAGGAGGCTGCGGCGGTATCGGCTAAAAACATTGAAGTTCATGTTGACTGTGTTTTGACAGATGTATGTGATACATTGCTACTTTTCTTTGGTACGTTTTTATTTGTGCCAAAACGAAGGAGCAATGTATCACATACATCTGTCAAAACAGAGTTAACATGCACTTAAATGTTTTTAATGCTCTAACTAAATTTTAGCCGATAGAGCCTCTCAACTCGACACAGCACACCCTTCTTCGGCAGTCAGTCATAATCCAATAGTACTCTGTGGTCATAATACAGGATTAGAGTACGGGAACGACACGGGAAGTATTTTCTGAGGAACTAATGGCATGGCGCCACAAGCGACTCCTAACCTAAAATAGTTTGATTGGTTAATTCGTTTAAAACCTTTCCAAAAAATAACTTTATTTTATTGTTAATGTTATTTTCACGAAATTTAACGGTAAAATAATTTTATTTTACGATTAACATTATTTTAAACGGTATCATAGTTTTATTAACGGCAAAATAACGTAATTTAACGTCTCTTATCGTAACATAAAATAACGGTAATTACGGGAAATGCAGCTTGACTATAGTTGACAAAATCACGAATAACTTGGCAACACCCACTATATTTTGTACTGAAATTAATTGCATCTCAGAATCAGTGAATTTTTAGCATAGCCCGACATGTCCTTTAGTACCTCAGAAAATGAGTTTAGTACAATCAATATTGAACTTGAACTTTCAAGCCATGCTGTGGGACGTCGGATAATTATCTTAAATCGGTGGACACCCTAAACGATCAAAATTGCTTGTCAATCATTTACATTGCTTTTACGTGCTTGACAAGTCATGCTTAGGGAGTGGCCCGAGCGGCTTGTCAAGCATAACATAGTCCATTCTAATAAGAAGTCCTTTGTGAGGGCAAAGCAAAATGTTTCTTATAAAAGAGTAGAGTCTAATATTGATGAACGACAATTTCCCTCGTAATGCAATCGTTCTGAACTTTATTCCCAAAATATGAGTAAAATATTTTGCTTTGCTGAAGTTATGATGTTGTCTGCTGCTTGATTTATACGATTAACTTTACGGACTTTTTCCATTTTTTTATCTCCGATTAAATGTGAGCATTGCGTTGTTGACAAAAGGGTGAGTTTGCTGTATTAACTTTTAAATTAAACGCTTTCGATGCTCTCCGACACTGCACTATACAACGTGGTACAAAAGTACCCCTAATGCCGAATATGGTGGATAGGGACCATCAAACTGAACAACTTTTACTATGGGACCAACTCTGAAGTCGCGAAAAAAAATCAGCTGTTTCATACAATTTCATATTTTCGTAATTAACTTTTGTATGAAACAGCTGTTTTTTTCTTCGCGATTTCAAAGTTGGTCTCATAAATTCAAAATTCAATTCAAAATTCAAAATTCGTTTATTCAGTCTAGGCTGTTACAAGCACTTGTGAATGTCAAAGAAGCTACGCCATCGGTTCGCAAACCCATAGTAAAAGTTGTTCAGTTTGATGGTCCCTATACACCATATTCGGCATTAGGGGTACTTTTGTAACACGTTGTATAGCATTGGTCACGCTTTAGTTCTAAAGTTTAGAACATTTCACGCAGCTCTTGGCTCCCGCAGAACTGTGAAACCGGCCTCTAGTCTGTTTTTTAGGGTTCCGTACCCAAATGGTAAAACGGGACTCTACTATTAAGACTCCGCTGCCCATCTGTCCATCTGCCACCAGGCTGTATCTCACGAACCGTGATAGAAAGTTGAAATTTTCACAGATGATATATTTCTGTTGCCGCTCAAAAAAACTGAATAGAATAAATGTTTAAGAGGCTCCCATACAAAAAAAATGCGAATTTTTTGCTCATTTTTATTAATAATGGTACGGAACCTTTTGGTGCGCGAGTCTGACTCGCACTTGGCCCGTATTTTTAGCCTCATAAAAAAATTATGTTTTACATTTTGGTATTTGCTCATTCGTTCGTTTTTAAAATAATTCTTTGGTAGGTAATTAATTAAATTACATATTCTTTAGTATTTTAAATTTTATCTGAATCAGAATCATAAAAATAACAATAATTAATCGTTATAAAATGATCAAAACAATTTTAAAAAACGTTCGAACAAGCCAAGCCATGCTCAATTGTTTAGTTAGGGCTACAGCGAGCCCATTTATAATCGAGATTATTTTAGTCGATCGAACTGCACTAGCTTGACAAATAAAACTGGCAAATAATTTTAGTCTATGTAATTCTGCAGCCATTTGTTACCCTGCCAAAGTTCTCGTGAAAACGTCTTTTCAAAATGCTGAAATCGGCTTCAGGTACACTAGCCAATGTCCTGAAAAGGTCTTTGTTGCCGGTTGTGAGGGTCAGTGCAGTGGTTCCTGCTAGAAGAGCACATGGTGAACCGGTGGAATCTGATGAAGAATTCGATAGCAGGTTAGGCCTTTGCTTTTGACGTTATGTAACTGGAATAGATAATAATCCTGTCGGAAAGTTAAAATTCGGTATTGTATGTTGTAAATTCTAAGCAGTTTTCTGCACTGTACTGTTAAACAAATCTGTGTACTTCATATCCTCATTTCTCTAAAAAACATTTCATATCTGTACATAAACTTGCTGTAATTAATTTATTTACAATTATAAGAAAATGTTAGAAATAAAACACTTTTTACGGATTACAGCGCGTATATTATTAATTCAGGTGTTGTTTTGGAATTATTTAGTTTGTATTTATCTAAAAAACCAATAAATACAAACTAAATAATTCCAAAACAACACCTGAATTAATAATATACGCGCTGTAATCCGTAAAAAGTGTTTTATTTCTAATGAACTGTACGCGCGAAAATCTTAGAAGTGTATATAAGAAAATGTCTCAATCTCAGCCCAATAGCATTGAAGTCTCTATTATTTAAATATCAAAATTGTAGTCATAGTACTTAAAATAGGTGCAGTTGCTTACTGGATCAATACCTATCTCTTGTCAAACAACCATTATAATTTGTAGATATCTCTTTATCCTTATCAATTAAATAATTTTATAAAGAGACATAAATTAATAGTGTTTAGAGTAAATTATGCATTTGCTTATATGTTTATGCTTAAATTGGCATCGGTTTCAGATATGAAGCTTTCTTCAACAGAAAAGACATTGATGGTTGGGAAATCCGTAAAGGAATGAATGACCTCTGTGGTATGGACCTGGTGCCTGACCCAAGGATCATTAAAGCCGCTCTACACGCCTGCAGGAGAGTCAACGACTATGCCCTTGCAGTCAGGTTCATTGAAGCTTGTAAAGACAAGTGTGGACCTAAAGTAAACGAAATTTACCCATACATTATCCAGGAGATTAAGCCTACTCTTACCGAACTTGGAATTGACACACCAGAGGAACTTGGCTATGACAAACCAGAACTAGCTTTAGAGAATGTTTATGAAATGTAAGGTTGTCGATGATATCAAAATAAGGTGTAGAAAATTTGTATAATAGTTTTGTTGTCGACTTTTATTTTACTTTTAATTGTGAGAAGATACATCTTCAACTCAAGTATTCTTGGTCTACCATGCAAGATCACATGATTTTGTCTAAAGTATGAAACCTTAGAGAAATACTTACTGTTTTATTTCACTCTTTCCTCTTGGACAATATATTCTTATCTTAGCTAGGTTACGTCAGTTATAAAAAATATACTATTATTATTCCCCGAGTAACCCCATCCTCGAGGACCCTGATTTGTTCTATCTTGATAAACTAAAAGTCAGTTTAGAAACAATAAATAATAGAGTACTGTCAGCAGAAAAGTATTAAATATTTTGTAAAAAATATATTTCATATGTATGATTTGGAGATATTGTAACATTTAACTATGATTCAACATTGTACAAAATTTCAAATAGCTACTTTCGTCTTATGTATTTCAAACACATACATTTAAGCCACTTGTTACCCGTGATCCCAGTGGGTTGACCCATTACCGGATCCACAGGTAATTTTCATTACCCGTGGTTCCACTGCATTAGGGATTGTTCCCTGGACTTCTATAATATATTGATATAAAAGTAATTACAACCATGAACCTAATTACCATGGACTACCTATATTAATTTTACTTTTTTTCGTGATAAAATCTGTCACTAAAGTACCAGGATCTCATAAATATAGTGAAGGTGAACTTCTGTAATATTATGTTCATTTTCGTTTTATTCTTTTTTCGTAATACGTCACCAGATGCTCTAAGCACCAGAGTAACAGTAAAAAAAAAAAAAAATAATTGGAAATCCATATTTTTTCTTCATTATATGAGTTCTGGTACTTTGGTGACCTTAGAGTAGGTATGCTCTAAGCACCAGAGTAACAGTAAAAAAAAAAAATAATAATTGGAAATCCATATTTTTTCTTCATTATATGAGTTCTGGTACTTTGGTGACCTTAGAGTAGGTATTGTATTCCAAACAAAAAAAACGAAAAGCAATCTATATTTATGAGATCATGGTACTTTGGTGACGTATTGTGTTACGTAAAAATAAAAAGTTAATTAAATATAGTTTCCACAAAAAATATTCAATTTCAGTGCGTTTTAGTTAAAATGACCAAAAATAACAAATGAATAAAGAGACCCTTCTAATTATGACATCATGACTTTCTCTTTTGACGTAGATACCTAATACGCTGTTATTATGGATTTTTGTATTTAATCTTATGTAGGTTCATGGTTGAAATTACTTTTACATCATGCTGTTCAGTAACTAGGATTTACTAGTATGGTAAGAGGCTGTGTAACAGTGCATTGTTTAGATAGAACGTTCCATTTTCAAATCACTTTACAATCCAAGCATAGGGTGAATGCTTTAACTCTAAAGTACCTACACACTTACCATTCAAGCTATGTAAAACTCCTTGGTGAACCAATCTCTTTTTAATCTTATAAAATGACGAAACTTTTTACTGAAAATAGTCTGAATATCTCGGGTGCACTCGATCCATTAGCGCCCTTTGCGAGCATAGCTCGCTTACGTCCCCTGTGTAACAAACTACTATTATATCGATATAGACAAAAGTCCAGGGAACAATCCCTAATGCAATGGAACCGGTTATGGGTCGACCAGCTGGGACCTTAGAGCATTAAGGCTGGGACCAAAGATAGCAAGTGATTTAAGCGCTTTTTATGTCGACATTACAAGTTGTCGACAAACAATAGAAAACATTACAATAATTAGGTATTGGAAGTAATCAAAATAGTATTTGGGGTCCTCTGGAACGGGGGCCTCAAGGATCGGGGTACTGAGAATAACACGAAAGATGATACTTGGCACACCACATAGTTTGACTTGCGCAGTAGACGATTCATAGGTCCCTTTAGCAGTAGGTATGAGAGGTACGCGGCGGGAAAAGAAACGGCTGGGCATCTTTGGGGCGGCGCCGGCGGGCGGGAGGCGTATTCTCTCCACTACAAGTCTCATCTTTTGTGGCAGTTGGCACACACTGTAAGGCCACGTACGCACCGATAGGTGGCTTGCTTAGCGCCTAGCTAGATAGTCACTTAGCATGTAGCGAAGTAAAAGAAACGCTTGGCGCCTTCGCGAGTCGCTACACGCTAGGTGACTATCTAGGCGCTATGCTCTAAGCACGCCACCTGTCGGTGCGTACGTGGATGGCCTAACAGCCACTGATAGAGAACACAGCATCACATCAAGTTAAACTGAAAACACCTTTTAACTCGACTTCAAGAAAGGGTTACGTTTTTGCGCGTATCTTGTATGTATGTATGTATTAAGTAATATTATTTATTACCTCATATCTTTCAAACAGCTTACGGATTCCTATCATTATTATATCGTTAGATTTGTCTTGACAGTGTTCTTAGTTAATGACGTCAAAATATACAACGTGTTACAAAAGTACCCCTAATGCCGAATATGGTGGATAGGGACCATCAAACTGAATAACTTTTACTATGGAACCAACTCTGAAATCGCGAAAAAAAATCAGCTGTTTCATACAATTTGATAGTTTTATAATTAATTTTTGTATGGAACCAACTCTGAAATCGCGAAAAAAAAATCAGCTGTTTCATACAATTTGATAGTTTCGTAATTAATTTTTGTATGAAACAGATGTTTTTTTTTCGCGATTTCAAAGTTGGTCTCATAGTAAAAGTGGTTCAGTTTGATGGTCCCTGTACACCATATTCGGCATTAGGGGTACTTTTGTAACACGTATAACATCGCACCGCAGCCATGTACGTGGCTGCGGTGCGATGCTATTATTAGAAGTGAAAAAAAATATCTTTTACATTACTGTAATATAGATATCAAATTAAAGGGCTTATCATAAGGATTTCAAAAAGGTATATCATGACCGTAATATAGAACAACTAAAAAGACAAATAAATTTAAAAAAAACTAAAAAATCAAATACAAGTCAACTGAAAATGTGGAAACAATAATTATCAAATATTACAGGCAACATAATAACATGCAGTCAATTTGATGACAAATCAAATCTTTCATAATGTCACTTTATACATGCCTCCGACTGCATGTTATTATGTTACCTTTAATATTTGATCTTGCTTCCATTTTTTCAGTTGACTTTTCTTTTGAAGCAGGCGGGTTTTTTAGTTTATTTTTTTAATTTTTACGTAGGCATAAAAACGGACACAAGGTCAACATGTAGTCTGATTTGATTTAATGACTAGCTATAAAATCTTGAAACAAAGTTGTGGCATTACCTACTGCCTACTGCAGCTTAACCAGAGTTAAAAATCAAATGAGTTATCAGTTAAGTTATTGGTTATAGGGAAAAACATTTTACGTAAATACTTTAATGATTGCAATATTCACACAGTCATACTCATATTATTTACAATCACAAATTATCTTAACAACATAATTGTGCTTTCCATTCATTATCCTATTAGGGACGAAACACAATTTTACACGACAAAGAGTAAACAAAATAAAATTCAATAATAAACTGAAAACAACAAAATTGAAATAAATGTCTTTAAAAACCAAAAATATTACCTACAACCATAATAAAATAAATATAGAGTTAATCGCTTTTGTACTCTTCTATAGTTCTAACTTATTGACTAGACCCGACTATAATTTAGTTACATTATCTTAAAGTTTAACACAATTTGTCAATTTAAAATGTCCATGACTATAAAACTGGAGAATAATCTGACCCTACATAAGTTTCAGATCTTAATATCGTACAGTACAGCTAAGATTGAAATCAAATCTATACACATATTTCCAACATTCAGACACCGACTCTATCGGGTGTCAACCCTGCGCAAGAATTATATTCATCTGTTACAGAATATACAATATGAAGACTATAAATTACACTTTTATAATGTATCTATATAAGTATATTACAGTTATTCCAAGGTAAATGTTCCATCCACAGTTTATAAGTTTCACAAATTCCATCAGACTAGAAATCACTCATGACTCGACAGACTAGATTAAATAAGCAGATTTGTAACAAACATAATTTATAAATTAAATAAAACACAACAACATTATAGACTTAACAAATTCGTGTATAATTAAAAATTAAATTAAGGAATGTATATTCTTAATAAATTAGTTAAGATCACTCGCACTCTATAGCAACTTGAAAGCCCTCATTCCTCTACGATCCACCGACGAGGCTCCACCGGTAGATCGTAAGATATTTTTCCCTCTTTGATTATCTAGGAATCTTAGTCTGCAGATTACCTAGCTAGTTATGTAAGAAATGATTTTTTTTTTGCACTTGAATCCCTTCTTCGTAATTGCTTTCATACATAGCTTATATGTATGAATTTAGTGCGCGCCGCGCCGCCGCACGCGACGCGCAACGCCCCGCGTGCGTCAACGTAAGCGAGCAATAACTGATTTACGCACATTAGCGGTAACATATGCAAAAACTACCCTAGCAGAAATTATATGCAAATGTATATGGAAAATACACTCTGCTCATGCGCGAAGCAACTTCTGATCTAGCGAAGTTTGGCAAGAGTTATACTATGTACCTTTTAGTGGTGGATCGAAGTGGAATAAGAAATGTATGATTTGATTATATTTTAAATCCATTTTTGCCGTTAACCGGTGGGTCAAAGCGAAAAAATATATCCTGTGGTGGAGCCTCTTCGGTGGATCGCAGAGGAATGAGGGTTTGAAAGCGCAATACGAGTCGGCAAGTAAATGTTAATAAATACTGTGGTCGTAAAAACATATTGCACAAATCTCTCCTCCACTAAACAGCGATTTGTTATACATGGGTTCAATAAATTAGTCTCCTCATATACTATTAGTCATCATGTTATATCTGCACGGGGCGGCGAAAATAAAATGGACGCTGCCTGCGCGTCGTCCACGGCATAGATACTCAGGAATATGTACGCCACTGGACAAAATTCACAGAAAACAAGGGAAAGTTACAGTAAGCGTTTATTATTGGTTAGCAACGTTTATTGTGGAAAATCGCGGATCGTTTTCTTACGGATTTGAGTCTTACGAACACAAACGAAAAGACTTGAGAGCTTGTTCCTTTATCGACTTTAGTAGTACGTGTGTTATGTATTACGTTCACACAATAGTACGTTTTACGTATAGTATAAACTATTAATTTATTGGCTGGCCTAACAAAAATCAACCAGCACTTACTCGGCAGCATCTTCAGTAGAGATACTAGCAACTCGTCGAGACTGTTGTATGTATTTACAAATCAGGGGTTTTGCATTAGCTGCTAACCTCGTTTAGAGTAAGCTCTGGGGATAATGTTAGATTCCATGTAGACGTTTGTATCGCCAAGCCATTAAATGGTAGGATACTTAAATGTTCGCTAAAGTTCGAGTTTGATAAAAAAATACGAAATAAAATTGACTAGTAACTTTACGTGAAATATAAAAGCAGTGACTTCGTTCCTCACGTTTGATTTTAGGCAACACGTATTAGCATTAGGGTAGTTTAACTGATCCTGACCTTTAACTGATCCGATTTCTTTGTACAAACTAGATTTGATTGAAGGGCTTCCATCCAATATACAAGAAATATCCGTCAAACAAAGATGAGATCTAAGATGAGTTGAATACTCTGACGGTCTGACTGACTCGGACTCTTTAGCGTGTAGTTTAGCGACGTTAGCGGATATTGTTGGCGGGATCTCCGTGTGGAGGGTTAGTTGGTGTCGGCGTCGGGGTCGCCGGCCACCAGGGTCAGCAGCTAGGAGTCCGCGACCACCGCGTCGCGCTCCGCCTTCACCTGTTGCTGGAAACGACAGTATATTTTTTAATCTATCAAGTTTTTTATACAAGTTGAATAGAGTAAAGTCTATTTATCCTTTTGTCCTATTTGGTAAACAATCATCACCAAACTCTTTATTGAAATATTCATTTTTAAAATACAACAAATTATTTTCCACACAAAAATTGCTAAAGAAGGTGATAATATTAATGACAATTTAATTTAATAGGATAACATATTTTTTAATAACGATTAAAGTAAAAATACGGTTGACAAACTGTCAAAAACTGTTAACTAAATAAGACAAGTAAGGATAAACAGACTATAAAAATCTACTATTTTTGTTCTTTATGTAGAGTTAGGTGAGAATTGAGACGCTTATTTAAATATACGAGTCTGCGACTTGTGTAGGAGTAGGTGACATGGGCAACAGCGTCGCTTAACCATTCCTACGGTTAAAATCGCTTGCACGGCACACCGTTAGTTCGTGCAGGGGCGATACGCGTGCACACGAATTTTGTTGCTATTCAAAGGTATTCATTCATTTTTGTAAATAATTTATAGACTTGAGATATCACGTTGGATAAGTATGTGAAGTGTTGACGAAAGGAGAACCGCCACATTCTATAGAAAAAAAAATGCCTGACATGAGCCAACTAGCGCCGCCAGTCGATTTTATTTTATTTATTCGAAATAAGCCCAATTTCTTAAAAAGGACTCAGTCAAGGTTTTGTTAATAACGTATAATATTTATTGAATAACTTTACACAGTTTGAAAAGGCATTCAAACAGTTTAAAACGCGATTTTGTTAAAAGTGGGCACTGTTGGTTCAAACCCGTTTTTAAACTATTGCACGCATTTTGTAATGTTGTAACGTTATTCAATAAACATTAGACGTCATTCACAAGACCTTGACTGATAACCTTTTTAAGAAATTGGGCTTATTTAAAATAAATAAAATAAAATCGACTGGCGGTGCTAGTTGGCACATGTCAGCCCCTTAACTTGAATACGATTGAAATTGGTCAATCAATCAAAGTAATTGGTCGGATCAAATGTCAATTTGACTTAGATTTGGCATCGATACGGTAGCTGTCATTCGGTCGACAGATACATAGAATCACAGATAAAAAGAAACCTATACAAATTGAGCACAAAATAACTGTGGCCCTACCATGAGTCGATGCAAACTGTTTACGTTACAGTAAACTATCGTTTTCTCTCTTTCACTTGCATTGACTGTGAGCAGTATATCCGATAGTTTACGGTTGCGTAAACAGTTTGCATCAACTCATGGTAGGGCCACTGGTCTCCTTCCGAATTAGGGAAAAATGTGTATTCACCATGGCCTTGGTGAGCACGGTGGCGTCCTTGAGGCTGAGCACCTGCAGCACCTGTCCGTCGGCGCCGCCCTGCAGCATCACCTGCGCCACGCCGCCGCCCATCGACAACGCCTCCAGCGTCTCGCCGCCCTGCTCCACCTGCGGCCCGACGCCCCGTCACACACGACACACCACATCAGACACACGCCAGCCATCACTTCAATATTGTCACTTTAAAACTAGCGCGCCTCTTTGGTTGAATTAAATAAATCAATGGAAAGTGACGTGGATGAAATATACAACAAAGCTTTTCGACGTGTATTCCCAGAAGTCCCATTCCCTTATTGAATTTCTAGATTTCACAATTAATTAAGTATCACTCAAAAAATCAAATAAACATAACAGACACGACGATTCTTGTTTATTTTAGTTCAAGCAGAGCCGGTTGTAGTAGTAGTTTCAAAATTTACTGAACTTCTGGGAAGAAAAATCCCAAAAGGCCCGTCACGGGACAACTTTAACGGGTTTTCTGGGAATACACATGCTTTTAGACTAGTTTGAAAACATAAATGTTCTGTATAAAATACAAATGAATAAAACATCTTCAACAAATAATACTTTCATACAATGTTTGACACCATGTCGCGACAGTCGAAGCGTTTCCGCCATGCAGTGACGAATACCCATCGGCCGACTTTCGACAGCAGATAGAATCCAGTTTAAAACCTTTTTAACGCCACGTCAAATACAAAAGTCCTCACCCGACGCCAAAACCATTGTGGTAAACAATCGGTCCATCTGTAGAACTCATATATCCGTCAATGGCGTTGAAAAGGTTAAAGCTAAGTTATGGTTTATAAACCATCTACCTACTATAGTAAGCTTCAAATTGTAATTTAAATAAATTATATCAAACTAAAATTAATAGTTGTAAGTTCTTCTTGGTTAGAAATAAAACACTTTTTACGGATTACAGCGCGTATATTATTAATTCAGGTGTTGTTTTGGTGGTGGTTTTAATTTTCATAAAAATATGAGCAGCCTTTTTGCTTTAGTCCTCCCGTGACCACGGCCCCTGGAAAGGTGTCGAAATGTCGGGAATTCTAAAAAACCAATAAATACAAACTTAATAATTCCAAAACAACACCTGAATTAATAATATACGCGCTGTAATCCGTAAAGTGTTTTATTTCTAATGAACTGTACGCGCGAAAGTTCTTCTTGGTTTATAAAAAAAAATAAAATGATACACACCTGAGCATGCGGCAAACAAAGACGACACAAGCTGTGCAACGCTAAAATGAAACAAAGGACATCGACTGGCACGTTTATTGACTATCCGCCGGCGCTCGCCGACCGACTCACGCTTACGAAACAACCAAATTACAAACAAAACATTAGTGGCTATCTATTCAGTAGCAACACCACATGCAAATATAAAATACACACTTACAAACTTAACACAATCACGAGATCACAAAGAATTGCTCCACTCAACTCCATTTTTTAACCGACTTAAAAAAAGAGGAGGTTATCAAGTCGACGGTATTTTTTATTTTTATTTTTTTTGGTTCCAACTGAAACTTATCCTTAAATTGCACATCAAATTATCATCAAGTTAGTTAACATTTTGTTGAATGGAACAAGTCGTGCAAACAAAACACAACATACCTAATCTATTTAAAGGGTATCTTTGGCTAAAAATTACATTTTAAGTCAGCCTAATAACTGGGATAAATATTTTTCATATTCTTTATGGGCATTGGCACCTCAACTTTGAAATTTTCAACAGTAGAATATATTGAACTGTAAGATACATTATGTTCTTGCTAATTTTGCCATAAGTATATTCTAACATAACTGAAATTAGTTTTGCAACTACAACATAATAAAATTAAAAGTATCAACAAACAAAAAATAAATAAAATCTATTATACTAATGGAATATTGTAAAAATTGTACTTTGCGTCACTCTTTGGCTGAACTAAAAATAAATTCTTATGTCCGTTTTAGACAGAATGACAAGACCTTGTCTGAGCCTACATAATTTAAAATAATTGTTGTTGTTTAAAAATAAACCTAATTTAGAATGTCTGGACCTCAAAGGCACAGTTTCCCAAGCGTGGACAGTGTAACAAACATAAATAATAAAATTTTGTGTTATAAGCATTAACAAAGTTTAAGAAATAATAAACGTTAGCACTACGTTAAAATATAAATTCAAATATTAACACTAAATCAGTGCAATTGTTTGGCACAATCATGACCCTTAAACTACTACTACTACTACTTCGGTACTAAACGAATAAAACAAATTTATATTCTAACTGGAAATTTGAAACTCCCATAAAATTCTATAATAAAAAAATAGCATCAACAAAAGTGATAATCTAACTACAATAAAATTTAAAGCAAGCAATGTAAGCACTGTTATGGAGATCAATGTGGACTTATCTTACAAAAATATCACAATCTCGCTGGCTTAATACAAAATAATTATAAAATACGCTTTACTCCAGCCATCGTACGGAACAAATGTTTGTAGGTAAACAAAACTTTTTCGTAATATTTTACAAATCCGTTAAAAGCGCGTAGTCGGCACACTAGCGCCGCCATTGGAAGGGAAATCATAGTGCTTATAAAGGGACCACTGGACGACTGTGCTAGTTAAGTTAAGTGAGGTCTAGCAATTTATTTTTATTTAATTTTATAATTAATTAATATTTAATTTTATAATGAACTATTGATAATGTATGGGTAAAATATACCTGAAATAAACTTTTTTTGTTTTTTTTTTTAATAAAGACCAAATTGTGAATTATTCCAAGCTTTGTGGTACTTTTTTTGCTTAAACAATATTTTCTAACCTGTCGTTTAGTTTGAGTTTTTTTGCTAATAGTCACTTTTCCAATGGCGGCGCTAGTGTGCGTGCAGGCAGAATTAAGTAAGTTGGCGGCAGTATAACTATTCTTTGGGGTAAAATGAAATGGTGTTGTAGCTTCTATATATAAAATCAGTCATGCAGTAACAGAGGAGTCGCATCAAGCAACATATATCTTTATCACCTAGTATAAAATAGAAAACTTGCAAAGAAAAAATAATATCTATACTCTTTTGAACAATAAGTTATAAAATTTTACTAATCGCAAGTTTTCAATTATTTAGTTCAAGGCAATTGAACACAAATATATGGAAAACTTAACCTAATTTATAAGAATTTGCACATTTTATGCACATTGTAATACTACAGATCGACTAGATTGGACTAACATCACAAACAATAACTTGAATAGCGTAATTACTATGGCAAATACGTGGATCGTTAGGTTAAGATCAAAATTCAAGGTGAAATAACATATTTATTTCAATATGTATATCCTTAGAATAATAACATATAGAATAACGTATAACAGATAGAATAACTGGTTGGCTGGATATATTAAAAAAACGTATATAATAAAATAAAATGATGTGGCCAATGAAGTTTAATAGTAGGTATATAATTTTGTTTTTTTGGGAAAATAAATAATTATTATCGTTAACTTTCATGTTTTTAGCATTAGTAAACTTTTAGTTATGGCTTGTAGTCATTTTTTTATGTTTATTTCAAATTGAATTTTGATCACTTCGATTTAGGTTTTGTTTTGTTTTAAAGTTATCAACATCGCGCTTACTAATAAAAATTGTATAGCAGATATATAGTTAGTGTTTTATCCCTTTTTATTGTTAAACTTAAGTAGTTCGATAGAGTAATCACTGTGTAATTATACATCTGTTATACAATCTTTATTACTGGGGGTTAATTTAAAAGATTGCCAATTACTTCGATTACACTCTGTATACATACTACATTTACTATGTAGGTAGTACATAGCGGGAAGAACCCTTTATTTTTGTGGCGGCTTTATATGCAACACTAGCGCCACACCCGCAAGAAATAATCACCGTAACAGTAGTAAATACATAATTTATTAAAAATTCTAGTTTATGGTCCCCTCGCAAAATATCAATTGTTATTTTATAAACACACAAACTTAATTTGGTTTCTCGAGGTAACTCGAGGAAAAACAAAATGACGGCCGTTTTTCGTCACTGAATTTGTGCGTTTATAAATTAATAACAACCGATATTTTGAGAGGAAACTATCGGCTTAGATTTTTAATAAATTGTGTAATTTATACGGTAATTATTTTTCGTAGCGGGAGTGGCGCTAGTGTCGCATATAGTCGCACTAGAAGCCCCTTACACCCCGTCCAGAGCTACGCGCGTATTAGAAGCGTTTCGCTATACGATGTTCGTTTAGGACCAGCGACGTCAGTAACGTGTGCAATATTAACAGCAGTGTAACCAAAATCGCGTGTCAGATCGCGGCGAATTCGCCCTATCTGGACAAGGTCTAACTCCCTAGGCGTGTCGGGGGCGGGGTCGGGGGCGCTGGTGGGGGCGGGGGCGCGGGCGGGGGCGGCACCACAGCGGGCTGACCTGCACGAGCGGCGCCACGCACACGCCGTCCTGGTGCTGCATGGACGCCACCATGGACTGGTACACGGACGCCGACACCGGCACGGTGATCACGCCCGACACCGACACCGGGTACCCTGCCGCATGACGACGATACGATGCGATCAAACTGACGATACACACTGATCCGTGGCAACTTCACGAGATAATGTACGCCGAAGAAATAACAAATTAGTAATTCATAAATAACAATAGAAATTGAGCAATATTATTTCTTTATACATGATTATGTATAAAATAAAAATTAATAGAAATGGGCAGGATGCCCATTTCTTTACAGATTAAAATACGTCGTTTTGTACCGCAAACGCTACAGTTTTATTGACATAAGTATGGCTGAGGTCTCCGTATTAGTGTATGTGTACCGTGTCCGTCCTCGCCGGTGAGTATGAGTTGTCCGTCGTGGTTGAGCGTGGCCTCGGCGACGGCGTTGAGGTCGACGGTGACGGAGCCGCCGTCGGCGTCCAGCGCCTGCACCACGCTGCCGCCGCCCTCGCTGCTGTGGATCTGCACAAACAGACACGCCTCATTATAATGCGTCTCGTCCTCATTGGCGGCCGTAAAGATAGCCACTATGGGCGTGGCCGTGCCCCACCTCTCGCCTCTCCCTCCCACTTACGTCGAAATTGTGTTCTGCGCGTCGTCTCGCGACGTTCCGAGCCGCCGATAAGATTAAAACGCATTACTAATATTCATATATAAGTTCAGATTCGACCTCGCGACCTTCGTGGCTCGTACGCTGATTTTAAAGTTGTCGCCGTCTCCGAAGCGAGGTCCCGGGTTCGATTCCGACTGGGTAGATTTAGTCATCGACACCGATCCGAATTGAGCCCGCACCTAAAGTAAATCCTATATACGCTAGCTAGCAATGATGATGATTTTAGTGAAACTGACCACTTGCGCGGTGGTCCCGTCGGGCAGCGTGATGATGGGGTTGTTGGGATCCACCTGGATGAGCGACACCGTGCCGTCCGGGTTCGTGATCGTCTGCAGCACCGCCGGAGCGTACTGCGACATCTACAGTCAGATATCACGAATTAATTATCATTACAAAAATGACCAAAACTAATTTTGGAATAATTCTTAATTACACTTTGCAGATAAAGTTAGAAGAGTAGCTACTAGATGTCATTTTTGACAGCGAAACAAAACATTTGTCGATATCGAGCTGTCATTTTCGATCCTGTCTAAAGCTAAAATCTAAAAAAATCAAGAAATTCAAATCATTTATTAACTCTAGGCTGACAAGCACTTGTGAATGTCAAAAAAGCTACGCGAATACGATGATGCCAACGCACGACAAGAAACTCGTCAAAGGCTGCAATACATTATAGTTGCAAGATGTCGTACGAGATAATGTATAATTACATCGACGTCGGCGAGCGTCATCTGGTCGATGCAGACTTGCTGCGAGGAGAGCACGGGCGCGGGCGTGCGGCTCGAACTACTGCCGCTAGAGCTCGCCGCCGGCATGCACGCGGATATCTGACCGTGCCCACCGTGCATACGCGCGTACGGTTACAGAATACGACGTGAACATCGAACCGAACAACGTGGATACAATTACCACGATTGGCGTTAGTGATCAAGTTAGTGAACACAGTTTTATGTTACAGCGTACGTTTATAGGACGCGACGTAAATATCGAATAGAGCATCGTGGATTGGCGTTGATAAAAAAGTTGGCGAAAGTTGCAAAGTAAGTGAAATATAATAAATGTAGTAAGAGAATACACAGTTTGTTACCATATCCAAAGCAGCATTCCAAATGATGGCAGGAAAGGATGACATATAATTTAGTCATGTTAAATGATTAAACACTAACATAGTGGTTAGGAACAGTATAGACAAATAACAATATAATTCGTCCTTAGTCACATAGCAAAATTTATTGTACCACAACGAATAATCTATGCAACTCAATGGATTAACTGCCAGAATTGACAATCAATCCACAGGTAAGGATAAGACCCCCATCTACATTCTTCTTAATATCAATCTAATCTGAATCAGGCCAATCCCAATCTGTGGATTGGTTATTAATTATGTCCATAAGACGCTACGGGTTGTGTTAACAATTTGGCAGTTGATTTTAATCTCGCTGTGCTAAATAACTTTAATATTATTTTTTGAGTATTTATACTTGTGAGAATTAAGAGTCTAGACTTGCTTATTTTTTATTTTTGTAGCAGTTGATCTCGATCTAATGTATAGGTAGTATGACTCACGGGCTGCGTGGGCGGCTTGTCGTCGTCCTCGGTGAAGGCGGGCAGCAGGTCCTCGCGCCCGTGGTACTTGTAGCAGTTGATCACGATCTGCCGCAGTGCGTGCGTCCACGACATCTGCACACCATGTTACAAGTTAATATGACTACAATAATCTTGTCTAGGGGAGGCACACTTAGAGCAACGCAAACAGTCGGAAAAAAATAGCGCCATCCTTAAGACTGAACCCATAACTTTCACAACAAAGTCTTCAAGCTTGCCACAACATGTCTTGCAGTCGGACTAGAAAATATAATTATAAAAAAAACGATGAAGACGGTACAATAGCTTCTTAACTAGCTATAAAGTAATTTAAAACCAAATACTTAAAAAAAATTAAACACGAAAATCTTTAAAGTTTTAAAACGAAAACCTTTTTTGAGTAAGATCATGGTGCGAATTACATTATAATGATAAAATTCGACACTCAAAGTAAAGACCCAGCAGCGTAACGGATTACCACACCACCACCGGAGTACATAAAACAGTATCGAACAATGAATACCCCAGGCAAATATCACATGTTTGTTTTTAGTGTTTTATATTTCAATTTATTATTTTTTCATTAATATTTTTGTTATAAATAAAGAATAATATAAAAACAGTGCGATTTCGTGTTAGTAGTTCCGCGTCGATTTCCAGAGGCGCCAGTGGCTTTTCAAATCGATGTTTCAAAAAATTGTTACGAGTGGGCGCTCCTTTCCCCTATATTACTTTACTTTTGATACTTTTGTCTCTGGTCTGTCTATTATATTGTGATACAGGTAAGTAGATATGTATGAAACTGTGAGTGGAAGTTAAGTGTTTAGTATTCACTTCTAAGACTTTCACGCGTACAGTTCATAAGAAATAAGTTACAGTTTAGTATTCACCGATTACCTTTTGTTTCTCGTCCTCGGAGCGCGCGTCCATGCGCACGTTGGCCCAGGGCAGGTCTTTGGGCCACCACGGCGGGCGCGTGGACTCGCGGCCCCACCCCGGCTTGCCGCGCACTGACACATACACACGTACGCATTCATATATACATTTTAACTTGAAAAATAATCATAAATGTTATATGTGAAATCATTATTTTAGAAACTTAATGCAATAGATTTTTTGTTAATGAGATAACCGACCACAATCGAAAGTACTACAAATCAGATGGTTTTCTTCAAAAAAATGATAGTGACTTAAGAAAATAAAATTGGATTAAAAAAAGAAGGTTTTTACTTTTGAAGAAAAAAAAATCGGATTTGTAGAATTTTCAAAGCTTATTGTGGTTGAAAACCATTTCATCGGGTGTATCAGATATTTTTCTTTTTTTAAATTTATTTAAAAGCAGAAAGAGATAGATCGCTCACCCATGGAGTACTTGAGCATGAGGGGTATGAAGGCCCTCAGCTGCGCCTGCGTCATCTTCTCGACGGGCGTGGGGATGCCGTCGATGATGAGCGGCGGCAGCTCGAACAGCGAGGGGTCGTCGGCGGGCGGCGGCGGCGCCTGCTCGCACCCGCCCAGCCCGAACTGACCCACGTTACTAAGCCGCGCCGCCCACGCAACGCGCGGACCGACCAAACCATACTACCCGACCGTACCACTGCCCCCCCCCTAACACCCACTACCACCCGTGTTTCGTCTTCGATCAAGAACACCCTACATAACGCTTCATGAACTGAAATAGCACGCACATGTGGCACCGACTGACAAAATTCGAAATTCGAATCCCCACGTGAATATTTTTGTCTGGGTACAAATACTATTCTTTCCAAATTTAACTTTATACTGTAAGAAACAAATAAGACAATACTTTGAAGAAAATAAGCTCCCAGTTCGAAAGTGGGGTGCTATTTCGAGGTGCCGTTTTTGAAACTCTGACCGGACCTAGGAGGGTATTCTTGATCAAAGTATTTTGTATATTTTATTATTTGCTTTTCAGATGTAATGTTTTTGCAGTAGTTTCTTTTTCATAAATATTTTTTTAACATTAATTTGTAAATGAATAACTGATTTGTTTAAAGTTTATAAATATGAAGAAATGTGTACATTTTCTTGCAAATTATGTTTTACGTATTGCTCTACTGTTTATAAATACGTGCCCCCTTATTAATAAACGAAGAGTAACTTTACACCTAGTTTAACCAAAAAGTTTGCTTAGGAATATGACGCTTTGAGACGTCAAGCACAAGGAGTAATATTGTTAAGCCAAATTTTTGGTTAAACCGGGTGTAAACTTACACTTAGTTTATTAATAAGGCCGTTAGAGCGCAAACACGGTAAATTATAAGCACTGCAATGCAAGTGATAATCTCATGAGTGGGACAGCTACCTTTGGGTTTATCTCCCACTGTAGATAACGAACGCGAGTCGACACGACCGGGTAGTGTGCGTGTGCTAAAAGCTTTATGACTGAATTGCTTAAATCCCATTTGCATCAATAATTTTACTTTTAAATTGTTAAAAAAAGTATAGTCAGGTAGTATGTTGAACGGGGTATTACATACATAGCCACACTGTATTTAAATTGACTTTTTCTAATGTATAAAAGTGGCATTCTGTCTGTATTATCGAGTTTCAGATCATATTGTTAATAAACTAATAAAATTCTTAATGCTTTTATTTATTATTTTAAAAACAGTGCAACTAAATTCATATTTGTTTTTAATTTATTAAGATTAGACATACAATTATTATAGCTAGGATAAGTATCAAAGTAAGAGAGTATATTAGTCAATCAGACGAATAGAGTATATATCATCTTATCACCCACACATGCAGATCGATAAAATGCATTGTTATATTATAAACTAATCGGAGTTGTTTTTCCAAACAATTATTTGGTAAATGTCTACATAGTGTTGTTAAAAAAATATCGATTCTGATTTGCCTGTGACTTTCAATGTATGTGCGTAGATTCTTTTTAATTTCTGTTAGGTATAGGCCTAATGTCTTATGCCTTTTAAGACAAGAATGTTTTAAAAAGCATAAGACATTTTGATTCAAAATCATTCAATCAGTCTAGGCTTTTACAAGTACTTGTAAATGTCAAAAAGCTATGCAATCTGTTCGCAAGCCTCAAGAAGCCTTGTTACGAGAAGAACCGCTAAAAAAACTCATCAAGGTCTTTTGTTTGTTCAGTAAGTAAGTAACTCATAAGTCCGGGAGGTAGTGTAATGCGTATGTGTTCTCACCTGCTGCGCGAGCGCGTTCTCGAGTTCCTCCATGATCATGCAGCGCAGGTTGCGCACGACGTCCTCCAGCGGCTTGGCGCCGAACACGCGGTACGAGGTGTTGGGCTTGCCCGGCGTCGCCACGAGCACCACCGCCTGCTGGCCGACGCGCGTCGCGAACTCCTCGATCGTTTGCTGCCACAACATCGACATGTTTCAACCGACACCACTGCCTTGCCGATAAAGAAACAGCCGGGTCCACACTAATCCCGGACCCTAGTCCACACGGAGCGAGCACTCGAAAGACCGTTAGGCTGTTATCGAAGAATGATCTCAACGAACCAAGCGTTTGTCTCGGGAAAGACATGTCTAGACTGATCGAGGAGGATGCTGGTCTGTATCTAGCTGAAGTTAAGTGGCGTGTAATTACATTAGGTCATAACTAACTTGATGCAAACACTACATACACTACGACAGTCATCCAATATGATTATAGTATGTCAGTCAGTCGACCAGTAAAGTAATCTTTATTTTTTTACAAATTACAATAATTATAGACCGCTTACTCTTAGTTTCCTGAGCAGTCTATTCTGGTGTCTCTTTCTGACTGAGGGGTTGGTTTCAAAGGAATGTGGCCTCTTGCGTTTCTTCGAGGAGGCGATGGCGGCGGCTGCAGCCATGCCAACGGGTCCTATGAAGACAAATACAATCGAATTTTATTGATTAAGAGTAAGAACACACCCTGTGTTCTAATAATTGGTATCTAATCTATCTATATTTACAAACTAAACTCAAAATTATTTATTCCGTCTAGGCTGTTACAAGCACTTCCGAATGTTAAAAAAGCTACGCCATTGGTTCGTAACCCCTACGCTTGAAAGTAACGAGAAGAGCGAGAGAGACAGACTAAAGAAATAATATAACAATAGTGAGAGATATCTGGAAAGGGGTCGTTGTTTATTTATGTTGAAATGATATGAAATAGACAACCCGATGCGAAATAGACAAATCTTTTGTTGATCTATAATAAAATTGTCATTTCAGTGTACCAAAGATTTTGTCAGGTTCGACATGCTACACCTGCTGTGTTGGTCCAATGTAGCAGGTGAGCGAAAGCTTACACTACTTAAATACTACACAAGTAATGATGGCATTTGTGAGGTACAATGTAATGTTGAAGGTTGTAGTCACCTGCAGCAGCCAGCTGCTTGGTGACCTCGTCGCTCATGGCGTTCTTGATCATGTCCTGTTGGTCATCGTAGGCGGAGCCGGCGGGCGACGACGCGCACTCGTCGTCATCCTCCGACCCGCTCAACCCGCAACCCTCCACCTGTGACATGTCCTAGAAATCGCGCTATTGCTTAATTTATACTATAAAGATACGGTAAGGTAACCACTGTTATACAGATAGATATAAATAGATGACAGAACCTGCAGATTATACCTATGGTATCTATAAAGCCCTTTTAGAGACAACCCAGCATAGTATCAGTATCTAATTTATTTTGACAGTTATGTATAATTAAATTGCTATCTCCTTTTCTCATATTGAAGTGGTCATGCTAGAGGGCTGAAGAATTTATAGACTATCTCTAGCAGCTAGTTAAATAGCTGGAATGTATCTTAATGATTGAATGTTTCCTCTATCTAATTAGTATTTACTGAAAATAAGTTTTGTTTTATAGATCTCAAAATAAAATTAAGATAAAATAAATATTGTTGACTGGCACTGACAACCACTGCTAAGACTCAAGAACTGGCTCCAGTGTCATGTATGTATATGGAGTCTGATTCTACTCTAGTTATTTGGGTATGGACAATTGTTCTAAGTCTATACCTCCTCCACCATGTCAATAGACTCTGTGCTGACTGCCGAATTCATGATGTCGAAGTCGGGATCGCTGTCTTCGTCGTGAGTCCGCTTCACCTCTAGGACCATTGGATTGCCCTACTTTTGTCCCACGGCGTAAAAACCGTGCTGCTTTTAGCTTATCACCCAAGTAGATTTAGTTCCTGATGAAGAAAAAAATATAAACTTATTTGTAAGCTATTAAACTTTAAAGTGGCTAGTTATGACTATTTAATTAAAAGTCTACAGAAAAACTGAAAGTATAAAAAACGAAAGGAGTTTTTTTTCTGTAACTCTGGAACAAGTTTTAATTACTAATAAAAATTGTTATTGAACTGATGTTACTTTCACAATGTTGTAAATGCAACCTAATGTTTGTGATATGCATTTCATTCATTTAAATGTGCAAAGAAGCTAAAATTGTACACACAACAGTATGGTAAGTTAAACAGTTGAATTGTGTATGCACAATAAAAGCTTTTTTTGTAGTACCATACCATACCATAGTATAGACTGTCTCAAGGTCAACATGTATAGTCTGACATGCCGTTGACTGTACATGTCATACTATATTTGACCACTGTTGAATAAGGAGCCTCACTCCCAATACACATGGTAACTGTGATGGGTTATTTGGGCTGTGACCATTGACTTTGTTCTGTATTCTGTAAGTTTCTAAGCAACGGTTATTTGTTCCTGACTGCTCATATAAAATAAAATAAAATATATTGTTGTGTGTGTATAAAATTGCATTCGACATTAAACATCTTAAAAGGCAGTGAACCATTTTATTTCCGTGAGAGTAACCTTGTGACGTAAAAGGCTAACATTCCTTACATATCAGTTCAAATGAAAATAAAATAAACTATTATCATTCACAGTTCATTTATTTGTCTTCAATTGTTTAACCTTATTGGTTTTGTGGCTTTAAAATGGGTGGTTTAAGGAGGGAGAAATAAAGGAAAGGGCAAGGGAAGGGAGATTAGGAATAAGGGAAGGGGTAAAATCAGAGCAGAGGAATGAGAAAAACTCACAATAGCAAAGTGAGCTTTTTGCATTAGTTTTCCTCATATGATCATAATAGAAGATTAGTCAAACAATAAGCAAAACAAGTAGAATGAGTTTATAATCATTTCTCTTTACACAATATCACACCATGGATAAGTAGACTAACAATACCAGGAGAAGAATGTAATAAAGTTATAATGACCATTCTAATCAGAAATAAAATTCAGATTTGAATTTAAATGAGATCAATCAGTTTTTTGTATAAGGTTTATTGATTTTTGCTATTTCATCTAGCATACCTACTTTGTGTATCAAAGGCATATTGCTATAAACTTTTGGTATGAGTTATTTAGGTAAGTACTATTTTATGTTTCCTAATCAATATCAATTGTAGAATGCTAAATCACTTAGCTTTCTCATCCTAGCTACATCTACATAGTACAACCAACTTGACTATTGTGTAGACAGCTAGCCTAGGAAAAATCAATACTCGAGCTTCTCACACTAATGTCTTTCTACACAGACAATTTTAATACATTCTATAGGCCTAATGCCCAAATCATGAATGAGCTTAGGACATCCAATAGCTTATAAGAGAAGTCTGTAGCTTGGAAATGCTGTAATAGAAGGAAATTTACCATGATCTATGTAGCATTAGGTAAGTAGCATTCGATCTGGATGTGGCTTGCATCTAATGCATGGCATGATAGTCCACTGCGACGGTACAAATTGTAAGACGAACTACGCAAACTCTTTGCGGCGGCGTAAAGGATAAGCCCAAATGAATGGCCATCATGAAGGGGAATCGCGCGTTCGAGCAGGCCCAGACAGAATAGAAAGACTACGGCTGCGTACGCACCTGCGTGATTTGAAACACATTGCGATCGTTTTTTGAAGTCTCCAAAACTTGCTGTGATGTAACCGATCTAAAATAACACTTTTGAAGACTTTCTCACTGAAACAGACACTATTTTCACTCAATTTACGCAGTGCACTAGAGGCCCCAAAAACCCCGAATCCTCCATTATTATCGATCGGTGAACGCGGAACATGGCTAGCAAAAACTTCACATCTTCGGAGCGCCATTTTGTACGAGTTTGCGCGTTGCGATTTTTCACAATGGAAGAAGAAGGAAAGGGAAATCGCGCCCCTCAGCCCGAGGGGGGACCGGAATAAAATCGCTGTAAGTTTTTTAATACAATAATTAGGTTCATTTTGTTGAATACTCACCGATTTCAGTGCTAAATAATATTGTAAGATTAGTTATATGCCCTAGTAGGCGGGCCTTCAGGAAAAATTCCAAGTTTATTTTCGAAAACATTGATCGATTGTCATAGTGCGTGCAGTAGTGCCATCTATCGAAATATACAGTACTTATTTCGACAATTTGAAATGTCAATTTGACATTTGTCATTATTTGCCATTTCCATTGCCAAAAAAAGTGTAAACATTTCATTTCTTTCATGTGATTCTGTCTATATTTCTGATTCATGTTCATGTTTATTTGAGGTTTGCCGAAGTATTTGTGTCGTGTCGTGTCGGATGGACTTAAAACAAATAAACTCAGACCAGAATTACTGATAAGATAATTTACACAAAGTAAGGTAGGTAATCTATACTGAATAGGTACATTAATACTGAATTCTATTAAAAAGACCCGAGTTCACCAACAGCTGATTAGTTTTTACCCGACTGCAAGGAAAGCGTTATGTTTCTTGAACCATCTGTTTTTGACATTTTGCCCATATATGAAAACGTCAAAAACAGATGCATGTTCAATATTTGTATAAGCAAAATCAAAAGTCATTTCTGCATAGACTAATTGTGAGACATTATTATATTTTCTCCTTTGTACCACTTTTAAAGCAAATAAATGAATCTGAATCTGCGTGACACCAAGTTTTTGGATATCCCTTTGGCTGGCGAACAAACGCGTCTCAGTTTGACAAGGTTCCATTCCATTCTCATCGCGCGCGGATTATATCTATAGGTCTGTTCTTGCCCCTGGTACAACCTTTGGTACCAGTAGTAATACGGGTAATTTTTTTTAATGAATGAGATATGTATACTGCGGGTTTTTCAAAAAGTTGCTCAAAAGAAAATAGGGGCCACCATATGATAATTCTTACAAAAGGTATTTTTATGATAAAATCTGATTTTATATGAATTTATTATTAAGATAAATAATATTAGAAAAAATACTAGAAAAAATCGACTCACCCGTAGCACCTCAGACGGGACTCGAACCCGCACCCTTGGGATTCCGGCCCAATGCACTGACCAATTATGCTACCGAGTCGCTAGTGGGAGCGGCGAAATTTTCTAGTACTTTTAACTTCTTCGCTGCAAGCCAGCGCAATTTCATCAATGTGAGGAAACACCCCCACATTCGAAAGAAACATCTTTCCAGATGTTTTGACAATCGATAAAGATGAAACAGCTACATAATTATTAAATTTAGATTTTTCGCATTCACAATGCTATTTTTATATTAAGATAAATAATATTAGAAAAATACTAGAAAAAATCGACTCACCCGTAGCACCTCAGACGGGACTCGAACCCGCACCCTTGGGATTCCGGCCCAATGCACTGACCAATTATGCTACCGAGTCGCTAGTGGGAGCGGCGAAATTTTCTAGTACTTTTAACTTCTTCGCTGCAAGCCAGCGCAATTTCATCAATGTGAGGAAATACCCCCACATTCGAAAGAAACATCTTTCCAGATGTTTTGACAATCGATAAAGATGAAACAGCTACATAATTATTAAATTTAGAGTTTTCGCATTCACAATTCTATTTTTATATTAAGATAAATAATATTAGAAAAAATACTAGAAAAAATCGACTCACCCGTAGCACCTCAGACGGGACTCGAACCCGCACCCTTGGGATTCCGGCCCAATGCACTGACCAATTATGCTACCGAGTCGCTAGTGGGAGCGGCGAAATTTTCTAGTACTTTTAATTTCTTCGCTGCAAGCCAGCGCAATTTCATCAATGTGAGGAAATACCCCCACATTCGAAAAAAACATCTTTCCAGATGTTTTGACAATCGATAAAGATGAAACAGCTACATAATTATTAAATTTAGATTTTTCGCATTCACAATGCTATTTTTATATTAAGATAAATAATATTAGAATAATTTATTATTGTTTGAAAGCTGTTATAGGTAGTCAATTTACTGTTTATTTTCTCCTACTTGCTGTGTGTGTCAAAAATGTAAAATTTCACATATTTTTGTATGAAACTTCAATAGGAGAATAGGAGAAGGAGAACTTGAATTGGAGAAATTATACAGTAAAGTCGGAAAGTTGACTAATATAGCTTTCGAACAATATCAAATTCAAATAAAATCAGATTGATATCAGAAATATACCTTTCAGAACTTCGATTTTTTGTATGGGAAATCATAAGGTTGCCCTTATTTTCTTTTGAGCGTATATAATAAACTTTTCTTCAGAATGTTTTTGTTATATGTCATTGTAATTATTGGTTAATTATTATAGTAGTCTGTTTGCCCCGTAGTATTTGTTATACAAGATGTTACAAAATTACCCCTAATGCCGAATATGGTATATAGGGACCATCAAACTGATCAACTTTTACGATGGGACTAACTTTGAAATTGCAAAAAAAAATCTGCTGTTTAATACAAAAATTAAAATCGAAAATATCAAAATGTATGAAACAGCTGTTTTTTTTTGTATAGTCTGTAGTTTGCCCATTGGCAAAGGCCTTCTCTACTACTTGGTGTTAATAAAATAAAACTGCGCATTGTTTGTAATTAATATATTGCATAATTATTTGTTATGTTTAGACATACTTAATTCTTATAACTAAATGACTAATTTATCATCAACCATCGCTACATTTACATTATGTGTAAGAACTTATTACTTATTAAACTTTATATAAATCACATAGTTATTTATATTGTTTTTCAATTGAATAAAGTATCTAATACCTTCTCTTTCACCGCGGTCTTGTGTGTTCACCAGATTCTTCAGAAGACCCTGAAAAAAGAGCACAAATTCTTAAATAAATAAAAAGGCATGATTTTGTTTTCCATAATACTCAATAAATGGTTCTGAGAACACTTCTTCTTCTCTGTTGCAATGCAATTAAGACCTATCTCAAACTACTTAATTGCCGTTCCCTAAGGTAAAAATAAGTGTTAATTATTAAATTGGCTAATTACTGGTCTACAAAATTAATAACTAAATTTTTTTCAAGCCGTTATAAATTTAGTGTCATATCAAAAAGAAAGTATCCTCAGACCTCTCACTCATTGAATGCTTAAAACAGTATTAATTCAATGCAAACAATTTAGAGGTATGGTGCTCGGTGCGGCCCTAATTAACTAAAGTGCACTCAACGGATGACTGGGCTACCACAACATATGAATTTCCTCAATCAATTTTGAAAACACATTAAGGTTCAAGCAGATTTGAACCTGCAATTGCGGCGAATGAGCAACTATTGACGAGTTGGCTGACCAGAAATGAGCTTCTCGATCTCCTTCCTGCTTCGTAAGCCACGTAAAGCCGCTTGTCCCGGCTACAATTGTAGTCATCAACACTCACCAATGCGCATCGGGCTTGCGTGATGATTTATGCCTTAATCTCACCCCTCGTGAAGGAAGTGTACCTATAGAGCCGGCGCCGGCGCCGGCGGGGCGGTGGCAGTACCGGCCGCGCCAGCCGGGCTCGCAGCGGCAGGCGCCGAGGCCGCAGACGCCGTGCTTGCAGGCGCGCGCGCACTCGCCCTGCCGCCGCCCCACCTCGCAGTGGTTGCCGCCCAGCCCCAGCGGGCAGCGGCACTTGTTCACGCCCTTGCAACGGCCCCCGTTCAAGCACGGAATCACGCATTTTGCTGTTGAAAGATTACTGTATTAGCTTTAGGCTTCTGAACGAGCCAGACGGGGATATGTATGACCTCGATTGCTAGAGAGTGTGATTCAACTTTTTCTGCGTGATTTTATAAATGAACAAGTTTAACTATACGTTCTTAATCACAAAATCCCTATCTATTTGTTGAAAGGAAAGCGAAACCGGCTTCAATTTTAAACCGAGTTGATATTGAGTCCATGTTTTACTAAATACAAATTGAGAATCAAAATTAGAAGCTCCATACTCACAGAATTCGCACCGTAATCCATAATACCCTTTAGGACATTCGCACGTATCTTTCTGTATGCACTTTCCTCCGTTCAAGCACTTCTGCGAGCAAATGCCTGTAACAATACAAGGTTTAATTGTCTTTCCAGACTTAAGCGCCACGATCGATGTTGCGACCCAGGGTCCCGATCCGCCACGTTAGGCTGGCACACATACCGACATGGTCCAAAAATCCAGACGTGAGTACTTCTATTGCACATTTGTTGTTATATTATATTATTAAATGAAGGACGTCTTACAACTAAAAGCTTTGTGGATGGAGGTACAGTTCGTTGTGTATCACAACACAATTATCACAAATCAGAGGTAGAGACGTGGTGCGGGGCGACTGCAAACATGCGCAGTAATCCCCTCAAATTTCTCACCGCTCAGGATTCATGCCGGCACCTACCATACCATAAAAAATAAAAATTATTAATGTCTGTCCGTCTATCTATATGCCTGAAAGAAAAGTACATTTAACTGTCTGTATAAAACCCCATATTCTTGTACATATTCTTATTTTGTCTCCTTAGCTAGACAAAATAATCCGCGTCGATCACGCGGGCGAGTTGGGCGCGGACCGCATCTACGCGGGACAGATGGCGGTGCTGGGCCGCACGGCCGAGGGCCCGACCATACAGCACATGTGGGACCAGGAGAAGAAGCATCGAGAAGCGTTCGAGAAGCTCATCAACGTGTACCGCGTGCGGCCTACCGTGCTGACGCCGCTGTGGAATGTAGCCGGCTTCGCGCTTGGAGCTGGTGAGTGTATTTACAATTTAATGTATGTTAGCGGAAGTCTCGCTCACACAGCATGTGTTGGAGCAGAAAAAGAAATTTGATCCCATCATTGTTAGAACTTTTGTATGATTTGCTAATCGTGATGCGATTTTATAGGATTACAGGAAAAATATGATATGATTCCATTTTATGAATAAATTGTGAAAGATCTTTGGTCAAAACTCCCTCTTCTAACATAATAACGAGCATATTACATCAACCGCATAATAATAAACATAGAGTGAAATTTTGAGATTTAAGCATTCACAATGCTATTTTTATATAATACTAAATAATATACTAGAAAAAATATTACTCGCACTAGATCATGTTCTTGTCGAGGTTAATTCCTTCTACATTGGTGAGATGGCGCTGGCTTGCAGCGTAAGAGTTGATATACTAGAAGAAATTCGACGTTCTCACTAGTGACTCGGTAGCTCAGCGGTCAGAGCATTGGACCGGATATCCAAAGGTCGCGGGTTCGATTCCCGTCCGAGAACATGATCTGGTGCGAGTCCTATTTTTTCTAGTATATTATTTAGTAATATAGAGTGAAATCTCCAGGCACAGCGCTGCTCGGCAAGGAGGCCGCCATGGCGTGCACAGTGGCCGTGGAGACCGTGATAGTGGACCACTACAACGACCAGCTGCGGACCCTCATGGAGGACCCTAATGTGGACAAGGAGATCCTGGAGACCATCACCAGGTTAATTTACTGCCTTTAGAAAAACTTATAAAACTAATCTCATGAAAATTTACGACTAATCAAAGGACGATAATGCGTGGGAATAAGCATTTGTATTTGTATTTATGTTTACTCTTGGAACGGAAATTATATATTAATAAATTGATTGTATTTGGTACGACTACAGTGCAGGGTGAAATCGAAGTCATTAGCAATCTTAAACTCGCCGTCTTATTCATGAAAAGTTGATCAGTATATACTGGATTTAAATCCAGGCCATAAACTATCTGTGTGCCAAATTTTATACAAATCAGTTCAGCCGTTTTTGCGTGATTGAGTAACAAAAATCCAAACTTTTACATTTGAAACTGAGCTAAAATGGGTTTCTAAATAATGAAAGTTAGTTGGGAGTTAGTAGTTTTGCATGTACTTTTATTATTACAAGCTGATGAACACAACTTGACAAGTAATGGAAAAAACAGAGTAAAAAACCAAAGGAAAATATGATATAGTATAAAAAGTACAAAATTCAAAAATATAAGTTAAAAGTAAAAAACCATAAACTAGTAAAAAAGAGGCCGGCTCGGCAACAACATTTTTTGATAATATTATAGTAGGATAATATTTCATTCCATTTGAGGTTCCGTGACGAGGAGCAGGAGCACCACGACACCGGCATCCACCACGGCGCTGAGCAGGCGCCGTTCTACCAGGCCCTCACGCAAGTTATTAAGACTGGATGCAAAGTCGCCATTGAATTATCCAAGAGGATTTAGTTAGGGAATTAATTTCGTTAGGTTAATGGAGTATAGTATTTTTGTAGAATAAATAATGTTAATTATAATTTAGTTTTTGTTATTTTTTGCCCGACTACGGCCAAGCAAAAAGGAGGGTTATGATTTTGACCGGTATGTATGTACATAGGTGGTCATGTATGTGAGTTCATCTGTTCCCTCATAACTTCAAAACTTCTTATCATAATTGACCAATGAGGTATCGTTAGAAGCGTCTTGATCGTCCGCTGGTTATAGGTTATGTGACGTCACATTAAATTAAATATGGCGCCCTCTAGCCGATTTACAACCCCAAAATATTTAAAATAAATAAGAAGTTTAAAAACTAAATCAGAAGAAGTTTAAAAACTAAATCCCAACTGTATGGAAAAAAATAAAAAATCGCGCTATAAAAAGTAAGAAAAAGAAATTTTTCTTACTTTTTCTAAAAAGATTTCTTGATTTTCCGTAGTTGGGTTTTAGTTTTTAAACTTCTTTTTTTTACTCTGTAAAGAGGCGATATAGAACCACAGAATATCTATTGAAATTGAAAAATTCTTTATTCAAATAAGCTCACATAACAAGCATTTTTTAATCTACTATTGTAGAACCACGAAACACGATTATTTTTAAAGAGTTAACATATAGGCAGTGACGTTGTATACTGACCGCCCTCGCAGTTGCTGCCGTGGTAGCCGGGCGGGCAGGAGCAGACGCCGGGCGCGGTGCAGTACTGTACTAGCGGCAGTGACGTTGTATACTGACCGCCCTCGCAGTTGCTGCCGTGGTAGCCGGGCGGGCAGGAGCAGACGCCGGGCGCGGTGCAGTACTGTACTAGCGGCAGTGACGTTGTATACTGACCGCCCTCGCAGTTGCTGCCGTGGTAGCCGGGCGGGCAGGAGCAGACGCCGGGCGCGGTGCAGTACTGTACTAGCGGCAGTGACGTTGTATACTGACCGCCCTCGCAGTTGCTGCCGTGGTAGCCGGGCGGGCAGGAGCAGACGCCGGGCGCGGTGCAGTACTGTACTAGCGGCAGTGACGTTGTATACTGACCGCCCTCGCAGTTGCTGCCGTGGTAGCCGGGCGGGCAGGAGCAGACGCCGGGCGCGGTGCAGTACTGTACTAGCGGCAGTGACGTTGTATACTGACCGCCCTCGCAGTTGCTGCCGTGGTAGCCGGGCGGGCAGGAGCAGACGCCGGGCGCGGTGCAGTACTGTACTAGCGGCAGTGACGTTGTATACTGACCGCCCTCGCAGTTGCTGCCGTGGTAGCCGGGCGGGCAGGAGCAGACGCCGGGCGCGGTGCAGTACTGTACTAGCGGCAGTGACGTTGTATACTGACCGCCCTCGCAGTTGCTGCCGTGGTAGCCGGGCGGGCAGGAGCAGACGCCGGGCGCGGTACAGTTGCCGCCGTTCATGCACTGCGGGTAGCACAGCGCCGTGCGGCAGTGCTGCCCCATGTACCCCTCGGGGCACTGGCAGATCTTCTCGTGGTTGCACCACCCCTGGTTAGCACACTTTTTATCGCACTCTGGATCTGGCCCTGTTGCGTTAAAAAACTTTTTAGCATATTTTCGTGACTGGCGACATTTCTTTACTATTATGAAAAGAAACTGGTACGGTTAGGAAAAATAAGAAACTAGCCATGTTTTGTTTTTTAAAGAAATAAGATAACGTAAAATATATAAAAAATCTTCAACTAAAGACTTAACTTTTTAATATTGAATCGATTGGTGCTTTACTTATATGTGGTTAGAAAAATTAAAATATTTTTTAGATTTACAAAATGTTTTATTGATAAACTTAATTTAAAATTAATGTTTGTTTATAATAGTTATGTAATTATTTTTAAACTATGCGCAGAAATAAAAGCAAGCAAATTTACCAACCTAAAAACGCAAATGTCGTGAGCAGAGGCACCGTGAGTTCAGCCAATCAGCGGAGGACTCGGCGATAGGCACCCGGAAAATAATGCATTGTGTTAATATGAACGCCTGACTCCTCAGGTCAGGCTAGCGTGGCACAGAAGAATTATTAGTAGGCTAACTCCAAAAGATTTTATCGCAGACCAGTACAGCGGTTAACACCTTAATTAAATATAAATATATTTTCGACGTCTTTAGTCTACCAAATAAAAAATGGGTTTACATGTTTCAGCACATAATGCATAGTAAATCTCAGAACAATACTTTAATAAAAAGTCAATCACTGTATTGTTCTGCCTGAGTCGTACATGGGCAGAAACACAATTGTGACGTTTATGGCCATAAAATGGTGACGGGTACTGGCAACAGTTCGCTCGTAATGAACCCCGTAAATGTATTATTAGTAGCATAAGCAAAACATTGAGCTCGGAATAGATGAAATGCGAGTTTTAGTGATTTGGAAACGACCTGCTCTGTCTGGCCTCGTTTTGAGTTTGTTTATTTGTCCAAAGGAAAGCGTAATTATGGAATTAATAAGCTGGCAATAATCTCTCAATAGAGCAATTATTTAAAAATTGATTTCTAAAAACTTTACTTCTATGAGAAATATTAAATTCGTTAAAAAGTTACTAAAGCATTTATCCGTGTTCTTGCATGTTTTCATGATAATTTAGTTAGATTTGATTAATTAACTGTTTATCTTATTGCCAAGATAGTTTAATAAAAAAAAATATACCATGAAAACAAACAAAAGCACAGATGAAAAAGTGTTAAAAATGCGTTGGCGATACAATACCTGTCCTTTCAAAATACACACCTCTATGTGCGCATTCCTTCTTTAGGTTAAACCTTAAGGGTGTGCCCTTGAGTGGCACCCCTCGGCCACTTTTCAGTACTAGACCTATTTCTAAGGTGGCAACACCGCTGCTGTTACCAACGCACGGTAAAAATACACTGAATTCTGCGGACAATTTTAACTTTTGAGATAACATCAGTCATTATTACTCGTGGAATAGACTAGACTAGATAATTTCTCAATAATGAATAGTCACCGGAAATTTGTTAAACCATTTGTGTGCTGCTGACTGTACATGTATACCTACTTTCCACAACGATAGGTGTAAAGTAAACTTTTGAAATAATACACAAATATTGGAATCTGACATCTATTACAATAAGTAACACTATCGAAGAAGCCACAGTAGTGTAGGTAGATAGTGCTACGACGGTTAGCTAAGGCAGCAGAGCTTTAAGGATCATTCACACAGCTCCGGCGCGGCAACGGCGCGCCACCGGCGAGTCAACGGCAAAAATATAGTTACATACAAGTTGTACTACACTGTTCACACACATCAGTCACCTCGCCGGCATGTCACCGGCAAATCAAACGCGTATTGCTACGGCATGCCGGCCGGCACGGCGACGGCACGGCGACGGCCCGGCACCGGCACGTCCGGCGCCTCACCGGCATGACTAGCAGGGTTGGCAGATAAGGGGATTTTTTCGAAATTTTGGGAACATTTTTAATTATTGGAGAAAAAAATAAACTTATTTTCATACAAAACGTATCTTTCATACAAAACGTTATCTAACGAAATAAAAACAATCTTATTTGGGAAAATTTTTAATCTTCTCTTCATACAAATTGATAGAGAATGTGAGAAGATAATTTCCGTTTCATATAATTTGTCAAATCCAAAATAAATAAAAGTGAAGGTAGGAAAATACTATCACAGAATACATAATAGTACAAGTACATTGTCTAATGATAATTCTAGTGAAAATTCTAAAAAATAGTATCTTTACTTCAACTTAGTGGAAAAGGTAAATTAAGTCTAATAAAGTTACCAAAATATTACCAAAAGCAATATAAAGCATGTTTTTGAAAGTTGAAATATAATAATACTTTATTTTCATACTACAATGTACTTTTTCTCTACCGATTATAGCAACCAATACTTTATCAAAACAAAAAAGTGGCAACCCTGTTTGCCGGACGTGCCGTCGCGGCGCCGGTGACGTGCCGGCCGGCACAGCGACGGCACGGCACCGGCACGTCCGGCGCCTCACCGGCATGACTAGCAGGGTTGGTAGATAGGAGGATTTTAACGAAATTTAGGTTTTTTTTATTATTGGAGATAAAATAATCTTATTTTCATTCAAAACGTATCTTTCATACAAAACGTTATCTAATGAAATAAAAACAATCGTATTTCGGTAAATTTTAAATCTTCTCCTCATACAAAGTGATAGAGAATGTGAGAAGATAATTTAATATAATTTGTCGAATTCAAAGTAAATAAAAGTGAAGGTAGTAAAACATTATTACAGAATACATAATAGTACAAGTACATTGTCTAATGATAATTCTAGTGAAAATTCTAAAAAATAGTATCTTTACTTGAACTTAGTGGAAAAGGTGGATTAAGTCTAATAAAGTCACCAAAATATTACCAAAAGCAGTATAAAGCATGTTTTTGAAAGTTGAAATATAATAATACTTTATTTTCATACTACAATGTACTTTTTCTCTACCGATTATAGCAACCAATACTTTATCAAAACAAAAAAGTGGCAACCCTGTTTGCCGGACGTGCCGTCGCCGCGCCGGTGACGTGCCGGCCGGCACGGCGACGGCCCGGCGACGGCACGGCACCGGCACGTCCGGCGCCTCACCGGCATGACTAGCAGGGTTGGTAGATAGGAGGATTTTAACGAAATTTAGGTTTTTTTTTATTATTGGAGATAAAATAATCTTATTTTCATTCAAAACGTATCTTTCATACAAAACGTTATCTAATGAAATAAAAACAATCGTATTTCGGTAAATTTTAAATCTTCTCCTCATACAAAGTGATAGAGAATGTGAGAAGATAATTTAATATAATTTGTCGAATTCAAAGTAAATAAAAGTGAAGGTAGTAAAACATTATTACAGAATACATAATAGTACAAGTACATTGTCTAATGATAATTCTAGTGAAAATTTTAAAAAATAGTATCTTTACTTGAACTTAGTGGAAAAGGTGGATTAAGTCTAATAAAGTTACCAAAATATTACCAAAAGCAGTATAAAGCATGTTTTTGAAAGTTGAAATATAATAATACTTTATTTTCATACTACAATG
Organism: Catoptria pinella; assembly: GCA_963556745.1. Classification (NCBI taxonomy): domain Eukaryota; kingdom Metazoa; phylum Arthropoda; class Insecta; order Lepidoptera; family Crambidae; genus Catoptria; species Catoptria pinella. Next base: position 14,813,936 of record OY750761.1, read on the forward strand.
TACTTTTTCTCTACCGATTATAGCAACCAATACTTTATCAAAACAAAAAAGTGGCAACCCTGTTTGCCGGACGTGCCGTCGCCGCGCCGGTGACGTGCCGGCCGGCACGGCGACGGCCCGGCGACGGCACGGCACCGGCACGTCCGGCGCCTCACCGGCATGACTAGCAGGGTTGGTAGATAGGAGGATTTTAACGAAATTTAGGTTTTTTTTTATTATTGGAGATAAAATAATCTTATTTTCATTCAAAACGTATCTTTCATACAAAACGTTATCTAATGAAATAAAAACAATCGTATTTCGGTAAATTTTAAATCTTCTCCTCATACAAAGTGATAGAGAATGTGAGAAGATAATTTAATATAATTTGTCGAATTCAAAGTAAATAAAAGTGAAGGTAGTAAAACATTATTACAGAATACATAATAGTACAAGTACATTGTCTAATGATAATTCTAGTGAAAATTTTAAAAAATAGTATCTTTACTTGAACTTAGTGGAAAAGGTGGATTAAGTCTAATAAAGTTACCAAAATATTACCAAAAGCAGTATAAAGCATGTTTTTGAAAGTTGAAATATAATAATACTTTATTTTTATACTACAATGTACTTTTTCTCTACCGATTATAGCAACCAATACTTTATCAAAACAAAAAAGTGGCAACCCTGTTTGCCGGACGTGCCGTCGCCGCGCCGGTGACTTGCCGGCCGGCACGGCGACGGCACGGCGACGGCCCGGCGACGGCACGGCACCGGCACGTCCGGCGCCTCACTGGCATGACTAGCAGGGTTGGTAGATAGGAGGATATTAACGAAATTTAGGTTTTTTTTATTGGAGATAAAATAATCTTATTTTCATACAAAATGTATCTTTCATACAAAACGTTATCTAACGAAATAAAAGCAATCGTATTTGGGGAAATTTTAAATCTTCTCTTCATACAAATTAGAGAAATTAAATAGAGAATGTGAGAAGATAATTTAAAGTGAAGGTAGTAAAACGTTATCACAGAATACCTAAAAATAGGTGCAAGTGATTTTCGACCTTATGGACGTATGAAAATTCGGTTGTTTTTTCCCATAATATTCTCGTTTACTAACTTTGCTGTTTCATAAAAACTGTGATTTTGATTAATGTCAATATGGCCGAAAATCGCTTGTACGGTCAGAATACATTTGTCTACTGATCTCTAGTTAAAAAACGGGTGCAAGCGATTTTCAACCTTAATGACATTTATCAAATTAACTGTTTTTAGAGAAACCTCAAAGTTAGTGAATGAGAATATAGGAAAAAACATCCGCATTCCAAACGTCACTAAGGTCGAAAATCGCTTGCACCACTATTTTTACGAATTCTGTGATAATGTTTTCTTACCTTTTTTTTATTTACTTTGGATTCATTTCATTCAGTTCTTCCGTGTCCATGGCGCTTGCAACTGCGCCGAAATATCGGTGTCTCAAAAATAAACAGGTACATGGTGTAAATCCCGATATAGTTTATTCTAATAATGTCAATAACCATGGAAATTTAAAACATTATATTTTTTCTACCTATTATAGCAACCAATACTTTATTAAAACAAAAAAGTGACAACCCTGCTTGTCATGCCGGTGAGGCGCCGGCGCGTCGCCGGTGATCTGAAATGCTTGTTCACACACGTCTGTGAAGTTGACGGACGTGCCGGTGCCGCGCCGGCGCCGCGCCGGAGCTGTGGGAATGATCCTTTAACACCAATAGAGGATTATACGTGACCAGCCCCGATTTTATACGTAACTCTGTTACTAACAATTCTCGTTTGAAATCTATTGAAATTATTTGAAAATAATGAAATTTGTCAGTTTTGAGATTTACGACATACTGTTCAAGACTGCATTCTCGTCAAGCCTTCAAAATTTTTATTTTTTGCATGGATTATACTTAGGTTTGCCAACGTTTTTATAAAATAAAAAGTATATTAAGGTCGGAAAAGAAAAATAAACAGTATTTTATTTTTTTAATGTTTTGGAATGGCCAAAACGTAGTGTTGGTCGTTAACTTTTTAATAGATCTATGTATACCAGTGGTGCTTGCTGAAAACAGTATTTTTGTATACTTTTTTTGTTCTAAAGTAAAAAGTATAATGTAGTGAAAAACAGTATAATACTGTTTTTAACACTATAGTTGGCAACCCTAATTACACTGTTAAATTTCATTAACTTCAAATAATTTCAAACGAGAATTGTTAGCAAAAGAGTTACGTAATCAGGGGGCTAGAATACAAGATTGAAGATACTTATATTATTATTACTATCCTACAATATTGAAAATTGTTTGATGCCAGTTGTAGGGTAGCCACACTGAAGGCTCAACGTAATGCCATTCATTACCGAGCTAATTTTCCTTTTGGGTTATTAATCCTAAAATTATTGGCTTGGCATTAAACTAAGCGCGGCCCTCGCATTAGATAATTTTAACTAGGTACCACATCCAGGAATCGAACACTGGTTCCGAGTGAATGATCTTACTGTGTCGAATATTTCAGTTTTTGCTAAGACAGTAGATTTTATCCATACCTTTGTCAGTTTTAGGCACTCTTCCTTGTGTTTTAATAGAAAGTACCGGAGGACTCAGTATTTTAAGATCAGAAGACGTCAACGTGTCAAAATTATAGAAGTACTTTTTCCTAGACCTCCAAGTGAAATTCACGAACCCAACCTCAGATGGTATTATAGGTAGCTTGTGAGAAAAATTCGGGTCCAATATGTAAGGAGATATACGACCATTCTGTATTGCAAACACTCTCATTGACATTCCTGTAACCAAAGAAAATCATGAATCCATAAACAATTTAACAACAAGTACAGTCAAGTTCAATAATATGTGCGTTCATCAACCTTATGCCTTTGTAATAAAAGTCAACATTTGTCAAAAATGCTTACATATTTATGAACTAAACTGTACGTATACTAGTCTTCATCCAGCAACCTAGTAGCTCATCATAATGACTTTAATTGAGGTGGATAATCTCGTTAGTGAACAGAAATAAACAGGACCACAGATCTATAGATAGTCTCCGCCAGGATCGTAAGCACCCAATGCACTTAAATTATTGAACGGTTTACTTGTAATACATAAGCACCCAATGCACTTAAATTATTGAACGGTTTACTTGTAATACATTACACTGCAGGAAGTGCTTGTTAATCATCTCTAAGGTATCAGACCTTATAGTAGTTTGGGTTCGATTCCCATCATGGAAGCGTTGACCTAGTTTTTTCAGAAATTCGCCTAGTAAAAAAATCTCCTTCGAGCTAGATTCACAATAATTTTGACATTGTTTAGATTCGTGTTTGCAGTAAGAGGGTAGAAGTTAGTTAAAATTAAAAGAAGCCATTTAATAAGGGTAGCTGTACACGCTAAGTAGATTAAAAATAAGTGTCATAATTACCGCTGAATATGCGGACTTGTCTTTCGTCTATCCAGAGCGAGATGTCGGTCTGTCGCGACTCCGCGTCCTTGCCGTAGTCGCGGTCGCGCCGGCCGGCGCTCAGCGACAGCGACATCGCCAGCGCCACGCCGGCGCACAGCCGCGCACCCAGCGACGCCGAGCGCCACATCCTAACCCTAAGGATTAACACGAACATTAATCATCGTAAATACCTAGCTAAACTTTTATACCCAAACTAAATCAATCCAAAGATAGGGATAGGCCTGATCCATATTAACTGCTAGGCAACACCTAGGCAACTCTCGAACTTACTTTATTAATATCAATACGGTGTATAGCAACTAATCTGGATCAGGCCTATCCAAATCTGTGGATTGATTATTAATTATAGCCGTAAATCGATCCAAAGATAGGGATAGGTCTGCCTAATCCAGTTGCTAGGCAACACTTAGGCAACTGTCGTCGTTTATTCTTTATATTAGGTTGCTAAGCAACTAATCTAGATCAGGGCCTATCCCATATCTAAAATCAGTTTATTATTTTATTGATATTAATATATTATTGATCAGATAACTGTGGATATCAATCCTGATCCAGATTGGTTAGGTACTATGCAATGTTAGATATTAATAAAATATTCGACAGTTGCCTAGGTGTTGCCTAGAATTAATCTGGATCAGGCCTATCCCTATCTGTGGATTGATTATTCATTCTGGCCGTTAATTAGTAGTAAAAATTAGCGTGTGGATCTATGGTTGCAATTCAATATCAAACTTCTTTAAAAAGTTTCTGGTCCTTCGAGCCGTTCATTAACAAAAGTGATAATAAGCATTACATTTGATTGGAGTACGTATGTAGAAGGAGCATATTTTTATTGCCACGAATGAATCTAAGAGTACCTACCTAACCTATCCAATCCAACTGAGCATGATTTAAGTGGCACCGACCCAAAATAAGATAATAGGCGTAAAACCAGCGTATAATCTGTTTGGTTGACCGTTCAAATCGCTCTTAAAGAAACGTGACAAAAAATAAAGAAAACAAAGTTATCACAGTTAACGTAATTGATTGAGCCCGAGAGGACGTGCTCCCACAAAGGAGCCCCCGTGAGAATGGGCCGCGCCGCGCCGTAAAAAACGGACTTCTTCATTAAATATCCCCTGTCAAAAATAATGTCTACTAGTTATTTTTTTTCTCGCTCCCGATGTCAAATTATACTTACAAAAGGTGTTAACAAAAAGTAGACAAGCGTATGTATGCTCGGTTAGAGGTAGTCAACCATTTTTCTAGGTATTCAAGCGAAGTAAGAAAACAAACATTTTTCTTAAACTTAACGATCCAATTTCGAGTTGCATTGCATTACACCTATCTATCTATCACCTATTAACTTTAGCATGCTTTTTCGTTTTTTACATTTATTTGTTATCCAGAAACTTCCGACTTTTTGTTGTTGTTTATGCAATGGAGCACCAGAGAAGATTAAACATTCACGTTTCTTGAAATGAGGTGCTAATAATATCTTATCGCTTCAATAATGATTGTACGTACTCGTAATTAAACATCAACATAACACAAAAAAGGTCATGTCTGAAAAAGTTGGCGCCCCGAGCAGTTTATCACAATTGAATATAAAATGTTATCGATTAAGTATTAAAATTAAAACAAATTGACGAAAACAATGAATCGTCAATTAAATGTCGTAGGTAGTTGTTGTATGTAGGTATATTATAAATATAAATAAATAAATAATTTTTTGACAACATCACATACATTGCTCCGATTCCAAAGTAAGTAGCTAAAGCACTTGTGTTATGGAAATCAGCGGTGGTATCACAAACACCCAGACTTGAACTAATATAGAAAAGTCCGTTTTCTAAATTGACCCAACCGGGGATCGAACCCGGGACCACAGAGATGGTGACGTCTTGAAAACCGGTGTACAAAGCCACTCGACCACGGAGGTTGTCTAATATTATGGTTGTTGGTACAGTTAGCTAAAAAAATACTGAATTCGGTAAGGACATAAAAGTAGTAGTGAAGATTTTTAGGAATACAATTTAAGGATGTTGGTGCTTCTGGCGGGTCGGTATGGATGGTATACAATACAATACATATTTATTATTTTCAAGGAAAAATATTTATACTTGACCATCTAGTCTCCGGTGTAAGATCATCTTTAGTATTAAAAATAATGTAATTTTAATAACATTGTGATTGTTCATAAATGATCGCCTGCTGTGTATGTACATCCTGTGACTGTGATAGATAACACTGCTGCGAATGACCTGCTGATTTTTGCAAATCAAAAAGGATGCCTAATATAAATACTTTCAATTACTAAATATTAATAATTCAGTTAATTAAATAAGTAGGTACTATGGCTTGAAAATTGAAGTCAGTTACTGAATCATATAGGGAAAATGGAAATGTAATGTATAGATAGATAACAGATTCATTTAGGATTAGTATACCGAATAATTATGAGACCTGTGAAGAATATCAGGATTGAAACTGTTTTACGGCGCACTTGTCTGAGTTGAGAGGTTGAGAGGTTCAAGGCAAGGCCATTTGCTTTAGCCCATGTGATTGCATTAAAATTTTGCCAAAACAGCGATAAGTATTTTAACATTTATAATGATTATAAATGGCCAAAAGGTGTAGCACTCCTGGTATGCACTTGTCGAGCTAACCAGCCGTGGTTCGATACGATACCCGTTCGGAACAGGTAACCGAAGGAAAAGGAAAAAATCCACGGAGCGGGGCCCGCCGCCGCCGGCCGGCGCGCGACCGCTCCCGTCCGACCGACCTAAGGGTCGCTATTCACGAACATGTATAGTTCTTTGCGTAGCCGCAACGCAACACAATAGGCGATAAATCCGCTTGTCACCACCGAACAGAAGGGAACTAATACATCTTGTGTTATTAACAATCGATGTGTTAACAGAATTTTAGTAGGTTCTCTTCTCTTGATTAACAACGTTGTCATTGAAGGTAGGAAACTAGGTAATTAAAAAAATGAAAATATCCGTATGGTTTGATTGATGAGCCAGGAGGATAACACTATAAGTGACTTAAATGTATCCACAGATGAATATATTAGTTAATGTATCCGTCTACTAAGGAGCACAGCACATCACAATGATATATTCAAAATGATTTTATTATGTTATCCACTCCTCCTACAACATAATGAACTGAGGGCCCATCGCGCTAATTTTTAACGATAAAACCAAAGCTAAATCGTTTCCGTTTCAGTTTCGTATACAGAAAAGTACTAGCTTTAGTTTTGTTAAAATTGTTAAAAGCTTTGCCTAGGGTGCCAATCTTGGACAATTTAAATGAGAATTCTAAAGCTAAACCAAAGATCTTTAGGTAAATATAACCTAAATGACAAAGTAAAGTTTTTCGTGTTAACGTTCAAAATTAGCGCGATCGGACTCCTAAAACTAGATGACAAACTATCCTCTAAAGCAGTTGTTTATTTTCCTAAGCAACATTTGAAATTTTTTTACTGGATAACTAAGAAATATAAATTTTACTAAAGGTGCAAGGCTGCAACTATAAGAAAGATTAGATTCAGTTTAAACATTTTTTTTGTCTGCATTGCACAAAATTGGAGGGTGGTTAAATAAAAATCGTGTACCATAATTAAAATGCAGTAGGTAGATGGAAGTATTAATGTATCATATTCCCGCTACCAGACACGAGATCCGGTTTTATAATTGAGCTCGTCCTCGGCCGCGTCGAGTGCAAATAAATCGCCAATATTTTATGAAGTGCGGTCAACAGCCGCGCCCGCGCAGCCAGTGTGAGCGCCACTTAACGTTATGATCCCGTACATCTAATAATAACGCGCTCCTGTTTGTTTACTTTTACTAGATAGCAATGTTTACATTTGTAACGCTTTTAATCTTTAGGCGTTTTCAAGCATTTGAGATCTACTCGGATAACAGGCGTTTTTTTAATTTGATTAAACTTATAGCCATCGGTGTTTCAACTGGATTTTATGAATTTCATCATAAATACAGGATAATACATAATTGATATCATTAGAATTCAATCGACAAAAAACAATAATAATTACCTACTTTTATAAGTTTCAAGAGGGATCGATGATCTTTAATTTGTCAGTCGCAATTTATCCTGCTAATATCATGATGATAACCGAGGGTATACTGATGTTTACTGATAAATACCCTCAGCAATATTGATATATTTAGACAGTGCACCTTACCTATTTGGAGCTCTTCGTATCAGGGTAATGCCGAGTTCACATGAAGCACTGTCATTATTTGTAGTGTCACTACACTCGCGACGTGTTGTATGCGCTGGGAGCTGTGGGCAGCGCGGGTGCTCGCGGGGCAGGCCGGGTGCAGACTGAGCGTAGTGGTCACAAACTTGGGCGCACGCGCAGACTGCCAGACGACCCAACTTCGCGACTTCCTTACAACCAACCAAGATTTTATTTTATTATGTATAACAATGTCGGTGGTCAAGGTTTTATTTTATTATGTATATATGTCGGTGGTATATTTTTCTATATATATGCTATACAGTCGTGACGAGCTTACATTTAGATTTTCTGCAACAGTTTCGCCCCAAACGGAATCGAAGTTGTTATCCCTGTCAAATAACATTATAGTATTTCTTAAATATTAAAACGCAGTCATGACTCTGGGTCATTAGTACACACATAATAAATAACAAAAGGAAAATCAGTTACTCCTTCAAAATCCTTACTGAGCAGTTTTTACCTAGATAAGTACTGCCTGCATCATATTATTTCACCATTTATGATATTGGCAAAATAATAATTCTCATGGGTATCATTGAAAGGAGTGGCTCTGTAGAGCTGTAGACCTCGCGTTTGTGATATTTTTAATCATTTTTCGAAAAGGCTGAAAATATATTTCCCATATTTCCGCCATTTTGAAAAAAAAAAACGAAAAACTGAATCGACAAAAATATTCTACTATAATTATAGAACCTGCTTACGATACTATTCCACGATAATCGGTTAAGAAATGCGACCTGTAGAAGAAAACAGACGGACATACGAAAGCATTTTTGCCCAAGCTGAAACGGAGACGCTTCGCACTCTGCTCGGTCAACTATGAAAATACTTTTAGGTTCGCGATCCGTTGATGAGGAAGTGTAATTAAAATAAATTGTAAGATACACATCTGACATCGGTCAGCCGCAGCCGGGGGTCATCTCGGTTAACCCAGCAATGAGCAACCAATTACTTACTCTGTTTGTAACGATCTAATTGCCAGTAACAGGCGATCCATACCCGATCAACTTGCAAGATATAAATTTTTTGACAACATCACATACATTGCTCCGATTCCAAAGTAAGTAGCTAAAGCACTTGTGTTATGGAAATCGGAGACAACGGTGGTATCACAAACACCCAAACCTGAGCAAATATACAAGGTGTTACAAAAGTACCCCTAATGCCGAATATTGTATATAGGGACCATCAAACTGAACTACTTTTACTATGGGACCAACTCCGAAATCGCGAAAAAAAAACAGCTGTTTCATACATTTTGATATTTTCGATTTTAATTTTTGTATGAAACAGCTGATTTTTTTTTCGCGATTTCAGAGTTGGTCCTATAGTAAAAGTTGTTCAGTTTGATGGTCCCTATATACCATATTCGGCATTAGGGGTACTTTTGTAACACCTTGTAGAAATGTTAGTTTTTCTAAATTGACCCAACCGGGGATCGAACCCGGGACCTCAGAGATAGCGACATCTTGAAAACCGGTGTACAAAGCCACTCGACCACGGAGGTCGTCTATAACTAGTTAATTTGAATGTAAGGGACTTATAAATCTTCCCCAGTATCTAGAAGTGTTATTATTAAATTTTCTAAAAGTTAAGAAAGAGTTACTTTGCTTGCTGTAAATCAAAAATGCTTCTTTGATTACCTGTTACGCGAAAATATGAGGGTAATCTTATATCCGATATGGGTAATTCTATCGTCACGGATGAAACACATTTCGGGGTGAAAGAGAAAGGCAATTCTATTAAACGCAATAAGCAAATGCTAACATACACTTAATAAAACCCGTCACAGGGATAATAGTTTGCCTACATGATAGGATTTAGAAGACCGAATGTTATTCGGTCTTCTAAACCTTACTTCTGGCACGGGGTGGGACAAAATTTGTCCACTTAATAATAATTGTTTGTTTTTGTTTAAGTAGATGTTAGGATATGCTTGCGTGAAATAGAATTTTGAAAGAGAAAGGCAGTTTCACCCGGAATTTGTCCCACCCGTGACGATCATTTCGAAAAATAAAGACTTGAAAGTTTGTATGAAATGCCGATTCCGTGAACGCTTTTAACTTTTTGACAATATTTGACTTCTACTACTTTCAAAAGTATAAACATATTTGGACTTAACTGGACATTATATGATAACCTCATAAAAATTGCTATTGCTAAATGCGGATCTAAAGAGCAAGCTTATATCGATCACGGAAATATGAATTAATGTAAGGGACAATATACCGAAAATGAGTTATATACACCGTTGGATTCGGAATTTTACGCTCCATCGAATGGTATACTTGAAATGTTGATATCTTGAAAAAAAATCATTTTTTTGTCCCTTACAGTACACATTTTGAGAGGTCCTAAACAAATCTTTACGACAAATTTTGACGTATCATACACTTGTACAAAATGTCATTTTTAGTTTTAAGGTATGTCTCATAAAAAGTTATATATGGCCTTTACCCTAACCACGTTTTCGTTTTTCTAAACCTAATCAGCCTTACGTTACTTTATGATTTATGTATTTGGCAATGATGTCCCTTACATTAATATGCCAGCGTGTGTAATAATTTACGTGTTTCTTACATTACTTTAATAGAATATGAATTCATTTTATTTTTCTAATACTACAATATAACTAGTAGAGAGCAAAACAGAAAACTAGAGCCCGTCCCCGCCTGCTCCGCCCGCTGCATGCTTCGTGTATCGTAGGTAAACATTAATCGATTATGGAAATATAAATTAATGTAAGGGACAAAGGTCTACTTTTCAGGAGGAGCAAAAAACAAATTTTATTTATAACAATTGCTTGTATTTTTTTAACTTTTTATTCTACTAATTGGATGCCTATAGCAAAGTTGCTTAGGTTTAAGAGCTCTATAAAGCTATGCAAGCAAAACTAAGATTATCTTTATGGATTTCAAAATAGCATGTCTCTTATATAAAAAATAAATTTAAATGCGTTGTATACCTTATTAAAAATAATATTAGTAATTTTAGAAGTAACTGGTTTAGTACTAGTTATTGCTGTATCTTAATTAAATACTATAATAAAATTGTACTTTCAAAAGCAATTAATCATTAAAAGTATTTATTTTTATTCTGCGTTTAACAATAATTAGTCTCAATATTAACAATGATGGCACATTATAGGAAAAATCATTTTTGAATGATAATCAACTGTTTATATAACCAAAAAAATATATTCCAAAATTTCAAGTTCAATAGATTTTTTAAAGTAATTATGTTTATTAAATTATAATTAAAAAAACAATTCAATTTGAAATTTTAGTATTATAGCAATTTAATATAAAGAACTCAGTAAGATAATAACGATGTTCACACTATTAATTTATACTTAACCGTATTAATTAAGGGCCGATTGTTGCAAGGTCAGGTAAAATTTAATCGTAGAGTAAACTTTATAATGTAATACAAACGATTGTTAAATATGTCACGTCAATTATCAAGGCATTTAACGATGGTTAGAGCTTACTCAACGACTAAATTTTATCTGACTTAGGTAAAATTTGCCTAAAGCGAAAATACTACAACCTAATTGTTAACTGCAGCAGTTTGCATTATCAACAATCCAACGAAACATTATAAACAACATAACAACGTTATCAAATATCCAAAAAAAGCTCAAACAGGTTAAGTGGAGGAAATTATTCCCTACTAGAGTCTTCGTCTTAGTCTTATTTAAAGTGTCTTTAATTTTATTTTTATAAGGAATACTTAAGTAATCCTTCTGATATGTTTTAGGTATAATACCCTTTTCACAAAGTTTTATTAAATCATTAAACTTGATGACGAAGACTCTAGAAGGGAATAAGTTCCTCCACTTATTAAATTTTTATGATTTTCATTCTTATTTTTAATCGCATCGCGACCTGTTTCTCTTCCTCCTCTTTTTTTGGATTGTAGATAACGTTTTCATGTTGTTTATAATGTTTCGTTGGATTGTTGATAATGCAAACTGCTGCAGTTAACAATTAAGTTGTAGTATTTTCGCTTTAGGCAAATTTTTCCTAAGTCAGATAAAATTTAGTCGTTGAGTAAGCTCTAACCATCGTTCAATGCCTTGATATTTGACGTGACATTTAAAAATCGTTCGTATTACATTATAAATTTTACCCTACGATTAAATTTTACCTGACTTTGGAACAATCGGCTCTTAATTAATATGGTTAAGTATAAATTAGTAGTGTGTATATTGTTATTATCTTGCTTAAGTTCTTTATATTAAATTGCTATAATACTCAAATTTCAAATAGAATTGATTTTTTAATTATAATTTAATAACCATAATTACTTGAAAAAATCTATTGAACTTGAAATTTTGGAAACTATTTTTTTAGTTATATAAACAGTTGATTATCATTCAAAAATGTTTTTCCTATAATCTGCCATCATTGTTAACATTGAGACTGATTATGTTTAACGCTGAATAAAAATAAATACTTTAAATGATCAATTTTTGTATCATTTTATGTATTCACAATAATAGCAATTTTTTTTTATCTAAATTAAATCAAGTTAACCAATTTGCTTTTGAAAGTAAAATTTTATTATAGTATTTAGTTAGGATACAGCAATAATTAAACCCAAAAGGGTACCTTACTTTAAAAAATACTAATATAATTTTTGTAAATATGACTGTTACATTACTGCGGAGTATTTTTGTGTTAAATGCAATTAAGGTAAAGAACGCATCTACATTTATTTTTAATGTAAGAGACATGCTATTTCGGAATCCATAAAGATAATCTTAATTTTGCTTGCATAGCTTTATAGAGCTCTCAAACCTAAGCAACTTTGCTATAGGCATCAAGTAAGTAGAATAAAAAGTGAAAAAAATACAAGCAATTATTATAAATAAAATTTGTTTTTTGCTCCTCCTGAAAAGTAGACCTTTGTCCCTTACATTAATTCATATTTCCGTGATCGATATATCATTGGATTGTTATTCTTTATAATTTATTTATATTATCATATCAAATCATATTATAATTTACTAGCTGCCGGCCCGGTTTCGCACGGGTGGTGTACCTTGTAATGGCGCCATCTATTACTTATATTGGGATTTAAAATGACGGAAAAGAGATAAAAATGTATTTTCCTCTTTCCATAAATTTTTTTGAAAATTATATTTTATACAATAATAACCACCAAACAAAAAAGAATTATCTGATTTGGTACAGCCGTTCGAAGGTTATGCGCTTACATACATTTCGGCGAATCATTTTATTATTTATATAGATTATATGATGTCTTTGTGTTGGCAGGGATGTAAAAATAATAAAACGATTTACATAATTTCTTAAAATTTATTTTCTATGCAACATAAAAAAATATCCATCATAGTTACACAATAAATTACAGTTACTTAATGCGAACTAAAATGTAAATTATTATAATTCGTGATCAGAATTTTATGTCGCACAAGGTCAAATATCAATTTTAATACAGAAAATACCATGTTGTAATTTGTCATGATTCAACTTTGTATATTAATAATAAATGCAACCTACCATCTAATCAATTCAACAAAACACCTCCATTGTGGGTTAAAAAGCTTGCTTAGCATTTGCCATCCTGGCTACAGATGCCAAAATTTTGTACGAACTACGAACCTTATGGAAAAGAAGCTGTAGGAAAACATTTGTATTAATTGGGAACGAAAATCAAGGAGAAGTTACATTACGAAGACGTGTGTGCGCACAGGCGGTTTGTTCACTAGGTGGTACAGACAAGCACACACTAATCCTTGTGATGTATAAGTCAGATAATCAATTTAACTTAAGCAATTCTAATAACTTCAAATAAAAAACATATACCCATGTTGAAAGTATGTACATAGTTAAATATAGTTGATACGTAAACTGCCGCGACAAAAATTAAGCATCTGTATTATAATTAATCTAAATAACACTGATTGTACCTCACAACAAATTATTACCTACCGGCTTTATCGTAACAATAGTTCAGCTTCAGATCCGATCAACATTGAACCGCTTCACCCGAGCGCGCGATACCGAGCGAATTATCGTATGTGTACTTCAATAATTCACACAACACAATACCCAAGCTTGTCTTTCGGTGATGAGCGACTTATTTATGTTTAAAAACGATTATTACATTTTATAAATATTGAGATAAGTGACACTACGTAAATGCTTATGTTGTGCTTGTGAGAACATTTCTTCCGACTATGAGTCACAATTCATAAAATATAATGAAACAGTTCGATTATACATTTATATAAGGCAAGTTATATTTGTAATATTAAAAAGTAAATTGAACACATTGAGATTCTAAGAATTTCGAGGGGAAGGCAGTGATATAAATCACCGTAAACTTGGTGAGACACATTCAACAATTTAACTGTCACTTGAATATCAACAAAGATCGGAGTCGTAATGACGTAATGAGAGGCCACAACGGCCACCGCGCCGGCGCGGCGTCGGCGCGGCGTCGGCGCGGCGCAAGAAGCGACAATAAACAGGCGCGAGTCGAACTAGGCTCTCCTACCATTAATTAATATCAATATATATTAAATTCTTACTAGACAATAGACATGATAAAGATTCCTTAACAAGTAACTTAAAGGGGTTACGATAACAGTGCCTTCAAATATAAATATAATGCAATGTATAAGGTACCAATGGTTACAGAGTAAGCTCAAATTAGAACTATCAAAATCTTGCCGTAAACACGTTGCGATCGATTACTATACATCGTACATTACTTTCCGTGCGGAATAAATAAATAGGACAGAAGAACTACGTAAATAATTTACTATATCGTTGCGGTTTTCATCGTAAGCGCCAGTCTTTTGTTTTAAAAACATTGTTCAGATTACATCTGACCGACGCGTGCGACGGGAAACTCGATAAATAAAATAGATATATTAAACAAAGCAACATGGTTAGACCGCGTGGAATGTATTACTTAGGACCCGACACCTTTCAGGCGAAGAAACAATACGCATAAATAAAATTTGAAGGTACGCGGCGCTTGTTCGCGACCTAGCCCTCCTCGGTTCGGTCGCAGATATTCTAAAATACGCGCCGGCGCGTACAAAATGAAACAGGACAGTAATGAATAAAATAAATACAATTACAGTATAGATGCGACAAGCGAACGCGTTAGCTGACTATCATTAGTTAACACGAGACCCTAGCCTTAAATCTAACACGAGATACGAGAGATAATATATCATCGTACGGAGTGGAGGCAGCCGGGCAACCTTTGTGATTCAAAACTGTCAAACACGACTCTCGATGATACAATTGGCTTATGTCAACTATCGGTCGCTTCCACTCCGTGCTCGTCCAAAATTAGAAACATCAACTTGGGATAACTTCTCATTGTGAGTGGTGCGAACAAACTTCATTAATTAATGTCAATTATGTTAAATACAAAAAGCTTTAGAGATTTCTTAACATATACTACACGAGAGGCGACTACTGACGCGTGCGTGTTCGTTTGACTGGCAACATTCACGTGTCAGTGGTCGTTAACAGAATTAAGCGATCAATAGTGTCAAATTAACGTACCATACGAAATCGGCACTATATTCTAAACTTGAGATTCATTTCAATATCATTATCCTAAAACATTTAGCAGCCAGAGAGATTTCTAGTCAACCGACCGCACAGCTACCCTTGCTGAGTCATTCATTACGATTTACTTATCTGAGGTTTGTTTCAAACGTACTGTAATGTAATACAATGCGTTGTATTATATAATAAGAATTTCTTAATATGAATGATAAAATGATGAAGTTCGCTATGATTAGACAGTAGAATAGTTCAGCAAATACGCGAGTGCGGACGGTGGGGTGCGAGCTTCACGTCATGGGCGACCAAACATCGATTACTTATCAAACGACCTTCCTCCGCGAAGCACCAACATCAGCCGGTGGTCAAACCGCGCAGCGTACAAAAATATCGTCATATAATATAGGAAAATATACGCCCCTTCGCACATTTTATTATCATACAATAAATACTTTATTTGATGTAAAATATGTTTTGGAATTGAGTAATTTCATAACGTGAATAAGCTTTGTAAGGAGTGTGTCAAAAATTAATACTCAATTTATGACGCTACAAACTGTCATATTTTTATTTTAACAAAATAAATTTATTCGTGGTCCACGGCGAATTTGTATCAGATTAAAATTAGTCGGTAAATAGACGTTGGAAGAGTAACATCAATAGTTTTTGTTAATAAGGTAAACAAACGTAGCCTTATGATTTGATTTTCCAAGCTGCTTCTACAATCGCACTATTTTCAAAGGGTCTTTGTGTACCTGTAAACTACTGGCAAAAGCATCACTGCCGGCTAATCACTGTGGCACAGTACTGCCATTCATTATACAACATGTTACAAAAAAGCACTAAAGCCGAATATGGGACCAACTCTAAAATCGGGAAAAAACATCAGCTGTTTCATACATTTTGATTTTTGATTTTTCTCGCGATTTCAGAGTTGGTCCCATTGTAAAAGTTGTTCAGTTTGATGGATATTCGGCTTTAGGGGATTTTTGTAACATGTTGTAGATTGCTTCTGCATCGTATTCCAAATACTCGAATACCCCCGATCATTACTACAAGGTCCCGCCTTAAGTCCTACAAATCAGTTTGACCACCGGCATCCAGAGCTATAAATCTTATCCATTACCTATTTCCTGTGACAAAAATAGCTTCTCTTAATTTCAAATCTTCACCAACTAGCGTATCCTTAATTACAAGTAATTGATATCGAGCCGAAACATCGCCTACACACGTGTATGAAAGCCAGAGATGGGTACCTCGTTGCTAGAAGGCAGACTCGACCGAAGCTTCGGTCTCGGCCGCCTGCCCAGCACCGAGGCTCGAGTGTCAGGTTATGATGACTATTTTATTCCATTACTTAAAATCAGTCTCATAAAGAAAAGAATCTATTTTCTTTTTCATGTATTTCGGATAGTTACGCGATCATGATCTACATTATACAATATTCCTTGTGTACATGAAGATTTTTAGTGAATCGCAATCAAGTAGTCTCGAAAGAACCGAATTTAACTAAAGTGACTCTTATTGCATTGACATAAGGTCAAAGTGCATGCCACAGTCTACTGATTGCACAGGTACGAGTCTTAAATCTCGTAATAAGAATATAATATAAAAAGTAAGTATATAAACTATGAATAGCCTTCATACCGACACTAGTTTCAAGGGCCACACTAGCAGAAAAGTAGGCTCTGATTTCAGCTTATCCTAACTTGGCCCTACGCTAATAAATTTCAACTAAATAGTGTGTAAAACATTTGGGCCAATATTTATGTTACATAAAGTCAGTGCTACATACATTTTAGAGATTATTACGTAAGTGGCAGTAGCTCGAGAGGAATATATTTGACATTTGTGATATTAGACTTTTCATTCGACGAAAAAACAAGTTTGTTCTCTATTGATATGAGTTAAGGTTTACATTTCAACCCCCAATTTGCGATAAAATACATATTTGTCACACATTTTGACCTTTTGTTTACAACGCGTTACATATCGAATGAATTAGGTAACATTTGATCAATAGCAACAGAGACAAAACGTTCGAACAATCAAAGAGAGTGTATGCGTGTCTCTGTCACATTTTGTGAAATGTTACCTTTACAAATTTTGCTGGCAGTCTTTGTCAGCATATTTCGTGACGATGTCGTTTCGAACACATCAAGTCACCGCTCGTGCTATTGGTGGCGTGTCGCACAGCATAGCGGAGCTTCATACTAGGTACAGGCTGTTCTTTTTATAGTCCTCATGACAAATATATCATCTTTTGATAAACAAATACTAAATCAATAATACTTGATCCAAAACAAATCGTCGTCGATTTTAAATTTAAATTTGAATAGCTACCGTGAACGTTAGGTCCCTCTACACAAGAGAGCAAGTAAGTGTAGCCTCCGAACCTGGTGAAATTAAAGCGTCGAAGCATCGGCTAAATTAGCTCTCAGTGCTTTCAAAGTGACAGGACATATCAGCCGAAATTACGTTTAGTGGCTGAAGTATCGTAGTAGTAAAGGGCGCTAAAAAAGGTGAAAATTCCATAACGTTTACAATTTTCAGTCACAATACTTCGTGGTAAAGAATAAATTACAATAACAGATAATTGAAGTTGTAGTCAGATCGTGTCCGAGGGTGTATTGTAGAACAGCCGCTAGTAGTGTTGTTAGTTGCGTGTGTGTGTTTACACGTATGTGGGGGGCTGGGGGCCGGGCGCGGGCGGGGGCGCGGGCGGCGCGGGGGGCGGCGGCAGCACGCGCGCGCCCGGCACGTACTGCCCGATGAACGAACCGTCCTCCGTGAACCGCCCTGCCAATACCACGTCACGGTCAGCCTCATGCTGGGCACACGAGGTAACTACTATGTTCGCGAATCCCTTGAGCTGTTAACCTCCAAGTCCAAGCTACAATGTAATCCATACAGAGGACCTATTTTTGAATCATTCGTTTGAAATCGTTAGTGTGACTTAAGTCGTATACGACGTAATGTCACAATTGACTACTAAATCGCACTCGACTACAGTTACAACTGCTGACCAACACGAGCGATTAAAAAATATGGATTTTCCAATGTTGAATGAAAATGAGTAGAAAATGAGCGCTCGACGCCAGCCAAAGGATTCAAAAGTAGGGCCCCAGGTTCGCACTGGTGTGTACATACCAAACCTAGGGTGAACGGCTGCAAGAGGTTGACGAACATAGTGTGTACCCAACATTAGGTAATGCCTACATTTCATAAGATCTGAAAAACACTTCGGGTGGAAGATTCCCTCAAACACAGAACACATTACATAGAGTGTAATAATAGCAGTCGTAAATACCATCGGAAGCCTGCATATAATTCACCTTGTACACACGACAGCACGTCAGATTATACAGTTAATCTGCGAAAACAGCTTTTATTACGTAGGCCATAAAGGCAGTCTCAAGGTCAACATGTATAGTCTGAGGTGCCGTTGTGTGTACATTGGAATTTAATAAACTACTTCAACTGTTTTTCACGACTTTCTAATGATTTATACTTTATCCATAAAACAGTTTTTGTTAATAAGTATTTATTTTTTATAAATAACGTTTGAAAAGACACACAATTGTATGATTTAAATGTAATGTAGTAAAATAAAAAAATAAAAAAAGTAATGTTATGTGTAAGAAAATATATGAAACATACTCTTCACATAAGCAAAATCAGAAAAAAAATACATGCTCTATTTCGATCAAGAATATCCTAGATGCCTTGATAGACAGTTTTAAAAATGGCACCTCGAAATAACGCCCCACTTTCAAACTGAGCGCTTATTTTGTACAAAGTATTATCTTCTTTGTTTCTTAAAGATGAATTTGGAAAGAATAGTAATTTGTACCCAAACAAAAATATGCATGTGGGGATTCAAATTTCAAAATTTCGAATCGCTTTTTGTTTTGTCAGTCGGTGCCACATTTGCGTGCTGTTTGTTCGTGAAGCGATTTATGATATCTAGGATATTCTTGATCGAAGATGCTCTAAGAAAAAAACAGACGTACATACCTCTTCAGCTTAAAACGTAAAGCGTTGCTCGTGCATAGGCAAACGAAAGGAAGGAGCTTGGACGAAAATAAGGAAAACTATCTATTCAACATAAATAAAATGCATAACAAACACAAATCTATATAAAAACAAGCACGTGAAAAAAACTAAATAGAAATTCACTCATAAGGATCACTCATTGTTAGAAACATTTTTACAACCTAAATCTAACTATAATTATATTTCTCGTGTACTTAGCTGCTAACCTAGTTGTAAATACGCGGAAGAGATTTAGTAGGACGAGTGAAAGTCGGCTTTATCTATAACTATTTTCGAAATAGTAGGATAAAGACCCTGAGCGCCCGGAGCGTCGAAACATTGGCAGTTTACGTTAACCTACTCTAACACTAAACGAGATCAGGGTTGCCAGACAATACTTAAAAATGATAATTATGACTCTTAAATAATGAAAAGATATTATCATGACATTTATGACTAATCTAGCTGCAACGCTGATTACACGATCCTTCAAGTCATTAATGAAACGATGTTATTTGCATTATGAGGGTAACGAAATGCTTTCTGGCAACCCTGCGATTTTAAATACAAGATCGGAATAATTTGAGCGGGCTAGTTCACCGTCGCGAGCGGACCGATCCGGACGAAGAATAATATAGTCTACGGCGATCGGTATACTGTTGCATTTTATTCATAAATATTATACCTAAATCAAAGTATATAAGAGCTGCTTTCTTATTCAGTACCAGACTGGTTTGTGATGCAATGGCACTATGCGATCTAATCAACGAAACATTGCAATGATGAACATATCATTAGGACGGCAGTAAATGTTTTATTAACCTAACAAATATTTCTCGGGTATAAGCTCAGCTTATGAGCTCTGTTCGTCGCGATAGTTTTGAGTGCAGTAAGTAGTATAAAGGAGAGGGTGTTGACGGGCGGTGGGGGGTGGGGGGGATAAGGGGAGCGTTACACGAGCGTGGCGAAGGCCTGCGAGGCGGAGTCGGGGTGCGCGGAGGGCGGCGGACGGCGCTTGCGGCCGTACTGCCCGATGAACGAGCCGTCCTCGTTCATGCCCGCTGCGGACGGATGCCACTATCTCAGATATTGCAATTCCGCAACCTCTCAAATAACTAACTTTCTTTTTAGATTTTACTATTATTGTGCGAAGTATACACTATTATTCGAATATGATATGCAATGCAATAAAAATAAATATTTTTTTTTACTAGTTATGTTGTAACTGATTCATAAATAGATTTCGGACCTGAAAAGTACTCTGAGTTAAAAGACTGCATTGATTGTTCGATATGAAATAATGGGCCTTTCTGATAATTACTGCATTAAATTGTATCATCTTGATTACCATAACTCAATCTATTTTAACAACTTAAGAATATTACGTAAATGGATTTCTGTCGCTAGACAAATGTTAACTGTACTACTTTGCAGGATTGCAACCTCTAAGACTCGACTTGCGATTATGGCGGATGAACTTAGCCAATATAGATATTCTATTTCACGTAGTCCGCTAAGATCTATTTAAAGTAATGTAAAAATAAGATGCAAAACAACATACACAGAGGCATATTGACTTGGTGAAATAGAATCTCTACAACACTATGGCAGCGAAACATAAATGAGTTAAAAATAATAACGAAACCAGTAGTAAGAAAAAATATAAAACAAAGTGAAAATATTAAGAAAAGGTGAAGTTTAAAATAACCGGTTTCAAAAAGTTAAACGTAGAATGCATAAAAGATGAAACCATTCTCAAAAATTTTCACTTACATAACAAAAAAAAAATGCAACTATGCGACACATACAATAAGAAATGAAAATTTTCGAAAAGTGTTGCAAATCAAATCAAAACAAATCACAGAACGCAACGAATTATATTACTTAGTAGCATTCCAAAAAAGTAGCATTGGCAGTTTTGTAGTGTATGTGTTTACGTTCGTGTGCATAGTCAGCAAATGTTTGAAAACATTATTTAGAAAAGTCTGAGAGCCGCACTCGTTCAGTGTCTGATTTTAGTGAACAGACGTACAGCACACTATAGTTGGGCACACTACAAGCGACGCGTTCCAATAGTTAGCAATGACAACTTCAAAGAATGTTCAAGACTAACTTTGGATGTTACCGAACAGATGGTAAATTTTGAATGCCGAATTAACGCTGACTATATGTGTCTGTTTTGGTTTATGTGTGCGGGTGTGTGTTTGTGATATGATATGCCATACCGGTGTCGCCCTCGCCGTACTCGGCCATGGAGTCGGTGTCGCTCTCGGGGCCGGGCTTCGTGCCGCTGCTCATCGAGTGCCGCGACTTGTTGTCCAGTCTGACACACACAACCACATTTGTTACTTTAATGTTGCTTAGGATTTCATCACCACCCTCAGCTATTTTAATATAAGGGATATAGATAGAGAGTTAACACTTTCTTTATGGATGGATACGGAGGATTAGGCCATGTACTACCGCGCGGACTTGATGCAGATTGATGGATGTCAGCGATTAGAAATTGCAGCCGGGACCGACCATTAAAAGCGTTTTCGCTTTTTGAAGCTCAGATAGGCTGTCTCACTCACACTTTCGAACTTTTTAAAGAATTCTTTTTTAAGATAGTCCATGAAGATAATAAATGACTTGATTTAATTCCGGTGAATACATCGTCAATAAAATTGTATTACGTATATTATACATTGTTTTTGTTGAAAACTTACATTTAAATGTAGAAAAAGTTTAAAATTATTATTTTTTGACGATTTTTCACCAAGTAAATCCAAAATAAATCTGTAAATAAATATACGTTATACATTCGTGATAGTATTCTATTGACGATGTATTGAAAACACTAACCAAAAATAAATTAAGTCATTTATTTCAAAAATGTGAGTGAAGCAGCTTATCTGCAATGCAAAATGCAAGAACACTCTTAACCAACCACGTCGTACTCGCCTGTTAACAGGGTAACGGGTAACAGGGGCCTGTTGCACTAGAGTACTAGCACTAGAGGAGATGGTAGTACTCACGGGTGCGTGTACTCGTGGAAGCCTGCGTCGGCGTAGTCGCGGCGGCCGTGCGCCAGCTCGCGGTCGTGCACGTCGTACTCACGCCCCTGTTGCACTAGAGTACTGGCACTAGAGCAGGTAGTAGTACTCACGGGTGCGTGTACTCGTGGAAGCCTGCGTCGGCGTAGTCGCGGCGGCCGTGCGCCAGCTCGCGGTCGTGCACGTCGTACTCACGCCCCTGTTGCACTAGAGTACTGGCACTAGAGCAGGTAGTAGTACTCACGGGTGCGTGTACTCGTGGAAGCCTGCGTCGGCGTAGTCGCGGCGGCCGTGCGCCAGCTCGCGGTCGTGCACGTCGTACTTGCCGCCCCTGTTCCGTCGCACGACGCACACTAGCACCAGCACTAGCAGCAGGAACGCTAGCGCCAGCATCACGCCGATGAACCACCCGGCCGTCGCCATCTTGTCGTCGCGCAGGATCACCGGCCCGTCTAAAGTCACAATAGTACGCGTTTAATTTTACTCTTTTATTTCAATTTAAATAGGAGGAAACAAAACCCCGTGAAAGCCACAAACAATAAATGTAAAGCTTGACCAATAAATTTAAACACTCGCTACGGGAACGCCAAATTAACTGTTTGTTTAATTAACCAAAGTACACAATTGTTAATAACGAATAAAACAACGCTCGTTTACTCACCGATAGTGGTGTCGACGTCCTTAACTTCGCTAGTACTGAAGTACTCGCCGTCGTGAGCGGTGAGCTTGAGCTCGTAGAGGCGCGCCGGCTGCAGGCCCGTGAGGATGACGTAGTCGTCGTCGGTGACGTCAGCGGTGCGCAGCCAGTGGGGCTCGCCCTGCAGGCGGTACCAGGCCACGAAGTGCGTGCCCGCGTGCCCCTCGATGCTCGGCAGCCACTGCACTTTGATGTGGGCGGTGCCCTCCTTGCCGGGCATCGTTTTAGTCTCGAACATCGGGACGTCCGGTATTGCGTTCACTACCCCTTTGGTGGTTTGCTCTACGTAGTATTCGTCGCCCTCGCCCGCCTTCGTCTTCGCGCGGATGATGATTCTGTTTATTTATTATAATTTTAATACCTAGATGAGTCATTACGAGAATCATATTCTAGAACAGTGTTTTTCAAATCTTTTCGAATACTCGGCCCCTTTACGAAGTAAAAAATTCTAGCGACCCCTTAGGGCCTATTTTAGTGATTGTACAGTCGACGGCACGCTAGAGTACCACGACAGGGTGATCAGTTTCAATCAATTTTAAACTTTAATGCGAAGAGGTTCAAATTAAATTGGAACTTTTGTCAGTTTAGTATAACCTGACGTGCTGCTGACTGTACACGACAATGTAGCAATTTATTAAAACATGACGTGATGCGTTTGTAAATTGTTAAAAACCTTCTTCAAAAAGCCTAAAAAATTGCTTTAAAAACAGCTCTAAAAAGAAAGAAATAATATTCAAATCTGCATAATTACTACTTAAGTACGCATATCTGATATAATAATTGTAATAAGTGTCTAAATGATCATAAAAAAACTACAAGAAGTTATAGGTAAATAAAATTTTCTAATATTAATTATCTTAAAGTAAATAAAAGATTACTGATGCTAAAGAACATTAAATGTATGAAAAATGAAATTAAATAAAAAAAAACTTTGCTTTCCTTTTTTTAGCATCAGTCTTTTACATATCATGTTGTTCTTCTTGTAATATATTACTTATATTTCACCTACAATTTTGATCACTTTAATTTAAGAAATGTTCGGCCTACAGTTTTCAATATTGCGGTTAGATTCTTAGTCAATGACTTCGATTTCTCCCTGTACTTGGTAGTAATATAAATCGAGTAAGTATACCTGTATTTAGTGTTGGGTTCGAGCCCTGCAAGCTTCGCGCGGTCAAACTTCGGGTCGATCTCCTTCTTCCTGTCCTGTAGAGGACCGAGGGTAGTTCCTGTCACCTTCTGGTACGATATTTTATAGCCGGTAAGAACGCCGTTTTCATCAATAGGTTTATCCCATTTGAGCAACATCGCCGACGACCCGATCGGGTGTGCTTCAAATGTTTTGACCGACCCCGGCTTGCCTTCAGGGGTAACGAAGCTTAAAACGTCGCTCGGAGGTCCGTTGAATCGGCCGTTGTAAGCCAAAATGCGGGCGTTGTTTTTCTTAAACGGTTTGAATTTGGTGACGAGGGTTTGAGTAGCGTCCGCTTTGACCAACAGCTCCTTGAGTCTGTCTTCTTCGCCATCAGTCCAGGTCTGTATCTTGTACCCTTTGAAGTGTCCTCGTACGGATTCTGCGGGCACTGGGTTCCAACTGAGTAACGCCGTAGTTCCGGACATGACTTGCACTAGCGTGAAGTTAGCCGGCGCTTGTAGGGGCACGTCCTCGCCCGACCACCCGATAACTTCCACTGGGGTCACGTTGGAAGTACCCTTGGAATTTACGGCGATCACCTGTTGAAATCGAAAAATTCTTTAATGAAATAAGCTCACATTATTAGCTCTTTTAAATCGTCAATTCTTTTACCCTATCACCCATTATGACGTCTTGGAAGTCTGCGTACAGTACCTCGGTCTGCGTCCAGTCGCGCACTATCTGCTCGTCCCAGGCTTGCCCCGCGATGTCAACTTGTCCATATAGTTACCTTGATGCGGTAGGGCTGGAAGGTGGGCGTGTTGGGCACGAGTAGCTCGGTCTGCGTCCAGTCGCGTACTATCTGCTCGTCCCAGGCCTGTCCCGCGATGTCCCGTCGCCACGACACGAGGTAGTAGAACCCGGGGCCGTTGTGCTCGATTTGAGGCATTTTCTGTATTATGTTTTAAAATTATATTTTCTGAGCTCGAATTATCAATTCTTTTTTTAGTTCAACATAGAAAAATAAAAAAGTAGTCTTACAGTATCAAAACAATTCTTAAATTTTATGACATCTACATTTCGAATTATAAAAACACAAAATTAAGGTCACGGCACACTATACCGGCACCGCTCCAACCCAGCAATTAACTTGTCATTCAAATTAGAGCATTAAGTCATGTGTCGTAAAATATATTTCATAACGTCAATAAGAAAAAGCCAACGGCGGGCAGTCAGCGCGCTTGCCGCTCCCATACAACTCGACTCGCAGCCAGCTCGCTGCAAGCGAGCGGACCAAGCGCTTACAGCACGCCGGCCGCGTGCTTACTGCGCGCCGACTCCGCGTCGCCAGCGAAACAACATCGTCGTATCACCGTCCGCCCGCGCACCGCACCGCCACCGTACAACTGTGTTGGCGGTGACGGCAAGCTTGCACCTCGCGGAGACCTAAATTCGAGGCGATGCCGTGCCGCAGCTGTGCCGGTATAGTGTGCCATGACCTTTAGACTTATGTATATTACATGATATTCTGTTAATTTCAACCATTTACCAAATGAAATAAAAATTATTATTACAAATAAAACTACTACAAAAATTCTAAATTTGTCGGTACGTTGTCGGGGTTCTTGTACGGCACGTCCGGTCACGTGGCTACACTGTACTGGCAGTATACTGACCGACCAGGAGATGAGCATGTTGTCCGGTTGCGTGCCGCGGCCCTCCACGTTGTCGGGGTTCTTGTACGGCACGTCCGGTTGCGTGGTGCACGGTTCCGAGTGCGCCGATGGCAGCGACGGACCGATCTTGTTCCACGCTATCACTCTGTTGGACACAAAAAGTTCAATAAACTTGAGTAAAGCGATTAATCTAAAAGGAAGTGTTTTACAAATGAATCTGAATAGTTTTCCCAATAGAAAAACAAAAATAATTTCCTAAAGATAATCAGCCGTTTTACGTGCTGACAGACCCATTTATTTATAGTGCGTAAAAAATTTATCAAACGCAAATCCTCAAACAATATTTGAGAGCTGTCATTGGCCAAATGTGTCAGGTATGTGGCAGTGTGTAGTGTGGGAGGTGGTCCACAGTGGTCCACTCACCGGAAGGTGTAGTTGGCCCAGGGGCTGAGGGGCGCGGCCCAGGCGACCTCGCCGGCGGGCACGTTGTGTGGCAGTGTGTAGTGTGGGAGGTGGTCCACAGTGGTCCACTCACCGGAAGGTGTAGTTGGCCCAGGGGCTGAGGGGCGCGGCCCAGGCGACCTCGCCGGCGGGCACGTTGTGTGGCAGTGTGTAGTGTGGGAGGTGGTCCACAGTGGTCCACTCACCGGAAGGTGTAGTTGGCCCAGGGGCTGAGGGGCGCGGCCCAGGCGACCTCGCCGGCGGGCACGTTGTGTGGCAGTGTGTAGTGTGGGAGGTGGTCCACAGTGGTCCACTCACCGGAAGGTGTAGTTGGCCCAGGGGCTGAGGGGCGCGGCCCAGGCGACCTCGCCGGCGGGCACGTTGTGTGGCAGTGTGTAGTGTGGGAGGTGGTCCACAGTGGTCCACTCACCGGAAGGTGTAGTTGGCCCAGGGGCTGAGGGGCGCGGCCCAGGCGACCTCGCCGGCGGGCACGTTGTGTGGCAGTGTGTAGTGTGGGAGGTGGTCCACAGTGGTCCACTCACCGGAAGGTGTAGTTGGCCCAGGGGCTGAGGGGCGCGGCCCAGGCGACCTCGCCGGCGGGCACGTTGTGTGGCAGTGTGTAGTGTGGGAGGTGGTCCACAGTGGTCCACTCACCGGAAGGTGTAGTTGGCCCAGGGGCTGAGGGGCGCGGCCCAGGCGACTTCGCCGGCGGGCACGTTGTCGTTGGCGGTGTCCCAGGTGTCGGGCGTGAAGCTCGTGTTGTACTGGATCGAGAACCGCAGGATGGCCGCGCGGTTGTCGCCGTTGGGCGTCCATTCGATCTTGGCCAACGTGCCGTGGCACTCGATGCTCTTTAGTTTTGGGGGGTTCGGTTTATCTGTAAGTAAAATAATTTACTAGTTTTATTTTTAATTAGATATTGGACAGAAGAGATGAGACGAATCACTGTACGCTGTTTTGCCAAATGGACAATAAATTGTTATCGCGAACAGTGCACATCGCGTAACCTACACGGGCGTTTTACGCAATCGCAAACATGCAAAATGTTAGTGTAGATCCATGTAAAGTAATTAATAGTATACCTTGCACGGTGAGCGTGGCCTGGGCGCGCGCCTCGTCGATGGGCGTGCGCGCTATGCACGTGTACTCGGTAGAGTCGAGCTCGCTGGTGTCGGATATGAGCAGCGAGTAGTCGTTGGTGACGCGGTAGCGCGGCTGGCTCTCGAAGTCGATGGGCCGCCCGCCGATCAGCCAGATGATCTCTAGAGGCAGGGACTCGTCCGCGTGCGCGTTGCAACGGAATGTCGCGGGAGAGCCCGCTGCCACTTCGTATTGTTCCGGCTTGTCCGTTATCACCGTGCGTTCTGGAAACGTGTGCATCATTACTCACTTTATCCAGAGGCACGGAAAGATAGTAAAACATTTTATTAAATTAAAAGGAATTTTAGACGAATGTCTAGTCGTCTAAAATTCCTACCAAACCTAACACAAATTGAGAATTGCTCGTGTATTTCGCAAGCAGCCAGCCTAGCATACATATCACGACAGAATGTGTCTACACTTTTAAAAGAGTAATTTTTGTTAGTATTTTTCTGATTTGTTGGAACTGGTATTAGGGAAACTTGCAAAAATAATAGAAAATTGCTAAAGAATTACCAAAATGATATAATTTATTTCTAAATAGTAAAAAAGTAACAATATAGTTGCTGTAAATTTATCTCAGAATTGGATTCATAAGACATTCGGTCATATTGCGACTTACTTTTGACGGTGAGCGATCCCAAGGCGGACTTCTCCCCGAACTTGTTCTTGGCGTAGCACTGGTAGGTGCCCACGTCCGTGAACGACACGTCGCGGATCACCAGGTCGCCTTCCGGAGTGATGTTGTATCTGGACACGATATACAATCAATGACCGACAAAAACACAGTACTAATGCATACTATAGTGTAGCAGCAACTTGTGATGCCTAGGAGGCACTCACTTGCCGCCGGTGAGGTCCACGTCGTCGCGCATCCACCGCACGATGGGTTTGGGCGCGCCGAACACGCGGCACTTCATCACCGCCTCCGACGCGTCCACCTTTGTCAGATTGTAGAGCCCTCCTGGATGGCTAGTGGCAGGGAGCTACTCACTTGCCGCCGGTGAGGTCCACGTCGTCGCGCATCCACTGCACGATGGGCTTGGGTGCATCATACACGCGGCACTTCATCGCCGCCTCCGACGCGTCCACCTTTGTCAGGTTGTAGAGCCCTCCTGGATGGCTAGTGGCAGGGAGCTACTCACTTGTTGCCGGTGAGGTCCACGTCGTCGCGCATTCACCGCACGATGGGCTTCGATGCATCGTACACGCGGCACTTCATCACCGCCTCCGACGCATCCACCTTTGTCAGGTTGTAGAGCCCTCCTGGATGGCTAGTGGCAGGGAGCTACTCACTTGCCGCCGGTGAGGTCCACGTCGTCGCGCATCCACCGCACGATGGGCTTGGGCGCGCCGAACACGCGGCACTTCATCACCGCCTCCGACGCGTCCACCTTTGTCAGGTTGTAGAGCCCTCCTGGATGGCTAGTGGCAGGGAGCTACTCACTTGCCGCCGGTGAGGTCCACGTCGTCGCGCATCCACCGCACGATGGGCTTGGGCGCGCCGAACACGCGGCACTTCATCACCGCCTCCGACCCGTCCACCTTTGTCAGGTTCTCAGGACCCTCCTTGATTTCTGGCGGGATCGCTGGTGGAACGAAAACCAAAGATAAAATTTTGTTGCTTCACACTTGATGGTGGAATGGTTAAATTGTAAGAGCAGAAATTGCAGAAGATTTGTTCTTCGTACAGATTTTATGGAACATCTAGCTTGCTTTTATTGGTGAATTGATTCACTTATGCCGATGAAATGTCGAGGCTATACTAATTAAACTAGATTTAGTGACTGTATTGCAGAACGACTGGCGTAATTGAAGATCTAGAAAACTACAGCACCATGGCAAAGCATTAATGAAGTGTTGATTTATCATAACTATAACTCTGTGAGCTGTAGATCTCGCTTTAATATCTCCGCTATTTAAAAAAAAAACAAAATCAGAATCGTCAGAAAAGTCCTGTATAATTATCGAACTTGCTTACAAAATTTCACGAGAATTGGTTGAGAAATGCGACCAGGGGCCGTACCCGCTAACGCATCAAACTTCGGAAAGTCTGCCGGGCTTCAAATTAAAACAGATAAATCGAGCCCCAATCGGGCCAAAATGGAGAATCCCAATTGATGATGTCACACGAACATCGATATCTTCTAAATAACTTCGGCGAATAGTACAATACGAAACTCCTTACTTCGATTTATCTGTTTTAAGTTTAAGCTCGGCAGATCCACCGAAGTTCGAAAAGTTAGCCGGTAGGGCCCCTGTAGAGGAGAACAGCCGTAAAGACAGACATACGATAGAATTTTTGCCTAAGCCGAAGCAGAGACGCTTCGCGCTCGCTCGGTCAATGAAATATGAATGAAGTAATTAAATTCAAAAATTGAAGCTATATTTCGAACAATATTTCATCACAACTTACGGTCTTACCACAAAAGATTATAAAACACTGTCTAAATTAAATAGTATTTTAAAATCTTTTTTGGTAAGGCCGTTAGTTTTTATAGTACCCATACAAATAAAAACGTTTATTACAATACAGTATCATAAATGCTCTACACTGAATGACAGTTCTGACATTACAGGATGTGCCCGCATTTTATTGCCGAAATAAACGGAACAGCCACCACCAGTTCGGCATTCAACGAACAAAATAGTATTGAATACGCAGTGTATTAATTATTTATTAAACTATTTTTATCGACGAGTTTGATGTAATCGACACCAACTAATCAGTTCAGTGGTAGGCCAATGCAATACTGTACACTGGCTTTTGGACGATTTTATTATCCTATAAAATCGGTCAAAAACTAACAAAGCCATTAGAGAGAATGACGAAATACCTACGCAGCCCGTGTGCGTTCAGAATCGTTCAAAATGAATGCGGGAAAAGTTTATTTGGGCAACATCTCAACATCAGAATTGTACTTAAGACTAAAACTCTACGGAAGTGTTTGCCTTTTTAGGTTTTCATTATTCGAAAGGATGAAGTCACAAGTAAAAGTTAGTGGGACATTAAACAATGGCACGTAAGCAAGTAGTATATCCGGACACTTAGTGTGGACCGCGCTGTGGGCGTGCGAAGACTTACCACAAACCACTGGGTCATGAGGATGTGCCCAATAGATCTCATACGTACGCAAACACTGAACTACAACACTAATCAACCGATTTAAGGACTGAGTAAAATTTGATCTTATTACAACTGCATAAAAAGCAATTTTGCGTGGACGCAAAAGTTTACTGCTTCACCAGTTGACATAAATAGCATGGTTGGGCCTAAATAAAGACTTATGCAAAAGTTGTTTGGTTCCATCTAATGGAACATGGCAAATAGAGCATTATTTTAAATTATAGTCTATCGCTTAGGGCACTTGGCTTTGTTGTCTGAAAGAACGATACACGATCGGAATAAAAGTATTGATCGAGGGGAAAATGGAACATAATATTATAAGTGCTCTCAATAAAACTGGGTTATTTAATTATTATGAAGCTCATTTTGTCACGTAAACTAAAAATTCAAATTATAGCCATAAGTTTTGTTAAGGTTTTTTTTATTCATGTTGGTTTCAAAGTTATAAATTGATTGAACTTAATATAAATTCAGTGGGTATCCTTTGACATGATACATATCATAACTGTCAAGTAGATATCATATTGAGTACTTGCAGATCACAGCATAAACCTGACATTAATATGCAATGGGTAGCGGACGATCGCGTCACCACGTGGTCCGGTCGCTAAACGGCTGACAATGAGTAATCGTCAAGGGCAGTTATAAGTGGCCGTCCACTACTCCTGTTGCATAACATCCATTTTTATGGACACATTGAATGAGACAAGGACGGACTCGTTGGAACTTCCCCTGGAGATTGTTCTTGCGATGAAATTACTAGTTTTCTTACAGCTGATCTTGGGACACGGCGGCGCCCGACGAGTCAACATTTATTTATATTCTTTTCGATTAAGTTTCGATTTACACAAGTAATGCGTGATTATAAGCAGCTGATGCATAGGATACAAATAAGTTGATTATTCGGCGTCTTTTACTATTTAATATATGTATGACGTTTTAAAAATAGAAAATATGAAAAACTAACAGTATTTTAACAAAAAACCGACTGTGCACTTCTTAGACAAGAAGGATTACCGGCCGACGGCGGCGGCGACAGCACGGTCGGAATGCTAAACGGCTGGTAATGCGCCGTGCACTCATAACATAACTGTAGACTATGACAAGTAATACATACACTATACAATTGTATAGTAGCTAAAACGCTTATCGTGGTTTTCGGAAACATCGAAATTTCCACTTTCGTAGATCTAATATTATATGGAAAAAGTTTAATTTTACTAAACCCGTTCTGCAATCGAACTGTATTGTTGAATTTATTCTTAGTAATTTGACTACATTGGTCTATTTTCGATACCATTAATGAAAAAAGAGTGCCATTTTTATTTGAATGCTTCTAAATATGTTACAACATGGTTAGAACAAATATTTTCACGTTTGAGTATCTCCTTTTGACCTACACTTGACATTTTAAGGGAGGAAAGGTATGGAATTATACCTTATTGGTACTTGGTTGGTAATTTTAGGAGCTTGCTGGTAGAAATAGCATTTCAAACAAGATTATTCCGGGCGAGTGAGACAATTGTTGTCGAGCCGTGATTTTGGTGGGGTGAAGGAAAGTGGGTATTTTCGGGATCGGCCTAATCAGCCGTCGCTACCGTAAGGGAACACCGCCGTGGGATAATCCAGATGACTCACGGGGGTTATCGAACTGGGAAAAAATTCGGGGTTAGGTGTCATTAGGGTTGACAAAAAAAATCCATTTTTTTAGTAAATAAACCGAAAATCGCGTTGTTATATAATTAAGGTATAAAGTCTGTTTATCCTTACCTGTCTTATTTAGTAAACAGTATTTGACAGTTGGCATACGCCTTTTAAACTTAAATCGATATTTAAAAATATGTTATGTTATTAAATCAAATTGTCTACAGGTAAGTTAGTATTACTTACCTGTAACGATTTTAATTATTAATATTGTGCATTATTGAACACATTATGTAATTGCACACCGTTTCAAGGCTCTTTACAGTAAACAATGATCGATTATTCAACTATTCCAAGCTAATCTAATGTCAGACTAGAATCGCCGACGATCAATGAACAAAATTGCATTTACTCAGCACGTAGTGCAGCAGGCGTGTCGGGAATATATTGAATAATCAATCCGCCGTGTAAACAACGAATGGAGGCAGCCCTAGACGCATGCGGCCGCACCCGCCCGCTCCGTGACGAAGGGTAGCGGATCTGCGAGGCTACCCCGGAAATAATCATGAAACCAAGGCTTCTTTATACATTGCTTCATTGCTATAAAGCTCAAAATGCCATCGGCGACAGAAACAGCAATGTAACAGGAGAGGGCGATAGTACTTTTCCGTTTGTGTGTTCGCATTTGCAGGTAATGCGATTTGGGCAAACACGCAACACAAAGCAATAATATCATGGGGTGCAGCTGGACTTATGATGCCGTGTTGACAATAGTAATAGTTGTTCGCTATAAAACCCGCGGGGTCAATCGCACAATGGGCGTATTTTGATAACCATGGATTCTAAGCCAGATTAGAATTTATCAAAGCTTGTGTACCGAATATTGAATAATTTATAAAATTTATTATTTAAAGGGAAGTAATCTTTTGATCTGCATCTTATCTAAATGGTTAATTGCAATTTTACTAAACGTGGGTCACTGAATTGCTCACCAAAAATTTATTAAACGCAAATCACTGATTGCAGCCCAAAAAATTTAAGAGCAGTCCAGTATTACATTAATTTGCTAATTGATTTAGAAATATTTGCTAGCCAAAAGTTGCTGACCAAATAGATTTTTCTGCTCACCAAAATACGAATATTTTGCTTACCAGTTAAACCACACCCTTATTTAAATATTATACAAGGTGTTACAAAAATACCCCCAATGCCGAATATGGTATATAGGGACCATCAAACTGATCGACTTTTACTATGGGACCAACTCTGAAATCGCGAAAAAAACAGCTGTTTCATACATTTTAATATTTTCGATTTTGATTTTTGTATGAAACAGCTGATTTTTTTTTGCGATTTCAGAGTTGGTCCCATAGCATAAGTTGTTCAGTTTCATGGTCCCTATCTACCATATTCGGCATTAGGGGTATTTTCTTGTATATTGCACAGAATAAACTGTGTAGAGTTGGATTAAAAATATTACGCCCTAGAGAACTCTCAACTGGTTAATTACATAATAATTAACAACGTTACTTAATTTTTTTTTTCAATAGTTATACATGGTGTTACGTATTTTTGTAACACCTTGTATAATGAAACAACTTTTTTATATAGGTAATTCTATTTAAAAACTCGTATATTAGCTAATATCATAAGTTACCTCTATAATTACTTACTATATTTTGACGAGGCAATCTATTTTTCGGCAGATCAAGCGCTATTATTATTCTGTGGTCCAAGTATCGGATCTCGGTCAGTGCTCTGTGTATGTTTTTCCGGGGCACAATTAAAAAAATCTTCTATAGTATCTTCAGTTGTATTCCAGTGATATTAAAAACAATTGGCTCAAGGCCAAAAGAGCTCTACTTAAAACTGTAAGCCAAGACCGTCCATCAGCGGGATAGACTATAATATCCGGCCCAATGCAGCCATCAATTACACTGACCGACGCTTATGGCGGGTCGCACAATCGGTTTATACAATAAACACAGTGTATTAAAAGTGACAACTTGAATGGGATTTGACGGCTGACTTCATAATTTTCGATGCTTTCGATATTGGGACAAAAGATCTTTTAACAAGGACATTGAGCCCAGTAGTGAATATTGTTACTGATATAAATGTAATAAATGTGCCTACGTTTGATAAGTAGGCAGGGTTGCCAGATCCAAAACACAAAATCCGGAATCGGCGCTTAATTTAGCCAGACATTTTACCCTAAAAGCCAGATATACCTTTTTTAATAGCTAAGCATAGCTTTTTTAAAGCCGGACATATGTTCCAAAAGCTGGCCAATATTTATCACCGCCTTGCAAACAGCGGTCAGTCAGCGGGGTAGTCGTGTCGTGGCATTACTTGCGACTCGCGCGGCAGCCACACAAAAAGCTTAAAAAAGCCGGACAGGCCGCAGTCAAATTTAGCCGGACAAGAGGTCAAAAAGCCAAACATGTCCGGCTAAATCCGGACACCTGGCAACCCTATACGTAGGACAAGAGTGATTTCCAAATGTTTCAATAAAAACAACATGTTGGTTGGCTACGTTACTAAAGAAGACTTAGAAAACCGTAAAATATACATAAGACAAAATACAATAACATAATTATTTCTTTAAGTTGTTCAGCTTAAAATCGCTGTAACTACACCATCGGAACCGGGAGAACAAAATGCAATGCCATTAAATACAAAAACGAGTGCATCTCGCAACGGGACGAAGTTCAACATCGGACATAAAAATGCGTGCCAATTGGGTCGACGCTTTAGCGCCGCGCGTGTCCACATACTGTTGATCGCTTAATCCTACCAATATGCGTTCACTACAAAACCAGTCTTTTTGCTATCAATAAAAGACCTATTTTCCAATAAAACCGTCTCCCCGCTGGACGTTTTTGTAACATGTTGCATTGTCAATGAACGCCGGAGCATCACGTAATCCCGGGAATGTAAATCGCCGCGGGGGAACCTCCTAAACGCTTCACGGAACACATAGATTGAGTCTGTCGTAAGAGAAGATTGATCTAACGGTGCTGGGACCATCAATACTTACAATACTATCACAAAACAGAGAGAGGACAGAAGTCAAGCTTAGTACTACGCGCGTTTACGGGCCGAAATATCTATGATTTTATGTTATCATTTTTCAGATACTAACATTAGAAAATAACGTATTCTACTGCAATCCCCTAACTTTTTTATGAACTCCATTATCAGCATAAAATCCACTAAATGCTGGTGCCTATACAGACAAAAAAGACTCACATTGCACATTGATGTAGACATCCTTGTAGACGTATCCGATGGAGTTGGTAGCGTTACAGCCATAGTTTCCAGTGTCCTTCTTCACCAAGTTAGGTATGGTGATGCTGTTAGCGGTGACCTGTCTGCGGGGGTTGTACTCCGCCTGCTCTATGGGTTTGCCGTTGTACACCCACGAGATCTGCGGGTTGGGGGTGCCGCCGGCCACGCAGCGGATCGTCGCCGTCTCGCCTTCCGCCAGGTTCTGGAACTCTGGCTCTTCGATGAAGAATGGAGACGCTGCAGACAAAAAAGGTCAGTTAAAATGTGGTTTAATATCTACGTATTAATAGATAGGAGTAGGAATATTTACTAACCAATCCGTTTTAGGATGTCCGATTTACTAAGTACAATATTGAAATCAAAAGACGGATCGGTTCGAAAGGTGTGGAGCCGGTTTAACAGTAAAATGATGATTAATAAACATTATTTATCTACCAGTATGTCAAGAAAATAAACTCGAGCAGTTTTTAATCTAGTTTAAATTGTAAAAGCAAAATATTAAATTAATGCTCATAAACGTTCTCTACCATACAGGATGTAAATGAAATAAACTTGAGCATTCTTATCCAGTTTAAATGATTAAGGTTAAGATTTTGTGTAGATGGACCGGAGTTCGACCGAAGGCAGATCGAAATTCAACCAAAGCTCATTAACTTTTGAATGAAGATGAAAGTGATCGTAGCGGCACACAAACTCGAGGCGACATACTAGGATCTAGGATACATATTTTAGAAGTTTGAGGAAAATCGGAATAAAACACTACTAAACTCCAACCAGGGGCCGTACCGGCTAACGCATCAAACTTCGGAAAGTCTGCCGAGCTTCAAATTAAAACAGATAAATCGAGCCCCAATTGGGCCAAAATGGCGAACCCCAATTCATAAGGTCACAGAATCGATATCTTCTAAATAACTTATAATACAATACAAAACTCCTTACTTAGATTTATCTGTTTTAAGTAGAAGCTCGGCAGACCCGCCGAAGTTCGAAAATTAGCCGGTAGGGCCCCAGGGCTGTCCCAACCAGTGACGTCACTGGACATAATGGTCATCATACGATAATCCAGATGAGGCAGGTCAGCGACCCGCGCTTGATTTCCCGCGCGCAAGTGAAAACACTCCTACTTAAACGTATCGTCTGCCCGCGGAAACCCGACAACGCAGTCTAGCCTCCAATTAGGTAGGATTAGACGCCGCCCCTCCACTTTACTCACTTTACATTCGTAAACACTCGTAAGAACACTGCGTACGTGCGAGCGTCGGGACTAGGTGTTGACTGCTTGAAATATAACTATTTACTTACACATATATGTATGTACTTACAGAGCCTGTAGCTGTATTACTAGACGCTATCAAACTGTACTGTGCTATCAATATCTAGTATTGATTACATAAACAAACGATGAACGATGGCGTTTGGTTTGAAAACTTATAAGATAATCAGACATAGCTTACGATACTGAAAGGATTAATCCTTTATTCCTAATATTAATTCCTTCTCAAAATTGTTGGCCGAATGCAAGGCAGTACATAACTATACACATTAGTTTCTGTCGCCATACAAGCAAGACAACTATTAACTATAGTTTCCCCGTTCAAATGAGCACAAAGAAAGTTGCTAGCAATACCACCACCTAGCACGAGATAAAGTTATTGAAATAAATAAGTTATAATAATAATACAATATGAGTTTGTGTATTACTTCCATAATTCTCACAAAAAAACCTTATAATTTGCGGCGGAATTGAATCAAATCGTCGATAGATTGAGAAAAGTAAGCAAATGCCATTTGAATAGTGGAAACCCTTCGAAGTGAAAGCAAGGGCGAAGAATTACGACCGCTTTTCTCATTTCAGTTTCTACTTGAAGATATTCGCGAAGTTCGCACGAGGCACGTTGGTTGGAGCACACTCGAGACTTCGCCGCGGGCCCTCTCACGCCATATTACACGACTTTTATCTTTACTTTGATGTTACGAATGTTAGTTCTTTTGCTGCCTCAGACTTTGACAAATATCTTATTTTTATTTTTGTCAGAGATAGTATGAAATAAGTCATCAGTCTCTGTAGCATGAACGGCTCAGGAGAACAGACCTTGTATTTAAAAATTGATTTCATGCAAACTATGAATAATTTATGTAAGTACTTAGGTACAACATTTCCCATTAGTACTACATAGAGAAAAAATATATCTTTAAATAAATAATCTTCCTTTTCCATCAGAAGCAAGACAGGAGTTCTCTAACTGACGAATTAAGAAAATACAGTTATATTTTTCTACGATACGGATAATGGTATTTCATTAAACATTTCGGCGAGTCCGAGTGGCCGATAGGAATGTCTCAATTAATGTGGGAATTAGGTTAGTGAGTTGCTGCGTGCGTGACAAGTGCAGAATTACGTCACCACCTGCCGCCCATCAGGCGTGACCACTATGTCTAATGACTTTCCTATGTCGCCCGAGTGTCGGTGAAAAACAATCGCAATCATGTAGAGCTTTCAGCATATTTGAAGCGCTATGCACTCCCAAATATCGAGCTGCTCGCATATACAGTGACTTTCCTGTCGACATTTTTTTAACCACAACGGATCAGTGGTTGGCCTTAATCTCACCTGATGTTAAGTGACGATATGTCTAAGGTGGGAGCGCCTACACCTGGAATCCTCACACTATGAGGAACTGGCTAATCGGAACACAATGTAATAGTGTGGCGTTAGGATGGTGGTAGCTTGCCAGGCGGGCTTGACACTAGCCCTACCACCAACCATACTGGGTACAAAATGTACCCTCAAGCAAGGAATCGATCGATTGAACGATGAAAGAGAGTGAGTGGCGATAAAATCATATCATGTAGAGTTTTCAGCTTGATATTCAAAGCATTATGCAGTTACAAAATATCCGAGTTACTCGGATATACATAATGCATGATCGCTCGCAAACAAGATAATAAAATCTTCTTGCCGCCGCATTCGAAATATTCGAATGAGAGGGTGTTAGTGCCCAAAATGATAATATCTATGGCAAAAAAGTGTTTACATAGATAAAAATCTTTACAAATACCGTCTCAGCAAGCAAAAACATTGTATACAAAAGTAAACACTTTTTAAAATAATGGATGCAAGATTGAAGGTTGGTCCTTTAGCACTTTGCAACGAGGAAAAAATAAAAAATAATCCGCCAGGATCGGCATTTTAAAGCCGGGGTACATTAATAGCACCATTGTGAAACACAATAGTAATAGCTGGTACACAGCGGCTGCAGAAAAATTCACAATAGAAAAGTTTGAAATTTTTAATGCTAAATTTTTTTATAGAGCGGAGTTTTCATTCCAGGTTTTCTTTATCCTTGCAGTTACCGTTTCAACTGTAACTTGTTGTAATACCGCAATCTCATTTGTATTGTGGGTGGAATTTGTACTTTTAGATACAGTTAACTTTAGCTGTGGAAAACCGACACATTAAATAAATAAATAAATATTTGACAACATCACATACATTGCTCCGATTCCAAAGTAAGTTGCTAAAGTACTTGTGTTATGGAAATTAGAGACAACGGTGGTATCACAAACACCCAGACCTGAGCCAATATAGAACAGTTCGTTTTCTAAACTGACCCAACCGGGGATCGAACCCGGGACCTCAGAGATGGCGACACCTTGAAAACCGGTGCACAAAGCCACTCGACCACGGAGGTCTTCAAACATTTACTAACAATAATCTGATTATTTCACCTTACAGAATGGAACCTAAAATTAGAAAATGTATATTTAGGTGAACCTACCAATTCAATTAGCACACTCATAGACAAGTTTTTATGCTATTATAAGTTTGACATGTAAATAAAGATTTATAAAAATAAAAATAAATAAGTAAATGCTTGCCTCTGTTGGTAATCGAATTCGAAGGAAGTTGCACAATCATCATAAAACAACGAATTTCAATTATATCCTAGAAATCGGTAATCGACTTTCTCGTCAGTGTCTCAACCTTTATTCTTAGTGGAAGACAATGAAGCTCACTTTCGTGGGCGCTGTTCATTCGACGGTTTGCATTAGCACGGAGGAAGTGACACAAAGGTCCAATTTCACCCCCCTAAATGTGGGGCAGCGGAACTTCGATGGTGTTTCGGCTGTGGCCGGGCGTGACTGACATTTCTAATAAACAGATCGAAACAGGGCTGCCGCTATAACACTCATAATTATTGAAAAATGTGTATCAGATAACAATATCAATATCAATTATATTCCTAAACAAAACAAATACGAAAACTTGAAACAAAGTAATGACATCTTGTACAGTACAGATTTCAAGATTGAATTGAGTAATCATAAATGGAAACTAGAGGACTAGAGGATATATACAAACTTGAATGCCTCATTTAAAATTGATAAAATTACAAGCAGATAATTTCTATAGGACCTTTCAATTCATTTCATGTATACATTGACGACCTCCGTGGTCGAGTGGCTTTGTACACCGGTTTTCAAGGTGTCGCCATCTCTGAGGTCCCGGGTTCGATCCCCGGTTGGGTCAATTTAGAAAACGAACATTTCTATATTGGCTCAGGTCTGGGTGTTTGTAATACCACCGTTGTCTCTGATTTCCATAACACAAGTGCTTTAACTACTTACTTTGGAATCTGAGCAATGTATGTATACATTTTCAGTATGGAAAAATCTGTTTCTTTTTTAGCTAAGTTTAGTAATTGACAGCCCTAGTTGGTATACCTCACCTAATAGGGACGTGTGTGTACACCTATTCTGCAGATCTTCCCGACGATCGATTCTCGCATTCCTGGAGGTGTAGTGCGGAAATTGCGGAAACGCGCTAAGTAATGAATGACAGGGTGCATACGGACCATTTCATTCTATTCGATTCCAAAGAACTTTTAAGTTTATTTAAACAAAAAATATTTTGACTTTGACTTGACTTTGACTATTCGATAAAGTAGGTACCTATTTTTTATCCACTTCGAATAAAAATTGAGATAGCACTAAGGAGCTGAGTATAAACAAACTTGTAATAAAACTGATATTATAGTGTGTTGCAATCTGAAAATGTGCATTCTTTAACAACGCGGCCGCTGTTATTCAGCTACTTTTTATCAAACGCATTTCTTATTTATTCGTGCGTGTGAGTAATCCAGGCTTTTTTTACGTAATAATGATCTATTTAAAAAAATACGACCATCAAATAAAGAGCAAATAAAGTTTTTTTAAAGTTGAGCCTAGAATATAAATAGTCGATTTTCGATCAATTCCGATTATTTGCCGACATTAATTGTACTGTCATGTTTCTAGATTGAATTCTGACACTTTTTAACTCGGGATATGTAGGCACCTCTAACAAACTCATAGTACAAGTTGTGTATCGTCTTAGTAGAGATTTGAGCTTCGCCAGTAGCACGGACGCGGCCAATAATTTAATACTCCACCAATTAGTACCGCGCCGCCGCCGCCGCGCCGTCGTACCGCGGCAAGGAAGCAGGCGCCTAAAACGGCCCACGGCGGCCCCATATGCTCCCTTTAAGCGGCACAATGTATTGTATTGTTGCGCCTGATTTAACTACTAAAATATTATGTGGGCGGCTGACAGATTCTCTTTTATATTAATGTTTAGTTCTGTCAGTTAGTACAGATATTGATGGCCGCCTCAATTCAAATATAATTAAATATCAACTACCATTATAAGTTGGTTTCTCATTGAATATAATAAAAGGATACTTTCTCCGACTCTCGGTCAATTTCGAACAAAATAAGGTTTGAATATTACCTGTAGTAGCAAAAGTTTAAAGGAAAACAACGATTTGTATTTCCTATTTTTTATGATAAGGTAAAATATAACTTCAGCTATTTAAAGCGAATAGATCAGTAGGTACACTAATGGAACGTTTTCAGACCACATTGACGTTCATTCACATTCGACTATTATTAGTTTCGGAAGCTATATATACATATACCACGTATACTACGCACGATGCATGTTTGCACAAAACGGCAATCAAAACAAACGCAGTATTGATGCAGCGGCGGTTACAGTTCCCTTATTCCTTCTATCGTAGAAAGTATAAATGTTTAAACTGTTTCGAAATGGATTGTTAAATGTAGCACAGTTTAACTCAAGGGATCTGATATTCATAGGGAGGTGAGGGAGTATCTCATGCTGCTATTTACCCCT
The DNA here is from genome assembly GCA_963556745.1 of Catoptria pinella. Lineage (NCBI taxonomy): Eukaryota > Metazoa > Arthropoda > Insecta > Lepidoptera > Crambidae > Catoptria > Catoptria pinella. The sequence goes on from OY750761.1 coordinate 14,855,613, forward strand.
CAGTTCTCAATATGAAAAGATTCACAATTCGTCATTATGTTATGTCATAGTAAAGCTCCCATCAAGGCCCGGAAAATGAGACACAATAGATATTCCATTGTTGTCCGGCCACATTCGGCCGCTCGAGCATTGATGGATTAAGGGTGGTACTACACGAACGACTCTGCTGTAGCAGTATTCTAAACTCCTCTAATTATAATTCATTTGCCTGATAAGTCGTGTGATTCACAATATTATACTTATACTATGTCACTGTTTTTGGTCTTTAATTAAGAATGCATTATTGATTAATTTATAGGGACTAGGATATTGACTTCAGCGCTGACGACCTCCGCGGTCGAGTGGTTTGTACGCCGGTTTTCAAGGTGTCGCCTCTGAGGTCCCGGGTTCGATACCCGTTGGGTCAATTTAGAAAACGAACTTTTCTATAATATTGGCGCAGGTCTGGGTGTGTGTAGTTTCACCGTTGTCTTTGATTTCCATAACACAAGTGCTTTAGCTACTTACTTTGGAATTAGAGCAAAGTTTGTGATGCTGTCTAATATTTATTTATTTAATGCAGAGTTACTTTATTCTATTGACCAAAATATTGCCTTGTTATAAATATTTTGATAGTAAAGGATTTAAATGAGCTTGCAATGTAGTGTGAATGCATTCTTAATAAAAAATTAAGACAATACTAAATTGAGATATCAAAACAATATTTTAGTAAAAAAAAAAATTTGTTTACATTTATCAATATCATACCATAAGAAATAACATTCATTATTCAATTCTGCCTTTGCTGTAATAATTGTTTGCTAGATTTGTGTGACCGAAAGTCACGTTCATAGTGTAAACAGAGGTGTCGTCCGGCGGATAAGCATGCACGGTTATGTAGGTTCCCTATGACCCTGAGTTCTGCAATAACGAGACAATTCACGCATAGTCCAATCAGTGACACACGATAAGACTAGCTATGTTAAACTGCTAGGACAAATGTTTTAATTGGCACTGTGATATCCGAATGAAATTCAATGATTTTTATTTTTACTAATAAATAAGTATGACTACTAAATAATATACTAGAAAAAAAATTACTCGTCACCAGGATTGCCTCAGGCGGACATGCGGACTTCCAAAGGTCGCGGGTTCGATTCCCAATGCTCTTACCTACTGAGCTACCGAGTCACTAGTGGCATCGTAAAAATTTTATTCTTCTAGTATATCCCACTCTTACGCTGCAAGCCAACGTTATCTCATCAATGTGAGGATTTACCTCTACATTTTGAAATATCTTTACAGATATTTTTGAACATTGATAAAGATGAAACAGCTATATAATTCTTAAATTTGAGATTTTAGCATTCACTATGATATTTATATACAATACTAAATAAAATACTAGAAAAAATTAAAGTAATATACTAGAAAAGTGAATTAGCATTGTGAATGCAAAAATCTCAAATTAAAAAAAAAAACTGTATGACTGTAAGAAATTATCAGGTATAGTTGTAGACTGACCTTCGATATAGAGCTTGATGGAGTAGGTCTGCCCGGTGCCGACGCCGTTGGTGGCCTCGCAGGTGTAGGTGCCCTCGTCCTCGTAGCCCGGGTACTTGATCACCAGCGTTTTGCCGTAGTTGTCCATGGTGATGCCTTGGGACGACAGGATCGGTTTGCCGTTCTTCTTCCACGCTATGTGGGGCAGCGGCCTATATATTTAGGTTTACACGTTACTGATATCGATAACCAGTGATTAATTGCATTTAAAATGGAAAAGAATTTCCATGATTCTATCTGTCAGTGTCAAGTAAGGTAATTGGAACTTAACCGATACCAAAAAACAGGCATAAAATTCTTTGTTTATAACATTTTTGGTTTAGAATAGTAAAATCTAATCTTAGAAAATGTTGATTAGAAGTTATGCAACTTGTTTCATTTTCATCAAATTGAATTTCTTTACCACAAGCAACAACGATAATAGTTTCTCAGATAAAATAGCAATAATATGAGACATACAATCTAATTTAAATCATATATACTTTATGAGAACTAATTTAAAAAGATGACACAGAAAATGTAATTTAATAATTTGACATTTGGAAAAAACGTGACATAGTCGGATTGCTCTTATAAATTGCGAGCGCTATCGATTGGGTAAACCACTACTCCACAATACTCACGTTCCTCCGTAAATACAGTAGAGCTCGACTCGCTTCCCCTTCAGGCCCTTCTCGACCCTCCTGGTAGTGTACTGGCGCACCGGCTCGTGTTTGTTCAGCGCCGGCGACATGCCCGTCTGCTTCACTTGCAGGAACACTTTGTTCCCCAACTTGTATTCGTTCCTGAATATAGATTTGGCCGCGCAGGTGTACGCGTAGTCTTCGCTCGCATCGTACCGGGTCACGTTCGAGAACCAGAGGTTGCCCTCCGGGTCGAGGGTCATGCGGGAGTTGTTGATGGTTTTGAGCTGGCCTTGCTCGCCTTGCAGCATCCAGTATACTTTAGGGCTAGGGTGGCCATCGGGGGGTTCGCAAGTGAGCTTAAATGGCTTTCCCTCGTCCGCGGTGACGATTTGCTGCGGGCCGTCTGTCTCCTTGAAGGAGTTGAGCTCCGCTTTCCGGACGAAGACTGAGTTGGAGGTGGCGGTGCCCCACTCGTTCTCGGCGAAGCACTGGTACTGGCCGAGGTCCTCCTCGCGCGGCTGGCTCACCACCAGCGTGCCCCGCCCGGGCTGCTGTGATATGCGGTTGTCGTAACTCGTATACTCGAAAGGCTTTCCGTTTTTAATCCATCTGTACCTGTTTTGGAAAAACACATAATGAAATCTTGCTATCATTTAACACATGTACAATGCGTTTTTTTCGTAAGTTTTGAAGTCAATACTCTTCCCAGGTTAAAGAAGAGTGAAATTATGTAATAAATAAAATGCATATGAATGAATGAACTATCACAAAAACAAAGAACAAGCCGTTTTACATGGTTTTACGTTTATATTATCAAAGCCAACGACCGGTAGGGGCGTGTTCATCTGTGCGAATTCTTTCTAAACTTTACTAAATATTCTCGAATAGAAAAAAAAATAGCGTAACTTGATAAAAGACTTTTCAATGGGAGGTCATTGAGTTAAGTTAATTTATTTGGAATTAAATTGAATATGTTTTGCGAGTAAAGGCCAAGGTAATCATAAATTCTGTCGTTTCATACAAAGCTACTTGATGATGTCACTTGCGTTCTATTAACGGTTAAGGACCATTTGGCATCAAAATCTTTGTCTTAATGATTCATATTTTACTGTTTTACAAAATTAGTGTTCACTTTAATAATTTTTCAGGAAAATATGTATTATGTCTCATAAATTCCTTAAACTATGTGATTAATTTATTATTAGGCAGTTAATTTAATAACACTGTCTGATTAATAGTTTGAGTGATTATTAAAAACCACAGTCAGTCATCAAATCATCCATACTAATATTATAAATGCGACAGTAACTCTACGTAGGCCTATTCGTTTGATACGTTTTTTAAGCTTTAATAACGTAACCGATTTTGTCTAATTTTCGGATAGTAACAGTTTGGACCTTGAAGAAGAACATACGCTACTATTATTCCCAAAATGTTCATGGGAAACGAAATTCCATGCAGACATAGAGTTCATATTGTTATTTCTTCTACACAATGAATAGGTAACCTTGCATGAATGAATAACGGCATCACAGATATGTGTCAATAAGTTGTAACAGAATAAAAATATGCATTTGTGTAGATGACGGACGCTTCGAGATGAGTTCATCAATTCATGGTCCTGAGCTTGACTCATTTAATATTAATAATAACTGACGTAATAAAGATAGTTATACTAAACGGATTTTACGATTTCTGTCTTGCGTTGGTGACAGAAGTCACTTTGTACAGTTTTCGTAGCGAATTTTATTAACACACGGTATTAAAATGGCAACAAGAGTTCATTGTTATGATGACATTGCAATTTACAATTATGGTGCTTGAAATCTTTTTCACACAGACTTTTTGTTGTTGCATCGTTTTTTTATGGTAATGTTATCAGATAAAAATTCCATATAAAAAACTTTTGAAGAGTACAATATGATAAATATTTAACCGAATACGAGGTTTTTCATTATCAATTCCCAAGGTCATTTGGCACACGATTCACTGCTACATCTAGGTAACACAGATTACTAATTGAACGCTATGTCTATGTCGCTCCCTGTAACTATTGCTGATATGACTCAAAAAGTATCCTTTTTTATTACCCACATCTATGGGTTTGAAAGAAATTAAAATGATAGTTTTAAGTAAAATGATACTTGGGCTAGCCATTTTTTTAACTTTCTGTTACGTTACACGAACTGCATTTATTATTTTCAGATTACGCGATATTGGCGTTATGCGGCCACTATATAAATAGACGGTGCAATTGCCGTTCATTTCGATTTCATTTCAATAGCCGATGAAAAGTCGACGGCCTTTGCTTTACCAACTACGTTATATGGCGAGTCGGCAATCAATCGCAGAGTTCAAAGCGAGCAATACAAACACAAACATACAGAATTGAAGGATATTATGATGATTAGACACAACACAGAACACGGCTCATTATTTAGCGAGGCATTTGGAAATTAAATGCGTTAATTAGCTTGAGACTGTTGGCAAGACACTTGTTAAACATATTTTGAGGGCTCTTTAACCTCAAAGTGGTGCCCTAATCTTAATTAAATTGATTGCTCGCTAAGTACATAATGTATCGAAAATTAACATGTACAGATTGAAGCTAAAGTTTATTTACAAACAATAACATCAGTAAAATATAGTTCGTTGTAGTAGTAGGCAAAAGAGAAAAAAGTAGCCACTTTTTGCTTTTTAAATAATCTATGGAACCTTAGCTTCAATATGAACATGTGAGGGCGCCACTTGATGGCTATAGGAGTCTTAAAACATTACCGTACTACATGGTATGGTTACAATATGTTTCTCAAAATGAACATCTAAAATAAATTGTTTAATATGAATATTATTTAGCATTCAGCATATTAATTACTGAATAAAAAACTTCATAACAAGTTAGCTAATTTATTGTACACATACAAAATCTGTAGTGTTATATTTTTATCAATCCAAAGAGGTCTAAATTGCTTTGACATGGTCATGCGGCGTGGGCGCGAAAGGTGATCGCGGTGTCGCCTCTGATAATATTGAGATCAGATTGAAAAAACTGGTCATCTAGCCGTTTGATTAAAATATCAGTCTGTTTGAAGAATTTACCATATTATTTATTGTGGTTTTACTGTCTGCACCCAAAAGTCGATAAAAGCTAGTGCCTCAAGGTGGAATTCAACCTTTATGATTAACAATGGTCATCGAAATGTTTACAGAGAGAGTGTATTTGTGAGTAAAAAATTACCTTATCACAAGAAAAATAACAGATTTTCAATAACAAATAGCAATAAAAACTATATTTTTAATAATATCAGTACATAAGATTTGTTACAGAGCAAGACTTTTTAGAGGATTACCTCCTTACTTAAGCTTATGTCAATGCTCTCGTATTATTTCTAAAAATATAATTATGACCTTTGTTATATGGCCTTTGTTAAGATAAATAAAATATTAAAAACATTTGTTTTTTTAAATAATTTATTATGTTTGTTTATTATGTTGATGCAAATAGTATACATAAATAATACAATAAAATGGCTTTCATACAAAATGGATTATATCAAATATATCGGATATATATCATAAATATCCGATATTTTGTTATTTATAATAAATATAGGATATTTTCGAACCCTGAAATGTGACGAATTGAATTTGAAACAAATACACAATTATTTGTAAGCTAAGTACATACTTGGGTGCTGGTTCCCCCTCAGCCTCACACTCGATGATGAATGGCTTGTCCACCTCACCGGGCTGTGCTACTTGGAACAGTAGTTCATCTTGTGTTGGTTGCTTCACTATCTTCGGTGGGGATGTCACTGGCAACCATCATTCTCATTAGTATTCGTAGAGTTATCAAATTCGTAGAATATCAGTGTAGCCGTTGTATGTTGCTAGTTTGTTTTTAATTAATTTGGAGCTTATTTTTTTCTTTTGTAATATGTGTGTCATTTATATAATAAGATATTTAAGAATGTTGTGCGCAATTGTAATAGGGCGCAGATATTATATCATGATAAATATATGTATATCAATGAATTTTTTCATAAATCATTAGAATAATAGAATAGAATAATTATTTATTTTCAAAAATGCAGTTTAGTACAATCATTTACAAGGTTAACTTAAGTAAAATAATAATAACATTTGCCCGAACTAGGAAAAACCTGTGTTTCAGGCGAGTATAGCCAACAATAAATTATATATCAAATAATCACTAACAAACTTATAGATATATTTATTTATATTATTATAGCAATAATTAACACATTACAAATTACGCTTATACAACAACACTTAAATAAGATTCAATTCATTGATTCAATTCATTGATACATGTATATCCATTTTTTAACAGCAGAAAACTGACCTATTTTTCTAAGACTATGGTTGAATAGGCTAGATCCCTTTGCATTAGTGCGTTATTACTTAATTAATGTTTCTATTTGCCTGATTTTTACGAAACAAAATCAAAATTAAAAAATGTGATCTCAATTGGATATAGGTATATTAAAAATTTGATTTATGTATTTTTTATTAAAAAAATTGATTTTGTTGCACCCTGGGGGCTAATTCTCTAATTTCAAAATCTATCGCAATCGCTTTCATTTGACAGATGGATGTGACACATTGCTGCATTTCTTTGGTAAGTTTTTATTTATGCCAAAAAGAAGCATCAATGTGTTACATCTTGAAAGCGATTGCGATAGATTTTGAAATTAGACAATAGAAGGGTTGTAGGTTGTAATGTAAGTTTATTTCTTTTTTATGAGTTTGTGTCTGTTATGTTATTGTGCCATGTGAATAAAACAAAATAAAATAACTTATCAAATCACTATTATTAGGCAACCAGTAAATTTTAACAATAATATTATGTGTTTTATTCGCAATTATTTCTTTGTAGTATCTATTAAAAAAAATATTACCTACAACATCGTGACATACAGGTTTGTTGTGAGTCCAGAATAAAATGTTTTATTTAATAAAGGTGGTATCACAATATTAAAAATTAATTAGAAACTTAAAATCATTTACAATCTGACCAATTGGTATGGATTTTTGATTTGTTACTGTCCTTTTTTTAATATTGTAATTGATCATTTAAATGCTAGCGTATAGTACTGATCTGTATTTAAATATTAGGTACTCACACAAGGCCGCTGCTTGCGAAACTAGCGCGACGAATAACAAAATATCAGCTGTACCCATAGCTCCAACAGCATCCAGCTTCATAAATCTAGCAAGAAACCAAACAAGACCGTTTAGATACATCATCATCATCATCATCATCAGCCTATCGCAGTCCACTGCTGGACATAGGCCTCTCCAAGTGCACGCCACTGAGATCTGTTTTCGGCTCTTCGCATCCAGCTCCTGCCAGCCGTCTTGCGCAAATCATCACTCCACCGTGTCTGAGGACGTCCTACACTACGTTTGCCGAGGCGTGGTCTCCACTCTAGAACTCGTTTACCCCAACGGTTATCGGTTCTACGGCTAATATGGCCAGCCCATTGCCACTTCAGCTTACTAATCCGGTGTGCTATGTCGACGACTTTGGTTCTCTGACGGATCACCTCATTTCTGATGCGATCCCTAAGAGAGACACCGAGCATAGCCCTTTCCATAGCCCGCTGAGCAACTTTGAACTTGTGGACCAGCCGTGCCGTTAGTGTCCACGTTTCGGCTCCGTAAGTCATGACGGGTAGGACGCACTGATTGAAGACCTTCGTCTTTAGGCACTGTGGGATCGACGATGTTAGGATTCGACGTAGCTTTCCAAATGCAGCCCAACCCAACCGAATTCTCCTATTCACCTCGTCCTCAAAATTGTTTCTACCCAACTGCAATGTCTGCCCGAGGTATACATATTTGCGAACAACTTCGAGGACGGCGCCGTGTATAGCAATCGGTTCCGGTAGAACATGTTCGTTGAACATGCCCTTGGTTTTGTCCAAGTTCATCCGAAGGCCGATGCGTAGAGAAGATTCAGCTAGGTCGTTCAGCATTTGTTGTAAGTCCTCCAGCGTCTCTGCCATGATGACGATATCGTCAGCAAATCGCAAGTGAGAGATGTGTTCGCCATTGATGTTGATGCCTCGTCCTTTCCAGTTCAGCGTCTTGAACATATCCTCCATTGCATTAGTGAACAATTTCGGGGAAATGACATCCCCTTGTCTCACTCCTCGATGCAATGGTATGGGCCTTGTTTGCTGATTCTGTACTTGGACGGACATGGTGGCAGCTTCGTAAAGACATCTCATCACTTGGATATATCGCCAGTCTACTTGGCAACGCTGTAGGGACTCCAGAACCGACCAGATTTCAACCGAGTCAAAGGCCTTCTCATAGTCCACAAATGCTAGACACAGGGGCTGATTATACTCTTCAGTCTTCTGTATAATCTGCCGCACTGTGTGGATGTGGTCTATGGTGCCGTATCCGCTCCGAAATCCAGCCTGTTCCGGTGGTTGGAACTCGTCGAATCTACGCGCAAGACGGTTCGTGATCACTCTTGAAAACAGTTTATAGACGTGGCTCAGGAGGGAGATAGGTCGATAGTTCTTCAGCAGGGTCTTATCTCCCTTTTTGAAGAACAGCACGACAACACTCCTACTCCACGCCTCTGGAGTTCTCCCTTCGAACAGGACAACGTTAAAGAGCTTCTGAAGCTCCCTCAGTACGGGTTTGCCTCCTGCTTTTAACAGCTCTGTCGTAACGCCGTCCTCGCCAGGGGCTTTTCCATTTTTTAGCTGCCTCAGAGCGATCTCGATTTCGCCACTGCTGACTTCTGGCAGGTCTTCAGTGAAATGGCGTGTTAATGGAGCTCTAGAATCCTCATTTCCGGGATCAGGTCGAGATGCATGCGATGCGTATAACCGGCCATAGAAATTCTCCACTTCCGAAAGGACTGCCGGTACCGAAGAAACGACTTCTCCACTTGCTGTGGTCAGCTTCGTCAAGTGGCTTCTTCCAAGAGATTGTACGAACACCTTTGACCCCCGATTCTGCTCTATTGCTGTCTCAATAGCAAGGGTATTGGAGCGACGGAGGTCACGTCGTACGTGCTTGGTGATCTCTTGGTTTAGAGCCCGCTTCGCTTTTAGATACAGCAAAACACATTTCTCCGGCACACATGTCCAGGCACTCGATGACCTAATCCGAATAAAGCTTGGCCACAAGCACAATGACAACACCCACTAAAAATAGTAACATCGAAAACACTAAATTAAAACCTTCCCGTGGCTTAAATCACATTATGACAACTCACGAAGCTAGCACAGGGTGAGTTTAACTTTAATATTTTTTTATTTATCTGAAACTCATCACTTCCAAACCGCACTTTTTCCACACTTTTTCATTACCCAGTTAGACGGTAAATCAATAAATTTATACGTTTTCCTAATGGAAATCAAATAGTTATAACATAGCACATATAAAAGCTGGCATTAGAGATATATAAAATTACCTAAATTCCTTTTTTATAACAATGTCATCGCGAAAATCAACTAAAATAATAAATTACACGAGTTTAAAGGCGGGGCCTCGAAAAAATTGCTGTCGTTCGTTCGTTCAGCGTTGACGGTTCAATGACTGGCATAGACAAGCAAAGCAAGAAAACCAGTTGATAGGGCTGGATATCGCGCTTTTGACAATTGGGACCTGTCAACGATTCGGAATGCTCGTGAACGCGCTCATAACCATAAACTTATTATACTTTACGCCTCTTTACGCTTTAAAGCTCTAAGGCTAGTATAAGTAGTACAGCTAAGGCTCAAACAAATAAAAAAAAAGTCTAAGGCTTACGGTGATTCGGTACGCAAAGCAAATCAGCGCGATGACATCGCCAACAGCGTGAATCGGAATGCACCCCTAGCCCTACTGTCTTTTTAGCCGATCGATACCGCCGCAGCGGCGGTATCGGCTAAAAACATTGAAGTTCATGTTAACTGTGTTTTGACAGATGTATGTGATACATTGCTACCTTTCTTTGGTAAGTTTTATTTGTGCCAAAACGAAGTAGCAATGTATCACATACATCTGTCAAGACACAGTTAACACAAACTTCAATGTTTTTAGCCGATAGAGCCCCTTCCATCGTTTTGGGTGTAGCTCTCAGGTGTAGTTGTTTGGTTAAAGTGTAACTCGTTTGAGTTGCAACCAAGCCACGGAAAGATCGAGTTGTTTTTATAACCTAAAACAACTTTAGATGTCATTAAGTACAAAGTTAAACATAAACGTCAGATCGTTTTTCAACGACTGATTTAGGTGGTTGTTTGGTTGCTGTACTCTGAGCCACGGAACGGGTAAACTACGCTCTGACAGCGTTCAGAGTTCAGAGTAAAATTTCACCAAGCTACGGAACGGCTTGGAGCGCGTACCAGAGTGCGCTCGAGTGCACTCGTGTGAAGCGGCGGAACACACCTCTGTGGGTGGAGTGTTAGTGTGGTGATTGATTTGAATATTTGATTACTTGCTCAGTGACATTAACTACCTACATAATAAACTTTATTTTACTAATTTAATTCGTGCAAAAAAGTAATAAATTTTAAAATGTGTTTTAAATAAATAGATGATTACTTCAGAGATGGCGACACCTTGAAAATCGGCGTACAAACCACTCAACCACGGAGATCGTCGAAAATGATTGCTTAGAGAAATAGAGAATAAAGAATTATATGGAGACTCTTTTATCTAAATGGTTCCGATTAGGGAGACTGATCACCCGTCCGGCTTCGCTGGCGTCCCCCCTTCCAAATAATAATAACATTATTATTGTTAACATTTTTTTATAAACTTTCCATCAGGTCAGTGCAAACAAATACAATGTGAAATATCAGAAACCACAAGCACAAAAGGTTTTCATAATAATACTGGACATCGGCGATAGGACAGCAGCTAGATTATTTAAATACTCTTAGGACAGCAGGGGTTGGTGGCATTGTCCAACTGCATATGAAAAATATCAAAACTGAAGAATTCTCCAACTGAACCTTAGTGAGATAGGTACTGGCTGCCGATGAATACATATTTTAATTAGAATAATGGACACTTGTTTTGTAGATATTACCATTGAATTTCTTGCAGTTGCTTTTCATACAATACTGTATTATTCTTCTGTTTATTCAAGCAGTGTTTTTGAGACAAGACGGAAATATAATGTTGTGGTACACAGTTGTATTCACCCTGAAGTTAATCAGTATATCAATCTATGTCTGAAAAGTGCTAAAGAATGTCTGAAGTGTGAGCAGCTAAGTCGTGTTGTATTTGCTGTTACAAATAATGTATATCAACCTATGGTCAAGTTTGTGTTTGATATTTACAAAAGAGATTGTTTTGATGAAACTAATGATGCATACTTAGTTCAAACTGAACAAAACTTACGGGCACTTTGCTTACTTCTGTCTTCAAATAGTGATAAATTTAAAATACTATCAGAAGACTGTAGTTTTAGTATTTTTTTTCATACAAATGATTCTACGGCCGTCTCTTTAGCACTTGCTCCTGATTTGGAAGACTTTCCATTAGTTGAAGTCAATGAAAATAGCAAAGAATGTGAGAGTATGATTCCCTTGAGAAGTTTTCCTATCAGAAATCATTTTATAGAATGTTATATAGAATTATAATAAAACTAACTTTTTTTATATAAATTGTTAAGTAAAATTATATAATATGTGTTTATATTCTTAATGATATTAACTATAATTACACAAACTCTAGAAAAATTATTTGCATTTTTTTATTTATACTAAAGTGTACAATTATTTTAAAGTTTTCCTTCTTTTTTACTTTTTATATACTTAAGTTAGTAATTATCACCATTTCAGGATTATGAAAAAACTACTAGCCTGTAATTTTTTATAAAGACATGAACTATTTTCTTTCAAAAAAAAAAAGAATAATTGAAATTGGTTAAAAACTGGTGAAGTTATGTTAAATCATACATAAAAAAAATACCGTTGACTTGATAACCTCCTCCTTTTTTTAAAGTCGGTTAAAAATATCGACTCCTCACCAGAATTGTCCCAGGCGGGAATTGAAGCTGAAGCTGTTTAATTTTAATCAATCTAAATATCTGGAGAGATAATGTCGAGGTAATTCCTCACTTTGAGGTGATTTCTTACATTGATGAAATAACGCTGGCTTGCTTAAAGTGGGATATACTAGAAAGGTTTTGACAATGCTACTAGTGACTCGGTAGCTCAGTGGTCAGAGATTGGACCAGACTTCCAAACTTTCCCTCCATGTGGCAAAATTTTGGGACCTCTTATTTATTGTATAATTATTAACTAGACCCCATTCACATTTTTCAGTTTCACTGTGAGACATCGGAGGCGTGAATAGATTTCGTCCCAATCTATGTAGGCACCAATGAGTTTCCTAACGTTGTCGCCGCTGTCCTGATAGGCACTGCGACCATGTAACATCCTGGTGTTGTTGAACACAAGAATGTCACCAACTTTTGTTTTAAAACTGGCTGAATATTGGTTACTAAGTTTGAGAAATAATCCATGAGCTTCATACCATGGGACCACCTTTTCTATCGGTTCTGGGAAATAGCTGCCTCTTTGAGGTATGGAGAAATTAACTCTGAACAATTCCCCATGCTTGTCCAGACAGAACACTGGTGCTCTGTACAGTTTGAAGAATTCGTTCCCATGCTCGACACCGACGTCACTCCATTCGACTTCTACTTCAGTCAAGATTTTGAACTGGTCAGGATGGTGTTTCTTCATGTACTCGGCGACGTAGTAGCTGTCAGACAGCAAGTTTTCGCCGCCGTAGCTTTCCGTCTGAACTAGGCAGTGCAGCAGAGTGGTCCCAGGGCAATACTCATAGTAGGGCAGGTCCAGGTGCAGGGGCAGGTGGCCGGATAGGTACGCCACGTTGCTTGTGTTTGGAACACTCTGCACTATGAATTTTACTCCGTAATGTGTCGTTTTAGGAAACGCGACTTTTGCTATGACTTTATCAATGGCGTTTTCTTCATGCGGCGTATTCTGAATCAATGTAACACCGTACACTGAAAGATTGTAAAGCCAATCATACAAAATCTTGTCCGAGTTCAATATTTCATTGTATTCGAATTTGGCAAAAACTTCATTGAATGTTTCTTTATTCCAAGTTTTATGTACAGGTCTGTAGATCGCCTCGTTGTACTTACGTCTGTTTTCTTGAGTAAAGCTCCTGAACTTCAGCCAGTCTAGTTTGAAAGTCGATCTATGGCCGTCTGACCACGTTATTTCTACAGAGTTATCTTTTTGTAACACTTCACTTGGTTTGATGTTGAGATCGAATTTGGTCCAGTCGAAGATTCTGCTCTTAGCGGAAGAGTGGAAGCACTGGTCGCACTGACAGTTGTCCCTCAGCCACACGTGAGGGAACTTTAAACGTTCACCGGCTATTTCAACATTCACATAGTTGTGGAGGAGCCTCAGCGATGACACATGTTGAGCTTTGATAAATTTTATTTTTACCAATTGTTTTATAACGATCATGATCGCGCAGCCGTATCTTTGCAACCGAGAAGGGAACCGTTACGTAATGATCTCAATAAGTACTGAGTAAATAAATGAAAGTCCGGGACTACGCGACACACTGATAACTTGTGATAAAGTTGATTGACATTTTAATTAAACAATGAGATGCTGCAGACTGACTACTGGAATGCAAGGTCGTTATTATGGTAGTAACTAATACAAATAGAGCGATAAGTTCTCGGCATATTAAATGTAAATAAAATGGCACTTAAAATAATCAAAATATAATTTTTAATAACAGATAAAAAACATTACAACAGAAACAACTTTGATTTGAGTATAATCATTATTTGTTCTCGAACTTAAAATAAGAATATTTGATGTGAAAACAAATAGAATGTACTTAGGTAGGTATTCAAATAAATATGTAGGGTCAGGTAGGGAACGGTGACTCAGTCGGGTACAATGACTCGCGACGATATTTCCCATAAAGAACAGCAATATCTATCTATATTTCTCATTTATCGGTAGCGCTTAGCAGCCAAACACGTACAAACCAGTGATCCCCCCGCTCCGGCGCCGTTCGGTCGTGATACGAGTCTGTATTTGTCTTCGTGCTTAAAAAAATACTATTTAAGGTAAGTTACACGTGTTTTTATACACTAAAATTTAAAGATTTTGATAATTGTTAGTGTGTATATGGAAAGTGACGTTATTATACTAGGCAATGGCATAGAATTGCTCGCCTTTCGTCAAATCTGTTAAAATTGGTACGTCCGTGAAATCAAAATGGCGACAGCGTGTTCAGTGGCTCAAAAAACAGAGGTATACAGTGACTCGGTGAGTCACTGTATACTTACATGAGTCACTGTATACTTACGTGAGTCACTGAGTACTTGTACATATAAATAGAAAAGTTTAATTTTACAAAGGAAAAAATAATATTTTATGCCATAAAACCTAATTATAATGCAGTACCTACCAATTATCAAAACGATAAAACAATCTTTTAAACCCATTTATACCTAACTAAAATAATGTACCTAATGTTTTTGAAAGTTTGTTTTTAAAATAATATTATTTACGCACAAACGAAATAAAATCTGATTGATTGCTATAAATTTTATTAAAAAAAGTCTATAAACAATGACGCACTTCAGCATCAACAAAGTAAGAACTAATAAATGGCAAAGTATTGGATTAATAAATGTTTATTATTTAATATTGTACTGATGAGCAACTGTGTACTGTTAGAGTCACTGTGTACTACAGGGTCGAGCACTTTTGCACTCGACTGTTTGCACTAAACATTTTTTTTTTAAATTTTATTAATTTTTTAAATTCTAATCGCCATTATGTTGTCTATTAGATTACTTGCTTGAAAATAAAAATATATAAAGGATCTCAAACAACAAAAAAAAAATTTGAGAAATTGGTTGATCTCAATTTTGTCAGTATTTTATTCTTATTATAGCTACTACGTGACAGATTTTGATGCCTAATATGTTTAAAATATAATTCTGACATACCTAAACGAATAAATGTGATTAAATATAATAAATGTTTTCCATTCAATTTTGTACTGTTGAGCAACTGTGTACTATTAGAGTCTCTGTGTACTACAGGGTCGAGTCACAGTAGCCCAGTACTAGTACACAGTGGCCCATTTCCCATTTTTTTTAAATAAATATCGGACGTCTATAATAATGCCTTATTTAAAAAAGTAATAATGAAGGGAGAAACATTAATAACTAAAGCATGTTGACTGAGATTTTCAGGTCGGTACTCCAACTGTTTCTTTATAATTTGTGTGTCCGAAAAAATCCGAGCCACTGTTGCCGACCCGACCCTACTTATTGCTAACTTACTTTAAAACTTTGGAATCGAAGCAATATTATATGTGATGTCGTATATTTATGGAAGAATATTAAACAAATAGATTGCATTGATCTGGTTCCCAAAAAATTACATCAATTATATCACGTTATACATAAAACGATTAATATAGTACCGTGTAGCATGAGTATGTAAACATTCATCTTATAAACGTCAGCTGTTTTTGACATTAGAAGAGATGTATCACAGTAACGAAACTTAAATCGACCAAATTCAATGTTTAGTTTAGTGGCTTGGCATTTATTATAAGTTGGATGGATAAAATTCATAACCGCACTGGTGTCTATCATGCCTTACCTTACATCTAATGCAGTGATTGATGAAACAAAAACTAGCAATTTGTCAGGAAAAAATACATTCCTGAGTAATACCAGTTTTACTGGTATACACACGACGCCACAAAAATCGCACCTTTTCAAAAAATCTTAAATGTGCTTTTTATTCTGTCTAAATATAACAAGTGTTGTTATACAGTGTGTTTGGTTAGCGATGTCGGAGCTTTTAAAGGCAGATAATATGATCAATTTTATCGACAAAAACACCCACATGTTGGGGTCTATCCCCTCTCTTGTTGGATGACTTTTTATTTTAGATGACCCAGTTGAAAAATATTAATTTCGTCGGATCCAGAAGTCCTACAGTGTGTCGAGGGTTGACACAATATCTAAAATAATTTAAAATGGCGGTCATTCCAACAGGAGAGGGGATAGACCCAACATGTGGGTGTTTCTGTCGATAAAATTGATCATATTATCTGGCTTTAAAAGCTCCGACATTATGGTTAACGATCAAACGATTCAATAAAGCGATTAAATTGACAATAGACAGTGATTTGCGGCAACTTCAGAGGACTTGCGGTACAAAACAACGCGACGTATTTTAACCTTTTCGCCGCCAAGTATAGCAAAAAAAAATCTATTGTCCCACGCCACGCCACTAAAACAATAAAAACAGGTTCCAAAAAATAGTGATGCCCAGTGATTACAATCGACAACCCCTTTTTTACCTTTTCCTACCCATATTCTATGAATTTTCTTGCATTTATTTAAATCCAATTATTAGATTCCGTAAATCATAACAATTCACAGCAATAACTGTGTGTTTAAATTAACATTCAACCAAAATATCAAGTAAACAATAAATAATTGTGATTGAAAATGGAACGTCCCTAGTTAAGCTTCCCGTCGCCTCGGCGGACGTGAGCTGCCGTCGTTGGCGTACAGGGACCATACTTTATATAAGCCGCGTGCTTTAACAATAGTGATGTTCCTCTAATACATCGACATAATTTTAATAATTATAACATTCTTTTGTAGGTACTTTATTTTCTCTCCTCGTGACATGTAATTGCGTGATGATTAATTAAATACATTACAAAGATAGCCTTTATAGCGCTTTCAATATTAGATAGAAATTTTATTTTGATTCTACTTAATTTTTTATTCAATATCATTGCATCGTATACTTAATTAAATTGAAGGAAAATCTGTTGACTTATTCCTAAATATTTTCGTAAGTAATATTAAGAACAGTTTTGTTGGTACCTATTTTATAAAAAGTGAAAGTATTTTAGTGTATTGATAGATGCCGCGACGTACCCATTGTTGTTTTATGGTCAGCCTAAAAAATCTTGCAGCTGTTTTAAAAACAATGGGCAGTCATAAAAATATTTCGGCCAAATTATCTATTTTCTTTCGCAATAATTGATCAAAGTACGCCGTGCCTCGGTGCCAGCGTATTGTTCTTTCTAATCCTTCTTTAGAATTTCTTGCACCTGCATAAAACAATAGGCGCAAAGGTCTAAAGCCATTTAAAAAACCAAATATTTTTGTTTCGTTACAGAGAATTTACTAAGTGATAGTCCATGTTACATTGTAATGTATCCATAAACATTTTTATTTCATATTTTCGACGTAATTATCAGACCAAATGCTAATTGATAAATAAACTTTGACCTTTTAATAAACACATTAGCACAACACTACCTGTGACGTCGCTGTCGGCAGCTCCCGACGCTGGCGCCGAGGACATTCGGACTGTATTGCTTGGTTACGGCCAATTATTTTTAAATAGATTTTGCAATATATATGCAATAATTTCTAGTGTTTTTGGTGAAAATATATTAGTAAGGCTGAATACTTCATGTTGTGACAAAAAAAAAAAATTAAACTGATTGGTAGAATACTTAAATTTGCATCTAATTTGGGCGACGTCATATGCCGACGTTGGCGTGCGGGACACTTTTTTTTTATGACGTCATATGCCGACGTTGGCGGTGAAAAGGTTAATCTGTAAAACTTTCACTTAGCCATACATTTTCGAGTTTCGAGTTGCAACGGATCACTGTCTAGTGATCATTTTAATCGCATTTAAGGCTCCTATATACCTCAAGTGGCCTCACCCTCATTTTAATTAAATTTATTAGCTTCAATCTGTACATGTGAATTTTCGATACATTATGTACTTAGCGAGCAATAAATTTAATTAAAATGAGGGCGCCACTTGAGGTATATAGGGGCCTTAATGTGGTCGCCGCCTATCGCGCTGGAGGCAGCTTCAGCGCTGGAGCTCGACGCTGATCTTGTGGTAGGCGTTGCTGAGCAGGCCGCGGATGTTCCAGATGTGCTCGAACCGCTCGGGCTGCGTGTTGAAGTTGCTGTCCGTCGCCTTCACCCAGATCTCCATCTGTAAGAGATATACCTAGTCTGTTTATCTTTACTTGTCCTATTTAGTAAACAGCTTTTGACAGTTGTCATACGTCTGTTATATCAGAATTTAAATCTTTTGGCGGCGGAGGCGTGGAATCCTTCTGCAGCTCCACCTCGACCTAGTTTGACCCCCGTCTGTATGTACTGACCTGGTCGCCCTCGGGCGCGGGTAGTGTGGCCCCCCACAGGGCCCACGCGTAGTGCCGCGGCGGAGGCGTGGAGTCCTTCTGCAGCTCCGCCTCGAGCTAGTTTGACCCCCGTCTGTATGTGCTGACCTGGTCGCCCTCGGGCGCGGGTAGTGTGGCCCCCCACAGGGCCCACGCGTAGTGCCGCGGCGGAGGCGTGGAGTCCTTCTGCAGCTCCGCCTCGAGCTAGTTTGACCCCCGTCTGTATGTGCTGACCTGGTCGCCCTCGGGCGCGGGTAGTGTGGCCCCCCACAGGGCCCACGCGTAGTGCCGCGGCGGAGGCGTGGAGTCCTTCTGCAGCTCCGCCTCGAGCTAGTTTGACCCCCGTCTGTATGTGCTGACCTGGTCGCCCTCGGGCGCGGGTAGTGTGGCCCCCCACAGGGCCCACGCGTAGTGCCGCGGCGGAGGCGTGGAGTCCTTCTGCAGCTCCGCCTCGAGCTAGTTTGACCCCCGTCTGTATGTGCTGACCTGGTCGCCCTCGGGCGCGGGTAGTGTGGCCCCCCACAGGGCCCACGCGTAGTGCCGCGGCGGAGGCGTGGAGTCCTTCTGCAGCTCCGCCTCGAGCTAGTTTGACCCCCGTCTGTATGTGCTGACCTGGTCGCCCTCGGGCGCGGGTAGTGTGGCCCCCCACAGGGCCCACGCGTAGTGCCGCGGCGGAGGCGTGGAGTCCTTCTGCAGCTCCGCCTCGAGCTAGTTTGACCCCCGTCTGTATGTGCTGACCTGGTCGCCCTCGGGCGCGGGTAGTGTGGCCCCCCACAGGGCCCACGCGTAGTGCCGCGGCGGAGGCGTGGAGTCCTTCTGCAGCTCCGCCTCGAGCTAGTTTGACCCCCGTCTGTATGTGCTGACCTGGTCGCCCTCGGGCGCGGGTAGTGTGGCCCCCCACAGGGCCCACGCGTAGTGCCGCGGCGGAGGCGTGGAGTCCTTCTGCAGCTCCGCCTCGAGCTAGTTTGACCCCCGTCTGTATGTGCTGACCTGGTCGCCCTCGGGCGCGGGTAGTGTGGCCCCCCACAGGGCCCACGCGTAGTGCCGCGGCGGAGGCGTGGAGTCCTTCTGCAGCTCCGCCTCGAGCTAGTTTGACCCCCGTCTGTATGTGCTGACCTGGTCGCCCTCGGGCGCGGGTAGTGTGGCCCCCCACAGGGCCCACGCGTAGTGCCGCGGCGGAGGCGTGGAGTCCTTCTGCAGCTCCGCCTCGAGCTAGTTTGACCCCCGTCTGTATGTGCTGACCTGGTCGCCCTCGGGCGCGGGTAGTGTGGCCCCCCACAGGGCCCACGCGTAGTGCCGCGGCGGAGGCGTGGAGTCCTTCTGCAGCTCCGCCTCGAGCTAGTTTGACCCCCGTCTGTATGTGCTGACCTGGTCGCCCTCGGGCGCGGGTAGTGTGGCCCCCCACAGGGCCCACGCGTAGTGCCGCGGCGGAGGCGTGGAGTCCTTCTGCAGCTCCGCCTCGAGCTAGTTTGACCCCCGTCTGTATGTGCTGACCTGGTCGCCCTCGGGCGCGGGTAGTGTGGCCCCCCACAGGGCCCACGCGTAGTGCCGCGGCGGAGGCGTGGAGTCCTTCTGCAGCTCCGCCTCGAGCTAGTTTGACCCCCGTCTGTATGTGCTGACCTGGTCGCCCTCGGGCGCGGGTAGTGTGGCCCCCCACAGGGCCCACGCGTAGTGCCGCGGCGGAGGCGTGGAGTCCTTCTGCAGCTCCGCCTCGAGCTAGTTTGACCCCCGTCTGTATGTGCTGACCTGGTCGCCCTCGGGCGCGGGTAGTGTGGCCCCCCACAGGGCCCACGCGTAGTGCCGCGGCGGAGGCGTGGAGTCCTTCTGCAGCTCCGCCTCGAGCTAGTTTGACCCCCGTCTGTATGTGCTGACCTGGTCGCCCTCGGGCGCGGGTAGTGTGGCCCCCCACAGGGCCCACGCGTAGTGCCGCGGCGGAGGCGTGGAGTCCTTCTGCAGCTCCGCCTCGAGCTAGTTTGACCCCCGTCTGTATGTGCTGACCTGGTCGCCCTCGGGCGCGGGTAGTGTGGCCCCCCACAGGGCCCACGCGTAGTGCCGCGGCGGAGGCGTGGAGTCCTTCTGCAGCTCCGCCTCGAGCTAGTTTGACCCCCGTCTGTATGTGCTGACCTGGTCGCCCTCGGGCGCGGGTAGTGTGGCCCCCCACAGGGCCCACGCGTAGTGCCGCGGCGGAGGCGTGGAGTCCTTCTGCAGCTCCGCCTCGAGCTAGTTTGACCCCCGTCTGTATGTGCTGACCTGGTCGCCCTCGGGCGCGGGTAGTGTGGCCCCCCACAGGGCCCACGCGTAGTGCCGCGGCGGAGGCGTGGAGTCCTTCTGCAGCTCCGCCTCGAGCTAGTTTGACCCCCGTCTGTATGTGCTGACCTGGTCGCCCTCGGGCGCGGGTAGTGTGGCCCCCCACAGGGCCCACGCGTAGTGCCGCGGCGGAGGCGTGGAGTCCTTCTGCAGCTCCGCCTCGAGCTAGTTTGACCCCCGTCTGTATGTGCTGACCTGGTCGCCCTCGGGCGCGGGTAGTGTGGCCCCCCACAGGGCCCACGCGTAGTGCCGCGGCGGAGGCGTGGAGTCCTTCTGCAGCTCCGCCTCGAGCTAGTTTGACCCCCGTCTGTATGTGCTGACCTGGTCGCCCTCGGGCGCGGGTAGTGTGGCCCCCCACAGGGCCCACGCGTAGTGCCGCGGCGGAGGCGTGGAGTCCTTCTGCAGTTCCGCTTCCACCCAAGTTTGTCCGCGATCTCCGCTCACGTCCACGCGCACGACGGACGCGCCGCCGCCCGAGTACGCGTACCCTGCGTATACGTAATACTGCGTATACATATACTGTCCGTTTTAAACATAAAAACTTTTAGAGATTTAACTACTTTTAGAGTTCCTTTTCTCAAAATAAAATAAAAAGTAACAGGATCACTTCATGTCTATCTGTCTGTCGAGTTCCTTTTTCTCAGAAACGCTAGAAGGAAAGAGTTGGTTTAAATATCAGACACCGTAGTCAAGAAGAATGTTTGAATTTAAATTGTGATTACGTAACATTAGAGGTGGCCACATAATAAAGGACACCAGTCGACATTCATACGAGGTAACTGTGAAGCCTCGGTTCTCCGGCAAGGATTTACCGAACCGTAATCTGATGATGACCAGTAGTGAGTCCGTCCTGTGACGTCTGCATACCTCGTGCGTGCACGCAGCCATTGACCACCCGGACAGTGGCGCCATCTAGCGGGTCGCAGACGGCGGAGGTGACTGGTAGAGAATACAGCGGCGGCGCGCGCTCAAAGTCCGCCGTCTGCCACGTGGCGCTCGCGTTGAACGACCGGTAGTCCTTCCGGTGCCAGTGAGACGGGCTCTCGTCTTCAGATATCGTTATTGACTCTACAGAAGGAATAATAAAAAAAATTGGCTTTGTGTGAAGAGAAACAATCTGCAACTTTCTGACATTATTTGACTATCAATAAAAGCTTAACCAATAGTAGAAGTCCCCACCAATTTTCGAAAAAATGCAGAACTGATTTCTTATACTTACTGAAACTGATGTAAATCCTACATAAAAAATAATGATAAAGTGAGCGTTTAGACAACCGACGGCCATGGTAATCGGCGAAACTGAGTGAACTTACGCCCCGCACACATGTCCACCCACACGCAACGGTCGTCACGAGCCACGTGCGAATACTGCCATTAGCACGCGGCTTGTGACGAGCAATGCGTATATGACGGGTACAATGCGATTAAATTGACAAATGACAACGCGACAACTTCACTCGAGAATGCATGGTGCGCACAGATTGCAACAGATTAAAATACATCGAATTGTACGCAAGCGCTCTGAAGTTGGTCACATTTGTTGGACAAAGTCAAATTAATTGCATTGTATGGATGAAAGAAAATTACATGTAGCAGAGATGAAAATGCTGAAGTGGATGTGTGGTGTGACGCGAATGGATAACATTAAGAATGAGTATGTGAGAGGAAGTTTGAAAGTAGCACCAGTGATAGAATAGTTGAAGGGGAATCGTCTGGCTCGGTATGGGCATGTCATGAGAAGGGATGAAAGTAAGCAATCGACGAATGACGAAGAAATGCTGGATCAGCGAAAAGTACATATATGTAAACATTACGCAGACGTGACGTCGCACTACGTCAAGTTAACATCGAGGCAACAATGTATGGAGACTTGACACGATATCGAAGTCTTCTACGCGCTCCGCATAAATATACAAATTCCAACATCGAACTGTCGGACTGCGGTCCCCGAGCACTGACACCTCGCTCGGAGGAAGTACTTCCCTTTTAGCTGAATATCAGTGAACAGATCCTGCCTCAACAAAAGGCATGTTACAAGGAGTGATGGATATGGATGACTACGGCTGGAAAGTACTAGGCAGAAGGCAGAAAAGATAGATGGATGCATGAGTGGATGAAGTCCACTCCCTTCACATTCATAATATCATTCCGCACCCGATGACGAGTGACAGGAAGGAATGGAAGAGGACGCACTGCACCGACCCTAAATGATGATGTATGTAACATGAAGGTACCGAGCCACTTGACGCTGCGCACGGCGGGCGCGCCGTTCATGCGCGTCGCTAGTAGTATGCGTGATGATGTCGCTAGTAGTATGTAACGTGAAGGTACCGAGCCACTTGACGCTGCGCACGGCGGGCGCGCCGGGCACCACGGCCCGCAGCGGCCGCCCGTGGTCGGGGGGCAGCGGCGCGCCGTTCATGCGCGTCGCTAGTAGTATGCGTGATGATGTCGCTAGTAGTATGTAACGTGAAGGTACCGAGCCACTTGACGCTGCGCACGGCGGGCGCGCCGGGCACCACGGCCCGCAGCGGCCGCCCGTGGTCGGGGGGCAGCGGCGCGCCGTTCATGCGCGTCGCTAGTAGTATGCGACTGCCGGCCTCTGCCGCCATGCTCAGCGGAATAGACGTGCTGAACTTCTCGCCGGTCGCGTCTATGTCCGCGCCCGTTAGCTAGGGGGAAAGACTCATAAAGATGCTTGCTGGAATATTCAGCGATACATGGTGAACTTTTTATTTTATAAATATCGACATTGCATGTACAGTCAGCGCCGAAATGATCTGAACATTCAAACATACCAAAATCATTTCAATCATTTGTCAGAATCAACCTTATCTCATGACATTAAGGTGTACTTAAATTAAAAGTAGGAGGACTCTTTTTAGATTTAAGCTCTGCTTTTGATACCATTGATCATAAAATCCTGCTACAAAAATTGGAACATTACGGGATTAGAGATACAAATTTGAGGCTATTTGAATCCTACTTAACCAATTGCGATCCATCCTACTTACGTAAGCAATTTGTTGAAATTAAAGAAACAGTTAATGATGAGGAAAGCATATGTAGATCAGGGTTAAATTTAATAAAAAGAGGCGTTCCGCAGGGCTCCATATCGGGACCCATCTTATTCATAATATTTTTGAATGACTTGGCAGATTACATGAGAGCAAAACAACCGGATGTTATGTTAACTATTTATGCAGATGACACTAACGCTGTAATATCTGCGAATAATACAGAAGAACTGAATATCAAATTAAAAAGTACATTTCATGACTTTTAAAATTGGTTTGCTAACAACAATCTTTTATTAAATACAAATAAAACAACTGCTGTGTTATTCAGGACTAATGCAAAAGACAAAGATTCCTTGTAACCTATAGTAAATGAGTTAGGTATTAATTCTATGGAGACAGTTAAATTCTTAGGTATCCACATTGACAGAGATTTAAATTGGAAAAGGGAAATAGAGGTATTAGAGTCTAGCATAAGCTCAGCTTGCTATGCTATAGGAACTTTGAGAGATGAAATAACTTAAGATCAACTCAAATTGGTTTATTTTGCACTTGTTGAGTCTAAACTCCGTTACTACTGTACGTTCTGGGGAAATAGTTATAAATATAACATATCAGCAGCTATTGTGTTACAGAAGCGAGCAATCCGCACTATGAAACGTATTCCTCAGGTGGAATCGTGTAAACTATATTTATAACTTTCAGTGTACTAACCGTCCCGTCTTTATATGTTTTTACCTTATTAACTTTTTAAGTTAAACATTTGCACAATTTTGAGTCAAGTGATGATAGAACACGGAGAGAACTCATACGCAGAAAAAACTTGCAAATTGCTATAGTACCGAAATTAAATATTGTCAGTCACTGCGTAAGATACCAAGCAATCCAGTTATGTAATGCCTTGCCAGTGGAGTTAAAAACTATTTATAATTTAAACAAATTTAGACATAAGCTGAAGTCTTTCTTACTGAAAAAATGTTACTAATCCACTGATGAGTATTTAAATGATAGGAATAAGTGAATTTGATTTTGTTAGTTTTGTGTTTAATTTTTTGTTGTCTAAATAAACGAAAGTGAACCTTAACATTTTGAGCTAAGGTTGATTTTTGTCAAATGATTAGTTATTATGATAAGCTTGAATGCTCAGATCATTTTGGCGTTGACTGAACACACTGTGCTTCTAGCAAAATTTAGATTATGATTGAAGTCTGTGCAGAAAGAGAACCGTTATGGGATGTGTGCTTGATTACAGTTTCTGTCGTGTTGACAGCACTGTTGCGTCATAATAGTGCAACTATCTTAATTTAATAGATCTCAAGATATTACAGTTGCACTATAATGACGTAACAGTGCAATGCCGTCAACATGATAAAAGTATGAGAGTCATGTTTTTAATATTTTATAACTATTAAATTTAGATTTTTCGCATTCACAATGCTATTTTTATATTAAGATAAATAATATTAGAAAAAATACAATTTGGCTCCTAGCTTGGGAGATGAATCAAACAGCCAGTGTTGCTATAGCGCTAAGAAGCTAAGAACTATGTTTATTCTTTTGTACATCTTATATACTAAATTATAACATATAATTGTATGTGCGTCAGCTGGATGTACACACGACGGCACCTCAGACTATACATGTTGACCTTGAGACCGCCTTTAAGCCCTACGCAATAAAAGCTGTTTTCGCAGTTTAACTGTATAACCTGACGTGCTGCTGTGCGTACCTAACACAGTGTGTGTGAGTTTGCTCTAGATACAAAGTCCGAGCTGACGCTACATCACTCCCCCCTAAAAATAAAGGAAAAGGGAAAAAAGGAATGTATATTTACCTAAGCCTATTAAAAGTTAAAATACAAATTACTAATATTAAAGTAAACTACGATTACTAATGAACAGGTGTTGTAAAATGACACTCTGTTCACTGACCGAAGTGTTTGCTGTATAGGCAAAATACTCGCGGCGATAAAAATAGATTTGTTTTTATTCAATTAATCATTGCATTCAGTGCATAGGATTAATTGAATTTAAATCTGACGACTGGCTTCGATATTCTGCCGGAACGGGTTGTCTTCACGTTTGCCTTGGCTGGCTGTTGACCCTCAGGACTCGTCGATGGTCCAGGCTTCATCACGGGCGGCGGCTGCGGTTGTTCCTCGCTGAGTTCGCCACTCTGCTCATCGTGAAGTAGGAAGGCTGGCTTGAGACGGTCGATGGAGATAGTGGCTGTTCGGTTTGGCAACTCGACGGAGTAAAACTTCTCGTGACGTTCGAGCACTTTATACGGGCCGTTGTAGGGCGGTGTAAGTGCGCTCTTCATTGCGTCATTGCGTATGAATACATGTGAGCAAGTTCGTAGCTCGTCATGTACGAAGATGTTACGCTGAGTATGTTGTCTCCTCGGTGTCGATAGCAGTGACGTCATCGTTTGCTGTAGTTGCTGTAACATGCCATTCTCGTCTTGAGGTGTCGTCCTGGTGGTGAAGAAATCTCCAGGTAGTCGTAGTGTTGTGCCGTAGGTCAGTTCTGCTGCGCTCACTTTTGTGTCGTCCCGTATTGCGCGAAGTCCGAGCAGGATCATGGGCAATTCTTTGACCCAGTTTACTCGGTTGCACTTCGTCATCAGCGCGGCCTTGAGTGTTCTGTGCCAGCGTTCTACTTGTCCATTCGCTTGCGGATGATAAGCGGTGGTGTGGATGTGGTTGATGCCCAGCTTATTTGTCAGCTTCCGGAATAATTCGGACTCGAACTGTCGTCCTTGATCTGACGTAATCGTCGTCGGTGTTCCGAATCTGGCAATCCAACCTCTGAGTAGAATCTGGCAGATGGTTTCGGCGGTGATGTCCTTGACGGGATACGCTTCTGGCCATTTTGTGCAGCGATCGATCATCGTTACGCAATATTTGCATTCTTCGGACGTAGGTAACGGCCCGATTATGTCAATGTGCAAGTGTGCGAATCGATCGGCCGGCGGAAAGTGCATGATCGGCGAAACAGTGTGACGTTGCACTTTGGACTGTTGACATAATAGACATGTCTTTGCCCATTTTCCGATGTCTGTAGTCATCGATGGCCAGAAATAGCGTTGCGCTAGCATGCGTCGTGTTCCTCTGACGCCGGGATGGCTGATGTTGTGCACGATGTCGAATGCTTTTCGTCGGTACAGCGGCGGTAGGTATGGTCGCATATAGCGCGTCGATGTTTCGCACAATATGACCTTGTCGCTATTCGGTACGGGAAACATTTTAAACTGCAAGTGCGGGTTGTTTCGCAATTCTCTCAGCTCGCTGTCTTTTTCTTGCTCCGCCGACAGTTGCTCATAGTCGATGGGTGAAGGGAAGGTAATCTCCTCCACTCGAGAAAGGCAGTCAGCAACAACATTATCTTTGCCGGAAATATGTTGTATATCAGAGCAAAATTGTGAGATGAATTCGAGCTGGCGCAGTCTTCTTTCCGTGTCACATGAGCTCGCTGGTTTGTGTAAAGCAAACGTCAGCGGTTTATGGTCTGTATAAACCGTAAATTCTCTTCCTTTAATCATGTGACGGAAATGTTTTATTGCCATGTATATAGCAAGTAGTTCCCTGTCGTACGTGCTGTACCGTTTCTGTGTCTCGCTCAGTGTTTTGGAGAAAAAGGATAAAGGTTCCCATTTTCCATTCACGTGCTGCTGTAGTACTGCTCCTGCACATGTGGCCGAACAATCTGTCATCAGGCCGAGACGAGCGGAAGTGGATGGGTGAGATAGTGCAACAGCGCTTTTTATGCTTTCTTTGCACTTCTCAAACGCTTCTTTTGACGTTTGTGTCCACTTTATTTCGCTTTTGTCCTTCCTCTTGGAGTTGTGCAGGTACTTGTTGAGCTCAGCTTGTATGTTAGCAGCGTGAGGTATACACTGGCGGTAGAAATTCACCATGCCAAGAAAACGTCGCAGCTGTTGGACTGTCGTAGGCAGAGGAAAATTCGATATTGCCTCAGTCCTGTCATCCAGCGGACGTATGCCATCTTTAGATATGTGGTAGCCCAGAAAATCCAGTTCTTCTTTGCCGAATTCGCATTTTTCCACGTTTAGTGTGATGCCGTATTCGTCCATTCTCTCCAGGACTTTTCGAAGTAGGGTCTCGTTATCCTCTTTCGTCCTTGATGGGATAAGGATATCGTCGATAAAAACAAATACATCGAGCCCTTTGAATACCATGTCGACGAAACGTTGGAACGTTTGGCTGGCATTACGTAATCCAAACGTCATTCTCGTGAATTCGAAAAGTCCGAACGGTGTTGTTATCGCGGTTTTCGGTATGTCATCTTCGAAAATTGGGATGTGATGGAACGATTTTCGGATGTCCAGCTTGGAGAAAACGGTCTTGTCACGCAGCAAGTATGTAAAGTCTTGTAGCCTTGGTATAGGGTAGCGATCAGGAAGTGTGACGGCGTTTAATCACCTGTAATCGCCGCATGGCCTTAATTCGCCATTTTTCTTTGTGACGATGTGCAGCGGCGTTGCCCAAGGACTGTTGGAGGGGCGGCAAATGCCTAACTCCATCATCCTTTGGAATTCCTGTTTCGCGGCTTTGTACTTTGCTGGGTTCAATGGACGAACTTTTGCATAGATCGGCGGCCCCGTCGTATGTAAATAATGCACGACATTATGCTTAGGTGCATTTTTCAGCGTCGACGGCCTTGTTACGTCAGGGAACTCACGTAATAACTCGGCGTAGGGTCCGGTTACATCTATCGTGCGGACCGATGAGTCATTCGAGTGCATTGTGCGCGCGGCAACCGATAATTTCGTTATTTTGTCGATCAATCTCTTTTCGCTTAGATCAATGTTTAGTTGATTTTTAGCGAGAAAATCTGCTCCGAGAATTGATCTGCGCACATCGGCTATGACGAATGTCCACGTGAATGGTCTTCGTAGTCCCAGATCTATGCAAACTGTCTTAAATCCGTAGGTCTTGATTTGCGTTCCGTTGGCGGCATAAATTACGTAATCGGCATTTGTGGGCTTTTCCTTTGTGCGGGCGAGTACAGATATGTCTGCTCCGGTGTCTATTAAAAATTGTGTCCCACTTTTTCGGTCGGTGACACATAGACGGTAACTTTTTCCGTCAACACCAACTCCCGCCGCGGTTAGTGTCGGAGTTAGTTTTCCGACGGCATATTTCGCTGCGCTTTGTATGTACAGCGAGCCTTATCTGTACACCGCATCGATTGATCTCCAAACTTTCGGTGGTACCAGCACATCCAGTCCTTGAGTTTTCGGGAACGTTTCCTGGAGTGGGAGTGGGACTTCGATTTGCGTCTGTCTTGATCTCTCGGCATAATATGATGATGAGATTGGCGCATCTCGCGTAATTGTCGCGCAAGAAATTCCACTCTTCTCGACAGGAGTTCTTCTAAGGATTCTGATAGCTGTGGGGACGCCATTGTTGTTGTGAGGATGACTGTGCTATGAGCTAGCTTGATGCAACGCTTGTCTATGTCTATGTGGCAACTGTGCTGTCTAGTTCGAATCTATGTGCGACTTCTCAATTTGACTGGTGAGACCCGCTTGTGGGAGGCCAGCCAAACCGATCCGCTAGAAAACGAACGACGAAAACAGTTACGTCAGACTGCGTGATTGCGCTTTCCTCAGCTTGTTCTTGCTTGATGGTTACTGGGTGGCTGCGATCTGTTTGTCTCCCTGGTCGACGAAGGACTTCCGTGATTATACGCCTTTTGAAATTTCAATCGGTGGGATCCGCTTGTGGAAGGCCGATTGAAATGTGCGATCACGGAGAAATCCAGCAGAATCACGTCGGGGCCTCCAATTTGGCTCCTAGCTTGGGAGATGAATCAAACAGCCAGTGTTGCTATAGCGCTAAGAAGCTAAGAACTATGTTTATTCTTTGTACATCTTATATACTAAATTATAACATATAATTGTATGTGCGTCAGCTGGATGTACCTAACACAGTGTGTGTGAGTTTGCTCTAGATACAAAGTCCGAGCTGACGCTACATACAATATAATTAGAAATAATAGGGCGACTCGGTAGCATAATTATTATTGGTCAGTGCATTGGGCCGGAATCCCAAAAGTGCGGGTTCGAGTCCCGTCTGAGGTGCTACGGGTGAGTCGATTTTTCTAGTATTTTTTCTAATATTATTTATCTTAATGTTTTATAATTATTTTTTTACACATTTTAGTGAAATTATATAGTTTTAGAATGTGCTCATCAAGGCCTTTAATTTGATGCCCATACGTCGCCGTCGTACAGTCGCCAATGATAGCAATATAAATTATTTAAAAAAAAAACAGTGTCACTTGGATGATGTAAGGATTCTAACGATACCCCATACATCCAATTCCGTTAAGGCATTAAGAAGTTATGGTGGAATAAAGAAACTCCCATATCCACAAATATACATGAACCCTGAAAACAATATTACACTCTCTTTTTTCGGCAGTCGAGTAATAAACTTTATTTCACCGTAAAAACACGGTACCTTGCCGTAAAATAACATTATTTTACTGTAAAATTTTTTATTTTAATTTTAATCCCTGCTATAAATTCTAAAGTACACACGACAGCACGTCAGGTTATACAGTTAAACTACGAAAACAGCTTTTATTAAGTAGGGCATAAAGGCGGTCTCAAGGTCAACATGTATAGTCTGAGGTGCCGTCGTGTGTACAAGCACAGTCCATGACTCACAATGACGTGCTTCCCCGCGGTGTCGTCCAAGTCGACGCCGCAGTGTACGAGCACGTCGCGCAAGTAGACGCCCTCCCACACGGCGTTGCTGATCGCGCCGCCCGCCCAGCTGATGCCTTTCACTTCCTTCACCTGCTAAACAACATACGAATTGGAATAATATGAATCGATATAAAGGCGGAAAGGAGTCGATGGTTTTTTGGTTGGTGCATTTTATGTAAGTATAGTTAGACGGAAATAAGCATAGGTGTGTCAACCCACAAAATAAAATAAAAAAGTAATTTTTATAATTCTTTTCATTAAATATATGATTCTGAAATAACCAAAAAAACATTTCAAATATTTGAAAAAAAAATTTTGATTAAAATTTATTTCAAATTTTTTAATTCTCGAAATAGCATGCGTGTGGGTTGAAACACTTCTGCTTATTTGCGTTCAGTTTGGGAGTTATTTGTATATATAGCACAGCATGTGAGATAATGACAACCGAACGTTTTTAAACAATAAGAATACGTCAGTTAAACTTAATATTAGAAAAATGCATTGACCAGTGATCATCAAAATTCTTAGGGTACTTCCTGAAGTTCTAGAAAGATGAAATTCGGTATGTAATATTATTAGTACACAAACGCCAAAAAATATTTAAAACTTAGAACTTTTACCCCCCAACCCCTTAAACTAGGGGATGGAAGTTTTTAAGAGACCTCCGCAAATTTTGATTCTAGAGGTCTGTAAATTGATACCAACAAACCTTGTCCATCTCGCTGCGCCTGTTGCCGGCGCACATGAGCGCGGCGCGCACGCTGCGGCGCGGCAACTTGTTCAGGTCGTCGAGCGACAACGAGCGCGAACGCTCGCCACCACCCGCGCGAACCACCACGCGAACCTTGTGCGTCTTAGCGTCTAACTCTGGAACAGGCATGTGTTGACGCACGTAAAATAATTCGCTGAAAATAAAAACATTATTACATGTTTAAAGCTTTTTTGCACTCGTAATACTTAAAAAAAATTTAGTTACGGTAGATTATGGCTAATTATTTATTAAATTATTTTTTCTGTACTACGCTGTCGCTCAGATCGACCACGATTCTTTCCGTTCACCTAGTATGGTGACTCTCAATTTTGTGTCTTGCACAGCTCACATAATAAAAAAAGGAAGAAATTGAATTCGCATCGTGAATCTATTATTACGGTTATAGTAATATTACACACATATTACGACAGTTATGTATAACAGCTAGAAGCCTATTGTTCGAAAGTATACTGACTTGGGCGTGTCGAAGTGTGCGACCTGCAGGTCGGGCGGTATCTCCGCGTTGAAGGGGCGCGCGGTGCGCACGAGCAGGCGCGCGTGCCGGCGCGGCTCGCGCGCCCACATCTCCTCGTCCGAGTGCTCCACCACGTCCTCCGAGTGCAGGTTGCCTGCACACACATCAAATCCGATTAAGCCGGATCTATGCTAGACTGGGCCGTGCTGTGTTCGGGGCCCAAGCTACGTTGATCGAGTCAACGTTCTGTTTGAGACACCAGTATTCGTTGAGCTCCGGTTTCCGCTCGGATTCTGGAAGTCACGTGGCTCAAAGTGCATTTATCTTTATAAAATTTATAAATAATAATATTAGCACGACCAACGCAGCTTGGGCCCCGGACACAGCACGACTCTGGGGCCGTACCGGCTAACGCATCGAACTTCGGAGTCTGCCGGGCTTCTAATTAAAACAGATAAATCGAGCCCCAATCGGGCCAAAATGGCAACTTCGGCGAATAGTACAATACGAAACTCCTTACTTCGATTTATATGTTTTAAGTTGAAGCTCGGCTGACCCGCCGAAGTTCAAAAAGTTAGCCGGTAGGGCCCCTGGTCTAGCATAAATCTGGTTTTAATCTGATAGTGTCGTCGGTCTTCGGCCACTTCACTCAAGAAATTATGACTGCACAGAGTATACTATCTGTGCGGAGTTTAAATAAACTGTATTGTACCACATGCGCACTGCGCTTAATTTTGCGGTCGGGTAATATTCTATCCAATATTTTAGTTCCCAAAGTTGACCCAAAGTTCCCACTACATGGCGCTGTGCAGGTGTGAATCGCGGTATCGTGTGTCTATTACTAGCTGGCGCTGTGTGGTTATGAATCGCGGTATCGTCCGTCTTACGCAGTTCTTTAGGAAGGCTGCCAATATCTTATTTATGATTTTAGGTTTGCACAGACAAATTCTTGTTTAGGTTTGCACGGACGGCTTTACGGAACCCTAAGGGCCCAAATGTGCGTAGTCCGATACGTACTTGGCCGGTTATTTTATGCATGAGTAACATTTGAGTAGTGCTCAACATTCAATTTCTCAATTCAGAAACTAGTTATTAATGAAATATCAACATACCTATCCTGTATGACTCCAGCAGCTTATAGATCTCATCAGTCTTGTGCATACCATAGACATTCCAAAAGGGTTCAATACTCAGTCCAGCTGCATTCAGTATTTGGTCGCCTCCAGGGTGCGAAGATAAGAACTTAGTGATGTCATAAACACCATGTTTGTATGTTACCCAGAAACTTGACCTATTCGGCAAACATTTTCGAATCAGTAATAACACAATGACTTACATCTTTATGATTTTATAAAGGTTTTAAATCAATTGGGAAAAGGAGACCCGTCATTTTATGCTAAATTTTTATACCTTTTTAAATTTTTTATCTATGATTCTATGTATCTGTCAACCAAATGATAGCTATCAATACCAAATCGAAGTCAAATTGACATGTCGGTTTCTTAATTTCAAAAAAAGAAAAAAAAATGTGGCATAAGCAGCTCATTTTATAGTGACATTTCTGTCCTTTGTAGATTTCATGTGTAATTTATTTCTAATAATAAATAAATAAGAAAAGTAGTTCCCATGTCAAAAAATATTCTTAATTAAATAGGTAACTCTTTTCTACATGCAAAAAAAATGGAATATGTCGGTTCTCCTTTACACTTTTTGATAATATTTATGATGTGCTATGGACCTAACATTAGGCATAGTTTGATTATGTCAGAAAAATATTTACATTTACTACTAATAATTATTTGATTATGTACCTTCTTTGAGTTTATTACCTTATCTTTCTGCTAATAGGATTCTATTAAAAAGTCTGTAACTTATTGGAAGAATTCATTACAGAAGTTTTGTTGTGTAATTGCGTATTATACTTACGGGCTGTCATGTTTGCTCACATCCTCGGCCCTATATGTGGGCAAGTCTGGTCTCTTCCTACCAGCCTCAATAGACAAACTTTCATTATTTTTGTGTACATTTACCTTCTGTTTGTTGTCTAGTTTTTCTGAAATTAATAAAATAGTATAGTGTATCATTTCATACCATAGGTATCTAATGATACAGATTAAGGTGAAATGTTTCCATTTCTATTGTTTTATAGTGCAAAAAATGTTGTGCATTGTATCTTGATCTTTATAAAAACAGCTTAACAATAGAACACTCAAGTATAAAAATCCTTGAGTGTTAGCTTGGTACACTTTTATGTCTTAACTGCTCAACAGATCATCATGATATTTTGCATACACATTGTCAGAGGTACGGAAAAGACATTGAGTAGCTTTCCTCCAGGAAAAAGTACTATTCCCGAGGGATAGGAAAATAACTGTCCACACAGACAAAGTTGCGGGCCGTCGCTAATACCTGATAAAGCAGATCCAACAAGCACTGAACCAAATAAGGTTACTGCTGAAACGGGCACTTTCCATCCCCAAGACTTTTGATCTTCTGATCTATCACTGAAACTCCTTATTCCAATAGCTGTGTAGTTTATTATTTTGTGTCTTGCTACATTTCTGAATCAGAAACAACATTTACATAAATTAATGTATCATAGATTGATGGAGTACCTAGAAGAATGGTTTTAGGTGAAAGTAAAAACTGGCACAATATTTTACTTTTAATTATATGGATGGTTTATTCTTACTTTTTGCATCTTAATTAGTTATAATATAAACAACTACTACCTAATTATAGTTAGTATAGTTATGTCACATTACACCACTTAAGTTAATTATAGAGACAATAAACATGGAGAAAGAGTTTATGATTTATGTTATTAATACAAGGAAAAAGAAAGAAAAAATTTTACTTTGAATTCAACATAGAACTTAATGAAAACAAGTTAATTAGTAGTATTTACAATCCAAAACTTATTATAATTAAAATGTACTTACCGTAGCAACAAGAAACTTTTAATAGACATTGTTTTGAGCACGGGCTTTGACTTTGGATTATTTAGGTTTTGAGCACTTTTGAGCTATTGTAGATATTATAAACTCGGATACCAAGTCGCGTGGTGATAAACAATTTTTATTTATTACGTTACGTACCTACATTAACTAAGTATATAATTTGTGTTTATTACGTGGTGATACGTTCAAAGATACCACTACTGGGGTTAAACCACAAACACAAACAAACGTCACAACACAAAGGTAATCTACTTTTTATTCGTTCCGAAGAACAGGCTAAGGTCTTAGACCATACTGCCTCGTCATTAGTTATATACCTGTTTTTGTTATCAATCAATCAGCGCAGCGGAACAAAGTAATAACTAAAAACTTAGAGCATTAAGAACTCTAAGACTAAAAACATAACAATATATTCTGTGACATAACTTGATTACAATGTACACTATAATTGAATGAACCCAAAAAACATTGAAGTTCATGTTAACTGTGATATGACATATGCATGTGATACATATTGCTACTTCATTTTGGCAGAAATAAAAAGTTACCAAAGAAAAGTAGCAATGTATCACATACATCTGTCAAAACACAGTTTTTTTCTTTTTTTTTTTGTTATGGCAATCTACTTTCCTCTTGGAAGTAATTTTTGCCAGTGTCAAGTGTTAAATAGTTCAGTGGTAGATATTGTTTAATTTTTCATTAGAATGCGGGTGCATCGCATTCCAATGCTGCTTGGAGCATTTGGCACCAAGTATATCAAGACAGTTTACTCGGTTAGTTCTGCCGAGGAAGCCACCACTTCAATAAAAGTCTCAGCTTCACACAACCAAGATCGCGCCTATTTCAATTATCCCACATATTGTTCAGTTGCGTAGACACTTGTACCATATAACTGCACCAATTTTAAGACACAATATCCACTATGAATCAATTTGAAAATAATTAAAATAGACACCGAACCGAACTCGACAAAATGGCGCCAAAAAACCCAAAACACAGTTAACATGAACTTCAATGTTTTTTGGGTTCATTCAATTATAGAGTACATTGTAATCAAGTTATGTCACACCTAGGTATTTACTACGCGTTCACTTCATCATTGCCGCTACCTCCCGGCCCGCTTCGTCATGCCGCACCCCCTGCGTCGCCTTTTTAATACGGCTAGCGGCTAGCAAAGCAAAGGTTAATATTTTTTTTTGTTTCTGTTGATTTAATCATTACGTTCGTTATATGTGTTGTTATAATGATTAAAAGAGTAAAGTTCCTACATAATGGCGAACCTAACTTGGTATATAAATTACGGCAATCACGTTTCATGAAGTGAACGCGTAGTTGAGGTGAGTGAGTGACGTGAGTGAATGAAAGGACATTGATTGGTCAACGCGCCACGCAGTTCACTTGTTTCATATCGTGCGTTCCATTCTACGCACTTAACTAAAAATACACGCTTTGTTTTCGATTTTGCAAGTTCTGTTTGAAGCACTTAAAAAATGCCCTAGAAATTCCAGCCCCTAAACAAGTCCCTTTTAAGGCTGGCCCAGACCTACCGATTTCATTTCTTTGCTTTGCTGTTCTAGTTGAACAGGGGCTACCGGCTAACGCATCTAATTTTGTAAAGTCTGCCGGGCTTTAAATTAAAACAGATACTAATTTAATTGATTACTAATAAACTATAATAATTATTATTCATTTTTATCGATTGTCAAAACATCTAGAAAGATGTTTATTTCGAGTGTGGGAGTATATTGATAAAATTGCGCTAGCTTGCAGCGAAGAAGTAAAAAGTAATAGAAAATGTCGTCGCTCCCACTAGCGACTCGGTAGCATAATTGGTCAGTGCATTGGGACGGAATCCCAAGGCTGTGGGTTCGTGTCCCGTCTGAGATGCTACGGGAGAATCGATTTTTCTAGTATTTTTTTTAATATTATTTATCTTAACTATTTCTGATTTAAGGAAAATGTCAATCACAAAACTAGAGATATAGCTAAGGTTTTTTAATAATAGGTTAAAGGTTTATTAATAATTAGCACAGCATTGAAAGACTACAAAATTGGAGGTCATTGTTTCCGTCAATCACATAACTGAGTAGGTAGGTATAGGTACTATAATCTACTATCTACCTTATTTTTTGGGACCGATAATTCAAATAATATTGTGTGAAATCGTTGCTCAATTATTATCATGTGTACTTGACGTCCGGCCCTTAAGATAGAGGCCAAATACTTAGCGGCCGGCAAGCCTCCTCGGCTGCCTCTAATTGGTGTAAGCTGATTAAGGGAACGGACACACTGGTGAACTGTTTTTTAAGATAAATAATATACTTATTATAAAAATACTAGAAAAGTAATCAACTCACCCGTAGCACCTTAGACGGGACTCGAACCCGACCCAATGATTCCGGCCCAATGCACTGACCATTCTGACCAATTTATGCTACCGAGTCGCCATTGGTCAGTGCATTCAATTTAAAAACCATGTTTGCCTTTTGTCTGCCACTGCCACACAGAATTTCGATTCGCGTAGTAGCATAATTATGTTCTTCCCCAAAGTCCAATCTATCTTTAAGTATACCAAAAATCAAAATTGGTTTAAGAGCTCGTAGTCTGCACACTACCGCTGCCATTGAAAAGAAACATTGTGCTTAATCAAAGACGAAATTGTGAATTATCTCTCTGTAGTACACTCCGAAGAAGTTTTGTGGTACTTTTTATCGCTTTAACAATATTTTCTATCGTTTAGTTTAATGGATTTTTATTGTTAAAATTAAGTGGCAAAAAATTTCCATTAAACTAAACGACATAAAGTCAAATTCGTCTTTATTTAAGCACTATGATTTTTTTTCTAATGGCAGCACTAGTGTGCAGACTATGCGCTCATAAGCAATATACGTGTGAAAACGTTACAGACAGATGATGAAGGTACGTACTCTCGGTGCTTTCGCATTTGTTATATGTACTTACTTACTTTATTGATTGGAGGGTTCGTTTGATACTTCTTTCGTTTTTGGAATCAATGACAACATGGGTAAGTAGGCGTATTGTATTGTACCATGTTTTTTTTTGGCTCGTACGATTAGTACATTTGTCAATGCCAATACCATGATGTAGAAGATGCAGAATAAATAACTGTGTGTCACATTTCTAGACGATCGATGAGATGAGAGAGACAAGTTTATGTGATAGTTTTCCTTCACGTGTGTCTACAGCCTTTTAATACCTTATTTTCCTTGTTTATTTGAGCCGATTATTTCAAGAGAATACGTACCGTAACTTGAAGGTACCGATGGTCAACCTTGGGAGTCGTATTTTTATTGATCTTAATTAATATGAACAATGAAAAAGACTAACTTTTTTATTTATTTATTCACAACGGGTTAGCGTTTGGCCTTCATTGACGATAAGGCCGAAGGTGGAAGCGCACTACACCCGGAATCCTTACCACTGAGGAGCTGGCTATCTTACCTCTCTAACTGCCGGAACACAATTTTTAAATTGTTGTTATGGCGTCAGACTTAGGTAAGATGATGGTAGCTAGCCAGGCGGACTTGAAATAAGCCCTACCACCAACCAAACCGAGTACAAATGTACCCCCCTCCTGGGAATCGAACCCAGGACCTCTGCGTCTTACACGGGTGGGTGAACCACTAGACCACAGAGGCGGTTGTCAGACAGACGCTGTCAAGGCCCTTTATCTCGGGAACGCGTGGAGGTATCGAGGAAATTAAAACCATATACTAAGGTCTATAGTCCCTTGTAACTGTGAAAAAAACAAATTTCTAAATTAACGTAAATAAAGTACGGCCGTTTATGCCGCAAAAAACATACCGTCGACTTGATAACCTCCTTTTTTTGAAGTCGGTTAAAAAGGAAGATATGCAATCAAGTTAACAATAACTTATTTTTAAATCGAAGAATTGCAATCCTCATCATAATGAAAACCAAGTTTTAAATCTTTCCTAATAAAGTATAGAATATCTAATTGAAATATAGGTACCTACTTAAAATCATTGCAAACTGAGTTGGTCCTGGAATGTAGCGATTGGGCAGCTCGTGACGGGCCTCACCCAAGACAGGCCAACTTTACCAATATAAAAGTTGAAAGAAAAACTTTGCTTGTCGATTATTAAAATATTGTACTATTATGAATTTTAAAAACATTTTGTACCATTCTGTAGGTATAACGAAGTAAATCTATTGTGAGTATATTAAATTATTTTTTATATAGCGCCCGGGACATAATACACTACTTTAAGCCCTTGTTGCATAATCTACTATTATGAGATTGATTAGCTAGTTTAAGTTGGATTTGACGGTAATGAAAAAACACATGGATTATGGTTTTTCCTCATGTTTTCCTTTACTGGCTGATAACTTTTGGCTAAATACAGCAAAGTACAATGCGATGAATTTAACAATGTTCGAGAAACTGAGGTGATTAACTTCAGAGCGCTTGCGGTACAAAATGACGTATTTTTCTTTTTTTTCTTTTCCATACATTCTCGAGTGAAGTTGCAGCGTATTACTGGTTTATTGTCAATTTAATCGCATTGTATGTTAGTAATAATTATTACTAGGCGTTCATTTCGTGATTGCTGTCGTCGCCCGTTATGACGTCACAGCTAACGGTACTGTAGACAAAAATAAATCATGTTTTTATCTGATATAGTGTGACTTCAGTGCGAAGAATTGAGCGACGACGCAGCGCTATGATTAATTAATGTTAAGACCTTTAACATCTTATGGCGTCATCAACAGTTTTTTATTTTTTTTCTAGTTCGAGAGTGTAATTAACTTAAGTAACAAATCACGTTCGCCATTGTGTAGGACCTTTACTCTTTTACTTATTATAAAGCTTTGCTTTGCTATCCGTACTAAAGGAACGACGCAGGGGGTGCGGTATGACGAAGCGGGCCGGGAGGTAGCGGTAATCATGAAGTGAACGCGTAGTATGAAATATTTTTTATACATTAGGTACCTACGGCATTTGCAAAACCCCAATAATGAAAAAGTTATGTTATACCCGAGGAAATAAACCCGGGTTGGCCAGCTGGCGGGCCCATCAGGCGCAGACCGCGCTATGATAATTATTTCCATTTTTTGTTTCTCAGGATTAGTGACGGGCAGTTACGAGATGGGTGTTATAGTAGAGCCTCCGCTGGTAGGGTTGCTGAAAAATTTGTTTAAAATTAATAATCGTTTATTTTATTTTCACCATAGAAACGAATGTATATGTCTGTGCAGACTGGTGAATCATAGTTCAGTGTTTACAAACTATGTAGAAACAAATACTAAAATTAATAAAATAAATGATAACAGCACTTGTTGAAATACTAACTTGTAACGGATGGTAAATTCAGAAGCATTAGTCTTGTTTTTAAATAACTTAAATCAATTTAATTCAGTAATAATATTTTTTAATCAGAACGCAGCTATAAAATAATTTAAAATTAATGCATTTTTATAAAGTTCCGAGCAGTCTTATTTGCTTTAGTAAGCCAGTGACCCCGGCCCCTGGAAAGGTGTCGAAACGTCGGGAAATCAAAAACCAATAAATCCAAACGAAATAATTCTAAAATAACACTGAATTAATAATATACGCGCTGTAATCCGTAAAAAGCGTTTTATTTCTAATGAGCCTGTACGCGCGGAACTTCGATCGTATTGATCGAAGGCGCGGAACAAAGCTGAACTACGTTTATCAAAATGGAGTCGGTGAAACAGCAGGTGCGACGTTAACCGCGATCAAAACGAATTTCTGATCTCGGTTCAGTAGAACTAAGTTCTATTAAACTTGGTTATCGCCATTATTTATTTATTATCACCTAAGATTTGTGGGCAAGTGGATACGCTAGCGAATGCTTAGCAATAACATTTCATTTAATTTCAATCGTCAATTAGGTATAATTGACGATTGAAATTAACACGGACTTACACTAACGATGTAGAGACCTATAGGCAATAGTTATCGGGAACGAAAAACGAATTCATTTGTTCTGTATCGAAACAATTGTTTTCGCACAAAACATGAACTCAGCAAGAGTCGCCAGAGTATCCAGTCTCCAGTCTCTATGTAGGGGCCGGTCGGTCGTGGCTAGCTACGCTTCTAAATTGGCGACGTCGCCAGACCGTAACCAAGTGTATGAACTGTCATACATTTCAATACAAATTGTTTGGATACGTAGCCGGCAACGTCATTTGTTACCATTCTTCTTGTCAGCTAAAAAAGTCTCGAATGGGTGGTAGGAAAATATAGACGATTCAAAATCACTTAATATCTAAGTTTATTTGAATAAAGAATTTTTTATTTCATTTCAGTTTGTATGTTTGGATATTTGTTACTCAATCGCGCAAAAAAGGATGAA
The DNA here is from genome assembly GCA_963556745.1 of Catoptria pinella. NCBI lineage: Eukaryota > Metazoa > Arthropoda > Insecta > Lepidoptera > Crambidae > Catoptria > Catoptria pinella. Next base: position 14,896,639 of record OY750761.1, read on the forward strand.
CGGCTTTGGATGAAAATTTTGCAGTATGCCGACATGACGACACTTTTGGTAATAGAGGTTTTAATCATAACGCGTGGATAAAGGGACAAGGTATTATTTTACTCATGTAGGTAGTATTATTCTAAATCATTATCCTCTTAAAGGCCAAAACGAGGCCACAAACGGTGCTAGTCATAAGTACTGTATAAATTATGTGTACACATAACTTCCTTGATAGATCTTGAACTCGTATTGGAAACGGGCGCGTGTACCCCAGATAGGAAACGGGCACGCGGCGAGTCAGCCGGACAAGATATGTTTTTATATATATAATTTACCTTTTTTATATTTTTTTATTTTGTAATGGCGTTGGGACGGAGACCCGAAATAAAACAATGTCTTGCGTTGAATGAATAATCTTTATCCTTTAGTGTATAATCTTAAATACTAATTAACATCACATCTATACGTGACTAGAGAAAGGACGCCTTGACAATCAGGAAGACCTTAATTATCACGTACTATTGAGTACGTGCTGATAGTGTAATTCACTATATCACAATTTGATCTACTTCCGATTTCATTTACTGTTATAGACGGTTTAGTGATGTGGTTACAAAGCAACTTGAATTAAACTGTCAGATCAAAAAAAGTTTTAATGACGAAACCAGAAATAATTTTATGAGGTGACAAAAGGTAGAAAATCAATCAGGAATTCTGTAAAAGCCTGAAGAGATTCCAGAACTTGCGTTAAACATTAAACTTTTATAAATTAAAGTAGTTGTACAGTCAACGGCTCGTCAGACTATACATGTTGACCTTGAGACCGTCGTTATGTCGTACGTAATAAAAGCTGTTTTTGTAGTTCAACTGTTTAACTTACCGTTCTGTCGTGTGTACATACCCAATCGATTGAAGTTGAAAGCTCCTTGATTTCATTGTAGAGAGATAGCGCGACAAATTTCAAGGCAAAGAAAAAAATTGTCGTTCATGTTCACGGAGGAGATCGATCGACGTAACAATCGCGGCCAGATTCATCACCGGCAGCAAACAACCGTCGCTCCTCCTCCAATTATCAGTGCGCAGCAGATGTGACCCTCGAGAAATCTGTCTCTAATTCATCACGCCTCAGGGCCGTCTTAAGCGCCTTAGGGCGCCGAGGTGCGAAAGTCAGGTTGCATTGCGCCCCTTTACCAAGAAAAAAAGTGTTCCATTTTAATTTAATTTAGTCGCGCTTCAGACTATGAAGCGATGATGGTTTGAAACATTGGACAAAATGATTAAATTATTTTGGACAAAATAATGCGCGATGAAAAATCCGGCATCGAATTAAATCCGGGCGGAGTCCGATCTAAGCTCTAAGCTCTTAAAATGGTCTAGATCCCTGTCCCCGTTGCAATAATACGATGTGAAGCGGTAATAGGCTAACGTGACGGGCGCCCGCACGCGTAGATTATGCAATTTTCTTGGAACCCCGCTACCACATTACAGTGCCGTTACTACGCAACCACTCCGTTTTTAAATGGGCAGGCGCCCGCGTGCGGTGCGCCGGCTCCGTCAGCGGAGGCTCTGTGTCGCGAGCGGCTCTCGGCGCCCCCTCATCCGGCGCCGGGAGCACTATAGGTAAAGCCGCCCCTGTATATAATACCGCTAGTAGAATATTGGAATCAGATTTTTGTTGAGTTTCAACTGGGTGTAAATCATATAATGATTTATCATATTATTATTATCAACATAGGCTTACCAAGGATCTCTCCAATTATCGATCCTACTCGCAGCCGGCGGCTTCCAGTGACCTCCACCAGATTGTCGGTCCACCTTGCAGGAGGTCTATACACGGAGCGTCATTCGGTTAACAAACAATTAAAATAAAATCCATTACTTCAGACTTGCCGGAATCCATTGTCCCTAATCCGATCCCAAGATAAAAGGATGAAGCACTTGTGTTTTGAAACTCGGGAACACGATAGAAACTGATTCAGGAACACTCCAGGAATCGAATTTTGAAACTAAAAAAAAATGGGACCATTTCACAAGAAAACTCAATCATAATAAATGTCGAAGGTACATGCAAACGACGAAAAAAATACATACAATCGAATTGAGAACCTTCTTCCTTTTTGAAGTTGGTAAAAATCGCCGCGCCGTCACTTACCTACCTAACTACATAGATTTATTTCGCGCCGAACCATTCTGCAAAGTGGTAAAGCACACGAGTGGCCGATCATACACCAGACTGTACGACAATATCAAGCTGTTTTCTCAGTGAGTGGGTTCTTGTTTATTAAAATAAGAAGACTTGAATCGATACAAAAACATTAGGTACATCTTGCCTAACTTTTATAATTAAAAAGTTGGGTCAGACAGAGAGCCTAAATAAACACTGGTACTCGTAACTATATACACAAAACATGGATTGGAATAAGAAAAGCGAAACAAGTAAAATAATTCAGGAAATGAAATTGAAAAGCACAAAAACATCTTCGTCTTAATAAATCATTGCTCAGACCAATGACGGATACTTTTCCTCAAAAAATAAAAAATGATTTATTTTTGTGATGAGGAAACCTATTCAGTACGCATCAGTTTGATATCAAGTGGCAAAAAACTAACAGTAACGCTAGTAATGAAGCAAGCAAAATGAGTGTGCTACGTGACTGCGACTACAGACTACAGACTACGAATAACATTGCTACGAAACATGCGACGCACGATAGTTCACGATACCGCGAAACTCTTTGCAATCAAATTGCATCGGAGACAGCCCCTGTAGCCCATCCATGATAATCTTGAAAGCAATTTTGTCTACGTTCAATTGTGAAGATGTAGACAATGTCGGGTTCGTTATGCTACGCCTGCTGCTTTGTAGCAAAGTTATTCGTAGTTTGTTGAAGCGACATTACGGTCTCAAAAAAATGTTTACTGAATAAGTAACTCATAAAAACCGATCTAACGCCTTGATAAGTCACGTAAGATAAACCAAGCAAATGAGTAGTAGTTACTTACTGAATATTTTGTGGCTGTACACCGCCCGGGCACAGAACAGACATTAGTAGGTACTGCCCGGGTCGTCGCGCAATGTACACACAACATGGAATGTGACCGACCTACAGATATTGCTGTCTGCCTTTGAGTTACGAAATAGATGATCTCAAGAAAGTAAAGTATAATGATTATAACAGAAAAATATATATTTTCATTCATTTAAAGTGAATTTTATGATTTAAAGATTCGAGAGCAAATACATTTTCTTTTGTGTGAAATATTTATCTATACAGCAAGAAAAAGTATTGTTTTTATCGGTGATCAAAGATAATGGAATTATTCAATATTTAATTATAACATCTGAAAATTTGAGGATTGGCGTCATGATGATGAAAAAAAAGGTGGGACGCTACGAGGCCGTGCAGCGGCAGCAGGACCGAGGGAGTTGGCCGTTGATATGTGCAGCGCCAGGGTGCTGGAGCTTGGAACCTTGACAAACTGAAAACCAAAATAAAAGCAAATACTAGGTATCACCTCCACATTTTGCTCATCGTAGACAAAATTCAAATCAATAGTATGTTCGGTATGCTGAAAATGAAAGCGCCCGCCCCGCGGTGTTGGCTAAATTAACCGCGTTTGGAGCCCGCCACGCCGTCCTGGTCCACATTAACCAGTAGGTACTGTGTTAAAATTCTTTTCACAGACTACTCTCTTTAAAACTAGAACTGGAGAGGCATCGTGGGTAGTCTTATGAGTACTGGATGTGGACCTCAAAAGCCGGGCGAGTTTGACACCGAGGTATACTAATACAAGTGGTGTTGTCTTTTGCAGAGCCGATCCTGCCATAGGACGAGTGAGACCATGGTGTGTCACAATAAACTGGGTGTAGAGTAACCACATACTTCTTATATTAAACATGGACTAAAGTTAGACCTGGTTTTAAATTGATGCTGCCTCTGTCTTCCTTTCAGCAAATAACAGTGAGAGTATCAGTTTTTTTTAAACCAGTTCTCTCTGGTCCACGTTTTAGAATGAGGGTGATAAAGAACGGGAATCGATGCGGATGGGGCACCGAAACAATGCAGCTATTATATGAAGTACTCATAAAGCTTCATTTCCAGTAAATATTTTATCAAATCATTTCGTTAAGCTGTTTTTGATAGCAGTTACCTACAATCAGAGTATCAGATTATTATTAAAATAACCCAAAAATAATCAATTTCTAATTTTGCAGTTTAATAACTGAATCCTCCAATGGTAAGCACACTTCAACGCAACAAACTATAGTCCATTTATCCTAACTTGTTCTATTTGCATTTGGCTGACGACCTCCGTGGTTGAGTGGCTTTGTACATCGGTTTTCAAGGTGTCGCCATCTCTGAGGTCCCGGGTTCGATTCCCGGTTGGGTCAATTTAGAAAACGAACTTTTCTATATTGGTTCAGGTCTGGGTGTTTGTGATACCACCGTTCTGTCTGATTTCCATAACACAAGTGCTTTAGCTACTTACTTTGGAATCGGAGCAATGTATGTAATGTTGTCAAATATTAAATTTGGTAAACAATCTTCATCCAACTCTTTATTGAAATATTCATTTATGAAATACAACAAATGGTTTTCCACACGTTGATTATGAAAGAAATTGTAAATTATTAATGAATTAGGCAACATACTTTAAATAACGATTTAGTTTAAAAGACTTATGACAACTGTCAAAAACTGATAACTAAATAGGACAAGTAGGGATAAACAGACTAGCTAATTGCTCGTAGAATCCTATGCAGCCACGTACGTTTGCCCATATCGATTTCCAATTGCAAACTTGTGCTGGAAACTGGAAACCAAGTATCTGTCTCTTTTCATCCGACAACATAATAAGGGTGCTTACATAAAGAAACAGGTTTCCAGTTGTACTGTGTCTACAGTTTATAAGATGAGTGCGAGAAGATTTTCAAGAGATAGTAAATGTACAAACAGACCCAATGATAGTCGTTCTAACACAGATTTAATTCCAAAGTAATTATAAAAAAGCGGAAACGTTGTAAATGCTAATACATATTTTATTGTTTCTACGTGACCCAAATTAGCACTCAAAAAAATATCTACTTCTTTCTTCTTTTTTCTTTTATTCCTTTTTTCTATTAGCCGATAAAGAAACAGGTAACAGGACCCGCACAGACTAGCCTGCACCGGAAACCTGCCCTTCTATTGTCTAATTTCAAAATCTATCGCAATCGCATTCAAGATGTAACACATTGTTGCTTCTTTTTGGCATAAATAAAAACTTACCAAAGAAATGCAGCAATGTGACACATCTATCTGTCAAATGAAAGCGATTGCGATAGATTTTGAAATTAGACAATTAGCCCCCTGTTTCTTTATGTAAGCACCCTAGCTCTCATTACTAGGATTGATGAGTTCCACTAGTAGTAGCGGGTTGATCTTGTGGCACCTGCAAATTATAGCTCGAATCGAAGAGATTTTATTAAATCAGTTCATATTTTGAAATTGTATCTACACTGGTCACTGAGTTGTACAATCTATTGTTAGAAACTATTTTTAGAGAGTTTCATTAATTAATACAACTTAGTTGATTGACAACAAAAAGTTGAATTGCGACAGATAAAAACGTGGCATTCCGCCTGCGTTGCCTTCGTCTCTCCTTGAGAAGAAGAGTTTCTAAGCGCGCCAAAATTCTTGACAGTTAATTTAGATGGACGACCGATATGCGCCAACCCGCGGCGTTAAAAATCTATTATAATTTCGTTCCCGTGAAATTGCTGACGTTTTCTTATTTCGCGTATATTCGTTTGTTCATGAGAAGATTGATAGTTAGACTTATTTCGAAATGGCTGAAATATGATTTTCCCCCATATATGTCGTTTTTTAAAATTTCGATAAACTGAATCGACAAAAAAAACCATATAAATATGGGCCCCATTTAATTACGTGACAATTTGTCAATTTGGTTTACATTGCGGTGTAGCTATGAGTAGTTTGTTCTATTTTCAAATTGGTTAATACAATGGATATTAATTTGTCATGACAGGTGACAAATTGTCACGTTTATTAAATAGGGCCCCTGCTCACAAAATTTCACAAGAGTCGGTTGAGATATGCGACCTGGAGAGGAGACAGATGGACAGCCGGACAGCCGGACGGACATACGAAAGCATTTTTGCCTAAGCTGCTGAAACGGAGACGCTTCGCTCGCACTTTGCGCTCGCTCCCTACTTAAAAACGTTGAGTAAAGTGTATCTGCAGATATTTAACATTGCTTATAATAAATTTTAATAATGGAATCAATGATTCTCACAAAATAGTAAATAGTAAATGAGCTTCGTCCATATGTATACGTGTTTCTACAATTTCGGTAACGCGATTCAATAGGCTACGGTAAATGCTTCCCGCTTCCCGCTTCATTGAAAATAATTCTCTCTATTCAAGAGTGAAGTTTTTCACTTCATGCGCTTGTGGTAATAAAATAACTCTGTCTGTGGTGCAAACCATACTTACTTTCTCGAGTGAAGTTGCCGAGGACTATTAGTATTATGCCCTGTCATACAATGCGATTAAATTGACAATAGACAGTTATCCGCTGCAACTTCACTCGAGAATGTATGGCAAAGAGAAAATTTTACAGATTAAAATACGAAGTTGCCGCAGGTATTCAGCGACATAATAGTATCTTGTCTATTGTCAATTTATTCGCATTGTACGTACGATTGATAATAATATTATGTTGCACGTAACGCCTCGTCATTCTAACGCAATTTCATAGCAAACAGCTTTATAAATAGGGTTAGCCCATTTAATAGAGGTTTAAGCATAGGATAATACCACCTAGAAACCGAGTCCTTGTATGTAAAGTGATGCAAAAAATACTGTGCCAAGATGGTTTGATTTATATAATACTAAATAATATACTAGGAAAAATAGGACTCGCACCAGATCATGTTCTCGGACGGGAATCGAACCCGCGACCTTTGGATAACCGGTCCAATGCTCTGACCGCTGAGCTACCGAGTCACTAGTGGGAACGTCGAATTTCTTCTAGTATATCAACTCTTACGCTGCAAGCCAGCGCCATCTCACCAATGTAGAAGGAATTAACCTCAACATTCAACTGAACATCTTTTCTAGTATATTATTTAGTATTATATAAAAATAGCATTGTGAATGCTTAAATCTCAAAATTTCAAATAGTTAAAAAGCTTTCTCATCTTAATCAACTGTTTAAAAATATCTGGAAAGATGTTCAGTTGAATGTTGAAGTTAATTCCTTCTACATTGGTGAGATGGCGCTGGCTTGCAGCGTAAGAGTTGATATACTAGAAGAAATTCGACGTTCCCACTAGTGACTCGGTAGCTCAGCGGTCAGAGCATTGGACCGGTTATCCAAAGGTCGCGGGTTCGATTCCCGTCCGAGAACATGATCTGGTGCGAGTCCTATTTTTTCTAGTATATTATTTAGTATTATATAAAAATAGCATTGTGAATGCTTAAATCTCAAAATTTCAAATGGTTTGATTTATATCCTTCATAATATGTTACCTAATCGTAACTAAAATCCAATAAAATAGTAACTAATCCCCAATTTTCATTCTTATAGCTACGATTAGGTAACGTATGAAGGATAAAAATCTGAAAACTGAGACATTCTGGCTCAGTATTTTTTGCCTTACTTTTGACAGTGCGCTTCGTAGGGAACTATCGTTATAGGTTTTTATTATTCTAACCCCCTTACTTATAAAGATTGTATAGCAGATGTTTAGTTACACAATGGTTACTCTCTGTCTAACTATTTAAGTTTGACATGAAACAGAAAGGGAAAAAACACTGTGGGGGGGTTTAAGTATGAAAATTGAAATTACCGATTTATACCGAGGCCCGCCGCGCGTGGCAAACGTTCTGCGCGCGCTTGGTGAGGACCCGCCTAGTCACGTAAAAACGGCTGATCGGATTTTGATGAAATTAAAACATAGATAACTTTTTATAAAGATTATTGGTCCCCTAGGATTTTCTCGAATATCCACGCGGACGAAGTCGCGGGTGGAAGCTAGTATTCTTATAAATTAATCGCGCTGGCTTAATAAAACACACTCGAAAATTGACTTCTCCAATTTTGTTTTTCTTTACATTTGGATTTTTTATCGAAATAATTTCAATTCAATTCAATTCAATTTATTTGCAAATACAGGTAGTACAGAGGTATTTAATATATTATATTGTATGTAGCTTAATCCGTATTTAACCACATGGCATGCAAATTAACAAATAAATTTACAGGAGAAAATATTTTATACTTTTTAGTTCGTTTTAAAAACTTAATATGTTTTTCAGTTAATTATTTGTATCTAGTCTACGATCACGATCCCTCGGTAAAAAAAATGCGATGTCTCATTAAAAACTGCTTTGAAAAGGTATGATTTTTTGCAAAACGGTGAATAGACATTAGCGAAACTACATACTTTACACGAGGTTGCGTCTTTTTGTGGCCCCGAGGTAAGCTTCTTGATATACGATCATTAAAAGGGACGCGTCGTGTAAGGGTGCCTTTATAAACAACTAACAATGAAATTCATTTCACAGCGTTTGGAAAATATGGAGCTGTTTAATGTTTAAAAATATTTAATTCATACATTAATTATATAAAAAAAGTATAATCAACTACGACTCTATGAAACGAGTTCCTATTTAAGAATCAATTCTATTTTTTGTAAGTTTTCAAATTATTTTATCATAATTTGTATAAGCTTTAATAACTTGTTTTTCCATTGTTTTATGTAGCAAAGACTAAACACAAGGTATGAGTCTTAATAGACTGATATGCATGTAAGAGACATTTATTATAATTAATTTATAGACAAAAAATGATTAAAACTCTCTTTAAGAAAAGAATTTGAGGTACCTTCAAAGTTAACGTTGAGGCAGTTTACATTTCAATAAAAAAAAACGACAGAACTCAATAGCTTGTGCAGCTTCGCAGTCTATAAAGTAGCTTATAGCTTAAAGAGCTATTGAGTTCTATCGATTTTTGAATTAAAAAATAGTGGTACTCGTATTTGGTACCCGGTGTGTGAGCTCCCTAAGTTGGCTCGCGGCGTGAATGTGTAAACTAATTTCACACTGGTTGCTCCCGTTCAATGGATGATATTTTCGTTCAATTTTTTTATGCGACGTGGACGGACATTGTGAAGCGGATGTTTTCAAAAATATGAAAGCTTTAGCTATAGTGACGAGCTTATGTACACACGAAGGCACCTCATACTATACATGCTGACCAGAGTTGACCTTGGGACCGCCTTAATATTTTAACGTAATAAAAGCTGTTTTCGCAGTTTAACTGTATAACCTGATGTGTTGTCGTGTGTACATACGACCCATAGATCCATGTAGAAAATGATGACAATGTTTGAAAATCACAAATAATAAATTATGTTTGTTTTTCATTTATCGTCATACTTACAGTTTGATAAAGTCAATCAAAAGAAAATAAATAAGTGAATTAAAGTCGTTACTTTATTGACACTTTTTATTAAAATTATTATTATGTATAGGATAGATCACTCAGTATGGTATGGTACCTATGGTACTCAGTTCTAAAGCACAAAATTCGATGAAACCAGGTACCTAACTGTATTTCTAAAACAATTATTTTCTGTACTTACTTATTTAGTACTTACTTAAATAATGTGATACTTATATAATATTTTAATTCGAGATAGATACATTTTATTCAATTTATTTCTCTTATCTGTCTTTCTTTGCTTCGGTCAAACTTTCTTGCGGTCTTTGTAGGTTTCGTGGCCCACTTACAACAAGTGTTTTATTCGTGTCACGTTCTTCCAGTCATATTTATATTGACCGCTGGCTTTCTTGGAAAACAACCGCCTTTTAATGTGCGCCGGCGAGTCACGAAATAAATATACATTATGCTGAGTGATTTGTCCTGTTCGCCGCTTACGACAAAGAATGCTAACTATTTTACGATTTGGAGCAGGCGGTGTTTTCAAAACATAAGACGCTCGAACACACTCGATTATACTAAAGATTAAAAAAATATAAGGCCACATGTTTTAAGCCTGGCCACATACTACATACAGAATTCCGAATCGGAATGATTCCAGACGCAGCAAATCCATACGAATCTATGGACCTACTACAAACATTCGTTATTTCCCCGTTCGGAATTTACATACAGTATCGATATTTCGTTTCGGAATTACGAATCAGATAACGTCTGTATGAGGCCGGCCTAAGCCTGGCCACACACTATAAACGGAGTTCCGAATCGGAATGACTCCGAACGCAGCAAATCAATACCAATGCCCTAGGTATCACACACATCCGTTATTTCTCTTTCTCCATTCGGAATTTTCATATATTATCGATACTCCGTTTCGGAATTCCGAATAAGATTCCATCTGTACGTGGCCAAACTAAAACGGTGTGCAGTGAATTTTAAACAATTTGCGCCTACAGATTATTTCATTTCATTTCATTTATTTATTGACCATATTATAACATATAACGTTACATTTGGCATGTCATATATCATATATCAAATTTAGGTTATACTTACAATAAATTATAAAGCTTTTGTTATTGTTCAGTATCAAACACATAAAATTGTACCTAATTGTTGACCGTCGTCGTCAGTCGCGGAGTAATTTGCATGCATTTCAAAATGCTTTATACTTAGTTTGAAATTCTAACAAGCAAAATATATAACGCCTTTTGGCGCTGCTGGGGTCGTGGCTTATTAGCCAATGTAAGGCTCGGAACTTTCGGGCATAGACGTTATACTGATCACTGATTGGCTCCCACGACAGTATGTGAAAATGGCCGCGCTTAACGCCGCGGTCGCCGCGGTGAGTGCAACGTAAATTATTCAAAATATAATTTTAAAATTGAACTGCTTAAGATTTTCATCTGTATGTAAGTGGACAAGTGTGTTCGGTGAAATTGTGTGTGTTTTTTTTATCAACAACTTACAAGTTAAATATTAGAAGAAGATGAAAAAGAAATACTTAGGTACGAGGTTATGAAGGACACAGTGGTGTGGAAAGTTAAGGTAAGGTTGTATAAACTTGCATTGGCAATAATAGGACCACATTGATTTCTTAAAATTTAAAGTTTTAATGGCACATATCCGCCTAACTACTTGGTTCGGTACTAGTAATTTGACTCCCAAGCTCCCGAGTTCTCAATCCAGATTGACGTCTTAGCAGGGCGTCATCTACTTTATAATATAATCCATCATTGGTGCCATAGTACAACGCGATTAATAATTTACCAATACAATTACAAACAACATACAATACAAGTACATACAATTTTAATCAGTAAAAATTTTCTCTTTGCCATAATATATTCTTGAGTGAAGTTGCAGCTGATCACTGTCTATTGTCAATTGAATCACATTGTAGGTCCCTTATAATAATATGAGCTGCTATTTTCCTGTAATACTAAGCTGAAGTCCTCTTACCGAGACCGAGTAATGAAGCCGATAAAGTCACGTAACAATGAACAAATTTATCTGTTCACTTATAATAGCCCCAAATGCATGGCAACTAAGTCTATTTTATGGTCTTCGCTGAGTTAGATATTCTCAAACTTGTTGCATTTATCGGGCTTGCAGTTTCAGTGGTTGCATGTTTGGGAAATGCAAGACGGATTTAAACTTTTCTCATTAAAATGAGGATGAAATTAAAATTTCGCTAACAATCTCATTTGTATGCTAACGGGCTAACGGCGTATTTTCGAAGACTAAATAAGGAGATATGTTTTTTTATCAACTTTATTTACTCACGGGTCTATGTTGGAAGTCGTTTTAATATTACCTAAGGCTTTTTCAATACCTAGATAAAGCTTTATCCGTTTCATAACGAATTATACTGCGTATGTGTGGGAGAAGTACCGACGAGATTGAATAGGCACCCTTTTTCTTGTCTTTTGCTCTATAGTTTAAACGTTCGTTATTTAAACTTTTACGTAATTATCATATTGTCTGTATCAACTGTCATTTAAAAACGTAGCAACTATCCAACTGAGCGACGACAGCCCTCAATAATGATACAGCTACTACGCGTTCACTTCGTGATTGCCGTTGACGACCGTTATGACGTCACAGCTAACGGTACTGTAGACAAAAAAGTAATCATGTTTTCCCGCTGTTTTTCATTTTTTTCTTGTTCAAAGAACGTCATTAATTTATATACAAGTTAGGTTCGCCATTATATAGAAACTTTACTCTTTAATCATTATAACAACACAAATAACGAACGTAATGATTAAATCAACAGAAACAAAAATTAAGCTTTGCGTTGCTAGCCGTACTAGAAAGGCGACGCAGGGGGTGCGGTATGACGAAGCGGGCCGGGAGGTAGCGGCAATGATGAAGTGAACGCGAATAGTAACTAGCCAACCTGGTGCGGGGCGGGGTGCGGTACCGCCGATCGGTGGGAGGGTGGGAGTGACCATTCTGTACGTCAGTACTATTATTAACTTATTTTTATTTTTTGTTTTCTAAGAGAAAAATGTAGTGACGCTTTCAGAATGCTCTGTGTGATGTTTTCATTATTAAATTAGGTAGTTCCTCCTTCTTTTTGGTAATTTTACATCAAATATTTATCCTGTTGTGTAAGAACTAGCTTATGAGTTTAATTATACAAAGGAATAAGGAAAACCACAAATGATTGTAAACGTAATAGATATACGTAGAACAGTATTATGAACCACCTCGAGTTAGTCGTTGGAGGGTGCAGTCGTCACCTGGATTTGTTTATTGTTTTTGGTTGTAAAAGTTAACGTTCTGTTCTTATTTGTTTATCTTCGGTGTAGGATTTCGTATCGTGAGCTTGAGTCCGGCGAACAGTGAGCTTCCCTACAAACGTAATACCCAAAATGATTAGCAATTTGAGCATAATTAACTCTTCTTGTGATGTTATTCGGATTAGACAGTCTAGGGTTCTATTCAATAAAAAATCCAAAATACCAAGCCAAATAAACATAAATAAGTTTTGTATGAAAAAATGTAATTGGCATTAGCAAATACTGTCTTAATCCGAATAACATCACCATAAGAGTAGTTAATTATGCTCAAATTGCAAATCATTTTGGTACTTATTACGTTTGTATGGGAAGCTCACTGTTCGCCGGACTCTTAACTTCATTTAACAGCAGATTTGGTTATCCGAATCTGTTAAATTTTTGCAATTATTGTGTGTTAGAATTAAAGTTCGAAGTCAATTGACGAGTCATGTAGTGGTAACGGAGCGCATTGCTGTGTGTACGTATAGTACTTACTACGATTGTTTTGGGGCATATTGATTTAATATAACCCCCTTACTAATAAATATTGTTTATCAGATGTATAGTTACACAGTGTTTTATCCCTCTCTTTATATGTCAAACTTAAATAGTTTGACAGAGAGTAACCATTGTGTAACTATACATCTGCTATACAATCTTCATTAGTAAGGGGGTAAGTATTTGACAGTTATTATTAAAATCAGTTCACTTGTGCCAATGAAATGTAAATAAAAGTGTTTTTGGGAAATAATAAGTAGATTATACTTCAAGGTCGTAAAATGTGGCTAATACGCTTTGGTGCTTTTCTCAGTGACTTCATATACGGGACTGATGGTACGTTAATCTATATTTATATTTATTATTTATCTCTTACTTTACCTTTAGTTTGTTTGTGGGTAGGAAATGACTTGCAAAACTTTTTATCCTAATTTAAAAAAAAACACAAACAATGACTTCAATTACAAAGACGAGCTGTTCAAAATTAAAATCAACTGTTTCTCTCGGTCGCTCGCAATAGACTAAAGGAGTTGCGGTGCGTGCACCGTAACTTAATGAACACTATACAGCCTGTCTAGTGTAGTATACACATGGAAGTCTTTGTACACTAATGATAAGCTGCACTTCCTATTTTTTATTTATTTATAATATGGACAACAAAACAGACAACAATCATTTCACAGACAAATAAAAACCGTCTTATTCATAAATTATAAATTAATATAAATATGAAAAATAACTGATGATTATTGGAAGATACTAAGTTTATAATAATAAATAATAATAATAAATTTGACAACATCACATACCGATTCCAAAGTAAGTAGCTAAAGCACTTGTGTTATAGAAATCAGAGACAACGGTGGTATCACAAATACCCAGACCTGAGCCAATATAGAAAAGTTCGTTTTCTAAATTGACGCAACCGGGGATCGAACCTGGGACCTCAGAGATGGCGACACCTTGAAAACCGGTGTACAAAGCCACTCGACCACGGAGGTCGTCAAAAAAAAACATAAAAAGTTATGGATAGCCTATAATCTTGTTATAAGGAATTTCAGAAATCGTTCAATAGCGACAAACGCTCTATAAACCTTTGATAAAGTTATGGAAGGGTGCTGTCTGTGAATTACATGGGCGGTGCTTTCACAACAAATTATTGACATTTAATGACAGATTATTGTTTTCTTTTTTCGGAAGATGTGGATATCAGCCAGTGGATTTGCCTGTTTTGTCTATGGATTCGTCAAAACAACAACAATCGTAGGTTTAAAGTAGCATTTTCTTAAAATAAGCATGAATAATGAAAGTTATATGACGTTTAAAAAGACCTATCAGCATTTTAACTTAAGGTTTTTTATGAATAAGACGGTAAGAATTAAGTGACCGATAAACGATATACCAACTTTTATTACAAAATTGAATCCGATGTGGGCGAAGTCGCGGGCGACAGCTAGCATACTGAGATGAAGTGCCTCATAGAAAGAGACAACTTTTGCTTTTCTTAAATTTAATCAAACGGTTTCTTGTTTTTGATTTGGTGCTATCGGTAGACAATAAGTTATGTTTATTTTTATTAATTCAGTGCACCAAAACATTTCAGATCTCGAGCGGAAAGAAATATAAACCCTTTTCCTGTCATGCGGATTTTTGCCCGCATGCGCAACACCCACTACTTCTACTACTTTTTACGTAGTTGGTATTTCCATGTTTTTACAAGAGACTGCTCCAGTCCCTTGCATCCTATCGCATGCGGGCAAGACCCGCACGCGGTGAAGTGCCTCATATCATAATAACCAGAAAAGCACAATAACCTAATTTTTGTGTTGTTTTCAGGTAAATTAATAGTCCTTATAGTCATCATCTGCTTGCAAATCATAATCTTCGGTGCGTATCTGGTCCAGTGTTGGCTTCAAAAGCAGAAACGAATGAAGAACAAGCCACTAGTGATCAGCCTAAGGCCAGACCACCAGCGGGAATCGATCGCCACTCCCAATGGCTCTACTACTTCTAAACACTTGTACTATACTCCTGACGGCGACTACTATTATTCGTATGTGGCTGTGGACGACAGAAACCAACTAGTCGACCAATTAGTTTGAAGCAATCTGAAATTAAATAGAACAGAAATAAAATGATACTTTTATTTAGCATGCGAATGAAATAGGTACAATGTAGATGCTCGTAAATAACACTAAATATTAATTCCGCCCATTCTGATCTGATTTAGATAACAATATAAGAGCTGCAAACGATATCGCAACATTTTGCAAAAAAAGATTTCAAACCAATTTTTATTACGAAATTATTGAAATAAAACTTCGAAGCTTAAGTAAGTTAGATATAAAAATGTAACCAAAAACTAAGATTGAATTGGGTAAGTACGGATTTTTTTACATATCCCGCCCGTGCTCCGTCTGGGAATTGGCGCGCAAATGAAGACGCATTATGGCGTGCGCGGTGGGGCCAATTAACGGTGACGTATGTACCCTGGGGGCAAGCCGGGGTCAAGACGGTAGCAAGGATGTTATGGCCAATTGAAAATTCTGTTGCAAGTATATTTGAAACAGTCAAGTTGTTCAACATAGTAAAGGATCATTAGCGCTTTTTTTAGTTTGAGCTGTCCAACAGAATAGCACCAAATCTTTACGTTTAGGGGTGTCATAATAGCGACTCATGTCTTAGAGCAATTCCATAAGATTCTGACAGTGAAGTATCGGCAACATTTGCGAAGGTTGGTCGTAGGATGGATGGGTGATCAATATTTAATTCCGAGCTCCTCCTTGATTTACTTTGGAAGGCCATCAAGCTGTTATTCCCATGTGGACTAGCAACCGTTAACTATTACCAATCGGGGTCAAACCAGCATAGTGAGAGACAACCTATTGATCGAAGGAGAAAACACAGATTCTCGACATAATACTTATGAAGCGAGAGTCGGTATTTGTATGAAAAATGTCAGTTTCTTCTGTTCTTATCCCAATTTAATTGGGGTCAGCGCAGCATGTATTTTTTTATACCATTCATGTCTATCCGCCATCATCTTCCTTAAAAATTAAAATTATATTGAATAAACTTCGTAACGTTATAGTTCAATATATGTTTGATATCTACCATAATTATGTCAATTAAAATATTTAATAAAATGCCAAAAGAATTCCAGGAAATTCAAACGGAAAAAATCTTTTGCTCAAAACTGAAGGAATATTTGATACAAAAATGTTATTAGACCATGAAATAATTTTTTGATGTTAGTTAAATTATATTTATAATGTAAATGTTTTAGATTTTATACTTTTAAAATTGCTATACCCTTGCAGGGTCATGTTTATGGGTATTTTTTATGTTTTTACCATCTGTAAAGGTACCAACATGTTGCAATAAATATTATGGCTATAACTACTTCGAAAGAAAATTGAAAAAGCAAAACAAAGAGGAACGTTGTTTAATATTCGATGAGACTAGTAAACAAAGATCACGATTCGTTAAAAATGCAAATAATCATCGCCTTCGTATTGCGTCTTACTTGAATCGAGTAACCAATCGGATTCGGTAATCGACGTTCACGAACCGGAATCGCCATTAGGGCCCACATAGACAGATGGTGTTTTTCCCTGACGGTAATAAGGCCCGTTTACACGTGGTCAATGGACTGGCAAATTGATCTTGTGTAGCGACGCAGTTCTGTACCACAATTTACAAGGAAAGTATAGTAAAGGAAACATACTGTAATTCATCAGTGTAGGTATTTGGTTTGTCGAATATAGAGTCAAATATCAAAAAATACTTAGGGATTTCCAAAAGTCTGATTTTCTCAGACTTTTCTGCCCAAATATCTTATTAATCTCATGCCATCTCTAAAAATCAAAAAGTCGGACTCACTCTGTGCTGACCTTCTTTGTGTTTATCCTTTTTCTTTAAGAAAATAGTGTATTAACATTTTCACATAAGTCAAGCATACGTCAATTAAAATGTTTCCTTGTCAAAACGATTATCAGTTTTTAATTGTTTTTTTATTTATTTATTAAATTGCTTCCAGACGTTTACACTACGACACCGTTTGCGATGGGGCTTAAAATCCCTTTATTAGCGTCCAGCCTTGTGACTCAATTAAAAGTATGTGTTTTGGGAAACACAACGGAACGGCTTTTTAATAGGTCTTTCCCATCCCATGATATTTTTTTTAATGAATTGATTTGAATATTATTAATTGCTTTTTTATACTACCTGCTCGTCAATGGCATATTATGTGTCAGGCAAACCTTTCCTAAAGTAAGTCATTTTTCCCATGGGAATAATGTGATTTGAATTTGGAATGCAACCTATGTAGTCGTGCTTGATCGAGGTTGGTTTCAAAAATGTTAAAGTGCAATGAGATTTTATTCAGAGTTCGATCTCCGGCTGGGTCAATTTAGAAAACGAACTTTTCTATATTGGCTCAGGTCTAGGTGTTTGTGACCGTTGTCTCTGATTTCCAAAACACAAGTGCTTTAGCTGCTTACTTTGGAATCGGAGCAATGTATGTGATGTTGTCAAATATTTATTATTATTTATTACTTAAAAAAATAATGAGATTTTATTCTGAGTTAGGCTGCATGTTATCATTTTCTTTGCACTGCCTATACAAAAGATAAACGTAAACTTTTTACGAAATTCATTTTCACCCGCGCATTAAGAAGGATTTATTCGAATGTCGAACTGACCACTACAGAATAGATGAAAAAAAATACTTAAGTACTTTCTTTATAACAGTCATTGGTTTCAGTTGCCTCGCAGAAAGTATAAAAAGTAGAGTATGCATCGCGGACTTAAATGTGTATTTGTCTTGGGCGATCTTGAACACCTCGTAGTCAGGATTCTAGCCTTAGAATCCCTCGTACTCGGGGTTCAATATAGCGCCCGGGATATAATACACTACTTTAAGCCCTTATTGCATAATCTACTATTTTTAAAGTTATTTTAAGGCTTTTAAAGGAGTTTTGCTTTTTTAATATGCTTTTATATTTTTAACTTTATTGTTCATTTAGTCTTGACTACGCAACCCTAACAAGTAAGGAAAATTGAATAGTTAATACCAAGTCTAGTCTCATTGGTATTAAAGTATTTATTTTGTGGTATCACGGAGCGTGAAATATCCTCAAGGAGCGTTTTCACGTTGCATTATATTTTAACACAGGAAATAAAAACGGGGTTTCTAAATACAGGTGACGTCTTTCCCGACGTTTCGTTTTCGGTTGGCTGACAGTTCGCGATTTCTTCCGATGAAACCCAGAAAGGGTGCCTTTACGTAACTTACACAATCACATTATTTCCAGTTGTAGTTGCAAACATATAAGCAATATAAGGCTTTTATAAGGTTCATAGAAAAGATACCTATTCACCCAAACACATTGACGACTTGAATGGAAATTCAAATCTAGAAAAAAGATTCCCTGTTATCACAAAGCTTTTTACTTTTTGGTAGACTTAATTCACCTGGGTGATATCACTGGGTGAATTAAGTCTACTGAGGGTCTTTGTTGCCGAGCCGGCGTCTTTTTTACTAGTTTATGGTTTTTTACTTTTAACTTATATTTTTGAATTCTGTACTTTTTATATTATAACATATTTTCCTTGTTTTGTACTCTGTGTTTTTTCTTCTTTATGTCAAGTTGTGTTCATCAGTTTACAATTATTAAAACTACCTTTAAACCCACCTTTCATTATCTAGAAACCCATTTTAGCTCAGTTTCAGTCTTGTTATCATGATTATTATACTGATGGAAAAGTGTTGCAGTAATAACGAAAGAATTTACAAGGTAATCTACACTACTTTATAGTACTTAAGGCTTTGTTCATATAAAGATACACAATCTCAAACTAAATTCGAAAAAGTGATTCCAACAGTGCTATACAGTTGTAGTTATAATATAGATATTTCGCTTCCGAATACTGCCGCTGCCATATTTGATATTCGACCTTAACAGGACTGCAGTGGTGGTACTTCCGATCTTATTACATGAAATGCTCACGAGGTCGTCCGTCGACGGACGTTACTCTTTCTTACGCTTCTCTGTCTTACTAACGCAAATAGAAGAAACGGTTGCACGCCATGGAATATTGTAATAATTTTATTTAAATAATGAAATTAAGATGGTTTCAGTACACGTTTGACTTTAAATTCATAGTGAAATAATTTATTGTGTAGTAATGTGTACGCTCAATACATACTGAAAATATTTTATTCTATCTTTTTTTTACTTTTTTTGAGTTGATTTTTCACAAATTCACAGCACATTTAGGCATCGTTACGCTCGGGCGGTCAGATGACTACTGATATCGATCTAATGCTCACTTTCGATTGGAGCATTCGTTCACGGCGTCACTTTTAGTGCGCTTACGCTATATTTAGGGTTTATATGATCGAAGACTTAAGGGTCCAATTCGGTCTCTATACTAGCAACTCTTTGTTTTCATGGTATTTCATTTCAATAGGCACTATCGCAGGCAATACTTGCCGAGCGTTGGAAGGGTGTAAATCATTTTTGAGTATATTTTTTTTTTATGAAACATATTTCGATAATTGTTTGTTTGCCCGCGTTTATTCGTCACGATAACTACGAAGGTCATAATGTTTACGATTTATTTAACGTTCAGCACTCAGCCGACAGGTGGCTAACAAATCCATTGAAAAAAACCATTATTCGAGATTTAATATTCTTGTTGTATTATTGCCTATCGGGAAAATATCAAATGAAAAGAAAACGAAAGAATGTCTTCGATCTTATAGAATAATTTGAAAAGAAACTGTACAATACCTTTCTTCATTATACTTATTTCTCATTACTGTTTAATATCTGGGGGCACGGGAGTGCCTCCGCCACGACGACCAAGCGAAGCGCAAGGACATTTCTCGAAGCACTTCGTCGTTTTTTTGAATTCTCATAACTTGGGTTTGGTTTATACCAGATTAACAAAATTCTCGGGATATGATGTCAATTGTGGACTTATTAAACATATACGGCCTTACCACAAAACACTGTTTAACAAGTGTTTAACTTAGACACTGTTTAAATGTGATGCTGTCACTTTTTTGACAATATTGTCTGAAGAGACAGCATCAAAATGTTTTAAAATCTTTTGTCGTAAAGCCGCAAATGTTTCAATTGCATAGCTCTGATACTTTAGATTTTATCGATATCTAAAAAAACTCCGATTTCGTACTCACTGATGATCATTAAAATTCTTAGGGTACTTTCTGAAGTACTAGAAAGCTGAAATTTGGTATGTAAGATAGTATTAGAAACCAACCATTAAAAAAATATAAAAATTTGAACTTTTACCCCCCAACCCCTTAAACTAGGGGATGATAAACTTGATGTTAGAGGTCTGAAAATTGATGTAAAGACTCCTTATTAAGATAGACAGTGGGCTATGAAAAAAAAACCTCTGATGTGCAAGAAATACACCAAAAAAAGATATACAGGATGTTTCTTTCAAGGTGTCAAGCCGATGCGAGGTGA
Organism: Catoptria pinella; assembly: GCA_963556745.1. Taxonomy (NCBI): domain Eukaryota; kingdom Metazoa; phylum Arthropoda; class Insecta; order Lepidoptera; family Crambidae; genus Catoptria; species Catoptria pinella. The sequence goes on from OY750761.1 coordinate 14,917,418, forward strand.
TAGCTAAGTACCATATGCCTATATCACTATTGCCATCTCTTTCAAAAATATTAGAAAAAATTATAAATATTAGATTAGTTAGATATTTGGAGGATAAAGCGATTCTGTCTAAGTTTCAATTTGGTTTTCGACCTAAAATATCTACTGCTGATGCTGTACATCACTTGACAGATTATATTGTAAATAATCTTAATAAAGGAAATCACACAGTTGGAATCTTCCTGGATCTAGCGAAAGCTTTTGATACGGTGTCCATACCTATCCTTTTGCGCAAGCTTGAGAACTTAGGCATTCGAGGCACACAACTGAAACTATTCACGAGCTATCTAGAAGAACGTACTCAATGTGTAAGAATGGGCAATGTCCTCAGTGATGAACAGGAAAATACACCTTTTGGGGTTCCCCAAGGAAGTATTTTAGGACCCACCCTGTTTTTGATTTACATTAATGATCTTTGTAATATGAAGCTAGATCATGGAATGATCATAGCTTACGCTGATGATACTGCACTTCTTTTTACGGCTGACTCGGAAGAACAAGTTTACAAGCATGCGCAACGAGGTTTCAATGTTGTAAATAACTGGCTTCAAAACAATATTTTAACATTAAATGCACAAAAAACTAACTATATAAAGTTCTCCTTGCGTAAACAATGCTTTCCTAACGTTAACCCTACACTTCGTGCTCATAATTGCACAGCCCAATCGGAAAATCAATGTATGTGTCCTGAAATTAAACAAACAGATACAATTAAATACTTAGGTATTATATTAGACGAAATTCTTTCTTTCAGGCCACATATTATGTCTTTAAATAATAGATTACGTAAGTTAATATTTGTATTCAAAAAGTTACGACACATTGCGGATTCAGCAATAATAAGACAGGTCTATTTCGCACTATGTGAATCAATATTAACTTACTGTATTACGACATGGGGAGGTGCATGTAAAACACTGTTACTAACCACAGAGAGAGCACAGAGAGCAATTCTCAAGGTGTCAACTTCCCGCCCTTTTCTCTTTCCTACTAACCTTCTGTATAAGTCCTGTGATGTATTATCAGTTAGACAATTATTCATTATGAACATAGTATTAAAACAGCACTCAGCACTCACCTTTAACACTGAAATAATAAACAAAAGACGGAAAGATATAGTCTGCACTCAAACAGTTTCTAAACAATTTGCCTTTACTGCAAAGTTTTATCTGTTCCTGGGCCCATTTCTCTACAATAGAATAAATCGGATAGCTAACATCTATCCACTTAATTATAGAAATTGTAAAATAACACTAAAAAATACACTGCAAAACATGACGTATGACGATACAGAGAGGCTATTGGTAGTAATTAAATAATATTGTATTTTATTTAAGTGTTGTTTTGTAATCGTAATTTGTAATGTGTTAATTATTGCTAAAATAAAAAATAAATATATCTATAAGTTAGTTAGTGATTAATTGATTCAAAATTATTATTGTTGGCTATACTCGCCTGAAACACAGGTTTTTCCTAGTTCGGGCTATTGTTATTATTATTTTACTTAAGTTAACTTTGTAAATGATTATACTAAACTGCATTTTTGAAAATAAATAAATATTATTATTATTATTATTATATTATTATTACCATATCGATCGATTGAACTCCCATGTATGTTCCGCGATTTTTTGTAGTTTCGGAGTTAATTTTTTTTAAAATTTTTTATTGATTGTACGACTGAAAGGCATTAAAAATTATATCTTTTTTTGGGTAAGTTTTTCTGGTATTTTTTTTTGCAAAACAATGCTTTAAATTGATTGTAGTTTTATGAGTAAAATAATTTCCTTCCTTACTTTGACAAAAGATACAAAAAAATGATCGATAGTAAAAAAATTGGGAACAAACAGAACCGAATGAATCTCAACAATACGTGTTCAACTTACAATAAGTGTTCAAAATCATTTTGTTAGTACTTTACACTTGACACTCGACACTCGACACTCGAAACTCGACACTCGACACTCGACACTCGACACTTAAAACTTGACACTTGACACATGACACTTGACACTTAACACTTGACACTTGACACTCGACACTCGACTTGACACTGGATACTCGACACTTTCACTTGACACTTAAAACTTGACACTTGACACTCGACACTTGAGTCTCCACACTCGAAACTTGACTCTCGATACTTGACACTCGATACTTGACACTCGACACTCGACAGTCGACACTCGACACTCGACTCTTGACACTCGACACTTAAAACTTGACACTTGACACTTGACACTTGACATTTGACACTTGACACTTGACACTCGACACTCGACACTCAACACTCGACACTTGTCTCTCGACACTCGACACTCGACACTCGACACTCAACACTTAAAACTTGACACTTGACACTTGACTCTTGACACTTAAAACTTGACACTTGACACTTGACACTTGACACTTGACACTCGACACTCGACACTCGAAACTCGACACTCGACACTCGACTTTCGACACTCGACTCTCGAAACTCGACACTCGACGCTCGACATTCGACATTCGAAGCTTGAAACTCGACACTCGACAACCGACACGGGCACTCGACACTCGACACTCGACACTCGACACTCGACACTCGACACTCGACACTCGACACTCGACACTCGACACTCGACACTCGACACTCGACACTCGACACTCGACACTCGACACTCGACACTCGACACTCGACACTCGACACTCGACACTCGACACTCGACACTCGACACTCGACACTCGACACTCGACACTCGACACTCGACACTCGACACTCGACACTCAACACTCGACACTTGACACTCAACACATAAATTTGACACTTGACACTTAACACTTGACACTTGACACTTGACACTCGACACTCGACACTCGACACTCGACACTTGACACTCGACACTCGACACTCGACACTTAACACTCGACACTCGACACCCGACACTCGACACTCGACACTCGACACTCGACATTCGAAGCTCGACACTCGACACTCGACAACCGACAAGGGCACTCGACACTCGACACTCGACACTCGACACTCGACACTCGACACTCGACACTCGACACTCGACACTCGACACTCAACACTCGACACTTGACACTCGACACATAAAACTTGACACTTGACACTTAACACTTGACACTTGACACTTGACACTCGACACTCGACACTCGACACTCGACACTCAACACTCGACACTCGACACTTAACACTCGACACTCGACACCCGACACTCGACACTCGACACTCGACACTCGACTTGACACTCGACTTAACACTCGACATGACACTGGACACTTAACACTTGACACTCGACACTCGACACTTGACTTTTGACACTCGACTTGACATTGGACACTCGACACTGGACACTTAAAACATGACACTTGACACTCGAAACTCGACATTCGACACTTGACACTCGACACTTGTAATTCGACTCTCGACACTCGACACTTGACACTCGACACTCGACACTCGACACTCGACACTCGACACTCGACACTCGACACTCGACACGCTACACTCGACACTCGACACTCGACACTCGACACTCGACACTCGACACTCGACACTCGACATTCGAAGCTCGACACTCGACACTCGACAACCGACAAGGGCACTCGACACTCGACACTCGACACTCGACACTCGACACTCGACACTCGACACTCGACACTCGACACTCAACACTCGACACTTGACACTCGACACATAAAACTTGACACTTGACACTTAACACTTGACACTTGACACTTGACACTCGACACTCGACACTCGACACTCGACACTCAACACTCGACACTCGACACTTAACACTCGACACTCGACACCCGACACTCGACACTCGACACTCGACTTGACACTCGACTTAACACTCGACATGACACTGGACACTTAACACTTGACACTCGACACTCGACACTTGACTTTTGACACTCGACTTGACATTGGACACTCGACACTGGACACTTAAAACATGACACTTGACACTCGAAACTCGACATTCGACACTTGACACTCGACACTTGTAATTCGACTCTCGACACTCGACACTCAACACTCGACACTTGACACTCGACACTCGACACTCGACACTCGACACTCGACACTCGACACTCGACACTCGACACTCGACACGCTACACTCGACACTCGACACTCGACACTCGACACTCGACACTCGACACTCGACACTCGACACTCGACTTGACACTCGACTTAACACTCGACTTGACACTGGACACTTAACACTTGACACTCGACACTTGACTTTTGACACTCGACTTGACATTGGACAGTCGACACTTGACACTTAAAACTTGACACTTGACACTCGACACTCGACGCTCGACACTCGACACTCGACACTCGACACTTGACTCTCGACACCCAAAACTCGACACTTGATACTTGACACTCGACTATTGACTCTCGATACTCGACTCGACACTCGACACTCGACACTCGACACTCGACACTCGACACTCGACACTTGACACTCGACACTAAACACTCGACACTCGACACTCGACACTCGAAACTCGACACTCGACACTCGACACTCGACACTCGACACTCGACTTCCGACACTCGACACTTGAGTCTCGATACTCGACACTTGAGTCTCGATACTCGACACTCGACACTCGACACTCGACACTCGACACTCGACACGCTACACTCGACACTCGACACTCGACACTCGACACTCGACACTCGACACTCAACACTCGACACTTGATACTCGACACTCGACACTCGACACTCGACACTCGACACGCTACACTCGACACTCGACACTCGACACTCGACACTCGACACTCGACTTAACACTCGACACTCAACACTCGACACTCGACACCCGACAGTCGACACTCGACACTCGACACTCGACACTTAAAACTTGACACTTGACACTTGACACTTGACTCTTGACACTTAACACTTGACACTTGACACTTGACACTTGACACTTGACACTTAACACTTGACAATTGACACTCGACACTCGACACTCGAAACTCGACACTCGACACTCGACACTCGACACTCGACACTCGACACTCGACACTCGACACTCGACACTCGACACGCTACACTCGACACTCGACACTCGACACTTGACACTCGACACTCGACACGCAACACCCGACACTCGACACTCGACACTCGACACTCGACACTCGTAACTCGACACTCGACACTCGACACTTGACTCTCGATACTCGACTTGACACTCGACACTTGACACTTGACACTCGACACTTGACACTCGACACTCGACACTCGACACTCGACACTCGACACTCGACACTCGACACTCGACACTCGACACTCGACACTCGACACTTGACTCTCGACACCCAAAACTCGACACTTGATACTTGACACTCGACTCTTGACTCTCGATACTCGACTCGACACTCGACACTCGACACTCGACACTCGACACTAAACACTCGACACTCGACACTCGACACTCGACACTCGACACTCGACACTCGACACTCGACACTCGACACTTGAGTCTCGATACTCGACACTCGACACTCGACACTCGACACTCGAGACTCGACACTCGACACTCGACACTCGACACTCGACACTCGACACTAAACACTCGACACTCGACACTCGACACTCGACACTCGACACGACACTCGACACTCGACACTCGACACTCGACACTCGACACTCGACACTCGACACTTGAGTCTCGATACTCGACACTCGACACTCGACACTCGACACTCGACACTCGACACTTGACACTCGACACTCGACACTCGACACTCGACACTCGACACTCGACACTCGACACTCGACACTCGACACTTGACTCTCGACACCCAAAACTCGACACTTGATACTTGACACTCGACTCTTGACTCTCGATACTCGACTCGACACTCGACACTCGACACTCGACACTCGACACTCGACACTCGACACTAAACACTCGACACTCGACACGCTACACTCGACACTCGACACTCGACACTTGACACTCGACACTCGACACGCAACACCCGACACTCGACACTCGACACTCGACACTCGACACTCGACACTCGACTTAACACTCGACACTCAACACTCGACACTCGACACTCGACACCCGACAGTCGACACTCGACACTCGACACTCGACACTTAAAACTTGACACTTGACTCTTGACACTTAACACTTGACACTTGACACTTGACACTTGACACTCGACACTCGACACTCGACACTCGAAACTCGACACTCGACGCTCGACGCTCGACGCTCGACGTTCGACACTCGACACTCGACACTCGACACTCGACACTCGACACTCGAAACTCGACGCTCGACGCTCGACGCTCGACGTTCGACACTCGACACTCGACACTCGACACTCGACACTCGACACTCGACACTCGACACTCGACACTCGACACTCGACACTCGACACTCGACACTCGACACTCGACACTCGACACTCGACACTCGACACTCGACACTCGACACTCGACACTCGACACTCGACACTCGACACTCGACACTCGACACTCGACACTCGACACTCGACACTCGCCACATGACACTTGTCACTCGACTTGACACTGGACCTTTGACTTGACACTCGGCACTTGACACTCAACACTCGACTTCCGACACTCGACACGCTACACTCGACACTCGACACTCGACACTTGACACTCGACACTCGACACGCAACACCCGACACTCGACACTCGACACTCGACACTCGACACTCGACACTCGACTTAACACTCGACACTCAACACTCGACACTCGACACTCGACACCCGACAGTCGACACTCGACACTCGACACTCGACACTCGACACTTAAAACTTGACACTTGACTCTTGACACTTAACACTTGACACTTGACACTTGACACTTGACACTTGACAATTGACACTCGACACTCGACACTCGACACTCGAAACTCGACACTCGACGCTCGACGCTCGACGCTCGACGTTCGACACTCGACACTCGACACTCGACACTCGACACTCGACACTCGACACTCGACACTCGACACTCGACACTCGACACTCGACACTCGACACTCGACACTCGACACTCGACACTCGACACTCGACACTCGACACTCGACACTCGACACTCGACACTCGACACATGACACTTGTCATTCGACTTGACAATGGACCTTTGACTTGACACTCGGCACTTGACACTCAACACTCGACTTCCGACACTCGACACTTGACTCTCGATACTCGACTCGACACTCGACACTCGACACTCGACACTTGACACTTGACTCTCGACACTCGAAACTCGACACTCGACACTCGACTTTCGAAACTTGACACTTTGACACTCGACACTCGACACTCAACACTCGACACTCGACACTCGACACTTCTCACTCGACTTGACACTGGACCTTTGACTTGACACTCGGCACTTGACACTCAACACTCGACACTCGACACTCGACACTCGACACTTAAAACTCGACACTCGACACTCGACACTCGACACTCGACACTCGACACTCGACACTCGACACTCGACACTCGACACTCGACACTCGACTTAACACTCGACACTCAACACTCGACACTCGACACTCGACACCCGACAGTCGACACTCGACACTCGACACTCGACACTTAAAACTTGACACTTGACTCTTGACACTTAACACTTGACACTTGACACTTGACACTTGACACTTGACACTTGACAATTGACACTCGACACTCGACACTCGACACTCGAAACTCGACGCTCGACGCTCGACGCTCGACGCTCGACGTTCGACACTCGACACTCGACACTCGACACTCGACACTCGACACTCGACACTCGACACTCGACACTCGACACTCGACACTCGACACTCGACACTCGACACTCGACACTCGACACTCGACACATGACACTTGTCATTCGACTTGACACTGGACCTTTGACTTGACACTCGGCACTTGACACTCAACACTCGACTTCCGACACTCGACACTTGACTCTCGATACTCGACTCGACACTCGACACTCGACACTCGACACTTGACACTTGACTCTCGACACTCGAAACTCGACACTCGACACTCGACTTTCGAAACTTGACACTTTGACACTCGACACTCGACACTCAACACTCAACACTCGACACTCGACACTCGACACTTCTCACTCGACTTGACACTGGACCTTTGACTTGACACTCGGCACTTGACACTCAACACTCGACACTCGACACTCGACACTCGACACTTAAAACTCGACACTCGACACTCGACACTCGACACTCGACACTCGACACTCGACACTCGACACTCGACACTCGACACTCGACACTCGACACTCGACACTCGACACTTAAAAATCGACACTCGACACTCGACACTCGACACTCGACACTCGACACTCGACACTCGACACTCGACACTCGACACTCGACACTCGACACTCGACACACGACACTAGACACTCGACACTCGACACTCGACACTCGACACTCGACACTCGACACTCGACACTCGACACTCGACACTCGACACTCGACACTCGACACTCGACACTCGACACTCGACACTCGACACTCGACACTCGACACTCGACACTCGACACTCGACACTCGACACTCGACACTCGACACTCGACACTTAAAACACGACACTCGACACTCGACACTCGACACTCGACACTCGACATGCGACTAATGCTCACAGGGGATGTAACACAAGGACATGGCATCAATGAAGTTATATCATATCATTGCAAGGCATACGTAAATAATTAAGAAAATGTGGTAAGGATTCGGTACATAATAAAATAATTTTGTTACTTAAAGGCTTGGTGATCAAATATAAAAAAACGTATAAAGAATGTACGATTCGGAAGTGACTGATTCTTTGATTAAATGTCTTGGTCGTTTGGTCGGTTTACGGCATCATTTTGAGCTGTAAGTGTCACCTGCCGGTAGGGTTGCCAGCTTTTTTAGCATCAAATATAGTATTTTTAACATTATTACATGTAAAAATATAATAGATGGCAAAAAAGTGCACATAAATATAGTAGGATTAAAATAATTTGTATTAAGGATTTAAGTATGAAATTGCCGTTTGTATGGAGAATTTTAAGGAGATTGCAATTTCCATATTAACATTTTCTTTATTTATTTAACAACCATGAACGCTAAGGTTCTATTATGTAAAAATGTTTAAACAATAAGTTAATTAATGACACATGTGTTAAGTGAAAAAATAAGTATCGGCTAAAATTGCACCTTATTATTTTAGTAATAAGAACGTATAAAAATAATCTAGTCATAGGTAGGTACCTGATGCAAGACCTTGGCTTAACCTCACAATAGCTCCATGATGATGGAAACAAGGTGAGCCGAGGTGTAGGGCATTCATTAACCCTCTGATACCGAATAGCATTAACCCTCCAACAAGTAGGTGTTCCTCGGCTAATTGGTGTCTTTAATCCTCGACCGGTATTCATTAAAACCGGTGAGTACTTCAGACTAGTTTTTTTATTCGCTACCTACTGCGCTCAAAAATACTTAAAAATACATACTTCAAAATACAAACAATACAATAATAAGTATTAGGCGAAAGTTTTTTTTTTGCTAAAAGTGGCCACTTATCGCAAAAAAACCTCATTAAACTAAACAATAGCCTAGAAAATATTGTTTAGCGATAAAAAGTACCACAAAGCTTCTTCGAAGTCTCTGTGGTAGAGAATACTCTGTGGTAGAGAATATTCATAATATTCTTATGATAATTCATAATTTCGTCTTTATTTAAGCACTATGTTTTTTTTTTCCAATAGAGCGCGTAGTGCAGACTACGCGCTCATAAGATGTTGTCATTTCAGCTTTTGAGAAGTTCGTAACGTAAACAATTGGGTGAAACCTTTCATGGTTGCTATGGCGGCGCGCGGCGGTCGCCAAGAGCTCAAAGAAATATTTAGCGGTACAAAGGGAGGGAATCAAAAACATGCTCCTGGCAACAAGCTCACAAAACTCATTAAGGAAACCATATTTTAACGTGTATTTTTTTTCGTTAAATTAGAAAATAGGAGGTATTATAGAAAATAGGTAGGAGGTACATACAATCGACCGCATGAATGCATTAAGTCAACGTCATGGCTTGGTTATTCAATTTTAACTTTTCTATGTTATTTAAAGATGACATGGCTGTAGGCCATTTATGGCTGTAGATTGAATAATTACTTTTTTTGATATAATTTTTTATTTGATTGACATTTGTTACTTAATATTAGGATTTTATTGACATTTTATTACTTATTATTTGAATTTTACTGACATTTTACCTACTTATATTAATTATTGTATAAAGTGAACACTGAAACGCATGGAAAATATTTAAATTATTTTTAGTGGTATTCTGATTTTATAAGTATTTTGCCTTTCTTCAGCGAAACATGTTGAACTTTTTATTTCATAACATCGACATTGTATCATACCGTGTTTCTAGCAGAATAAAAATTATGATTATTATGTATTCACTGGCAAAATTACTTATGTATACTATGTAGACCTACAGGTTTGAACAATATAAAGTCTACATAGTGGGTAGTGGTAATACATACCAGTCCGTTTATAGCATGACCACCGAAACGCGATAATATGATATAGCGATTCATCAATTTTAACTGTCAAAACACAATGGATTTTGACAGTTGAGTGTCGATAAAACGCTTTTTCACGCTATATTATATCGTGTTTCGGTGGTCATGCTAAAAAGGCTGCTCATCCAAGTTCTAATATAATAATGTGATTTTATTTTTTTATTTTATTTACATGGCACAATAACAGACTACATACACAAAATCATAAGAAAGACATTAACTTACATACAACAAGTGCATGTCTGCGCCCTTTTACAATTGCACACAACATTTCTAAATAACTTTTTATCTAACTGACACACATATTACAAAAGAGCAACAAAAAATAAAATAAAACTACAAATTAATTAAAGACAAAGTAGCAATAAAACGCATACAAAATATTATAGAAGGAACTGTTATCCTAACTGCATAAAAAAATATAATAAGCTACCAAAATCCGTGAAGAAGCTTAGTTTACATATATTAAAGAAAAAAATACAAACATGGTTAGAAAATAAATGTTTCTACTCAATTGAAGAATTTCTTAATTCCAAAATTGACATTAAATGAATTATTCATAATCACATGTAATTTTTCATTTAATTATTTAATTGTTATGAATCTACTACTTATTCTAAACTGACATTTCACATGGCCTTTGTATGGCAAGGCAGAGAACCGGAATTCTAATCAATAACAACTGTATGCACTCTGTTTTGTGTGAATAAAATGATTTGATTTGAATAAAAATGAATACAAAAGAGCTGGATTATAACGTAAATAGTGTTCTTTTAAAATACTGGACGTTACATTTAAAATCAATATTTGCACAGATTTCATTATAAGACAGACACATTCTATATATTGATTGTTTCTAGAAACATTAGTAGTAATGTTTCTAAAACTAGTAGAGTTTTGTAAATAATCGTGGTTTACGCATTGACCGACAGTAACTCTAACTTTTGTACAATAAATGTTTGGAACCTAAAGAAATAACTTATTTCAATAAAATAAAAGATTTAGTAAGTTTGGACTTCAGAAATAATCTGTTCATTAAGTCTATTGCCGGCATAAATTCCAGTACTTTGGAAGTCCAGTGGGAACTTTTTCAATATCAAGCGTTTCTCTTCGATTTGTGCGCGGACGTTAAGGCCAGTTTAGCTGTAAGAGATTTTAAGGCTCCCCATCACTCGAAAGTTGTCTCATTTATCGATCATCTAGTATATAAAACTCTAAATCAGCCATTCTCAAAGTGTGCTCCGCGAAAATAGTGGACATAGTAAAATTAAATTACAAAGAGCATAAAATAATAAGGTGGCAGAATTTAATAATAGTATATTATGTAACAAGGGCTTAAAAAAGTGTATTATGTCCGAGGGAGTTCAGGCTAGAATCCCTCGTAGTCGGGGTTCAAGATCGCCAAAGACAAATACACATTTAAGCCCGCGATGCATGCTATACTTTTTATACTTTCTGCAAGGCAATTAAAACCAATGACTGTTATCAAGAAAGTACTTAAGTTTTTTTTGTCGTCTATTCGGTAGTGGTCAGTTCGACATTCGAATAAATCTTTCTTGGTGCGCGGGTGAAAAAGAATTCGTAAAAAGATTTCATGTTTTTCTTTTTTTAATTTGTAGGCAGTGCAAAGAAAATGATAACATACAGCCTAACTCAGAATAAAATCTCATTGCACCTAAACATTTTTGAAACCAACCTTGATCAAGCACTACTACATAGGTTGCATTCCAAATTCAAATCACATTTTCAAATTCCATGGGAAAAAATTATATTCAGTACAACATTATGAACCGGCTAGACCGTGGGGCTGTAATGACTTACTTTAGGAAAGGTTTGCATGACATATAATATGCCATTGACGAGCAGGTAGTATAAAAATCTATTTAAATATTCCTAACTCAATGAGTAGTAGTGCAATGCGTAACATACTTATGAGAGCACGAGCGCGCGACATTTCAGCCAGGCCCCCTAGCATGACCACCGGATCACGATATATCATGTCATGCTAGGGGAGGAGCTTAGTTAACAGTTTTTTAGTTATCCAAAAAAAAAGGGTTCCGTTGCCAAAATACTTTGAGAACCGTTGCTCCAAATTGATTGATTGATTCATTGTTGGGATAGGCGTAAAGCCCTAAAGGCTGAAGGAAAAGACACAATTTTTGGAGGATAGATATCTTTCATGAAGTAGGTGAGCACTAAGAAAGGATTTTTAAAAACACACCCCTAAGGGAATGAAATAGGGGATGAAAGATTGTATGGGAATTTGTATAGGAAAATTGAAATGTGTGATAGAGCCCTACCGGCTGAAGGTAAAAACACAATTATTGGAAGGTAGGTAGATCACAAAAAAAGGGTTTTGGAAAATTACCGTTATACAGGGTGTTCCAGTTAGTATGGGAATTTTGTATAGGGTATAGACACTATAGTAGCATACACAAAATATCTGCAGTTTCTTGACTTTGGCCGTCCGCCTCTTGCACATTATTTTATTGGCCATTTGTACGTTATTTTAATGTTGTACAATAAAGAGATTAAATAAAAATGATAATATGTTTTAGATGACGCAAATAAAATAGCATTCTTGTTTGCACTGTACATGCGTAATATGTAAGACAAACACAGTAAGGTAAATATATACCAATTGTTGGAAACATCTTAAAAGTGAAGACAGCCAGGTACATAATGTTATTCCATATGGTGACTCAACTAGGTAAGTACCTACGCATATTACTGCAATCATTTCCAATTATTATTGGTTCCATAAGATTTTTTTTTAAATGGCCAACTTTTTAGCCACAGACGATTACAATAATAATATGTCTCAAGCTATATAATACTGTTGTATAAAATAGACAAGCTTGCGACAAGTAATTTTATAGTTTATTTTTTAATAACCTTTGAGTAAGTGCTAGCATGCAAACGAATAGAACATTTGCTATTCGAATCAACGCACGGGAAAGATCACTAATCATTTGCCAAAATTGTATTAAACTCACATGAAAACTCAAAACTCAATATGAATTACAGATACGAAGGAAAATGTTCGGATTGTTAGCAATCATAGTAATATTGAAGGCTCTTCATTGCGCAACAGCTGATAACAGCACATTCAACTACACTCCGCTATTCGGATACTCACCTCGACAGAACTTGGGCTTTCCCGAGCTGGCCACATACGACGGGTATACCGTGGAAACTTACAACGTCACCACCGATGATGGTTATATCTTGACTTTATTTCGCCTGCCCCTGAAGAGTTCATGTCCAGCCAATTCGACGAGAAAACCCATCTTGATCGGGCACGGCTTGGCCCTCAGTTGCCTCGACGCCATCATGGCAGGTCCTGGTATAGCTCATGCCTATATATACGCCGACAAATGCTATGACGTCTGGATTGGCAACTGCCGCGGGAGCAGGTACAGAAGACATATCTCACTCAACCCTGACAAAAATCCCGTGTTCTGGAATTTTAATTTCGATAACTACTTTCGATAACATTTCGATAACTTTCGATAACTTTCGATATCCAATACATAAAACATGGTATTGGAATGTCCGTAGCTTCAAGGTTGAAGTGTTCGCGTTCACTAGTGCTGCCTGTAGTGGAAGGTGCTTCCGCACTTTTTGGAACTTTTGATAGCGAGAATAATTTCGAAATATTCCGTCACGGTGGAATTACTCAGCTTGGCGTACAGTATCTTTGCGGGGTGAGTCCTTTACAATATCCTTATTGTTCTGTGCTTATCTTCGTGGTAGATGGATACAATAGCTTCCAAATTACAGAAGATACCTTGAGAGTGGTGGTGACAAATACTCCGGCTGGCACGTCGTACAAAAATTTTCTGCGTTGGGGCGAGGTGAAGAAGCATGGATTTTGTGAAAAGGACTATGGATTAGTTAAGAACCAAGAAGTGTACGGGCAGTCAACTCCACCCCTGATGAATTTGCGTAATGTCACTGCGCAGCTTTGGTTCTTCGAGGCTGACAAAGACTACGTGGCCCATCCAGCCGATGTGCACTCCTTGAAGACAGAATATAACCTAACCGACGCGACCGTCGAGTGTAAGATACCGGACCCGACTTTTGATCATTTAGCATTTGTTTACAGTAAAAACATACCAGAATACATTACACCGCATATTCTGTCCGTATTTGAAACGGGTACTTGTAACTGTACTCGAAGTTCAAATGTTTCATCTTGTCCATTTTCTTAGTTATCTATCAATATTTTGCAGCAATAATATAATGTTCGTTTTATTTAATGCTTTGTAAAATATAAGCGCGAGGTCCTCGTCGTTTCATTTAAAACCAATTTTCATATCGGAAAAGATTCCTTTTCTGTCTCGCACTGTTTGTATTATTGTAACTAAATCACATCACAATTTCATTTCTAGGGTCCCGTGCCCGAGGAGGCCAAACGGAGCCCTATTGCTGTCACTCATGTGTCCGTCCGTCTCAAATCGTCTGTTGTCTGTCACAATGCTCTAGCAGCTAAACCGTTAAAGCTTCAGTCTTCATTTTGAACCAAAGATGAGTCTTGCCAACCCAAAGATGATTTACATCTAATATTTTACTGAAGTTTTTAACCTAAACTTTGGGAAGTCTTTGAGAAGTTTGGACGTCCATTTTGGGATAGAAAACATTCTGAGTAAATAAAAAAATTGTCAAAAACTACAGGTGATTGAAAAAAACAATTCTTAAATGCATTTAATTTTTTATTTTGGCTGCCATTTCTACTATTTATTCTAAGAATAACTCGTACAAATGGCAGCCCTGTATCAGTCTGATGTCAGTCTGCATGATCGTGTAATCTCCCTCTAACTATAAAAGCCTGAGAGCTTGACACCCCTATAAAGTGTAGTATAGGGGCCCTGTGCAGTTTATCGTCTCCACTACATCGTATCTCGATTCTCGAGCTCGGGGGCACGGGGCGCGGGCTAGGCGCTCTAGTGCCGTGCGCCGATTAAAACTTAATCCGCTGGCCTGCCGATACAACGCTCGGTGGAACAGGTTCATTTATACATCATGACAACGGAGTATCATCTTATTTCATTTAATACGATGAAAAAGTATGCCAATAGTTAGACACATCATTAATTACTAATTTTGAGCTGCAAGCCAAATAGTGCTTGCGTATGGAAGACAGTATTTATAGGCATGACCATATCAGCCATTTTTAATGTCTCCGCTGTTGGGGCGCAGTTCTTGCTTATGGGTGGATAAGGAATTCTCCTGAATTGAATTGGACGCGGGTCCAATGCGGATTGGTGGGTGCTAACGACTGCGAATACAGCTGGGACCAACGGCATAACGTGCCTTCCGAAGCATGGAGGAGCTCGATATAGTAAATGTTTGGTCACCCATCCCATGACCGACCCTTGCGAAAGTTGCTTAACCTCGCTATACCACTGCGCCACCGAGCTCCTTACTGCGTCACCGGGCTCCTCTTCTCTATAGGCATAGCGTAACAATATATTATAGGATCTTGAGGTTGCACCAACCGACCATCACATTATTTTCTGTTCTGTATAAAATATATATATAATATGTTCGATATAAAAAGTGTAATAGACACACCGATATCAATTAATGAAATGACTAAGTGGACCGAATTATTATATTACAAGCTCAAAGACCGAAATCGCTCATTGAGCGAAAAAACCGCTTGCAACGCGTTGTGTCGTGGTCACTGCCAATAATCCACAAAGCGAAATTAGTGTCGTGCACGGCTCTTCTAAAAACGCCCATGACGCGTTGTGGTACTAAGAAACTAAGCTACACAGAAAGACCACAAAGCGAAATTGGCGTCGTGGTCTTTGAGCCTTTTTTTTTTGTCGAGGGGAACTCGGGTTTATCGACTCCCTGGCGAGCTGAGATTGCATCCAGACGAGTCCAAAGCTCTCCTTCGCACACATCAGACAGGTCAAAAGCCCGTCGGATGTGCACGGAGGCATATCCGGTAAAACCACCCGTTGTGACATCACTGCCGGTTTGCGGCGGGATGGGTTCCTTTCTTGAGAAGCAACCACCCCGCCCCGGCGGGCCCCGGTCAACCGGGGCTCCCACCACGCGGGGAATGTCACGTCACAGTGTAACACCCCCCCAGATGTGGTCTTTGAGCCTAACATAGGTAGGTATACATAAGAGCAAGTGTCTATATGTTTTGGATGTCAATAATTAATATATAGAATGAGACAGTATTCAATCGTAGATACTAAAAGGCTTGCGGAATAACTGCATTATATCCGGCTGGCGACGATTCAGAGGCGGAACTTCGCTAACTATTCAATAGATATTTGTCCGCTAAATACAAAAAGGGAAACCTATTGAGTCCCGGCACAATGGGCAACTTGTACGTATCCCCCCAACTTTTAATTTTAGGCTCCCTTTCAGCTTAACTTTCCGGTACTATGAAAGGGGTTATAATTTGTATTACTTTTTCTACTTTATTTTTACCAGTTTGCAAATAGTTAGTCATCATCATCTGGGGAAAGACATTTCTTATGGGTGGATAAGGAGGGCCCATAACACCACGCAGAAACAGTGCAAGTTGGAGTGAAATAGTTGAATTTTAAATTTTATCGAAAATCCTAACCTTGTCATTTAGTAAGCACGAATTATAGTTACATAAAAGCACGTCTGCGGTCTTTAACACATCGAACACATCAAATTACAGAAACAATAATGTATTGTTGATTTATTTGCTTGGAAAAACGAACTAACTCATTTAGTCTCGTTATGTGCTATTAATCTTTGATAGCAAATGATCTGCCGTAATTGGTTGGCAATTAATCGCCGTTAAGGATTGAAGTTTTAGGGCGAGCGAGGGCATCGCACTTGCGACCTTACCTAATGAACATTTGAACCTATTATTTAGATGAAGCTTGTATTTTAATTCAATGTGAACATCAATTATGAAGGCAGAGAGGTTATTGCGCTTTTGAAATGATAGGGAGGTTATATCGAGAAAAGCATATACTTAGATGGTTAGTTTTTTGTCGATTATTCTTTAACTAGTGGCTCTGTAGAGCTGTAGACGTCACGTTTGTGACACTTTTGATCATTTTTCGAAATGGCTGAAATATGATTTTCCCTAACTACTAAAAAAAATATATATAATGATTACTTATTTGATTTCACGAGACTCGGTTAAGAAATGCCCCAAGCTGAAGCAAAGACGCTTCCCACTCGCTCGGTCAATTATTAACAATCAAAAATGATTCAACAGAAGATTTTTTCATTGCATCACCTAGCATTTTTTTTATTGGAATACCTATTCGGTTTGTAAAACATGATGGCTCAATATCGATTTCGAGATTCAATTAAATTTATGTTCATCAAAGTACAGTAACCTACTTTGTACTTTACTTCAAAGTAAAGATCAATTGGAACCTCTTCATCCGATCTTACAGTCAGTACCACGCCAGTTTCGTACGTAATGGATTACAAAATCCTGTTTTCTAAAGATTCAGCCAGGGCATGGGTCTTTAGTATAAATCCTGAGAACAAAAATACTTTGACAGTCTTCAAATCACAGCGAGTAATAGTGATTTTGGCAAAAGTATGATCACACCTTTACAAAACTTAATCTAAAAGATGGGACTACTTTTAAAAAGCAGTAGATACTGTGTGCTGTTTGGTATTAGGTTTTATTCTATTATATCTATTCGAAGCAATATTTTGATCATTTTTCAAATGGGTGAATTTTTTTCGCAAAATTTCGAAAAACTGGTTCGCCTAAAAAGTTATATATAATTATCGAACCTGCTCACAAAATTTTACTAGAATCGGTTGAGAAATACGACCTGTAGATGAGAACAGACAGACAGCCAGAAGGATATGTCCTTCTAGCTGTCTATTTTGTATGCAAAATAATTAAGCACTATGATTTTCCAATGGCGGCGCTAGTGTGCAGACTATGCGCTTTTAACGAAAAATAATTCACCCATTTCTAAAAATTATCATAATTAGAAGCGCCATCTAGCTTCAATTATATCAAATAAAACACCAAACAGCACGTAGTACTGCTTTGAAAACCTCGTGGTGACATCTATTAGTTTAAACAACGAACAACGCACAAACGCGAGGTCTACAGCGCACAGAGCTACTAGTTTTTAATAAACCTTAACTTTAATCTGTAAATGTGAATTTTCGATACATTATTTACTTAGCGAGCAATAAATTTAATTAAGATGAGGGCGCCACTTGAAGGCTCTATAGAGGCCTTAAGTTCCTTACATTTGTCGGTCTTAGCCAATGGCCAGAGCAATTAAGTTCCTCACATTTGTTAGCCTCAGCCAACGGCCATAGAGCCGGAAATGTCCCAGTGTGAAGTGAGGGTCGGTCGAGTAGAAGATCGCTTTTCTTTGTCAAGTGGACCTTCAACTTGACACGCATACATTAGTACGATTGTTTCAGGCTCTACTCAAATTAGATAAATACTTTGTTTCAATTCCCTTAGCACGAACATCTGTCGAGAAAAAACGCGCGTAAACGTACTCGATAGAATCTATGAAAAATTTAATTTCGCTTTTCGCCGATAGATGGCGCTGTACAAATTTCCTATACAAAATTGCTCTATCGAATGTATTTATGCGCGTTATTTTTCTCGATAGCTGTTCGTGCTAAGGGTACAGGCTACCATTAAAAAGGTAGATAAGTAAAAAGAAAACTATTTTTTTTTAAATTCATGCAAACATGCAGAACAGATTTTGTTAGTAAATATTAATTTTATTACTTTGTGCCGTTATAAGCTTTGTAATGGCTCGTCTTTGAGATATTAATCTGGAAGGCATGCAGCTCTGGAGCATGAGAGCAATATTAAAAATAAGGAATTTAAATAAATTATCGAGAAATTGTGCTTATTTTATTATTCTTGGAGTACATTTATTGCAAAACAAAACGCCGATACCAATATAAATCAGTAGTGCGCTGAAAACACTGAGACTGAGACCCAAATTATACTAATAGGCATGTTTTAAACATAACTGCAAAATGGAACTACCTAAATGCCACATTCTGCATTCTACGAATTCATTTGCGGTTCATTTCATGATCCTTACATTCCTAGAAACAAAATGAGATTATGAAGACTTATTTAAACGGAGATATCGCTGTATACACTATGCGTATATACCAATAATGCTTAACTTCAATAGAGTCGTCGAAATTGGAATAAAACTGAGCAAATAAAGTAGCGGAATACATATTCCCGGTCGGGCGGACATTCCGCGGCGGTCAAAGCGACCGCGTCGCTCTCGAAACTTCCATCCGAAAAATCAAAGGAGGATTTTTTTAAGCTTATTACAAAGTTATTCTGCCAAATAACATGGGACTTGCTGCGTAAGTCTCTGTTATTTTATGTCAATACTTACACTGCTTAGTTTTTCTCCGGAGCTTTTTATGATGATTGTGTTTTGTGGTTTCTTGAACGGAGCTTAAGAAAATGTTTGAAAATAAAAATGTTACTATGATTATAATTAGTTCATAAGTATGTAAAGATACCTTACAAGTTTTTCTTTGAAAAGCCGACGTCTTTTAAAGTAGACTATTATTAAAATTATATTATTTATTTCTTCTTTTTGTCGACTGGTTTATTATTTTCATACATATGTTTTCGGTTTACAGGTTTTTTGCTTTGCTATCTAGTTTTTAATAATAGTTAAACACATAACACAACCAACGCGTTTTTAAACTAAACATAAATGTTAACACCTAAGTTCAGTTTAAAACGCGTTTAATGCCTGTGATTTTTATCCAATAAAATGTAACGCGAAAGTCGAAAAGTGTATCAAATAGTGTGTCTATGTCTAGTGCACCAAGTGAAGCGCAAAGGCACTACATACTTATTCTCGAAGCGCTTTGTCGTTTATTTGAACCCTCATAACTGGGGTTTGGATTATACCAGATAAAAAAAATCTCGGAATATGACGTCGATAGTGGACTTAGTTTCAATTGCATAGCTCTTATACTTCAGATTTCATTAGTATCTAAAAAAATCCAATTTCGTCACTGACTCACTGATGATCATCAAAATAATGATCCTAGGTATGTAACCTAGTATTAGTACACGAACAACAAAAAAATACTTTGAACTTTTACCCCCCAATCCCTTAAACTAGGGGATGGAAGTTTGTAAGAGACTTCCGAAAATTTTGATGCTAGAGATCTGAAAATTAGGGACTCTTTATTAAGATAGAGAGTGGGCTATGAAAAAGGCACCTCTGATGTGCAAGAAAATGTATGAATGAAAAATAATGTTGTCATAAGCAACTTACAAAAAGAAGTGAAATTGCATCCAAATCATTTTCAAGTAAAATATTGCCAAGACGAGACCATATGGCTCGCGCTGTCAAAAGTAATTAGAACTCATGTAGAGCCAAGCTTTTAGAAGCTTGTCTCTTGGCGAAAATGTTTTTGGTGGGATTATAACTTTCGATGTCCTTTTTCCACATTGTTGTACTTACTGAAACTCATTATTCAGATTTTTTAAAGTTTTTAACATAAGTTATTTTCTATTTCTATTTATACAATAGTGGACCCTGTGAACTTCGTATCACCTACGATTTAATGCTTATCAATTTTACCTTGAGAACCAGCGCTATCTTTTTAATAAGTAAGTTAATAACAAAGCAGCTGAATACTAAAACGAAAGCAACACTACGGTCCTTTTATCCAACATTACTAAGATCATTATTTAGACTAAAACATCTTTATCAAAAGTTAGCTGTCAAAAGTAATCCGAAATGGCGATTCCCATACAAAATAAACTAACAAATAACACTACGTTGAGATGACAAATGATATTAATTTTTCTTAATTAATCAATCAAAAGCACTAAGAAGTTTCAATTCCGACGTCAAGACAATCACCCCAAAAGTAGCTTTCTACCACTTTTTGACCCTGTTAGGAGATAAATATAAAAAAATACGAAAAACGTGTTCAATTAATTTTGTGAAAGATTAGAATTATGCCAAATTTCAAGTCAATCGGGCCATGGAATCGCGTTCTCCCATACAAACCTTGGCACCCTGTTTTACCCCTTTAGGGGTTGAATTTCGCAAAATCCCATGCAAAATTTGAGACTCCTAGCACTTGTAGTTTCTGAGATTTCGTGATCAGTGAGTGAGCGAGTGAGTGAGTGATTTTCCCTTTTATATATATAGAAGATAACAATATTCTCGAGTAACAAATGGAGTTTTTCTTTACTTTATTTTGTACGTAACAGGCAATATTCCCGTGTCTATCACAAGACGTGTGAATGTATATTCAGATAATTACAAAAAGAAGTTATTAACCAATGTCCCAATGTTACGCAAACCCGAGTACTTTCGATGCTCTGCCCGTTCTCCGTTAACAGGATTTATCCTTTAAGATTGTTTACGTTCGGATCAAGAATGTTTTGCTATCGTAGTTACATTCAGTAGACTATCTTATCCTTAACGAGTTGTACTCCGACTTATTTATTATGCGTAAAAAAGAACTGCCTACCTACTTAGTAGTTGTCAGAGAGAAAAGAGAAGCAACACGTTGTTTGTACAGATTTTGTGGGCTTCTCGTTCTAGATTTTACAGAAATCTATTCTATTCTAATATTCTAATATGGAACAAAGGTTACGATCATGGAATCCAAAAACTTAACTGCTAAATAAACTTTATGATATTTTCTTGAATCTCACGATGATTTCTAGGATGAGTTTTATCATCTTGGCATCTGCTGTGAAATCACTTGGTATTTGATTTTAGCTTTGATCGAACGACGAATCATCTGGGAAGCGAAGTAATCTAAGTTAAAGATTTATTTGAGCATGAAACTTCTTAGTCCTTATTGATACTTAAAAACAGTGTCTTTAGTCTTGTACACACGACGGCACCTCAGACTATACATGTTGAGCTTGAGTCAGCTTTATGCCCTACATAATAAAAGCTGTGTTTGCAGTTGAACTGTACAACCTGACGTGCTGTCTTGTGTACTAGCGATAATTTTAAGGCATGAAATACACCTAATTTTATCGACAAATACACCCACATATTGGGGTCCATCCCCTCTCCTGTTGGAATGACCGCCATTTTAAATTTGAATTTTTTCTTTTAGATGACCCTGCCGAAAAATATTAATTTTTCCGGATTTAGAAGTCCTACAGTTATAAAAAAAAACTATTCGAAAGCTAATAATACCACCTATTAAGTAAAAAAAGTTTGTGTAAACTTTCAACTTTAATAAGTCATAAAAAATCTAAAGTATTTTTTTTTCTTACATATTATCTCAAAAGTTAGGAAAAACGACATCAAAAACATTTTTATGAGTTGCATATTTCGAGAGTTATTGTTGTTTGAATATGACTTTTACTTAAATTATCACTAGTTTGTACTAGTAAGCTTTTCTTTTTTTGATATTGCTTAATGCATACGAGAAGATACTTTACCGGCTAACAGTTTAGTTTCTCTCGCATTCGTGATCCTGCACAAACACGATTCCTTTTAGCAACCACACAAACGAGCGCAAAGGAATACGTTTTGAAGTTCTTTGTGGGAGTGTTGTAGAGGTGTATTAAGGAGTTTTTAAAGTATACGCTTAGAAGTATACTACTTACAGGTGTGGAAGAATATCACACGACTGTTTGAATGTATATATTATAAACATGTCACCGTAAAATTGTAAAAAACCGTGTTATATATTTTAATTGTAGTGATTGTGATGCAGTTTTGAGTTTGGCCGTGAGATCGTGGTCTGACTTGATTTTTTCCAAGTGCTGGGCAATAGATTAATAGATACACTCAATAATAATAATTAATTGCTTGAACTGTATTATAATACGATTGTTAGAAATAGTGTTTTCAAAAAGCTTACATTAAGGATAAATTTTTTTTTTTTTTATAAAACATATTACGGAAGACAATGTCTTTGATCTTTGAGTATCTTAAAAACTAGATAGTTAAGTAACTAGAAATTGTTTAAAAAATATCTCTCAAATTATAAATACATATTATATAAACATCGACGGTCGATAGATAACAGTGTCGTAATGAGCTATGTAATGTTTTCGAGGCCACAGTGTTGGATATTGATCACGAGGCGCGAGGCAGCCTTGCGGCCGACAGCAAACAAACTAATAAATCAATGAGACGTAACCAAACATTACCGCTTAATTGTTGGATCGATCGAGGAGCTCTCTCAGTAAAGCGGCGTGGGGTTAAGTTAAGCGATTATAGACAAATGAAATTATGCTTTTTTTGATAACGATTTTTAAAGTTATGTTAAAGCTTAATTTGCTTACGGTACAAAATATAAGAGAAAGTTTAAAGATATTCTATCATGTTTAGGCAGATGCCACCATAATTAATTACAGGAAAGATCTTTATTCCCTTATTTTTTAACAAAAATAATAAAATGTTTACATAACGAACTCACATTCTTTAAAACTAGGTGTGTTTAGTGGTCGTAAATGATCCACATTGTTATGTACTTCATGTACATACTATACCATGTACTATTTGTAAAGGTTGTATCGGTTTCTTTCGTTGCTGCATGTTTTGTGTTGCGAGCCCGTGGGGCGGAATACGCAAACCTGCGACCGCGTGTCCATTACACACTTGATGTTTCATATGTCTGGATTGTTCACGTCGAAATCATCCTTTGGCCTTATCCCAATTTTATTCGGGGTCAGCGCAATATGTCCCGTTTCACCTCTAGCCATGTATAAAACAACTAGCTTCCACCCGCGACTTCATCCGCATAGATATTAGAAAAATCTCAAGGGAAACCTTTGATCAGGATAAAAAATATCCAGTTTTTAAAATTTGTGTGTCACATCATATACAAATCTGTTTATTTGTAAATGTCTGAACAGCTGATTAAGTTTTGTATAAAAAGTGTTTTTTGTCTGTTTTCAGAAAAGTCGTAGAACAAAATAAATGTTGTTGTTTATGATGTTAGTAATCTCCTCGTACAAGGTTGTTAGCTTTTACAAATAATCCTGTATATTACTGGCGTATGCTCAGCCGTTTTGCGTGATTAAGTAACAAACATAAAAACTTTCACATGTATAATATTAGTATACATCCATATTTTAATTGCGCCTTCCTCCCAATGTAGATGGATAATGGATAATGTCCATCAACATTCATACTCAAAACATGCCCACACACAATGAAAATGCATTTTTTTGTCACCGTTCTGTTGGGTTGGGACAGTGCTTTCAATGAAAAATTATGGCAACTAACCATTTGAAAAGAATTACACACAAATAAAAGAGATAGATTGATAGCCAGTCAGAAAACTGCCTGCATGGAAATAAGATGTCATAATTTTTTATGACCTCCGTGGTCGAGTGGTATTGTACACCGGTTTTCAAGGTGTCGCCATCTCTGAGGTCCCGGGTTCGATCCCCGGTTGGGTCAATTTAGAAAACGAACTTTTCTATATTGGCTCAGGTCTGGGTGTATGTGATACCACCGTTGTCTCTGATTTCCAAAACACAAGTGCTTTAGCTACTTACTTTGGAATCGGAGCAATGTATGTGATGTTGTCAAATATTTATTATATTTATTTATTTATTATTTATTTATAATTCGGCCCCCAGGGGCTAGTCTTAAGAAAATAACACAAAAAATATGTACGATATAAAATGTTATAAGTAAAGTTCTTTGACAGTGGACACGCTCTCTAAGCGGTTCAGATAGAAATTGGTTCTTTTCTAATATTTGCTTTCTTAAGCAAAGCGGAGTGCCGCAGGGGGGCAAACTGGGCCCGCTAGTTCTACTGTGATTTGGTAAGCATCGCAGTTAGGTATTATCTATTCAGAGGATTTATGTGGTCTTCTTCTTTTGTTCATTTAAATTATGTTACAGTATTGTTCTTACCTTTTGTCTTAAAAATATCTGACATCATATTTGTCCTATACACAATTAAAGTAGAAAATATACCAACTAATCACTTGGCAATCGATTGAGCGATTTTTTTCTGAAATTTTTTTCTCTTTGAAAAATTAATAGCATAAATGTATAAGGAATTTTTAATAAGGTTAATGAAATATTTCGTAATTAAAAGCACAGAATGGGTCCTCATTAGGTAAGTCCCTCACCATTTTTAATGACAGGAATTTTAAATCCCTTTACAAGTTTTGTGTTCAGCTCCAGGTAACGTTTTCACAAAAGCAGAAATAATAAGTTAAAATGAGGTAATTTCGGCGCCATTATGCTGTCAAGCTGGAGGGGGCTTACTTCGTGTTTGATAGATGCTCTCCATTAGAAGTGACGAGAGTTTAAGCGGCCGGCGAGGTGCGCTGGGTCTACACGGACCCGCTTGCGAAGAATAATAAGTCCTATTTGTTTACTGGATTATAGAAGATAGATTCTGCGTAGTTTTGAGCCGAGTATGCGTTGCAAGAAAATTGTTGAAATGTTAATTTTACAGTTCTTAATGACGTGGCCAGTGTTAAAGCCTAAGTTTAAGTGACAAACCGTTTAATGCTGTATTTCAAGTAAAAAATACCCGAAGGTCGTGAAAGGCTAGAGATCTGTGTTTTTTTATCTGTATTTAAAGAATGAGACGGATTTTAGGTTTCGAATTTTTAAGCTTTCTCAGTATGTTAAAAGGGAAAAAGCCTATTCGGTGATTTCTAAATTACTGACTTTATTTGTAGATATCCAATTTCTTGGTCACAAACTTTTAATAGTTATTTGGGACTTTAATTTGGTCAAATGTCATTACGTCACAAGTTACAACTAAGTTATAACTTTTTTGTGATATTACCAATAATTTTAAGTACCCACTATCAGAGTAGTTAGAGACGAGTTTTTTTAAGTAAGTATATAAAATTATGTTATCATTATCTTAAAAATACTGAGGCGTTTATTTAGAACATGTGTTCAGCCTTACAAAGTTTCTGAATATTAAGAGCTACATCGTATGGAGATTACATGAGGGCCATTATTCAGCTGCTTCAGGTTACTTTACAGATAATGTTGAAACTATGTCAGTCAAACATTATAAAGTTGTCTTCTTGATATTATTTGTTGATAAATTTAAGTAAATTACTTATCGTATTTTTTTGTTTATTTGTTTATTGACCGAGCGAGCCCGAAGTATCCCCGTTTCAGCTTGGGCAAAAAATGCTTTCGTATGTCTGTCCGGCTGTCTGGTTATCCGTTTGTTCTCTTCTCATTTTTTTTCTCAACTAATTAATGAAGTGAAACAAACAGCATACAATATTACCTTAAAAGTATTGTTAATGACTATTACATTAAATTTTTTTAAGAAAATCCTCCGACTAAAAATGATGTAGGAACTATACATATTTATCCACTTATTCATAATTAGCATCCCCACCATAAATATTCCATTTTTAATTCAATTTTAGTTTTTATTGATTAACTTAATTAAAACCCGAAAATACCAAATATATTACCTATTTTCTCCGTGAACTATACTGAACGGTACACACGACAGCACGTCAGGTTATACAATTAAACTGCGAAAACAGCTTTTATTACGTAGGGCACATAGGCGGTCTCAAGGTCAACATGTATAGTCTGAGGTGCCGTCGTGTGTACATAGCTTTCAATCAAGAGACAGGGCAAGATCAATATTTAAATTGGTAGATTTTATTTTAACTCGAACTAAACCCTATTTACTACACCCGAGAATATTACTTTCGTTATGACAGATCCTGTGTATTGTGGTGTCTGATCCCTTAGCACCCTCGCCCACGGTCAAGGACAAGTATTTTTTCCACGAGGCTGTTTCAATGAATGGCCCGCATCATGAGTTGAAGCGATTTTAACGTGAAAATTAAGCATTACGCACTTGGGTTCGAATTTGATGGAGGTGGGTATTCATTTATCGTTGTTTGACTTGAGCATAGGTACTTAAACAATAGAGTTACATACATAACAATGATGTGGCATTGATATTATTGACTCCTATGTTGATATAATTGTGTGAAAAAAAGCTATAATACCTTTTCTTTTCGTTAAAAGAAAAGTAGAGAAGAGACCAAGGCCGTCCTTAACCTATTTGAGGTCCTGGGCACATTAAGATAAGAGGGTCCCTATGATCTTGACTTAAGCTAGTGAGCTAGTACTAGGTATTTGTAGTCAGTAATTATTGTTTAAGTTTTTTAAATACCTATACAAGGTGTTACAAAAGTACCCCTAATGCCGAATATGGTAGATAGGGACCATCAAACTGAACAACTTTTACTATGGGACCAACTCTGAAATCACGAAAATAAAATCAGCTGTTCCATACAAAAATTAAAATCGAAAATATCAAAATGTATGAAACAGCTGATTTTTTTTCGCGATTTCAGAGTTGGTCGCATAGTAAAAGTTGTTCAGTTTGATGGTTCCTATCTACCATATTCGGCATTAGGGGTACTTTTGTAACACCTTGTATATGTTTTTTGGTAATAAGCATCCGTTATCGTTTAGCGATCTGGCAGGAACTAGGGGGCCTAACGATCGCGGGGCCCTTGGCACGTGCCCAGAGTGCCCAGTGGAAAAGATGGGCCTGCTAGAGACCATTGTAAAATTAAAATTTAGTACCGTACATGGCATTTCAACCGGAAAACGAACGTCAATCACAATTGCAAAGGGGGGTCTTCAAATCTTTAGAATAAAAAATATCAAAGTATTTTCCATAATGATATCAAAGATTATAAATAAAAAACTCAAAACTCTTACCTATTATTTAGTAACAGGCTTGCATGTTGTGCCATGTCCCGCGGGTAAACCAGCCAATTTGTAAAGGTTTCCTGTTGCCGCCGCCCTTAGGCTGGCATTGAGAAGTGCGCTCTGCTTCTTGAATTTTAATGGGCCATCCTTATAACTGATACGCCGATATACTGCTAGTTTCGGTACTGCTGTTTAAAGGTAGATAGAGGGTTGAGGGTTGAGGTTTTACGCACCATAAGGGTTCCCTTTTACGGTACGGAACCCTAAAACATGACTTTGAATTATAGCAACGTATAGATAGAGTATATAATAGGATTATTGGCAAACGCGTTAGTTTTTTGCATCCTGGACCAACAGCTTAACGTGCCTTCCGAAACACGGAGGAGCTCGAGATAGTAAATTTTTGGTCACCCATCCTGTGACCGACCCTTGCGAAACTTGCTTAACCTCCGCTGGACCTGGCACTAAACCACTGCGCCATCGAGCTCCTTAACTGCTGTTACTGCTTCCCAAAGATCTCCACAACGATCGGTCCTGTGCTGTCCGCTCATCCAGTGGATCCCGATACTAAATAATACTGAAAATGAACTCGATACGTGTTACGCTACGGCTCAATTCTACGTTATCATATTTTTATATGTTTAACAGACTGTGTAATTTTATTATATTTAACTAGTGAATTTTTAATTTCACTAACGTTTCAAATCGTCAATTATTTTGACCTACCTAGTACTTATCTACACCAAACCTACGATGGCTGTGGGCTGTGTGATTGACAGTATTGAATAGTACATTAATATCGGAGCAGGAAGTGTACGAGTAACATTATTTCATGAATGTAATGTAGCGTACCTATATTTACTTCGTGTAGATTTTGTGTCGACAAAAATTTGGTTTAGACAAGTTATAGAAGCTTTTAATATATTATCTTATATTAAATCTAGAAGTATGTTATAGGTGTGATTTATTTATTTATTTCATTATAATGCAAGTTTACATTGATGTTCTCCAAATCACATGGATGTCACCGCGCTATATCAGTAAAGCGAGATAGCAATGAGTGAAAAAATCACAAAATCAATTCGTAGTAAATAACAAAAGAAATGCTTCTACACGACTGTGAATAGTGATGATACAAATTATCGCAACTTTTACCGGCACGAAGTTTCTAAATAAGTATGCAAATCCTACTATCCTACTTTTCCTAGTTATATTATAAATGAGTTTGTATTTGTTATCTTTTCACGCCTAAACGACTTTACGGATTTCGATGAAATTTGCCATTCGGTTAGTTTATAACATTAAGATACTTTTTATCCTAGTCAAAGGTTCCCTAGGGTCCAAGCAGACGAAGTCGCGGCTGGCCGCTAATAGAATTAGTCTAATTTTATATGAAACACTTTTGACAGTTCTTTACAGCCACACTCAAAGACGTCATAATTTTAATACTTCATTAGACTTGGTTCCTTCAATTCCAACCTAGATTAAAATTGATTGACGTCTCTGAGTGCGGCACGTTTTAAGTGTTGTGTTGACCGGAACCTGTGAAACAATTGCTAAGACTCATGGGACTGCTCAACACATAGTTTTCCATTTGTCAATCCTGATTGACATTACGCCATTAATTAAAAACGTATATAGATAACAGTTGAACGTGCCGCAGCGCCGATCACTCCACTTACTGTATTATCGACACCACACGATGACAGCTGCCCGCTGTCCACCAGACTCTCGGCTGACGAAGGCAGGCAGCCTCCAGAATCCATCGGATTATGCGCCATTATCACCGATCATCTCCTAATCCACATTATTAAGTCCTTTGGGAAGGATTCTGCCGTAAACAAAGCCGGAAACCTTCGTAAGCCATTGCCTATTAATTAGTTTTGCACTAAATTTTACATTGTTTTAGGTTTTTTATTTTTACTCTAAATAAATAAATAAAAATAATAATATGCTATTAATTTAATAGTCACTCCACGCTTAGACTATTAAAATTTATTAGATATAAAGTCTATAAATTTATAAGTAAGTGTCAAGTGCTCATCTTTTTAGAAGTCCGATAAGTAGCTCGCCTCGGGATTTCAGATTCGCAAACAGCATTTTAATTTAATAAGAGACACTTTTTCCTCAATTTGCGGATACTAATTAAGATGAATTTTGAGAACTTACTTCAGTAGAGCGAACCCAGTGCAGTAACTTGTATAAAGTAGGTACGTAGTTGGATTTCAATGCTTAAAGGATATTTTGGTGAATAGAAAGATGCTTGGATCACTAAAAATCACTAAAAGTTATCAAAAGTATATTGAAGTTTGCGTAAAAGGAGCTCAAGCGAGATGTAAATCCTAGAATTATAAATTGTTAAATAATTTAACTGATACACATATTGTAGTAGTTTTGTGGTAACTTCTTGTAACCATAATCTTTAAAAGAACAAGCAAGAACCATAAGAAATAGCAAAAATTATGTTCAATGAGTCGTTCTTAGAAAATGCACTATACCTACCCTCCTTTTTAATATCTACTGTGGCGCGGAAGTCTTTCGAAAAGTATTTAACGTTTATTTAATAAGATAACGACGCAGCGCTCGAGTTATTTTTTCTACTAGTTCGTGAGTTCGTTAAGTGCGGATTTGCGGCGTAACTTGCCAACTTAATTACACGAAAAAACCGAATGGCTTGCATTATTATTCCAAATGAACTGGGAAAAAGTGTTTGTTTATAATAATGTTAATTGCAACTTCTATTTAATTAGTACCTACATAATTATGTAGGTACGTACTAATACATCTATTTCGCAATTGATTGATATTTTTTTCGCAATTACAGAGTTGGTCCCGTAGTAAAAGTTGTTCAGTTTGATGGTCCGATGAAACGGTTTTACCATTTTTGGTTATCATTAACATCCTGTAGATACCATTAAATAGATGTAAGCAAACAGAACTCTCACTTTTCTACACAAGTTTTTGTTTCCATCATAGTAGCGACGTATTCATCGTTTAACAAAACAACTTTTAAATAATTGAAATGTTTTGTACTTCAATTGGATAAAAAATACAAAATAATATAACGTTAGGAACATTAAAGTGTGTCCACAAAGGCTGGCGGGGTATTGAATCCGTTCAATCCATTAGGAGGCGCTCTATCCGCGTCCGATCTTAATGGACAGCGGTGGACAATGCGGATTGCCATTTGCCGCCCGTGTTACATTTAACGGTCAAGCTTACACTGTTTATAATTTTTTGGCCGGTCAAGCTTTGGTATTGAAAAAGTTACCTACTGATAGTGATAGTACTTAGTTCATTGTCACTAGCATTGTTTTACTTAATATTAGGTAGTCGGAAAAGTTCGCGGCGTTTCTGTACTAAAAATAATAAAGTTACCACAACGAGGAACATCTTTATCATCAAAATTACCAGACCTGAAGCTGCTGAACCATTTTTAGCAGTAGTGTTTGACAAAGCATCTTCGCCATTAACATTACAAATCTTTCTTTGAGCACTGAAATGAACGCTGCCTGCATTCATTTTTTATTAAGGGTCTGAACCCTAATCGAAAAATAATTACAAAACGTATCTAATAAAAATATTAAAATATGATAAAGCAAGACAATTACCATTTTTGTTTAAGTTAGTTTGACTTAATTAAGAACGTACACATTTATTTACTCCAAAAATATATATTGATTTTCAGCGGCATAAAACCTCTTTATTGTTACAAAAAAATACTGTATTACCCGGTTGAATTGAGAATGCTCTGTTTACTCGCATTATATTGCGCTCCTTTATACCAATATGTTTTTCTTGCCATAGTTCGAGGTGATGTTTGCTGAATATCATAATATTTTGTGTGTGGTTGCTTTTGAAATTGCGATTCTGTTTTAAATAATATTAATTATTGTGTACCTACAGATATTTTTTGTAAGTAATTGATGAACAATTATGCACGTATTATATTTATGCATCTGAAATATTATTAATAATTAGCCCGGTTTTTTATAAATTTCTGATGTTGGCGTTAATTAGTCAAAGTGAAACAACAGTTTCATTAGTTTATTTTGGGTTCTTTGCAGTTTATTGATATAAGTTTTAGCCACGCTGCCATGTACTTCTATCAAATAATCAAGGTGACTTTTTGTTCAATGAGTTGTATTAAAGACATTTATTGTCATACAAACATATTAATGTTCACTTATAATGATATACAAAAGATACTAATTAATGTTAAATAATTAATATATCCCAAGTAATAGGCTTGCATAAGATTAGCTGCCTAGATTATTCAATTAAACCCCGAAAAAATAACTAAAGTCACCAATAAACTGATCCATTTAGTTATTGTTGGGAATGCTCGTTAATCAAATGACTGCAAGGAAACATTTTTTGTATTTAAGTTTCGACTTAATAGTATCCAGCATATTTTGTCAAATATTTACATTAATTAAGTTTTTGTTAGTCGTTCAATTATTTTATTTATTAGCAAAACTTGATTACAGCAAAGAACCTAAGAAATGATAGCAAAAGAACATCCCATATTCGGACCCCATCATATTTTTTGCCCAGATAGCGTGTTGCTGATGACAGTTCATTTTGAAAACGATTGAAGTCGCGTTTCGGAAGTTAATCGGTTCGATTGTGATCGCTCGATTCGTTAGTATTGATTGTCTTTTTTGATGAACGTCGCTATTCATTGATCACGGGATTTGTTAGACAGACTTCTAACTTTTTCGCCCAATTACTTATGGGAAAATTAATAATTGCTTATTAAATAACACAGTGGGGAATAGTACCACACGTTTAATATATGCATTCTGAATGCTTGTAATTAATAAAAAGTCTCTTATTTTAGAGTTCTTATGTCTTGAGTTATTTTAATTTATTTTATTTTTTATTTTTATTTGAGTTGACTTACTTTCACAGTTCAAATGCTGTTTTTGAAAACCAGTACCTAAAACTAGTGCCTCAGTGACCTGTAGAACTCGCGTTTGTGATATTTTTGATCGTTTTACGAAATGGCTGAAATATGATTTTTTCCCATGTCTTCGCCATTTAAAAAAACTTTGAAAAACCGAATCAAAATATGTCATATAAATATTGAACCTGCTCACAAAATTTCACGAGAATCGGTTGAGAAATGCGACCTGTAGAGGAGAACAGATGGACAGCGGGACAGCCGGACATACGAAAGCATTTTTGCCCAAGCTGAAACGGAGACGCTTCGCTCGCGCTTGGCTCTCGCTCATAAAATACATCAATAAAAAAGGCATTTTTATGAAATTGCCCACCAACCTTAGAGTAACAGACTTTTATAGTAGGCGTAACATTCCGAGATGTAAGATAAGGTGAGCGATTATCGACCTTATTGTTTTACGTTACAGTTGTTATTTGGAACCTTCTTGGAGCAGAATGCTGAAGATCATGCTCGTCACGTCTCCGCGGACAGTTCACGCCTTCGAAAGTATCATAGTGTATGGCTACACCAAACAATGTTAGTTCGTACGATAAAAAGTGAAATCACAGAACATACAGGGTGTTTCATAAAAATGTTTTTATTTGTATGGAAATGCATGTATGCATGGATGATACCCGCTATCTACCATATTCGGCTTTAGGGATTTTTTTGTAACACGTTGTATAGTACTCGTGATATTTAAAGATATCGATCACATTGCAAGAGTATTCAAATAGTTTTTTTATTTTTTATCTTTTATCGTCACCAATTGAGTAAAAATATTATTCCCACCGCGTTTTTTTCTATCAAAAATAATAAATTAGTAAAAAAATCCCTTTACTGGAAGTTTACTGGCTTCACCTGAACTGTGTGCCCATACAAATGAGTGGTGATGGCAGGGCTAGTTACGAGCCATTCGATGGGCCTCCCCGTCATACAAGGTTATTCCAAGTTTCGCTGCTAAATATTCATCGCCAACGATGCCTTCTTCACGTAACTTTAAATGACCACCTAAAGTTTCCAATTTTCGTCTGGGAAAAGTGAAAAAAATATTCCATATTAGTAAAAATTTTACACGTCTGGCGAAAAAAAAGAAGAGTGTGTTGTTACTTTATTAGGATTTCATTAGTATATTCTCCAAATTCAATCAACTACAGATTTTTTTATTCACATGCAAAGTTTTGTAACAAGCATAATTTTCTTGTTGTTTATTTAAATTATATTTCCTATAATTTTTTTTATATCGTATCCATCCTATTTTGCCTCCCAAGCTAAGAAAAGTTATTTTCCTACAAAACACTCTTTTCTTTTCAATATGCAGCCTACACAGTGTTTGTTAGCTGCTTATAATCTCTTATATTATAATCTTTAAGAAAATATACACGTACACAGAATGTCGCAAATCTTTGGAAAGGAAGAAGGAAAGTACATACCTTAAATATTGAAGAAGACTTCATTTTGTTATTAAAAATGATTGGAACGGCATTCAAAAAAAAATCGCATATGATGCGATACAAAACGAAATAATTACGATTAAAATTCATTTTAGGTTAGCTTCCCTACATAATATGTATTTGCATATAATTTTAAGCCATAATAATATATGTCATAGCATACTTTGATTTAGCCGAATGATGTTTACGTATAATATTATTTAGCCATAACATAACAGCTTATGCTACTGTTTTTAAGCTTAACTACTTTAAGCATCATCATGTTTTTATGTATAACATTCTAAAGCATAAATTTAAACACGCATAATGATAGCAATGCATATTTTTGATAAGCATACCGACACCGTAAAAGTGCGAAAGTTAGTGAGTGAAATAGCCTATAGCCTACAGCCCATAGCCGTAGCTTCAGCCTAATAATAATATTATGTGAAAACAAATTAACTCAAATGATAGTTATGCCAATATAAATAGTATGCCAAAAACAATTATGGTAAAGTATTATAATTACCAAAAAATATGCTGAATTCGATATGCCAACGCAAAATGGTAATAAAAAAAAATTACAAAAAGTGATTTCGTTATCATAGTTTTACTTTTGTTGAAGATGCTGTGTTATTCAAGAAATAATTTTAATGAGTAACCTTTTCGATCGGTTTCGTAAAATATTTAGTGGGTTCTGTTTCTGGTTATTGCAGGCGATTTTAAATAATGTTTGCGGTTCCAATGATTTTTAATAACAAAATGAAGTTTTCTTTCAGTAAAACTTCCTATTTTCAATATTTAAGGTACTTTCTCTCCGTGCGGTAATGTTTTGGGACACCCTGTATACTAAAATAAATTGTTTTCAATAACAAGAAGTCCGAACCGCTGTCGTGAGATAGAAAAACTATACCTATATTATAAGTAAACAAACACTACACTTCTATAATCCGCAAAATAGAACGGTTTTCCTCGTAGATGATCCCACTCCCATCCCGTCCGCCGTAGCAGCTACGCTGCGTGCCCACGCACGGCGCTACGGTGGCGTAGTACTACTGGCGTGACGTCACCGCAGCTGATCTTGCCGGTGCAACTGGTTGAACAGCTGCTGTCGATTATGTTTTGTTTGATCTAGAGTTTTGTTTATGAACACTGTTATATTATTTTATTTCTAGGAATAAGGTATAATCTTAAGATGGGATACTACGATCATCTAGATGGGATAACGTTGATTTTACAACATATTTTTTTTATAAAAAAATGTATGTAAAATATTCCAGACTTTTTAGGTGGACTAAATTCCTGATGATAATTATTATTACTACGTTTCGGTTCGTCTTTGGTTCATGAGGTGCAACACCGAGAATGTTGAAACCGAAGGTTTCTTCGTAATAATGTTTAATGTTACAATCGTTGATCTATAATCAATTTAATCACATACTTCGCTCCAATATTTATTTTTACTGTTATTGGAGCGTATTTATCCACAACACCACAAAGAATGTTGCCATTACATTAATGTTGCCAACAAATTAATTAAAGCGGCATCCTTTGATTGCCACAGAATGGCACGTGTATGTGTGTGTTAGAATCGGAATGTGGACATCAAAACTGATGTGTGTGGGGAAACAGAATGCGGTGAACAAACAACATGTGGCCAGCGATCAGCTGAGTTACGGGGAAGGGCGATGACCCGTAATTGAGGTGGAAATTTGTTTTTGTTCCCACGATTTAATTTTAGCCATTTACTTACCTCAAATAGACTTTCACGAAATCCTGAAAATGTATCATTATAACTAATCAAATGTAGAGGTATTTTGACTGTATGCAAACGCAGACATAATCTAACCTTTGGAGCTGTAGACTGGCATGGTACTGTTGCGCCTTAAGGAGCGAGCTGTGGTTTACAAATTTAGCTTAAAATAGTATATTAAATAGTGATTTTGCAACACCAAATTCAAGAAGTTAACAATTGAGGAAGCATTTTCAATTTTTTTAATCTATTACATCACACACCGATAAATTCACACATAAAAAGTCTTGCGTAACAAACATCGGCCATCAGTCAGCGGCCATTGTAAGCGACATGGTGACGGAAATAAATGGAAGAATACGCGTTATCTTTTACGCACCGGTGATGCCGACACTCGTCGATCTGCGGACGACATCCAGCGGCGAGTAAAATGTACACGTAACGAGTATAATCAATGTACCTACAGTCGGACAATAATATGGTCTACCACCCTAAGCGTGAAACAACAAGGTTGATTTTCCCTCGCAACAATGTTCTGATGGTTACTTATGTCAACCTTACCGCTATTTTGATTACACGGGAAGTTTTGCCAAACTGGAAGATCAATTGCTAGGCTGACTGTACATGTTATGCTATGTATGTATTAACATTGCAAGGCTGGTGGTTGTAGCAAGCAATGTGTAGACGCGTTGCCTCGCGAGCCGGCTTGCAAACCTTGCGACTTACCGCCATTTGATGAGCAATCTAGCGAGGTCGATAGACGGCATTACACTTAAGATGTATCTACTGTTGTATCATTGTCAACCTTGTCGCGTAGCATCGACACGAACGCAGGTTGAGAGTGAAACTAACAATTAGCTCTGCGGTTTGGTGTGAGAACCTAGTATACGGTACCATACCTACAAATGGGCGCAAAAAACTTATCAGTTTTATCAGATGGAACGATATTTATAAATATGTATATCGTTTCTAGACATTACATTTATATAATGTTACAATTAACATAGATTCATAAATAATTAGGTAGGTGGAAATTATGATCCCATAAAATGAGTAAAGCCTACCTCGACATCCAATAACAAATTTCAGATGAATCAATGTGATTTTTTATAAAATACTCAGCAACATTGCAAAGTAGCCCCATCTCGGGCACTGAGAATAAATTTGCTAAATGCACCATCTTGGCCTGATTTGCCTAAAAACAAATATAGCTTAACCTATTTACAACCATGTTACATATTGAACTAGCTTTTGCCCGCGACTTCGTTCACGTGATTAAGATAGTTGTGCGTGTATTTTGAAAGTCACGGTCTACAAAATACCTAGGTATTTATCAGTAGACCTTATTTTTTTTGTTCCATGCTCACTTATCCTCTGACATAATAAGTCAGTCTTTGTTCGCTTGGTTTTTTACTATCATTCAACATACACTATGAAAGGAATCTAGCCTTCAAAAATCCTTTACAAATTACCATACAAACTGGAACATCCTGTAGCACCTTGTATAACGGGAATTTTCCAAAACCCTTTCTTAATGCTCACTTACACCATGAAAGATATCTACCCTCCAAAAATGGTGTCTCTACCTTCAGCCGTTAGGGCTCTACGCCTAACCAAAACAATGAATGAATGAATGAATCAATCAATTTAGAGTTTTATATGTATAGAGTAATGCACTTGGTTACTTATTATGACTTATTATCGTCTAGTCTAGAGGTACCTTTGGTTAAAGGTTGTATAATTATTAGCCAAACTGTACTAAGCAAAACATTCTGGCAAAAAACTTTTTTTTTTATTTTTAATTTTATGCTAAAGTTACCCAGGTTATGGCGTCGGCTTTATTTTTTATATTTTCGACATTTGACGGCATGCCTTCCATTAAGGTTTAACTGGTTTTGGTCTGCAACAAAAGCATTTTACAGAATATTTCGCAGAAAAATGTACCTACTTGTGAACTTCCGCGAACTGCAGTAAAAATGTTACTGTAACGGAAATTCAATTGTTAGATTTTCTCAAAATTCAATGGAATGTACTTTCAGAACAATTGGAATCGTTCTTTAGTGGAACATTATTTATAGGAAAAATATACCTTTATATTTCTATCCCAATACTGCGATCTCACCACGGGAGAGGTCTACGTGTACGTCCTATAGTGGACTATGTTAACAGTACCCTTCCGTCTGTTGTTCAGGGTTCGTTCCTTGATGGTCCAGGGTAATTTTTCGCGTTGTCCACCTTGGGTAAAACTTTTTCCGTTCTTCTAATTGAAATATATAACAAACAGAAAGAGCAGCGCAACTAAAAACGTCGAACGAAACCATTTATTAGTGTTTAGGCGCGCATTACGTTATGGAATCCTTTTTTCGCGGCGCGGTGGGGGCGGGCGGGGCGGGGAGGGCGCGGCACCCGTCAGACGTACGCCTACGCGCGCCACCGGGGCACGTGTCCGCTCGCGCCTCGCGCCTCGCAGTCACGTCAGCGGCAGGGCCGCGCGCCCCACGCGCCCGGTCCACACCGGCACCGGCCCAGCGCTCACACACGTTATACCTTTTTGTTTTGCGTGTTTTTGAAATTCGAACACAGTGAATCCGATGGGTAAGTTTATAAATTTCGATTGACTGTGAATTTTTGTTTTATTTGCTGGACTTTTTGGTGTACCGATGTTTTTATAACCAACCACCAATTTTTATAAGAAAAAAAAAGTATTTTTATTACGAGCTTTATTTTGCTTTTTGCTTCTTTTGTCGCTTGTTTTGTTATTATTCTTCATAATATATTGAACTCACAAAATCTTTTCTTATACATTCTTCGTTCAAAAGAAATTATAGTATTGATGTGCTTTATTGTTTTTACTGGCTTTTTTATTTTCGGTGTACTTCCTGTAAGCGTTGGTTTCCAAAACTGTCTAAAACTAAATTAATGTCAAAATATATCAGATTATGATAATATTTTATACTTTATAGTAGGTTAAATTGTAATATTAAATAAAAGTACCACTTGATCCATAAAAACTGAAAGAAATACAATAATGTAAAATATTTCATTAGATTTAGTCGTCTCTTATTGAAAAAAAAAAACTTAACTACCTAACTACTTAAATCGGTCCTAAATTGGTAATTACCTGTGACTAACTAGAATAGTATTAATTTTTTTATGTTATTTATTGTCTAACTAGTTCGAACCACGGTTTACTTAAACTGATGGCTCTGTGT
Organism: Catoptria pinella; assembly: GCA_963556745.1. Lineage (NCBI taxonomy): Eukaryota > Metazoa > Arthropoda > Insecta > Lepidoptera > Crambidae > Catoptria > Catoptria pinella. The sequence goes on from OY750761.1 coordinate 14,957,099, forward strand.
AGAGCTGTGAACCTCGCGTTTGTGATATTTTTGACGTTTACGAAATGGCTGAAATATTATTTTCCCCATATCTCCGCCATTTTGAAAAATTTCGAAGGACTAAATCGACAAAAAAAACTATATTATAGAACCTGCTCACAAAATTTCACGAGAATCGGTTGAGAAATGCGACTTGTAGAGGAGAACAGCCGGACAGACATACGAAAGCATTTTTGCCCAAGCTGAAACGGAGGCGCATCGCTCGCGCTTCGCGTTCGCGCAATCAAATAGTAGTTAGTTACTGTATGGAGGTTGAACATAGTTTCGCTTCAACAAAAAAAGCCGGACAAATGTGAGTCTCACTTGGATAGTGTGTTCCGTGCTAATATTGTTTATGTGACATAACTAGTAGCTCAGTGAGCTGTTAGACCTCGCGTTTGTGCGTTAAAAAGTAGCTCAAATTGTATGTTGTTTAAAATTAATCTAATAGATGTCGCCAAGAGGTTTTAAAAGCAGTACTAAGAATGCTGTTTGGTAGGTATTCTTTTGTTATATTTATTCGAGGCTAGATGGCGCTTCTAATTTTGAACATATTTCGAAAAGAAAAAATCTTTCGAAAAATTTCGAAAAACTGGCTCGATAAAAAAATACTAAGTAAATATACGAGTACAATTATGGAACCTGCTCACAAAATTTCTAGAGAATCGGTTGAGAAATACGATCTGTAGACAAGAACAAACGGACAGCCGCACAGACATTAGTCGCTCGCTCGGTCAATTACAAATTATTATTTTTTCATTATTTCGTCAACACTTGGTGACGAAATGATGTGTAAAAAACCAAAGGGAGAGACAGCAACTAATTCATCATTTAGACCTGAAGGCATCTGATGTGAGAGCTTTCCAAAGTATTTTGTCGGATCCCGCATCGGATGCAGCCAGGCTTGTCTGTGACATGGTGCAGTCACGTTCTTAATTTGTTATAGATAACTTAGGGTATAATGGAACTAACGAACTTTGTGTAAAAGTCCCAAAATAAATAAAGAATAAAAAAAAAGTTCTATTAAGTGGCACCCCAAATAAATATAAAATCGGCAACATTTTTGCGATTTTTATAACTTGCAGAACTCATTTCTAAATTGACGTGACAATATGAATAATTGGTACAATGTTTAACGTTCCACTAACTTCATCGATTCCTTGGCTCGTTTGTGTTATCCGGAATCGTTGTATTGTGTTAATTATAATAGGATTAGTCCGTACATATACGGGTTTAGAGGCATACGCGGACGTTAGATTTGCGAAATGTGGTTGAGGCCATGAAAGCGTATTGTTATATTAACAAAGCCATATCGGTCCGCAGGCAGAGCCCTGTGGGACAACCGGTCTGACTTACGATATCATTTGGATTGTTATTTAAGTACTTAGTTATCTAACTAAATAAATATTTGCTGAAGCCTCTTCTACTACAAATCATTAAGCGTGGAGTATGTCTATCGAATTTCAAGAGTTGATTGATGTACTTCAAAAAGCGAAAGAAGCATTGTGTTTCTTCTCAACTTTTATTTGTTCTGTTGATTGATAGCTGAAAACGCTATAAAATACTTCAGAAGGAGCTCGCCTATTGTGTTTAGAAAGTAGATAGATATACTTCTTTGCGATTGAGTTACTTTACTCAAAAGGGTTCTTTATTTAATTATGTATACATAAGTGAAAGCTACCCCAATTTCCTTGTTATTACAACAGCTTAACTGGTTAATTTAATAATATGAAAAACACGAAGGCCGTCTTCGACTCTATTGTATAGTTTTAGTTCAAATTAAGTTTTGCTGTTTGAACACAAGAAAAGTGCACGCTTATCACTTGAAAGTAAATTACGTGGATAATCCAAAAATAAATAAAAATATTAATTATTGTTTTAGAGCAAACTCATTCTTGTCTTTCGTTTTGGGAAACCATCAATAATAACTTGATTCGTGTACTCCAATGGTCTGCCATTAACCCAATAATTCATCTCCAAAGTTCCACCTTAACATCTGAAAATGGTTGGAAGTTTCCAAAAATCGGACCCATTTGTCATTCACAGCGTTGCTCCTGACTCGCGCAAAGTTGGAAACTAAACTTTGTTATTTTTGGAATTAATATATTTATTGCAAATTTTTTACAAAATAGTATATTTTTATTATAGGTTTAAAATTCCGAAAAAAATATATATTAGTTATTACAAAACTCCTAATAATTAAAATAGCCAGTTAATCAATTCGTTCAGGGTTCTTAAAAATCGAAATTTTGATTAATCAAAATCGAAATAAGGTGTTTCGGACTTTCTATATGGGCCTTTTGATCAAGAGGTACTCTTGGCACATCCAATTCAAGTTTTACGACATTCAAAAAATATAAAACAATATAAAATTTCAAGAATATCGCCAATGATTTAAATTTAAATACCATAAATTCCACACAATAAACTTCAAATTGCTACTTAAGTACACCTTAAAGTCATGTCGGCCTAGCTCCCCTAGAACGTCTTGTAAATTCCTCTCTTTGGGGGGCGCGGGAAAGGGACAACATGCTGGAGTACGAGCAACACCGACCCTTGGCGATCTGGGTCAAGTTCAAATAGCATCTGGGGTTGAATTTAATGTCTAGAGGTATTAACCTAGCTGATTTGGTCGGTTATACCACGCCAAACTACAGGGTGTTTGGTAATAGCCTAGAAATTTTATGGGCAGGGTTTAGAGCAGTTTATTTCTTAAGCTCTTTTATTGTGTATAAGCTAAAATCTTACAGAAATGCACTCGCGTATTTCTTTTTCTAGCAAGAGGTACTTTTACTGGACTACTAAAAAGCGTCTCCACCAATTATAAGGAGGCGTAAATATTAATGAAATGACGTTTTAGACCGATATTAAAGTTATTAGAATAAACTATATCGGGATTTACACCATGTACCTGTTTATTTTTGAGACTCCGATATTTCGGCGCAGTTGCATGCGCCATGGTCACGGAAGAACTGTCGATTGTTGCGTGCGGGTAGATGTTATTGGCAGACAAATCGGTCTACCCCCTGTCTAAGTCTTTTATTATTACGCTCGATACCGGTACCACTGTCTGCAAACTCACTACTCACTCGAATCTGTTCACGACACACGACACTCACTGTATCTGTACGCGAAACGGCGCTTTTACATTTCATGTTGTTTTTACACAACCGGATTACGGGGTTCCAAACACTCGACCATTTAAACCCATCTTCACGATTGAAATTTTTGTATTTGGTAATTGCAATCGCTTCTCTGACCATTCTTGGTATGTAGTGGCGTTCTGTTGAGATAATCTGAGGGTTATGCAACTCGATCCAGTGATTTGTGTCCGAATGAAGTAAATGTTCAGCGATGGCCGATTTTTGCGTATCTGCGCCGAAATATCGGAGTCTCAAAAATAAACAGGTACATGGTGTAAATCCCGATATAGTTTATTCTAATAACGTCAAAAACCATGGAAATTTAAAACGATATTAAAGTTTTATTATTAATATTTTGCACTATTTTCATTTCGAAAATCACCATTTGTTTTTTTTTAATTTTGTACTCGAAAAACGACCAAGTTTTAATGATGAAACAGTTTTAAAAATACTTCATTAATTAAAAAAAGTGAAGTACGTTCTAATTATTACCTATCAAATATTCTGTGGCAACAACCTAGTAGAGTATTTTTTTAAGTTGTATTTATCAAATTGCTGGATATTTTTATAAAATACTAAATTTTAGCATTGTGAATGCTAATATCTCAAAATTTTTAAAATTATGCTGGATATTTTGTTTCCCACCTGTGAGAATCAAGCAAACCATGATGTCTGATTCAATTAAATTACTATGTTAAAAAGCGGCTTATTCAAACAATAACCTTTGAAAATCATCACAAAACTAAATATGCAATTTCATAATTTTAAATTCACCAAAACCTTATTCAAATATTGTTGTCACTATCAAAAAGAAAGTTATTAAATCAAAATGAATCTTTTCAAAAATATTCATATTAATATTATTTTCTTTTGATAGAAACGAAAACGGCTTGCTTTGAAGTGATATTGAAATGGGATTTAGTAAATAAATGTAGGTACTCAAACCGATTTTATTTGGCGAATTATTTCAATACTGTTATTTTTTAAGCTTATTTTAAAATTTCGATCCAGAATCAAAGCAAATCAGAATACACGACTTAGGATATGATTTAATTATAAAAAAGACAGTACTTAATAAAAAATGAGCAGTGATTTTATCAGTTAAACTTTTGATATTCACGATGAAACTGGTGAGGAAAAATCAGAAATGTGGGAGTTTGAATTTAAAGTAGAAAAATGAATAAAAATCGTTAAACATACAGCAATTGATCACCCCTTAATGAGGAGAGGAATCGGACGTCGATTTAATGTAACAGCCGTTAATGCCTCGGCCAGAGGTCTCCGCGGTCCAAAACACGTTTTTTATGACACTGAAAATCTATCGATTTCCTTTCCCTCTCAGAGAACAGTCAAGCGCGAGATAAATTTTTAAGAGTTTTCGCTTCGTTCAATTCGACATAGGCACCTACTATTTCCGAATTGCTCGAACTGTTTTAAGATTCTTAGCAGAGAATTTTGAATACAAATTAAAAGCGAAAGGAACAGGTAGCAATACTATTTGAGAGAAAACAGAATGCCGAAGAAATGATAACCACCAGAAATGTAGTTCCATGTAAGACACTTAAGGGTAGTCAACTCCCTTTTAGGCCCATAGCACCACCGGCTTGCACCACCGGTAGTGTGAGTAGATAAATTGTCAACCTTCTCATGCATTTTCGTTATTGGAAACGAATCGTTCACGTAGTAACAACCATTTAAAACGATGCAGGTGCGTGCTTAGGATTTACTGTTCGTACTGCATCCCCTTTCCCTGTAATAAAAACAAGTCACAAAAAGTTACTCGTTCAATGAAACCTAAAAGGCAGCATATATTTTGTTCATGGAATGTTGGTCGGGCAAATGAAAATCGGCTCTCCACGCACAATGCAGGTGCGTGGCGCGATTTTTCTACAGATTCGCAATATACGCTGAAATTTTAGTTATTTTGTTCCCACAATGGGGTGGTTCCACTCGTGCTTACAAGCAACTTTTACTATGGAGCCAACTCCGATGGCGCGAAAAAAAACAGCTGTTCCATACAAGAGCGCAATACCAACTCGACCTTAATGTATGAACCAGCTGTTTTTTTTGCGTTTTTTGTAAAAGTTGTTTGTAATCATAAGTGGAACCACCCCACTGCGGGAACCAAATGATCAAAATTTGACGCTGTTTAAGCAAATATTGTTTTAATAGAGACAAAAAATCTAAGAGACACTTAACATTGTGTTTAAATGTTTTGAGAACAACCTCAACTCTAAATTATTCTCGCCACAGCCGAAACAAACTTTGTTGAGTTTTTCTCTGACAAACCTTCAAAGCTTTAGGATGAAATACAAAGGGCCAATTTAGTTTCTTATACACTTAGCATCAGACTCAAAACTTTACTTAAAGACTCCAAATAAAAACAAATATGCTTCACGCGAAGAACCCGCCCCCTTCCAAAGTTCAGGGAAACTTTTCCCATAGGAAAATAAATAAATTAAAAAAACTAAAAAACCCGCCTGCATCAAAAGACAAGTCAACTGAAAAGATGGAAACAAGATCAAATATTAAAGGCAACATAATAACATGCAGTTGGAGGCAAGTATAAAGTGACATTATGAATGATTTGAGTTATAATTAAATTTATTTATTTTATTTATGACTTTTTAGTAATTATATTATTTAGTCTATGAATGATATCCCTTTTTGAAATCCTTATAATAAGCCCTTTAATTTGATACCCATATGGCAGTATACTGAAAAAAAAATATTTGCACTTCAAATAATAGCACCGCACAGCCGCCATGTTGGTTTTTTTAACGTCACTTACTTAAGAACACTTGGGCTGTCAAGATGAATCTAACGATATATTAATAATAGAAATCCGTTCAGCCGTTTGAAAGATATGAGATAATAAAGAATATTACATACAAACATACATACAATATACGCGCGAAAAACATAACCCTCTTGCAGTCGGGTAAAAAAAGATTATTTGAAAACTATATTCACGCAGGGAAATTTAGAAATTATTCTACATATTCAATAAGGGTAGGTACTGCTTCGGCTGGCGTGATATATTTCTTCACTCCTGTGAGATTTTTGTCAGAACTTTTCAAAATTCCTGGAAGTGCACAATGTGGTGAGGGATTAAAATATTTGCTTCGGAATTCGAGAACTCGAGTAGTTCAGATATAATTTTAAAGTATTATCTATTAGCTATGCTTATGCGTATTGGTATATTATGGTCATATTTTTGAAAACGAATACCTACATTCATGAATTTTTCCTTTACTTATATTGTGACAGTTTTTAACATTTTGCGATATTGAAAATTATTTCTCTTTCTTTGATCTGAAATATTATTTCTTTTTAACGTATTGAAAGTTTTCGAAAAACTGAATCGACAGAAATATAAACATGTACTTAATTATCGAGTCTGCTAACAAAATTTCAGGAGAATCGGTTGAGAAATGCAACCAGTAGAGGAGAACAGCCGTACAGACAAACGAAATCAGTTTTGCCCAAGCTGAAACAGAGATGCTTAGCTCGCGCTTTGCGCTCGCTCAGTCAATTAGTATTTCATAGATTATAACTGAAAATATATCAATCAAACAAACTGCTGTAATTTATAAAAGCTGCCGATAATCATTTTACAAACTTTATTCCAAAGAATCCAGAATCCTCTCATCTATAAAACGTAATAAGCGTGCAGAGACGTCTGGAAGGTATCAGCTTTAATTAATTTTATCGATGTGAAGTTATAAGTCGCAGAAAACATTTAATTATTCCCCATAAATTTTGGACAGACTATTAAAAAGAGCTTATTTCTCTACTACCTATGTTTTTTTTCATAAAATGCATAGTTCTGTGTACACCACAGTAATTGCTTTCAGATGCTGTCGACTTCGTTTTATAAGAAAATTAGTATCCGACTCAACTAGCTCGAGCTACAGTTTCTCAAAAGCAATAAAAGAGAGTTGGAGCATAAATCGCAATCGGTGATCATCGCTCAAGCGATTGCGGATTATCCGACTCGATTAAGCAGCTCGCAAACTTTTCATCGAAATAGGCAGCTAGTTGCGGCTGCATTTCTGTTTGTTTTTCGGAAGTTGATGATCTTCATTAGTTACGTTTCAATTATTTTAAATAAATAGGCTTCTAGGCTCTCTATATAAATCATGCAACAGATTTTTAGTTAGGCTTCCAGCAATACATCTGTGAATACCTGATTATTCGTGCCGTATTTTTTGCACGATGCGCATACTAGCATACATACAGAAAGACAAACAAACAATCATAAATTCTGAAATTGTTATATTGGCTCCTTACCTCTAATTTCAATAGTAAGACGGAGCGTATTACGCATTGATGTCATATCTGTTTAAACAAAAGTTTTCCTTCTAAAATTAATAATAATAATAATATAGGGAACAAACGTTAGCGAATTACGTACGGGCGCAACGGAAGGTCTAAAAAAAATCAATTTTATTTAATAAAAATATAATATTTAAAATTACAATTATAATGAATGAAACTCGTCCGATGGTAGGTACAAGAATGTCTTATGAAATAGCCACGATGAGGTAAATCGGTGTCGTCGGCGCGGTCACGTTGTGCTGCGTCGGCGACTCGTGCACTTGGCTGTTGTTGCGAGGAATCGGGGCGATGCTTATATGACGAAATGCATGTACTACGTGTGCGTAACACCTCCCCCCGTAGTGCAGCGACTATTGAAGACTTTTGTCGTAAATTGAGCTGGAAGCTGCGTTGAGTCTGCGTTGAGATGAATTCTTGATACGCTTGGGATGGCGTAAACTCTCGTAAGTTTGGAATGATCTTCTTGAGAGTTGTCTGTCTGGACCTTCGTCTTGCTCGTATACTTGCGGTAAATGACGACGCTAATTAGTACACATGCACCGAGCAGTACTACATACATCGGGATAGTTGTGTGATACAGGCTATAGTCGGTGGCTGCGATCGGCTCTGTCGGTATCTGCAAAGCTATCTTAGAATTGGTTTCATGTAGATGGTCCAGATTGACTGAAGTAAGTTTGAATGGGGGTGCTATAGGTGCGCTGATGCTACTTTTCTCTGGCAGGTCCATGATCTTCATCGCCTGTCCTTTTATACGATCCTTTGTGTTTGATATCAGGAACTCTGGAGTTTCGATGCAACATCTGTGCGGGATCATGATGAGGTAGCTGCCCTGAAGTATTTGGTGTAAATCTTGTCCACAGGATAAATGTACCTTGGTCGGGTTCGGGAAGCTGACTGGGTAGTGCCGGTCATCGAGCTCCTCGAAGGCTGGATTTTCTAACAGGACGGTAATTGGGTTACATACGGCGGTCCTTTGTTGCGTGGTGATCAGCTGATGAATACAGTCTGGTGACGTTCGGCTCCGCAGGTTCCGCATCTCTTCACATAGATACCCTTTGCTCGTCTTCGGGCATTCTGCCGCTATGTACTTGAAATCTTTCTCGTGGATTGCCAGGAAGGGAGATAAAGGAGTAAGGATCTCATGATTTTTATTGGGTATAATAGATAGTTTATAAAGATCGTATAATTGAGATAAAATAATAGGGAATTTATATACTATAACTATATTGTTTCCTACGTAATAGGAACCTAACTTAATTATATCATAATATTCTCTAGTGTCCAAGCTAATTATACTTTCGTCTCCATACAAGGATTTCATCTTAATAACGAGGTCTCGAATGGAGTCTGGGCTAACAATAGAATGATGCATAGTGGAGGTTCTAATGAAAGCCAAATTATTTTGCAACTTAGTTATCTCTATAGATATATAATCAACGTTATCTCCTAAGATGAGAAAAGATTGTGCTAGATGAGCGTATTTAACTAAATCGTAATCGTTCGTAGCTACACTTTCTTTTATTTTATTAATTATTGATTCGATTTTATTTTGATTGGAAACTATACTGTCGATTATCTTTGAATATTGAGATGACCATCCTTTAGTTAAGCTGACGTGATTATTTAATTCGGTAATTATCGCGTTTTCCTTATTTTGTAGAGCTTTAATAGCATCGTTATAATGCAGCGCGTCAGCATAATCGAGGTTGCCAGTTATACTTTTAACTACGGAACCTAGACCGTCAATGAGCCCTCTTTTGACGCGATTAGTTTCGAATGTTAATAACTGCTGAGACAATGATTTTAGTTTGCTCTTTAAATAATTAATATGGGGTTCGAATAATGAAGAGGTACTATTATTAAGGTCTGGGCTAATACTAAATAACTGATCATTTATAGAGGTTATTTTACTCTGTAAATCTCCGAAATCTACGTATTGTAGAAACGAATGATAATTTGAGATGACGTTAGTGGGGCCTAGCCTAAAGGGTAACACACCGGGTCCATCATCCAGATTTTCAAGTTTTATCTCCTGCATTAGAGCTGGTTGCAGGAAGATATGTAGGGCCAGGAGGATCCTGCAACAATTGGGCGCTTTTAGGTACTCTTTTTAATCGAGATTTGGCGACAGGGCCACGTTTTTTCCTAGTATATATATGAATAGGAAGATCCGCCATAACTACGTCTCTAGTGTATCGTGGAGCAAGCTTTTGACGGGTTGCAAAAGGGTTCTTTATAAAGATTTGTTGCTCGGGAGAATACTCAGCTTCAGCTTCACGATCTTTATTTCGATTATCTGTTAATTCCTTACGATATGATGTACCAGATTCATGAATTAAATTGTAGACTTTTCTCATTGTATCTTTATGATTAGTAATATATTGTTGTAATAGGTGAGTTGAGAGATCTATATCAAAAGGATCGCGAGGGTCAAAGTGACCTGTTATGACTTCGATTGGCCTACATTTAGTGAAACTGTGTATGGTGTTGTTATAAGCCAAAAGGGCGTACGGCATCAGATTTATTACGGATTCTGTTTTCTTATCAATTTTTAAAATGCGGAGATGCTCTAAGACAGTTGAATGAAATCTTTCAACTATGCCATTTTCATTAGGAGCATGAGGAGCGACGCGATGATGCTGTATCTTATGCAACCTTGTGAATTCGGCAAAGAGTTGGTTTCTAAATTCAGGACCATTATCTGTTACTAATGTGATAGGTATGGAATGATGAGTACAATATTTTAGAAACGCTTGTACGACACTAACAGCCGTCCCGTCTCTTAGGTAGTAAGCCTGAGCATATTTAGAAAAGGCATCTACTATTGTTAAGAACTTCTCGCTTTGAATTGTTAATAAATCTAAATGAACTAATTCAAACGGTTTAGTTGCAGGTGGTACTATATGAAATTGTTGTTTTATAGGATTGCGGTCGTACTTTGCTTGGCCGCAAACTGTACATTCATTAATAAATTTCACGATGTGCTCTCGCATTTTTGGCCAATAATACTTATGTGATAGTGCTAGAAAAGTTTCATTGATACCGCGATGATTAGTCTTACCGTCGTGATATTTATTAATAATGTCCTGCTGTCTTAGATACTCTCTGACATTTTCCAGCTCTCGTTTGGCTAACATAAGATTCATGGCTGAATTTTTAAATGTCCTTTGTATAATTGGAACAATATCATACATAGTTTCAGGTGGATTTATAAGAAGACCGGTTTTAATTTTAGGATGAACATACTCTTTGATGGCGTTAATGACGTCATCTTCCAAGTTAGACTTTGATAACTGAATAGTCGTGCGCGTGTGCGTTTCGAAGGGCTTAGTTACCGAAGGCCGTCCTTTGATGTCGCCTACAACGTTAAAGATTATCTGTTTAGTAAATTTATTCAAGGGGTCATCCGTGATGGGGACCTCTAAAATAGGGTTTTCCTCTTCAGTATGTACTGTTATGGTTCTAGAATCATCAGCCTCTGGCGCTGTGATGGTTCTGGAATCATCGAGAGAAGGAATCTTTTCGGAAGGGTTTACTATAATAGAACTGATTTCGTCATTGTTAACCTCAATTCGCGACAGAGCATCCGCGTTAGTATTAACTTTGCCCGGTTTATAAACTACTGTATAATCGTACTCACTCAGCTTCAACCGCCATCTATTTAATCGTGAGTCAGGATCCTTTAAGTTCATGATCCATTGCAGAGGTTTGTGATCAGTAATCAATTTGAATTTACGGCCGAAAAGATAAGGTCTAAAGTATTTGATAGCCCATACGATAGCCAAACATTCCTTCTCTATTGTACTATATTTAAGCTCGCTTGAATTTAAGGTCCGAGAAGCGTACGCGATGGGTTTATCCGAGCCTATTGTGCCCTGAGATAACACAGCACCAATCGCTACGTTTGAGGCATCAGTTGTTAGCAAGAATTCCTTAGAAAAATCCGGATACTGGAGGATTGGATCGTTTGTTAATAACGTTTTACAATGCTCAAAACAACTAACGTAATTTTGGTCGAGTGTTATCTTAGCGCCCTTTTTTAGACACTGAGTAAGAGGTTTAGTTAATTTGGCAAAATTCGGGATGAATTTTCGATAGTACCCCAACAAGCCGAGAAAACGTTTGATCTCCGTGGGTGTTTTGGGCAGTGGATACTTTTCTATTGCAACAATTTTTCCCGGGTTTGGTTTTACACCGTCTCCACAGATTACATGACCTAAAAACTCAGTTTCCAACTTTAAAAATTCAGATTTATCCATCTGTATTTTAAAGTTGGATTCTCGCAGCTTTTCGAACACCTTTTTAAGGTTTAGAATATGCTCCTGAAGGGACGTGCTGTAAACAATAATATCGTCGAGATAGACCAGGCAAACTTCATTCTGAAGACCCTTCAAGACATTATCCATCACCCTTTGAAAGGTTGATGGAGAATTCTTCAGACCCATGGGCATCCTTAAAAATTCGTAATGCCCGTTTTCTACGTTAAATGCTGTTTTCTCTATGTCTGCAGGGTCCATCTCAACCTGATAGAACCCACTGGCCAAGTCAAGGGTGGTGAAATACTGACATTTACCCAGTTTATCCAGAACATCCGTAATGTTCGGTAACGGATATTTGTCATCAACCGTTTTCTCGTTAACTTTCCTAAAGTCCACTACAAGGCGCCATTTAACTTTACCAGACGCATCTGCCTTTTTGGGAACGACCCAAATAGGAGAGCTCCATGCAGATTCCGAAGGTCTTATTATGTTCTGAGCGAGCATTTTCTCAATCTGATCACGAACTTCTTGTCGGTGGACATAAGGATAGCGGTAACTTTTAGCGTGTACTGGAATTTCATCAGTGGTTTTGATTTTGTGTTTGATCTTGTTGGTGAATGTCAATGCTTCTCCCTCAAGATAAAACACATCAGCATAATCTGCACACAAATTTTGCAAGTTAACTAACTCTTCAGAATTTAAATGTTCTGTGCGGAGACGCGACAAAACATTTTTAATGCGATCCGATGAAATTTCGGTACGATCAGATTCTATGTTCAATAATTCAGCTGATACAGGGCGGTCCATAGAAAATATGACGTCATTAGGAGACATATTAGTAATTTCTACCCAGCCTCGGTTATTCTTGACTTGAGTTAAACACTCAGAAATTAAACAGTTGCATATAGTTTGATCATTAATAAGTACGTCTCCGTCTTGACTATTTATGGGTAATCGAACTAATTTGGTAGTGTTACTTTGGATAATTTCTTCATATAAGTTTGCGTTACGTGAATCATACATTTCTATACCTATAGACCTATATCACTCGTAGTACGCAGTTACCTAACTGCGTACTACGAGTGATAAGAAGTTTATTTTTTAAATCGATATTAGAATTCCATACATCAAGCAAATCGAATCCTAGTAAGCCATCGAAGTAGTTATGAAAATCATAAACGAACAATGTTATGTCTCCCGGTTCCCTAAATTCTGAGAAACAAGGTAAGGTAATCGAATGATCGTTTCTACTGGTAGCATGAACATTGGTGACTTGAAAAGGTTCATAGTTTAAGGGTAAATGACTAAAATATTTTTTTACAGCTTGAGGGCTAATAAAGGATTGATTAGCTCCTGTATCGATCAGAAACTTAAGTGGGGGGTTGCTGATTTGAATATAGCCAAGCTGCCTTTGAATATGAAAGTTGACCTCTATTTTTGTGTGTCTGATTTGGATATTTTCTGAAAATTTTCCTCCTCAGATGGGGGAGGATTCTGGCTCATTTCTTCGACCATGGGCCTCTCAAGCCATGGCTGCTCATCAACATTATTTAAATCGGAATATTGCTCGTAAGTAGCAAAATCGGGATGATAGTAATAGTCAACGTGGCTATATTCATAGTAAGGGTCGTAATCATATTCAAAATCGTTAAAATTGACCTCACGTGTTTTAACACGTTAAGTGCGAAGCGAGGCCTAAATCACCCCTGATGCAACTTCCCTGTGGTGCGGCAAGGAAAAACGTGAGTTTCTCTGTCGTGCGAATGGCATAGCTTTGGTTTGGTCCAGTGTAGGAAAGAGATAAATATATATTTGAGATGCGCTAATGGTTCCGTACTCGGTGGTGTACCTTCCTTGGTACCGGATGTCTTAGGCCTCGTGCCGCACTGAATTAATATAATTTTAATGCAGTGCGGAACGAGGCTAAAACGTCCCATATCCCCCTTGACCTCGTACCGCACCCAACGCGAGCTTCCCGCGACCAGTGTTGTGCATCACGTCGATTGGAGAGCACGTCCTTTTACAGCGCCGAACGTGTCTAAACGATGTCGGTTGCCTTTTTTTCTATTCTGTGAACCGCATTAAGATTTTCATATACAAATAGATAGATAAACCTTATGCATAAACCGTGATCCATTATTTTCCAATAATAAGTCTGTAATAGGTGCCTCTTAATGGTATAGAATGGAACGCTTCGTGCGCGAGTCCGACTCGCACTTGGCCGGTTTTTTTTTCTTTATGGCGCCTTCAAGCACAATTTAGATTATTAAAAAAAAATGTATCCTTTGATAGCTTTGTGTTGTTTTGCCAGGTTTTGCCCTTAAAACGATCTAATGAGATATAATTGATCAAAATCGGTCAAGTCGTTGCGTAGTTAAGACAGTTTAAAAACGTCGATATTATTTTTCCCATCACTAATCTCAGCGAAAATTTGCCCTATTTCAGTGCGTTACGAGGTGTATAAGATCCCATATTTTGTTTTGCTAATAATTCCTAAACTAGCCATCAGATCCCGGGGCGACGGTGGATTAGGGTTCATCAATTCACTGTCTATATCAATAAGGACCAAAATTCTCATTTATCTTTGATTTCGCGCCAGAAAATGGATTTTAGTCTGTAAAAGGAGGTGGGGTCTAATAGACCGCGTGTCGCCCTAACGTCTGGTCACGGTACGGGCCGATTATACCTCGTGCCGCAGGAACGGAAAGTATGCAAAAATTGGTGCCGCAGCTAAAGTGTTAAAGTAATTACTAGGCGGCGGATTTCCGAATTTCCGCCAGTCGTGACCTGAAGGGGGTAACTGCTTCGGAACAAAATGGCTAACACCGCTCATTGGACGGGGTGCACCGAAATTATAAGACTGCTGAGGTTGAGGTCTATTAGGCATCCTAAAAACGTTACTGTGTTGGTTATAGTTTGGTGGAGGGGCCCGGAACATCTGCTGAGTACGAGTCAGGCCACGCGGGGGTTGACCCTGGGCCTGTTGCCAGTTCGGTTTCCAACCCTGGTTAGGGGGATATTGCATAGGTTGCTTGGATGGACCAGGAATATTCATTATTTGCTGTCTCGATGGACCAGGCATGCTAAAAATTGGCATTTTCTGAGCAAAGTTATTTAAGGGTAGGTTAAAATTACTATGGACACTTTGGGGTTGAAATTCCTTTCGGCTAGGCCCTTCGTTACGTTGTTGCATATAAAGTGTATTAAGTTCCTCTTGGACAAATTCAAGAGCCTGCTCAATGGTCGTAGGGCGCATGCATCTAACCCTATAACCTAAGGGATCTTTCAAACCGCGCAAATAAGCCTGTACTGTAAGTTTCTTATAAAGGGTGCGTTTAGCCTCGACTGTACTGTGCACAGTTTCGTGAAGGGTAACATAAGTCATTATAGTACTATACAGGTTCTGGCACCGTTCGTAAAATTCCTGTGGGGTACTGGCACCCTGGGTTTGCATGGATAAATCATTATATAACGCTGTCTCGTCGCGATGATCAGCGAAATTATTTATTAGAGCGGTACGTATCCCATCCCAATTTTCCGGGATACCACTTGAGTTAATAAGTCTAGCCGCGGGGCCAGTAACTTTATTGAGTATGCCGTTTATGAGGGCTAAATTATTTAAATTATCAGGGGCGGTAATTTTAAAATGCTTGATAACTAACTGATCGCATAAATTAATAAAGCGCGTAAGGACATGGGGGTTGCCGTCAAACTCGGGCACTAACCTGAGAGATTTGAGGATTACGTGAATATCGTCGTTGGACATTGTCGGGGCGATAGCTTCCGGTGCTATTGATTGAATTAGTTCCTCGACTAAAATATTCCTAGCCTCGTCCATATAATAATTCCTACTTGACCTACTGCCTAAACTATCTCGGGAAGCTCTTGGATGAAAAATTTTGAACGCTTAATATATCACTAACACACAATAAAGAACTTTTTATAATCTATAATGAGAAAATTACGAATATAGTATATTATAGAAATATAGGAAAATTCTAGGAGGTAAGGAAAGCAAGAACTTGAAAGATTCAAGGTACTTACAACATAATTCTGGTATCTTCTTCTTAGTTGAATCGATGTCTGGATTCCCTTCTGCTGCAGCCCGTTGTAGATTCGTAATACCCGGAACGCGACGTAATAGCCACTCGGGCGGCTTTTTGGGATAAAAGTAAGATGATTTTACTCTAAATACCCGATCCGACCCGCGGGTATCCTACCGACTGCGCCAATTACGTACGGGCGCAACGGAAGGTCTAAAAAAATCAATTTTATTTAATAAAAATATAATATTTAAAATTACAATTATAATGAATGAAACTCGTCCGATGGTAGGTACAAGAATGTCTTATGAAATAGCCACGATGAGGTAAATCGGTGTCGTCGGCGCGGTCACGTTGTGCTGCGTCGGCGACTCGTGCACTTGGCTGTTGTTGCGAGGAATCGGGGCGATGCTTATATGACGAAATGCATGTACTACGTGTGCGTAACAAGCGTAGTTATCATAATTATTTTTATTTATAGTTTTACTACTGTGGCATAAGTGCAAACAGCGTTGAAAGAAGGCAACGAGGTGTAGGCAATGTTGAGCACATTGTGCCATGGAACGCGACACAAGAATGCACTGCTACGATTTAAATTCTGACGGTATTTGTCAAGCCTTATGTATATGTCGCAGCCAACTGGTTTAATCAGCCGCTCAATTGACGGCCTAGTCATTTGATTGAACAGCGCCATTTAATCAGCGGCCTAATAATATGCAGCCATCTAATTGAATGGCTAGGTAAATGACTTGATTCAATGAAGTTTAATGACTTGCCTAGCCAAGACATTGAAATATAGTTCCGCTTTCTGTTACCTGGTACGCTGTAAGCCGAGCTGTCAATATGGCGTCGTCCAGCTGTGATATTTCTGGTATTTCTCAAGATTTAACAAGATTTGAATACGATTACACGAGATTATAAGAGGTAATGCTGAACCTAACACCACTGCATCTCCACATTCAACAGGAGGAAGCCAAAGCCAAAGTTAAAACTAAAACAACAGGGATCTCTAAAACTCGAGAGGGCAAAACATCTTAGCGGATTGCTGAAGGACTGGCTAAACACTTTTTGAAGCAGTACGTGACAAAAGTTAAGCCAACCTTCATATTGACAAAAAGTACAGAATACACCTGATAGACGACATCAGCTCCAAGGTACAGCACAAGGCTCTCCTGATTTACACTGACGGCTCCAAAACCTCATTGGGCACGGGGTCGGGTGTCTTCTCGGAGGACCTCAACATACAGCTGATTTTTTTCGCGATATCAGGGTTGGGTTGGTTAAAAGTTGCTGAGTAACAAAAAAGAAAAAAGTGCTGCATTTTCACCATTACTCATTTTATTGTGATAATAAAATAACTCGTAAAGTTATGTAGGTGAGTGTAGCTTTATGGTGAAGTGTATTCGCCGTTGGAAAGCCGCGGTTCAGACAGTCAAACAGCTGCGCTATCGAATGCGGAGATATTTCAAAGCCTACCACCGGCTTTACTTGCCAGAAGTTTGTGAAGGCGACAGGAAAAATGGTCTGCGCCTTGAGATAGCTTGAGACTTTTGCTGTGCGAGACAGGATAGCTATTAAAATATGTCCCACTTAAAACATGATTGGAGGAGCTCGGTGGCGCAGTGGTATAGCGCCTGGCACAGCAATTGCGGAGATTAAGCAACTTTTGCCAGAGTCAGTTATGGGATGGGTGACTAAAAATTTATTATCTCAAGCTCTTCCGTGCTTCGGAAGGCCAGTTAAGCCGTTGGTCCCGGCTGTAATTGCAGTCGTAAGCACCCACCAATCCATATTGGGCCTGCGTGGAGGGTCCTGGCCCATCCTCCTTATCCACCCATAAGGAAGGCCTGTATTAAAAATGGCTGATGGTCAAAAACATGATAAAAAGTGATAGACATACGAATATATGAAATGCACCTTAAGTGACCTTTTATGATCTTGCATCTTTAAGGTAAAGGGAATGGAAGAATTTAATTAGTGAGTTTATTATTTGGAGAAGGCCAGAATAAAATAGTATTTATTTTATTTTATTTCGATAGTAACAATCGGAAACTTTTACCTCCTGCCTGGTAAAGATATTTTGAACCTGTCTTATTAACTGCTTGTTTCTATTTTGTAATTTAATAACTATTACAAAAATATACCACATGTTCAGACTACCTATTCTAATGTAAATAAAAGTAAATTTCCCAGTTACTGTTGTTTGTAACTTCCAAATCGAGAATTCTTTACATTGCCTGATCTAGTCAGACACCTCAAAGGTCATAGGTCGACTGTTCATTACGGAATCGGTCGTCTCTCGTTTAGTTGTTATTGACTGCGAACAAAAGTGCAAACAGTGGGAGCGCCAATCTCGAGACGTCACGTCGCTGGCCGGCGGCGGCGCAAACAAACTTTTTTACCCCCCATAATACTTACAGCTACTTGCCAGTAACTAAGCAATTACTTCGCGGGAAGAATGTTGCTAGTTGTTTTCTTTCATCAGAGAAAACTAATTATTACAAAAGGAAAACTGTTTGAGGAAGGCTGCCTATCTAAGAGTTTGTAAAAACCCTTTTCTCAGAGGTGTATAGAGATATAAAGATTGAATTTGTATCAAATAAGGTATACTACCCTAAACATATTAAAGGCAACATAATGACATTATGAAATGAAAGTGACATTATGAATGATTTGACTTATTATTAAATTCTATGCCTCCGACTGCATGTTATTATGTTGCCTTTAATATTTGATCTTGTTTCCATCTTTTCAGTTGATTTGTTTTTATGCAGGCGGGTTTTTTAATTTTTAAATTTATTTATTTTATTTGTCTTTTTAGTTATTATATTATTATGGTCATGATATACTTATTTGTAATTTTTATGATAAGCCCTTTAATTAGATACTCATTTTGCAGTAATATTTTTTTTTATTTACACTTCAAATAATAGCACCTCACAGCCGCCTTTTTTTAACGCCACTTACCTAAGAACACTTGGGCTGCCAAGACAAATCTAACGATATCTTAATAACTGAAATCCATTCAGTCGTTTGAAAGATATGAGGTAATAGAGAATATTACATGCAAACACACATACATACAAACATATAAGATACGCGCGAAAAACATGACCCTTTCTTTGCAGTCGGGTAAAAATAGGGCTTCTTCTGTTAAGAAGACGCAATAGAAAACCCTGCCATTTATGCTGCATTTGACATGCTAAATATACCACTGTTCTGGTATTGCTTTATTTCACGTACGATTCTTACACACTGTATTTAAAAAAATACTAAAAAGAATTCTACGATCTCTAGTAAAAATATTAAACAGAACGCTTTAGCAGTAAAAGTGGGCACATACTTTTTTCATTTCCATCTGTAACGGTGCTAAAATCCGTGTAGCAAATAAAAATGGCTGCGGACGGCCGCCAGGAAATGAATCGGCGAATGCACAAATACCACTCCGCGCCCGACAGACTGTAACGAGGGGTTTAGGGATCTCTGCTAAGTTTTGAGTCTGTTTTTTTGGAGATTGTTCTTGTATATTTAAAACAAAACAAAGTATGAAAAACATTTTAGATTACAATGCCTGGGTTTGGGGTGATATTCGAGCATCTTGTGACTGCTGTAACAGCTACAAATATTCTGACTTATCTAAGACATATATCTATCAGTTAGCCACTGAATATTCCAATAAAACACCTTAATATATATAATACTTTCCAGTATGTATAATGTGAACTTTAGGATATAAAAAGTGTGCGAACCATAAAGTTGTTTACAGGTAATTTGTCAACACATGACGAGCATTTCTTCGTACATGTTTTTACATTTATTCGGAAAAGGGTTTCCCTATGCCTAGCCACGGCACCCGTAATAAGTGGACCTAACCCTACCAGAAATCGATAGGAACACTCAAACACTACTTCAGCGTTTGTCCGGGCCCCGGGTGCCTGAGGGTTCCGCGAGTGCCTCAATTACGTCATCTGACAACTCGTTACGGGGATATTCTTGACAAGCTTTTATTCACCACTTTGTTACTTAGCACATCATGGCACAAAATAATGAGTCAATATTAAGTTTGCATGGGTGTGGTTTATTTAACTGGTTAGCAAAATATTCGTATTTAGAAAAATCTATTCGGTCAGCCAAAATAGTTAGTTGATTAGCAACTTTTGGCTATATAGCAAATATTTTCTAAATCAATCAGCAATTAATGTCATATTGTACTGTTCGAAATTTTTAAGCCCCATACCCCGCCTAAAATTCGCCTCGCACCAGATCATATTTTCGGACGGAAATCGAACCGCTGGCTTGCAGCGTAAGAGTGGGTATACTAAAAGAAATTCGACAATGCCACTAGGAAGGCTAGTGACTCAGTAGCTCAATGGTAAGAGCATTGGACCGGACTTCCAAAGGTCGCGGGTTCGATTCTCCTCCGAGAGTATGATCTGGTGCGAGTCATGTAATACCTGTGGTTCTCTCTTAGTTACAGAGCTAGTGACAAAATACTGCGAGAGGTAGGTAGGTAGGCTGAAAATTCGTATACTGCTTAATTATTATGCATAATAATTTATGACAAAAATAGTCAGACCACAGATTCATGGAACATAGGCAGTCAGCAGTCGCTCAAAGCGCTCGAAAGCGTGCTGACGCCAGGTGTTACACTTCCTAGCCTTGCGAGTAGGTGCTGACTCACATACACCCTAAACACTATATCATATTGAATGATGGGCCTTGAGATACCTCTTGTAGTATTCTATCACTAGCTCTGTAACTATCTGTATTCCTCGGTCTTTGTCAGTTTTAGCTATACAACATGTTACAAAAATACCCCTAATGCCGAATATGGTATATAGGCACCATCAAACTGAACAACTTTTACTATGGGATCAACTCTCAAATCGCAAAAAAAAATCAGATGTTTCATACATTTTGATATATTCGATTTTAATTTTTGTATGAAACAGCTGATTTTTTTTCGCGATTTCAGAGTTGGTCCCTTAGTAAAAGTTGATCAGTTTGATGGTCCCTATATACCATATTCGGCGTTAGGGGTATTTTTGTAACATGTTGTATAGCTTAGCTCCTCCAATGTTTATGACCATTGGACTTGATTGTATAACGAATGAATTGAACGGAACCATATTCATTTCCTGGTCGTCCAAACCCTCCTTGTGTCGCATGGCCAGCATACCGGAATATTTGCCAAATACGATAGTCGCGATCTCGCGATGCTTCACTGAAGCCATATTTCATTTTTGTGCGTTACATAAGACAATTGTATTTAGATAAGTAAGCTAACATAGTTTAGGAGTATTTACTTATGATAAGTAAAAGTTTATATTTATTATTTAAATAGTTTGATTTAGGCATATTTAAAATATGGGCAAATCTTGAGTGTTTTTTCGTAAATGTTTGGTTCTGTTCTGGATAATACTGTAATAATCGATTTAAGAGTCATAGTGTTTTATCATAAGTTCTGGTATTACTTTAGTCTTCGATAAAATATTAATGTGTCGTAATTCTGCATTTTCGTGTACCTAGGAATTTATATGAATTTTTTCTGTGCAACAGGAAATACCTGTACTTTCTCTTTACCGAGCATTTTGAAAGTTCAAAGTAATATTACGGCATGTTTATGTTAGGAAAATCGCAACTGAAGCAGTTTATTTTGCAGAGAAATTAATATAGTTTTTTATAAATAAGAACATAGTCGTCACAAAGGAAATATTCATACATAACATTTTTGTCATGGAAACATCAGTCGAAATCGACTAAAATTGTTGGTCGTCCCTCTCTCTCTCTCAAAACATTATTAGTATGGGAAAGTAATTTTTTGGTCTTATTTTATTTTGGAAAATTTTTTTACTTGCATTGGTAGTACACTCATCTGGGATTAAAACGTCTACAAAGTAAAGGTGTATCATCATTTATAAAAATTTGGTCTAGGTCTAGGTCTGGCTGGTGCCATCTATGTTCGACTTAGGTAATGTCAAAATAAATGAAATCCTGAAATTATTTTGCAACAATATTAAACAACCATGCCTGACACGTTTCAGATAAACTCATAGAACTCTAATTTTAATCTCTTCGTAAGATTATTTCGGAATTGAAACTCCGGTGTTCCGTCAAGCCTAATTTGAATGATCACTCTTGTACTAATTAAACTGCTACAAAAGTTAAATACTCCGCTAACACGCACAGAACGCGCTCTGAGTGACAGCTGTCAAATTTTACGCGCGCTTTCTACGCCGTTCTGTGCGACATGCAGGAAAATTGCCAATCGACATATCGGAATGAATTTTAAATGGAATTGTCGATGAAATTGGCAGGTGTAAAACGGGATTAATGAAATAACCATTTTTCACTTTCAAAATTGAATTGTGAAGTGAAATTTTATCGAATTTCAACACAGTGATTCATGAGTTTAGAATTATACTTAAACGTAGTTTAAATCGTATGACTTGGGGCGCTTGAGTTTTAGTGACATCTCGTTATACGGCAATCAGATCTTATGAAGTTTTATTTACCTATGAAGCTTTAACTTTATTGTACGCATGAGATTTATTTTGTTACCTGAACATAAATAAAATAATGAGCAATAAATCTGTTTGGCAGGTGAGCGCGGGTGAGCGGTGCCCGCGACTAACAGCAGACGGGACTCGCAGCCAGAGATAAATGAGAACTGACGCGGCGACCGGGCAATACCAACATGGCCTCCTTCAAAGGTAACATATTAAGTAGACACAAGAGCCGCTCATCTCAGGCCAAATCGGTCTATAGTCAGATTAATAAGTGACGCTGAGCTCAGCAGCAGCAAGCTGTTCGAAGCGCATAGAAACTACACGGAAGTATTTTCGAATATGACCAGAGGGCTCTCTGTATAGAGCACATACAGACTATACATTTTATAAGTACAACCCGCGTAGATAACGAATGGGATAAGAAATGACGTCGTTTATATTCACTTCTCGCTCGCACACTAAACGCCACACCTATCGCTCTGTCAGTCACACTCGTTGTGGTAAGCGCGGTGAGCCGCCATTTTCAATCCCATTCTTTAACTGCGCGGGTTGTATATTGTGTTGTGGTGTGATATACAACGTGTAACAGAATTAATAGCTATACCAGAATATGGTAGATAGATAGGGACCATGAAACTGTATGAAACAGCTGTTTTTTTCGCGATTTCAAGGTTGGTCCCATAGTAAAAGTTGTTCAGTTTGATCTACCATATTCTGGTTATGGGCTATTAATTCTGTTACATGTTGTAGATACTAGCAATAATTGAGGATCCTAGTAGAATTCTTCCTTCGTGGTAACAGAATCTAGACGACCTCCGTGGTAGAGTGGCACACCCGTTTTTGTTAGTGCCGCCATCTCTGAGGTCCTAGGTTCGATACTCGTATGGGTCAATATAAAAAAAAGCAAATTTTCATGGATTATTAAATATTTGGCATAAAGTGTATTAAATAAAATTTTTCATCAATATTTTAAATAAAAGCTTGCAACATGGAGGTAATAAAAGATGTTGATCCACAAGTTAATTAACAAGAAAACACTGAAGAAATACCTATCTAATATAATTACGAAACAGAATTTTGAGGTTTCACTTTGTGAGTTCAAAAGCTCTGCTACTGTGTTGCCAACCGCAGGAAAATATCTTGTTTTAATATTCTCGGGGGCCGGCTTAATTTGCCGAATAGATGTTTAGTTATTCTATTAAAATTTTATTGAAGACATCGATACCGATCTTTGGTCTTTGATGTTTGACGTTCTTGGCAACTTTGTGGTGGGGTATTGTTCGACTTTACAAATTGTTCCAGTAAATATCTATGTTTATTTTGCGATGTTGAGAACTTGATGTATCGATCGGGTCCTCTAAAAATATAATTAGATCGATTAAGCTTTTAAGTCCTCGTCATCTTGAATTTGCTCTTTTTAAAATGTTTCAGAGATTTCTTATTAATAAATATGTAAGGTAATTATAGGAAAATATACTAGATTAGACATGAAAATGTGGTCCAGTCAAAGGTGTAAAGAAAAAAATTGGAGAAAATCTTCATAATAATTTTAAAAACAACTAATTATAGCTATGACTGTCACTAATTCACTACCAAATCAATCTTATCTATCAGAAAGTGCTAAATTGGTAGTTATGTACCTGTGTCAATTTGAATACAGGTTTAATAACAATAGTATAATCACAGTTTTATAAACCTAAGGACTGTGGTATAATGAATATACTACAAAGGCAACGATCACAAATTATGTTCCACATAAGACGACAGCCCACTCCATGGCGAAAAACAAACGGGAGATATATATTTCATAATCCGTTAACTCATTGTGACAAAAATTTTATTTGTCGGGAGAATTTATCGCGTGCGCTCACGAGGCGCGTCCCGCGTCTTAGGATTAAATGAATGTCACATTAGTCACAGTTAATGCGCAGACAGTACGGCAATTTCTTTAATGGCCGACTCCACTCGTGTGATTGGGGCGTGTGTGTAGAAGAGAAAATAAGAATGCAAGTTGACTCTCGTTGATAAGTTTTTAATAAATTGGTGTAAATATTCTGTACGTCAGTTTTACACTTGAGGTTTTCACATGACTTTATTTCTGAATTCTAGTGCGCATGAAAGCGCGTTCTATGTTAAAGTCACTAGCTAGAGTCTAGACTAGATCCTAGACTTGTGACTAGATTCACTTATAATAAAAAATACCCCATTCAACACTGTACAGTATTTTAAATGTATTTTTCGAAAATGCTATTTTTTATAAATATTTAAAAACCGTTTAAAACAAACATAATATAACGTTGGCTTCTTTTCAACCTGTACACAGCCTGGTTAAAAGGATTCCCTTTAGTTAATTTTCATACTGTGTAATACAGTAAATTAAAGTTACTTTAGTATTGCTGATATAAATTAACTATGTTAAGAAAATATTATTAAGTTGACTACTTATGTTAATAATTAATATTAAATCAGTACGTAACTAGTCGAATTTAACATGTTCAAGTTCTACTGCCGCCACTCCACACATTACACGAATAATTTAAAATGTTCTTTGCTAAAGAGAATTTTCACGCCGCTACGTGAGCATTAAACTTATTTGTACTCATTTAATTAAGACAAATCGCGATGGTGGAGTTGCCGAGCACTTTACGGTATCGAGCTTAAGAATTAATTCGACAGATTGTAAAAACTTGATAACGACTTGGTACTTGATATTATTATGTAAATCCTTTCGCTCTTGAAACCTGTAGGTATTCCAAGTTAGATTTTAATTGGTTTACTTTTGTGTTATCGTGTCTCGTTTTATTTGCCTTGTAAAATCAATACTTACCTAAGTAATATGAGCGATCTAATTATAAGAGACTAGCGGCCGCCCGCGGCTCCGACCGCGTGAACCCTAGGGAACCTTTGACTAGGATAAAAAGTGTCCTATGTTTAATCTGGGCTAAAAATCTATCCGTGTGCCAAAATTAATCCAAATCCGTCCTGCCATCTAAGCGTGAAAATGAAACAAACAAACACACACACACATACAAACACAAACTTTTGTATTTATAATAGGTACTAGCGACCGCCCGCGACTTCATCTGCGTGAAAAGTTTTTTTGCTATCCCTCGGGAACAATTGTTTTTTTCGGGATGAAAGGTTCCCTATGTCCTTTTCTGTACCCCTGACAACGTGTATGCAAAATTTCATGATGATCAGTTCAGTAGTTAAGACATGAAGGCGTAACAAACAAACAAACAATAAACTTTCGCATATATTTCGCAAGTAAGGATTACTAGGAAGTAGGATATAGTAGGATATTATTTATGATAATATTATATTATGGTGATGTTATTCTTCGAAGCTGCTTGCGAAGCTCGCAACATAACATTATATTAAATAATAAAGTAAAATTTAATACATAAGAGTGGTAAGATAAATAATAATAGAAAAAGAATAGATTTTGTTTTTCAACTTCAAACTCAAATATGTCAGTAAGTATATCACTTACTTACTAACAATGACTTATTCTATCGATTGATTTAGAAAATGACAGGTTTTTTTTTCAACTTTAAACTCAAATATCTCGGTAAGTATATCACTTACGAGACTTTTTTACTTATTACTTTTTGTTTGGTTTATTCTATCCTTTGGGACCACTTTCATCACAGGCCTCCAAAAACGACTTTTTTCAAAATGGCGGACAGGTAAGTATGCCAAAAGCACATGATGCTCTTTCGGTATGTTTCGTTACCGCGTATACCGAGCATGCTGATGTCGTAACAAGGCTCTTTTTGAAGTATGACAACTGTCGTTTACTCATAGGACAAGGATAAACAGACTTTACCAAGGAAATTTGTCATGTTTCCTTTGCTATTTTACTACTTTAATAATTATATATATATACACTGTTTTCAGTTTTAAATAAGATTAATGTTTAGGTTATTTTCTAGCCAGTTTACTACATTGCTGAAAGAAGTCTGAAAGAAGATGTATGATCTTCTTCGATACACACTATTATCGTTACATCATCACTAAAACCACTTAATATTAATTTATATACACATTTTCTGTTTTTAGTAACTCATACGTCAAGAATTAATAAAATTTATTAAAAAGAATACAATTATACAAAAGAAAAAGACAACATAAAAACAACAATTATTCTGCCCAATTACCGACAGTATCTTCTCCGACACATACACACATACACATTATGTGTCTTTTCCGTTAAATGAGTCGCATCTTGTACAAACAACGAATTAATTACTATGACTCAGTATCAATTCCAAGTTGTTTAAGCATGAATCGAACCGCCGAGTGGTGGGGGAAAACATCAAAGGCAATTGTTTCTTTTAGAAAGAAAATTTCATTTCCTCAAATGGCAAAATGTAGAGATCCCCCCAAGCGAATCAGGCTCTGTCACAATCACTCGAAATATGCTAATAGAGCAGTATCATACAGATTTATATCAGCTACGGTATACCTAAATGCTTATTTTTTAACCGGACAGCCAATAATGTCTGACCACCAGCCATTTTTATTGTCCCCACTGCTGGGGCACAGGTCTTCCTTATGGGTGGATAAGGAGGATGGGCCTAACCCATAACGCGGGCGGTGCGGATAAGTGGGTCTTAACGACTGCAAATGCAGCCGACCAACGGCTTAACGTGCCTTCCGAAGCACGGAGAAGCGCGAGATAATAAATTTTTGGTCACCCATCCCATGACCGATCCTACAATAAGGTCTAGATTGTGTGTTATTTCGCTTAACGAAATATTGAAACAAAAAATAGCTTGACAAGCATAACTGTTAAGTACTTACCATGGATGGCTCATTAGGGGCGAATAAGTGAGTGCCGAGTACCAAGTGCTGTGGGCTGATAACAGGCTTAAGAGATATTTACTTATATTTAGTTGTTTAGTGAAGGGCACTTGCGCGACTCCGAGCACCTTGAGAATACTCGGCGGAAGAATGTTTCATAAAAGGAAATTACATTTGCTTTGAAAATCTTTGTTTTTTTTTTCATTATTTCACTGAATGGAAACAAGCGAACTTTACAATAGCAAAGTTTGATTGTTGGAGTTCTAAATGGATTCCTTCTGGCCACGTGTACACTGTACAGTACGTACAGGGCCGCCAAACTTCCGCTTCCCACGTTTATTGTTATTGTTGTTTGTCATGGCTAAATAGGAAGTTTATAGAATTGTCTACAAGGCTATTTTAATTGATATACTCACTGACTACGACTCGGTCGGAAAACTCTCGCAAACTTGCTCGAACAGAAAATCGGTGATCACCTTCTTGAGGAAAAACGTACATATCTACCAAAACCGGATGTTAAAAGTTTATTAAATTGTGTGAATAGATCTGGAAAGTTCCGTGTTAGTAAGGTAAGTAACAAAAAGAAAAAAATAAAATATCTTATAAGGCTTTGGATTTGAACTTCAATTTCAAAAACTTAAAGTAATATTTGACACGATTTCATAATTGAATATTTAAAAATGCAAATTAACAAAAATCTATCCAGTTCAACTGTTATAAGTTTTTAGAGATTTAATTTGATCTTTGTTATAAATGTGCTGAGTTAACAGTCCATCCTGAGTGTATCTCACAAACCTTCATAATAAAATAATTATATAGGAGAGTGCACAGCTATTTTTCCGCTCCAATTGGACGCCCGACGCTCGCTGGGGGACTTCCTCAGTTAAGTTACATCTTACTGTTTCTTTTAATGTTATATTCTTGTACTGTATAGAGCATCCAGACTTTTAGCTTTTGAGGCGCTATTTAAATTTAAGTCTAGGACTGCCCACTAGCCCTTTCGCCCTTTCGTCGCTTTCTATTGCATTGAATTGAATTTGACTCATGGATGAAGCCTGCTGGTGAAACTCAAGAAATATAAAAAAATTGTTGTGTATTCTAGCTACTGAAAATGATATTTGTAGAAATCTGATGAAGTCAAAACTTTTGTATAGTCAAAATATTGAGCCCGCTACACATTCAAAGCTTTTTTTCATTTTAAAAGCTTTGAAAAACTTATATTGTTGAGAAATATAAATACAAACAAAAGGTATTCAATATTGTAGTGTGTTAACAATGAAAAATACATATTATTTATTCTGTGACTATGTTTTAAATTGATCGATTAACTTTCACAACTCCGCCGGCTTACTAAATCCCTTACAAAAGGGAGACAGTACATTTTGGTTCCTTTATAGTATTGGAAAGGAAGATAGTGGACCCCCACAGTAAATCCTCAGTCAACGAAACTTTACAGTATCATAAAAAAAAAGTTAGGAAAAATGTTCTGCTTAAACTTTCTTCACCAAAAGTGCCCATGTAAAGTATGAAAACAATATGTTAAATATCCTAAAAAATATCTATAAAAATACATATACAATTTTAATAAAATGGACAAAAATAAATGATCTTAAATAAAACGATAGTTCTGTTTGAGCGAAGTTTTGGATTTTTGTCAAGTATCACACAATGATTCAAAAAACTCATTTAAAAAAATAATTTTGAACTGAGGAATTACTCGGTCCAGTATATTCACGTATTTGTACTTTTTTCGTATAAATATCGGCGCAACAAGCGCTGCGTCACATACCTCACATCGACATTTTTTTTTGATATTTGCATACATTAGGTTTTGCCTCATACTATATTATATGCCAGCAAAGTTTCACCGACTGAGAATTTAATGTTGGGATCTTCATACAAAAAAATCGCTTCATTGTCTACACTATTAGATCCCAGAATTTAGTACATTTTTGTTTAAAGCATTATCAGTTGGAGACAATAAGTGTCTCTACTATTTATGAGCCTTGTTGTCTGAGCACGAGGGTCTAAGTTTAACTATAATGGAACTTAGCTGGTGACAATCAAAGCTCGTTTAGATCACCGATAGCGTCGTGGAGTTCGGCTCGGAATCCAAGGCATTCTCTGAAAAGCACTTTGTCCCACAAATTTATCTTTCCTATTACGTTTCACATCAATATTCAGATATTCCAGATACGATTTATCCAACTGTAAACATCTTTTTGTACAGTTTATGGTAGTCAGTAAAGTTCTTTTCATAGACAAAACTGTGTTTTGTCTACTGTGTGGACCTTTTTAGGTACATGGTTGTAAAAAAAGTAATTTGACTGTGTATTGATCATTTACCATTGTGAACTTGGTGTAGTATATGTCGTAGGATATTCGTTCAAATCGAATCTTTACAAAAATCCTAGTATGATTGTTTTTTAGTAGGCCGCCAATAGTATGTCTCCTTTGTATATGTGATTTTCTTTTTGTTCTTTTGTGTGTACAATAAAGTATAAATAAATAAAAACTGTCTAATTAGAATCTGAGGCAGATTTTTGCAATCGTCCGAGTGATGTTTAGGACTTTTGCAAAAATTTAGCGTATCTTAGGTACATACGAATGACCATCATTTTGCGCGCGCTGATTGGCTGCCGTCAACGTTGAACTAACGGATGCTCTGATTGGCATTCTAGTTTCCAATTGTCCGAAACATACTGGGATTTTTACAAAGATCCTAAAAATTGCTCGTACGATTGCAAAAAAATATTTTTGATTCCAATTATCCGGTCCTTTACTATCGACCTAGAATTTTTGCAAAGATCCGGTTTATACGATTATCCAACAATATTATAATACTTAACAGTGAAAATGGTAACTCGCCCAATCAAAACTAGCCTGCTATATTATTTTATTAAAAATTTTAGAAAAATGCGTTGAGTTCAATTACAGGCCAATTTATGTGCTAATAAGTAATAATTACTTAAATTATTTATTTAATAATAACTTTATTAAATTTCGTATTGTACTTAGCTAAATAATCTGATTTAATAGTAAGCTAAATAAATTGCTACGTGTAAGCCAAAGTCAAGTAGTTTAACTGCTATTGATAGTTGACTGTGCCAGCCGCCCGCCCACCGATTTTGGCAGTCAAATCATGAGACCCTTTTAGCTGACCGACAATATTTTTTGTCAGTGGTCGGCCGCATATGTCATGCGAAGCTCTCCGAGATTCCAAATGTACACTTAAGTTTATCAAAACTATTGATTCGGTTAAAATAATTTCTATATGTACCTACTACATTATTTTGACACCGCTGTTCAAACATGCCTTTTTAGACACCCGTTTTTTAATTAATATTTACTTCTTCTTCTTTACGAAACCTTAAAGATATTTTGAGAACCTAATTGGACTGAACTTAAGAAGTATCTGCACCCTGTCTTATGTAAAAAATGTCTGTCAAGATGTCTTTATAATGCAATGCACTTTTTTAAGTGAGTACAAAAAAATGCAAGTTCTCTTAAAGTCATCATAAAAGGGCAGTTTGATAGGAGAACCTTATAATTTTGCGACTAAGCCTAAGTTCTCCAAAGGGTCACAAGTTATTCCAACTTCAGCACAGGTTTGTTTAATAAATAGCCGAATTGATCTGCGCCAGTTATGCCCCGGACGTGACTGGCATGCGCCGGCTCATCTGAATTCACGGAGAGCCTTCTGATAAATAGCGATCCTTCGTGGGATTAGAGCATATCTTGTGCGCCTGACCGGTCAATTACGGGATGTTTGATTAAAACAAGAATGCCATTTATGCTGTATTTCATGAACAAAAGTTTGCAGCCTAACTCCCATTTACATAAAATATTTACAATTGTTCAGCTAAGAGTGTATTCTGTCACTACTTTCAAATTACGAATTAAATTACTCTTAGCTAAACAATTAATTAAATGGACGGAAAAGTCGTAGAACAAACGTTGTTGTTTATGATGTTAGTAATCAACTCCTGCGAGGTTGTTGGTTTGAAAATACATATAATTATAAACATTAATAATACGGCAACCACATTTGGCAAACATTTATTGAAATTAACTTTTTAAATGTCAGTACACCCTTGATTTAGCTGTACAACAACTACAAATAATTCCTAATAACTTACACTATTTATCTTTCACTCAAGTCCGAGTGTTTGCCGAAAGAGTTGCGGAACTCATTGAATTACTCGGAAGATTCGAAACATCCGCGTCGGGTAAAGTTCGGCAGCGACTCTAGTATTGTCAACTGTTTGAGTTAGCGCGCAAACAAGAGTAATTAAGGCTTGAGCTTGACTAATGGCTCCCTCGCCCCACCACACATCGTTATGTGGCACATTAGTTGTGCAAGTTCACCGAAAGAGTTCCCAGCATCTGTTGCGCGGGTATCTTCGGTGAAGTTTTCTACTCATTTTAATAATGACGGTGGTGACATTGCGACTTGTTTATTTTCTTATTCTCGTTCGTCTCAATTTATAACAGTTGCAGTTGTTGTACAAATGGCAGCCACCTTGAAACATTAGTCGGAGTTTCTACTCTATCACTAATTACATTTTTAATCTTTAATAACATAAGAGATGTTATTAGATTTAATTAAAGATTAACAGAGGGTAATGCAATAAGATAACACATCTTATTTAGTAGTTACATTATATATACAATCAGATGCAATAAAAAACTGGTTTGTCTAGTTGAAAGTTATGTAATTTCGTGTATTACAGATTGAGGGCCAGTTCCGTAAATAAAAATGTCTGATATTTTCATAAAACGTTGAAACACAAGATAGGTGCCATCCAGAACCTGTTAAATATTAAAATTAAACCTTATTTAAACATCAACTGGATAAATAGAAGGTCGCCATGAACTTGTGTTACCGCCGGTCAGTCGTCGGTCGTCAGTCGCGAAGTTGTCATAAATCGACCAGTAAACTTGCGACAACGACGTCGTTAACTCCGCAAGTGAACACTTTCTCAACTTTAAATCGGTGGAGAGTTTTACTCTAGACTTGACATATTGTTATGACCTTCTTAAAGTTTACGAGTATGTTTCTAAAATTGACTTCTCCAGTGTTTATAATTTAATTAAACCGAGACAGTTCACAAAATCGGAATAGCACTCTAGCACATTATGTCTTTTTTATACTACCTGCTCGTCAATGGCATATTATGTGACATGCAAACCTTTCCTAAAGTAAGTCATTTTTCCCATGGGGAATAAAGTGATTTGAATTTGGAATGCAACCCTTGTAGTCGTGCTTGATCGATGTTGGTTTCAAAAAAGTTTAGGTGCAATGAGATCTTATTCTGAGTTAGGCTGTATGTTATCATGAAAACTTTTTACGAAATTCATTTTCACCCGCGCACCAAGAAGGATTTATTTGAATGTCGAACTGACCACTACAGAATAGACGACAAAAACATAAACTCTAACCCAACTATAAATGTACCAAAGAATGTAACTTTGTCGTTGCACAATTGGTGTAATGTTTCTAACATAACTTTTAATTTTCAATAAATATTCTTAATTTTTCATATTTTATTATTCTAACTTTAAATAATTACTTAAGTACTTTCTTTATAACAGTCATTGGTTTCAATTGCCTCGCAGAAAGTATAAAAAGTAGAGTATGCATCGCGGGCTTAAATGTGTATTTGTCATGGGCGATCTTGAACACCTCGTACTCAGCCTTAACTCCCTCGCTCCGCTCGGGAGTTAACCATAGAATCCCTCGTACTCGGGGTTCAATAATAGCGCCCGGGACACAATACACTACTTTAAGCCCTTATTGCGTAATCTACTATTTAGAACTAATAAAAAAGGTTGATACAGATGTCCAAGAAGTGGTTAAACACTTAAACACTTGTTTAAGAAATTACACTCATTCATACTATACTAACGCTATATTCGGTACAACAGGATTCCTACTTATATGTTCATTTATTTCTCTAGCTGACCGCACTTATAATTCATAATTTGCTGTTACAGCCGAGCAAAAAGTAGTACTTTGAACTTGAAATTCAAAATACCGATGTTCTGTATTCAGAAAGTATAGGAGTGAGATTTGCGTGAGTTGAAAATATGCTATAATACTTCATCGCGAATGTTTACCATTAACATTGTAATCAAATCTGATGGTTTTAGATTTCAAATTTTTTAAACAGCAATTAAAAAATAATAATACTTAATACAAATTATTGACTGCTCACATTATAGTAGATTATGCAACAAGGGCTTAAGGTATTATGTCCCGGGCGCTATATTTTCAGGTTCAAGTTCGCCCAAGACAAATACATCTTTTAAGCCCGCGATGCATACTCTACTTTTTATACTTTCTGCGAGGCAATTGGAACCAATGACTGTTATAAAGAAATTGTCGTCTATTCTGGTCAGTTCGACATTCGAATAAATCCTTCTTGGTGCGGGTGAAAATTAATTTCGTAAAAAGATTTCATGTTTTAAGAAAATGATAACATACAGCCTAACTCAGAATAAAATCTCATTGCACCTAAACATTTTTGAAACCAACCTCGATCAAGCACGGCTACATGGGTTGCATTCCAAATTCAAATCACATTATTTCCCATGGGAAAAATGATATTCAGTACAACATTATGACCCGGCTAGACCGTGGGGCTGAAATGACTTTCTTTAGGTAAGGTTTGCATGTCACATAATATGCCATTGACGAGCAGGTAGTATAAAAAACATTTTCTTACGAGCCAAATATATTTGTGAAGTTGCAAATGGACGTCAATACGTTTGTATTAAGATTATGAAATACAGGCTCATTTCAAAATATTCCTACCAAAAAAAGGATTCGGATTTGATTCAATTTGCTAAAGAACAAAATCTACATAAATTAAATAGGCAAACTATTGATGAGTTTTGGTGTAATTGCGATACTCAATCAATCATTTTTGGAACACGCAAATTCATGTTATGTTTTCTTCTTCAATAATGATAAACGAATTTCGACTCGCATCGAATACTAGTAAACATAATTATTTGGCTGCGAGTCGATGTTGAAATGACTGCAGCCGTCCTTATCGGGGCACAGCAGCAGTGTCGCCGCCGCCGCCGCTCGTCGGTACTAATGAACCGCGGTAATTGTACCAAAGATACTTCAGTGACAACTACTTTTCGTAATATTCGTTGATTTTAGGTTATGTAGAGTAGAGGATTTTCGCCAGCGACTTCGTCCGCGTAGAATTTTGTTTTCATTTATTACTTACCCGCTACGGAACGAAGAAGGTATGTGTGTATCGTGAGAGGTTGTTTGTTTGTGTGTGCGCAAATATAAACCCCCTTACTAATAAAGATTGTATAGCAGATGTATAGTTACACGATGGTTTCTCTCTGTCAAACTATTTAAGTTTGACATTAAAAAGAAAGGGACAAAGCACTGTGTAACTATACATCTGTTATACAATCTTTATAAGTAAGGGGGATAATATAAATCAAAATATTTGTAGCAAACATTACACCGTGTTCACTACTGAAACCAATAATCGTTAAATTTTTAACCGACTTCTAAAAGGGAGGAGTATTATTTCTTGCTTTTTAGAGCTATATAATTTTGAAGCTGCGTTTTTAGTTTCAAATTCTTGAAGGAGGTTTTCCTTTAAAAAAAATTGTAAAAATAGTTGACTGTACCAGCCGTACCGATTTTGGCAGTCAAATCATGAGACCCTTTTGGCTGACCGCCCATACTGTTTTGTCAGTGGTCGGCCGCATATGTCATGTGAAGTTTCTCCAAGATTTTTAAAAAGGCCAGTTTTTCGAAATTTATCAAAAAAATCACCCATTTCGATTTTTTTTTAAATTAGAAGCTCCATTTAGCTGCGAATATACCAAATAATATACCAAACAGCACATACTAATATGTGCTTTGAAACACCTCGTGGCGACATCAATTAGATTATTTTTTAAACAACATACAATTTAAGCTACTTTTTAGCTCATGGAGCATACT
Source organism: Catoptria pinella (assembly GCA_963556745.1). NCBI lineage: Eukaryota > Metazoa > Arthropoda > Insecta > Lepidoptera > Crambidae > Catoptria > Catoptria pinella. The sequence goes on from OY750761.1 coordinate 14,992,202, forward strand.
AGTAATAAAATAATATCGATTCAGTTGACGGCGGCGCCAAGATAGCGGTACTTACAAACATTAATATTTTATATATTTGACAACATCACATACATTGCTCCGATTCCAAAGTAAGTAGCTAAAGCACTTGTGTTATGGAAATCAGAGAAAACGATGGTATCACAAACACCCAGACCTGAGCCAATATAGAAAAGTTCGTTTTCTAAATTGACCCAACCGGGGATCGAACCCGGGACCTCAGAGATGGCGACACCTTGAAAACCGGTGTACAAAGCCACTCGACCACGGAGGTCGTCATTACAGCCACCTATTGACTGCACGACCATCACGTCATTTTGAACTCGACTAAAATAATATTCTTCTCGGTGACGGCAGCGGTGCGCGGTGGTCAAAAGGCCTTAATGTTACAAATTGAATCTTCATTAAACAACTATTTTATTTCCCAACACAACGTTTTACGAGTATATTGAAAATTCTGAACTACGCAACCACTAACATAATGAACCCATAGAATTTTCGCCAAAGTTTTAATGAAACGCTTAATATTATAATGGGAGTTATATTTTGTCTAGACGTGTTAATGAGTTGTGAATAGTTGCAAACTATACTCTGACTCATAATTCGATGCCAAGAACTTTAAATTCATAATTCTTTTGATGCAGTAAATAGACAGCTCAAGTGTGTCCACTTTAGGACAAAATAAAAGTAGTGACCTGACAAAATAATCGTTCATTCAATTAATATTCAATTAAAAATCGGTAAATATTAAATAACTATTCAGAATAGAATAGTGACACTAGGAACCTACTAACATTCACTATGAAATGAAAGTTCGCGAGAAATCACTCATTTCATTATTATTGTGTCTCGTCATAGGTTTTGTGCTTAAATCAGCTTTATAAAACTGCTATATATTATGAATACTGTGATAATATTACGTGCACAAGTTTTATTTAAATATTAATGGAACTTATCTGAATTTTAATTGCAATGCTGTTTTTTACTGTCCAATAAAATGATAATGGCGATAGCGCGGCGCGTGGTATTTTTAACATCAGCAGCGTGGTATTTTCTTCACAAGCAACTTGTGGCATACTACATATAACAGGGAATAACATTATGCTACTAAATCACACTTAACCCCGAATATTATTATCGATATTAAAACTATAATTTGATGATTAATAAAAGGGCAATACGATTGCAAATTTTTTAAATATTTTTAGTTGCTATTTGTAAATTCATACTCAAAATTAACAAACAATCATATACTTACGTCAAATTATTTTACATAATTCGGAAAAAAGTATTTACTTATTATTTATTTTATTTTTTCTTACATAATTTCCTTGCTTTTCCAAAGATCTCCAATACTAATTACGGAATAGTAAATATTCAACGTTATTATTAATAAGCATTAAATTAGGACAAAATTGTGTATTTATATTCATTATATTGGGCAACTATCAACATTAAGCAGATAAATGTTGCATTTTGTTCTACTTTAATAATGATTAAACTATCCAAACTACTAATAAATTAATTAAACTAACAGCCAAAAAAGTTTACCTCAATAAACCAATTGAACACGTTTCAATTGGTTTTTGTTCACATCACTAGTAGACATGAGGTGGCAACTTAATTTTGCTCATTTTTGAGTTTTTGGCGCCATTTTGTTGAGTTCGGTTTGGTGTCTATTTTAATTATTTTCAAATTGATTCATAGTGGATATTGTGTCTTAAAATTGGTGCAGTTATATGGTACAAGTGTCTACGCAACTGAACAATATGTGGGATAATTGAAATAGGCGCGATCTTGGTTGTGTGAAGCTGAGACTTTTATTGAAGTGGTGGCTTCCTCGGCAGAACTAACCGAGTAAACTGTCTTGATATACTTGGTGCCAAATGCTCCAAGCAGCGTTGGAATGCGATGCACCCGCATTCTAATGAAAAATTAAACAATATCTACCACTGAACTATTTAACACTTGACACTGGCAAAAATTACTTCCAAGAGGAAAGTAGATTGCCATAAAAAAAAAAGAAGAAGAAGAAGAACTTAATTTTACGAACTGACAGTTCGAAGTGTCATTTTACTGCACTTCTTTGGTCACATCGCCCGCAAAGATGGACACTACCTAAAACAACTGGATGGTTACTGGCAAAGTCTATGGCAAACGACCGAGAGGCCGAAGCCGAAGTAGGTGGTGTGACCAAATACGCTTAACACTGAACACCAAGCTGCACGATGCTCTCCACATCGCCAAGTATAGGCGTAGATGGAGGGGCATCATTAAAGAAAAAATCACTTCCCGTCGGGGGAATCGCGACCCTCAGTAATGAGGATCACGATGCGGGGAGGAGGAAGCATGCTCTTAACCCGGCGTGAATGAGGTGAGAAATTGTTACACCAGCCATACCCGAAATTTTGACGTTATTTTTTTTTAAATATGATTGTATAATTAGCATTTTTGATAGATATATAATAATAATAGGATCCATTCAACAAGGAAATAAAGAAAAAATCTTCATTAATTACATAAAGTTTTATTTATTATTAAAATAAACCATGTATCTAAATTTCGTAATGAAAAATACAAGTTTCGGTAGTTTAACTACTTTTTACATAAAAATCTAACAAAATGCCAACTTCTTTGGTAAATCAACATAAAAATAGTACCTTCTAGTAATAATAACTAAAAAAAGAACTGAAAAGTCTTATGAGATCATGTAACACAGTGCTAAAGTTATACGTACAATTCAACACAATCTCCGCACACAAAATTGGCGTTGAACTGGCACTTGAGCAGTTTTCTAACAATTCTAGAATCCGACGTTCATTTTCTTCATAGGACATCTTGATTAATCTAAAACCAAATACCATAAATACCATAAATAACAATAAATCATTAACTTACTGTCAGCTCAAATATGTGACACCGACTACGAGGTCGGGTATAATATACCCCTGCAACGTTTGCACACGTGTATCTCCAGTCGCCGTCAGCGCAACACTGAACTCGATGCCGCACCTCGGTCCCCGCACACTTACCTCCAGCTACTGCAACGGCCGAACTCGCATAGTAACAATAACATTACATAATTCGCGTTTAAAAACTTCGCGGGTATGACATACCCTACCTCACTCACGCCGGGTTAAAAACATATAAATATAATCTTTTATAAAAGTTAGTGTATAAAATTATATATTTCATGTCGCAACCATTACGCAAATGTGTTTATTTGCAAAACATCTGCAACACACTGTTTTGCAGGTTTTACCAAAAGTGTAACAAAACCTGTTGTCGGTTTGTTATTAGACGGAAACTTTTATATTAAATAAATGAACTTTTCTATTAAAAAGAATAAAAAAAAACAATGCAAAAAGATAACTTAAGCTGAATACATTATTTGCTCTAATCTAAATAATTTTTCAAGCTAAGCTAAAGCGTTGCTAATAAGCTCCACAATTAGTTCGCAGTCAAAGACGAAGCCCATTTGAAACTAAATTGCATTTCCCTTTGTTTAGCCCAAGAATGTATAACGAGCGATTTACAACGAAAACGCTCGCTATTACGACCTTACTGGAAGTGCTTCAATACTTACAAATAGACCTACAATTTTCGATTTATCCTCAGGATATACTGTAGGAAAGAGAAAGCTGCGGAAACTAAGGTGAAGAGCGAGAAAGAATAACGACACGTCAAGTACGTGAAAGGGATCATAAGTTTTACTTTGAGTGCCGTTGGCGTTCTTGACTCAATGTGTCTCTGTTCATCCATAGTAGAGGAAAATAGACCTATTGTTTATGGCTCAGTGAGTTGTACACCTCGCTCAAATTGTAGGTTGTTTAAAAATTAAACTAATAGATGTCGCCATGATGTTTTCAAAGCAGTACATGTGCTGTTTGGTAGGTATTTTTGACCGAGCCAGCGCGAAGCGTCTACGTTTCAGCTTGGGCAAAAATGCTTTCGTATGTCCTTCCGGTATCCGGCTGTCAGTTTCTTCTCCTCTACAGGATGCAAGTAGATGAAATTTTGTGAGCAGGTTCGATAATCATTAAATTTTTTTGCTGTTTGGTATATCAAATAATATACCGAACAGCACACAACTTTGAAAACCTCGTGGCGACATCTATTAGATAGATTAACCGACTTCAAGGAGGTTCTATGTTCGTCTGTTTATATGTTTTTTTTTAAACAAGACACAATTTGATCTACTTTTTAACGCACAAACGCGAGGTTCACAGCTCACGGAGCCACTAGTTGTATTAATTGATCCATCAAATACACATTATGGCTGTCGAAACCTGTAGTGATACATTTTTCATTGTTTTGTGGTCAAACCACGTGACATCAAACCCTTCAAAACTCTTGTAAATACTTTAAAATCCTAAGTGATGCCCCAAAATTATGATTTTTTTGCTAAAACACAAAAATAAGCCAATGCAATATATCCTTGACAAAATTGATTATCAATAATATCATAAAAGTCATAAGGGAATAAGAGATGATTTAATAGTGTCATGTCTTGCTTCCATCTTCAGCCTCCCGATAGAATGACCGATGAAACATGATATATATCGCGTGATATTGCGTTATATCGACACTGGATTGTCAAAATCCATTGTCTTTTGACAGTTAAACGTGATAAATCGCTATATCATATTGCATTTCGGTGGTCACCCTAGGGGGGCAGAGAGAAAGAGGGAAATTGCGTCACAATAACTCATTTAAAGTATAGGTACATAGAAAAGGTAAAACTATCCGTTAGTTGCTCAACCGCGTGTACATTCCGGACGACCCATTACACTGGCAATACCCCAGTTACACGGCAAACCCCCCTCGCCAAACTAGTCGCATTCCATAACTATTGTATTGCCGACAGCCGGAATATAAACCAACTTTCAGATTAAAGCCGAGTTCACATATATCAAGTGTGTGCTCAAGTTTTAATAAATAAAAGTCATTGAATTAGGCTTATTTATGTAGAAAAGTAGTTAATATTTTATCTCGAACAACGGGTATTCGAGATGAAACTAAAAATCCTTTATTAAATAAAGTTAGTTAGGGGCATAATCACTGCAGTTATTAAACAAGCGAGTTCAACGCTGAAATTGTGTGAGTACGTAAATACTTAGATGATCCATTGTTGCTTCGACGTTAATAAGAAATGATAGCGACTTGATAATAGTACTTATCCGATTTTTATCATAGTTATAAGATTTTGTTTAGGATACGCTTATTCAGGACGTCCTGAAAACTTTTTAAAATATTTATCATTTTACATATACCTACTCGTAGTACTTACTGCCGACATTCTAACCAAAATATATTATTATGATATCAAATAAATATCTAAATTTTAAGTACGATCGGCTATCCCGGAACTATGCTTGAGAATGGAATGGAAATATTAGTCCATCTTACTATGTTTGCCGTTCTGAACCACTCCTTAGGTTAATTGCGCGAGCAGTGCCGACGATAGGGTCTCTCTTTCAGGATTTATTACCTCTTGAACCAGCAATATTGGAATGAAGTAGTTCAATCACCGCAAGCCTCGAGCTGCCCGCGGCTTTGTCTATTCAATATTCCATACGATTGATCCCGAGTCTGGAGATATTTGAGAAGGGGTTCATTTCGGGTCGACTGATTAATTAGGCAATTCTATCGCGTATATGGCAGTGGTTAACATGAATGGTTATTGTTTAGGAAAGTGTATTAATACAAATTCGTTGAATACGTTGTTGCTTATCCTCCGTAAGGCATATTTACACGGGTGGACTTGGCAAACGACTTTGAATCGAAATTGAATCGCCACCTCATTGCAATTAGGTCTGTAATTAGATTTTACAAGCGATTGTCGATAAATAGCGCTAATTGATTAAAATCGCCTGCCAAGTTGCCTGTCAAGTCGATTCCTGTAAATACCACATAAAGTTAATTTAGATGCATGCGGAAATTATAAAATATGTATATGTAGATATGGGAAAAATTGCGTTGTTAGTTTTTTTAGTGCGCTGGATTAATTTTATTTGTCTAGATACTCTATTATTTAAAAGCAGAATATCAGAAGTTTACATTTAAGTTTAAGGTACTCGGGACCAGTGACTGATACTGTTAATAATAATGGTTATCATAAGTCTACGGCTCATCGTTATCGACAAAAAAGCTTTTTAATAAAAAGAAAAACCTCCTTCAAAAAATCTAAAAACAATCTCTGTATTTTTTATGGGACCACACACGAACTATTTTCTTTCAAATAAAAAAAGAATAATTGAAATCGGTTAACAACTGGTAAAGATATGTTAAAACATACATAAAAAAACCGTCGACCTGATAACCTCCTCCTTTTTTTGAAGTCGGTGGTCGGGAAGTTTTTTGAAGTATTATAGGTACTATTGAGAGTTGAGAGACTGTAGACAGCGATCTATTCCTTTCTAATACCAAAAACTAATACCAATGGTATTTGTTTATTCCCGTTATAAAATTTCTATTCCCAACGAACACCAAATTTATTAAAAATTATATAAAAAAATTTAAATTCTGGTATTCGTTGGGAATAGATATTTTATAACGGTAATAAACAAATACCATTTGGTATTAGTTTTTGGTATTAGAAAGGAATAGATCTAGACAGCAAAGGGTGCTATAGCTCAAAACTACCACGCGCCATCAATTTAAGCGCAACGACACGATATCGTTACCGAGCCACGTTAAATGGGAACAGAATCGATTATGCTATTCTATTAAGCTGATATCGAGATCCTGAGGAGCTAATAAAGGAAATCGGCTCGCACGCTGGGACCGCCGTTTCTTGTTCCCATAAATCTGCACACTCGATTATAATTGACTAAGTTGGAGAGGTAGGATATAAAGCGGTCAGGTGGACGGCGATTCTAATCAAAATAAATAAATAAATATTTATTTATTTTGTTACTTTTTAGACTGAGCTTTAGTGTAGGAGTGATAGCGACCAACCTCAAGAAGGTTTTTTACCAACCAAAATCGCTTATTGAGATTAAGTAATTTTGCAAACCAAAAAATAACACGACTAAACAAATTCCATAGTTAAGAATTTTTCATAAATTGATTGACTGAATAATTCATTGGTGCTCGAAACTAGTTATACCTTTTCTAACTTGTCCCAGTAAGTAAGTTGAAATCATATTGCGGTTAATTTAATTTAACTAAGCGCGAGCTTTTGAATTAATATTATTTTGTACTCGGGGCTTGGTTGTGTATATCCATTATCAATGTTATTATCTCACCTATACTATCAAGGTAATTCGGAAACCTTCTCACAAAACACTCCACTTTCACGGGACATCTCGTGATAAGACGATGAATGACTACGAAATGGCGGGTCTATATTAGAATCCATAATTGAAAATGCCTATAATGAAAACGCCTAAGCATTAAATGACATAATCATTAAAATCCATAATTTTAAAATGTATATATTTAAAAATAATATCTTTATTATGGAATATGTTAATATCATAACGATTAAAAAACATCAAATTGAAACATGTAATTTTAAAACTCATTAAAGTTAAAACCCATACTCATAATATAAATAATGTGAATACTCATAACAGTTATTCAAAATTTGCGTATTTGCTGTAGGTATAATAAATAAATATATAATATTTGAAAACATTACAGACATTGCTCCGATTCCAAAGTAAGTAGCTAAAGCACTGTTATGGAAATCGGAGACAACGGTGGTATCACAAACACCCAGACCTGAGCCAATATAGAAAAGTTCGTTCTAAATTGACCCAGCCGGGGATCGAACCCGGAACTTCAGAGATGGCGACACCTTGAAAACCGGTGTACAAAGCCACTCGACCTAGGAGGTCGTCAGTATGCACCTACCTAGCTTGTTGGCGGGCTAAAATTGCGTATGGAAGGATATTTTACAATGGATAATGTCTTAGCAAGATAGTTAAAGTGACATAGCAGTTATAATAGAAATATAGCTATGTTATGTACCGTAATCCCTATCCTATCTTACTAGACTAATCTAGTAAAGTTTAAGACCGCTATTGATAGTTCAAAAAAGTAATTTCTGGCGCTTCGCCGGCCGCTGCCGCAGAAAGCTCGCTCCGCTAGCTCGGTTTGCGCGTGTTTTTGATCGCAGTTCTAACTAAACTTAAGTTAAGTTTGTGAACGAACAACGAACGAACGTTTGTGTTGTTTGTTGTGAATAAACTGTTTTTAAAACTTTTCATGCCCCCCAAGCCCCTCTCCCACTGTTTTTGTGTCTATCCACTCAATTTTACTTTACCTTTATTTCAGATTTATTCATATCTATTAAACCACAGAATAAATTATTGATTAAACTAAAATCTTTTAGCGCTATGTATTTTAAAATTATGGATTTTTATAGTTATGGTTTTTAAAATTAAGGTTTTCATTTGTTATGCCAAATAATGGTATATGTTTTTAAATTATGCATTCTTATTGTTATGTGAATTAAAGTTATGTCAAGCCTGTTATGGATTTTAAAAATAGGATTATTAATGTTATGCAATTTATGGGACATAAAAGTCGCATATTAGGACGCATGTTATCAGTTGATACAAATTTTCCCTTCCTACTGCGGTCAGTAGCAAAACAAAGTAAGCTTGTTTTATTTAGGATTAACAAAAAAATACCATTTTGTTTTTTTTTTCTTGAAATGCGCTGATAAAAATGTAACCGTGTATAAATACCCAGTTACTTTAATTTGAAATAGAGTTAGTTTATTCTACTGAAGTTTAAAGTAACCAAACCACGCTGCTGAAACAGACCTAAATAAGGTTTGTTTATTGATTGAAAACAATAAAATTCTTCTCTCAGAAAGGACTTTATTCCGATATTTTGTAACCACGTTCTGATAAAAAAACACGAGATAAGTTCCTACCAAATTAATATTGTTTCGAGTTCCAGCTCATGCCTCTTTGTGGGGGACGGGCCTAAGCAAATAAACGAAAACAATGCGGACACATTTTATGCTTATTGAAGCACCCTGTTTTTGTTTTGCGAAAGAATTGGAATTGGGGAATTCGTAAAAAACGCAGCCGCTTTGTTTCAAGTGTCGTTATTCCGTTATGATTGTCTTAAAATACGCCAATTTCTTAGCTTTGACAAAGTTTCTTAAATGTTCTCTTTGTTTCGCTGCGTATTGAAAACTTAGTTTGAATGTAACAATTGTAACCGTTGAGAGATAACTCGGAAAAGATTATTATGTTTTATAGTTGATTTGTTTATTTAGAATTAGTTGTAAAACGTCAACCACCTCGCAGTAGTAGATCACTAACATCCTTATCCTTATTTTGGTTCAATGCTAATAATTGCATAAAGTTTTCTTTTGCAAAAATTTTCATCCATTTATTTAACAAATGTATCATTCTTATCTTAAACCCTTGTTGAAGCGTTTCCCGGGATATTTACCAAGGCTTTTATGAATATATCTATTGGATATAACGCCGAGTTGCGAGCCGAGCTCTGTTTGAAGAGGGTTCGACTGGGAGGTATCTTAGGCCCTCCTGTTTGTATTCCAATAAGACTGTCGTATTAATTCACAATTTTTCTGATTTAACAATTGAATTATATAATATCAAAGGCGGTAATATTCACTCAATGTCAATATAAACCAAATTTTAACATCAAAAAACCCCACGACAGTTAAAATAGTTATTATATATATAGTTTAGGAGTGTGCTCATCAAGGCCTTTCATTTGATGCTCATATTGTAATATTCGAAGAAAAATTTTTTTATTCACATTTGAAAGTGGCGTCGTACAGTCGCCATATTATTTTTTTTCTAAAAAAATATAGCCAGTGTCACTCGGGAACCCTGAACACATTACACTCTCTGTTTTTATGGGCGGTCGTGTAAAAATAAAGTTCGTAACAAACTCGGCTATTACAAATCAATAAAAAAAAAAGTTTTGTTTGTTTTACTTGTTTGGATTAAAATACAATCATCGAAGTATGTATGAGAGGATCGGATCGTGAAAATATTATAAAATGTTAAAAGACTTTGGAGGTTCTTTTAGTATTCTGTTACTTCTTTAAAAACCTACATAAAGCTTCAGAAATGTATAACTTATAACGCAAATTGACTGAATCTAATTTAAATGAAATACCAGCAAAGTACACCACACTTACGAGAACTTTTTACGCGGATTTATACATTGTTTGTGAGGCGGAATTCTCTCACACCATTTTTTTGCGTGGCGTCTGGCGTCGGATCGGAAGACACAGTGTATCTTATATAATTATACTGTGGTATCTGCGGGTGACGCGTTGACGTCATGTGAAGTTAAATTATCGAATACTAAATAGTATACTAGAAAAAATACGACTCGCACCAGATCGCGGTCGCGGGTTCGATTCCCGTCCGAGAAAATGATCTGGAGCGAGTCGTATTTTTTCTAGTATATTATTTAGTATTATATGAAAATATATAGAATGCTAGAATCTCAAAATTTAAAAACTAAAATTATCGAATATCTCCTTATTCAAAAGGCTTCGGTGAATGGTTTGTAGTTACAAAGTTAAACGTAGATAAATACTTTTATTGGGTTATCCTGACAAAGTTTAAAATTAAGATTTGGCTAAGTAGGGAAGGTCGTTATTTCGAATTTTTACAATACAATTGCTTCAGCTACTAATCTTGAAAGCATGTCCAATATTTATTGGATTACTTTATTATTTCGTACTACCACTATGATATTTTTTATTGTGTATTGAGATGAAACGTAGGTCTGGATCAGCGCATATCTACTCTCAAGATATTGTGACTTACTTGTTTTGTGTTTTAATAATACGAAAGCATTTGTAACAAAACATATTTTTGAAATCAAATAAGCACGTAAGAAAAAAAATCGAGTTGACCTTTCATAGGAGGTTTATTTGCGCAGTTTCAATAGCCATTGTGGAAACGTTTCTAATGAACAGATTTCTTTTCTGTAATGTCTTTGTCATACATATTTATTGAGTCGTAAGACAATCCAATCTTAAATCAGCAGATTCTCGCTTTTTAGATATAGCTGTTACTTTGGCTTTCTTGTGACCTTATTTTTCCATTTTCCAAGATAGAAGATAGTAAAATTTGACAAATTGTCTGAGTATAAAAAATAGATGAGTGGAAAAGTATATAATAACTACTTGGCAGTCATTTTTACTTTAGTCTTTAAGGAGTACTTCCAGGGCCCTAAATTATAAACGTGACAATATGTCACCTGTCATGACAATTTCTTATCCATTAAAAAATAGAACAAACTACTCATACCTACACTTGACAACAATGTTAACCAAATTGTCATGACAATTGACAAATTGTTTCGTTATTAAATAAGGCCCTTTCCTATGTTAGAGATACGTGTTGCGTTGATGGTGAGAGCGCGCATTATTGTTTCTTCTTGAATTTCTTTCCAAATAGCTACCCAAATAAGTAATTAACTGTTCAAATTTATAGGCCTTAAGTCTAAACATTTATTAGAATTTTATGTTCTGTATACCGTTGCAGGACCGTGTAAAACACTTGTAAAATAGTAAGATGGAATGGAGATTCGCCGGACACCTGGTTTTTACAAGTTGTAAGTTAAAAATATGTTTTTGAGAATCAAAATCACCAATGCAAGTGTGAAAATATTTGTGAAACAAACAATCGCACTTGTAGCCTGTAATTCATAATGTAGTTTTGATAAACGCATAAATGTGTAATAATGAAAATTTTTACAAGGTAAATGTTTATAATACAGGACTTGTAAGTGTTGTAAACCAGGGCACAGGGGGTAACGAACTTATAAAAACTTGTAAAACAATTTCAGCATACCGCGTGGCTTGAAAATCTAAGCAAAACCTGTACGCGTAATTACAAAACATCAGCGAAAAAGGTCCAGAGGGCTCATAAAAAAGCCGCCAATTTCGGGACCACTTCAGACGCAGGTCTCGGTGACAGAAGGGTTGAATTTTAATTACGTCCCGAGCCCAACCGAGTTCAGGCCTGGATGACGTCACGGTTTAGATGCAATGGATGTTTTTATGCTTGTGTCTTTTCATAATAAGGTTGTCACGCGAGAACGTGATTTAATTTAGGCAAATCATAAGAAAAGAGATTCTGATTTAATACTATATATTTTTTTAAATTATCTTTTACACTTTAAGCCGTCGTTAACATGCGTCAAATCTTAATGTTCAAATCAAATTATTGAAAGATTACGTGCGTAAAGCTTTCATGGAAAAAATACATAGTATACTTGAAATAATACACAGCAGATTTAATTGCAAGCATTTATAAAAATGTTACCACCTTTAATGTAAAAAAATATCCCGTGGACTCTGTTTTTGGTTTGATTTGCAATATTTCTCTTAAACAGAACATTCATTTATTTTAAAACCAACACACACAAGTTGGCGTTTTTAATACGTTCAAACTTAATTGAACTCATTTTTATTTTGCTAATTTGAAAGAAAAGTAATAAAAACATTTAAAAAACTAGGCACTCGGCCTCGAAGCAACCGCCGCATTGGAGCGCGCACTGATTTGAACCCAAAGTGAGTAAAGTTACGTTCGATTTCACTCCATCACGGATCGACCCGCTCCGATTGACGCATGTTAACGTCTTAATGACTACACAATTTAATAAATAGTTAATGTATTCAATGTTTTAATGAATGAACCCAAAATGGGAAAACCGTTTCATCGGACCAACTGAACAACTTTTACTATGGGACCAACTTTGAAATCGCAAAAAATAAATAAGCTGTTTCATACAAAAACTAATAACACAAATATCAAAATGTATGAAACAGCTGATTTATTTTTCGCGATTTCAGAGTTGGTCCCATAGTTGTTCAGTTTGATGGTCCGAAGAAACGGTTTCCCCATTTTGGGTACATTCATATTAACACATTGTATAATTTGTTCATAATTACAAGAATACAATTTAATGGTTGCCGTTATTTCATCATTTTTTATCGTCTACATCTTCTTGAGCACTATTGGTATTCGTATTGGTGGTGGGCACTTTTCTCCGCATTTAGACCAATTTGGTCCGTTATGCGTGAAACCTCATAGCATCGGTATGGCTAATCGAGCCATCCCAGCTCCTTCCAGAAGCGCAGAAGCCTCCTGGGGCGTTCACAGGCTTCTAGGAGCGACCTCACCTCTGTGAGGATTTCTGCCCGTTGTGTGGCCAGCCCCACGCACTCCAGGATCAGGTGGGCGGCTGTTTCCTCTGCTTCCAGGCATCCCTTGCATAGAGGACTGTCTGTCGCATTCATGATGAATAGTTGTCGGTTTAAAGCTAAGTGACCTGTAAGTGTACCTACAACTATCCGGAGGTCTGGGCGATTGAGGCTGAGCAGCCTGCGGGTCACACGCGGCGAAACTGCAGTCATCGCAATCTTAGACTGTCTACAGCTTGTTAGATCTACCCAACGAGTATTGTGTGCAGCACGAGTTCGTTGTCCTACCCATGAGCGTAGTTGGCTGAACGGGAGTGGCAGAATGGGTATGGGTCCTGCCACTGTTGTAGAAGATCCTATTCTAGCCAGCTCATCGGCGGCATCGTTCCCGTGTGATCCACTATGCCCTTTAATCCATTGTAGGATTACTCCGTTGTTGGATGCCAAACGATCCAAAACTTGGTGGCATTCGAAGACGATACTGGAGTTGATCGTGTTGGCTTCCAGTGCTGTTAGGACGGCCATGCTATCAGTCAGTATGCGGATGTTTAGTCCCTTCACACCTCTAGACAGGGCCGTAGTAGTGGCGTTTTATATTATTATATATATTATTATATTATAGCAACTATATATATTTATATTATTATATTATAGCAACACATTCGCATTGAAATATCGAACTGTGTTGGCCTAGCGCTAGTGATATTTTGATATTTAGGTCTTGAGAGAATACTCCAGCTCCAGTTCCAGACCCCATTTTGGAACCGTCCGTTCTTGAGCACTAACATAACATCTGTATAATGAAAATAAGTAGTAATAATACCCATTACGTTAATACGTTTACGTAATCTTCTCAAAAGCAAGATTTATATAATTCAAAAATCTCTACAAAGTCTCGGCGTAGCTTTTGTGATTCGGATTAAAGATATTCTTTTCTATGACATACTGAACGCGAACAATGTAATTCAGTGAGGTAAAGTGATGTCTGACGTATTTAGTAAAAATGTAAGCTTTGCGGTTTTTGTTTTGCTCTGTATTGCGGCGAAATATATAAGTATATTGGTTTCTTTGAAATAACATGTTTATGAGTTTAGGCTTAAGGTTGGTGAGTATGTGCTGTGGTATATGAGTAGTATTTATCTCCAAAACAAACGGTATATTATTGAGTTTTTAAACCAATTGTACAATTATATTAAATTCAGCCATGGTAAGAAAAATAACGTATCTTAATGATTAAAATGCTCCTGTTAAGGCCCCTATATACTTCAAGTGGCGCCCTCATTTAAATTAAATTTATTGCTCGCTAAGTACATAATGTATCGAAAATTCACATGTACAGATTGAAGCTAAGGTCCTATAGTTTATTTACAAATATTAACCTCTGTAAAATTTTGTTCTTTGTAGTAGTAGTTCGCAAAAGTGCTAAAAGTGGCCACTTGAGATATATAGGAGCCTTAAGTGACATATTTTGTACTGTTGTTTTACTCGCGAATGTAAAGGGTAATGGAAATGAAACCCTAGCGTGGTTCTGACACGTGTTTTTTATGACCATTCCTGAATGGTATTGTTTTTGTTCGTAGGTGTGGCAGACTGGCTGTCGGTGACGTGGGCGCAGGGCAGCATGTTACATCCGCCGGATGCCGGCACGCCGGGCGACCTGCACTCCGTCAAAGGACGGTGAGTTGTGACACAGTGTACAATACAATACATGTACACAATATGACGTACACGGCTATAGCGCACTGCCTCCGATATGATTAATATAGTTAAACATATCGGAGGGAGGACGCTGTAAGCCCAAATACAGTTTCGACTAGTTCGGCTACAGATGCTACCAAGTACAACGTGAAATTTCTTAGCCATAATGTTTCTTAGACAAAATAATATCTGGAAAAGTGTAGTGTGGAGATAAATAAATTATTAAATTATAATTATTGTAGCATCCTACTATATTATAAATGTGAAATGTGTAAAGTTATTCAATTACGCAAATTTAATTTACTGCGGTCAAAAAGTACCTTAGGGATATTCCGAATGTCCACTAGAACGAAGTCGTGGACGGAAGCTAGTATAAAAGACAGACTGCACCGGGTTCCCTCAAGAGCTAAAATGTTGCTCATCGTCTCTTTTAGAGCAAGTTGCTCTACGCAAGAGATATACTTTGTTGGCCTACATACTTCATAAACTTTGATACTGTGTACCTACATTATTATGTGCTAAATCGCAGCTAAAACACATGACAACAGCTAATAAAGAGAATATTAAGCACTTATTAAAAATACTGCAGCACTACCATAACTTAATATTGGCTCCATAGTTTACTATAACAATATTGGTCCAAGGTAGTGATCTTAGTGCGAACACAAACAAAATAATTTTAGTACCATTTATCTGGAATATTCCGCAAATACAGACCGATATTGCCGTCTTCAGTATAGTATAGTTAGTGGGGACTTGACATTTAATAAGGTTAACCCTTCAGTGGCAGACTCGATGCTTGGCGTTCTGCCCGCGCCGACTTAATGAGACAACGCGACAGTATACCAAGTGGTATTGCTTTTTTACAATACAATATTTGTAGGCAATGTTTCGAAGCTTATGGGCCTGTGCATGTGGAGGGCCCATTATTCGCGAATATTATTACGTAGCTCAACCGCTAACGATTTGATGGGATCTCACGATGGTGTTATCAACTATAAAAGTTATTGTTCCGTGAAATTATGTCCCAGAAGCAAAACAGCTATTCTTATTTTATTTAACTGCATTAGTATTTCACGAGATTTTTTCCATAAACAGAGTAACAAGTAGAGACTTGAATAAAAATAGACCTTAATGACGAATGGCAGTGTGTGATCCGCCATATACAGTGGCGGCCAGATAACTAAGGACACCAGTCGTTATTCATACAAACGAGGTTACTTTGTAGCCTTGGTTCTTCGCCAAGAATTAACCTAGCTGTGATCTGATGATGGCCATCCAGGGAATGAATGGAGGAGATTTAGATCGCTTTACACACCCTTGGGTGTGTTGGAACTGTTCAATCGGTATTCTAAGAGATATAAGGATCAGAGTTTTCAGTTTCAGGATTTTCATACATTTTTATGGTAATTTCGCGTTTTTTTTAAACATATCCTTTAGAATACTGATCAGATCAGTTGGGTGTGTATAGCGATCCGAATCTCCTCCATTCACTCCCTGGATGGCCATCATCAGATCACAGTTAGGTCAATCCTTGGCGGAGAACCAAGGGTTCAAAATTACCTCATTTGTATGAAAATCGATTGGTGTCCTTAATTATCTGGCCACCCCTATAGGTAACAATCTTCCGCAAAACAAACCCCACCTCCGCCCCTCAGGGGCCCTACCGGCTAACTTTTCGAACTTCGGCGGGTCTGCCGAGCTTTAACTCAAAACAAATAAATCGAAGTAAGGAGTTTCGTATTGTACTATTCGCCGAAGTTATTTAGAAGATATCGATGTTCATGTGACATCATGAATTGGGGTTCGCCATTTTGGCCCGATTGGGGCTCGATTCATCTGTTTTAATTTGAAGCTCGGCAGACTTTCCGAAGTTCGATACGTTACACAACAGCACAGCGTTATCGTTAGTACACTATCAGTGGAGGAAGATGCAGTTTCTGATCGATTAGTCAGTGTCGGAGCTGTCCCGCAACCGTGTACGCTAAAATAATGTTGTCTTACACCACGCCGCCCGCCGGCCGTTTACCGACAGGCAAACACGATTCTAAATATTATTTTTCAACCAATGACAATAACTGGGAAATTCATGTGATTTTATTACGGTCTGATTTAAAAGAAGTACTTAACTGAAAACTTTAGTAAGTATCTACATGTGTGTGACTACATACAGATTTTACAGTAAGTTGCAACGCTATATACTACATAAGAACGCAAAAAATAAAAATATTTCAGATAAGACACTAATAATTGAACCAAGCAAAGCTTAATAGTTAAGAAATGTATGCTATTTTACTACCGTTTAAATTTAAACGGTTTCGCGTCTGCTCCTTAGACAAAGTTATTATGCAAACCTTCGCTATTGCTTCGCTTTCGAAGGACTATGGGCTTGTTTGGCGTTTTTAAAATCGATGACTTTAGCGAAAACTTATGTCAATTCCATCCCATAAACTCTCTACTCTATTTCTCTTGTCTCGCTCGGCGCGCCATATCGCCACGTTCCCGCGCGGTGTAAAACACGCATTGATTGCGCGCTCGCGCGGAAGCAGCCTCCGCGCGGCGCGCGTTGGCAGATATTCGCTGGTTTATTACCTCCTTTATTGTCGGGATCTTTTTCACTGCCTCAGTGATCTTACGGCCTCTCAAAAGCTATGCGAATTAACTTCATTGATGTAAGCCACAGATTATACAACAAATACTAATGTAAGCCTATTACGGATGTTTATTTTCCGATAAATTCCTAAAATGTTCCTTAAAGTGTAAGTATAAGTAAACAGGAATGAAAGCACTTGAGATAACATTTTATTGGATGTTCTGGATACATTATTACTGCTCTTTAGACAAATATTTATAAGAACTGGCTTACATTACAGAATTTCACAAAACGGTAGCTTATCTTTACACGTATTTGCTGTAGGTAACTTCAGCAAACATACTATTTTCAACTACTTGTCTTAAGAAGTGTCCCCCATAAAATTTTCGATAAAACTTGTGAACGCGATAGTTCGTTATTTTGCGTAAGGCCGATTAAACATGGCGGAGTCGATTAAACCGTGTCCAGCCGGCGGCCCACAGCAAATATTGTCGATTCATTTGCAAGGACGTTGACCCCTGCCGATCTACATTATTGTGATCTATTCGTGACGAGTAATTGCACTTTACCATGATAGTTTAAAGAGATTAAATGCCACAAGACGCATTATTTGATAGCAATCTTGCAAATTGCGACATATACCTTCTTGAAATAAATAAGTCAAAAATTAGGGCGATCTGACAACAATGATCATATTTTTTTATTTTTCATTCTGTAAATACAAAAACCCCAAACGAATGAATGTGTTTCTAAGCGCTTAATCCGGGCCCTGCTTTGCACCCCTTCTTTCAAATAAAACACTAAGTCACACTTTACCTAGCTCTGTTACTTTGGGCAGTATTTAAGGCACTTAATTTCTAAGTTAAGTGTGTCATTATTTATTAATAAATATTTTTTACCTTGACTTAGGCACAAATATAAAACAAAACAATAATATTGTGAAAATATGACACAATTAAATAATAATAACGAAAAAGTAGAAAGAATCGGATTTTAATAACCTATTAGTGTTTATTTCAATGTTCTAGTGAATCGGCATCCCTATTAGGACCGCCGGATTGATTTCATGGTATTTTGAAACTCATTAAGTGAGGATTAAGGTGTATTTCACAATACTACTGTAGTTATTATTACCTACTTGTATTGTGTTGTACAAATATAAATAGTTTATTGATTACAAATAATGAAAATACAATTTGTATACCTTAAGACAAACGTTTCAAGATATTATTAAATAATGTGGAACAGAGGGTAATATTAAGATAAATAATATTAGAAAAAATACTAGAAAAAATCGACTCACCCGTAGCACCTCAGACGGGACTCGAACCCGCACCCTTGGGATTCCGGCCCAATGCACTGACCAATTATGCTACCGAGTCGCACTTTAGAGGGTAATATGTCATTTTTTACATAAATAATTTGCTATCTGTCGCTGCCGCAAACTTGTTACGTGCTTGTTAAATTATGTTATTTATTGTAGCCTAGTATTTTGATTCAATTTAAAGACTTGCGCTTGCAGTCAATTGAATATATTGGTTATCAACGTATATAATAAAACTAAAAATAAATAAGTGAAGTTATTCATCAATCTACCAACTACTGTTTTTAAATAAATAAATAAATGCTTGGACAATTTCACACAGCGCCATCTAGCCCCAAACTAAGCAAAGCCTGTAATATGGGTGCTAGACAACTGATATACTACTTATATACTTTTTAAATATACTTACTAGTAACACCCAGACCCATCACAGAAATTACCGGCCGGGAATCGAACCCGGGACCTCTTGCGTGTAAGACCGACATGTTGACCACTGCACTACTCAGGTCATCAATAGTTAATACTATTAATATAACTATTGATTAGTTACTAACGTAAAGAGACAAGATAAACGTAACTTACTTCAATTTGTAGCTTCGTTTTACTCCGCCCATTTGAAGTAAAAAGAAGAAACCAAAGTTTTTTATTTCTATTGCTTTCTCAGTCGCTCGTAAAAGTGTTTTATTGCTACGACACTCACCGTTTGGCCACGTAGCACTCTTAGTGCTAGTCGTACGCAAAAATAACCGGAAACCGATGTACAGGATAGCAGTTAAGCACACGTATACTTGAGGTCAAAAGTTTTTTTTGAACCACAGTTCTTAAAAAACTCCCTCAGAGGAGTTATGACGTCATCTTCTTTAAAAAATTTTTTGTTGTAAAACCTATCATGTGTGATACCAAATGAAAGGGGTTTCTGAGACAATTCTAAAAATATACCACATCATAACATTTTGGACACTTGTCTTAATTACACCAAAAACATTTTCAAAAAATTTGTTTTTGAGCCAAAAATATATACTAGATTAGAAATAAAACACTTTTTACGGATTACAGCGCGTATATTATTAATTCAGGTGTTGTTTTAGAATTATTTAGTTTGTATTTATTGGTTTTTAGAATTCCCGACGTTTCGACACCTTTCCAGGGGCCGTGGTCACGGGAGGACTGGTCCTCCCGAAGAAAGGAAAGGTGTCGAAACGTCGGGAATTCTAAAAACCAATAAATACTAACTAAATAATTCTAAAACAACACCTGAATTAATAATATACGCGCTGTAATCCGTAAAAAGTGTTTTATTTCTAATTAACTGTACGCGCGAAAGTCTTAGAAGTGTATATATTTTTTAAATTGCTTCCCTGAGGTTAAATATGAAGGATATTATGTATAATTTAAGGTGTATTTTACGAAAAATAATTCAACCGTATCTGGAGGAGCCCATACTTTGGTATGTTTTGTAAATGATTTTGGTTTAATTTAAAACAAATGGGTGAAATGTAATGATGTGGTCACACGATTGGTTTTGGAACAAATATTTTTCTCCCATAGAAAAAAAAGATAAAGAAATATTTGACAACAACACATACATTGCTCCGATTCCAAAGTAAGTAGCTAAAGCACTTGTGTTATGGAAATCAGAGACAACGGTGGTATCACAAACACCCAGACCTGAGCCAATATAGAAAAGTTCGTATTCTAAATTGACCCAACCGGGGATCGAACTCGGGACCTCAGAGATGGCAACACCTTGAAAACCGGTGTACAAAGCCATTCGACCACGGAGGTCGTCAGAATTCTCATCACGTCTCGTCAGACGGCATTTTTTTTAAGAACTGCGGCTCAAAGCAATTGTTTTGACCTCAAGTAGACGTGTGCCAAACGGCTGTCCAGTACATTGGTTTGCGGTTTTCTCTCGAAATTGGGCTCGTACACCGACCACTATCTACTCGTAGCGACTACACATCGCTGGCGGTCTACGACGTAGCTCGTAGCTCGTAGCTCGTTTTGTCACGAACTCTTTATTTGAAAAATCTTTCACTATTTGGACGCTTCTAAAGAAGTTTTCTCTTAAAGGTTTAGAAAAGTTATTTGGAATTTCATAACATTATTTATGTAAGAAACTTTGTAAATAGTCGTCACTTCATAGTCGGCAATAAATATTGAATCGAAAAAATATTAGGTAAATATACAGTACAGGCAACGGCATGTTGGGCTACCGGTTAATCAACAGGGTAATCAGTTTTAATTAATTAAAACTAAAATGCGAAGATATTAAGGTTTAAAATAGATTGGAGATTTTTGCCAGTTTTGTATCAGGTTATACCGTGCTGTTAGCATGCTATGTAGAGTTTTCGTTGCATTTAATTCATAATAGAATATATATAAAGAGTTGTAAATCTAAGCTCTCTTATCTGTTTACGTATGGGTGTAACTATCGTTCTTTTTTCGGAACTAAATAGGTAACAATTTTTCCAATTCAAATGGAATGGACGAATAAGCAAATCAAATTATTATAAAAGTCACAGCAAATAACCTCCTTTTCAAGCGACACTATTGAATCTGATTACAAAATGTGAACAAAAATGTCACAAAATAAGATGTCTGGGGACACCGTCATCAGCCGATATCTCAAGCTACCCGTGTCGTGCGACACGAATTCCATAATAAATACGTGGCTTTAGGGTTAAATTTTAAATCGCCCGGCTCTACATTTTCCATAGCTCTATCTCTTTCAGAAATATCGTTTGCTATAGCAAGAGCTCGGCGATAACCGGCATACCGATGCCGAAGAAAGATAGAGCATGCAAAATTGCAGCGACGAGCGGCATAATGTAGCTTGATCCTTAGCCAACACTTCCAGATACGAACACACGTTTGTAGTTCAATACTCGTGTGAATGGAGTGCGGCAGCGCCGGTGATTGCCTGTCACCGTAATGGATGGTCGCCACCAGCCTGTATTGTAGATGATAGAATGTGTCTGTGTGCCTGGAGCTAACTAAATTAATTTATAAAATATATTTCATACGAAGACTCCATATAAAAAGACGAACTTGACACTTTTTCCGAAAATAATCTGCAAATGCAGTTTTCTAGTACCGCGATACAAAACGGCATTCACAGATTTAAAAAAAAAAATGTGACAAATGCGTCTGTTCCCCTGAAGTCTTCTCTTTATTCGTTTAAAACAATTTGAGAAATTAACGTACTAAATAACACAAGCGAATTAATAAAATATAATCAAATGACCTACGGTTTGTTGTTGTGGGGCTCAGCTGCTAATATTAATAACATATTAATCCCAGAAAAAAGAGTAGTGCGCGCTAAATACAACTTGCAGTCTAGAGATACCCTTCGTGACCTATTCAAAGAAATTAAAATATTATCGGTTGCTTCCCAATTCATATATGAAAACATAAAGTATATAAAAAAACTTGATAGTTTTGTAAATAATCATCATAAATTCAATACAAGAAACAAAGATAAACTTGCTGTTCCAAGGCACAGACTGCATAAAACCGGAAGCTGTTTTTTGTGTAGATGTATTACGTTTTATAATAAGATTCTACAACAAGTTAGGGTGGCCCCAGACCTACCGGTTTCATTTCTTTGCTTTGCTGTTCTAGTAGAACAGGGGGCCGTACCGGCTAACGCATCGAACTTCGGAAAGTCTGCCGGGCTTCAACTTAAACAGATAAATCGAAGTAAGAAGTTTCGTATTGTACTTATTTAGAAGATGTCGATGTTCGTGTGACATCATAAATTAGGTTTCGCCATTTTGGCCCAATTGGGGCTCGATTTATCTGTTTTAATTTGAAGCTCGGCAGACTTTCCGAAGTTCGATGCGTTAGCTGGTTGCCCCTGTTCAACTAAAACAGCAAAGCAAAGAAATAAAACCGGTAGGTCTGGGCCTTACAGAACCGCCTTTGGAAAAATTTAAAAATACTGTTAAATCCAATCCTATGAGTAAAGGCTTATTGTTGATGATTATTTGAAGGATAATGACGCCTGGGCATAGCTTTTGTATTGTTAATTATTACTCTAATGCCTAAATATAGATTAGAAAAAGTCCGTGGTTCTTTCATTGGTCTAGGTATAAAGTTCTATCATTGCCTACACTAGATTTGAAAATGCTTTTTATGTTTATTTGAATAAAGTATTTTTCAATTTCAATACAGTTGGACAAACACGTGATGTTAAATCAACATTCACTGTATGACATAAATACCCAATAATCCAATCAAACAATAGAAACGAACAAATTGTTTGGTACGAATCAAGAATCCACAAATCAATTAGGGAGACGCAAACATTACGCAATTCTAAATGAACAAAACAACCCCTCATTTGCGGAACTCTGGAACAAAAACATTAATTAGAACAAAACAGCTTCTACATAGCCCACATCACGAGAGATCACGAGACGAGTATTGGGTGGTATTGGCACGTACACGAGACCGACAGCTGATGTTTAAACATTGTTGTTTTCCGGCATGTGAATATCATTGTAATTGATACACTGCATTTGAATACTTTCGTGATTTTAAGAAATATCAAGATCATACTGGGTAACATTCGCAAGGGTCGGTCATGTGATGGGTGACACAAATATTTATTATCTCGAGCTCCTCTGTGCTTAAGAAGGCATATTAAGTCGTTGGTCCCGGCTGCATTTACAGTCGTTAACATCCGCATCCGCATTTGGCCCGCGTGGTGAGTTATCCTCCTTGTCCACCCATAAGGAAGGCCCGTGCCCCGGCAGTGGGGACATTAAAAATAGTTGATGGTCAACATTCTTGCAAAGCTCAAAGGCGTATGA
Source organism: Catoptria pinella (assembly GCA_963556745.1). Classification (NCBI taxonomy): domain Eukaryota; kingdom Metazoa; phylum Arthropoda; class Insecta; order Lepidoptera; family Crambidae; genus Catoptria; species Catoptria pinella. The sequence continues at coordinate 15,015,820 of OY750761.1, forward strand.
AATGCCAAAAATCTGCAGAAAAAAAATCCCAAGTCAAGGCGAACAAGCTCGCTATCTGCTTGTAAGCTGTTCTAAGCTGTTATCACTGCATATTATAAAACAAAGTCCCTTACCGCGTCTGTCTGTCTATCTGTATCAATTAATTATAATAAATATAATTGAGGTTTTGTGTAAATAATTGTTGAAGATGTCGGCAAAAATGAAGCTGACTTGCATCAAAAACGAACCTTTTGAGCTACATCCGGGAGACCGGGACGGACACTTTTAGAGCGAATTGCGGTGACAACTGTACGGTATTTGTTTTCTTTTTGGGTTTTTTTGGTTGCTAGTGTACAATAAAACTTTCGCTTGATATAATTATATTTTGTTTTAATGCCCAAAGAAGAGTCGCAGAGTTGTTTCCCATTTTTTGATACGAGATTCCTTTGTGATGCTCAGTTGTCGGTTGTTTCTTGAAGCTTTCCCCTTTTAAACCATAACACTCGGTAATAGAATACTCTATCGCGTAACAGGATACGCCGTTTCGGATATTGGTAGGCAGACAATGCTATTGTAAGACATGACGAGGAGCTGATAGCTGATGAATTTATCGATCTTGGTTTTATTGACAATCTAGGTATTGCGAAATACTGGCTATACGTGGTTAGACTAATAGAGGGTATTTTTGTATTAAAGGTTCTTAGCTACTCTGACATCGATATTTTTTCTACGGCTACACCTAATTTGTTTTGTAAGTGTAAATAAACTTATAAAATAAAAATGAACTTGTCACACCAACGGAAGCTTGAAAATTCAGCTGGCAAAAAATTCACATCCCTAGCTAACTAGCTTCCGCCTGGGACTTAGTAAGCTTAAGACTGTAGTTCCACTTCCAGTGAGAATACTGGCTATAATCCACTAGATGGGTCTAATGCGGTCATTTAAACGTGACTATTTTTTCAGATGTGGGCGAGCGGGCAGCCTCGCGGCGACACCCGGTGAGAAGTTGATGGAGCTGCTCCGACCAAGCACTGGCACTCCACGCCGCCATTCCACAGCTGCATGCGCGCCGCAGCCTCCACGGCCCTCGGGCTTCGTCTATTGCCCCTCCGACGCGCTGCCGTACTGCCCACCCTCCAGGATAGCGCCTCCCAGACCGATGCTCAAGGTATGTTGATACAAGCATATTTATGTTGGTGAAGGTTGATCCGCAGCAGGGTTACTCCAAATCGTAGTAGTCGAAAAATAAGAGATATCTCATCAATATTCACTTTACACAAGTTATCATAATTTTACATTCTTAAACTGTAGCATGACTTAACATTGTGTAGCAAGAAAAATGAACCAATAATATCCTTTACATAAAGATGAACTAGCTAGCTTTTAACTGTTACAAAAAATAGGTAGTTAGCAAATTTTATAATGATGTACTAAGTGTAACATAATTTAGAAAAAAACGAACTTTTTCATTTGTTGCAGCTACAACCACCACCACAGATTCAAGTGCCGCCACCACAGCCGCAGCCACCACCAGTTCCACAGCGCACAGCCCCCATCGCTCCCGTACCCCTCCCCGTGCCCCCGCCCGCCCCTCCACGTCGCTCCTCTCCGCAGCCGCCCCGCCGGGTGCCCCCGCCGACGCCCCCGCGCCCTCCTGCAACCAGTCCCATCCCAGCAACCGATCCTAACGGCAACCGTCGGACCGCCGTACCAACCCTACCCCAACCCAGGCTAGACTGTAACAAAAACCCTCAACCTCCAGTCCCGCGAAGACCTCCCCAAAAAATGCCAGACACGCCATACACGCCACCTCAAAACCAGACTATGAAACGATCTCCAAGCTCTGGATCGAACATTAGTGTGAGACAAGACTCAAATGTGTCATCAGATTCGTTCAGCCAGACATCCTCGCCGTCCTACACGACGAAGACTATGGAGGCGCCGCTGCTGCCGCATCAGCACGTCAACAAGAGCTTAAACGCGAAAATCGCGAGAGGACTACTCCTGAAGGAACAGCAGGACAAAGAGTCAGGGAACTCCTCAATCACGAAGAGCATGTCTACGCCGGCCTCGCTGCAGACAATCGTCAGGTTCCAGAATGGGAGCAACATGTCTTTACACCACAGGGTAAGAAATTAGAATCTTATTTTTTGTTATTAATCCCACGTTACAGTACAGGTGCGGCATTTCTAAATATAATATTATGTAGCAGATGAATCTCTATCACTGATTTAGTACCAACAAAAATAGCACCAACGGAACAAAATAAACAATCTTGCAAAAACAATAGAACTCTCATAATATACCTTTAATTACCTCAGAAAAAACAACACAGGCTTTCTTTTGTTTACCAAAAAGATAAGTACTTGAAATTCAATCTTCAAAGAAAAAATCTAGTAAATCGCTCAATAATAACACCCGTAGTCACAAACAACACTCGAACGACCGTTGACTACGCGACGCACAGCGTTGAAATAGAGCTCTGTGATTGGTTCGTTTGCTTTACGTATTACGCGTGATTGGTTCTCGGGTCGCTATGCGTCCGCGGGCATTGTGAGACCTCATAGTAATATTTGTGAATACGGGTATAACTGTTGCCGAGCCGGCCTCATTTTTACTAAATTATGGTTTTTTAATACTATGTATTTTTTTCATTTGTTTTGTACTTGCTTGTGTTTGTTTGTGAAAAATACATTATAATAAACCCCGTTCATTCATTTCACTAGCCCATTAGTTCGCTCAGTTTAAATAACACTGTTATGAGTAACGTTTTATTTTAAACAGTGGTTAAGGCGATTAGTGCCCTCATGGTGGCACCCTCATTATATTAAATTTATTGCTTATTTTAGTAGTAGGCAAATGTGCCAAAAATTGCCACTTTTTGCTCTTTTGCCTACTACTACTGCAACGAACTATATTGCCAAATGTGCCAAAAACTTTAGAACCTTAGCTTCAATCTGTACCTACGTGTAAAATTTCGATACATTATGTACTTAACGAGCAATAAGTTTAATTATGATGAGGGCGCACTAATCGCCTTAATCTAATCTCCATTTTGTCCTTCCCAATAGTAATATGGCATTAATGATAAAAGGCTTTCGCATACTGGATTGTATGCGAGTGGCACGTGTCAGTCCTATGATAAAACATGTCATCGCCATCGAAATCCCATCCACGTGGAAACCGATTAAGAGGAATCAATTTTTAGTAAAGCGGCTTGTTTTGTAGCAGATTTTTATGGACGAAAAACAAATAATAGCAATATAAGCTTGATGGAAAGCCAACAAAAACTGAGCCGTAATTCTAGGCGAATTGAATAACGTGGCGAACACTCGGAAATTTTCCACGCAATAAAACATGTATTGATACAAGGAAATTAAATAGAAAATCGTTTGGTATTATTATTGAATGTATAAATTTAGATATCCCTTGAAACGAGGAGCACTCAATAGGAATTGTTCTGAGTAAACAAACATCAACAGATCTTTTCGAGATTATATCGATTATATTGTGATCAAACAGAATTTTATTAAAACGCCCAAGCTCAAGGCCGCTTTCAGTAATTTTGAATAAATCAGTTTTTCTTCTTCAATCAGTTACTTCCCTTCAGAAAAGAAATAAACAAATATAACACTTGGTTTTTAACTTCGGTTTTCATAATATTTTTTGTGATCACTCAAATCAAAATCCAAACTAAACATCAAAAACACTTTAGGATCCGTAAAAAGTGTTTTATTTCACAATGTAGTACAAACATCGGAAGTAAAATATTTATCAACTCCTAAAACGCCTTCGCTGAATTACGATTTTGTTAAAAGTATTTTCACAGTATTTTGTGAAAAAAACATTTCCTCTGATACAATATTAATCCCTCTAGATTTAATCCCCCATTACACAAGTGCGCTACCGGCCGCATTTATAATTTATTAAATCTCCAGTTTCTCTGCGGAACGCGTATTTAAACAATTCTGTTGCATTGCGTTAATAAATTTCACCATATGCATGTTCACTTAGCGCAGGGAAACGTCCGGGGAAAATTTCATAACTGCTCTGCAGAAACTAATGAAATAAATCTGGCAAATAAAACCCACCCGCTATGGGAATTAACTCGCTTTCATGGAATGAGACTTTTTATTTCATCTGGAATCAGGATTATTCAATTTATATCGCGTGGCGTATTTTTATCTGGACGTTTTTTTACCTTTTTAGATTACCAGTGGATCTGTTTTATTCGGGTGAATAGGCCATTTTCATTTTAGTCTTCTGAATACAACTAGCTTTTATTATTGAATTAAAACGATTTTCAAGTTACAAGGTGCGTTTTTTACATGATTTTCGAGACGATTTTTTAAGCTTTTGGGACAAAGGTCACAACAAGACAAGAGGTTAGCAGTCTACAAAATTATGTAGTACTTATAGACACCATAATCATCGGAACTCGAATTTTTGCCTCAAATAATTTCAAGGTCATTGTCAGTATCGTAAGTAGCTAATCCTGTAAAATTAAGGTCTGATTGGAGCATTGCACCGAGCAAGCTGATAATGCTTTGGGCACGACGCCAGTGTATTCAGATTGCGCTTCGAGAGAGGAGTCCGAAATAACCGCCCCTTCAACATTAGGCCAAATGAGATTGTGATTTCTTTAATGGAGATTTTTCCCGAGCAATGGTTGTAGGGTCTCTGAATCTGACTCATTAATTTAAGTTCCCATTATACTTGAACACTTTGATATAAATTGTTAACGCTTTACCTGACCTTTGCCTTTACTTGTGCTGATTTCAGCACAGGTAAGCTAAAGGTAAACACAATATCGTATTCTCCGACGAATCGATATTTTTTCTAATTTGAAGCAACGAAAAATTTTATGTGACTCAATTAATAACAGATGCCTCTTTAATTAATTAAGATTTTGTCATTTGATGATAACAAAGACACAGGATGGTCGTTATACTTTCGCTTTTGTATTAACATAATTGAATAATAAATAGCTGTATTGATAAGTGCTATTGAAAGTGGTGGAATATTTACTAAAAGTTTAATCGCGGTGACTGTCATTCGAACTAGTGGACAACAAGGAGGTGTACATTTTCTTTTTATAAAGGTAAAAATAATACTTTTTTTTTAAATTTTTACTTTGTTACATAAATGAAAATCTAAAAAAGCTTAATTTACGCCAAACGGCCCTTTCCCGTTGTCTTCCACCTATGTCCACCACTGGGGGATATTGGGAAAATAAAGTTTTTTTTCTATACATTTCTTTCCGATGTATCCCAGTAGTGGACAACGGGAATAGACCTTCCATACTTTATTTCCCGACATTCACCAGTGGTGGACAAACAGTGGTGCACAATGGGAAAAGGACCACTTAATAATGAATAATGCTTACAACAAGTTGCATTTTGTTGCAACAATTATTTATTTGGAATAGTCCCTTAATCGAAAACTCAACATCGCCCCACACTATGAGATTGACGAGCAATTTTTTTTTTCATCTCCACAATACACTAAACAAAGTTTTTTTTAAGGTTTTATTCTACCACTTTTCGGTAGCTTTCTGTTACTAAGGGCCTCTGAGCTATGCTGCGGACGAACAGACAGACGGACATGGCAAACTATAAGGGTTCCTTGTTGGCTTGACTACGGAACCCTAAAAAGGCGGAGGCCTCCATTTATTAATTCCCCGGTGGTGTCACCGGGGAATTTCGTGAATGTACCAAGACCGCGAAATGACACGGATTTATGTTGTACGGATATTTTTCGGGAAATTAATAAGTCTGAAGCGTCGAGTCTGCCGTTCGGAGGGTCATCGAAAGTTTGTTAGAAGGCAAATCGATCCCCTAAATTGCTTACTTAGTGCCGGGAAGTGGTGTTACAATAATCTGGAGATACTTCATTAGGCGGCTTAAAAACACATCAAACTTGTTTACAACGGAAAATCTTGAATACGGACCCGATTTAAGTAATGCGTATCTTTTTTAATAGATTGTTGATGTTCAAATCACATTTGTCGGCTTTTTGTACATGCCTAAACTGATTCCACTTTTTCAGTACATCACATTATTATAGCAAAGTCATACGGTTTGGCTAATAATAGTGAAACTATTAACGACGAAAGTAGGTACTTAAGTACTAAAGACAAAACAAACAATATAAGTCTAATGAGAGTGGAAATATCCAATTCCTACGGGAATAAATGTCAGCAGTTGTTACAGTGATTTCTACGAAATATAAACGGATGCGATGTGAATGATAACAGAAATAAAGCTTATTTACGTGTTGCTAAACGGACATCAGCGAAGTCATCCAACGACTGTGTCATGGGTTAGTCGTATTCAGGAATCAGCCCCTTGATTATGTAACTTTGTTGCAATCAACTCTGACAGAAATCACATTTTCATTGCTGCTTTAGTAAGAACCAATGTGACAACTATCTTACTTAAAGCAGCAATGTAACTGCGGTTCAATCGAGAATTCTTAGCAACAAAGTTACTTAATCAGCCCCCTGGTCAATTTGAATACCTATCACATTGTAATGTAGTTATATTTGTATGTTTGGAACAGTGTTTTGAAATGGATCTTGGATAATTAATAAGAGACCTTTTCAATAATTATCGATTCATTAAGTAGTTCCCCACCTACATTATACTGTAAGGTATGGCATTATTTGACGACCTCCTTGGTCGAGTGGCTTTGTACACCGGTTTTCAAGGTGTCGCTATCTCTGAGGTCCTGGGTTCGATCCCCGGTTGGGTCAATTTAGAAAACTAACTTTTCTATATTGGCTCAGGTCTGGGTGTTTGTGATACCACCGTTGTCTCCGATTTCCATAACACAAGTGCTTTAGCTACTTACTTTGGAATCGGAGCAATGTATGTGATGTTGTCAAATATTTATTTATCTTGTAATAACACCACTAGATATCTACCTGCAAGTTTAGCTAGATCAGGGTTTCTTAAAGAGGCACGGACACCTCAGGGGTCCGTAGCGTGTGTATAAGGGGTCCGCAGTTCACCCTTCCCATAATGAAGGCTTGTTTACTTTTCCTAAAATATTTTTTAAAGAGGTTCGCGGAATTTTTAAATACTGAAAGGGGTACATGACTGGAAAAAGTTTTAACGCTGAGCTACATATCTATGTAGCTCAGTGTTCCTTAAACCGCATTAAAAAATATTCATGATCATCATCTGATGCATATGAATATTTATTAAAGCGGTTTAGTAAATTCGAAATTGCAATTCCTTCGTGCAATGTACAATTACTAAGCAGTTCTTGAGTCCTTCGTAACACCTACCTCCGGATGCCTTATATTGTAAAGAAACTCCTCCTCTCCTGATAAGCCAGCAAGCAAAGTGGGATTTTTAGATAAAATGTTTTATTAATTAAAATTTACACGCAAATCTGATTACGTCGGCAGGTTTCTAAATCAACTGTTTTTTTTATTATAGGAACACTCTTATTTTAACAACAAGCAATTTATTTATAGTCAGATTTCCCTAGTCTACAATTGTGCTAAAAGTTTTACTAATCGTAGTATTTAAACTACTTATTTTCCCATTTCATGAAAAAAGGTTTTTTTGTTATTTGGACTGACTGAACACAGATTAGTCCGAATCGCCGGCACAGCTCAGAGCAAGTTTTATTATCTTCTCGCAGACTGTAAAACGTTTACAACTCGCCGAATGTTCTTTGTTTTCTTTAGGTTAGTCTTAATTGTGAAATAGTCCTCCAATAAAACTTGGATCAATGTTCTTGCTCCTTGTCATTGTAGTGTACTTGGTATTTAGTTCCAAATGTTTTACGAGCTAAAGTAGCATTTCTTTAGTCCTCAGTTTTCTAAAAGGCTTTTTAAAAGCTTTAATTAGTTGTAAATTTACAGTCGTTATTTAGATGACTGGTTTCTTTCAGTCTTGTCTTAAGAGCGAGTAGTCTGCACACTAGCGCTGCCATTGAAAAAAAAACCTGTAGTGCTTAGATAAAGACGAAATTGCGAATTATCTCTCCGTAGTTCACTCCGAGGAAGCTTTGTGGTACTTTTAACCACTTACACAATATTTTCTAGACTGTCGTTTTGTTTAATGGAGTTTTATTGCTAAAGTGGCTAACTTTTAGCAATGATTACGGAACTTGATTACGGATCCCTAAGAAATCGCGATAAGAGACCATGTTCGTCCCACTCTGTGACACTGATTTACTCATGAATAAGGTTCAATATCAAGTAAACTGAACGATGAATTGCGTCCGATAATCGCGATTCTTTCTATGAAATAAGCCTGCAGGTCCCCATCCAAACTTTCATCCTTTATTTCACTCCTCTCAATACTAATTTTCGCGACAAACGGTAGCCTCTCTCCTTCCCTTATGTTCAATCTATCTCTATACTCAATACATGAAAATTCATCAAAAAATGTGAAAAGTTACTAAGACACAGATACTTTCACATTAATAGTGTAATAATTAGTATGTTTTTTTATATAGTTCTTTCTTTGCTAATAACTGGGGGGCTATTCACGATTGTTGGAAATCAACTTTCCGAATCGAATCGGATATAGACCTACCTTATGCTACCAAACTTTGTAAATGCATTGCGGTTTCCCGTCGGAAAGTGAATCGAATGCCAGTCGAATGTATTTGTGAATAGCAGTTTTCGAATCTATCGGAGGATACGTATTCGCATCGAATGCTTTCGAGTAGCTTTCCGACAATCGTGAATAACCCTACTGGTCTCCTTTATTAACTTTGTAAGTCATCTGGATTTTAATCTTGAAGTTTGTAGCATCTTAAAAGGCTCGTGTGTCGTATAAGTTTGTAATCAGGCCGGCGGGAGAGTCAGACCGTGAGTAGGGCCACTGCAGTATTTATTCCAAACATGCTGCATACCAAAGTTCAAGGTGATTCCTACCACGAACTGTTTTTTCTAAAATGTGAATTCCACAAGGTCCCTATTCTGTGCTAAATAATAGATTTTAATTAAATAAAACACATTTTATTGCATCTGAGAGTAAAATTATAAAAAAATAGGATAGACCCGGATGCTGTAACATAGAATTAATTTTTTTTTATGTAGATAGGCAAGCGCTTGACAGCTATCATGCCTGATGGTAAGCGATGATGCGACCTACGATGAAACGCACTTGCCTATATCTAAGTAACTCTCACTCGCGACATGAAGGCCCCCAGATTGTACCTATCAGACTCAGGCAAGGAGTTCCACTCTGTAGCGGTACCGATGATAAAATTCGAACTAAAACGCTTAGTTGTGTTGATTCGAACCAAAACGCGAGTTTTTGTAATATCCACCAAAAGACGGTGGCCCTGAATTGTATGTCTGGTTGCCCGATGCAAGAAGGGAGATAGCGGTATTAGGTTGTGCAATTCCGCTGCACACTCTCCGAAATGTAGCCGATAAAAAAACCGAGATCGAGGCTTTTGAGCTTGTACAGAAAAGGTTGCCGATGAGCTTCATGGCCCTCCGCTCGATGGATTCAAGAGTCTGGAGCCGGTATTTGGCGGAGCCATCCCAAAGATGAGAGCAGCAGTACTCCATACACGATCGAACTTGCGCTATAGGAGATTGAGCAGCTCTGTTCCGGCATAAAGTGCCAGAACGCCAAGCTTTTTAGATGCCAATTGTGCTTTACTCTCAATGAAAGAGCCAAAATTTAGTGTTGGAGTCAATGACATACTGAGAAGTTCTAGTTGTTTAGTAATCGGCACGGATACACATTCTTTTTTTTAACGGATGAAAAATTGCGTACTTATGCATACTCCGTCGCCTGGGAGAGCGACGGCAGTTATGTGGGACTCTCCCACGGAAGCCACCAGCGACTCAACGCCGGCAACACCGCTTTCCGCCTAGCCGATCCCCCACTCAGCCCCTGCGGGCTCAATGGGGGGCCGGAAGGGGGGGCCTACCCACTAAAAAAACACCCGCTGTCCACTCTGCCCACTATGTGCCAAGGCTACGGGAATCGCTTTCGCATTACTTCCGCGACCAAGGCAGTGAGTTGCTCGCTTTCGCAAGCCCACCACGGGATGCAGAAACTACTTCTGCCATCCCAAGGGATTTCTCCCAGCCACCGGGAAGCACACAGCACAGATGCGCACTAACTAGTTTGGAGTCCATAAACCTCAGAGCGGGGCCTCCCAACCCACGCTCAGGACCCACTAATAGCGTACTGCCTGAAGGTCTCCGCATTCATGTAAACATGAACGCGTAACCCCTTACAGGCCTCCGCATTCGATTGGAGACGAATGTACGTCTCAGAGCGTCCATCTCGCAGAGACATTCGCTCGCAGTAGGTTAGGTACTAGTGCCGTCTGCACGATCCCAGTCCCACTTTGTGCGAGCAGTCGTCTCTGAGAGACTTTCACTCCCCTCGCGCGTACTGTCTTAATGGTTTTCGCCCCCATGTTAAACATAGAAGCGTACTCCCACTTAGATCTCCGCAATCGTTCAAGTTGTGAGTTTCCAAGGGAAAATAGTGCGCCACCTGCGCTTTCCCTCAGTCACTCGAGTGCGTACTGCCCGGGTGGATACAGCGATCCTCACCGATCACTGAACCACCCAGGTTTCCACTGCCTCAGTGGGTTCAGTACTACATGCCCTCTGCACCTTCCTGAAACCCACTGAGTTTGAGCGGCCGCCTCCGAAAAGACATTCGCTCTCCTCTCGCGCGTATTATCATACACCTCGGAAAAAAGGAGCAAGATCGAAATTACGCCTCTTAACAGAGAATAGACACGCCTGGGTTTTTAATGAATTATATACTTACCTAACCGTAATTAAGCACCGGCGATCTGCCGAAATCTTGAATTTAGCGTAGCTTCAGTTCCCTCAATATCCGTTCTATGTTTTCAACTCAGTTACATCTGTAGTCAACCCTTTGTTGGCGCAGATTGCCGCGGGCGTATGCACCACGGGAACTGAGAAGCAAGATACAGTTAGGAGTCTCGTTCGGTTAGATGAGTCGACAGTTTAAGTTGCGATTTGATAGTCAAGTCATCATATTATAGTTCTAGATATTATTTGAATTGAACAGAATTGTAGCTACATTTGAATGAATTATCCCAAATACCGAGAATTAATGCTTTGAGAGATTATATTCGGATTAGTGGCTTTAAGCGTATAATTCGGCGACAACTTGCAAATTAGCCCAAAAATAATATGTTTACAAATAAATAACATAGAACAACCGTAATGTAACTAAAACCACAAACAAAATACCCTTAACTTAACTTTGTTAAATAAATACTTTAAAGACATTCTAGAAAGGACAAAGAATGCTTTTAATAATTTGCCTTACTTAACAATATCCTGTGGGCCCGATACGCATCCCCCGGGATATCCAAACATAGTGTGCTCAGTACTCAAACAAAGAGATTGTAATCAAGGCACACGACGTAGAGGCGGCGTCAGCCTGTGCACACATTGCTTGCATCTTGCATAAGACATAATGACTTGTCTTGAGAGTGTAGTCACGCTGATAATACGCTCGGGGCTAAACACTGAAAACGACGGCGTTTTTAGGGTTAAACAAAAGTGCGGTCCTTATACTGAAATGTCTGATATCTGAGTAAATTTCGTCTGTGCAAATTATATCCCTTTTTACGGCTCCCTAGTCAAGCTAACAAGGAACCGTTTCGCCTCGCCATGTCCGTCTGTCTGTCCTGTCCGCGGCTTAGATCAGAGGCCCTTAGAACTAGAAAGCTGTAATTTGGCATGAATAATACTTATTCATTAAGAACGCCAAAAAAATATTGAAAAATATATTACTTGCGTACCTTAAATTATAAACACCTGTAGTTTTTGACAATTTTTTTATTCGTTATCAGCACTCGGAATGTTTACTATCCCAAAAGAATATAAAAACCGGAATAGAATAAGTAGTTCTCTTTTATTTTCTTCTGTGACTGAAAACGTACTTTTGGTAAATAAATACTTAATTTAGAAGAACTTAAAAATTATTAACTTTTCGAGAAAAAGTTATCTCACAAAAATATTTATTTTGACCTCCACTTTATAACCCCTTAGCAGGAATACGTCATATTTCCAGTATCCCTGTAGATTGTTCAAAAGAAAATAGGGGCTACCATATGATTTCCCACATACAAAAGAGCTAACATCTGAAAGATATTTTTCTGATAAATTGAATTTGATTTTATTTGAATTTGATATTGTTCGAAAGTCTAATAGTCAACTTGCCGACTGAACTGTCGAATTACCTTTCTTACACCGTGTGTCAATTCGACATGACAGCTAAGTTCATGACAGTCTGGTAATAATTTTAGAGTTGTAGTTAGGAAAAAACTACCCGTCTTCAAGAACAATACTCTAACGACCCTTGCCTATGCGAAATCACTGCGTTGAAATAGAGCTCTGTGATTGGTTCGTTTATTTTACGTATTACGTGTGATTGGTAGTTGGGACGCCGTGTGTCCGCGGTTATTGTGAGACCTCATAGTAATGTTTGTAAATGCGGGTGTTAGACGATTCTTAAGGGGATGTATTTAATAGCACTTTAGAAACAAATAGTATATCAGCGCTTTAAAACAGTAATAGATCTATAAATTAATATTATCACTACAAAAATAATGGTTTGCACTATAACTGTGTCCTAACTCCGAAACCAGTTAGTTTCTGCACACACATTAAAATGTCAGATTGATAACTGTCAAGATGATAACAACTTGTGGCATAATGCATACACGCCAGCAGGTCGGTTCTGGCGCTTCGCTCGCTCGGCGCGTGCGTTGTTGGTCACAATGGAACCTAACCTCCTCGCTCGCTACGCTCGCTCGTCGTCGCACCAAATCGTCGGTCTAGAAGTACTAAAGTTATAAAATTAAATTGTATAGTGCAAAGTATTAATTTTATAGCAAAGCATATTTATAGTAGAAATATTAGTATTATTTTTAAAGTTTATTCAATCAATTTAAAGCTAAATATTTAATAGTGTGTTACATTATTTTTAAAGTGCGTTGGTATATTCCCCATTCTTAAGTCTAGTGCAAACGGGTGACTCGCTTTATTATTTTGTGCCACAAGGTTGCACAGCTGGATTGGCACGTGTCTGTTCCACGACACGAGGCGCTAGCAGCTTACGGAGGTGTCGCGAGCCCTCGGAAATATCAACTTTCATCGTTTACATTTCCCGAGTGAAGAGTACCCTGGCTTAAAGTATTCGCGTCCACGTGCAATCGAAGTGCTACTTTTACTTAGTTGTATTACTAAGGTTTATTTTCCGCTAATTGTACAATCAAAGTTTCGATTATTGTAGAAGAAATTTTAATAAAACTTGATATCGTGATTTTTTTAAATTTCAAAATGTTTTAGTTGTTACAAAAGGAAGACGTAATTGTTTTAAAAGCAATATCAGTTTTAAGTGTCATTATTCAATAACCTCCATGATTTGACTTTGAATAATTTAGCTAATAGGTAAATCGTAAACTACTAGATGTAAAAGTAAGTTCTGAGTAGCTTTACTTGATAGATGATTTGACAGCTGTCAACTAAGCTACTCATAACTTACTTATACATTGTGATACAGGCCCTTAGCTATCGGATGTCAACACGGTTAACTCTAAATAGAGCTCTGTTAATCCTCGTTACCTGATCAGTCAGATAAACCGAGCAGCGTTCACACCAGCCGACATGACTAATTCCGTCAGCTCTCACGCCTTGCCACTGCAGCTCAAGTTAACTCCGGGTGCTGGAACCCAAGCAACAGGAAATAGCGTTTTTGAACTTGACCTCATGGCCGAGAGTATCTTAGTACGTCTTAGTAAAGTACGGTTACTTTCTAACCTATAAATCCAAGTCGTTGCTCTCTAAAAGTGTAAAAGAGCATACGTAAGCTTTTAATCGTAATGAAAACTTGGTTAGATGGTACTCATCGATTATTTTCTGATTCACTAGCGTTAAATAATTACAAATAGTATAAATAAATTAGTAAATACTGAGTTTATACAATCCATTAAATGTAGGAATCTAAAATTATTGCTTGATGCCGATACCGACATTTTTATTAAAGAAATCTCGAAATAATTACACTAATTTATATTTGAATGGACAATGACCACTAATGATACCACCTTTTTAGGTCCTGTGTTTCAACAAAATTAAGTCCAATAAATTGAATTGAATTATTTTTTCATTCTTAACGATATATTTGAAACTATTTTCCTGAGATTAAACACAGTTTTATTGAGTAGCTAATTAATGTGGCTTATCTCAGTCAACGTCCTCCATATTGTCTAGTAGGTAACTAACCTCAAAAACGGTACAGAAAATGTAATATATAAATTATACCAGGAAAGGAAAAGAAAAACTAATTACTGATTATAGACCATTGCCTTTCTAGCTATTAAATTTAATTACAATCACTAGGGCAATGTTATGTCCTTAGAAAATTGACAATTTCTTTTGAAATTAATAGTATTAACAGACTACCGCTCATAACTTGGGCCGTTCTTCAAAAGACTAGCTACGAGTATCGACGCGCACTGTTTGCTAGAATTGAGGTACTTAGTTTGTTGAACAGGATTTTATTCACTAGTGGCTCTGTGTGCTGTAGACTTCACGTCTGTGACATTTTTCGAAATGGCTGAAATGTGTATTTTTTAACGAAAAATTTTGAAAAACTGAATCGACAATAAAATTAAGTAGGTATATAATTATCGAACCTGCTACCTGCTCACAAAATTTCACGACAATCAGTTGAGAAATGAGACATGTAGAGGAGAACAGATGGACGGCCGGAAAGCCGGACATAAGAAAGCATTTCTGCCAAAGCTGAAACGGAGATGCTTCGCGCTCGTTCGGTCAATAAGTATGAATAGTGCAGGCTTTGCTTATAAAATTATATATAAAATGCAGTATACATTTAAGTAGGTACATAAAGATAATTTTATAATAAAACAGAGTAACCTAGGTCTAGCTAGGTCTAGCCTAGGCCTAGTTTTTGATTGAAATCCGTCTCTATTTTATAATTTTTTGATACTCTAAAATAGATTATTTATAGTTGCCGAATATTTGTTGCATCTCTAGTACAAACAACCATAAAATGATTTTGTTTCGTACTATTTCGATATAAGAACCCACAATTTAAGATTAAAAAAACGGGCAATAATAAATCATTGCCTCTTTTCGTTTCATTTCATCAGTTTCATCTTTATCACTTCTGGTTGACTGAAAAAGGATGCCGTTGTATGTTTCTGTTTTCCAATGAAAATTCATATTTTCTCTTTATAAAGGTGAATTTTGTTCCGCAGATGTTACGAGATATGCGTAGCGCGGGCGCGGACAGCTCCCCACACAAGTTTCGCGTCCTACAACTAGCACTCAACGCGGTGGCGCTTCTAGCCATCACGGGAGCACTGTTCGCTTACTTCCGAGCCAACCCTGCAGTACAGGTAAGCCGAATTATTTATTTATTTATTAAGAACTTTAAAATACTTGAAAATTGGTGGCCTAAAAAGGTAACAGACAGAGTATTGGTCCACGTTTAGATGTTATTATGGATATAAATATATTATTATTAATGTTGTTGTTATCCCCGATAGTGTTTAGAGGTCTACATTTTATTAATTAAAACCAGCATGAAAAACACTTTCCGCCTTATTCATAAAAAAACCTTAATATTGAGTCAATAGTAAATTTTAGTTAAAACAGGGCTTACGTACTTTAAGAAAACGTTTGTATTGGGCTACTTTAGCGTTATTATGTAGTCATTCTGACGAATCCATAGACAAAACAGACAAATCCACATCTTCCGAAAAAAGAAAACAAATATCTGTCATTAAATATCAATATGTTGTAAAATAATGTGAATGCTGTCACTTCAATCAGCTGTTATGTAGTCGGCCATGTTATTCACTAAAATAGGGATAATAAAACGGACTAAAAAGTATAAAATAATTTCGTTATGTAGTCGGCCATGTTATATATCTAACTTTATGAAAGGTTTATAGAGCGTTTGTCGCTATTGAGCGATTATGAATAATGATTTTAAAGGAACTCCTTATAACAAGCTTATAGGCTTTCCATAGCTTTAAATGAATAAGACGGTTTGTTATTACCAAAAATGAAAATAATTAATCACTTACCTAAAATTACCTAGGTTTTTAAGGAACGTTGCCTGGAAAGTGCCCATTGAATGTTAAAATATAATCCTCTTATATTATAGAAGGTCTTTATCTATGGTGGATTGCTGCTTATATATTTCATTATAATTAATTTCACGATTGAAAACAAAGTGCTTGACATCGTGTATACATCAAAAGACATTGCTCTGGGCATACATTGTTAGCCTAAGAACCAACAATCGTGAAATAATTCTTTCTAGGTTCAACATTACAAGTAAATAACTGTAAAAACAAATATTATTGACGGCTGTAGCGGCGCGATCATACCGCTAGCTACATATTAAGCAATCAACAAGTGACGAAGAAATGCAGGATCAGCGAAAAGTACAATATGTAAACATTACGCAGAACATTCTGACAACTTAAATATCAGTAAAATATTTTATTATTCTGAGGTTATGTTTGATATTATGAAACACAGTTTAACTTACAAAGTAGTCGTTAAAAAGATATCAAGTCCATTGGAAGCCGAAAAAATTAATTAACGGACAAACAATCTCATCATCATCATCCCCCTACCTTTATCCCAATTTATTTGGGGTCGGTGCAGTATGGCATTCTTTTCCATTCCTTCCTGTCACTCGTCATCTCCTCATCCACTCCCTTTACATTCATATCATTCCTCAAACAATCTCAATTAAACACAAATACACTGCGAAATGAGAATGCAAACTTAACTATATAATCTGTGTCACCTACCGACCTACTATACCTACTCGACCTATTAAGAGAACCTAATATACTAGTTATGGTACTAGACCACAGATTGTAAATAATATTATTATTATTATGATACAGATTAACTTACATTATTAATTATAATGTAAATCTGTATCATCAAAAAATCTGTATAAATGTATTATTTCTATGGCAATTATAAAATAAGAATCTGTATTCTTACAAAATGTATACAAGGAAAATCTGTATAAAGTAGAAATTTGTATGAAAAGCTAGTTCATATCGATCTGTATGTTTTAATCAAAATATGTATCAATACAGATTAATCTGTGTATATGGCAGCACTGGCTGTGGGGCACCCTGGGCATCACGAAGTTTGGTGCAGTTCCACAAGATCGGCTGTCGCATGTCACCTTGTAGTCTATTCGGCTACGACTTGAGAAGAATTTTTGCCATAGAAAAAAACATGTAAACAGGTGCAAATGTAAATGTTCTGTGATTTGATAAAGAAAATAAAGATAACATCACTAAGGCTTCAGTCGAGTCTCATTTTAAACAGATGAATAGCAGCCACAGAGAAAACCGCGCTTTGCATCTTTTTAGATTAAACAGTCATGGTTTTCAATACGTATTCTTGAATATAAAAGCTTAGTTATTGTATTCCAATTCTGAAGATTCATAACGACCTAACAAAATTACAAAAGTCAATGAACAAGGCGTCTCTGAGCCGCAAGCCCATCTCCGCTCGGATTCGCACACTTTCGAGTCTGTCAGAAACAATGAAAGTTTAAGCCTGAATATATACGAGTCTCAGGTACTAAAACTCTCCAAAATTAACTTTTTCGTACAATGGCCGACATTCTTCGGACCCAGATTACTTTCCCGGGCACATATTTTGTCAGATATGCCAGTAATTAAAATAAGTAAGTATGCCCTTTTTTCTAAAATATTCTGGTAACATTTAAACAAGCTTTCTTTATCGCGGATGTTTTTTTTTAATTTGTTGTTCATAATCTAGACGCGACGAGATATTTTTCTAAATGAAGCTAAAATATTAGTAATAGATTGAGGCGTAGTTTAGTGTATTCTAATCATTAAGTAAACTAAGTATAATAATCATTTTGGCCACTATTAAATATTTATTTAAATATTACTCGTACTTAATGCTTGGAAACCTTATGGTGTTTGTACACTTATTGAAAGCCTACTAGGATTATAAGTTACCTAGAACAAAATTCTGATTTTGTTATTTTACCGATTTTTTTTAACCTGCTACTGACATAAATTGTCTTGGTAAAGAGGAGGCGCGGATTTTTTTAATAGAAAGGGCGCGTAATTTTTTTTATGTTGGAAGGGGGCGCGTTCCATATAAGTTAGTAAACTGTTATATTGTTATTTGCGGGGTTAACAATATAAAATAAAACTGCTGAGTTTCCCATTGCATTGGCGTCAATGCAATAGGAAACCGTTGTCCGGTTCATTCGTTAATTTCCTTTTTCCAAGCAGTTCAGATTGGACCTCCGTCGGGCGCGAACCTTTTAATTGACATATGATATAATATTCTTAATTTTCGGAAGTAAAGTTCGTGTAAATTATTAAGTTTTTTTTAAACTCTTCGCTGACCCGCTCCGTAACAGAACCCTTGGCATAGAGCAAATTTTATTTTCAAAATAAAGTGTGTATTTGTATGTACAGTACGTGTCATAAGTGGTGAACCAGCTTCTACTGAACCATATTAGCCGGCAACCCTACCCCAGGCTGATGTCCCGTCATCCTTACCTTTAAAACTTACAGCATTTGTTTATCGTAGAGTACGTACCCAAGTGATGAGCCCCTCCACTGTGGTGCCATGGCCCCCACGGAACCCCTGGGTGCCCCCGACCCCTGATATCGCAAGCCCCCCACGGAGGCCCGGGGTGCCCGCAACCCCGCCCCGCGGGTGTGCCTGCCTGTCACCCTTAACAATATTACTCACATAAGCATTTGTTTTTCGTACAGTACGTCTCCCAAGTGGTGAACCGCTCCACGGTGGTGACATGGCCAGCCCCCACGGAGCCCCCGGGTGCCCGCAACCCCGCTCCGGGGGTGTGTCTGCCCGTCATCGTCAACTTCTGCCAGCAGCACCGGGTGTCCTACAATTTCACCGTCTTCCCAAACTACATCGGACATTTCGGACAGAGGGATGCGCAACAAGTAAGTTATCGATAAATATTAAAATCAGCTTTTTAGTTCCCTGCTTTATGTCGAGGCTGACAGAAGAAGTCTGCACAGCGAAAACCACAAAGTTCTGTAGGCAGTCAATACTTTTTATTTTCACATCTAACGAGGGATAAAGAAGTATCAGCAAGATATTTTAGCAAGGACTATTTTTCATGTTGATTAGAGAGTCGTAGGTTTAAAAGGAAAAGTCCAGGCATATAATCATAGTAAAACTTTTTACAATAATTGATTTATTTTTATTTTCTTTACTATGACAGTTCATAGTCGTACTACTCATAAAATGGTTAGATATGTCTAAAAATGAATAGTTCTTAAAACTACAGGTACTTAGTAATTAATGATGACGCAAACTGAAACTGAAAAATGATAATGTGAATCAATAGCAAACCTAAACGTTGAAACTTTTTTAATTTTATCCTTCATGTAAAAGAATGAAAAATAAAAAATCGCTCTTTCACATAGTTAGCATAAATATTAGTGTTATTGAATAGGCCTTGTGTTAGCTATAAATAGAGAGCGTATCTTGAAGCAGGCTGTGCCGAAAGTCACGTAAAGCCATCAATCTCAGCGTCACAAGATAGCGTTTATTAAAATTCATAAAGCTCCATTGTATGTAGCCAGCCTCGCACAAATTATGTAGTTACCTACATTAAAACTTTAGCTGATGCCTACATTGAAGTAAGCTATATAATATCGATACAACAACAATCTTACTTTTTTCTTGTACTTGTATGATCGTGTTGATTAACTTGTACGATAAACCAAAATGAAATCGTTATCATTTCTTATATTTCTACAGAAATATAATAAATAAATAATAAATGCTTGGACAATTTCACACAGCGCCATCTAGCCCCAAACTAAGCAAAGCTTGTTACTACTTATATACTTTTAAATATATACTTATTATACATAGTAACACCCAGACCCGTCACAGGAATTAAAAATCATTTCAATTTCTGCCCGGTCGGAAATCGAACCCGGGACCTCTTGCGTGGTAGACCATGCATGTTGACCACTACACAACCCAGGTCGTCCTAAAATATAGCCGATGTACGCATTGGAGACCTTTGGAGAATCTATAATAAAAAATAGCTCATATAACTCATCAATTATTATTCATAGCCAAATGACAACATTTCAGTTTTGCTTTTGAATTCCAAAGATCCTGGAGCTGCTTAGGTAAGCTAAACTTAGGTTAATTACGTTCCTGGGCGTGGAAGTGCCTCTGGGACCCGTAAGGAAACCTAAGATGCGGAACTAAGTAACTTATTCAAGCATAAAGAAAAAGAAAAACCTCCTTCAAAAAACCTGAAAACAAAAACAGCTTCAAAATTAAATACCTCTAAAAACCAAGAAATAATATTCAAATCATTTTTACGCATATCAATATTAATAAAACACGTCTATTGAAGTCGGAGGGGGATGGAGGTACTTAGGTAGTGAAAATCTTTAAGTTAAGACATTAAATTTGCAATATCTTAGAAATAAAACACTTTTTACGGATTACAGCGCGTGTATTATTAATTCAGGTGTTGTTTTAGAATCATTTAGTTTGTATTTATTGGTTTTTAGAATTCCCGACGTTTCGACACCTTTCCAGGGGCCGTGGTCACGGGAGGACTAAAGCAAAAAGGCTGCTCATATTTTTCATAAAAACCAATAAATACAAACTAAATAATTGTAAAACAACACCTGAATTAATAATATACGCGCTGTAATCCGTAAAAAGTGTTTTATTTCTAATGAACTGTACGCCCGAAAGTCTTAGAATTGCAATATCTTGTTCTTGGAGTATTCACTTCAAAGTACCTATTGGTCAAGAGTCCTCGTTAATTACCTGAAGATGGTAATCGTTAAAATACCATTAAGGCGGCGCTAACCACTTCGACGGGTTTCATGACACATTTGTTAATGGTTTTTAATTATTTGCTGCGGATGAAGGTAATGGCCTGGAAATTCATTTAGTTTTATGAATACAGTACTTAACTAGCTGTTTATAAGATTATTAAAATGTTGGTCGTTTAAAACACGGATCTCTTTGGTACTAATTGGTGTAAACTTACAATTCACACAGCGATTCGTTTTACAGTAGCTTTACCATGAGTTAGTGCAAACTGTTTTCGCTACCGTAAAATATCGGATATACTGCTCATAGTCAATGCGAGTGAAAGAGAGAAAACAATAGTTTACGGTAGCGAAAACAGTTTGCATCAACTCATGGTTTATCGGATACGTTTTTATTCGGCTATGGCATATGTATTTGTATGAGCCTGTTCACACACAACACAGTATATCGGATCCAGTAAAAATACCGATCCGTTTTACAAGTCCGTTTTATCGGAATAGGTACGTTATTATTCAGCGATGGCGTATGTATGTAGTTGTATGAGCGTGTTCAAACAGAACACAGTATATCGGATCCGTGTGTGTATTGTATCCATAGCAACGGAAACGATAAAACGGTTCTGCAAATGCGGTGTGAACATCACATCCAGATGCGACGGATCCGTTAAAAACGGTTCTGTAAATACGGCGGTGTTTGAACGTACGGTATAAGGCGAGTGTGTATTACTCACTCAAGCAAAACAGCTCGGCTGGCCTCAAAGTAGCTGAACCATGTTGCACTATCAGTATGTTACAACTTGCAACCCTCTAAAGGAACACAATAATATTATTGATGTGACATAGTTCTAAAAAGTTCAACCTACTTCTGTGGCCAAATGTACATAAGCGTCCTTGTCGGGCTCCCTCCATAAATTAGGAAAATTACGCATTACTAAGTCTTCTCCTCGATGTTTCAGCGTAGGTACGGCTTCCCTCGCGAATGTTTCCGTCTTTGAGTATGATCACTTAATAATTTGCGCACTAGCGCAATTTTATTTTATTGCATTTATTCGTTTCACTAAAAACAAATAAATCCAAAATTAAGTCTATCAGGGAAACCTTTTCAAACTATCCGAAGAGCTTTTACGTCGCACAAAAAGTTTCCGATCCTTTCAGAGTTAGCAACAAAGGAGTGTATTATATTAATGACGTCATAATGTGGCAGAACGTGACGCGTCGTGCGATAGGCAGATTAGCGGTGTCGCCTCAGGACGCGCTAATTGGATCCGAAGCTCCTGATCTTTGGGACGTCGGCGATCATCGAGCAGCTAATAATGCTGATGGGTTGATATTCAAATCTTTGAGTGGAACTGAAATGTAATAATAGTAGATTATGCAATAAGGGCTTAAAGTAGTGTATTATATCCCGGGCGCTATATTGAACAAGATTGTTCAAGATCTTCATATTTAATTGTTCAAGATCGCCCAAGACAAATACACATTTAAGCCCGCGATGCATACTCTACTTTTTATACTTTCTGCGAGGCAATTGAAACCAATGAATGTTATAAAGAACGTAGTATGTATTTTTTTTTGTCGTTCGACATTCAAATAAATCCTTCTTGGGTGAAAATGAATTTCGTAAAAAGTTTACATGTTTTTCTTTTTTTTTAATTTGTAGGCAGTGCAAAGAAAATTATAACGTAAATAAATATTTGACAGCATCACATACATTGCTCCTATTCCAAAGTAAGTAGCTAAAGCACTTGTGTTATGAAAATCAGAGACAACGGTGGTATCACAAACACCCAGACCTGAGCCAATATAGAAAAGTTCGTTTTCTTAATTGACCCAACCGGGGATCAAACCCGGGATCTCAGAGATGGCGACACCTTGAAAACCGGTGTACAAAACCACTCGACCACGGAGCTCGTCAACATACAGCCTACTCTAAATAAAATCTTATTCCACCTTAACATTTTTGAAACCAACCTCGATCAAGCACTACGACATGGGTTGCATTCCAAATTCAAATCACATTATTCCCATGGGAAAAATGACTTACTTTAGGAAAGGTTTGCATGACACATAATAATATGCCATTGACGAGCAGGTAGTATAAAAATAAATTTAGTAACCCTTCTCATCTCTACGCATTTCGCAAAATATATGAAAAGGTGCGTCAACATCAAAATTGATAGTTGCTAATTGTTAAGTAAGGTATTTGCTTTGCAGACTGCAAACCGTAATTTGGCTAACCAATCTATTGTTGTTCTCTTTCAGTTGTCAAACTATTCTTGCAACGCACTAATAAACTTTAGTTGATCCTATGTTCATATCCATTAAGTTCTTAATGCTCTAAGCTATGCAGTAACAAAGTGCATACTTTATACTCTGAAACTAGAGATTTTAGTTACAAAACTGAAAATTAAATACCTAGAAGCCTTTGACTGGAACGTATATGAGTATAATTTGCAAAGGAACGTGTAAGCCCTTTTAACAGGATTAAGAAGGTACATTTTCCTCTCCAATTATCCTTATAATCCACAGTAATTGTATAGGATGATATTCAAATAAATAAAATTATGTAACTGGGGCGTCTCTTTCAACATTTTTCGTGTTCGTTTTAGCGCACCTGACCTCGTCTGTAAACGGGTTTTTAAGAAAAAATATAAGTCGATTGTTTTGATTCAATATTAATTCCCAAACAACGCTAAACCTAATTGGATAAAACAGGATTAGGTGGGTCCAATAAGGAATATAATTACGCAGAATTGTGGATTCCAGAATACTTATTGGTCTCAGCTCTGTCCGCATATTGCGCCGTAGTTGAAGCCACTTCCGGGCTATCGAATAAGATGGCAGTTACTAGGGATAATCAGAAAGATTCAAATACTACGGGAGACTATATCAAATATGGAGGCCGTAGTCATTGAAATTAATCCGGCAGACAGTGAACTTCCTTTACAAACCAAATCCAATTCAAAATAAATGCCAATGAGAATCAGTAACAGGTTTGAATCCTATAGTTTTCTTGATAATAATATAAAAACATATTCATAGCTATGAACCCTAGTGAAAGATTTTTTGAAATCCGTTTAGAAATGGTCGAGTTATAATTGTTTAAAGGAAATGCCAAGTTCAATGCAATATGTGCTTTATCACGTACGACGTAAGGTTCACGTATGTCGCGGATGACGTCATAAAGACCCCCAAATTCTAGCTCGTATAACTTCTCAGGTTTAAGAGATATCGTGAAAATTTCTTAACAGTGAATCATGTAGTGGCATAAGCTTTCTGATAAGCCAAGCTAATCAAAAATCGTTGCTGATCCTCATTACATTTTTTCATAGAAAACCGTAAACCGCATGAATTTTTATTTGGTTTGGTATTTTAGATTTTTTATTGAATAGAACCCTAGTCAACTGTGTTAAAAATGCTTGTTATGTGAGCTTATTTGAATAAAGAATTTTTCAATTTCAATTTCAATTTCAATATCCAAATAAACATAACAAGTAGAGTTATTTATGCTCAAATTGCAAATCATTTTGGTATTACGTTTGTACAGGAAGTTCACTGTCCGTCACGCGGCCTCTTAAACCAGTTGAAACATTGACAAGTTTGTAATTTTTTATCGTTTTTGTTATTTTGTACATTTTATATTTTCACGTATTTTTCAGTAACTTTTGGTACTTATCTTTAAATTTTGCTTTAATGAGTCTGTATTTTTTAACTTCAATGTTGAACTTATCAGTATCAATAGGTACGTCATTAATATTCACACCAGCCGATACGGCATTCGTCCTTTAGATGATTTGCAAATGAAAATTCGCGTTTCGGAATTAATAACCCGTTTCGGAGGCAGTGTTTTAACCGGCACTATTGTGCCACGACAGTGATTGACGACACGGTCGTTACGATGCCGCACTCATTGTACAGCATTACGGACTTTTGGACACAAATGTCTAATTTGCCCTAAATCCGACTGTTGCGCTTTATAGAAATTCCAATCGAAATTGGTAATCAATGTTTGGAAGCCCTGTGCAATGTTGGTATTGTTTTGTGTTTACATTTTACGTTACCTATGCAAACTACTCGTACTATTCGGATACCAAGCTTTTCTTTAAAAAAGCTACAAAAAAAATTGTACCAATGTTCGGATTTTAAGCTTTTCTTTTAAAAATGCTACTAAAATTTTGAGTATGTATAATAAATCAGCACTCATGTTTTCCCGCGCAAAGTTACAGCCAGAACTTTCATATGCTATGGTTATAAAATTTATATGATAACAGTAAAACTGAGCGGTATGGCGAAGGGTTAACAAGATGGCTATTGAACCAACGGTATCCACGCCATATTTGTTTGGTGAGAAAATAAACTGCCATCAGCGCACGGGATATTGGCGAGATAATACGAGATTTTGAGTTCGCAATTTCATAAATTTACTATAAATCAAAATTGGATGCTTGACATAAATTGGATGCATCATTGTGTATTCGCAAATATAATTTAAAATATTGATATAGTGATGTTTGCATTGCAGGAATGGATAAAAGAATAAATAAGAATACAGAAATACATGCTACTATTAAAATTGACTTTGTTTCAGGATCTAGAGATTTATGATGCGGTCGTGGACGTGCGCTGCTATGAGCTGACCGCGCTCTTCCTCTGCTCATTGTTTGTGCCCAAGTGTGGACCCCTGGGGCACATGGTGCGGCCCTGTAGGAGTCTCTGTCAAGGTAAGCATCTTGTAATCAATTGTAATAACATTAGAAAACTTAAGTATAATTCTATGGATATACAGGAAAAAAAATATCGGGAATCATCAATGGTTGGGTCACCAAGTCCAAAATGTATATGTCAGGGGAAAATTTTAAGAACCGTTGGATTACAATCTATGTCGCGTAGACTTGTCCTAACATGTAATTGTATCATAAAACTTCAAGATTTTATGTCATTTTTATGTCTATCCAGAAACCATGCGACGATGTGGATTCTTTCTGGAAGTGTTCGGCTTATCAATGCCGGATTACCTCCAGTGTGAAATATTCCCGGAGTCCACGGACACAGACGTCTGCCTCGGAAACAGGGAGGTCAAGGAGGCCAGGCTGCGAGCTGCCAAACCAGGTGAGGTCAAATAATGCTCGAAGCATTACTTCTGTACAATATTCAAAAGTTAGCTCTTAACTGGTCTTGAATTTGCTTTAATTATACAAAGAATAGTCTTAGCGAGTAAAATTTACATTAGTTATTATTATATGTTGAACTTCCAGTATGACATGGCTGCCTGGCGAAATTTTTTTCTTCTGATCCGACAGTTTTGCAGTAATGCCCTAAACATTGGAACCACTTTTTCAAAACCAACGACTTCCTATTCAAGTCATTTCATGAGGTAATTAATAAGGTTAGTCGCCACTTTATCAAGAACATTATTTCCCAGTATGCCCCACCGGGTTCCAATGCGACGTGAAGCGCTGCATCCCTCACGACTGGCGCTGCGACGGACACGTGGATTGTGCCGACCGCTCGGACGAGCTCAACTGCCGCGTGTGCAAGCGCAGTGGCGACGTGCACTGCGGCAACCAGCGGTGCATCTCACAGGCGCACATGTGCGACGGCCGCGTTGACTGCCCCTGGGGTCAGGACGAGAGGAACTGCTGTGAGTTTAGAATACTTCTGGTCTTTTCTCAATTGTTAGGTTATGCGATTTCTCAGTGACGGAGATGGATTTGCTCAACTGCCGCGTGTGCAAACGCAGTGGCAATGTTCACTGCGGCGGGCCGCGGCTGCGCTGACTGCCGCTGAGGCGAGATTGAGAGGAACTGCTGTTAGTTTGGAATTATCCAAAATTTCTAATTCAAATGTAGGTAGGTACTCAAAATTCGGAAATGCGACAAATGGGTAAAAATACCGATGCTTTTGTTAAATAGTGAGGCTAAGCGAGGCGAACGGCGATGTGGGTCGAGGCGAGCTACAGGTCTACCGCGCCGTCAACCAGTCCTGGTATCCCGCCTGCCTGTCTACCCTCGATGACAACACCGCGCTCAAGCTCTGCTCCATGCTCGGATACTCGTGAGTAGGATAATAGGATATAATAATATAGTAGGTAACGTAATACTTACCGTAAGTAAGTAGGTAGGCAGTAGGTAACGTAAGTAACATAAGTAGGTAACGTAATACCTAGTTACATGTTACACCTACGTATTTTAATTTATATTGTAATTACATTTGCCAGATTCATTTCCAAAGTAATTTTATGTGGCATTCTTGAAAATCCCCAGATGGGGATTTTTAGGATTGGATCAGAAAATCCAATTCTAAAAATGTAATTTACTTTTACCTAGTTAGTTTATATAATTCAATAATGGTTGACAACAACATAGGCACCAACATACTGTTAAATTTTGTTAACTTTAGACTTAAAAAAGGCATAAGTACATTAAGTTCATCATTGTTGTAACAGGTGGGTGAACACCAGTCAAGTCCTCCTGCCCGGTCGCAAGGCGGGCGCACGCGCAGGCCGCGCGCAGGTGCAGGGCGCGGCGCAGTCGTACCGCGCGTTCCTGCGCAGCGAGGGCGGGCTGCTGCGCGAGCTCAAGGAGTGCCGCCACGACTCCGCCAGAGTGCACCTCATATGCAACAACTATGGTGAGTACCAGATAAATCTAAGGTTGTTTGAGAATCAAAAGATTTCTTAGATTCGTATTTATTATTTGATTCGTTATCCGCATCAACATCATAAAAGGCTTGTATAGCTTTTAGTTTTGTCTTTGACACATCTTCTGTATAGTATGATCGAAGAGTGTGCGCGATGCCTGTGCGCGATTTACCTACTCTTTGAATGTAAACTTTGTTATTTATTGTGATGGAAAATGACATCACTTTAAATGCTGACCTCATTTTTCAATTTTTCACGACTGTGAATGTTTCAGAAAAAAGCAGCCCTTGACGAGTTTCTTGCCTGCCGTTTAAGGTCTCCCGCTTAGGGTTTGCGAACCGATGGCGTAGCTTCTTTGACATTCACAAGTGCTTGCAACAGCCTAAACTGAATAAATGAGTTTTAAATTTTGATTAAATGCGTTTTCTCGACACTTTGACAGGGTTACAAACGACAATCTCCAGAGCGTTTATTTGTTAAAATTTGTCTAATTTAGACAGAGAACTATTATTACTTACATTCATATGTATTCGCAACAACCTTCACATTAACGACGGTCACCACGCGCGGCAAGTCCGCCTGGCGAGCTGAAATCCCCTCGCATATGATCCGGGGATTTCGCCGGATAGTCGCGCAGATCCGGATCAGCCTGCTCACGGCTCACTGTCATCAGTCATTTCCGGCGCTCGCCAGAATTGAAATTTAGTTTTTGCATCGTTTGGGATTGTCAACCTTTCCACATTATTTATATACAAGGTTATTTGTAAAAAACCAACAACCTCGCTGGAGTAGATTACTGACATTATAAACAAACAACATGTTTTCTACGATTTTTCTGTAGTCGATATTTTTTGTTTTTGGAAAAATCGTATTCTTTTCGTCGTCGTATCGTAATCGTATTATTTCTATGATTTTTCCAAAAACAGAATAAATATCGACTTTTCATACAAAACTCGATCAGCTGTTCGGACATTTGTATAGAAGGTCGAATATTTTTGGTCTGTTTTCGGAGAAGTCAGAACAAACGTTCTTGTTTATGATGTCAGTAATCTATTCTCCTGCGAGGTTGTTGGTGTTTCACAAATAACCCTGTATACACGTAATTATGAAAAGAATCAAAGAGATCGATTGCTTTGTGAGTTATTACAAATTGATATGTTTGTAGTAAGATTATTATGAAATATCTACCCAAGATCTTGGTAATGCCAATTACGCATTTTTTCCAATAATGGCTATTCTACAAAAAAAAATAAGTACGAATCTGAAACATCAAATGAGTCAGAAATCTTCAAAGAGCTATATAAACTAACAATATCCTTACAAATAAGACAAAAAGTTTTTTCTTTTAAATAGAAAGAAAACTACTAGTTATTGAAATACATACAATAATTCTTCGAAATAATATTGAAGGTAATAATGTAGATTTCAGACACTAAAATTATCCTTGTTCAAACAAAACGCAACGAAAGCCCGAGGGAACACTCGGGAGGATGATTACGGACCAAATTATGGTAAACTTGAAGAATACTAATAGACAGACAAAAAGGCCTACCTACCTGCCACGAAAGTACATCCAACACAAACATGGGCACTCGACCCGAGCCGTGTGTAAAACAACTTTATAAGTGGCGGGAGGTCTTCACGAAATTAGACAGTTTTTCTGACGGGGTAGAGTCTAAAATGGCTTGTGACGTTGGCAAGACGCGCAGGTGGCAGTGCGGCCATTTTCCTAATGGGTTCCCACCCCGGATCAAATCCAACTAGCGTTTGCGGACGGCTCTCAAGTCGTTTTACTTAATCACGATCAAGCCGAGTCAATGCACTTCAGAGTAAAAACTACGCACACATATTAAAAGCTATTTTAAATTCCCTTTTTCTGAACCATACGATAAGTGTTTTGGTCGAAAGGAAGCAATATATATTTTCAAATTGTTTTTCACATTTCGCTCGATAATACCTCTGTTACAGTACAAAATATTTCAATTGTATTTCTCTTTCAAACTATCTTCATCGATCTATCTTTGTAGCGAATGTCGCATTTCTACTTTAGGGATTATTTCAGCGGTTTCTCCGTCTGTCCTAAGGCTGCAAGTGATTCGTCCCACGGTCCTACCTACTCATTCGTCTATGTCGTGGTCCTTTCTTAGCTATTTTTAGATATCGTATCAAACAAATCTGATCTGGATCTGATTGTTGCTCAGATAAAAGAGGTCATGATAAATGTCCTTTTAAAAATATTTTGTATCGCATAGAGTTTTTTTCTCTAAAAAAACATTGGGCAAAAATGTCCCCACCAGTGTAGCACTTTCTGATGTCGAAAGGTCTCGACTATATCATAAATTCATTGTATGAAGGTAAGTCTATTTAGTTTGTCTGAAGAAATCGAATTATGTTTGAAAATATAAACAAGAAATCAGGACAGCAGCAGTTTTACGGGGTGACCTAAAACTTTGCCACACGAAGGGAAACTACTTTAAATATTGTAGGTAGAAAATTTTACTGAAAGAAGAAATAATTTTGATTTTAAAAATAATTGCATCTGCTTTCAAAGATTTTTGTTAAATCGCCTGCTTTAACCAGATAAGAACCTATCAAATATGAAAAAGAAACAATCTTTTATTTTTACGATACCTATCGAAAGGGTTACTCATTAAGATAATTATTTCCTGAGTAACACAGCATCTTAAACAAAAGGAAGATCATGAAATATAACATTTAACTTTTAATGATTACGTATTGTATCAATTTGTATCGTATCCAATTGTTTTTATAAACAAAAAGTCTGAATTTCAGACAAGCTATATAGACTTACCGCCATACAATGAATTATTAATAATAGAGTCGAGACCTTTCTATTGGTAAACTTCAGAAAGTGCTACACTGGTTGGGACGGTATCCTTATTAAAAAAACCCGTTATTCTTTTGAAAAAAGAAATACCTACGTCAACCTTTATTTTTTTTTTATTATCAAGAGGAGTATGCGATCTTTATGCATACCAAACACCTACGTCAACCTTAATTAACAAAGGGCAAGTTCGCATCAATAGAAGTAGCGCATAGATTCAAAATAATAGGAATGATGTAAACAATAACAAATTGTAAATACAGACAAAATTATCCATCAAAATTTTTTAGATTTTCCGCATTCACAGTGCTGTTTTTTATACTTATCTATTATGATAAATAATTGTAAATACGGACACAATTTTCCTATATTTTTTTTAGATTTTCTGCATTCAGTGTATACTTATTATGATAAATATGCTTGCTAGGATTACAAAAAAGTAACGGCAGGTTATCAAATATATTTTTGCCTTAAAACTGTGCCTAGCCAGTTTTTCGGAACATGGAATGTAAGGATTTATTCTCTGCGCTTCGTTCAATGCAGTACAACCCAGCAATTTAGGATTCTTGGAATAGCGGTGCGGTGGCAGGCACAGAATAAAAAAGCTACGGAATCACATTAAAATTTGTGGCACCAGAAAGTAGCACTGAACAGTTTTATTAAAGTGTCTCTTGGTGGAAATTCGTGCTAGCATGTTATTTTTTCTGTTGTTTTTTGACACTCCACTATACAGTTTTTTTTTTTGTTTTTCTTCAAGTTATGTGCAGTAATGAAAGTAATAAATAATTATTAAGCAAGCAACTTTACTTGTCTTAAAGCTAAGTTAATCTGTTCATGTAGTGAGAAAGATGAAACAAAAAAGTGTATTTAACCTATAAGTGTAAGTAGTAGTTTTAAATTCAACTATTCTAAATTGAAACCAGTGAAATTATGAGTAAATAAATCAGAAGACTGTCCAAATAATACATACCAAACTTGTTTTAGTTTTGGCCAAAACCGTGTAGTTTGGCCACAAAGCAAATTTTGCACAATGAGGTTTTCACTGAAAGGTACACCGCTTTTTACGAGGCCAGTCCTGAATAAAGCGGTGGTCAGCCAGTTTTATACCGAAAGGGACTATCTTCAAAGCCAAACGAAACTTTGCTTTATGTCCAGTTCTTACTTCTGTTATGCTTTTGAATATAGACACCGTGACGGAACCTTTTTAATTTACTGATTTTTAAGTTTTTCAATTTCTGCTGTTTTCTAATGAAATCGTTAATTTAACTCAGATGTTAATTTTTCTCTACGAAACCTCAAACATCTTGTTGATTTCAAATATTTTTAGGTATACTTTACTTATTCCCTTGTTTCTTGTAAATAAGTATTCATAGAGATCGTGTTTGATTAGAAGAGTGTTCATGAGAATTTGGTGAATTTTTTGTGGGAATGAGAGAAGAGGTTTGACTACAGATTTTCAATCCTCAGTTAACAGATATCAGTCAGTTTAAATATTAACTAAGGGCTGATTTTTCAATCCTCAGATAACAAATATCAGTCACTTAAATTATTAACGAAATAAAATAAATGTCATTCATAACATTTGACTGACAAGCGAATGAAAAACATTTTAAAGGCAGTTTAACGTTATCAAGCGAATAAATTTAAAAAATCAGCCCTAAATATAATAAAAATCATTCTAAAAATGTGACTTACAAAATAAATGACAAACATTTTCGAGCTGGCGGTATGATACGCTATCAAATGGATAAAGTTTTATCTAGGCATTGAAAAATCAGCCCGACACATAATTATAAATTGTAAACTAGTTCCACGCGTGAAATAAAACTCTTCCAAGAAAGTTTGTAATTTCGACAAGAACCGTACTTTTCAGTTTTGGGTGAATTAAGTAAGTACCTAGGTACTAAAGTTTTAGCGTAACCTAGCTCACCGTAAAATTACCATTCAGTTTACTACGAGATGCCCTAGTCAGCATGACAAATAATCCTCACATTTACAATTACAGCTAAAACACTATCTGTGTTTTAGAAATTTACTAAATACAGACCCATTTCGGTCTATTACCTACTAAACACAAAACTAACTACGGCTAATCCTCTGAATACCTTCTTTAGATTTCAATTATCCCATGAGAAGTCAATGGAAAATGATTTATGTAGGTAATAATTATTATTTGACATTAAATTGTAACAGATGAGATACAATAAATAAATGAAGAATGACCACTGATGATACTAGCTTTTTAGGCTCTGTGCCTCAACAAAATAAAATCCAAAAATATTGTATTATTTTTTAAAAACCTCGACCTCTAATTTTTTCGAGTTGCGCTTATCTCGAATGAATGAATAACTTTTTATTGGCATATTTTTTATAGAAAACACAAAAAAGGGAAATCAGAAAAACTTATGTTCTTCTGGTTATTGATACGCAATCTAAAAATATACATAACAAGACAAACTACAAGCAGATACTTAGTACTTACACTAAATTGTGCGACGACGGGCCAATCAGAACCCTGCAATGCTGTTACGCTATGAGACTGTCACACCGCAACAGCGCTGGTATTCTGGCAGGGCTTGTACGAGAAACGTTTATCGTTCATAAGCCTAGAAAAAAAAAATTGCAAATAAATTACTTAATGCCATAAGGCATTCTCGTCGTCAATCCGAATTTAATAAATATTTAGCAAAATTCTTGTTACTTCCATTCCATATGAGGATGTAAGGTGTAATATTGTGATTCATATTCCATGTTGTATGGGAACTGCCTAGATCCGAGCGGGTCTCGATAGAATCGGGGAAGCGGCAGAAGTAATTTATTTAACATAATGGGAATGAAACGTTTAATTAATTCACCAAGTCTCCCCTTCGCTATTGCCTTAGGAATAGGACAAGGCACGAAGAAAAGCGTATTGTGCCCATACGCTTCTTCTTGTCTTATATTGGGTCCTTACCTATGAAATTGGTGTTTTTTTCTCACACACAGAGAACCTCATAACTTTTGTGATTTAAAATATTTATCAGATGCTGGACATAACATGTTTTGACGGCTATGGTCATAATATGATGATATTTTGTTTTTGTAAAGTATATTTTTTTTGTTTTCTTAGCATTAAAAAAACCTTGAAAGTGATTTTGTTTTTAACGAAAATTACCACTTTTTCCGTTGTAACTTAGCCGAAACTTTTTTTTCGCTTAAGTTTTGTTGCCTAAGTTAGCTTAATGTTCAAACATTTGAAGAAAAGTTTTGTTACAATAGCGTTCACGGTTGTTAAATAAATTATGAAAGTTGCCAACGTCATTGGTCCAAGCTCCGAATCATCAGAGTCTGTTGAAAACCTTTACTGCGAACATAACACAAAATTTGAGATTTTTAATCTGGAATGTATTGTTTTTTTTAAGAAATAATAACAAAAACAGATTCAATAAAAAATGGATAATGATCATGTTGGTTATAGAAGTAGGTAGGTACCTATTCTTTGCCCGTTTTCTTTCATTAAAAAAGTCTGAAACGGGTACGAAAACAAAAGTGCTTAATTATTAAGTTTATTTGAATAAAGAAATTTTCATTTTTTAAACTTTGAGATTTAAGCATTCACAATGCTATTTTTATATACCGAGTGACTCGGTAGCTCAGCGGTCAGAGCATTGGACCGGATATCCAAAGGTCGCGAGTTCGATTCCCGTCCGAGAACATGATCTGGTGCGAGTCCTATTTTTTCTAGTATATTATTTAGTATTAAAGATATTTTCACTTTGACGTTATTTTTCTTCTTTTTGATTAACGCTTCGCATAGCAACGTGCTAGCGGCCTTATATTCTCTTGCTCGCGACTCATTATTGGCGAGTTACACAATTCCCTGAGTGGCAATAACATAGTATGATGATACATAAAGACTTAATCAATAACACACTTTTCATCTGTCGTGACAAGGCGTTGCTGGTCGGGTGTCGGGTGGGTCTAATGAGCTACGACTTTAAGTTGTTTTGACCAATCAACACACTGTCATCATAGCATAGCAGTCTATTACATTTCTCTGTAAAACGTGCTTCTCCCGTGGGAGGATGCTGTCATAATCTCCACGCTTGGCAGGCGGGTTTTAACAGGTTCACTGTCCAATAAATCACATATGCACGTGGCACGTTTTTTGTACCAACTTAACTAAGTTCATGAATAAAGAGCAAAATCGTATTTGATTTCAAGAGCTTCTTTTTAATGGACGTAGCTGAATAAATTCAACTATCAATGGTACGTAGGAGGTACATTGTAACCATGATGAAATTTTTTTGTATTTTATTTTTATACAAGGACTTGTTGCTGTCCACAGTCACTGTTGTATGGGGACAGGGCTGTTAATGTTGGACCGTTTTTATCAGAAAACGCTGCTGCCCATATTTGATTCACGGAGGTGATTTAGATTATTACTTGGTTTCTAAAGACTTAAGTTATGTTGGCCATTATGCCTTAAAAATCAACCATATTAACGTTAGAGCTTAAACACGGACACATAACCTGCGTCCTTTTCAGACATCAAACTTCGTTATTTCAGACAAAGGAACATTTGAAAATCGTCTCTTTGTGTGAGTACGTGCACAAATCCTCTTAGGAGCTTTCGCCAAAAAGAGCTTTGTATAATTTGACAAACGCTTGAGCTTTATCATTTTATCGTGACTTTTCGTATTTATTTCAAAGCCAAAGAGAGCATACACCTTTCCAAGAAAAACAAATCAAAGATTCGTTTATTTATGTATCTCTGATGGAATCGCTATCAATTTCAGATTTTCGTGGATTTTCAATACTAAAAAGTGAATAGATACCTATAATGTAGTTACCTATTCGCAGTTTAACTGTATAACTTGACGTGCTGTCGAGTGTACATAAAAAAAATTAAATAATACTTTTCTAGGACATGATGATGATTTTCTAGATGTTAAATTTATTAATTTTGCAGTACTTTTGCTATTATACTGACAAATTATAAGATTCTACAATTATTACAAAAGAAATTAAATTAAATATTTATATTTATGTCTTTTTAGTTTTTAGATCTAATATTACAGTCATGATATACCTTTTTGAGATCCTTATGAGAAGCCCTTTAATTTGATACCCATATTGCAGTATTCTAAATAAAATAAAAATTTACTGCCGCCATGTTACTTTTTTTAAGTACCTAAGTAACTTACTTATGAACACTTGGGCTGTCAAGACAAATCTAACGATAGAAATCCGTTCAGCCGTTTGAAAGATATGAGGTAATGAAGAATATTATACAAGGTGTTACAAAAATACCCCTAATGCCGAATATGGTATTTAGGGACCATCAAACTGATCAACTTTTACTATGGGACCAACTCTGAAATCGCGAAAAAAAAACTGTTTCATACAAAAATTAAAATCGAAAATATCAAAATGTATGAAACAGCTGTTTTTTTTTTCGCGATTTCCGAATTGGCTACATAGTAAAAGTTGTTCAGTTTGATGGTCCCTATATACCATATTCGGCATTAGGGGTATTTTATGTAACATGTTGCATACATACAAGATACGCGCGAAAAACATAACCATTTCCTTGCAGTCGGGTAAAAAGTGAAAAAAAGATGGAATAGGGTAAAACCGGGATAGATGGCGCAGTGGGATAGATGCCTCATTTACAAAAAACCTAACTTCCCAGAGTCACAACTAAGAATTAATAGTATAAGTAGGAGCCGCAGTCACCCCACACCAGAATTGCCCAGGGGCTGTCGTATGGTGTGGATGCGTTTCGCTCGTGCGTGCAATCATATCCGCGGCTAACTTCACGAACACGTCAAAGATTTAAAGCTTAGTATTTGCCGTTGTATAACTTTTTAAGTAGTTATTAATTCCGTTATATTTTTTATTACGTCAATGTACTGGTTCATTAAGTGTGCATCTGGATGTAAATAATTGCTCTTTTGTTTTTAATTTATTTAAAAACTATTTGGGCATCTATCCCTATCGCAAAGGATAGTTGCCCTGATTTTTCGAGGTATAGGTGCCCTTAGGGGCATCTATCCCTTCATACACCATATATGCCCATATATGGTGTCTATGCCCATATATGGTGTATATGCCCATATATGGTGTCAGTGTATATTTTCAAATGATTTTTAGGGAACTGTTATATTTTTTATGTATTTGCGTATATTTATATTTGGACTCTTTACTGATTGTAGCAGAATCATGCCACGAAAGTACAAGACAAGAATGACACTACCAAAGAAAAAAGAGAACTAAAGAAAACAAAGAAAGAAACCACTAACAAAGAATAGACATAATAAGACAACAAAAATAAAACAAAAAAATAAACATTACTTTAGTGAAAACGATGATGAAGACCTAGCTGATTTGTGTGATAAATAAAATGATAATTATTTAAAGGTAAACCAGGACCGAGCAATACTAAAAAGAAAATTATTTACAGTACAAACGTAAGAAAATTATTTACAAGACAATCCACCTAACTATGAAATTAAATAAAAGAAAACTAAAGGTTTGCCCGTAAAGAATAATAAGAGAGATGGACAGGATAACTCTAAAGATAACTGCATAGAATGTTTTGATAACTATAAAAATACGAAGTCTAAATCCGATTGGATTCAATGAGAATTAATATTTTTGTTGAATAAATGCTTTTAAATTTTAATTTAAAAAAAGCATGATAATGCCTGTTGAAACTTTATAATTAATATTTTATAATAACAATTATTATTAAGAATTAATATGTTTGTTGAACAAAAATTATGATTATTTGTGTCATATTGGAATTATTTTATAACGATAATAATTAAAACATTTAAAAAAATGCAAAATGTTTTTCGTAATTCGACCCATATTTCTTGGGAGACCATTGTTGTTTCAAGAGTAGAACATTTTTTTGTTTACGCAGTATAAAGGTCATCTATCCCGCACTGCTGGCATCTATCCTTCATAGTATTTTCACGGTGGGGCAACTATCCATACAGCCATCTATCCTCAAAAAAAGGGGTCCACAAAAAGCTAAATTATGCTAAATCTGTAATTGATAGGTCATAAAAAAATAATTATAATTCCACATAAATGATTAAGCTAGCCTACATTCATAGAAATTATTGATATTAATGAATATTTTTTAAATGAGGAGACTTTTTTAAAAAGTGGGGCATCTATCCCGGTTTTACCCTAACATAAAGAAGGTTTAAATGATTGAACCTGAAAATACGTAAAAACTCGTGCGATAGTAAGCTTAATAATTGATATTTTTCAGGATTATGAAAAAACTTCAAACCAGATCTCTGTATTTTATGAACTATTCAGATAAAAACAGAAGTTACGGTAAAACATACATTAAACAATAAAAACGTCGACTTGATAACCTCCTCCTTTTTTTGAAGTCGGTCAATTAATACACTTTTCACAAGTTCAATAAAAACAGATTTCTTCAGCACCAAGTCCAATTTCATAACCGTACCTTACTTCAGGTTTTTTCTTATTATTTTCAGCTGCTCATGTAATTCACGAGTTGGACTAAACTCTAACTTTTACGAAATCAACTGTATACTGTAATTTACAAACTGTTACACAAACCGCGAAGTTAGTTCCGAACAAAAATATAAAGTGAAGTTTAGCAACGATGTGTTTAATGGGTGAGCAGCGGGATTTAATAACAGAAAACCAAGTTGTTGAGCTCCTGATCCAGTGTTTGAGTTGGGGGATTAAGAACATTGTCTAAGTTGCGAGTTGCGAGCGAGTACACACATGTCGAGTTCGTGAGCTCGACACGTAGTTGTATTTATTTGATACACTGCTTGGTCATAGCAAACATTCTATTAGATTTTGTTTGTTCCCTTTACCATAACTATTGTATAGCAGATGTATAGTTACACAATGGTTACTATCTGTCGAACTATTTAAGTTTGACATTAAAAAGAAAGGGACTAAACACTGTGTAACTATACATCTGCTATACAATCTTTATTAGTAAGGGCGTTATTGTACGCCAATGTGAAATATGATATTTTTCGTTGTTGTGACTTTATGCTAATGCAAGGTTATAAAGTGATGTATTAAATTTTTTATACCCACACGTAACTACCTACTGTTCATTGAAAATGTGATCAACCGGCGCGGTAACTGAAAGTTGACAAAAAAACTTAAAACTCGAAGTAATTAATTCTTTGTCCCATCGCATAAGGACCGATTCACTATTCTAGATTCGTGTTAGGTCAGATTATAAACAGAAGTATAGTCAGCTAAAAAAGTAATTTTATAGATTTTATTCAACAATCAGATTTATTACGAAACATCAGAGTAATAAATCTTCTTGTTGAATCTTAAAAGTTTTTGACTGCAATTCAAACAAAAAATTAAAGTTTAATCAGTGGTTCTCGGTTCAAGGGGAATTGATGTGAAAAACATATGACGATTTTTTTCAAATTATTAAACATTCGAAAATTAACGCTTGGGCAATGATACCATTTTATATTCCTACTTTTGCGGGAAATACAGCTTAACTAGCGACCGCCCGTGACTTTGTCTGAGTGGTCAGGTATTTCACTATTCCTCGGGAACAGTACTTTTTTTAATAAAAGGTACCCTATGTCCTTATCTGTAGGTACCTATCCCGTACAACATGCATGCAAAATTTCATGATGATCGGTTGAGAAGTTAAGACGTGAAGACATTACAAACAAACAAACATACTTTCGGATTTATAATATCAGTAGGATATTAGTCAAAATAAAATAAACTGTAAGTATTGCAAATTATACTTACATTTAAATGAGCACATAAAGGAGCTTAATTATAATTCATTCTAATGAGAACTAAGTAAATTAAATTGTAAAATGTCTACGGCAGGTTTTCTTAAGCACTCATAAATACGATAACGAGCAATTTTAAAATTGAAATGGGCTTTATTTGGAGTGCGTAAGGTTGTTATTCGGCCGGCAACTGCCGCACAGGCCTCTCATTAGCCGGAACGAGCGCCCGTAAGTTTGGCCGATTTAATACTATCGCTTCATAGCTCATACAGTCTCGTATTTTACGAGGACACATAAAATTTTCCACAAAATGTCTTAGGGTTTAGAAGGTGCTGTATGAATTTTATAACTTGGTATCTACTATCTAGCAAGCAAGTATAGAAAAAATAAGATGTAAGTGTGACTTCATGGTTTTTCTTTTGGACATGTTTTACAGCTCCAGATATCTGGTTACTGTTGACTTTTGTTTCAAAATAACATAGAATTTCCGTTCAGGTATCTGCCATAAAGTTAACTGGGACCTATTCAGATTCTGTAACGTCTTATATATGAATTTGATTTTCAAAATGATTCGTAAAACTTATCGAATGACAACCAACGTGTCTGACGGTGTGTATGTTGTATAATTTTCTATCCTGAAAATGTGTAAAGGTGTAAGACTTTGCTTAATTTTTATCGTTATGGTAGTATTTTACTATTCAACGTGTAAACGCTGTTTTAAATTACATAACAAATTAATTATTACGTAATGATAAATAACTGTTGATGCTGTTCTCAGCATCGAATTTCGAGTCTAGATAAAGATCGTATAGTTTTCTTAAGGTTAATGTAAATAATAGGTAGGTATAACAAAATTGATACAATTCAAGCATTTTGTCTAGGTTTTAGGCGGAAGGTACACACAAGGCTTACGTACTTTTCGAAAGTTCGATAACAACAGATTTCTTCAGGACGAAGTTCAATAAAATTTAATAGCCGTACTTCAGCTGTTTTATATTACATAATACCTACATTATTTATTACGCAATAAGAAGGAACCCAGAACAGCTCCATTCGAGATTTGTTGACGAATATGTGCAGGTTTTGAATGCCCTATACCTACTCAATATAGGTACAGGAAAATAGCGGAAATATCTCTTCAGCCGAAGAATTGGGGACCTGAAAGCAATCTATGAAGATTTATGAATAGAATTTTCCTAATCCCAAAATTGTTGCCAGAAGAGTTTTTGATAAAGGGTTGTTGCTATAGGGTTATCTATTCGGCGGCTAGACCAGCGATAGCGACATCTAGCGATTGTTGTGAGATTAATGCGAAGATTTTATTAAATTCCGCGGCACAACGGTTTTGACAGGGCACAAATTACCGCCCGCCGAAACGCGCCGTTTGAAACCCCACTTGTAATTTTATTATTATTGTAAGTTGCTCATGAAAGACAATGTTTTATTCGAGAGTACCTAAGTTTTAGGGCTCGTTTCACAATAAAAAAGTAAGATCTGATTAGCTTACTTGACAGATTATTTGACATATTTTTCATATCACAACTGTCAAATCATCTGTCAAGTAAGCCACTCGGAACTTGGTTTTTGATTGTGAAACTGGCCCTAGAATAATTACGTATAAAAAGTAAGTTGAAGCACCTTTTTCGGAGCCAGATATGGCTCCAAACGCCGTAATTTTCAATGTACACTACGGAGTTACAAGTGTACGTGTGCGTGTCGCCGAGGCAAGCAAGTAATCGTCACGAAAGAGTGAATCGGTTTAGTGCTTCACTTTTGACAGAGCGCTTGTATAAAGACTATCTTTTTATACGTAATACGTATTTTAAGACTTATGTAATGTTGTAAAGAGGATAGTCTGAGTACCAATGCGGTAATTTTTACTTCTTCGCTGCAAGCCAGCGTTATTCCATCAATGCGAGGATATACCCCCGACATTCAAAAAAAACTCCTTGCAGATGTTTGACAATCGATAAAGACGAAACAGCTATATAATTATTAAGTTAAGATTTTTCGCATTCACAATTCTATTTTTATATTAAGATAATATACATAAGAAAAAATCGACTCACCCGTAGCACCTCAGACGGGACTCGAACCCGCACCCTTGGGATTCCGGCCCAATGCCGGATGCCAATTTATCGCTTGTCAAATATCTGGAAAGATGTTTCGTTCGAATGTCGGGGATATTAATTCTTCGCATTGATGGAATAACGCTAGCTTCAGCGAAGAAGTAAAAAGTACTTACTAGAAAATTTCGCCGCTCCCACTAGCGACTCGGTATCTCGGTAACATAATTGGTCGGTGCATTTGGCCGGAATCCCAAGGGTGCGGGTTCGAGTCCCGTCTGAGGTGCTATGGGTGAGTCGATTTTTTCTAATATATTATTTATCGTAACATCTGTTTTATAATCAATTTTAACAATTTTACCAAACTCATTTCTTAGAATATTTCTACGCAGTACTTACTCCAATATACCATGAAATGTCGAACCCCTATATTATTTTGCCATACAAGCACAATCTTCATTTTAATTCGAAACCCCTCATAGCTGCTTCGAATATCTTAAACGTCTTTAAAGGGAGGCCTTTTTAATAAAACCAGTAAGTAGCGATCTGCTTACTTTGAAATATATTTTATTGCTTCTTTACCTCTACAATAATACTATTTTCATATTTTTTAATACTTACAATAAAGTAGAATATTGCTTCTCAATTTTATAAAGAAACGTATTGTA
The DNA here is from genome assembly GCA_963556745.1 of Catoptria pinella. NCBI lineage: Eukaryota > Metazoa > Arthropoda > Insecta > Lepidoptera > Crambidae > Catoptria > Catoptria pinella. The sequence goes on from OY750761.1 coordinate 15,057,669, forward strand.
TTAAAACAATATTTTTTGTTGTGTTTCAAATCTGATATTCACACGCATTCGCAAAAGACCTGTCTATTGCAAAGAAAGAAGTTCAATCAAAATGCTTCTTCATAATATTGATGTTTGCTGTTTGTTACCCATTTGAAAACGTTGATTGATCAATGACTTGCAGTTGTTCATCATGACCATAAAATAAAATGACCAATTCAGTTTAAGCTCTCCTTAAAATTTTAAAAGACACGCTGTAATCAACCGCAGAATGAAAAGAAACATGGTTCATGGTCCGAAATAAACTGTCACTATCGATACCCTGGCCCGTTACATACCTTCGGGCCAATATTCCTACTCGATCAGCTCGCTCAGTTCATGGGAGAGTCGGCCATATTGTTAATTAAAATTGACGCAGCCAAGTCGTCAACTAAAATTCATCAAAACTTCCGAGATACCGTTTAATTATTTATTTGCCGACTTGTTGCCAGTGCCGCAGGCAAGGCAGGGGGTTGTTTGTTTGGATCAGAGTAATTTATTCGGTTGATATTGTACGTACCTACGTATATAAGTAGTTAATAATTTATTAACTTCTAATTTAATACTAAATAATATACTAGAAAAAATAGGACTCGCACCAGATCATGTTCTCGGACGGGAATCGAACCCGCGACCTTTGGATATCCGGTCCAATGCTCTGACCGCTGAGCTACCGAGTCACTAGTAAGAACGTCGAATTTCTTCTAGTATATCAATATTTTTTCTAGTATATTATTTAGAATTATATACAAATAGCATTGTGAATGCTTAAATCTCAAAATTTTAAATTTTAGTTTTCAATTATATTAATATTAGTGGTCACCACAACTTTAATAAACTGATCATGTCATGATCAGTCGCCTGACATGACCTGCCGGGCGGACACATAGGTATGCCTCCCAAAAGGATCTTCATACCGGGATGCAAGGAACTTATCATCCGTATCAGAAAATCTAAAATAACCATATTACAAGATGGTACATAATTAATAAAAATTTGACGACCTCCGTGGTCGAGTGGCTTTGTACACCGGTTTTCAAGGCGTCCCCATCTCTGAGGTCCCGGGTCGATCCCCGGTTGGGTCAATTTAGAAAACGAACTTTTCTATATTGGCTCTGGTCTGGGTGTTTGTGATACCACCGTTGTCTCTGATTTCCATAACACAAGTGCTTTAGCTACTTACTTTGGAATCGGAGCAATGTATGTAATGTAGTCAATTTTTTTTAATACTATCGTTCGTCACTTAAATACAATCCGATTATACTTCTATACTTACTAATAATAGAAACAGTAAATCCTAATCACGTTTCAAGCAACTTCAACGAGCATTCATTTCAATAAGTTATCCAGCGGTCACCCGCCGGATTTATCCATTTTCTTAATGGCTGCGGCGCGCGTCTCGCCGTAATTACGGAGAAGTTACAGTTTTTTTCTAGAACTTAAAAGCACCTGGTGGGTCCGCGGTGCAAAACATGGGAGTTAGGCGATAATCCTGTACCTACCTATTAAAATACGATAACGTCCACCGTGATGGACATTCAATTAAGAAGAAAAGAAGACAACTGTCTGTGAAAACCGCTTAGGTTCTATTTTCTGTCTTGTCTGAAAACTGACAACAGATTTGGTGTATCATGCATGACGTGATGAAAATGCTTCAGGAATAGAATCGAAATCACAATCAAATCACAATTTCTTTCAGTACGATAAACAAAACCTCTGACATTCATCACACGAATAAACAAGCCCCTCAAAGTGAGAAACCTACACGATCTGTGTTACACCAAATGTAAGGCTTTTATAAATGTCACAAATATAAAAAAGGTTTAGGTACAATCCCTCTCACGCTTTTCATTCGAACACGTAAAAATGTTGTCCGGTCCTGCTAAAAGGGTCCCGCTTAGGTTTCAATTTACATCCCGGACTGCAAGATGGGACAGTTAACTCATTTTGACGGACGGCATTAATTTGTTTTTCATTATTTCTTTGTTGTCTTTGTTCTGCGCAAACTTGGAAACGAAATCTTGAGATGTTCAACTTTCCCAACACAAATTAAAAACCGTTGTTTTTACAGACTTAGAATTGAACTGAGAGAGTTTTTAGTTCCAACAGTTGCTTTATGTACACACGACCGCACCTCAGACCGTTGACCTTGAGACCTTTATGCCCTACGTAATAAAAGCTGTTTTTGGAGTTTAACTGTATAACCCGACGTGCTGTCGTGTGTACTAAATTGAAACCGAATTATTTTATAGAACGTCCACAGCGTGAAATAAAGTTGGATCAATGTTAGTAAAAAAATGCGAAAAGGCTAAGCTAAGAGCTTGCGTCATTTTAACATAATTAACGGGATTTTTAACCTGAACCGAAGTACTCTCTTTTAATTTCCAGAACTCTGCAGACTAGACTTCTGGAAGCAAAAATTCATGGTAAATTGGTAAAGCGTGGAGGAGGGTAGTATATTATAAGTAGCAGGTGTCCTAGTATAACACAATAAATAAAAATGAGCTGATATGAAAAATACAGTTCTTTGAAGTAAAAAGGAAAACCGCCTCCAACAAGACGAAGATCGCAAACATATATATTTTTTGCGTAGAATAAAATCTTATGTCCTTCTTTAGGGTGTCCCACCCATGCCATGTCTGATGATTTCGTTGTTACGATTTACTTAAAAGACAGTATTATTCTAGAAATCCCACGCGGCTACCGGTAGCCGGGCAACAATGAAATATAATATGCAAGGTACAAGGGTTCAAGGGTACAAGGGTTCAATAGAAAAATCGTCTTTCTTAAAAATTACTACAAGTACCAAACTAAAAAATTCTATTTTATGCTGGAAATAAGTACGAAACATCACGTTCCTGTGGAAACTCGTTATTAGGTATGTCTTTTTTTTTGTTTTTCATCAGAATGTGGCAGACGTCGAACTGCGGGAGGCGCGACGAAGAGGATAGTGGGAGGGGTGGAGGCGTCACCAGGCGACTGGCCGTTCCTGGCAGCTATCCTCGGCGGGCCCGAGGAGGTGTTCTACTGCGCGGGGGTGCTAGTTGCGGACCAGTGGGTGCTGACAGCCTCGCACTGCGTTGGCAAGTAAGTACTAGTACAAGAGGATAGTGGGCGGGGTGGAGGCGTCACCAGGCGACTGGCCGTTCCTGGCAGCCATCCTCGGCGGGCCCGAGGAGGTGTTCTACTGCGCGGGGGTGCTAGTGGCGGACCAGTGGATGCTGACAGCCTCGCACTACGTTGGCAGGTGAGTACTCGTACAAGGGTATAGTGGGCGGGGTGGAGGCGTCACCAGGCGACTGGCCGTTCCTGGCAGCCATCCTCGGCGGGCCCGAGGAGGTGTTCTACTGCGCGGTGGTGCTCGAGGCGGAACAGGGGGTGCTGACAGCCTCGCACTACGTCGGCAATGCAGTCTAGTTCGTCCAATGCAACCGTTTTTTAAATCATGCAATTTCGTCAGCTTAAAGCCCAATTTAAATGCCAGCATCAGCTTATGCTTGTAGCTTGATTTATAAGTAGCTTGGATATTAACTCTGACTTTAATCATGTTTTTTGACACTGGGCATCACGCGCAGGCGCTACTATAGCCACCTAGTCCATCCATGATCTAATCCAACCTATAGAAAGTCAATGCAATAAGCTCTAGATCACTAGAAGACCCATTAAACTTATGCTATTTGACGCAGCCATTCGGACGTGAACGGGTGGACGATTCAGCTGGGCATCACGCGCCGGCGCTCGCACGCGTACTACGGGCAGAAGGTGAAGGTGCGCCGCGTGGTGCCCCATCCGCAGTACAACATGGGCGTCGCACACGACAACGACATTGCCTTGTTTCAGGTAATCATAAGTCATAAATCTTAGTATACAGAATTGCTACGCAAGCTGCTGTCGAAACAACCTCGGCCTATGTACATAATAACACATAACTCTTTCACCAAAGTCACTACTAAACCGTCGATTGACGAGCTTAGCATCCAACGCAACGAATAAGTAAATCCAAAACTTCTATCCTGGTGGTGGTCATATCATGATTATATTTTAAGCTAGATAATGTTGTTTTCAGCTGGCAGTGCGCGTGCGTTACCACGAGCAGCTGTCGCCCGTGTGCCTGCCGCCCGCGCGCCGCGCGCTGCCCCCCGGCACGCTGTGCACCGTCATCGGGTGGGGCAAGCGCGACGACAAGGACAGTCAGTATCGCAGTAAATGTCCACCCATATTAACTATAAACGTTGTGTGGAAGAAGACTGACGGGCTGGCAACGTGAAGGGGCGATCGGTGCCGAATTCCTAATTCATGGAGTGTGATGCCAATTAACTGTGACTGTTTTTACCGCGCAAGGAATACGTATAGAATTTTCTCGCCGCGCCGCCGCTCTGGTCGCTCCTTCCCGCGTGCAGGCCGTGATTCTCTTCAATTTTTGGGTTTTGAAGTTGTAACGTCTTTAATACTAACCATTTTAATAGTGCATGTCTACCAGTGCCTTTCATGCGCTCAGCCACGAAATGAGCTCACTCATCAATCTCATCATCTCTCAAAGTACCTAGTCTATCCTTTTGATGACTAATGGCAACTGTTAGAAACTGCTTAAGGTTTTAAACATATAAATAAAAAAAGATAAAAGTGGTTTCGACTCAAGATTAATGGATTCTCTTCTGTAACACAGTGTCTGAGTACGAGCCAGCAGTGAACGAAGTAGAAGTACCAGTTCTCAACCGGGACCTGTGCAACCAGTGGCTGGAGCACCGTGACCTCAACGTCACCGAGGGCATGATATGCGCCGGCTACCCCGAAGGCGGCAAGGACGCTTGCCAGGTTCAACATCAGCCATTTTTAATATTTCCACTGCTGGGGCACGGGCCTTCATTACGCGTGGACAAGGAGGACGGGCCTACCACGCGGGCCCAATGCGGATTGGTGGTTAACGACTGCAGCCGGGACGAACGGCTTAACATGCCTTCCGAAACACGGAGGACTTCGAGTTAATACATTTTTGGTCACCCATCCCATGACCGACCCTTGCGAATGTTTCTTAACTTCCGCAAACGCAGGGCTAGGCGCTCTTCTTAAATACTTTCTTTTATATCAGTCGTTATGAGAACATGAGATAGTGGGACTAGATGGTCCACTGTTGGTAAAGGATCCCTTAGGAACGATGGCTCCTGCGCTAACTGCATCCCACGACCATTTTTTTAAGAAATTGTATCAGAGGTACTTACTTTTATTGTAATTTTTACACCTGTTATAAGTATAACTGTCTAATTTTCAACACGTTAAATTTAGTTTTATTTACACATTACCTCTATAGAAAAATAGGTAATAAAAAGGTGTTATAAGATTGTCAAAAAAGATATATGAGAAGTCTACCGACCGACAAATTTTCCACCGTCATCCATAAACATCAATTTGTCAAGCACCTCACTGATCCTTTCAGTTCCGAGTAGGGGTTCCGTGCAAATATTTGCGATACGGATCCACCAATTTGAAGCCCGCACTATTAAATCGGCAACAAACTCGACGCTAAGCCCGACATTCATTAATTGTGTATTGATCCAATTTAATGTCGTTACAATCAGTAATCGGGTAAACCAAATGCCTGCTCCTTGAATTTATTACTTAACGCGTTATTAACAAACCAGGGACTCGGTAGCTCAGCGGTCAGAGCGTTGGACCGGATATCCAAAGGTCGCGGGTTCGATTCCCGTCCGAGAACATGATCTGGTGCGAGTCCTATCCATTGTTTCTAGTATATTATTTAGTATTATACAAGGTGTTACAAAAATACCCCTAATGCCGAATATGGTATATAGGGACCATCAAACTGAACAACTTTGACTATGGGACCAACGCTAGCTTGTGAATACTAAAATCTCAAAATTTAAAAACCATGTTTTTGAGTTGTCGGAAGAAATGCCTTTTAAGACAGTCATATAGATAGATAGATAAATATACCATTTATTCGCATCACAAACACACATGAACAAAATAAAGGGAAAAAATAATAATTATTTATATAGAGTAGGGAGACCAGGTAATGATTAAAAACATAAATTGAACACGATAGCTGTTTTGATGACAACTTATTAGAGTAGACCAAATCTTTATTTTTTTTCTAAACAAATATGTAGGCAATCTAATTTCACACAGATTTTCAAAACGACTACCTAACTAGGTTATTTTTTTTGATAGGACGTGTATACGAATTGATGACTAACAATTTTATTATACGGTCGCAGGGTGATTCAGGCGGTCCGCTTCTATGCAAAGACCCCGACGACCCGTCCCGGTGGTACGTGGGCGGCATCGTGTCCTGGGGCATCAAGTGCGCGCACCCGCGGCTGCCCGGCGTCTACGCGTACGTGCCCAAGTACATCCCCTGGATCCAGCACCAGATCGAGCTCTACAACGACGAGTCCGCCCGCTCCGAGGACATCTGAGGACCCCCCGGCGGCCTGCGCGCCGGCGCCAGGCGACACTCCGGCAACGACTTCTAGCCAGAACATACCCGTCAAATATTAGAGGCGTCACGAGCGCTCTCACTAAATATTCTAATGGAGGCAGTCTTCGGTCCGTCGATTGAGACTTCACCTAGACTTACGACAATAAATTCGACTATCGACAATAATGGCTAAATATTTTTACATATCACTCGTCTATCGTGCGTGTGAAGTAAAGAAGCTGTGATACTTTAAATCTCTTTATAAACGATTCGATTGTATTGTATAACATATATCTCGACGGCGCGGCGACTCTGTCCCGCTCGTCGCTCTCGGCCGTTTAACTCGGGAGCTCTTTGATATTGTACATTTTAAATAGGTAGGTGACGTAGGGTTCTAAAAAGCTTTAGCCTAAACTTTTAGGGATTTTTTATAACTTTCCTCGATTTTTCATTTCTATATTACGTGTTGTGCGTTTAGTGTGACGTTTAGAAGTTTCATGTACCCATATTTGTTTGATGTTTGGTGTTAGTAGTTTTAGAGAGAAGTGCTTTTTATAGATTAATAAAGTTTTCGTTTGGACGTAGAAAGTCATAGTGACGAATAAACTCGTCCAATAGAAAAACAATATTATGAAGTAGACGTAAGCGTAACTTCCTTGGAAAGACAATAGGTAATGGCTTCATAACTGACAATAAAGCTGATTGATTAGAAACTATAAAGGACAATTATATTTGTGAATAAATTTTAGCATCATAATCGTAGGTATTATGAACTAAGAAATGTAATGTATGACAATAAACAGTTTTGAGATACTTACTAAATTCCATCATCAGCAACATGTGACAATAAGTATTTAACTTTTAGACAATATTTATACGGAATTAAACATAGATTAAGCTTTGTTAAGTGTCTATACAATCGACGATGTGAACATGTTAGTTTCTATGTTTTTTCTATGATAGCTATAGAAAAAAAATAGCTATTGAAAATAATGAAAAGTCAAAGAAATTAGTCAAATAGCTTTAATAGTATGTAAGAAATATTATAAAGGTTAGAATACAAAATTTAGATACTATTTGTGTTGATATTATTATATTTTTATGTTGTTGCGTTTATAGACATTATAAATAATTTAACTATTCGTTTTGTATGCTGATTTACCAAAGACGCGAACATAATATGTGTATTAGTTTGCTATAGGTTATAGCGAATGCTATGCTCAAACTTTAAAAACATATTATTTATATGTGTATGTTACCGGCAATGTGTGAAATTCAGGTAAGTTATTACTGTTTACAATCCCTAGGTATGGTATTATACCTGCTTCCTAATTGACTATCAATAGAGGTCTTCTGATGATAATAATACCGCACCGCTTAATAATAAAAAAATTTATTCGTCGGGGCGCATCGAAAAATAGACAATTTCTTTCTATAACTACAGTAAATTCACAACAACATTAAACGTGAAACTTCCCTGCTCTCGTCTTTTACACACATTACCTGCTGCGCATGCGGTATTGTATAGAATACCTAGGTATAGCATACAATGAATAATAATGCATATGTTTTAGGTATTCTATACATCACCTAGGTATTGTATACAATACCGGATTATACACACTGCCGGTAACATACCAGACATCATTTAGATAAGTATATGAAAATATGGTTGTTGACTTCTTATGAGTCCTCTTCTTAACTCGAGCTTTCTGATAGTGTTATAAATAGAGAAAAAAATATATGAAAGCAAAGTTATTTTAACTAAAATGAATATAATATTGACTAAACTAATTGGTTTGGATATTAAAAACTTTAAGAAAAAGGGTAGTAGGCAAGAATTTTATATTCATATTCTAAGAATATAAAATTCTTTGTAATAGGTAATAGATACTTTTATTATTTATTTCAGTTAGTGTGAAACACTGACTGACTACGAACAATTTCAGTTAAAAATAATTATTAAAAAACCAGTATTGAAAAATTAAAATAAAATCATTCCGAGCTATCACAAGCTCACGTTTAGTCAAACTAGTGACTGATTCTTTGTAATAAAATACTCAATTGACTGGAAATGAGAATACTGTTACTGCAGTTAAAAAAACACAACTACCTTCAATTTTGAATTTGAAGGTTCAGTGTTTTTCTTTATATTCGTGTTGAGCTAACTTTGTGAAAAAACTGTGAATTGAGTGAACTTTACGTGTTAAGAAAAGAGTAAATCTGGGTGCTATTCTCATTTCCGTCGAGCCTCTTTCAAGTAGATAAGGTAAGGTACGATTTTAGAATAATATTACGTTAGTTCTAAACACGCTTTAGAGTTCTGTGACTTGTTGACCTTCATCGACACTTCTTCTGACTGGCCCTTGACTACGTTTTTTGTCATTTCCCATGGATTAGAAAGGTTATTTACAATAAGATGTGGTTAAGAGGGGGAAATATCACAATTAAGCAAAGATGGATAAGAAAGAACTATGTTTGATAATTGTGTCAAATTATAATAATTATAATATTACAGCGACAATTTCTATAAAATTTATAATACATTTTATGACAATAAAACATTGAATTTAAGTATTGTTTTTACGAAGTTAAATATTGATAATGAAGCATTATTATATTATTTATTTTTAGAGTTTGAAAACCTTAGTTATCTCGAGTATTATATAACTCGATGAGTCTATACAATGCGATTAAATTGACAATAAACAGTGATCCGCTGCAACTTCACTCGAGAATGAGAGAACTTTTACTGATTAAAATACGTCGTTTTGTACCGCAAACGCTCAGAAGTTGGTCACTTCTGTTGTGAATTATTAAATTAATCGCATTGTTCATCCAATTATTTGAATAAATGGCATATACCAATATATTTTAACTTAGGTAGGAAGTCCAAAGGCTGATATTAAATGAAAGGAAAACTTATAAGCTTAGAGATTCGAGATGAGAAACGGGACGGAGGATTCGAGTACCTATACTATGTACCTATGCTTTTGAAAGATTTTATGATCAGCCGGGCGATTACGAAACGAAACTAGCAACTCACTTCGAAAGTCCCCTCACTTCGCATGGAAATTAGATAACTATTATTGTAGGTTACTTTATCAATTGAAAATTAAAATTAGACAACTACAGAAGCAACCTGAAATCTGTGGCAATCAATAAGTCTATTATTATCTTATTTCTAACTATTATCTTAAATCCGTGCGAAGTGAGTTGCTGGTTTCGTTTCGCAATAGCACGGCTGTTAGTCATGCGATCGGTATATACATGTGTTTATAACTAACGCTCACTTCTCATATCCACCACCTGTATTTCCTATAGTATTCGGTTGAGTAGATTCGCTTGCAAGACGTAGGCTCTGTAATATTCTTTACGACGATACCTAACGGTTTATAAATAACATAAAGAAATGCATTGGTATTTGGCTTTATAAAGAACATGTGTAGTGGATCTACACATGTTCAATTCTTAATGTTTATATGTACATATTAGATGTACATGTTACGTGTATTACTCGGGATGTGTAACGAACATGTATCACATATTATATCGTATACTGTATTTGTAGATATACATTAAATTGCTGTTTGGGAAACTCTTAATAAGTAGAAAATGTTTCGTGTTCAGAGCATATCTTCTTTGAGTCAGCGGGAATGACTCTGCTCATAGCATAGGTGAGATATATAGATTATGTATGTATTTGTAAAGATGAAAACATACGTCTAGTATTATTGTAATTAGCAACAGTATTTTGATAAACACGAGATGAGATAATTCTAAACTTTTTACAAAACATGATCTAAGTGAAGCTTGATGTTACAATCATAATGATTTATATTTTGCTTCATTTTACAATTACTTACATTATTTTACACACAAATCCGTTCTACGTTACAGGCAAAGGTTGTGTATTAAATAATTGTATGTATAGTATAACCTAGTGTGAACCAGTGCTTAGTGCTCGCATTGTGTGCTGGGCTACTGGCCCGTGTTTCTTGTAGCAGATTGCATACGTCCCTAGGCAATTATCTACTCTCTTCAAATGTGCAAATGTCTTCGGATAGCATATCGGTGTTCGAATTAAAATATTAGATAATTATACTACCTTCACTAAGAAAAAAAAACAAGATTTATAATTTCTAATTCACTACCTATCTACATCAATAACGGCAAAAAAGAATTCATTTATTATCTTCTTTTTATTTGATAAAATGATCAACGACCCTAGGAAATTATCGACTCTCCTCAAACGTGCAAAATGTCTTCGAACAGCGTATCGGTTTTAAAATAAAATATTAGATAATTATACTACTTACGTACCTTCTCTGAAAAAAAACTTGATTTAATCATTTTACTACAATTATAATTTTTGATTCAAGATTTATATTTCCAATTCCAATTCATTACCAACATCAATAAATAGCAAAAAAAAATATTTTTCTGTTTTTTTTATTTGGTAAAACGTTAAGGTCAATTTTCAGCCAACGAAAATGATGAAAAAATATCAATTAAATAATTCAATTAAGTAGGTACTTATCACATATCTTATACCACAAATCATATGAATATATTTAGATATCAGTTGATACAATATACCTACCTACCTATAAATTTATTATTATACCTATATTAGGTACATGTTATAAATTGAACAACTCGGACAAAACTATTATTTTAAAATAAATTACAATATTTTTACTATTTATAAATTGATTAATTGATTTATTCATAGCAATTACTACTAATACTACTAATTTATTTGTCTAATGGTTAATATTGTATTAATTTATTTAAGTAATATTTATTTCAATGTAAACTGAAAATATAAGTACAGTCGAGTTCATAACTATGTAAGCACTATTGACAGATATTGACGTTTATTACAAAGGCATAAGGTTGATGAATTGTCAAAGGTACTGTTACAGACATAAATAAAATTATAAAGATTTTCATCTGTATTCAGTGGCACAGAAATGCATGCTCTGTGTTCGCCTCCTCTCTTCCATCTGATCAGTGGTAACTATAAAAGGTGTATGTGCCGCCTTGTCCAAATAAAAATAATTCAAAATGATTTGGTGAGCTTATTTGTCTCCACCAGTACATATTATTGAACTCGACTGTACATACCTAAATTAACTTTAACTAATGGCAGGACTTTTTTAAAATGACAATAATAAATGAAAAATATTCGACAATACAATACTTAGAGGCATATACCATGTTGAATTATTGAAATATTTGTATTTTTCCAACATATAGATCAGTGTTTCCTAATTAGTGGTACGCGTACCCCCAGGGGTACGCGAGGTACGCGCAGCAATCTTATCTACTTGACTAGCTGCCCCGCTCCGGCTTTGCACGGGTTGCGCCATCTATTAGTTATATTGCGATTTAATATGACGGAAAAGAGAAAACGGACATGTTATTTACATCTTTCCGTACAATTTTTTTAAAATTTTCGTTTATACAAACCTTGTCCTGATAATAACAAAACCAACAAAAAAAAAAATTTAACGAATTATCTAATCTGGTGCAGTCGTTCTAAAGTTCTGCACTGACATACATTTTGGCGATTCATTTTTATTTATAGAGATTTAATACGTCTAATTTCATTATTTTAGTTGATCATTCCTGCTATAAGGGGAACGCAATTTGAGGTCTTTCTTGGAGGGATACGAAGAAAAAACTAATTGGGCACCACTGATATAGATTAATGATCTTTGTAGTTTAGCGAATTGTGATTAAGAGTTATGGGCAGTTCGATAAACGATTCACTAACTTTTACATAAAGGAATATCATAATTTGAGTGAAGTTGTTGTTACATTGATACGTGTTCCCTGAATACATACTGCCTACGTTAGCCCCCCGCGCTATAGACTCCACGTGCCTGTGCGATACGCGTACGCTAACAATTATAGTATTTACGCACCGATATTGTTAGCGTACGCGTATCGTACAGGCACGTTGGGGTCTATGGCGCGAGGGGCTTACTCAGGCAGTATGTTTTCAGGGAACATGCATATCTTTATTTAATTATTTAATATTCACAATGCTATTTTTATACTTCTGTTAAATAATTAAACTGAACAAAGAAATTGTTCATTCGTTTTCCTACTAGTCAACAATGAAGTGCTAGTGAGCGTTTATTGAACTAACTCATTTAAGAGTACTATGTAGTAACATAATAGATACGCACAAACTAATTTCTATACTAAAGCCAGTTAATCGTATTTCCGTACAGAGCGCGCGTTGAGTTGTCCATTTGCAGGCGATTGTCTATTAAATTCTTCAGTACCTATTCGAAATTGTAATATTTGATATTGCCGATATGTCTGAAATCAGTATTTCCGCTACCACTTATTCAAACTTCAGACAATTTATTATTTTTCATATGATAATATCTTTCTTGTGTCATATAAAATCGTGTCTGGAGAATGATGCGTAATAAACCATAATATTCGATACTTTCAAAAGTATTGTTAACTGACAATCGTCTATCATCAACTTTAGAATACATTTGAATACATTAATACCTAGATTCAGTTGATTGAATTGAAAACAAAATATCCTACTTTTATCCTAGGTACCATTATTTATCAACTTCGAATAGTATGCAGACTATGCAGTTGATTGTATTGCAATAGATTTGTCTGTTTATTTCGAGATGAAAGAAAAGTTTTATTCTTCGTTTATTACATGATTCTTTTTCATATGATCGCAATCAATTTATCTTAATTTCAATACATTCCCTCGTTAGTACGAAATCATATTTTTCTAAGGAAATTTTCTATGTAGCTTTATCGCAGCAAACTATTGGATGCACGAAAGAATAGCCAAGTCGAGGAAGCAATTAGGGAATTTAACAGCTACCTTATTTCCAATTACTTAAATAAGTATTTTATATGAGATAAACCATTATTAATGTATCTTTTAAAATAAGCCATATTAACTGTTTTCCAAGTACGCTTGGTAGCCCTATCGTTATATTCCCTATAGAAAGAGGGTAATTTGACTTTTTGTGATTTTGTAAATGTAGTAGTGCATTCAATAGGTGGCGGCGTATTTTCTTTAAAGTGTCCATATATGTGTTTGATGTTAGTTTCGTGTCAACCGAGAGCGGTGTGTGTCGCTTGTAACTTTCTATTCTGCAGCTTTTTGTTCCTCAAGCTTGGAAATAAATAATTCAGAAATGTGCTAGTTTCATTTTATCATTTAACCAACGAGTTACAAAAATCCCCTAAAGCCGACTATTGTTGATAGGGTACCATACTGTAGGTATGTATACAACCTCAGAAAATGTATAAACCATGGAAATCGCCACTTTTCTGAAAAAAAACCAAATCTTCATAATAAACTGCATAGTGGCAACCCTAGACCTAAATTGTTTTGCTTTTGCCCATTAATGGGATTGATTATTGAAAACAATAGTTTATTTGCGTCTAGGGTTGTAACTTTGCAGTTTACCATGCAAATCAAATACAAAATTTTACGGGTTATTATGAAACACCCTGTATAATGGAGGTAGAATTAGTTTTTTAGTATTTTTTATCTATTTCAGAAATCTGACAGTAGTTATGAAATAAGAATAGGCATACCATTCGTGGCCGTTGCGATATTTCTTCCTATATGTTTTGACAGGTTTATTGAAATAAAGGTTGAGAAATTGGTTAGCAGAATTGAAAACACGTTTATTTTTTGCCTGAATATTTTACTAATGGATACAATTACATTATTCAACAATAGGTATAAATAACTAGGCGTTAACCACTAACTAGTACAGACGTGGTTACCGTATTGGATGGGGATTTACTCATTCGATGTAGATAGGCCAAAACGTGCTCAAACAACCTGTCGCCGAAGACTTGATTGCCTTGGCTAATTCACCAAGTTGAATTAAGTATACTATTTTGTAAACTTAATTCATCTGTATTGTTTTTAGTATACTTAATTCACCTGGGTGCATTAACTATTACAGAAAAAAATAACAGATGAATATATGAATATAAATAAAGTGTAGGTACTGACTGATTAGTATACTTAATTCACCTAGGACCTAGGTGAATTAAGTGTACTCATTAGTTCACGGCAATTAAGTTTACGACGGGCTCAAACAACGTTGGAAATCAATCTAATATTTACTACTGTAATGAAAACACTACAAGCATAAAATAAAAAAGTATCATTTTAAACTATTTTGTATTTCATAAAAAAGTCTTTAGCTGTATCAATTAAATACATTGCTACAACCACGTCTTGGCCCATTATTTACAATTGAGATTCTTAGCACTTCTAAACAGAGTCTATATTAGTTTAAAATGTTAAAATTAGAATTAAAAAACCTGACTTTTTCGAGTGTTGGTCGTGATTGCCTTTAATTTAATGACAATCGCCTTGTACAGTTACGTCTAAAAATATGTATATACAGTTTAGAACTTTGTCCCTTTGTTGTAGTTGTCATTTGTCATTTATTTCTGTTCCAAAAAGTAATAGCTCTAGAGTGTCAAAGTTCTAAACTGTATACATATTTATAGAGGTGACTGTACACTCGTGTTCGACCGATGCAAAATGTCTATCACAGTCATTTATTAATTGGTAACTATTTATTATTATTAATTTATAAGTAAGTAACACAGCAGAACACTAGGCCATAGAATATCCTCAATCAACTTTGAACTTAACAATCAACACGACAAGGCTTATAATCAGATTGAGACAATTTATTCAATATTATTTGCTATTTGATATAATGTGCATAATGTGTGACGTCATCTAGCTTTAGTTCTTACATTTAAATACTGAAGTTAAGTTGGTTTAAAGAGATGACGTCACACATTTTGCATATCCTTATTTTTAACTGACTTCAAGAAAGAAGGAGATTCTCAGTTCGGAGGAATCTTTTTTTTAAATCGCTTAAGTTATTTTGATGTCTAATCAAATTCATCCGTTCAATGTTATAGTAGTAAACATCCAAGACATTTTGCATCGATCACTGCTACTAGAATGTAATGCGGTAGCTCGGAAGCCGCGTCAGTGCCGGACCACACAACATGCACATTCAGTCTTCAAAATACCCACTAAATTGACTAACACCAATCATATTTTATATATAAACTCTTCGCTCCCCTGTTCAAGGCAATTGTATAATGGGTACGTGTTATTTTAAAGACTTCATAGCTCAAAAAAAAAATCTAGTTATTACTATTCTTGGTATTCCAAGATTAGTAAATGTGCCACTTCGATTCTAAATGTATGCGTGGTGCTGTTATACCGATGTAATAATAAAGTTTATAGCATCCCCCTGATTAGGATTACGTTACTTTGTTGGTAACAATTCTCGTTTTAAGTCGATTAAAATAATTTTAAATTAATTTAATTAGTCAGTTTCATTTATTAGCAACACTTAGTTAGCAACTGAAACTGTCAAATTTAATTTCAAACGAGATTTAATAGCAAGAGAGTCACGTAATCAGGAGGCAGTTAGCTCGAAACCTTTAGCCAGATTGAGCCAAATCTTTTACACAATACTTCTAAGAAAATTTTGATTCGCTTAAAGCAGAGGCAATGCGTTAGTTTAAATATAAAATATTATTAGTCATTACACTAATCAGAGCATGTTTGCTTCTCCTAAGGAATTTATTGAACATCACTTAACGTTTCGCTAATCTCAAAAACTTGTACATCAGTTTTTGTGAAGATAGACATTCATAACATAATTATAAATAAAATATCAAAAAATTCAATGTAAAATTAATGAACACAATTAGCTAAAAATAAAAAAATTATCTACAGTAGGTAAATAGTTTGTATATATTCATGTGCGAACTAAGAAGGTTTGCCATGATCGAAGAGATTTAATTGCTTATGTTTATTTACGTAAAATGAAGATCATTTAAAGGATGTTACAGAAAGGATGTGCTAAAATAAAATCGATTTATAGTGCTTAGCCAATAGAACCTGAGTCCCAAAGTGAAAAAATAGACACTAGCGCCCTTACTAATAAAGATTGTATAGCAGATGTATAATTACACAGTGTTTTGTCCCTTTCTTTCCCGTTGTCCCCCACTTTTGTCGCCCACTGGGGATATCGGGAAAAATTGTATGAGAAAATTAACTTTTTTTTCCGCCAGTGGGGGACAAAAGTGGGGGACAGCGGGAATAGGCCGTACTGATTAGCTAAATCGATTAAATCCTTTTATCCTTTCCGTTTCAACCGCTATAGATAAAATTATGAACTAACATTATAACAAAATTAGGAATATTTTTTAATCATTTAATAGAGTTTTTGCTATTAATAATATATTTTTCAGCCGCGTAAAATAAAATTACTCTTACAGAATAAACATCGAATGTGTTATGAAATTGACAATACATAAGGCAAATATTTATTTTCGTATAATTTGACTCTTGTGACTGTACAGTATAATGGACAAATAATCGGTGGGCTATTGATATGTGTACTATAAATACAAAAGTTGAAAGTACAAAATAATTTCCTATAAAATTGATTTTTTCTAAGAGTAGAGCTTCCACAAAATTTAGCTACATATCAACAATAACTTCATAAGTTTTATTATTCATATAAAACTAAGAACTAAACTCTACCAAATATACACTTCCATATAATTGAAGAAATCATGTGTATAAAATGAATTCCTTCTTATACAGGGTTATTTGTAAAACACCAACATCCTCGCAGGAGTGGATTACTAACATCATAAACAACAATACGTTTATACAAGCTGTTACAAAAATACCCCTAAAGCCGAATATGGTATATAGGGACCATCAAACTGAACAACTTTTACTATGGGGCCAACTCTGAAATCGCGAAAAGATAATCAGCTGTTTCATACATTTTGATATTTTCGATTTTAATTTTTGTATGAAACAGCTGATTATGTTTTCGCGATTTCAGAGTTGGCCTCATAATAAAAGTTGTTCAGTTTGATGGTCCCTATATACCATATTCGGCATTAGGGGTATTTTTGTAACACCTTGTAAATTAAGATAAATAATATTTTAGAAAAAATATTAGAAACGACTCACCCGCATCACCTCAGACGAGGGACGCTACGGACGAGTCGATTTTTTCTAATATTTTTTAACATATTATTTATCTTAATATAGTATAAATCTCAATTTGATAACAATACGTTTGTTTGAGGAATTTCCGAAAACACGAAAAAAAACGACTTTTCATACAAAACTCGATCAGCTGTTCGATAATATGGAAAGTTGTTTGTCTTTTTTCGGAAAAGTCGTAGAACAAACCGTTGTTTTTTGTGATGTTAGTAACTCTTGCGAGGTTGATGGTGTTTTACAAATAACCTTGTTGTATATGTAACAACTTAAATTATTATACATCTACGTTATATATGATTTAGAATAATAATACTACATTATACTTATTAAGCCATTTTGTATCGGGCAGATTGGGTCGAGATAAAATATGAAAGGTATGTCAACAAACCGATATATAACACAATTTTTAGCGTTTTCAACATATTATAATATGATACATATATTTTTACTTAAAGTTAATGATATGACGCAAGCGCAAATAGTATGCATATAATTTTACGATGAAAAATACTTTAAATTTTTTAAATGCATATACAGTGATGAACAGGTAATTAAAAACACCCGTCGATTTTTATACAAACGAGGTAACTTTGAAGCCTTGGTTCTTTGCTAAGGATTTATCGAGCTGTAATCTGATGATGGACATCCAGGGAGTGAATGGAGGGGATCCAGATCGCCATACACACACAACAGATATGATCAGAATTCTAAGAGCTGAAAGGATAGTTCTCAGTTTTGGGATTTCCAAAATTTTATTGCTATTTCCGCAGTTTTTTAAACATTGCCAAATAGCTCTTAAAATGTTGATCAGATCAGTTCGGTGTGTATGGCGATCTGGATCTCCTTCATTTACTCACTGTATATCTTCATCATCTATCCATCACCATCATCAGATCACAATTCGATCGATTCCTGGCGGAGAACCAAGGCTTCCTCGTTTGCCCAGGTGTTTCTAATTATTTGTCCACCACTGTATATAGCTTTTCAATAAAAGAATCTTTGCATAGCCTCTTCTCATAAATTATCAGTCAGTGAGAGTTAATAAATGAGTATATTTCTTTGGTTTTGTTAGTCGTAGCATAAAGTTTTGCTTTGAGTTTTAGGGTGACTTCATATAAATGATACTGGGGCCCTATTTTTGAAAGGCGGCGAGCGCTCTATACTACTCATTTTCATTCGACGTAGCAAAATCCGTATTTTTGAATCGCTCGTTGACCAGTACTTGTCAGGGTAGTACAGTGAGACATCTAACCCGTGGCCCTACCATGAGTTGATGCAAACTGTTTACGCTACCGTAAACTATCGGATATACTTCTTACAGTCAGTGCGAGTGAAAGAGAGAAAACGATAGTTTACGGTAACGTAAACAGTTTGTATCAACTCATGGTAGGACCACCGGTGGGCAAGTGTCATTATATATTGTCACCTAGGTTACGCCGTCGACTACATCGTAGACGACAGCGACACCGCCACCGGGCGCGTGTTGTCAACTGTGACAATAAACCGCATGCGATGAAAATGATAAGTAAAGAGCGCTCGCCGCCTTTCAAAAATAGGGCCGTCACTCAACTTTGAGAGGCTCTCAAACATCGTCCTGTCGCATTAAATGTCAAACATACGACAAAGACAACATGATGTTTGAGCGACCCTCAAAGTTGAGTATCGTTTGAGTATTCGGCCATTAGACTGGACCAAAAAGTATGAACAGTCCATACACCAAACTATAATATTACGGTTGGTAAATATGATCGATTTACGAATACAGTTTTCTCACACCCAACTAACACGCATTATAAAAGCTTCATACATCTAAAATATACAAAACGTGAGCATCCACTTGTATTTAAATTTGATAATAATTGCACAGGTATTTATACTAGACGAATACCGGCACAACTCTCGAACTAAGCGAGTTCTAAGACAGATAATACTTTTATATTAAGATTAACATTAGTTATTTGTCAGTATTTTTGTAGTACCACTCTATAGTACTCATAGGCGCATGTGTGATTAAGCACGGATACTTAACATAAATCATTTGGCTGTCTCGAAAATGATAAATCAGTACCCCTTGAACGAGTTTAGCAAATTATACAAGGTGTTACAAAAGTACCCCTAATGCCGAATATGGTAGATAGGGACCATTAAACCGAACAACTTTTACTATGGGACCAACTCTGCAATCGCGAAAAAAAAATCAGCTGTTTCATACATTTTGATATTTTCGTAATTAATTTTTGTATGAAACAGCTGATATTTTTTTCGAGATTTCAAAGTTGGTCCCATAGTAAAAGTTGTTCAGTTTGATGGTCCCTATCTACCATATTCGGCATTAGGGGTACTTTTGTAACATGTTGTATATTGCTATCGAAAACGCTGTCTCATTTACTCACATCGCTTGTTATACCGACCCGAGCAGCATATCTGATAGTTTTCGACATTCGTAAAGTTGTACTAAGAATACAGTTGAGAAAGTACAGAATTTTGTGAATGTGAAATGTGAAATGCTGTTGTTATTACAATACGGTGTATTTGGCAGAACTGTATTGAAATTGTTTTTCGTCCTTAATTACTCGCGCATGTGCACTATGAGTACACACTTCTAAGCAGTCGATTCCATCCTTTACAAATATGAGATTAAAAGAGAATAGAAGAGTTAAAATTTAAAATCCAAGCAAACTGTAAAGTACTAAAACCAAACCCTACAATAGATACATAGAAACTGTTTCTTTACTTATAATAATATTAGGATCGAATAAAATCATTTTTAACATTTAGTGATTTTTCTTATGATAAAGTTAAATTGTGGTGATGTAAGAAGACAATTATAAGAATAGAGGATTTCGTTATAGCCATAAAAGCACTCAGAAGGGAAATGTAAGGGAAGACAAGAAGTAATTCAATTGACGGTCGATAGAAAATGACCTTTATAACAATATTGTCAAGATTCAAAAATAGATCTGTAGAAGAACAACGGGAGGACGCTAAGTTAAAATCTAAAGTCTTACAACATTCGCTGTTTTGGTTATCAAATAATAGGCCTTAAGGATACAAATTTTAAGTGAGAATTTTCTTAATACATAAAATAACGTTACTTTATAAACAATTTTGAAACGTCGTAAAGTGTATTAAAACCATAAAGATCGCAATTCTTGTTTGCTAAAATTACCAATTGACATTTATTGAGGACTGCCAGTCCAACAATTACTTTTTTAGAGTCCGTGTTACAATTCTCTTAAATATTTTTTTGAATTATTAATTCATAAAGCTTATAAATAAGCCAAAACCTAGTTTACTTTAGGAACCGGACGTCTTTCAAAGTAAATTAACATTTGCAACGAAATCGCACGTTACACAAATTGACGTCTTTTGTCGACAAGTTTGGCTAGCATCGCGTCAATCCAGGGCCCTGTTTAATAAACGTGACAATTTGTCACCTGTTGTGACAATTTCATATCTATTGCGTCAACCAATTAGAAAATAGAACAAACTACTCATAGCTGCACCGCAATGTAAACCAAATTATCATGACAATTGACAAATTGTCATGACAATTGACAAATTGTCATGTTATTAAATAGGGCCCAGTTTTATAACCCACTTGAATACTCAGCATTAATAACAAGTTAATGTCAGCCCCAAAACAAAATAGTTTATCTCAGTAAAAAAAAAATTGACATAGGTGATATTCAACGATTGTGACTCGTTTATAAATATTTTCACTGGTCAATTCTTGATTATTCATTGAAAAACAATTGACCTGTCGATTAATAAAGTCATTCTACCTCACTATTCCCCAAAACTAGCGTATGTTACTGAGTTTTGTTATAGGATCAACAGCAGGTATTGAAACTAGAAAGAGGACACAACGCTGTCAAATCTATAGACAGCAAAAACAATATTTCGAGGCTGACGTCGCGTAAAAACCCTAAAAAGTCTGCTTCACTTTCGGCACACAGCAAACGTTATTAATTCCGATGAACAGAAGTATCGAGGCTACTTAACTGAAGGTAAGGACGCGTGAAGACGTTCAGGATGTTCGGTGTTGTCTGTGGTCGGATGCGGCCGCGCGGGCGGCTAGTTGTTGTGGTGTATGGAGGCGAGGAAGGCGGGGTCCACGGACGCCACCTTGGCGGTGAGGAACGCGTGCATGCAGAACAGCAGCGACTGCAGGATCTGGCACTCCAGCTCCTGTCGCCGACCGAATATACGCATGAACCTCGTAGCTTATGCTTTTTATAGCCTCCTTCTTATGACGACCTCTGTGGTCGAGCGGTTTGTACACCGATGTTCGAGGTGTCGCCGTCCCTGAGGTTCCGGGTTCGAATCCGGCTGGGTCGACTTAGAAAAACGAACTTTCCTATATTGGCTCGGGTCTTTGTGTTCGTAGTTCCACCGTTGTATCTGATTTCCATAACACGAGTGCTGTAGCTACTTAGTTTGGAATCAGAGCGATGTTTGTGATGTTGTTTAATATTTATTTTATAGGCATTATTATTTTTGACCGTATTTGCCGTCTGTTGCTTTCAAAACTATTGTAGTGTGTTCCAATGAACATCGCGCGAGGCGATGCGCAGAACACGACGTCGATGTTACTGGGTGGGGCGCGGGTACGTGCCTAACTTCACAGCCGTCGCCATTAAGCTTTAAACGCACTATAACCCTTTACTTTTCGATATCCTTACTAATATCATAAATGCGAAAGTCAGTTTGTTTGTTACGCCTTCACGTTTTAACTACTCAATCGATCATCATGAAATTTTGCATACACATTGTCAGGGTTACATAGAAGAACATAAGGTACCTTTATATTTATTTATATTGGATAAGGGAAACATACAGCTCAATATAATAGATATAACATGAAAATTTTTTCATTCCTAAAAAAGTACAGTCCCGAAGGGGGAGGGATAAATATAAATAAATAAATATTTGACAACATCACATACATTGCTCCGATTCCAAAATAAGTAACTAAAGCACTTGTGTTTTGGAAATCAAAACACCCAGGCCTGAGTCAATATAGAAAAATTCGTTTCCAACCGGGGATCGAACCCGGGACCTTAGAGATAGCGACCCCTTGAAAACTGGTGTACAGCCACTCGTCCACGGAGGTCGTCAAAAAGATATAAGGTCGTGTGTCAACTTAAACCCCTTTTTACCTTAGTTTCGATGACTTTAGTCTCCGCATCTTGGAAGTGGAGCTTTAGCTTAGACTTGCCGTCGTCGCTTGAGCCACGCAGCTGAGAAAATCTGTGATAAAAATGGAATCATTTTCATTAACTTACGTTTATATCTGAGCTTATTCTCAGAACGAATAATCAAATCACGATTATTAATAGTAATATGATACAAGGTTGGTAAGAAGGTTATTAAAACGAGGCTTACAATACGCATGCAATAAGTTTGTTTTCAGTGTAAAGGCAAAGACCTTCAAACCATTCAGCCTTATACTACTTGGATGACTTAGATAAAAAAATTGTCAAAATAACTTCAAATCATTTGTAATTAACATTAGTTATTGACAATAACTGCTTCATTTAATTCATTCATTCCCTTAATTTTGTACGTATAAACTCGACATCTTTTTATTCTCATTACAGAAACTCTTTGGTAGAAAATCTTATTAGACAGTATAAATTTCAATTTCGTATTAGAAATTTAAAAAAACCGTAAACAAAAACGCACGGCGTGCGGTAAACTTAATTTTCCGCACGCTGTACTGTCATCGAAAGCACTCATTTTCGAGCAACTGTATTGAAAAATACTTTTATACAATTATGTTTATGTATAATATATTGTGATATACAAGTTTCGCTCATCAATAACCAATAAAAAATAATCTCATGAGGATCGAATCATATTGCACAAAATATCTAGTGCTGCATCTATTCAATACGACATTGTAATCCAACAAGTTACGTTTTTGTATGTATTTATTTCTCTATAATTCACATCTATCTTTACAGGTATTATGTTTATGTAGAAGCTACGTGGTTGTATTATTTACAGTACAGTACTGTATAGTTAGTGGTACCTGTATGCCCAGACGGGCGGCGCGCCGGGCGTGCCCTCGCTGAGGGAGAACCCGCCCGCCCAGTCCAGCGTCAGCCCCGCCGCGCGCCCGCCGTGCACCACAGTGAACGTCTTCTTCTGCAACAATACACCCCGTGTTAATAGCGAGTCGATTCGATTCAATTCAATATTTTATTGCATACCATAAAGTAAATACATAAATGGTAATTTTATAGAAAGAGAACATTATGGACCCAGCAGGGTATAGCAGTTGAAGAAGGATAGGCCGTCTTATTAGTATTTCAAAAATATTTAAATTAATTTTAATTTAATTTATTATTACCCAATTCAAAATAAATGCCTATTATTTTTTTTTCATACAAAACTATAAATCGCATTAATTTTTATTTGGTTTAGTATTTTGGATTTTTTATTTAATAGAAACCTAGACAAATACTGACTTAATCCGAATAACATCACAAGAAGAGTTAATTATGCTCAAATTGCAAGTCATTTTGGTATTACGTTTGTATGGGAAGCTCACTGTTCGCCGGACTCTTAAGTTTACTTATAATTTAATAATTTGTGCCATGACTTACGCGCTTTTGTCTAAAGAATCCGAATACAAAAAACACAAAGAAATAAAATCTGTCATAAGTTCAACGTCAAATACAAATACGTCAATACAAAAGTATCAGCGGAAAAAAATTACTTTTTATAATAAATTCGTTTTATTACTAATTCAAACGTTTAAAACCTCGACTAGGTATTCATTAAAGATGAACGCAGATGAGAAACATGTGTGCATGCTGCCCAAGGAGCCCAAGTACATGGACATACCCCCAACGGGGGGCTGGTTCTTACACCTGTTATACAAGGTTCCAACTCCGCACTAAAATATTATTTTTTAAACTGTTGTATACAACATGTTACAAAAATACCCCTAATGCCGAATATGGTATATAGGGACCATCAAACTGAACAACTTTTACTATGGGACCAACTATGAAATCGCGAAAAAAACATCAGCTGTTTCATACATTTTGATATTTTCGATTTTAATTTTTGTATGAAACAGCTGAATTTTTTTTCGCGATTTCATAGTTGGTCCCATAGTAAAAGTTGATCAGTTTGATGGTCCCTACATACCATATTCGGCATTAAGGGTATTTTTGTAACACCTTGTATACTACACTAGCCAGGCTGTACAGTACCGAAAATTGCTCATTAAGTTACGGTGCATGCACCGCAACTCCTCGAGTCCATTGCGAGCGACCGAGAAAAAACAGTTGATGCACCGCGAAGGTTGGTTGTGACACAATTTTAGTTTTGAGCAGCTCGTCTATGTAATTGAAGTCATTGACTGTAGTTAATACTTGAATAGTAAAACTAGCGACCGCCCGCGATTTCGTCTGCTTGAACAGTCGTTTTTCCAACGCCCGGAAAGTGAGACACAATAGATATTCCATAATTATCCGGCAGCCTGCGTCCGCTCGGGCGTTGATGAATTAAAGTGCTCCGCACACGGTGAGCTCGGTCATTACGATCTGTCATTTTGTTTTTCACGTTCCGTATGTTGTAGGGGCTTTGCGATGGATCGTCGCGATCTCTCTCGCGAGCCGTCATTTTAATCTGACACCCGATCACACCTCGCTCCCTACACGGTATACGGAGCAATTAAAAGTAGCTTCCAACATTCTACCAGTTTAACAAACAAAATCTGCCACCTTTTTATAGACGCGCTAAGTTGACTCGCATCGTTTGATTCTGTACCCAGATACGCGAGTGGCGCCTGCCATGCGAGTGGCACCACGGCTCCGTGATGTACCTGCGCAGCCACACGAGCGTGAAGCGCGAGCGCGAGCGCCTCGTGACGCTCGGCCACTGGCCTACTGTGCACCCCTACAGCCCCGCCAAGTACTACTGGGACTGCGCATCTATGCTCGTGGGCGTGGCCGCGCTCATATACACCCCCCTGATGGTGTTCAGCCCCTGTGAGTCCCCCGAATATAGCACGAGCCAGCTGATGCTCAGTCACCGTTTTATGTATGAACCGTAATACTTTGTATGAGTAGTACTATTTCAGTATCATGTGTGGTCGAGATTGTAATACAGAAATGGGAGCATTTAATAAAAGCTACTAGTTTGCACTAACTTTCAATAAACGTACATCGACACTGTGAATCTGTTTGACTTCTCGCATCGTCCCCAGGTCCATCTCCGTACGACTACAAGATCCTGATCGCGGATGCGGTCGGCCTGAGCGACATCCTATTTAAGTTCAACACGGGCGACGACCACGACGGCAACAAAGTCATCGTCGAAACGAAAGAGATCGCGCGCCGATATGTACGCGGCACGTTCATCTTCGACTCGATATCTGCTCTGCCCTTCCAATTAATCGGACCTTATACCGGCTGCCGCTATCCCTTGCAAACCTCCTGGCACATCCTGAAGCTCTTCAAGCTGATCGCCGTCGGCAAAGCCTGGAAGAACGTCGCCAAACAATACAGACTGTCATTCGTCCTGACATCTGGGCTCACTACATTCGCGCAACTGATCCTATTCTTCCACTGGATGTCATACATCTACTATCAGATACCGATTGTAGCCGTTCATTACCACCACTTCGAGGGCTTAGCTAACAAGTGGATTAAACGCTTCCATTTGGAACAGTTGCAGGAGGCGACGACGTTCAAGAAATATTCGGCGAGTCTCTACTACGCTTGCAGCCAGATAATAAGTGCGGGAAAAGTCAACGCTCCCCACTTGTACTTAGTTGGGGAAATGATAATCAACTCGTTTGTGAGTATAGTGGGGCTTTTTTTTCTAGTGTATATCTGTTCGGCGTTCGTTCGTCTGGCGGCGTACAATCGTTTCGAGATGTTTCTATACGACGGGCGGTTGAAGGAACTGCAAAAGTACATGGTGTTCAAAAAGCTGCCGAGCAGTTTGCAGCGCAAGATCTTGCTGTTCATCAACTACAAGTTTTACGAGCACTTCTATAACGAGCAAGCGATCAGGAATACGATTAACGAGCAGATCAAGCAAACGATAAATATGCACTGCTGCAAGCAGCTGGTGATGAATGTGCCGTTGTTCCAAGATATGCCCGCGGCGGTCATCAACGCCGTCGTATTCAAGTTGGTGCAAGTGATTTATATGCCCGGAGAGGTAAAACAAATGTCACAAATTGTTTTATAGAATTGCACATTACCATAACCTGTTTTGTTGTTTCAGACGGTTATGAAATTGGATCAACCTGGAAATTCAATATATTTGATTTACTCTGGCAGTGTAGCTGTCTTTAACGAGGAGGGACGAGAGGTTCTATGTTCCATTTGTTAAAGATCTATATTTAAAATCGTCTGTCCACATGAAGCGACGAACGGCGCGCGGCGAAGCAAAGAGCGAATTATTTCTTCATCGCGCATTCGATTCGTTTACCGCGAAGCGGTTAGGTCCTGGTTAGTTCACAATGGGTGTGGTTTAAATGGCAGAATATGCGTATTTTGTTAAGCAGAAAAATTTGGTCAGCCAAAATGTAGAGTTGGTTAACAACTTTTTGGCTATCAAATATTTTAAAATCAATCAGCAATTAATGTCATACTGGACTCCTCCAAATTTTTGATTTATCAATGGCAATATATACTTTCCGTTTGTCAACGGCCATCGCCATCGGTATAACAAGCCTCGAATTAAGAGTTCCTCGTATAGCCGTTAATCGCTTCGTGTGCCCTGGCCGTAAGTGATCTGTGATTGTGATACAAATGGTATGTGTACAATGCGGTTAATTTGAAAATGGACGCCGTGGTGCGCGGCAACTTCACGCGAGAACGTATGCTGCGCACAGATCGCCCCAAATTAAAATACATCGTACCGTACCACAATAGCTCTGAAGTCGGTCACATCTTTTGGATATCGTCAAATGAATCGCATCGTGTGTGGCAGGTGGCGCACCTGCGCGACGGCTCGTACTTCGGAGAGAAAGCGCTACTCGACCCTGGCTCAATGCGTACTTCCACTATAATAGCCCTCGAAATAACGGAAATATTTAAGTGAGTTTTATAATACAATAACTAGTTTTTGAGCTAACTTCTGATCTGAGAAGGAACCGTTTTCAATGGTACCTTTTTTTCTATCGTATGCTTTGAATATTCCTTTGTTAGCTAATTGACAACAATACTGATTTTTCGCTTTGTTACAATAATAGTGATGTAGCTGCAAAACCATACCGCTATCGCTATAGTAATAGTCGAGAGAAACTTTTTATGGGTCCAAGACTAGCGAAATGTCGTCCCTCAACTGAAGGGTATAAAGTAATTTAAGTCAAATTTTGTGCTGCCTCTTTTCAGCACAACATTAAGTTCATTATAAAGTATATTTGTTGAATATGAGACACGTTATTGTTGTCCTTAGACTGAGCAGCCGCGAGTTCCAGTCGTGCTTGCAGCCCTACCCGCACCTGAAGCGGCGCCTGGAGCTCGCCTGGAGGTCGCGCCCTACACGCAAGCCGGGACTGGGACATACGCAATAGAGTTCAGGGACACTCCGCACATTTGGTATATACAAGGTGTTACAAAAAATACCCCTAATGCTGAATATGGTATATAGGGACCATCGAACTGATCAACTTTTACTATGGGACCGACTCTGAAATCGCGAAAATAAAATAAGCTGTTTCATACATTTTGATATTTTCGCAATTAATTTTTGTATGAAACAGTTGATTTTTTTTCAGAAGTGGGATAAGCTGCGAGCTGCTTCCACCGGCGAGATGACGAATCCGAATTAAATGATTAAATATTATTCAACCCTTGTTCAGTATTCACTTTATTTTTATTTGTAATAAGTAAAAGTATAATTTTAAGTCCCGAGAAATAAAACATTAAAGTGTGTAAAAACTTATTTTATTTTTCTTTAAAACTTGATGAAAACTAACTAGGTACATCTGTCTGATGTGTATCGTCACTTAGATAGCTTAGGCACTTTATAGCGCGAATTTCCGCATTCCAAGGGGGGAATAAAGAAAGTACTTACCTTAAACATTGAAGGTAGGTTTTTTTACTATTTGATTTTAATAATACTTGGAACTGCATTCAAAGATTTTTTAAAATCGCCTGCTTTAACCAGGCATTGAATCCACCAAATATGAAAAAAAACATATGTTTATTATTTTACAATTTCGATTGAAAGGGTTATTTATAAGGATAATTTTTTCTCGAATAACACAGCATCTTAAACAAAAAGAAGACCATTTAAAATTAAACATTTAACTTTTAATTCATAATACGTGTTATAAACTATCAAATGCGATTTTTTTAAAATCCTTGAATGCAGTTCCAAATATTTCTACCTCTACAACAATATACAAGTTACCCCGAGCCTGACGACAGAGTTGACGACGTTGGCAGTCCACGCGGCCTCGACCCGCAGCAGTTCCTGCCTGGTCTCGGCGCTGAAGTAGCGCGGGCCGGGGGGCGCGGGCCCGCTACCTCTACAACAATATACAAGTTACCCCGAGCCTGACGACAGAGTTGACGACGTTGGCAGTCCACGCGGCCTCGACCCGCAGCAGTTCCTGCCTGGTCTCGGCGCTGAAGTAGCGCGGGCCGGGGGGCGCGGGCCCGCTACCTCTACAACAATATACAAGTTACCCCGAGCCTGACGACAGAGTTGACGACGTTGGCAGTCCACGCGGCCTCGACCCGCAGCAGTTCCTGCCTGGTCTCGGCGCTGAAGTAGCGCGGGCCGGGGGGCGCGGGCCCGCTACCTCTACAACAATATACAAGTTACCCCGAGCCTGACGACAGAGTTGACGACGTTGGCAGTCCACGCGGCCTCGACCCGCAGCAGTTCCTGCCTGGTCTCGGCGCTGAAGTAGCGCGGGCCGGGGGGCGCGGGCCCGCTACCTCTACAACAATATACAAGTTACCCCGAGCCTGACGACAGAGTTGACGACGTTGGCAGTCCACGCGGCCTCGACCCGCAGCAGTTCCTGCCTGGTCTCGGCGCTGAAGTAGCGCGGGCCGGGGGGCGCGGGCCCGCTACCTCTACAACAATATACAAGTTACCCCGAGCCTGACGACAGAGTTGACGACGTTGGCAGTCCACGCGGCCTCGACCCGCAGCAGTTCCTGCCTGGTCTCGGCGCTGAAGTAGCGCGGGCCGGGGGGCGCGGGCCCGCTACCTCTACAACAATATACAAGTTACCCCGAGCCTGACGACAGAGTTGACGACGTTGGCAGTCCACGCGGCCTCGACCCGCAGCAGTTCCTGCCTGGTCTCGGCGCTGAAGTAGCGCGGGCCGGGGGGCGCGGGCCCGCTACCTCTACAACAATATACAAGTTACCCCGAGCCTGACGACAGAGTTGACGACGTTGGCAGTCCACGCGGCCTCGACCCGCAGCAGTTCCTGCCTGGTCTCGGCGCTGAAGTAGCGCGGGCCGGGGGGCGCGGGCCCGCTACCTCTACAACAATATACAAGTTACCCCGAGCCTGACGACAGAGTTGACGACGTTGGCAGTCCACGCGGCCTCGACCCGCAGCAGTTCCTGCCTGGTCTCGGCGCTGAAGTAGCGCGGGCCGGGGGGCGCGGGCCCGCTACCTCTACAACAATATACAAGTTACCCCGAGCCTGACGACAGAGTTGACGACGTTGGCAGTCCACGCGGCCTCGACCCGCAGCAGTTCCTGCCTGGTCTCGGCGCTGAAGTAGCGCGGGCCGGGGGGCGCGGGCCCGCTACCTCTACAACAATATACAAGTTACCCCGAGCCTGACGACAGAGTTGACGACGTTGGCAGTCCACGCGGCCTCGACCCGCAGCAGTTCCTGCCTGGTCTCGGCGCTGAAGTAGCGCGGGCCGGGGGGCGCGGGCCCGCTACCTCTACAACAATATACAAGTTACCCCGAGCCTGACGACAGAGTTGACGACGTTGGCAGTCCACGCGGCCTCGACCCGCAGCAGTTCCTGCCTGGTCTCGGCGCTGAAGTAGCGCGGGCCGGGGGGCGCGGGCCCGCTACCTCTACAACAATATACAAGTTACCCCGAGCCTGACGACAGAGTTGACGACGTTGGCAGTCCACGCGGCCTCGACCCGCAGCAGTTCCTGCCTGGTCTCGGCGCTGAAGTAGCGCGGGCCGGGGGGCGCGGGCCCGCCGCCGCCGCCCGCTTGCACGAGGAAGCAGTGTTGCCGCCAGTCCACTGTCTCGCTCTCTTTCACGGTGCGGAACATCGTCTGGTATACTTTTAACACTTCGGGACATTTCGCGAGCTCGGTTAGGTTTATCTGGAAAAAAATATATTAAAAATATAAAAAACACGACTGCCCTGCCAAAAACGAACAAAAAGTAAAATAACAAGTGTCATCGCAGTCTGGGGACCGTTCTGTAGAACAATTTTTAATACAAATACAAATACAAAATACAAAATTCTTTATTTATCACAAACTTAGTCTAAATAACAGATGTGGTGTCCTCAACTGCAAAAGTTTTAAACTGCAGCGCAGTGAGGGCGCCCTCTCCCAAAACAGTAAATAAAGGAACCTACAAACTATTACACGCATATTATGGATAACAAATCTTAGTTTAGAGATATATAAATAATGTGAATAAAAATACAAATGTGTGTGTGTGTGTATGGGTGTGTGTGTGCGTGTGTGTGTAGGTGTGTGTGTGTATGTGTTTGCGTGCGTGTGAGTGAGATACGGAGCTGCACATGTTACTGTATGCGTTTTAATAAGTTTTCTGTTTGCTGGTATGAGAGCAACACAAGCCAAGCAAATCAATCAAAGAGGTCTAATCAAAGAGGTCGACGCCACGTCACGCCCCCGTGCACCCCATGAACTCTAGTCTAATCTAGTATTGGTCACAAGATATAAAGTACTCACAGGAGGAACATCAAACAGCATGACGTCGGTCCCCTTCAGGACCAGGAACTTTGGTCTATATGTCTGCCAGGGCGCTGCTGAAGTGACCACGCCCTCGTGCACCCACCCCATGTACTCGATGCGCTCGCCCGCCGGTAGAGCGCGGTTGAATAGCTTCATCTGGAAAAGTTACATTTTAACATCATTCATTTTAATACCTGTGATGTTGTTACCTTTTTAACAATAGTCAAAGTTAAACACTCCACAAATAAAGCGCGACAAAGCATCTCACTACGATCGCAGTGACTATGTAGAATAACGAAAATTAATCATTGTGCACATCAACATATGGGTCACATTAGTGTTAGGCACATTATATTGCCAAACTTACCTGCAAGTAGAAACACATTATATTGCCAAATATGCTCTTTAGTCGCAAAGAAGATACAGCGCACACGGCTCATCCAAGTGGAGTGGATAACTAGTATATTCAACCTTGCATACATCAACATAAGGGTCACATTACTGTACCTGCAGGTTAGTGAGCCCTACGATGTTGTCAGATATACTCTTGAGCCATAGAGACAATGCACACGGCTCATCCAAGTGGATCACGCCCGTTGTTTGCTGTGGTCGAGCTCCTCGCACCTAAAAATTTTCATGGAGAATGTCACTGGGTCTGTTAAATTACTTGAAACTTTGTGAAATGTCTAGCAATACACCTGTTTTTGTTTCATTTGAATCAAGCTAGTAATTTTAAAATTATAATGGTTTGAAGAAAATTTCAAGCGCACTGATATTTGTTCTTTATTACGTACGACAAAAGGTTCACCTGTTTTACAATTACGTCATTGTACAAAACAAAATAAGTGTTCTAGAACATATAGCTTTTCTGTTAGAGATATCGCGTATTCACAGTTGTTCATGTTGTCAAGATATTGGATAAGTCACTAAACAAAAATCACTGTTATTCTTCATTGTTAGATTGCAATAGAAGATAAAACTAACAGGTTATTTCTATCACAACATAAAGCTTACCTCAAAAGAACCTGGTCTTAATTTATCCGTTCCGAAAACGTATCTAGTCACGTAACCCATCATAAGTGGAACTGAAATCAGAAAAAATAATACACCTATTCCACTGAAATGTTTATGAGTAAACAGACTATGTTGTCAATTAGTTTTTACATAAGTACCAAAAAATTAATTTATTGGTAAGTATTTTTTTTTGGTATTTTTTTTATTGCGAAGTAAAATAAAGGTGATTGCACATTTGTCAGCACCGTACGCGCCGCATCAAGAATTCATTGCATGAAATCATAATTATGAAAGCTCGCACATTTGACCCGCGCCGTACGCGCCATATTTCTTTCCGTAAATTCTAAATGCAGCGCATGCGGTGAGTACGGTGCTGACAGATGTGCGATCACCTTAAATGTACTTATCGCTAAACGCCCGACCGATATGACGTCACACAGCCCGAGTCCACACGTGTTTCTTCGCCGATTGCAGTTTGCAGTCGGAGCAGTTCCAACGACTACACAGTGCACACTTTTTGCTGTTAGCGTGCCGTTTTAATGCAACCTAATTTAATGGAGCTAATGGGATGTTCTGATAATGATGGTGGTAGTTACTGGACACGACGTCGACCCAGGGTGAGTGTAACAGTGGGGTAACTCGTGGGGTAAGTAACTAGTGGGGTAGTCAATAGTCTTTATTTGCTATTTTTGTGATAGGTACAAAGATCTTGCTAAGTAGCTGGTGGGGTAAGAAACTAGTGGGGTAAGAAACTAGTGGGGTAAGAAACTAGTGGGTAACTCGTGGAGTAAGTGACTAGTGGTAGCTGGGCCGTGTCGACGGGGCAGCGATGAGGTTAGGTAAAGTGCAAAATAAAGTGTCGTCTAGCCACAACTGAAATTGAAGTACCCTTGTGCTAGTCGTCAGTTGGTTGTATTTAAGCCAAGCTTCAATCAAGAATACCCTTAGGCCTAGATGTCCGGTTAGAGTTTCAAAAACGGCACCTCGAAATAACATCACACTTTCGAACTGGGAGCATATTAACACAAACAATACTGCGCTTTAGAGTTAGTAGATAAGGCATAAATTAGTTCAAACGCTGTGTTTTTTTACTAATTTGGTCAGTCTTTGCCATATTTGGGTGCCGTTTTAGTTCGTGAAGCGTTATCTAGGG
The DNA here is from genome assembly GCA_963556745.1 of Catoptria pinella. Taxonomy (NCBI): domain Eukaryota; kingdom Metazoa; phylum Arthropoda; class Insecta; order Lepidoptera; family Crambidae; genus Catoptria; species Catoptria pinella. Next base: position 15,091,287 of record OY750761.1, read on the forward strand.
TATTTTTGATCGTAGGCGCCGAGACAAAGATGTTTAGTTACTATGCCGCTGTCCGGCCACACGCATACGTACCGGACACTACGTCGACCCAGGGCGTGTGCGCGCGCTCGGACGCCACGGAGGGCGGCCGCGAGCCTCGTGCAGACCCCGCCGCACTGCCCGGACGACTGCCATCCTCTTCCCATGTGCCCTGGCCGAATGCCGTACAAATTAAGGTGTGTCTTGGCAGTCACTTTCCCGTTCCTCTTGCGCTTCAACAGAGGCTTGCCTCAGGGCATGCAATGTATCTTCCCAAAAACAACGAATTTATATGGCAGAGAGTTGAAAGGGAAAACGCTCGGTTCGGAGACAATATTGTATACGTTTGCGCAAGTTGATTGAAAGTTGAAGCAATTAGGTGAAGACAGACTATAAAGCCTGATTCACACATATCAGTGAAATCACAGTTCCGGCACAGTACCGCCACCGTGATAATTATTATTTCATGCATTCTACGCGCCCACACCTGTCAGTGTCAGTGACGAGACAGTACTCTCAGTGTCAGTGAACGCGTATTCATAGATAATGTATAAAGAATAATTATCAAGGTGGCGGTACTGTGTCAGAGCTAAGACTTCACTGATATGTGTGAATCGGGCTTTAGGGTCAATTCACACCGAGACGCAACGCAACACACACTATTAACGTATCAAACTAACATAGAATCTATCGAACGATACAATAAGATACGCAGTTCAATGAGAATCCGAAAGTCGTGTTCAGTACGCCGCGCAACACCGCCAGGTGCAACTTTGTCCTCTCGCGAGTTGTAGATAAATTCTATATTGTGTTGCTATGTATAAAAGTGCGCGCCATGCATGTCTCGGAACTGAAGCTTAGAAAGAATGAAGTTTATTCAACTGCAACTCAAATATAATAGTGGTTACTGTCAGCGTTTGCTGTCGGTCAATCGTGGGGGCACGCCCCCCGCCCGCGCGGCCACAGGGGTGTCCATCAACGTTACTTCGCAATCTTCGCATCGAGGGACATGCGCTGCATTGCGCAGTCACCACAACGAGCGGAGAAGCCGACATCAAGACAGCGCGCAGTGGTTGCCGCGACGCGTCGGTATCACGCGCGCTCTTCGGTGATTCACCACTATGACAGTATTATAAACCGCCTACTAGTAAACCGACTCCTTTGTTGTTAATTGCATGCCGCAACTGCGTATACTTACTACGCACAGAAACTCAGTCAAGGATCAGGGTTGTCCCAACAAAAACTACTTAAATCTTTTAAATAAAAGTTTTAATTTTAAATAAAGAAAGAATAAACGTGCATCTAGTCATATATATAAAAAAAAATGCGTAACAGATAGATATTTTCTACAAATTTTATTTTTGATGTTTTTAGAGTTTTCTAACCAAATTTTACTGTGTAATGGATTCGCATACGAATATATAAAATTAATAAAAAATACAAATCCTGTACACCATTATGGACGTGCAAGATAGGAATAGGCAGCCATTAAATTTTGTTACACTTAACACGTACACCACTTCAGATTAGAGAGCGCAAACTATGCGCTCGCCGACTCCGCCACTCGCTTTCCCGCGTACCCCCCACACCACTACAAGTACATCAATCGGACGACTGTTAGGAGTATTAAGACTGTGCTACTTATATTTCTTTACTACACTGGACCGAGTGTCACGCTCTAATCTCTAATAAAAATAATACATTTGAATAACTTACTTGCCATCCCCCGTTGATCTGTTCAGCGCTCCTTTCAGAGTTGCAATTGTCGTCTACAGGCTTGTTGTGAAGGGATGGGTGATCATCGCCAGTACTGCTGTCCGTGTCTGAAGCCCCGTCGGCTACAAGTTGTAATAACGGTTCTTTAATAATCAATGGTACTTGTCTTACATCCAGACAAGAAAATTCACCCAACTTATTAAATTTTTTCGCATTCACAATGCTATTTTTATATTAAGATAAATACTAGAAAAAATCGACTCACCCGTAGCACCTCAGACGGTGCTACGGGTGAGTCGATTTTTTCTAGTATTTTTTCTAATATTATTCACCCAACTTCTTATTACTGTTTAATATTGTTTAAAAACTATTTCCCAACAGAGTACTCGTCAAGACGAATCAAACGAGCCCAAACTCAATAGGGTTGCATAGTTTCATTACATAGTTCCTGTGGCCTCCTCCCGGCTCCATCATCAGACCCTGGACACTATTTTCCAACAGAGTACTTATCAAGTACTTATAGTCTAGTACTTATCAAGACAAATCTAAGCCCAAACTCGATGGGGTTGTATGGTCTTATTACAGAGTTCTTGTGGCCTCTTTCGGCTCTATCATCAGATCACCAGAATATTGCATTGTCTTTCAGTTTTGACCTATGTTCAAAGTTTCAAGTCTCTAGCTCATCGGGAAGCTAGTATAAAATCGTTTGTCAATAAGAATTTCTTATCCACCTATATAGGTGAGTTCGTTCATTCTTGGGTACTTGTCTTATTTGGTAAAAAATCTTCACCCAACTATTTATCGAAATAATAATAATTAATGAAATACAACAAATGGTTTTCTGCACATAGATTAGGTATTTACGAAATAATGTTGTCAATTTTATTTTGTAAGAAAGCATATTTTTAATAACGATATTAGTTTGAAAGTTGTATGACAACTGGCAAAAATTGTTTACTAAATAGGACAAGTAAAGTAATAAACAGATTTATTACAAACGTGATTTTTCACATTTACACATTATAAGCATATAACTTCAGATTATTTTTTTATTGAAAAGAAGACAACCCTAACGTCGTCAAAAGACATAAGAGCGACGCGATAGAGAGAGAAAGAGTCAACTTCTAGGTGAATATACGGAAGGGAGCGCTGTGCTATCTGAATCGCAGTTTATGGTTTATTGAGTCGCTATTTATGGTCATCTGCACTTGTACTATTATGTATTCTGTGGTTTAGGTGAAAAATATAAGTACTTGTTTTATTTCAATACTAGCTCACCCACCCACGACCTCGTCCGCGTGGTATCCGGAAAAAACCCTAGGAAACTTTCGTCAGTGGTAAAATGTATCCTATGTTTTAATCCAGGTTATAAACTATCTGTGTGTCTAATTTCATTCAAATTAGTTCAGCCGTTTTAACTTGATTAAATAACAGACATCCAAACATTTACACCTTTACGTTTTATAATATTAGTAGAATTGCAGCTATAATCATCAAAATCTCTTCCGAAACTAGACATGGTCCTTCGAGCCGTATGTATTATTAATTCTTCTTTACGCGTAATTCGTTTAAACGGAAGATCTTTAGTAAAGTATTATAATTATTGTTCAAATAGTTTCCTTTCTATAAACGAAACAGTATGAGTAGGATTTGAATTCAAGGTGAACAACACGTGTTAAATTGTGAAACCAGTTCAGCAATCACGTTCAGTCACGCGAGTGATACTTATCGAGCTTTAGCACGATCCACATTGTTTCAGCGTATAATGAAAAGTTTTGATCAATCTGATGCCTAAAGTTTTTGCCCCTACAATGATTAAAAACTTTGTTATTATCTGAGATCATTTGGAAGACCATTTCTCTTTTTTATCCTTGACAAACAAGAGAACTCGTCGACTCAGATTTAAGAGACCACTATCTGCATAATTAGTAAGTAGTCAGTTAATAACATTATCTTCTTTGGATTGATTATAATATGGTTTACGTATGAGAACTTCAATATCTAGATCAAATAACCAGACTAAAAAACTAAGATTAGAACATGTTTTCAGTTGCGCTATAGTTTTTTGGGCAGCCACCAAATGTGGTTCATTTTTAGATCGTGCCTATCCAATATTCTCTAGACATGCGCAAAATACTTCACGGAAGTGTAGAGTGATATAGTTCAATTGGACTAGATGAAGTAGATCACACATTTAGTTCATTTAGTTCACTTGGGTCAGTACTTCAGGAGTCCATTTGAGTCACTTTGTCGTTATGTAAAACTAATCCTTAATGTTTGTGCAATAGAGGTTGTTGAAGTCAAATTCAGTGCGGGCGGACGACCGCTGACCGCCGAACCGTGCAACTGTCTCACTTTCGCACGCGATGTTCGTAATCTATCCGTTCGCTTTACTCTCTTTCAGTAAATAGTGAACTAAATGAGGTACTGAAGTAATTGGGACCCGAATGAATGAGTGAAGGAGATATATTTGATAAGTGAACTAGTCCAATTAAAAGATTCATTCACGAACGACTCAACTCTAATATTCTCCACCATCGTTATAACTGAGACTTACCCTGTTTCTGCAAGAACGGTGTGGCAGCTCTATAATGTTTGACAGTGAGCACGACGATATCGCCGGCGTTCCGCAAGATGTTGACGGCGTCGTCGTGCTTGCACGCGGTTATGTACTCGCCGTTCACTGAAGCGATATGTTTATGTTAATGTATGATTTTTTTCTGGCTTGCATGGTGGTGAGAAGGCACATAATAGTTAAGAATTGGAGAAGGGATGACGGATGAAAGGCAAAGACCGCAGAAAAATATTCTTGTGTGCGGAATGGTGTGAATGTGAAAGAAGTGATTGACGAGATTGAGGGTAACGGTAAAGAATGGAAGAGAATGATGCCGACCCTAAATAAACTGGGATAAGAGCGGAAGATGAAGAATGTATGTAATTGTTGATAGATGATACTAAAGTTCAGTTCGTCATATCTTTGTTATTGACCACAGAAATGCATAGTATTATTTGGTCTAATGTTACACTATACTTAAGGGGCTGACATGAGCCAACTAGCGCCGCCAGTCGATTTTATTTTATTTATTCTAAACAAGCCCAATTTCTTAACAAGGAATCAGTCAAGGTTTTGTTAATAACGTCTAATATTTATTGAATAACTTTACACAATTTGAAAAGGCATTCAAACAGTTTAAAATGCGATTTTGTTAAAAGTGGCCACTGTTGGTTCAAATTAGTTTTTAAACTATTGCACGCATTTTGTAATGTTGTAACGTTATTCAATAAACATTAGACGTCATTCACAAGACCTTGACTGATTCCTTTTTTAAGAAATTGGGCTTATTTAGAATAAATAAAATAAAATCGACTGGCGCCGCTAGTTGGCTCATGTCAGCCCCTTAAGTAATACATAATTGATCTCGCCATTTTGCCAATCTCGCTTACGGACGTTCATCTTAAGGCTAAGGTTTCCTTGATAACACAAATAATATGACGAGACTACCTACCTAAGGCATATAATTACATTTGTCTCGATATTAGTAAGTCAATGTTGTAATTCCAAAGACAATCGTCATCTAGAATCCATTTGGAACAAGAATGTTAATCCAAGCGCTTACATCGCTCAATCGCTCGAGATGCAGCTGAATGTAATGGTTGTGGCCATTTTGCATTTCTAACTGGCCGGCCGGTTGAGACAGGGATGTATTTTGCATTTCCTACTGGCCCGCCGGCTGAGACAGGGATGTATTTTGCATTTCTAACTGGCCGGCTGGCTGAGATAGGGATGTATTTTGCATTTCTAACTGGCCGGCCGGCTGAGACAGAGATGTCTTTTGCATTTTAACTGGCCGGCCGGCTAAGACAGGGAGGTTACCAGAACAATTATGGCTTGCCCACTCATGGCACTTCAAAGGATTTTTTATGAAACAAGCAAAAATACAACTTAAGTATCATGATAAGATTCACGGCATGTCATGCCAAAGCATACGTTAGCTTGATACTATCATTGAAATTTCAATCGCGAAATAGTTATCCGATATCTGTGGAGATTCTTGAAGGAGGACTATGCCCAGATTCCGCATTAAAACTTGCACTTGCATTGATGGCCATTCAGAAAACTGACAAGTTTTTAGAGCTTGTATTGTAATATGGGGACTGGTCAGTTTTATATCTGATATTATTTTATTTTATTTATTTCCACGTCAATCACCTATGTTAATTAATAGAGAATTAAGAGAACAGACCTTTAATGACAGCGTCCCCAACGAACAGCTGCCCAGTCTGGTCTGCTGCTTGGTCCTTGTATATCTTGGAGATGAGGATGGGCAGCTTGTGCTCCGATCCCCCCTTAATGCTAAGTCCAAGGCCGCCCACTTTCTGGCGGGTAATTTGGACCATACGTTCCTAGAACACAAAGAGAAGATTAAGTAGATCAGTAAATATTGAGTACTTAATAGCATTTTAAGCCAAACTACCTCACAGTAAAGATGTCAAATGGCATAAACCTTATGATCTCAGACCTGTCTGTAGTTAAACTATACTATATTATAAGCACGTAATAGGGTACCTTTAATTCAGTTTTGCACCTCACTAGCCAATGCCAAGATCTCTATTATACACAAAATAGTGAATAATTAGCTTCGGATTTGTTATCTTGTGGGCAGCCAAGAGCTGAAGATTCGTATAGAAAGAGATAAGGTCACGCCTTTCCCCCATAGGGATAGGCAGAGATCACTTATTTTTGTTTTCGCTACAATCCTTAAATAAAATTATTTTTATTAATGACCACTTCAAACTACTAATAGTCGATGATCGTAGCCGATGTTACTGATGTAATCGTCCCAAACATCGTGCGCGTTTAACATCAGCGGTGGATGCACTATAAGATAGAGCTAAGCTACGCATACCCTCGCGTGAGGCACATTCTTGTCGCGCGGCGGCTGCGGCGGCGGCGGGGGCGCCTCGCGCTGCACGGTCACCGCTTCCATCGTGAGCACGAGCCGCGCTGGCCGCGGCCGCGACTTGCCGTCCGACACCTGCACCATGCCTGTGCGGATCTACACGGAACATGTTATTTTATAAGTATCTTGCGAGAAGACTTAAAAACCATATAAATCACATAAAAACAAACAAATACCTAAAAGACTCTTTATTTACCACAGACACCTCAGAGGTGTGTTCAATCCATGAAAATTAACAATTACTTGAACGCAAATAAGCAAAACACTTAAAATAAGAGTGTCAACAAGCATGATTCTGAAATAACTAAAAACATGTCCAGTGTTGGAAAAAAATACATACAACTTGATTAAAAATAGTTCTAAAATTATTGAATGCCATTTTCTTGAATTTACATGCATGTAGGTTGAAACACTTGCTTATTTGCATCGACTTAGAGTGGCCCCAATATAATAATATTATATAAATGTTGGGCAATACAGACAAATTGGGCTGTCATTAGGTTCATAATAAGCTGTTCTTTCACAAAAAATAGTACTGATGAGAGTCCATAGAGAGATTGTTTTAGAACAATTCCTGGCCCCTAGTTCACAGACGTGACAATTATTGCAAATGACAATGACAATTTGGTGTCCCTGGCGTCAACCAATTTGTAACTAGAAAATATACTAATCAAACTAGTTACAGACACTGCAATGTACATCAAATTGCCATTTTATTTCCAATTCAATTCATGTCTGTGAAAAGAGGGATAGATCTTATTAGACTTAAGCTTTAGTATTTATTGATTTAATTTTAGAACATCTTGTTTTGAGATAGCTAGATGCCACAAGTTTTTTAAAACAGTTAGTAGGTAGGTACTTATTTTAATTACCATTCAGTATTAGGTACCTACATCAATAAAATTATAAAAATGAAATGAGCTAAATTTTGACACACTCACCTTTTCATCTTTTTTCTCCTCAACAGGCGTCATCATTTTGAAACATACACACCATAACGATTATAAGGTTTTTAACTAGTTTTCTAATATAGTACACAGGAAGCTTTTAATGTTTATCATGTTCATCACTGCAAAATCAGAATCCCACTAGGAGGACTACACTTTCAAAAACATTCTCAGTAACTTGTATGGGACGCACTAATGAATTTATTAAATATTTACGAATTACACATTACAAATACGAAAAACAGGTCACTGGCATACAATAAATCAATATGCGTGAATGGCACCAAAACAAAGCTTGTTTTCAATCGTTCCTGAAGGTAACGCACATGTTTACTATCTGAGTTTTATTGAAAACATTATTGATTCACAATTTGTCATCGTTTTAGTCTTTTCGTACATTATTTTGTGTTATAATCGTAAATACGAAGAAAAGGAACCAGGATCAATGAACTATAACACCGCCCCACCAGTCACCACACCACCACGGGCACACAGATTAGATTACTTTACTCAGATTTGAAAGTTTGATTGAAACGAAATGTCACTTTGTAACTAGTGATGGCCAATTCAATTCTTTGCACCTTAATCTTGTAAATAATAATATCTTAGTTTGAATCGATATTTCATTTAAAATTCTGAACTTATTCCTAACAATCCGAATTGATTCCACAACAATCATTAATTTAAAATGCTACATTTATATTAAAATAAATTATAAATCATTAAATTTAGATTTTTCGCATTCACAATAAATTATAAAACTAGAAAAAAAATGACAATTTCTTGACATTTTAGCAATCACAATGCTATTTTTTAAATATTTTTCATCTTTATAAATTGTCAAAATATCTGGAAAGATATTTCAATTTGAATGTCGAAGTTATTCCTCACATTGATGAAATAACGCTTTAACGTTAGGTTCGAGAATATGATCTGGGGCTCTATCGGCTAAAAACATTGAAGTTCATATTAACTGTGTTTTGACAGATGTATGTGATACGTTGCTACTTCATTTTGGCACAAATAAAAACTTACCAAAGATAAGTTTATTTTATTTTTTATTTTGGCACAAATAAAAACTTACCAAAGATAAGTAGCAATGTATCACATACATCTGTCAAAACACAGTTAACATGAACTTCAATGTTTTTAGCCGATACCGCCGCTGGTGCGAATCGAATTTTTTCTAGTATATTATTTGGTATATTAAATGTCAATTTGACTTTCGATTTGGCATTGATGTGTCATTTGGTTGACAGATGCCGCAGACTATAAGAGAAAAAGTACAGCAGATTATCTTTCATCCAGAAAAAAGTAAAAAATACTACCTAGAAGATTTTGCCGATCCCGCTAGCGACTCGGTAGCAAGCATAAATGGTCAGTGCATTTAGACCTGAATCCCAAGGTTGTGGGTTCGAGTCCCATCTGAGGTGCTACGGGTGATTAGATTATTTTCTAGTATTTTATATTAGGTATATCATTTATCTTAATAATAATTATGTAGAAAGTTCATGTTTAGTTAGTGGGTATTAAAATTTTAACTTCAATTACAGCGTAATCAATCGCAGATAAAGTGGTTGCTACTTGACTGACTTCTAAATAGACGCAGAGTGCGATCCCATCGCCCTGATGAATACAATAATACCAGTTTTAGTACTTCTTTTATTATTTTTTTATCATACGCATTATGTCGCTTAAACTAAAATATTTTAATGCTATGTATTTTTAAAGTATGGATTTTAATAGATTTGTTAAAAAATGGTATGGTATATGTTATTTTTAAATAAAACATTATTTCTTATTGTTATGCAAATAAACATTATGCAAATAACATAATATTTTTAAAGTAGAATTAATGTTATGCAATTTAAGGGTCACCGTCTTGCCGGCCTAGCATTCACTTCACGAGCCACTTTCTCGCGTTAGCCCGATGTTTGTCTCATACACATCGAGGTTAAGTGGCAAGATAAGTGTCAATCACAAATATATAAAAGACTAGCGGACGCCGACACGCGACATCGTCTGCGTGGACAGCTTATATTTTTCTATTCCTCGGGAAAAGCACATTTTTTTCATTCAGAAAGGTACCCTAAGTACCTTTCTGTCTGTACCCCTGACGATGTGTACACAAACAAAACAAACAGACAGTCATAATTTAAGGGATATGGATACTAGGTGCGGTGTAACCCATGGGCAAGGTATTGCTCATACTTTTATGTTTTACTATGCAAAGGTAGTGAACAAGACAAAATACACTGTAAACTAACTGTTTGATTATTAGAGTAGGTATTATGTATTTCGATTAAACTCTGTTTTTTCCTTTTTAATGACTTAAAAAGTATGAAGAAAATCCAACTGCATACCACAACACACATCTTTATTTCCTCTTTCATCCTAATTAATAATTTCATTATTACACAACATGTATATAGAAAGACTTTTATACAATAGTGTATAATTATAATCTACTTAACTATATTAATCAACAATATAGTAAAAAGAATTACGAATCCCTTATTCATTAAATTGGCAGTCTATTTTAATGATATGTATCTTTTGCAGTTTGGAACAGCCGTTAACATTAAGTTTTTTATTAATATTTAAGTAAGTAATTAAAATAGGTACATATTTTTATCCACAATTATTTTTAATGCACATTTTATGCATACTAAATAAGTTAAACTTTGTGGATACATAAGTGTCGCTGTGAGATTATTGGACTCAATAACAGTTAATGAACATTATCAAAATGAAGGCCTATGGGGTCAATCAAAAAGCCATTAATTTATTATTATTTATACAAAAATCTTAAATGCTTCTTTGGTGGTCAGTTTTTTTACAGACTCAATGATATATATGAGTTTAATTAATTAAAGTAATTAAATTATTTTTACATAATATAATTATTTTATTAGTGCCATTTTATGACATTTTCATTATGTTCTTAATTCTTATTTCTTTATAATCTTAACAATCCCACAGCAATCATTCATTATATTACAAATTATTCCTATTGAATTTATTTACAGTTGCAATATTAAAATCTAAACCGTCATAGTAGTCACAGACTAACAGTACCTAATACGAATAAAAATAATTTTATATGAGTATACAATAACAATAATTTTATAACAGAGTCACATACAATTTTATCGTAGCTGCTTATCTTGAAATTGATGAAGCTTGTTTATTATCATCATTAATGCTAGGTATTAACAACATGGTTTTTATTACACAGTCAAAATTAGGTACTTAAATCATGAAATTGTAAACCAGGGGTTGAGTTTAATTATCTTAAAGTTTGTTTTCTTTTTCTTATTTTTATAATGGACCTTGGAATGTTATACATGTATTGTACATTCCCGACGTTCTTGTTCCTTTCTTTGTTGGTATCTGTATAGAGAAAATACATCATTATTAGTTGTATGACATGGTTTTAATATATTTAATGAGACACGTTACATTTACGTTGTACTCACTTGTCAATTAAAGAAAATATATCCGGGGTAACTGGAGCGAAGCTTCCAGAGAGCCCATCGCTCCCATTTGGGCCTCCACTGTTAATTTACAATGTAATAAGTAAGTTATGGGTCTGATCTAGTTTTCTAGATATTACTACACTATTGTGAAGCGAAGCTTAGCAAGTGAGGTCATCAAAGTTAAGCTAATCAAGAGGGCGTTTGAACGGACAATTTTGATACTCTATAAATACGACCACTCACTAGCACATTACGCTACCATGTCCGATTTTTAAGCTATCAAAATATTATTTAATTGCAATTAAATAGTTAAACAGAGACTTAATGCTCTAAGAACAGAGAGGATATTTTCGGAAATTATGTAGCATAACGTGTTTTTGATTTATTAAGATAATTCATTGAATCATTGTCTATTTTTTTAATTGAATTTATTTACGTATTAATATCTTGAACTAGCACGATGATATCGTTGAAATAGGGATGTGTTGGTTTCCAAGAACCTACAGCAGGTAGCGGAGCGGGCAAGTGCGCGTGCCACGGAGGTGCATGGCGGAGTGGCGGGGGAGGTACCTGAGTTCTACCTGCTGGTGGTGCGCGCGCTGCGCCGCCCGCTGCCATACGTGCTGCCGCACGGGGACCCACCCGACCCTGACAGAGATAATAAGAATGTTTAATTATTTTTATTATTCATCCGAATTACAATACCCATTTACAAATTTAACTAGGGTTCAGGTTGTTAATATAAGAGCTAGCCAATTTTTCAGGGTTAACTCAGAATCAAGATAGTACACAGGTAGTCATTCATTTAAATTTGTTATATTCACAATCATTTATTGTGAAACATATAATGCGATTAAATTAACAATGTACAACAGAAGTGACCAACATCAGATACGAGCGCTTGCGGTATAAAACGAAGTATTTTAATCTGTAAAATTTACTCTTTGCCATAAAAGTTGCGACTGATTACTGTTTATTGTCAATTTAATCGAATTGTAAGTAGGTGCCCACATTGAATAACCCATTAAATTATTAACTAGAATTGAAACATTTGCTGCTTTATGCCCAATTTTTAAGTAGTCGATTGATCAGATTACTGATACTGTGTTTTTACCAAGTCGATTAAAAACACCAACTAAATTATTAAAATAAGATAGTCACATCACTATTTCTATTCTGTCAAAGTCTGTTCGTCCGGGTGTTTTAATCTAATCTGTGACATGCATGACATGGTATGGTTGGTAGGTAATAAACAAGCAAGACAATGACAATTATTGTGACAACTGGGCCACTGGGCATGGTGCAGCTGTGCAGGCACGTCAGGTGCGTCAGGTTATTATTAAAGACAAAATTGTCAAAAATCTCCATTTCTTATGAACCATATAGATCTTCTTATAGTAAAAAAGAGGTTTACGACCAAAATATTTCGTTTGACTTTCCAACGACCTTGGTTTTGAGAGAGCGACAGTGACCGAGGGCGAATAGAGGACGTTGTTGGGTCGGGCGGGGCATCCGACCGTGTAGTCGATAGTTGCCAACCGTGAGAACGTCAGTCGCTCGCGGCTGTCGCCTACAGACGTGTTCACACGCGTAAAATGGCAGACGAACAAAAAATTTGTACAGAATTGATAGAGCTGTACAGGGACTTACCCTGTCTCTGGGACCTGAGCTCAGAACAATATAAGGACAACAATCAAAAGCGGCTAGCGTGGGAGATTTTAGTGAAGACATGGAAAAGAATAGATTCAACCGCCAACGAGGTGTCGGTGAAAAAGAAGATAGACAATTTAAAAGCCTCGTATAAACGAGAATTAAAAAAAGTAAGTACTTATTTATACTATGTTGATTTTCATTTCTTTAGGTCATTAAATTACTTTGAATACTTAGGTACCTGTAAGTAAAGAAATACGAAACAAAGGAAGAGAAACGGCTAGTGCGAGTCGGAGGGACTCGCTAAAAAGATAGGTAGGTATACTTATATAGGTCGCCACGCAAGTAAACGTGTAGGTCGTGCGGCGTGCGGCGTGCGGCGACCGCGTGACCTTGAATGCGCAGCATTTAGTTGGGCGACGGGCGGCACTGGTCCACTTTGCCAAAATATTTTGACATTCGCACCAAAGTTCATAATAAGTTCATATTTTTTTCGTAATTTCATATCATAACTTTTTAAAAGCCGGAAACATGTTCTAAAAGCCGGACAATATTTATTACCGCCTTGCGAACAGCGGTCGGACGGACTCGGAGCGGGGAAGTCGTGTCGTGGCCGCTCGTGGCTTTACGTCTTGCGCTCGACTTACGACAAGGGTTGCCAACTTTTTTTGCATCAAATATAGTATTTTCAAGTTTATTTGGTAAAAATTATAGTACTTAGATGGCAAAAAAGTTCACATAAATATAGTAGGTTTAAAATTATTTGTATTAAGGATTTAAGTTTGAAATTGCCGTTTGTATGGAGAATTTTAAATAGATTGCATTGTGTCCCTGTCCTTGAAATACTTACTTAGAGCCGCGCGATAAATTTATGTTATCCCTGGGTGCGTTATAAATTGAGGCAACCATAAACAGCACAATATAGTCTATAAGTAGATGCAATTTGCCATTGTAACTAGTTTTATTTCAATCAATCGCTCACTGATCGCAAATACAAATGCGGCGCATTCGCGACTGTTGTGTACCGAGTGCAAACCGAACTCGGGGCGCGTAGGTATGGCTCGTATTTCAACCGTTTGTCCTAAGTTAGAATACTGGTAAATCTATTACCGTGCCGATGCCGTAGTGGCTGAGGCTGGTCGCCGCTGCGCCGGAGGCCAGATTACGAAAGCCTGTAAACGCTCTGGTCTTTGTAGTGAATTTTTTACTACAAAGGCCAGAGCATTTCGGCCTCGTACCTGGCCGATATCAACAGGTTATTAGAGTAGTATTTTTGAAAAAGCGAGACTACAAAAGCCTGTTGAACTCGGCCAGGTACCTGGACGAAATCAACAGGCTTTTTAAGTTGGAACAAACAACTTTAGAGCCCTCAGGGCTCTAAAGTTGTTTGTTATACGGTATTGTGATACGGCTGAGTCACGTGTTTTTACGCTTTCATGTCTTACTTAACTTTTGAACCTTAAATTCTTTTCTTTTAAGTATAAAATTGATTTAATAATATGATTACCTATCATGTCGTAAAAACGTTTATTTTATTTTTTACAGGTCAGAGATTCAAAGAAATGTACTGATTCTGATGCAGATAAAGTGCACAAACCAAAACTGTGGTATTTTGATTTGATGACATTTTTAGATAAAAAAGATGCACAGCGAAGAGGTACCGATTCACTGTCGAGTGACGACGACCGCGGCGTAAGTCCCTATAGTTATATAATTTGAACATCGTGTTATATGTACGTACAGTGACGACGACCGCGGCGTAAGTCCCTATATATAATTTGAACATCGTGTTATAGAATAGGTACAGTCAGCGCCAAAATTATTACAGGTTCTGAGCATTTTAACGTACTAAAATAGCTAATTATATGACAAAAAAAGCCAACTCTTAATAAAAAACCCCACATACAAAAAAACTAACCCTTAAAAAGTTAAAAATAATAACATCATTATCATCAAGTCATAAATAGATCTATGAAAAAATCTTAGACGTCTGGGGACCGCCAAGATAATAGATTTACATGTAAGCTGGTCACATGTCTGGAACTCTGGACTGATAGGTACCTAGACTGTTAGGTATTTTGTTTTATTTTATAAAGTCTAAAAGAACTTGTTATTTATTTATTAATGGACACCAACAGGTAATATGTTCACATTACAACAATAAATTCTTAAATCCTAGGTTTAGTATACAACCCAATATTACAGGCGAACATAAACATCATTTGCGAATGCATTTGCAAATTAAATTGGTGACTCCGTGAGCTGTAGACCTCGCGTTAAAAAGTTGACTCCTTATACGCTTCCCGTCGTAGGAAGGCGTCGCGTCGTCGTCGTCTGGAGAGGCGTTTGGGTCAGCAGCTGTACGCCACTCGCTTTGCGTAAATGTAACAAACATTATACGTATAATATCTTCATGGTCCACACTTTTGGGTGTCTCCTTATACGCCTCCCGTCGTTGGAAGGCGTCACGTCGTCGTCGTCGTCTGGAGAGGCGTTTGGGATTCAGCAGCTGTACGCCACTCGCCTTGCGTAAATGTAACAAACATTATACATATAATATCTTCATGGTCAACACTTTTGGGTGTCAAGTAACTTTTTCCTTGAAAAAAACTGGCCCAAGTTCAGGATTTATGAGTCTCTTGAATACTCTAAATCGTAATGCAAGAATACCAAAAGAGTTTTCAACAATTCTTCTGGCTCGACTTACCCTGTAGTTAAAGATCCTGTATTGTCTTGAAATCCCTTTTTAGGAAAGGATTTCAAGGGTAATAAAGCACTATCGCCTCAGATTACAAAAGGTTCTGATACCTCTGTGCCCGGTAGCAAATAGCATTCAGGAAGTCCCAACTCTCGATTTACAAGTTTTTCATAAAATCTTTTTAGTATTACGCTCTGACATGCTTAATTCCGTTAGAGCCAGTATGAACATATTATATAAACTCCACTCCATAATTTGCATTAATGCCTGCAAATAAGACAACATTTAATGTTCCTTTGAAGTAATAAAATAATGATGCGGATGTAAGTGACTTTTCAATCGAAATATGCTTCCCGTGCATGCACCCAACGCAATTATAATAGTGCCATTGTTATTCAAATAACTTCGCTGTTGTTCTCCTTTCATCTTCCGTTGAAGGCATCTGTAAATAATCGAATATTCAAATTGTTTCAGGAATCACAGGTTGGGAAAAAGAGAAGGCATAGTTTGTTAAAAAGAAAAAGACGGAAACTTATAGAAACAGCACAAGATTTACCTCAACAAAATAAAACAAAATCTAATTCGTTTGGAGTGTATGTGGGAGAACAATTGGACAGTCTATCGACAAATCAACGTCAAATAGCTGAAAAATTAATTTCGGAAGTTCTTTTCCTGGGCAAAACGGATAATCTCAATATGGATTCAAAGATAGAAAGTCATAATAATAGACATCGCTCGACTTTTCACAGTCACCATGATCATGATGACTCATCACGGTTTTCACCGCCTCAATATATTACCATAACTGTCTCTCCGCAATACACTCCTTCCTCTCCTCAGTACATTAAACCCTCTCCCCATTACAATATTCCTTCTCCTCAATACAATGCAGGGAGCATTGACCCACTGAATCAAACTGAAGAAACTCAAAATCAAGAAGGTCCTGCTGGTATGTTACTGAAAGAGCTGCTACTTAATAAAAGTTATAAAAAAGAATAATGACAAGATTCTTAAAGGCACTACAATGGGGTAATTGGGGAATGTCTGAAAAAAACATATCGACTGAATATTTGTGTAGGGAATAAGCTCCAGCTTTACAGAAGTATTTAACAGCAGAATGGAATTCCCTTGCTATTCCTGAATCACCACATATTTAAAAAAGTTAACAGTCAACGGCACTTTGAAAAAAAAATGGCGGAAATGACATATTTTGTCAGTTGACTTTTTTAGGGTTCCGTAGTCAACAAGGAACCCTTATAGTTTCGCCATGTCCGCCTGTTTGCCTATCCCCCTGCCAGCCAAATGGTTGTTTTTGGATACGTGAAAAAAACACGGTACTTGTATACAAGGTGTTACAAAAATACCCCTAATGCCGAATATGGTATATAGGGACCATCAAACTGAACAACTTTTACTATGGGGCCAACTCTGAAATCGCGAAAAAAAAATCAGCTGTTTCATACATTTTGATATGACGAAGTTAAAAGGAAAACTATCACGGCTAAGTAGGCTTTACAATTTATGGAAACAGTCGACCAACTTACCGAATAAGTATTTGTTTGTTTGTAAAAACACGGTGTACATAATGTTAATACGATTAAGTAAAGAAATAAATATAAGTACTCACTTTTATTGTTTTCTTTAAAACCTTGTAGAATTATGTTAAGGCACTGAATCTTAATTCCTTGTATTCTCTACCAGTAGTAGAAATCTTTTAGTGTTTGAAATTTTGAGATTTAAGCATTCACAATGCTATTTTTATATAATACTAAATAATATACTAGAACATGATCTGGTGCGAGTCCTATTTTTTCTAGTATATTATTTAGAATCTTTTAGTGGCTATTATGGCGTGCTTCTGCAGTGAAAACTTGCCTCATATTGGTGTCATTTTTAGTTATTATAGGTCACATTATTTCTATTAACTCGTTAAACGATTCCGGATCCATTCTTAGGAAGTTAATAGTTTCTATTATTTTTCTTCGCTCGCACGCACATAAAGTGACAAAGCCACTGCTACTCTTTCTACATTCGTAACGTCTTTTGCTGAACACTATTAACCATTTATTCTGTGATTGAACACACAAATGACAGAATGGCATGTTGGCGACCATGTAGTTGAAAAACAGCATTGTCGGTTGCCAACTAAGGTCCCCTTGGTTGGGGGACGCGGTTTGCGACCGTGTAGCAGGCGTTTGAATTAATTAAATTGGCATCTAATTTAACATGTTATTGGTAGCAGGTATCAGAGTTCTGTCACTCCATGTACTTGCGCGCTATAATACCTACCGCCCGGCCGAGCGGTCTCAGGCCGTTTGCGAACCAATTTCAGTGCGGTTTTCGCAAGCGAAGCGCAAGCACGTTGTTCAATTTTAATCGTTACATTCGTTCGTACACGTACCTACGATGACGTCTGGTGCCTTATATGTTGTAGATGGGTGCAAATCAAGTAAAATAAGGGATAAAAACCTAACATTTTTCCATTTACCTGTCAATGAAGAAAGGTAAGTAAAATATTTTATAAAAGATACAATTTTAAACAACCACCTATAGTCAGAACATATACACAGTTCTCAATAACATAGACACAAAAAGTTATGTTAATTTAATTTTATCGAAGAGGCAGCCCTGCGATTGCTGTGGGATCGCGCGGTGCGAAGCAATCACAACTGTATGCTAGAGGATTTAGGCACATTTTAGCATGCAGCCGCGTGCTGCTTGCTAAAATTGCGTGATTGCCGCGACGGAGTAGGCTGTATTGGAAATTTTCTTCCGAGTGAAGTATCTGTTACGTAGTAACTATTAAGTAATCTGTGCAGGTATGAACAGAACATACCTACTTACTATATTTTTCTATAGGAAATCTTAGTTTGTTTTACGGCGATAGGTGGCGCTGTACCAATTCCAACATTATTGTAGGTGTCGTCTTTTAGATGTGCAGGGTATCATTCTGCGCTCGAGTCGGGTAGTTAGTAAAAGTGCCTAATGTGGCCACTTTTTGCTCTTTTCCCTACCTTTTATAACTACAACGAACTATATTTTACTGAGGTTATTGTTTGTAAACAAACTATAAATCCTTAGCTTCAATCTGTCCTTAAGCCTCCAGCTTGCCGCCACCGCCAGCCTTCAATCCTTTGAGGGTATATTTCACGATATAAATGTGCTAGTATTACGAGTAGACTTACCTTTGGTAGTGGTGTTGGCAGCGCTGTCGCTGTTGTCGTCGGAGTCGGTGTGCGCGGCGGCGGCGGCGGCGGCGGCGGCGGGCCAGGCGGGCGGGCCGGCGCCGGCGCACGCCGCCCGCAGCCGGTGCCGCGCCTCCACTGTCGAGCATTTAGACAAGCTCGACTCGTCTGTCGGACACAACAATACCTTTTTTCTTTTTTTTATTAATTAATGATGATAAAGCTGAATTTTCTTGACCTCATCGGATTTTTCGAAATAAATCATCTCCACCAGGAGAACTGGGGAAGTTGTACACAGAAGACTGCTTATACAAATCTTATTAAAGAAAATATGGCGTCCGTAACTTATCAAGGGCCTTATTTTTGAAAGGCGGCGAACGCTTTTTACTACCCATTTTCATCGTATTGGGTATAATGTCACAATTGACAACACGCACGTCGCTGTCGTCTATCTAGTCGACGGCTTATCAATAAGTAATAAAATTCCAGTTTGGATTGGACCACCGGTTCAGATTAGTTTGTGTCACTGTACTACACCGACAAGTACTAACCAACGAGCGATTCAAAAATATGGATTTTGCTATATCAAATGAAAATGAGTACCTAGTAAAGAGCCTTTCGAAAATAGGGCCCTAGAACACTTTGAGCCCAAATAGGTTAGGTTGTAAAGTGGCCTACTTTCCGCCATTTTGAAACATTTTGTAGGTAAGTACCCGCAAATTGCCAATATCAGCATCACCATTATTTGACGACCTCTGTGGTCGAGTGGCTTAGTACATCGGTTTTCAAGATGTCGCCATCTCTGAGGTCCCGGGTTCGATCCCCGGTTGGGTCAATTTAGAAAAACGAACTTTTCTGTATTGGCTCAGGTCTGGGTGTTTGTGATACCACCGTTGTCTCTGATTTCCATAACACAAGTGCTTTAGCTACTTACTTTGGAATCAGAGCAATGTATGTGATGTTGTCAAATATTTATTTATTATTTATTGTAGGTTGTGGTGAACAATATAGAGCCTATAGTATAGACGAACCGTATCGGTAGTGGTCGCAGGCGCGGCGGCGGCGACGGTGCGGCGGCGCGGCGTCGAGGTCGCGGCGCGCGAGCGTGCGGAATTGCAGCGCGTGCGCCGCCGACGCGCCGAACGTCGCGTATGGACTGATCTCGTACAGCTCCGCTGGAACATCAGTTCTCTAAGGAAAAGCATCAGTACCTACTGGTGCAGGGCAGACGGACTGTAATGTCTATGGTTTCAGTTCAGTATCCCTAGCACGAATATCTATCGTTTATATGATCAAAGATCTAACAATAAAATAATAACTAATAACGCGCGTCAAAGTCCTACTCGATCATCGAATTATTTCGATAAAGGATTTGTCTATGGCTGAGTCCTTATGACTGCGCGGTACCACGCGGAACTTCTAACCGCGCGGTACAAGATTAAACTAGACGATATAACACAGTTTAGTTCACTAAACACTGCGCGGTACAGCACGGCGCGCCTGATCGATCTATAAAGCTGCATCGAACCGTTTAGTTGAGCCGCATCATGCAAATGCTCCTAACGCGCGACGCACGATGCGCGGTCACCGCGCCTTCATAATAATGAACTTAGCCTATAAGAAATCATATTTCGCTTTTCGGCGGTAGATAGCACTGTACAAATATAACCACACTCTACAGAATTTCTTTACGTGCGTATTTTTTCTCGGTAGATGTTGGTGCTTCGAATACAAATGACATGGTGGGTATTACAGAATGAGTTTTTTAAGCGGGCTTACGAAACACATTAAACTAAACTTGAATAAACTCCTGCTCATCACATCCCAATAGCAATGTGAGCTGCATGAAACTCGCGTTAGGCCGCCATCACACAGACTGCACCACAACAACCGCACGAACTCGCATCAGCAACCGCACACAGTCGCTATATTCAACTGCATGCAGTTGTCTTTAGTCGGATCTGACTTCACACAGTTAACGCCAAGCATCTAGACCAGTAGCTCAGTGTTAGGTTTGACTGCAGACTAACTGCATCAACTGCATGCGAATGGCGGTGGACAGCATGCGGCGACCCTACAAACTGTAGCCGACCGCGCGAAGTTGAAGGCACGACTGCATACAGTTGATATTGACTTTACTCGACTGCAGCCGACCGCGTGCAGTTGATATCATGACTGCACGAAGTCGAACGTACAACTGCATGCAGTTAAATATATCGACCGCGCGCGGTAGCTGTGATGCAGTCCGTCTGATTGACATGCAGCCTTAGAAGATTTGTTTCTTAACGAGGGATAAGCTAAGGTGCTACCTAATCTAGGTCTTGCTTTTCTTACTGTAGCTCTTTGTATACCTACATTTTAGGAAAACGTAAATAGTTTACCTGAGGAGTCGTCATTCGACTTCTCATTCCCGTTAATCGATGAAGACGAGTAAAGCTTTTGTCCTTCTCTTAGCTTTTCTCTTTCTGCTTCGTTGCTCTCACTTAATTTTCTATCATCCCTCATATAATGATCACTTGATAAACAGAAAAATCTGGAAAGAACAATGTTTATTAAAAACGACCTCAAAACTTAATTTAGGTGTAGGTGCACATACCCACAGCGGCATACAGGGTGGATGTGACACTATTTGGTTTAGTTAGCTACATAACCAGTTAGTTATTAAAGTTAAAAATGAATTTTGAGGACACGGTAGGTTGAAGTCTTTAGAATTCATTGTGAAAGGACGCCTATTTCTGACCTGTCAAAATGTCGATTTTATCATTATCGTGTATAGAGAAGCTCATACAATTGCATTTTTATTGTTATTTAAGCATTGCAAACATAAATAAAAATCGGCAATACAAAAAAAGAAAAATACAAAATAAAAATTAAGTAGCAATAATACAGACAGATGTTGCGTCCGTACCTCCCCTTCCCCCGCAGCAGACACAGCAGGCCCGCGAGCGCGGCCAGCAGCGCCAACGCAGCGGCGGCGGCCATCAGCGCCGTGCGCACCCCCCCGCGTGCGCCCGTCGCTAGTGGTGCCGACGGCTTCAGCGGCGGAATGCGCCCTAGAGAACAACCAAACCATACTTTTACCTCTCCATTCTAAAACGTGGACTTAAATTAGAACTGGTTGAAAACTGGCAATGACAATGAAGCATTCGCTGGAGTTCACTTAGTGTCCCGCCAACTGCAACATGGATGACCTGGTGGAAGCGACGGACAACGCGATGCTGGTTGTTACACGAAGAAGCAAAATATCGAATTACGTCACGTGGTCGTTTTCGTATTTTTGTTAGATTCGCTCACCTCCCGCTATCGTGTAGGTGTCTGCGAGCAAAGTGACTCGCTCTGCACCCGCGTCGCTGTACGCCTCCACGGCCAGCTCGTACCAGGTGGCCGGGAGAAGGTCCCCGATCACGTGGCTCGCTGAACTTAGCTCATCACCCACCTGTCACCCACAGATCAACAACCATATAACTTCTTAAGTTTCAAGGTAATGGACTAGAATCAAAGTGTCTTATAAATTCACATTTCGTTCAGAAGGACTTGTTTCATAGATTCCGGATATACTTAATATCCAGTTTGATTAAAAAATGGAACTGAATTTCTATAAAGTGGTCAGCAAACCAATTTATTCGGGGCATGCGAGCAAGGGTTTGATGAATTATTATAAATAGACTTAACAAGATTAAGCCTGATATTTTCATGGAATCTGTATTGACAGTCTGTCTTTAAACTTACTTTGATCCAATGTTCGGTGCCAGCTCTCCGGTAGGATACTCTGAAACCGAGGATGGGACAGCCGCCATCGCGCCAAGCGTAGAAGTTGATCTTTATAGCAGTAGTGTTCATGTGGACATGTTCCTCTGGCTTTGGAGGCTTCGGACCTGGCATGCATGATAAGGCATCATTAAGGTTGATCCATCAAAATAGGAGAAGATTTTTAGTTAAAAGGGCATCTTGCTGTCAAATAACAATAGAAATAGACTTTGTCGAGAGGGCTTAACATGGAAGAATAGGTACCTGAGTTCCTACATTATATTTATTTTATCGTTATTTAGGATTTCTATTAAAGGGAAAAAAATATGAATGGTTCTAGAATCTAGATGTCTCAAGTTGGTAAATACAGCTTTTCTCATCTATATACCAGAGCAGCAATAAATGAGAAAGTATTTTCCAGGACTTAACCAATATTGCTTAAAAATACTTACGCCCTCCTCTGGTGGTAGCTGTCAATATGTCGCTGGGAGGTCCGATAGATATCTTGTTCTTTGCTTGTATCTTGGCATTGTACGTTGATCCACATTTAAGCATATCCATGGTGTAAGAGGTCACCTCTGGCGACAGTTCAACTGTGTGCCAATCTGTTTCTGAAGCTTGCTTGTAATGTAGGAGGTATCCTGAAAGATTCAAAATTCAACTTTTTTACAAGAAAACGAATGGTAGATGGAGATGTCGTAGTTTGATAACTTTATAACATCTTAAAAACCTAGGTAATGAGGTTGCTGATTGAATTTACGGTCGATAAGAATGTAATGGTTGGGATGGAGTGAGAATAGGATAATATTTTTTTTTAATCTTTCCTCTTACCTAATATAGGATCAGCAGCATCCGCCGCTCTCTGCCAGTGTAGTTTCACACTGGATGCAGTGGTATACTGTAGTGATAAGGCAGGGGGTGCTGGCGGTAGCACTGCGACCACTGTGTACACTATGGAGTCTTCTCCTATCGAGTTGCTGGCTGTGCATGTGAAGTTACCGGACGACTGCTCGTTTACCTCTGAGGACAAAAGATGACGTACCAACCTATATTTTTAGTTTTAAAAGTAATGCTTTAAAAATTCTACTGAATTCCTTCTTAAGAAATAGTCGTGCGAATCGATGGAAACTGATTAGTTCCGAATAGAAAAAGGTAAGTACAGCCGAGTTCATTAATATTTTAGCACTTTTGACAGGATGTTGACTTTTATTACAAAGGCATAAAGGTTGAAGAACTGTCAAAAGTGTAAAAGCGTAGCTACATGTTATTGAATTTTACTGTACCGAATTTTAATGTCTTCACTGCTGGAGCACAGCCCTCGGAGAATCGGCCGAAATCCACCACGAGAGTGTGTTAATAACAATTAACACACAACGGTTACAACCATTGCAGCCAGGACCACTTTTCAATTGCCATGAAGAAGAATTGATCACCTCTGATGTGCAGGTGTCCGGCGTGCGTGACCTGGTAGTAGGCGTGGTGCGTGACGGGCGCGCGCGCGTGCGTCCAGCGCGAGCGCGGCGGCGGCGCGCCCACGCACGAGCACGCCAGCAGCGCCGCGCGCCCCGCGCCCACGCACACGCGCCGACCGAATGACGCGATGCGCGCCGGTACTAGGATGCGATACGTGTATATCAGAAACAAAACGGTGTGTTAACATTCAAAATACTAACTGACGGCACCGCACACAACCTAGCAATCGCAGGCGCGAGTGTATTTTTTTGTGCGAGGAATTGTACATAATATACCTTATTTTGGAACAGTCGATTCGATGTCCGTAATATATTATCTACCGACGTTTCGTTATCATAAAAATCGGGGCTTCAGAGTTCAGACCCTAACAAACTTTTGCTATGTTAACATGACCTTTATTGCACCTTTACTGACATAATATCTTCATAAGCTTACTCACTCCTAGAACTGGGGCCCTGTCCGACGACGAGGGTCAACTCCCCCTCTCCAGAGCCTGTGGTCGCAGACACCCAGAACTCGTACAGCTGGTTCTCCATCAAGTTCCTCACTTGAAACATTAGCTCCATTTCTGGCTTCGAGTCGGCTGATACTGTGAAGCTCGAGTGCTTGCCTAGTCTAATATAAAAAATATGGAAGATGTAGTCAGGCGGAACCTCATAATACTTATTAGCGGAATCTTATTTTTTCGTGATATCTAAGTATAAAAAAAACGTAGGTAACTACTTTTCTAAGTTTTTTTCTAGTGCTAGAATTTTCAATTTAAAGCAGTTAATGAAGCTACTTACAAGTATTTCAGTTTGTGGATGAATATGACAAGGAATGAAATATTCTGGGATATTAGACTAAGTCTGCCTTGCTTTGGTCACAGAATAGATATAAGTACTCCTTGGTGTTAAACTTACCGTCCCGCTTCTCTATAGTAAACGGTGTAGTGCGTTATGATCCCATTGGGGTGGAGAGGGGGCAACCAGCTCACGAGCACCGAGTCGCTAGAGTACGCTAAGGCTTTTATCTTCTCTGGGGCTGATGGAACTGTTAAGAGTAAAGGATTGGTTAGTTAGAACATACTTTAGCATTTTGTGATTGCGAGTATTGAATCATCTTAAGAAGAAGCCAGATTAAATTTAACTCAGAACAGAGCATCACTTTTGACAGACAAATACAAGAAGCCTTTGAGTTTGTTATCAATGGCAAAAACAATGGCATAAAGGACAGCAGGTGTACTCACCGTCCTCCTCAGTCATGCAGTAGACCGGGGGGCTCCTCTTACCGTCGCCCGCGTTGGTGAACGCCAACACTTGTATGGAGTAGTTGGTGTACTTCCTCAACGTGTGCAGGTATGTGTCCGTCGTCGTCACTCGCTTTATCTCCCCTACGTCTGCTGCAATCATAGCTGGAGTCAAAACCTTCAAAGAGTTTCTGAGAATTCTTACGTTAGTAAGAATTTTTAAAAAAGCAAAACAATTAAAAAAAAAATTAAGTCACGAAACGGAGGTAAAATTATTTTTACTAGCATTAACGTGGTTTTCAAAATTAAAGGTTAAGTAGTCCAAACATACAAAACGTAGACGATGAAAAGAGGCTTGATGGCTTCCTAGCTCCTTCCAGATTTTGTTGGACTGACGTCACCCTTGACACTGAGACATCGTTACCGTTTCTATTATTTATTCTGTGATAGAAGTAGTTACCGTGGTCTGCAGTGAGCGGCGAGTAGATGAGCTTGTAGCCCTGTATGAGGCCGCCGTGCTGGCCGGCGGGCGGCGCGCCCCACGACACCTTCATGCTAGACGATGACAGCGCCGTGCACGACAACCGCGTCGGGTGCGACTCTGGGACTACGACAATCGGTACATTTAGTTAAAAATTCAGGAACAAGTTCAGTTAATACATGCATAAGTAATAATTGACAACAATCAGAAATAAAACTGTTCTCTTGCCCTGCACACCATAAATGTGTGTGTTTACCTCCTTCTAGCGTGGTGGCGGTGACGGGCGCGGAGGGCGGGCCGGCAGCGACGGCGTTGAAGGCTCGCACGCGCACCTCGTACCGCATGAACTTGCGCAGCGCCGACAGGCTCAGCTCCGTCGCTGACCAACCGTTCACTGTCAGCGTTCTGTCACGAATAAAAGGTGTAAAATAAAAGGTATAAACATCAGAATCGGATGAGTGATAATTATGACATGATAAGAAAAAGATGTGGTTTGCAAGAAGAGATGGTAACAATAATTGAGAAAGCGATATTCAAATGTTCAGTTTGGCCATGTAGAAAGGATAATTAAGAGGAGAGGGACGAAAAGGAAATTTAAGTTTTCATTCGAAAGGAGATACGGGCCGGGGAAGACCTGGCGAACATTAAATTGTCGACCACATCGAAATTATAAAAAACTAACTTTCGAAAAGCAATACTATTCGGAATCGATCGAATCATGTGTGAGGTCTTATTGCTGATAATTTTTCGCTTTCAGTATTCCATCATCATGTGGCACCTGGTAGTATTAGTCAGTGGCAGTCCGCCCGGGCCAATCTCGGTGTAGGCGACGCTGTAGCCGAGCAGCTCGCCGTGCCAGGCGTCGCGCGCCGGCGGCCGCCACGACACGTGCAGCTCGCCTGCGCCGCCCGCTACCACTTGTACCGACGTTGGCGCTTCTGACGGTGCTACAAGTATACACTTATCATGACAATATTTATTTTTATTGATTGACAATATATAGGGATATAAAGGTTACTAAAGTGTTCTTAAAAAATAAGTATTCCGAGTTCTTATGTTGGACTGAAAAACTAACAAGGATCAATACGTTTTAGACATTTGGATCAAATTTTATAAGTTATGTTCTTTCGCTCAAGAAAAGATTTACCTACCTTCTTCTTGAGTTTTGACCACGACTGGTTCTGTGAAGGCGCTCCGGTCTATTTGGTTGACGGCTGCGACTCGGATCATGTAGGCCGTGTGAGGTCGCAGACCGCTCAAAAATGCTTCGTAGTGTATATCTCCCTTTTTTGTCAATCTGAAAAAAAGAAACGATTGCATTGTAACTATAAAGGTCTTAAAAATCTTCAAGATCTACGCGTTGGCGCATCTTAGCACCATTGATGAATTCCTGATCACTATTCGAACTAAAGGAGACAGTCCTTGTGTCTGTGGAAATTGGTGTTGTTAGGAGTTAGTGGTAGTTTCAAAATAAATAGTACTTACGTGACATGAGACTGCGAGGCGCCGTGGACGGAGACGTTGACGGTGACGGCGGAGTCCCACTGGTTGATGCGGATGGCGCCCTGCGCGGACAGTGGGCAGTACTGCAGCGAGTAGCCCAGCAACGGCGAGTTGCCGTCGAACCCCTGGCTCCAGGACAGACGCACCGCGCGGCTCAGGATCTCCGTTACGGAGAGTGAATGTGGCGTGTCGGGTTTTTCTGGAGAAATATGGAAATATTTCTAAGAATTTGTGTCATCGCCTCATTTAAGAAAATGGTCAACAGAAAAGACAAATCTTCTGACAAAATTTCTGTTTCATGGAATTAGATTGAAAAATATTATTAAATATTGACATTACCTTGGACGGAAAGATAAATGTAATGGTCGCTGTGACCGAAGGAGTTGACGGCTTGACACTTGTACACACCGGAGTCGGAGCGCTCGGCGCGGCTGATGTACAGCTGGGACCTTAAACCACTATCAGTCTTTGCTTCTGAGATGCTTAACCTGGAAGTAGACGATGCATTGTTCATTAAAAACTTTTAGCCTTTGTGTTTTTGTGGGTGAGTAGGGTGTTACGCATTTCAAATAAGAAAATGAGGTAATGGTTCATATTGTGCTATTGATTTCCCAAGATTTCATATTGACCATTGTTTTCTATCAAGCAAGCTGGTATTTGATTGCCCACCTTTTGCGAAGCTGACTTTACAGACTCAATGCTAGAAAAAAATCATACTACTAGTTAGGCGCTAGGGGTGCTTAATTAAACAAAATCTTTAGTAAAAGTAATGTTTAAAAACGTGTGACTGCCAGTGGACTTGGAAAATAAATATTAGATGCCTGTGATAATCTCACTTCTCGTTGCCGGACAGAGTGAGCAACTTAGAGGTACTTCAAAGGATGGGCAAAAGAAAGGACTTTGAACTAATCAAAACCATGAAGTGCCGCAAACTCACGTATTTGTCATGGTAATGAAAAACGATAAATACAGAATTCTCCAATTAATGGTTCATCAGGGCAAAATTATGGGTAAACGCAGCGCTGGAAGAAGGCGACATTCGTGTAAAGAACCTGCGGGATGGTTCAGTCGCAGTATTGTACTAATGTCCCTATTTCGGGCAGCGGCCTCGAAGGTCAAGATGAACATGATGTTGTCCGAACTCCGATAGAAGCAGATCACGAAAAAGAAGATAATCTCACCTATAACTATTAAGATCTAGATGGTTCATGTTGTGCGCCCACGTGACGCGGATGGGGCTGTCCCCGCGCACATCACACACGAGCGTAGCGGCCGCGTCGCGCCGCGCCGTCATGTTGTGCGACGTCAGCTCGAATCGCGCTGGCTCTGTTAAACATTCAGACGTTGGAATTCCATTATTTGTATCGTAGAATGAGAAAATGCTGAACAGAAGAAACAAACATAGAGTGCTATTATAGATTTTAAAGACTTATTTCCCTAATTCTTTTTACGAGTTAATGTATAATTATTAATAAAGACATTGTCTTAAGATTAAACGAATTTTGGTTTAATTTCAATATTATTCCAGAAACGTAACCCAAAATGTTGACCTTAACATTGAGCGCATAATTATAAAAATAGACGGTTTGATCTTCTTTCGCCAGAACATTAATTTTCCACCACAGTTGCCACATAACTCACCATTGACAGCCACGGTGATGGTCTTGGTCAGCGGCGACCCAACGCCGTTCTCTGACTTGCACATGTAGTTACCCTCATCATACGGTAGCGCCGACTCAATCCACAACGTCCCATTGGACAGGAACTGGAACCTGCCGCCTAGATTCACTAGCGGAATGAAGTCTGTCGTTGTTGGACCTGGTAGGGTAAAGAAGAAATTAGTGAATTGGATTAATAACAGTTTTACTGTGGTGATATTGCTAAACTTTAGAGCTTAAACAATTGGCCACAACCACAATGTTTAATTTTCATAAAGGGCTTCATAATTATACAAATACAGTACATACAAACTTTGGGAGTCATTTATATCCAGCACTAAAAAAAATTTAACATATGTATAAATATCTTACAAATGTTTTTTCATAAAATAAACAACTGCATCCTGACCATTACGGCCAGACCCCGCACTTTATTGTTTTTTAGGACTTGTCCATCGTTTAGCCTGTCAATAAAGAGCGCCTATTCGATCATCAATATAATTAGTTCCAGTCAGTTAACTACATACCTCTCTGTTTCATCCAGGTAACTTGTGGCGGCGGCGAGCCAGTAGTCTGACAGTGCAATGCTAGAGGCTCTCCAGCGAGGACTGACTCATCCCTTGGTTCCATTACCCATTTGGGTGATACTGCAGCGTGAAAGGAGAAAGTATCATTAGTAATGTTTAATTATGTTACTACAGATTCAGAAATAAAAGTGGCTAGGGATGAAATATTTTTGACTAGAATAAATTGAGTAAGCCTAAATATACATGAATTACCTGATCCAGCAGCAATAAAATAATGTGGTAAATATCTATCTTTTGTGTGATTGTAATCTCGTGGACAGTAAGAATCAATTCACATAATTTACAAACAAAAAAAAAGTTTTAAAATATAATACTCTCACTTAACTTCATCAATGTTCTAATAAACTTAAGTCGTAGAAGGTTTATAAAAAAGTAAACCCATTTTTTACTATAGTAGCATATATCTGCCAGCTCTTTCTTTTTTTGTTGACACAACATTAACGATAAGTGCTTTCAAGTAATTAGTGGACAGTTACCATTTTCTTTAGCCATCTGTAATCCAACGCTGTGCAAAAAAACAAAAATCAAAGACATTTAGGTGACAGTAATAATAAGCAATCACGTGTTGTATATTAAAAAATACATAATAAAAAGTACTAAAGTTATGATACATAATATGAAAGAGCCCATATGCATCGTGAAATGAAACTTACTTATGTATGGCATACCAAGTATGACAAAGAAGGTAAAAAATATTTTGCCCATTTCTAAGGATGATTACAAGCCCTTAGCATTATGAAGAATAAAATCCAAATGAAGAAACCGCTCTAACATCCAATATCTAACTCGAGACCAATCTAGAGCTGGTTGCAAAAGAATTGGCTGGGGCCAATAAATACAATTATTTCTGTGCTTTAGTGCAAGCGTGAAGTGCTATGAGAACTGGTGCGTGGTGCTTAGTGGTCCGTGCCGTTACCTTTCACCACCAGCTCGGCGGTGTAGTTTACTTTGGCCGCCGAGTTGGAGGCCACGCAAGTGTAAAGTCCGCTGTGCCGAGCGAACACTTCTTTGAAAACGAGGTTGCTGAAAAAATCCGCTCCTCGTTCTTCCACCTACGCAATGGAGGGGTGTCAAACCTTCTTTTGGGGTAAAATTCCGTACATAGTCAAGTTTTTTTTGAGACTTGTAAGTGGCACTTAAAATAGTCAGAAAAAGATTATTATTAATTAGAAGAATAAGTTATTAAGAAAACAAAGAGGGGTCAAAAAGGGTAATTTCATTCCGTGTGTAGTCCAAAAGAAGTCGGCATGGAATTAGAAGAATTATATTTTTGAAAAACCAACCTGCAACGTAGAAGGAATGGGTGCATTATCCTTAAGCCACGTGAAGTGGACGGGCATGTCTCCTGATGTCACGCTGCAGCTGACTTGAGCACGTTTGCCTTCTTGCAGATTGGCAGAGAAGGAAAACGGTTCAATTTCAGGAGGATCTAAAAATAAGAATTATATATAAAAAAGTTTGATGGTAGAGTTTTTAGGATACCCATATTATTTATTATCAGTATACAACAATACTGTTCATATTGCGTGCTTGCTTAAATACTCACTGCTCACTACAAGCTGCAGGTCTCTTCTGGCTATTTCCCCATGGGATCCCATTACTGCACAACTATATGACCCTGCGTGGGAAGGGTCCACCCTGATTATTCGTAGTGCACCATCAATACTATTGTCCCAATCAATTATATTACCATCTCGCTCCCATTTTACAGAACTGAAAGAGTTCTAGTAATTAGTATCAGAAAAGTTTGTTCATTATGCCTGTAGATTAATGAGTGTCCAAAAGTTACCTTATTGGATAGCCAGAATATGGACAGTATAACACCAACTCTCGTCCAGCTACAGCCCTGATGGGTCCAATAGATCGCACATAAGGAGGGCCTGGAATAACATAAATCATTATAAAATGTATAAATTCCAGAAAATATTAATATGGTCGCTTACTCTAAATTTTACCATAAATGTTCAGTCGGGAGGTGTGTGAAATTTCGCCAAGGGAATTTGCTGCTTTACATGTATAAAGGCCTCCATCTTCAGACCTTACAGCGGAAATATTGAGGTAGCTGACCACATCGTTATTCTTTGTTGCGAATTGTTCTACGCTATACCTAGAAAAATAATTCCAACATTATAAGCATCCTGAAAATAAACTTAACTTATTTGCTTACGAATTTCTACACCTATAACCCTAACATAAATAAATGAATAATTAATTCTACCTGTGACCCCTAGCAATAGTGTTTAGAGGCTGTCCATCCAACAGCCATGAGAAATGTGGAGGTGGAGACCCTGCTGCTGAGCATTTCAGTGTGACCACTTGTCCTGGCCTCAGAACTTGTTCTATGAACGTGTACTGTAGTTCAGGTGCAGTATCTAAAAACAAATGATCGAAGATAATTTTGTCAGTCTGTTTTTCATTGTCAAATTACTAAAGATAGGATCACCTGCAGTTTGCAGATCAAGAATCTGAAGATCTCACCTCCCAGTCTCAGTTCAGCACTGGCTTGCGCGGAATCTCGTTCATTCCTCGCGATGCATTGGTAGACGCCGCGGTCTGCACGGTGCACCGCCGCTATGATCAGCTGTTCCCCGTTGTTCTGGACGCGCACCCTGCCGCCTGCTACTCCTGCCCCTAAAGGTACTCCGTTGTGGAGCCACTCCAGTCGCGGCGCTGGCCACCCGCCCCATGTGCAGTTGATGACGGCTGTGCCACCGCTGTTCACCACCTGATGGCAAAGGACAACATTTTAGAATGTATTATCACTTATGATAAAGTAATGACTGTTAGATAATTAGAATAATTACGTGACTGTTATATCATTTTGTAGATTTGGCAAAAATGTGGTAAGTCAGTTTTTTACCCTCAAAAACTACCTCGTGGATTCATTAATAGAAAAAGGATGTAGGTAATTTTCACAGAAGCTTCCTTAAGTCTACAGTGCTTGAAATAAAAAAAGTTAAAAAGTAATATTCAGTTCTTGCTCAAAAAATAAAGTTTCAATTTTACGATTTATATTAATTTAACAACGAATTACATTTCACACCTCTGATAGCCATTCCTCCTCCATCCTGCAATGTTTCGCGTAGTTGTGTGGATAGGTATAAAATGTTAATTAAGCACTGCGCACGGACTCTAGGTTGCGTTGTTGCTGCGTTTATTTTACTTTATTTGTACCGCAAATTTAATGAATCTGCATCACTTGCGGCGACTCCCATCGGAGTTTTGCAGGTAATTGTAAAGAATACAGTTTGCGAATTTGCTTATAGGATGGTTAAAAGGTATGGGGGAATTAAAATGATATAATACAATGTCTTATCAAAAACCCCTAAAGCCGAATATGGTAGATAGAGTACCATGCATACAACCCCACAAAATTAACCCTGAAAACCGCTACTATTTTGAAAAAAAAAATCCTTTTCATGATAAACTGCATTCTGGCAACTCTAGACCTAATTGTGATTTGTCCATGAATGGGATTGATTATCTAAAACAATAGTCCATTGCGTCTAGGGTAGTCACTTTGCAGTTTTCCATTCATATAAAAAACAAAGTTTTGACGGGCTATTATAAAACACTCTGTATATTGTTTATAGAGTTTATATTGTTTTTAATTAAACAAGTTTCTGACAGAATACGTATTTAAATGAATAGTACCGCAAAGAAATAAAAAAGCAAAGTGATAACTTACGAGTATTTTATTAAATAAATAAGCTGCCTTTTCTTTAAACTGTAAAAATAATGTTAGATACATTCAGCTTGTCGCCATGCTAGGTACTGCATTTAATTTGAAAATCATAATAAAAATGACAAAAGTTTCAGAATTGCGAGAGTTTTATTTAAAAAACAAACAATGAAACAATTTGTTCGCAATTTCTACATGGAACAATGTTTCGCGTAAAATAGTTATTTTGGTAGAGCGTTGCTGTGTTTTTTTATCCAACATGCAACAATATAGTTGGTTTTCGGAATCATCGCAGGATTTATTTGCTCGTTTTAATGAAATGTTCGACGGCGGAGATAAATAACGCTTATCGTAATTTTACGGATTGCTTCCAATGTTTTTTTATCGGATTTAAATTCATTGTGGTTTACATTTGGAGTAGCTAAATATAAACTGGACAGGTACCAGCACTATTGGGAAATATAAATTGTTAAAGTTACTGATAGTTGAAATTTTATCCATCTTCGTAAATATTAGTTTAATTGCCAGAAATCATAATTAGGTTTCTATTGTCTGTCTATGTATACAACATGTTTTTTTGTTATTCCTTAATTCTAAGGTATTAATGAAACCATAAAATAGAATCGATTAGCATAGGAAATATTTTTCTTTCATTTGAATTTTTCATACAAAATAATTCAATAAAGTTAAGACTACTTATGCAAAACACCTTTGTTGAGCTCTTCGTAGTGGACTACAGTCCACTAGGTGTAGTGGAGTAGGTATAGTGGTGGCCACATAATTAAGGACACCAGTCAATTTTCATACAAACGATGTAACTTTGAAGCCTTGGTTCCCCGCCAAGGATTGAACTAGCTGTGATCTGATGAAGACCATCTAGGAAGTGAATGGAGGAGATTCAGATCGTTGTTCACATGAGTTGAGTAACTCATGTGATCAACATCCTAAGAGATATAAGGAAGGGTTTAAAAAACCATGAAATTAGCATATAAATGAATGGTAATCCTGAAACTGAAAACTGTGATCCCGATATCCCTTAGATTGCTTCCAGGATGCCATCATCAGATCATAGCTAGGTCTATACTTGGCGGATAGCCAAGGCTTCAAAGTTACCTCGTTGGTATGAAAATCGACTGGTGTCCACAATTATCTGGCCACCACTGTATATGCGATGGTCATTCAACAAAACATTTGGCTCTTTAAATAAATTTACGTTTATTTTGCACACTCTATAATTATTGGACACTAATCAGTCAGCGTATATTGCTGCCGGGGCAGAGAGATAGGATACGGAAGTACCCCATTTTTACATTTTTAAATAATTAAATCCTTCAGGACGACTTCGTTCACTTTCCCAAGTCGTCCATATTCCCAACTCGTCCACGTTTCTAACTCGTCCCCCTGCAATTCATATCTTGTCCACATCCTAACTCGTCCACTTCCCAAGTCGTCAATATTGATGCGAAATATGACAACGTCGCATTTCCGTACCTCGAAATATGAATTAGTTCATCAATGAAAATCTTAGTAATAGTATTTGTCAATGAAAGCTAAACGTCATCTTTACGTTTACGGTTAGTGATCTTGATAATAGTAAAAAGTATGTGTATGTGTCGTGGGCCAATCGTTGAACTGGGCCAATCGAGATCTGTCTGGTCAGATCACGATGTGCCGGCATTTCATGATCTGGCCAATAATTTCATGATGTGCTCAATCAAAAATAAGGCAGATCGATAAAAGCAACCTATTCGTCGATTTGCCTTACTAGTACTTGGCCTCATCGAGATATGGCCGGGCGCATCGTAATATACTTCCGTTTCGCGACGTTTGTGGCGCTGTAACGCTGTTTGCGCTTTGTCAGCTGTGTGTTTACGTGCGAGCAAGATAGCGGCGTCACTAGAAATCAAAAAATTGTGATAATAAAAACAAAACAGGGAGTTAATTGAAGAAAAAAGTGTTTTCTGAGTGAATTGCGAGCGACAGTTAAATGATTTTTATGTGAGTCAAGGACGAGTATGTACTTAAGGACCAACTCTGAAATCACGAAAAAAATCTGCAGTTTTCTACCTCTTGCTCGAGTTGGTATTGAACAAATAAAAAAAAAAAATTAATGTACATTCTTTTTATTTTACTAATACTTTGGTCACCCTACAGACTATTTATCCCAGCGTCGCTGGTTAAATCTTTATTATCTAGTAAAATAATTATTATCAAAACTTCATTTTATTTGCTTGTACTTTGGTCACCATACAAAGTCGATTTGCCCATGCATGGCGGGGCAAATCGTCAAACGTTATGCTTTGAACGATATGGCGGGTTTTGAAAAGGCAAATCAAGAAATGCCGGCGTATCGTGATCTGCCCAGGCAGATCTCGATCGGCCCAGTTCACAACGATTGACCCACGACATTGCAAAAAAAAAGAATCGTCATTACTTTTGAAGTATTTTAATTTAGATTGATAATATCTCCAAAACTATGCATTTTTGTACTAAATGTTATAGGAGTTTTTATCATTATTTTGAACTAACGAAATAATATAACCTCAGAGTTAAGGGATATCAAAAAATACATGGTGTTTAGGTCTCTGTGCATTTCTAGATCTATCAAATCCCTATTAAAATATTATGTCGTTATTGCATGGATGCTAAACATTTTTTTCAAATTTTAAGTATAATGCATCTTAGTATTACTCAACCCAAGCCGATGTAACTCTTGTCTAACAATTCAAAAGTTATATTAAGTTAGCGAATTCCCGAGTCCAGCCGATTCGCCAGCTGCGGTAGGGAAAAGGGCCCTTCCTGATTGTTTCAGATTGGGAAGGATGAAGCAAACATTTGTCCCGTTCCTTGTTAGCGGCGACCCTAAGCCGGGTTGCAAATAAGATTGTTTCAAATGTTCCCAACCGTTTTGGAGCAGGAGTTTCTTTATTCGGACAACTTTGACTTGTGTCTTTTATCCCGCTTCCTGGATTTGGGTCAGGCTAATTTATGGAAATTGCGTCATCATTTTGTGAGGTAAGTCTTAATTTTTTTGGGGCTAAACCTTTTGGTAAAGAGGAGAATGTTTACGGTGTACTTTCCCCTTTTGTTTTGAAGGAAGCTTTTAAGAAAATTGGTAAAATCATTCCAATTTAAGTAAATAATAAACGCCAATATCAATACATACATAGTACATTTCGTAAAGGTGTCAGATAAATAAGGTTTCCTCCACAGAAACAAGTTTTGACAGTTTTAGTAAAAACAAGAGTATCGTTGACTTTTACTATACCAGGCTACCAGCACTTTGGAAGATACTTCAGCGCTGTAACATAATTTTGTTCCCTTGAGCTCATAATGCGGAACATGGCTTCACTAAACGAAACGACCGTTGGAGCATGTGCCGTTGTGACGCAATGCGCGTCATATTGATAAATATATAGCCTCCACTCAGATCGCTTTATCAAAATGCTGTAGCTGTAGCGTCACAAAATTGACATACACGATACGTGTGCGTTGTTTGTCATAATAATGTCATTTCTATCAGCACCGACATAAAACCTGTCTATACATAAATGTTATTTCGATACGAGTACTGGTTGATAACAATATATTTTGTCGCATTTTTAACAACGAATGGGACTTTCAACGCCACATTGAGCAATTAATTGGGTTAGTATTGACACTATCTATAGGAAAGCAAATACCGATAGCATACATTGGCAACTACTTCAATAGCAAATCTGATCAGTTTTTTCCCTATAAACGAATAGTTAAAAACTTGAAAGAATATTATATGCGCTTTCATTAAAAGAAAAGTGCTCCAACTTTACTAACTTGAAATCAGACACAAAATACGTTTTACTATACAGTAACTGACTACACATTGTGCTATCGACTACTCTACAACAAAGAAAAAATAACAAAATGCATCTCATCCTAGTAAGCATCGGATCATGGCCCTGAGATAATTATTTATTGGTCGCCAGGAAAGCGGGCTCAACTCCGTTCAAGATAGCTCCGATAGCTTCCTGTTGCTTTATAAATCCCGCTTTAATAGTTTTCCCACAATGCGGGTACCTAGCTCGAAGTTTTGCCGTTCCTAACTTGGCACTGAGAAACGATTAGTCATGAAACAGTTTTGTACCGACTTTGACACTTATCAAATTAAATCAAATCAAATAGTTTTATTTGCAAAATATGAGTAGACGTACAAAATGTTGGTCTTATAAATTATTGGAGCGCTATAATCTAACCATTTCTGGTGTGCAAAATATAATAATTAGGTGCAACATATTATAATTTTTCAGAAAATTTCAGATGAACTTTTAAAACTTTGTAAGCAATGCAATTTGACGACCTCCGTGGTCGAGTGGTTTGTACGCCGCTTTTCAAGGTGCCGCCATCTCTGAGGTCCCGGGTTCGATCCCCGGCTGGGTCAATTTAGAACAGGAACTTTTCTTTATTGGCTGAGGTCTGGGTGTTTGTGGTTCCACCATTGTCTCTGAATTCCAATTGCTTTAGCTACTTTGGGACCAGAGCAATGTTTGTGATGTTGTCTAATATTTATTATTATTTATATATTTATTAATGTTTCTTTAACCGCCGAAGTGCTCCGTGCAATTAAATTAGAAACTTTTATATTGCTTGTAGGTAGGTATGTATGTACCTAAAACAAGCTTAAAAAAATCGATAATGATAACCGGAAAAATCACGATGATCGGACGCAATTCTTCGTTCATTTTACTTGATATTTAACCTTATTCGTGAGTTAATAATGTCATGGAGTGGGACGAACATCGTCCGCTTATCGCGATTGTTTTTATTTTATGTAATAGGCCTGCAGTGGTCTACCACAGAATTAATATACACAACATAATTAAACTATTGTTTACGTAAAGCTTTGTATGTCGATATAGACACTTACATTTCTTCATTGGATTTGAAATAGTTCGTTTCCAAAATTCGTAATCATTTATTGTAGAAATGTATGATATAACCACAAATAACTTCAAGTTATTTTAATTCCTGGAAAGGCAGTTAGAAATAGCACTTTTTTAAGAAAAGCAATGCACCAATTTAGCTAAAAGTGTAGCGGTAAAACCGACTGCTTCTAAATTAGCGGTTTAAGAAATACCAGCTTGTTCTGAGAGTATTTATTGCAAGCTCATCGTTGCTATTTCACTCGAAACTCTAAAGAAGGTGTGCTAAGAATGGCATTAACTTCACCTCTGAGGATTAAAACTTATCAGAGCAGGCAATTATAAAGCAAAGACTTCATTCTGTAAGGTTTTATCGAACTCAATTTCGGCACACTCGAACTCAGTGTCTAAGACCTTGTCCAGAAAGAGCGAATTCGCCGCGATTTGACACGCGATTTTGGTTACACTGCTGTTAATATTGCACTCGTTGCTGACGTCGCTGGTCCTAAGCGAACACTGTATAGCGAAACGCGTCTAATACGCGCTTAGCTCTGGACAAGGTCTAAATCTGCTGATTGAACTGCCCCCCTACTCAAATGATGATGCAATCTACGAACTCGCTTGCTTATAAGATTTCTATTCACTCGCGACTTGAAGTCCCCCAGATTGTATACCTATCGGGAAACACAGACTCAGGCAAGGTTGGAGTTCCACTCTCGAGCGGTACGGATAATAAAATTTGGAGCAAAACGCTTAGTTTTGGAATATCCACTAAAAACTGGTGGCGCAGGTTCGTACGTCTGGTTGTCCGATGGAAGAAGGGAGATGGAAGAATTAGGTTGTGCAATTCCGCTGCACACTCGCCGAAATGTATCCGAGAAAAAACCGATAAGCTTGCAACCTGCGTATTTGCTCGAAGCTTTTGAGCTTATTACAGAATACCAATGAAATTAAAATGTGACCACTCTTGAGGTATACCCTTTCAAATAAAAAAAGAATCATCGAAATAGGTTCATAAACAAAGAAGTTATACCTGAAAATCCGTCAAAACTCGTGCGATGGTAAGCTAAATAATTGACATTTTTCAGGATTATGAAAAAACTACCAGCCAGATCTCTATAATTTTTTTATGGGACTACACACAAACTATATTCTTTCAAATAAAAAAAGAATAATTGAAATCGGTTAACAACTATATAATGTTTTAAATTTCCATGGTTTTTGACGTTATTAGAATAAACTATATCGGGATTTACACCATGTACCTGTTTATTTTTGAGACTCCGATAGTTGCATGCGCCATGGTCACGGAAGAACCATGAGAGTTCTTCCGTGACCATGGAATGACCATGAATATCGGAGTCTCAAAAATAAACAGGTACATGGTGTAAATCCCGATATAGTTTATTCTAATAACGGTTAACAACTGGTGAAGTTATATTAATACAAAAAAAAAAAAAAGTGAAAAAAAATACCGTCGACTTGATAACCTCCTTCTTTTTTTGAAGTCGGTTAAAAATATTATCGTTGCCGATGAGCTTCCTGACCCGCCGCTCAATAGACTCAAGCATCATTAAATTGTCGAATTAAATTAAAGTGTTTTTTTACCACTTTCCCGTATATAATACACAAGGGTACGATTCAAACAGCTGCTGCTAAGATTTCTCCGAATGTGTAACAGTTCAAAGGCTTCGATTTCATTCGCAGCTCCACTTACACCAGAAGGACCGGCCGGCGAAGCCAATTGTATGATTCGACGAAGGAAATATTATTACAGCGAAACCTTGTACGTGCTTTCGATTCGGAGAAAAGGAGGTAGCTATAATAGAAACCCTAAAACTTGAGCAGCCTTTTAAAAAAATCAAATAGATAGTGCTAGAAGTAAGAACTTACAACCTGTATTGTGTGCCCTATGTAAAGAAATCAATGTTTTGGAGTTAATGCAGTTGTTTGAAAATAAGAAACATATTATTATATTTCATTCAGTTTTAATGTCTCCATTTCAAACCCTCGGAAATTCTATATCGAGTTCAAAGAAGAGGATGTTTTTTTTCCTATTATGTTCGACTATAATTATCAGTCCTGCTATTATAAATAAATAAATAAATATTTGACAACATCACATACATTGCTCCGATTCCAAAGTAAGTAGCTAAAGCACTTGTGATATGGAAATGGAAGACAACGGTGGTATCACAAACACCCAGACCTGAGCCAATATAGAAAAGTTCGTTTTCTAAATGAACCCAACCGGGGATCCAACCCGGGATCTCAGAGATGGCGACACCTTGAAAACCGGTGTACAAAGCCACTCGACCACGGAGGTCCTCAAAATTTGTTATTGTTGCCACGACTCCAAGTAATGTTCCATATTTTCTCGGATCTGTGTGATTGTGTTGCTTTCCTATTTCCATTACATTTATCCGTACTATATTAATTCTGTGCCGTAGCTTGTTCTAGTTGTATAATCCAATATGACATCGGTTGAGAAGTGCTTTCCCGCGTGGCGTGGGTGCATTAGGGCCGTTCCCGCGACGTCATCGCGGGTGACAGGCCACCGCAACGCCATTAGCCGTGCGGGAGCCGTGCGGTATTTCAAACGCAGCCGACCCAATTTGTGAGAGCTAATTCAACCCGTCGCCTTGCATAACAAACACGCTGTTATAATAGATTTTTAATTAATGCTCCATTTCATTTGTGGCGTACGTACGAGAGTATTTTGCTTTTTAGGTAGGTACTTACTGGAAAATTTATCACGTACTTGGGAAAACCGCACGTAAACTCAAGTTGTCATTGACTTGCTAAACTAGATGGCCGTGTGCGCTGGCCACTCGACACGCCCACCGGCTCTCATGCGAACGGTTGTAGTGGATAATTTCAATGTGTGAGTCATACCTGAGTGTGTGGCTGGGCGTGAGCAGTGAGATGGGCGCGGACAGAGAGGTGTAATCGCAGGGTGAGATGGCCGTGCGCGTTGGCCGCACGGCACGCCC
Organism: Catoptria pinella; assembly: GCA_963556745.1. Taxonomy (NCBI): domain Eukaryota; kingdom Metazoa; phylum Arthropoda; class Insecta; order Lepidoptera; family Crambidae; genus Catoptria; species Catoptria pinella. The sequence continues at coordinate 15,132,191 of OY750761.1, forward strand.
ACCGGCCACCATCCGAAACCTCCGCACGACGGATAGCGATGGCATCGTGCGTCCGGCTGTAGCGGCCACCGCCTTCTCCGTCGCGAATCTCGCGCAGCACTCCCCCGGCCGTCTCTCTGTACCACCTGGAAATAAATGAAATGGTTACACTCGTTCATAGGGCAGAAAGTGATTTATAAGGCTATAAATTTTATTAAGTTATATCGCTATCCTCCCTCACACCAAATGCCTCACACGGCCTCTGTTGAATATGTACATGTATTACTAGAGAAGATTAGATATCTATGTGTCAATCATCAAGACAGACCTACAATTTTTTACAGGTCTGAGACTATCAATCTATCCTGGAATTACTAAATTACTTGAATGGTTTTTCCTACTTACTTTGTTATAATTAAAGAACTTGACTGCAAGAAATGGTTTTAAACATGTAGGTTGTAGTAGTTCTTTAGGTAAAAACTTTTAAGCCGTAGCAACACATGGGTCCTTTGCATGATGATTGATGATTGATATTAGATGACACTATAGTGAGGAGCTCGGTGGCGCAGTGGTTTAGCGCCTGGCCCTGCGACTGCGGATGCGGATGGGTGACCAAAAATTTACTATCTTGAGCTCTTCCGTGCTTTGAAAGGCACGTTAAGCCATTGGTCCCGGCTGTATTTGCAGCCGTTAACACCAATCAGCATTGGGCCCAATGCTGATTGGTGGTGGCGTGGTGAGTTATCCATCTATAAGTAAGGCCTGTGCCCCAGCAGTGGGGATATGTGGGGATATTAAATGGCTGATGTCGATAGCAATAATTATAACTTAACGTCATCTCCAACAAGATACAACTCGTGTAATCAATCGTGAGGTGATTGATATGGGTTGACAATTGCGTTAGTCGTCGAGATCACTAAAGTGATTTTGGCTATGTACGCTCGCTGAACTAAATATCACATAATATAGCTTAAACTAAGTACATAATTATTATAGCCTAATGAATGGATTAATCAGTTTCCAAACAGCTTATTTATTATGACAATTATTAGTTTTTTCCTTCTCTACAACAGCCGTCCATAGTGAATTAACATGATAGTAGTATTTTCAGTAACTATACCCTTACTTTTATGTGATTATCTCGAGAGTTTATAACTAATTAAGTAAAGAGTAAGAAGTAGTTTTTGTGCTTTAATTCAAAGCTTAAGACGAACAATGCTCATTTTTTAAAACAAAGAACATAAGATTTTCTTTTGGGGTAGAAAAATGCAGCTTTAAGTTTTCATCGCGTCTACACGAGAATAGCATTTGCGACCGTTTCATTTTGTTTGGCTCCTGGGGAAGTCTCGTTAAAATTAAAAACTCTTTTTAAGCGTCTGTTTGAGGCACTTGAGGACAAAAGGCTCCAATGAATGGTCCACATCCTTCAGCGCTTTTTTTATGTGTTGAGGGGAAATATCCGGTGGGGGGTTTTTGCTATTTTCTTCGCGCATTAAGAGGTCTTTCTTGGGAGTGCCTCTTAGTTAAATGCGGTTAAATTTACGAGTTGTTAAAAGGGGTCTGAAACAGTGAGTCGGTGAGTCTGCTAGATTTTGAACCTGATATAATATTTCCGCTATTGACTTCCAGCTGTGGAATATTTTAGATATAACAAAATTTTTGATACCATTTCGGATTTTATATAACTGTAGCTCCGTATTTTCTGAATGGAAGCTTTATCGTATTTTATATAGAGTTTAAATTTTTATAAGTTTTATTCACGCAGCAGCTATCTAATAATGAGCCAGTAAGCCCATAGAGCTTAAAAATATCACAGTTAAAAAGTACCAATAGGTACACACGACGGCACCCCAGACTATACATGTTGACCTTGAGACCGCCTTTATGCCGTACGTAATAAAAGCTGTTTTCGCAGTTTAACTGTATAACCTGACGTGCTGTCGTGTGTACATTAAATTTAAGAAGAAAACAATAAATTATACGAAGATTGGTTCCATTAGCAACCTTGGAACAATTGCAAAGACATTGTACGCATTACCAGCAAAATGCTTTATATAATGGCAGTGCCACACGTCCCCGCGGTTGCTAGGATACCGCACGCTCCAGTCATTAGCGCTACAAAAGGACGCGTAACCATTATGTATTATAAATTATTCGTGTCAATCTAGCATTAAACTAAGTAGGGACTCGAAAGTTCGTTAAGAGGTTCTAATATAATCTGGAAATTAACGTTTTCTAGTTGAACTGAATTTTTTGTAGTTTTTGTACTTTTCTATCTGACAAAATATGAATACGGGAAAAGATGTCCAATAACGAGAAATGTATGTTTGCGAATATTATAGAATAAGAAGATATTTCACCCGAATTCCAAAACCACTGAAAAATATAACTATCTCACCTCTATGTACCTGAATACAATCCTTATCCTTACTAATATTATAAAACCGAAAGTAAGTTTGTTTGTTAGTTACGCCATCATGTCTTAACTACTCAACCGATCATATTTGAAGGTTATCTTTTGGAGTTATTATTATTTGACCAGTGTGACCACTGAAATATTTGCTTACAATTCATAACTTCATGGATTTAATTAATACCTATAAACCTATGTAAATTATATACAGTTGAGAGTTGGTACGCGTTACAATGTATCGTCTAAGGTTTAAACTAATCTTGAGGCCTGTCATAGGAGATTACGTAGATTAAAGAACTTTATCGTATAATACCAAATGATATGCTAGAAAAAATACGACTCGCACCAGATCATGTTCTCGGACGGGAATCGAACCCGCGACCTTTGGATATCCGGTCCAATGCTCTGACCGCTGAGCTACCGACTCACTTTATCGTGCTAGAATTTCTCAAAATGCTATACATGTGCCTCAGATTGATGATAATAATAAAATGATATTTCTGCAGTACAAAAACGTCAATAAACCAAGGACTGATTTAGTAAGTGAATTAAAAAGTTTTGAATGCTCCAAAAATGTGAAATTTTATTTAATTAAATTATCTTCGCAATTATGCCCAAATCGATTTAACTATTTACTCCAGACACATTATCATAACTTTCTAAATCAAAACAATTTATTATACTACGCCCTCCTATTACCTGTATATTGCGTATTTTCCAAAGTACAGACGACGGCACATCAGACTATACATGTTGACCTTGAAAGCCTTATTCCCTACGTAATAAAAGCCGTTTTCGTAGTTCAACTGTTTAACTTGATGTGCTGTCGTGTGTACAAGATATATAATAGTAAAACAACATTTCGGTAATCTGAGAAAATTAACCCTTGCGGTAACGAAATAAAAACATCGTGTTATTCTTGACTCACAAAACGTGTAAAATTAAATATTGTGTTACAATAATGCAATAAGGATTCTGATGATTTGAAAATAAAGTAAGATATTCTTATTAAGGATGGAAAACATTATTTGTTTACCTTTGTCATGGACGAATTCAATGCCATTGGTAATAATTAAGCGGTAACATAGTATTTTGTATCGTTTCATTTGATTATACAAGGTGTTACAAAATACCCCTAATGCTGAATATGATTTATAGGGACCATCAAACTAAACAACTTTTACTATGGGACCAACTCTGAAATCGAAAAAAAAATCAGCTGTTTCATACAAAAATTAAAATCGAAAATATCAGAATGTATGAAACAGCTGATTTTTTTTCGCGATTTCAGAGTTGGCCCCATAGTAAAAGTTGTACAGTTTGATGGTCCCTATAAACCATATTCGGCATTAGGGGTACTTTTGTAACACCTTGTATATCAAGCGAGTATTATCACAGAGAGTAACCTCTATTCAGCTAGGGCATTATGTACACACGACAGCATGTTAGGTTATAGGTACAGTTAATCTGTAAAAACAACTTTTATTACGTAGGCCATATAAAGGCGGTCTCAAGGTCAGCTTGTATAGTCTGAGGTGCGGTCGCGTCTAGTATACAATTTAATATACAATCTGTTTAAGTCATTTGGTTCCCGGAGTGGGGTGGTTCTCCTCATGATTACAAGTATCTTTTACTATGGGGCTCAACTCTCATATCGCGAAAAAAACAGGCCAAGTGCGAGTCGGACTCGCGCACGAACGGTTCCGTAAAAATCGCGTTTGTTGTATGGGAGCCCCCTTAATATTTGTTTAATTTTAATGTAATTATTTATTTTTAAAGTGAATGTATGACTAAATATTCTGTGAATATTTCAAGCGTCTACCTGTTGCCGTTATCAATATCGAGCCAAAACGAGCAAAAAATTCACGTCTGTTGTATGGGAGCCCCCTTAAATATGTATTTTATTCTGTTTTTAAGTATTTGTTGTTATAGTGGCAATAAAAATACATCATCTATTAAAATTTTAACTGTAACTGCTGCTTGCTTTTTTAATTATTTATTTATATTAACGTTCAATATTTTTGAAGGGCTTATCTCCAAAAACTTCCATACTTCCATGATAGTTTATCATCACCGACATAATAACATCTCATTATTCATGAATCTTTGATGGAGACATTAAGTCCACTGCATGACAAAGGAGGAAGTTTCCATGATAAAACTATAATTTTTAAATTTGAGAATTTAGAATCTGGCAAATCTATAATAAAATAAATAAATACTTGACAACATCACATACATTGCTCCGATTCCAAAGTAAGTAGCTAAAGCACTTGTGTTATGGAAATCAGAGACAACGGTGGTATCACAAACACCCAGACCTGAGCCAATATAGAAAAGTTCGTTTTCTAAATTGACCCAACCGGGGATCGAACCCGGGACCTTAGAAATGGCGACACCTTGAAATCCGGTGTACAAAGCCACTTGACCACGGAGGTCGTCAGAAAGTTATAATGTTATAGAGATCGCATGGTCTGCAACAAGAACTTTTTAAATATCTTGCTTGCTATTGCTAGTAGTCTTTAATCACACCCAATAATGTTACGATTCCAAACCATGTTTGCATTTAAACAGCACTCCACGGGATCAACTTAGAAAACCGCTATAGTTCACGATCTTGTCGGTTCTAGCGCGTGCTGTACGACCCTTTGTAGCGAAAAGTGGGAACGAACATGGGCCGAATCCCAATTCGCGCTGGAGACTGTTGGGGTGGATGGAACACTTTGTTTTGATGAGATGATGTAGCTGGCATTGAAAGTTTAACTTAGTATTGTTGTACCGTACACTGCCGAGAGAAAAGGGGTAACACGTCATGGGAATAGGCTTAAGTACACATGGATTGTTACTTCAATCCTACTTCCTTCCTACTAATATAATATTAATAATGTGATTTTTTTATGTTTAGATGTTTGTCGGAACGCTTTCGGCTGAATGGATTTGGGACACAGATTTTTTAAATCTGTGATAAAACGTAGGATAAAAAGACGAAGTCGCGGGCGACTGACGAGTTACTATAATAAATCACAAGAGTAATCTCATAATTTTATACTGTGTACAGTACTGGCATACAAATATTACGAATTTGTCAATATATTCTAATTTAAAATATTGTATTCGAATAAAAGATTTGGAACTAGACATGTTGTGAAAAAAAGACAAGTAAATACTTAAACAAAATCGTGATTTACAGGGTTAAACTTTTTCTAAAACAGACAAAAAACTACTTTTTTCATTATAAACTTGAATAGTTGTTCGGACATTTGTATGGAGAGTCGTTTTTTTTGTCTGTTTTTGGAAAAGTCGTAGAACATTATGTTGTTGTTAATCTACTCCTGCGAAGTTGTTGGTATTAAGGGTATTAAGGGCTGTACTCACCGGGAGCATTCGTTTCACGAACGAGTTTGTAGCATACTCGAGTACAGTCATCAGTATGCTACAAACGCTCATTCGTGAAAAGAATGCTCACGGTGAGTACAGCCCTTTTTACAAATAACCCTGTGTAAGGCTATATCGAACTCCTCCACTGCAAGCTACCTACGCACTGAAAATTATAAAACATACTAATTTTTGTGTCAATTTTGTTACGAACGCACTAAGGACTATTTTTACTTCTAATTTTCCCATCGCATGTTCGTTAATCTATTAGCTTGAATATTTATCGTATGCAGCCATAAATCTTCCAACAACCGCGATAAGCATTCGTTAAATTCAGTCCCTTTTCCTAAAATATATCACCAACACAAAAAAAAATGGAATCAGGTCGAGCAGTATCAATTTGTAGGTACTGTATTATTGTATGTTTAAAAAATGTAAAGCTGCTGGTTGTATTTGTAATCTTGTAAAGAAATGAAATAAATACGAAATGCTATTTCTTAAATCTCGTCGCGAATTACTTGATATGTGCCTTCTACATGATATTCTTTCATCTGTCCAAACAAGGCTTTAAGAGTGCACTTGTCTCGAAGCTGTCTAGAGTGTAGCATACTTACGGTACATTGTAGCATACTTGCTGCATTTGGGACAGTTTTGAGAAGCATTTGTTTGTTTATATATTTATTTATTGTTTTTTTAACATAATATTTGTTTGACGCTGTCTTTTGTCTCGTTTTTGTCTATGTTTATTTTTATAATTATAATAGTATTTATCTATATCTATTATTAAATGTAAATGTGAATATGAATATAAATATAACATGAATAATGTGAATGAAATCTGCCAACCATACCTTTAACTTAATTTAGTTTGTATTTTGGTTTACTTTTGCCTACTAATAATAGTTTAAACAAAATGTTTTTCTTTCAAACAGTTTGCCTGTAGAATTATATAACATGCGGTGAAACTCTGTTATTGGCTAAGTGTAACTTTTAAGTATATATTTTAAGCATGATTGTACCAAAAAGGCTGTTGAGTTTCCTAATAAATAAAAAAATACATAGAAAGCATCAACATAATTTGATTCAGAAGTAAATACTCCGCTACTAAAAAAGTGTTTGACGAAACAAACAAACCTTTTTAATTTCATCAAACCACAGAGCAAAAGTTCTAAAGCACAACGCATTTCTACAAATATAATTTATAAGAAAAAAGTCACCTAAAATATATTCATGAGGTAGCCAGTGAGACCGCAAAAAGGTTCAACCGAGCCTCATAACCAGCATAAGTTTATTTCTTCAGTAAACGGACCTACTTTGTAACCCAATTGTATTACGAGGGTATACCTTAACTGCCTTCATTTGTCCGGTTGCCTAATTACTTTAGACTAACTCAGTTATTCATTTGTTTCTGATCTTTACTTCAGTGTAGTTGTTATGATTTGATTAGGTATTGTAGGTATAGTGAAAATACCGCGCTAGTATCCGTTAAGTAATAATTTTTTCAACACACTTGCTCGTAAGGTGAGCCTTATACCATCGCCTCTAGGGCCATAAACCGAGTTATAACACACACGTGCGTGTATGGAATTATCCCTACAAAGTGAAATTAGTACCTTACTGCAAGTTATATGCGAGTAAACAGAGCATTCTCAATTTAACCGGGTAATACAGTTATTTTTTAGTAACAACAAAGAGGTTTTGTGCCGCTAAAAATCCAAATACATTTTTAACCGACTTCAAAAAAAGAAGGAGGTTATCAAGTCGACGGTATTTTTTTTATGTATGATTTTGGAATAAATAAATGTGTATGTTCTTAATTAAGTCAAACAAACATTTATTATTATCAAATTATTCATAATTCACAATAATTCTCTGCTCATTACACACTCGGGCTGAATTACTCCCTCACCTACGGCTCGGGCTGCAACCCACACCATCGTGTGCAACGAGAAACATAGCTCACTTGTATCATAATATTATTATACTATATTTCAATGTCTAGTACGCGCGTAAACCTTAGAAGTGAATAAATGACGACCTCCGTGGTCGAGTGGCTTTGTACACCGGTTTTCAAGGTGTCGCCATCTCTGAGGTCCCGGGTTAGATCCCCGGTCGGGTCAATTTAGGAAAACGAACTTTTCTATATTGGCTCAGATCTGGGTGTTAGTGATACCACCGTTGTCTATGATTTTCATAACACAAGTGCTTTAGCTACTTACTTTGGAATTGGAGCAATGTATGTGATGTTGTCAAATATTAAATTTATTTATTTATTTAAACATATTGTGATTTCACATTGAAGTTTTACAAAAACAAACTTATATTATAAAACATTCATGCAGAATGGTCATTTGAATAATATATTTCACAATAATTTCTTTTGGATCGTAAATTGTTTAAATAAATAACATTCAATGCGCTACGGTTGTTCCAACTTACTCTGTGAATACCTTTAAAAACTTTGCTACATTTAGAAGAAACCGTAAGATTTTCTTTCAGAAGTTTTGAAATTTTAAATCGACGCCAACGCGGTGAAGTTTTGCTGTAAATACAAAAGGCTAATTTTATTATTTGAAATATGTTTTGCCTGTGTTAGGAAAAAAAAACTTTACGAGTGGTGAACACGTTTTAAACTTTTAGGTATCGCCTTAAAAAGAACTGTCGTTTTATTTATTATTATAAAAGAAATACAAATACAAATATACAAATATCTTTATTTGCTTTACATAGGGTACAAATGGAGATCTTAAAAAACAGGTGAATGAGAAGCTTAACCTATTTAGCCAACTTAAGTAGCATGCAAACATAAACAGAAATTATTAACGTTATTAAAAATTAAATTAAATAATGTCATGAAATGTCTAAAATTTATTGTCAGATATGAAGAATTGAAATTAAATTTAATTAGATAAGTAGGTACCTATTCCTTTAAAATATCTCATCGGCCATAAATCTCTTTTGATATTTATTACACAACTACTTATTATCATATCTTAAGAATTCATCAATTGAGTAGAATGCCATGTTCACTAACCATTTGCGCAATAAAAATTTAAATCGACTGGTAGGAAGGTCCTTGAAGCTATCTGGCAATTTGTTATAAATGGTCTTACACATGGCATAGCAATTCTTCCGATATTTCGCCGAGTGTGGGACAGATACTAGTACTAGTCTGCGAGGATATCTTAAGCTTCTTTGAGTTAGATCACTCGCTTGAGTGAACCTTTGACCATTTTGCTTGACATATAAAGCTACTTCTAATATATAAAGGCAGGGTAGCGTTAACATGTTTAGGGATTTAAAATACGGCTTACACGATGTGTCTGATGTCAAATTGCATATGGCTCTGATGCATCGTTTTTGAGCAATAAATAGTCTTTTGATGTCAGTACCATTTCCCCAAATCAATATACCGTATCTTAATATCGATTCGACATAGGCGAAATAGGCTGTAATTGCCGTATGGACGTTAGCAACTTTTGTTAATTTATACAAAGCGAATGCAAAACTATTTACCTTATTGCATACTTTATTTATTTGTTCCTTCCATGTCAATTTCGAGTCAATTATTAAACCTAAGAAAATTCCATTAGTTGCTCTCCGTAAAAATTGTCCATTGTAATCAATATTAATTATTTGATTTTTGAAATTATTGAAATTAATTATATTTGTTTTTGATAAGTTAATTCTAAGATTGTTATTTTTAAGCCATTCAATTATTAATGTCAGCGTAGTAGTTATGTCAGTTTTATGTTGGTCTAAGGAAGAGTTTTTGTCAGTTGTTATTATAACGGAAATGTCATCTGCAAAAAGTACAGTTTTATGATTTGTTATATCTGGTAAGTCATTTATGTGTATAAGAAATAATAAAGGGCCAAGAACACTCCCTTGTGGAACACCAAAACAATTATGTTTAAATTCAGATCTGTACGTTTGAACCGTTTTATTTGAGTCAATTTGGGTTATTTCTACACATTGAGTTCTGTTTGAGAGATATGATTTTAGCCAATGCAGAGCAGGACCTCTAATCCCGCTACGTTCCAGTTTTTTCAACAACCCATCATGTGGAACGCGGTCGAAAGCTTTCGACATATCAAGGAATAACACAGTTGTGTAGTTTTTATCGTTCACACTTTGCAATATTTCATGAACAAGATCAAAAGCTGCATACGTCGTTGATTTATTTTTTTGAAATCCGTATTGGCTTTGTTTTATGATATTATATTTATTGAAAAATGTAAGCAGCTGGTAATGCATAGCTTTTTCAAATATTTTAGAAAATATTGGTAATATTGCTATTTGTCGATAATTGTCTACATTACATTTGTCACCTTTTTTATGTAACGGTTTTACAACTGATAATTTTAATTTGTCTGGGAACTGCCCAGTCTGTAGTGAAAGGTTGACCAGGAAGGTCAGGATAGGACTAAGTACATCTTTACAGTGTTTCACTACTTTAGTACATATAGCGTCGTACCCTTCAGAAGGTGAATTTTTTAGCGACATAATTACTTTACTTATATACTTTGTATCTACTGGTGTCAGAAATATACTATTTGATAAGTTAGTCTTTAATGTGTCATTATTAGAATAATCATTATGATTAATATTAATGTCATCAATGAAATAGCTGTTAAATGTCGATGCGATAGTCACAGGATCAGAAATGTCTATGTCGTTTTTGATAATACTATTTATGTAGTTGTTTTTAACCTGTGTTCCTAGTGTTTCGTTTTTTATGACAGTCCAAGTTGCTTTACAAATGTTGTTACTCCTAGATATATATTTTTGATTGGTCGTTCTTTTTGCATAATTTATGCATTTTTTAAATAGTGCATTGTAATTAATGTACTTTAACTTATTAGCATCACTTTTGTTTGCGTAGTATCTGTAGCGAAGTGCATTTTTTGACAAACTGCTTTTTTTAAGGCCTTTCGAGATCCATTTAGGCTTAGCAGATAACTTACTCTTGAATCTTATTATTGGAAAGCATAAATTATACAGCAGAGTTAAGATTTCAAGGAATTCGTTATAGGCTGTATTTAAATCACTTTCGTTATACACATTAGAGAAAGAGAGGCTACCAATGTGTTTTTTAAATTTGTCCATGTTTTCTTGCGAGTAGCACCTTTTGTAAGTGAATACTGAGTCAGGGATTTCTTTTTTATGCGTCATACTAAATTCTAAGACCTGAGCAGTATCATGGTCTGATAAACATAATGGCATGACATATCCCTTAGCATTATTTATGTTACTAATTATTAAGTCTAAACATGCTTTCTCTCGAGTGGGATCATTGATATTTAAAGTTAAATTGTATTTGTTAAGTAGATCTCGAAATTTAGTCGTCTCCTGGTTATTTTTTAACATGTCAATATTTAAGTCACCTGCAATAATAATATTCTTTTTCGGAAATTTTGTCAAGCATTTATGAAATAACGTGTCAATTTTTTCAAAAAAATAATCAATATGTCGTTTTATTTTAGTAGGTGTTCTATATATACATATGATTATAATATTATTCGTGGTCAAGTTTATTGCACAACATTCGAAGTGGTATAACATAGCAAGATCGTCAAAACAAGTTACTTTCTTATATTCTAAACCATTCTTTACCAAAATGCAAGAGCCACCTCTTTTCTTTGGTCTAGAGAAGTTTGATGCTAGGACATAGTTGTTAATATTAACATTTTTTTCTTCTCCTTGTTTAACAAAAGTTTCTGCAAAACAGAGTATATCGGGGCTAATTTTATTTTTAACATTTGAAAGAGTTATCTCAAAGACTTCTTTTTTTGAATTTATGCTCTGTATATTTTGATGGAGTACGGTAAAAACATGAGCCGATCTATTCACGAAAAAATGATTTCCCACTGCTATGAGACGAATTTACTGTCTGTTTATTGTTAGAATTAGAATGGTCCCTACGTTCAATACCTGTTTTCTTAAAGTAAAATGGTATTGTTCCTTTTTTTGGTTCACAGACATTCGGTTGAACAATTGCTTTTTTCGATTCTCTAATATAGTTTTTGATGAATTCATAAGATAGGTAGTGCTTTTTGTATTTGATATAGTCGATGGAAAGATTAATTTTTTTACATAAAAGTTTTGGATTAATGTCATTATAATACTTAATCTCAATGTGTGAACAGTGGGTAAAGTGATTTGTCCATAATTTTATGTTATAATTCAATGTCACTACATTTAGGTATATATTTTGGCATATAGGTAACAGAATTACAGAAAATTTATTTAATTTATTAAGCAAGATACAAATATTTGAGTGTAGTTTATGTATATTTTTGTCGTGGTTACCGAAGCCCAATATAACAATGTCATTAGGCTTTAAATTCGATATTAAGCTATTACAACAATAATTTAGCATTTCTACACTAGAACCTCCAGAGATTATATGAGCGTCTACTTTATAAGTTTGTTTTCTGTGACTTGAATTCATGAGATCAACAGATAAACCTCTAAGGAACTCATCACCAAGAATAAATATGTTTTGGCTTATTTGTTCTGGAGGATTACTAACGCCATCTGACGTCGATCTACTTGAAGGATTTGCTAAACATGGGTCAATATTTGGTTCTGGAACACTACTAACGCCATCTGTCGTTGATTTGCTAGAGGTTATCAAACAGGGTTCGGTATTATTACATTCTTTGTCACATGATTCTTGTTGACGATTTACCAAACTCTTTTTATCTTGTGTTTTCTTGTCCATTTTGTTATCATCATTAATAGAGAAGTTAAGTTTGGTTCCGCAGATATCTTTTTGTTGCTTTTTAGTAGATGTAGTTTTCGGCGTTCTGCAAATGTGTGATAATTGATTTATTTTTAGTTCATACTCCGTTAGTTTTTTAGATAACGTATTATTTTCTGAAAGTAATATTGAAATCTCATTTTCTGCTATTTCCAGTCTTTCTTCCAGTTTTTTCATTTTTCGTTTTAGTTCATCCATCTTCTCTTTATCGTTTGTAGTTAGTGTAGGGCAGCTTCTATTTAAATCAATTTTCGGCGTGGAAGTTAATGACGAGTACTCTGGATCATCATCTGAAAGTGCTTCAAAAGAATTTTGCGTAGAAATATTTATAGCAAACTTTTTGCGTTGTGTGATATTTTCTCGTTCGTCGGTATTGCTAGAAATGGCTATCGACTGCTGTTGTAGTAAGTTCTTGCTTTGCGGTGTCAGGGAACAAAATAGAAATAAGTACTAGTATAAAAAACATATTTGTAATTTCTTGTTGGGAGATTCATTTGTAAATGAAATCAAATGAAAAGTAAAGAAACGTTTCAAAACGTTAAAAATATAATAAATTTAATTTACTAATTGAAACTTACTGTAATTTAATAAGAAACTAAAATGAGGTAAACCGTTCACCAGAAAACACAAGCCGAGTACTAAAAAAAAAAGAAACAAGATTTGCCGAATAACGAAAGTTGTTACTGAAAACAATAACATTATTACATTCCCGGAAAACCTTTAACTAAATGTTCGGGGAAAGAAAACTAGTTGGTAATGACTTTAGTTAATGCTCTATTGTTCCCAAGAAATGATCTGGAGCGAAGGGAACATCGAATAGCAATCGACGAGTCCTCAGGGATTCGACATAATGTTTTATCTACTGAGCACGATTTGATGAAATTAGTGGATGGTTTTTTTAACGATAGAGAAGTCTTTGGGAAATGCGTAGGTAAAATACCTACTTAACTAAAGAAAAATATGAAATAAAATGAAAATTTATGTATCGCAATTTATCGTTCTAGTTAATAAGCCAAAAAGTGGTGTCGCAGTAACGTACGTCGTAGCTATGTTCGATCGCTACAACATTCTGTCGCTACAACGTGTGTCGAAATATCGTTCTGTGGCTCTTTTGTTTGTCGCAATTGCGCTATACAGTCGCATCAAAATGATCAATATTTGAGTGGCCAGCGTGTGTGTAGTTTACATTATTTATTAGTAAGTAAAGAGCTTGCACGTGTCCGTACTGTTTAACTCTGTGCCCTCATTTTGTCTCTTATCTCATTAGAAATCATTTAAAATATTCTGGGTACTTACATAAATATAAAAAAGTACATGATCTCCTCCTTTTTATATTAACCGACTTAAAAAAAATTAAAATACGTCATGCATTATTGTTTTTTATATTTTTCCAAGTATTAAGTGAAGTTCTATTAGAAAAACGCTTCGTCCACGCCCCCTGTCAGCGGCTTGACAAATTGAGAAGACTAAAGTTAGTATTACGGAAACATAAATTACAGGCGGCCGAAAAGTTACACAATAAAAAAATCCATTTCCTTATTTTCGGTAAACAGTTCGACGTCTCGTTGACCGGACCCTAATTTTGTTTTATGTCGGTGGCTCGCGAGGTTTTACTTCGTTTAAGGTTTATTTGGATCGTGGATACTTATGCTTTGTTTAACACGAAACCTTTTCAAACTATTGTTTCTATTGTCCTATATTATATCACAAAATAAAATCTTTTTATCTACCCAGAAGTAAGTATCTAATTTTCAGCGATATATTTGAATATGAATGGATTCCGGTGAGAATTTAAGGAATAATTCTAGCCTTCTTTCGTATCGAAGGTCCAATCTAAGTATTTTTATTGAAAATCATAATAACTTCAGGCTAGATTTATTTCTCAAAGTAAGAGTTGAATAATGTATATGTAGGTATCTTACTTTTGACAATTCCAAGACAGCTAAACCTACTTGATAGTTCCAGAAAGCAAACAAACCATTCAATCAATACAAAGCGATCCCCCCAGGAGCTCAATCGGCATAGCTTTATCTGTTTTTCCACTTTCGCTACCTCAAATCACTCCGACTAACACTTTGTTCGTCAGAAACATGTCGCCGCTCGCCGTCGTTTCCCGCGCAACATTATTTATGTCGCCTCGCGACGTCTCCCGAGACATGACTTATAACGTGCGTCGCGTTTGTTGGGAACATCTCTCGGTAGGGAAGAAACATATTTTTCACATTTTGGGAACGCTTGATGTGCTAATATATCATGATCCGTGTGGTGGCCTCGCCATGCAGTGTGGTAAGAATAGGGATGTTTAGAAACACTATCGATAAATTTGTTTGATTCCAAAGAACCTTGGGGAAATTATATCATAAGAATATAATATAATTTCCCAAAGGTTCTACACGACGATCAGTCCTGCGCCCCCGCATCCAGCTGCTTCCCGTAACCTTGTTGCGTCAGCCCATATTGCGTCGTCCGGTGCGCAATTAGCAGATAAGTATCACGTATATTATACGCCGCCACTGAAGTTTAAAAATAAAAGTCAGCTAACTGTGCTTCAGCTGATGTATGTACGTCGTAGGGTGTATCTATTTTAAATTATGATTAGGTACAGCAACTTTATGCATAGTCGCATTATTGCATCACTATACTATTCGTTGTTCTTTCAACAGTTACTACTTTGAATTTTTGGGCTTACAATCGACATTTAAAACTAGCGATAGTGTAGCATCACTAATCTACTACATTCACTGCCTTGTGTATTTCCCTGTTTCTTATGATAAATGGAAAATATTACCTTGCGTGATGAACATTGTCCTTTGCATTAGGCTTTTTGAGAGAATTATCATACATACCACTTATTCTGGTTGAAATGATAAAAGAGAATATACTTCTCATTATTATATTATATCATAATCATTTCAATTCTAATTTACCGACTCTACACGCAAGTAGAGGTGTATTAAAAAGTGTTTTATATGCCTTCTACAGTAAAACGTAACCAAAATATTAATACGTCCACATACAAAAGTATAGATTAACAAACAGCTACCAGTATGGTAGTTAGAAAGTTATTCCGAAGCGAGAAACCCAAGTTTTCTCATCTTGAAAATTTAAGTGTACTCAACGTGGAGTAAGTATGTATATCGGAAAATTTGAAACCGGTAGATAACTTTGCAATATTATTATTATAATGTAATTTTCATATATCTCATATTAATAAAGTCTCAAATTACTTATATTTTTGGATAATTTGAACTATATTAACGCTCTATACTTATTTTCCTGGCAGCTCAAGCAAGTTTTTCACTCAGATTAAGTTGGGATTAGAAGCTTGTTGATGTTTTTTTTCAATCGACTTCAGAAAGAAGGTTTCCGAGTACTTTGAAAAAGATACTCAAATCCTCGTTTAGCCTAACTTTTATTATTGTCAATATATAAATTCAGTTGGTAACAAACTGATTCTGGTTAAAAGAAACGCTCTTTGCTGGAATAACAAAGGATTTGAAGAGGCGTTGTATAATGGAAAACGGCTGTCAGGGTAGGGTTGAGAAAACCAAGACTTATTATTTCTATGAAAAGAAATGGCGGACTTAGACGCCAACAGTGGTTTCGCGTGCAAATGGACCACTGTATACATAATTTTGCCTATTTTATTAGGGCTCGATTTTAATACCCAGATCATAGTATTATATCTAAATAGGTAATAAATTAGAAAAAGACTGATGTTTTTCAAACATTTAGTTACTATTTCAATTCCTTATGATGATGATGATAAAAATATTGTTTTGATAGAAAGTTGGCAGGCCAGTGGCAACCCTAGCAGTGCTTTGCTTGGGAAACTCGGTGATACAGTCTGATGGCGTTAGCATCGATATTGATGGTTTATTGACGTGTCTTTGATAGGCTTAGTCCATCGCAGTGAGGCTCTGTTTTGGTGGAAAATTTTATGTGTTTTGGTGTAAAATAATCGGCGTTAATATTTTTGGGATGTTTTATAGCTGAAAATGTATATTTATTTGTTAAATCTTCAAATAAAAACATGGAGAAAACCGTAACTCACAAAGTCAAAATAAAGAAAACTAATCTATTAATTCAAAATAAAGTATACTTTTTTAATATAATATGATGAAAACGAAAAGTTTCATGAAAATTCCATATTTCATTATCTGAAGCAATCTCAAGCACAGTTTGAATAAATAAAGTTATTATTGAGGTTGTGAAGCTATCGGTTTATGTACAAGATACCTAAAAGCAATTAATCGCAAAGCCACGATGCATGTGCCCGGACACAATATGCCCGCAAGCTAATAATGCAATTGCTTGCGCTGTAGTTCATAGAAGCATGCATCTTAGCGTCACCGATATTGACTTTATCTAAGAGCACCAATAGAATCAGTTTGCATAGCTAACATCTGTACCTATCTATATAGTACGAGCAGATGCTTTGAATCACGTATCTGGTAATATTGCAAATTAGATTAATGTTTTACAAGCTGCAAAACATTTTAAATCTTTCGAGAGTTTAAGGCGATGGTTACAGAAAATTATCACTTTTTAATGTGATACCAAAGGTCACTAGAAGATCATACGGATCTGAAATTAAGATATATTTTTTTATATCTTTATCCAGATACGTATTGAATCAGAAACATGATTCAATGATTTTGGCTTGATACATTTTAATTTGGAAAATACCTCTTGCTTAAGACTATAAAATTATTTAGAAACAACATTAAGTATTCAAGTAGAAATTGCTTTAAGTAATGTGTATCATAAATATTCACAATAGTGTAGAAGCATTTCTTTTTAATCGCTATAGTTATTTACTACGAATTGATTTCGTGATTTTTTCGCTTTTGCCAAATCGGTCTCGCTCCCGCCATTTTCTTATTGCTATCTCTTCATGAAATCGATATTATTTGTTACAAAATAATATAGATATACTTTTCCAGATTATTGTTTTATGCCCAATTTATGAATAGGTAATATAAGTAGTTACTACTTGTGATTTTGAAGATTGTAACAAAACATATCAGAAATATTTACATTACTGTGGACGAATACAGTTTTAAACTCATAAAAAACTGTCTGAAATCTCCATTTCATTTTTAGATATTCTTAAAAAATAACGGTGTATAAAATGTGCCACTTTTTACTTTAAACAAAGAGTTATTTAATGGACAATAAGAAACCGAGGCAATGTCGCCTAATGGCGATGACACGAATGGATGTAACAATAACAAATTTTCTCTGTGACGAGGCAGGGCCTCTCGGGCCATTTGATTTATGGAAAGGCCAACAATGGCGGTGGACCAAGATTTTTGTTCAGAAATAAGCTATTGAAATGGAACACGGATTTTCGACAAACAAGTTTTGGTTTTATGGAATTTTTCTGCCTAGTTAGAGACGGTAGATGCTTTTTTGCTCGACTACAGTGAAGCAAATAAACGGTAGTCATTTTAGTACAAATATAGAGAACACTATTCAGACTAACTCTCATTCTATTTGTTATAATAATTGATTTTTATATGTCTAAAAGCTATGTCTAACACTCGTATTTTGTTTGTTAGACAAGTAGACTTTTGGAAATTTTCGGTAAGTTTTTATAATTACAGTACTTTTGTATCAGAAATTATGCACGTTTTTTTCAAGATGTTTATTTGATTAATAAATTAATAATAATTATAATTATTAATAAATAAACTTAAATAATTAATCAATTTATTTAAGCCTTTGGGCAACATAATTTGTCCAAAAAAGACTAAAAAAATATATCCTCATTGTAAATGCTGAAAACATAGAACTTCAAGTTTTATTATAAGTAAAAAAATGCGACTTCCTTACTTTTTTTGGGTCGTGACGCTACAGGACGAGTAATGGATAATAGATAGTAATAAAAGTTGGCTGTGAACTGGTCGACTGTTGTCAAAGTAGTAAGCACTCACCATTGTATTAATTCTTATTTATGCAACCTTTAGCCGATTTTAGTCACGGCTTCTGTTAATTGTATTTCAGCCATGACTTTTCACGACATGACAGTGCATCAAAATTGGTAAACTAAATAAATTTTTCATTGCCGAATCGAAAAAAGATGCCAATTTGATGTTTTAATGTGAATGTTGTGACATGAACCAACAAATGTTTAAACATAAAACTGAGAAATGAAAAAAAGAGTGCTCATTTCAATTATGTTTTCAATACGATTAAAGCTCAGCGGGTAAAATGCTAAATCTCAACAAACGGAATTGGGCCGACAGCGGAAACGGGACGGGAGCGGAAGCGGCCCGGAGTTTGTCGAGATTTATTAATTACGCCCGGTGTACCACCGGCCGTGACGGGTAATCACATTCTTTTGAGGGTTCCGCGGGAATAAGCGAAACAGGTACCTAGGTTTATTTTTTTAAGCATTTTGACGACCTCCTGGTCGAGTGGCTTGGTTTTCAAGGTGTCGCCATCTCTGAGGAACCGGGTTCAATCCTCGATTGGGTCAATTTAGAAAACGAACTTTTCTATAATGGCTCAGGTCTGGGTGTTTGTGATACCACCGTTATTTCTGATTTCCATAACACAAGTGTTTTAGCTACTTACTTTGGAATCGGAGCAATATATGTGATGTTGTCAAATTTAAAATTATTATTATTTAAGGTGGCGTTCCACCGTACGAACAGCGAGATGCGTCTCGCGTGTTTTATTGAGCTTTTATACACTTTATTTACAAGATTTAGAAGATCAAGATTCTTACTACAGTGGTAGTAAGTACAATTGAGGAGGTATTTAGTGGAACTCTAAGACGATATGAGTCCTAATTTACTTCTTGATTGATTTTAAGTTATGATAATGGTTTCTCCTTGGTAATTATTCTAACAATACAATGTTGGGCTGTGGGACATGTATCAGGAATATGTTTAATAATATCAAACTCGTGTACACGGCTTACACCTCACTGGTTTATTTCAACCAAACCTTGTATTACGCCAGCGGCATATATCACTGATATCGTTGTGTTTTCCATTTTTAATTCTGATATTTTTTTAGTCAGTGTAGGATTTAGGAGTTTTTTTTTAATTGAAAAAGAACATTATTATTTTATCACAATTTTGAAACAACAATAACTGTGCCTATTTGTCATTGATCTTACTCCAAAAAAGAGAGATTAATAACAACAGTACCGCAACCATAAAGACCTTTTTTTTTTTGTTGTAACAAGAGGAGAATGCAATCTTTATGCATACCAAACGGCATGTTGGACTCAGTCATACCAAGGGTACGTCCCTCGCCGCACCCAGCCTTCCCGCCAAGCCTGATAGGCTTCGCGTCAAGGCTGGGTGGTTCTGACCCCTGCCCCACCCCCTAACGAGCTCGAAAGCTCGAGAGGGGGCCGGGCAGGGGGAGGAAGCATCCTCCCAAGCCCCCCATAGGGCTACCCACTCTCGGTGGGGAGGCCAGATGGGGGGTCGGGAGAACTACCAACTACCAACCACCACCAACTAAACTCCTCTCGAAGACCTGCGCTTTTCCGCCGAGTCTGTGGGTACGCGTTGGCACGCTCCACATGACCCGGGGAGAGTGGCCCGTTAGTGTTCCACCCTATGGGGGACAGAGGGCCTTACTGCGCCCCCCCTTGCGACTAGGGGAGAACGGGTCGCGCACTCGCGGGTCTCGCGGTCGGCGTCTTGTTCTCCCCCGCCGCGCACGTCGGAGTTGGCTCGCTGTGACGTCCGCCTCGCGAACCCTCTCCGCGGCCTCCTTCTGCGAGATGACGTCCTCGCAGAAGGTGACCACGGCCTGCCATTACCTTTCACCTCGCAGCATCGCAACTGTGATATTGCGAAGCGAGAGAACAACCACAAAGACCTAAGATGATATAGGTGGAATCCCGGGAGGGGGAGGGGGGGAAGAACCTAAGAGATTGCGACACTATAATAAATTACCAATAAACTAGTGCATTTTTAGCCATTTACCTTATCGTTTCTTTTTGTAACAATAAGACTTTTTTCAGGCGCCATACAACGTGTTACAAAAATACCCCTAATGCCTAATATGGTAGAAGGGACCATCAAACTGAACAACTTTTACAATGGAACCAACTATGAAATCGTGAAAAAAAATCACCTGTTTTTGATATTTTCGATTATAATTTTTGTATGAACCAGTTGATTTTTTCAAACGCGTTTCTGCCGTGAGTACCTATAAATAAATCCGTTTCGACTTTCGATCATAAAGGTTTCGACTAGAAAGAAAGAAACAAAAATATTTATTTAGAAACCACTTAAATTAAGCTATAATGCTAATATGTAAATATTAAAGAATCATAATCATAATTTATTCATCCCACAATAACTTTTTCAACACACTTTCAAGTAAAGTGAGCCTTATTACATCGCTTTTGGGGCCATAAATCGAGCCATATAATAACCATGCTATATATGCGTAATAACATTACATACTAGTGCGTAATAGAGTTAACCCTACAAAGTTAAATTAGTACCTTACTGCAAGTTATATGCGAGTAAACATAACTTTATAAATTTAACAGGGTAATACAGTATTTTTTTTAGTAACAACAAAGAGGTTTTATGCCGCTAAAAATCCGTATAAATTATTAGAATAAATAAATGTGTACGTCCTGAATTAAGTCAAACAAACATTATTATTATCAAATTATTCATAATTCACAATAATTTATTATAAATATTAAAATAATTGCATTTTATCTCTTTAAGTTATAATTTTGAAGTAGGCTGTTAACTATGTTCACTCACCCCTTTGTTCGCAAAATATTCTTGCATTGGGTGCGTGACAAAAAACTTGTGCGCCTTTTCTCATAGGCCCGAATAAACGTGACAATTTTATATCCATTGTGTCAAACAATTTGAAAAAAGAACAAACTACTCATAGCTACACCCCAATGTAAACCAAATTGTCGAAAGCTCTGCTCATTACACACTCGGATGAATTACGCCCTAGTGTGCAATGAGCAACATAGCTCACTTGTATCAAAATAAACTATTTACAAATACGTAATTATAGTTTTTCTATCTCACGAAGTCCGTTCCACTAAGTACGAGCGTAACGTAATACGAGCGCGTGCAGACACACACTTAAACAATGTGCATGTGCACGCCTAACAACATTCATAGCTGAACGGACTTCGTGAGATAGAAAAACTATACCATCCTGTATTATTCATTGGTTTCCCAAGGACACGTAGAGATAAACGTACTACTGTTGCGAAATGGTGCTACAATAAATAAAATCGCAACTATTTTAATACCAGCGGTGCAACACGAGACGTGGCGCATGCACTTGCTCACTTTGGCTGCGGTCGTAACTATTGCAACGACGCGATGCAATTTATCGGAAAAAGTTTGTAACTTGGTACCGTGGCGGGCTTATTTATTCTACTATCGGTATATGTTACAAGAGATAAGCGGTTAAATGTCATGATTTTCCCTGCAATTAGGTAGTCTCGAGAGTAATTTTGAAGTTTCACAAAGTTTCCAATTATCATAAAGATAAATTTTCAATACACATAATTTCAAGTAAATATAAAGTTGACATAATTAATGTTAATTGTTATTGTAAAAAAAATAATTATGATTATTTATGTCAACATTTTGTTCTAAGTAAGTAACCGTAATGGATTATTTCACAGATACAGTCATGTCTCGTTTGTCTCATTGATATAGATAATAATTGTCTTCTAAAATGTTGTTTTCCGCTATTCCCCTTGCGCCACACGCTAACCGCTCGAATTCAAAAGGACAATACAACACTTCGGAAGTCAAGTTTATAATAAAGTGTGCCACCAAGTGCTATACGGGTCAGGTACGCTCCGGCCGATCGCATCGCTCGCTCGCATCGCTCGCTTGCACCGCTCGCACGGCCGGTTTAGCTTGACTTATGGGACTTGTTTATTGTTACCTTGCAGTTATGAAAAGCTTTTGCATTTATGGAAATGCTGTTTTTAGGCCTCTACGTCCGAGGTATTTGGATTCCTCAGGTTTTGTTGGGTCATGATTCGTTAACTTCTTTTGCTATAACATAAAGTACCTACTTCATAAATATACAATGTCCTTCAAAACTTAGTTCAACACTTTTAAAACTGCAATTTCTCTTAAACAATAGAAGTTAGAGTTTTGATATAAAAAAAAGGTTTTTAAGAAGGTTATCTATTGTTTAGTGTCCTGTTGCGTTTTTGAATAAAATTATTAAATAAATAGAAAGTTTGCGCTTTTGAAAGAAAAAACGCAAACTTCACTATTGACAACAAAACAGAGGAAAAAATATAATCTTCTAAAAACAAACCATAGACAAATATAAATCCTTCATGACACAACGTGTTACACGGTATAACATTAAACATCTATTGCAATATTATTGTTTAAAAATATATATTTTTCTAGTAATTTTTATTTCGAAAATATATATATTATATTGTGTATTTTTAAAGTTAATACAATGCTAAAAGTGTGGCACTAAATATTGAAGGCCAGTGTAGTTGTTACAAAACAGCCTATAAGAAAAATTAAGTACATTTTTATTTCTGAGTATACGAGTATGTCATTAAACATTATTTATTAGTGAAATCTCTAGGGTTTCATATCAGTTAACAGTGTGTATTTGTTCGCGTTTAAATATTTATGCACCAACCACAAATAATATGCATAATAATATTATGCAGTAAAAGTACTATCCGGAGCTTATTAGATAGAAGTATGATAGCTAAGGATATTGAATAAAAAAATCACAACAAAGATAAATAAAGACTCACCTACTAACAAAAGAAAAACAAAACGACGACTTCAAAACCCTGTTATGCAAAAAAACTTTATTGTCAAGAAAAGAGTCCTAATTTCCCAAATTATTACTCGCCACTAAAATATGAATTAACGGCCAGTAATTAATTACATCTTTGTAACACAACCGGGCCGGTTTTTCCATTATATCGGTCGGTCGGTAGTAATTCCGCTATCACTCCTATGACAAATGATCCGGCTCGGTGTATCGAAAAAATAGAGACGGACAAAAGCCAAAATGTTTTCTCAAATGCGGTTACTGTTTTGTAGTTATATTATTCAAAAAATATAACGTCGCTAATACATACTGCTTTTCTAAACGATAGGTCTTTTGACTTGTTTAAGTAATAATGGAATAGATGTTGTTGATTTCTTTAAATAATGCTGCAAACTTTTTTAAAGGAAGGACGGAGTGTGCATAATATGAAATTTGGTGGTATTGTACTGGGACATGTCACGGCAGGCACCCAAATCTATTGTATGTTATTCTGTGGAGTGATAAACAACGAGTGCCATAGTACCTATAGACATGTTTCGACAACTGCATGCAACGTGTTCCTGGTGAGACCCCTGTCCAAAACACACACGATTTCCAAAGCAATTCCTAAAACGTGACGTGGCGATATTTATGTATTCCAGGATCGCCCCGACATCGGATGAGCCGTGTCGATCGGGCACGACTTGGGCCGAATTTACATTACAGTTACGTCACCTGAAAGATCAGCAGTTCTGGGTTCTGAGCCATTCTGCTTAGTAAAGGTGATGTTAGCTATTCTGTTTTGTTAGTAACTCATCTAAATATACTCATCCAATAAATCCAAACTTAATAATTCTAAAACATCACCTGAATCAATAATATATGCGCTGTAATCCGTAAAAAGTGTTTTATTTCTAATGAACAACGCGCGGAAGTCTTAGAAGTGTATAAATTATACATAATTCATATTGCTTTCAAGCCCGAACACTTAATGGTAACCCTAGGATTATAACCCTAGTAGGTACCTGTATTTCGAGTTTTGGAAATAAATTCTCAAACAACTCCGATGTTCCTGTTTGAGTACAATTCTGGCTACACAAAATTATGTAAATTACTTGCCTATATTAAAAGCGCATTACGCGAGGAAAATAATTCTCCAAGTGTTCAAATTACATGTAAACAGCGGCGAGTAATTCAAGCGGACGTTAATACGGCGATAACTTTATTCTTACCAAATTAAAATGGAGGCGATTACCGCCATGTTTGTTTAGGGGCGCTGTGAACAGGATGTTGTGAATTTACTTTGATGAACTTTGGGATGTAGGGTTATTATTGGACGTGACTCGTGATGTTTGTTTCTCATTCATGCAGAAACAGGCGCTCTACCATAGTTTA
Organism: Catoptria pinella; assembly: GCA_963556745.1. Taxonomy (NCBI): domain Eukaryota; kingdom Metazoa; phylum Arthropoda; class Insecta; order Lepidoptera; family Crambidae; genus Catoptria; species Catoptria pinella. The sequence goes on from OY750761.1 coordinate 15,156,889, forward strand.
TTATTATTAATATATAAGTTAGTTAGCTCAGTAAAAGTAAATAAAATTTACCTTTAATAATAACTTGTTAGTTAGCCGTATAGCGACTGGCCTACTAGATAACACTAAACCTTAACACTAGCCGACTTAAGGGGGCGTACAACGATGAAAGAAACTATTATAGTCGAATATACTGAAAACCTTATCGTTTTTATATTGAGACTAATAAACTATTTCTTATTTCGGAATACGATTTCGAATTTCGAATAATTTATGATATTTTCCATCGAGAAAGTTTTAGCTATCATGTTTCTGTAAATCACATAACTGAGTACTATAGTCTACTACCTATTAACTTATTTATCGACTGGCGGCGCTAGTTGGCTCATGTCAGCCCCTTAATGACACCGTTTTAATTTGTTAAAGTTATAGTTGTAGGAAAAGGCTTAGGCGATTCTTATTTTTCTTAGTTTAGTGCAAACGGGCATTAGAAGTGTATATGAAGTAATACTGTTTTGACGTTGTAATAGCCCCTTAGGGTATTTTTTTTTGTTCAAAAGTGTGGTGTCAAAAATCTTTAAGGGTAAATTATCGAACTTTTTACCTAATATTTGTTATCAAAGTTTTCATAAAAGTATTTATAAACTTTAACTGTCTTAATAACTCAAAATGGGTTGTTCAAGTAGACGCTTTGTGAATACCCTAGGTTATTTTTCTGCTCGTGCGGTAAACGGCCGGTTTATCACCGGTACGGGATAATGAGGGGATCCGTGACGTCACGGGACTGACATATATTACGTAACAGGAAACCTTACAGAAAACTCGCGTTGTGTAGCGATAAAAAAAGGTAGTACTTCCCTTTTCGTTAAATCAATGGCGGTAATTTCTGATACTGTAGCCAATGTCACATTTGTACAAGAGTGATTACGACTTCACTTCGGAAAAGGATGAGAAATCTTCATAATCATCGATTTCAAGATGTCCAAAACATACCTATATCTCTAAAGAGTGCATTCCAATATATTTTTTATGAAATGTTACCCTGTCCAACTGGCTTGTACCGCGAACTGAAAATAGGAAAATAAATAAATCCTATCTTAAGGCGGTACCCGAAAGAAGCGCCCCGCTGCGGTGAATTTTATTTAATATTGCAATAATTTAACAACATCACATGCATTGCTCCGATTCCAAAGTAAGTAGCTAAAGCACTTGTGTTATGGAAATTAGAGACAACGGTGGTATCACAAACACCCAGACCTGAGTCAATATAGAAAAGTTCGTTTTTCTAAATTGACCCAACCGGGGATCGAACCCGGGACCTCAGAGATGGCGACACCATGAAAACCGGTGTACAAAGCCACTCGACCACGGAGGTCGTCGAATAATACACAAAATACGCAGTCATAAGTTCTATCACGACCTTATTATTTTCAAATTTCGAATCGGGGGAGCCACTTTTGGTGGGGTAACCCCCTTAATAAAATTTTATTTACAGCTTAGGTAAGTAAAGAGTTTGTTAACAATGTTTACCGCTGTGAGTTGCCCGTGAGTTATTCAATGTTGGGTCGGCGCTGTACAGGGCTCGAGGTGTGCCGCAGTTACTGGCGGGTTAATGAGGGACTGAGGTGTAAGGAATGCCACTTGGAGGGTAAAAAATGAATAACCACAGATAATAATAATAGTATAACTTCATTGACTCAAATATCGTGTTATCTCACAGTGGTTGTAACAAAAATACTGGAGCCCTGACTAGAACCATACCTTGAATAAGATTAGGTTGTACTTAACCAGTCCAATCCTTTTCCAACTGAGCTACCGAGTCACGAGTGACTAGGTAGCTCATATAATAGCTAATATAATGGTATCAGTTTTGTGTTATCGACAGAACCGACATTATCAATGTTATTTAAAGATACTATCGACAGGACTACCATATTTGCCAGTAATTGTTGACATTATACTCATTTTTTTCACTCCAAGAGTAGCAGCATAAATAAATAAATAAATATTTGACAACATCACATACATTGCTCCGAATTCAAAGTAAGTAGCTAAAGCACTTGTGTTATGGAAATCAGAGACAACGGTGGTTTCATAAACACCCAGACCTGAGCCAATATAGATCGATAGATAGATCGATAGAAACGATCGTTTTCTAAACTGACCCAACCGGGGATCGAACCCGGGACCTCAGAGATGGCGACACCTTGAAAACCGGTGTACAAAGCCACTCGAACGCGGAGGTCGTCTCGAATACATTGATAGATGAAAATAAACTCTTTAGTTACAAAAAAGATCAGTCACCGAATGTGAGTGCTACCTCAAATACAGTAATAGGATGTTACGAAGAGATAAATGCGTCAATTTTTTGTCCTTAGACAGCAATGGTAACAAGTAATGGATGCAATTTCCTTCGAACTGATTGTAAAGTCATGAAAAAAACTGTGCATGTAAATTGAAATTACGTTTAAAACCTGTACTAAACTTTCCATATGAAAGTAAAGTTAATTGGCGTTTGGCTTTTCCTTTACACTTTTTTCGCCCTGGTTTCTACCTTATTCAAACGACATAAGGTTCTATTTTAAAACACGTGTGGACTCTGTTAAGGGTTAAGCTTCATATTCCTGAAGGATGTCACCCCTACTCGTTAATACGTCCCGTGGCGCACCATAATGCGCGGTAGAGCAGTAACTCATTACTGCCATCATGATTAAAATTTATGACGTCATCTAAAGAAGCGTACATTAACCTTTAAGGGAAATAGTTTGTTAAAAGATGAGAAACATGTATTTATATTGGAGATCATAGTTTATCTGTAAGTTTAATCGTCAATATACAACTCAAAAGTTTTAATTGTCCACGAATTTTGAAATTTTTATTCTGACATGTGTGATGTATCAGATTTGAAACTTACAAAATTGCAGACAATTATGATATTCGAGTCAAATCCTTCAATTTATGGCAAAACATAGATACATAATCACTGAATGCAAACATTATGGCCGCGGCCGTTGTTTGCCTGAATATGAGATGCGATTGCATTGTTAGAAAACAAAAAAAGATCTTAGAACACACAATTTTATTATACCTAGATGCTTTATTTGAAATTCAGTTGACTAGATACACCCAGGATGATATTCACTTCGAACATAGCATTTCTTAAACAATTTCCAATAAAAAAGTTGCACATAAAAATAATGTGTTGAATGTTACTGTATTTTTGTTGCCACTGTGCCTTGATAAATTCACTAAGCTTTGTTAGCATCACAGAGCGAAGTGGAAGACATAACACTTTATTTGTCATGGACCACGACGCTGGGTTTACTCAGCCTTGTGTTGTTTACATTACTGAGTCATTTTAATTATTTACCTCTTTGAAATACAGGAAATTAAGAAACTTTGTTCTCTACAGTTTTTTTTTGATATTTTTGGAACACGTCAGAGGTGTTTGACCAAAAGGGAAGTTGGTTGTCGTGGTATGATTGGACATTAAGTACCTATGGGAAGAATGAGAAGCATGTCATGTGTAGTGTTTCGAGTATGAATATGGATGGATATGTCGCACCCAACAAGAGCCATTTAATCAGCAGCCTAATTGATATTTAGCCAATGCGTCTAATACAATATTTAATTAACGGGCTGACAGATGCTTAGGCCGTAAAAACACTAATAACATTAATATTTTGTGACAGTATCATTATAATATCTACATACATATTACGTAACAAAAATAAATTGTGAAAAATTTTAACAAATACACTTTAACCCGGATGCTGCTAGTCAATAATTATCCTATAACATTTTAAAGTCTCGTTAAAGGTACTTGTGTAAACGTATTAAAGTCTCGTTAAATCTTGAGATACACCAGAAATACCTCAGCTGGTCGACATATTGACAGCTCGGTTTACAGTGCACCAAGTGACAAAAAACGGAACTATATTTCAATGTCTTGGCTAGGCAAGCCATTAAATGTCATTGAACCAAGTCATTTAATTAGAAGGCTGGATATAATTTAGGCTGCTGATAAAATGGCACCGCCGTTAAATGAAAAGGCTAGGTCGTTATTATTAAGCGGCTGATTAAGCTAGTTGGCTGCGACAGATACATGGATAGAATAAGTTCAAGAAAAGGTGAACTGGTTAAATAATATAATGTGCCTAGAAAGGAGATTAACTGTTATGTGAAGACTAATAGAGATATACATCTCAGCTAGAAAAATACGGGATGCAGTGACCCTAATTACTCACTTCACTTCGCGTGAATTTGTTATTAGAAATTAGCTGAATATAAGCTACTTTACCGATTGCAAAAGGTTTTAACTAGAACGTAGCTATCCAAAATCTTTTGTGATTAAAAAAACAGCGTATTATTTTTCCATTTATGATTTATAATTCAATGAAGTGAGATTCATGGTCGGAGATTGGTTACAGAATCGACAGGCAGGATAAAGTCTGGTGGGGGTTTCTTGTAAAGCGTTGAGTATTATTTCGCATAATATGAATCTACAAAACCTGTTATGATCTATGAGTATCAATTACTACCAAACATGATAATATTTGAACGTGTCTCTGTAAGATATTTAAACTTCGCGAGTAACTCAAGCAGGAAAACATTCACCCAAAACTTTACAATTTCAGTTTCAAGCATGCTCAGGCTCTGATTGCAAGCATTAAGGGTTGTCACGCATGTACATAATTGGCACCAGAGAGCAAACGCGTGCTCGTCGCCGAGTTGCGACACGCACGTTTCAGTTGTCACGTCTTGTATACTTCACGTGTTACTATTCAAGAATCCTTACGAATTGCGTGTCACAACAATATTTTCATTTCAACTGACGACAACAAAAGGGGAAAGGGTTAAGATTTGTCGAGTACAATTTTCTGTACGGTTTTGTACTCTACATATTACGTTGGGGAAAATGTCTTTTCGCATACTATAGTATGTATGAAGTTGTAATAAAATCTCTTTGGCTATACTATTTGTATCTGGCTGGTTTTGGTATCATTAAAAGCTTACATTTTAAAGAAGATAATTCCAAATTCAAATTAGGAAAATGTGTTGTTATTTTTCGTACTGTCAAGATGAGTGAATCTAATGAAGAAATTCAATACATTTTAAAATTTCATTACAAAACAATTCAAAGTATAGCACCACACATACCACAGCACTTTTAAAATTGTAATACCTTTTTTTTTTAAATAACTTCACAATTAAAACGTTTTTTTTATTTCAAAACTCTGACTTCTACTTGTTTAAGAGAATTGCAATTTAAAAAGTATGGTACTTACCTAATTTTAAGAACAATATTCAAACGACCCTTGTTGTGCAATTGCACTGCGTTAAAATAGAGCTCTGTGATTGGTTCGTTTGTTTTACGTATTACGTGGGATTGGTAGTTGGGTCTCTGTGCGTCCGCGGGCACTGTGAAGGTATTAGGTAGTAATGTTTGTGAATACGGTCTTTCTTCAAGTTTCCCATTGTATTATTCTGTTTAATTGTTAACTCGCCCAGTAACCATTAACTGTAGTCCTTCATTACTTAAGTAACTACTAACAAAGCTGAAGGGAAGTAAATTAATTCTTTTCTAATTAAAAATCCCTTTGCCCTTTTCTTTTTCGATACAAAGGTTACTTTTGTGTTTAACCCTCAAGGCGCTTCGGAAGAGTTTTCTAATTGAATTTGTAATGCCTATGGAAGAAAGATGAATCGGAAATATTAGGTGCCTAACGAAAATTTATTAGTACGCACTGTAAATAAAATAGCATATTTAAATAAATATAATATTGTTTTATTACGTTGAAGTCATTATAATGACTTATGCAAAACAAAAGTTGCTTTAATACTGTTAAGCAACTTTTATTATTTTAACTTTTGAACTTTCACATACTAGTAAAATACGTTGGAAAGCTCATGGTCTATGTTTAACTTCCACGTCCATTTGAGAGCAAATAGTTTTTATTATGATACTCAAAGCACCTCAAAGCTTGCATTCAAGTCGCGCTGACCGCGTCGTTACGGGCGGGTTCCGAACAAGCCATTAACGTGCTAATACGCAGCGTACGTATCTACGTATGTTATATGACGTAATTACGCTGCGTTTTACTGCGGCCGCGTTTACGAGCAACGTCGTTTCGCGGCAATGGCGTCGCTGGTGGCGGTGGTATTTGTGAAACTGACGCGTTTACCTACGTTTTCCAGTTATGAACTCGGATTTGTCTGTGGTTTAAGACGAAAGTCAAAGTTTATTTGCTAACCAGCGCCATTGTTACGGGAAGAAATAATCTACCAAAATAAAATGATGTGAACTGGCTTTTCGTGAGTGAGCACTGCAAATGACATTACCCTATTAACGCGTAAAAAACTTAAGAAAAGAAAACTATTATACTAAAAAAACTACTACTGCATAGTGCCAGTGATTCCCTATAATCATCATTATTCCTACTTGTGCTTTGCAGTAAATACTTGAAACACCCAAAATATTAACACAATTTTGCCTTATTTAATCAACTGCGGCGCCAATTTCGTACTGCGCAAAAACCAAAGTCAAAAAACCTTTTGCTTCCTCAGAAAAACGAATGCGTGACTCCTTTATCAGACCTTCTCGTTAACCGTCTTCGCACGTTCTCTATTGCTGGTGAAATAGCTTGCAGAGTTTAAGGGTACGCGCTAAACCGGCGATGGATGGGCGTTAACGTCAACTGTCTTCTAGTACGGGGTAATGAGCGCTCTGCAGACGGACATATGTCACGTTTCCCACTGGTCGTTAAGTGGGCACTAAGTTTTTGTGATCATGGCCGAGAGTGTGCTTGGCATACGCGAGCGACGAAGGGTTAAAAACCATTAAGGACATTTCCACCATATAACAAGATACTTTAACTAGCTGCAAAGTTTGTTTTACTATAATAATAATAATAATAATAAAATTATTTATTTGTCTCAAATCAATAATATACATGCAATATTAAATATTTTAACAATTTGACAAAAAGGTTAGTGACCGCGGGAGGAAAACCCACAGCCTCTGGTATTCTGCCATAACCTGAACAATAATGAAGTGAGTCTTAAAATCTGCTAAAATTTGGTGAGGACGATCGGAACAGTCACCCATATATCAAATGATTCAATTGCATTTATGTTAGTTAAAGTAATGGTGCACCAAGAACAAGGATTTTTGTTTAGTGTAAAGTTTAACAGGATAAAAGTTTTCGATATTCCCAAATTATTATTAACTCATGTTTGCCCACTTTAAAAAGTACTGCTAATTATAATCAATAGATGGCACTGTATATCAAATGGCGTATGTATGTAAAATCTATCGCAATGTTATTCAAGAAAATGGGTGTATTATAACAGACTAATCGCTGAGTCATCGATCGCCATAGAGTACATTTTAACCATGGAAAATAATAAAATTGAACAGTAAAACAATTTACTTTCCATGGTTAAAATGTATACTGTAGTGGTCGATGACTTAGCGATCGGTCTGCTGAAATGCACCCAATGACAGCTTTTTTAAATCTTGAAGATGACGACACGATGACGGTCGTCCTTTTTGGGTACTGAATTTTGGGTGAAGCTCGGAAAAAACTGCGAGATTCGATTTCTGAACTATTTATAATGTAGGTACGGAACCTTCGGTGGGCGAGCTCGACTCGCACTTGTCCAGTTTTTTTCTTTTTTGTTTAATTTTCTTTGTCACATTATTACGAGCGTCAATTATACACGAGTAGGTAATGAAATAATAACTGGTTACGAGTCAGTGGAAACCGTAACGAGCTTTGTTTTTAAAATGTAAATGGAAAATTTTATGTTCATTTTTAATTATCCACTGAGTAATTACATTTACTTATTATTCCGTTATGAATTTTAAATACATCGTAGGTGTTTATTATCTTGATGATAAATTATATTAATATTTTAATGTTTTATTTGTATGTGCTTTAATTTGACGCCTTTAAACTTTGAACCAATTCCATTCGTTTGAAAATGCAGGTGGTACAGAGATATTTAATAATTATATTGTAGCTAAATCCGTACTTCACCACAGGGCATACAAGTTGATCTCTTAAAGTGACAAATATTTATCCTAAAAAAATCCAAAAAATATTGACAGACCGAGCGCGAAGCGTCTCTGCTTCAGCTTGGGCAAAAATGCTTTCGTATGGCTGTCCCGCTGTCCGACTGTCCGTTAGTTCTCCTCTAAAGGTCGAATTTTTAACCGATTTTATATCGGAATTTTGCAAGAGGTTGCTAAAGAATCATACTGCAAAATGCAGAAACGCAGTTAAAAAGTGCTTTAAAGTACTCAGAGGGAAAAAGCGATATACTCGTAACTATGTAATAATAAAAACACGACAATTTCAACATTCCGAAAACATTATCAAGCGAGAGTTCGTCAAAACTCTTGTTAATTCAAAGCAATTAAAAACTTTACTTCAGTACGGTATAAATTACAAGCAAATTGTTATAATGAAATATTTCGTATCAATAATTCACCAAGTTTGAACTTGTGTATCGAACATGAAGTTTCTAAAGTAAGGGACAGTTGTAAGAAAAGATGGGCATAAAACTCGTAGAACATCAAATTACTTTAATAACAATAACAAAAACGGAAAATAAAACTGTCTACTAACGCGGTCATCCTATTTTTACTTTTTGATGAAATAAAAATTTTACTTGAATTTTTTTAACTTATTTTCATTTAAAGCCTGAAAATAAGTTAAAAAAATCCAAGTAAAATTTGGTGAATTATTGATACGTAATATTTCATTATAACAATTTGCTTGTAATTTATACCGTACTGAAGTAAAGTTTTTACCGTACCGTAGGAATGTATAATGTATAATGGACGTAGGTCCTGATATAAAATATCGGATAATATCGCTATAAAATATCTCTTTTAGCATTACGTTTCTTTTTCTCCGAATTTCCACTATTTCCATGCACCATAAACACCGAAATTGCATGCGTAGTCAATATGGGGTCATCACGTTTATATTTTTCTCAATCACGTAAGGCTCGAAAGGGGGGAGACGGGAATAGGAAAAAAATCATAAGGGCGAGAGTGCTTAGCTCAAACACCTAGAGAGATAGACTAGAAAGCTCTTTGGCATGAATAATGAATGAAAAAAAAAATTTCATGTAGGTACCTCCCCTACATGTAGAGTGGGGATATGAAAAAAAAATCCCGTCAAACTTATAGTATCCCTATACTAAATCGTCTTTTGAAAATATTGTAGATTTGTAAAGACTGCTTTTTTATTTAGAGATCCGTTTGCGAAATAATATGCTTTAAAGAGCAAAATTTTGTTTGTCTGGTAGAGTTGTTTGTTTGGTTTTACCAGGCAAACGGTTGCTTTTGGATACGTGAAAAAATTTAGGACAGTAGTAGATAATTGATAAAATGAAATTAAAAAGAAAACTGCTACGTAGACTTTAAAAATTGACGAGTCAATCAACATATATTAATACTCGTAGGTAGCATTTAATAGTCAGGTATTACAGTTAGTCGTTAGATTTGTAAAACAGGGAATAAAATATTATTGTAAAATATTACAGCCATATGATGGTATGGTATAAGGTTTCTACGGAACCCTATACTGCGCGTGGCTCGACATGCATTTGGCCGGGTTTTTTATACTTCGTATTCTAGTGGTAGGCTTGAACGTTATTGCTTTTTGATCTTAAAGGCAGTAAGTACTTACGTGATGGCAGGTGGGGGGTCAGCGTGTACCAAGCACGGCAGTATCACGTCGCCTCCTCGGCGCACGCTCGCCTCCCACTGGCTGTGGGAGATCGCTCGGGGTGCTGACGCCACATTCATTGCTGAAAAAAAACCATGATTTTGAAACTCCTTTGACCTCATCAAAAAGGTATGCCCATGATGGCTTACGGAAGCCAGTAGTAGGTTGCCAGTGATGACTTACGACAGTGAGACGTGTTCGCTAACTATGGATTCCATAAGAAGGCTCAAGGTCACCCAGCGTGCAATGGAGAGCTATGCTTTGCATTTTCCTGCGTGATCGAATTAGAAATGAGGGGATCCGTAGGAAAACTAAAGTATTTGCCATCGCTCGAAGGATTGCTCAGTTGAAGTGGCACTAGGCGGGACACATAACGAAAAGAACAGATGGCCGCTGGGGCGGAAAGGTTCTGGAATGGCGACCACACATCGGACGATGCTCCGTGGGTAGGCCCCCGACAAGGTGGACCGACGATCTGATGAAGGTCGCGGGAAACCGCTGGATGCGGGCAGCGCAGGACTGATCGTTGTGGAGATCCTTGGGGAAGGCCTATACCCGGCAGTGGGTCTCGTGCGGCTGATATGATGATGATGATGAAAAAGATATGCATTACGGATGAACATAATATAAATCCCTATGTAACTAAAGCTAGGTACAACTACTTATACATTGTTATGTAAACGTTAAAGTTACTTTGATCACAAAGCCGACGCCGATACAATGTCAATACAATAAATTATACAATGTTTTCCTTTTTGGTCAGAAGAGGAATGTTAGTCGGGGGGAAGAGGGATCTTGCTTTACTGCTAAGCACTGACCTGTGACATCAATGGCGGTGGGAGTGCTCCTCCTCCGCTCGCCGGTGAGCGGGTCCAGCACCGAGCACGAGTACTGCGCGCGTGAGTCCTCCGCTGTCACCGAGCGGACCACCAGCCGCCAGCCTTCATCCACCAGAACGGTGTTGCCGGCTGGGAAACAAACTTTATTAGAATCCTCCTGGCAGTATAGTATATTGACAAGGCTTAGATCACCTGCATTAAAAAGCTACCATGACTTTGCTTTGACACAAATAGAGACTAATAAAACTAGTGGCGCTGTAGACGACGCATTTGTAACTTTTTTTATCATTTTTCGAAAAGGCTGAAATATGATTTATTCCTTATATCTCCGACATTTTGACAAATTGAAAAACTGAATCGACAAAATAATACATAATAATTATAGAACCTGCTTTCACGAGAATCTGTTGAGAAATGTGACCTGTAGAGGAGAACAAACGGACAGCCGAACAGTCGGACGGACATACGGAAGTTTTTGCCTACGGACAGACATTTTTGCCTAATCTGAAACGGAGACGCTTCGCGCTTGCTCGGTCAATTATGCTCGTGAATTTTGATGAAAATTAAAATATAGGATTTTTCAAACGCTATGTACATTTACACTTGCCTATTACATCACTATGTAATGTAACCATAACTTTATTAATCTATCTAACTTTGTCTTACCCAGTCGGTCGGCGGCCGGCAACACAGCATCGTCCCGGTACCAGGCGGCGACAGAGGCGTGCTCGCGCAGACTGGCCGGCGCGACGCACGCCAGCAGCGCCGGCCCTCCTGCCTCGGCTGGCGTTGACGTCACACGCACTTGCCAGTCTTGCCATACAACTGAGGGCAAAAGAATTGGATAATAAGACAAAGGGATACTACTTTGTAATAATAAATTATATTGACAGTGAGTTTTTTTTTAGAGTTTCATACCTTAATAGGAAAAACGGAACGCATATAAGATCACTTTGTTCTCCGTCTGTCTGTCTGTCAAGACCTATGATCTCGGAACGTGTGGAGGTATAGAGTTTAAATTAATTAAAACCATAATATACTCAGATACACTAAAATATACTCGCTTCCGCGAGTTTGTTAGAAATAGAACACTTTTTACGGATTACAGTGCGTATATAATTATTATTCTAAAATAACGCTTGAATATACGCGCTGTAATCCATAAAAAGTGTTTTGTTTCCATATACTCAGGTCTACCTCTACAGTCCCTTGAAACTGTGAAAAAAAAACTTGTTAGTTAGCGTAAAAAAAAGATACGGCCGTTTAGCCCGCAGGTTTGCCAGGTGTTCAGTACCAGTTAAAATAACACTATTTCGAGCCTACTGCACCTCCTTTTACACATGCAGCCTGTGGGTTGAGTTGACACACGTCGAGCGCTAGAAACCCTTCGCGTTCAATATAATAGGCGTTTAGGGCGTTGTTGCGGCTGCCTCGCTTCTGTAGCGCGTCGGGGATGTTCGCCGAAGCGGGTGTAGATGGTTTTTTCGCTATCATGCGAGCAAGGGCGGCCTCGATGGCGCGGCGGACGCGCGACAGCGGCAACAGCCTCCTGGCCGTGGTCGCAGACCGCGTGGATGGTCACTTTATGGGGCACTGGCTATCCTTACATGGACCAGTGCCTCATATTGAAAGACAATTTTAATTTAATTTGTAGTTAATAATAAAATTGGTACCCTCCAAAATTCTTACTAACATAAGTTAAGTATTCTAACACAATGTGAGCCCATGGTCGCTTGAATAAATGATTTTATTATATTATTATATGCCACAAAAATGCATATTTCAACACTCTTATCGTCTTATACCACAAGCTCAGGGAAAAGTCTGAAAACTACATTTGTAATTAAATCATAAAAAATATAGTCTTTATTTAAGTACCTGCAAATTTGTACGGAGCACTCGGTGGGCGAGTCCGACTCGCACTTGTCCGGTTTTTTATTACTTTCTTAGCAACATTCTGAATCTAGGGTTCAGGACGATATTCTGTGGTTCAGTTAAGATGAAGTCGACAAATGGAGTTGATGATGTGACATGTGCAAATTGATGACCGTGACTTAATTCTAAAAACAACATAATAATCAATTATTCCAAACACTTCATTCTGTCCATTACTAGTGCTAATATTTTATGTAAATTGTGGCCAAATACCTCGAGTCTAGTTATATCTAACTAGATTGGTAGTATTCGAACATCGGTAACTTCCGTTGGCAACGGTCAGAGCAATTTATGTACTCTCCATTCCCAGAGGTCGGTTGCTTGGGAAATCGGAACTTTAGGCAGGTGCAGTGGAGCGCGAAGGGTTTTGATTTGATTGACGGCACAGTTTGCTCTGCACACAGTTACCAATTGGTAACCGTCAATTGACGGAGCTACGGAGCGACGGAACTAGCATTGCCCATAAGACGACCTCCATGGTAGAGTGGCTTTGTACACCGGTTTTCAAGGTGTCGCCATCTCTGAGGTCCCGGGTTCGATCCCTGGATTGGTCAGTTTAGTAAACGAACTTTTCTATATTGGCTCAGGTCTGGGTGTTTGTGATACCACCGTTGTCTCTGATTTCCATAACACAAGTGCTTTAGCTACTTTGGAATCGGAGCAATGTATGTGATGTTGTCAAATATTTAGATTCATTTATTTATTTAATTTCTAAACATTACATTTGCTGAAAACGAGTTTCTTTCCTGGCGGATAAAAAGGTGGATCCAGCGGATTGTTCAGCCTATGTGCTTTGATAAAATATAAAACTATAAGTTAGTGTAGGACACCTTTTTTTTCTTTTTCCTCCTTAAAATGTGGAAACCTAACTCAATACTTAGATCTTTTCGTCAATTTTGATGTAAAAATCATAACAAGAAAAGAAAATGGGTTTTGGTCAATTATTATAAATTTGCTCGAAAACAAAAGACCATTTCTCATATTTAGGAGTATTATATTGTATGTAAGTGTATTGTGTAATAATAGCAATGGCATGAATCCTATTCTAGTTCATTTACAAGGTAAATTGGTGTCTCTCTATACTGTGGTCGAATTTGCATCTCAAAATGGAGATGGTAAGAGTAGGAAGCAAACCGTTTTGTTCTGTGTTCGTATATTTATTGTGTGCATCGGGCTTGGGATATGTCGTTGTTGCACGTGATATATGGCGCTTCGGTTCATGTAAATATGAAACGATTTCGAATACGGGGTCACAAATGCTGTTAAACATTGTCAGTTAGTGTACCTACGTATAATATTGCGAATAACGTATTAAGCTATGGTTAGAATTTATAATTAGGATTTAAGTATACTTAACTTGATATTAAATTTTATGTTCGAAGAAATAATTCTACAGTTGAATAGTTCAAAGATCTTTTTTTCGTGTCAAAGGTAAATAACCTATATTGGTTCAGAAACAAAAAGAGGATTTACTACATAAATAAATTACATTTGATGGTAGTAATGGTAGTTTCCATTCTACAAAAGCTTGTTTTGATTATACTTATGACTTATCAATCTTTATTAAAGTCGTAAATGTAAAAGCCCTCAAATATAAAGTTGAAGAATATCCATTCAACCGTATGTTGCAATATTCTTGGTAATACTGAATCGCCGCAGGCAAAGCCACATCTGCCTCTACGACATTGCCTTAAAACGGTATGAAACGATATCGGTGCTCGAGGCGCCTCGTGTGGCCAACAGCGCGATACGATCCAGAATGTCAACCTACTTGTGCTAACTTGGCCGCCTTTTTTGATTTGGTCATTTTTTCCGAGCTAAGCTTTATCATTAGAGATATAATAGTAGACAACATCACAAACATTGCTTTGATTCCAAAGTAATGTTATGGAAATCAAAGACAACAGTGGAACTACAAACACCCAGACCTGAGCCAATATCGAAACGTTTGTTTTCTAAATTGACCCAGCCGGGGATCGAACCCGGGACCGAGAGATGGCGACACCTTGAAAACCGGTGTAAACCACTCGACCACGGAGGTCGTCAAATATATCATTATACCTCTTCTTAAAACATCTGTTCGAAAATAAAGTTCAATAATTATGAATATACCTATTTTACTTAATTATGAAATTAATAATAAAAAGAACCTTTTGAATCAAGCATATAGGCTATGAGATGAACCATGTTCTTCATTGCCAACATTAAGTAAAACATGAATTGAGGTAATGTTACCGCTAGCAATACAGCAACTGCGATTCCGAAACTAAAGCACAAATTAAACAACCACCAGCAGTAATTCGAGCAGAAAACCAACGTTTGCCTTTTGCACTGCATAGAGCATTCTATTGGATGATGCTTTGCAGAATACTCTCAATAAGGAAATTACTATTATTGCTGGTTGGTAATTTCTGTTCCTGCAATATTCCAAGTCCGACTAACCTGTTTATGCGTTTGAAATTGATTTGAAGTTGAAGCGATTTCGTTTAAATAACAATTATTATTGTTTGTATAAGTCCGTTTTGTATTTGTCTAAGAAAATAGCATTTTGTACATGAATTTGAGCAAATATTTGATGTAATGTTATTCAAAAGTCGGTGTTTTAAAAACAGGTAAATAAGTAGTTGTTTTGATTTCAGTGGAACTTGTTACCTGAGTTCCACCTCTTATTTCAAAATACCAACAATAAGTACCAAAATGTCACCAGGGGCCGAATTGTCTCGTTATTGGCCCCAAGTAGCCCCTCTCCAACCCTCCAGGGCTATTCATAAACGTCCATTATCGAAGTTAAATTTAACGGTACTCGGAGGGATTCCACTCCATTTTGGAACGAACGCCCTTAATTACACGGATCCTTTTGCTTTGCCAACAAGAATATTAAATGCCTTTTATTTGTAGAGACGACTTTGTGATGATTAAATGATTATTTTGATAATGCAATGTACGTGCCTTTGCGTGGAGTATTAACAACCACGACCAACATAGCCAAAAATATCGGTAGGTAGCCTCTGCTACTGTAGCAACTGCATTTAGAGCAGAAAAACGTCTTTTAGGTACTTCTTGAAATAAGAATTTACATGACTCCTATAAGAAATTAACGTCTACTAAAGTTTTGAATAAATGAAGTACCTAAATTCGCGTTGTCTTCAAAACCTCGAGCCGTGCCCTCTTCTTCATTTAATTCAATCAAAATTCCTACTTCACCTGAAAACGCTTTTGAATATTTGAAACGGTTGGAGGAGGTTTTTGATGGGATAAGTCCAGCATTGTGGCCTTAATGGGTTCTGATGGACAGAAATGTCGACAACTTGGTTTAGGATGGGGCATTAATAATTTACGTTAAGTAAATGTGGGCGAGTGTAGACTTCGAGATGTATGCCAGAGAGTTACAGACGTTGTCTATATTAATACGAGTATAACTCTTTGTAAGTTCGGATCATTGCAGTTAACACATTTCAATGTTTTCGGAATACACAGATGAATGTTTCAAGGAGTACCTACATCATAATAAATTATAATAAAAATACTGTTAGATATACAACGTGTTACAAAAGTACCCCTAATGCCGACTATGGTATGGTACTGAACAACTTTTACTATGGCACCAACTATGAATCAGCTGTTTCATACATTTTGATATGTTCGTAGTTAATATTTGTATGAACAAGCAGATTTTTTTTTCGCGATTTCATAGTTGGTCCCATAGTAAAAGTTGTTTAGTTTGATGGTCCCTATCTACCATATTCGGCATTAGGGGTACTTTTGTAACACCTTGTATAATCTTTTCTTAATATCATAATTAATAACTCATGGAAATAATTTCACTGAGTATCTCTAATACCAACATTAACTATAGCGACCATCAAACGCAAATCGGATTGTATAACAAACAATTTATTCAGCATAAAGAATAAATTATAATGCGTCCTGCATTTTATAAAAGCGGATGTATTACTAGTGCGTGCTTTCTGAAACTGGTCCTTATTCGCTTAATTATAAGGGAGGTTTGTCCATTTAGAGATTACTTTGAGCTTAAAAGGAATATTAAAGCGTAGCTTTTAGGTGGTCAGGTCGTGATTACGCGGCGTTTTTGCGAAATCGGACCGTATCACTTGCATTAAAATTTTCATTTGCGTGAAAGCATTGGGGCGTGTATTTAGTGATGATGCAGGTTTTATGATGAGTAGCACATTTGCGATGTATAAATATTTTAAAATAATTTTATTTCGCTAGTTCAAACTGTAAAAACCTGAAAACAAAAACAAAAACTGCTCTAATGAAGTCGGGTGGGGCTTTTAGAATTAGAAAGAAAAAGAAAAGCAGTTGTCCTCCCGCTCCACCCGACTTCAATAGACGTGTTTTATTAATATAATAATAATAATAATAATAATAATATAATAATAGGATAATATAATAGGATATGCGTAACTAATAATTTGAATATTATTTCTTGCTTTTTAAAGGCATTTAATTTTAAAGCAGTTTTTGGTTTTGTTTTCAGGATTTTTGAAGGATTTTCGGTTCATAAACAAAGAAGTTATACCTGAAAATCCGCAAAAACTCGTGCGATGGTACTGGTACGGACTGTAATTTTTTTATGGAACCACACATGAACTGTGTTCTTTCAAATAAAAAAAGAATAATTGAAATCGGTTAACAACTGGTGAAGTTATGTTAAAACATAAATAAAAAAAAAAACCTTCTAATTTTTTTGAAGTCGGTTAACAAATACAGAAGCAAAGGTAGAAAACTTTTGCACATTTTACGCGATTAAAGATTAAGATTAGAAACCGCACAATATAGATAAATCGATTCAATGTTCGCATTCCCATATTCGCATAAAATTCTTTTGAACGATTCAGATCGCGATCAGCATCCTTGAGTTCATTTTGTAAGTAAACGGAAGAGGCGGGGTCGAAAAGAATTTATTAAAAAGTAGGCTTTTATTGTTTAACTGATTTCCAATTAGCAAGAAAATATAAATTTTAAGAAAATTAAATTAATAAAAGCAGAGGGGCCAGCAAGCTGGCTGGCCTTTATTTTAGCGAATCTAACAATTGCTTCCGAATTGCACTCTCTGAATCCAAATGGAGTTGTCACGGTGATAAACCGGCGGACAAATGGCGGCGTCCCGCGATACCGACTGATTTATAAACACCCAGACTCGGAATCTTGTGGACTCAGTTTATGGGGTTATTGCTATGTCGTTGCGCCTTGTTCTAGTTTGTTTCTGATAATGTCAACTTTAAGCAGTAAACAAAAGACTCGATCAAGCTTCATTTCCAATGAAATATTTTAAGCAGGTGATTGCCGGGTGAATCTACGAGCGTTTTGAACGCCGTCATTATTCTCAACATATTTTCATAATTCATTATCAGAATTTTCTTACTCAAAAGTAAGAAAATTCTGTCCTCATGTGCAGTGACGAGAATAGGTTCTAGAAGAGTAGCGTTTAGTAGTATGTCATATTATTTTTGCAACTTATCATGACAGTTTTATGTCGAGAACAAAAAAAAACCCCAGAGATTCACCCGGCCATAATTTTTGCTTCCAAAGTATAATTAATTTATGTTCGATTTCTGATAAGAATAAACGAGTATTTTTTATTAGATGGATAAGAATTTATCTCAAGTCTTTATCTAATTATTTTATTGTGTTTCAAGTACTTATCCATTACTTTATTTGCTTAGATAAAAAAAAAAGTTGGTAATCATGCCTGATTCCCGAGAAAAAACAACATCTAGAGTCCAGTACATCATAGTAAAATGAATTGAGTCAAGCTCATTTCAGTAAAGCCTGCAATTCTGAAACTTAGTTTGACGAAATTTCAAATTCAACGGACATTTACTTCCGGACAATGAGGGGAACGATAATGTCACCAGAGGGTAGTTGTAAATTGCATCTAATTTAAGTATTGGCTCGGCAGGACGGCGAGCTTAATGCAGTCGTCCCCCAGAGTTATCGGCGGGATGGGACGACCACGCCCCCTTGTCCCACTACGGTTGATTTAATGCCGTCTCTGGTTGCCTAAAAGGTTGCAGAGTTAGAGAAACTTTGGAAGAAATGCTTTTGTTTAATAAAAGGTTATTGGGAAAGCTGAAAAGGACTGGTAAGAAAATTGGTGAAGTTTCTTAAGCACTTACCTCAGCAACAAAATCTATTTTAATCAAATAAATTCATAGTACCTAGATTGCTGATAAGGAAGGCCTCTGAGGCATTTGTGCTTGATAATGATGATTATACGACACGCAGACACTATTTATATAAAGCGACACTACTACTTCATTATTAACTATTTTAACAACTATTGTTCACTATCTCTGACATAATGCTAGTGAAAAAGACCTAATAGTTAGTCTCCATCCACGAATAGACAACGAAATACCGACTGAATTAAAACAAATAGCCTCATTACTGGATTCCAGCGCTCCAATACACTATTGCCTACAAACTGCAGGTAATTGAGTGGTCTGACTTCATCGGACAAGCGGCCGCCTCTGCCGCGGTCACACCGATATTGTGCAATTGCAGCTGATAGGCCAATGTTGCATGCATCAATTGCTCTAGTATAGTTGATGCGTATTTAAAAGTTAGGTAATGCATCAAATTTAGGTAAAAATATCTCGACATTCCAATATACATTAACATTAGTGCCTTTAATGTATACTTTGCCAGGATATTGGACGACCTCCGTGGTCGAGTGGCTTTGTACATCGGTTTTTAAAGTGTCGCCATCTGTGACATTTTAACACACAGTCAGCATCAATTTATTCATTTCAGAGTTTTTGTGGATAAAGTTTTTCACCTGTTACGAAATTTGTCACAAACGTGAGATATATATCTCACAGAGCCACTAGTATAGTAACCTACTTGATATAATAGTCGCCCACTCAGTATTTTTGACATTCATTTAGAATTTTCACTGTTAACGTACATTATTTATATCCCACATATTGCAGCTCGTTTACGTATTTTTTGTAATTCACAATAATTCGTCGCCCATTAAGTTATTTTGGCGCAAACATAATTAACCACTGCTCGATTTAGTATTTGAGTATCCGATTAACAGTCGCCAGTATATTTTCAACGCCCGATTAATAATATCCCTTAAACATTCATTATAGCTACAAGCTATAAGAAACCGCCTTGAGCGAATTCACCTGTAGCCCGAATGTTCAGCCTAAGATGAGAGCGGGTAATTCAATTTGGTTCCCGCCCTTGTCGCTACGTGCGCTACAAGGCTACAACTGGCCGATCGCTAACCAATTTATGAGGCTTAACATAACTGATATGTTTATTTCGGTGGGTTCCTTCTCATGAGAGCGTTTGTTTTTCTATTAAGGCTTTCCGGGAATATTTTATTTTGGTATCAGTTAATTTGTTTTGATGATAATATATTTTTATTCGAAGTTAGATGGCGTTTTTAACTTTGAACATTTTTCGAATGGGGAGAATTTTTCTTTCGAAAAATTTCAATAAACTGGCTTGATAAACAATTCTGTATTACTATCAAACCTGCTCACAAAATTTCACGAGAATCGTTTGAGAAATACGACCTGTAGAGGTAAACAAACGGACAGTGGCACCGCCGGAATGCGGAAGGACATACGAAAGCTTTTTGCCCAAGCTGAAGCAGAGATACTTCACACAGTCAATTAGATATTACATTCCTTATAATTTAGTTGGATAGTTTGAAAACCAAGGGTGAGCCATTAAGGATATATCAATGACTAGTCGACATTAAAACAGTTCAAACTTACACAAGTATTCACAAACAACACTCAAACGACCGACCCGTGACCCTACGCGAAGTCTGTGATTGGTTCGTTTGTTTTACGTATTACGTGTGATTGGTTCGTGGGACGCTATGCGTTCGCGGTCACTGCTTTGTAGGGTCACCCACCACAAAGCAAAACACTAGATGCTATTAATTTTATAGACAGGCGATAGATTGTTGATAGGCCATTTTACAAACACGACCCACCTATTTAACTGAAACATGAAAGCAGAACAAATGATTTCCTATTTAATTAACGAAAAAAGTAGAATAAAACAACCGCAACTACCAATTTAGCTAATTAGAGGAAAGTCTACTGAATTTCCAGCTTTTAACCGACTTCGCCGAAAGAAACAATATTCCTGGGGGCATTTGCCGTTATTTCAATTAATTTGTTGCGAACTATAGATTAAAATTTCCGTGAAAGACTGAGTGAAAAGGCTGCCTGTGAAACTGGAATGAATTTTATACCCATTATAAAATTGGATTCGTTCAGAGTTATAAAAATTAAGAAAAAATTATTACGAACTTACTCTTTTAAAATGAAATTGTTACACCTGCTTAATTAATATTTTCTTCACCAATGTGTTTTAAACACTTGACCCGACCTTCCCCTGAAGTGGCACATAATTTGGTTCCACCTTAAATACACAGTTAGCTAAAAGTTAAAAATCAATAATTTGAAAATATCAGAAAAATTCTTGATTAATCGGCAAACTCCTAAAGAAGATAGTCTCTTTTGACTATACGCGTGTAAATCTATCAATGAGTTTATAACTCCAGAATTTCAGTAACATTTTGGGACACAAACAAACCTCAATAACTTATATTATGAAATATTGAAACTTTTGACTACACATACTTGATTAGTAAAGGGAAGAGACGAGGGAGTTAAGGCTAGAATCCTGAGTACGAGGTGTTCAAGGTCGCCCAAGACAAATACACATTTAAGCCCGCGATGCATACTCTACTTTTTATACTTTCTGCGAGGCAACTGAAACCAATGACTGTTATAAAGAAAGTACTTAAGTATTTTTTTTTTCATCTATTCTGTAGTGGTCAGTTCGACATTCGAATAAATCCTTCTTGATGCGCTGGTGAAAATAAATTTCGTAAAAAGTTTACGTTTTTCTTTTTTTTAATTTGTATAGGCAGTGCAAAAAAAATGATAACATGCAGCCTAACTCAGAATAAAATATCATTATTTTTTTTAAATAATAAATAATAATAAATATTTGACAACATCACGTACATTGCTCCGATTCCAAAGTAAGTAGCTAAAGCACTTGTGTTTTGGAAATCAGAGACAACGGTGGTATCACAAACACCCAGACCTGAGCCAATATAGAAAAGTTCGTTTTCTAAATTGACTCAGCCGGGGATCGAACCCGGGACCTCAGAGATGGTGACACCTTGAAAACCGGTGTACAAAGCCACTCGACCACGGAGGTCGTCAACATACAGCCTAACTCTGAATAAAATCTCATTGCACCTTAACATTTTTGAAACCAACCTCGATCAAGCACGACAACATAGGTTGCATTCCAAATTCAAATCACATTATTCCCATGGGAAAAATTACTTACTTTAGGAAAGGTTTGCATGACACATAATATGCCATTGACGAGCAGGTAGTATACAATAATTATTAACCCTCTCATTAATACATTATACCAGAGAAGGGATTTATCAGTAGGGATATAATTAATGATTAAACGAACTTACCTGTACGTGAAGTTCTATCATAATTATGCGAGGGTTTCGTCCGAAGAGATTAAAATATTACACATGTAGTTTCACTTATCATGTCGCCAGGATACACACTAGTTTAGATTTTAATACTATTAGATTTTTTTTTTTTTTTTTAAAAAGCCGCTCAATCGATTGTAACTCACTAGTTCGCGCCATTTGCCGCTAGATGTCATTTAGTTTAGAGATTGATATTTCACGTTATGGGTAAGGGTGGGAGGGATGTTAATCTCTTCGGACGAAACCCTCGCATAATTATGATAGAACTTCACGTACAGGTAAGTTCGTTTAATCATTAATTATACTCGGGTTTCGTCCTCGAGATTAAAATATTACACATGTAGATTTTGAGAGACATTTAGGGGGATGTGAAATATCATAATAAAATCAATTAAATAATAACAATCATATTATTTATTTGTTTACCTAATATGTCAACAATTTACTTATATTGGTATTACAGGTAAGAAACTAATAATTAGGTAAGTATTCTAAAATAATAGTAATAACAATTACAATCATTATAATATTAATTGAGATCAATTTAATCATTAGTGATAAAAATTATAATTATTATAATAATAATTGAGATCAATTTAATCATCTAGATCTTGTCCTGAAATTAGCGTTCGAGCGAATAAAGTCTCATCTACTGTAGTAGTGATTTCTTTGTTATAGAAACGTGCAAATATATTTGAGGTGCCGCTCCAGCCGGCGGTCTTTCTGATTAAGTCAAGGTTGACGCCTAACTTACGCGCTTTAGATGACGAAGCGTGTCTAGTACTGTGTGCTGTAAAAGTAGACACATCTATGCCACATTCTTCTAGAGTTATTTTTATCCAGCGACTAAGTGTTTGGCTGGTAATTTTAGAGTGAGGTTTCCTCGAACTTATGAAAAGACTTGAATGGTCACTACGTAAGGTTTGAGTCATATTTAAATAATTATTCAGACAATTGGCTGGACAAATTTCAGGTTTGTCACGAAAGTAGGGAAGTATGAGAACGGGTTGGTATGACCCAATACGAGAAGTTTTAATAAGATCAGGTATTTTAATTACTATCTTGTCTGAAAATTGCTCTATGTTATTAATGTCAACTTGAGATAGTGTCTGAACCCTATGGGCGGTAACCAGAGCCAACAATGTAACAAGTTTTCTTGTAATTTTATCAAGACTTAGTGATTGATTTGGGTACCACTGGGCTAAACGGTCTAACACAAGTGAGGTGTCCCATGTCTGATTATATTTAGGTAAAGGTGGACGCGATCTAAATACTCCTTTACAAAGACGTTTAACTCTATCGTCATTTCCAATTTTTGACACAAGTATCAGGGAAAGTGCGGATTTACAGCTATTTAAACTACCATACTGAGACCCAGCTTCAAATTGTTCGGTTAGAAATAGTAAGACATTAGGTACAGACCCCTCAAGGTAATCAATATTACGTGGGTTACAAAACTGGAACCACTTCTTTAAATATGTATCATATTGTTTCAACGAATTTTCTGATAGTGAGGCTATAATTAAATTAATAGATGGTAATGGCACTCTTCTCTTTATCATTGCTGAGGTGATAACACTCCGGCAACCAGGGTAAGGTGTTGGTGGATGTTGCGGTTGCTGGAATGAGAAAAAATAAGGTCTTTTGATGGTTTAAATACCAAATAATTTGAACCGACAAGTTTTGTAAAGACCGGGAACCAAGGTTGGGTTGGCCACCAAGGTACTACAAGTATGCCTCTGGCTTTGTCTTTTATTATTTTTCGGATAGTTTTAAGTATCATGCTAAATGGTGGGAACGCATAGAAGAAAAAATGTGACCATTGTATTGTGAAGGCATTCGTGGTAAATGCATCCGGATCTCTGAACCAAGAGATATACTTTGGACATTTTTTATTAACTCTGCTAGCGAAAATATCTATTTCAGGTGTGCCAAAAGTATATATAATTTTTTGAAATGCAAAATCTGCAAGCTCCCATTCTACGTCTGGGTGCGTCCGCCTAGATTCTGCATCAGCCACAGCGTTATCCTTCGAGCTTATGAATGAAGCAAAAACAATGATGTTTTTTGTTTCACACCATTGCCACAATTCCCGTGTTAACTGAGTGAGGTGAGGAAACTGTATACCTCCCATGCGGTTTATGTATGAGGTGGCCGTGGTATTGTCTATCCGTAAAAGAATTTGGCAATTATTTAATGTTTTTGCAAATGTTTTTAGACTTAAAAATGCTGCAAGTATTTCTAAATAATTAATATGACGAGATCGTTCATTTTCAGTCCAAGTACCACTAGCAGTTTTCTCACCACACGCCGCCCCCCATCCCTTAGTTGAAGCATCACTGAAAATTTCCAAGCAATACTCATCGTATTTTATTTTATTTACTGGATTTTTTATAGCTTTGCGCCACCACTCAAAATCAGGATTTAAATTTTTTGGCAAAGTCATGTACTTATCAAATTATTATTGTTATAAAATTTACTTCTTTCGAAATTTTTTGTATACAGCCATCCATATTCGACAGCTTGACAAGCAGATGTTAGTAATCCTATAAAACTTGCAAACTCCCTAATTTTGCACCTGTTTTTGTTTTTGAAATATTGTAATTTTGCTTTTATTTTATTAATTTTATCTGTCGGCAAACTAATTTGGAATTTTTCAGTGTCTATAATATAGCCTAAAAATTTACAGGTAGTTTTTGGTACCAAAACACTTTTTTGGTAATTAATAATAAATCCGAGAGATTTTAATAAACTTACAGTAGCCTGTAAATTTTCTAAGCATTGTTTATAGTCATTTGCTATTATTAAAATATCGTCCAAATATATTGTAGATACATAGTTGCAGGATCTAAGAAGACTAACTACCGGTTTCATTATTTTGGTAAAAACGTATGGTGCAGTATTAATACCAAAAGGTAGGACATTGAATTCATAAATTTCATGATTATCACCAAATTGAAAACGAAGGTACTTTCTAAAATCCTTGTGGATGCTAATCAAAAAATATGCGTCTTTGAGATCTACCGTGCACATGTAACTATTTTCTGAAACTAATTTAACTGCTGTCCGCAAATCTTCCAATTTAAAATGTTCAGTGTCTATGAACTTATTCAATTGTTTCAGATTAAGTATAAGTCTGTTTTGACCATTGGGTTTAGGAACAAGAAAAATATTAGAAAGAAATTGATCCTCGGTGGGTTGACAAGATGAAATGGCACCAATAGATAGCAACTCATTGATGCAGTTAACCATTTGAGTCTTTTCATAATTTGAGTATGACTGACAACTAGGAGGATTAGTTTGTGTTACTGGACGTGCAAAGGGTATTTTGTAACCAGAAATCCACGATAACACAGTAGTATCTTTAGTCAACATCAACCATTGATCGTAAAATTGAGATAGCCTACCGGCATGTCTCACCTCGTTTACTGACGGTTGCGATTCTTGCGTGGAGGTGCTCGATAAGATTGTCGCGAGAAGCTCGTGGGCTGATTCCTCGGGGCAGGCTCCTTTATCTCCTGAGTCCCCCGTGGCCTGCGACTCGGGGGAGGAGGTTTCCAGTTTAAATTCCTTTGTTTTTGTTTCGCAAAGGAGGGTGCGGGTGGCTTTGACGGGGGAGCTGGAGCTGATTTCAGTTCGGCGCCAGATTTTGATATAAATTTTGCTGTCTTTAAAACTTCCGCTAGATCTGAACCAAAAAGTGACTCGTCAATTTTACTTTTATGGAGTTGATCCTTCATTTCCTTTTTCAAGTTAAATAGGATAAAGTTACGGCGTATGTTCGAGTCACTGTGCTGGCAATCGCATATAAGGCGGATAGCGTCCATCAGTATCTTTATCATATCTGTATTCTTCTCTGTGTCTTTTAGGAGAATCGAGATAGCCTCACTGACGCATGCGATGGCTGATCCAAGCTGTTTTTGTTTGACTTCTATCCCTTTGTCTCTTTTTAGTACTGCCTCGGATATTGCAGCCTTAATTTCCGGATTGAGTGTGGGGGCACCGATGAGTGTGCAGTTGCTAGGTGGTAAATACTTGTTTTGCAATTCTTTACGTGTATCTGTTGTTAAACCAGTTGTCACGATGTGTTGGAGTCGCACCACGAGGTCGGAGTTTATTTCGGCACCAAACTTCTTAGTTACTGATAGGTCAGCCCCTAATAATTCTAGTAAGGCATTATCGACTGGTGGCTCTTCTTGCTCCACTTCTGAGGTGGCCAGTTGTGGCCCAGTGATAATAGGTAGTGCGTCGGCAGCTACGTGGCTCGTAACCGCGACAGGTGTTGGTGTACGTGTTTCCAATTGCCGCACGCCGTCGTCTAGAACAACATGTTCTTTTTAAACGTAGGTAACGTTATGATGAAACCACTACATATTATAAAAAGTATAGAACAGAAATACTCGGTTAATAAAGTGACAACCCAAACGGATGCCCGCAATAGATACCTTTATTCCAAAGTTAAATGTAACTCGAAAAAACCTGTGATCTGTGACGGTGTAGTGACTACCCAAACGGTAGTCCGCAACACACGTATAGATCATTTATTGTTATCTAAGTGGCAGTCCCAAAAACAACCCGCAGAGTCAACAATAACAATATGGATACCTATGTATTTTTGAGGTTATGATTGTCAATAATAAAGTGATAACCCGACTGGTTACCCGCAATTTTGACTTATACATAACGTAGGTAATAGTTGTTATACGGTTATATGTAGAATATGAGAACACTTGACTAACCTTCTACATTTTTCGGCGAAGAATCCAAATAGTTTGAGTCGTTCGATGACGACGTTGATTCACTTCGTTTTCTTTTCGATCGCTTTAACTTTTTTTCTAACTTTTTTATTTTCTTCATTATATATCCACAATCCTCTCGATCTGAATGTTTTCTTTTACCCATTTTGTATTTATTCTGAAAGAAAAATAATTTAACGGAGGCGACGCATGTGCCCTGGCGGAGCACGAAAACAGTGAATGACATCTAGCGGCAAATGGCGCGAACTAGTGAGTTACAATCGATTGAGCGGCATTTAAAAAAAAAAAAAAAATCTAATAGTATTAAAATCTAAACTAGTGTGTATCCTGGCGACATGATAAGTGAAACTACATGTGTAATATTTTAATCTCGAGGACGAAACCCGAGTATAATGATGGTCTACGTCGAATAAACTTATTTTATATCATTTCATATATTTCATATTGTAATTACGAAGTATGATAAACTATTAAATTTTAATTACAATAAAGCCCTTAGTAATTATTGTTGATGAATAAGTTGACCCATTATGTGGAATTTCGAGTACTATGTTTGCCATATTAAACATTATGTACCTCGAAATAACGGAATGTAATATTAATTAATTAAAACTCTGTCTGCTTAGCGGCACGGCAATTAATTATTCGATCAAATAATTGGGACTGGGCCAAACAAACAAACAATGTTGGCCTTACCACAAAAGATTTTAAAACACTGTTCAACAAGTGTTTAACTTAGACACTGTTTAAATGTGATGCTGTCACTTTTTTGAGAGTGTTGTCTGAAAGAGACGGCATCGCATTTAAACAGTGTTTTAAAATATTTTGTGGTAAGACCATGTAAGTACGGACCTCAGATGAAAAATAAGCCATTACTTTGAATAGTGAGTGATTAGTGACACGGTTTTTTGCGAGTACGAAGCGCGAGTGAAACCTCTCCGTTTCAGTTTGGGCAAACATTCTCTTCTACAGGTCCTTTTCTCAACCGATTCTTGTGAAATTTTTTGAGCAGGTTCGATAATTTATGAGAAATTTTTGGCCAATTCAGTTTTTCGATTTTTTTTCAAAATGGCAGTGATATGGGGGAAATAATCATATTTCAGTCACTTTTCTAAATGGCGGAGATATGGAGAAGAATCATATTTCAGCCATTTCGAAAAATGTTACAACGCGATGTCTATCTCACTAGCCACTAGTGAGATAAGATTCTCGATACAAACAATTATTGTTTGTGGCACATTTTTATCAACACTATTTTATTAGGTTGCTTTCACATTTATTTGTTTGTGCACAAAAGCAATCGATTTTAATCGATAGCTTCCCTTTCTAGACTTGAAACTTTGAACATAGGTCAGAACTAAAAGACAATAAATAAATATTAGACAACATCACAAACATTGCCCTGATCTTAAAGTAAGTAGTTAAAGCACTTGTGTTATGGAAGAGACAACGGTGGTAAACACACACACCCAGACCTGAGCCAATATAGAAAAGTTAGATTTCTAAATTGACCCAGCCGGGGATCGGACCCGGGACCTCAGAGATGGCGACACCTTAAAAACCGGCGTACAAACCACTCGACCACGGAGGTCGTCAAACAATGCAATGTTATGGTGCCGGAACAAGGCAACAGGAACTCTGTATTAAAACCATGCAACCTCATCTAGTTGTGGCTCGTTTGGTTCGTCTTGAAGAGTAGGTACTATGTTGGGAAATAGTGTTCAGGGTTTTATTTTTAGCCCCAAGGATTTATATTATGTATAGTTTTTTTATTAATAAACTATTGTGACGGTGACTTCAATGTCTTACCAAGGTACATTTTTATTCCTTTTCAGGGTTCCGTAGTCAACAAGGAACCCTTATAGTTTCGCCATGTCTGTTTGTCCGTCCCCAGCCTAGCTCATAGACTCTTAGTACTAGAAAGCTGTAATATGGCATGGATATACATATTAATCACGGCGACAAAGGTGTAAAGTAAAATTTTGAATAATATTTTTAGGTTAACTTCCCGTTACGTCAATTGGGGATGTATTCTTTTTTCTTGTCTACCCCATAGTGTGGGCTTTCGTTGGAAAGGAACTTTAAAAATATTGCGGGTATGTGGAAACAGTTTTTTGATTAAGGCATAAAGATTTAAAGTGCAAAATTTTGTTCGAGTCAAGTGTAAATAACGTTGTCAGGTGTGTGAAACCGGTAGTATCTACATTTAAGTATATGAACCATGAGCTACGGAACCCTACATTGCGCGTGGCCCGACACGCACTTGGCCGGTTTTTCCTTTTTCTTTAGACAAATTTAATATGTCGCAGTCGCAGAGCAACATTTATTTGTAAAACAACTACTTAAACTTAAAGGCACGTTCCTTCCGGTCCTATAAAGCAAGCAAAACATTCGGAACAAGTTCCGATAGAGATCAAATGGTTTAGGGTTAATCTCTCCAGAGGTCCATTCGGCCACTTCTGAGTAGCCATTAAGGCGTTGGGGCATCTCGTTTGTGGATATTAAACTACTGTTTAATCGGATATTGAAGGTTTTGAAAGGGAATCTTATCTTAGTATCGGCATTCGGATACTGTTTACGTTCTTGAGTTTAATTGACTAAATGGTTTTCATATTATACTTTAATTGTTTCATGTAAATTAATATATCGATTCATAGCGAAATATATTCCGCCTGATAGGGATTTGATTAATTAACAATGGTTTTCGATAAACAGCGTTAATTTTACCTTCAACATGAAATAAAATCAAACATGCTCGTTTTACTTGTTAATTAATTTACAAGTGATGGGTTCTTTGCGCCGTTTAAACAGGCCGCGGCAAGGGTTAACTGTCGCATCACGAAATAACTGCGGTTACCGACAACTGAAACGAGTGATTTCAATAACAATGGGGTATTTTCCACCCCCAACCAATCCTTTGTTTGTTTTAGTTCTGTTTTCATTATTATTGTATTATTATGTGTTTTTTTTCTCTCAAAAAATAATCAGTGTTATCTGATATAAAATTTTACTTTACTTTCAATAAATAACAATAATAAATTCAATATCAAACAAAATAGATAAAATAAATTACTAACTTGAGCTATTTAAATATACACGAAATAAATATAAAACATTATACATATATATTATACATATATATTATACATAATAACACCCAGACCCGTCACAGAAATTAAGATCCATCATTTAAATTTCTGCCCGGCCGAGACTCGAACCCAGGAGCTCTTGCGTGCTAGACTTACATGTTTACTACTACACCACTCAGGTCGTCAATATAAATCTATTAATAAATAAAATAAATCTATTATCACCGTATTAGCCATAATGAGTGTTGATGTATTGGTATAATCCCAGTTATGCATTGAATATATTGCAATAACATTATTATAGTTCTAGTGAAGCAGGTAATATCATAGTTATACTAGGTAGATTTAAGTGCAGTTTGCAGCTTAATGAGGCGACGAGCTATCTTAGCTATCTGGCTGAGAAGTGGTATAGTGCATGCTGTGCGTGATAGTTGGCACCTGTTTTACTTATTTGTTTGTTGTCAACTCACGCACATTCAAGTAAAAACAAATTGAAACCAAAAACTATAAAAATAAACACGTCAGATTTTCACGATTGAGCGAGTTTACGTTGACGACAAAAAATAGGTAATATCGGAAGGTGGTGAACTATGAAACTCGCGCGCACTCACGAGTTTCATACTCGTCGACGAATAATTCAGATTTTTATAAGTTGGTAACAAATTGTGTATTTTTGCGGACTCGTCGTACATGTCATAAACAGTGTGACGACTATCAACTACTTTTTTGAACAGGCTTTGACTTTTAGTGAGAAGATGCTAGTTGTTTGGGTAGATTTAGTTGTCATACATATAATTAAGTGCTATTAGCATCTACAATTATTTTATTTATCTAACAGATGGAATAGTTACTTATTCTGTCATTTAATATGTTAATTGAGTCTGTACTCCGGTTCTTATCAAAACCCTACTTACTCGCTTAAATATCAGCTACTTTAACATATACCAGTTTAAAACTATAGTTGAAACCCCCTTTGGGGGGTTAAATCTGAAGCCGTCGATCCAAATTCATAACAGAGCCAAATACACGTGAAACACAAAGCAAAGCAACACATAAGAAATATTAAAACTGTATCTCCCCAGTTCATATTAAACCTTAACAAGAAAGATGTAAAGTTAGAAATTGGATACGGAGAAATATGTGTGATCTGATGCGCTGATTGTACACACGGCGTAACATAAACACGCCAAGTCGTCTAACGAACACGTTTATGTACAGCGAACTTTCCTCGAATTGTCAGCAGCAGGTGCCTTGGTGCTGTTAAGGGTGCTATAGACCTCAAAGTCGCACCTTCATCGTAATTAAATTTATTGCTTGCTAAGTACCATAATGTATTGAAAATTCATATGTAAAGATAGAAGCCAAGGTTCTATAGTTTTTTTTACAAATAAAAATTCCTCGGTAAAATATAGTTCGTTATAGTAGGCAAAAGTGCCTAAAGAGGCTACTTTTTGCGTAGCTTCAACCTATACATGTGAATTTTCTATACATTATGTACTTAGCCAGCGATAAATTAAATTAAGATCAGAGCGCCACTTGAGGGCTAAAGGAGCCTTAAATACTGTTTTGATGCGAATAAAATGAATGTCACACGAGTCTGAAGCGGTTTCTCAAATATTAAATGTGTGTACGGTAAATATCTGTTACTAAACATAATTTAATGTCAATGTTTTCATTTTTTTTATTTAGACCACATCACACACATTGCTCTGATTGTAAGTGATAAAGCACTTGTGTTATGAAAATCAGAGACAACAGCGAAACTACAAACACCCAGCCAATATAAAAAAGTTCGTTTTCTAAATTGACCCAGCTGGGGATCGATCCCGGGCCCTCGGAGATGACGACACCTTGAAAATCGGCGTACAAAGCAACTTGATCAAATTGAAATTGAAAAATTCGTTATTCAAATAATCTCACATAATAAGCATTTTTAAATCGTCAATTCTTTTATCCTACCACCCATTATGACGTCTTTTAGCTGACAATAAAAATGGGCGCAAAAAACTTATCAGCTTTATCAGAAGGAACAATATTTAAAAATATGTTCGGATATCACGGAGGTCGTCGTTTATAATACCATAATAAAATAATAATTACGATATTAAGCTCAGATTAATAGAGAGGATCCGATGTTTCACATAAAATTTCTTTAATTACACATCAAAACCCAAAAAAGTACTTCAACAACATTTAAATCTACATAATTATGTTGAATACTTGCATTAATATAATAAAAGAAAGTCCTATAAGAAACGAAAGTATCAGCAATGCATATGAATTTTCACAAGTAATATTTACACTCGTATATTCTACGTTACAACTTTAGAAAATAAGTACCTCGGCATATGCATTATTCAAGCTCGCTCCGCTACTAAATGTTGATGCTCTTCTTACAGCATACCATGGTTTAGTGGCGTCAGTCTTGAGATACGGAATTGTTTTTTGGGGTAATTCCACGAATAAAGAGTTTATATTTAAAATCCAAAAACGGTGCATACGAGCCATGTTTGGACTAAAAACAACAGATAGTTGCAAGCCATATTTTTCTAAATTCAAAATTTTAACCCTTCCGTCTTTGTACATCTTGGAAGTAGCTCTGTTCGTAAAAGCAAATCCTCACTTATTTGAGCGAATGGCAGATGTTGTTAATCGCAGCAGGCGTGACAATAGTCGTCTGTGTATGCCTCATTCGAGAACAGCATTGATGAGCAAAAGCGTATTTTGTATGGCTCCTAAAATTTATAATAAGCTTCCAATGACATATAAAAATTTGAATTATGATTTATTTAAGAAGCAAGTAAAAAAAATATTATTGGACAAATGTTATTACAATATCAATGATTTTTTAAATGATAAACATATCCAGTAATTAATTTAATCGCAATTCAAATTTATATCGTATAATTTTAATTAATTGGACTCATATTCTTAGTTGACATTTTATTATAATTCTAATTTATTTTACACAATTCTTATTGACATTTTATTAGTTGATATTGTATTATTTGACATATTATTATTGGTTAAATATTGTAATATGTTGCATGGGAATTAATGAAAATCTAAATTTGTACACCAATATGGTAAAACATGTTGAAACCTTATTTAATTTTAACATCTTCAATTTATATGTACACATGTTTTGACAAATAAATTATCTTTATCTTTATCTTTATCTTTATCTTTAGCAAGCGCTTCCAGAAAAAAGAATATACTGTCGCTAACGTCACGCACTCCAAAAAACTATCTTCCACCTGTCATTTCTCGTAACGTCTCAAAAATAATAATAAAATATTCACAATCCACCGCCCGCCGTACTGTACCTACGCCACCGTACCGTCATATCTGCACCGCAATTGAACCGACATTCCCTTTCAGTTACCTTATGTTAATGCACAGCCAATTTTTCGTGACAGCTCGCGAGACCCAAAACATATAAACCTGATATATATCATATCCATAAGTCATAGTTTGTTCGTTTCTGAAACGAACGTGCCTTTGATGTCGGCATGCGTGCTGGTGTACTGAATAAACCACGTTTTGATGGCAATTGATAGGTTTCAACCGCGAATTAGCCGCTATAGGCAGCAGGTAACATTCACGTGTGTAGGTAGTTCATAGTGGTTCGTATGGCGTCATATTCTACGATCGAGTCAAAGTTAATTTCAAAGAATCCATTTCAGTGGTCACCATCTGTCAAAGACGATGTCCATGACGATAATTTAAGCTGTGGCCAAGAAGTATAGTGTTTAAGACAGAAGCGTCGCTCAGAACTTTTGTTCAACTAGAAACCTGCTTTAGTACTGAATATAGTCCGGTTTGGCCTGAGATTATCTACACGAAATGTTTGTTCCAAGGGGTGCGAGGTGATGTTTTTACTTTTCACTATCGAAAACTATCGGATAAACTGCTCATAGTCCATTGGAGTGAAAGAAAGAAAAGGATAGTTTAAGATACCTTGGATGGGCCCTACGAGCGGGCCTTAGATACCCGCACACCGCCGCATGCACGTGCACGTCTTACGGCCGAATACTAAAAGACTTCTTAGTTAAAATCTTTAGTTAAGGTCCCTTTAACTTTAAGGAAGCTGTCAGTTTCATAGAGTTTCTGTCAAATCTGACAACATTTTTGAATTCAAGGTGGCATTCACTTTAAGATTAGTTTGAGTATTGGGCTGTTACCTACATTGACTGCCGTCAATATGAGCGTGTATATAATTATGTCATGTTGTATTCATGCTGTGGTGCGTACTGACCGGCCTGCGCTCGCATGTCGCGGGAGACGATGGCGCCGTGCGCGTTGGTGGCGCGGCACCGGTACACCGCTGCATGGACATCCTGCCGGTACTGGACTGCTGAGAAAGGCAGGAAGACTAGTGTGCCGTTGTCCAACACTTGTCTGCAACAAACAGGGAATTTGATTAGAGTTGATGATGAAACATTTCTCACTCATACACTTGATGAATTCATGATTCCTAATCATTAATGCTTGGTCAGATTTCGAGAAGGGTGAATTTGATTGAATGTAGGAAATTCCGCTTTGCTATTACTATTTAACTACTTGGCCATGTTCCGCCAGTTAGAGGTTCCTTCCATAGATTTTAGAAAGATTAAAAAATCCATTAAAAAATCGTTCAATCGCTTCACCCATTTGTGTCATTATCTCATCATCCTACTATGTAGGTACGACATACTTATTCTGTATTTGAATAAAATCAATAGTAATTTTCAATACGGGTCTAACCTATCAGTGAGTTAAGAGATGAGTCTGAATGAACAAGAACCCCCCATTTTTGCGTTTTATCGTGAAACAGGATATACTTATGTGTTCCCCAGCTATTTAAATGGTGTAGCCCTTCAAAGGCGGCCATTACGGTCGTGGTAGGTTTTACGGTTTCTACACGCACGTGTTAGTTGCTACACGCTTACCAGATAATGTTCTGGTACTTTATTATCTTACTCGTTTTAAGTATCTATAAATACAGAAAGAAATCTTATTACTACCCATTTTTGAAAGCTAGAACATGATGAAGCAAAGTAAATGCTTGGTTTAACTAAATTCACACACCCAAAGGCAGAAATGATTAAGAGTCTAAAAGAAAAGCAGAATAAAGTGATTTTAAATATACTGCTATTCCATTTTGCAAAAATAAAAAATTCCAATTAGAATAAAACATAATTACTTAAAGTGTTTTCTTATTTCCAACACTCGTACTGCCAGCTTCTAAAACTAAAATATCTTCGCGTCTCAAAGCTTTTAAAACCGGGACTTGGGCAAATATTTCAACCATTTTCGTATCGCCTAGAATATCACAGAAAATAAAAATCCTTATTCTGGCGCTGGGAAGCCGGCGCTAAAATATATTCTTTCAATTCACAGTGAGATGTCACCAATTCTTAGAAGTGCATGAAATAAACCAGCCCATCCCAATCCACTTTTGTTTCACCATTCAAATAAAAAAAATAAAAAACGGTCAAGAGCGAGTCGGACTCGCAAACCGAGGGTTCCGTACTATCATTCTGCAAAAGTTTACTATTTAAAGACATAGTTTTATTTTTCCTGTAATTTTTACATAAACTTCTATCACATAAAATAATTTCAGTTTTTCTCTATGCAAACTTCGGACATAAGAGGGAGGAACGGTTTTTTTTTACATTTTTCATCAAAAGTCCATAACTATGCGGCCTAAAAAATGTTTGAGAATGTGCAAGCAGCGCTCTTTCATATGATACCCCTACGTCCTAGTAACCTCACTTCGAATTTTTTACCGAACCCTTTCTGTTGCAAAATAATATAAATATTTTTATTTCTCTCTTATTTACTAAATAGTTGGGCAAACGTCATCTAAAACTATTCCGAATTTCAAGTTGACAGCAATCGTAGTTCTCCAGATATATATTAATATATTTCATATATATTTTTCAACATCACATACATTGTTCTGATTCCAAAGTAAGTAGCCAAAGCACTTGTGTTATGGAAAGCAGAAACAACGGTGGTATCACAAAAACCCAGACCTGAGCCAATATAGAAAAGTTCGTTTTCTAAATTGACCCAACCGGGGATCGAACCCGGAACCTCAGAGATGGCGACACCTTGAAAACCGGTGTACAAAGCCACTCGACCACGGAGGTCGTCAATATATGCAGCTGTGATAGACAGACACACTGAATCGCACCATAAGGGTTCCTTGTAACCATTTTGGTACGGAATCCTAAAAAGGTAGATTTGAGCTCCCAAGCCCAACTTGCGTAGTCGCTAATGTAATTACAATCGCCCTGTCATTTCTTGTTCCGGAGTTGATTCGAGCATAGAAAATTGTGTTATTACATCCCGAGAAATAACGAAAGGTGTGAAAATTATGACATTTGATTTCTGGGTTTCTGTATAAGCACCGAATACATAATAGTACAAGACATGTATAAGCATTATTTCCAATTCGGGTCTGGTGAAATTATTTCTTTGTTACATAAAAGCTTTAAAATAATGCTGAGATTTCAAACATTTGATCTAATACTATATACAACACACTTTATGTAATAAAAAAAAAACCTTTTATCGAAATCAATTTGCCATTTTTACCGTGTACATAATGTTATATTGTGACGACTTTAGACCTATAGTTAAAACCAAACCATGTCAAGAGAAAACTAATTTTCCTTTTTACAATTTCAAAAGTTTGTTCTATGATCGACAGCCCTAAATACTTTTTTTACTGTAAATTGCGAGTGGATGTAATTGGCGCCGTGGGTGGCCAGATCCCGGGGGCAGCACGGGAGCGGTGAAAGGTGAGTGTGCATATTTCAGGGGCACCAATTAGCCCCGGTAATTCCCAAAGTGGCAAAAATTCCCGAAGTGGTAAAAATTCCCAAAGTTGAACAGCACATCTCAAAAATCGTAACAACATTTAAAATTGCAAATATTTCCCATGAGCTAACTAAATCAAAGTTTCATCCTTTTACTTACTAAAATTTCTTAAAGATACATCTGTGTTGTAGGTGTTGAAATTAAAACATTGTAAATAAATCAGTTGTATTTAATGCACAATAGTAAATGTATGTAAAATCAAAACTATAAACCCTCGCATTGTTATAATTGAAATTGACTAAAAGAAAATGCTAGTACCAAACCATCTAATTTATATTTAAAAGCTCTCTGAAATACTAACATACTTAATTCTTAATCCACCTAAATATTGTGTTAGTATGAATAAGTAAAACCCCCACTGTTTTATCCGACACACCGCAAATGAACAGACATGTTTTCTTATTTATTAAACCAATTTGGGTGGAGGTAACTGAATAATCTACACGTCAGAGTTGAATTAAAACCATGTCTGGCGTTGGCGGAGTAAGGTGAAAATGTCGTTACATTGGAACGCCAAAATAATTCCACATGACAGAGTGCGAGATGTGACCGCCGTGATGCGCATACTAAAGACATAACCCGTCTGCTGTGGGTATTAACTTATACTGTTAAGCCCACTAACAGATTTTCAAATGTAATTGACATTTTGTAATGCTACGCCCACACTTAGGCTTTTTTTTAATTTTTCTTATGCCCATACGCATAAGGTTCATCAATTGCAATATTTAATGGCGTTTGCCGTTAGTGTGGCCCTAGCATAAGGAAAAAACATTTGACATTACAAAGTGTTTATAACGTTAAAACTATTTTTTATTCAATATAGATAATTTTGATTATGAGTTTAGTTTGACTAAATGACGTTTATTAGGTTCGCAACAATATTAGGTTACAAAACTAATATTACTAACCTAATTATATAGTACATCGTTGAACATGATACTGTAAAGTGAATTGGATCTATAAGTGGTTTAAGATGCTGTACACATTATACAGACAAGATTAGCTTAGTAGTAAATAGTTAAAAGTAAAGATGCTTGTAAATAATAAAGTAAAAGATGCCAGAATGATGATAAAAGATTATTGAAAAAAGAAAACGAAAAACAGTATTAGAGCCCGGACTAGTTTCCACAAACGACTTAGCAAAAGTCGAAACAATCAACCGTTACAACATCTAAAATCTGCTATTAAGTTAACAAACCGAGACAAAACAACGGATATCCGAATGGGATGAAAGTTTCCGAACACTCTCCTAGATTGCTTAGTTGGGGTCGGAATGTTTGCACCTTCGCAGACCTTTGAAATTAGCTCGCGACCCTGGCTCGGTTAACGATAATGCGAGCGGTGGGTATTGAAATATTCACTAAGATGTAGCTGGCATAATCATATTGTTAGGGCAATGAACTTCTTTGTGTCGGTGGTTTAGCCATCTTCGAGGTTTTGAGATGTTCTTTACAATGAGTGAATGTCTTAAAACTTTCAGTGATTCTTGATATTGTTTGAATTATTATTAATTTATGGTTACACTGACGGTCATATATTAATTCTGATATAAATGGTTACGATTCATAGGAAACCAACCACTTTTCATATTTAATTTTATAATAGAGTATTGCTTTTTTAGTTCCGGAAAGTGATTTAAAAAAAAGAAGACTGTAATTTGCTTATTCCTACCATTATCTAAGTACCTACATGCCATAAAACATGTTATCATAATTACACTAATCACTCTTAATCTTCACTCTCGTCAAAATTAGGTCAACTTGTTTTTCAATTCATAAAGAGGTTCTCATTATAAAAGATGCTTGAAGTTCGTTATGTGGGGAAATGGGAAAAAGTGAAAGTTCACGGAGGCTCCGCCGCGGCCGGTAATGACGTAGGGCGGCTACGAGGGCCGCCCAAGCTGAGTCAATATCCTATCGACAGATTGTTTGTTTTTATGTTATTTTGAAACTCTACCGTAATGGGGAATTTACAACCCGTGTAAAATACCTCATTACGGTAGCGTTTGATTTTTCTGTCGATTTTTGTCGCTTTTTATTGATAATCGCTTGTAAAATCGAATCGCCACCTCATTGAAATTAAGTTTGCGATTCGCTTTTATTGTAACTACTAAATATTTTTGTACTCAAAAGAGTTACTGCGCAAGTCACGTGGTATAATAATTTGGGTCAAGTTATTTTGCATTCACTATACAAGCAATAGTCGTGTAAAATACGTGGGCTGCTTGGTAACTGTAAATATAGCCCGATTTGTTCTGAGATTACATGTACCAATATCTGTGTGTGCGTGCACGGAAAACCACAATTTATTAAACACCCAACCGGCATCAATCGTGCCCTCCATACAATCAACGAAATTATCACCACAAAATTATCAATAACTAGTTAACAATTTATTTCAGGCTACAAATTATCACATTTAATAAATACCTTACAGACCTATACAACGTGTTATAAAAGTACCCCTAATGCCGAATATGGTAGATAGGGACCATCAAACTGAACAACTTTTTCGCGATTTCAAAGTTGGTCCCATAGTAAAAGTTGTTCAGTTTGATGGTCCCTATCTATCATATTCGGCATTAGGGGTACTTTTGTAACACCTTGTATATTGCGATTATACTATTTACTTATTTTATTTGATAACACATAACGATGGCGTCCAATATTTAACTATCAATATTTAAAAATATGTAGAGAAAAGTTACTTATAGAAAGCATTTTCTGGAACCCAAATTGATTAAAACGAAATCAACTTCAAAGAAATCTCATACTATTCTTTGATCACAGAAATGAAATAACTGGCTATAAAATATTTGATCAGTCAGGGCCAATTACGGAAAATATTTTATGCCAATAAAATTCAACCAACAGGTTTTTTTTCTCGTTATAACCGTTTTATTCGAGTGTATTACATAAACCATTTTTGATTACGAGTAACTTAAATAATGATTTAACAAACTGACTGATTTTTTAATGATCAACAAAACATGACGACGAAATGATGACAATGATGACGAAACCTTGATAAAAATATGTTCCATGATTTGCGTTCTATTTTATGAACATTAATAAGAAGAATCCAAAGACTAAGAAAACTAAGCACTAAGAAAAACTCAAATTTTAACATCCCCACCGCTAGAGAGTGAAACTCCATGCCAAGTCTGTGTTTCCCGACAGTACAATCTGGAGGCCTTCAAGTCGCGAGTGATAACGTATCTTCTAGACAAGCGCGTTTCATCATAGATCGTATCATCGCTACCATCAGGTGTGATAGCGGTCAAGCGGTTACCTATCTATCATAAAAAAATAGGATACAATTTTTGCTCAAGAGCATCTTTCACTCTTCAATGCAGAACAAAGGCAGACAGCGCTTTGCAGACGCTTTTCATAAAGCTTCTGTCTTTTTCTAGAAAGTCAATATTCTGTCAATTAGGTAATAATCGTCAGCGCAGAATATCTATAAAGTAATTGAAAGATTAATATATGTAAAAACTCGAGTGCTTAGCATAGTTTAGTTACAGAGTTCCTGAGGCCTTCGTCTGGCTCCATTAACAGACCCTGGACCTCGTCTCCCATCAGAATACTTGTAAAGAATCAAACGAGTCCAAAATGGATGGAGTTGTATGGTTTTTCAACGAAATCCTGTGGCATTCTTCCGGTTCCATCATCAGATCAGCTCAATGACACCATAATACTGCATTGTCTTCCAGTTCTGACCTATATTTAAAGTTTCAAGTCTTTAGCTCATCGGGAAGCTAGTATAAAATAGTTTGCAAAATTTGTGGAAATAATAAATAAACAAGAAAGGGACCTAATAAAAACGTGTTAAAATGGAACTTAATATGGTTAAACCGCCCACCAATCAGCAATGGGTCCACATGGTAGGTAATGGGGTGTCCTCCTTATGCCTCCATAAAGAAGACCCCAGGAGTAGGGAAAATGGTTGTGATGATGAAAATGATGAAAATCGGTCTGGCTAGCTACCACCATCTTACCTAAGTCTGACGCCATGACAGCAGTTGTGTTCCGGCAGTTACTGGTAAGATAGCCAGTTCTTCAGTGCCTATGATTCCGGGTGTAGTGCGTTTCCACCTTCGGCCTTATCGTCACTTAAAATTAGGTGAGATGAAGGCCAAGCACTGACCAGTAGTGAATAAAAAAAATTGAGTTTCATGAAAGCAGAGACCATGAGAAAGCGCTAAAAGGTCGGAAAAATTCTTGCCAAGAGACGGCGTTGGCTACCCCACTGAATGTTTGTATATTAATTGAGGTAAAACTCGTTTCGTGTTTTAATTAACAAGTAATTTGTTTCAGCTAAGAGCCGAGAAAGGTCCACTACTTTGAACGGTTTGAAAGATTAAGCGGATAGACGTGAATGAATTCTTAATTATCTTCCATTTTTCTTGCTGGTTAAATTAATTTTTGATGCCTCATCGCTAAGTGAAATAAATGGGAGTGTTTTGTTATAAAATGACATAACGTGTTATTAAAAATTATTATAAATCGAAAAATCCTCTTGAGGTAGGTTTAAAATTGTAACAGGGAAATTTTATTATTGTCACAGTATTTAAAGGTGTTTTTTATGAACTGAGTAACGTTAATAAATATTTTTTTCTCATTATTATCTTAACTTGTTAGTTTAAATTACCGAGCTAACCAAAGTCAGTAGCAACAACTTATATTATGTCCCAGACCGAATACGAACTCCGAATAAAATTATGGCTTGCTCAAAATAACTTGACCCTAATTTTAGTACCACGTGACTTGCGCAGTAGCAATTTTGGGTGCAAAAATGTTTAGTGCGCAAGTCTAATTGTCTATGGTTTAGTTCAATTTATATTACGCAAGCTGTACTTAACGAATTTTCCCTCTTACAACATCGGGTCTCTAGTGTCAAACGACAAGTAGAAGGTAACTTTTTTTACCTGCCCGATTAAAAAAAAACATTCAAGAATCCAAAATACCTTCCAAACATTAGATTGTTTCCTACATCTTACGGCAATATGCGTACATCGAAGCCGTATTCACTGGTGGGCTAGTCGAATCTAATTCATCTCCACGGGGAAATCTCCCGACATACCTTTCCCTGATGTTATTAGCGAAACCTATTTCTAAAAGATATCGCATTCGCCTGGTTGCAAGGATATAAGAGATTTGTGTTACATGATTACAATTTCATAAAAAAATAGAGATGGATTTGTGGTAACTGTTAAATTTCAAACAAACAAAATGAGTCAGCATTTATGTACGTTCAATCTTTGATTATTCTTTGATCACAGAAATGAAATAACTGGCTATAAAATATTTGATCAGTCAGGGCCAATTACGGAAAATATTTTATGCCAATAAAATTCAACCAACAGGTTTTTTTTCTCGTTATAACCGTTTTATTCGAGTGTATTACATAAACCATTTTTGATTACGAGTAACTTAAATAATGATTTAACAAACTGACTGATTTTTTAATGATCAACAAAACATGACGACGAAATGATGACAATGATGACGAAACCTTGATAAAAATATGTTCCATGATTTGCGTTCTATTTTATGAACATTAATAAGAAGAATCCAAAGACTAAGAAAACTAAGCACTAAGAAAAACTCAAATTTTAACATCCCCACCGCTAGAGAGTGAAACTCCATGCCAAGTCTGTGTTTCCCGACAGTACAATCTGGAGGCCTTCAAGTCGCGAGTGATAACGTATCTTCTAGACAAGCGCGTTTCATCATAGATCGTATCATCGCTACCATCAGGTGTGATAGCGGTCAAGCGGTTACCTATCTATCATAAAAAAATAGGATACAATTTTTGCTCAAGAGCATCTTTCACTCTTCAATGCAGAACAAAGGCAGACAGCGCTTTGCAGACGCTTTTCATAAAGCTTCTGTCTTTTTCTAGAAAGTCAATATTCTGTCAATTAGGTAATAATCGTCAGCGCAGAATATCTATAAAGTAATTGAAAGATTAATATATGTAAAAACTCGAGTGCTTAGCATAGTTTAGTTACAGAGTTCCTGAGGCCTTCGTCTGGCTCCATTAACAGACCCTGGACCTCGTCTCCCATCAGAATACTTGTAAAGAATCAAACGAGTCCAAAATGGATGGAGTTGTATGGTTTTTCAACGAAATCCTGTGGCATTCTTCCGGTTCCATCATCAGATCAGCTCAATGACACCATAATACTGCATTGTCTTCCAGTTCTGACCTATATTTAAAGTTTCAAGTCTTTAGCTCATCGGGAAGCTAGTATAAAATAGTTTGCAAAATTTGTGGAAATAATAAATAAACAAGAAAGGGACCTAATAAAAACGTGTTAAAATGGAACTTAATATGGTTAAACCGCCCACCAATCAGCAATGGGTCCACATGGTAGGTAATGGGGTGTCCTCCTTATGCCTCCATAAAGAAGACCCCAGGAGTAGGGAAAATGGTTGTGATGATGAAAATGATGAAAATCGGTCTGGCTAGCTACCACCATCTTACCTAAGTCTGACGCCATGACAGCAGTTGTGTTCCGGCAGTTACTGGTAAGATAGCCAGTTCTTCAGTGCCTATGATTCCGGGTGTAGTGCGTTTCCACCTTCGGCCTTATCGTCACTTAAAATTAGGTGAGATGAAGGCCAAGCACTGACCAGTAGTGAATAAAAAAAATTGAGTTTCATGAAAGCAGAGACCATGAGAAAGCGCTAAAAGGTCGGAAAAATTCTTGCCAAGAGACGGCGTTGGCTACCCCACTGAATGTTTGTATATTAATTGAGGTAAAACTCGTTTCGTGTTTTAATTAACAAGTAATTTGTTTCAGCTAAGAGCCGAGAAAGGTCCACTACTTTGAACGGTTTGAAAGATTAAGCGGATAGACGTGAATGAATTCTTAATTATCTTCCATTTTTCTTGCTGGTTAAATTAATTTTTGATGCCTCATCGCTAAGTGAAATAAATGGGAGTGTTTTGTTATAAAATGACATAACGTGTTATTAAAAATTATTATAAATCGAAAAATCCTCTTGAGGTAGGTTTAAAATTGTAACAGGGAAATTTTATTATTGTCACAGTATTTAAAGGTGTTTTTTATGAACTGAGTAACGTTAATAAATATTTTTTTCTCATTATTATCTTAACTTGTTAGTTTAAATTACCGAGCTAACCAAAGTCAGTAGCAACAACTTATATTATGTCCCAGACCGAATACGAACTCCGAATAAAATTATGGCTTGCTCAAAATAACTTGACCCTAATTTTAGTACCACGTGACTTGCGCAGTAGCAATTTTGGGTGCAAAAATGTTTAGTGCGCAAGTCTAATTGTCTATGGTTTAGTTCAATTTATATTACGCAAGCTGTACTTAACGAATTTTCCCTCTTACAACATCGGGTCTCTAGTGTCAAACGACAAGTAGAAGGTAACTTTTTTTACCTGCCCGATTAAAAAAAAACATTCAAGAATCCAAAATACCTTCCAAACATTAGATTGTTTCCTACATCTTACGGCAATATGCGTACATCGAAGCCGTATTCACTGGTGGGCTAGTCGAATCTAATTCATCT
This sequence comes from Catoptria pinella, assembly GCA_963556745.1. Classification (NCBI taxonomy): domain Eukaryota; kingdom Metazoa; phylum Arthropoda; class Insecta; order Lepidoptera; family Crambidae; genus Catoptria; species Catoptria pinella. The sequence continues at coordinate 15,201,177 of OY750761.1, forward strand.
CCACGGGGAAATCTCCCGACATACCTTTCCCTGATGTTATTAGCGAAACCTATTTCTAAAAGATATCGCATTCGCCTGGTTGCAAGGATATAAGAGATTTGTGTTACATGATTACAATTTCATAAAAAAATAGAGATGGATTTGTGGTAACTGTTAAATTTCAAACAAACAAAATGAGTCAGCATTTATGTACGTTCAATCTTATTGGGGTAAGGTAATAAATAATTATTTCCGTAAAAGGAAACTCACAATCCGAAATCAATTTACCCTATCAATATAATATGTTATTGTCAATAGGCTCTGAAAAAGCGAAGGCCAGACCACAACTAATAATACAGGGAGTCCCAAAACTTTGCCACACGAAGGGAAAGTACTTTAGATATTAAAGGTAGAAAAAATGAAAGAAGACTTTATTTCGATTTTAAAAATAATTGCAACTGCATTCAAATATTTTTGAAATATCGCCTGTAATCGAACTCACCAATTAAAAAAATCAATATTTTATTATTGCGATACCGATCGAAATGAATATTATTTTTTCTCGAATAACACAGTATCTTTAACAAAAGGAACATTTTACTTTTAATATGTATTGTATGGTATGGATTGATTTCTGATTATTTATAAAAATAAAATGTTTATCTATTTTAAATATTTAAGGAGCTTTCCCTCCGCTTGGTAAGGTTTTAGGACACCCTGTACACTGTTGCCCGACGATCCGTAGAAATGAAATATGTCATGGAAGAAGAAATAATCTTAAAGAGGATTTAATTTTATTAATAAATCTTTAATATAATGTTTCCTATATTACAAAAGTATTCTTTGATAATATAGTGTAAGCAGGAACGTTTTGCTATAAATGCAGAATATTCAATTTCTCTTGAAAGTGGGCAGTGTTATCTCAAATTACAAGTAAATGGCCAAAATAATAAAACAACCATGCCACTTGAAAATAGAAGTTAGTGAATGTCGTCAAGATTATATTTAGCTTCATCAAACTTTGACCCAAACAAACTTCGGTTCTATATTTAAGTTATCCTATTGCAAATTAACTCTCATTCAATAATTATAAAGTTCCAAATCTCTTTGGAGTAAACACTCTAAAGTTGAGTTACTGGAACCCCCTAAAATCTCAAGTTAACTGCACCCTTATAAGCCTAACGGCCTCCGCGCAACTTTTGACATAAATTTTTGTCATTCACCTTCTCATTAAGGCAGTAATGTAATTTCGCGAGGATAAAAGGATTTGGGGGATGCCTTGGCCCTCAAAATGGGCAGTCACCTGTTTCGGATAAACTCTATTCTGTTGTGAGATGGGTATTCAATAAGAAACCACCTTTATTTTTTACTTAATATGAAGGTCCGACGACTGTAAATGATTTTATCTACTCATTATATTTCTGCGTACACCCAAAAGGTTAATTGACTAAACTACTTTATAATCAACTTAGCTCCAGTTATGAAGGTACGGCATAAAGGTGCAGTCCATTTGCGAGGACAACTACATAAGTAGCTACTAACTAACATTCGTATTGCTTAACCCTTACCTCTAGGACCTTATATCGTAGAATAATCTTATTTTTTTAATAAATAATAATCATGAATCTTATTAAGTTTCTTGAAAGGAATCCATTAAAAGGGCATCGACCAACCGGCTGTTCATTTATCAGCCATCTAAGCTCAGCTCTGATGACGAGGGTCAAGATCGCTGTCTGCGCGTCAGGCTCACCTGTCAGAGCGGACCTACTTCAGAACGATCTGCTCTTGAATTCAGACATTTTATGCTTATGTAGTAAGTTCATTTTAGAAGCAACAGATTTCATAATCATGTATAAGATTCCAATGAAGGAAACGGAAATTGGTCGGGAAAGCTTCCTTGACTTAAAATTAATTGACATATTCTATTCATGTCAGATACTTGAAACGTCATATTACTTCCTGGACTGTGTATTATTCGACGTGTAGAAAATATTTGGTCCTTACCTTTGAAATTAACGTTTTGTATGGAGAATGTTTAACAAATTACATTTTCCATTCTAGCGTTTTAATAATTTATTTAACGACCGTGAACGCCATTGTAACAAAACTTTTATTTACAAATGTTTGAACATTAAGCTAACTTAGGCAACATAATTTAAGCGAAAAAAATAAGTTTCGGCTAAGTTACAACGGATAAAGTGGTCATAAGGAGTCACTTTCAAGGTATTTTTTAATGCTAAGAAAACAAAATGAATAGACTTTAATGATGCTGATAGTTGACGGCTATGGTCATAATTTTATGTAATATCCGGCAACTGATCAACATTTTAAATCACAGAAGTTGTGAGGTTCTCTGTGTGCCAGAAATAACACCAATTTCATAGGTAACAACCTAATATATTGTAAATAAGTTTACTATAGCACTAACCACCTATTTTTTGGTTCAACTTGAAGTTTTGTGTACTAACTTATGTTACGCAAGAGCTACACGTGTTCAGTTAACCCGTTAACTAAACTCTCGTTAGATCTGGCTATCCACTTGGAAACCAGGGTAGAAAAATAATTATTGTCTTTTGGGCAGGTACCTTACAGTCTTCTCTTGGCAAATCGTGGCACAAGTTATGAAGATAGGCGTTTTCATTATGACAGTGATAAAAAATCAGTACATATCTGTAAATAAGTTTGTCTATCAGAGCTTTAAGTGGTAGAAGATTTCAGGGGTGACTAATGGGGTCAGGGCTGGCAACAGGCTAATCAACAAAATAAATGAATATCAAATAAATACTGGAATCATAATACATTCTTTTCTGTTGTTTAATTTGCCTTCCTTCCACTATTTTTTTTACTTTTCTTATAAAACAAAAGTGTATAATTTAGTTCCAAACGCGTGCTAGTTAAAAACGAAATAAAAAGTTAAATAACATATGTTATTGCAATCGGGGGACTGCTTTGATTAGTTCGTTTTTGGCAGGGCAGTCGCGTTTTTAATATTGATTGAAACTTTGACTTTGATTAAAAATTATTTCACAAAGCGGTCCCCCGACTGCAATGATAGTTGTTTTTTAAGTTTTTAGTTAGTTTTTGGCAGGGCAACTCGTTTTTTTCTATGTGTGAAATCTTTTCACTACAAAGTTTTATAATTGATTAATATGATCATTACCGTGGAGCTCGGTGGCGCAGTGGTATAGCGCCTGGCCCAGCGATTGCGAAGCTTAAGCATCTTTCGCAAGGGTCGATCATGGGATGGGTGACCAAAATTTTATTATCTCGAGCTCCTCCGTGCTTCGAAAGCACGTTAAGCCGTTGGTCCCGGCTGCATTTGTAGTCGTTAGCACCCACCAATCCGCATTGGGCCCGCGTGGTGGGTCATGGCCCAGCCTCCTTATCCACCCAAAAGAAAGGCCTGTGCCTCAGCAGTGGGGGCATAAAAATGACTGATAGTCAATATGACAATTATTTGAAAGGTCTCCCTAGTAGTACTTCAAACATAAACATCGTTAAAACGTCAATCAAACACAGCTACGGTAAATTAATAATTGTGTTTGATAACTGCTGCGTGCGTTGCGGGGTCTTAATGGTTGTTGGATAACTATTATTAATTCATTCGTAATATTTCAAATCGGTTTAGTTTGATTACCATAATATAACTCATTCATAATATTTAAAAGAAAGAACGAAAGAAGACATACTTGAATACTAAATAATATACTAGAAAAAATACGACTCGCACCAGAACATATTCTCGGACGGGATCGAACCCGCGACCTTTGGATGTCCGGTCTTATGCTCACCGCTGAGCTACCGAGTAATCTCAGATCTTCGTTTCAGATGACAGCTGTCAAACTTAAAACAATATCTTGGAAAGTACCTATACTAGACTGATGGCGTCTTTGAAGAAATAAAAGGTCTTAGTGCGATCTTCATTTCAGATGACAGCTGTCAAACTTAAAACAGCAATATCTCGATAAGTACTCATCTGGGCAGGTGCCTTTTTCATTTAATGATTACCAGATGAAAAAATGCCCTAGAGATAGAGCCTAAAAAAGTTGCGTAGATCGTGAAATCTGTTTTTTTTAATCCTTACATTATTACTTAATTTTTCAAACTTCCTTCACATTTGGTGACAGTAGTAAGACCATGCACATGTTGGACGGCAATGTTTAAAAACAAGCCTACAGGCAATTCATTAAAAAGTTGATTGGCTGCGAATTTAAAGATCACATACATACATGTTATTTCGAGTTCATGTTTTATTCTATTTACCAATCAGTGTCAAGTGAAAAAAGTGTCAAGTCACATACTAAGTGCGATCGCTGTGATCTCACAAGACAGGCAGCCGGTAAATTTTTGCGGGCCACTGCTCAAAGGCGTCGTCGTTAGGAGCCCTCGGAGGATCCCGAAGGAGTTTGTGCGGGATTATGGCTTGTTAGCTGTATATACCGCGGTTTTGACTCACATGTTTTTAATGATGGAACTCTTGTAATTTTTTTGAGGACTTCCTCCCAAAAAGTGGATGGTAAGTGATGGCCCATTGAAGTTGGTTTTTTCTTGTCATGCTATTAAATAAATAGACAACATATTTATATATACTAAACATATATTCGATGACGGACGATTTGGACTTTGGTGTTGTATAAGCAAACCGTTTGGTAAAAACAATTTAAACTATACAACACAAACCAATGACATAGTTCACTTACAAAGACTTCTATGTGTATTAACTTACCATAAAAGAAAAATGACGGAAACCCATGTATTTTCAGAACCACGTAAAGAGTCAGCGTGTTATGAAGTGAATATTAGATTTTTGATACTCTAACATATTAGAGTAATTTATTAGGCTATAGTCGAATAAAATATGCAACGTTATATTTTACCACTGAGCTAAAGAAAAAATATTCATATTGTGATTAACGTAAAGCAGTAACTTCACACTAACTAACAGCAGCCTTCGTATGAGCTTTGCACATTAAATATTGTACCGTAGTTTTATACATAAAATACATACAATCTATAACGAGCTGTGAAGCACAGCAGTGAACTGAGGAGTATTTAAAATAATTGCAAGTAATTAAATTGAAATAGGTACGTACCTAGTCGAAAAATATAACGAGGTAATTATTTGAATTGCAGTCCGTAAGTAAAAAAAAACATCATCATGATCTAAAAGGAAATTTTATGGATAGTTACGTCTAAAAATATGTATACAGTTTAGAACTGGTTTACTCTGTTAATTTTGTCATTGATTTCTGATCAAAAAGTATTTAAGTTAGGTAGTTTAGTAGTTTTAGTTATCTCGTTGAGTGAGAAAGTTCTAAGCAGTATACAAAATAGACGTGACTGAACAAAGTAAACAAGATGCATAGTTAGTCTTATTCAATGTGACACGGATTCAACAATTTTTATTTTGCGGCGCGCGTGACCTTGTCGCGTGGCCATTTGGCAATCATTGTCTTATTACTCGTATATTAACGACATAGATTCTTTACAATGCAGCTAACATTGTTATTATAACATTTATTAAAAAAAAACAGTTATAAGAGTGCGCTCTTTTAGTCAAACTTGAATAACTCTTTATTAATCACGATCCTTTTCATTACCAGAGTTTTCTTAATTTACTAACGTCAAAGAGTTTCGCAGAATTAAATAGTACTAAGAAATAAAACACACAACCCAGCAAACTGTCAAGCAGTGAGATCGTCGACTAAGATTTATGTCGAGAAAAAGGGGATTTCGGTCAAAAGACTGGCGGCGCTGACGCGGCCAGACGTCGGCCGACTACAAAGGGACGTCTAGTCGCGTCCGACGGCTCTTGTTTTTCGTTAGGTAGTTTATTTAATTTTGAAGATTTGTTTTTGCGAGGTTAGACTTTATTTTTGAGCATCCCGTGAAGTTCAAATATCTACTAATTATGATATTTTATACAAGGAGCATCAAGCGGGAAGCCACTCACTGCATTTTACTCATTTTGCTTTGTAGGTAGAGAAGTAATTAGCTTTAATTCATATTAAAAAATATACTTCAATTTAGAATTTAATTATATTTATTATGTGGTATTAACACGTGTCGACTTGACAGGCAACTTTGCAGGCGATTTTAATAAATTAGCGCTTTTATTGACAATCGCTTGTAAAATCTAATCGCAAACCTAATTTCAATGAGGTGGCGATTCGATTTTACAACCTCGCGTAGGTACCAGGTAATTGGGAAATACTAGTCTAGAATAAACTAGTTTGGCTTAAAACCATAGCCGGTAACATTGTAGATATTTTATTTTCTTTTTTTACAGTTTGTTATATAAATTAAACGTATTTTCTTTTTTTAACGTCTCCGCTATCCAGAACCGCCTTAAAATTTCCCCGCCGCAATCCGCGAAGTTGTTTAATTTACATAATTATCTGCGTTTAAAGCGTCGGTTCTAATGTATCGGGTCGGGTCGGCCGCGACACAGTTCACCCCTATTTTCACGAGCCGCAAACCTTTCCCGTAACTAAATGGATTCTGCACGATTTTTCCGAAACAAGATTAAAAAAATTCGTCATTCCGGCCCACTTCAAAGGTAACCGTTGAAGAATTAAGTTGAATGATTAAAGTCGTCCGATCTTTCCTTTGAAGAACTAATTTGAGTGCTCGCCTTTGAAATTGTTTTTAATTATCGGTTAGTTTTAAATAATTACTGTAAGTGAATTTTTGAAAGTTTTAATATTATAATGAAATCATCTTCTTTTTAAACTACCATAAAATATACTTACTAAACTACGTACTTTTGCAATCACAGGAAAATCAAACATTACACCAATTGCACGATTTTGAAAATGAAACTCAAAGTATATCTTATTATTACGCATGTTCTGACTTGAAAAAACAAGCATATTAACTTATACATACATACTTATACATGACATAGTTTGGCATCACCTAAGTTGGTATGTTTACACGTTTCTGCTCAGAAATTGTAAGACTACGACCGGTCATCCTTTCACTCGACATGATCGTGAAAAGCAGACGTGTCTCGTCGTATAGTGAATATATGAATTCTAAATGAAAATTATAATGTGCATTTATTTTTCTACCCGTAAAAAAACTTAGAAAACACTTATAAAACTGTCAAACTCTCCCTTTCGTAGTAGGAATACTACAACGAAGTACGCTGTTAGTTGCACGTATCGGATTAAAATTTTCGGAGAAAACACTTGTATATGCTTAAAGAAAACAGTGATGAATACACAAACATGTACATGTATGTATGGTTGGTGGTAGAGCTTTCTTCAAGTCCGCCTGGCTAGCTACCACCATCTTACCTAAGTCTGATACCATAACAGCAATTTAAAAATTGTTGTGTTCCGGCAGTTAGAGTAAGATAGCCAGTTCCTCAGTGCTGAGGATTCCGGGATTTCCGGGTGTAGTGCGCTTCTACCTTCGGCTTTATCTTGGTAAGGTAGTGTTTGGCCTTCATATCACTTAACATCAGGTGAGATGAAGCCCAAGCACTAACCCGTTGTGGTGGATAAAAAAATAAAAATAAAAATGTACTTTCCTTGCGTTGACAAAGAAAGTTCAACAACTGCCACGAGCTACATTCAGACATCCGATTTGAATTATTTTAAACTGAAAATCTAATGTGAGATCGAATAGATAAATACCAAAGTATAGTATCGTTGAAATATGAAGTTCAATAAAACAAGTTGTGAAATGATAAACAACAAATTATAATATTAAATTCAAAAGTAAGTACTACCTACTCATTGATTGATGGTCTAAAGTACCCTCGTGTTACAAAACTATGATGGTTTCCAGGGATAAAAATATACAAATCAAATCCAAACAAAGCAAAAGCCCTCGCTAGTTAGGCGCACAATAGGGGTGCTCCCGGTATGCCCCGGCGCGCCGAGTTTCCGTTTTCCCGCCATAAATCTACGTTGGTCGACGCCCTATTCATCAGGCGACTGTCATTAGATTCTAGGATACGATGACGTCTCTCGGTTCGTGATATTCAAACTACTTCGAAATTGCTCTCAAGTATAACGCTGGCTAAAATAAGAAAGAAAATACCTTTATTTTGAAAACCACACACCATTCCAAGACAGTACAAAAACATAAACACAAGTAAGGGACATACACTAGTATTGCACATCGTCGCGTAATGCCAAAACTGTACTCGGCTCAGTGTACTGCACTGATATTCTGCCAAACTCAGTAATTACATCAGGAGCGAAAAACACATCAGGATTAAAGTTATAATTTTTTTAAGTAGATAACTATGAAGATATGGCGGCGTAGTTGTTAACCACAATGTCTAGAGTTGCATAAACCATAAACTATATCGTTACTTTTATCACTACCGTCAATTTCGATTTAATACTGTCACACCTCTAAACAGTTTTTAAAGTTGACTTTTTTAAGTTAATAGTGAATACACCTCCAGATTTGAATAGCAGAAACCTCTGGATTTAAGCTCCATAAACCCCTGTTCTGTTGTAGCCGTGTGAATGAGACTGCGCCGTGGGCCGTGGCTAAACCCGCCGCGCATATTCATGAGGGACAACAAGAGCTTTACGCGCCACCTGCCGAGGACACTGGGCTGTTACGGACCACGTTTTTGGTGAAGAAATATATATTGAACTAGATTTTGCCTGTGACTTTAATCTCGTGGAATTTCGTTTTCAGTGAGAATTTCGAGTATAATATTAGCTTAAGTCCAGTTTCCAATTATGTTAACTACTTAGGTATTGCAAAAGATGGAAAATGTAAGAGCGTCAAACTAGTGATTATTAAAGCATGACAAGAGACGCTACACACGGGTCTAGATCTATATTTATGAGATGTGGCATGTAAAATGGATAGTGTAGCATAAAATTACAATACACAAACAAAACATGTTCTTATTGTAAAGAACGCTTACATATAATACAATGTGTAACATTATTACACACTGTATAGCATTATACTCACAACCTATTTATTAAATTTACTTTAATTCTCTAATATTACTTTTTAAGAACCATAAAATAGTATACGCATCTTTCTAAATAAATAAACAATAAAAAACTAACAATGTTATGGAAAAGTTGTAAAAGTAACATTCTTTTTTACATGGATTTTGGTGATTTACGTCACACCCTTCACAGAATGGCACAATTGTGGCAATTTGCCGAGCGCAAACCTTTTGGCAATCGCCCTACAAAATGATTGCAGAATCGTATTTTTTGTATTTTTTTTTCAGTGTACCTATCATGTTTCTTTCAATTTGTTTGGATCGGGAACTATTCGGTATAAATAGATTATTGAACCAAAACGGATTGATTCGTAGAACAAGATTAAAAAGGATACGTTTCAAATGAAGAAAATCAACTTCTTATACTTAGTCAGTTTTAGAGTTATGCGAAGTTAGGAAAAAAATCTTGTGTTGCAAGATTTTATAGCTGAAATTTTTTATCAATATTTTTCCAAACCCTAGTCTAGTCAAGAGACGTGAAGAACCCATTTTCCCGTTTTCCCCCTAATCCGGATACAAGACTATGATTCGGATCCGCCGCATAATAGGGAATTGTCATAATCCGTGTAATAAGTACATGTACACAATCTCGACTTGTTTGCCTGTTTGCATCGGGGCCGGGGTTTCAACTGTGTGTGTGAACGTAAACTTGCGACTATTGTATGGAAAGGATGGAGATACTCTAATATTAGTTAATGGTATGATTTCTTACAAAATTAATTTTATTAAAATGTATTTTTTTTATTTTCGGCACTCGATTAACGAACATGTCCGAAAAAACGTAGCAAGGTTATCTATTCTAACAACCATAGTAGAGCAGCGTGCATCGATCATGATCGAAGCAATTATGCAGTTTTCGTCTCTCTTTACTTTCAAAATTGCGCTTAATTTTCTGTAAAATATGTTGCGATATTACGATCTTTTAATCTCGTCACTCACATATGCTTAACTAAGTTTATGACGTGAAGTCGGCCGTAGAGGGCGCTCAGAGCGCTAATTGGTCTGCCCCTTAATGAGCAGGTGGAAATATAATTGAGCTGTTCATTACGTACTACCTGCCAACTTAAAGGCAGTCTGTAACCGGTTGATGTTGCAGCTCCAAATATTTATTAAGCTTTGGAGGAATTAAATAGTGGTGTGGGTTGAAATTAATAAACTTATCGCAAAACTTTATTTTGAATATGTAAATATAAATTTTGTTCGTTTTAAATAACAATTTTAATTAATTTTAAGAAAGTTATATTTCTCATAAAACATACCTTATTAAATAGCAACCAATGACGCAAAATGTAGGTCCCTAAAGCTTGCCACGCATCATCACGTGGTACGAATTTTCAAACAAAACTTTTTGCAATTAGCAATGATATTATAAAGATACATTTATTTTACAATTAATAACATTAAAGATTTTTGTTACGTGACCTATCCAACACCCTAGTGTGCCACATGAAAAACTGTGAAGTGCGATATCTCTTAAAACGGAAAAGTTATATGGTCTAGCTCTAGAAAAAGTCTAGAGCAAGTCTACACTGAGAGAAAAATATTGTTGGGTGTAACAATAAAACTTTAACAGGGGAGAGCCGTTTAAGGTGGATAGTTACCACTACAACGTTTTTATTGCTATCTGGTTTTTGTTACACTAACAACGTTAACGTTCTGCGTAGGGATTGTTAGACCAACAAAATTATTATATTGTTATTGCAACAATCAATAAACTGTTCTTGTAACAATATGAAAATGTTTTGGCGTTAATTTAACTATGTTCCTATAACAACTGAGCTTTGATAGACTTTGATAGATTAACAATTTTCCTTTGTTATTGCACCTACCGTCACATAAAAAAGTTGATAAAAATACAAAGTTATTTTGTTACTGTAATGACATTAACTAAGAACTACAGCAAATGCCAATATTTGCTACGGCAAACTTAATTTGTTAGGTAAGGTTGATAGTAACTTCACCTTTGCTGTAGTACTAAGTTAATGTCATTACAGTAACAAAATAACCTTGTATTCTTATCAACTTGTTTTTGCTACTCTAGCAAAGGAAAATTGTTACTGTGACAGTTTTAAGACGGCTACTCCCGCGACGGTAGCGCCACTCCGTAAAATTATTAACTACTGCCTGAAAATATATTGAAACCAAATTCTCTAGTAATGCACTGTCTCGTGTGATTTGGCACTAGATCTGGAAAATGTCTTGTTTCAATAATTCTATTGGTTCTAAATATTCTTAAGTGCTTTTCTAGATAGAACTTGGTTTTAATTAATTCTCAGAAAGTAGTTAATAATTTTAGGGAGTGACGCCACTGTCGGTAGTAGCCGTCTGCGGTCCATTATCTGTGGGAAATAATATTATAAAGGTTTTTAGTAAAATAAAGTTTAAATAGACAAATTGAAATATTTATTCAACATAGTCACAATCAGTGCAGAAAACATTTGACATAGGATCACGACCATAATGGCGGGACCCATGCTTTTTTAAATTTCTTGTGAAATATACAAACATTTATTTAAGAAAAAGATATTCAACAAAAAAGGTTGTAATTTTTCATGAAAGTGGTGGGATCACCATAATATAATTACATATTGTGGTGTCAACCTTAACACACAAATGCTCTCATTTTATATATAAGTATTAAATACTATCGGAATAGATTTTTTCGATTTCAGAGTTTAGGTAAGCTAAGTAATTGGAGTTAAAATTTGACGTATTATAGTTTGGAGCTACAAAATGTTATTTTCATTAAGTGATGGTGCTCCCGATACTTTCACGACAAAATGACAATCCTACCAACTTTTCAGTTACACCAACTTTCACTAAAGTCACTTAATTCTTTATATACACAGTCTACACTCATTTTTCCGTGCGTATCCACGAACACCCGTAAAAGAAATGAATGCCAAATAGATATTATAACAAAGTTCTTCGTTCCCCGCTACTACCCGCATACCCTCAAATATTTTTATCACAACAAAGTTTACATTGTACGTTGTTTGATTGACAGCTTACGTTTGAACTCCATAACAAACGCTTTTGATGGATTCACTTTGCTATTGTATTAACTTCATATTTATTTAACTTACAATAAAATCCTGTCATCACAACAAAATTACTTGAATTTTTTGGCAGAGACAAATTATTTATTGTTCGTGTTACAATAAAAACTTAACATATTAACTTTGTCGCACACTTCAAGCAAATTGTCGTCTCAACCAAGTTAGTTAATATGGTTAAAATAACAATGCACATGTTATTATTATAACAGTATTTATTTTGTTAGATTGGACTTGAGTACTACATCAAAATATACTTCCTTAAAAAAACAACGTACTATTGTTAACTATAAGAACTTTTTTATGATAACAAGTTGCGCGTTGTTCTTATCACAACAAACCCAGAACAATAAAAAAGTTGATATGGAAACTAAACGAGCCTGGATGTGGTAACAGAGGTTTTAGTTTCTACAACAAGAAAATTTTAGCAAAGCTTTTATTGTGACTTTGTTAGCCATTATTTTTCTCAGTGTAGGGGCCTTCAAGTCGCAAACGAACAGGTTATTTCTAGGCAAGAGCGTATATTATCGCATCACCGCTTACGCTTACCACCAGGCATAGCGGTCAAGCGCTTACCTATAAAATACTAAACAAAATAAATAAAATATTTGTATTTGTATAAAAAAAACTGCTATTTTGACTCGCATTATGACGGCGTTCGCGAGCGGTGGACCTTACAACGTACGTAATAATGCACATAATTCAGTGCGCTTGGCATATCCTTGAAACCCCTATAACTTGAAAACTACTTTAATATTAGTTAACATACATTTAACTACAGGTTCATAATGTTTCAAGTTATTTAACAGACCTATTGGCTTTCTCCATTACCTACCGATTGACACACCGCTAAGATCACCAGTAGCTCTACCATGAGTTGATACAAACTGTTTTCGATAATATAAACTATAGGATTTACTGCTCACAGTCAATGCGAGTGAAAGAGAGGAAACGATAGTTTACGGTAGTGAAAACAGTTTGCATTAACTCATGGTAAGGCCACAGGACCCTATATAATAGATGTGACAATTTGTCACCTGTCATGACTAGCTATTTCATATCCATCAACAAATTTGAAAATAGAACAAACTACTCATAGTCACACCGCAATGTAAGCCAAATTGTCATGACAATTATTGAGAAATTGTCACGTTATTAAATAGGGCCCATGAATATACAATAAACGATTTCTTTTTATCGATTTTGAAGTAAAAATAATCTTTTTCTCCCGTTATCCTTGACTACTTGATGTATTTTTTTTATTATAGCCAACCATATAATCACATTATTCGTAGCTCATCGATGGCTCAAAATTTGATTACACTTCGGAAAGGATGGCGTGAATGCGTGATAATGTTCTAAATCTTCGAGATTTTGATAATTATGAAAACAATTTTTTCGCATAATGCCTTCGCGCCACACTGGTTTTGTGAAGGGTTTTGTTTCTGATTTCTTTTATAGTCACCGACTTATCGATTACGCTGTTTGAACAAAAGTCCCAATCCAACGGTTAATGAAGACGTTTATTAACGTAACTTTGATAGATACAGTTGCCACATTCTTGCTACAGAAGTTAAATAATAATTTTAAATAGATTACAAAACTGCATAATATCCCATAATAATGATGATTGGTTTCATTAAATTAATGACCACGGTCGTGACCACGGCCGATGCAACTCGGTCGAAACGTCGTCGCGTCGAGAAAATAGGTAGGTGTGAAAATACCAATCATTTGTATTAAGTATAATGCAACGTGAAAGTTGAAAAGTGCATAATGTTGATTTAAGTTGAAAACAAAATCAGCTTTAATAATTTAGAATAATCATCAATGTGTAATTTACATTTTGTAAGCTGATCTCGATGTTGATTGTCTTCTCTTGTATCAAAAGCTATCATATTAGATTTCACATACATAATGTTATAATTATTATCTTATATTTCTTCGTGCTTTGGAACTTTAGTAGGTATGTATTTTCAGTAATATTAACCTTTTATATCTATCTTAATTGTCACCCTGAGACTAAACGGCACAACATATTGATATTATTATTGTTCAACAAAGTGTTCGTTCTCGGGAAATATTGTCACTGGGGTGTTATTGGAGCGTTAGTACACTTGCAAATAAAAATGCGTAACTTAACGGTTACTTAGCGAGTTCAATTACTGCAAATACTCGTATTTACGTACAGAAGTAAATTACAAACACTCATCTGATACTATTATTCCACATTCGTGATTTACCACTCATTCTACAGATGCACAAATAACTGTAAATATCACGGATATAATTTACCAAGGAGTTTTAAACAAGGATTGTTGAAAAAGAAGGTTGAGAATTCAAAATAAAGAGTATGGACGAAATGAGGTCGAATGTATGAAATAAATAAGAAAAAATAAATAAATATAATAACAAAGTGTTTTATGATTGTTAATAAATAAATAAGATGGAGTACTAATAAATAAGATAAAAATAAAACGTAATGTCAAACAAAATGACGGGAATTCACTTCACTTTTTGAGTATTTGAGTACCATTTTTTTCAGCATAGGTTTGATAAAACTGCTTTTGTCATATTTAAAAAAAAATGTGCATCCAGTATTAAGATAATTGTCTAACTCCAAAAGGGTTGAGAGAACAAGTTTAATTTAATGCCGAATTCAGCTTTTTACCAGGAAAGTCACGTAAAAATAACTTTTTTTTCTCACTGGTAGAGGTGAAAACTCGCAGCACAAATTGACTTTGGGCTCTAGTATAGCAAATAACTATTTATTGCTCTTTGTAGAACATTTAAGTCAATTAGGACTTATTAAAAATAACTACACCATTTCTATTAGTTTTATAAAAAAATATCTTAGGGGCTCAATGACCTCGCTCAAATTGTATGTTGTTTAAAAATTAATCTTATAGATGTCGTCACGAGGTTGCTTTTGAAAAGCAGTACTATGTGCTGTTTGGTAGGTATGTAGCTTTTAGTATGTCTATTCTAAGCTAGATGTCGCTTTTAATATTTATGAATGAGTAAATAAATAAATAAATATTTGACAACATCACATACATTGCTCCGATTCCAAAGTAAGTAGCTAAAGCACTTGTGTTATGGAAATCAGAGACATCGGTGGTATCACAAACGCCAATATAGAAAAGTTCATTTTCTAAATTGACCCAACTGGGGATCGAACCCGGGACCTCAGAAATGGCGACACCTTGAAAACCGGTGTGCAAAGCCACTCGACCACGGAGGTCGTCAAATTTTGTTGAATGATTTTTGTTTTCGCAAAACTTAAAAACTGTCTCGACAAAAAATGCGACCTATAGAAGAAGACACAGAAAAATGACAACAGTGAAAAAACACAAAGTTTATTTTCTGAGATTTATGATACCCAACTTCATCTTTAGTTTCCATTTTCCGCCCAAGAGGCCAATTCGAGTCGAAAAACTTTCTATCGAGCCTTTGAAGGATTTCATCGGAATATTAAATACTAACTGGCAACAACTTTGGAATTTCATCACGTTTTAAGACTCTTGAGGGCTGTTGCAACTAAACTGACAAACTTGATACGTCAAACGTAGACTTACAAAATGCTAGTCGTATCTCTAATTTTCAAACTATATTTAGGTATCGTTGGGGAATAAGATAATAATACTTATGTCTAATAAGAAAGGTATCATAATAATTGTACTAAAGATATGCTGATAACGATAAATCTATATGTTACCGTTAATATGCGTAAATCAGATACAATGGCTACTTGGAAGAAACTCGGTGCTAAGCACAGACAGCAGACTCTTGATATACAAAGTCGTCCATACACCTATCTGGACCCCTCCCGGCTAACTTAAAAAACTATCGTAATAGCTTTCATTTGACAGATGGATGTGATACATTGCTACTTTTCTTTGATATGGTTTTATTTATGCTAAAAAGAAGTAGTAATGTGTTACATCACATCCAAATAAATG
Organism: Catoptria pinella; assembly: GCA_963556745.1. NCBI lineage: Eukaryota > Metazoa > Arthropoda > Insecta > Lepidoptera > Crambidae > Catoptria > Catoptria pinella. The sequence continues at coordinate 15,217,169 of OY750761.1, forward strand.
AAAGCCATTACGATGGCCATGTAAGTTAGCCGGTAGGGTTTCTGGACATACGGCATACAGCGGATTGTAACTCTAACATTGAAACAGTACAGAGAGCACAGAATGGCATTCATAGAAATTTATCTAATGCGCCGTGTTTTATAAAGACTACTGAGCTGCATACTGAACTTAAGATAAACTCGGTCAGTGAGGAAATAACTAGTTACTTTATTTTATTACAAGCCTACGCGATAAGCTACATAAATTCGTATTTCAAAGGTTGAGTTCATCGCAACTTTTAGCGTAACACTTTTTGCTAGCTAGATTGATGATGTAGCTGCCTGATGCAATTAAGCGAAGTAACGAAATTAGTATTAATAATACTCCAGAACAGATTTTTGTTTCTGATAAGCTTCTAAAAGTTTATAAGATTCAAACTTTACAACTCTACAATAATAACATAGAACAACAATGAACTTTGTCCATTAACTAGGAACTCAATGAGTGTTAACGCACTTCTTTTATGTATTAGAATAGTATTATCTTTTTAAAGCCTTTCTTCTTTATTATTACATATATATATATATATATATATTTACTGATGGCGTAGCTTGTATTGACATTCACAAGGCGTGACGGCCGAAAATGTATAAGTGATTTGAATTTTTAAATTCTATTTTTTTTGTTTGTAAAAACCAAAAGCAAAGCAAACCAAAATCATAGAAATTTCTGAACAAAAGCATATTGTATGTATATGTTGATTACTTCATTCTTACTTATTTAATTATTTCCACAATCAAGTTCTTAGTTCATAATTATTTAGTTTTAGTTCTTTCAATGAAATTACAATATGGCGGAGTTTTGTGTTGTGAAAGCATTTGTTTTAGAGTTTTGTTATCTAGTTACGAGTATTAAAACACTACTGTGTCTAATACTTTAGAATAACAAAGCTATGCTCTATTATAGTTGAGTATCAATACTTACTTTGTGTTTAAAATTAATAAAACATTGGGTTCTGCTTATGCAGATTGTATTACTATTTTAGCAATTCCAGTGTCTAATTAATTAGAATAATAATTTTAATTGTGTTGTCATTTGATTGGGAAAAAAGTGAGCTTAGTATTAATTGGTCCTTCGCAATGGAATGTAATCAAAAATGACACAAACAAAAAAGTTTGTTCATAATAATATATTAGCCGAAATACTGAAATCAAATTGTTCTAATCAATTTTTAAGTTTATTTCAGTAGTATTGATATAATTTTAGATAAACAATTAAGCAATAATACGTAGTATCATCTGCGATTTTATTTATAAACCCAATAATGCATAATATAAAGTTGAAAAGCAGTCATCGTGAACGTGTGCCCATTTCAAAATAAACTTGATGTCAAAATTCGCACGTGGATTAGACTAGGAGCACACCCTTAGAATCAGAGTGATCGATAAAATGCTATATTCGGCGAGATTAAACTATTTGCTTTCGGATTAAAACGAGATGCTGATTTGAGATACGTCTCGCCGAATGAACGATCGGCTCGATTTTCTAAGAGTAAGTTCGTAGCAAAAAATGTGATTTGTTACAAGGAGAAACTTATGTTTTTTTTTTATTGTATTCTATGTTTGTGGCTCTGAAGTCTAAATAAACAAACTTATATGCTACAGATTGGTGTTAGTGAGATATTTATTAGCTAACTGCGTGGTATATCATACGGGAAGAGATATGAATGTGCATTATTGTAGAGAAAGTAAATTAGGATATGATGGGTGACTGGAAATAATTAAAAATTACAGGGATAAGGGCAGATATTGAAAATGATTTGTTACGGTTATATTATTATGAAGTACATAATTTCATAGATTTTTTTTAACCAGCATTTGATATAGCGCTTCCTACAACTACCTACTAACACCGAATACTGAGTTCCGCCAACATCGCATATATTCTTATGCCAAACCGGCCGATAGAGCCACGAGTCCTGTTTATAACGGAGGCTTTACCGGCTTACCGCGAGCGGAAATACCGGTTGAGTTACCGCCCTTATTGTTCACGTAATACGGGTTATTTATGGTGGCAACATTTGCTGCTTTCTTCATTTTCTAAAAAAAATGCTTTTAAGGACAATTCGATAATCTCTTATGAATTATTGGAGCATTAATGAAGTTGAGAAATACTGTGAAAGTAGGTAATACCCATTTTTTTTTCCTTATTGTTTTGGTGGTTCTCTTCCGATTTATTAAAAACATCATAACTAAAAAAATGAGTTAATTTTTTGTCAACTCACATTACAAATGTATTACCAAAACTCATGTGTTTTTTGTACTGCGAAATAATAAATAATATAAACTAGGTATAGCATCCTTCTTATTGTCTTTTATTGGAAAACGTTATATTAATATAGAGCAACTATGTGCATGTGTTTCAGATTCAGCATCGAGGCCGCAGCGAGACTACGGTGGAATCTTTTATCAGTTCGCAGCAAGAATCAGACTTTAAAATAACAGAATCAAATAATAATGTCGGCGAGTTGAGTTTGGGATACAGTGGTTACAATGATACAAACTTTATAAAGTGTGTATACTTTTATTTTATAATTTAAATAATTTTCTGAGGCAAAGTGTGTTTTAGAGAAGTTAAGTACCTGCTTATTGGATGTTTTTTGTTAATGGTATGTTGCCATCCGGATTGTGTACTTCGCACCGGAAGAGAGTCATTTCAGATTTTTGTATTTTTTTGTAACTCAGACCATGTAATATAATATTGTATCAATATTAATAGTTAGTTGAATTAGTTTTTAGTTAGTTAGTTCAATTTACACAAATTATGACAAAATAATCCGTAAATGTAAATCTAACAAGCATCCCCACTCCCAGCTTAGTCTAATCGTTAGTCTGCAAGTTGTCCTGTCATTTAACCAGCGCTCCCGGTGCGCCCCGGCCACCCTATTCAAAACACCTGATACATATTTCATGCGCCCCGCGAATCCGCCGCCAAACGCCGTATAATTTTGAAGATAAAGGTTACACTGTTTATGAAGTTCTAGGAAGACGATACTCTGACAATACTAAGAGTCCATGCAAAATAATATTTACTTTTATGTCGTGCACTATTCCTTCAAATAAAATAGTTAGGAGGCACTGCTAAATATTTATAAGCTATATTTTATGATGATGAGCTTTATAGCTCTTCATCATTTTTGCTACGAATATGCTGTGTATCCACATGTTTATCAATATGTAATTATGAGCGTTTTGAAGAAATTAACAATCCCCCAAAGAATCAGCTATAATACATAATGTCATTAGTCAAGAGTTTGGTACTTAAGATAAGCTCCAATACAATACCAAAGCGGAACGTCTCTTATCGAATATGCGGGCGACGAAATCACTCGATGCGACTCGAAAACCTCGTTAAATCCCGCCAAATACGTCCCGATAGCAACTTGTAATCTAAGTTAGCGACCGTTTTTACTTCGCTTCAAGGAAATCGGTTGAAGTCCATCAATATTTCAACGAGTCTGGCGATATAATAAAATATGCTTCAAACCGGGAATTTTATAAAATAACCTCAAGACACCTGGGCCCCATATTCAGTAGATTTGGAAAAGTTTGCATACGACGCTTCATAAAGTTCGTGTAGATTTTGATAATGTCGTTCGAGTTTATTGGTTCGAAGTAAGTTTTGAGAGTTTCAAAATCAACACACAAGTTGAAGCTGTCAATATTGACAGGATTGTTGATGATGTTGTTTTGGGGAAACAGACGTTGAAGAAGGGCAATGTGTGTATTTAACCAGATTGCCCTGTCACGTTTAGTATTTTGTTATTTATAAAAAGTGTACAAAGGGCAGATTTAAAGCTTTGAGAGGTTTTAAATTTAGAGTAATCTGTTTTTTAAACAACTATCCTTCATTAGTCATTATAGTAGGTCAGCTTTGCTTAGTTTGGGAATAGGAATAATAATAATAACAATAACCTTTATAGGTTTATTTTTCAAAACAAGCATTTTGCTTTGCAAATTCAGAGGTTTGTGCGGAATAACGTCTAGCAGATAATGCAGATGTCGACCGAAGACAGAGATTTATGACATTAAAACTACGTTTGACCACAGAACCAATATGATTTATGACTATGGATGTGCGTTCTTACAAAACCTCACACTGTAAAATTGTACTTTTCTATTTACTTATTTGGACCATCGACAGAGATAATATTGTGATTGACCATCAGCCAATTTAATGTCCCCACTGCTGGGGCACAGGCCTTCCTTATGGGTGAATTAGGAAGATGGGCCATGACCCACCACGCGGGCCCAATGCGGGTTGGTGGGTGCTAACGACTGCAAATGCAGCCGGGACCAATGGCTTAACATGCCTTCTGAAGCACGGAGGAGCTCAAGATAATACATTTTTGGTCACCCATCCCACTACCGACCCTTGCGAAAGTTGCTTAACCTCTGCAATTGATGCCAGGCACTATACTACTGCGCCACCGAGCTGTGCATTAAAATGGAATAAATGGTTTGAGATTCATGTAACTCTAAACATTGTGGTCAACGACTACGCCACATGATATTCAAATTATCGTAACGTAAAAAAATTACAACTTTTATTTGGTCATTGGAATATTTGAGAGTAATTTTCGAAGTGGGAGCCTCTATAGTCATAGTGTGCTGATAAAAATTGTTTAAATATTCGATTTCATAATGTAATTAATTTGAATATCACGAACCAAGAGACGTCATCGTATCCTAGTATCTAATGACAGTCGCCTGATGAATAGGGCGTCGACCGACGTAGATTTATGGCGGGAAAACGGAAACTCGGCGCGCCGAGGCAGGCCGGGAGCACCCCTATTGTGCGCCTAACTAGCGAGGGCTTTTGCTTCGTTTGGATTTGATTTGTATTTTTTATCCCTGTAAACCATGATAGTTTTGGTACACGAGGGTACTTTGGACAATCAATCAATGAGTAGGTAGTTTTGTATTTAAAGAAAAACTGGATCGAGCGTAAAATATTATGTGTCGAAGTCTCAAGAAGATTTCTGAAGCTATAGGTATGTAGTTATGATTTGAAAGATCTTTGAGTTAAATAACCAATTTGCCATACAACAAAAATAAAACTGGATTTACCATAAAAACATCAAAAATATTACATTAACTCAATCCGTTTGGCGAATGATAACTTAATCAGATTCCAAACGCTCGATGTCGTTCGTTACCGACTAGCATTTTTATTTCAAAACCGTAGCAGAGATAAATATACAAGTACACTTCCTCGGAAAAACACAGTGAAGTGCACGGACTTGTAACAAAAAGTTGGTTAATTGCATTTTCATAATGCATTTGTTTCTGTTACCATGCCATTTGATGTACAGCCGCGAGTCGTGCACACTGAGTGGCTTTGATTGTGAGCTGGGGGCCTACTATAGTCTGTTTAACCTCACTTGTTTTTTTTGACGACCTCCGTGGTCGAGAGTCTTTGTATACCGGTTTTCAAGGTGTCGCCATCTCTGAGGTCCCGGGTTCGATCCCCGATTGGGTCAATTTAGAAAACGAACTTTTCTACATTGGCTCAGGTCTGGTTTGGATACCACCGCTGTCTCTGGTTTCCATAACACAAGTGCTTTAGCTACTTACTTTGGAATCGGAGCAATGTATGTGATGCTGTCAAATATTAATTTATTTATATTTATTTACTTGTCCTATTTAATAAACAGCTTTTGACAGCTGTTGTCATACGTTTTTTAATTAAATCAAATTGTCCTAATAATTTTATTAGTAATTTCTTTCATAATCTATGTTCTTTTATTAACCGACTTCAAAAAAGAGGAGGTTCTATGTTCATCTGTATGTTATTTTTGTGTATGTCTACCGATGACTCGAAGACGGCTAAACTCATAGAAATGATTTAAACGTTATTACATCAGGTTTGGTCCCAAGTTGGTCCCATTTTAGGTAACCTTTGAAATCGGTCTAGTAGTTTTCAGGAAATCCTGAAAATACTGTCATTTGCATTTCCATTATATGAACTTATACGGATCGGATGATCGACCATCATAACTTCTTTGTTTATGAACCGATTTAGATGATTATTTTTTTTAATAAAGAGTTTGGTAAAGATTTTTTACCAAACAAAACAAGTAAGGAGAAGCAGACTATAATAATAACACTTGATCGATGATATTGCTTTACTTACCCGTACTATATTAATAATAATTTAGTTACTATAATAATTTACCTTTTGATGAATTGCGGAATGTTGTTAAACTTTAAAAGCTCATTAATTTACTTTATAATATTATTAGTTACAACGTTTTTTTGGCAAAAGTAATATATGATCTACAATGAAATAAATTGAACGATAAACATCGTACAATTATTGCATTTTCGTAGTAGATCCCCTGTGCACTGAGTATCGTCGCAACAATCTCCGTTGTACATGGAACACGTATTTGTATTGCATGTTAAATAAATAAGATTTATTCATTAACATTATACGGCGGTTTGAAAAAAACGTATAAGCGCTTTGTAGAGAATCTCGATAGCTGAAAAAAAATCTTACGAGCATCCGCCCGTTGGACATTTGGGAAATCCCTAGGGAACCTTTGACCGGGATAAAAAGTATGTTTTAATCCGGACTATAAATTATCTGTGTGCCAAATTTCATCCAAATCCGTTTAGCCAGTTTTGCGTGATTAAGTAACAAACATACAAACTTTCACAATTTTACAATAAGGGACAGTTCAGATAGAGCGCAAAAAGGCACGAGCAAATTTTTGGCTTATGTAATTGAAAATAGGACCGTATTACAATAAAGTAAAGCAGAAAATTAAATGAATATCGACGCATCGGTCACGAGTCGCGAGCATGCGCGAGTCCACTGTTGCGGTTATTCTAATACGGTCCTATTTTCAATGAAGCCAGAAAATTGCTCGGGCATTTTTCCGTTCTGTCTGAACTGACCCTAAGAAGTTGTAACACTAGGCCGGTCATCCTTTCACTCGACACGATCGTCAAAAGCAGACGTGTCTCGTCGTATAGTGAATACATGAATTCTAAATGACAGTTGTGTTGTGTATTTACTTTTCTTTCCGAAAAAAAACTTAAGAAACACATAACATTCAAACTCTCGCTTTTGTCGTAGGAATACCTCAAGGAAGCACGGTGGCCGACAGAAACTGTAGCAAAGTAGGTACTACACTATTCTCAACTCCCGAGTGGCGCAGGATCTTTATACACCAGAAAAGTGGAAGGTACCTGAGGGAATGATATCTTTGAAACGAAAACTACACTTAATCTGATATTATTTTAGTGACATAATAATAATAATATAAAATCAATACATTATTTTATAAAGCTGTCATTTTTAGGGTTCCGTACCTCAAAGGAAAAAACGGAACCCTTATAGGATCACTTTGTTGTCCGTCCGTCTGTCTGTCTGTCAAGACCCTTTATCTCGGGAACGCGTGGAGGTATCGAGTTGAAATTAATACCATAATATACTCAAATATAAGGTCCCTTGAAACTGTGCAGAAATAAAATTTCTAAGTTAACACCAAAAAAATACGGCCGTTTATGTCGTTAAAAGCTCATAATATTTCGACACTCTCAAGGGAATCAAAATTTATAGGGTACTTTCCTTTTATCTAGAACTATGGCAAGAAATGGAGTCTTATACTACAAGTACAGAGGAAAGTCTGAAAACTATACATTTGTAGTTAAATCATAAAAATATGTTTATTTAAGTACCTACAAATTTGTACGGAACCCTCGGTGGGCGAGTCCGACTCGCACTTTTCCGTTTTTTTATATAGTAATGATGATAAAATCTCGCTTGAATAAATAATTTGTTGGAATATTTACATGTTATAATGTCTTGCTATTATGATGTTCTGAGAATCTATATATATAAAAGGGTAAATCACTCACTCACTGATCACGAAATCTCAGAAACTACAAGTGCTAGGAGTCTCAAATTTTGCATGGGAGTTCCTTTTAGGGCGTAGGTGCTCACTAAGACGGGATTTTGCGAAATTCAACCCCTAAAGGGGTGAAACAGGGTGGCAAAGTTTGTATGGGAGAACGCGATTCCTTGGCCCGATTGACTTGAAATTTGGCATTCACATTCTTTCACAAAATTAATTAAATACCTGTTTCGTATTTTTTTGATATTTATCCCCTAACAGGGTTAAAAAGTGATAAAAGGCTACTTTTGGGGTGCTTGACTTCGACGTCGGAATTGAAACTTCTTTGTGCACTTGATTGATTAATTAAGAAAAATAAATATCATTTGTCATCTCAACGTAGTATTACATTCTCTTTTGTCATTTCCCCTGAGAGTAGGTAGAATGCATTTCATTGAATAGTACCTATGGCGTTATGTTGGCAGTGCTGTCATTTTTCCTTATTGCGTTGTAATAAGGTGCAAAATTATTCCATCTGATCATCAGATTAATTTTAATAGAATACAATATCCGGTCAAGTCGCCTATGCTATGACAATTAATAAAGCACAGGGACAAAGTTTAAGAGCGTTTGGTGTAGATCTGCGCAGTGATTGTTTCTCCCATGGCCAGCTCTAATGTCGCCTGCTCGAGAGTCAGCTCGCCAAATAGCCTTTTTATTTTGCAACCGGATGAAATGACAAGAAATGTGGTAGGTATTTAGAGAAGTGTTGGATGATCGATCGAGATTGATAATCCTGATAATGCATAACATATTTTTATTTAGAACTGCTCCCGGCATGCGTATTGCAATGCTCCGTTTTTTTAGCCAGGGACCTTCTCGGTCGTAAGCAGAACAACTCACCAAAGTTTCATCATAATCGGATAAATGTTTAAGGAGTCCCGCCGTCTGTACACTTAGATCTTTTAAACTATGCATAAAAAACCGCATCAAAATCGGTCCATAAGTTTGGGAGCTAGGTTGCCTCAGACAGACAGACACCCACACAGGTCAAACTTATAACACCGCTTGCGTTAGTTGTGTACGTCGTATATACATATACATATAGTGGTGGCCACTTAATTATGGACACAAGTCGATTTTCATACAAATGAGGTAATTTTGAAGTCTTGGTTTTTCACTAGGGATTGAACTAGCTGTGATCTGATGATGGCCATCCAGGAAGTGAATGGAGAAGATTCGGATCGCAATACACACCCAACTGATCTGGTCGGCATTCTAAGAGATGTAGCATCAGAATTGTCAGTTGCAAGATTTTCATACATTTTAATGCTATAATCACGGTTTTTTTAACATATCCTTACATCTCTTAAAATGCTGGTCAGATCACTTGGGTGGCCATCACCAGATCACCGCTCGGTCAATCCCAGGCGGAGACGCAATGCTTAAAAGTTACTTCGTTTGTATGAAAATCGACTGGCGTCCTTAATTATGTGGCCACTATATGTTACAAAAGTACCCCTAATGCCGAATATGGTATATAAGGACCATCAAACTGAACAACTTTTACTATGGGACCAACTCTCAAATAGCGAAAAAAAATCAGCTGTTTCATACATTTTGATATTTTCGTTTTTAAGTTTTTGTATGAAACAGCTGATTTTATTTTCGCGATTTCAGAGTTGGTCCGATAGTAAAAGTTGATCAAGTTAATAGTCCCTATGTACCATATTCGGCATAAGGGGTATATTTGTAACATGTTGTATAAGATATCCTGTAGTATAGTCTAATAACTTCACACTCACCACATTAGTAACTACATTGTACCCGTGCGAAGCCGGGGCGGGCCGCTAGTATCATATACTGCGTCGGAGGGGTTGTGTTATTTTAAGATACAGCGAGAATTATGAGTATTTTATAACTGACATTTGTAACAATGTCAATTAAATAAAAAATAATTTCTAAAATCGGTTTATAAATTGACAAAGTTATGAAGTAACAAACATAAAAAAAATAAAAAAAAATCAACCGAACTGAGAACCTCCTCCTTTTTTTGAAGTCGGTTAAAAATTACGTCTTATTAAAGGCAGTCAACATACAAAAAAAAACAGTTCTCTATGGGGACTAAGAAAATATGCGATATGTTTCGACGTCGGTAGTGGTGAAACTCAAGACATGTAAAACCTATAAAACTTTATCTGAGGTGTTGATGATTATTATTTTATGTAATTTCAAAATCTAAAGTACAAAAGGCGGACTTAATGCTAATAGCATTCTCTGCCAGTCAACCTTTAGGTAACAGAGAATTCATGGTTGCGTACACATAGTAATAAATACAAATATAATATAAAATATAATACATATAAGTACACAAAATACCAATGAGTTCCACATTATGAGCTTTCCAAAAGAAGAGATTTACCTGATTTTTGATGATGATTTTTATAAATTGTAACGGTCTTTCAATTTTGCAACTGCGTTGAAAAGTTTAAATAAGTTTGTAGCACATGAGACCTGCGCTTGTTATAAACTTCTTACCAACTTTAAAGGCCGGTGGGGGGTTGAAGGGGGAGAAGGGGTCGGAACACGATCTACGTGTTTTGTTGGCACAACAAGCCGCGCTGGAATTTTGCCCGTAGTCATTTGCTGTTCCTTTATTTATATTAAAATTATGCTTTTGTACCTACACTCTTTTTTACACTTGTTAACAAATGTTCCAGTTTCAGCCATTTAAATATAAGCAGCATTGTAAAAAAATACACTTCTTTATTAGTTTCAAAAACTTCATACCAACCATAGCGTATCTTATCATAGTGAAGAAACTCTTTTATCTCGGCAAAAATGCAGATAATCGACGACCAATTAAAAATTCCCTATAGTTGTACCAAACTGATCTCGGTCTTCCGGAAGACAAGCTTACCTCAGTGATGGCACGTCATCGAGTTGTGCTCCATCCAGGGTCTGCCAAGCGAGCTGCGGGGCGGGGAAGCCGTGAGCTGCGCAGGATGCGCTCGCACCGGTGTTGTTGGAGAACACCAGCTGCGGCGGCGGCTCCATCAGGAACACGGGCCCATGCTCCTGGCCCTCACCACCTGCAGACCAAATGGGACGTTAGTGACAGTTTTTTGTTTTATTTTTCTCGGCTCTTGGGCTTGGTTGTTTTGCTAACCAGACTCACATCAGTAGTGTAGTCATCTAAATTTATTTTAAGGTAACACTAAGTCTTCTAGCGTGTTAGTTGGGTTTCGTACTTTCTTGCTTTTGTATGTAAGTCTGTGACAGACAAACTAACTTATTCAGATCGCTCTTTTTAAGTCCGTTTTATAACCACTGACGCAAAAAGGGGCCGATGACCCTAGAATCAAAATATTACTTACTTGGTACAATATTAAATTATATAGAACGGCCAACCAACACAATTAGTTTTTTAACTTTGGCGGTCCTTTAATTATTTTTTTAATACCAATTCTTTTTGCGATTGTCAATTTTTACCCGACTGCAAGGAAAGTGTTATGTTTTTCGCGCGTATCTTGTATGTATGTATGTTTATATGTAATATTCTTTATTAACTCATATCTTTCAAACGGCTGAACGGATTTCTATCATTAATAGACCGTTAGATTTGTCGTGACAGTCCAAGTGTTCTTAAGTAAGTGACGTTAAAAAAACCAACATGGCAGCTATTAATTGAAGTTATTTTTTTTTTAAATACTGCAATATGGGTATCAAATTAAGGACTTATCATAAGGATTTCAAAAAGGTATATCATGACTATAATATATAATTAACTTAAATCTCGCCTGCATCTATTAAAAGATGGAAACAAGATCAAATATTAATAGCAACATAATAACATGCAGTTGGAGGCTTGTATAAAGTGACATTATGATTGATAGACTTATTATTAAATTCTAATGCCTCCAACTGCATTATATATGTTGCCTTTAATATTTGATCTTGTTCCCATGTTTTCAAATGACTTGTCTTTTGAAGCAGCCGGGCTTTTTAGATTTTTTTTTACGCCAATGCCATTGTTGGACGAATTGCATAATTATATAAACGTTATCAATAAGTGTCCATTACGTAAAAATTGACAATCGCAATTATTGATCGTCACCGGCGGCCTTAAGACTATTTTGGCAGTTATGTTGTCAAATACCAATGATATTAACATACAGCTTGATTGTGGATAACATTCTCAAATTACAGTAACTACAATTCACCACAATGCAAGCCGTCTAATCCACGACACATTAATCCGAATTTTGTCAAATTAGACGTGAGTTAACCGGTTAACGTGGTTAGCGGGTCTGACAGACCGGCTCGAATATAATACGCCATTTGAATTTCAAACGTGAGCTAAGCGGATCTGCTAACTAGGGCAATACTGTAGTTAAACTGACACGTTATGCCGCTGATTAAAGGATGAGAAACACTGCCAAAAGTCACATAAAAAGTATTACTTAAAAACATACATCCATTCAAGATACGCGAAAAACATAACCCCTTCCTTGCAGTCGGGTAAAAAGGTGGTATTAATAATAGTGATTTTTTTCTTTTGTTATTTCTTTTAGGGATCAAAGAATACCTAGTATTTTGAATTGACAATGTGATACACGTGTAAATTTGTCTGTGTACCATTCTTCAGACTTAGATATTGTCATATTGGTTCTAGCCTCGGATTATTGCTTGTACTAATTTTGTATGAAATAAACTGTTACCGACCAGCAACATTACAGCATTTTTGGGTTTCTCTTTGGTTTACCTTCTGCCCTATCCTCAACATAAACATTTTTTTTTATTTTTTATTTTTATTGAATGCATTTAATCAAGGTACATGTCATATTTATCGTGGAAGAAAATTATACATTTAATTTATCGAAAACAGGTGCTTATCTTCTTATCAAGAAATTATGAAGTGAAATGTAATCTAAGCCACTTATAGCGCTCTCAGGCGGCTTGCTTCAGAGTGGAGATGGAACCAATATCGCTTGCTAATTGATTTCGCTCTAATTGGAAACTTAAGATTGTTTATTTCTTTAATGATTATTTTACTGATAATATCGTGTTACATTTTTATTGAATAAGTTGGATGGGTTTGTATTATTAGTACTAATAACATGTCAGTTTCTTTGCTAGGCCAAATGTTCTGGGGTAACTCTTAAAGACGAATGTTTCCGTTTGTTAACTTTACAATATACAAATGAAAACATGATGGCTTATTCTTTTGATACCTGTATACCTACAAGTTAACTGTTGTTCTTCTTAAATATACATAGCATTCCTTAGCTTGGATCTATCATATAAAAAAGACCCACTCCGAATGTAAAAACGTAATACATATACAAAAAATGGAAAGCTAAAAATAAAAAACATGACTGTTGAAATTAGTTAATATTTTGAAAAAGAGTTAAATATTTTTCACGAAAATCCCCCGACTAAAAGTGATGCAGGTACTATACATATTGTAGCGGCGCAATCATACCGCTACATAAGCAAATCGACGAATGACGAAGAAATGCAGGATCAGCGAAAAGTACAATATGTAAACATTACGCAGATGTGACGTCGCACTACGTCAAGCTAACATCAAGGCAAAAATGTATGTAGACCGGACTCACGATATCGAAGTTTTCTAAGCGCTTCCCATAAATACAAATTCCAACATCGAACAGTTGGACCGCGGTCCCCGAGCAAAGACACCTTTTCGCTTCCCTTTTATCAAGACTTTTATCTTTTTTCGCTGAATACATGGCGAAGAGATACTGCCTCAACACATATTTTATCCACATATTTATAAATAACAAACTCAAGAAAAAAATAACTTCACACGCTCCCGAGATAATGGGTCTTGACAGTCAGACGCGCAGACAGACAGACAGACGAACAACAAGGTTACCTTTTTTCCTTTTGAGGTACGGAACCCTAAAAATCAGTGATTTAAGGGTTAAATAACATTGGCTCGCCCGGCACGCGTATTTTTGTAGCTCTGTAATTTAAACCGGATGTTGGCTTTGAGCGATGGAATGACAATAGAGTGAACCAAAATATTGTCCAGAACCATGACATTTATTTTAATAGAAGCCCTTAAAATTGGCACTCTCCGTTCTTAAAGCAAATTATAATAGTATACTGACCAAAAACTCACGTTCCTATTTCACCAGCGACCACTCTGCGGAACACGATACGATAATACGCTGCTCGGCGCAGATGTTTCGTCAATTTTCAAACTCCGCGCCTGGGATGATCGAATTTTGAGCGTAGATTCAGTCCGTACCGGGGTGGCTTCCGGCAGGGTTAGCGCGTACTGGATAAGGTTCCATATTGAGTGTGAGGTGTTGTGGTTTTTCTAGCTTTACCTATATTGGTTGGTAAGAATGAGGGACAGTCACACTTTTATACTGAATTATTTTCACAACTTTAAAAATAAAATACTACAAAATGTAAAAAAAACTACTCCTAATCAAATCATTTGAATAATGACACAATGTATTGGAAGAAATTCGTCTATTTTATGTACGGACCTAATATTTCCGTGGTCATGTTCCAACCCTAGTCCATTTAGCGCTCGATCGTGGCAGACAGTGACGAGGTCATCTCCGCCCTCACATCCGCTTTTAAGTCTTCACTCTACGGCATAAAGCTCAAAGTCGTCCGGCATAAACCAGAATAATTAAGTGCCAGCTTATCAAATTGTTCCCGACTTGAAGAGGGAATGTTCCAAAAGGAAATGAAACAAAAAAAATTTTTTTCTGTATTACTGCTGCATAGTTTATGGGTTCTAGCTCTAGATGGATCTACGAAAAATGTGGTTAGATGTATGTATGTGCAAAAATGTAGCAATGAAAATTAATGAATTGTAAGTTACTTGAAACAAGTTTATTTATTCATTTAAATATTTTTTTACTAACTGTAACATTCGGCACTCCTAGTGTTAACGAACTTTAACACTAGACGCACCAAAAGTTACGACCCCTTTGTACCGCTGCCGTGACAATTTTGTCCCATTATATTAATTGCAACATTCATTAGTTTTGGCATGAATATTATTATTAAAACAATTTGTATGTAACTTAAGACATGTTTATTTATTCTTATAAATAATAATTTTTTACACGTGCAACTGACTGATAGAAATGATGCTCAGCCATTCGTGACGGGACAAAAACGACCCAGCGGCAATTCTAGGTAAATCACTTTTTTTCATTAATTATTGTATATATTAATTTAGAAACACTTTAAAATTAATAAAAATTATAAATTATTAAAAGTCAAAAAGTTTCACGGACCTAAGTAAAAAAATGTTAGTGTCAAACTTGCGAGTGGGACAAAAATGGGACGATTGCACTTCTAGTGTTAATGGTGAATTTGTATTGAATACAAATAAATAAGTATAGTTATCTCGTAAGAAAACCACACAGAAATAAAGTCAAAGCAAACAGAAAATCACTAAATTGAAATCTCAACCGAGCAATCTCGAAGGAAAAGAAGCCGAAAGAAAAAAAAACAAGGCAATATAAAGGCAGATAGAGTTCTCGGGGAACTGATATTAATACTAGACTACAGATTTTAAACTTTGTTTCGAGACTAAATAACATTTTGAGACGGGCGACTGACAGCTAAGGTATTAAAAAAGAAGTAAAAATTCTAATTAGATTAGTTCCCTTTATTAACTGTATACTTTTAATTTAACTGATTACTTTATACACTTCTAAGACTTTCGCGCATAAAGTTCATTAGAAATAAAACACTTTTTACGGATTACAGCGCGTAGTATATTATTAATTCAGGTGTTGTTTTAGAATTGTTTAGTTTGTATTTTGAATTCCCGTGCCGTGGTCACGGGAGGACTTAAGCAAAAAGGCTCCTGAAAAGGTGTCGAAACGTTGGGAATTCTAAAAAACAATAAATACAAACTAAATAATTCTAAAACAACACCTAAATTAATAATATACGCGCTGTAATCCGTAAAAAGTGTTTGATTTCTAATGATTACTTTATATTACTAGCAATAAAACGTAAGTTCGTAGAAAGTTCAAGTTCGAGGAAACGCTGACCAAATTGGCAAGTAAGCTAAAGGTAAAACCTATAGTTATCTACGAGTATAATGTTCTCATTTTATATTCCGCTCCACTAACAATTTCACAGCGCGAGGTACAAAATGTTGAAAAATTCTTCCTATTGTTTTTTTCCGAAAAAGGCAACGTCCTGACCCAACGTTCGTGACAAGCGGATATGGAATAAAAGACACAAATTTTACAAGCCTTTTTAATACTTTCTATCTCGCGTCTCCTTTGTTAAGTTTCCACGATTCCCTCTTAAAAAATGTCAGATGGAGGGTTACACCTTTGTGAGGAACACAAAGGACCTAGCCCTATGCCAAATCGATCTCTATTCAAAAACTCGTATGCTTATTGTTCACTGAGTTTAGGCAATAACATAATATTGGAGTGGAGCTTGTTTAGCTAAAACATTTGGACCAATAATAATAATTTGTTTTCATAGGTTCGGCGAAGGAAAATAGTGCCTACTTACCCATTGATTATCAACTAAAATCCAAAATTAAAACAAAAAACTGTCAAAAACAATTATTGTTATAAGATAAATGACGACTGCTTGGTGCAGAGGAAGTTCCACCGAGTGGAAGCGATCTTGTTTCTTGGCATAACATGTTTGTTGTGTGTGTTGAGAGAAGCATTAATTAACGAGTAATGGTATTATTAATAGAGACTGCCTGCGACTTCGCCTGCCTTCTCCTTCTACCTCTAGAGAACAGCACTTTTTTGGGAGGCATGGGAGGTTTAAGCGTTAAATTTTATATTTTCGATCTTAATTTCTACATTTGCACTCTTAATTAAGCTGACATATACTTCAAAAAAGAAACAGAACTAGCTTTCAAAGATTATAAAGAACACAACTTTATCTATTTATTTACTACTTGCGAACCAGCTAATGAGTTCGCATTCGTAAGCGATGCACTCAGGCGTCACAATACCCTATGTCCTTTTCTATAACACTGACGACATGTCGATCACGGAAATATGAATTAATGTAAGGGACAATATACCGAAAATGAGTTATATACACCGTTGGATTCGGAATTTTACGCTCCATCGAATGGTATACTTGAAATGTTGATATCTTGAAAAAAAAACAATTTTTTGTCCCTTACATTACACATTTTGAGAGGTCCTAAACAAATCTCTACGACAAATTTTGACGTATCATGCCCTTGTACAAAATGTCATTTTTAGTTTTAAGGTATGTCTCATAAAAAGTTATATATGGCCTTTACCCTAACCACGTTTTCGTTTTTCTAAACCTGATCAGCCTTACGTTACTTTATGATTTATGTATTTGGCAATGATGTCCCTTACATTAATATGCCAGCGTGTGTAATAATTTACGTGTTTCTTACATTACTTTAATAGAATATGAATTCATTTTATTTTTCTAATACTACAATATAACTAGTAGAGAGCAAAACAGAAAACTAGAGCCCGTCCCCGCCTGCTCCGCCCGCTGCATGCTTCGTGTTTCGTATGTAAACATTAATCGATTATGGAAATATAAATTAATGTAAGGGACAAAGGTCTACTTTTCAGGAGGAGCAAAAAACAAATTTTATTTATAACAATTGCTTGTATTTTTTTAACTTTTTATTCTACTAATTTGATGCCTATAGCAAAGTTGCTTAGGTTTAAGAGCTCTATAAAGCTATGCAAGCAAAACTAAGATTATCTTTATGGATTTCAAAATAGCATCTCTTATATAAAAAATAAATTTAAATGCGTTGTATACCTTAATAAAAATAATATTAGTAATTTTAGAAGTAACTGGTTTAATACTAGTTATTGCTGTATCTTAATTAAATACTATAATAAAATTGTACTTTCAAAAGCAATTAATCATTAAAAGTATTTATTTTTATTCTGCGTTTAACAATAATTAGTCTCAATATTAACAATGATGGCACATTATAGGAAAAATAATTTTTGAATGATAAACAACTGTTTATATAACCAAAAAAATATATTCCAAAATTTCAAGTTCAATAGATTTTTTAAAGTAATTATGGTTATTAAATTATAATTAAAAAACAATTCAATTTGAAATTTTAGTATTATAGCAATTTAATATAAAGAACTCAGTAAGATAATAACCATGTTCACACTACTAATTTATACTTAACCGTATTAAATAAGGGCCGATTGTTGCAAGGTCAGGTAAAATTTAATCGTAGAGTAAACTTTATAATGTAATACAAACGATTGTTAAATATGTCACATCAATTATCAAGGCATTTAACGATGGTAAGAGCTTACTCAACGACTAAATTTTATCTGACTTAGGTAAAATTTGCCTAAAGCGAAAATACTACAACCTAATTGTTAACTGCAGCAGTTTGCATTATCAACAATCCAACGAAACATTATAAACAACATAACAACGTTATCAACTATCCAAAAAAAGCTCAAACAGGTTAAGTGGAGCAAATTATTCCCTACTAGAGTCTTCGTCTTAGTCTTATTTAAAGTGTCTTTAATTTTATTTTTATAAGGAATACTTAAGTAATCCTTGTGATATGTTTTAGGTATAATACCCTTTTCACAAAGTTTTATTAAATCATTAAACTTGATGACGAAGACTCTAGAAGGGAATAAGTTCCTCCACTTATTAAATTTTTATGATTTTCATTCTTATTTTTAATCGCATCGCGACCTGTTTCTCTTCCTCCTCTTTTTTTGGATTGTAGATAACGTTTTCATGTTGTTTATAATGTTTCGTTGGATTGTTGATAATGCAAACTGCTGCAGTTAACAATTAGGGTGTAGTATTTTCGCTTTAGGCAATTTTTTCCTAAGTCAGATAAAATTTAGTCGTTGAGTAAGCTCTAACCATCGTTAAATGCCTTGATATTTGACGTGACATTTAAAAATCGTTCGTATTACATTATAAATTTTACCCTACGATTAAATTTTACCTGTCTTTGGAACAATCGGCCCTTAATTAATATGGTTAAGTATAAATTAGTAGTGTGTACATTGTTATTATTTTGCTTAAGTTCTTTATATTAAATTGCTATAATACTCAAATTTCAAATTGAATTGATTTTTTAATTATAATTTAATAACCATAATTACTTGAAAAAATCTATTGAACTTGAAATTTTGGAAACTATTTTTTTAGTTAAATAAACAGTTGATTATCATTCAAAAATGTTTTTTCCTATAATCTGCCATCATTGTTAACATTGAGACTGATTATGTTTAACGCTGAATAAAAATAAATACTTTAAATGATTAATTTTTGTATCATTTTATGTATTCACAATAATAGCAATTTTTTTTATCTAAATTAAATCAAGTTAACCAATTTGCATTTGAAAGTAAAATTTTATTATAGTATTTAGTTAGGATACAGCAATAATTAAACCCAAAAGGGTACCTTACTTCAAAAAATACTAATATTATTGTTGTAAATATGACTGTTACATTACTGCGGAGTATTTTTGTGTTAAATGCAATTAAGGTAAAGAACGCATCTACATTTATTTTTAATGTAAGAGACATGCTATTTCGGAATCCATAAAGATAATCTTAATTTTGCTTGCATAGCTTTATAGAGCTCTCAAACCTAAGCAACTTTACTATAGGCATCAAGTAAGTAGAATAAAAAGTGAAAAAAATACAAGCAATTATTATAAATAAAATTTGTTTTTTGCTCCTCCTGAAAAGTAGACCTTTGTCCCTTACATTAATTCATATTTCCGTGATCGATGTACCTACGCGAAATTTCATGATGATCGGTTGAGTAGTTTGGGACAACAACGGTTGGTATGATTTTTCCAGAATATTAATTATATTTTCGTAGTTTCTTCTTAATATTTAAGTTATAATATTTATAACCGCCCAAAGACCTATTATGACCGAGTTGTTACAAAGAAATTTAAGCGCAAAAAAGCTAAATTCTGTGTCACCCTCGTCGCTTTGTACGGTGAGCTCGCTCAGAAACTTTTGTGTGGGACAATGTGCCAACTAAAAATATGAATTTCATGATAATGAAAAATTACCGTCTATTATCTAGATATTTTTGTCTTGTTTGAAAGCATTTAACCCCTGGTGGTTGATGGGGATAATGATTGTCGTATTTTTTTTAATATACGTAATACGCTATACTTACTATACATAGCATGTTGTTTGTAATACCCTAAAATAAAAATAAAATATGATAAACTATTCTAGTATAAATTTTATTCTAGCATATCATTTATCTTAATTAATATCCTGTGAACATTAAAATATCGGATAAAAGTATTTTTTATTCAGAGCTCCATTTTTTCTGTAAGATTTTTTATTGTATGTTTTTTAATTGTAAATGAGTTTTTATTTGCCAATATTGGTATTCTTTATATGCGGTCAACAGTACTTAGACTGTAGGTACTTAAAAGCTTAAGTTGTTTTACTTTGCTTTCCGTACGAAAAACTTGTACTAAATTATGTACCAAAGTTTGCAGACGAAGTGCCTATAGTTACTGAAATATTGCTTCTGCTCTTATAAAGTTTTAGTGGAAGTTAAAAATAGTTAAAACAATAGTTTTTGAAAACTTCGTTATGTGGAGTCTGTCGACAAAAAATTACGTTAAGCAAACCATTTTCATAAAGTCTTATTTGAATTCAAAGTTGTATTTAGTAGTGATCTTTTTGACGTTGTGTTTTTTTTCTTTTAGTCAAGTGACTAAGTATAAGTTATTAAATTGAGATTTTTCGCAATCACAATGCTATTTTTAACCCCCGACGCAAAAAGAAGGGTATTATAATTTTTTATATTAAGATAATGAATATAATAATAAATATTAGAAAAAATACTAGAAAAATCGACTCACCCGTAACACGGGTCAGACGCAACTCGAACCCGCACCCTTGGGATTCCGGCCTAATGCACTGACCAATAATAATTATGCTACCGAGTCGCCGAGTGAGTCGATTTTTTCTAGTATTTTTTCTAATATATTATTTATCTTAAGTATAAGTTGATCAGGGGGCTAATTGTCTAATTTCAAAATCTATTGCAGTCGCTTTCATTTTGACAGATGGATGTGACACATTGCTGCATTTCTTTGGTAAGTTTTTATTTATGCCAAAAAGAAGCATCAATGTGTTACATCTTGAAAGCGATTGCGTTAGATTTTGGAATTAGACAATAGAAGGGCAGAATCTGAGATTTAAATCTTTATGATGATTTTTTTTTTTTTAAAGAAATGAAGTCTCATTTTATCAGTTTTTTTTAACAGAGTTATTATGAAACTTAGCAAACACGCATTGCTAATTATGCTTTTTGAAGATAAACAATATTTTATTATTAATCTTTCATGCTAAGTAAGTAAGTTATTGTCAAAGAAATAGGCGACCATTACACACGTCAATCTGGTTTCAATCTGATCAAAACCGCTGATCGCAGCAGAATGATGGAATTTGATGCGGTTGGTTTGCGACGTTACACGGTCAATCCAGCAAGATCTGGATCGCTGTAGATCTTGGTAGATTGTCAATCTACCACGATCTGATGTGGTTTTTGGTAGGGTTGCCAACTTAGGTACCCTAGGGATTTTTATTGTTTTAAAACATTGATATTAATATGTTCTTAGTACTTTTGGGAAATTTGTAAAAAAATATTGCCCATATTTATTTTTAACTAGCTTCCGACCGCGACTACATTCGAAAAATCAAATCAAAAAACAAACATACAAACGAACAGAGAACCTCCTCCTTTTTTGAAGTCGGTTAAAAATATCAGAACGCAGTAGATCTTGGTAGATTGACAATCTACCACAATCTACAGCGATCTGATGTTTTTAACCGACTTCAAAAAAGTAGGAAAAGTAGGAGGTTTTTTGTTTGTCTGTATGTTAATTTTTTATGAAGGCTGAACCAATTGGGATGAAATTTGGCAAACAGTTTATAGTCTGGATTAAAACAAAGGATACTTTTTATCTCGGTTAAAGGTATCCTAAGGATTTTTATTGTTTTAAAACATTGAAATTTATATGTACACACGACAGGACGTCAGGTTATACAGTTACACTACGAAAACAGCCTTTATTACGTAGGGCATAAAGGCGGTCTCAAGTCCAACGTGTATAATCTGAGGTGCCGTCGTGTGTTCTTAGTACTTTTGGGAAATTTATAAAAAAATATTGCCCATAAGTATTTATTTTTAACTAGCTTCCGACCGCGACTACGTCCGGGTGGACATTCGAAAAATCAAATCAAAAAAACAAACCTACAAACGAACAGAGAACCTCCTCCTTTTTTGAAGTCGGTTAATATAT
The DNA here is from genome assembly GCA_963556745.1 of Catoptria pinella. Taxonomy (NCBI): domain Eukaryota; kingdom Metazoa; phylum Arthropoda; class Insecta; order Lepidoptera; family Crambidae; genus Catoptria; species Catoptria pinella. The sequence goes on from OY750761.1 coordinate 15,239,383, forward strand.
CAGATCGCAGTAGATCTTGGTAGATTGTCAATCTACCATGGTAGACTGTCAATCTACCGTGGTTGATTGTCAATCTACCAAGATCTACTGCGATCCGATATTTTTAACCGACTTCAAAAAAGGAGGAGGTTCTCTGTTCGTTTGTATGTTTGTTTTTTTGAGACGATTTTTCGAATGTCCACCCGGATGTAGTCGCGGTCGGAAGCTAGTTAAAAATTTATATGGGCTATATTCTTATTTCTCAAAAGTACTACATATTCATTTCAATGTTTGAAAAAAAATTAAAATACCGAAATAAAAAGTATCCTTTGTTTTAATCCAGGCTATAAACTGTGTGCCAAATTTCATCTAAATCAGTTCAGCCTTCAAAAAAAACATACAGCAAGACTGCAATCTGCGATCCGATATTTTCAGCCAACTTCAAAAAAGGAGGAGGTTCTCTGTTCGTTTCTATGATTGTTTTGTAGTGATTTTTCAAATGTCCACCCACGCGGAAGTAGTCGCGGGCGGAAGCTAGTTAAAAATAAATGTGGACTTCATTTTTTATAAAAATCCCAAAAGTTAGTACTATACTTTTCAATGTTTTGAAAAAAATACTATTTACCTCGAAAAAAAGGTGCCAACCCTAAGCCAGACCAAGCCAGATTGACGTAGATTGACAATCCAGCTCAATCTGATCACGCCAGATCGCGCCAGATTGCGCTAGATCGCAAACAACGTTACACATTCAATCTCTGTCAATCTTTGTCAATCTGGCACGGTCTGGATTGTGTGTGTAATGGCTGCCATAGAGTTTGCCTCTTGTCTAGGGTGGTTGATATTTTGGTTCCTTTTTGTCAATTAAATAGGTATACAATTCCCTTGAAATTCAAATACCTAATCTGTATTAAGAATTAAACACTATTGAAATAATAAGATTTTTTAAAACAAAGATAATATTTAAAACCTTAGCGTTATTCGCGAGCAAGCAGATCGTGAAAGTTAACCTGAAAATGGAATTGGGCTGGAATTACTTGGAAGTGTACGTGTTGAAATGACTTCTACACGAACGGATTACAGAAGTTTGTGAAGCATTTCAAAACTGAAAATATTCTGCAAAGAATATTCACAAATTCAAACGGTGTAGTTTTAAATATTTTTAAAGCCTTATCTTTACGGTTTCTAAAAGTGCAAAAGTTTTATCTAAAGATATTATTGACGACCTCCGTAGTCGAGTGGCTTTGTGCACCGGTTTTCAAGGTGACGCCATCTCTGAGGTCCCGGGTTCGATCCCCGGATGGGGCAATTTATAAAACGAACTTTTCTATATTGGCTCAGGTCTTTTTTTTTTTTTTACTAGAGTGAGGGCAAATACAATCTTTAGGTATACCAAACGGCATGTTGGACTCGGTCAGCGCGCAGGAAGCCACTCCTGGGCTGTCTCTCGCCGCCCCCGGCGCCCCCGTCGAGCCTAAATAGTAGGCTCGGCGGGGGAGCCGGGGGGTTCTTACCTCTCCCCAGAGGAGGGAGAGGGAGAGAGCCTTCTCCCGAACTCCCCATAAGGTTACCTACTCAGGTAGGCTGACCAGATGGGGTGGTCGAGAAGAGGCACCACTACCAACTAAACCCCTCACTACTTGCTCTCTCTCCGTCGATCAGTCATAGGGGGTGCGGTGGCAATCTCCCTCTGACTCAACGGGTGGCCTGGCTTTCCAGGCCCCTACGCGGCGGGAGATGACCGAGCAATATTGGCTCAGGTCTGGGTGTTTGTGATACCACCATTGTCTCTGATTTCCATAACACAAGTGCTTTAGCTACTTACTTTGGAATCGGAGCAATGTATGTGATGTTGTCAAATATTTATTTATTTATATTTATTTATTTATTATTTTGTTTTGCTGTGGTGAAATTATTACAATAACTTTTTGCAGTAGTGACTCGGCCTTGGATATCAGGTTTGTTATTTTCCTAAGTTAGTAGTGTCAATTTCACTGCTACGGCAGAGCTATGTTATACAATTATACCCCCTTACTAATAAAAAAACGTATAGCAGATGTATAGTTACACAATGGTTACTCTCTGTCAAACTATTAAGTTTGACATTAAAAAGAAAGGGACAAAACTTTTTTGTAGCTATACATCTGTTATACAATCTTTATTAGTAAGGGGGATAGCCATTACTGGTTAAATTAACGCATGCCTAAGCTCGACATTTCGCAAGTACGATGCACTATAATGCACTTCTAAGACTTTCGCGCGTACAGTTCATTAGAAATAAAACACTTTTTACGGATTACAGCGCGTATATTATTAATTTAGGTGTTGTTTTAGAATTATTTAGTTTGTATTTATTGGTTTTGTGTGTGATTTGGGATGACCATCCCAAATCACACACTGCAGGACCTAAATATATAGTTAGTTCGTTTTGTAGATAGGGATCAAAAGGGAGGTCGACACAATCTCTCTGAGTTTTCTTTCGCCAGTTCTTTCTCTCAGAGGCCTCCCAATTTGTGAACTGGTAGTAGATTCAGTAGCTAGATCTTGTTTTCTAATTAACTTTATTCAATTTAACTCAGTAATAATGATTAAAATCAGAACGCAGCTATAAAATAATTTAATAAACTTGAATACATTTTGTGAAAAGAGAAATATATGTAGCTTACTCCCGCAAAAAATACATTACATTTAATATGAGTACATTTTTATAAAATTTTCGAGCGGGTAATTTCATAAAAATATGAGCAGCCTTTTTGCTTTAGTCCTCCCGTGACCACGGCCCCTGGAAAGGTGTCGAAATGTCGGGAATTCTAAAAACCAATAAATACGATGCACTACTCTATTCTCCCCTGAAGCTCTAAAACATACCAACCTTTGGTAAATACTGAAACAAATATTAAATATAATGGCATTATAACAGATTTCTCGTTATGTCATTTTCCATGGCTTGCAGCAATTACGCGCTGTCTATCCGATATTCCATTAACCGTGTTTTAATATCCAAGATTAAATTAACTTTCAGTTAGCTTACCATTTTAGTGGTATTCCTAGAGAGAATATTCTTCAACGAAGATAAATCCATTAGCGCCACTGTAGTTATAATGGCGTATATTTTACAATAACTTCGAGAGCACAAACGAAAATGACTTTTTTTCACAAAATAAACAGACTCTCGCACAAATCCTATTACGATAAGTAGAACGTCTCGCGTGGGTTCGACTCAATTTACTTCCAAGGTAGAGATTATGTTTCTCTCTGTAGGTAGTTCATCAAAATTCAATCATATTCGTCGCGGTTTCTTATGTTTTTATATTCCCAATGAGATATTATCAAGCACTCGTCAAAGCGTCTTTTGATTCCAAAAGAATTGTTTTTTGATGAACGACAAACAATTGAATAATAAATTCATCCCTCATTTGAAAATATGGATGAAGAAATACCAATCGCCTATTGGTTAAAGACTTAGGGGGTATTTACACGGGTCGACTTGGCAGGTGATTTTAGTCAATTAGCTCTTTTCACGGACAATCGCTTGTAAAATCGAATCGCCACCTCATTAAATTTAGGTTTGCGATTAGATTATACAGGCCATTGTCGATAAAAAGCGCTAATTGATTAAAACCGCCTACTAAGTTGCTTGTCCAGTCGTATCGTGTAAATACAACATTAGGCGAAAACATCAAAAGACATGAAGTGGCTTTGTAGCAAATACAAAACAAAATAAAAGTATTAAAGTTGTACTGTTCGCGAGATAACTGTCTTCATAGAACAAAGTTAAGTTAAATTGCATAACCTTAAAACATGAGTTCTATTTATTTCGTGTATTTCTGCGAAATCTCTCGTTTGCGAGCACTTGTCACCTCCGCTCGTACATTATATTCAAACGAAGGAAGAAAAACAAAAAGTAATAAAAGAAATCCTCTCAAATAATTCTACGAGTCTTTCTTTACACAATTCTTCAATTTCATTCAGTTTTGCTGGAGCGACTTTTATCTCTAACTTTGGAGTTACACGGTTGGTTTCAGAATGGTAGCGTTACATTGACGTTCCGTTTAGCACACGCAAAACGCATTAGCATATAAACAGGCGAGAGACAACAACTCGAGTCTTTTGCCGCGTCCCGGCTAATGAAACCTGTTTGGAAGCTCATTACGTTTTAATAAAGTGTTTGCAGTCTCATAATGCTTGATACTTGAAGCTTAGATATTAATAACGAGGCTTTATTAATGTTGATGCTTTGAATGTTACGGATAAGTATGTAGGTCTGGGTATAAGGTTTCTACCTTCTGGAGTTAAATTCGCAATGTTTTTTTTTAATTATGACTGACTCACTTTCTATAATAAATTATCGTAGCAAGAAAAGCTTTCAAAGAACCTATTATTATCCCTTTTTCCTAAACAAAAAATGTTTTTTTTTATAAATATTTACTTTAAATAATGATTCTTTTTCAGGTCATAAAGGTTTTTGCTATCTGTCGCAATAATTCGCTTACACTCTTTTAAAAATCTGCGAATATTGAACCTTTTTTGCACCTATTTCTGGCACCTTAATAAGAGCTGTGTTGGCATTAACGCCACCAAAGGACGGAGATTTTTCATCGGAGCGACCTGTCAATTAACATGTAAATTGGACCGCCCGGCCAGTTTGATGAGCTCCGACGACACACAGACTGGCGGTTGACAGATCTTCTACTTGCAACAGTTGGATAGCGCATGCGAAGCGTCTCCGTTTTAGCTGGGCAAAAAAATGCTATCGTATGTCTGTCTGTTCAGCTGTCTGACTTCCGGCTGTTCTCCTCTTAGAGACTACATGTCGCATGTCTCAACCGATTCTCGCAAAAACGGGTTTAATTATGCGACGGCACCCTAGAGGAGCACCGTAACGCTGATTTTCAGTGGTCATCAGTTCCGGAGGGATAAAAATAAAAATAAAAATTAAAACTTATTTCCCTTTTTAATTTTAATGAAAGAAATAAAAGTACGTATATGCTAAAACAATAGAGTATTTAGAATATTCATTGATGGGTTTATAATGTAAAAAAACCGTAAGTACAAACTAAAATTTTATTAGTTAAAATAAAATAAATTTTAAAATCTTAAAAAGAATCAGTGACTGGAATTCATTTAATAAAATAAATAAATAGTTTAATAATTCTCTTGTGGCAGTGGCATTCTAAGTTGTCATATTTTATAGTAGCAAATGTTGCTTCAGTTTATGTTTAAATAATATTTTGTCCCATACCCATTGCTAATACTGGCAACATAAAGATTTCAAGGAGGTTTTATGACATCTACCAGTGTTTTATTTCTAATGAACTGTACGCGCGAAAATCTTAGAAGTGTATATCTACCAGATGTTTGATCTATCGAGGCTTGACAGTAGAATTGTGTTTTACAAAATGCAAGGTTGTGAGATCGAGTTTGTCACGCTATAATAGTATTTCAATTATTAAAAAATGACCCGGATAGTATGACAAAGTAGCAATAAATTTTATTAAATTGTTACAGTTCAGCCCCCTACTCAAATGGCCATTCTAAAAATTAACGCTAGTAGAATAGAATAAAAAAAAAGGATTAACAGGAGCTAAGCGTTAGCTTATGTCACCTATGGGACACATTGTGACATAAGCTAACTGTAACAATGGGGTATGATTGATTCTACTAGAAGAATGGCTATTTGAGTAGGTCCTCTGAATTATCATTACTATTCAAGTTACAATCGAAAATTATTGTACAATTATCATATTAGTACCTAACAGAGAAATGCTTGAAATGGTCGTACCGCGTTACCTACGCTGTTGGTACGTCATGTATATTGTACACTACATTCTACACGCCAACAAACGGATTTGTGTAATAAAACAGTGAGTGGCTTAATTCGGGCTCGGACGGCGGGTCCGTAGATTTAATTTGGCGTCTGATTCGATTTATAGACGTTTGCGATGGTAATCTGCGACCGACGGGTACCGGCATAATATGGATGGACGAAGGCTGCGGTTGAAATTAATGCTTTGTTGTTGGGAATTTTTGAATAAAATAGTTATATAATGTTACTTTTGACTGTTGATTTAACTAGGTTTAATTATATTTTGACATATTTGTCATGTATGTACCTACTCATCAAAGACGGTGCGGAAGTGAATTGTGTGTCACAAAGCTAGGCGCCTCGTATGTATATGGCAATTGTGTATCTTGTATACAGGCGTAGCTCCTAGCTTATCTCTAAGCTTTTTTTTATATTTTATGAGATATGTTATTCATTTATGTTTAGTCTGTAGTATTAAGCTTTATGCTAAGTTTTTAAAGTATATATATAAATCTTTTAGCTCATATTTAAAATAAGGTTAATCAGAAGACATCTTCAGACATTACTTCTCAGAAAATCTTATTCCTCAGAGCTTACATTTTAAGAAAATAAACTCAAAAGTTATTTGATTATTTGTTGTGTATTTAATTTCATGTTATTTTTTGCTGATATTTATTTTATGTAATACGAAATACAAAACCATCTATGTAGCTGTCAAATATGTATTTCATACATATTTTGCAAGAAAAAAGGAAAAGAGCAACAATGTTCATTTCAGTATAAATAAATCTCTGAATTTTTCAATACCCTTTCAAACTTTAAAAACAAAACAGCGCCATCTAGTGCGCTTTAGTTTAAAATTTAACACAAAAGTGTTGACACCTATCACCCGGCAATTCTGAAGCTCAACCCCTCGTTTATAGGGTCGAAAGTGCCCCAGCTCCATTATAGTCCGACTAAGGTTGTACAAGAGCAGGTAAACGGACGCATCTTTTGTGCCGCGGGCCGACTACTCCCACTGGATTTTATGAAATAGACTTCGTACAAAAGCGGACCCGTCCTTTACTGTATTGTGAAGGAAAACTGTTTGTTTTCAAAAACATATTTATAGTTATTTCCGTATTAATAGAGCGGGTTAATAATTGTATGTAACTGGAAGCTCTATTTCATTTCTGGATTCTAGCTGCGGCAGTAAAAGGCTTCTTTTGGGGGTTTAACTCTAGAAGTGCCACCGTCCCATTTTTGTCCCTCTCGCAAGTTTGATAGACTCTATTTTTTTTTACTTTTTTTGGTCCGTGAATTTTTTTGGCTTTTATATTTTATTGTTTTTATTAAATTCAAGGTGTTTCCAAATTAATAAATACAATAGTTAGTGAATGAAAAATAATGTGATTTGCCTAGAACTGCCGCCGGGTCATTTTTGTCCCATCACGAACTGAGCATCATTTTTATCAGTCAGTTGCAAATGTAAAAAAATATTTAAACGAATAAATAAACATGTCTAAAGTAACATACAAGTTGTTTTAATAATGATTTTCATGCCAATACTAAATAATGTTGCAATAAAATAATGGGACAAAATTGACATGGCGGCAGTTCAAGGGGGATCGTTACTTTCAGTGCTTCTAGTGTTAAAGTTCGTTAACACTAGGAGAGCCGTAAGAGTAAGACGTTAAAAATACTCAAAAATATAAATAAACATGTTTCAAAAAAATCACAAATTATTTACTAATAAACATGGCAATAAATATAATAGGACAAAATTGTCAAAGCGGTGGTTCTAGGGGGGTCGCAACTTTCGGCACTTCTAGTGTTAAGTTTGCATTTTGTCTATGTTATTTCGTATTTATGTGTTCTTGCGTTATAATTATTTATCATCATCACATCATCATAAAGGCCTTCTCCAAAGATTTCCACCTAAGCCGATAGTTAACTGATAGTTAAAATCACTTTTACTTCCATTGCTCATGGCTAACAACTACGAAATGCCGAGTGATATTAAAATTTTAATCATAAATTTTCATACTAGACTGTATGTCTTACGTATCGTTGTGACAAGACTCCTTGTGCTAAAATTAATATTTTTTACTTATCTACTTTTTACAATAGATCCAGCAATATTGTGCCTAATAAAATCCCCGTCTTTCAAAACTCTTTTGTTGAAGTAACTAGTTCCAATAATATACTTGGATAATAGTTTCTTGAAATAGTGTCCTGAAATAGCGGCACGAATGCTACAGTGGCGCCTCCATTGTGGCAACAAAGCCTTCGGGCGGGCGGAAAACAAAATGGGGACCGGACGGACAAACAAATTGAACTGACGCACTGTTTAGAGCTGAATTATTTGGTTATTCTTCTTAGTATTTTATAAAGAGGTTTGTTATTTTGCACTGAAGAGTATTTTGATTTTTTACTGATTCTAATAATACTATTGTGAAAATTAATTGTACTTGTGAAGAACATTTTAGACTTCAAGACGTTTTTTTACCCGACTTCAAGAAAAGGGTTATATTTATCGCACGTATCTTGTATGTATTATGTATGTTTGTATGTAATATTCTTTATTACCTTATATCTATCAAATGGCTGAATGGATTTCTATTATTAATATATCATTAGATTCGTCTTGACATCCCAAGTGTACTTAGATAAGTGACGTTAAAAAAAAACAATATGGCTGCTTTGCGGTAGTATTATTTGAAGTGCAAAAAAAACTTTTTTGGAATACTGCCATATGGGTATCAAATTAAAGGGCTTATCATAAGGATTTCAAAAAGGTATATCAAAACCGTAATAAAGTTATTACTAAAAGTACATAAATAAAATTAATAAATTAAAAAAAATTAAAAACCCGCGCCTGCATCAAAAGACAAGTCAACTGAAAAGATGTATAACATTGTGAATGATTTGATTTATCATTAAAATTCCATGCCTCCGACTACATGTTATTATGTGCCTTTTATATTTGATCTTGTTTCCATATTTTCAGTTGACTTGTCTTTTAAAGCAGGCGGGTTTTTATTTTTATATTTTTTTTTCTTATATAAGCAAGCGCTTTACCGCTTTCACGCCTGGTGGTAAGCGATATAAGATCTACGATGAAACTCGCTCGCCTAGAAGTAACCTATTCACTCGCGACTTGAAGGCCCCCAGATTGTACCTAGCGGGAAACACAGACTCAGGTAAGGAGTTTCATTTTCTTCAGTTAAAGAAGCCCATGCAAAAAATCAAATGTTTATATAGTGTCCATTAAGCAAATGTAAATTAATAAAGAAATGCTAAATAGTTTGTTTCTAAGGCGAGGAGTTTTTGTCATATCCATTAAATGATATCTTGTACAACTGAGTACTGAAACCACAGTCTAATAACTTCTAACACTGTGCTGAAACTATGGATTCGGGAAATTTGCCTGATTACATTCAATTTTGTTTTATGTTATTTTTTAACCTGTAGTGTAGTGATCTAAGTATGATACGGATGAGAGGACACAAGTATTTTTATACTTAAACTTTGAAGCCCCTTTTGTCCCCTTCATGGGTAGAATTTTGCAAAAATCTTTTCTTAGTGGATGTCTCCACTGTATAAAATATCTGTATATAAAATTTCAAGTCTCTAGGTCCAGTAGTTTGCGTTGGGTGTTGATATGTCAGACATCCTCCACTTTATATAAGAGAAGAAGATATCGGAAACAGTAAATATATTATTATCGAATGTAATAGTTGATCAATAACAAAAATATGTATGAGTGATTGATCTATTATAGACAGAATAATTGTCATTAACATACAACACACCAATTGCCGTGTTGTATACAAAATGGCGTCAGAAACGACGTTACGTTTGACCTATTTACATTGCTATTGATTAAATTAATTCCGGATTGCAACTAACTCGATGCATGTGTTCAGGATACCGGATAGTTTGGATAATAAGCAGTGAACAGTCACGTCTAAAAGGAATATACAGTTTACAACTTTGTCACTTTGTTGTAGTTGGCATTTGACACTGATTTCTGTTCAAAAAAGTAATAGATTTTAGAGTGACAAAGTTCTAAACGGTATACGTATTTGTATACGTACACAAGTCTGCATGCTATGATACAGCTTTGAATATATATTTCAGAGATATGTTAATACTAGCGGCCTCCCTTGACTTCGTGCGCGTGGACCCTAGGGAACCTTTGACCAGGATAAAAAGTAGCCTATAGTATATTCATCCAGAAGGAGTATTACAATCTCTTAAAACTTGCCAAGTTTATGAATTGCTATATTTACATCTCTTTCTCGCTGAATAGCAAATAAAATACGCATTGATAGCTATTCAGAAAACTGGCAAGTTTTAATAGGTTGTAATACGAGGGCTGGTCTTTATCTGTCCATTAACCCATCTTAATCGGTCCAGCCGCTTAGGCATGATAAGGTAACAAACAGACACACACGCATTTATAATAATAAGAGGAAAATGCACAATTATAATTATGCATAGTTGATATAGTTTTTTGGAATTTTATTGAACTACGTTTTTGTGTGTCAAATTGTAACAACATAAAGTTATGAGAGCTCACAATAAATTAACTCACATTCGCAAACATTCACGGATAAAAGTGACGCTGTTAGAACTACATTCAAAACGAATTTGAATCGGTCTTGATTCAATTTCGAAAAATATTCGTGCAGATTACATTGGAGCTAATAATTTTACTAGTTCATACAATACTAAATAATATACTAGAAAAAATAGGACTCGCACCAGATCATGTTCTCGGACGGGAATCGAACCCGCGACCTTTGGATATCCGGTCCAATGCTCTGACCGCTGAGCTACCGAGTCACTAGTGGGAACGTCGAATTTCTTCTAGTATATCAACTCTTACGCTGCAAGCCAGCGCCATCTCACCAATGTAGAAGGAATTAACTTCGACATTCAACTGAACATCTTTCCAGATATTTTTAAACAGTTGATTAAGATGAGAAAGCTATATAACTTTTTAAATTTTGAGATTTAAGCATTCACAATGCTATTTTTATACAATACTAAATAATATACTAGAAAAAATAGGACTCGCACCAGATCATGTTCTCGGACGGGAATCGAACCCGCGACCTTTGGATATCCGGTCCAATGCTCTGACCGCTGAGCTACCGAGTCACTAGTGGGAACGTCGAATTTCTTCTAGTATATCAACTCTTACGCTGCAAGCCAGCGCCATCTCACCAATGTAGAAGGAATTAACTTCGACATTCAACTGAACATCTTTCCAGATATTTTTAAACAGTTGATTAAGATGAGAAAGCTATATAACTTTTTAAATTTTGAGATTTAAGCATTCACAATGCTATTTTTATACAATACTAAATAATATACTAGAAAAAATAGGACTCGCACCAGATCATGTTCTCGGACGGGAATCGAACCCGCGACCTTTGGATATCCGGTCCAATGCTCTGACCGCTGAGCTACCGAGTCACTAGTGGGAACGTCGAATTTCTTCTAGTATATCAACTCTTACGCTGCAAGCCAGCGCCATCTCACCAATGTAGAAGGAATTAACTTCGACATTCAACTGAACATCTTTCCAGATATTTTTAAACAGTTGATTAAGATGAGAAAGCTATATAACTTTTTAAATTTTGAGATTTAAGCATTCACAATGCTATTTTTATACAATACTAAATAATATACTAGAAAAAATAGGACTCGCACCAGATCATGTTCTCGGACGGGAATCGAACCCGCGACCTTTGGATATCCGGTCCAATGCTCTGACCGCTGAGCTACCGAGTCACTAGTGGGAACGTCGAATTTCTTCTAGTATATCAACTCTTACGCTGCAAGCCAGCGCCATCTCACCAATGTAGAAGGAATTAACTTCGACATTCAACTGAACATCTTTCCAGATATTTTTAAACAGTTGATTAAGATGAGAAAGCTATATAACTTTTTTAAATTTTGAGATTTAAGCATTCACAATGCTATTTTTATACAATACTAAATAATATACTAGAAAAAATAGGACTCGCACCAGATCATGTTCTCGGACGGGAATCGAACCCGCGACCTTTGGATATCCGGTCCAATGCTCTGACCGCTGAGCTACCGAGTCACTAGTGGGAACGTCGAATTTCTTCTAGTATATCAACTCTTACGCTGCAAGCCAGCGCCATCTCACCAATGTAGAAGGAATTAACTTCGACATTCAACTGAACATCTTTCCAGATATTTTTAAACAGTTGATTAAGATGAGAAAGCTATATAACTTTTTAAATTTTGAGATTTAAGCATTCACAATGCTATTTTTATACAATACTAAATAATATACTAGAAAAAATAGGACTCGCACCAGATCATGTTCTCGGACGGGAATCGAACCCGCGACCTTTGGATATCCGGTCCAATGCTCTGACCGCTGAGCTACCGAGTCACTAGTGGGAACGTCGAATTTCTTCTAGTATATCAACTCTTACGCTGCAAGCCAGCGCCATCTCACCAATGTAGAAGGAATTAACTTCGACATTCAACTGAACATCTTTCCAGATATTTTTAAACAGTTGATTAAGATGAGAAAGCTATATAACTTTTTAAATTTTGAGATTTAAGCATTCACAATGCTATTTTTATACAATACTAAATAATATACTAGAAAAAATAGGACTCGCACCAGATCATGTTCTCGGACGGGAATCGAACCCGCGACCTTTGGATATCCGGTCCAATGCTCTGACCGCTGAGCTACCGAGTCACTAGTGGGAACGTCGAATTTCTTCTAGTATATCAACTCTTACGCTGCAAGCCAGCGCCATCTCACCAATGTAGAAGGAATTAACTTCGACATTCAACTGAACATCTTTCCAGATATTTTTAAACAGTTGATTAAGATGAGAAAGCTATATAACTTTTTAAATTTTGAGATTTAAGCATTCACAATGCTATTTTTATACAATACTAAATAATATACTAGAAAAAATAGGACTCGCACCAGATCATGTTCTCGGACGGGAATCGAACCCGCGACCTTTGGATATCCGGTCCAATGCTCTGACCGCTGAGCTACCGAGTCACTAGTGGGAACGTCGAATTTCTTCTAGTATATCAACTCTTACGCTGCAAGCCAGCGCATCTCATCTTAATCAACTGTTTAAAAATATCTGGAAAGATGTTCAGTTGAATGTCGAAGTTAATTCCTTCTACATTGGTGAGATGGCGCTGGCTTGCAGCGTAAGAGTTGATATACTAGAAGAAATTCGACGTTCCCACTAGTGACTCGGTAGCTCAGCGGTCAGAGCATTGGACCGGATATCCAAAGGTCGCGGGTTCGATTCCCGTCCGAGAACATGATCTGGTGCGAGTCCTATTTTTTCTAGTATATTATTTAGTATTGTATAAAAATAGCATTGTGAATGCTTAAATCTCAAAATTTAAAAAGTTATATAGCTTTCTCATCTTAATCAACTGTTTAAAAATATCTGGAAAGATGTTCAGTTGAATGTCGAAGTTAATTCCTTCTACATTGGTGAGATGGCGCTGGCTTGCAGCGTAAGAGTTGATATACTAGAAGAAATTCGACGTTCCCACTAGTGACTCGGTAGCTCAGCGGTCAGAGCATTGGACCGGATATCCAAAGGTCGCGGGTTCGATTCCCGTCCGAGAACATGATCTGGTGCGAGTCCTATTTTTTCTAGTATATTATTTAGTATTGTATAAAAATAGCATTGTGAATGCTTAAATCTCAAAATTTAAAAAGTTATATAGCTTTCTCATCTTAATCAACTGTTTAAAAATATCTGGAAAGATGTTCAGTTGAATGTCGAAGTTAATTCCTTCTACATTGGTGAGATGGCGCTGGCTTGCAGCGTAAGAGTTGATATACTAGAAGAAATTCGACGTTCCCACTAGTGACTCGGTAGCTCAGCGGTCAGAGCATTGGACCGGATATCCAAAGGTCGCGGGTTCGATTCCCGTCCGAGAACATGATCTGGTGCGAGTCCTATTTTTTCTAGTATATTATTTAGTATTGTATAAAAATAGCATTGTGAATGCTTAAATCTCAAAATTTAAAAAAGTTATATAGCTTTCTCATCTTAATCAACTGTTTAAAAATATCTGGAAAGATGTTCAGTTGAATGTCGAAGTTAATTCCTTCTACATTGGTGAGATGGCGCTGGCTTGCAGCGTAAGAGTTGATATACTAGAAGAAATTCGACGTTCCCACTAGTGACTCGGTAGCTCAGCGGTCAGAGCATTGGACCGGATATCCAAAGGTCGCGGGTTCGATTCCCGTCCGAGAACATGATCTGGTGCGAGTCCTATTTTTTCTAGTATATTATTTAGTATTGTATAAAAATAGCATTGTGAATGCTTAAATCTCAAAATTTAAAAAGTTATATAGCTTTCTCATCTTAATCAACTGTTTAAAAATATCTGGAAAGATGTTCAGTTGAATGTCGAAGTTAATTCCTTCTACATTGGTGAGATGGCGCTGGCTTGCAGCGTAAGAGTTGATATACTAGAAGAAATTCGACGTTCCCACTAGTGACTCGGTAGCTCAGCGGTCAGAGCATTGGACCGGATATCCAAAGGTCGCGGGTTCGATTCCCGTCCGAGAACATGATCTGGTGCGAGTCCTATTTTTTCTAGTATATTATTTAGTATTGTATAAAAATAGCATTGTGAATGCTTAAATCTCAAAATTTAAAAAGTTATATAGCTTTCTCATCTTAATCAACTGTTTAAAAATATCTGGAAAGATGTTCAGTTGAATGTCGAAGTTAATTCCTTCTACATTGGTGAGATGGCGCTGGCTTGCAGCGTAAGAGTTGATATACTAGAAGAAATTCGACGTTCCCACTAGTGACTCGGTAGCTCAGCGGTCAGAGCATTGGACCGGATATCCAAAGGTCGCGGGTTCGATTCCCGTCCGAGAACATGATCTGGTGCGAGTCCTATTTTTTCTAGTATATTATTTAGTATTGTATAAAAATAGCATTGTGAATGCTTAAATCTCAAAATTTAAAAAGTTATATAGCTTTCTCATCTTAATCAACTGTTTAAAAATATCTGGAAAGATGTTCAGTTGAATGTCGAAGTTAATTCCTTCTACATTGGTGAGATGGCGCTGGCTTGCAGCGTAAGAGTTGATATACTAGAAGAAATTCGACGTTCCCACTAGTGACTCGGTAGCTCAGCGGTCAGAGCATTGGACCGGATATCCAAAGGTCGCGGGTTCGATTCCCGTCCGAGAACATGATCTGGTGCGAGTCCTATTTTTTCTAGTATATTATTTAGTATTGTATAAAAATAGCATTGTGAATGCTTAAATCTCAAAATTTAAAAAGTTATATAGCTTTCTCATCTTAATCAACTGTTTAAAAATATCTGGAAAGATGTTCAGTTGAATGTCGAAGTTAATTCCTTCTACATTGGTGAGATGGCGCTGGCTTGCAGCGTAAGAGTTGATATACTAGAAGAAATTCGACGTTCCCACTAGTGACTCGGTAGCTCAGCGGTCAGAGCATTGGACCGGATATCCAAAGGTCGCGGGTTCGATTCCCGTCCGAGAACATGATCTGGTGCGAGTCCTATTTTTTCTAGTATATTATTTAGTATTGTATAAAAATAGCATTGTGAATGCTTAAATCTCAAAATTTAAAAAGTTTACTAGTTCATGTTCATTAAATAACATAAAACCTTTGACAGTAACTTACCCATGGCAAACAGGATGATGAGGGCCGATATTAGCCAGGAGCACATGGTGGCGGCGGGCTGTCACATCGCTTCACTTCACACACCACTCAACTACACTGGAACAAAAGAATAGACTATTGTCACAGAAATAATAAACAAGAATAAAATGTTAGATCATACGAGAAGCGCGGGTACACGCACAGCTTTTATATTTAATTGTGCACTGGCGTCCGCTGGGCTGGGGTGCGAGCTGACACGTGTTTCGAACATCTTTGGAACGCTCGAAGCTCTCTCGATGGTAGTCACAGAACATTTTCGTTTACTCTGTGCAATCATAGTTGGTGATGGCATCTTCTTGTTACTAAATAAAGAAATACAATGTCACGATACAAAGTGTATTTCTTGATTTGAAACTAGACCTGGTCAAAATTAAACGCCTTTTGTAAAAAACGAAACGAAACAAGTTTTATTAAAACAAAAAGCGTTTCAAAAAACAGGTCAAAAAACGCTTTCGTACCCCGTATAGAAAACAGTTCATATTTGCCAAAGAAATATCAACGCTTTATCTCTAACAATAAGAATCGTTTTACAAGAAGGTTATCAAACTCGTTCTCAAAACACGTTGCAGCATTACGTTTGCTATCTCGCTCATATAAATTCGTTTGTGTTAGGAGTGAGCGCAATAGTTTTTTTCTGTCAGAAACTGTTTCGTCCGTTGCAGAGTAAATGTTTCTTGAAACGCTATAATATTATAACGCTGAAAAACGCCTAATACAAACGCACTATTTAGTTTTGCTATCTAAAATCAATGAGAAAAGAGAAGCATGGAAAACAAATGCACTGTGTAAACGTAATACTTAAAACGATATTTCAATAAACTTTTATTGTATGTGTGAAGTCAGCAACGCATATTGTGAAGTACATGAATATGAAATGAATAAATAATAATGTGTAGCACTAAGCCACAATAGAACTGTGTTGTGTTTCTTTGGTAACATGTCGCGTTCACAAAATAACGACAGGGATTTGAATGTTGAAACTAAAGTTAGCACGTCATAGAGTCATATTTTTTAATACGATTTAATATTTTGCTGTGAACCGTTTTTCAGGTTAATTATGTCAACTGAAAAAGTTCCAAGTGTGAAGGTAAATGCTTGTTACAAATTTTAAATTAAGCCGAGTTTTCGAGAATATTATGCGAAAAAGATCTTGAAAAAAACACCTAAATCTAATTATTTCCCGGCTGTCTCTCGCGCTCACGGCGAAGTTTACGCATTCGTTTATTTGAGACGCAACAATATAGCGTTTCTTATTACTCTCTTCCGAGTTTGTATCGCGCATTTTCCTTGCGACTTTTAAGGATGGTTTATGACATGAATTATGTATTTTCTTCTCTCCAAATGTTTTAAAACAAGTTTAAGATTTTTTCAAAACATTTAAGAAACTTTTATCTATTTAAAATAAAGGCAGCAGAATTTTGGTTAGCGAAAATACTCAAACCGTTTTGAATTTGTCTAAAATTTGATTTTGAAATGATTGAAGATACAGTTTTGAGCACATCTTGCTGATAGTCGTATACCTTTATATCCATTTGTATTTCATTAAAATTATAGTAAACACGAAGTTTTTTTTGTACATAC
Source organism: Catoptria pinella (assembly GCA_963556745.1). Taxonomy (NCBI): domain Eukaryota; kingdom Metazoa; phylum Arthropoda; class Insecta; order Lepidoptera; family Crambidae; genus Catoptria; species Catoptria pinella. Next base: position 15,256,486 of record OY750761.1, read on the forward strand.
AAAAAACTTTATTCAAACGCAAATAACGTTACGATCAACGTTTATGAACTCAACAAAAAAAGAGAAATGAAGTTCGCAATTCAAACTTTTCTTTTCTCATAACCATGAACGTTTTATAACTTCGCGAGATCACATCGAACAATTACGATGTTGGCGGTGCCCCGGGATAATAAATCTGCGGCGAGTTTATGAAGTAGGTACCGCCACTTGACGGATGGCGGACACTTGGAGCGGCCATCTTGTTTTACGACTTCTGACATTTTATGCACCACAGACAGCCATAATAAAATCTCTGAACCACCACCCGTGCTACAAAATATTAGACAGAAGAGGCACTTGGAACAAATTGCGGTTTTCCGTGCACGCACACATAGACATTGCGTACAGATAATCTCAACCAACCCAGACTATTATTCAGTACTGTAGCATTTACCAAGGAGTTCCTATCGCAACCGAACAAATGACGGTCGGTAGCGTTTTCAAATACGGCTGAGAGCGATCCTTCAAAAACATACAAACTTTTTATTTTATGTTAGGGGCCCTCTTTCGAGCGCTCTTTACTACTCATTTTCATTGGACATAGCAAAATCCATATTTTTAATCGATCGAGCCAGTTGTCAGTCATGTGTTTGGTCTGCAGTTTTGGAGTGATATTTAGTTGTCAATTGTGACATTGTGCTGTATGCGACTTAAGTGACACGAACGATTTCGAAAATTCGTCGGTCATTTGTTTTGTGGCGCTAGGAACTGCTGCAGAACTAGCTCGGTTTGGCCGCCGGCTCCACACGTTGGCCCAACGTTGAAAAATTCATCATACGTTGGCGGTTTTGTAACACATGCTTCAAAATGCTTTAAATAGTATCTTCAAAAACATCAATGAACGATGCATTGGCCATGTATGCACGATGATGCACGTATGGAGCCGGGGGTATGTGTGCGTGCACGGAAGGCGTTGATTTGTTGCGAGCGGCTCAAAGCTGCTCTGGGCACAAATAATTGTGCCACAGCAGCTTTGTGAGTCGTGAACTTTGTGGGTATTTATGAGCTGGAATAACTAGGTTTAATCTTTGTTGAAAAAAAGCAAAAGTTCTTGTAAAAACCTTAAAAAATAGCTCTAAAAATAAATAATGTTCAAATAAATTCTTAAAAAAATCTTCTAATGAAGTCTGGTGTAGCCAGACCGAAGGTTTTGACTTTTGTAATTGTGTCGTTTTCTAAATAAGTAAGTACTTATTGTATTTTTTTATTCTAAAGCCCCACCCGACTTCATTAGACGTTTGATTATATTTTAAGAATTGATTTGAACAATTATTTTTTTGCTTTGTAGAGCTGTTTTTGAAAGAGGTTTTGCTTTTTTTAAAAGCTTTTTTATTTTAAACTTTTTTATGGTAGGTCTTTATGTAAGCGATAAAATTATTGGCCGAGCGAGCGCTAAACGTGAGCGAAGCGTCTCTGCTTCAGCTTGGGCAAAAATGCTTTTGTGTGTCCGTGATAGGACGTAATGGGACCAACTTGGAATTAAACATGATATAATAACGTTTAAATCATTTCAATCGGTTCAGCCTTCTTCGAATAATCGGGGAACATATCTAAAAACAAAAAAATACGTGATGATTTGAAATTTTGAGATTTAAGCATTCACAATGCTATTTTTATATAATACTAAATAATATACTAGAAAAAATAGGACTCGCACCAGATCATGTTCTCGGACGGGAATCGAACCCGCGACCTTTGGATAACCGGTCCAATGCTCTGACCGCTGAGCTACCGAGTCACTAGTGGGAACGTCGAATTTCTTCTAGTATATCAACTCTTACGCTGCAAGCCAGCGCCATCTCACCAATGTAGAAGGAATTAACTTCAACATTCAACTGAACATCTTTCCAGATATTTTTAAACAGTTGATTAAGATGAGAAAGCTTTTTAACTATTTGAAATTTTGAGATTTAAGCATTCACAATGCTATTTTTATATAATACTAAATAATATACTAGAAAAAATAGGACTCGCACCAGATCATGTTCTCGGACGGGAATCGAACCCGCGACCTTTGGATAACCGGTCCAATGCTCTGACCGCTGAGCTACCGAGTCACTAGTGGGAACGTCGAATTTCTTCTAGTATATCAACTCTTACGCTGCAAGCCAGCGCCATCTCACCAATGTAGAAGGAATTAACTTCAACATTCAACTGAACATCTTTCCAGATATTTTTAAACAGTTGATTAAGATGAGAAAGCTTTTTAACTATTTGAAATTTTGAGATTTAAGCATTCACAATGCTATTTTTATATAATACTAAATAATATACTAGAAAAAATAGGACTCGCACCAGATCATGTTCTCGGACGGGAATCGAACCCGCGACCTTTGGATAACCGGTCCAATGCTCTGACCGCTGAGCTACCGAGTCACTAGTGGGAACGTCGAATTTCTTCTAGTATATCAACTCTTACGCTGCAAGCCAGCGCCTTGCCTGCATTTTTTTTTTCTAGTATATTATTTAGTATTATATAAAAATAGCATTGTGAATGCTTAAATCTCAAAATTTCAAATAGTTAAAAAGCTTTCTCATCTTAATCAACTGTTTAAAAATATCTGGAAAGATGTTCAGTTGAATGTTGAAGTTAATTCCTTCTACATTGGTGAGATGGCGCTGGCTTGCAGCGTAAGAGTTGATATACTAGAAGAAATTCGACGTTCCCACTAGTGACTCGATAGCTCAGCGGTCAGAGCATTGGACCGGTTATCCAAAGGTCGCGGGTTCGATTCCCGTCCGAGAACATGATCTGGTGCGAGTCCTATTTTTTCTAGTATATTATTTAGTATTATATAAAAATAGCATTGTGAATGCTTAAATCTCAAAATTTCAAATAGTTAAAAAGCTTTCTCATCTTAATCAACTGTTTAAAAATATCTGGAAAGATGTTCAGTTGAATGTTGAAGTTAATTCCTTCTACATTGGTGAGATGGCGCTGGCTTGCAGCGTAAGAGTTGATATACTAGAAGAAATTCGACGTTCCCACTAGTGACTCGGTAGCTCAGCGGTCAGAGCATTGGACCGGTTATCCAAAGGTCGCGGGTTCGATTCCCGTCCGAGAACATGATCTGGTGCGAGTCCTATTTTTTCTAGTATATTATTTAGTATTATATAAAAATACGTGATGAATAAACTCCTCCTTTTAAATTTTTGAAGTTAGATAAAAATATAGAGATTTTCTGATAAATGAATATTCTACTTTGAAGCAATGTTTGGACCATATCATGCTGAAATCAAAGTTTTCTTCGCTTGCACTTGTCACCAACTCGTCAATAACCGATCATAGTGCTGCCCTACTAACCCTTAATTGCACATTACCTAAGTTAAACAACTCTCGCACAATTCTTAAACTAAATGTAAACAAACTTGCAATAGACTTCCGTAACATCGATTTTGACCCAGTTTATAATTCAGCTGATCCGCATTTTTGCATGTCGTATTTAGTCGATAATGTCCAACAAGCGGTTCGCAATAATACATCGAATGTTACATTAAAGAACAGAAATTTTAACATTAAACCTTGGATCACTCCAGGTCTGATTCGATGTATGAAACATAGGGACAAATTACATATGAAAGCGAAACGAAATCCTGAAAATCCAATATTACAATTGTCTTATAAAAGATACAGGAACTTTTGTAATAATATCTTAAAAAAAGTTAAAATCGATTACGAAAAAACTTCATTAGAATCAGCTGGAAAAAATAATAAGAAGTTATGGAATCTTATTAAAAATATTACTTACACTTCGAAACAACATGACTCATCAGTATTTTTACAACAAGCGCACTCGTCACTGTTAAATTGCGCTAACAACGCCAATAATTATTTTGTTAATATTGGTAAATGTCTGTCAGAAAAAATCCAATCTCATTTACATTCTACTGTGCACCCCTCTCCTGCCTGTGACACTTCCTTGAAGTCCTTTGCATTGCTTGACACTGATGAAATCGAGGTTGAAAAAATAATTATGTCCTTGAAAGATGACTGTGCGGTTGGGTGGGACAATATATCTAATAAAATAATTAAGCAGTTTAGACAAGTCTTGATACCTCCACTAACTTATATTTTCCAAAAATGTTTAACTACAGGTATTTTTCCCAAGTGTTTAAAAAAGGCAGTTGTTGTTCCTGTTTATAAATCTGGCAATAAAAGCCAAGTTACGAACTACAGGCCTATATCACTATTGCCATCTCTTTCAAAAATATTAGAAAAAATTATAAATATTAGATTAGTTAGATATTTGGAGGATAAAGCGATTCTGTCTAAGTTTCAATTTGGTTTTCGACCTAAAATATCTACTGCTGATGCTGTACATCACTTGACAGATTATATTGTAAATAATCTTAATAAAGGAAATCACACAGTTGGAATCTTCCTGGATCTAGCGAAAGCTTTTGATACGGTGTCCATACCTATCCTTTTGCGCAAGCTTGAGAACTTAGGCATTCGAGGCACACAACTGAAACTATTCACGAGCTATCTAGAAGAACGTACTCAATGTGTAAGAATGGGCAATGTCCTCAGTGATGAACAGGAAAATACACCTTTTGGGGTTCCCCAAGGAAGTATTTTAGGACCCACCCTGTTTTTGATTTACATTAATGATCTTTGTAATATGAAGCTAGATCATGGAATGATCATAGCTTACGCTGATGATACTGCACTTCTTTTTACGGCTGACTCGGAAGAACAAGTTTACAAGCATGCGCAACGAGGTTTCAATGTTGTAAATAACTGGCTTCAAAATAATATTTTGACATTAAATGCACAAAAAACTAACTATATAAAGTTCTCCTTGCGTAAACAATGCATTCCTAACGTTAACCCTACACTTCGTGCTCATAATTGCACAGCCCAATCGGAAAATCAATGTATGTGTCCTGAAATTAAACAAACAGATACAATTAAATACTTAGGTATTATATTAGACGAAACTCTTTCTTTCAGGCCACATATTATGTCTTTAAATAACAGATTACGTAAGTTAATATTTGTATTCAAAAAGTTACGACACATTGCGGATTCAGCAATAATAAGACAGGTCTATTTCGCACTATGTGAATCAATATTAACTTACTGTATTACGACATGGGGAGGTGCATGTAAAACACTGTTACTAACCACAGAGAGAGCACAGAGAGCAATTCTCAAGGTGTCAACTTCCCGCCCTTTTCTCTTTCCTACTAACCTTCTGTATAAGTCCTGTGATGTATTATCAGTTAGACAATTATTCATTATGAACATAGTATTAAAACAGCACTCAGCACTCACCTTTAACACTGAAATAATAAACAAAAGACGGAAAGATATAGTCTGCACTCAAACAGTTTCTAAACAATTTGCCTTTACAGCAAAGTTTTATCTGTTCCTGGGCCCATTTCTCTACAATAGAATAAATCGGATAGCTAACATCTATCCACTTAATTATAGAAATTGTAAAATAACACTAAAAAATACACTGCAAAACATGACGTATGACGATACAGAGAGGCTATTGGTAGTAATTAAATAATATTGTATTTTATTTAAGTGTTGTTTTGTAATCGTAATTTGTAATGTGTTAATTATTGCTAAAATAAAAAATAAATATATCTATAAGTTAGTTAGTGATTAATTGATTCAAAATTATTATTGTTGGCTATACTCGCCTGAAACACAGGTTTTTCCTAGTTCGGGCTATTGTTATTATTATTTTACTTAAGTTAACTTTGTAAATGATTATACTAAACTGCATTTTTGAAAATAAATAAATATTATTATTATTATTATTATATTATTATTATAATGTATTCAGAGAGCAGTCTTTTCTTTTTGTTATTTTTTGTATTCTATTTGATATTGGAGTGCCTTTTACTTGAATGTAAGTTTATTAATTTGAAAAGCTAAAAGCTTTTCAAGGGTAAGTGTGACGAAAATTTTTATTTAATATCAAAAGACAAAAAGAACTTCCTCGAAAAAGGTTAATTCATTATTTACAATACAATTTTACTGTGATTTCATCATTCAAAATCTTATTTTTTTATATTTTAACTAGATATGGTCGCAAATGGATAACGTATTTTTTATGAAAACACTTGGATCCTTTTTCTTTTGCTCTGAATTAATCAATGAAATTAATATCTTGGCTAAAACGCTCGGTAGGTTCTAGGTGTCTGATTTCTTAAAGATTGCTTTGTTAATAATTACTTCATTTTTATTAATTTTAATGCAAAAATATTTTGTTTTGATCATAAATGATTTAGAGCCTTTTATTAACTGTAGCACTTACCTACCATTTCTAAAGTTTTTTTACAATAATGATGATAGACGTCCCCATGGTGATATAACTTGTTAATTGATGAAGAATAATGGACAAAAGATGAATATTAAACCGTCCATATTTCATGATTCACCCGCAACAGGAAGTGATTAAAATGGCGCATCAAGTCGTACATTATCTTGTGAAGGTCGTAAATCATGGTGACGACGACTTTTGAAGTTAACCTAACGTTGAAAAATGGCTTACTTTTGGCTTTACATTTTGAACCCGTCGAACTGTAAAACATTCGATAATCTACATTAGGTACGTTGGTATTTTGATGTCATTTGAGATTATCTGAGCATAGTGATGAATATTTAGAAAAAAAGTATTATGAGGCACTTTTTTAACGATTATTTGGTTAATTATATATGCCCTTACAATGAGCCTATTTGAATATACTATTTTAATAAGGAATTTAATTCCTTCAAACAAAGTTAATAATTTTAAACCGATTGAACTATTTCAAGCTTCTCTTACAATAGTAGTTATGTTTGTTGAGTTCGGTAGTGAGTTATTCAGACCCCTTCGTTCACTTGAATCCAGCGCACCGCCAAGCTCCACCGGTGGACCAAAATCTGTTTATGCTAAAAAAGTACCAAAGAAAAAGAAAACAAACATGCAGACGAACATAGACCTCCTCCTTTTTTGAAGTCAGTTAATAAGTTAATACTTTCATGATATCATGATAACAGCCGTTTGTATCTATTATTGTTTTAGTAGTAACCATGTAGTAACGATAATAAACAGCATTGAGTTTATCGCTAAGGATTTATTTTTCCTATTACCTATTTCGTGGTAATAAAAGGTGACCCCTACCTCGTGACCTCTACCTATAATTAGGATGGATGCTCACTTGCGGGACGCAGGGGAGAAGTAAACTTATAGGCGATATATTTTTATTCACGCGCTTTGATTATTATATACTTCCCCAGCCTGTTTGTTCAGGAGTTAATTATTTACAAAAAACTTTCCCAACACAAAAGATGATATTTGGATCTATACTCTAATATTATAAAGAGGAAAGATTTGTTTGATTGTTTGTATCTGATGTACAGAAGTTATTCAAAATTATTTGTTAATAAATAGCGTGTGTTAGAAGTATGTGCAATTTTAGGTTCGCTTCACATGTGACAGCACTTATTTCTAGTCACGGTATTTGAGCCGCTCATGAATAGTCAAAGATGGCTCATTTTAAAATAACTTTATGTTCACCGTTACTATTATTATGAAGACAGACACGGTTAAAAACGGACTGACGCAAAGTTGAGCCGCATTGGATGTTTTATCACTTTTACTGAATTGGATCTAACTTAGAATTTAAAAAACAATGTCATTAAAGAAAGCTTAAGTTTGGACGTGCAATGCATTAATAACACTTTTCTAAAAATCGATTGTACTTCAAAAGTTTGCTTTACTCGATTCTATTTAAATTCACCGGGTGTTAAAATTAAAACTTTATCCCCTCACTACTGAGATGCGAGCGCGATGGTCTCAGGGTCAATAATTAGGATAAATGGTTGCCAGTGAGATGTAATCCTGCTAATGCGGACACATGCGCTGTTGACTTTGGGCCAGGAAATTGCTGATGTTGGTTCTCGTAATAATTCGACATGGACGTTTCGGAATAAAAATATTTTTTAACAATGAAATGCGACATAATGGTATTCACTTAATTATTTGCATTGATTCCGCTACTTCCACCATCAAATCTAACACCCGTTTAACAAACATCACTATAAGGTCCCACAGTGCCCGCGGACGCACAACATCCCAACTACCAATCACACGTAATGTGTTAAACAAATGAACCAATCACAGAGCTCTGTTTCAACGCAGTGCGATCGCATAGTCAAGGGTCATTTAAGTATTGTTCATGAATACGGGTGCAAATAAATATTTCTAAAGGTAAGCGATATGAAAAGTAATATGAGAAAAGTTTTCCTGCTTCAATCTAAAACAATTACGTAATACGTTTTACGTAGGCATGAAAATTACAATGCTATTTTTATCTTATAAGTTGCCTTGTCAATTAAAATGGTGCTTAATTGTGAACTACCTACTGGTACTGGTATAGCTGAGGCTATTGTCTTCGTTAGCTGTTTGTCAAGCAGATCGAATGCTTATGTAACAAGGCCTGTATACATTTATTCAGTAAGGCTTACCTTACCTTCATCAATAAGGCGGGGGACACAAGTCCTCCAGGTTTCTAATCAGGGGGGTATTAACACAACCATGCGAGCATTGAGCGTCTTAAGCGCCTGGAGAGCAAGACAAAACAGCTCCATCTGCTGATAGAATATTCTGACCTCTAATTTAGGAGCGTGTGCCTTAAGGATAAGGAGGTATAACTACTAATGGAATTATTGAAATGGAATGACCCTTTATCATATATTATGATACCTTCACTGTGGTTTGTATGTAAGTACAAAGTAAGTTATTTGTAGAGGACTGATCCGACCGAAACCAATCTTGAGTTTGTTAAACGTATTTAAATAGGCGTATTCGCAGTTGATGTTTTAAAATAATTTTCAGTAGTAACGTGTCTACAATGTTTGTCAAAACCAGATAAGCCGAATCTTACGTCCAATATAAAATTTCAAAATCTTTTGATCATTTTGAGGGAAGAACGACGTTTGATGCAGGTATTTTTTTTTAATTTTCCTTATCTAGAAACAAAAGCGTTTTTTTTATCTACAACGAAATAGTGCTTGGCCTTCACCTCACCAGATGTTAAGTGACAATAAGGCCAAAAGTGTAACCGCACTACACCCGGAATCCTCACCACTGAGGAACTGGCTTTCTTACCTCTAACTGGCGGAACACAACAATTTTTAAATTGTTGTTATGGCGTAAGACTTACGTAAGATGGTGGTAGCTAGAACCAGCTAGGCGGACTTGAAATAAGACCTACCACCAAGCAAACCTAGTACAAATTGTGCCTACCTCCTGGGAATCGAATCCGGGACCCCTGCATCTTACACGTGTGGGTTAACTGCTAGACCACAGAGGCGGTTAAATTTACGGCGGCATTAGGTACCTACCTACCACAATCTTAATAATAAAAACTAGCACATTAGCCTAATATTCCACTATAATATTAACACAGAAATAGTTCTGTATACAATAGTGTGGCAACAATTTTCTTTTACTGGAAAATTAGATATTACGAAATCACAATTCAAGAAAGGATTATTTCCTTAATTATTAATTCCATTTTCATCTAATTCCAAATTCTGGTGAGAAAATTTGCATCTCCAATGTTAATAAGATTAAATCAGTAATTCATTGAATAAAATATTCAGAAATTAGCTTTCAATATACCTACTAAATGCCTTATGTAATAATTTTTAAAGGAACTAAATGTCGATACTGAAAACAATAACTATGATGGTATTTGGTTGAGGATTGGATTGTTGAATGTTTTTAATTACCGTAGTTAGTGCAATTTTAAACTCTAGTCCTAAATGGATAAGGTGTCGTCAGGCTCAGCTAGTTGTAAGAGAGAAGCGCTATAAATTGAAGCAGTACCGTAATTGGCTGAGGAGTTGTGTCGACTGACAATTGGAGGGTTCAGTGGACATTGCAGGGCTGCCAAGTAAACATAATGAAATATCACGAGAATAATTATCTTAATTAAATTCACCTCCTTTAGTTTTACAATAATATTATGTATAGAAACTTAGAGTGGCAGTAATTGTTGCTACATGGCAAATAAAACCTTTTTTGTAGTAGATCATTGCTGATTACAATAGTAAAAATCCAACTAATATTATAACAGCCTCTGTGGTCTAGTGGTTCGCCCATCCGTGTAAGACGTAGGGGTCCCGGGTTCGATTCCCAGGAGGTAAATTTGTACTCGGTTTAGTTGGTGGTAGGGATTTCGAGTGTAGTGCGCTTCCACCTTCAGTCTTATCGTCACTTAACTTCAGGTAAGGCGAAGGCCAAACGCTAACAAATTGTGAATAAAAACAATTTAAAAAGTGAAAGTTTTTAATATGTTCGAATGTAATAGATGTTCGGACGCTTGTTACTCAATCACGTAAAAACGGCTGACCAGATTTAAATAAAACTAAATTGATAAACAGAAAGTTGAACGCGTTCAGCCCTAGAGCTAGCATCCTAGGACTTGCTCGGCGTCGCCATTCGATTTTTTTCTTTTCTCACGCCATCTCCGTCGTTTGACATACGCAACCAGTCGTCCTTATTGGGCTCTATGCCTTTACGCTAAAGCTTATTTTCCTACAGCTCCGAGCTGATAAATAATAGAAAAGTCTGGCATTGCAGATCCCTAGGTATCAATTATGCAGCCTTAACAGGAGATGCGGACTCCACAATAAAAGATCGATAAAATTATGAAGCGTTGGAATTGCATTTCGTCTGTTTGAAGCCGTTCCGTCTCTTTGGAGAATGATGTTGATACTTATTGAGATGAAAATAGTTACTTTTGTTATTTTAGTCCTGACTTATAATCTTTAAATATTTATTAAGTATCCTATTATGCACATTAAAGGTTTTATTATTATTATTATTACCAAATGAGCAATCGAATAACAATTTAACCTAATAATAAACTTAACGTATTTGTTTGAAACGTTATTCTTGGTTTATCATGAAGTCAAGTGAAATCAACAGGAATTTTCAGGAAAATCTGATAACACATCTTGAATGGGTGATATTTAGAGTAAAGTTTTTTCTTTAATCTGTAGGCTATTTGAATAAATTTATAAATATAAACGACGGTAATCCGGTTAAATTTAACGCCACAATTATGTCGAGCAATTTATTTCTAATAAGGCATCGCACATGATCAAGTGAAAGTAATAGTACATCTTCACATACAAGAGAACCATATAAAAACGTTAAAAAACGGGTTAATTATTCATCATCATTTCTCAAAGAAAAAAAAAGGAATTTTCATCATAACCAAAATGTAAAGATACTTATATTCTGAAATCCAAGCTATTAAACCAAATTTTCAATCAGCATACGCAAAAAGTACGACACACATCAGAATACACGTGTTAATTCAAGTGAATCGCAAAAAAGGCGACTCCTCATTCTTCGACAGGCTCGCCTCGCGCCGTTTATTCCGCGACCTCATTTGACTTTCAGAAGAGCCGGCATAGCCTAAATTGAATAAAATGAATGTCGACTTTGACAGACGGTGGCTGATGAGGGTAAAAGTACCTCCGCGAGTAGTGGCCTCAGGTAAAGAAAAAATATAAAACATGTTTTGATGGCTTTTGTTAAGAATATAGTATCTACGGTAAATTGGTAAATACGGTAATTTAAATGGAAATTGGATTTAAATGGTTATACGGTACCTCTTTTTTATTGTTGTTAAAAAGTTGACTGGAAAAATTATGACTAAAGATATTTCATCAGCTTGTTTTGCGGGTAATCCTCATTCTTCACAAATAATGAATACTGCTGTTTTTTATAAATCGCTATTAATATTGGCTTAATTAATTGTATGCCATAAGATAACAACATTAAATACTAGGGTATTCATTTTATAACGGATGGTATTTAAAGTTTTATAAAAAAACGTTATCACTATTTGAATCCTAAATTTTGGCACGAAATAGCTAATACATTTATTAATTTGTTACAAGTTTAGTTATTAACATGAATATTTTAACTATCAACAACCTCTATCTCTAGTAATAAAAGCGGACGTTAAAAACTTCTTCATTATTTACGCTCCGAAAGTTTTCACGGCTGGTTGACTACGACGCTACGCCGCTCGTAGCCGTCGCTACGCCGTAGTCTGCGAATATACCTCTGTTTCTTTGAACGATTTATTTATTTATCATTACCAATATTTTGCGAGTGTTTTATTTTTTACCCTGAAAACCTCTTATTTTGCGATTCTTTATTCTAAAAATGTAGTAACAAACTGTATTCTTCGATAAGCAAAATTTAAGGTTATCGTAGAAATAATTCGCAGTAGAGATAAAAGCATCTGAAAGGATTATATTTTTTGGTTTTTATATTAAAACTTTTTTTTACTTTTTCTTAGTCTTACCCTCTTACTCATAAAGATTGTATAGCAGATGCATAGTTACACAGTGTTTTGTCCCTTTCTTTTTAATGTCAAACTAAAATATTTTGACGATTATGGAACTATACATCTCATACAATCACATACAATCTTTATTAGTAAGGAGTTTAGTATAAAGTCAAAGGCTAATTAATAATCTTTATTCAAATAAGTCTTTTGAATCGTCAAATATTTTCTTCTTATATCCTTCTCTTTCAAAGAATCCTCTTTTAAAAGTGGACAGTTATAAGAAAAGGATCTATCTCGTTACGTCATGGCCACTCTTGGCTCATCTAGCAGGTTGGTGGTACATGTGGCTGGTTCGTGTCGCATCTAGATACGGCTGACAGCGACCGCCGACGAAGACGCATTAACGCGATACCATCTAATGCGCTCGCCTTTACGCCGAGCTTTTTATAATGACATTGTTTATTTTTGGTTGAACTTATCTATGTGAGTTTATCGTAACGCATTGTGGTCGAGATTTTGGAATAGTTTTAAAGGTATTTTTACAACAAAATCGAAAAAGTTTCAGTAGATTATTATTAATCATAATACAATTTAATCAATTATAGCTAAAGGATCTGAAATCGAATATCACTAAATCTACTTGGTGAAAGTCATTAAAAAAAACCTCTTTACCACGCCTAGTAGCTTTAGTTTAGAATATCGGGTTCAGTATTTAAACAACAATTAAAGTTTGCAAATTACGGTTTTTCATCAATCAACTAGATACAGTGTTCAAAGATGCACGGTCTTTATATTTCGAATAATGGCCGGTTTCTGAGGTAGTCATCGGTGGTTTATCAGAGGCTTAACTTTAGCGGAGGGGTCTATATTATTATTTAAAACCAGATAAAGTGGACCCTCCGATAAAGTTAGTAATAATATTAATAATAAACTCTGATATCTAGAGACGTTAAATTTTCACCGTACAAACGCATATTCCACCTACACATTCCCACAGCGGCCAGTCCAACGTGGGATTGTGGTATGAATTTATGAATCGGTATGTTCCAACAGGAGCCGGTGCGGTAGTAAGTAGCTTACGAGTGACGTACACAACATAACAAATGTGAGCACATGCGGTCTGTGTGTATGGGTGTGTGTGCAGTCCAAGCTGACTATGCATTTAACTGTAATCTCTTTCAATTTATTGTTTTCGCTTACATGGTGCGTAACATTTTTCCTAGTTTTATTATCCATGCAGTTTGATGTGAAATCGTTAAAAAGAGTTTCAAATAATTAGTCTGCATTTCACACGCTTGTTCTGTTATTGCAATTTCATAGTGTTTGCATCCGGAAAGAAAACGTTATAGCACAATGTTTTCTCAATTATAGACAACTATAACTTACAGACATTAAGGCTAATGATCACATCAAAACATGCTGCATCAATAAAAAATGGATTGAAGCACTGTACAAGAGCTAAATTGCTTATTAAAGTGTACAGCGTATTTTAACAGGCTCGAATTAATTTTGTCTTCAATAATAAAAAGCAAAGCAGTGCTACGCTATTGCTGAAATTAATATAGGTATTAAGTTTAAATTTGACAGTAACGATGGTTTTGCAAAATAAAGCACACCCAAATGAATAATTATGTTTGTTACTAGATACCACTCTGGGTCGCAAAGAAACCGGGCCACCACGTTATTTTCATACAAACGAGGTAACTCGCCAGCGATGAACCGAGCTGTGATCTGATTATGGCTGTCCAGGAAGTGAATGAAGGAGCTCAAAATCGCTATATACACCCAACTGATCAGAGGGCCTACTCAAATGGCAATTCTACTAAAATTAACGCTGGTCGAATGGAATGACAATGTATGGGATTGACAGGAGCTAAGCGTTAGATGAATAAGAAAAACATTAGTTCCCTCATTATTGGGCTAATGTGTGTGACTCATATTAGGGCTATAAAAAGCCGCTGCAAAATATTAATATACTCGATAGATCTGAGTAGTGAGAGTAGCAAAAGCCTTTTAGTGCCAGCTCAAACACTGTACATACTAGAGAGCAAAAGTCTGGCGACAGGTGCCTCTGGAGACGGAGTGCAGCGTCACTTGACACCGCTAACCCAGGCTCCTATTTAATAAACGTGACAATTTGAACATACCACTCATGGTTCAACGCAATGTAAACCAAATTGTCATGACAATTGACAAATTAGCAAGTTATCAAATAGGGCCAGATAGTTTTGTTTAATTGACCATCTGCCATTTTTAATATCCCCACTGCTGGGGCACAGGCCTTCCTTATGGGCGGATAAGGAGGATCGGCCATGACCGACCACGCGGGCCCAATACGGATTAGTGGGTGCTAACATCTGTAAATGCAGCTGGGATCAACGGTTTAACGTGCCTTCCGAAGCACGGAGGAAGCAAAAGCTTCTTTAACTGGCAAGACTATAAAAGGCACACTTTTGTTTTTTCGAAATCTAACAACAAGTTGTGTGAGGTCAGGTGCAAGGGTATTAAACTGTACTAATACAGAATGCCTACAATAACATCACAGATTAAAACTATTTTAGGTCTTTATAAAGGCATATAAGGTTTAAAGACATTTATTTTCTCATAAGAACTTACATGTTCGCTTAAAATGAGATAATACTAATTAAACTTATAGCTAATGTTATTATGGCGGCGCAGCGCAAATCCAATCGATAGTTTCAATACGAATATTTAAACATGATACCAAACAAATGCCTAAAGTTCTCACTGTCGCATGGCTAGATCACAACAGCTAGTTTTACCGCACACACGCAAACCGTGCGCATACGCACACTATGGAAAACAAAAAAACCGAACGATCGGAAGAAGCAAGATACCCGACCGATCACAAGTACTGTCGAGGCGGCCGGCTACAGAAATACTTAGAGTCGAGAGGTTTGGATTGATTCTATTTTTGTTTTATAATTAAAATTATTTTTATAGGAAATTTATTAGATATTTTTTATCGGAATGCTAGTTAAGTTAAAAAGTTAAGGTAAAAAGCCCTTTTTTTAAATGAAATGTTAGTAAAAGAAAAATGGACCCTTATTAATTCTCTCAACCTTATTTTTTGTTAATTAATTCTCATTTAAGTTTTGTTGTAGAAATATGCCTGGAGTTGTTTTTTAAATTTGTAAAGACTTTTACAATCTTTGATTGACTCAGGTAAATTATTGTAAATTTGTGCTCCCTCATAAGTTAAATTCCTTTTACCATAGTTTAGAGTTCTAGGAGCAGGAAGGTGTAGTTTATTTTTCTTTCTTAGATTATGTTTGAATTTTCTTTGGGTAAATGTTAGAACTGACTGTATTTTGCCAGAAATAATTTTTTTTATCAATATACATGAGTTATATTTATATAATGTATTTATATCAAAAATGTTTGTGGTTTTATAGACATCCTTGGTCTGGGTAAATTTGTTTAGGTGGAATAGTACTTTTATTAATTTATTTTGTGTGATTTGTAGATCTTTTAAGACAGTTTTAGACCCAGTTCCCCAAATTTCTATTAAATACTGGAGGTGTGACTTTATTAATGCATTGTATATATTTTTTCTTAGTTTGTAAGGTATGAGGTTTGAAGCTTTCCACAATGAGCGCAAAAGGGCTCGAAGTTTATTATTTATATGCTCGACATGTCTCCCCCATGTCAACCTTTCATCTAACCACAAGCCCAAGTATTTTTCATGTGTGGATCGATGCAATACTTGATTATTGATTCTGAGTGGAGTGCTGTCTAGTATTTTTTTATTTTTAGCAGCAAAAATCATGTACGATGTTTTTGCAACATTAATTGTCAATAAATTATGCAAGAACCATATAGTTAACATGTCAAGATCACTTTGAGCTTCGTCGATGATTTTTTTTAGATCATGACCATAGTAGAATAGACATGTATCATCAGCATACATAGTCAAATGACCTTTCAAACCTATATTGCCAATATCATTCACGTAAACCAGGAACAATAGCGGTCCGATTATTGAACCTTGAGGTATGCCGTAGCTTATTTTTTGGGGACAGCTTTTAAATTCACCAATTTTAACAATTTGTTGTCTGTTACAAAGATATGATTCGAGTACTTTAAGGGCTGATCCTGCTATTCCTATGTTTTGTAATTTGAGAATTAATTTTGAGTGGCTTATAGTGTCGAACGCTTTTTTTAAATCTATAAAAATTCCTAATGCTATGTGTTTCTTGTCTATATTTGATTTTATTTTGGTTACTAAATCTACTGTGGCTGATAAGGTGTTAGACTTGGGTCGAAAGCCATATTGTTGTTTAATGAGAAAGCCCTTTTCTTTTAGATAAGCATACAGTCTGTTATAAAGTACCCGTTCAAAAACTTTAGATAAAACAGGAAGTACCGAAATGGGTCTGTAATTATTGGGATCTGTTTTAACTCCAGATTTATGGATAGGACTAACTTTAGCAATCTTCAGCGAGTCAGGAAAAATACCTTCTGTAAGGCACCTGTTAATGCAATTTGCTAGACTCTCAGCTATACTTTCACTTAAGCATTTTATTGCCTTCGTAGTGATACCGTCATTGCCAGAACTTGCGTTATTATCGAGATTACTAATTATTTTTGTTACTTCATCGCGAGTACATGGTTCAAATTTAGAAAATAAGATGGTATGTGCATAGTCATTTTTATACATTAGTGAGTGCGTGGTGCTTACATGATATTTTTGATCAATGTGACTAGCTAAATCACTACCAATAGTAGAAAAATAATTGTTAAATATTTCACACACTTTGTTGCCATCAGTAAAAGAAATTGAGTCAATTATTAGTTTGGGGACTGTGCGTATATCTTGCGTTTTGTTTCTTGCCAGAGTGTCAATAATTTCCCAGGTCTTTTTTGGATTACCTAGACATTTATCGAATGAATTGTAGTAATGTGCTTTCTTAGCTTGTTTGATCAATGCATGAACGCTATTCTGTACCTTTGTATATTTTTCTTTGAGTACTATATTTCCTTTGCTAGATAGTAGGTCTTGAGACAGAAGATTTCTTTCGTTAATAGCATTAAGGATTTCTCTATTAATCCATTCCTCACGTGGAGCATTTAAGATTTTTGTTTTGCAGACCTTATTTTTTTTGATGCAATCCGTGATATCTTTTTCCAAGATAGTGAAATCGTTGTTTTTGTTCATGAAATTTTTAACCGAAGCATCGTTGCGAAGACCTTCATAGTTTGGTGCTTCATATGTGATAGATTTCTTCAGCTGCGGGTAAATTTTTGTAATCTCTAAGAAAATTTGCCTATGATCTGATAAAGAGGACTTAATGATAGAAAAATTAAATTCGTGATTTGATAAGTTTGTCCACACATGATCCAGTATAGTGCTTGAAGTACTAGTCACTCGTGTACTATATTTCTTTGTATTTTTGTTCAAAAACATGTAGCCTGAATCTTCGATGGTTTTCAAGTATTTTCTGGAATTGCTAGTTTTTTTCAACGTATCTATATTGAAATCGCCAAACACTATGCACCTTTTACTTTTATCCATTTGTGTACAAAATACGTCTAAAAAATCGTTTACATTTGTGTCTGGAGGTTTATAAACTACTCCTATATTTAGCGAAAGTTTGTTAATTTTTGTCCATAAATAATGACTTCTATCATGAATTAAGTCCTCGGTAATCTCGTACTTGATTGTGTTACGTAAATATATGGAGACTCCACCCCCTCTGCTGTTCGGCCTGAAGTTGAAGATGTGTTGATAGCCCGGTAAGTTGTAAGATATGGCGTCCTCTTCTGATGTAATCCAGTTTTCTGTTAGTATCACAATATGAGTAGCAGAGGGTATTGTATCTAAGATACATTTTATTTCATCAAATTTTCCTTGAGGGTGTATACTCTGAATGTTGACATAAAAAAATCTTAATGATTGAGGGTTTGTGGTGATATCTTGGTATTTATTTATTAAAAAATAGTTTGCATTTTTCTGCTTATCACAATCATCGATGTGTTTTCGTTGCGTATTTAGTTTTTTTTGTTCGATATATTTTGTATGATGGTAGGTTTGTTTTTAATGTATTTTATTACGAGATCATTTTCACCACTCTCCTGACGCTTTTTCAACTCGGTTTTAATACTCTGTAAATAAGTTTTTTGAGCTGGAGTTTGATCGGAGTATATCATTACTTTCTCGGGTAGTTTAGATTTGTGGCGCAATAAAACTCTTGGTATATGTGTGTTGTCGTAACATACCTTCACGGGACGATCTTTGCCGTGATTGTATTTTCCCAATCTGATGCAATTTATGGGCTTAGGGCAATTTTCGAGCAATGTGGTGGCAATTTGTGTAATAATTTCTTCGTCATGCTTACGCCTGACTGAGGCATTTTTGTCATTCGATTCCTTGATACCCACAAATATGACATTTCTCTCACGGTCGTTCCGGTCTTTCATTTCAAAGATGAGTTCTTCGTGGTTAGTTAGTAGCGATTTCGAGGATTGTGAATCAATGCCCTGGTTTTTTTTTATTTGCACAATATCACCTTCAATTATTGAGATTCGATCCTGAATTGTTGCATTTTCGGCTTTAATAGATTGTACTTCAAAACTTATCTTATTCAAATTTTCTGCCAGGTTTTCAGTTGTAGCTTTTATTGTTTTGATTTCCTGTTTAACTTCAGAGATCTCTTGGCGTATTTGGTTAAAATTTTGTGATTGTGTATTTCTGAATTCTTTCAAAAAATTCATGATTTCAGAGCGAAATTCCAACATGTCTTGTTTATAGTCATACTCGTGAGTGCGTTCTTTTCGCTTTCTATATAGTGTGTTAATATTCATCTCTTCATTATCATATTCAATCGTTAAGTTGGGAGCCGAGCCGCTTGTACTTCCGCTTCCGCTTGCTAATGGAGTATCAGGCGGGGTCCTCGGTGTGGTCATCGTATTGCCGAGCAGAACACCTCCTCACTTTAAATGCACAAGATTAAAGATGCCTAACGTTGAGTAAGTTGCCGCACCAAACTTAACTTTATATCCAGCAAGTTGAGTATCACTTTAGAATATCGAAACAATTTTGTATTTAAATAAACGACACACAATTATGAGACACGTCCGTCCGCTGCGATGCGCGCAAAATTCCGCAAAATTCATATTACCGCTTATACTTTGCTAAAGTATTTTTTATTCTAAAGTCTCGTACTATCAAGCTATCGAGTATATCGAAAATTAGACATGAACTGTAAATTAGCAACGAAGCCACGTGGCGTGACGCGTGATACTAAAATGTTTATGGCGCGATCGACCGCCCCTTGTTACCAGATTAATCATTAAAGCAAATTTATAGCTATCGACTAATGCATCAGATAGATAATCAGATTGTTTTGTTGGCTACACTGCATAAGAATGAAAACTGTGTACGTATCTATAGTTTTGTTTTACTGTGTTTATTGTTTGTTTATGTTCCTTTTATTTATTTGTTTAAGAAGTACTTAGAGAATTTGTATATGAAATACTAATAAATTAAGTAATTCGCAATCATCAATATAAGTATTAAAATAACATCAAATACAAGAGAAAACAAAGAAAATAACTATTACTAGTTGTTCTCTAACTTATTTATTTTCATATTAATAGCAAATTAAATCAATTGCTCACCTTTTGCGAAGCAAACTTTTGTCGGTGAAGCGTTTCCTTTTAAGAAACAAAATTTACTGTCAAAGCGGATCGTTAACATTAACCTAAGATGTCAAAGTAATTAGTATGGTCAGCTGAACCCAGGGTAAACACGGTCATCAGCTGACAGCTCCCTAGGGACCATTACCCCCACTTACAACTCCAACTAGGGGTTTGAACCCAGCAAAAATTAACACAACACTTAAGAAGGCTTTAACCTCTCACGTACGTACCTATTTTGGTTTTTCGCGTTTCTTTCGCACGAGGGGTGAATTAGGTTTGAGGGAAAAGGACGGGTAGAGCGGGAGGAGCGCCGTACACCCGCCGGCGGTGGCGGCGCGAGGCTGACTAAATCTGTGCTGTTCTCAAGGCAGGTCAGGTCAAACGTAGGGTGCGCGCAGATCAGAGGATGCTCTTGTTAATGTTTTAGCTTTACTTTTTGTGGAACAGCGACGTGTGTTCAAAAATGCTTGGCATTAGTAACATATAAAACATCTTTGTTGCCGCTTGTTCGAGTGCTACTAGATGCTTCTTATATTTGTGTAATTTTTGTGAATAAAAAAGATTTGTTCCCACCTGATTATTATCAATCAATTAACAATTAAAGCAGCGGTCGCCCTTTCAATTCTCTCTAAAAAATTTTATGTACATATAACATTGACATTATATAACGTATGAAATTCTCACAGGTGATTCTTTACTTTATAAATTACTTAAATATTTGCGATGGTTTTTAAAAAGATAACCAACTTTTTTTGGATTCGACGAAAAGTCTATTTTTTTTTAAAGTGCTCGTTTTTGTATATTTAATTTTACTCAATTACACTTATGAACGCATCCTAACCCAGCATCCCACTAGAGCTGTGCGACCGCACGCAAGCGCACACTCCATATCCTTCCTACAAACGATACATGTTTGCGTCACCACCGCCTGTAGGTGTACGCCGGCTTGTTTGTGTTGGATACCCTGAAAATGGCTGCCGGCTCTCTACGCATGCGTGTTACTGCCAACTTGAGAAAACAGCTGACAAACGTTTCTGTTAAGAATTTTGTACTTTATGAGTATGGTTATAAAGTGTTGTTAACTTTTTGGGATGGTAAATGCAAATTTTCTTTTAAAGAACACGCCGCGCTTTTGAAGTTTGGACTTGGGAAAGGTAAGGACACTTGGAGAAGGGAGCGTGTCATGAATTAGAATAAGCGCTCATATTCCTTTGATACAAAGCAACCTGCGATGCCACCAGAACATGTCCGACGATATATTTCTACTCGTTAGAATTTTGACGAGCTTTGTTTTGAATCCATTAGCAGTAAAAGCTGCGTGGACTTTGAAATAAAGTTAAGAGGAAGTCACTGAAAAGTATTTTATCTTTTTGAACTTATTCAACTTTGTTTATGCTAAATAGTATTCATTGTGACTTATAATTAGAATAAGCAACAGTTTCTAAAAGCAGTTTCTAAGTGTGTTGAAGTAACATACACATAGTCAGTAGAAAAAGCAAAACTAAAGTAAAATAATGTACTTTTTACGGATTACAGCGCGTATATTATTAATTCAGGTGTTAATGTAAATTATTTTAATAAACTTGAATACATTTTTATAAAATTTTGAGCGGGTAATTTCATAAAAATATGAGCAGCCTTTTTGCTTTAGTCCTCCCGTGACCACGGCCACTGGAAAGGTGTCGAACGTCGGGAATTCTAAAAAACCAATAAATACAAACTAAATAATTCCAAAACAACACCTGAATTAATAATATACGCGCTGTAATCCGTAAAAAGTGTTTTATTTCTAATGAACTGTACGCGCGAAAGTCTTAGAAGTGTATAAAATAATGTAGTATATAAATTCAGTCACAGCTTTTCAATGCGTGTTGTGATAATTAACAAAACCTTATTTTATAAAGTAATAAGTTATATTGAAAAATTAATATTCACTAAATACGCAAAACGCCTATAAAAATACCTATTGCACACTATATCATTATTAAAGTCATTCTCCAAAAACAGATACCAACACGAGTCAACATTAAAAACACGATCATAAAGCGTTGGCCAGTGGGAATGTAAAATTTTATCTGTGACCTCTCGCCGGCCGAGAGGCATTACCACCACATCGTTTGATAGTTTTTACCACGAACAAACAAGAAAACTATTTAAGAGTGAATCGGACTCGCACACCGAGGGTTCCGTGCCATCATCATTATATGTATATAAATAAATACACTGCGGTGCACCGTAGTGGAACTAATGTAAATTTTGTTGATGATTTCTGATAAAGTGTGCTATTTAGAGACGTCGTTTTGTTTTCTGTAATCTTTACATAAACTTCTATCATATAGAATAATTTCAGATTTTTTTTCTTTGCAAATTTCGGATATAAGTGGGGAGGAACGGTATTTTTAATTTTATATTTTTTTTATCAAAAGTAGAAAACTATTCCAAATTTCAAGTTGATAGCATTAGTAGTTCATGAGATATCCAGCTATGATAGACAGACAGACTGAGTCGCACCATGAGGGTTCTTGATAAATGATTTATTTTCTCATGAAAATAAGTATTTAAACTGATTCGCAGTGTTTTAATAGCCCTTTTGAAATACAAAATAAATACTATTTTTTATTACAAGATACTGATTTGATTACAAGATATAGATAGTGTTTTAAAATCTTTTGTGGTAAGCTCGTAATATTCTAAGTCAGGTGGTAGATTTAGAATCTGACGCTATATAAGGTACCTATAAATATAGCTTCGACTGAAATAGGTCTTGTTAGCGTTTTCTGTGTGACGTTTTCGTAATTCGATAGCTACATCTGCGGTAGTATTATACTATATTCCAAAAGCCCGATTCACCCATTTTCAGCTATCTTTTTAAAATATTTTTAGTTTTAAAATTACATGTAACTAAATTATACAGCTTTAAACAGCTTTTCTATTTATTGATAACAATTATTAACACTAAAACTAATACTCAAAAGGGGACATTTAATTTCTCAACGTTTCGGTTAATTTTGTGCCGTCAGACGACAATGAAATAAAACACGGCTTCATATAGGTACATTTGAATGGTTATAATGATAAATAACTTTAATGATAAACTTACATCCTTCCTTCGCACTATCACAGCGCAACACTGTTCCGGAAAACTATCTCTGTTTCAGAAAAAACTACCAACGGCCTAAAAGCACCTCACAGGCTATTATTACCCCGAGTACACAGCTATAGCTGGTGCGTAATTGACGCGTTACGAGTCGCGCGGGAGTCGTCCGGCGCGCCGCGTGGACGGCCCTTTATGCTACTCTGTTTTAATTTGAAAACATTGACCATCATGAGTATTGTTGCTAGATTATCATTAATGATTGGAAATTGTTAGCTTTGTAACGTTTAATAATAATTCATGCTTAAAGGTTGCGGAACCTAGTATAACTATTTATTTAATATTTCATTTGTAATTGTAATTGTTTTTATGGATCTAGTGTCTGCAATGAAGAATTTTATTTTTTATTTATTGTTTTATAATTACTTCTGAAGCAAAAATATTTTTTGTTCCATGTACCAATAAATAGTGTTTGTCTAATTCACTTCGATATCTGTAAAAACACTGAATATTCATTTGTCATCGTATCGTTTCTGTGGTTACAAAGAATAGTAATTGCAGTTGTAAAGCTACTATTTAGATAGTGAAATATGTTTCCCTGTGGCGACATAAATCAGGCGGGAGTTCAGCCTCTGGCCATATTCGTAACAACAAAAACGTATTTACGAATACCTTTCGAGATATGAAAATTACGCAAAATTTTCAAGCCGTGTCTTCACTTGTTTCAAAGTTGTTGAAATAGATAAATATATAAAAAGAAATGTCCGGTAAACGCAAAGAAGGGGTTAAGTTTTAAAGAGGTCAATGACGTAATTTTTTTTATTTACTTTCCCCGAAGTAAATCATATTTAACAAACTGTAAAATCGATGACAAAAAAACTGTTCTAAAATGTAAATAGTTTATTTGACGTCCTCCGTGGTCGAGTGGCTTTTTACACCGGTTTTCAAGGTCGCCATCTCTGAGGTCCCGGGTTTAATTTAAAAAAACGAACTTTTCTATATTGGCTCAGGTCTGGGTGTTTGTGATACCACCGTCGTTTCTGATTTCCATAACACAAATGCTTTAGCTACTTACTTTGGAATCGGAGTAATGTATGTGATGTTGTCAAATATTTATTTATTATTTACTTCATAAATACCTTCACTTCTCTCCATTTGAAGCCATTTCCCTTCAATGGTTTTTTTTATTTCTCACATGTACTGGAACAGTCACTTACACTTTTACCTGGACATTTGATTAAATAATTATAATGCGATTAATTTGACTTTGTATAACATAAGTGACTAACTTCTAAGCGTTTGCGGTACAAAACGAATTATTTTAATCTGTTGCAATCTGTGCACACTGCACACCATACATTCTCGAGTGAAATTGCCGCGGATCACTGTCTTTTGTCAATTTAATCGCATTGTAACTAACACGAATTGGAGCAAACCTAGCACAGCTTATACCCGAAAGACGCGAATTCATACTGGAAAGTTGGTGCGGCGCGGGCGCTAGTCACATGGTGGTCACGCTGCAGGCTACAGCCAATCCGAGCGGTATAATAAGCTTGTGGTATAACAAAACTTGAATTTCGAATTCATTGTTTCCGATTTCAAAATTCTTTTTTTTTTAGCTTCGGTGTGGCTTTGGTGAAGTCTGAATTTGTCATTATGTAATTTTTCATTTGACAATAAATTTATTTAAATACAATACTTTTCATTGTTCTGTGGATACAATATTTTCATGTTCTGTGTCAAGCTCAAAAAATATTATTGAAAAAGTTATTTTGAAGTTTGAATTTTGAATTTAACTTTTGAATTGCCATTTTTACACTAATTTTTTCAGAATAAATTAGTGTTGAAATGGCCAAAAATACTTTTAAAAAATTGGAAGCTTTATTTTTATCAGTTTCTAATAAAATTGTCTTTACAAGACACGAAGTTTACCAAGTCATATTTCTTTCACTGCAGAAAATAACTTCATTCTCCGCGTTATTTTAAAAGAAATTGAGTTCAAAAAAGCCATTGAAAGTCGGTCGGTATCTTAGTTTTATCGCTAATGAAATCTCCGCGTTTTGGCGACGCGTCGCGTCGCGTCTGGGAGTTGAGTGCTGACTTGTGAACCTTCAATCCGTTTGTTGGACCGCCGCCAGATCGGCTGTTAATGCACGTTCGATGTTCCACAAATGTATTAGGAGATATATTTGTTAAAGTTGGAACAATGAAAATATCTAAGGTTTTAATTGGAGCCTAAAATAGCATTATGGATTGGTGACTTATTATTGTTTTTTTTTACATTTTCGTGTACTACATTAAACTTTTATAATGTACATTTTGTACTTCAAACATAAAAAAATTAAATAGTTATAATATAAAAGACAACACATTGGTTTTAACAGCTAAAATACTAAATGATAAAACCACGGAACAGTGAATAAAGAACTAGAGAAATAAATACGAACGATCTACTATAAAAGACTGAAATCAAAAATATAATCAAGTAAAAATAATAATAGGGAATGAAATAATTACATTAAACTCATCGGTAATTTGTTTTTAATTCTCATAATATTTACAAATTTCACAAACACTGAGGCAGTGATAGCTGTAAAACAACTTATTTTACAACAAACAATATTATTTAGACAAAAAGCACAACACAACTTTTCAATATAAGTTGAAGTATAAAAAATCCAAAAAGTGTATAAAATCAATATGGAACCTTAATTGAGCTTTAGTAGCCATAAAAAGATGTTTAAAAATGTACAAAATTGAGAGAAGGTTTTTAAAGAATATCATATTACCATTCATTGTGTATTGTTAAAATAGGAGATGCGAGTTTTTTGAAGATTTTAATTTTTGGCACTTTTGTGTGTAGGTTAGGTTGATCGGAAAGCCATATATTTGAATTATCATGACTTTTGATCAATACAATCGCAATGAATCAGACTAGCCATTAGTTAATTTAGATTACTTTACGCTTTTTGTTTAAAATTTTGTCACTATGTACAAATAGGCCGAAACGACATTCCGAATGTACAAAACCCATAAAAATATTTACAATCACTTTGTTAAACAATAAATTATCTAGTTAACATTTGTAATAGTTTTACTTTGCATATCGCAGTCTTTATTGTCATTACATTATTCTAAACGTGTATCGTGAAGTCCCTCCTCTCTTGCTCCTGTCGCTGTTGATACCTGAAACACAGCATTTAGTTGAATAGCGCCATCTATGCAACGTTAGAGGTACTGTGCAAGCTTTAACTCAAAGTCTAAAGCTTTATGCTGCCGCTCCTAGCTGCCTTACGGAGAAGGTTAGAAATAAATTCTTCTGCAGACAGATGGCGCAAGTAGTTTTTAATTATGATATTTATGACGTTGTTTTTATTTCTGTAACAAGCTGCTTGCTTGGATAAGAAGAAAAAAAACTGCGACTGATTTTATATTTTGTACAGAGGTAAGTACAGAGCAAAAGACAACAATTTGTGGAAGTCGACTAGTGCAGTTTTTTTCCTCGTAAAATCCTTATAACATTTAGATTCGAGTGTATGTAAGAATTACAAAATACTATCGACGTTAGTTAAACCCAGCTGCAATTATAGTTGTCAACACCTACGAGTCCAAATAGAGCTCGCGTGGCTTATCCCCTAATGATGATGAGACAATGAATTTAAGCTCGGGTTTCCTAAGAAGACGGTGCTGTCATATAGCGGACGTAATATAGCGGTGAATGACGTCACAAGAACTCAACCGATTCTCGTGAAATTTAGGTTTGAGGATGAAGGTTCTATAATTATATAGGTTTTGTCGATTCAGTTTTTAGATTTTTTTCAAAATGGCGTAGATATGGGATAAATCATATTTCAGCCATTTCGAAAATTGTTCAAAAATGTCGCAAATGCGAGGTCTACAGCTCTACAGAGCCACTTGTCGTTTACATAAACAACGTTCTAGTGACGTCACGTAATTCACCGCTATATTACGGCACCGTCATCTTAGGAAACTCGAGCTTTAGCGAAGTGTTCGAGTAGTGTAGTGGTGGACCTGGAGGCGGGCGCGTGGTGGCGGCGCGGGCGGCGGCGCGCCTTGTCGTGTCGCGGCGGGCAGCGCGCCTCCGCCGCCGACGCCGACGCCGACTCCGCGCTCGAGTCCGTCACCGCGCGGAACACCTCGTCTGGACAAACACGATAGGTAGTTCGGTGTGCACAGTATAACTTGACGCAAACTGGTGACTCCTATTTCGCTTATTGAAAACCTGTGATCGCCGTGTTCTTGTTCTTACTATGCGCCAACTTATATATGACAAACCGTTACAAAGTAACGTGAGCTAGGTATCTTTGAGTACCTACATTACGTTTCATACAGCAGTTTCGAAACTACTCGTGATTCATCGATCTTTTTTCTTTTAAAGAACTTTTCCTTTCTACTTCTACACTATGACAAGCTGATGCTTTGAAGTGTATTTGTCATTAAAACTATCATCAAAAAATCTCATCTCACACCCACGAAACGCGTTCATATCTTATTCACATTCGTTACGAGAGCGCTACGACGTAGCATGTCGTAGTCTTCTATACTACGAATAGTATGCTACGGTTACATGACTTGATCCGACATTTATAGTTTAACGAAGTGTGTCGTGTTTACCTTTAGAGGGCACTATGGGCATCCTGTAGGAGACGCTGCTGGAGTTGCACTCGGCACAGGGCGACCCGCTCGAGTCCGAGTCCGACTCGGAGCGACGCACCATCAGCGTCATGGCGCGGGACAATGTGTATTCGTCTGTTAAAGTAGAGGATATAAGTTATGTCTGGGTAAATGACTAATGGTAAGATGAGGTTTCTTAGTCAATATTTTTGCTCTCTAAGTAAATTCGTAAATTTGAGAAAAGGTTTTTTCTTTGACTTTTATGATGCTTTGTTAACTAATTACAAACTAGCTAGCGAGGCACATAGCAACTCAAGTTTTCACTCGCTATACACTCACCAGTGTTGACGGGCGAGCGGTGCTCGTGCGTCGGCGCGGCGCCCACTTCCGGTTCACTTCTAAACTCCATCCTTCAAATGTCACGCCACCATACAGCGAGGCGTCTACTAACCACTGAACTTCTTGGGTTCTATCCACTCACCAGTGGATGATGGGTTCCATAGCCAGCTCTGGATCAGTACTTGCGACGATTCGCAGCGTATACCCATGCAATTCACGCCTTACGCTCGTTATACACTCACCAGTGTTGACGGGCGAGCGGTGCTTGTGCGGCGGCGCGGCCGCCAGCTCCGGCTCGGCCCTCGCGAAGGTCCGCAGCGTGCCGCCAGACAGGGATGTACTCGTGCCCCCCGCGCGCCCCGCCCCCTCCGCGCCCGCGCCCGCGCCCGCACCCGTCGCGCCGCCAGACATACTGAACGTCGCGTACGGACTGATCTCGTACATTTCTGTGAATTGTGTTTGCTGCTAAAAGTTTTTTCTTAAACTCAATGCCCATAAAATATTTATCAGACCTTCTTTTCAAAATATCTCTAAACTGACTAAATCGGTGTGGTTGACCGGTACATATCTGAAGACACCATAAATCTTCATTCTTCAAAAAAAAAGTGGATATTTATGTTTACCTGATATAATTTTCAAATAGCCTTTCTACTGCATTTATTGTTCTTGCATGTTAAAACTTTTCCCATCTCACCTTGATGTTCCTTTTTGCTGATGGGATGCTTGATCGGCGACGACGTGTACACTTGCTGGCAGTTGCGCCGGTTGTCGCGCTTCTCCACGGACTTGTCCTCTTCTTCTGAGATGTCGCCTTGCTCGTAGCCTTTCCTAAAGCATGACCTCGAAGAGCTGAAAAAATATATCCATGCTATAGATAGATGGTTTATATATATCCTACTTTGAAATATATTAAGTTCTCGTTTGTCGTCAGTTGCAACAGATAAAACCTGAATTTAAGTAAATCTTGCTGTACACTTTTCCATAAAATACGCAAGTGATACAGAAAGCGCATCTCAAATAATTCAAAATTTAGATCAAATTCTGTAATTTGGTAGTTTTATAGATTTATAAAAGAATCAAATATTATTGCAGTAAGTAATCTAGGGAATAATGCTATAATGCTATACCTCCGCCTGTATGCCAGCACGGCGAGCAGTAACAGCGCGGCGAGTAGAGCAGCGCCCGCGCCCGCCAGCAGCGCGCGCCCGCCGCCCGCCGCGCCGCCCGCGCCGCCGCGCGGTGGGAACTGTGCTGGCGCCGGGATGCGCTCTGTACACAACAACTATGACGTTATAATACACATTAGATTTGTTATCAAATTAAAAACTTGCTTTCTATGGAGACTAGCATAATCATTGTTTTCGACTGTTCCATAAAAGATTTAGCACTGCCTGTACGTGTAGGTGAGTGAACGAATTAAGTGTCACACACAAAATTTCAAGGCGTAGGAATTTCAATTTTCGAAAAGATTAATTTATAATCTGGGCATTGACAAAACAGTTATCTGAAAACACCTTACCGCCGTCCTCAGTGAGCGTCGCAAAGTAGTAGTTCCCGAGCGTAGTGCCCGCAGCGCTGTTCGCCACCACCTTCAGATGGTACCACGTGGCCGGCACCAGCGCACACAGCGCGGCGGGCGCGACCGGCGGCACCGTCACCGACCGCCATACATTCTCCTCGAAACCTCGCACTGATACCACGAACGGGAATAGCGGGCAGCCGTTGCTGTCCCAAGTGAGGAGGTTAAGGTTGACGCATGTGCTGTTTGATGATATTAGAGCTTTCTCAGATGATGCTCTGGATGCTAGAACAAGAGATGTTGAATTTAAGGTATAGAGCTATGTAAGTGTAGAATCTAATGTGGGGCTTTTTTCGTAATATTTGAAAAGGCTAGAATGCTGAGCTCAAAGTTCAAAAATCTAAAAACTTGTTAGGGCAACAAAAAAGTAATATAGTACTAAATAATATACTTACTAGGAAAATATGACTCGCATCGATCATATTCTCGGACGACGACTCGGTAGCTGAACGGTAAGAAAATTGGACCGGACTTCCAAAGGTCGCGGGTTCGATTCCAATCCGAGAATATAATTTGGTGCGAGTCGTATTATTTCTAGTACTTATATTATTTAGTATTATATAATAATAGCATTGTGAATGCTAGAATCTCAAATTTAAAAAAGTAACCTCTTCTAATGTCACTCTTTTTCTTGAAGTCACTTTTAATTAACTTGCCCTAAAATCTACACTGCTTATATCAAAATACTCACGTCCTCCCTTAGTGGAGACGAGTAGCTCGTCGCTGGGCGGCGAGGTGCCCACAGCGTTGTAGGCGAGCAGCCTCACTTTGTACACGGTGCCGCACGCGAGCCGCTCCAGCGTGTGTCCTCTTGAGTCCGCTGGCAATCGGGTTGTCACCCACGTACCGGAGTCAGCGCGGCTGTACTCGATTGTGTAGCCTGGCAAATTATATCTTGAGCTCAATTTGTGACCACGCAGGTGCTAGAATTTTCCATTACAAAAACGAGTCGGAGTATCCGTCAATTAAAAAAAAAACCGATCTATTCCAACTTAAGTGTCCTATAAGTGGACTGGTGTAACTTTTGAAATTCACAAAGCTCTAAATTAAATCAAGTAGGCATAATAATGACGTCGTCGGTGTCGCTATGGCCCATACCCTATTCACTGCATTGAAAGCCTGTGCCGCAGCAATAGGCACATCAAAATGTCTCATGTTAATGAGGGAAGTGACGATTATGACCGTGATAACTAGGTATATTGAAATTGTGACAATTAAAAATGGAAACTATGTAGGATCTCATTACCTTTGACGCTGTATCCTAGAGGTGCGTCCCAGGCGAGGTGCAGGCGCGCGGGCGCGGCGGCGGTGAGGCGCAGGTGCGGGCGCGGCGGCGGCAGCAGCGCCCACACCTCCCACGTGGCGCGCTCCGACCCATACGGGTTGCGTACTGTGCACGTGTAGTTGTCTGATACGCTGCGGTCTACATCTGAGGAAATGGTTTTGTTTTATTGACAAATTGATTGAATATATTCCTTTCTTCCTATATCCGCGGCTAAATAGTCTATTTTTAAGCTGTATCGGCTTAGTAACCTTTTGCACATACTCGACGGGCAGTTCGACCAAAGGAATCGTCATGTTACAGTCTCTCTGCAAAGCGAACACATGCCATGTCGAATCACATGAAGTGGCCGCTACATCCGTCACATCGAGGATTCCAGAATTTTGGAAGGATCAACCTCGCTTCTGGTTTTCGTAGCTGGAAGCAGTGCTCGCACCTCAGAAACAAGGTGTACGAGTTCCGCTTAGTTGACCACGGACTCCGTACAGGAATATGTTGAAAGTTATAGTTGGCAGTTCCGTAGTTAGTTAGTGAAGATAAAGGATATAAATTCGTTATTTCACACCTTTATTAAGTAAAAGTTAGTTAGTTGGAAGTTAAGTTACAGTTTACGTTTTAAAGTAGATGGGTCTTATCTCGACCGTAGCCGATAATAATCTCATAAGTATAATAATTATAACTAAAAGGTAAATTCAAAGTGCTGACGCGCGACCTAAATTAGACGTAATGCTGCTCATTCGATCAGTAACATCGGTGGCAAAAATGTGCGGTGTAAGACCGTACACAAGGTGTCGATTACAAATTCAGAATTGTAAAATCAGATTTGTATTTGTGTAGCGCTACTTATACCACGAGTAAGAGTGTACTTACTGAGTATGACGAGGTATTCTCCGTCGATGAGGAAGCGCGGGTCTGCAGTGAGCGGCGGCGCGGGGCGGCGGCGCGTCCAGGCCCGCGCGGCGCCCGCGCCCGCCGCGCCGCACCGCAGCCGCACTATACGCCCCGCGCCCACGCGCACCACGCGCGCGAACGACCAGATCTGAGCCGGCGCTGAGAATGCAGTGCCTTATTTTAAGTCAAATTGCACTGTTTAAATTTCCAAATCGATACGCTAGTCTCGCTTCAAAGTAGTAATTAATAGTTAAATGATCAAATAAATTGAGTAGTGTTGTGGTGGGACTGTAGAGGCGAATTCCCTGGGTTGTGGACCAAGGATGTAACGATGTGATGTAGCGTGAATCTTATCGCTATACGAGTAAGTAGCTCGCGTTTAGAGGTTGATAAAACTGGTAATGTGGAAAAAATAGTTGTTTTCCGTAGCACCGCAGTTCCATATACCGAAATTACATCATGTACAACATTTCTGTTCTTTTTAAATCAATGAGAATCTATATTTACCAAAATGAATTATGTCCCTTGATCCTTTGCTTGTAAATAGCTTATATAATGAGTTTTAATTCAGATTCAAGCAGTCCGTACCTCTAGAGCTGGGCTTCCTGGCGACGACGGCGCTCATCTCGCCCTCGCCGGCGGCGGCGGCGGCAGTCACCCAGAACTCATAAAGCGTGTGCTCGCGCAGCCCGCGCACCTCCGCGTGCAACTCCGTCTGACCATTCGCCGACACTATCAGTTGCGATTGCTGCCCCGCCCTGTGCAAAATGCCTTGATAAGATTGGCGAACAAGCCTGACTGAATGATTGATATCGAATTTTGCTGTCGGAACATAAACGTGACCCTATTTCTAAAAAACTTCCTCCTCCACCACTCAAAATGATCGTCAGGATATACGGTGCAGCGATGTATTTATATCGTTACAATCAATATCAGCGAACTCACAGAGCGAACACGTGAAGAAATGTAGGATCAGCCTTATATAAAGTACAAATAAGTAAACATGTACCATGTAATGTCTCATTTTTGGATGTGGATTTTGAACATAACCTGGACATTAATTTTGTATCGAGAAAATTTATTGGAAACACTATTCACGACAGTATTATTTCAACGACTGCTGCCAATACATGTTCTAACAATATACAGGTACTGAGATCTAGCTGAGCTGGTTGCCTTTTTGGTTAATATTACCATAATTATACTTATGTTAGAACTTTAGAATGCATTTATTTTATAAGCGAATGTTTTCTTTTTTGTAAACCATATTGTATTTAACCAAATAAAGTTTTCATTCATTCATTCAATAAGGTCATACTCATACATACCTCTGTGGCCTGGTGTAGACAGTGTAATGCTTGATATTGCCGTTCCGCTGTTCAGGTACAAGCCAACTCACGATCACCGACTCCTCAGAGTTGGCCAGCGCCTTGATGTCTGCCGGCGGGCCTGGAACTAAACAATATAAACTTAAGATTCTGTAAAACTGATGGTAACAATTGTGCTGTATTTATTGTTGCGCCGTACGGAATTTAATCATCACAGCAAGATGGTCGCTCTGTCTCTTTAGGCTAGGCCTTTAGTTAGTGTATTATAGGGGAAGTCTTTATTCAGTTCAGCGGTAGGGTGCTGATTGGAAACGTTGGTACGTACTGTCTTCGTGCGTGGTGCAGTAGACGGGGTCGGAGGGCGGGCCGGCGCCGGCGGCGGTGCGCGCGCGCACTGAGATCGAGTAGTTGGCGGCGCGCTGCAGCGACTGCAGCACCGTCTCCATGCCGCCCGCGCGGCGCGTCTCCAGGGGACCGTCCAGATCGTCTACTACCTGCGAACCGGTCTTGATTTAGATCCGACTAACACATTAAGTACAATATTATCAAACATCAGATTTGTTAACGCGAAAGAATTCACATCTTAGGTATATTTTCAAAGTCAAAAAGCTTAAGACAATAATCTCAGAAATCGATACTCGGAAATCAGAAGATGAAAATTGAAAGCCGAAACTTAGCATTCAGCAGTAAGCAGTAATGTCTCAAAAAAAATTAAAATGACACGTCTCAAATTTCTATAGTGTCAAGTCACGTAAGTCCGAGACGTTGCAACCAACGAAGTACCTCGTAAAGTAGCTCGTATCCGAGCAGCACGCCCCCGCGCGCGGGCGGCGGCGGCGGCTCCCACCACACGCGCACCGACTGCGCCGACATCGGCTCGCAGCGCACGCGCTCCGGCGCCGCCTCCGGTACTGCACGCAACCAATAAAGCACTCCAAATATAATATCAGTTGTGTGAGAAGTGTAAGTGTAAGACAGGCCTTTTATTTGATTTTCATGTAAAATTCGTCAAATCGAGGCGAAATTTCGCGAAGTGGTTTATTTTGCTTTTCTTTTCGCTCTAATATATTTTAAAAGTAAAATTCATTCTCAAGTAGAATACCCAATTGAGAGATACGAGGTCCTCACACAAGTGTGTGAAAATATGTATGTATGTGGACAACGATAGCATGTCATGATACCGAAACACAAAGCTGTCTTCATAACCTTTATGATGCTAAAGTGGTTCGCGCTACTCACAGCTTACCTCCTTCGAGCGTGGTGGCGGTGAGCGGCGCGGCGGGCGGGCCGGGGCCCACCGCGTTGAATGCACGCACCTTCACCTCATAGTGAGCGTGAGTGCGTAAAGCAGCCAGTTGCACCTGATTGGCTCCCCACCCAGCAGCTGTTATCGCTTGAGTGGCATTCTCTGAATCCGTAGAACCTGCTTCTCTCCAAGTTACTACGTAGCCGAGGAGTTCGCCGTTCCAAGACTCTTGGGGAGGCGCCTGCAATGATTAAACCAAGAGAATTGCACCCAGCCTGATTAGTACGGAGTTCGATGTTAATCGATAGAAATAGAACAGTCTATCCTAGCTAACCTGCCATTTGATAAGCAGTTCTCCTGGTGCGACTGCTTGTATTTGAACATTATGCGGTGGTTCCGATGGCGCTGGAACAATGAGAACAATAATAATTTCATTATTTTCAGTGGATGTCATGTCATTTTACCTACTTTAACGGCCTTTATTCATAAATGCTATATTTTAGCTATTGCGCCTTTGTTTTATCTTCATCATTTGTCAAAAGAGTAAAAGACTTTATAAACCTCCTATAACTTTGTTTGTTTTTATGAATAAGGCGGTTAGTAGTTTTATGAAGTACTTAACTTTTTATTCTATTTTGATTTTGTGCTTGGCTATATAGATAATCCGTCAGTTACCTTCTTCGAGCGTCTGCAGTATGACGGCGTCTGAGTAGTCGCTGTCGCCGATGGCGTTGGCGGCGGCGAGGCGCAGCGCATACGCGGTGGCGGGGCGCAGGCCCTCCACGCGGTACTCCAGTGTCACCTCCGACTCGTCCGGGGACTCCTGTCTGGAGTAAAACTATTACAGTTGTGAGATGGAAATTACTACTATGTGAATACTATGCAAAGTGACAATCACAATTCAATGAGCAATTTCAAAGAAGAATGGGCCAAATGGGGATTGGTGGATGCAATCGTAAATGGCAACAACGGCCTAACGAGTTTTCAGATACATGGAGATCACGATCATCGACCCTAGTGATATTATTAGTCGAATACACTTATCCACTATTTAGTATCCTTTATCGGCTATCTCACAATAAGTATCGGAATGTCTATCTTCTCTTACCTCTGTATAACCCTATCAGCAAGCACATCTCTAGTGGGTGCATCAGTCCAGTCGTCGTGCGGATGGGGCGCGGGTGCGGGCGCGCGGTGTCCCACCACGCGGTACTGCAGGCGGTAGGTGCGCACGCGCGCGTTGCCGTCATACCCGCGTCGCCACGATATCACTGCGCCGCGGGCTTCGCGGCGGACTATGTGCAGTCCGCGCGGCGCTTCTGGGAATTCTGGAAGGAACGAATATCAAATCATGAGGGCATGTTATGCTTTGTTATTTGCTAGCTAGAAAGTTCACTTCGGTATCTACTGCTTCAGTGCATAATAATAGTAAAGATACCTAAGTTCCACGTCTTATTAATGTAAAGTAGACGAACTATATGATTTCAATAACAATAAACTTTGTGTGACAATAAACTGTATTGTGGAAAAAGTAAACGATAAAAACGGAATACCAATCGATAGAATATCGATATCCTAAAGCCACAGTTTCGAATTCTACTACAGCTTCAGCGGAAATGTTAGTACGAGTAGAGATCAGTAGAATTGAAAACGGTCACTTCAGTAGCTAGTAGCTGTCGCCGTCGTAGTAGCGTACGTCGTAACCACAGCCTTATTCAATGTGTTACCTTGGACGGCCAAGTAGATGAGCAGCTCGTCTCGGCCGTACGCGTTCTCGGCGCGGCATCGGTACACGCCGGAGTCGTGCCGCTCGGCGTGCGCGATGTTCAGCTGCGAGCTCACGCCACTGTCTGAACGCTTCTCTGACACTGATACCCTGAACAGAAATGTTTATTGCTAGCCACTTTATTTTTTGGTTCAAAAAAATGGTAAGTAAACTTGCTAGTAACGAGCCTGTGGATAACAACATTACAAGCTAAATTCATGTTTTTGCGTTCAAGACAGATGAACACAAGGCGATTTTTGCCGCTGAAAAGTAGTTTAAATTATAAACATAGTATACTTTTATCCCGGTCAAAGGTTCCCTAGGGATTTTCCAAATGTTCACGTAGACGTAGTCGCGGGCGAAAGCTAGTAATGTGATAAACGTACCGGTAAGTGGTAAGTTCGACCCTCTTCATGTTGTGCGTCCACTGCAGCTGTATGGGCGCGTCGCCGCGCGCGTCGCACTGCAGCGTCACCTGCGCGGTCCTCTTCACCGTCATGTTGCGCGACGAAAACTCGAAGTGGGCTGGTTCTGCGGGAAACGAGATATGTAGGCAATTATAATTCTCATAACAAACAGTGTCAGCGAATCAGTCGATACATATTAGGAATAGGTACATAAAATACAATATTTGAGTAATGAGGACAGTAGCTCTACCATGAGTTCATGCAAACTGTTTCCGCAACCAAAAACTATCGGATATACTGCTCACAGTCAATGCGAGTGAAAAAGAAAACGATAGTTTTACGGTAGCGAAAACAGTTTGCATCAATTCATGGTAGGACCACAGATTATGTATGGCCACGACACGCAAAATATTGTTTAAAAAAAAGAAACAAATGTAGATGTTCTGCTTTTTCTTACCATTGACGGATATCGTGATGACCTTGGATAGTCCTCGGCCAATTCCATTTTCAGCCCGACACATGTACTGACCCTCGTGGTGATGAGCTGCCGGAGCTATGCTCAATGAACCGTTTGCCAGTACTGAGAACTGGAGATCCATATTAGAGACTGGTCGAAAATCCACACCTGACCCTGAAATGTTCGAAAGTAGATTTTGGGTTTTACTAGGTTCGTGTGATCCCGACATTTTTCAGAATCATTAAAGCATAGGCCGAAAACAACGGCGTGGCAGCGGGGCGGTAGCGGGCGACGAGTGGCCCACTCCAGTGCTCCCGCGCAGCCGCCGCCGCCGCCCCGCTGCTCGCAAAATTCGAGGCAGAGGCCTTACAGCAAACAATAAAGTTGTTCCTTTGATCGTTAAAGCATGTTGATAAAACCGAAAATTAAAAACTTAACGTCTATGTGGGTATTTACCATGTCCTTTCAGCCAGGCAATCCTAGGTTCGGGGTAGCCTTTAGTAGCACAATGGGCCATAATTTGGGTTCCTAGTAATGCTGAAACGTCTTGAGGTTCAAACACCCAGGATGGTGCCACTGAAAATAAAATACAGTAACTGATAATTTCTAGAAAATACAAGTCTACCTTTAAAATAACCTCCATAGCCTGTTAGTGATTAAAAATGCCAATTTAAGAAAAAAATAGGTACCTTTGACCGCTAGTCTTGCCGTGTGATTAACTTCTGCGGCGGAGTTACTGGCCACACAGGTATATTCGCCGCTATGCTTAGAAGTCACGTGTGAGAAGATCAGAAAACTGAATTCATCCAGCGATTTCTCTTGCACCTGGAATGTATCACCTACATATATTAAGTCGTTCATAGTAGTCCAGAAAAGACATAAATCAGGAAATAATTTGTAACGCACCTGTAAGTTGGAAGGAATATGCTGTCCATCTTTTAGCCAGGAGAAGTAAACTGGTTTATCGCCAGAAGTAATTCCACAGAGGACTTGGACAGAACTGCCTTCTACCAAGTCAGTTGGGAATGAAAATCCTGCTATTTTTGGTGGATCTGCAAACATTAATAATTTCAACAAATTATTTATTATTCGAAAATTAACAATATCTCTTAAAAATTAACAATTTAGTCGAATCTTTTCCATTTTTTTCATTTAGGTGCATTGTCTGTCAGTTATTAAAGAGCTTTAGCAAATAAATGTGTCGAATGAAATGTTTAAAAGCGATCATCATTGTCAGCTACACGATGCATACTGCAAGACGCCTCTTTCTCCCTTCAGAGTCACTGGTGCTACGTATTGGGATGGTGAACGCAGTCTCCTAACTTCAGAAGACGATGCTGCCGTCGTCATGTTTCCCATAATTCCTTAATACGACACCCACGGGACGAGAGGGGTATTGCTATTCTACGCCGGTAATGATACGCTGACGTGCTTACTTCTAACAAATATCTGTATGTCCTTCTGCGCGTAGTGTCCAGCGGGCGCGGTGACGCGGCAGGCGTACAGGCCGGCGTCGGCGGGCTCGGCCGGCCACAGCAGCAGCTCGCCGCCACCGCCCGCCAGCGCACGCCCGCCTCCCGCCGCCACCACGTCCGACCCACCACGTTGCCACCGGATCTCACTAAAATCGTCATCAGACAATTTTGATGCTACTCGGACAAAGGCATTCAATACTGATTTTGGTAGGTAATGACTGCAAATACTCAACAGAAGGTGTCGTGCGACTGATATGATGAATGTCTGCAAATACAGTTGGGACCAACGGCTTTAACGACATAAAGTGCTTCCTGAAGCAGGGATCTAGGGATACATTTTGGTCACCGACAGTGAAAATTGTAATCGCAGGAAGTGCTAAGCCACTGTTATACTCACAATGTCAAGAACATTTAATTAGTTTTTATTAGTTTATATTCACACATTACAACAACACACTCTGCAGAGATACACTAATTCTCTAACGTCAATATTTCGTGAAATCCAACAAAAACATAAAATGTTTATCAACAAGTAGGAAATTAATCGGGGTCAAATAATAAATTACAAGAATGATTCTGAAGTTTTAAATGACACAAACTTAATAAAACGAAACTTATAATTTTACTAGGCAAATGCACCTCCATCAACCTGATTGGAAATCCGGCGTACGGGCAGTAGATGGTCGTGTTGACGCCGGCCACCACGCGGATCGGTCCCACGTTTCTGATGGATGGAGGACCTGGAACAATGCATTCTTTCTATCAGGTTCTAG
Organism: Catoptria pinella; assembly: GCA_963556745.1. Taxonomy (NCBI): domain Eukaryota; kingdom Metazoa; phylum Arthropoda; class Insecta; order Lepidoptera; family Crambidae; genus Catoptria; species Catoptria pinella. The sequence continues at coordinate 15,295,779 of OY750761.1, forward strand.
GATAGGGTAATAGAAAGTTATCGATAAGACGTAAAAAATCTTAATCGAAATGAAATTCTTGTTAAAGGCCCATTGAATAAAAAAGTGGTTTGGATCATTAAAATTGATCTACTTCCCAAATGGTCTTTGTCGCTAGTCCACCACTCACCATACACGTTGAGCCTGGTGGAATGTTCAACGGCTCCCCTGGCGTTGTGCGCGCGGCAGGTGTACCGGCCGCCGTCCTCCGGCCGCACCGACGTGATGTTCAGGTAGCTCACCACATCGCCATTAGCATTCATAAACTGTGTCACCGATCTGAATAAAAAGCGAATGTAAAATTTTTTTAAAGGGTATTTTTGGGAACATTTTACTTGTCACTTAGAAAAAAAAATAGTTTTGAATTTGGGTTGCCTAATTTATACTTTATGACCGCGATTAAAATATGGGCATCATAAATAAACTTTTGTGAAACGAAGAACTTGAAACACAACTGATCATCTTCATTGGTAAGGAAGAGCTAAGTAAGATTACCTCTGAGGCGTATTATGTTCCTCCACGGCTTGTCCATCCAGGAGCCAAGTAAATCTCGGCGGAGGGGATCCTGAGGCGGCGCAGTGTAAGGCCAGAGCTGGCCCCGGATGAAGCGCCTGCTCGATAAACGTGTAGTGCAGCTCGGGAGCCGTATCTGCAATGGAATGACTATAACTGGAGCAACTGTGGGGCTAGGAAGCAGGATGCCGTCACGGGCCTTGGATATAAAAAGTGATGAAGTCGGGCCACGCGTAGTATAGGGTTCCGCAGTTACCTTATAATTACCATATGGCTATAAACTTATATTTACTTCCTGTTTTACACAACTAACGCATAAAACTAAGTATACTTAATACCTAACTATTCAATGAAACTTTTTTCAATATAAATTAATTTTGTAAGTTGATCGACTATTATTACTCTTTAATTCATGTTAAATTACAGCTTTTTAGTACTAGGGCCTTTGAGCTAAGCCGCGGACGGACAGACAGACGGAGATGGTAAAACTATAAGGGTACCTTGTTGACTTGACTACGGAACCCTAAAAATACAGTAATAAAGCGACCTCAAAATACGTATTGAAGGGTAATAATGAAGGCCACTAATATTTACCTACTTTAATACGATAATGCATTCTAAAAAACAGCAAAGATTAGAATAGTCACAGCAGGTTCAAACCAATCACACCAATTTCGTAACATAATTACGATTTGCATGAGTTTGTTTTAAATTATCCTTCGTTTATCAAAGATCAACATGTTAGATGAAGCGCTCTCTCTAAAGTTTCATACTGGTTTAATAGTAATAATTTAGCACTCAACCCCAAAAAAACTAAATGTGTTAAATTTTCATTACCGAATGTTGAGCACGTCGAATTGAATATTAATCTGAATGACGTTGAAGTTGAGTTTACGGAGAGTACAAAATTTCTAGGTATTACACTAGATTCACGACTGCAATGGGATCCTCATATTGAAGCTTTGTCAAGTAGACTTAGTTCTGCGGCCTTCGCCGTTAAGAAAATAAGACTTTTAACTGATATTGAAACGGCAAGGTTGGTATATTTTAGTTATTTTCACAGTGTAATGTCTTATGGGCTACTATTGTGGGGCTCGGCTGCCAACATGCAAAATATTTTTATACTTCAAAAAAGAGCTGTTCGTGCCATATATAATCTTCGTCGAAGAGATTACCTGAGAGAATTGTTTAAAGAAATAAATATACTAACTTTGGCTGGCCAATACATATATGAAAATTTACTATGTGTAAGGAAACACTATGATTCATTTGCTAAGAACAGCGATAATCACCATATTAATACAAGGAATAAAGATAAACTTGCCGTTCCAAGATTTAGGCTTGCAAAAACTAGAGGTTCATTTATGGGGAAACGCATAACCTTGTTTAATAAAGTTCCACAACAAGTGATTGATCTACCTTTGCATGAATTTAAAAATCATGTCAAAAAGACGCTCATGGGTAAAGGTTATTATAAAGTAGACGATTATTTGAAAGACCGGAATGCGTGGAAATGATGTAACACAATAACTCGCTAGTAAGTACTTTATTGTTAATAACCTGTTGTATTTTTTTGTATTTGGTAACGATATATTTAAGTTTGTAAATATCGTTACTTATTTCTGTTAAAGCTGATAAGTTTCTTGCGCCTGTTCTTCTTGTCAGTTAAAAAAGTCTGGAACAGGTGGTAGAAAAATATAGACGATTCAAAAGCGCTTAATTACTAAGTTTATTTGAATAAAGCAATTTTTTACTTTTTTTTTTTTTTATTTAATAAGGGAATATTAAAACTGATCAGAGATAAAAAATTTGCAAACTTTCAGCGCTTCCGAGCACGTTTTACAGTATCAGGCGTGCCCGTCAAAATACTACCTGCGTGATGGATGGATCCCTAATGGAAGTGTTTCGATAAATCAGAAACGTCAAAACAAAATCCAATCAACGCTTTCGGTTCAAGCGCTGTGGAAAACACTAGAATGGCCATTTTTTTTAATATTTAGGGATTAAGAAATTCAAATTCCGATATTTTTTAATGCACAACGGGATAGTGCTTGGCCTTCACGTAACCTGATGTTAATTGACGATAAGGCCGAAGGTGGAAGCGCACTACACTCGGAATCCCGATCACTGAGGAACTGGCTATCTTATCTCTAACTGCCGGAACACAACAATCATTAAATTGTTGTTATGGCATCAGACTAAGGTAAGATGGTGGTAGCTAGCGGACTTGAAATAATCCCTACCACCAACCAAACCGAATATTTGTACCCCCACCCTGGGAATCGAACCCAGGGCCCCTGCGTCTTACACGGGTGGGCGAACCACTAGACCACAGAGGCGGTTGTTATTTCAATCTTGTCTTAGGAATTATCAAATTACACACCTCTGATTAGTTTCATAAGGTTATTTTGATACTCACTCACAAATCTTGATTATGCGAATATTAATACCTATATCTCGTCCGAATGTAAGTAGGTAATTGTACAATTAATATGTCAATTTCAAATTTTCTTAATATAGATAAGACAGTTAAAACTTTATTGCTTCTTCACGTTCATTCTGAATGGCTAAAATTAAATCATAATATGATTTCATTGACTGCTCGTCAAATTACTCCCCGCAACTCATAACTACTGCGGATTCACTGTCCTCGCGCCATATTTCCCATGGTGGCCCTAAACAGCAAGCGGATGTATGAGCATCGTTTATCACGAGACGGACCGTCCGGCTATTAACGAGCGAATATATTGCCCTCCGACGACATATCATGTGCGGAAGTAGTCACCGACTTTGGGTCGACGCACTTTATGAGCATTCTGATGTATGGCGCGTCGTTACGCTGTGTAATAATTACAAGTAATGCTGGGCGATATGTTGGTTAGTTTGGTGGCCTGCCTGTCTGTTCATTTCGTACTTGATTTATTAAGGAGTCTCAATAAATCAATGACATTTAGGTACAAGGTATGTGGTACAGCATGCCAAGTTTGGTTAACTTACTCATACCTCTCGAGGTCACTGGTTTGGTTCCAGTAGATGTCTACGTAGTAAATTTTACGTTGTCTATTATTATTAGTAGATTATTTAGTATTATGTTGTCTATTATGTTTTGCGTCCACAAAACACGTGTACGTGTATGTGAAAAATATGACGATGAAAATGTCGCATACAGATTATCAGAACATAAAGTAACAAGAGTTTGTTGTTGAGAATACCTCCTTCATTTTAATACTGTACGGGACGCTGTATCTCACCTCTTTAATATTGCTAAAGTACCTATTACACTATGCGGATAATCCAGCTACCGCCGCTCTTCATGCTTTGTACCATCGGCTCTGTTTTTGGCTCGCCGCCCGTAACAGCGTTAACTCTTATGTAAACGATGCATCGTTTTGTCCGAAATAGTCCGAATCTACACGAGACCCAGCGCTGATATTTGGTCTAATTGGGGCATAATTGCCGCGTGTTAATGGTACGCAATTTGGACTCGTCCCTTGTGGATTATTTAATTTAACACCTTAGGTTAAACGTTTTTTTAAATGTATGCATTAAAATTAGGAATATTATTTTCATTCTGATTAACACAGGTGTGTGTTTAACCCCTGAGTTGACTGAAAATTTAAGCAAATTCTTGCCATGTTAAGTCGATTTAATACCAACAATAACATCAAATTGTCATGAATTTTTTTTTGACAATCTACGAATAAGTGCTTATAATCTTAATATTATCACTAATGGCTGAATCCAATTGGTCTTAGCCGGAAGGTCTGTGAAACAAATCAACCACCCTCCCCTTTGCAAAAACTTCTTAAGGCCTGGTATATAGTGAATTGTGTTTTTTTGAAAGCATAGTACCGGACTTCTAAAAAGATCTCCTTCGTTATATTCTAGTATGTGTAACTTCAGTCCTTTAAATATATACAGAGCAGAAACACGATTGGTAATACTTTTCTCAATAGTTTTTTTATTTTGAAAATGTGCTTTTTATTTTGAAACAAACCAAATATTTGCAAAGGTATGCCGAAAATTAAATTAAAATGCTGTATTCGTTACTTCTCCTTTAAACTGATTTTATGACCGAATATTTTAACGATACGTTTATTTCAATTACTACGAATTAATTTTTGATTTTTGAATTTGCCAAATCGGTCTTGCTCCCACGCGTGTCTTTTTCTGATTACTATCTCGCTTAAAGGAACGCCTTAAGTACTGGTGCTTGAAAGATCCCTCCATTGTGAAACATCCATAGAGCAGCCATCCCAAAGGCCCTGGTTATTCAATTAGGCTCTCTTTGATAGCTGAACTATCCGCCCTAAAACCTATCAGAGGCATTATAACCAAAATTATTGCTGCATAACGCCGAATATCCATTCAGCTGGAGATTTAGTGCTCAACAGCTGGATTCCCGTTACCGGCAGAGATTACAATTGGGCGCACATTAATGTAATCCAGGTGGCCGTTATGTAGGATAAACCTTAATATCAAACCCATATTACTACGTTATGATAAGATAAATACTCTTTGATGCATGGAAGTTGTGAGGATCCTACATAAGTGATTAAAGTGCCATCTGGGTTTAATGGAGCGCCAAATGTTATGCATCAATCCAACCCTTGATATTAGTAAAGTTTACACGTCAGTATCAAGTATCTAGTAAAAACTGACGATTGACTCCAGTGGGAACATGTTTTATTCTATAAAATAGAGTAATGTTTTAGTGGATAGACCTCCTCAAATCAGTGTTATCATCTAGGTGTCTATGCTCAAAGTTGTATAACAAGTTTACAATTTACAGATAACCTGGATATACTTTCTTCTTTACTTTATATAACCTACCAGCATATAAACGACACCACTAACTTAATGTTATCCAAAGTGAAATAAAGTGACCCTAGCGTAAAATTTTAGATATCTACCTGTGAGAATCAGTCACCATAAACGTATTTATTTTTTACTAGCGACCCGCCCTCGCTTCACTTCGGTGAATTTTTTTCTTAATATTTAGAGACAAAACATATAATTTTGGAATATGCTCATCAATGCCTTTCATTTGATACCCATATGTAACTTCCACTTTCACTTTCGCTTCCGCTTCCGCTTTCGCTTTCGCTAACACTTCCACTTGAACTTACACTTACCATCGCCGTAACCGTCACCGGGTTCAATCAATTTAGAGTTTTATATCTATAGATTGTCAGACGGCAGAGATAATTAAAAAGTACTCGTAGGTCTAGTGTAACTGCGCCGGGGGCGGCGAGAGACAGCCCAGGAGTGGCGACCGAGTCCAACATGCCGTTTGGTATACCTAAAGATTGTATTTGCCCTCACTCTAAAAAAAAAAAGGTCCAGTGTAACTGTGCATTGTTAGATCATTAATGGCATGTGTCAAATTTGTGAAGAGGTAGGCTTTACCTTTCGGCTTGTTCAGAATTGATTACAGAGGTCGTGCTTCCGCACTTGGTTTGGTCTAAGGCACAAATATTATTTGACATAGTTGATACAAATCAGAATAAGCCAAATTACAAATCAGTATTTGACGACCTCCGTGGTCTTTGTACACCGGTTTTCAAGGTGTCGCCATCTCTGAGGTCCCGGGTTCGATCCCCGGTTGGGTCAGCATTTTAGAAAACGAACTTTTCTTTATTGGCTCAGGTCCGGGTGTTTGTAACTTACTTTGGAATCGGAGCAATGTATGTGATGTTGTCAAATATTTAAAAAAAAAAAATTCTAACTGGACTAAACTTACAATCTGTGTTTACCTACCTATTGTATAAATCAATACAAAATAATATTATTAGGTACATCACACCAAAACGAAGTAGTGTTTGGTCAGTGGTAGGGTTGGTCCACTTGACATTGTGTTTCAGCAAATACAAGAAAAGATAGAGTAGGCATTATTTATTGTGGTCGATGTTTGTCACTCAAGTCATCGGATTACAGTAGGGTAATAACGCGTTAATATTAAAAGTGTATAAAGATTCTTCTGTTTTCAAGATCCTCACGCAACCCGATTTTCTTTTATCAAACTTTCTAGAAACGCACGACAGCACGGTTAGTTAAACAGTTGAACTACGAAAACAACTCTTATTACGTACGACATAAAGACGGTCTCAAGGTCAACATGTATAGTCTGACGTGCCGTTGACTGCACCTAGTTAAACTTATATTATACTAAAATCACTGCCGCCTATGACTTGGTGATGACGTATATCGTGTCACAGTGTCGCTCAGGGGTTTGTAAAGATTCCTATTTCTTCAAGATCCTCTCGCAACCCGACTGCCTTTTAACAATCTTTCAGGTTAGATAAAATTATATTGACTAAAATCGCTTTCGCCTATGACTTGCCTCATGTATCGTGTCACAGTGGCGCGAGACGCATGGCCTGTCAGGTTATTGCAGCTGGCGTTAATCAATATCCGGAGCGCACGTCCGGTGCACTGTCCTCTGCATGCCTCTGCCAAATGGACCCGGCCAATGTTGTGCCTATCTACAGCTGCATAGCTTTGTCAGTGTATCCGGCGGCTTTTCATTAGGTGTTGATATGTGAGGACTGATACCTGAGATGGGTTTCCAAATAAAACCAGAATCACAGGTCTCCAGTGCCCCTAACATGGATATATCCATTCTATTTATGAAAGTAAAATTTTCACTTAAATTAAGATGAGACTTTTGGTTACATTAAGGGCACAGAGTAAATAAAAATCTTTGTTTTTAGGGTTCCGTACTTCAAAAGAAAAAACGGAACCCTTATAGGATCACTTTGTTGTCCGACTTGTTATTATTATTACTTAGGTATACAGTTTGTTGTAGCTGTAAAAAAAAACAAACTTCTAAGTTAACTTTAAAAAAGACACGGCCGTTTAAAATGCCGCAAAAAACGCGTATTTCGACAGTCTCAAGGAAATCAAAATTCATATGGTACTTCCCGTTGACCTACAACTATGAAATTTGGCAAGTAATATCTTCTTAAACTACAAATACAGGTAAAAATCTGAAAACTATACATTTGTAATTAAATCATAAAAATAAAGTCTTTATTTAAAGTACGCAATCAATTATCTAGTTTGTACGGAACCCTCTGTAGGCAAATCCGACTCGCACTTGTCCGGTTTTTTATATTTATTCTGTGTCAAGTGCCTTCCAATATAATTATTATCAGTTGTTTATTTTTTGAATTGTAATATTTTAAAAATCATAATATATTATCCCCCTTACTAATAAGAGTCGTATAGCGGGTGAATAGTTACACAGTGTTTTGTCCCTTTCTTTTTAATGTCAAAGTTAAATAGTTTGACATACATCTGCTATACAATCTTTATTAGTAAGAGCGTATAAATATAAGCTATTGTAATAAATTACGAACTAGTAATCTTTATTCGCAGGTAATTGTTGACGACTTAGAAAAATGGCTATTCAATATCTCTTGTTTGTTGTAGGTACTGTATTTCTATTTAAATGTCGCAGTTAATCACGCACGCTTATGCGTATGTCTTTTATAAACATCATTGGTTCATGCAGGCTTATTTACCATCGTTAAGACAAAATTCCGACTGATTTGTTTAAAAATTATTTAATTACTACTGAGTTACTATTTAAAAACAAAGAGTAAATTAAAAGTGCACCAAAAAGCAACATTAACGCCGTTAATCCATTTGTCGGAAGCGGATGCAATAAACTGGAGGTGCTCGTGGAGTATTCAAATGCGCTGCTTCGCTTTCAACTACTTTCTTCTTTTATTTTTGTTATTTTACTTTTCGATAATGCCGTACTTTTCAATTTTGAGCATTGAGTTTTATTTATTCCCAATTATCCGTACCAACATGATTCAGATATAAAAAAACGGTCAAGAGTGAGTCGGACTCGCATACCGAGGGTTCCGTAGCATCATGAAAAGTTTACTATTTAGAGACATCGTTTTATTTTTCCTGTAATCTTTACATAAACTTCTATCACATAAAATAATTTCAGATTTTTCTCTATGCAAACTTCGAAGGTAAGGGTATTTTAGTAATTCTCGAGATATCCAGCTGTGACAGACAGACTGAGTCGCACCACAAGGGTTTATTTTTACAATTTTGGTACGAAACCCTAAAAAGCTAATTTTACATGAAACATGTTTTGCAAAAAGTATCAGTGATTTTACTCCAATGTTAATTAAATTCTAAGCCTCAAGATTAAATAAGATAAATAATCAAAAGTTGCAAAAAGTTAATGTTTATTTCCTTCTTGTTTAGTGTTTTGTGTTTTCAAGTTTAACACATTGGTATCTTTATAAGGAAAACTAACGACATTTCCCCATTATTCGAATTCAAATTAGTATGTTATTCGCCGCAATTTCGGTAAATACATTACCTTGTACCCTCGTCGCATTCAGTGACGACGGAAAGCAATAAACCGGAGGTACACCTTTAATATTCAAATGAGTCTCCCTTTCTATTACTTCACCAGTTTTTCTACAAACGATGTAGAACCAACTTAGGGGATTACTTTTGACGGCCCGCTGGCTACGAGATCGTTTGCAAGCAATGAGGGCACTTAATGGACGAAAAAATCTGGCCACGGTGAAAATATTCAGAACAATACACACCTTAAAGTTACACGGTTACGACACAGTTTCGTTTGAGAAAGTTTGTAAAGAAAAATGTTTGGCCATCTCTCCTTTTCAATTAGTTTAACAAAAGGTGTTTGTGTGTACTGCAAAATGGCTTTCTTTACTCTGCAAGATTTACGTTTGAATTGCTGTGAAAATTGAATAATTGGGAAATTTGTGAAGAATGAAAAGAGTCTGCGTGATGGATATCAAACTGTTAATATTAAACTGAACTGGACAAAACAGGTAAACAAGAACTAGCACTAAAAATAAAACCTAAAGGCCTCTAAAAATAAGTTTGATCCCAGGAATTCAATATTGAATACACAAAATGGTTATATTTGCACCGAAATTTTTTTACCGTGTGAGTTGCCACTTAGGCTTGCACACAGGCGGTATTTACACGGGTAGACTTGGCAGGCAATTTTAAACAATTTGCGCTCTTTATCGACAGTCTTTTGTAAAATCGAATCGCCACCTCATTGAAATTAAGTTAGCGATTACATTTTACAAGCGATTGTCGATAAAAAGCGTTAATTGATTAAAATCGCCTGCCATGTTGCCTGTCAAGTCGAGTCGTGTAAACCACAGGGAGTGATAGAATGTGGCAAAAGTTACGAGAAAATTTATCAGAGACGCAACGTAACACTTGGTTTAAAAGCACGGAACTCGTGATCCTCATGCTCTACTTTTTAGGGATCCGTACCCACTGGGTAAAACGGGAACCCTATTACTAAGACTTATTTAAAAAACCTATCTTACAAAGAAAAATCTAAAACGTAATGTTTAGCGTGCCCGTCCACGAGCAATTAATCGCTGAGCGATTTTTGTCGCCAAGTATATATAGGGTATCAGGTAATAGCCTTATTAAGCCGAATATGGTTGATAGGGTACCGTACATACAACCCCGGAAAATTATTATAACCCCTTTATGAGTGTTTATTTTTTATTTTTATGGTAATCTGCATAGTGGTAACTCTACACCGAAATAGTGTTTTGTTTCTGCCCATTAATGGAGTTGATTATCAAATAAAATAGTCAATTTGCGTCTAGGATTGTCATTTTGTATTATTCCATAAAAATAAGAAAACAAAATTTCTCAGCAATGTGGCGGTTTTCAGGGTTTATAATAATTTAATAATATAAATAAATAATTTTCCGGGGTTATATGCATGGTACCTTATCTACCATATTCGGATCTATAAGGCACCAAGCAGCCTGTAAAGTCAACTAGAATTGTTTAGTGAAGGTATGTGATTTATTATGATTAGCATCATGAAAAACTATTCTTTCGTTATTCAGATAAGCATGGTATCATATCGCATGTTCAGCTACAAAGCATCCGTGTAGCGGTATCGCCTGCGCTCGTTAGAGTCACTTAGTGCGTCATCGAACTTCTATCGGGCGCTGCCTCGTGCTCGGAAGAAGCACATTTCTTCTGAACTCTCCAACTTGATGTGTTATTAGTAAATAGATTATGCAGTATATTATCCTATTGTTTCGAAAAATTAAGATAACTTGCACGCAATACTCGTTAGCAAAACTGGTAAAACTAAGCTAGTTTTCTTTTATTACTGACCGAGCGAGCGCAAAGCGCGAGCGAAGCGTCTCCGTTTTAGCTTAGGTAAAAATGCTTTCGTATGTCAGTCCGGCTGTTCTCCTCTATAGGTCGCATTTCTCAACCGATTCTCATGAAATATTGTAAAAATATGAAATAATTTTGACGATTCAGTTTTTCTGAATTTTTCAAAACATAATTTCAACCATTTCAAAAAATGTTCAAAATGTCAGAAATATTTTTTGTTACCGATATTAAGACGCATAAACTTCAAGGGGTCAGGGGTATGAGAGGGTGTAAAATAAAGAAGAAAAAGGAAATTTCCTGTGTCACAAGGGAATTTTATTTCAGCTTTCTATTTTAAGGGCGCACCTTAAAATAGACAGCTGAAATAAAATTCCCGAACATATGCTATGCAAAGACAAAATCACGAAGTCTGCAGCGCACAGAGCCACTAGTTTTATTTTTGTTAATTTAATTAATAGAACACATTGAAATTTTATTTCACTTTACTTCAAGGAATCGAAAGCAGGGTTTTTTGTATATTACTTACCTTATCTGTAGCCACGAGCATTGATATACTAAAAGCTAAATAATTAGTAACCCAATTGATTATAGCCAATTAAACTAAAAAAGTGTATTTTTTAAATCACTTCCGAAGAAATACATTATTAGGGGTCTACTGGGAAAAAAAGATTGCTATGATAACGTGTTTATGCCGAATGTAACCTGCTTTTAATCCTCTGCGTATGCCCTCTGATCTCTTACCTCCCAGCCGCAACTCGGCAGCCGCTTGCGCACTGTCCAGGTCCCTCTCCGCAAAGCACTGGTACATGCCGCGATGCGCGCGCACGACCCCGTGCACGCGCAGGACCCTCTCCCCGCCCCCCACCGGCACTCCGTCGTGAAGCCATCTGACCCTCGCGTCGCCACCTTCTACTGAGCAGTTGAAGGTCACTGAACTCCCAGAGTTTGCAATCTGTTAGGAAAATTCAGATCGTTTTACCTAGCATTCATTGAGATTTAATAATAGGTAGTCGGAAAATTTCGCGGCCTTTTTGAAGCATTAATCATTTTGCGTGTTATATTTCTGGCAATACTGAACTTAGGCAGAAATGTAATATATTGTTACAAAAAGGCCGCAAATTTTTCTGACTGCCTAATAATTTCAGAACATCCAATACGGTTTACTAATGTCTTACCAAATTATAAATTTATTTATTTATTTTATCTTTATACAAGTAAACAAATAACATACAAATGGTGGACTTAATGCCATTAAGCATTATCTCTCTTATTTGAATTAAATGCTATAATTTTGTTTGCCATACTTGCATTTGCCCTAACTTCATTAAACATAACGTTTCATTTGCCATAACTAACAAATTGCATTAATTTATTTTCACTAATTTAATTGGTCATAAGCAATCAAATGACATATTATTCTTAATACATAATTTTATTTGCCATACAATTAATTTTAAATAAGATTTTGACCAATTTAGATAATTATCTAGTGGAGAATTTTTGAGAGCTTTGGCATCGAATCTAAATTTAAAATGATTAAACTTTGGAACTAAAATATAATTGTTTACGTTTAGAGCCAATCAGCCAAAATTCTTGAATAGTGACAATTCGTAAAACGCAATGCGCATTTAAGTGTGCACTTCTAAACCTGTAACTTTTAATGTGATAAACAGCTATTAATAATGATTTTACAAATAAGTTGGTAGGTTATTATCATAGTATCGCGATTAAGATTTCTTTATACTCTTGCTTGTGTCTTAATGTAAACTTTCTTTTTCAATAATCAACAAACTTGGCACTAACTCCCAACAAACAAATTAACTCAATTACCCAACTGTCCGAATTGGAAAAAGTCAAGTAAAAGTGACCATCTTCGCCGCCAAGACAATTCGTCGCTTCCATGCCATGAATAATTCAATGACGTCCCGTCACGACCTGTCCCCAAGTAAACTGGATTACGTCCCATTCCGCCCGATGCAAGTGTTCGGGCGGAACTTAGTTCATCTCTTTTGTCACGAGTTGATACTAAACTCATTACGGAACGTTTGCCCAATTCCAAATTTAAATACTCGGTTTGCTTTGAATTCGGAATTTAATCACGGGGTTTTGAGGCCAATTTTCAGAATCAAAGTACAGTCTGCGAAGTTTGTTGTTCTCTCGTTATTTGTTTCGAAGTTATAAAGTCATAGCCATAATGATTGGTTTATTCATTGCTATTACTCTAGACTCTAAATTAGTGAGTATTCGGCTTTAATAGGCATAGTTTACGGTAATTTGGATATCCTATTCAAAAATAAAGTTCTAATGAAATATTTGCTTAAAAAACTTTCTTCGACTTCTGAAAAAAGTTCTTTCATAAACCGTTCCGATAACGTAGTTAATTACAGCTCTCAATTGGCACATATAACTCAGCTCATTTTCCGAAGAATACTCGTCAGTATTCCGTCGAGAAACACCCGGAATCACGGTTCGCGCCGTGTCACTGTGCCGCTCTATGGTGTGAATACGTATTTTTCAATTTTTCCGACGCCCCTCAGAGCTGTGTGGGGAATTTAACGGAGTGCCAATGAGCTCCAATAAGTTTGTATGTATTGCGAACATGTTAGACTACATCCTGAATTTTAATGCCAGCCATCTCTTTGAGTATTCAGAATTTGTAACAGATAAAAGGATAGCAAGGTCTTGGTGCTGAATCGTAATTCGTAGGGCTGAAAAACTGATTATTATACATTAAGCAGCCCTTGGCTTTTACTCATATTGTCATGCTACTATCGTACTAAAAGTAAGTCTTTATTTTTTTGTATTAGTGTGCATGTTAAGTGAATTTTGTGAACAGTGAAGAAATAACAATTTGGTTTTTAATCAAACAATAGGCATAAGGTTTTCTGATAGAATGATCAATTCGCATAACATTAACATCGAACAAACTAGGCAGCGGTGCCGAAGGGTCAATACAAAGCGATTCCTATCTGCTTACCTTTTAGAAACCCACCCCACCGATCTACTATGCAGATCATATTTTTTTTGTAGAACTGCTTACTTTCGTCATAATTTCACCCCTCGCCACTGCTAGGCATAATTTCATTCCGCATAAATACTATTATCATAATGTGTTGAATAATTCTGTTATACATAACTATTACACAGTTGTCCTCCAGCTAGTATTTTAAAAAAAAATCAGTTAGTGTACTTACTTGCAGTTGAGGCTGCACCGTAACCACCAGCCTCGACCGGACCCTGAGCCTGGCATCCCTCCGCTGCTCCCCGTACTGGTTGTGGGCGCGGCACGTCCACACGCCGCCGTCGGACGCCTGCGCGCGCCGGATGATCAGCACCTGCTCCGACACCGAGATCCTGATGCTGTTCGACACGGGGCTCAAGCGGCCGTTGCTGTGACGGAACCAGCTGTGGGGAAATAGTCAACATTAAATATCAACGTCTTATCTTTTCATGCTTCGTTGCTTCCTTTGAAAAATTCAGGGCCAAATTGAATTGTTTATTGTGAAAAGAGAAATATATGTAGCTTACTCACGCAAAAAATATATGCAAGATGCACCGCTCGCCCACCCGCAAAAAAATGCACATGCACACCATGAAATATCAGTGCACAATACCTGCATTTGGCAGGATAGCAAAGTAAACATTGTAAAGAAAAACTTATATTTATTAATTAATATTCTTATTTTTTTACCATTTATAAAATAAACCATTACGTGAACATTGATGTCAACGATGGAAAGGAAATAGCACAAACGTTTATACAGGTACCCCTATCTCCTTTGAAAGTCTGCGCTTCAATTATTACACATGGAAAATTAATTATTTTTAAATGTAATAGAGAGTTTTTTATTTGATGTCATTTCCTCTTGAGTTTATTTGTTAACTAGCTATCGCCTGCGACTTTGTCTGTGTGGTCAGTTATTTCTATATCCTTCGGGAACAGTATTTTTTTCTGGATGAAAAGTACTCTATGTCCTTCTCTGTATGCGAAATTTCATGATGATTAGTTGAGCAGTTAAGACGTGAAGGCGTAACAAACAAACAAACAAATTATAGTAAGGATGAATAAGGATAAGGATTATTAACAGTGTTCTGTGGCCTCATGCAAAACAAGAGTTAGTAACCCACCTGTAAGTCGGTGACGGACTTCCAATAGCGCAGCAGACCAGCCTGACGTCACCTCCTTGGGGGACAACCTCATCTTCCGATATAGCCAACATCCTGGGTGCCATACTTCCAGCAGGATCTGTGAAAGCGTTATAGAGAGTTAAGTGGAACTGATCAAGTCTAATGCTAACTGGTTACTGATGACCGTATTTATAAAGCGCTCTAAACGTTGAAAGTTATCTTGAGATCGTACTTGAGATGCAGATTCATAACTTGAGATCATTGAGATGCTCTTCTTATAAGAATCTGCATCTCAAATACGATCTCAAGATAGCTCGCGACGTTACAAGCGGCTTATAAATACGGACCTAGGTCTATCTAGATTAAGCAACTTTCGCACGGATCGGTCATGAGATGGGTGGCCAATTTTTTTTATCTGGAGTGTAGACGGGGAACTCAAAGTAGTATTTTCAAAGTGCACACGTTGATGCACTTAAAATTAAGTGTTAGTTACTTTAAAAGATTGCCAATGACTTCAATTTCACCCTGAATATATTCGGTATTGCGTGAATAAAGTATGTCAATATAAACGCGTTTTGAAGTTCATAATTTGAACTTTACGGTATGAGAGTAGATCAAATCGTTTATAGATATATTATACTAACGTGAGACACTAAGCATGGCAGCCTCACTCCTCCTCTTCTCCCCAGTCAGAGCGTGCTGCGCTTCGCAAGAGTATGAGCTGGAGTCCTCAGGTCTGGCGTCTCTGATCACCAGGATATCACCCCGACTGCCTCCGATGATATACTGACCACCTAGAGACCAGTCCAACTTATATCAATAACATTTTATTCCCTTCATATTAATATCAATATTTTATGTAGAAAGGTTTTAAAACAGCTTTATTCTGTTACCTATCAAAAAGTAAACGGTAATTAAAATGAGCAGTCGGTTTTGTGGGACTATGTTAACCATGTTATTTAATTATTTTAGAAAAAATGATGATGACTCTATAATGATGATGATGATATAAATAAGACAAAATTATCATTTAAAAAACTATCTTTAATGCGGTCAATTTGTCGTACAACAAAAATGAAGACGGATTTTACTGATTGAGAACATTATAATAATAGTCTGGTTAAACTTGTGATAAGAATCCTCTTTGACTTGAGAGCTTAGAAAGAGATAGGAGATGAAGTCAAACAAATATCAGAGCAGGATGTCCCTCATGACTTTGAAATCAGGGGACGAGTCTTCTCGAGGACTCTTCAGATTGCCGGAGGACTGAATACTGAATTAATTATATTTACTAAAATTTACGTAGTATTTACATACTTGGGTAGAAAATGCTAGACTGTACATTGTCATACTAACAGTTAGGATTAAATAAGTTCTTTAATATTAAGTTTTGGTTGGATTGGCTTATTTCAAGTCCACATGGCAATTTTTTTTATTTAAAAATTGTACTAAAAAATTTAAATAAAAAGAAATTGTGTTCTGCCAGTTAGAGGTAACATTATAGACAGTTCCTCACTGGTGAGGATTCCGGGTGAAGTGCTCTTACACTTTCGACCTTATCGTCACTTAACATCAGGTGAGGTGAAAGCCAAACACTATCCCGTCGTGGAGAAAAAAATGTAGGTTTAAAAAAAGAAGTACCTGCGTTTATTTCTCTAAATCGAAACCTTAAAACCGTCCTACATCTAAAACCGAACAGAAAGATAGTCTAATAAAAAAAAATGTACAAGTGAAAGAAGGTTAGCTTGAATAACATTATAAAATTAAATTAAAAGATGGCGAAATAAAGCTCTAGAACAAAGGCGAACTCCTTAAAATGTCGCCACAGGGATGAGAGCTATTTTAAAAACAAACATTGAACCAAACGAATGGTTTTTTTAATCACGTTTAGTTCTCTTTATAAGAATGTATTAGGCGGAACGATGACATAAAAATAAGGAGGAGGCTTTGGAGGATCATTCTGCAGTAAAGCAAAGATACGTCGGGCAATATGCTGGCAGTTTAATCTTGTTAATTTAATCTTCATTACTTGCAAACTTCAAGCTTTAAGCTTGTTTGTTGACAAAAATTTGAAGTAAGGCGGTATTTACACGGGTCGACTTGGCAGGCGACTTGCTGGTCGATTTTAGTCAACTAGCGCCTTTTATCGACGATCGCTTATAAAATAAATAATAATAAATAAATTAATATTTGACAACATCACATACATTGCTCGAGACAACGGTGGTATCACAAACACCCAGACCTGAGCCAATATAGAAAAGTTCGTTTTCTAAATTGATCCAACCGGGGGTTAAACCCGGGATCTCAGAGATGGCGACGCCTTCCACACCACGGAGGTCGTCAAATCTAATCACAGATCTAATTTCAATGAGGTGGCGATTAAACTTTACTAGCGATTGTCGATAAACAGAGCTAGTTGACTAAACTCAACCAGCAAGTCGCCTGCCTAGTCAACTCGTGTAAATACCACATAAAGTAGACTATATTTTAAGCTGGTGACGACAGCGGCAGCCTTTACAGAACCAAAACTTTGGGGAAAAGTAATTAATTACAAAAAATTTGAAGTGCAAAATTTTGATACCGTTTGACACCAGTCAAAAATTCAATATTGTTTACATACATCGCACACAAAAACGAATTTTAGCAAAACAAGGCTATATAGTTCGAGTTTGGAATTGATAACTTTTACCCGTGTTAAACACTCTACTTTTCATTTCGAATAAAAGGAAAGTAAAAAAATCGTAGTTTTTCCAAAATATTTAATAACAAAAACATGTAGTAACATTGGTAGACCATTATTTATTTATTTCTTATTTCAAATTTGGAACAGCCCGCGTCGCCGCTGTTTCTAATTTTGCACTGGCTGTTACACCAACTCTATGGTCGACTATGTAACGAAATTCAGTTCTATTTTTAAAATCTTTTACACCCTAGGGTGGAACACAGACTTTTTAACCCGCTGCTCAGTTTAAATTTACATCAATTTCCGAATATTAGAAATGAAAAAACGGGGTACCAATCCCATTCACCAAAAACAAAATGCTATTCCATACATGTTTATACAAGCCGTGTATTTTTTACAACTTGTAGACGTGTTTTGTTTGATTCCCCTTTGCCTTCTGGGGCATTATGCTTGGTTCGTATGATAGCTGGCCGCCCTGTCTGGGTGCTTCTGTGCGCGATCAGATAGCTTTCACTGCCGGCTTCCAATGAATTCTAAATGGCTGCGTGGACGATGTTGGCTGATAGGCGATAACGATGTTGTCTAAACCACGAGACCGATTGAAACAAAAAGTGTGTGGTGGGTAAAAGCACGGGGTATTATTTTTGAATTTGTTTTTTTACGATTCCTCCTCTTTTATTGAATAAGTAATTATCTAATGGCTATTATTAAATTGTGCTTGAGAGAAAGGAAAGCAGAGTGCATACTATATGAGGTTTTTGGCCTACATTTTTCAGTTTTATTGTTTTACAAAAAATATTTTATAATATCCCCCTTACTAATAAAGATTGCATAGCAGATGTATAGTGCCCTGAAGCATTCACCTGTCACATTTGTTTAATCCCTAGTTTCAATTAACAGTCGATCTAACGAACCAACCTGTTTATGATTGTTCCTCCGGAAACAGACGAACCACCAGGGTGGAACGAAATAATGAAGTTCATCGCCCTTCATGTGTACAAGAGGAAACGGAAAGGGAATAGAATATATTTTTAGCGTAAAAAGTATAATTCAAACGGTCTATAATAGGTGGGGTATAGTGAATTTTATTTCTGGCTACATAGGGTTGGAATTATAACTTACGTAATAATAACACTAAAAAATATACTAGAAGAAATTCGACTCGTCACCAGGATTGTCTCAGGCGGGAATCGAACCCGCGACCTTTGGAAGTCCGGTCCAATGCTCTTAGCAACTGAGCTACCGAGCCACTTGTAGCATTGTTATATCCTACTACAGCTTTAAGTGGAATTTGTAGGGCCCATAGTCTAATATTTTTAGAATTTATCAGTACATTCCCTCTTAGCCATTTGTATAAGCAGATAGGCAAGGGATCCCTTTTTTGCATTCATATTTTTATTCATTTGCTTTGGCATAACGAATTTGGCATTATTTTCTGTCATAATAATATTATGCCATAATAATATTGTTTTTGGCATACTAATTATATTGTTATAATTATCATTTGGGCTTAATTGTTCTCGCATAATTTTATGAGGCATATTGTCTATTCGCCTAATATTATTCAGACATATATATATATTTTTTTTTCATTTTTACATATTTTTCGTTTTATTTTCGTTCAAAATAGTGTTATTACATAAAAGTGGGTAGACACAAAAGAGGAAGTCGGAGGGCGTAGCCCCGCCCCCCGTCTTGAAAAAAGTCTTAAAGAATTCATTAGGTTAGGTTAGAACTGCGACCAAAAACGCGCAATCATCATGATGGCGAGCGGAACGCCAGGAACGACGTTTTTGTAAAATTTACTTTCTGTAAAGGTCTTTAATTTAAATTTCCTGAAGTCTTAGCTACTTCACTTACTATCATCCGCACTTTAACGGTGTAGGCATGCTTATTAAACATATGTTTTGATATCATTATGCAAGTTTAAATTTATGCTTTAGAATGTTATGCTTTAACATAAATATGCTTATGGTAGTTATGCTTAAAAAAGTATTAATAAGTTGTTATATGATTAAATAATATTATGCGTAAACAGTATTCGGCTAAATCAAAGTATGCTATGACATATTATGGCAAAAAAAATGCAAATACATGGGGAACCAGATAGCAAATGTGTCAGAAACGGTCACTTTAAGCAGTTTTTCTATATACTTCTAGCAAATATGACTACGAGGGAATGTAATGATACCGTCTGAAAATACTAGACTATGGGTCTTAAAAAATTCACATAGAATTTTATTAAAATGTGTGTTAGAATTTAAATATTAAATAAAATTCACCGCGGCACCATTTTCGATGAGTGTATCGCCTTAAGAGACAGGATCGCTCCCGTTGCACCTAGTTTGTTGGTATAATGTATTTGTCAATATGTAGGGTGCATAAACTCTAAAGGATAACAGACATAATTAGTTAGGGTTGCCATCTTCTCTATAATTGCACTATCGTCATATCATGTACCAAACGAAAGAAGTCCTTTTTAAATAAATACCATCATAAAATAGTAAAATACGACAAATAGAACTGTAAACATAGAACGCAGACTTTACAGCATTTGAGGTCGAGAAAGCTTAAACTTTATGGTCTCAAACTTTCGACGACACACAACTTTATAGGATTTAAAGTTTGACTACAGTTCTCGGTCATTTAGAGGAAAACAATTTTCTTTGAAATATCTACGTCCGATTAACTTCAAAATACTTACATTCCAAACAAACTTTATACAGTGATTTAAATGGTAATTAGAGTTTCTTCTAATTACTGCTGCAGTTAATTAGAATTCAGTAAGCTGAATTCTAATTGAGGTAAGCCTCAGGAGGCGATTTGGAACAACCTTGTTCTTATCTTTGAGGAGCAGACGTCAGTGGCACATCCGTGAACTTGGAGACAGGGTGAGCACTGACTGTGTTTGCAACATATACAATAATAATAATATTTATATGTTTTTAAATAAGCAAACGTACCAACTAATTAATGTCGAATTTCAGGACACAATTATTTGTAGATTTGCTTGTCTTGTTTTCTTTTACGATAAGATATGATTTGTATTTCCAAAATATAGCGCAAAATTTTAACACAAGACAATATTACTTGAAGCTTTTGTGTAACAAAAAATATAAGTAAATGTAAACCTATTAAAATCTTCGTTTTCGTCACGAGTTCGGTGTAACTTTAACTATTTTCAACATAGAATATAGTGCATGATTTAATTTTTCAGACGTTGATCTATCCACCAGTATCTAATTCACAGCCCTGGACTAAACGAGCGACGATCTACATTTACGAGTTCGACATTTACTTTTATGGATATTTGATGACACGACGTTTATAAGCCACCATAAAACAACCAGCCGACCGACAAATAGATATAAAACTGTTTAGGGAACTCGCATGAGCTTTTATAGCTTCTATATCATTAGTGGTCTGGTCATATGTCGTATGTGTTCAAAACGAGCGTTTTACTTCAACACTTTATTATACGAACTTATAAAAATGCAATTTACTTTCATCGTATACCAAGAAAGAAAGTAATAATGAATTAGGATGTCAGAAGTATTGAACTTTTGAATAGCACCACTATTACCTTTCTTCTTGAAGTTATCTTTAGATTAGTTCTACAACACATTCACAATGCACATTATAGATTTATACAGTTCAAGCATCCACTAAGAAGAAATTTTTAAAAATTCTACCCCTAAAGGGGTGAAATGGGAGTTCAAAGTTTGTATGGAAATTAATAGACATGTTGACTTGAAACTTCGTAGAAGTACTTCCAAAAATAAATAAGCAAACATATTATTATGTTTCGTGATTTTCCGAAACTCAACCCCTTAGGGGATAAATGGGGTAAATGAACCAAAAAATCTATATGGATGTTGTTATTAAGGTTTTATGAGATATTAATTGCGAAATTGGCATTTATTTTGAAGTTCAATACAGTAGACATATTCAACCCCTAAAGGGGTGAAATCGGATTCAAATTTTGTACAGAAAAACATTTTGGTTTCAACCATCATTGGATCACTTTATAAACAAATAAGCAAACAAGTATTTCGTGAATTTCCGAAATTCAACCCATTATGAAGATATACTTTTGAGGGAGAGAGACTTGTAGACGTCTTTTCAGTATTTTTGATTACTTTAAGACGCTGGTGCAATAAAATTATTCGGAAAACTCTAGTTGAATAACGCATTTACTCGTCTTCCAAAATTGATAAAAAATATTTTTTTTCTGCACTTGGGTGCTGCGCTTACTAAGACTCGAACGAAACTAAAAAGTCCCCCTTAACGAATTCCCAACTTAAAGTGACAACGTTTATCACTGTCTCCATCATCCTAGTTCAAAACTTTAAGCGTTAAAACAGTTTCCATCGCACCACGAAGTTTTGATTAATTAAATTTTTGTGTCGCATCCAGATCGTCCCACGCTATCCGGTACAACGGTAATTCCTTGCAACTGCATCAAAGGCGGACATTAAACTTGCATTAGCGAGGCTTAACTTTTATTGAAACTTTTATATTTGAATCTTATCTTCGTTCAACGACAACTCGGAGAAGTTCTGTTGCAACTTCATTATGTTTACTTTTTGTGAACTTCCGTAAGTGTGAACTGTACGTTCGAAAGAAATATTGAATTTAATAATGGAATTTTCAGAAGAAATTTTAATCTTTTTATGACGAGATTATTGTTTGATTACTTTGAATCATGATTTAATTGATTTTGTGGCGCTATGTTTAATTTAAGCCATTGTAATAGGTCTCAAACATGATGTAACAGACAATAAATAAAGTATTTGATTGTCGTTTTGTAATAGGCTTGTGTACATAATATTAACAAAACAGTGAAACCTCAATTTTACAAAAAAACTAAGCCACTGCTGACCTAATTTTCATAATCGCACGGGATAAAAAGCTTTTGTGACAGAAAAATTAATGGCCTCTTACACCTAGGTATTTCTCAATTTTTTTCCTTTTCATGAAAGCATTAATTCCTTGCTAGGACTTTCATGCTTTTATATTCGGCTCCGTTTCCGCTCCGGTGACCATAATGCGGGGAGATGAGCTGGCTGGCTATCTCCAGGATTCCCGGAAGCAATTCTAGTGGAATTGCTTCCAAGAGACAGCCGTCTAGGTACTTACGCTACGTAGAGCATTAAGTGGAGTACAGTTAACTAAAAGTTTAAAGAGATTAACATGCGAACTGATTGTCTGAAAACAGACAAACTAAAAAGAAAAATTAAAGGGAATGGAGTTTTTAGTACCAAAAAATAATAATACATCTATGTGGGAATATTATCTCAGGTAGGATTCCATTCCATTTTGCTTTAGCCTGTGTAGGGGAAACTGACGAACAAGGATGTTGACAAACTGGGAAATGCACGAATGGAGACCGACTAGATGAACGGGGAATTCGACGAACGGTGCAGAAAGGATTCAGTCACTACCTTAATGACGAACCATAACCCAACAAGCAAAATCAATACTTGAAGTGTTCTTTAAGGCTACTTTCTTTTTTACTTATAAGATACTTGAAGTTTGTTACAATGCTGGATTTGGGCGCAGTTATAGGAGCATTAGTTTCTAATAACGATCTTATAATCAACTCGCAGAATGTCACTAAGCATTATAATACACTTATGGAAGCGCAATTGCTTCTATAATGTTCTGAGACTACACATTTTTAAACACAAATACTCTTATTAGTTAGTGACTTAAGAACATTACTAGAGCAATCTTGTTTATAATGCACTACTAATGTACTTAGTTATTAGTTATAAGTACGTTTTCTTCTGAACATCTATTTGAGTTTCGGCCGGTTGGATTGTGTTAAACACAAGAAAATAACGTAAGTATATATGTATTTACACTATTATACTATTATAATTTGTATTATCATAGGACATGTAAGTATTGTAAAATATTGTATTTATAGTGTGTGAACTTGCCGGGG
Organism: Catoptria pinella; assembly: GCA_963556745.1. NCBI lineage: Eukaryota > Metazoa > Arthropoda > Insecta > Lepidoptera > Crambidae > Catoptria > Catoptria pinella. The sequence goes on from OY750761.1 coordinate 15,319,247, forward strand.
AAGTCATATTTATTGTAAATATCTCTCAAAATTTTGTTAATTTCACAACGCCCTTTAAAAAATAGCACATAGCATATTTATTATTAAAATAATATTTCGAAAATAATTACGAACATTCGCCATGTTTTAAAATTCTCTGCATTGAGTATGTTATAGAACAATTATAGGTAAATTTGTACTTATAGCATTTTCAATCCAGATAACTTGCCTCCATATTATAACATATTAGGGTTCCTCGCGAGGTCTGCCTACTAATCTATAAATTAAATTTGCTAGAATTCAATTACGAGACGTATAAATCACTAGATTACAGCTAACTCTCGTCATGAATGCATGACAAAGTTTAAGGGTTACTCTATCACACTTTAAAAAAATCTTTTGTTTTTCAGTTCCTTTCGCGATGGTGGTATTTTTAGACGTTGACTGTTTTTTAAGTAAAGATAACTTTATAAAACTCAACGAATATAAATGGCCGTGGACCATGACACATTTTATTCTATCTGAAAAGTGTTATGGTTGTGGACGATTCACTGATTCAAGATTGTACTGTCACTTTATTGTTAACATAATCAATATTAAAAAACTTCTTAATATAAAACAATTGTGGTGTCAAGGCTGTCAATATATGCTAGTGTACAATCATTACCCGGAAGATGAATGTTACTATTGCTATTAAAAATAAAATAACATCTTTCACTATCCGTATCGACAAAGTACATATAACCATATTTTTATTTAGTAACTACCTACATAATACAAGCGCATTGTTCAATTGTTGTAATTCACGATTTTTTTCATATTCAGTGGTTTCCTCGAAATTGAAATCGTATTCTTCTAAAAAATCTTCAACTTCTTTGCTATCCAAATGATGGGCTAAGGGTGAAAAAAAAAATCCACCGCGGTACCCTCATTTACATCACCTGGACAAATAGGTGAACAATTGTATCAGAACAAAATGGCAGATGTTTACTAGTAAAGTGATTTATCTAGTAGCTTATACGGTTATTTCACCTAATATCGCCCTAATTAAGTACAATTACACTTAAAAGAATCTTGAACAAGACTAATAACGATGCAATCTTATAATTAGCGTAGCTTAGTGTATTATAATATCTTGTTCTCTTATAAAATACTACGATAGGATCAAATATCAGTCAGGACTACTTAATCTTTCTGCAAACAATTATAGGATACTTATACCTGTAAGTGTTTTACAAGATATTCTTGTAGCTAACTAGAAGACTGTGAAATAAAAACAAATGCTCTTGAGAGTATGTACGCTTGTGAAAGGTTACTATAAGTAAAAGTATCCTGTAACCGTTCTGTGCGTTAGTCTTGTAGCAAACTATAAGACTAAGATACAAAAATGAATGCTCTTGAGTATGTTAAAGCTTGTCGAATGCTATTATAAGTAAAAAAGTCTACAACAATACATTTATAAGAACGTTATTAGTAGATAATTACTTATAATTTTTCTTTATAGGATTACTTTGCTTGTTGGGAACACTGCAATGTGCCGTGTTGATTGCTCGTCCGACGTAGCATTTTTTCTTTTTGATCCTACTATAATATTATAAACTAGCTCCCGCCCGCGACTTCGTCCGCGTGGATATAGGAAAGCTAAAACCAGGATAAAAAAGCATTCTATGGTTTAACGTCCTGTCTCCTAAGGCAGCGCGCTTGATGTGGATCGCACGCGGCAGGCTTCGGGCAGCGCGTACGAAACCGAGTGCGGCCACAAGCGGCAAACGTCCTGTTTCGCGAGCAAGGTATTACATCCACACCAAACGTAATGCCTCGCAATTATTTTTATCCTGGTCAAAGGTTCCCAAAGAATTATCTCGAATGTCCACGCGGACGAAGTCGCGGGCGAAAGAATGAGAAAGCCCAAGCTATATTGTGTGGTTACACTATTTAGTTTCGTATCATAAATTATTGTAACAAGACAATCTAATAAATTTATTACAACCCTAAACGAAAACGACTCAGTTTCCACTTTCAATTCAAGAAATTCATTCAATCCTAACGATCAAGATCAACCAACCAATATGACAACGAATATGAATGAAATTATTTGCGAACGCATTCCGCTGAGTATTTTAACACCGCCATTCAGAAATGGACGTGTCGCCTGTATAGCATCATCTCTCGGGGATATCAGATTTCATACCCCACTTACACACACACAAACACGGACCGATTTTCTTTGGGAGCTCGTATCGTGGAATAGTACTTCTTTTTAGGTTACTAGCGCGCAAACATACAGACAAACAGATAAACAGACAAAAATTCCAAAAATGTTAGAAATTGTTAATGTTAATAAATATTTGTACAGATACAACTTTTCTACAGATTTATTATGTGTATAGATGCGAAAGTTTGTATGTGTTTCATGTATATGATATGTGTGTAACTTGCGCATTAAAGGGTTAACTCGAATTCTAAAACATAAAAGGATTGAAATTCAAAACGACATCGTTTCTGGTAGCGATATCTGCCGGTGACGGGTATTAATGAAAACGGAAGCGTAGGATTGTTTGCAAATAATTTTAACTGGATTTATAATTTACACTGCACAGCCAGCGTTTTGCTTTAATCTCATTAGAATTAATTAGTGATTTCTTTAGTAAGCAAAAGAGAGAAATACCTATGTAAAAAATAAACAATCAATAATTAATAATTTAACGCTAAACAGTTCAAATAGTTTGACAGAGAGTTCTGTCAGACTATTTGAGTTTGACTTAAAAAAGAAAGGGACAAAACACTGTGTAACTATAAGTACATCTGCTATATAATATTTATTAGTAAGGACATTAATGTGATAAAAGATCCCACGTGCGCACATCTACACTCTTGATAGAAACATCATTGCGTGTGATAAGTATTTTCTAAGCCACAGATTTGCATAAAAACTATTCAGTACCCTAACCACGAACATCTATCGAGAAAAATCTATGGAAAATTTCATTCCGCTTTTCGGCGGTAGATGGCGCTGTACAATTTTTCCATAACAAAATTACGCTATCGAATGTTTTTATGCGCGTTATTTTTGTCGATAGCTGTTCGTGCTTAGGGTACTGTATGTGTCTACCTTGAGACTAGGTGCTAATGTTTTGTTGGCAACACATCAGTCATCAATAACATTTTCTGTGTTGCAAGTTTCAAAAAAGACTAAATTTCTTTTTATCATAGGGATGATAGACAAACGATAATTTTTATAGTTTCTGCACAACACTAGACCACGAACATCTATCGAGAAAAATCTATGGAAAATTTCATTCCGCTTTTCGGCGGTAGATGGCGCTGTACAAATTTTCAATAACAAAATTACGCTATCGAATGTTTTTATGCGCGTTATTTTTGTCGATAGCTGTTCGTAGGGTACAGTATGTCTCTACCTTGAGACTAGGTGTTAATGTTTTGTTGGCAACACATCAGTCATCAATAACATTTTCTGTGTTGCAAGTTTTAAAAAAGACTAAATTTCTTTTTATCATAGGCATGATAGACAAACGATAATTTCTATAGTTTCTGCACAACACTAGATATAAGCTCCGGTTCTATTACGGGGTTGTTTGATTAACACTCTCCCTCCGTAATCCGTTAGCGCTGCTGAGCAAATATCGCCACCTGTTTGATCACCGTGATAGTTAAAATTGATTAATCTGAACGTCTCATGATGAGGGGGTAACTTTGAATTTGAGGTTTACAAAATACTGATTTATGTATAAAATATTTTTCTTAATATCTTTTATACAATTTAGGTGCGCATAACAAAGACTATGTATTACGGAACGGTTTTTTATTTGTACTAACTAACCTTAAGTTGTCTTTAAACTTAGTTCAACTATTGTCTCATATTGCCTAGATTTTTCTAAATATTTCTTAGGTAATAAATAAGTGCGTTTTTCTAAAATACCAAAACAACTACATGTTTCAAAGATACGAAAAGAAACTAGACGAAAAATGTTCGTTCCAGTAAATTCTTAAAAAGAAAGTAATAGAAGTTTGTTAGCACAAAACAAAACGTGGCAACTGACATTTTCAAGCGAACAAGCCTAATTACTTATTACTTACACCGAAAAGTTATCTGGAAATGAAATTCCGGAAACGAAAACCTTAATCGAATTCATTTCGTCTAATCGTCGGAATTAGAGCTAATAAAGAAAGCCCGTTGTTGCTGTCACCGACAGCCGCTTCGGAAAAATAATACCTAATAATACTCTAGTACGATGTTGTAAACGATTAAATTCATTAGATATTAAAATTATATTTTGGTTCGCTGGTTTGATTTGATCAAGAGCCAGTATAAATGAAATTAAGAATAAAGTGGTACTTTCTTGCGTCAAAATGTATAATAAATGTATTTAATCACATTTATAGCGTTCTCTTATTGGACACTTATATTTCAAAATTTTTTTGTTCCGAGGCTAATAATCGGTTGTACAGTGTTTCAAGCGAAATTAATATCGATATATGAGTTTCTTTCTAAGCTGGCTGGCACTATTCCAGCCCAGTAATGATGGAATTTCCGTTAATTGTGTGGTACTTGGCACTGGCAATATATATTTTACTAGCGACCCGTCCTGGCTTCGCTTCGGTAAAATGTTTTTTCTTAATATTTAGCGACAAAACATATAATTTTGGAATGTGCTCATCAAGGCCTTTCATTTGATACCCATATGTGAAAAAAAAGAAAGAAAAATCGCCATCCATTGTCACCAATTCAACCACTTGGTGTCAATAGCTTTCCTTGAGGGCTGGACTGCCATGCCTGGTTGAGCTTCACCCTTACTATCGGTGTGGGGTGATGTACTGGCTAATATAGAAACGGCCAAACTCACCAGATGGGACCACCTCCACTGCGATGGGTTCTAACACCACCCCACCCTTGCACATCTTGGTGACGATCACAACGTGGTCCCTGACTGCTAGACTGAACTGTCTTAACGTGTGACAATACCGGATAAGTGCCTGGTCTGCCAGCAAAAAGGCCAGCTTACGAAGAAACTTTTTCTGGGCCAGCGCGTTCCATCCTAGATCGCATCATCGGTTACCGGCACGCGAGATAGTGGTCAAAATTTGACCAATCTATTATAAACAAACTCGGCAACTCACCAGCCTCCACCGCGATGGGTGCTAACACGATCCCATCCTTGAACCACTTGGTGACCGTCACATGGTCCCTGACTGCTTGAGGCAAGCTGCAGGTCAGCAGCGCCGCGCCGCCCGCCATGCCGTGGCTGGACTGCACCCGCACCTCCCAGGGGACGTCCATCACTGCAAAGAAGGTAAGTTGTTGTACGCTTCTTATCGGTTAAAGGTCACAGCACAATACAGCTTTTCAGATGTAAGAATTGTCAAAATTGCACTACATGGACCCTAATTACCAGTGGTAAGGGGTGAAATTATGGCGAAGGTAAGCCGTTCTACAAAAATGTTATGATCTGTAGCTCTACCATGAGTTGATGCAAACTGTTTCCGCTACCGTAAACTATCAGATATACTGCTCATAGTCAATGCGAGTGAAAGAGAGAAAACGATATAGTTTACGGTAGCGAAACTGTTCGCATCAACTCATGGTAGAGCATTTGCACAGTGAATCGGTGGGGTGGGAATTCTAAAAAGTAAGCCTGGTATGGACCGATCGCCACTGCTAATGACATTGATTATCGTATCGGTCTTAGATTATTTAAATAATCTAAGGTATCGGACCGTATAATTGTATTTAAAGCAGTGAGAAGAGGTTAAATCTTACCGCATGAGTGATATAAATTGCGGGTGGAGTCACAACCTTATTTCCAAAGTAAGTATAAGACTAGCACTTAATGGTGGGGTGCAAACTTTCATAAGCAACGGTGACCGCCCACGATCAAATATCAAAGATTTATATTTGTTTACGACATCCACATTCCGCATCATCTCTGTTAAACAAATTATTTAACAATAAGACACGCACTGATTACGTATTCTCGGCAAATGAAACAAAGCACAGGCACGTACTCGTACGTGTCACACTACGTGACACTGACGAGACAAATTGTGACGTCGTTTATGAACTGACACTTCGAACACCGTCGTCGGTAGCACACAATAATGTACTGATTCGGTAGTGAATTAGATAATAAATTAGTAATTCTAAAACATGGCCTACCTATTTAACCGCTATAAACACCAATAAAGAAGGCCTGAGAAGCTCGGTGGCGCAGTGGTTTAGCACCTGATCCTGCGATTGCGGAGGTTAAACAACTTCCGCAAGGGTTAGTCATGGGATGGGTGACCAAAAATTTATCATCACGAGCTCCTTCGCTTCGGAAAGCAGGTTAAGCCGTTGGACCCGGCTGCATTTGCAGTCGTTAACACCCACCAACCCGCATTGGGCCTGCGTGATGGGCTATGAATGGCCCATCTTCCTTATCCACCCATAAGGAAGGTCTGTGACCCAGAAGTGGGATCATTAAAAACCAAGCCAAGTGCGTGTCGGGCCATGTGCAGTACAGGATTCCGTAATAACCTCATACCATACTATATGGCTATAAACATTAATTTACTTCCTGTTCTATACTACTAACGACTGTAACTACTGTTTTGTAGGTTGGGTATTATTTTATAAAAATCGATTCGAAGCTGAAGGCGCTTCTAATTTTGAAAATTTTTCGAATGGCTGAATGCTTTTTTTGCAAAATATCAATAAACTGGTTTGACAAAAAAATTATATAATTATCGAACCTGCTCACAAAATTACACGAGAATCGGTTGAGAAATGCGAACTGGGGTTGTACCAGCTAACGCATCAAACTTCAGAAAGTCTGCCGGCCTTCAAATTAAAACAGATAAATCGAGCCCCAATCGGGCCAAAATGGCGAACCCCAATTCATGATGTCACAAGAACACTGATATCTTCTAAATAACTTCGGCGAATAGTTTAATACGAAACTCCTTACTTCGATTTATCTGTTTTAAGTTGAATCTCGGCAGACCCGCCGAAGTTCGAAAAGTTAGCCGGTAGGGCCCCTGTAGAGGAGAACAGTCGGACAGCAAGAAAGACAGACATGCGAAATAATTTTTGCCCAAGCTGAAACAGAGACGCTTCGCTTGCTCGGTCAATAAGCTATCGAGTTATTTTAAAGCTGTTTTTTCAAAAGCTTTTATGGTTTCCAATATTTTACACCCAATTACACCGAGTTAGACTAAAGTTATTACCTATATGCTCTGCAAGATATGCTTTCGGATTTTAAGTTGCAATGGCTATCTGGGCAACACGTACTTTTAGAGGCGTGTATCACCTCAAGTAATTAAAAAATTGCCTAAAGTTATATCTAGAGCATACGTTCTGTAATAGATTTCATATATATATATATTAAAATATGTAAAGAGGGTGCAATAGCCGACAGCCGGTGCGGTACACAGTTTCCGAGTAATTAACTTTTGCGCGCGAGTGTGGCAAAAAACCAACTTTATATTCTAATCCTGACCTATTTACTTAATGTTGGGAAATGCTAATTTCTTTTACTAGGGATAAGTAGGTTTTAATATTAATTACTTAGTACAAAATTCCTACTTGATATTGAAAATATTTAATAACATTGAATTTGAGAACAGGGACGAAGATTTTGCAATACGTGGTATGATTTTTTAACATGCATACCTATTAAGATAAATAATATTAGAAAAAATACTAGAAAAAATCGACTTACCCGTAGCACCTCAGACGGGACTCGGACGGGATTCCGGCCCAATGCACTGACCAATTCTGCTAGTGAGTCATAATTGGTCAGTGCATTGGGCCGGAATCCCAAAGGTGCGGGTTGGAGTCCCGTCTGAGGTGAGTCGATTTTTTCTAGTATTTTTTCTAATAATATTTATCTTAATATAAAAATAGCATTGTGAATGCGAAAAATCTAAATTTAATAATATGCATACCTATAATAGATGAGTCTATATAAGTAGATTCGTTGAACTTTTGACCATAAATATGATATTATATAATGATTTTATTTTTTATTAAAAAGGATTGAAGGAGGGCGTTTATTATTCTTTTTATGATAACATCGTATCGACAAAAAATAAATGTTTTCAATAAATTAATGAATTTCCTCTCAGGCTGATCCGCTTGTTGGCAGTGGAGACACGTTTTTAATTTGTGACACAGCAAAGAAACTTGGGTCCCTTAGAAATGAATTATTCCATACTATACTGTCAGTTAGCGTTCTAGTGTTGAATGGTGTCAGCAAGCTAGAAAATATCGATAGAAATAAATAAGATTAAAACTAAATATAGAAAGATATTTACATAGATTAAGAGCCTGTTTCACAATCAAAAAGTAACTTCCGAGTAGCTTACTTGACAGATGATTTGACATATTTTTCTTATCACAACTATCAAATCATCTGTCAAGTGAGCTATTCAGAACTTACTTTTTGATTGTGAAACAGGCCTCAGAGCGACCATTGAGAAAAATCTGGGCAACTACTGCTTATCAAAAAGCCGCGCATCGAGAGATCGGCACAAAACTTTTTATATCATACAATTTTAATATGTCAATTAATTGCACTTTGACAAAGTTACTTACTAACTCTCATAAATTACAGGACAACGGAAAATACAACATACTTATTGATTCATTTAGAGTTAGTAAATGCGACATAAATAGCCGTAAAGGCACTTTGATTGAGTTGGCAAAAGCTAGATTTTTTAAAGAATTGATATTTATTTCAACTTGGAACGTCAAAGTTTGTCATCTAGTATCGATATTTGTTATGTGTTCAATAACATCACTATTCCATGTTATTCCAGAAACAAGATACGCCATTTTAATTGGAATCGCGTACGTTGATAAAATAATTAACTACAATGATTGGATTTTCAATAACAGTGACGCCGGATAACAGAGGTGATTGATTAATATATTTTTGCATTAATGTTTCAGGTATTTTGAGGGCAAATTAAAATTAATAATTTTATAATTAACTGAATTTATGTGCGATCAATCCGTATTAACTTAAAATTTATCTTTATTGCTTTCATTCTTTAGACAAGTTGTATAAAATAATGTAAAATAAAATAAGTAACGTTGTAGATAGTTCACTAGCCGTTCACTTTTGTAACACTCAATAAAAAACCGCATCAAAATCGGTCCATTCGTTCGGAAAATACGTTGCCTCAGACAGATACATTAATACACACTCACATCAAACTTATAACACCCCTCTTTTTGCGTCTAGAGTTAAGATAAATCAATATTACACAGAACCTTATAAAAGCATCAAAGTTTGTCAATTCATTCTACACATTATTTTAAAATTAAAATTCACACCTCATCGTATTACGAAGATTTCCAAAAATTGCTTATCATTTCCACACAGCTGTCGTGAACGATGGCGGTGGCCAAGGAAATCATAGTCCATTCGTTCATTATTCACGGTGCGGTAGGGAGCTTCTGGTGTGTACCTCCGCTTTATTAGGTGTTGGTACTTACAGGTGTACCTTTTTTTTTTTTGTGTACCTGCTCTACTTGACAGACACCCGTTAGTACCCAGTTTTGATTGTGACATGGCTTTATGGGATTTGGTATTCTAATAATGTTTGTAAATATTAACGTGTTAAATTATTATTATACTTTTATAGTTCGATGGTGTTGTATAGAGAAAACAACTAAAGCAATTTACTTCTATCGATCTAGCTTATTTTTTTTTTCTTTTTTTTTCTCTTTATTTTTTTTTTGGTTTTTATCCATATGGATACGCCAGCCCCATTGTATCTTCTCCCAATACGATACCAACATGATTGTTTATTTGATATCTATCTTTCTTTTGAAATTTTTAATTCATTTTTTAAAGCGTTACTCTTCATAGTTCACTAGGTATGCATGAATTGATTTATTAAATAAGTATTCCATGATTTAAGTTTATAGTAGTAAGGATCACTAACATAATTTACTTTTCACCAAACCATCCAAAACATTTACACGTGCAAAACTTTTATCCAAATAATACTGGGTACATTGTTTCCGCTGTCGCATTTGGGCATCGTCCGCCAGGGAAATCATAGTCCGGCTTGTTCATTATTCACAAGATTTGCGGCTCTCCCGCCAGGGGGCGCCACACCTCCGCTTATTATGAGCCAACTTGTCTGCTGTGCCTATTTCATTTGTTTTGGCAAACGTTTATTTTTTATTTCCCTGTTGCTTATTAGGATGGCCCACATTGAGTTATTCCGATCCGATCCACTGTAACTGATCCACCGAGAATTAAAAATCCCGACCGATCCCCTTATAGTTTTCAATTCCCAACGGATCCCCTCGTTTTAGAAAGATGAATCGTTTTACAACAGTAACATAAAGTCGATGGTGTAGTGCCAAAAGCAAAATCCTTGTACCTACTTTGTATTAATACATGTTAAATAGTATTGTTGAGTTTCAATAAAAAAATGGTTTCAAAATACACGCTCAGCCTATTTCAAACTGCACCTATCTTTTGACTTTTAAAATTGGAACAGAATATTTGTATGCCATAATCGAAACATACAATACTGGCCCTATGCAAACTTAAAACATCCACGTAAAACGCAAAAATTCCCTCTTTTCCACCTTTCTTGACATACCTAGACCTACATACAAGCTTAGCAATCTGCCTCGTCCGCAATTCACGGCTCTTTTCCCCCTCAAAACAATGGGCCCACGCTCCAGGGCCATTAAGTCCCACTTTCGCGAAGGGCTCTCGAGGGCCTTTTCCCCATTCGGGGACAAAAGATAAACTTATTTGATGAATCTGTCGATAAAGCTTAACACGTTAGCTTTGTCACGAGTGGTCAGGTTTCCTTTATCAAAGGATCGCAGATTGACAAGGGAACGAGAATTATGACATTATTCTGAAGTTTATGTTTTTGGATAGTATAGCGCCTGTAAAAGTTTATTTACATTGAACATAGATTATATAGAGATAGAGGTCGTCCACCTGAAAGGTGGGTCAATAACATAAGGATTCATGCTGGTAACAACTGACTCCAGGTGGCGCAAGATAGAAGATCGTGGAAGGCTTTTAATGAGGCCTATGTCCGAAGACGGTCTAACGAAAGGCTGCTATAGTTAGATAGATAGATAGATATTGAACATTAATATTTGACATTGACTGGTTTGTTTTCTTTTGGGTTTTCATGTTTCATAAGAAATGATAATCTACACTTCTAAGACTTTCGCGCGTACAGTTATACGCGCTGTAATCCGTAAAAAGTGTTTTATTTCAAATGACAATCTTTTTATTCAATTTGTAACTTGGTCATCTTGGGACGGAAGTGGAATTTAAGATTAATCTCTACCTACATGCTTACAGTGTTGTAGAGTTATAAATGGTATTTACCTTGAAAGCTTGATCGCATTAATTACTTTTATATGCCTATGTCCATATTAATTTAAATTATTAACTAACTGTTTCATAACTGAGATGTCTAAATATACAAAAATATAATGAAAAACATGTAATACAAGCATAACTTTATTTTTTAACCTGACGCAGTCCAACATTAATGAAATGTAGAAAAACATTTAAAGCATAAAAAAGTGACAGACAATTTTGATTTTAAACTATAATAAAGTGTATTTTTCACTACGGGACGTTAGCGGAATTTCTGTGATAAACGGAAGAGGCTAGTCACTGAAAAAAAAAAGCTAAAAAGTCAGCACAGCAAAGAGGTGCGCAACAAAGATTGTTTACCGAATAGAACAAGTAAGAATAAATAGACTATCGCTATAGACAAGTTGGTCTCGTATATGAAAATGAAAATGAAAAATTATTTATTCAAATAAACTTAAATATGAAGTGATTTTGAATTGTCTATATTTTCCTACCACCCATTCGAGACTTTTTTAGCTGACAAGAAGAATGGGCACAAGAAACTTATCAGCTTTAATAATTAAATATAGTATATCGATATGGTATACCGAGTATACACAAATATTAAAGCTGTGCCATGTAGGCACATGTATGTACTCACGCAGTCGTGAACCAGTATGTGGTCAAGGGTTGTTCAGGGCTACTTGACGGCAAAACGTCTGATCCAGCGGCAAAAGTTATGAGGCACTGCCTTACGTTTTGTGGTTGCTACTAATAAGTAAAAAGGTAGTAGTTCAGTAGTGGATATTCAAGATCAAGGGTGATGTAACGGCCTCTATAAACCAACCACTTATAATTAATACTTACTATTTTATTATCCATGAAAATTCGTCACATTCCATTCACCAAAACTACTGGTTGTGGTTTTCTTAGTACTGACGTATTGTCAAATTTTTAATTGATACCTTCCCTCAAAAATTAAATTGATCGTCCTCGACGGTGCAGTCGAGTTCAATATTTTGTACACACCTTTAACAGTTCATCAACTTTATGCCTTTGTAATAAAAGTCAACATCTGTTAAAAGTGCTTATATATTTATGAATTGAAGTGATAAATTGTTTTATGGTCATACTATGACCAATAAAAAAATCATTTTTTTGAAGTTTCTAGAAGTCCGTAACCATAAATAGGGTAATTTTCAAAATCTGGTCTTTTTTAAAATTCCTCATAACAGGTTGCGTTCCATACTTTTATTTTGTCTTGTGCTTGTGCGGTCCCCATCTTGGATGAGTGTTAGCTATAAATCCGTTCGTTTTGCATTTAAATTTTCCTTACAATTTCATATTTAATTCTCATAATAAATACTGAAACCTTCAATAGTTTTAATCAGTGAGATATTTGTGCTAAATTCTTATCAAATAGTGAACGATTCCATATTGGTTCGCAATTAAGTATTTTTTAGTGGAAGGTAATTAAAATTTGCAAAACGTATATAAAAAATGAAGCAGTTTTTTATATTATTAATTCAGGTGTTGTTTTAGAATTATTTAGTATGAATTTATTGGTTTTTGAATTCCCGACGTTTCGACACCTTTCCAGGGGCCGTGGTCACGGGAGGACTAAAGCAAAAACCTCGCTAACTTTTATTAACTTTGACGGTTTAGCGAGCCATCAATTCCAACGGTAAATTATAACACAAGTGCTGATATGGCTTCTTTGGATATAATCGAGATCATAACTGAGCAGCTAATTAACAACATCTGCTGAGCGAAGATGAGCCGGATTGGATCCACAAACAAAATGAGAACAAGCGATAACAAGAACGCGTCAGCTATTTCCGGGAAGCGGGAATGGCCTACTTTCAAATATGCCATAACGATGTTTCAATACAGCGATGCATTATACTATTATCTTTAAAAGCTTCGCCGTCGTTGTCGTGTCTGATATTTTTGCGGTTAAGCTACTTGAGAAAATTGTAACAATGTTCTTGTTTCTGTTTAAACATGTCATCTGAATCAATTTCTACAAAAGAGAGAAAGAAATCAATTTTGTTTCTCTCTTCTCAATATTTTACAAAAAATATTATGGTTAATATTTATTGTAAGATAGTGAGGAGAAAGAAAGAAATTGGTTTGGCGTCGACTATTGTTAGGTCATAAGAATAAGGGAATTATTCTGCCTGTTAGTAGCACTAAATTATCAACAATTTTTTTTACTATGTTGTCATCCTTCTAGCAACTGTTTATTATAAAGGTACTTATTTAACTAAATACCATTTATTCAATTAATCAGAAATAGTTCACGTGTATACCTATTATTGGAAATTCTTTTCGGTAAATAAACGGTAAAACGTCATCTATACGCCAATTGCGCAATAAACGAATTGTTCCAGCGTCGTTGGCCTCACGGAACCGCTCGTCTCCAGCGCTTGGGCACTCCCTGATTCCATTAACGAACCTTTTTCGCGCCTCACAAAGAGGGATATTGCCGGCGGTCCAATCTCGGAGGTTTACTGCGGCCCTCCAACTCCTCCATAAAGAATCGTATTTGCATTCCAGCCGTTGAGGAGATTGATCCCGACTTACGCCTTTGAAAATGTCAATACGCCAGGTCAAGAGCCTAGTGACAAGCCGATGTAAACTTTATTGCTTTTAGATAAGGTCGTATTTCACTCGGAACGTAGCAAGTGATTTTCTGGCAATGTTGAGGAGGAACTGAATCATGTAATCGTGTTAGAAGTGGACCTCATTCGGTGGACCAGTTGTCAGCGAATATACGAGTGTTTTGGGGAAACATTCTATAAGGTGGACGTCGGACTAAAAACTACGTCAGCAATATAGTTTTTCAGGGCAAATTGTGACTATTCAATTGGAAACAAAGAATTTCAGTATTCCAAGAGTTATTTTTGGGAGAAATACCTACTAATCTGAAGACGGCTTCTTTACATTTCAAAGTACTTTTTTAGACACTTCTGTAACCTCGCCCCATCAACTCTTGGCCACAGCCAGCCAAAGCAAACGGCCTTTGCCAGGCGGCGGCGGCGCGCAATGATTACAAATGTCCTCGGAATGTTAACATTTCCAGTAAAAGAAGATACAAGCCGATTTCAATTTTTTTCCCGAAGGATGTCGATTTGAAATTCGCGTCACAGCCGCGTCCCTTTAGCCGGCGGATTGAATATAAACACCCAGGTCACGTTCTGTGTCCCGACAAAGCGGGAAGGTGCCGTTTATTCATTTCTTTACTGGACGTTATCAGATAAATAAATAATGTTTCACGGCTTTTTCGGTTATTGCAGTGCGCTTGGGAATGTTCGTCACCTCACTTAACCTAGCTAAAGTGCTAATTGAAAGGTGTAGCTTTTGAATACTAGCGTTTTCAAGACAGTTACATTACCAAGCTTCTTTATTACCTTAAAATAAATCATATTAGAAAAAATAGACTCACCCGTAGCACCTCAGACGGGACTACGGGTGAGTCGATTTTTTCTAATATTATTTATCCTAATAAAATAATAGCATTATGAATGCGAAAATCTTTATTATCTATTTAAAAAGTATGAGAATTTTACCTTCATTAAATATTTACAACAGAAATTAAAATTAATGTTCCTAAATTAATGTTTTAATGCAAATTGACCTTTTCAAGTTAATCAAAAAGTCAACTTGAGACAAAGTGCTCAAAATATTCAGGATTTGAGACTTGACTACGCAAGTACTTAGTTAAGTGGTTAGTGTAACAAGGGACGCTAATGGGCTTACAGGGGAAAAGTGCTTTGACGCTTTGTTAGTATCCCTACCTGTCCTAAAATGGCAGAATTTTATTGGACATATCTGCTATAGTATTTAAATGTTGGTTGTTATGAGAACTGAACGCTCACATTTACAGAGTATTCTTCTTGAGTTTTTGCAACATAAAAACGCGGTGTAAAGATTGACTAATCCTAAAATGTCCCGACTGATAAACACGACTGTTTTATAGAACAATCAAAATTTCATTTTACGAAATATAATATGATGAGGGCGAATATTCATTAAATTGGGTTGTTTAAAATAATAGTGTGATAAATGATCGGACGGACAAATCGACCAATACAGTTTATTTATGACGTGTATTAAATTCAGTCGGTGTGCAGCCTACCGCAGCCGCGCTATCCGCAGCAGCGATTTCAGTGATACATGAATAACACAAATAACAATATTTGAGCGCATTTTCTATGAAATATAGGGAGATTTCCAATTTACAGATGTTTGCATATTCACATTGATATTTTATTGCATAGTTCCGAAAATGCAGTGATACACGATTAGCACATATTTCCTGTTAATAAATACCTACCAGGTAGTTAAGCCTACATTTATATTTACTTAGGTACTTTTTTTTCATTATTATTATTACAAAACATGGTAAAAACAATTAAGTAAGAATATTTAATCATTATAAAATCGAAAGTCATCATAATTAATACATAATTTTGCTGATGGTTTTTGATCTTGATAGCTACTAACATAAAAAAAAAACATTTGCTAATATTCCTAATATCTAGGACATTCGCCCGCATTAATTATTTGCCTGTTAAACATCAACATACGCAGCCTGCGGGTCGCAATCGCAGGGCAATGTTTACCGCAATTTATGTGCAACGAACATGTTAAAACGTTCCTTGATTTACGGTTCGCCAAATTGGAGAATATTCTAGGCTGCCCGACTCTTGGGCAGGTCTGGATGTGAAACGTGTGCGTTTTGTTTAATTGACATCTCCAAATCTTGCCAATTTTAGCTAAGTCACAAATTTACATGTTGTTATAAAATAATCATCTCGGCCCATAGAGATGATTATTTTAATAGATGGGATAATAATGGGATAACATAGAAAGAGTGATCTCTCTTACACCACTGCAAAAGGCAGGGATTTTTCAGCCACAGCGTGCCTTGTATTTACTATCTACTCACCCGCTTCCACCCGCATGTCCCGTGACAGTATAGCCCCAACAGTGCTGGCAGCCCGGCAGCGGTACACGGCAGCGTGGATGTCGCTCCGGTACTGCGCCTCGGAGAACACGCCCAGCCACAGCGTGCCGTTGGGCAGAGCGCCTCTGTGAACAAAACTCTTTAGTTAGGACAATAACCAAGTATACCCACTGAAGTTTAGAAAGGAAATCTATGGAGGTTCATTTGATTGGAAGTGAAAAGTAACTAATCGTCTAAAAGGATTTTTTTAGGCAATAAGTGGAATAATAAATAATATCACTGAAGTCTGATTTTAAAGTTATAAATAACAACTAAGTACCAGTTAATGAAAAGGTACTGGGTAATCACAATGGACCAGATTACTTTTTTCAAAGTAAATATTTTTTTCAAAACGTTCCAGTTAGAGTAATCTTCGCTAATCCCTTCATCATTAGAGCTTCATAAAGACTTTGAATTTGAAGTAAGCAGATCTGGCTTTCCTGCTAAACGTATTAAGGCTCGCGCACAAAGGGCTCACCAGAGCCAGCGGAGACATTACTCTAAATGATTTTTGACTGAAGCAGTCACAAAAGATACTGCGCGATTAATCAAAGAAATACTTCGCTTTTATTTCTATTCAATGGCGTACCATTTTTGAATGCGAAATCGTTTTAATAGAATCCGGGGTTGAATAAGATTAATGATGAACGATTTTTGGTTTGGAAACGAATAAAAATGGCTGTGAAAGAAAACATCGCAGTGAATGGAACTCGGACTGCGGGTCGGAATTCATATCATTAATATTGGTCGATTTCCGAAAGATAACTGCTAGCTACCGGGTAATGGATCTACGGTCTCTGATTATATTATTTGAAGCAAACGAGGGGAAAATTCTTCGTAAAGCAAAACCATAGTCAAGCCGGCTTCTATAAAGTTCAACTTCAACCTTTCCGCCCGTCGAATGCCAAGTGAGAAGTGAGTGACCACAAATTGGTTTTTTATGTCTGTAATAATCTTTTTTTTTCCAAAAATTTTCTAACGATAAAGCAAGTCGGCACTTTACTGTGTAAATAATTATTGCTTAGCAAAAACCTATAAAGCCCAAATATTTGTGCCATTAATGAGAAGCATGTAGTTTGGAATATGCGGTCATTAAGCTTGCAATTTATCTGCGATCAGGCCAACAACGTGCGATGCCTGTTCCGGATGCCTGTCGGTAAATACGGCTAACTATCCCCATGCCACGAGATGAAGCGGTAAAATGAAATTTACTTTGGCAATCATTATTAAAATAAGATTATTATGTCCAGGGCTGAGAGGATGTTGCCATATAATCTTTAGGCGTGGCAGGCGGATTGGAGATCCCAATGCTGGGCCATTTTCATTAGAAACGGATTTTAGGTACTATCTTTGAGTCTTTAGTCTTACCATCACACTAATACTCGGAAGCTGGACGGCTTCTACTCAGTTTATTTGATTCAATTGTCAGCGTTTGGAATTCATCCCTTACCAATTGTCAGTTTCGAGGTAGACAATTCTACTTGCAACAATTGGGAAAATTTGCCAAAAGCAAAACAGCTGCAGTATTTCAATTGCAGCCGCCCAAACGGTGTAGCATACTACCGCCCGCCTGTGATTTATATGCAACATTGGACATTCCAACATATACATTTCTAGGGTTGTATAAGTAAATAAGATGAATTTATTTACGTCCAGCGAGAGGCGCTTACCACACCATTTGAATTTGATTGCTAGGATACACTTTTACGTTTAATATAACATTAGGATACCTATTAACTGTGTTTAAAAAATTATGGCATACTTTATAACAACATTAGCGGCTGTGGCAGAGACAATTGACATCACATGTCGCATAATGTCAAAGATCTGACGCATACAAAAGCCATTACCCCAATAACTGGACTTCAATAAAAGCCCATAAACAGCGCTCAGCTCTTCTGTTCTCCGTTTTATTGTGATCCGAAAATGTTGATACGTGTTGTGGATAGTAAAAAATACTAGTACGGGTCACGAGCCAACACATAAAAACTATTTTATGACACTGAAGCCATTTTTATTTATAACAATGAGGGCACGCAACTTTCCTATGAAGATATTGTTCGGTCAAAGGCTGCGTAAGAAATCAAAACTAAGGCAAAACTTTGGAAAGCTTGCTTAAATCCTCCTGATGTGTGAATCAAGAATATATATTCTATTCCTCACACGCAGATAGACATAGTTTACTCAAGGCAGGTGTAAAGACAAAAAGATTGTTCCTCGATTGAATTATTGCTGATTTGATTACAGTAGAAGAAAATAGCTTTGTTCTTTTATGCCTTATTAGTAGTCAGTGATAAGCGCCATGATGCCTTCATTGCGACGCCGTTCCTAAAACGTGTCAATATCCAAGGCTCGACACAGGATAGCGAGCTAACTTCTAATTAGATGCCGTGCACACGTTCATTACGTTAATTAAACGGCAAATATGAAGCGATTACGCCCCTAATTACTGCTGTCTTAATGATCCGCCGTCACCGCTGCGACGTGACTAATTTGTTTAGCAGTTAGCAACAGACTGAAGATCTCACAACATTAACACAGGTGAATTATCGTCATGTAAATGTAAGCAAATTGGAATGCAACTCATGCCAATTGCGATTTTAGTTGATTGGAAATAAAACACTTTTTACGGATTATATTACTAGTAAGCGTATATAATTAGTTCGGGTTTTATTTTAGAATGATTTGGTATTGTTTTGTTTTTATTTCCCGACGTTTGGACCGTGGTCATTCCATCACTACGACCCCTGGAAAGGTGTCAAAACAATATATCCTGATTAGATATAAAAAATACTTCTAGTTATATCTTTGGTAACAATACTCGTACATCGATATAGAGATTGACATAATCTTGCGATATTTTATTCTACAGTGAAGTAATTTATAATTACTTAATTTAGTGCTTAAGTTTGCGTTAGCATTCAAATGATTAGAAAGTTTGTCTGTTGAATAAGAAACAGACTTTAATGAAGTTTGATATTCGTTACTGATTCTAGATGCTGAATAGATCCCTGATATTATAAAAATAGAAAAATAACTACCTATATTATTACAATCCCGAACCCTTTCGTGTTATTTTGTTTACAAACTATATCTTTCTATACCAGGATAAATACGAGTGTCACAGCATTCGTAAACGCCAATAAAGTTCCCTATATTATATCGTCAGTAAAAATGGAATCCATGGAAACCGAAACTGTTCAATAATCATCTATAATCTTATTCGTTTCCCCAACGTCTGCAACAAGAATAAAATCTTGTCTTACATCGTAATCGTATGTCGCCGACATGAATTATTCAACGGAAGATATTGAATTATCTGGTCGCATCACTGTAGGCTGTGGGGAATTTTCGGGTGCAGGAAGGAATATTTTTGTGTTTATTATCAAAGGTTCCTGAGGTTCCGACGAGGAACATTTGACGAAGGTATATTGGCAGTTGTAAGTGATTTGAGGGGAAGGATTACATTTTATGCAACATTGAATTTGTAATAGAAGCAAATGACCTCCTCAGTGACCGTCAATACGGAGTCGTCGAAACCGATCCCCTAGAGATATTCTAGCATACGCTACTTACAAATGGAGCGAAGCCATCGAGAGATACGGAGAAACGCTCGCTGTTTCTCTTGATATCTCGAAGGCTTTTGACAGAGTGTGGCATGATAACCTTAATGGCATTGGCAAGCTTTCATCATACGGACTTCCCACCGGTTTGTGTTTTTGGGTATCAGACTTCTTGGGAGATCGGTCAATTTAATTTGTCATTGATGGCTGCTCATCCGACCAGTTGGCGATCAATGCCGGAGCCCCTCAGGGATCGGATCTCTCTGCAACAATTTTCCTGCTGCATATTAATGACCTGCTAATAACCGGTATTTTGGAGTACGCAGATGCAACATAGCATCTTAGGGAGGCGATGGTGATGGATGAACCTATCACTGCAGCCAGTCTCCGAATGGGGCGATGCCAATCTGGTCAGGTTCAATTCATCAAAAACCCAGGCGTGTCTGTTTTCTGCTAAAAGGAGGTGGTGTGGTGGTGGTGGTTTCATTATCGCTTACCACCAGGCGTGATAGCGGTCAAGCGCTACACTATGTACATTAAAAAAATATGTATAATATAATGGAGCGCTTATATGAATAGGGTTCGTTAATTTAGCTTAAATTGAGAATTTCTTCCATAAGGGGTGTTAGAAATTAGAAAAAAAAATAGGTAGGTATCCTTTCTTCCCAGTTTATTTTTGGTACTTCACGAGCGTTGGCGCAAACGGCATTTCATACAAGCTTTCAAGTGCTTATTTTTCGAAATGAATGAACCGTATAATGTTTTATATTTCCATGGTTTATGACGTTATTAGAATAAACTATATCGGGACTTACACCATGTACCTGTTTATTATGTATGAGTCTCAAAAATAAACAGGTACATGGTGTAAATCCCGATATAGTATATTCTAATAATTAATGAATCAATTTTAATAAAACTTCAAACGCATAAGCAGAATATATTGATCTAAAAGTTAGTTCAAGAAAATGAAATATCTTATTTCAAAAAAGAAAAATTTAAATTTCTGTTTCTATGGAAAAAAATAAAATTGGTATAATTTATCTGTAACGCTATTTATCGAAAAAAAATTCAACGTACTTTTTAAACCAATTTATTGTTTCGTGTATGAAGTTTCAATATAATCGGTTTATTCATTTCGAAAAATAAGAATTTCAAAGTTTGTATGAAATGCCGTTTGCGATCTACGCTTTTAAGTTGCATTTCTTCGGGCTCGTTATTAAGAGATAGCCGTCATATTAATTTAAAGGCTAAATGAAAGCATGTCACCAACCTTTATAGCAATAAATTAACGCCCGGGTTTGTGGCAAGAGCAGAGTTTACATAAATTCATCAAGAGTCGGTTCCACTAGGTCGGGCGGTCGACGAGGGTCAAAACTAGCCCGCACTCCGCCCGAACAAATATTTGTATGGCCGAATCAAAAGTGGTGACGGTTAATGACTTAACCGGTTGATGGAATCGTTAATCATTAACCCTTTGACGTTAATGAAATTTATGTGGAATAATTTATTTCCATTTCTTTTAGTACTTGCATCTGAATTGTACATTCTGAATATTCAACACTACATTTAACTTCATTTATCATCATCGTAATTTTAGCAACATCCTCGCGATGAATTAAAATGCCTTTATAGATGCATTCCTACAATCCCAAATCAATAAGTAAGTAAATACACAAAAAAGTTCAGGCTTTTTCCAGAAAGTATTCTGTAAACAAACGCTGTGACCAATCCGCATCAAGATAACGGCATAATTAAAGACCTTTGTTTTCTCAAGCATCCGAAAAGAGGACCCCGTGGCAACATTAACATGATAGCACTTGAAACGGTCGCGTTAAGCGTTGACAAAATGCGGTGCACCTGTTACGGTCAGAAAAACAATCTCCGGGCGTCCGGCTCGAAGGACCATAAACCGTTAACGGACCTACCTTTGTCCAGATGGCGACCGCGCAATTCCTGGAGAGCCTTCGGGAATAACCGGCCATTATGAACCGGGTAACTGTTGGGGGTTTTTTTAATGTATCTTGGGTACATAATGGAAGCAAGATTCTTTTTTTTAGTGAAAATTTTGGGGAAGCGTTGCGCTTTATTCGAGAATTGTTCATCAAGATCTTACTGTATACTTATGAGTTACATTGTGGTGACTGGATTTTGCTCCTTGGCTGATATTTTAAGTGACTAGTCTCAGACCCTTTACTCATTTATCGGCGCAGTAACGATACGAAATCGCCTCACCATAGTAACTCACCTCGGTAATCATTGCAACCACGATTGTTGACTATGGCGAGTCAAATGAGAAATATTATCTTTCTTGAATAATAATAATAATAATAACCCGCGGTCCCACAAATGCTTAAATACCAAATATTTGAGAAAGATAAAAAAAATAATAATAAACAGAGAAAACCATAGCTGGTTTTCTCTGTTTATTATTATTATTTTTATTATTTAAGCTGCTACTATTAAATTATATATTATTAATAATTGACTCTAAGTCTAGATATTTGACTTAAGTATTAAAAAAAGTACTATTGGGTTTATGGGGGGCGAAGCTACTGAATTGAATAAAACATTAATTAATATATTATTGGATTTTATTTTATATCTTAGTCGTAAACTTTAAATCATAAACCTAAAACGGAGTCGTTACATTCTCTTTGAATAAACCCGCAAAGATTTTACTCTCTAGACATTTTTCTGCTTTTAAAGAAATAAACAAAACATTCGTTATTTTGTTTACTACTTGCAAAACGGCTAAGAAGTTTGTAAGCGATGCATTCAAGCATCACAGTACCTTATTAAGTTGGTAATCTTTAATATAATCAATGAAACAACGAAAAAACTCTTAAAAACAAAAGCCTTATACGAGAAAATAAATTCAGGATTTTTCGCGAAAAAACAAAACTTTTATTGCTTCAGCTTTAGCGTTAAAAACATTGAAAAGCAATGCAATTAGGCGCGTTTAATTTATGTTTTTATTATGGTAATTTTGGCATTGAGCTTTGGAGTGATTGACATTTGTTTCGTAACTGAATTTGAATTTATGGAAGTTTCATAAATAATGTGAGCGAGATCCAAAAATATTTTAAACAGCGCCCTTATCAATGCTTTCTCGTTGAACAACTTACATTGAAGTCAAAATAACTTTATTCAAGTAAACAATACTTATAAGCACTTTTGAATCGTCTTTATTTTCCTACCACCCGTTCCAGACTTTTTTAACTGACAAGAAAAATGGGCGCAAGAAACTTATCAGCTTTATCAGAACAAAATAACAATATTTACAAACATAACGATAAACTTAACGCCAAACTAAACAATATTTACATCCATACAAATATTTAATAAGCACACTGAAGTGTCTGCAGCCTTTTTGCAGCTAAACCATTGTTTTTTTTTATTCTCACTGCCCTGTTATTTTATAGACTTTAAATGAAAGCTGAATGTGTAAATGCCGAATGTTAGGTAGTGACAAAATAATGTGGCATACTCACGTACAGTCATCGACGACGGCCTTTAATTTAACTTTTATTCGGTGGCCCTCGAGGCCTTAATTCCAGTTGTGAAATTTACTCTTGCATGAAATAGGTGCGGGCTCTGTGTTTACTTTGGCAGATAACTACAGGGAATATGGAAGCTTTTTTGTGGATAGCTCTGCGGGCGCAAAGGGAATAGGGAATGGAAATTATTGGGTTCCTTAAGCCACACCGTTGTTAGAGGCCGTTCAAAGTTGATACGTCTTTTCACTTTTTTTTATTCACAATGGGTTAGCGCTTGGCCTTCACCTCAGCTGATATTAAGTAACGATAAGCCCCGATAAGGCCGAAGGTGGAAGCGCACTACACTCGGAATCCTCACCACTGAGGAACTGGCTATCTTACCTCTAACTGCCTTTTTTCATGCTACAAAATTTCATTTAAAAAATGTATTTGCTTCCATTATGCTTAAATATTGCACAGGTCATATTAAAAATATAAAATATAGAAACGAAAAAAATTTGGGAAAAGATATTTTTTTTTAAATTTTGAAGCATATACAACGTGTAACAAAAAATCCCCTAAAGCCGAATACAGTAGATAGGGACCATCAAGTTGAACAACTTTTACTATCGAACTGACTCTGAAAACCCGGAAAAATTTCAGCTGTTTCATACAAAAATTAATATCAAAATGAATGAAAAAGTTGATTTTTATTTCGCGATTTCAGAGTTGGTCCCATAGTAAAAGTTGTACAGTTTGATAGTCCTTATCTACCTTATTCGGCTTTAGGGTCCTATATTTATGTACGGACAAAAAGGCAACAGCTGAAATTTCTAAACTTAGCAGATGAGAGTTGACGACCAAAACTCTCCTTCGTTGGAGACGAAACAAACGCCTGACATACTTTTGCACAAACTCTGACTCCGCCCCGCTCCACAAACCACAAAGCGGAAAAAGTTTAATGCCTTCACGGGTTATTTTTCAATTACATCATTGCAAGTTTTATCATTACCTCCACTTTAACTGAGAAGTTGACCATAGACTCCTTAAAGTATTATCGTAATTTGGTTGCTTAATTTAGGGTTAACAGCGGGATTAAAACAACGGGAGTGGTACGGCGTAAGGCGGTTCGAGCTTTTGAAGCTTTTGACGTTTCGTTTGTTTTAGGATGTCTTTTATCAATTGCAAGTAAAAAAATGATTTTTCATCATACTCACCAGCCATTTTCACATTTAATTGTGGTTTTTCCTTAATTTATACTGTAAATGCTAACATTACTTGATTTATACTTTAAATACGTTTTTTTAATTATCCTCGATTAAAATACTAGCCATGTAGATAAATATTAAGTGCTACAGCACTAAAAAGAAATAAATTGTACGGCATCCTTTGCCGGCTATTCTGGGCAGAATAATTAATTCCTGCCTGCGTTAATTGCGCGCATTAAGCTAAGAAGTGGAGGAGTCTATTTGCTCCCCAGCAGTGATCCTGGCCCGTTGTGCTGAGCTACTTAAATATTAAGCTGGTCGAAGACAAAGCGCCCCAGATATTCACAGCTGGTAATTGTAGAAATGTTTTGCTAAAAGAACCTTTGTTTCATCGTTGAGCATGCCTACGTTGGTTTATAATATCCAAATACCCACTTGCTCAAATACTTAGATAAAAAACTTTTTCTATGGAGCAAAGTACGTACGTGTATTTCTACTTTTTTAACTAGATACTTTTTAATTAATGCCTGCACTTAATTAGTTTATTACAAATATTCGTATTTGCCTGACCATAACACAAAAAAACTTAAGTTTGTTGCTTTGTCATACCCACAATTTAAAGCCCGCCTACGTACACACATACTAAATTAACATAGTTTTACTTTACTGCTCCCTTAGGACACATATAGTTACTCGGTACTGAAGACAGAAGTATAGGATAGAATCTCGTTTTGTCATTGAAGTTTTACGGACAATAAACAGAAGCTCAGGGGCAATCGACCGCCGGATCCCGCCGAATCCCGCCAAACCCCGCCGAATAGAGAAACTGAAAGTAATAAAAGTTGGCCAACTGGCTAACGGGATTCGACAACGGTCCGAAGAATCTCTCAAACGTCAAATATTTGATGATCCCCACACACTCGGTACATTTGGACTTTTTGAACATAATTTAAAAGTTGAAACAGTTTGTCTTTTCCCTCTTTGTGGGAATTTAATTACTTAAGTAAATTGAAGTCGTTTTGGCTACCTTTTACCACTTAATAATTCTAGAAGGTAGCTTAATGTAAAATAATTAAATCGTTAAATTTTATTTATATCACACAAGTGTTACATTAGAAAAGACCCAACTAAACGTTTAAATAAAATAAAAAAATAAATATTTGACATCATCACATACATTGCTCCGATTCCAAAGTAAGTAGCTAAAGTAGAACCCGGGACCTCAGAGATAGCGACACCTTGAAAACCGGTGTACAAAGTCACTCGACCACGGAGGTCGTCTAATTTGACAATATTAATTTGGTATACAGCTCCCCATTACAGCGTTCCCCAGTATACCGAGGGACATAGTGAATACTCTAGTTGATGTTAAAGAAAAATATTTAATATTATAATACAATACCTTATTGCATATTAATCAATCAGTATCGGCCGTACAACTTTTATCTCATTTCGTATTAGGTACGTGCACAAGATAAGTACGTCCCTGACCGGCACAGGTACTCCCTCCCTTTTTTAAAAAAAACCATAAGAATTAGACTAATTACACAACACAACCGGCACACCCAGGTTTCAGATAAAAAGTGCTGTTTTAGTAAAAAGGGTGCAAAGAAACCTTTTAAATATCCCTAGCCGTTATCCCCTCAAAATTGGTGTAGTTCCAGAATGTTCCCAGAGGATGTAGTGAGGTTTGTATTTGGATAAATGTAATGTTTATAGTCCTTGGCGCTGGAAGATAAAAATTGTTGAAAAATTACGAAAGACTTAAAATTTGAAACAACAAACAGACAAGGCTGAAAATTCGTATACTGTACTAAATAATATACTAGAAAAAATAGGACTCGCACCAGATCATGTTCTCGGACGGGACTCGAACCCGCGACCTTTGGCTATCCGGTCCAATGCTCTGACCACTGAGCTACCGCTACCGCTGAGCTAGGTTAATTCCTTCTACATTGGTGAGATGGCGCTGGCTTGCAGCGTAAGAGTTGATATACTAGAAGAAATTCGACGTTCTCACCAGTGACTCGGTAGCTCAGCGGTCAGAGCATTGGACCGGATATCCAAAGGTCGCGGGTTCGATTCCCGTCCGAGAACATGATCTGGTGCGAGTCCTATTTTTTCTAGTATATTATTTAGTATTATATAAAAATAGCATTGTGAATGCTTAAATCTCAAAATTTCAAATATTCGTATGCTGCTTAATTATTAGGCATAATTTATGAAAAAATAGTCAGATCACAGATTCATGAAACATAGGCAGTCAACAGTCGCTCGAAAGCGTGCTGACGCCAGGTGTTCCACTTCCTGTCCTGGCGAGTAGGTGTTGACTCACGTACATACACCCTAAACACTAAATCATATTGAATAATGGGCCTTGAGATACCTCTTGCAGTATTTTGTCACAGCTCTGTAACTATCACTTATTTCTATAATAATCATATTACCTCTTTTTGATTATTTCTTTTATATCTAAGTCTATCCTATTTATCCTATTATCTGTTGTACTTCTAAAAAATTTCAAGATCTCTACGGACGCTTTTGCCCCATCGGACATAGGAAAATAAGTCAAAGAAGTCATAAATTGGGTTAAGCGTTCAACTTTGACTCGATAAACGCACGCGAGAACCGCCAAGTTTTCCGATCAGGGCAGTGGACTGCAAACTATTGCACGTCGATTCTTTATTGAGCTGCGAACAAATTAACTTGAGCTTGACTCTTTCGCACCAGATAAACTTTTATCGCATAATAAATTTTGCTCTATCAACATTAATAAAAACTTTTTATTTATTAGAAATAAAACACTTTATACGGATCACAGCGCG
This sequence comes from Catoptria pinella, assembly GCA_963556745.1. NCBI lineage: Eukaryota > Metazoa > Arthropoda > Insecta > Lepidoptera > Crambidae > Catoptria > Catoptria pinella. Next base: position 15,346,663 of record OY750761.1, read on the forward strand.
TATATTAGTTTGGATTTATTGGTTTTTAGGGTTCCGTATCAAAGGAACCCTTATGGTGCGACTCAGTCTGTCACAGCTGGATATCTCGAGAACTACTAATGCTATCAACTTGAAATTTGGAATAGTTTTAGATGACGTTTGCCCAACTATTTTGTAAATAAGTGAGAAATAAAAATATTTATATTTTTTTGCAACAGGGACTGAAAAGGGGTCTTAAAAAGACGAAGTGAGGCTACTAGGGCTTATGGGGTTCCTCTTTACCATTTTTTTTTGAGTTCCCGACATTTCGACAGCCCTCTTTTCCTGGGGCCGTGGTCACGGGAGTACTAAAAAAAGGCTGCTCATATTTTTACAAAATTACCCGCTCGGAACTTTATGAAAAAGCATTCAAGTTTATTAAATTATTTTATAGCTGCGTTCTGATTTTAATTATTATTACTGATTTCAATTGATTAATGTTAATTGGAAAACCATCTAGCTACTGAATCTATCACCAGTTCACAAATTGGGAGGCTTATTTTATTTATTGTTTGTATTGTAATTGTTTTCATTTCAAACTAAGTCGGTGAAGCTTATGACAGAATTGAGTAAGAATATTTAAAAAAGTTTATACAAATACTGTTAAAGTAACATTAGGTTTGAAGCCATGTTTGAACCAAACAGTAAATATTATACGGTTCAGTGTACCAGGTGCGTAGAGCAAGAAGGCAAGCAGCATCGTTTCAAATATTTACGAAAAATTGAACAAAATCAACTATATAGTACCAATTTTTTTTTATTGGTATCTGCTTTCAATTTGATTATTATCAGCGCATTTTCCATCCACTTAAAGAACAAATACTGATACGATTGTGACTTTTTATAAAGGTTGATTTCATAGAGTGTCGCGTCGTTACTACAATATTGACCGTGCCGGCTTCGGCGCTTCACTTTATTTTGCCAGCAAACAGCCGCGCTCAATCAGACCCGCTGTTTGTTTGTCCGGTTTGCGATACAGACGCGCTTACACACTTATAGCTTGTGTACTTTCCGTATTTCATCACCTTCGCTTTTTCTTATTCCGGTCGTTATCTTGTTTGCCGTATTTTTTAGTTAAGGTTTTATTTACTTTGTCAGAAAATATTGTTATCATTTTACGTATTTTTTCCTCCTTATCCATCGTAATTCAAACATTTTTAAGTTTTGATTTATTAACTGATTTTGGATTTCCGCAAACTAGTTAAACTCATTTCGTAAAGACTGCAAACTTTAAGCTTGTTCGGCTACTGTTGCACTTTATGGTCCTCAAAGTGTCACACTAAAACCACAAGTTTGAAAAGCGTTGGACGCCAGAAAACTTCCCCACCATAAAGGCTGTAAAACTTCTTACTACAATTTCTTGATTAGAACACTCGGCTGTAATTGAAATAGTTTACCGGGCTTTCTACCTCATTAGTTTAATCTATTGATTATTATTCAACAAGTAATTAAAACAATCTATAAGTTAAGCGTTAACTTAGGCACTTGCAGAAAACAATTAGTTGCAATAATAACTTCAATGTTATCACCAGTGTTTATAAATAATAGTGTTTCAAATTATGAAAACTTATGATTTTATCGCGATACTTTAAGCCGTGCTCGGTGGCGTCACCATCATTAAAAATATCATAAATAATAATATAAAGTTTGCCAAACAATAAAATAGTATAGTTAAATCATTTGTTTAACTTTTGGAAATATTACATTAGCTAACTCACGGATAATTTAATTTCAAACTAAACAGCTTTTGAACAATGTATTATAATGATGGATAATGCCAGTTAAGGTATTACGAGTTAAACACCTACACACTATATCAGTTTATCTAAAATCACCGCTATCGAAACTCCATCGATATTATTTGGAAAAGCTCATAAGGGTTATCCATACCTACTTTTCGATTTAAAACATTTGTCTAAATTATAGTTCAAGTTAGTTTGTTTTGTTAAGTAAAATAAGTTTGAGATGTTCGAATAGCTAACCTATGTATATAATGTTAGCTAGTATTATTGTAAATAGATGTTCCTTGGTTAAGACCAAAATTTTAAATAAATATTGTCTTTACACTACTCTAAAGACATGTTTCATCCTATAACTAGGATCGGATTGGAAAGTGTAGAAAGCTCTTTAGTGATATACTGTTACATTAGCAAATAATATAATCCGCTTTTGTTTGAGTAAGTGCTATTAATAATCATATTATCTCTTAGTTTCTTGCGGAGATAATTTTTGGTGAAAACCGACCGACGCGATTGTAACTTTCTCACTTACTGGATGAAAACACCGTAGATCACATCATTTTGAGGGCTTACTATCATCATATTATTATTGTTGGGAATAGTTAAGTAACTTGAATTTAGGTTAGATTATTAGTTGAACCAAACATCTGAAACCCACTTTTTTATAGTGATAGAATAATGAACATTGAAGTAAGTAAACAAAGTTTACTGTAGATGGTGCTGGCTGTGCGATAAAATAGTAAATTTTTAGGGTAAATTTTTAGGGTTCCGTACCAAAATGGTAAAAAGGAACCCTTATGATGCGACTCAGTCTGTCTGTCACAGCTGGATATCTCGAGAACTACTAATGATATCAACTGGAAATTTGGAATAGTTTTAGATGACGGTTGCCCTGAATTATTTTGCAAATAAGAAAGAAATAAAAATATTTATAAATTTTTTGCAACAGGGACTGAAAGGGGGTCTTAAAAATTCGAAGTGAGGCTACTAGGGCATATGTATAATATGAAAGAACGCTGCTTGCACATTCTCAAAAACTTTTTTTTAGTCTGCATAGTTTACGACTTTTGATGAAAAATGTAAAAAACCGTAACATGACTAAGTAAAAATAATGAATAATATTTTAGCAACAAATAAAATAAAGTATATAATTAGTATCATGCACAATGTACTTATCTACATATTGTCCGAAGACTAAGAACAAGTTATAAGTTTTACAAAGTTATGGAAAACTTCTTGCAGGAAGAAAAGCAGCCTTAGCCGGAACTAATGAAATAGAGGCCATTAAATGCATCACTTGAATATCATAACTTATTTATATGCAATAGTTGCAATAGTGATGAAATGTGAAAATTATCAAAAGCGTCGGTGTCCGGTCCGATCGGCATCGATCCGGCACCGTTCACGCGCCGGCGAGCGCTCGTTAAAGCGACCGACGCGCTTTATTACATTTTGTCGAGCACCCTGTATACTCTACACTTGACTCTGGACCTTATACACAACATAGTAAAGTTCAAAATTGAGATGGATTGAAAAGTTTATAAAGTTACACTGTTTGGGCTATCAGCTCAAACGCTGTGTCGATAGGTTAGGTCTCAGTAGCTTGATTTTAAATTTAATAAGTTTGATTTCTCGGCTACATTGAGTTGTACGACTTGGTTTAAAGAAGGTATCTTAGTATTTGGAAAGACGTTGACTTGACATGACAAAGTTGCGTCAGGATTTGTCCTTTACAAAAGTTTAAGTCACAGTCATAACCTTGTTAGTAAAGAATCGCTTTTAGCGGCCGATAGTGAATTTAAAATTTTTAGTGACAATATCTATAAATTCTAATACAAATATGAATTTAAAAGATGAAAATTTAATGAATCAGACTCGATGCTTCCTAAATAATTTACAAAAACCAAATTATCCTTAAGTTTTTATACTAAACTACTTACATTGAGAAATTTAAAGTATCCGAAGCACCAAGGCAACACCACATATCCTCGCGCCATCCTCGATTTCCTCGCAGATCCTCAATCATATCACGAAGAGAGGACAGAAGTAAAGCTCAGTACTACGTGCGCTCGAGCAACGCACATCAACACAACGCAACATGGACACCCTCTAACCGACACGGACTAGCCGGAATCTCAGACCAATCTCAAAACAAGTTCGAGTGCGTGACGCAGTATCGTCGGCAGGGGCTCTATCGGCTAAAAACATTGAAGTTCATGTTAACTGTGTTTTGACAGATGTATATAATACATTGCTACTTTGTTTTGGCACAAATAAAAACATACCAAAGAAAAGTAGCAATGTACTACATATATCTGTCAAAACACAGTTAACATGAACTTCAATGTTCGCCGCAGGTCGTCATCGGTCGGTAAGAGCTGTCTATGTGCGTGTGATTGTGGTAAATAAATAAATAATAATAAATAAATATTTGACAACATCACATACATTGCTCCGATTCCAAAGTAAGTAGCTAAAGCACTTGTGTTATGGAAATTAGAGACAACGGTGGTATCACAAACACCCAGACCTGAGACAATATAGAAAAGTTCGTTTTCTAAATTGACCCAACCGGGGATCGAACCCGGGACCTCAGAGATGGCGACACCTTGAAAACCGGTGTACAAAGCCACTCGACCACGGAGGTCGTCGAAAGTGGTCTGAGGTTATTCTGTGTAGGTTAGAGGGTGCCTATGTGTGCGATGCTCGAGCGCACGTAGTACTGAGCTTGACTTCTGTCCTCTCTCTATTTTGTGATATTATTTTCATAATACTATTTCCCGAACCATATTTCACCTCGGTAACAAGACCTTTCGCTCATTTCTCCTGTCATTTATATTGGCGGCGTCACAATCTCCTTTATTTTATTTACCTCCAGAGAAATTCTTTTTGAGCGATTTTCGAGTTCTACTAAGTGGCACTCTTTGTATTTTCTCTCTTTGCAAATAAGCAGAAGATAGATCAGTATTTTTGTTGAGTGCTCGCAATAAAGAACATATTTGGTGTCACCTGAAAGGGGAATATTTTAATAAAGTGTAATTTGCTTTCATCAACAACGAACGCTTTAGAAAATGTTAAGGTAAAAATAAGTTTTTCCTCTTGAGTATATTGCGCAGATGTATCTTTTTTTGTAGGAGGTAGGTAGGTACTTATCTTTCTTGTAGTAGATTTTATTTACGTCTAGTTTTTTTTAATTGAAAAAAAAAACATTTTTCACCTTTATTCAAACGTAACCCAACAGAGGCGGTTGATTGTAGGAATTATCATTTTAGGACTGAAATGAGTTTGCCTTTATTTTCCTCTAATCTTTGCTAAAGCGACTATTCTCTAATAACACACATTTCCAGAGACTGTTGATCGATCATTGCCGTCCCGACGCGACATCACGCCATACGTCATCGTAACGGATCAGGCTGTTGCTTATTATGTCCGTTTTGTTACTTGTCATGTTAAGACTTGTAACAAAATAGAACGTATGAGAAATAATGTCCTTTGCAAAACTAAGTGTCAGTAACAAAATAATACAAAAACTAAGTGATTTAGTAACAAACGGTCAAGTATGGTGCCTAAAAATGATTTTTTTTTTCTCTTCCGTTCGTAGGCAAATCAAGACGAAAATATATCAAAAGCAGTTATTTCAAAAATAAAATATTGGTGCGCCATAAATGTACGTACTTACCTCAACTGAAAACACAAACACGATTTAGCGTTATAATAATTTTGATTTTATTAGAATAAATTATATCGGGATTTACACCATGTAGGTACCTGTTTATTTTTGAGACACCGATATTTTGGTGCAGTTGCATGCGCCATGGTCACGGAAGAACGGAAAGATCCGATATTCCGTGAAACGGAAGGCACGGAATATCGGAGTCTCAAAAATAAACAGGTACATGATGTAAATCCCGATATAGTTTATTCTAATAACGTCAATAACCATGGAAATTTTGATTTTGATTTCAAAATTAAGTTGAACAATAATAATGTTACATAATTGTTATGTAACATTAAAACAAAATTTAATTAATTTGCGTCCTTTGATGTTAAATGTTACAAAATTATAAAGGACGCACATTAATTAAATTTTGTTATTGGTAATTAACGTGAAGTGAAATCTTATTGTTTCAATTTTGTACTACCTTTAATGTTCAGTACATTTCACCATTAATTAAAGAAATGTCCAGAAAGCTGTAAAGTTTGTATTTAGTCTACTACTCATGAGGATATTATTCTTCTTCCGCGTGGATATTTGGAAAATGTCTAGGGAACCCGTGACCGGAAAAAAAGTATCCTATGTTATACTTCAGGCTAAAAACTATATGTGCCATTAACTCCGTCGTTTTCGCATGATTGGTAACAAACATTTAAACATTAAAAATTTCAACTTTCCTAGTTATAATGTTAGTAGGATATTCATATTATTATTCCGTCTAGTTTCAATGCTAAGATTGTTGCAAACTCCCACCAACGAAGCCACTACGTAGAAATATTTGCCCTTGGTCAGCGCAATAAAAGAGGTGTGAAAAAAAGAGAAAACCTGGTGTAACTTACGGCCAAAGCCATTTCACAATTATCTACATCCAAATAAAAAAATATGTTTTGCCTTGTATAGGCAACGACCTTTTAGGTTTAAAGACATTTATTTTTCTCATAAGAACTTACATGTTCGCTGAAAATGAGATAATACGAATTAAACTTATAGCCAATGTTATTATGGCGGCACAGCGCTAATGCAATCAATAGTTTCAATACGAATATTTAAACATGATACCAACCTCTTCTATCTAGAAACAAATATTGGAACTGTATAGTAACGTTCCGCACTGCCGATTTCATCCATGCCGCGTCAATTTCGCTGCTGGGAAATTCACCCACAGATCTGTGATAGTTTTGAAATCCGATGATTAAATAGTTGTTTTCGTTCGAATTCGCTAGTCAGCGAGTATGATTATAATGTTAAGATTGAAACCAATAATGAAATGCTATCTAAATATTTCATTAGTATTAATGTGTAGAAAACTTATTCGTTCTAGTTTTATTCAGTTGATTAATTTCTTTGGTAATTTTCCATAACTATTTGCAGGTATTTATTTGAAGCGTTCACCGATCGAGCTTCCAATAAAGGTTACACGAGAGGCAGTCACAAAGCGCCTGTCATCGAATCGATAGTTTCGTCCGTTCCCGATAATTGTGCACACGCACCGATGGTCAACAATTTTCGCGTAAATCGTAAAAATGCGAACACTCATGGCATAGTGATATTGGTGACAGTTACAGAACTCAACTTTAAAATTGAATAATTGTTTGGATGGCTCAGAAAGCTTAATTGCTCTGAGTTTGAGTTGAGTATGAGTTGAGTTTGAGTTGAGTTTGAGTTGAGTTTGAGTTGAGTTTGAGTTGAGTTTGAGTTGAATTTGAGTTGAGTTTGAGTTGAGTTTGAGTTGAGTTTGAGTTGAGTTTGAGTTGAGTTGAGTTTGAGTTGAGTTTGAGTTGAGTTTGAGTTGAGTTTGAGTTGAGTTTGAGTTGAGTTTGAGTTGAGTTTGAGTCGAGTTTGTGTTGAGTTTGAGTTGAGTTTGAGTTGAGTTTGAGTTGAGTTTGAGTTGAGTTTGAGTTGAGTTTGAGTTGAGTTTGAGTTGAGTTTGAGTTGAGTTTGAGTTGATTTTGAGTTGTGTCACCGACACGTGACGTAATTGTTGCCCCGACAACCAAATAACTTGTCTTTTAGAATTCTCTTTGAACTCCATTACATATTTTCAGGAAATATTGTGTTTTCTTTATAATTAGCCTGCGTACACCAAATTGTGGCGACCGATGGATGCGCTAAAGAGAAAACGCACCCAGCTACGTAAGGAGTTCACCAGTTTGTCGAATAAGGTTGAAAAAGCTGTGCTTTCAAAAGAAGAATCCGCCGGCCAACTTTTCGAAGTCCTCACCGATACTGCCTCTAATTTGCACGAAATAGAAGTACAAATTAGTGATCTATGGTATTCGGCAGAAGACTTTGACGAAAAACTGTATGAGGAAGACCAAGAAAAAGTTTTAACATACAAAATTCAGTGGCAAAAAATTAAAACTCTTTTCAACAAGCTCAAGCACACGCAAAGCGAATCTTCCCTGCTTTCTGCTCAGTCTGTCCAGTCATACAAAAGACGTTTACCTAATCTTCCGAAATTAGAGATAATCAAGTATGACGGGGATGCAAAATCATGGCTACATTTCTGGGGACAATTTAAGAAGATCCATGACGATGATGACATTGACTCCACCGATAAGTTTCAATACTTACTGCAGTCCATGGCCCCTGACAGCAAAGCACGGCAACTCGTCGAAAGTTATCCACCTAGTGGGGAAAATTATTCCAAGGCAATTGAGGCGCTTAAAGGCAGGTTTGCGAGAGATGACGTTCTCATAGAGACCTATGTGCGAGGCCTACTTAGTCTCATGCAAGACAAAGGAGGAAACAAGCCCTTGACTTCACTGTACGACAGTCTTCAGACCCACTTACAAGCTCTTGAGACACTCGGAGTAGCGAAAGACAAATATGCTTCGATGTTGTTCCCAATGATCGAGTCAGCATTACCTGAAGAAGTACTCCGCGCATGGCATCGAAGTCAACAATCCAATAGGGATCTCTCCAGCCTAATGGAATTCTTGCAGCAAGAAGTAGAGTCCGAAGAACGTATACGGCTAGCTCGGAATGAACCCAGTACATCTATGATGGAACCCAAAGAACCTACTGCTTGTTTTGTAAACACTTCGAAAAACCAAAGGAAACAAGATCCAGACAAGCTAAGTGTGGTGCAAACATCTGTATGTATATGGTGTGACAAAACTAATCATTCCGCAACAGAGTGTTTAAAAGCCGTGAAGATGTCGCTAAAAGACCGCAACGAGTTTTTAAAAAGCAAGAAAGCCTGCTTAGTGTGTTTTAAACTTAATCATTCCGCAAGAAAGTGCAAAAGTTATCCGAAATGTCTATTCTGCACAAAAAGGCATTTTACTATTATGTGCTCGGAGTTGGCCTATCATCATGAAAACATTGACAAAGGTGACAAAGGTAAACAATCGGAGTCGTCAAATAACTTGTCATGTCAACTTTCGTCAAGAACGACTTTGTTGCCAACTTTGATAGTGAAAATTGTCAATGGTAAAAAAGAGGTTTGTGTCAGAGCACTAATAGATACTGGTGCACAAAGGTCGTATATTAGTAATAATATCGTACGGAAACTTAACCTGAAAAGTTCAAAAAAGGAGGTGTTAAGCTACTGTTTGTTCGGCGAGCTTGAAACGGAAAAAAAAGAGTGTCAAGTTTTTGACATACGCGTAGAAAGCATTGAAAACAACTTTTATGTAAATATGCAGGTTGTAGAACAAAATAAAATTTGTGGTTTTTTACCTAGGTTAAGTTCATCTGTAACGCTGCAACAATTACGTGCCCGTGGCATCACATTAACTGACTCAACTGACGCTCCCGACTGTGTAAGTTTACTAATTGGATCTGACTTTTGTGGCTCATTGATTACCAGTGAATTCATACAAATAGGAAACAATTTAACTGTTGTGAAGACAAAACTGGGGTGGACTGTTCAGGGTTTACTCCACGAAAGTTGTAGTTCTGTAACAAGTATGGTTGCATCCCTTCACATCGCTAATAATTTTGATATTTCAGATTTGTGGACCCTAGAATCAATAGGTATCAGTGACCCAGCAGAGCAGGTAAAACGGTCGGAACGTGAGCTCGAAGTCTTAGAAAATTTTAAGAATAATATAAAAATTAACGAAGAATGTCGGTATCAGGTTTGTTTACCGTGGCGTGACGTTCCACATCTACAAAATAATTACGATCTCGCCAAGAAAAGGTTAAATTCTACCATGCAACGCCTCACTCAACTAGGTAAGTTGAAAGACTATGACAACGTATTCCGAGAGTGGTTACAACTTAACATAATAGAAGAGGCACCTAACCAATCTATCCAAGGCCATTACTTGCCTCATCACGCTGTGATTAAAGAGTCGAGTTTAACAACAAAGATCCGTCCCGTATTCGACGCTTCCGCGAAGGATAGAAATGGTTGTTCGTTAAATTCGTGCTTGGAGAAAGGTGTCAATCTATTGGAACAAATACCTAATTTGTTAATTAATTTTAGAAAACACCAAATCGGAGTTACAGCGGATATTGCGAAAGCATTTCTTCAGATTTCACTTATACCAGAAGACCGAGACTATCTACGGTTTTTATGGTGGTCAAATCTAGAAGCAGATAGGAAGCTGACTACATATCGACACAGGCGCGTAGTGTTTGGAGTCACGTCTAGCCCCTTCCTTCTCATTGCCACCATAAACCACCACTTAGATAATTGTTCGGAACATTTCAAAATCATGGCAAGGAAACTGAAGGAATCATTTTACGTTGATAACTGCGTCACTAGTGTGGATTCCGAAGAAGAATTGTATAAATTCGTAAAAGAATCTAAAGATGTTATGCTAAACGGTAAGTTTGACCTTAGAGGTTGGATATCTAGTCCGATTTTTCTTGACGAGAATGTAGAGTATACATCAATATTAGGAGTCATATGGAACGTCAAGTTAGATTGTCTAAAATGTAACATAAGCCTTGATAAAACCTATGAAAAGCTTACCAAGAGAAGTTTACTATCAGTAGCACAAAAAGTTTTCGATCCCATTGGCATTGCTTGCGCGACTACAATAATACCAAAAATGATCATGCAGAAATCGTGGTTGCGTAATCTTTCCTGGGACCAAGAACTTCCTGAGGACTTGGCAAAGGAGTTTAGAAAGTGGTTAGAGCAAGTTCATTACATTAATGAATGTGTTATTCCCAGACCCCTTTCTTGCCATCCTATAGCTCAGTGTGACAACTCACTACATGTCTTCTGTGACGCAAATAAGGACGCTTATTCAGCGTGTGTCTTTCTACGGTCACAACACGGTGAGCATGTCAACATCAGTTTTGTTCTTGCCAAATCTAGGGTTACACCGGTAAAAATTATTACAATTCCGCGACTTGAATTGACCGCTGCCACTTTAGCTACTAGACTGTCATTAACGGTAATTAACTCTTTAGATTTGAATAATTTAAAAACCTACTACTGGACAGATTCTAGTGTAGTGCTTGCATGGATAAAAGGTGACGGCGCGTGGTCAGTATTCGTTTCCAACAGAGTAAAAGAAATCACAAGTATTTGCGAAGCTTCTAACTGGAGACACGTACCTGGTAATTTAAATCCCGCTGACCTTCCTTCCAGAGGCGTGCATCCTAAAGGGCTGGTCGAGAGCCGATGGTGGGAGGGCCTGACTTGGTTGAAGCTACCAGAAGAAGAGTGGCCGAACATGCAATTTGTACCAAGTTTATCGGAGGTCAATGAAGAACGGAGGAAAACCGGTATTCATACGTTACTCATAGAAGAAAATACTTTTCTTAATAGACTAACCCATTTTTCGAACTACGTTAAAATAGTTAGAATGATATGCTGGATGTTACGTCTGCGAAGAAAACAGACATCTAGAGAACTAACGTATGACGAGTTCGAATATGCAGAAACTATACTCATAAAATTAATTCAAGAGAGATATAGGGAATCTCTGCTTAATGATAAAAGGTTGCAAACTTTTGTAGACGATGATGGAATTATACGTCTCCATACAAAGTTAGATAAGAGCAGCGAAGATAGAAATTTTAAATTCCCTATTGTGTTACCAGGTTCAGAGACAATTATAAGGCGCCTCGTACATTTAGAAGTAGTAGAGTCACTTTCGACAGGCGAATTTTTAATGGCACTTAGACGTTTCGTTGCGCGTCGTGGTCGAGTGAAATGTTTATTTAGCGACAATGCAACTAACTTCAGAGGCCTTGATAATGCTTTGAACTCTATCGATTGGCTTGAAATTCAGAGATTTTCTTCGATAACGAGAATTAAGTGGAACTTTCTGCCACCCGCAGCTCCTTGGTGGGGAGGGTTTTACGAAAGGTTGATAGGTTTTTTAAAACAAATCCTTCGCAGAGTGCTAGGTAGAGCCTCTTTATCTTTAATAGAACTCCAAACTGTTCTTTGCGAGTGTGAATCGGTAATAAATAGTCGTCCACTCACTTATGTCAGTGGAGAAGACGACTTACAGCCGTTAACACCTTCCATGTTCATTCAACCTCTGACTGATGTTTCAGTATTAGATTTGGATCAGGTTGATACAAAAATACATTGAATGCGAGGAGGCGCTATATTTTAAAAGTACGTAAAGACTTAAGAAAACGTTTTAGAGACGAATATATTGGTTCTCTTATACAGAGAGGTAAGTGTAAAAATAATACTTTAAATATTGGCGATATTGTTCTTCTCGAAACCGAAGACAGTAGACGCATCACATGGCCCCTAGGTATTATAGAGGAGTTGCACACGAGTAGCGATGGAGTTAGTCGAGTGGCACGTGTTAGAGCGGCAGGGGGGACAAAAGTTAGACCTATACAGAGACTTTTTCCGTTAGAGCTCAGGCAAAGCGACGCATCAGCTCTAGCAGAAAATATTGCAACTAACGACGACCTAACGACGGCTACAGACGACCATCAAGGGGAAAATATTAGGGCTAACATAGACGACCATAAAAGAACAAAGGCGACACGGTCAGGTCGATCTGTAAACATGCCTAAATACTTGGGTGACTTTGACTGCACGACCCGGTAGCCTCCCGGCTTTTCTTGCGCCGGAGCATGTCACCGACACGTGACGTAATTGTTGCCCCGACAACCAAATAACTTGTCTTTTAGAATTCTCTTTGAACTCCATTACATATTTTCAGGAAATATTGTGTTTTCTTTATAATTAGCCTGCGTACACCAAAAGTTGAGTTTGAGTTGAGTTTGAGTTGAGATTATTATTTTTATCGATCAAGATCTGGATTCAACAGCATAAAAAGTACGTGAATATTTACGTAGGTAACTGCAATTATCTAACAAATTACTTGAATAAAAAGCAGTATTCTATGATCAATATACGAGTGGGTGGTTTCATATTACACCTACTTACGAGTAGTATAGGTTACCAAAATACAGTTAAAGTTTAGATAAAGTTACGTCGAGTTATATTATGAAGGGCCTAGATAACATTGGGTGAACTCTTGTAATTATTCTGCATTTACCGGTTCACTATGTCGAAACGAAAGTTCTGGACACACGAACGTTATATTGCAATGGAATTCATAAATATCAAGTGACACAATTCATGGCTCATTTCGTCAGAAGTTCACTGAATGTTTCTGAACGATAAGAATGCGCAATTCAAATACTTTTAAAGTATCGTCCATTTTGTTTGACGATTGAGATTTGTTGACATTTCTTTAAAAATTCAACATTTGTACCAAACGAAATACATTTAATGTTACATAATATAAGTAAGGTAGGTAACTGCTATTCGGTTACGTCAAAGGTGCGACTCGGTGCGGTGCGCGCTTGTCCGCGTCGTGGAAGGAGCCCGGTTCGCATCCGTGGCTGCTTGCGCTCGTGCGCAATATCACGCACCTTGCGCGGTTTTGCAAGTCGTGGGAATCCACCATTAGATACAACTGTATGTGATGGTAGTAGCAATCAGTAAATCATAGTCTACTCTGAAACTGTAACTCATTCAACTGTATCGATCAAAACACTGTATTCGATGTAACGGACTGATACTGATTATTCAGGAATACAACACTGCCCTGCGATTCTGTAAAATCAGACGACAACTCGCAACTCCCTTCACAATTCACTCTCACTTCGCATCTCACCTCGCTTGACCTTGACCTTGACTTGCGTTGTACCTAGTGACAACCACACTCAACAAAATGTTAGTCGAGTTTTATCGATTCCAGTTTAGCTAATATGTGAGTTTTAAATTAAAATTTCTTATTTTAAGGAATTTGATGCAGCAAAAATAAAAAAAATAAAAAACTCTTAATTCGTGCCATGAATATAATCCCTATGCCTTAAACTGTATGTCCATGGCGTCCGTCTCCTCGGAGAGAAAAAACCGGACCGAATAGCGGCCTATATATTATATTTGTATGAACTTTTGTCAACTCGACATCCGGCGTCCGAAATCCGTCATCCGTTCTTTTGACGGGCTCCGAAGATTTTGCTTGAACGGATGAACCGCTAAACCGGAGCCTCGATTCGAAGTACCCCATTAAATACATATGGACTTGTCCACGGCGCAGCCACCCGACGTCCGTCTTCGTCAACCGTCATCTTTTGCGACTTGCCGAACTTGCTTATTGCGACAAGCACTTGCGCTGCGACTTTATTTTGTTCACACAATAAAGTTTTTAGGGCAAGTTAATATTAGGGGTTAAAGTATGAAATTGCCGTTTTGTATGGAGAATTTTAAAGAATTTGAATTTTCCATACTAACATTTTCTTAATTTATTTAACAACCATGAACGCTAACGTTTTAAAACATTTTGCACTAATGTTTACACACTAATATAACGTATGCCACTTAGGTTATGCGAAAAAAATAAGTATCGGCTAAGTCACAACGAAATAAAAGGTCATTTCTGCTAACCAAAAAGGAGTTACTAATAAAAACAAATGTTAAAAAAATATCTTCACGTTTTTAAATTTGAGATTTTAGCATTCACAATGCTATTTTTATATAATACCAAATAATAAACTAGAAAAAATACGACTCGCACCTGATCATGTTCTCGGACGGGAATCGAACCTGCGACCTTTGGATATCCGGTCCAATGCTCTGACCGCTGCGCTACTGAGTCACTAGTGGGAATGTCGAATTTCTCCTAGTATATCAACTCTTACGCTGCAAGCCAGCGCCATCTCACCAATTACAAGGAATTACCTCGACATCAACTGAATACCTTTCCAGATATTTTTAAACAATTGATTAAGATAAGAAAGCTACATCATTTTTTAAATTTGAGATTTTAGCATTTACAATGCTCCCGTCCCGTTCGATTTCCGTCCGAGAACATAATCTGGTGCGAGTCGTATTTTTTCTAGTTTATTATTTGGTATTATATATCTTCACGTTGTTGTAATTTATCGTATAGTGTATTAAATGCCCCATCGAGGTATCTCTCTTGCAGGAGAGGGTGAAACCCAAAACTTTTTTGTCTTCTGCGTCTTTGTACGTATATTGCAAGAAGTTGTCGGCATTCTAACGTAAAAAAAGGCACGTGCACATGACATCTCAGTTGCACCGCAGAGTGATATGTGGTTCGGGATTGGATCGGATCCGGACGCAATGGACAAACGTGATCCGTCTCCGTCATCCGTCTCCGTCGAAACGCCCGGATCCGTCATCCAAGAAAAAACCGGACCGTGGACAGACCTATAATATTTTGTTAAGAATCCTGCTTTGTATAGTTACCTATATTAAGGCCCACTTGCAGTAACATTTACTAAATCTCGACTTTGTTAAACTTAGATGTAGCCCTTATGAAACTGTGAAAATTTTAAATATCGATTTAAAAATTTTACATATTCGTATGAGTAAAGTCTAGGTTTAACAAAATCGAGATTTAGTAAATGTTGCTGCAAATCGACCTAAGTACTCTTTTTGTATATATTGCTCATTGAATATAATGTCAATGTCTTGTTTGTCAATATTCTTCCTTGCGTTTTTTAATACAGTTTTTACAGTTTAATTTTATTATTTTCTTTCCCAAGATCCTATAATATCAAAAAGTATGTACTTTAATATGGTAGCAGAGCGTTAAGTTACCGGAAATAAAATTCAGATAGAATTTACGTCGAGAGTTGATGGAAAAGTCTATCGTTGAATCAGCAACAATCCAAGTGGGAGACACGAGAGCTTCATGAGGCGAACTTATTACTACGAATTTGTCACAAGACAACTGTGAGAAAGTTTTGCGATATTCTACAGCGAGGGAAGTATGGCTAGAACTACACCGCCTGTATGATGGCTTGCAAAAGAGTAAAGCCTGTGCATGAAGTTCTTCAGCTACACAGTGCAATCCAGTGGTGAAGTGTCACTACATATTAGCAAATTGAAGAACATCTGGTCTGAACTTACCTGGGAACTCCAGAAGGAACACCTGAAGGAAGAGCTACCAGAACTACTCGAAGACGGCTGAACCGATTGAAAGGATCAACTGTCGTTTAAATATTAATAAAATATATTTATATCATCGCTTACATTTTTATTACATAATATACATATGCCTAGCCCCAAAAATGTTAAAAATAAATAAAGCTTTTTAAATTTTGAGATTTTAGCATTCACAATGCTATTTTTATATAATACCAAATCATATACTAGAAAAGAGTGGCTCGGTAGCTCAGCGGTCAGAGCATTGGACCGGATATCCAAAGGTCGCGGGTTCGATTCCCGTCCGAGAACATGATCTGGTGCAAGTCTTATTTTTTTCTAGTATATTATTTGGTATTAAATAAATAAAGCTTTAAAAAAAATAAGCTGTTTTTATAGCAGTTTTTTTAGGTTTTCTGTTAGCACATCATGTTAAAAATGTATAAATCTACTGAATCTACTACCATTTCACAAATTGGAAGGCCTATCCAAGAATGAAATAACGAAAGAAAACTTGTAAAGGGTTTTTGACCACCGATAAATTAAATATGACGTGAACGCCATAGGTTATTTACTATATTTCGTCTACGTTATTGCCCTAGAGCTAAATCGGCGTAAAATGGCAAATCCCTAGTTTGCCTCCTTTGAACTTCAGCAATTGTTTGTAGCTCTTCTAGTCTCTCTTCTTCTGAAATTGTGAAAGCCGGTATTTTTGCGCGATTGCACATGTTGTGCAAAACACAGCATGCAATAACTATTTTTGCAACTATGTCTGGATGATAATTGAGCATTCTGTGTACTAACAAGCACCTAAATCCCTCTATTCCCAGGAGTCTTACAAACCAGTATAATAAGTTTTACCTAACAATATAAAAAATTTTTTTTATCAAATTTTATACAATAACATGTAAAAAAAAAATTGACATTAAAATAAAAATGTTTTCTGAAATAACATCCTTGTAGGTGGTGGTGGTGGAAGGCTTGTGGCTCATGAACATCTTTGCTTGCACAACAATAATAGCAATGCAATTGTCCAGAAATTCAAACCGTTGACAGACACACCTATCTGTTGTTCTGATTATTGAGAATAAATACAAGTCATCTGGATATATAAACTCAAAGCTTTTCTCACCATCCTTTACATCTCTTACAAAGCATTACAGAAAGTAATATTAAAACTGGACGATCACCGCAGGTAAATTGTTTACTAGTGACCTATTTTATAATATGTTGTTGTTACCATAAATATATAATAATGTTAGTGTATAAGTCTAGCATTCCGGACAAACCGCCGTGGTTTTTGGTTTGTTACGATGAAAAATTTTTGTTTTTGTAAAGTTAAATAATAAAAAAAAAATAGTTTTTCACAAATTAAATAGCTATATAATTTGTGGTTAAAAACTACTTGTCAGTGTTAAAAAATAAAAAAATATTCACTTCTAAGACTTTCGCTCGTATACAGTTCATTAGAAATAAAACACTTTTTCAACACTTTTAGTCCTCCCGTGACCACGGTCCCTGGAAAGGTGTCGAAACGTCGGGAATTCTAAAAACCAATAAATACAAACTAAATAATTCTAAAACAACACCTGAATTAATAATATACGCGCTATAATCCGTAAAAAGTGTTTTATTTCTAAAAAAAATATTATTTTAACATTGTTTGTAGAGGACTTCTTCTATTTTCACTCGTAAAATAGATACTTTTTATTTGACACTTTGAATCGGGTTCACTTGCGAGGTGAGCATCGAAGTGAGGGCGGAATTTCCTTACAGAATGCCACTTCTTATGTCATCTCATATTTCATCTGTCAAAATCTCACGGTCAATTTTAATTCAACACGCAGACTATTAGCTGCCTCAAATTCCTTAAAATAAGAAATTTTAATTAAAAAAACGCATATTTGCTATAAAGTTCTGTACCAAAAACTCAACAATTTTATCAAAAAACTGCAATCAATAAATCTCGACTAACATTTTTTTGAGTGTGGCAGTCACTACAATACAGTACTCACTTCACTTCGCAAGTAAATAGGTGATGCTTACAGAATGCCAATTTAAGTGAGAGTGAAGGGAGTAGCGAAGTGAGATCTGATGCGAGAGGTTGTTTAATTCGAGAGGTGGACGGATAATTAGAATTGTGAAAAGAGAAATATATGTAGCTTACTCCCGCAAAAAATATATATGCAGGATGCACCGCCCGCCTGCCCGCAAAAAAATGCACATGCACACCACAAAAATATCAGTGCACAATACCTGCATTTAGCATGACAGCGACACACCTTGCACCTTCACCTTAGATAATTAGAAGCACCAGATAATTTTCATACCAACGAGATAACTTTGAAGCCTTTGGTTCTCTGCCGATCTGAAGATAGCTAACCAGGGAGTGAATGGATGAGATCCAGATTGCAATACACACAACTGATCTATCAGGATTCTAAGAGCTGTTTTGATATGCTAAAAAATCGCGAAAATAGCATTATATTGTATGGAAATTCATCATTCACATTAGGGGACATTCTACAACCACTCTACACCCCATAAAAGTAAATGTAATCGTTTCCTTGATCGTTACGAAAAATCCTGTCACCTCTCGGTCTATACCTTACAGAATGCCACTTTTTACATCATCTCATACTTTATCTGTCAAAATCGGTAACCTATCCCAAGGTCGAAATTTTTTTGATCGAATTTCATTTTACTGAAATCTTTTCGACTGTTTTCGTTTCGCCTTTTTTGACTTCGTCGAAATTACGTTTTTTTCGTTACTCCGATGTCTTATTTGGTCGAAAAACTTTTTACCGAAGTTATGCGCGGTCGAAAGAACATTTCGTCGAAGTATTATATTCCCGAACATTCATTACACCACTGATTTATTTGTCATATTTTCAGTTCACCAAATGAAAAACTTTGAATACATTAAGTAGGTTAGGTTAGGTTAGTGTTTTGACCATTCGCAGCTCTATAATGCTTGCATGCATGGTGCATGCTTGCTTAATAAAACATGTATTATTATAACAAATATCGATTATGTCAAATGTTACCTACATAATATAAATATACCATAGTTGCGGTTGCGGCCAAATAGTATTCGGTAAAATGTTGTTCTGGTGGTGCCAATACTAAAAAATCATTTTGAAAATCGGTGAAACGTAGTTCGGTAAAATGAGACATATGCCAAATGATATTTCGATAGTTTAAAAATATGGCAAACAATACATATAGCAACAAAAACTTTGGTCAACCGTTTCCGTTAAATGAAATTAGGACAAGTAAATTTCGGACAAGTTATCGGTTCCCGTCAAAATTCTCGCGGTCAATTTAGTTCAACTCGCTGACACGCTCGCAAGTGCAGCGCTAGTGCACATGCGAATTATCAAGCGAGTTTTGAGAATACCAATCAAGAAACTCACAGCGGATTCAGATGCGAGGTCACGAATGATGTCTTACAGAATCGCAATGCTGGATAATAATGTTAAAATTAAGATAAAATTAAATAACAACGATTGTAGAAATATCTGTTCACCTACTAGGATAATTATTTGCTATGAACATCGTATGTAGATCTCGTATACTTTGATTCCAAGTACACAACATTTGATCACGTTATATGTTGTATAGGCATGTACTTTTGTTATTTGACATGAATTATAGAGCAACAAATCTCTACAGCACAAAAAACATTTTTGAAATCACAAAAGTGCTTTAAACGATTTATTAAAAAAAAGGAGTTGAAGTGATATTGAAGTTGGCTTTTTTTGATTAACCACAAAAATATGAATAACTTGTGGTAAGAAAGAGCACTATCCTCGTCCTCGTCTTGTCAGCACTATAACGTGTCATAAGTGATTAGGGTAAGAAAGACAAACGACTGTGGACGTCGACGCCCATGATGGAGCGTAGCCAGGTGGTACCCTATAAATATCACTTCGGTGAATCTTAAGCAAACGGTTGCCTAAATCATGAATAAGATCATGAATCTGTTGCCATCACAATCACAACAACATTTTATAAATTCGTCTTCCGTCGTTTTTCAATGATTTCAGGTGTAGTATGCTTCTAAGATCTTCTTAACACTAATAAGATATTTTTTCCTAGTAAACTGGAGTCGATTGGATTGTACACCGGTTTTCATGGTGGCGCCCGGTTCGGTCCCCGACTGGGTCAGTTTAGAAAACGAACTTTAAAGACGTTGTGTAAAGGTTATTATAAAATAGACGACGACTCTGGAACGAGTGGTAGGAAACTATAGACAATTCAAAAGTTCTTAATTACTAAGTTTATATGAATAAAGTTATTTTTGACTTTGACTTTGATCTGATTAACAGCGAAGACATAGCTCAACCGGTGTTTAGATTTTTCCATCACAACATGAGGCAGTAAAATCATGTTAAAACTGTGACTTGCAAAATAACTGTGAAGATAACGCAAGTCGCAACTGTTACTTGGGGCGTTACCACGTTAGTCTTGATTGAAGTTGTTGGTACATTTTTTTTAATCCACAACGGGTTAGTGCTTGGCCTTCACAGTATTATATTAATTCTGTGCCTTCACCTCACCTAATGTTAAGTGACGATAATGCCGAAGGTGGGAGCGTCTTACACCCGGAATCCTCACCACTGAGGAACTGAATATCTTACCTCTAAATGCCGGAACACAATATTTTTTAAATTGTTGTTATGGCGTCAGACTTAGGTAAGATGGTGGTAGCTAGCCAGGTGGACTTGAAATAAGCACTACCACCAACCAAACCGAGTACAAATGTACCCCCCTCCTGGGAATCGAACCCGGGTCCCCTGCGTTTTACACGGGTGGGCGAACCACTAGATTACAGAGGGGGTTAAGGCAGTGGTGTTATTTAGAGAGTAGATTGTGCCTCGTACCTGGGCTGATGTCAGGCCATCGCGGCTCGAGACAGCGCCAGGTTATATTACGTTAACGAAGACAAACTGCGGCCGCCATCACGCGAATATGAGCACAGGTTAGTTGGCCCAAGTTGGGGACGGAAGCGACATGTTTTTTTGAGTATGCTGTTTATAAGCTAATACGAATTACTTAAACGTTTTGCACAATTTACTCTCGGAAGATTTAGATATCGACACTTCCAGAAGTTCTTTTGTCTGGGTACGAAATAAGAGTTACGTCAGTAAGTGCATGTGAGGTTATTAAAATAAAATAAAAATGATTTTGACTTTTACTTTTCTCATAAAAACTTGATCTATGGGGATCAGTGGCCACCTCTGGTGTTAGATTTTATCAAGCCGCCTGTTAGGCCTCTGACTTGGCTTAACGACTATTAACAGATGACAACAGCCAGGACTGACGGTTTAACGTGCCCTCCAAAGCACGAAAACTCTCAGTTGTAATGCCACTTAACGGTCACCCATCTGACACCTGGCCGGGGCGAGCGCTGCTTAACAAACGTGATCGAGTACGATCAGTCTGTCAAGCTCCGCCATGAGCGCTTCCTCGTGGTGATGATGATGATATACTTCAATGCTAACTTTATAATTTTGTACCACGCCTGTGGTCAATCATTGGCCAAGATGACTAGAAAACAAATGAGGTTCATACATCTTTCAAAATCACGCAGAGAATGAGGTGGTAAATAGTGATAAATGCGTTATTTATCGGCGTCGATGAGGGTCGCGATCGCGCGGCGTCTCGCAGGCTCCCGCGCTAACGAAGACGAACTGCGGTTGCTGCGAGAATATGAACTGCGCGATGTGCTACAATTCAAAGGAGGCAGCGGGTTATTAAATAATGACTTAATGATTTTTCAGATTTTTTTAATACAGTAGGTATAATAAAAATGAAAGGTTTTTTCTTTCAAGTTTGACACAGCACTAAATATAGCTAGAGATAATATTTACTCGCAATTGTAATTATTTTATCCTGTTAGTGCAATAAAAATTGAACTCTCAAAACAAAAAAATAGTTAAGGTTTAACAGTTTTTAGTGATTTTCCATAGTTCCATAAAAAAGCCATTTATTAGATAGTTAAAAAGGTATAATTAGATACAATTACCATCACAGTAACTACATAAAAATTGTTAATATTTTGTACATAAACATTGACAATCTTAATTTTCTTAATATCAACGGGCTCTAAAATATATAACATCCATAGTTAGAAAAATGTGAACAATCTCATCAAGCAAGCGAACTTTCAACAAATTCACCGTATTAAATATTAGGAAGCGGCGAGAGGTTCCAAGTTATAAACATAACGAAGACAAACTGCGTCACACGAGGTAAAGATAAAGACTGTGGTCTAATACATAAGCGACGGCTTTTTATGACTTTAGGCCGTGTTCAGATGACACGCGCCGATCACGCACAGGACCCGCATACGCGTTGTGCTCGCCTAACACACGCGGTCGCCACGCGCAAAATCAGCGCACGTCTCGCGCCCGCAAACTAGTGACTGGACTACTTCGTTTTGTAGACACTAGCCATAGCGCGGGCGCAAGGCGTATGCGGGGTGGGTGCAGTGCGTGTGCGGGGTGAGCGCGGGGTTTGCACGAAGCGGGCGCGAGGCGGGCGCATGGTGTAGGCGTGGACTTCGATAAATGCAATTTGAGATCTATTAATGTGTTATAAGACTCAAGTTATAATACAATGAATTTCAAAGCGAGTTGGACGCGGGTGCTGACGCGCGTAGCGGGCGCGTGTCGTCTGAACGCGGCCTTAAGGGCAAGTTCATTTTGTTTAGCTCGTAATTAGACGTGATTCATATGTAATTTGACAGAATATATTTCGTAGGAACGCAAATCGAAAAACAAAATAGTAGCTGTAACAATTCTAAATAATTGTTAGTACCTAACCAAATCCAACTTATTTCTGTAGTCTTGTTAAGCAAGATGATTTTATTATATATTTGATAATGTTATTATAGAATAAAGAACCAAAAGCAAAAAATATAATGCAAACGTTTTTATTCTTTAGGGTAATGTCTACAGAAACAATGCATCGCTATTTGCTCTTCCCTTCGTCGGCTCTCCAGAATTCATATACATAATTTATCAATCATTTATTTTTATCACCCAGAAACGCTGCGTGGCATCGTTAGTTGTGGCTCCTGATCCTTGCTAAATGATATATTCGTTCATAAAGAGCTTATTTGGCAGCATTTCTATACGAGTATTTAGTCGATATCACACGTAAAGACTTGATTATTACCAATCTTACTCAGTTTTTTTATTATTGAGATAATGGTTTTGTAAAAAAATACTTTAGGTAGTTTAATCATTCATGATGACTCGATTCTGGATCTTTTTCCTTCTTTCTCTTTTTGTTTAATCGTCTGCCCAAAAAAAGAAGAGTGTATTGTGTTCAGGATTTTCTTTATTCCACGATAACTTCTAAATGTCTCAACAGATTGGGATGATGTGAGACATCCTTCCCCGAGTGGCAGTGGCTTTAGATATTTTTCTTTTAAAAAGTCTTTTAAAAATCTTTTTTTTTATGAAAAAAGATTGTTTCTTTTATATTATTACTCATTGGGTATCAATAAAATGTATGAAATAAAAATAAATAAAAACGACTGCCCTGCCAAAAAGTTAAATAACAAGGGTCATTGCAGCCGGGGGACCACTTTGATCAAAAATTGTTCCACAGTATAGTCTCCCGATTGCAGTGACCCTTATTTTTTAAATTTTATTTCTTTTTTGGCAGGTCAATCTTTTTTTAATATTTTTTAATTAATTAAATCTTGGATTATTGACCAATAAAGCTGTTGGGGCTTACACTCGATTCCTTTAGAAGTGAATTTACAGAACTCAATGAAACATTTACAAGAAAAAGTAAAGTATGTTCCCTTTGAGGGCATGCTCTCATCAATATTAAAGTGGCTATACCTTCAGAGATCGCTTTGTCTCCCTCATGTATAAAAGTAATATAAAATGTATGTGCTACTCTAGATTATTAAAATGTCACACAAGTTTCTCCACTTGACATTCGGGTAAGTTAATTCACGTCACAGAGTATTAATTTTAAGTTTTTCATTACATTTTCCACAATTCTAGCGGTCGTCGTTTTGAATTCACAAATAAAATTGCGGGCAACTTTGGAACTTTTTAGCGACTTTGGAAACTATTTGAATACAAACTTCTTGCTTCACACGTGAGCCGGCTAGTTCGTTATTCATACCCGGGCGAACTAACATAATACCCGGGTGGAATTTCAACCCGGATCTCACAGGTCGTTAATCCCGCTGACCCTTCCGCATCATCGCTCTTGGTGAATTACCGGACGATTATTTATTTAAAACGATGACAATGGAAATGGAAATAAAATTGGAAATACGTATGAAGGATGATGTCAATAAACTGGACAAAATAAAAAATACCCTAAAGAAAAAGTGACCAAAGCAATTGATAGAGCCACAAAACCTCAAAAAATGTTTGTTACCCATCTGTAACCATTAAGAACAACCACCTACAACACACGGCCTTACCACAAAACTCTGTTCAACAAGACTGTTTAACTTAAACATTATTTAAAATGTGATGCTGTCACTTTTTAACCGATTTCAAAGGAGGACTTCTATGTTCGTCTGCATGTTTGTTTTTGACAATACTGTTTGAAAGACACAGCGTCACATTTGAACAGTTCCTAAAGTAAACATTGTTATAAAAACTGTTGTAAGACCGTTAGAATTCAAATTATCAAACAAACACGTAAATGTGAACCATTTTGATGACCTCCGTGGTCGAGTGGCTTTGTACGCCGGTTTTCAAAGTGTCGCCATCTCTGAGGTCCCGGGTTCGATCCACGGTTGGGTTAATTTAGAAAACGAACTTTTCTATATTGGCTCAGGTCTGGGTGTTTGTGATACCACCGTTGTGTTTGATTTCCATAACACAGGTGCTTTAGCTACCTACTTTGGAAACGGAGCAATGTATGTGATGTTGTCAAATATTTATTTATTTATTATTATTATTATTTATTTTTGATTTTTTTTTTTGTGACAATGTTACAGTTACAAGTGTAAATACTAATAAAATTAAACCTATGATGTTAAATTAACCCAAACTCTAATATACCTTAACGATATTTCGACCTTTACGAGCTACTCTTATATTCATGGGTGGGTGGGTTGTACTGGCAGCACTCAGGTTTAAAGCGAGAGTTTACGGGGCGTTAATCTGGCTGACCCCGCGTCACCGGCGGTGAGTAACGCCCGACTCCCAGCGACAGTAAGCTTTGCTGGATGCCTGATTGATAATTTTCCAACCAACTGCCAGTGAAAAAGATAACTCATTGACAACAGGATTTTAGATGTTATTCACTGCTGTTTGGGAGGAAAGACAAGTTTTTATATTAAATTGTGAAACCCACCATATTTCATGCAAAAAAAATAGTAGGAATTGCTCAGTTATACAATTTCTGTGTAATGGAAATCAGAAAAAAAATATTGTCCTATTCTTGAATTGATTATTGGACCACAAAGAAAGCAAAACTGGATTCAGTGTAAGAAATTAGGAAGACTTTGGATAACAGAGGTGATCACAATCAAAAAATCATAAAATGTTTACAAAAAAATAATTATGATTTTAATTCTATACTTATTAAAATAAAAGTAATTGTATGGAACCTAATTGCGGTTTACGTTTATTCCTTTTTTAAGAAATAAAGAGGTGTCAATATTTCTTTGACATGCTGAATCAACACTTGAACATCCAAATCATCCATCGACACATAAATCTTTGCAGAGATGCTCATATTTTTTATCAATGAGACTGTTAACTTAGCATGTTTTTTTAATATTTGTATGAAAATCGTTATGTTCATACAAATATTAAGACCCTTGGTGACTTGTTTTCTTTGTCCGCAAGTTTTATTTAACTTTTCTAATTTCCATTAATCAATCAATGAGCAACCCTTTCACTAGTTCTAATTAAACAAGTCCACCACCGTCCTTCACACATCCAAATCCAAAGTTTTCGGTAAACATCGAAATGTAACTATACTCGTGAACTCGCCGGCCGCTCGCCGCAGCCTTATCCGAGATTACCAGCCAACATTGTTCATTCGCAAATACCCCAAAGTTCGCGATCAGGATTGCGAACGATATTTGTTCAACAAAGTGAAGGATTTGATCCCTTGAGTGTTTGAGTTTTGTTTTATTTAATGAGGTCCCATGTGAAGAGGTTTTAAGCATTTAGTATGTTTACGTTTTTCGGAACGATGAGAAAATCGTATATTTCTATTATTTTTTTTCCAACCGGTATATTGACCAGTGATTATTTTACTCGTTTCACTAAAAATACTTACAACGGGTTAATTTTGAAAACTATCATCCTTTGATTCACTCTGAGCCTATATCTTGTCCTTAACAAAGAACAGCATTATTTAAAAGCAGAACATCTAACAATACCTCAACGTTAGCACATTTTTACAACAAAACGCGATAGCAAAAACGGTGCGCTTTATTCGTTCCTTTTATCAGGACAAAAAAGACGAGACAAAAATTAATTGGCCTCCACGGTGATAAAGGATACCATTCATTCATTCGACGACCGAATGAAACAAAACTTGTTTAAGCGTGAGGGGAATTAATCTTGGAGGGGATTAGACAGATGACGGTAAAAGCGAATGTGTCAGACCGGTACCGTGATGGGATTCAAAACTTAATTCTACAATGAATGGAACAGTGCCATTTTAGGACGCGATTATTTAAGGGTTAAGTTTTACCAACTAAACTGATATAGGTAATTAAATAAAAATTGAAGTATTTTTCTTTTTTCTTTCAGTTAATAGTGGTGCTCTAATGAATTATTCAGAAATAATAACAATATAGTAAAAAACTTTAGAAGTTAGATAATGAAAAATCTCTGTGAAAATGTAGGACTCAAAAACTACAACTTTTTAGGTTTAAATTGTAGGTATCAATAAACGATTCAGTGACCTAACAAATGAACAGAAAAATAAATGCTAAGTAATTTAACAGGTAGTTAAAATTATATTCTTTTCGTGACCCTTGCATTAAACAGATTTGACAGTAGGTTCCAAATGAAATCCAATGTTATTAGGTCCATGCTGGCGCGGCTTTCCTTCCAGGGGTTAAATTATGAGGATCATGTGCGCTCGACTAATTTACCAGCTGAAGGTTGGAAAAAAGGGCTCTAAAATTATGAATAAAGGAGTTAGAAAGGAAGTATTACCATAGAGTAAATACGTGAAAATGGTAACTAAATAACACCTCAAACTCCATTTGGGCAAGATGTTGAGAGCTAAATTGTTTGGGCTAACAGAAAAACACATTAACAAGCTTGAATATCAAGTCATGAATACCAAGTTAAAAACAGCCCTCATACGAAAATTTTACCATAAATGTGTGCTATTTTTTTAATAATTAAGGATTTTCTTTGCACAAGGCTGTAGTTGAGGTATCTCAACAGAAATCACACAACAGTATCGCTATTGATTTCCAGACCACTTTTAGGCACTCATAAATTAAACAAAGCGCTAAGCATAAAAATAACTTATTAGATTGAAGAGAAAGTCTTTTTCTTAAAACTTCTGTTTATTTAATTTGCTAGGTAGGTATCAACCCGGCAGCAGACGCGGCAGATCTCGCCCAATAGCCCGGCTTACGTCCCCGACTACAGATAGCGCCCGCTCGAGCACACTCTTTTATTTCGCCGATGCCGATAGTGTAAGTGCAAACAAGAGTGTTACGAGAGATAAAGCTTCTCTAACAACGTTTTACACAGTTCTCGCTAATAAAAGAAATTTCGCCTCGCTAATAAAACGAGTTAAATTTCTTTAACGGTTTACTTAGATTACTTTAAATCAATTCTTTAGCACTCTTGTATAATTTATTAGATTTTTAAATGCATGTTTTTTTACAATTGCTTCACTCGTTCATACCAACAATTTCGAATTGAAAACATTTCCGATAAAAAAAACATCACTATCAGCACGATACCCACTGCACAAATTACACAGTTGTTTATGATTGAATGGACGATCTTCCAAACCTTGTAAGTTCAGGTATAATCTGCGCGCGATTAGAATGGGATGGGACCTCGTCAAAGTAAATCTAAAATAACAACTAAGCAATCAAGTAGCGTTAGCAAAAAAATCTGAATCTATTTGAATAAAAATGAATTTAAAATAAGTAAAGAGTTTTCCCCCATTTTTCCTCTTTTGATTAATTAATCACTAAAGAAATCCGTGCGCACAGTACACAACTGGCGTTATGCGAGTTTCTACGCGAGTTTTCTGACACTACAGCTGGCCGACGGCTCTAGCGCGTCTCAGTTCCAAAAGGTAGCATCCCATTCTCATCGCGCGTGGATTATATACATCAGTGACTGGGCCACCGCCATCCGTCCTCCAGCACAAACGTTTTTTTTTAATTGAGAGGTAACTTAACTGCAAACAGCGAACTAAAATCTATGGAAGTGTAATTGCAAACAAATATTGCTTAAAAAATAGCACCACGGGGCTAAAAAATGACAACCCGTACAGCATTTAGTCAGGCCAGCCTAACGCCCGCTGACAGAAATGTTAGCGTTCTTTACAGTAATTGCAATTTGTATTTTAATGAAAAGAGATACTTTATTAGAAATTACGTCCTGTGTAGTCAAATGGTGTAAAAGACTCAAAGAAGGCAATTATAAAAAGATGCAGAGATATTGTATCATAAGACAAAAAAAAATCGGTAAAGTGTAGAAAATATCCATGAGTATTCAGATAATGGTAGCTATTATGCAACCAGTGTTCAGTCGCTTAGTGCTGCATAACTAAATGATCTGGTGCGAGTCGTATTTTTTTCTAGTATATTATTTAGTATTAAATGTCAGCATTTTTTAGCCCCGCCCACTTGGTTGTTAATTTACGTGGGGCTATTTATTGAGCGGAATGCGTGTTCCATAGATATTAGTTCGCTGACTGCAAAGTAGTTTATTATTCACTAGACTTCTCGACTTACCTTAGTCCCGGTACATCAGTGACCGGCGCCCCATCCTCTGTCATCCAGGATATGGTAGGAGATGGGGTCCCATGCGCCGCACACGACACTCTCGCACCCGTGCTGTTGGAGAAGGCCAGCCGCGGGGGCGGCTCCATCAGGAACAGCAGCTGGGCCCAGGACCCGGACACTGGAAGAAAGAGGGCAGGTGAGAAAACGTGGCTTTCTTGCTAGAGAATACTAGGTAATTTAGTTTTGTCTAGGAGATGTAAAAAAGCAAGCAGTGTCTTTTATGAACCGGTATCTTGGCTTATTGGCGACAGCGATGCCACCAGAGATATCATATCACTCACGCGTTGCTGACTATCACTCCATTTATGGTAGAATCTGAAGTTGCGATTGAAGACATTAGAATTTTATTCCTTCGAAACCCAAACACCCTACTTGCCGACAGTAACAAATAACAGGTAAACATTCAGTAGGTAGCGGATTTCCATAAGGTTGGTGAATATTCAAGTTGCCATTTTCAGCTGCACTTAAACTGCTAAAGTAATTAGAATTTCCTCCACGCACATTTTTTTGTATACCTGACCGATAGGCTTGCTAGTGCTGCCACGTACTGCTATGAGATTTTGTATTCAGACTTAGGAAGTAACAAGATTACAAGACACCTGATCTAATTTGACACTAACACACACGGGAAAGTAATTGGGTCTCTTCTCAGATTTCTTTTGAAGTAGTAACATTGAAATATTCTATTTCTATTCCTCATTATTGATTGTTAAATCTGATATCCTAATCTACTCAGAAAATACGCCGTCATTTTAAGAAATAAGAAAATTATTATACCAAGTCAAACATAAACCCACTGATCTTCGTAGCTTGTTTGGACGACGATCTACCTATCAAATCATGGTTGTGTCAGTACAGATTACTATATTTTTTAGAACTTATATTAAATAAGTACACATGAAAATTATTTTGTGACATAATTTACTAAACCACACCTGTGTGTTTGACATTGACACAAAAGTACCGAACTAAAGTTTCATAAATAAATAAAGATTTATAAATAAATAAATAAAAATAAAGTATTCAAAAATTTCAAACACGAAATATGTAACGTATCAAAACGCGATGAAGTAAAACAGATAATGCTTCTTATCATCAGGTGGTTTGAACATGATTTCCGTTGTTTCGGTTCAGTAATGCCGGCTTTATTAAAATTCCAGAAGGTCGCCGCTTTGTCAACTCCCGCATTAATTGTCGGCAACAGTTGCTCAACAATTCTGGAATCTGTTCTGAGATTCCGCTTTGACGACACAGTGCCTGCCGTGACGTCTCGTCGAATATTGAATATCCTTTATTAGCATTGAAGATCACAATCACGGTGATGTCTCGAGAGAACTTGAGTCTGATATTTAAATGTTAATCATTTAAATGCTTTTTGTCACTTCTGATTTGCACTTAAATAATTACTTTACGTAATTTAGGACCTTTTTTTAAGTTCCAGATAACACTTATTTTCTGGAAGTAAAATTATCTGTTAACTTTAATCGTCATAAACTTATCCAGAACCTCATTAATTTGACTCTGGCCTTATACAGGGTGGAAAAAACATGGTAGTAGGAAAGGAAGTACCCTTAATATTGATGATAACAAATTTTACAGAAAGCAAACATTCCTTTATTTAAAAAAAAATGTAAAAGTGCATTCAAAGAATTTTGATAAATCGATTGCCTCAGCCAGGATTCTAACGGGCTAAAAAAACCGTGCTCATGCGTCAATGTGAACTCAGTGTAAAAAGATAACGGTTCACTATCCAAGCGGAAAAACCGCTGTACCGCTGTAAACTTAGGGTGCTTCGGTTTTCCGCTCGAAGTGCGACCGCCCCAACTAACAGAAAACCGACACTTCCGCCGTTTTGGTCTAAAAGTACACGCTGGTTTGACGTTAGTCTTAAATATTTTCAAAGTTACTGTATAATATACTGTTTCAAATTTGATAGCGAATAGAAGCACACGCTGCGCACGCGCGCATCAATGATCTTCGAAATCCCAAAAACTAGATTAATTAAAACAGCCTATGACGGACATTCGACATTTAAGTTCCACATAAGTTAAACAGGATCACAAGAGAAGCTTAGCACAGCTCAGAGTAGCCTTTATGAGTCTGCGAGCGATAAAAAGAGCATTTCGTCGTATTAGAGGAGCGTAAAATATACGTTACGTCAGGTGCCTGCTTTATAGGTTATTCGGAGTAAATTACGCTGCCGATACACTACGGGGGCTAATATACGTTTATGCTGAGCTCGTGACTATGCATGGAGATAATGTTCTGTTACAACCATTAGCAAATATTACTTTTTATGGGAAAAATATAAAAAGGCACTTAGAAAATATTTTATACTTTTCAGATAAATACAAGAGTGCAATTAGTTTCTTGGCGCCCCTGGATTAAGAAGCATTTCTACTTACGCCACATTTATATTAACTAAAGGATCAATCTTTTATGGCTGTGTGTCTCGGCTAATAATAAAATTCATTCCTAAAAATATACAGGCTGTAAACTTAAAAAGGTCGAAACTTTTAATGCCTTACAGCGACCTTTGTTTACCCTATCTTGGCTTAAGCCTTCTCCTATCTTAAATACAAGATGAATATCATAATCGTATTTGTTTCCCCTCACACCACTCAGTAATCCACAAACATATTATTTGCCCCAACTATATCACATTCGGCGAGGCTGAAATTGTTCACTCAAATGTTTGCTCACTTGATACTTGTCCAAGTTCATTAATAACGGAATAATCCGGAGTTAACCCTTTTTGGCCCAAACAAGGCCCTCGGAATTTCGGGACGCAAACGATACAACGCAAGTAAACACATACGAAAGCTATGAAACTATGAGCATTAGGGTGCGGTCCCATTGACAGCTACCAACTGAGATAGTGAACTATTAGCTATTCGGCTAATAATTTACGTAGATATCGTCGATGATGTCATCTCATTGGTGACCTTCAAATAATAATCCAGTCATTAACGCAGTCACATTAGCAGTCGCTTTAGTAGCCAATAACCTTGAAGACTAGTAAACCATTATACAAAGTGTTACAGAAACAACCCAAAAGCTGAATATAGTACATAAGGTACAATGCATACAGCCCCGGAAAATTTTTATAAACCCTGAAAAGCGCCACTATTTTGAAAAAATGTTTTTATTTCATAAACTGCATATTGGCAACATTAGACCTTAATTGTGTGTTGCTTTTGCCCATTAATAGGATTTATTATCGAAAACAATAGACTAGGGTTGTCACTTTGTAGTTTCCCATACAAACAAAAAACAAATCGGGTTTAAAACACACTGTATTGCATTTTTGTCTATCTTTGTAAATCAAATTGCAGCTTAGATCTTCTTGAACTAAAAAATACCTTCTGAATACTAGTTACTAGCTCTCAATGGAACCGCAGCCTTAATAGAATGTTACAGTTTATGCCCAGCTAACCCCAAAATGACCATGACCTCATATCTTGCCCCTACTAGTAAACGACGACGCCTCTAAGTACTCGCATATATGAATAATAATCGTGTATAGTTTGCGATTAAAATTTTGTATTAGATTCTACCCATTCAGAATCGAATAGATGTGCCCATGCCTCATCTTATGAATAAAAAATATGATGACATTTCATTCAAAACAATCTATAGTAGACGACCTTCTTTTCTAATAAGATGAAACTAAATCAAAAGCATGACTAATAGAATCCCAACATAATTATCCTTACATCTCAAGATATTGTGTTGAAAGTGATATATAGTATGTGTCTAGCGATAAGGATGTGTATAAATTAACCGGCAGACGCTATCCGCCACTCATCAATAATTAATGAACCCGCGAATCTCATTGGTGCTTTCTGTACGACTGCGAGTATGTATTTTATGAAAACATTTTCTCTTAATCTCTTTATACCTTGTTTCGATTTTCTTGCATAAAATTACAGTAATTTTGAAATATAGACATAAAGTTGAAGAGGTTGAAAGAAATACTTTAGTTAGTTCTAGTTTCAAAAAAACAACAGTTTTAGTGTATTTGATCAGATAAAGCACGTTCTACCTTTAACTTTTATCTTATCTCGCAAATAAACAACATAACTTAAATAATTGTAGAGAATTTAGTTAATTTAAAGTAGTCGGACTTGAAACAAGCCATTCTGATTCCAACAACAACACCAGACATTAATACGATACTTTCAGTGTTACGCCATAGGATAGCCAAGTCGTGTGATCCTCCACTTAATCAACACCAAGAATCCCTCTTAATGTATTATATTATACTACACAAGTGATTTGGCTTCATCGAACAAGACGCGAAACCTCGTCACTTGATCTACCAAGTCTTTGAAATGCCAATAAGCAAGCGAAACAAGTTTCTAAGAGGCAAATTGAAATTTATCAAGACGTCAACCTTCTATGGGTCATGTATGCCCTCTACCATGAAACTCGTAAAGCAACAGACGTAAAATAAACGTTTCCCATTACTGCTGAGAGGCCCCGGAGCGGGAACTACCACTTAGTTAAGCAGTAATGTAAGTCGAAGCAACTATCACATCGTGTGCCGAGTTAGCAGAGAATTGCGAGGATGTATTTAATAGGGGCGGTATTTCATGCTGGCAGAAGACGAAAATGTACAGTTTAATTCAATGGAGCCAGTTATATGGGGGCCGACAGTAATCTAACCATGCGTAAATAGAATTTGATTAATGAAGACGAATATGTCCATTTGTGTGTTTAGTTCGGAATGACAAATTAGCTGATGTATTTTGGGGTCATTTATTTATTTAAAAGTGTTAGTTTAAATAAGAACAATAAGTATTAGACTTATTGCTTGAAGTAAACACTTGACCTTTAACGCTTAACTCTGTCAAGTTTAACATGAAGCTAAGTGAGGGAAAGGTGATAATTTTGTACGTCCGAGCGTTTTTCCGCTTCATCCTCGTTAAAGAATTCTTAAGTGCTTTTAAGCTGCGCAGCTTGTCACTGCCCATGACTGAAGCTTTCAGTTACCACTTAAGCTTAACTTAAATATGTCAACTAACTTGTCAGCACAAGTTGGCGGTGCCCGTTTCAAAAGGATTACTGGAAAGTGAATTTTAATGTGCGCCTTTGTTTCGAGTTGGTACTTTAATTGAATGCGATTAAGAATTCATTGCGCTACTTTAAAATTATTTTCCAGTAATGTTTCGAGCTAGGCGTTTTCAAGTCGTCAACTTTAGTTAGGTATGTAAAGTTCTGACATGTTTCAAGCACTGGAGTGTTATTGTCTAAATTAAAATTATCTATATATTTTTTTTTAAATAATTCTCAGCAAGCGGAAAAACGTTAGTTAGTTATTCAATGACTATGTAACGACTCGATAAAGTCAACAAAACAAGAACCCTTTAAAATATATTATAAAAGTATAAATTCTGCATTTTTAGGTTGTTTTCAGTATCTATTACAGACAGTATCTATTGTAAATCAGTTAAGCTGAAATGCAAGGAAAATTGTTACTAAAGCATTGCCTCAGACCTATTAAGCTTCGACTTGCTATAAGTCATCCTTCATGTAGAGTTAAAGTTTCCCAATGTTGGTTTGAGTGAAATTAAGTCATACAGGATTTTGTAGTATTTAATTTTCGTTAAGACACAATTACAAGAACTTTTTTGTCGTCAAACCGAATACCTCACGTACCTCGTAAACGGTGTAACTGCTGAAACCCCATAAACGTCCGTGCAAGTGTTCGGCAGTAAAGTGTCGCGATACGACCATTAATCTAGTTACACCCTTCAACGTCAAAGTTATTGTACCGACTTAATTAATTTCCCTTCCAACCTACACTTTTAAAGCAAAATACACTTTATTGCTTTGTATTTAAAATACTTTATGCCCTAAACGCAAAGTTGGGATAAAAGTTACTTACGCTTAAATACGGAATGCGATAATCTAAACGCTATGTGTTATGAAACAGACATTGATTGATAGAAAAAAGAACGCGATATAAATCTCTTGGAATATTTTTACTCCTTGTTGGCAAAATTAGGCCACTTGCTAGAGTACAATAAAATTGAAAAAATGTTATTAGAACCTTTTATGGACATATATCGAATTTCACACTCTTAGTTTTGGGTTCTGAAAGACTACTATTTAACTAGCATTATAAAGTTGTATAATTTTTCTAGAACCTATATGTGTCTCCGTGGTCGAGTGGCTTTGTACACCGGTTTTCAAGGTGTCGTCAACTCTGAGGTCCCGGGTTCGAACCCCGGTTGGGTCAATTTAGAAAACGAACTTTTCTATATTGGCTTAGGTCTGGGTGTTTGTGATACCACCGTTGTCTCTGATTTCTATAACACAAGTGCTTTAGCTACTTACTTTGGAATTGAATCAATGTGATGTCAAATATTTATTATTATTTATGTAAATCTAATATCAAAATCTAAATGAGCCTAAGTCGAAAACACATGGTCTTCCGAGCCGTATAGTAGTAAATAAAAGTGAGTGATATAGCAAAGCAGATCATCGCAATTTGTGATAGAGCGTGTTTGTGACTCCTGAGTGTCGTTGGCAACCATGCAGGGAATTACATCGCTTTATGGCGGACGAGGGTATTATGCCCTTAATACCTCTTTGCTGACAGTCAAAGTGGAGATTATATCGCATAGTGCAATTGGTGCTCAGTTGTATAGCCTGTTGAGTGTTCACAATATTTCTAAAATATATTTTAAACAATATTACACAATTCACAACTTAGTAGTTCTAAAGAAAACATAAACCTGAGCTTATAATAATAATAAATGCTTGGACAATTTCACACAGCGCCATCTAGCCCCAAACTAAGCGAACTTGTAATAATATGGGTTCTAGACAAATGATATACTACTTATATGCTTATTATGCATAGTAGCACCCAGACCTGTCACAGAAATCAAAATTTATCATCAGTGACTCGGTAGCTCAGCGGTCAGAGCATTGGACCGGATATCCAAAGGTCGCGGGTTCGATTCCCGTCCGAGAACATGATCTGGTGCGAGTCCTAATTTTTCTAGTATATTATTTAGTATTCATCATTTCAATTTCTGCCCGGCCGGAAATTGAACCCGGGATCTTTTGCGTAGATCGGCATATTGACCACTGCACCACTCAGGTCGTCATTTGAGTTGAATATAAATAACTTTTAATTGGTATGAAAAATAAGAAAATTCAAATTATTATAATCATAAAAATAATAAGACATACGATAATTATTACAACTAGTGATAAGGTAATTCGAAAGAAAAGGATTTACAAACTTTCATACTACAGACAGATTCAAAAATAAATAATTAATGATATTTTACATACCTCTAGGATTATATATTTTTATCTCTTTCAACCATATTAATAAAACCTCTTTACGATGGTCTAGTTTATTATACAGCCTTTGCTATTCTCTCTCTTATAGTCCATCGGGGAAAATACATTTATGTATACTTTGAGAGTAAAATATTTTATTATTATTATTGTGAATGGCCCTGTGAGCTGGATTTCCATATAAAATTAGACATAAAAAAGGGTACTAACACCACATCGTGGTTTATCTCTTTGTTTTACAAGCTCGTTTGTTTACTTTTTAAAGTTGGAATTTTAATATCGTCATTTTTAGGGTTCCGTAGTCAAGTCAACAAGGAACCCTTATTTACTGACGTTTTTTAGTGATAATATTTTTAATTATACACATTTAAAGTCACACAACAGAACACAGAACTATTTATATATAACTTGTTTCCGCCTGCGACTTTTTGCATGTGAAATTCTACATCCCGCAAGAATTTCAGAAAATCCATTCTTATCGGATGCCTACGTCATAATAATCTATATGCCAACTTCAGCCCGATTCGTCTAGTGCATGGTTGGAGCTGTACAGTGATGAATATATGTGATCAGTGATAAAAGATGACGTCACATTATGATCTTGTATAAATTAAATAATCAACAACAAACAGCTCAATTTTGAAAATGTTGATCTTTGAAACTTTGCATGATCATTATTCAGTGTACTATTTTAATACATACACAAACTCCAACTCACTCAAAGTCATTTATTCAGTCCAGGCTGTTACAAGCACTTGTTAATGTCAAAAAAGCTGCTATCGGTTCTTGCGCCCTAAACGGGAGACCTTGTAACGAGAAGAACCGGCAAGAAACTCGTCAAGGGCTGCCTTTTCTCCCTGAATATTTCATATAGTCGTCAAATTGAAAAATGACCTCAGCATTTAAAGTTTTTTTTCTACAATCTCAACATTAACTACTAGATAGTGTGCAAAATTCACAAACGAAATCACAAAAAGTGGTACACCAACAAAAACAGAAGGTTTGATTGTGAACAATCTGCGTCCCCGGGCAGCGATCCCAACTACAGAACTTCAGAACGTTACTCCATAAAACAACGCACAAGTAATTACCTACTCGCTTGTTGTAATGGTTTTGTATGAATAAAGGTTGGATGAAACTGTCCCATTCTGCCCGAATACTCAATAATGGTGATAATTGCGAATTAAAAACGAATTACAAAAAAAAACTTTTTTTTAGAAAAAACACGTTTTTAAACCGGACTAAAAAGTATGCAATAATTTCTCCCGTAATGATTCATACCTTATACAGAAGTTTTAAACCTAAAAACGTGGGGCGCATTTTATAAGATTTATCCAAATTTATCATCATTTTTTTACAAATCGTCTAGTCCTTATATTTAAGCTTTAAAAGGAAGCGCAGCGTTCAAAGGTACAAAATGTTGGCCATTTGAGTTAGGGGGCAGCTTTAACAGAAATAAGTTACGATATTTGCAAACTTTAAACAGAAAATTTATCCCGCTTGGTGGCGCCTTTTATGCATATGGGTTATATTCCCGGTTATATTTAAATTATGTCTAAAAATAGTTGATAATATTAATATATTACTATAGAAGTTGGACAGTAAACGAATTCAAAATTGAAGAATATCAAAATGTGTTGAAAGAAAAATTGATATTTACGAAATCTCGTTTCCAACATCCACAAATTGATACAAAACCTCAAAATGACAAGTCTACACTAGCGTCAAGTTAACGGTGTGCGCCGACTGGTGGACGATTTGTGAATCCGCAAAATTATCCTGACATTATCTGAATAATTTCAGAAATGTTCTTTGTTTGACCTTTCTACAATGAAGTTTTAACTCTCTGAAAAACAGCTTTCTACCAATTAATTATCTTAAGTAGTGTCTGCTTTGTCAAACAACATATTTTATGGCTCATGTTAAATCATAAACACGACAGGCGATATTACGATTTCCATTACGATCGGTCATGCGTGCGTAATTAATACGAATTATCGGTGTCTGCAAATTGCAAATTCACTGCAATGCTAATATTATACACAAACTTGTGACTAAGCTGTATCTGCGCATTGATATTTATAAAATAAACTTATATTTTACTTGTTTCGTTGTTGCACTTCCAAGAAACGGAATTCACTCACTGTTCTTATGTTAAAATAAAGCATCTTGCAGCTAAGCTATTTCCGGGTTTTCAGCTGACAAATTAGTAAAAAGTAAGGCTTCTGCCTCGAAATTTACGGGCAGCGGGGCGAGGCGGCGGCGGCAGATGCCTT
Organism: Catoptria pinella; assembly: GCA_963556745.1. NCBI lineage: Eukaryota > Metazoa > Arthropoda > Insecta > Lepidoptera > Crambidae > Catoptria > Catoptria pinella. The sequence continues at coordinate 15,385,073 of OY750761.1, forward strand.
ATTGTTGAATTTACACCGAATTAGGTATTTGATAACAATTGATTGAAAGAAAAATAACCTTTTATACGTATTGTGTATTTTTAATAAACTTAGTTTTTTCAATTTCCTGATTTTTACTGCGTTTAAAGGCGCTTATAAAAAGGTGTTAAATTTATTTAATCGGATATAATACAAATCGCTAGTAATTTCTTGAATCATGAATTTTTATGTTATTATTATTAAGTATGTATGTTGTTTCCGAACTCAAGTTGATCTAAAAAGTGTATATGTAGTTATTTTTTGTTGTAAACGCCTTTCAGTATCTCGACGTTCTGCAATATATTTTTCAATAAAATTAATTGTTATACTTAACAAATGCTTAGACACATATTCTGTTTAAATACGCAGATATTTTATACAAAATTTAGTAAAGTTTCGCAGGAATTTAATTACGACACTGGCCGCCAGAGGGCAGAGCGGCACATCACTTCCGGCGCCGGAAGTCCTCGCCGGACTGTAAGGATAATTTCAAAGGTTCTGTCAGTGAACTAAAAGTTTGCTGGGTTCTGTGAACTAACAGGTTAAAAAAATGTGGTTATTCAATAAACAAGATTATTGGTAAGCAAAGGAGATGAAATTATACGATAAGATAATGCATATTTCTTATGTCATGTTCAACGTAAAAAGCGTTTAACCCTTCAACGCCCGGAGAATGAGACACAATAGATATTCAATTGTTATCCGGCCGCCTGCGTCCGCTCGGGCGTTGATGAATTAAGACTTCTTCAGTTCAAAATGATAAATTAATATAGGCATTATTTACTTACAGAAAGCGTTATACCACTTGAAAATACTAATTAAATATTACATTTACTATTTATTTGTTGCATAATAATAAGGTATGTTGTTATGTTTATAAGCACATTTCGTCTATTATCTTTCTTCTTTCTCTACAACAAGACAAGTGCTAATAATATCTCGACAAATAATACTTAATAAAACGAAAACAAGAAGAAAAGAAAAGGCGTCTGAAATGTATCCAGCAGCAAAACTTTTCATATAAATTGAGTATGTTTAACTTTAATCATAAACGTCTGTAGATTTCACGCCAGCGTTTCTTTTGGTACGATTCAGGCTTTTATTTTTTCATTCAACCAATCTACGAGTATATTAATAATAAAAAACCGTGTTATAAAATATTCAAGTATTTATACAATGTGTTAATGAATGAACCCAAAATGGAAAAAAGGGTTTCTTCAAACGCAACAACTTTTGCAATCGGATCAACTCCGAAAGCGCTGAAAAAAAATCAGCTGTTTCATACATTTTGTGAAATTTTCGTTATTAATTTTTGTATGAAACAGCTGATTTAAAATTGTAAATATTAACGACAACATAAATAAAATAAATAACAATAATTTTTTTTTTTTAAATTTTGAGATTTTAGCATTCACGCTATTTTTATATAATACCAAATAATATACTAGAAAAAATACGACTCGCACCAGATCATGCTCTCGGACGGGAATCGAACCCGCGACCTTTGGATATCCTGTCCAAATAATATACTAGTCCAATGCTCTGACCGCTGAGATCAGTGACTTGGTAGCTCAGCGGTCAGAGCATTGGACTAGTATATTATTTGGTATAATAACATTATTTCCAAATTTTCTTGTTTGGTATACCTGCGTTGTGCCTAGTACACGTAGATTTTTCAGCTAAAGATGTAACATAAGATGTTTTGCGAATTTTCGATGTGTGTTATATTTTGTATGGTATGTTTTCAGATCTCTTTGACTTCGCAATCAGCTATAGTAATAGTTCACAATGCAAGGAACAACACAACGACATGCAGAGTGAGTTAGGTAGCATCGAGAATGCTATTAGCATTGCAAACGGGTGGCTTGATGCAAGGGAAATGCACGCAGCATACTCTATCTATACATACTACAATATCAAACATCTGAGTCAGTGCTCATTGACTAAGGTCCCACGCAGTATCTGAAATTAGTTTCAGATACTGTATGTACTTATAACGCATAGGTATAATAAGTCAGGAAGGTCACGGTAATAATATCTATCAGTATTCTGTTTTCATACAAATGGTCGGAACGCGAGCCATACCTACGCGCTTCGGATCTTGGTATACTCTCGGTATACTCTTGGTATTACCACAGCCGCCGCAGTGACGAATGAACGATCTGACGGTTTCATGAGTAATTCTTGAATATTAAGTTGAAATTCAAGTACCTACTTACTATGGCTAATTGCAATAATAAACTATATTGTGCTGTTTATAATAAGATATTTAATATTGTATTTTTTTAAAATCGAAAAATAGAATGAAACGTAAGCTGAGGACAACTTATTAATAAAATTAGTTTTTTTTTATATTTTCCTTATTTATAACAAAAATATCATAGTTTGCTTGCTTAAAAAATACTTATACTTACTTAAATACGTCAAACAAAATATATTTAATTAAAAACAACATTATTACTTGTTTTGAACTCCTTTCTATGCAACCTATGACCATTAGTTTTATTAATCTATTTTATTGCATTAAAAATAGATTTCTGTAATTAAGAAACTCAATTAGGTACCTCGAGAAAATTTTAATTCTGCAGGCGGGTAGCCCTCTCGCGTGCTGACGCACCGCGCGGCTGTAGGTAAATATTTCAAGGACAGGGCCGAGTCACAATTCTGTATGGATATTATTACCGTAGTAAGTTGGTAGCAAGCCAGGCGAGTTTATAATGAACCGCCTCTGTGGTCTATTGGTTCACCCACCTGTGTATGGAGTAGGGGTCCCGAGTTCTTTGTATATTCCACGTTTGACCTTATCGTCACTTAACATCAGGTGATAATATAAAGGCCAAGCACTGACTCGTTGTGAGTAGAAAAGAAGTGACTTGTCTAATATTATCGCTTAGCTCACTCTTTTGTGGGTTCCCTAAGTTGAATTGCTGTAAGTTTAGAATACAACAAAATAGGTACGCTACATAATGTTTTACATCTTCAAACACATTGTAGTGTCAGTTCTTAGTCCCAGTGCTTCGTCGGATTACAGTAAGTTCTGCTTTGTGCGGTGTCCCACATCGAGGTATTTGCATCTCTTTCCCTCGCCACATGCTAACATAGCACTGCAGGATGTTAGGTGTCTCCCTCATTCGCGAGATATAAACATAGCACTTCGGGGAATTAACGCAACTCCACGAGTTTGCCCTAAATTTTCTTACGTACAATTTTTCACGGGAATTTTTCACGTTAGTTTAGTTTCACGTTGACTTCCTGGAAATCCTTGTCGCATTGTTTTTATATTCGGGTATTACTTACAGCTTTTTAATTAAATATTTATTTTCATGAAATTGTTTCGGCTACAGCTGGTTGTAATAATTTCAAACAATAAAGTAACAATACAAAGGAAACAAATATTGTTCATAATAGTGCTTTATTTGTCAGTTACTTCTAACTACCCGTTATAAATTTACTAAGAAGTCGATTCACTCATCAAGCTTTTCTTTCAGAATCATAATTATAGTTTAACACCCTCTGTTAATTTCTAATAGTATATTTTTAATATGTTGCCAAGTCCCCAAGTATCGTTCCAGACAGGCTGGCATTAAAAGGCTTCGCTGCCATTGTTACGGCGCATGAGAACAATTGCACACGCACAATGCAGCTACACCTGGCCTAAAATGCAGATGAGAATGTCTGCAGGATTGGTCTAGACTCACTTGAGTAAGCCTAAGAAGTGTATGTTTACAGTAGCTTACGGTATTTTCATCATACACAGCCATGTTTTAGATATCACGGTTATTCTTGAAATTTGAAAATGGTTTAAAAGAGAATAAAATTACTAGAAAAAAGTATTTAAATATTTTTAATTGTCTAATTAACTTCAGGCCACGATATTTTCATCTATGTTGAACAATGATCTGTAGGAATTTTTGAAAATCCTTTCTCGGCTAATGTCTAAGTGATGATAGCTATCTTTATGCCAGATTTCAGCCAGATCCAGCTGTGCGATTATGAATCCAGTCAGGACATGTTACGTAACATGATAGAATAGATAAAGCATTGAATACATTATTAAAAAATATTAATAACTCTTTATAAACAGAATCAACTATTAATATTAAAGAATGCCAATAATTATAAATTTTAAACTGTACCAAAAACTTTTCCCTAAAAATCCTTTAAGTTCTCACCCCATAAATAAACATCAGGGTGCCGGAAGTTGAGGGAAACTTTTTAATTAACGCGCGCACAATGAAACTATAACGACTTTAGGCAGAAGTTTACCAACACATCAACAGCTGATTAACTTTTAACCATCTGTTTTTGACGTTTTATGTATACAGAAAATGTGAAAAACAGATGGCCAAAAATTATTCGGCTGGTTAGGTAGTTGGTGAACTCGGGTATTGGTAGAGCCCTAAGTGTCGTCACTTAGCGCGACTTCACTTAGTTTGGATTGAATTTAAATTTTACTCCTAGTTCAATTTTTGGATATTATTATTATAATTATGTTAAGACAATTTTTGCAAATTCTGATTCTAAAGAAAAGTTTTAGAGAAAAGGCACATACCTAAATAGATAACAAAAAACCAACTAAAATCTTATTCTCTTGAACAAAATTGTATCTCCTTTTTTTTCGACAGTGTACGGAAGCCTGGAGTTGTGTATAGCAAAAATAGAAAGCGAAAATGTATAGCTAACCCAAACTTGCTTTGGAGTTAAAAAAATCCACGTTTTTCTTTTATTTACACTAACAATCAGTTGTTATTGTTTAAACGAGTGCGTTCGACAGTTAAAGGCGCAATGAATTCGGGCGTTGCTTCGCCATCGCCCCTGAACCACTTGGATCGTTTCCTCATCTGGCCGCGGGTTAATTAAAAGTTTCGAAATCCGTGGCTTCCTGTTTGCTTGCACTGGCGAAGAAGTAAACTTATGCGTATTTTGAAAAGTTGCTTTTGTTTGCCAAAATACTCAATTATGAAGTTATGTTGACACAGGGATTTTTATATTATAATATATCATTTAAACATAAAATCCTTAACCCGACAAGCGTAAGGTTAGCATTTGTAACACGGAGCGTAGAGCGGGTGCCACAAACCCATATAGTAATTTTGTTATTTTTAATATAGTATTATGTTTATAATTTATTTTAATGATCTTTACTTATATTATGAACTAAATCTATACAACATTTTACAAAATAACCCCTAATGCTGAATATTGTAGAAAGGGACCATCAAAATGAATAACTTTTATTATGGGACCAACTCTGAAATTACGAAAAAAAATCAGCTGTTTCATACATTTTGATATTTTCGTAATTAATTTTTGTATGAAACAGCTGATGTTTTTCTCGCATTTTCAAAGTTGTTCCCATGGTAAAAGTTGTTCAGTTTGATGGTCCAAGGTTTGGCGACAAGTTGTATAAATATATACAAAAATAAATTTATATTTTTTATATATCTTAAACGAATAACGAAATGTACAATTTGAATTTATATTTACTCGTCACTTTGCGGTAAAAATATGAAAATAAAAACTACAAAAAGTATGTTTTCTTCTCATAGATTATAAAAACTATTCTCGTACTATAAAATTAGAAAACAATGTTTCCGTTATCACTACCCGATTAGTCAGAAGAACTGACCTCACCTTCTACTAAAAGTCGATTTTGATTGTTATTATGAGCCATTTTCTAGATTTTTAGTCTGAAATTATAAAATAAATTAAGGAAATCTTTTAACATTAGATTGTTCAAATTAATAACACGCGGCTTAAGGTGAGTGCAACGCACCTCACAAGTTGCTGGTCGGTGGTCGGCAAAGTCGTGGCAATCGCAGCTTCCTCACATCCCCCGCGCAGCTACTCAGGCGCACAGCCTATTAGAACAATTCTTCATTAAATTATCGATGGATTTGTCTTCGCCTGGGTGTGCTACACCCAACCTTACTAAACTTAAACGTAATTGCTACGAAGTTCTACGATTTGCTACGGGGAGTAGCTTTCGTAGCTCTTGAATGTGAAAAATACTTGTTGTGATTTAAAATAAAATGTGAGTGCATTAAACGATATTAAAATTAAAAAAAAAAGAACAAACTTCCGCGAACGAAACATTTAACGCACAGAACTAATTACTGAGTTTTAATTAAAACAACACTGGCATCGTTCCGCTCGGTAAAGTTTCCATTGCATTGCCGCTCAGCGCCTGTGCTAGTGCCGCACTGCGTTTACGAGCGCGCGTTATTACCGAAACAGTCCGTTTATTGCGAAACCGCGTGCTACGGGGCGGGCACGAGAAGCGTGGTACGGGGGCGTTAAACTAGTGAGGTAATTTACAGCTTGTTGTTGTAAGTTATTAAAGAAATAACATTGACGTTCCCTAATAACAGCATACATTTGGAACAAATTTAATAGTTTTATTTATGATAACGGCGAATGCATATGGGCACAGTGTAAAAAAATATGTTTAGAATGTTGTCATATTTTTTTAAGACTCTGATGAAAACAATAATGTATTGTTTGTTACCTACTCGTATATACAAGCACTTATAAATTTTGGTGAATTAGTAGTAGAAATATTATGTTTAAAATCTTTTTTATCCAGAATAGGTAAATACTATCAAAGATACTGTGGACGCGTCCTTTTGCAAAAAAATCTAAGTATAAATAATTAATGATTTAAGGGGTTTTATTTAACATTGTTATTATTACGTTGTTATTTACACATTTCTATTAAAAAACCTCAATTCTTTATATTCACAAGAGCTTGAACTGTGATAATATAATTAATGACTAAATATTTAAGTACACATGACGGCACTTCAGACTATACATGTTGACCTTGAGACCATCTTTATTGCCATCGTGAATAATACTGTTTTCGGAGTTCAACTGTTTAACTTGATGTGCTGTCGTGTGTACATAATGTAGCAAAAGCCACAAACAATGCTCGTTTGCACTTGGTGGGCAAGTCCCCAAATAAGCCAAAACAAACGAGCAAGCTTAACAATACATAATGACTGCACTGTGGCAACAACTAACTTCCACATTAACTTCATTAACTAAAATTTCTATTTAGCGAGAATTAACTATTATTAAACTGAGATTGTTCGCATTAACAAGGCTATTTTTATATTAAGATAAATAATATATTAGAAATATACTAGAAAAAATCGACTCAATAACTGTCTGAGATTCTACGTGTGACTCGATTTTTTTAAAGTTTAAAGTCTAAGTACGACAGAACTTTAATATGTAACTTTCAACATTGTGTTCTGGAGTATAAAATGTAAAAAGAGTTTATTGTGTTAATGTCCAAAATAAATAAATAAGAAACAATAAATAAAATTCAATTGAATATGTACTCATAACCTACTAACTCAGCAAAAAGGGGAAAAGTTACTTTCTCCTACTATTTAAGCAGTAGATGCCTCGTAAGCATGATTCATGTTTCCATAATAATTATTATCATAGTAGAATAATAATCATGTCGCAATGTTTGTGATATTAATTACTTTTCGCTGATCCTAAAAGTCTTCGTATTTGCCTATCACAGTATTTTCTCTATAGAATAATGAAACTAACGTATAAATAGCAAAGAATCGCTATTTACACGTTATGATATTGCTTTTCAATTACAAATTAAGCAATACCGCAGGAAAGTGATTAAAATATGATTGAATTAGACTCTGTTCCGTAAGTGATATTTTTTTTAAGTAATGCTAAGTACTAGCAATTACTGCACCAAACGTGAAGTGGTTTCATACTTGTTTCTCCCGTGTATATCACTCGATACTGAACCCTTCGCTCTCCGCGTGAGTTCATTGAGCATGGAGATACATGCTGCATCATATGCACGCTCGAGCCGTCTCAGTTGGAGCACGCACGTTTAATTTACATGTTCTCGCGACCGCTCGAGGGTCCTCCGCGACAGACTTTGAGGCGGCCAATGTGCTGGGGGTTAATGTCGCATTAAAAATAATGTACAACACTGGAGCGTTATACATGGCTTGTGATGCTCGAGACTTTGCATTATAAGCTGTAAATTTTTTATACAGATTAGAAAGCAAAGTCGGTACTTGGAGGGAAAGTAGGTACCTACCCTAAATTTTGATGATGGCAAAATTTACAAAAAGGAAACATTCCTTTAATTTTAAAAATAAACAAAACTGTACTCAAAGATTTTTTGAAAATCGTTTGACTAAGCTATGAATTGAACGGGCTAAACTACTATTTTTTTTATCTTTCTTTAGTCTACCCTTAAATTAAGATACTATGTTTCTTTGATTAATTTCTTCACATTGAAATAATTGTGTCATGGCTGCATTTATTTTCCTAACTTGGCCACACCGGTTCATTTGCTGTACTAGAGAAAAGCAAAGTCATAAGTACTGTATTATCTTAAAGAAAACTGTACACTTAATTTGCAAATAAATTGAAATCTTACTTTAAAATCGTAGTAGGGTAGGGTACAAGCATAGGGTTACCCCTACGTACTATTCTAATAAATTATTACTTTTTTTTAAATAATATAATTCGCTTAAATAAAGTTGTTGTTATTTTGAATACGACGACCTCCGTGGTCGAGTGGCTTTGTACACCTGTTTTCAAGGTGTCGCATCTCTGAGGTCCCGGGTTCGAACCCCGGTTGGGTCAATTTAAAAAACGAACTTTTCTTTTTTGGCTCAAGTCTGGGTGTTTGTGATACCACCGTTGTCTCTGATTTCCATAACACAAGTGCTTAAGCCACTTACTTTGGAATCGGAGCAATGTATGTGATTTTGTCATATATTTATATTTATTTATTTATATATTAAAACTTGTATTACCTAAAAAATCGCATTATTTTAATTAAAACCTGATCTTAATAGTCGACAAAGAAAAGAGTAGCAGGTACATTCGATCTGCACCATTGGTAATTATATGATCCTCGCCAATGGCTTTACATGTAAATGTACAGCCATCAGGGAGGATCATAAAATTATCTCAGTGAGTGGGTTCATGAGATGGGCTGCGTCACGTATCGGGCGACGCAGGCGGGTGTGGGATTCCAGTCCGTTGGCTGTGAAGGACCCTAATGTTGGACAAACCCCCCCGACCAGTGAGCCGAAAGCGTCATTGCTTTATTGGACATGATATAGTTTAAACAAAAGTAGTAAAAATGTATATTAGTCGAAATCGAGGTAATATTGACTAATTTGGTACAAATGGCAACTTGAAATTTGACAATATTAAACGTGAATTGTGCTGTATGAGCCTATCGTAAGTTTTAGCTATATAATGCACATTTCAATCCAAAAACAAATCATTAAAAAAAATACCTTACTAAACTTAGATAGTACTAGTTTACAACCTGGAGACGACTATAAATTAAATGTCATATCCTTACTAATATTATAAATGCGAAAGTCCGTTTGTTTGCTTGTTTGTTTGTTACGCCTCTACGTCTTAACCAATGAACCGATCATCATGAATCGTGGGCGCTAGTATATAATAACTCTCCCAATCTGCATAAAAAAACAATTAAAAATATCCAATAGTTTAGTCACTGGAAATATTTTTCAGTTACTGGGAATCATTTGATAGTTTCAAAATACTCATTAATAAATATAGTTTGATCACTGGAAATATTTTTAGTTACAGGGAAATATTTGATAGTTTCAAAATACTCATATTATGAAATAGTGTCACCAATATTTTCATTACTGTCATATTGTTGTCTCCAGGTTGTTTAAAATACTTTCGTCAAAATGTAATCTAACACCAGATTAAATATCTGTACCATCTAATAACCTAACCTAACCTAAAGCGCCATGTACTTGTACCACGTAAACACACACACACCCACACATTCGATAAGGAGCGCAAGCAAATGAAGCATATACTCAGTCTTAAACAAACCAGGTACCACAATAGTGAGAGTCAGAAGTAGGGCGCGACTAGCTTCAACAAGAACCCACCCATCTCTAATTAAATCCGCCGAGTCCGCGTGTTGCGGCGGAATTAAAAACTGCCGCCGTACAGCCGTGTCGTCCTAATGAGTCGCGGTCGAATGCGCTATCCTTGAGTCGGTAGAAATATCATTATTTTATGCCTCTAAAATTATTATATTATATAATTATTATGGACCAACAACAAGTGATTCGATTATTGTCAACTTTTTATAAAGCAGCATAAAAAGTTCTAAATAAATAAGCTGGCGTGTAATTTTCCTATTAATATCGCCATCCCTGGAATACTAAATACTTAAGGGGCCGTACAATGTCAAGTATACATAATTGAGCAATGATTTCACACAGTATTACTTGATTTATCGCTCTCTAAAAATAATGTAGATAGTAGATTGATTATAGTACTCAGTTATGTCATTGACAAAAACATGATAGCTTAAACTTTTCTCGATAGAAAGAAATCGTAAAGTGAAATCCAATTTTGTAGTTTTTCAATGCATGTTTATGAATAGATGGCACCATTCATAAACCTATTATCTTGAAATGAAATAAAAAGAATCCTTAGCTTGCTCTCTAGTTTTTTGATCAACGTTTTTCCAAAACAATGAAAATTTCTTCCAGTGTTTTACGCCTCTTTAAGATAACACACTTAAGTTATATTATCATTATTAATGTTTTTTTATCAAGTAAATTCATGGCATTGAAGACATAACCTAATTATAATGCATATTAAAAGCTTAAGTTTAAGTTGATTTAATTTCACTTATTACCTGTAAAAGTAATACCTTATGTAAAACACACTGTTTGATGTTTCACAATCATTTAATCAATGGTAGAGCATGTAGATACATTCTAATAAGTTTTCAAAACGGGACAAAACGGAATGCGTAGTCCGCCATTACACGCGCGGAAAATCGTCCTTCTTGCCAGAAGCGCGGGCGGCCAATCAGCGGCGAGGAGCATCGATTAGTATGGTCGCGTTCACGGGTAGTGTGAAGTTAAGGGCGCGTTACAAACTCCCCCTCTAATCCGAACGATGCGACCTCGCGTTCGGGTTAGCACATTACAAAATCACCAAATTTACGCGGCCTACCACGTTTACGTTTCTCATGTATAGGTGCTTGGACTCGGCCAACGAAGGGTGTGAGTTGGGAGACATGGTATTTGCCTAACGTATCTCCGTCGGTCGTCCTTTCTAATAGGTAAGTGGTGGGGCTAACAGCTTCCTTGATGCGGTATGGTCCATCGCGTCTAGGTATGAATTTAGGAGTCTGACCTTGACAGGTGTCATTTGCTCCTTGCGTCTTTAAAAGAACTAGGTCACCTTTCTCGTAGTCAGGTGCCGGTCGACGACCTTCATCAGCGTATTTCTTTTGAACAGCTTGGGCTTTTTCATGCACGTCTCTAGCTTCTACGAGAGCGGTGGAAAGCTTCTTCAGATAAGGTGTTATAGCTGGAATGAAATTGTCGTTTTCGAGAATGCCACGCATGTCTGTAGCAGCGTCAGCGGGTGCACGTAACTCTCTGCCGAAAGTAAGGTAAGCTGGAGAGAAACCGGTGCTCGCAGTCACGGCAGAATTCATCGCGAACCTTATCGCTGGTAAGTATTGATCCCAAGTGTCATGATCACGGCCGACCGAAATGGCTAGTTGAGGCTTGAGATCGCGGTTCTTTCTCTCTATAGGGTTCGCTTCCGGGTGGTAAAACGGAGTGAGTGATTGGTCGATGCCCATAGCGTGACAAGCTTGTTGCATAACGGCGCTGATAAACTGCACGCCATTGTCACTCAGAACGCGGCGTGGGACACCAAATCTCATGAACACTTCGTCTATTAAGGTCTTCGCGCATTCGGGGCTGGTCGCGTTATTAAGCGCGAACAGTTCTACCCAACGCGTACTGACGTCTTCAATGATCAATATCCATTTGTTCTTGTTGACGGTCTCGGGAAGTGGGCCGAACAAATCGACCGATACTACCTCAAATCTCCTGGCTGATGCCGGTGTCTGTAGTAATCCCGGTGGTTTTCTGTTATCTACTTTGTATCGTTGACAAGCCGAGCATTCTTTAATATATTTGGTTACGTAAGAACGCATTCCAGGCCAATAAAAACGTGAGCGGATGCGTGCAAGTGTGCGATCTACGCCAAAGTGTCCGGCGGTCGGTTCATCGTGGAAGTTTGACAGAACCTTTGGACGCTCATGATCAGGAACCACGAGGCAGGCGCTTTCTTCGTCATCTACTTCTTCAGGCCCATATCTATAAAGGATTCCGTCTGATAAAACGTAACCGCGGTCAGCCCACGGTCTCCCCCTAAAGGGTTCGTCGGATTCCATATCTTGGATTATTTTCGATATTTCAGGGTCTTTCAGTTGATTTTCCCTTATATCACCAGGGGTTCTCGTCGGTATGTCAACGGTAGTTAGGTTTAGTTCTGTTTCATCGCTACAGTTTGGACGAGACAACGTATCGGCGATGACATTTGCTTTACCCGGTGTATATTCTATCTGCAGGTTATATTCTTGTAGTGTTAGAGCCCATCTTGCAAGACGGCCGCTCGGCGACTTCAAGTTCATCAACCATCTGAGTGGCTGGTGGTCAGACCTGATAATGACTTCACCTCCATCAATGTAGCCTCTAAACTTGGTCACGGCCCATACTACTGCCAGAGCTTCGCGTTCGGTCGTATTGTAATTTCTCTCAGTGCTACTTAATAAGCGACTGGCGTATTCTATTGGTCGTTCGTCAGTCCCCTCCCCCTGCATCAGAACTGCGCCGAGGGCGAAACCACTGCTGTCGGTTCGTAGAATGAAAGGCTTCGTCTCGTCCGCTTGTCTCAGGATCGGAGCCGAAGTCAGTAAACCTTTAATAGTTTCAAATGCTTCTTGTTGATGAATTTCCCACCGCCAAACGCTAGCCTTCTTTAACAGGTCTGTCAGAGGCTTGGCGACGTCAGCGTACGCTGGTATGAAACGCCGGAACCAGCTGGAGGTCTGCAAAACACTCTTCAGCTGCTTGACATTTTGCGGTGGTGCCATATCCTTGATGGCGGAAACCTTTTCTGGATTCATGTGGATACCTCCAGGTACTATCACGTGTCCTAGGAATTTTACTGAATCGCGTGCGAAGTGGCTTTTCTCACGGTTCACACGGAGGCCGAATAACTTTAATCTTTCGAAGACTACTTTTAGATCTTCCAGGTGTTTTTCGTAAGTATCGCTTAAAATTATCAAATCATCGAGGTATGAAAAAATTGACGTTTCAGGTAAGTTAGACCTAAAACGGTCCATCAGACGTTGAAAGGTGGCTCCAGAGTTCTTCAAACCCATAGGCATGCGTTTGAAACGGAAAGTGCCGAGAGGGGTGACAAACGCAGTCTTGTCGCGATCGTCAGGATGGAGACAAACCTGAAAGTAACCTGCACGGAGGTCTAGCGTCGTCATGTAATTGCTGGTTTTTGCAGCGTGCAAAACGTCTTCGATGCGTGGGAGTGGGTAGCGGTCAGCCTCAGTGACGGCGTTGAGCTTGCGGTAGTCTACACACAGTCGTGTACCTCCATCTTTCTTCGTCACAAGTACAACGTTTGCCGCCCAGGGTGATTCACACTCCTCGATAACATCGGCGTCGAGCAATTTTTGAAGTTCCTTCTTGAGGGCCTCTTTCTTAGCTGGTGACATCCTATAAAGCGGGGATGCAATTGGTTCTTGGTTATCATTCACCTTAATGCGGTGGGTAGCGAATTCAGTCGCGGGACCATCTGGTGCAAATTGCTCACTCCTGCTCTGAATGAAGGCGTTGAGAGCGTCTTTTTGTTCTGACATAAGTTTGGAGCCTTCGTCACCTCTCAAGTTCACATCCACAGTGTCTAGTTTCATTAATTCGGTCTCATCCGAAAGAAGGTTATACTCGCTCACAAAATCAAAACGTTCGTAAGGGGTATCGGCAAAGTGCCATGTGCCTTGCGGAATATCCAAGTTCACTCTTGCGCTGATAATAAAATCACGGCCTAACAACGTTTTCGTGTCGGCGCCGGGCAGCACTAAAAACTGGGTAGGTACTACTCGTCCTTGAAGTACGACATCAACATGTGCGGAAAGAACTTTGCGAACTTGTTGAGAACCATCTGCGAGTGTAAAGCTACGTTCTAACTCCGTAAACTCTATATTATGATAGACAAGAATATTGTACAGTGCGGAGCTCGCTATGCAGTGCGTCGCGCCGGTATCAAGAATCGCAACACCCTTTTTATCTAGAATAGTAATTCCAACCATAGGTAAATCGGAACTGTTAGCCACCATAGTATTAAAGTTAATATTTTTGTCTGTAATCGCGGCGTTATGCTTAGGGCGACATGTCTCACATTTCGAACGCACTACCCCTAATTGGCCACATCCATAACACCTAATGCTAGAAACACTGGGGTTAGGTACAAAATCTGTATTTTCAGACTTACTACGGTTTGCCTCTGAAGGGTTAAAATCGTTAGGATGCCGTTCGCGTTTACTAAAATCGGATATTCGATTTTTAGAATTTTTAAAGTTACTCTCTTTTGTGGAGTTCGAATTTTTATTTTCGTATTTACGACAATTGTCAGTGGCGTGGCCAAAGATTTTACAATAAGAACATCGCGGTCTTTCACGTTTCACATCGTTCGAATTAGGTGGAAATGAATTGTTTTGACTTACCGCGAATTCCGCACGCGACTCCTCCACGCTCCTCGCCGCATCAGTTAAGGCATCTAGATTATGAACGGAATCGCGGGGCACATATTTACGTGTTTTACGATCTAATAAGCCGTATACAATGTCCACTTTCATTTCTTCCGGAACGTCGTATGGTAACTTGCACAGCATGGCGCGCAGGCGGCTCACGAAGGCGTCGGCGCGCTCGTTCCCTTGCTCACACGCGAAGATGTCACGCAGGATCCTGTAGGCTGGACGCGGCGTACCAAAACGGCCGCGGAGTCTTCGTAATGCTTCATGCCAAGTAGTCACGGACGACTTTACACCCATCCACCATATGGCGGCGTCGCCGGTCAATAGCATCGGGAGGCCTCGGAGTGCATGTTCGTCACTCACGTTAGAACACTCTTTGTATATTTCGATGGAGTCGATAAATGCCTCGAGTACTTCGTCGTTGATTGCGCTTCCGTCGAAACGAGTCGTACACTTCGCAAAGTTTCCGGGTGGCACTCGGGATGCATCATCATGTGTCGGCGCCGGAGACGAAGTCGCTGCGGCGGCGCCGTGTGATAACGTCGAGTTTGATAAAATGCTTTCAAATAGTTGCCGGTTTGTTTCAGCCTGGCTTCTCGCAACGGCAGCGACGATCGCCGTCAGCTGCGCGTCGGTCATCGACACGATGTTATTCGAAGTAGTATTCGGGTTGTTCTGCTCCATCACTACTTCGTTTTCGCTGTCGTCGGAGTCTCCTTGTTGGTTTCTGCGCGTCGTTCGCGGCATTTCACAGGCCGGCGACGGAAAACGAACAGGTTGAAAACTCACTGTAGAACAGTTAGTACTTGCGCTTAGCGACAATTGAGAAACACTATTTCCAGTCGTAACTTCGCGCTGCGAGTTGGGCGCCACTTGTAAAACACACTGTTTGATGTTTCACAATCATTTAATCAATGGTAGAGCATGTAGATACATTCTAATAAGTTTTCAAAACGGGACAAAACGGAATGCGTAGTCCGCCATTACACGCGCGGAAAATCGTCCTTCTTGCCAGAAGCGCGGGCGGCCAATCAGCGGCGAGGAGCATCGATTAGTATGGTCGCGTTCACGGGTAGTGTGAAGTTAAGGGCGCGTTACACTTATAAATATACCTTATATATAACATACACTAACTTAGCGCATACTACGTTCTACTCTACCGGTTCGAGCATCAGCTCCTAACGAGATGCATCCGTAATGAACACGCGATGTGTGGCACTCCACAATAATTTTAATTATCTATTCAACACATATTTTTACCTGGAATTTCCCCGGACGCGTTATCTCATCTTTCAACGAACGAGTATTTTATGAGCATTTTTTTTTTAAACCCGTTTATTAAATTAGTGGTTTTCGGTCTTGTTATGTTAGTTAGTATTTTTTGTAATTATTGTGATTATGTTGTTTGTATCGAGAGTTAATGAAAACCAACTTTACATTTCGCAACCTAATATCCACATTCAACCAAAAACTCGTAGCAATAAAAAAAATGTATTAAGTTTACTTAAAGTATTTATAATAAAAATCCAAATGACTTTAAAAAATTGACATGAAATATATTAAAATTTAAATTATATCAGTGGCTGAATCAACATAATTTTTAGGACATAAAGCAATTATTAGATTTCAAGAATTGACTACTTGTAAAATTTTCATGCTTCTATAATAAGGGCAAAACATGTGCACATTATTATTGTAAGAACATTTTCACCGTGTTTTACGCAAATAAAGAATTATGATTATAATTATGATTAAAAAAAATGTTATTCAATGTAGCATGATCCAGTGTATGAGCTTAAATTAGATACCTATTTTTATTATTTCATATCATTACAGAAAAACCACATTGTAACGAATACCTTGAATTTTGAAATTCTGTATTAATGTTTTAATTTCGTAAAATTAATAAAGTTGAATCACATTACTGTAATTTTACGCTAGCTCTTCTAAGCTGCTTAACCTTACAAATTGTGGTACAGAAGCCAACTTTTAATAAAGCTCGGTGGAAAATTTTCTAAGTCATCCAAGAAAATTCTAAAGGTATGAACTGTTCAGGATTATGGTGTGAAAAAAAACATTCTTAGCTTCATTAAAATTGTTATCGCGTCAGGGATTTGGCTAAAACAGATTGTGGCTTTGCGAAAATGAGCTTTGTTGTGCCAAGATAAATCGTAAAGGTAAGTAAATTATTTTCCTTTTATGTCACAAATTGCTTCGCCATCTTATTGGGTAACGAAATTTTAATCTATTGTATTGTACAAAAATAACTCTCACTTTTAGATAGAGAATAACTCAGCATTGCATGAAATATTTTGATTCAAACGTGTAATTTGTTTTTTAATTATTTTTCAAAGAAATCCTCAAGGATCACAACC
This sequence comes from Catoptria pinella, assembly GCA_963556745.1. Lineage (NCBI taxonomy): Eukaryota > Metazoa > Arthropoda > Insecta > Lepidoptera > Crambidae > Catoptria > Catoptria pinella. Next base: position 15,402,110 of record OY750761.1, read on the forward strand.
TCAGGCATATTAATTTATACCTAATATTTTTGGTAAAGCTTGTACTTTAACTAACGCCTCTGATGTTAAATTTCAGTTAACGTACTTGACAGATTTTATAAAAATTCTGTTAAATGAAAGAGGGCATTTACACGGGTTGGTTATTCGGTCGATTATCTGGTCGATTTTAGACGTTCAGCACTTTTTATCGACAATCGACTGGAAAATCGACCCGTGTAAATACTGCATAAATAGGAAAATCATGCTATTTAGAATTTCTAAAACAGGCTCTTCGTATTATTGACCGAGCGAACGTGAAACGCAAGTAAAACGTCTTTGTTTCAGCTTGGGCAAAAATGCTTTCGTATGTCCGGCTGTCCCGCTGTCCGTCTGTTCTCCTTTGTTTTTCTCGTTTCTCGTGAAATTTTGTGATCAGGTTCGATATTTATATGTTTATTTTTGTCGATTCAATTCTTCGATTCTTTTCAAAAGGGCAGAGATTTAGGGAAAAATCATATTTTAGCCATTTCGAAAAATGTTCAAACATGTCTCAAACGCGAGGTCTCATCTCACTTCTAAGGTTTCATTTACGCGCTATATTGAAAACCAGACAGTTATCTCCGAGTAAGGAAGTGTCGAGATCGACAGGCGACGCAGTAAGCTGTACGACCGATACTGACCACCTAGAGAAGTCACGGAGTTGATACCTGAGACGCAATGGATAAGATTCAGGCGATCTATGAAAGTAACTAACGTGAGATTTACATGGTAGCAGTTTTCGGTGAAAGTTTTTACAACGGTAAAAACGTTTTACCATTTTAAAAGAAAGTATCTATAATATTTTTACTGTAATTAATAACAATTTTGTAAATGACTTTCATGAAGATTACAGAAACAAAGTTGCAAACAGAATAAATAATAGGTACCTATGTAAGTAAGTAAATAATTTTTTTTAATCTCTCGTTGAAAATGTTATGTGGAGTAAGTTGAAATGTTCTTGTTTGAATATTAAATGTTACGTTATTATTACATGTTTCTTTTTGAATAAGAAAGCTGCAATTTTTCGTATTAGGTAAGTACGATAAATCCCAAAGGTGCGGGTTCGAGTCTCGTCTGGGGTGCTACGGGTGAGTCGATTTTTTTAGTATTTATTTATCTTAATATAAAAATAGCATTGTGAAATGCTAAAAATCTAAAATTTATTCGTTATATAGCTATTTCATCTTTATCGATTGTCAAACATCTGCAACGATGTTTCTTTCGAATGTCGAGAGTAGTATCTCACATTGATGATATAACGCTGGCTTGCAGTGAAAATGTAAAAATTACTAGAAAATTTCGCCGCTCCCACTAGCAACTCGGTAGCATGATTGGTCAGTGCATTGGACCGGAATCCCAAGGGTGCGGGTTCAAGTCCCATCTAAGGGGCTGCGAGTGAGTCGATTTTTTCTAGTATTTATTTATCTTAATATCAAAATAGCATTGAGTCCAAACTCAATGGAGTAGCATGATTTATTATGGACTTCCTGTTTTCTTCTTCCGGCTTCATCGTCAGACCCTGGAAACTACTTCCCAACAAAGTTATCGTCAAGACGAATAAAATGAGCCCAAACTCGATGGGGTTGCATGGTTTTATTACAGAGTTCCTGTGGTCTTCTTTCGGCTCCATCATCAGATCAGCTCAATGACACCATAATATAGTATTGTCTTGCATTTCTGACCTATGTTTAAAGTTTCAAGTCTCTAGATCAGCGGGAAGTTGCTAGATAGTTTGTTAAATTTGTGGACCAACAACCTAAAACCAAACAAATAAGAAAGCAACCTAATAAAAATGTGTTAAGTAACCCTTTCCTCGGGTAAAAAAGATGTGGAAACTATAATATTTTTTCCATTGCCGTTCCAGTTTTACAGAATATGAACAAAAACATTGACTTTATTTTATAACTGTTATATCTACGAACATAAAAAGCAGTGGAGTAGCCGTAATTGCAAAAAGCACAATCGCAGAATGATATTTCACCTGTCAGCTGTCCGCGGCAGCGCTGTGCTGCGAATAATTTAAATTGTATTTTATTGTGCGAGTTAATAGCCAGTGTAGCCGCTTTGTTTACATCATTGGCTTTTGTTTGTTGCTCCTCTGCATTTCTAGAACTTTTAAGAGGTTTCTTACATTTAATATTCTAGCTGAGATTGGAGTTGTCTTAATTTGCAAATAATCTCTAAATTAGGTAGTTTTATTATTAGTACAATTTTAATTTTTACAAAGGCATTTGAAATACCGTTAATTAAAGTAAAATCGGCCAAATCTTTGATCCCAAACAAAATGCCTAGCAGGCTAATAGAGCTCTCAGGAAAACCCTCCCTTTGAGCAAAGTGTATTTAGCCAGCCCTTAGACCACTGAAGCCTTAATTATTTTCTTTGTATTTCGGACATACATCCTAATTGAAATTATACTCTCAGAGCGATAGAATATAACAACATTTAAATAATATTCTTTAAGCAAGAAAGTCTCGTTGATAGGATATAGTTGGTTGTTGGTCAATTTACTTTAAATGTGGTTTGAATAAAAATATGATTTAATATTCATGTAAACGGGATCCGGTGGGTTTGCGGCAAGTCACGAGCATTGTTCGGAATCAGCCGGCTCTGACAGCTCGTTTGAATTTAATCTGTGCCATCGGCTTGGTTGCGTGCCAACTACGCGTTATCGAACTTCCTCATTTTACAAACTCTTTTTGTGGTGTCGAAAACATATGGCATGGTAAAGTTGGAGTGCAATGGTTAAAGTGACAGCAAGATTGAAAAATATAGTGAGCAAAAATAAATTTCTCAGTTAGCATAGGACAAACGCCGCAGAGGCGTGTCACGACATCGACACCAGTCCAGTGATAGCACCAGAAACGTCAACGAGAAATGGGTAGATTTTAACATTGGCGATAGAGAGAAAAATTGGGAATAACAATTCTGAAGAAGATTTATACTACATTACAAGAACGACTACATTAAAGTATGCAAACTGCTAAAAACATTTTTTTTATATTACAGGAATATTGTGTGTCAATGAGTACTTAGAATTATTAGTAAAATCGAAACTTCGAAATTGAATTATATTTAGAGCGGTGTCTGAATATTAATCCATTTCCAAAATGCACCTAGCTTAAACCAATATGACTCTTGATGTAGACGTCATGTCCCAACTCCGTGTCGATCCGAATTGCTAATCGGTGTGCCACCTGAAGTTGGGGGCAATAAACTTAGAACAGGCAAGCTCACACAAAGGAATAGTTCCCACAAAACATCGACAACTTAAACATACTTGGACATATTAGCAATTTAACTCAGAATATTGCCTTGATTACAGAATCGATATTCATGATATAGGTACTGTTATATCGTCATTTGCGGGGTTAACTATATAAAATAAAATTGCTTAGTTTCCCATTGCATTGACGTCAATGCAATAGGAAACCGTTCTCCGGTTCATTCAATTATTTCATTTTTCTAGTTAGTTCAGATTGGACCTCCGTCGGGCGCGAACCTTTTTAATTGTCATAATACTATTTTTCGGAAGTAAAGTTCGTGTGTAATTCATTTAGTTTTTTTTTAAAAACTCTTCGCTGACCCGCTCCGTAACAGTGGTGTCAGAAGTGGGATACCAGTGTTGATTAGCCGTTTCCATTCCACTGGTATTCCAACGGGTCGCGAAAATAAAACCAGTCCAAAAAAAAAAAAAAAATCTTTCATCGTGCCAATCTGACTCCGGAGCGAGATTTTTCTCTGTGTCCGCTTCGTCAAGTTCCTGCACATCCTTGACTGAGTCTCGACAGTAAGCCTCACTTGGTGAGCCTGCAGACCAGTACCAAGGCCGTTTCACTTCACTCTGTATCCTGCCGGTGCGTAATACGCGCCGCCGCTGTTGCTTGCCATCTCGACCGCCGTCGCCGCTGAAGGTGTCGCTGTCCTTGCAAGGGCCGCCTCCTGTACGCCGCCCTCGCCATCGCTGTCTCCGTGGCCGCCGCCCTGTTGCGCGCCGCCCAAGGTGCCGCCCTGTTGAGCGCCGTCCCAAAATCTTCGCCGTTGCTGCGAAACTCTTCACCGCACCGGTGCACGTCGCTGCCCCGCTGCTCGTCGTCGCTGCTACTCCGCCGCCGCTCCTGAATCCTGTGATCGCGTTGCTCCAATCTCTTGACATGAAGTTCGTCCTGTTCGTGCTATTCCTGTAAGTGAAACATATTTTATTATCTGTTATTGCTACAATTTTCTCGCGATAAAGAGTAAAACGTATTACGTCTCAATTTATATCCTTATTCCTATATCCTTAAAAATCATAATTATCCTTGATCCAAGTAATTTCCTAAGTATTATCTAATGTCATACATTATCCTTATTATAATACAAATTTAAATATAAATATCCTTAACTAATTAATCTTATAACAACTTACATGCGAAATTAGTATTTTAATCCTTGTACTTACCGTTATCCTTATACCTAATTACTTACCTTATTTTTTTGTCGGTGTTTATCTATAAGTTACAATGTCGGTCGAAGCTAAGAAAAGCAGTGAAATAGTACTAAGCGAACAATTTCCCATCAATGTGCTATGCAATTTTATAGGCACTTATAAAGGTGACCGCGAAACTCTCACCGCTTTTCTTACAAATTGTCAAAACGCTATAGATCTAGCATCACACAGCCAAAAGATTTTACTAACAAAATACATTTTATCTCGTTTAGAAGGCAAAGCCCAAATCGCGTGTGCGAATAAAATTTTTGATGATTTTAACCAAATTAAATCGTTCCTAAAACAAAATTTTGGTGAAAGAAAACACTACAACCATTTGCTGCTAGATCTACAGTCGTGTAAACAACAATCTAACGAAACCGTATCTCAGTTCGCGCTTAGGGTCGAAGGTTGTCTCACAGACCTTCAAGCCGAAATTTATAACTCTGAATCTTTAAAGAAAGATCTTCCGGGTCGCGTCGCAATGACCGAAGATCTAGCCTTATTTACTTTCTCCTTAGGTTTGCATCCGCGTCTAGGCAATAACGTCAGATGTAGAAGCCCCAAATCTCTCAACGACGCAATCAATATCGCTCTTGAAGAGGAAAAGATACAAAATCTCTTATTTAAAACGGCAACTAAGCCGAAATGCAGAACCTGTGGAAAAATCGGGCATTCGGAGTCTGAGTGTTTCTCCAAAATAAGACGTGCAATTCCGCCACGTGCTTTTCCAGATCGTAGACCGCCAGCACCAATATCAAATGACAATTCCCGGTCCCACGTTTTCTGCAGGTATTGCAAAAGTAAGTGGCATGACATTACAGAATGTCGTAAAAGAAAATATAATAATGAAAAATATAATAATTCAAACAGACCGGCAAACATGCATCATATTACTTACGAACAGCCGTCAACGTCGGCACCGTCGTCGCCGACACCGTATCAAGTTTCACATGAATTTACTAACGATTATGATTTAAACTAAATTATCGGAATTCGAAGCCGTGCCGTCGCTTTCCGAATAGCTATTTAGGCACTAATCTTCCTCATACTAAATCTATTCCTAAATCTTATAACGCATCTCATCATGCTCCAAAGAGAGTTTCTATTTCGATGAGTCCTAAATCAAATAATGCATCTCGTCACGCTCCAAAGAGAGTTTCTATTTCGATGAGTCCTAAATCAAATAATGCATCTCGTCACGCTCCAAAGAGAGTTTCTATTTCGATGAGTCCTAAATCAAATAATGCATCTCATCATGCTCCAAAGAGAGTTTCTATTTCGATGAGTCCTAAATCAGATAATGCATCTCATCATGCTCCAAAGAGAGTTTCTATTTCGATGAGTCCTAAATCAGATAATGCATCTCATCATGCTCCCAAAAGAGTTTCTATTTCGATGAGTCCTAAGTTAAATAACGCACCTCAACACGCTCCACAGAGAGTTCCTATTTCGTTGAGTCCTAAATCATCATCTCTTACATCTCAGCAGGCGCAACAGCCTCTGAGCCATTTTGCATCTCGGACGCAAACGCCGCCGAGTCGTACAGATTGTACAAATTCTTATCTTAAATCGAACACAGCATCCTATAATACTAAATCTTGTGATGAATCTTGTGACACAAAGTCTTATCCTAGCTCTTATACTATTTGTGATCAAAATAATAAATGTGCATCTCAAGACATAAACTTGAGTCAATCATCTCCAGTCTCGAATGATGTCGAACATTCTGCAACTGTCCTTGAAATAAATTTATCTATTAAAAAGATATCCTTGCCTCACACATATTTAAATACTAGTTTCTCTTCAAATCCTTTAAACTTTCTTATAGACACGGGCGCAAGTATAAGCCTTGTCAAACGCTCAAGCTTAAATAAAATACTCGATTTATCTCGTGAGATAGTTAAGATCAAAGGAATTAACAGCCTCGAACATTGCTCTGAAACATTAGGTACAATTCAAATGGATTTTATTTTATCAACAAAAATATATACATACAAATTTCACGTAACTAACGATGACGTCAGTCTAGATCATGACGGCATCATCGGCAGTGACTTTTTAGGTTATTTTAAAGCGAACATCGATTATGATACAAAATTATTGAACATTCTCGGACAAAGTCTGGAGATTAAGTATAATCAGCCAACTTATATTATTCCTGCGCGTTCCGAAGCAATTATCGAATGCGCGATATCAAATTACTCGCCCGAGTCTTATCATAATAACGAAGCTCCCGTACTAGATCAAACAATAAGTGATGGTGTTTACATTGCAAATTGCATGGTTACTATAAAACCGAATAAAAGAATAAATATTACTGTTTTAAACACCACCGACTCTGAGGTCCGAGTCAAAGATTATTACGTAGAAGTGTCACCCCTTGAACTTAACTCGAACACTGACTCTTACGAAAATATTAATTCCATTTACGATTACAAATCTGATAGATCACAAAATGTTTTAGATCTCATTCGCTGCTCTCATCTTAATAACGAAGAAAGTAAGGCACTTTTAAACTGTTGTTCTGAATACACAGATATTTTCCACTTAGAAGGCGAACCTTTATCCTATACCAATGCAATCGAGCACTCAATTAACTCAGGAGATGCGCCTCCTATACATGTAAAATCTTATCGCTTCCCTGAATGTCACAAGGACGAAGTTGATTCCCAAATCCGAAAGATGTTAGACCAAAAAATTATTCGCCCATCAATTTCACCCTGGAGTGCCCCAGTTTGGGTAGTTCCCAAGAAAATGGATGCTTCCGGCAAAAAGAAATGGCGCATAGTCATAGACTATCGCCGCCTCAATGACGTCACTGTATCAGAGACTTATCCTCTACCTCTCATCACTGATATCCTCGACCAGCTAGGTCATTCCAAGTATTTCAGCACCCTTGATCTCTCAAGTGGCTTTCATCAGGTCAAGATGAGCCCCAAGGACGCGCCAAAGACAGGATTTACTGTCAACACAAATTCCGACGTCGCCGGACATTACGAGTTTACTAGAATGCCATTTGGGTTAAAGAATGCCCCTTCTACCTTCCAAAAGCTAATGAATACCGCTCTTTCTGGTCTCCAAGGTCTTCACGCTTATATTTATCTCGATGACGTCATCATTTACAGTCACGACTTAAAAAGTCATATAACTAAAATTCAATCAGTATTTGACAGACTACGTAAATTCAATTTAAAACTCCAACCAGACAAATGTGAGTTTCTTCGGCGCGAAGTCGCTTATCTGGGCCACATTATCACTGATAAAGGTGTGTGCCCAAATCCAGAAAAAATCAAGGCAGTCAGCCAATTTCCAATTCCCAAAAATCCTAAGGACATCAAATCTTTTCTAGGCCTTGTCGGTTATTACCGACGCTTTATAAACAATTTCTCACAAATAACTAAGCCCTTGACTTCACTCCTTAAAAAGGATGCCACATTCAAATGGTCATATGAACAAGAACGAGCATTCTCCTTATTAAAAGAAAAATTAACTACGGCTCCATTACTTCAATATCCTGATTTTAAACAACCATTCTTGTTGACAACCGACGCGTCAAACTACGCAATAGGTGCTATTCTTTCTCAAGGCGAAATTGGCAAAGATAAGCCAGTCTCATATGCGTCACGCACCCTTAATAAAGCTGAGGGAAATTACGCCACCATAGAAAAAGAACTCTTAGCCATCCTTTTCGGTGTAAAAACCTTCCGACCTTACCTATACGGTCGTAAATTTAAGATAATAACAGACCACAAACCTCTCGTGTGGCTATTCAATGTTAAAGATCCGGGTTCTAGGCTCATGAGATGGCGCCTAAAACTCGAAGAATATGACTATGAAATCGTATATAAAAAGGGTAAATTAAACGCGAACGCTGACGCGTTATCTCGATTCCCGGTAAATGTCCTTGAGGATAATACCGACTCTAATTCAATGATTTGCAACCCTACGCTGTCTCCTGATAACGATGCCAATCCCCATAGTCTTCCTTCTATATCGGAAACTTACGAACAATTCCTTCAAATCTCTAAACAACCCGGTGTTACCTTCGACACGGTCATCCAGGAACACAACGAGTCCTTATTAAAAACTAAAATCAAGTTGATCGCATATCCAACATCAATTGACTTAGATGAGTCGATACCGTATTGTAGTGACATCCTTAACGCAACTACAAACGATAATCCTGACATTCCTAATATTCAAGACATTGAACGCGAACTTCATACCTACTATTCAACTTCTAACGATAAGCACGTGTTTACACGTGCATCATTCTGACGAAATGTCGTACAAGGATATATTTAATCTTATCCGCGATTATCGCGACATGGTAAAATACTGGTACTCAGAAGAGAAGGAAATAGCCATATCAGATTTTACAGATCCTTTCTCAAAGTTATCCTTTACGAAAATATACAATATTATAGCATTCCTTTTTCATAACACCAACATAAAGGTTAATATCTATCATAATTCTATAAAGTATCCGACGCCAGATGAGGTTAAGCAGATCCTTAAAGACAATCATGACTCACCTTTCGCTGGTCATCCCGGAATCTCCCGCATGCTTGAACGAATTAAGTCTCAATTTTGGTGGAAAAATATGCGACAAGATATCGAAGATTACGTCAAAAACTGTCGTTCGTGTCAAATTAACAAACCTTTACGGCAAACGAATCGGGCTCCTATGATAATTACTTCCACAGCATCTCGTCCTAATGAAAAGGTCTATCTTGATCTTGTCGGCCCGCTCCCTGAAACATATGCACATAAATATAAATTTTTACTTACCATTCAAGATGATCTCACCAAGTTTTCTCAAGCGTATCCCATGCAATCCTGTTCAGCTGAAGAAACAGCCAAATTATTTGTAAATTACATTTCGCACATGGGAATTCCTAAAATGATTATCTCCGATCAAGGCACTAATTTTTGTTCCGATCTATTCAAACAGCTTGAAAAATTATTTAGCATCAAACATATATTTGCATCACCTTACCATCCCCAAACCTGTGGTGCACTTGAAAGAAGCCACTCCACCCTTAAGGAATACTTAAGGTCGTATATAGGTGAAAATCAAAACACCTGGGACCTTTACATCCCGAGCGCCATGATAGCCTATAATTCCAATGTTCACTCTACAACAGGGTTTTCACCCTTAGAGTTATTATTTGGCTTTAAGCCTTATCTACCATCCAGTATAGACACTCTTGATAACAATACCTACACCGATTACATACGTGCACTAAATCATCGGCTTTATTATAGCCGCCAAAAGGCTCTTCAAAACATTCAAGCTTCAAAAGAGAGAAGTAAGAATTACTATGATTCACACACCAAACCTTTAAAATATAACGCTGGTGATATGGTCTATATTCGCTGTCACCATAAACAAAATAAGGCTTTGTCGCCCGTCTGGAAGGGCCCTTATAAAATAATTAAGCTAAACAGCAATCACTCCGTGACGCTACTTATAAATCGTAAACATGTACGTCATCACTATGACGAAATAAAACGTGCTCATGATCATGACACGTCATAGTAACCTAGGTCAGTAAGTTATATAGTAATACATAATAATAGGTATGACGTAATCATAAGCCCTTTCGTTCTATTTCAGATCGGCGCTGTCGCCGCACGCGCAGTGTGATTACGTATCACCCATAGTCAGTAGTCCGGGCTTATATTTCGATAAGCTTTTAGACGTTAAGTTTACTAATAGCGACTGGAATGTCGTATCATATATAGATATAAGTCACATACAACCTAATCTAGATAAAATAGAATTCTTGTTTGAAAAGCTTAACGTATTCTGTAATTCCTTCACGTCATCTAAGATACAATCAGATTGCATCAATTCCTTATCGGCGCTGAAAAATCAGCATCTTACTAATGTTAATAAATTTTCCTCTATTTCATATTTGCTTGAAAGTGAAAAGCCTAAGAAACGTTTTAAAAGAGGTCTTCTTGATTTGGGAGGATCACTCTTAAAAACAATCTTCTGCACACTAGATTCCGAAGATGCAATTAAATTCTCGAAAGCTATAGATAATGTACAGACGGATGAAAAACATCTCGCTTATCTTATGAAAGATAATATTCACGTAATTCAATCTACTATTTCGTCATTTAATAATACTATGTCCAAGGTCGATCGAAACGAGAAACATCTCTTAGAAAACATGGAAATCATACACAAAACCCTAGAGACAGTTTCCAATACTAATGATAAATTAGAAATAAAATCTCAACTTAGTTCCTTATTAAGTTCCTTAGAAGCTATTATCTTAACTCTATCTTTTGATATCGATGACGTTAATAATGCTATTTTATTCGCGAAACTAAACGTTTTGCACCCGACTGTACTCAGCCCGCATCAACTATATAATGAATTAGATAAGAATAGAAATAATCTTCCTAGCCATTACGAACTTCCTATTTCTTTAACTTTACAAAATATTCAAGAAATAACTGATATTTCTCAGTTAGTCTGCTACTATCATTTAAATAAGATTATTATAGTACTTAAGATTCCTTTAGTCCTACCTCAAGTCTATAACCTTTATAATATTATTCCTTTACCAGTTCCTTACGATATCACGAAACCTGACACTTTCATACTCATCGAGCCAACAAGCTCGCACGTAGCAATAACAGCTGATCGTATGTTTTACTCACTAATAAAAGACATCGATAAATGCAAGCTTATCAGTGAGAAGTGTTATGTGTGTGTACTTATAAATATGTTTTCAGTGATTGCAAATCCAACGTGCGAGACGACTCTACTAAGTGAAGTGGTAACTAAACTCCCAGACACGTGTGTAACTAAGTTAATTCATGGTTCTATTGATGTATTTTATAAGATTAGTTTTAACCGCTGGATATTTGTTCAATCGGAACCAGGGAAATGCCACATTACATGTAATAACGAAGATGTAAGTCTAGACGTAATCTTATTCGGTACTGGCATCTTAACCCTACCGAGAAACTGCAAAGCGTTCTATAAAACGCTACAATTTACCGCTGTTGGCGAAACGTCACTCGGTAACGTAACTAATACGATTTCAAATTTCAATATTTTATTAGATGATTGTTGTGAACGGTCCAAGATAAATAAAACATTTGAGAAGTTACCTTTTTCTAAATTAAGTAACGTAGGCAATCTTGACTCTTTGGTACATGCCAGCATCCATCTGAATTCTTTAGAAGATGAAATTAATAAAATTGAAAATCCGTCTCACTTTGAGACCTATGGCATTCATTACATGTCCCTGAGTTACGTAATCAGCATCCTTTTCCTAATTATTATTTTAATTAAATATCATAAGAAAATATGTAATCGTAAGCAATCTTCATGTTGCATTCAAATATTCAATCAGTGTAATAACACCAAATCCAAAACAAATCCAGCCTCAATAACAATCTATGAAGATGTTATTAGAAAAGATGGATCAGAATCAGAAGATGCGATAAAAAATCCATCTCCTATAAAAACTCCTATAAAAAGAAACTTACTTCTAACTAAAAGTCTTTAATTATTATTTTTATATACTGAGAAAAATCTTCTCAATTCCCATCCATCTTATCTTAATAAAATAGTTTGTATTCACTTTTTGTTCTAAGCTAAATATAAGTAATTGATGTTATCCTTAATAAAGAAAAACCTTCCCTTAAACTATCCTATAATATTGTAGTAGTCTTACCTTGATTATTGTCATTGGTTTCCTTTGTAACTGTTTTAATTATATCGGTCAAACAGAAGTCCAATCTTTAGTTTTCGGGTTATCTTTTAATTTATCTCTCATCACTTTAAGATGTGATGATCGATCTTAACGGGGGGGTTGTTATATCGTCATTTGCGGGGTTAACTATATAAAATAAAATTGCTTAGTTTCCCATTGCATTGACGTCAATGCAATAGGAAACCGTTCTCCGGTTCATTCAATTATTTCATTTTTCTAGTTAGTTCAGATTAGACCTCCGTCGGGCGCGAACCTTTTTAATTGTCATAATACTATTTTTCGGAAGTAAAGTTCGTGTGTAATTCATTTAGTTTTTTTTTAAAAACTCTTCGCTGACCCGCTCCGTAACAGTACCTGGGTGATTCTCCAGACTATGTCAACTTGACTTAAACTATATTTTACTTGCGTGCAATATAGATGCGGCGAGACCACGGCCTGAATGTTTGATGGAGGCCGAATACGGCGAGCGTTTGTTTATGAATTGGCTGTGTTACGGTACTGTGCCGTTACATATTAACCTTTATACCGACCTGAAAGTCTGTCAAATATTTATTGTTCAGCAAAGTGGTCAAAGCTTGATAGGTTTTAGTTGATGGAAATTATGACGTTATTTCTAGCAGAAACAAAAAGTGTGTAGCGGAATTTTAAAGCTTCAAACTAGGTACGTACTTGGTGGGTAAGTAAGTGCAGAAAATATATGAGTGCAATCCCAAGCGAAGATGCTAAATAGTGATTTATTAAACTCTCCGTCTTTTATGTGACGCTGTGAAGTGATTTTTTTGATATCATTTAAGTCATAACTTCTCAATAATACAATAACTTATTACTTTTCTTACTGTTAATTAAATAAATAATGGTATAACAGTTTTCGATGATTCATAAATTAATGATTGACAGTGATAAAAAAAAATCCGTTGCATATGGCGATTTTTGCCTGATTTTGCGGTTGGGATTGCAAAATGAATGCGACCGGCTACCCTGCATGTTTTATGTGGAAGCTGTCCGACGATTATTCATAGTATGAACTTAATACTGGGCATTTTTTTCAATAAACCATGTTAGGATGATTGCTTTGGGGAAAGCTTTTTAACTGACTTCAAGAAAAGGAGGAGGTTCTTATTCAACTGATCTTTTTTTAGGTATGTATGTTACTCGACATCTCTTTGAATTGTGAACCGATTTTCAAATAAGATTAAAATTTTTAAAAAGTTTATGATAATCCATAACAAACCGAGCTATGGTCTGCAACGTTCTGGGACTAGACTTGGACTACGAAGGCACAACGTGAATTTGGAAAATGAGTTATGGACATTATACCATTGAAAATATATAATGTTAAAAAATATTTACACGCTTACATACCCCAAAAAAGTTTAAAATAAAACCCGTTATTTTTTAATATCCTTCAAAAACTCTGAAATTAAAAACAAAAATAGCTTCAAAATTAAATACCTCCAAAAAGCAAGAAATATTATTCAAATCACTAGATACGCATATTAATTTTAATGAAATCAGGTGGGACTTTTATATTTTTTTTCAATAAATTTTTTTTTTGGTTTGTGAATATCCTTAAAATGGTCGAATTTATTCATATTATGAAGTGAGAATTGCGAGTAAAAAGTCATCTTGAAATTCCAGCTGATTTGAAAGATGATTTAGATCAATGAATTTGATGTATCAGAATTTGGATACCTTTTTTAAATTGAAAATTCAAGAGTCATTTGGGTATTTCAGAGTAAAGTATCCCTCACGTTACCACGTTAAGGAGCATGAGGGATCATAATAACGCTTAATTGCAACACTGGAAAAAAAATATATTACAAAGAAGCAAACAATAAACATGGACAAGTACACAAAAGGTGGCCTTATTGTTATGTAGCAATCTCTTCCAGGCAACCTTGAGTAGAGAAATATTAAGGGAAAGAAGACAGGGGGAATGGGTGTAAAAATACTGGAAGGACAACAGATATAGATGTACATAAACAAAGAAAAGAGAAAATGTTAGTACATAGTACTTTTAGTTAGAGAAAAAAAAGGAATATCTCATTTTTCAAAGAATAAACGGTGAAGTTTATTCAATATTGTGTTTTTTTAACCCTATGTTTGTCTGGAGGTATACGGCATCACATCCTATTTTCCAGTTGGCAAAGTATATTCAAATATTGCGGCAGCGCCGGTTCCCGCTCCTGAATAGTGCAAGCGGCTGTTTGCACGTGCCTTGTTTTATTGTGACTTTGCTGCTCAATGTGGGTCAAACAGATACATTGTGACATTTGGCCTACGACATGTTCTCGCCTGCTTTAATAATTTATCCCTTGAACCCGAAACCATTGTTCTATTAATCTCTATTGTCTAGTGTCGAATGCATTAGACTAGGATATGAACTTCAGGGTAAACAACTGGTGAAACAATTTCAAGTCTCATAAAAATATACTACTTATATGTTTCAAGCTTTAATTGAAATTAGCTTAAGAGCGCGTAGTCTGCACACTAGCGCCGCCATTGGAAAAAATCATAGTGCCTAAATAAAGATGAAATCATGAATTATCTCTCTGTAGTGCACTCCGAAGAAGCTTTGTGGTACTTGCTTGTGTGCAGACTAAGCGCTCTTAAAACGCGTCTTAAACAAATTAGTGGCATCACTCACGATATTGGCTACGTTCAATGGTTTCCAATTTTAGATTTTGCGTTTTCAGGATAGGTAGCATCACGCTCTAAAGGCCTACGCACACGCGAGAGTGAGTACAGACGAGCGGAAAGCAATTAGAGCAAGCGGAACATGTAATGAGTGACGCCGACGGACGCTGCGGGCGAGAGAGGGGGAGGGACGTGGGGAGGGTGGTACACTCATCGTGAAATTACCGCGCTCGGCTGGCTGTGAGTACTGCACTATGCAGTTGTTTGTTCAGCTGCCACGAAAATTGTGCATCATAAATGTGGGTGGAAAAGTTTGAAAGGGCGAAGATTAATGTGTTCTACGTGTTGATGTTGCATCGTAGAAAAAAATAAATTCATATCAATCATTTTTTGAAACTAATTTGGGATATTGCGTTTCAATCCATTCTTTATTTATAATATTATTAATATTTTTTATAATCTGTAAATCCAGAATAACAATACTCAATTATATACCAAAATAACAATTTCCTTATCTCGACAATATTCTAATGTGACTGAAGGGCAAACACTGGAAACAAAAAAAAAGAAAAAACTCGTTCCTAAAAAATTTTTCTAAAAACAGTTTTAAAAATAACGGCTATAAAAAGAAAGAAATAATATTAAAATAAATCGGTTCATAAATAAAGAAGTTTTTGTTTATTGTCATACGTAGAAGTTCATTATTTTACTGGTAAAGAAAACGATAGTATTTTCATGATTTTGTTGAAAACGTTCAAAAGATTTCAAAATTTCTAAAAATTTTACCAATTTGGAAAAGGTTTTAATCATTTCAATCGGTTCAGCCGTCTTCGAGTAATCGGTGGACACATATACAGACGAACAAAGAACCTCCTCCTTTTTTAGAGTCGGTTAAAAAGCACCTGCACTTTGCTGGTTTCGGTTGCACAACCTCGACTATAGCAACAAACTAATATTCCATACATTTACAACTTTACTAAATCCAACACCCAAAGTACAGCTTCCCGATATTCAGAATCCAATCCATGAGTCCTCTCGTCACGATAACCCAAACTCCCGAAACAAAAGATTAGCGTCGCATTTCACAGGCATTATTTGCCAAAGAGTTCGCAGATGATCCTACGTAATGAGGTCCCGACGCTGGTAATCCTCCATTAATGGCTCCCGACCTATTTGGTCAGTAACGAGGATTGAAGAATGGAACGGAATCGAAGCCTATAGTGTTAAGTAGGCAGTATATTTTATTTTATCCACAGCGGGATAGTTCTTGACCTTCACCTCACCTGATGTTAAGTGACAATAAGGCCGAAAAAGTAAGCACACTACACCCGGAATCCTCACCATTGAGGAACTGGCTAACTTACCTCTAACTGCAGGAACACTTATTTTTTTGTTATTGCGTCAGACTTAGGTAAGATAGTATTAGCTAGCCAGGCAGACATGAAATAATCCCCATCACCAACTAAACCGAGTACAAATGTACCCTACCTACTCCTGGGAATCAAACCTCGAACCACTGCGTCTTGGGTTGGGTTGGGCGAACCACTAGATTACAGAGGAGGTTAAATTTAAAAACAGCAATCAGGGATCCCTACATTCCCTACCACGTATGTCACTTATATAAAAAAGTAGATTTATGTACACAACAATAGGTTGAGACAATTCCTGTAAGTTTCCCTTTGCAGTGTTTTATCTAGCAGCATGTTGGTGGAGTAGGCAGCAGCTCTTGGAAAGCAATTAGAGCCACTCAAACGGCATAATGGCTGCGCGAGGGCCGCTGATAATGGCTGGGCAACTTCTACTCGTTTGCGGAATCCCTCCTTTTTATGAGTTGCACAAGTACTTATCATGTAGGACAGTGAAGGGGGGAAAGTGGGGGAGGGGGGGGGGTTAATAGATATACTAAAAGAATTTTCAGTCAAAGATAAATGAAACTGATTTTTGTTGTTTCGTCAACTCTATGTAAAAGCTGTATTTTAATTTTAATACGATCAAAAACTAACTTTCTTCGGTATTTGATTTCAGGGTAAGTGTTCAAAGACGCCGGGGTTTGCATAGATGGACAGTTTTCGACAAATGGTGTTGAAACCAACGGGTGACGTTACGGAATTATTTGCTAACAGGTACGAATAATAATAATAATAATAATAATTTATTTGGAACAAGTTACATTGTTACACTTAGTATTGTACGTTAATGACTGTTAAAGTTATAAAACTGTGTCACAGCACTAACGCCCGTCTCCGGTAATAACAGGGACAGCGTTCCAATAAATAAGTAACAAAACCACTATTTGATAGTTAAGTACTAAGACTGTCTGAAACACAGCGATATAAATAAAAACTTATAACAACCTTATTCTCAATACAACACAACCACACGAAATAGGTAGGGTAAAACCAAACGTGTACAATTCGATTTTTATGAACGACAAACATAAAAGCAGCTATTTATGAAGAACATTATCAAAGTTTGAAGTAGTTATTTTGAGAGAAAAGCTCTGTTGAGAGTGTCGTCACTTCCACGTCAGTTCGCAGCCTGCCATCTGTTCTCGACTGGCACCACTCCAGCGCTCCGTTCCACTTTCTCAAGACATATTTTTTTTCCAAACAGCTGGTTGTCTATTGAGGTTGGTTTTCTTTGGTAAGGAAATTAACAAATAGGTAATTTTAACTTGTTAGATTAACTCAGTTGGTCCCATATATTCAAACTGTATGTAAATTAACCACTGTAATAGGAGCACAAATTTCAGACAGCACTATTATTTAAATTATATTTTCGTATATTTTCATTTCCACGGCAAGCTTCGTTCGATTTAAGCAAATGATTCACAAATAAAAACTTCTTACAAATGTTTGCTTTGTAACACAATCAAATATGGTTCCCGACTTCATATGAATTTTGGAAATTAAAACAAACATAAGCTCCATTATGGTAAGTAACTAGATCTCAGCTTCTTATAACAAAGGCGGTTGAAAGAGTTTTGACAAAAGAAGCTCCAAGCTCCGCAATAATATTAAAACTTTAAGCCTTGCTTAAACTTGAGTTAATTGTTTCACGTGGCGTTGATTTATCGTGGCAGTCTCATTTGCGTAATAAAGTCATCAATAATGAACTATGAGTTCCACAGACTAGATACCTTATTCATGAAGGTACAGATTACAGAAATTTAAATCAGGGTGTTAAAAAAGTTTTGCGCGCTGTCACTTGTTTATGGTCTCAGACAATGGAGGCTGGCGAGGTTAAAGTTTAAGTTATAAAATATTGAGAAAAGGATTACAATGAAAATTAATTTTAATAATCTTTCATGATAGCATTTCGACTAAAGGAAGATGATAGTTAAATTTAAAATATTCTAATTTCATAGTTAAAAATACAATTTCGACGTAATACGAACTCGTATTATCTTTTTTTTATATGGATCTTAATAAAATAAATTGGTTATTATTGTTGAATTTTTTTAGCATTGAATTATTTATTAGCATTTACTCCTAGTTGCTTTGTTTTCATCTTTCATTTCCGTAAAAACTGTGGATTATCCATGGGTTATCATGGCGTTTAGAAAATATAGAGTTTATTTATAAGTGAAATTATGTTATTATTAAAGCTCTATTTGATTCTATAACATTATTGATAATCTACAATTAAATAAAAACAATCTTTATAAAATGTAGTGGAATAAAATTTAGTCGCATCTTTATAACATTCTTATCCTATGTAATAAAACGATCTAACAAAATCATGGTTTCTCCTCATCCTAACTCAATTGAGGTTCAAAAGTGACATAAACGCTTCTCGACAGTTTTAAAGCTCGTCTCAACCAAGCGGCCTATTAAAAAGTTAGGGGCTCAATGGAGAGGCGCCGCGGCCCGCGCGGGACTAACACTTGTTATATATTGCGTTACCTTTAGTATAAAGCTTTGTGCTGACAATGTTCTCATTCCTCCATCCCCTCTACAATGGGTAGTCCAGACGTAAGGCGGGATTTCAGACCTGCTTGGTCGACATTCCATGCATTTTATCTTCTATTTTAATGTGCACAGCCAAGGTGTGGAATTATCTGCCTGCGTCTGTATTTCAGCAACAACCCAGTGATGTTTAAAGTCCAAGTGAATAGGCTTCTTCTGGGCAAGCTCGCTGCATCATCGAGCTCTTCTTTACCTTACGGTTTTTAATGTGGTTGGCCACATTGACTATTAAAAAATAACTGATTTCACGCTCCACGCATCTATCAGAGTCATCAGATGAACATCAAAAATGAAAATGTACAATTAATAGTATGTATCTAGTTCAGCCATCTACTCGTCCATGGAAATCAGAGAAAGTTACATTATTAAGATTTGTTTTTGAAAAATTTCTAATACATTTTTTGTCATCTGAAATAAAGATCTCACCGAGACCTTTCATTTTTTAAAATGTGCATCTGAACTGAGGGCCCATTTTTTAAATCGTGACGAATCAAACTGAGACTTATAAGGGGATTTAGTTAAAAATTCTAAAAACTGAAAGCATAGGTTCCAAAATTTCTAAAACGTGAATTAAAACTTTTATAACCGAATGTGTTGGGCCCTCAATCCAGACGGTTGCAATAAGAGGCATATCTTAGATCTCAGAAAGTACCATCTCTGTGTTAATAATTTTCATTTTAGAATTTACTTAAGAATTTCTAACATCGTTACAGAAATTTTCAACTCGCTAGAAGATGGCATAACAGATCTAAGGCTGTTTAGCTTGGGCCCTCAGTTCAAACATATCTGAACTGAGAGCCCAAGATAGAATCTTCAAAATATTAGTTTTAACTGAAGAAATACAATAAAATTACGTTTTTATCATAAAGTCTAACACCTCAGTGAATTTCTAAAAAAGAAATATTCGTTAAAAAGTTATTGGTTTATTATGTAAGTGAAAACTAAATTTATTAAAACGTCTGAACTGAGGGCCCAACGTTTTCGGCTATATTGACTTGGCTAAAACTTATAGAATAATGAAAATTACACCAAGTTCTTTAAGAAATTCTTTATAAAAAATTGATATATCGTTCGTTGTTCTTAATACCATACTTTAAGAGAAAATGCATTTTAAATTATTTGTATGAGCAAAATTTGTAGAGTGTCCATAATGTTATTTAATGTAGGTAAGTATGTACAAAATATATAAATACAAAAAAAAATAAAGATCAATCGGAATCTAATAAAGAAAATCACTGAAAATAAATATAGGTCAGGACAATAAAATAGTAAATTTAATTTTCCGTACAAAGAAGCTAATTTCGGAAAGGTTTTTATATGATAAATTCAATCGGATTTCATTTGAATTTGGTATTGTTTGAAAGCAGTATTTTTAAGATATGTGAGAAAAACTAAAAAAAATCCAGAGAAATCTATATTTTCGGCAGGTTCAACTAAAATAAAAAGTCAAATTTAAAATGGCGGCCTTTCCAACAGGAGAGACGATAGACCCCAACATGAGTGTTTTTGTCTATACAATTAGGTGTATTTTTCACGCCTTAAAATTATCGCTAGTACAAGACCAAAAACATTGTATATGCAGTGTCCAATTAGTGGTTAATAAGTGCGTTCACAGTAATTTTACCTCTGAAATTCAGAATGACATTTCGTCTCCAAAAGAAAAAAAATAATTTCGTAGGTAAAATAACTAACCGTGAACGTACAGTACAAATTTTATAAATATATATATTTGGCATTTTATTCACATACATTGCTCCGATTCCAAAGTAAGTAACTAGAGCACTTGTGTTATGGAAATTAGAGACAACGGTGGTATCACAAACACCCAGACCTAGGGCTCTATCGGCTAAAAACATTGAATTAGAAATAAAACACTTTTTACGGATTACAGCGCGTATATTATTAATTCAGGTGTTGTTTTGGAATTATTTAGTTTGTATTTATTGGTTTTTTAGAATTCCCGACGTTTCGACACCTTTCCAGGGGCCGTGGTCACGGGAGGACTAAAGCAAAAAGGCTGCTCATATTTTTATGAAATTACCCGCTCGAAATTTTATAAAAATGTATTCAAGTTTATTAAATTATTTTATAGCTGCGTTCTGATTTTAATAATTATTACCGAATTAAATTGAATAAAGTTAATTAGAAAACAAGATCTAGCTACTGAATCTACTACCAGTTCACAAATTGGGAGGCCTCTGAGAGAAAGAACTGGCGGAAGAAAACTCAGAGAGGTTGTGTCGACCTCCCTTTTGATCCCTATTTACAGAACGAACTAACTATATCTTTAGATCCTGCAGTGTGTGATTTGGGATGGGATTTTAGTTGATGGATTATGGGGTCCCAAGCTGGTGGTACTCTCCAACCATCATCTCTATTGAAATTTGGATGTTTGTTGATTTCAATAGCCTCGCGTAGCATTCTGGGAATGAATCTTTGTTCTTTAGCGAGTATTTGTGGTTTATCAAATCTAATGTAATGGTTAGGTCCCTTTGATGCATGTTCACACACTGCAGACTTGTTATCGCGCCTATGCTTCATGTCAGCTACATGTTCTTTAACGCGCGTCCCTATACTTCTCTTTGTTTGTCCGATGTAAGAGAGCCCACAGTCACAATCTAGTTTGTAGACGCCCGCATCTTGAAAGGGAATATTACACTTGACAGGTCGTAAGAATTGGTTTATCTTCTTCGGCGGCTTGAAGTAGGTCTTGATGGACGCATGCTTCAGAATACCTCCAATCTTGTCAGTGACACCTTTCATGTATGGTAGGATGGCAGGACGTCGTCGAATTCTAAAAAACCAATAAATACAAACTAAATAATTCCAAAACAACACCTGAATTAATAATATACGCGCTGCAATCCGTAAAAAGTGTTTTATTTCTAATGAACTGTACGCGCGAAAATCTTAGAAGTGTATATAAAAACATTGAAGTTCATGTTAACTGTGTTTTGACTGATGTATGTGATACATTGCTACTTTGTTTTGGCACAAATAAAAACTTACCAAAGAAAAGTAGCAATGTACTACATATATCTGTCAAAACACAGTTAACATGAACTTCAATGCTTAGTCAAGTAAGGTCATCACTTAGTCCAGCACGCGTAGCATGAACAAGCGGGACTCTTGTCTATGAGTCTTATTATACACTTGTCGTCTCGATCAAAGATAATTTACCTAATCACTACGTTTTGTCTCGATCTTTGATTATCGACTCTGAGCAATATCATTTCTCGTTAAGCACTGTTCCTTTATATACCTTTCATAGCGCAAAATATTAGAACCGAGTTCGTGTAGATATCAATGTGGCTATATGGATATAGATTTTTTTTACACTCTCACCCAAAAGGGTACGGAGCAAATTACCAGGCGTGAGGTTTGCCTTCCTTTTATTAAGAAAATTTTGAAAAGATGACACAGACTACTAACGAACTTGTTAATTTGAAACTGACGAGAAAATTACGAAATATCGAAATCAACGTTTGAAAATAATTTTAATTTACGTTTCAAAAATAAAAATAATAAAAACTAGATAGTGGGAATAATGTGTGGTAATAATGGGAAACAATTCACTTAAAAGATACTATGAGGTAAGATGTAGGTCAGTCCTAAAAATATTTTGAAATCATATCTACCCTACAAATTTTTGGTCGTATAAAAATGAAAATGCATTTTCTCTTAAAGTATGGTATTAAGAACAACGAACGATATATCAATTTTTTATAAA
Source organism: Catoptria pinella (assembly GCA_963556745.1). Lineage (NCBI taxonomy): Eukaryota > Metazoa > Arthropoda > Insecta > Lepidoptera > Crambidae > Catoptria > Catoptria pinella. Next base: position 15,424,674 of record OY750761.1, read on the forward strand.
GAATTTCTTAAAGAACTTGGTGTAATTTTCATTATTCTATAAGTTTTAGCCAAGTCAATATAGCCGAAAACGTTGGGCCCTCAGTTCAGACGTTTTAATAAATTTAGTTTTCACTTACATAATAAACCAATAACTTTTTAACGAATATTTCTTTTTTAGAAATTCACTGAGGTGTTAGACTTTATGATAAAAACGTAATTTTATTGTATTTCTTCAGTTAAAACTAATATTTTGAAGATTCTATCTTGGGCTCTCAGTTCAGATATGTTTGAACTGAGGGCCCAAGCTAAACAGCCTTAGATCTGTTATGCCATCTTCTAGCGAGTTGAAAATTTCTGTAACGATGTTAGAAATTCTTAAGTAAATTCTAAAATGAAAATTATTAACACAGAGATGGTACTTTCTGAGATCTAAGATATGCCTCTTATTGCAACCGTCTGGATTGAGGGCCCAACACATTCGGTTATAAAAGTTTTAATTCACGTTTTAGAAATTTTGGAACCTATGCTTTCAGTTTTTAGAATTTTTAACAAAATCCCCTATAAGTCTCAGTTTGATTCGTCACGATTTAAAAAATGGGCCCTCAGTTCAGATGCACATTTTTTAAAGACACCATCAGTCTTTCTGAGATATTGCTGTTTTAATTTTGACAGCTGTCAAAGACATCATTTTTCCGTTAAGATTGTGCTTTAAGAACTTTATTTTCTCATAAGAATTACATCGATTCACTTACTAAGAAAACATTTTTAACTGTAGGATTAAAGAAAACATAATGAGCGTACACAACAGTGGCGAAGGATCCATATAAGCCGATTCCCATCGGCTTACCTTTTAGAAATCCCACCCCACCGATCCACTATGCATCTCATAATATTTTTGTAGAACGGTAAGTCGTCACCTTTGCCATAATTTCACCCCTCGCCACTGGTACATAATATAAATTAAATGGAATATAAAAAAAGAATATGTCGGGTATATCAGATTCCGGTGAACAGTGAGCTTCCCATACAAACGTAATACCAAAATGATTTGCAATTTGAGCATAATTAACTCTTCTGTGATGTTTTTCGAATTAAGACAGTATTTGTCTAGGGTTCTATTAAATAACAAATCCAACACCAAACCTAACCCAATTACATTTTTACATACAAATCTGTTAAAAGAATTAATATTTATTGGACCGGACATCCAAAGGTCGCGAGTTCGATTCCCGACGAGAATATGATCTGGTGCGAGTCGAATTGTTTCTAGTATATTATTTAATATTGTATAAAAATTGCATGCCAAAATCTCAAAAACAATTATTTAATTCCTTTTCAATTAAGAATAATTTGTATTTACGTTTAATCGTATTCGTTTAAATTAATTAATTAATTTTGGCTCAAGTCTTACTTACCGAAATCACTCGTTATATTGTATAATATTTTGGTGTCATACTTACCTGAAACAAATACAATTTTCTTTAGTGTAGAAATTTAACCTAGTATACAGGGCAGTATACAGTCTTGAGAGACATCCGATGCTATTGATATTACGGTCATGTTGGATGTAATGGTGCACTCTGGAGTTGTTATTAAACATGCGAGCTTGTTCGCTTTATTCGGTACAGTGTGGCACAAGGTGGTGAAACTGGGCCATTTTGACGCTCGAGCAAACATAATAAATCATACTCAAGTATCGCATCTTGTTATTCGTATACATTTATTTATCTATTAGCAGATTGCGATTGTCAAATGTTCACTTATTTATCTTGTAAGTTTTACCACTTGTTGTGTATTTTTACTCTTACCGTGTTCTTCTTTGTCCTCGCCTTTTCCCGTTACGCGGGGTCGGCTTTCCTAATCCTGAGGCGCCATTTGCTTCGTTGGTAAGTGTCGTCAATAGATAGGTCAATACCTTCATGTCGTTTTAGACATTTGTCATCCACGTGGTTTGCGACCTACCTCTTCTCCTGTGTTTTGTCTTCTTCGTTCAAATACTCAGTTCATAATACGAAAGATAAAGACAAAACATTTTTTTTAACTAAAATAGGTTTATTAAGCGTTAGATTTTATTAATAACACTGTTAGTGTTTTAGCATTTAGTGTCCTTATATCACCAGCTTTCATGTTATATTAGTCGTTAATGTTGTCATATCACCGCTATTCAACAAAACAAGCCAATGAATTCAATGTAACAATGACAAGCAATGTACACTAATTAGTACGATGTTTAATTAATACATTGTCATTGATTCTGTAATATGTAATAATTATGGTTCGCCCCAAGCAACACTTTGATATCTGAACTGTTTGATATAATTGGTTTGTTGCCAACACGACACACCCAGAAAAACCCATGTAATTTGATCATTTTATGTGACAGTTTTTCCTTCTACATTGTATTAATAAGGATAATACAAATTGTCATATTCTGTTTAATATAACTTATATACCTAATATCTACTCGTAAACTGAATTATTAATGCAAATGGTACTTATTATAAATTAAACTGTCCATGACGCGATGTGGTAATCACAGAACGACCACAAAGCGAAATTCGCGTCGTGGTCGTCATACCGAACGACAACAATGCGTTGTGACAATGAAGAGAAGCCATGACGTGTTCTGAGCACTAGTTGGTGCAACCACAACACGACGGACAGGTAACTGTAGTTTGACTACATTTAAGGAATACGAATTGTTGAACACAAAATATTAGTCAATAGAAACTATAATTACCTGTCCGTTGTGTTATGGTTGCTCCAACTAGTGCTCAGAACGGATCATGGCTTTTCTTTGTGTTGTGTATTTTTAGCAGTGATCAACGCGTTGTGAGCGTTTTTTTCGCTCAATTAGCGATTTTGGTCTTTAAACCTTACGCAGACGAAGATAAGAGCAATTATTAACGACACAATTAAGTTTTTCAGCTTCGAAAATAACAACAACAATTGAAATAATAACTAAATTTGACTAAAAAATAATAATAAAAAGCAACAAATAAAACCGTTTAAATATACAACGGTTGTATGTGTATGTATGAATTTTAATACATAAAATAGCGCTGTTGTTGTTTACGTGACCATATCAAGTAGAACTCTTAATGCAATTCATATATTTAATTCTCAGTGAGTACCAATCCATAGAATTTCAACAGAAATCAGCCAGAAACAGGAAAACAACATCCAATATCAGACGCAAACAAAGAATGGAAACGGCACGTTTCCTTTTATCGCAAACGTCAATTTGAAAGGAATTAAATTATTCCGCGAGATCTGCGCGAGATTTGAACATTCCTGAGTGCTTTATTATTTATGGAGGTTTGAGTGGGGCTGATAATTGTTGTCAAGTTGAGTCTCACGCGATGGTGGGTCGGACGAAGACGATCGGAGCCGCTTTATAATGCATGATCACGATTATTTTTTTGGAGATCAAGATCGTAAAAAAATGTTTGTTCTGTCTTTAGGAAAGGTTCCATTCTAAAGTTTTTCAATTACTCGAATCATCGCTTTTTATGGTTAAATTGCAAACAAAAGTAGTTGTTGATTTATTATTTCATTTTGTGTTCAACACCTTGACAATTGAAATGATGAAAAACGTAAAAATAAGTAAAGAATTTAATCCAATTTAAATATATCCCCAATATTGAACTTTGTGCGTTGATTAATCGACTTTGAAACTGTCTCGATGAACGCTCTTGAAGGTCAACTCAAACTGAGGAGCCAACTCAAACACGAGAGGATGATTATTGCTAAGTGTACCTTAGTTAAAACTTGTGCAGGAACAAACATCTTTTACGGATATTAATTGAAATTGCCAAGTTCAAATTTATTTAAATTTCGACTTTATTTGATTGTCATTAGTCTGTTTTAGACTGTTAATTTTAATTAAAGAAAATGCGTTGTTTTACCTAGCATGACCACCGAAACAAGATATACAGGGTTCCCAAAACTTTGCCACACGGAGGGAAAGTACCTTAAATATTGAAGATAGGCAGAGTATTATTGAAAATAGCGTTTTATCGACACTCAGCTGTCAAAATTCATTGTCTTTTCACAGTTAAACGTGATAAATCGTTATATCATATCGCATTTCTGTAGTCATGCTAGGGAACCAGGTTTTAAGTAATATCGTAACATTTACAATTTTCAACACGTTTCCACAAAAGGGTTAATTTTATAAAACTGTTACCTTAAAGTTAAATGCATGAAACGCCAAAAATTAAAATTAATCGAATTGACTGAAAAAAAAATCGGGATTAACTGCATTTTAAACAGTAATAATTGATCGTTTTTTTCATAAAAGCTATTGAAAGAGCACATCTCTTTTAAAATGGATACCTGAACAATGTTCATCGATTACGTGACGTGACAGAAGTGGCGTATGGCCGTAACCGTTTTTGTGTTTGTTTTAAAATCGCTTCGGAGCGGAGCCTTTCATGACGACCCGTACAGCTGGATTAATTCCTTATTCATTTGAACAGCTGGACTCATTTTTAGACCGATCATGTGGCATTGTGATATGTCTATTGTAATAAGTGTATGAATGAGTAGATCGAATGGTTATTTAGGCCCTTTACTAATTTTTCAGAGCTTTTAAGCTTTATCGTCCAGTAAGCTTTCACTATATGCCTTCAGTCCCGCGAATACAGAGCATGCTGATGTCGTACCGATGCTGCGCCGACAAATGAGTAAAGGCTTTAACAGTTATATTTATTTAGTTACAGTTATATGTCATAATCTCCTGTTAGATTTTTTTTTATATAATTTATGCAATTTTCACAACATCAAACATTTTAAGTTCTTATTTCCTTTATGACCATTGATTGATAGGTTGCCATTTCGACGCACGAGCGACTACAAAAATTAAATAATACTTTCGATACCCGCAACTCCAGCGACCAGAGGGGCCTACTACGAAAAAATAATCCCGAAAATCGTACGAGATTTGTCTTTCTATTTACCTAATTTTGGAGCTTATTCGTTGTAGCTGTAGCGCCCTTCGAAACAGTGACCCACAAAATATCAGTTGGCTTGTTTGCTAAGAATCTTTACGTCCACCAAAAATATTTGATATCATTAAAAGTTAAATTCCCATAGACATTACGTAACCCCAATGACTCATTCGTTGTCAACATATCTGGCTGCTAGCGTTACTCGAGATTATGCCTTAGTGTAATTAATTACCCGCACATCCGCATCACCCGGTCCGGTTTCAACCCGGAGTCTTGTGGTAGTGTTGGGTCCGTATATCGATAGTGTGCTCAACCAGTACGAAAACCAATAATAATGGAACACAAAAGTAGCAAAGAAAGGCATTTTATTTGTTAATATTAAAATCTGTGATGTTTAGTAGACTTTTAAAAATGTTAAGTCAATATAAGAAGTACGTAGATTTAGATTTCCGATGGGAATGAGAAGAATGTAAACATAAATAATCTGTCCCTTTGTGTTCGTCAAAAAACCGACAATAGGCCGAGCACAGTCGAGCACGAGCCAAACGCTCGAAGCGCGCTTGTTCGAGGCTCGTAAGTCAGTCCACACTACACGAATTTTGGCGCGGCTCGTGCTCCGCTCGTGCGCTCGGCTCGTCTAGCGTAGACCCACCTTTACGATTTCACGTTTATGATCTCAATACTCTCCATAATATCAAACGCTAAAAGTTGCGTTACAGGATCGTTCGCTACCGTCAACCCCTTCAAAACCCAAACCATTAATTACATGTAACGCAATATCTCCCCTTTCCCGTAGGATCCTCTCGTTATCACCCAAATCACGAAATATAGGTTCCTAGGAAGAACTGCTGAGAACAAAACGTGGATTTCAACACTCATAAATATTTCGTACTGGCAAGTTCCTATTATTCTGCAGGCCTATTAATCCTCTCCAAGTTTTGTTTTGCCATTTCTTCCTAAGAGGGGCCTCCCAATTTTGTGAAATGGTAGTAGTTTTCTTAGGTTTTCTATTTTTGCATTAATTAATTCACAAAATAAAATTTTAACATTAATTTAAATCACTTTAATAATGTTTGTTTAATATAAATTTCTGAACGTATTTATAAATTCATCGCTTGAGGGTGCCCTGAGCCTTCACGAGCAGCTTCAGACCCTCGTGACCATAAAATTAAACCAAATACCAACTAATTACCAAAGAACCTTTAATAAAACCGCACTAGTATCCGTTAAAAAAGTGTGTTATTTCATGTCAAGTGAGCGCGTAAGCTTGAGAAGTGAATAGGTCGTTCAATTTACTTTTATTCGTGAGTAAATAGTGTCACGGAGTGGGACCAACATCGTCCGATTATCGCGATTGTTTTTAACACCATTTGTTTTCAAAACCATACAACCCCACCGAGTTTGGGCTAGTTTGATTCGTCTTGATGAGTACTCTGTTGGGAAATTGTTTCCAGGGTCTGATGGATGGAGCCGGTAAAAGGCCACAGGAACTCAGTAATAAAACCATCCGAGTTCGGGGTAGTTTGATTCGAGATGGTATATTTTTAGTTTTAGCCCGTTGACTGAAAAGCAGAAAATAATGAAAAAAAAAAAGAATGACTAAAAAAACCTTTTTTTTATCAAAAAACACGTTTTTAAAACGGACTAAAAAGTATAAAATAATTTCTCCCGTAAATATTTATAACCCTATACGGAAGTTTTTAACCAAAAAACGTGGGGTGCATGCAAAAGACAATTATTACCTATTGATGATTAGTCTTAATTTGTAAGCGCGCCAAGTTTTCAAAATCAAAACTTCTGTAAGGTATAATGTTGTGAATATTTACAAGATAAATTATTTTATACTTTTTAGTTTCGTTTTAAAAACATGTTTATTGTAAAAAAATGATTATTTTTTTCTAGTAAATTTTATGTAAAAGGCCTGCAGTACCGTAGCAGTTATTAAGGAGTTCATAGCTCAACAAAACAAATGACGGTAGTGTGTTCAAATACGGAGCGGCGTTTCTGTCTAACACCCGTATTCACAAACATTACTACAAGGTCTCATAGTGCCCGCGGACGCACAGCGTCCCACGAACCAACCACACGCAATACGTAAAACAAACGAACCAATCACAGAGCTTTATTTCAACGCAGAGCTTTCGCGTTAAGGGACGTTTGAGTGTTGTTCGTGAATACCGGTGTAAGTCTTCTAAAAGTCGTTATAGTGGGTGGTAGGGTATAATAGTTTACGAATTAAAAATGCTTTTTATGTGAGCTTAATATGAAAAGAATATTTTGATTGATTAATAGTTTTCGAATACGGCCATCTGTCCAAAACACAGGCATTTTTGCTCCCGAGTATTACGAGACACGGCGGGAATGACGCGGTTATGATAATAATAGGACATTGAAAGTTATATCCTCACTCAGCGAGGAACGAATCACTCATCAACGAGAAATAGCTTCCTCTTTAGTGCAATATTTTAACCTTGCTTTTTTGACGTCTCTTTTGTAATGTATAGTGTTAATAACAAAAATGTATGCTAGGTGCATACAACAAACTAGGTTCTGAGTTTTTTAAATAAGTTTCAATTTAGTTGTAGTTCTAAGTTCGTCGGAATCATTTTTTTATGTATGTTAGTCGATTACTCGAAGACGGCTGGACCGATTTAAAAAAATATTTTTTTCGTTTGAAAGCATATACTTTCAAATTGGTTCTATTGTTATAAAGTTAGGATCTGATGATGGAATCCTAGAGAAATCAAGGGAACTCTTCAAATATTATTATTTTGTTAAGGAATTTGTGCATTTGCTTTCGGGAAGTACCATTTTATGAAGTGGAACTGATGATGAAGACCATAGTTGGTCATTGGAACTACTCAATACCTTAGGATTATTTATTTAAAAAAATAACCATATTAAAATAATCCAATTTTAATATGGTTGCTGGGCTATTTATGCTCGTCATAATGCATATGGTGAAGTGGAACTGATAGTGAAGTACCAGGAGAACTCTTTAACAATTAACGCCCCTGCGTCGCGAAAAGTAGAATTTTGTAAAAAATAATAAGCCGTAGACATAAGGCTATTGTAAATTAGATAATATCGTTGCTAAATATACCTACCACCAAAAAGTTATAAAAAAATAATATTTAAAAACAATACCTTCTTCAAAAACCTAACAAAAACAGTTTCAAAAATAAGCCTCTCTAATCGAGTTATAAGTTATACAGATTTGAATATTTTATTTCTTGTTTTTCAGAGCCGTTTAGTTTTGAAGCTGTTATTGTTAGATTTTCGAAGGAGGTTTTGTTTTTTTTATTGTTTCTGTTGTAGACTATTTATATAATGCGGATAGCATTACAAAGCGAGAAAGAAAGTCAGAGAAGTTTAGATTTTTTTTAAGATATATTCATTTAATTGTTTTTCAAATGACATGTGTATTAAACAATGGACAGCAACATTATGCAAAGCAGTTAAAAGGGTCCAATCTAATTACAAGAGTAAACAGAAGTCCCATCAATTAGAACAATCCATTGTTGACAAAGGGCCGTGGCCGTGCGCCGAACTGAAAACATTCCAACTACGCTAAAACATGATAGAGTTTTAATTGATTCCGTTTAGAAGTTTGACTTTGTGTTTTGATGTGAGGGAGATGAGATCAGCCCGTGTGTTGTCACAAGATATTTTAATTAACCGACGATTCATTATATCTTTCAGAGTTTTATTTAAAAAATGTTTTTAGATCTGTTAAAGAATTCATGGAATTCAAGACAAGAATACAATTGAATATTTAAATTGTTTTAATATTGTATGCTTCGAAATTGTCTCATTTTGATTGACATTGTATTATTTTGGAGATTTCGTATTTTAATATTGTGTAATGTCAAAGAAGGCTGAATATCCCAGACCTGTCAAAATGACGATTTTATCAATTATTTGTTGTCATTTATAAATTGCTCACTAAAATAAAAATCGGATTTTAGAAATGAATAAAATTAGTAATAAAGATTAGCAATAATTATCACTAGATCATTATTGATGTTACCATTACATATTTTTCTGATTGCCAAATTAAAATTCAATGAATACTAGTAGTAGTCAACTACTAAAATATAATTATACATCCACTCTTTTAAAAAGCTATTTTATATGCCGACTTGTAAGGGGAGGTGGTCATTTTTCTTTACATTTTTTTATTTTACACTTTCAAACAACATCCTTATTTGTTAGTATATTTTTTCAAATAAAATATTGTTTTCTTCTTAATACTTATTTCTTATAAATATACCTATATCTATTATTGGAAAAATACAAATACAAATGATGACATAGGCGGTATTTACACAGGTCGACATGGCAGACGATTTGAGTCAATAAGGGCTTTATATTGACAATCGTTTCTAAAATCGAATAGTCCACCTCGTTGACATTAGGTTTGCGATTAGATTTTACAAGCGATATTCGATAAAAAGCGGTAATTGATTAAAATCACCTGACAAGTTGCCTGTCAAGTCGACTCGTGTAAATACCACAATAGATAGACTGATTATGATAATTGAATTAACCCTGTTTCGATTAACGTAAGTATTGCAAAAACATGAGTTTATGGTTCCTAGTCTGATGTAAGAATGTTAGATGAAATGTGTCTAATTTTATTTATACACAGATTTTCAGAGAGTTCGTTTATTCACGTTCCGTCAATGCTTTTGAATTAAATTAGCATAATGTTATTTTATAATAGAGAAGCATTACGTCACAAATATAAGCTGCGATCTGTGCTCGTGACACTAAACCGTGCGGGGCTGAGATGGATGACGTCATAGTTTCATTGCCCGTCTCGGGGCATCAATCATGGCCGCCGGCGTCATACGCTCCACCACCATTGTGATATTACACCTACTTAATTAAGTTTCGTCGGACTATCATCGAATTTAATTACTTTTAGTTTTTTAAGCCCTCAAGTACAACTTAGAAAACAAACGAGCAAAATATTTATTCTGGGCTTTTGAGTATTGTTCTTCTCGTACATTTTTTTATCATATAAGTATGAGCACTGTCATGAGCACAGTTTACGCTGTGAGAGATGAAGAGCGCACTAAAACATCTCTAAAGTTTTCATTTGGTCCGGATCGTTTATCATCGGAATCCGGCGACCGGACGGGTGACACACCGCCTGTCCGGCGGTAAATTCTTAGAAATTAATTGAAACGACATCATAACTGGGAGTGTGAACTATATTACTGTTGAAACTTAATATTTCGTATTTTCTTATATTTGTGTCTAATTCATTGAAATTGAAATTGAAAATTGAAATTGAAAATTGAAATTGAAAAATTCTTTATTCAAATAAGCTCACATAACAAGCATTTTTAAATCGTCAATTCTTTTATCCTACCACCCATTATGACGTCTTTTAGCTGACAAGAAAAATGGGCGCAAAAAACTTATCAGCTTTATTAGAAGGAACGATATTTACAAATATGTATATCGTTTCCAGACATTACATTCAAAGTATTCATACATGTTACCATTAACATAGATTCATAAATAAATAACATTATTTAATTAGCTCATTTCTACTGAATCAAATTACAGGTGTCAAGCTTAATTCAAAATTTAAGGCTCAGCCTAGGCTATTACAAAAAATTATATATATATTTATTCATACAATTCAATAAACGTTTAGACAAGTAGGCAGAAGCAGACCCATTCCCACTGGCAGCACCCGTTCACGAGCATGACGCATGAACCAGCCATCGCTTCGCTCAACCATATTTGAGGGAACGTAACGACCCGCCTCACACGACACCACCATAGAAATGATTAAAGAGAGCATGACATACTTAGGCTACCCGTGTTAAGGCATCGAATTGAAAACTAATATCCAAAAGCTTTTCATAGGCCTATAGAAAGTGAAAGATTGCAATAAAAAAATTCCAAAACAAGGTAGTAGTTATGAATTTTATCTTTTGGGTAAGAAGTGCCATACATATAGATAATATTAAACATTTATATATATATATATGTATGCGACGTCCTTAATACAAGTAGTCGGAAGCAGACCCATTCCCACTGGCAGCACCCGTTCACGAGCATGACGCATCATCTTTGTGTTTTACTCCATTACTAAAAATATTATTAGTTAGTCAGTTGAAACTTCTGAAACATATAGGATTCACATGTGTAAGCAGAGAACACTAGAATTCATATTAAAAATATCATAATTTATAAAAGATCTGCTTCTTAATTAAGCACTAAATTTCTTATGTGGAACATCACAATGTCTTAAATTATTATGAACACAAATAATACATTAATTATGGAGTATCATTCTTATTTCCCAGAGTCGGTTATTGCCGTTCACGTAGACCCCTCCCCTCCCCCCTCTCCCCCCCGAGATTTTGCGAACACTTTGAATGCCGGCCCTTGACCACACGCGAGTCACGACTGATGTACAGGCAGTAGGCCTGTGGAAGAGCTGAAATACTAAGTACCTATTGGTACTACGAGTATGACAGACGTCATTTATATAACAACACCGCGCAAGTCCCAGAATGTGGATAGTGTTCTAAACAAATTCTAAGAGAACTCTGGAACATAATACACACTTCTATCATAACAAAATATACTATCCTACTAACAGGTTGTTATGTTCTCTAACAACGAAATAATTGTGATACTGTGTCTCTCAAATTAATGTAAGACGAGTAATTTAGTATGAATCATATTTCAAGGACTTTATAACGTGCAACAAAATAACAAATACCATTTTTAATCAACATGAGCTTCCGTTCACATTGTGCGCTGTGGCAGGTACGTCCGCCCGAAATTCCCGCCCGCCCGCATTCCGCAGGGATGCCACAAAAACAAATTGAAAGTTAAATAGCACCGCGACGTTACACCAGGGAATGGCTGCACTACTCACTTTAAATACCGAAAATAGATTCAGCTTTTGAACAATTATTACTTTAGATACTGTCGTGAAGTTCACAGTCATATCATTCGCTTTAGATCCAAGAGAATAAGGACCGCCTACTTAAAATCCAATTTTGTTTTGGTATGACTTCATTGTATAGTCATTTTATACAAACATAATGTAATTAAGATGTTCAGTAGTCATAATACAATAATAGAACTTCTGTTTGAAAACTATTTCAAAACGTGATCCATGTTTAAAAAGTGTAAGATTAACAAAAAGTCAATTTTTCACGTCTTCTTCTTGTCAGCTAAAAAATAATACCTATTGAGAAAAGAAAATGTTGACAATTCAAAAACGTTTAATTTCTAAAGATAATTTTGGATTTGATTTAACACGGTTATTTACACAAACGCCTTATATGTATATAGGGCGAGCAATAATTGCTGACAGTCGAGAGTGGAGACCCACACTGGTAATACCGCGCAGCCGGAATGTGGTCTCGCATTTCAACGCGCCCTGTTTGGGCAATCTGCAAACTGCAGCCGAATCCAGGTTATAGGAGACAGCGACGATAATCCTTTATAAATTGATATAAATTGTCACTACAGTAAGTCTATTGGAGACTTGGACAATCGTCCAAGATTGCAGACGATCCACGGGGTATTTGACGACCTCCGTGATCGAGTCGAACCAGTTTCCAAAGTGAGGTGATCTTTGAGGTCCCGGGTTCGATCTCTGACTTTTCTATATTGGCTCAGGCCTGGGTGTTTGTAGTTCCACCGTCGTGTCTGATTTCCATAACACGAGTGTTTTTATCTAGTTACTTTGGAATCGGAACAATAGTTTGTGGATATCTTATATTTATTTATATATTTATTGCAAAATTAGAGTTTTAATGGTAACCAATCCATCGATTGCGCCACCTGGACGTCCTTGCTGAAGTTATTTAAGCTATACCTATGTACTAATATTGGGGACATTAAAAATCGGTTCAGCCGTGTTCGAGTAATCGGGGAACATACCTAGGTAATAGCCTCCTTCTTTTAAATTTTTTAAGTTTGTTAAAAATAGGTTATGATGATATTGACAAGCGGCCGTTAGTGGAAAAGATCGCTACACTCCTATGACTCCCACCACTAAAGCGCAGTACAATGGCACTCGTGACGCGGAGTGATGCGAGTACGTGTCTCGTTCCAGTAAATGTTCCAGGAATGTTGCAGTCGCTTCTGACAAATTTAAAACACTCCGTTTTGTTTCAGGTTTCGGCATGTTACGAAAAATACATAGAATTAGGTGAGCCTACCGAGCTGTCAGTTAAAAATTGCGAAAGGACTTAACAAAACTTTTTTTACCGCTTGTAAGCTTATTTAAGCCCCACAAAAAGAATTAATTGTTTTTCTTTTCAAACGCGCCTATTGACCGAGCGAGCCCGAAGCGCGAGCGAAGCGTCTCTGCTTCAGCTTGAGCAAAAATGCTGCAGCTCTCGTATATATGTCTGTCCGTCTGTTTTCGCGACCTGTAGGTCGCATTTCTCTACCGATTCTCATGAAATTTTGTGAGCAGGTTCGATAACATATAGTTCTTTTGGTCGAGCCAGTTTTTCGAATATTTAAAAACAAAAAAATATGCTTGGACAATTTCACACAGCGTCATCTAGCCCCAAACTAAGCAAAGCTTGTAATAAGGGTGCTTTTAATTACTTATTATACATAGTAACACCGAGACCCGTCACAGTAATTAAAATCCATCAAAATGGCGGAAATATGTTAAGCGAGGAATACAGCTCACAGAACCACTAGTTACTAAAATATTGTGAGGTATATAATAATATTTAAAAAGTATATTATGTAGTATATCAGATGTCTAGCACCCATATTACAAGCTTTGCTTAGTTTGAGGCTAGATGGCGCTGTATGAAATTCTCTAAGCAATTACTTAGTAACATAATTTGTATCTTACCTAATTAAATCAAATAAGTATATATATGTTGTTAGATTAAATATTCTAGGAATAGTTATATCGACATTAAATTACAGTCTTTGTCGAACCATATTGTAATTGAAATAGGTACACGATTAATTGTATTTTTTATACTACCTGCTCGTCAATGGCATATTATGTGTCATGCAAACCTTTCCTAAAGTAAGTCATTTTTCCCATGGGAATAATGTGATTTGAATTTGGAATGCAACCTATGTAGTCGTGCTTGATCGAGGTTGGTTTCAAAAATGTTAAGGTGCAATGAGATTTTATTCAGAGTTAGGCTGTATGTTGACGACCTCCGTGGTCGAGTGACTTTGTACACCGATTTTCAAGGTGTCGCCATCTCTGAGTTCCCGGGTTCGATCCTCGGCTGGGTCAATTTAGAAAACGAACTTTTCTATACTGGCTCAGGTCTGGGTGTTTGTGATACCACCGTTGTCTCTGATTTCCAAAACACAAGTGCTTTAGCTGCTTGCTTTGGGATCGGAGCAATGTATGTGATGTTGTCAAATATTTATTATTATTTATTATAAAAAAAAATAATGAGATTTTATTCTGAGTTAGGCTGCATGTTATCATTTTTTTGCACTGCCTATACAAATAAAAAAAAGAGAAACGTAAACTTTTTACGAAATTCATTTTAACCCGCGCATCAAGAAGTATTTATTCGAATGTTGAAATGACCACTACAGAATAGATAAATAAAAAACTTAAGTACTTTCTTTATAACAGTCATTGATTTCAGTTGCCTCGCAGAAAGTATAAAAAGTAGAATATGCATCGCGGGCTTAAATGTGTATTTGTCTTGGGCGATCTTGAACACCTTGTACTCAGGATTCTAGCCTTAACTCCCTCGCTCAGCTCGGGAGTTAACCATAGAATCCCTCGAACTCGGGGTTCAATATAGCGCCCGGGACACAATACACTACTTTAAGCCCTTATTGCATAATCTACTATTTTTACGTACCTACTAAGTAAAGTACCTAGGTATTACTTTTACTCTTTTACATTGATAATCTGTCATAGAATAAGCTTAGAGCAGGCATACTGCTATGTTCAATCAAACAGTATTTTCCAGAGGGACAGAAAACTAATGGCCCGAAAAAGGACCAAATGTAGGTATATTATAACATCCAATTTCGTCAATCACGTAACCATGAAATTGAACATGTTTACCAAAGACGTGGAAGAATTTTAATATGCTAACATTGATCGCTCGGTCACTTCTATAGATGAGGCCAAAAGTTCATATTAACCAACTTTATTAACTAATATTATTAATTTAATTATTTTTATGCTTAAGTAGATTATGCAAAAAGAGTAAAAAGTATAATTTATCTCCAAAGAAAAATAAAAAGGGGCGTTAATTTTAATGTAAGCAAGAAATGGGTGCCTCCATAAATCGTGTGGCTATTTGTAAAAGGTTACAGTCGTAGAAATCTCGGTAAAAAATCACAATGAACTGTGACCCGTCGCGTCGGTCGCCAGTACCTGCTCGTCCTCACACGAGCTTGCTGACTCCGTGACAAACCGCCCTCTCCCGCGGAGACAATTATCGGGAACTCTGCGGTGCGGGGGACAGGGGGGAGAGTAATATTCTTCCGTTCGAGACCCATTCCGGTGGTGATACCTACATTATTCATTTCGAATCCTTTCTGAGGCGCGGTCGCCACGAATGCGGCTTTCGACCTTTTTGTAATTTTTTCTCTGCCGAGTCCATAAGTCACCGGTGACTTTGCGCTGGGCTCTGTAAAAAAACGATGGCGGTGCGAAATCGTTATCGGATATTGGAGTGTTCCTTGTTAATTTATCGCGGCTTTATGTTTGAAATTGGATGTTGTAAATCGTAATAACGTGATTATCGGCCGCTCGCTGCTGCTAGCTGACAAACGATTTCCTGTAGAATTGACTTTATTTTTCCCTACTATTTTTACTGAGTACATACTTGACTGTATTGCTGGAAAATCTGGCTCAAGTAGAAGATTTGACGACCTTCTGTGGTCGAGTGGTACCGCACACCGGTTTTCAAGGTGTCGTCATCTCTGAGGTTTCAGGTTCGATCGCCGGCTGGGTTAATTTAGAAAACGATTTTTTCTATATTGGCTCAGGCCTGGGTGTTTGTAGTTGTCTCTGATTTAAGCTACTTGCTTTGGATTCGGGGCAATGTTTGTGGTCTAATATATTTTTTTATTTCTAGACTTTTTAGGCAAAAGAAATGAATGGCTTTTAAATCCCTCATCTCATTTTATTAATATTTTTATGATTTACCAAAACAACACAAAATCATGACTTCTAAATAAATACACATAAAAAAACCAACTACCTGAAATTGAACACAAATCTTCCATTTCTTCACAAGTTTTTTAATATCTGCTGAAGCATCTTTTTATCAGCTTGAGAGCCAAATTTCTTATCAAATGGAAACCCTCATGTGTGACTTAACATACATTACAGTACTTATAAGGTGCACCTCCCCCGGGCGGTATTAACGAAGCCTCCGCCATCTTTAGGCAATAAACCAAGATTAGAGTCATTGTGGGATGTTGGAGAACGATGTTAATAACGCCGTGGCATGGAGACATGGGGTGGGATGGGAATGCTGTTAATAGAGGAGCTCGATGGCACAGTGGGCTAGCACATATCCTGCTATTGCGGAGGTTAAGCAACTGTCGCAAGGGTCAGTCTTGAGATGGGTGACCAAAAATGTATTATACTTTGAAAGCAATGTTAAGCCGTTGCCTCTGCATTCGCAGTCGTTAACACTCACCAATCCGCTTTGGGCCCGCGTGTTGGTTATGTACCAGCCTCTAATCCAACTTTAAGGAAAGACTGTGCCACAATAGTGGTTATATTAAAATGTTTTGATCATTATATCTATGAAGCGATGAACGGAGGGTTTTTTATATAATGATTTAAAGGAGAACAAACTTTAATATTGTGTTACGATTTGCATTATACAGGCTGTTTGGTAATAGCCTTATAAAGCCGAATATAGTAGATAATAGGGTACCATGCGTGCAACACCCGAAAATTATCAGATACCCTGTAAACCGCCACATGCCTGAGAAAAATTGATTTTTATTTGTATGGAAAAATGCAAAATGACAACCCTGAACGCAAGAAAATAGAATATAATCTTTTTTCATTATTAACCTCATGACAAAATAATGCATTACAAGAAAGGAAATTATATCTCAGTACTTAATAGATAAACTCTAAAGTGAAAAGTTAAATAAAAAAACATAACACCCTGTATAAAATAACTTTATATGTAAAAACCAGGCATGAACATAAAAGACTCAGCCTAGCCGCAAGCATTCACCCTTTATGGTTTTGCGAGCCTCTGTGAGCCAGATCATGCCTTTGTTAAATCTAGACAATATTACCGAGCCAAGTAACTTACTCTCAATATCTGACTTCAAACAGATGTACCGAGGAGATCTGATAAAAACCAATCTACAATAATATCTTTACCCATTTGTATTAGAAGAGGCCCCTCTCATTAGTATACAATAATTTATTTGTAGTACATAACTAGGAGCTTATATTCGTTTTTTTAAATAAAGTTTCTTGTACTTTAGTTTAATAGTGCAAAGTATCTCACTGTATCATGCTCCTAGATTTATTACATTTCTTATTAGATTAGTTTAAAAACTATTACTTTTATTTTGATACAAGTAATAGTTTTTAATATTAAGAAAAAATACTAGAAATTTATCTTAATATAAAAATAGCATTGTGAATGCAAAAAATCTAAATTTAATAATAGTTTTTTAATTTTTGTTGAAGTTTAAAATTATAATTGACCAAGTGCAAGCGAAGCGTCTTTGCTTTAGCTTGGGCAAAAATGCTTTCATAATATGTCCGTTTGTGAAATTTTGTGAGCAGATTTAATAATTATATTTTTTTGTCGAGATACGCAGTTGACAAAGTATTTTCAAGTTGTTATTATGTACCCTGTATTATGCATGTTAAACTGTACCTCACCCCTAGGGCACACTACAACAATTTTCCGATATCAGAAAATAAAATAAAAAGTAGATTCTAATTTAATTTTTTGAAATTATTTCAAACCTACTATAAAGCTTAAGGACTGCTGATTTAATGGTAAATAATTTAGAAGACAATATTATAAACAGGTGTTTTTTTCTAAAAATCAATATTATTTTTTGTTTCATTGTACCCCACTTGACAATCACAGGATTGATAAATTAAGCAAAGATCACATAAAATAACCTCATCAAACAAATTACATACTACGTAAGTATATGATATAGAACGGT
Organism: Catoptria pinella; assembly: GCA_963556745.1. Taxonomy (NCBI): domain Eukaryota; kingdom Metazoa; phylum Arthropoda; class Insecta; order Lepidoptera; family Crambidae; genus Catoptria; species Catoptria pinella. Next base: position 15,442,777 of record OY750761.1, read on the forward strand.
GACCGCATGGCGATAACTATCACTCCATAAAACGACAAAAGGAAATATCGTCGATCAATCACTATGGTCTGTGACAGGTCAAACAAAAGCTAAGATCGCTCTCTTGTACTTATATACCGGCTAATAAGAACGTAATGACTTTGGGGTACAAGGTCGTACAGAAAAATATACTGAACTATTTAATTATTCGGTTGTGATCATCATGTTTTTCTTGTTCTTACCTAAGGTTTATTTGGGATAGGTGTAATAGGTCCTTCTCATCATCATTATTTCCTGTAGCCCGTCAACTCGTCATTGAAATTGTTTATTTACTTGGAACACAGTTTGTTAAGGACAAAGTATAGATAGATCAAAATGTCCTGCCCTTGGAAGAGCATGTAAATGTCAAAAGAAGTACAAATTAACACATTAATATTAAAATAAATGAAATAGATGTTAGTTCGAATATTTGAAAAAAAAAGACATTCACTCCCTTCACATTCTTTTTCTTCTTCGTCGTGTCGATGATTCCAGTAAATAATATCGCACTCGGTTGGCCTAGTGTGCGGCAACCTGAATCGCGTTGTCTGTTGCCTCCATCAGGTCATTCATGGTAGCGGGACATAAGGGGCACTCCAGTAGATGCTTAATTGGTTGTGAGAGCTCTCCACATTCGCATTTTGAACTCTCCGCATACTCCCCATTAATTCAGTTTATGCCTACACCGGCCAATGACATTCCGATTTATCTGTGGTCTTCTTCTTTATATCCATTCGTCAACGTATATGACCATCCCTTTTATTAACCCCCAACGCAAAAAAAGGGTATTTTGAGTCAGGCGTCATTTAAATTTTTAAACGATGACACGGTAAAACGATGTATAAAGCACCTTTTGGACGTCACGATTTAAAATGAAGGGAGGCGTATTTGCCAAAAGTATATCGTATTAGATAGTATGTAATCCGTCCGTTCCACCTCGTAAAGTTCAATCATAAAATTCTCGAAACTATGTTTTACATCGGGGACAAATGAAAAATTCCCGTCATTTTTCGCACTGACCCGCGTCCACCGATAAGGACGACGCTACAATGGAGCGCAGTTCATCTCTGTCGCACAATGCCGCCGCCAACGTTGTAAATATAGGAATTCAGTACCTTATTGATAATATAATAAGGAAAGAAAATAAGGACAAAATTGAAAGTGTTTATTGTTGAGTGTAGTGGAAACTTACTACAATATATTATTATCTATTCTGTGTAAAGTTACTGACTCACTCGCACAGTTTGCATTTTGTAAAGAAAAAAAATAACTGACCTGCAACATTGTGCCAAAAAAATCTTGTAAACTTCGATTTGCAATGGAAATTCCTAATAAGCTTCTCATTCGTGTAGAGATAAAACAAATGCAACTAATAAAGATTATGAAGCTGAGATACTGTCTGTTGATTCTTTACATCAGAATTTTGGAGTCCGGCCAAATCGCGCATTGGCCCATATAAGCCATTACCTACCTACCATTGTTACTAATTGCTTTTATAGCTGGACGCGACACCCGCTGGGGATACTGTCACCGACACATCAACCAACACAATCCCACTGGCAATTGAACCTTATCCCAACTAACTACGATACATTTTAACTTTTTTAAGGTTGAGCATTTTGTTGTTGGTGAAATTAAAATATTCCCTTCTGCTTAATTTGACTGGTTGCGAATACGTTATCTGAGATTCGTTGGCTGGTTTACGGTATTTCGAATGGGAGGCGATAAATTATTAGGAAGTGCATGTTAAAGGTGTTTTATTGTGAAATTAAAGATAATTACTTAATTTACGCTTCTTTAATGAAGATCTGAGAGCCCGAGAAAAGAACTCAGCATAACTTGCTTATCACTGAAGTGGGATGTAAAAAAGTTGATGATGTGTCTCTCGAAGGAAGAAGTGTCGAACTTTAAGAATTCCACTGCACCACAGAATACTACTAGATGCAGATCCTGAGTCATCTCTAACGGTCTAGGATCGTCGGACATTTCAAGACAAATAGGATGAATACCGACTCTTAATTTCATTAAAATCACAGTTCCATTACACCAAAAGAGGCAATTTATCGCCCAAATTAAGAACCTCGGACGTGCGTCGAATTTTTCACTAGTTTAATTAAAAAGGAATGAGATATTACTTGGATGGTTAATTCCAGGTGATTTGTAGCCAATTCACTGACTTTTATTGTATTGTCAGTTTTGGTAATGTTTAATTTTATTTCTACCTAAAATATTTGATTGAAGTTGTCACCAAGACCGATAAGTTATTCAATTTTTATGATATTTAAAAACTAGCTTTCGCCCGTGACTTTGAACACGTGGACATTAAGGAACCTTTGATCGGGATAAATAGTAAAACTGTTTCATTCCAAACCCGTTCAGCCGTTCAATAACTTATAATACAACATCATTGTGTTCCATACAATTCATCTAGATTGTCCACGATATAGGTACACCACTTAAGAGCGCGTAGTCTGCACACTAGCGCTGCCATTGGAAAAGAAAACATAGTGCTTAGATAAAGACGAAATTTCGAATTATCTCTCCGAGGAAGCTTTGTGGTACTTTTTATTACTTACACAATATTTTCTAGACTGTCGTTTGGTTTAATGTAGTTTTATTGCTAAAAGTGGCCACTTTTCGCAATAAAACTCCATTAAACTAAACGAGAGGCTAAAAAATATTGTTTCAGCTACAAAAAATTACCAAAAAGCTTCTTCGGAGTGCACTACAGAGAGATAATTTAGAATTTCGTCTTTATTCAAGTATTATGATTTATTTTCCAATGGCGGCGCTAGTGTGCAGACTACGCGCTCTTAAGTACTGCATGAATAGTTAAAGTCTTTACTTGTAAGTAGGTACGTTACATTTATATATGCAATAAAAGAATAAATGAATTCGCTTTTGACTTTTGAGTGGTTCCTCGAGGAACGCAGTCCGACACGCGTTGTGTCTAATTGCAAATTTCCCGTTTCGGACCACCGTTATTTATCGGCGCCGAAATGAACACCCGCTGTAGGCCCATCGGATTCCTTATTGGTTTAATTAAGCCAGTCGGTATGCCGTTTGATTTCGAACACACTGGTTATGATTACGTGATTGGGGTTTATACCGAGCGACGGAGGAGAGGTATTGATACTCCAGTGGATGTTGTAGAAGTATATTTTCTTATGTAAACTATGCGCTTAAATACTAAAATACAATAATGTCTTATCGCTAGTCTTACGCGCCTAATCTTATTTAGATAAGTAAATTGCTATCTATAAAATGTACGTGTGCTATCTTGTGCATACCGGCACAGTACTCCCCCCTTTTTAAAAAAAAATAAAAAAATAATAATAATTTAAGTAATATAACAATAATGGAATAAAATTAAACACAAACAAATGAAACACTATTAAAAAGTTGCTGATACTAAACACTGACCTACGTTATGCTGTTGTTGTTTTTCTGAGCGCGCAAGAACATTGGCTTGCCTTGACTGTAAATATGCTGATGTCTGTTTTGCACAAATGCACCATGCGGTCGTGGTGTAGTTGTGGTTTCCGACGATTAGCCTTGACAGCCAGCGTGATTTTTTTTATTTGCCAGTGCCTTCATCCTCTTATCCAGCGTTGTGACAAATCCATATATGACGATTATAATTATTATAATAATCAGTTGCGCCAAGGTTATGTTGCGCGACCAGCGCAGCTCCTCCAGGATCTCTCTTCTTAATTTTTCTGCTTCGTCCTGGTTGAGGCAACTGTCCGCGTTGTAGATGATTTGGTCTTTCGAACTTTGGTTTCCCATTGTTGTAAATAATTATGTAATGCTTACTGGATACTGGAGTAGAGGTGAGTGACTGAGAGTGGATAAGTTACATTCTATATATATATGATTGTGATATTCTTAGTCAGCAATTTTAAAACGGACAACTGGTTTAATCGTTCTTCCTGATCTCGAAATCAACGTGCCTTTTTCTTTGCTGATAGGCACGTTTTCACAGTCATTATTCATAAGAAATGCGGGTTTTAATCTATCGATTGATATCACCGATTCTTTGCCTTTTATCTTAATTAAGAATGCTTTTTTCATTCTCTTAATGACTGGGAATGGCCCTTCATACGGTGGGCATAAGCTTTTTTGTAGCCTATCGCAACGAACGAAGACGTGAGAACATTCATTAAGTTCCGGATGCACGAAAATTGACTGTCTATGACACTGGCGTTTTGGAACTGATGTCATTTTTGCAATACTTTCTTGAATGCTTTTCATGATTTCTTCGTAGGTAGTGTGCGTACTGGATTGTTCAAAAAATTCGCCGGGCAGCTTCATCGGTGTGCCATAAACCATTTCAGCTGAACTATAGCCTGTGTCATCGCGAAAGCAATTTCTTAATCCAAAAAGTACTGAAGGTATTTCTTTGACCCAGTTAACGTTAGCATTTCTTGCCATAAGTGCTGCTTTTAACGTTCGGTGAAATCTTTCGACCATTCCGTTTGCTTGAGGGTGATAAGGAGTGGTTCTGATTTTGTGTACTCCTAGGAACTTAGAAAGTGCTTTGAAGGTAGCTGATTCGAATTGACGACCTTGGTCGGTGGTGATGCGTATGGGGCATCCAAACCTCGTTATCCAGCCTTCGTAAACAGTCTGAGCGATTGTTTCTGCAGTAATATCCCCCACTGGGAAAGCTTCGGGCCACGATGTACAACGATCTATTATTGTAACTAAATATCGCTTTCCTTGTGACATAGGCAGTGGACCAACAATGTCGATGTGAATATGTTCAAACCGCTGTGCAGGCAAAAAACTTCCTAGTGGTGAAATCGTATGCCTATGCACTTTAGATTTTTGACAGGCTAGGCAAGTTTTACACCAACTATTAATATCTTTGTTCATACTGGCCCATATGTATTTTTCCGTTATCATTTTTCGAGTTGTACGTGTGCCAGGGTGACTCAGCCCATGTGTGACGTCGAAAACTTGCTTCCGAAACTTCAATGGTAAGTAAGGTCGAGCTTTTCCCGTAGATGTATCGCATACGATGGAAGTGCTTGACCCTGGCAATGCGACCTCTTCGAAATGCAATCTTGCGTTTCTTTTCAGCTGTGATAATTCTGCGTCATTATGTTGATATTTTGATATCTCTTCGTAGCTAATGGGTGACGGAGTGTCGATTTGCTCGATTGTACGTGATAATGTATCGGCAACAATATTGTCACGTCCACTAATATGTTGGATATTAGTGCAATATTGTGATATGTAATCTAGTTGACGCACTCTGCGCGGAGTGTCGGTAACAGATGGCTTTTTGGAAAAAGCGTAAGTTAGTGGACGGTGGTCCGTAAAAATTGTAAACTCTCTTCCTTCAATTAATCTTTGGAAGTGCCGCACTGCCATGTAGATGCCCAGTAATTCTCTATCAAATGTTGAGTGTTTTCTTTGCGCGTCGCTTAATTTTTGCGAGAAAAAACCAAGTGGTTCCCAGACATGCCTTACTCTCTGTTGCAAAACCGCGCCGACGCAAGTCGCGCTGGCGTCAGTCATAATCGCTAGCTCGGTGCTACGCGATGGGTGAGCGGTTAGTACTGCGTTCTTAATGCCTTCCTTGCACTTTTCATAAGCCTTTTCGGCCTCTGCTGTCCAAGAAATGGGCGAATTATCGTTCTTTTTTGAGTGCTTCATATACTCGTTGAGAATGCTTTGATATTCGGCGGCATGCGGTAGATTGTTTCTATAAAAATTAACCATCCCTAAAAATCTTCTTAATTCCTTTACTGTCTTTGGTTTAGGGAATTCGTCGATTGCTTTATATTTTTCCTCAGTCGGGCGTATTCCCTGGCTCGTTATATGATAACCTAGGAAATCCAATTCGCTCTGGAGGAAGCTGCATTTTTCTAAATTAATTGTAATTCCGTTTTTCTGTAGCCTTTGAAACACTGTTTCTAGTTGTTTGAGTGCGGTTTCTTCATTTGGGGCGCTTAACAATATATCATCGCAGAACACAAATGCGAAATCCAAGTCGCGAAATATGGAGTCCATGAATCGTTGAAACGTTTGACCGGCATTGCGTAGACCAAAAGGCATTTTTGGAAATTCAAATAGCCCAAACGGAGTGATAATCGACTTCTTCCACAGGTATGCAAAAATAGGCCTTGCGGATATCAATTTTGCTGAATATCTTCCCGTTTTCCAAAATGTATGTGAAATCGCTTAATCGTGGCAATGGGTATTTATCTGGAACTGTGACCTTATTCAGCATTCTATAATCCCCACATGGCCTCCATTCACCATTTTTCTTTTTAACCATGTGCAGAGGGCTAGCCCATGGGCTGTCGGATGGGCGACAAATTCCAAGCTCCATCATATTCTGGAATTCCTTCTTTGCAATATGGTATTTATCGGGTGGGAGTGGTCTTGCTCGAGCGGAGACTGGGTGCCCTCTGGTGATGATGTGGTGTTTGACATTATGTTTGGGCGTGTTTGCTAAAGATGATGGACGAGTAATATCTTCGTATTTCTCCAAAATTTGCTTAATCTGCGGTTTAATTCCTGCGTCGATCGAACGGATGCTGTGATGTTCTGTTCGGCTTAAACCTGCAGGAGTTGTGAGTTCTGTTACTCGATCCATAAGTTTCTTTCCTGCCAAATCTACTAATATTTTGTAGTGCTCCAAAAAATCGGCTCCGATTATAGGCTGGGACACGTCAGCGACTATAAATGTCCACACAAAGTTTCGGCGCAACCCCAAGTTGAGAGTAAGTGTTTTTTCTCCATACGTATTTATTTTGGAGCCGTTCGCAGCGTAAAGTTTATACTGCTGATTAGGTGTCATTGACTTTCTGTGAGGCTTGCATATAACTGAAATATTTGCTCCCGTGTCGATCAAAAACCTCATACCACTTTTTCGGTCGGTAATGATGAGGCGGTTAGACGGGTGAATAGCACAGAGGTCCGCCGTAGTCTGTGCATTTTTTAGTTTCCCTGGTTCTGCGGGATGCCACCTTTCCTCCAATCGCACGGCTTAACACATTTCCGTGCGTATTCACGGAATTTATGATGATAATAACAAAACTGCCTGTCTCGGCTTTGCGACCTTGACCTCTGCCTTGGCTGGAAATAATGCTGATACGTGCCGCGTCGGATGTTTTGCCGTTCGTGCTTCAAGGCGCACATTTCTAACTGCATTTCTTTTAATTGTTTTAAAATGCAATTTGTCGTTTCGTTTCCATTATCGTTTGCCTTGATTGCTGAAACTTCGTTGATTCTTATATTTTCCATCATCTTGTCTGCGAGTTGACTGATTACATTCAAATCCGACGTTTCTGAGACAGCTAGGACAGTGGTGATTTGGGCCGGAAGTAATTTGAGCCACAAGACTCGAATGGTTTCATTTCCGACTGTTCCGCGCCCTAATTCCTGCATCCGACGCAGAAGGTGTGATGGCTTTTGATCTCCCAGGTCCATTTCGGTCAACAGCTTCTGAAGGCGTTGCTGCTCGGATTCTTCGAAACAGCTAATGTACAAAAAAAAGTGCTAAATGTACGTGTGCTATCTTGTGCATACCGGCACAGGGTTTTTCAGCCTACAAATTGTTATTAGGGTTGCTTTTGGTTTTGATTTTCATATCGGACCTATACAACGTGTTACAGAAAACCCCTAAAGCTGAATATGGTAGATAGGGTGCAATTCATACAAACCCCGGAAAATTAGTACAGACCCTGAGTACCGCCACTTTTTTAAATCTTTTTTTCATGATAAACTGCATAGTATAAAACTAAACTGTATTTTGATTTTGCCTATTAATAGGATTAATTATCGACAACAATATTCTATTTGCATCTAGGGTTGCCAATTTGCAGTTTTCCATACATATAAAAACTATTCCATACAAATAAAAAACGGATTATGATGAAACACCCTGTGTATTTAACTTTATGATTTCTCCTGATGGGCTCCAATTTTAATAATGAATCGTTGTGTTTAGAATTTACTCTGTAGGTATAATAATCATTGATTGGTAAATAGGCTTCCCAGAAATATGTAGCTTAGGCATACTATTATATATTCTGTGTCTTAGGTATCAGTCTAAAGGAAACAGTTGAACATCTAATTTTGAGGTAATGGCCTCGAGTGCTTAAAAATAGCATTATTATAGATATAAATTTATTGTTAAACAATTTGGGTTATTGTCAAAAATAGATGAAGTGGTTATCTGGAATTAGCCGTTGAAATTATTCGTGCTAACTACAACAACGATTTCGTTGGTAGTGTTTGTAATTTATTATAATTCGGACAATATAAGTATGTCTTCCAGTAAGTTTGGAACATCTGCATTCTACCAGACTGTGGCTTCTGGTAAGGATCGAGGCAGTGATCCCTTCGACGCCCGCATTGGCACTACACTGCTGACTGGTTGATCCCTTTTGAGGCAACTCGTCGATATTGCACTATGACGTAACTCAATGTGCCAAATATCAACCTGCGAAGGAAATGAAACCTTGGATGCTGAAACAAGGATGAATATATAAAAATAGTCAATTATAAATCGATCGAATGCTGGGCGTTTTGTATCACATATGGATAGAACTGTACTATTTCTCTGAGACCACATTTATCTACCCTTCGAACTCGCCATCACTACTTCTTGATGGAAAGAGAACACATAGCATAGGGTCAAGGCTAGTAGTTTTCACAAACTCTGAAGCGTCAATTCACTCCAAGCGCCATTTCAAAATGACTATCGAATTTCGATGCTACTTTCATCGCAGCGTTACTTGGTGGGCAACGTGCGTTGCAATAACGTATCATTGACGGTCCGTTGCTTGCTTCCTACCCTCGTAGCAACTTTATTGTAGCCCCCTTACTAATAAAGATTGTAGGTATAGCACATGTATAGTTACACAATGGTTACTCTCTGTCAAACTATTTAAGTTTGACAGAGAGTAAAGGGACAAAACACGTTACGCAGTGTTTATATCTGCTATACAATCTTTATTAGTAAGGGGGTGTGTTAATCGCAGTCGCTTGTGTCCCGACACTTGTCGAATTTAACTACTTTTACATAATTTTGATTAATTAACCAACAGCTATACCAAGTACAAATTGAGTTATTTCATATGGGTCTTAAATAACCCAATAATTATAGGATTCCATAGCTTTCACAGATTATATTATTACAAAACAGATTTTATAGATATCGTTACAATTATCAGAAATTTTGATATTCTTGTGAGAGAGAGATATAGACACTTTAACTCCCTTTGGCAGAGGTAAAATCCGTTCCGAAGCGTGCCTATTGGTGTGAATTGTACATTATAGCACCCACAATATAGAATAGCTATCTGCTACAACAGTCACCCCTTGCAAAATAGTCAGACTAACTATAACAACATATATTAAAGGCAATTCATTTGTGAATTTCCAATGCTGTAACAATGAGTGGACAAGTGCGGATCCCGCGGCCAATAAAGGCTGATCCTCATCGGCCTGCGGAGGCTCGGCAGGCTTAACAGGGGATCCGTCCGCAGGCAAGGGATCCTATTGTCTGAAAACGTGTGCAAAAGTTAAGCCGAAGCTTTGCCTGCTATTTTTAGCTCCATTTTATCACCGATAAATGCTGTCACAAATTTTGACTATGACGTCACAATATTTTATCTCGAGCCGGTATAAAGTGCGCAAAATTATAGTGCTTTTATGTCCCAATCTGTTAGTATTGTTTAAATTTTAGTAGCTTTCCTTTGGGAGATTTTTTTGCTATATCATCTTGGCAGAGTTATGTGCTGTATGTTATTTTGCAAACTTATCATATTATTCTCGCAATTTCATAATGGTAGTCTTATTATTTTTTATATTTATACATTTTATAATACTGAAAAAAAGTGAGTACCTATGCTAAAATATACTTATTTTAGCATTTACTTACTGACGACCTCCGCGGTCGAGTGGCTTTGTACACCGGTTTTCATGGTGTCGCCATCTCTAAGGTCCACGATTCCAATATGACTACCGTTAATACGAATTTAATTAAAGCATATTGAGACACAAAGCGATTCAATTACCTAATTCTAGAGATTGTATTGATTTTGTTACTATGGCAATCTGTTGTGACGAGACTGATGTTTATGATACGCTCGAGAGCTAAATGGTTACTGAATTTTGAATACCTTAAATAAATCTTGATATATCTCGTGTTTGAAAACGAACTTATCAGCTTAGAAATAGTTATATAATTTAATGATAAAAATATCGATCTCTACTTAATCATGAACATAACCGATAAGACATTTCGATAGTTAACAATATAATTATCGTAAGAAGTTAATTAAGGTTGAGCAATCTTTATGAACAACATTATTAGAGATAGCGTAAGTGATACCTACGTTATAGAATGGTCTTAAGGTGGCATTTCAATGTCAGCGACCGCGACCCGCGACCGCATGCAAGACTTACTGCGTTTACTATGAATTTGTATGGAGCACTATACTACGCAAGTGACCGCGCGACCCGTAACTGATCATACTAAACAGTGAGCAAGTCGCGGTCGCGGGTTGCGGTCGCCAGCATCGGATTGCTACCTTTAGCCTTCTCACCAATATGTCATTATTTGCACCGATTTTTAGAAGACAAATCACGAGCTCGTAATAATGCGGTAATTTGTTACTTGCACAGTTTCAAACGAAGCTTAGTAGTTAATCCGTTATTGGTCACTCGGTATAATGAAAGAGAATACCCAAAACCAAAAGGACCATAAAGCACTTTACCACTTAACCATTCACACGCGCTCCAACGATTCTTATAAGCCGAGCATTCCAATCAGCATGACCTCTAATTACTTTCCGGACGCGTCAAGCGCTGCGCCGCGACCGCTGATAAAGCGGCTCTTTTATGCCTTTTTGCATGCTGCAGCGCTGACATCGCTAAAAATTGTTTATTGGAAATGTGGGGCTGAATCGCCACTTGCAGCGTCTCGACTTCAATGCTCACACAATCTGGAATGAATTTGACTATCAATTCTAATGAGCTCTAACTTGATAAGGGTATATGATATTGAATGAAGGATCAGTCTGTTTATTTATTTTTGAATACTTACGCTACTCCAACAGCTTTACATGAAATTTTATACAAGTGGGACTTATTGTTAATATTTAGGTCTTACATGAAAACCAATTACTGGTATACACAACACTATCCATACCAAAATAATGTTATCCTATTAACATCAAGTAGGGAAGCATTGATAAAATGAAAACAATCATACGATACAATTTCATGACCAATTATTTTGCACATTAAATTAAATTATATCAAATTATATCAAATTAAATCCAATTAAAACTAGCTGTAGTAGACCTTTTCTTTCAGCAAATAAAAGTGACGTCAATCAGTATCAGTGCAAGTATTAGAATAAAGGATGTTAGCTAATTTTCACAAATATTCTATACGAAACACTAAGTGATATAAATAAATTAGCATAAGCATACAAGCATAGAACATAATTACTCCGTTTAAATCAGAGCTCTCATGAATAAGGAAATTGGATTAAAATATCTGCAACACGCAAACTCTAACCGCAATATACGCTTTTATCAAATAGTGCACCAACTGGACCGGCACTAATAACCTGCTCATCAAACAAGCACTTCTGTGATGCATCCGCATCAGCCATTTTTAATATCCCCACTGGATGGGTCATAACATAATCCACTACACCCAATGCGGATTGATGGCTGTTAAGGCTCCTATATACCTCAAGTGGCGCCCTCATTTTAATTAAATTTATTGCTCGCTAAGTACATACTGTATGGAAAATTCACATGTACAGATTGAAGCTATTATTTACAAACAATAACCTCATTAAAATTTTGTTCGTTGTAGTAGTAGTTCGCAAAAGTGCTAAAAGTGGCCACTTTTGGCAGTTTTGCGAACTACTACTACAATGAACTATATTATACTGAGGTTATTGTTTGTAAATAAACTATAGAACCTAAGCTTCAATCTGTACATGTGAATTTTCCATACATTATGTACTTAGCGAGCAATAAATTTAATTAAAATGAGGGCGCCACTTGAGGTATATAGGAGCCTTAACGACTGCAAATTCAGCCGGCGCCAACGGCTTAACGTTCCATCCAAACCACGGAGGAGTTCAATATAATAAATCTTTGGTCACCTATCCCATAACCGACCCTTGCGAAGGTTAAGCAACTTGCAATAAGAGAGTGAGACGAGAGTGATGCATCACCACATAATTAAATGATAAGCACCGCCATTCATTCCCTCTGTGCCACGTTATTTGATAAATTATGTTGATACGTTTGTCCTAAGGTTTACAAACTGTATTTTCATTATTTGTAATCAATAAACTATTTGTATTTGTATTCATAATTATCCTCCCAGTCCCGGCCCATACTTACTACGGATCGGGCCTCAATTAGTTCAAAATCAATAATTATAATCTCTTCTTGTTTGCTGAATATCAAATCGTTCATAACACATGCAGTTCAAATATCATCCTTATTCAAACGGAATAAGGTCCACATAAAGCGATATTTCATCTGCAATCAGCAAATTTAATGTATTCGATTCACGCAAATGTGTGGATCTGAATTTCAGCGCACTCGCAATTATTATTGTAAGCTTTATGCATTCCGCAAAATTATTCAAATTTAATTTCTTTGTCCTTTTTGAACATCAATATTGCGTTACTGATACAAATTGATTATGATTACAATAATAATTTATGAGCTTTATTCAATTTAGCTTCGACCAAACAAGTTGAAAAAAATAAACTAATAAGACTGGGGGGTTACTCACACTAAAAATTATTATTAGTAATAATAATTCAGTGGTTACTCACGACGAGATCGAGTTCACATCAAGATTTGTATAAAAGTCAGTTATTTTGGTACGATTCGATTCGAACTTGATCTCGATCGCGTCAGAAGTAACCCCTAGGCGTCCTAGCATGACCACCGAAACACGATACTTATGTCGCGTGATATAGCGTTTTATCGATACTCAACTGTCAAAATCCTTTGTCTTTTGACAGTTCAACGTGATATATCGCGAATATCATAATCTTTTTTCGGTGGTCATACTAGGGGGGCAGGTCTAAATAATATGAGTTCTTTTTCTATGCATTCAGGTGTTATATTTTATTGTAAAGGTATTTACTTTCATTTTATTATTTTAAATATTATTTTGGATGCTGAATAATAATTACACCCGATAATATATCAGAGAAAACAACAATGTAACAATGTAGAGATTGAGAACTTGAAAAATGTCTCGGCTCGAATGGTGAGGCAGATTTGGCTGAGGAACAATACTAGTCAATAAAAAACGTTTATATTATGAAACCTCTTTTAAGTTTAATACATTAAACGACTTAAACAAGCAAAGTTAACGGAGGCTTAAAAAGTTTTGTTTCTTTTACTCTTTTGAGTAATGATAAAGATAAAACTTATTTTAACGGTGCAATAGTTAAAATATAATTATTAGGCGTTTATGAATAAGGCCGTAAGTTTTAAATAGATGCTGTAATGCATTATCTAGTTAAACTCGAGCAACAACCCAAGCTCACAGTTCAAGCCGCATAAAATTACCTTTCCAACTAACCTCGCAGCCATTGTAATGAAAATTTGTAGAACTTTGTGCGAAACTTGTATGTTAAGAATAGCACCAAAACACCGTGGAATGCAAATATTGGGAATAATAGAATATTCAACTCATCCCGCGAACACGTGCAGGCATTGTGCGGGCTCGGTGATCGCTCGCATGCAAATCAGACAGGAGATGCTGCTCACAGATTTGCACTTAACATTTCATGGTTTCAAGTTGGGTAAGTGGCATCACATGCATGATTAAATTGACCGAGCCAGCGCGAAGCGCGAGCGAAGCGTCTCTGCTACAGCTTGGGCAAAAATGCTTCGTATTCTTTCCGGCTTTCCAGCTGTCCATCTGTTCTCCTGTAGAGGTCGTATTTCTCAACCGATCATGATATTTTGTGAGCAGGAACGGTAATTAAATATATTTTTATGTCGATTCAGTTTATAAAAAAAAATCCAAAAAAGAATTCACCTATTCGAAAAATGTTCAACAGTAGAAAAGTCATCTAGCTACGAATAGATACAATAAAATAATAAAAAAAATACCGTCGACGTGATAACCTCTCCTTTTTTGAAGTCGGTTGGAAATAATATAATAAAAATAATAAAAAACAATACCTACCAAACAGTACTGCTTTTGAAAAACTCGAGGCGACATCTATTTGTTTTTTTTTTAAATCATACAATTTGAGCTAATTTTTAGCGCACAAACGCGAAGTCTACAGCTCACTGAGCCACTAGTGTAATAATAATTGTCCTTTTTGGATGCCCAAAAGCAACATTTATAATGTGCGTTATCATTATTGTAGTGTATGCGTCGTTTGATGTGAGTTCAAATTTTATAATAACGGACAATCTTAACGGTTCTCTTGAGAACAAAATTTGTGTTTTTTTTTTAAATACTGACGCATAGTAAGCATTATTTGTTTTGCGTGATGGTGAATGGCATTAAGCAGCGGAGGCAATTTTTTAGCTGTTTTTTATATTTTCACACACACTTTAAAGTATGCAAAACACAGCTATTCTTATTTATAAATTAAGACTATGATTAATATGTATAAGACACTTTTTTTTTTTTTTTTTTTCGAAGTGGGTAGTTGAAATAAGCAGTCGTAATTTTTCTGAGCTCTTACATTTTATTAACAAAAAATAGTTATTTTAATTGATTTTAACTTCTACCTATATAAATACCATGCTACTGTAGTGTACTCGCCTGTCCAGTATCTCCTTGCACAATAAGTCACCACTACACAAAGAATCAACAGCAATGGAACACATCAAGCAATCTGTATCCGACATGATGGCACTATTCAGTGAGAGGATGCTGTCTTTTGAAGCGGAGCTGCAGAAAGCCCCAGCTACATCCACTACTACAAGCTGCAGACTTTAACAGCTTCAGGACGTTCATCGTAGAGTCTCTTAATTGTCTTCAGCAACAAGTGGAGCTGATAGCATGTGATGTTGACCGCATGGAGATGCGAAGCCGTCGTAAAATGCTACTGCTTCATGGTGTGCCGGAGGCAGAGTCTGAGGACACACGTCAAGCTGCAACTCAGGCCTTAACAAGACACATTAAAGATAGTGGCTTCAAGCTAGAGGACATCAAACGCTGCCATAGGATGGGACAGTCAGCTGGTGCTCACAAACCAAGGCCTATCATCATAAAACTCCATGATATGCTCATTCGCGACAAGCTGTGGTTCTCAAAGGTGAAGCTCAAGGGCTCGGGTATTACCATGTCCGAGTTCTTGACGCGATCACGGCACGAAACGTTTATGGCTGCGAGGGAGCGCTTCGGAGTGAATAATTGCTGGACCAAAGAGGGCTACGTGTTCGTCATAGGCTCTAATAAGTCTAAGCATCGCATATCAACTATAGGCGAGCTGAGTAAAATTGAGTTGGTGAAATCGCCAAAGCCGGCTGCCGCTGCAGCTCCGAAAGCGACGACAAAACCCAAGCGCACAACGGCAAGAAAGTAAGGATGTCGTCGTTGAATTACTTTCCCATCCATTATCATCTAGTTAACAGGAACGATTTATAACTTTTGCGGTGCAGGTATTTATCTAACACTTTTCATTACGTAAAAATAAATACCGTACTTTTATCTGATAACCAAAGAAATAAAAATAACCTATCGAAATAACCTACGTCACTTATTGACATTGCGTTGACGTAACTCAAACTGTCAGTGTCGAGGGGTACATTCCAGCAGACTGATCGCTGAGTCATCGGTCACCGCAGTGTGCAATTTTCTGCGGGAATGCACCCATATGACATTGTTAGATGTCAGTCACTGAGTCATTTCATGTATTGTTTTTTGTTTTATTATTGTAATACGTAGATCCGTATATTGTTGTTTTGTATTTGCCCCGTCGAAGTTATTTCCTGTTGTAATTTGTTTTGTTTTTTTTTTTTTTTTTTCTACATTTACTTTGTTCCGATTCTTAGTGCTTTATGTTATTGTGTATGTACGTAACCGTTCTTTAACTAAAAGAATCTGTCCATACAACTGGCAGGTGGTCATGTTTTTTTTTTTTAAATACTTTTTTTTTTTAAATATAATTAGTTATATATATATATTTAGATTTCTTTCAAGTATATATTGAATATTGTTATTATGCCTACAAATACCGATGAAAGTAGTGACTCTGAAAGTTTTGTATCAGCTTGCAGTAGTGACAGCTTCCTTAGCATCCCTTCCCTCTCTGATACACTGTCGTCGCAGTTTTCTGATGTTCCTAATAACTTCAATGTTATCCACATCAACGCTCAAAGTATTCCGGCTCATTATACAGATATGCTAACTAGTTTTGACTGTAAAAATATCCATGCTATTCTCGTTTCTGAATCCTGGCTTAAGCCTTGTCTTCCTTCTGCCTCATATTCCTTACCGGGTTACCATTTGATCAGGAATGATCGCGCGTTTGGCGGTGGGGGTGGTGTTGCCATTTACTTACGATCACATATCCCTTTCAACGTTCTTGACACGTCGCCCCAACCACCACCTCAGAACGCTGGTGAACATCTTTTCTTAGAAGTGACACTGCATCATACTAAGGTCCTACTAGGTGTTTACTATAGTCCATCATTACGTATAGACTATTTTTCCTCATTTGAAAATCTTTTACAAACTTTCGTCCCTTCTTACAGTCAAACTATCATAATGGGCGACTTTAACACTTGTCTTCTTAAGAAAGACTCTCGCTCTTCATCTCTTCTCTCTTTAGTTCAATCTAATAATCTATATACTCTGTCTTTAAATGCTACTCATCACTTTCCTAACTGTATCCCTTCTCTTCTTGACCTCGCTTTTGTTGGTTCCCTTGGACGCGTCGCCAAGCATGGACAATGCGCGGCGGATGCTTTCTCGTACCACGATCTAATTTTTCTTTCATACAAAGTTCGTCCTCCCAAGGAAAAGCCTCAAGTACTGAAGCTGCGTAATTTTGGTGGTATTGACATCGACAGTCTTCGCAGTGATGCTAAGGCTGTCGATTGGAGTTCACTTGTGGCACTGGAAAAGGTAGACGATAAACTTCAATTTTTTGTTACTAAGCTGATTGAACTGTATGATCTGCATGCCCCGGTGCGTAGCGTCAAAATTAAACACCAACCTTCCCCGTGGCTAACTGAAGACATGAAATTATTACTGGATCGTAAAGCAGTCGCTAAAACAAAATATAAATGCAGACCAACTGACACTAACTGGGAAAAATTTGTTGCCATCCGTAATCGCTGCAATAGGGTGTGTAGGAAAGCACAACGCCACATGTTTCATAGTTCCGTTGAAAATGGAGACCCAGCTAAAGTATGGAAATTTTTGAACTC
This sequence comes from Catoptria pinella, assembly GCA_963556745.1. NCBI lineage: Eukaryota > Metazoa > Arthropoda > Insecta > Lepidoptera > Crambidae > Catoptria > Catoptria pinella. The sequence continues at coordinate 15,460,212 of OY750761.1, forward strand.
AATGGGCGTCGGGAAACAGCGACAAGCTGCTATTTCAAGTAACATAGATTTCAATTCATTAAACCAACATTTCTCATCTTCGTCTCAGTTTGATGACATCACGAAAGCTAATACTTTGCAAACTCTTTCAACTCTTCCCCGCCCTACACATGATCCCTTCTCTTTTAATCAACTTACTGAATGTGATGTTAAAAAGAGCGTTTTGTCTGTAACATCTAATGCAGTTGGTAGTGACTGTGTTAGCAGAAAAATGATAGTTCTAATCCTTAACGAAATCCTTCCTGTCCTTACTCACATCCTAAACTACTCCTTGTCCAGCGGTGTCTTTCCAACGATGTGGAAGGATGCCCAGCTTACCCCACTTCCTAAAAAATCGAAACCTTCATCCTTTTCTGACTATCGCCCGATATCCATACTTCCTTTCCTATCCAAAATCCTAGAACGTCTTGTCCACGACCAACTAAGCCTATTCCTTTGTAAAAACAAACTGATGAATCCCTACCAATCTGGCTTCCGTCCAGGTCATAGTACTACCACTGCACTCATCAACATCACGGATGACATTAGGTCTGGAATGGAGGCTGGAAAACTAACAATCCTATCGCTACTTGATTTCAGCAATGCCTTCAACACCGTAGACTTCGATGTTCTTCTTGAGACTCTTCGCTCTATTAACATATCTCCATCAGTTGTTGATTGGTTTCACAGTTACCTGCTTGATCGTCGGCAGCGAATTCGCACGGAAAATTCCTTCTCCTCCTGGTGCCCTACCACTGCTGGTGTACCGCAGGGTGGCGTTCTATCTCCTCTTCTTTTCGCTATATTCATTAACTCTATTTCCAGTCAATTAACTTCTTCCTACCACCTTTATGCGGATGATTTGCAAATTTACTCGCAAGCCACTGTGCAAGATATTTCTTTAGCCGTTGATAATATGAATGCTGATCTGGCAAAAATCTGCGAGTGGAGTAGAGCGCACGGGTTGATGGTCAATCCGGAAAAAACTCAAGTAATTTTAATTGGAAGCACCAGATTGAGATCCAAAGTTGACTTTTCTCAATTGCCACCTGTCACTTTTAACGGAACCAATCTGCAACTCAGTGATCAAGTTAAGAACCTGGGCGTATACTTCGACCGCAACTTAAGTTGGTGCGTACAACTTCAGGAAGTGAGCCGAAAACTTTTTGCTGCTGCCGGTTCTTTGCGTAGGCTCCGAAACTTCCTGCCAACTGCCACCAGGATTGCGCTAGCACAATCCCTACTATTGCCCATACTAGACTACGCTGATGTCAGCTATCTCGATTTGTCAGAAGAGCAACTTAATAAACTTGAGCGACTTCAAAACTTTTGCATAAGATTTGTATTTGGACTTCGCAAATACGATCATATATCTGAATTTCGTACTAAGCTCAGGTGGTTGCCTATTCGCCTTCGCCGGAATACGCATATACTCTCTTCATTATACAGTATTCTTTTTCACCCTGCCACCCCTTCTTATCTTAAAGATCGTTTCAGATTTGTAAAAGACTCCCATTCCCGCTTCTTAAGATCATCAGAAAATCTGCTATTGGCAATGCCAATGCATTCTACAACGTTCTGCGACCGATCCTTCTCAGTCCAGGCGGTTCGCCTGTGGAATGCATTACCTGTCACAATAAGGGCTGCACAGTCAATCCATTTATTTAAAAAACTGATAAAAGAGCACTTCCTTTCCTTGTAGGTGTATCAATAATTCTTTAACTAAAATTCTAATTACACTGTAGGTATATATTAGTATTTATGTAAGTTTATTATATAGTATATATCAGCTATTAGTTATTTATATATATATGTAGGTCTGTTTATTTATTTACATGTAATATGTGTATTTTTAACGTTTTAGGAAGATTATTGAAGTACTGTCTTCATAGTACGCACACTTTTTATTTTCTTATTTTTCAACTACCTTATCGTATTTTACTTTTCTATTCCTGTCCATCCTAAGGTTGCCTGGAAGAAATCGCTCTTTAGTGATAAGGCCGCCAATTGTATGTCTCCTCTGTATTTGTGATTTTCTTTTTGTTAATTTGTGTGTACAATAAAGTATAAATAAATAAAATAAATAAATAAATACTCATACAAGATCATCATCATACAAAGGTGTTACTAGCTGTATGAAGATGTTAAAATTCATACAGCTAGAACAGAAATATGTTTCAAACCTTCATAAGAATAGAAAAGGAAGTGTCGCTTATTGACAAACACTGATATTTCTATTAGAATGACGTAAGCAATAACATCGAATACAGGCTATAAAGCTAATATTGGTGCATAAAAACTCGACCTCGAGCGATCTGGGAGAGATCATGATGAATTGGGGCCACTCGACCGACTCGCTCGCAATCAAACCCGGATTACTGCTTTTGTTCAAATCTGGTCACTACCCCTTACAAATAGGCATAGTTTATTATACATAGCGTTTTATGAAGTTTTTATAATTATCTATGAAATTTGTGTTTTTTTGCTCACACGCAGAGAACCTTATAACTTCTTTGATTTAAAATATTTATTAGTTGCTGGATATTGTGACAATAGCCGTCAACTATCAGCATCATTAAAGTCTGAGACTCCTTTTTTTGTTAACGAAAAAGACTACTTTATCCGTTGTAACTTAGCCGAAACTTATTTTTTTCGCTTCTTAAGTTATGTTGCCAAAATTAGTTTAATCTTCAAACATTTGTACATAAAAGTTTTGTTACACTAGGGTTCACGGTTGTTTAATAAATTATGAAAATGCTAGTAAGTATAGAAAATGAAATTTGTTAAAAAATCTCCATACAAAACGACAATTTCATAGTTAAGAACCTAATATTAGATTCGATGAAAAGAGTAGAATCTACTCAAAACAGAATTAAAAAATTTAAAAAGTTAAAAATCCCGCCCGGAGGCATAGAAATTAATGATAGGTAAGTTTAATCGTTCGTAATGTCACTTTATACATGCCTCCGACTGCATGTTATTATGTTGCCTTTAATATTTAATCTTGTTTCCATCTTTTCAGTTGACTTGTCTGTTGACGCAGGCAGGTTTTTTAGTTTTTAAATTTATTTATTTTATTTTTATCTTTTTAGTTATTATATTATTATGATCATGATATAGGTACCTTTTTAAAATCCTTATAATAAGCCCTTTAATGTGATACCCATATGGGAGCAGACTAAAAAGAATTTTTTTTTTCACTTCAAATAATAGCACCGCACAGTCGCCATGTTGATTTTTTTAACGTCACTTAACTAAGAACACTTGGGCTGTCAAGACAATTTTGCAGGATAATTACAATTATATGATCATTCTTATTGAAAATACATCTTCCAAAAACAACATTCATTAACAGTCGGTAAAGAAACCCACTTTTTGCAATGAAAAATTGTTCTTAATGAACTGCAAATATTCACAAGCGGATATCGTTCACTCACACACAAATCTAGATAGTTCCGGAGATAGACCAAAGATGGCATCATTTGTGATAAAAAATGACTGAATGAATATTAATGAGCAGATGCCGACGCGCTTCAGCAATCAAACCAGGATTTGATCCGTGCTGACTCCGCTCTGCTTTGTACAAGAATCGATATTAAATTCTTGGTGATTTGTGGGATTAATGACGATTGTAAAGATGAAATTTAGGGTTAAAGTTTTTTGTTGTTCTTTATTTTTAAAAGGGGTTTTATCCTTGGGTCAAAGTTTTAACTGTTAGTTAATTATGTAACTTCAGGACAAGATTCTACACATTTTAACACACTTACATCTTGCACAAACAAACTCCAATTTCTCTCTCTCACACGTACGCATACCTACACACACACACAAATACATACGCACACACACACACACACACACACACACACACACACACAATATATTGATTGTAATTTAAGTACCTACTATTATTTAAATTAAGCAAAACCTCTGTACCCTGGAGGTGGGCGCTAGTGTCTGCGACACAGTTTTTCAGCTAATGCGGCCACTAACTTTCACTATTGTTTTTGTCATAGTATGTTTTAGTTGCAAATAAAAAAAAATCATTTCCATTTGATTTCATTTTATTGACTTTTCATATCGTTATCCAACTTTAGTAACCTGTGTTGACATAACACCGGAAAAAAAAAATGGCGTAAAGCCAAGTTATAATTAACTATACACTTCTAAGACTTTCGCGCGTACAGTTCATTAGAAATAAAACACTTTTTAGGGATTACAACGCGTATATTATAAATTCAGGAATTATTTAGTTTGTATTTATTGGTTTTTAGAATTCCCGACGTTTCGACACCTTTTCAGGGGCCGTGGTCACGGGAGGACTGACCAGTCCGTAAAAAGTGTATAATTAACTAATTAAATAATAAATATCTTTACTGCAAAAACATCAAATGAAGAACATTTTGCATTTCATTGCAACTTGCATTCCACGGAATAAGGAAACATCATGATGCCTGATTAGTAGGTATTTTCCCATACATTTCGAAAAGCTTTGACAAACAATGGCAGGTTATGGGTTGCATGTACTGTACACACATGCAAGCCAGCAGAACAATGCAGCTGCAGCCTGCATGCCCAACACTATTGTGGTTACGACCTTTGATGGGGAGAAACATGAATACAACTTGCTTTATGGAATTATGAAAGAGAGCTTGAAATAATAGCATAGCAAATTTTAAGAAAAGTATTTTTCCAGTACTGAACCAAAATGATTTTTTTTAGATTAGCGTTTTTTTTACCAACTTGTTATTAGCTCAAAGCTACTAAGCGTGATTTGTAATTCAGAAAAAAACATATAAACGTATATTCACGAAGCACTCAAACAGCATCGAAACAAAAGTTTAAGAGGAGTTCGAAATTTTGTACTTCTCTTCTAATATTTAATTAAAAAAGTTCCTTAATCAATGATAAGTGATTTAAAACGGATGGAGAAGAGGCCATTTTGTTCAGTACGAGGCGCATTAATAATGTATTAATATTTACTAATTTATAAATCTTAATGAAAAAATACACATTACAATATAATTTATTGCACTTTCTATGTTTTACACATCTTTGATGCGAACTGAACACGCAAAAGGTATGTTCTATTGAAAATATAATAATATGAATTGCGGTCGGTCTGTAAAAACATTTTGCTTTTTTAATGCAGTACCTTTTAAATTGAGAACGTTTTGCTCCCATGCCGTTTTACCTTATGGTCATTTTTTCGATGAGAACATTTAGCTCAGAAGACTACTTGATCCGAAATGTTACCTTCAATTTACATATTGGAATACGATACAATTCGTAAACAGTGTTGCGTTTTACCCCATATGTGCTCATTTCAGATTCATGTAGTCAAATATTTCGATCAACATCGTCAGCGCTTGTTCTATACACTGGTGGTATAGGGTTAACGTCATTAATATTCCACCGAGGATCCCCGGTGACACAGCCTGCGAATGTGTCATTATAACCCGCTGGCCCAGAGGCAGTTAGTATGATAATAACACTTTATTTTTAGTGTACATGTCATATTATAAGGTTACTGCAATCACTTTTATGAAGTATTCAAATCCCCTTTTTACTAATTTTATAAGCCAGGCATGGCAATTTTAGCGTTTAAGAAAAAGTAAACTGTCATTTGTTGTCAAACGAAATATCACACTTATAGCATTTAAAAGGATCATCCATCATTCGATGCGATTGCTCTGTGTTCGAGGAATTATATTGCAATATTCAAAATACGCATGTTGAAATATGTATGTTTTATTTAATTTCGAAATCTGCCGGTTTGTTGGGATAATACCCATTGACGAAGGGTCAATACAACCTGGTTCCCATCTTCTTACTGTTTAGAAATTCTACCCCACCGATCCACTATGCAGATCTTAACATTGTAGAACGGCTTACCTTGCCATAATTTTACCCCTTGCTACTGATAATTCTACCCAAAATAAAGTTACCGTTTTCAAAGTCACTAATTTCACAATAACACGGACTTAGTACCATCACAATAATCTCTGCATCCAAGACAGTCTTTTTGGACTCCCACAGATTATAGACAATGCAGAGAGAGGCGTACGCATACGTGACAAACAAAGCTACAACGAATACCATTACTACAGTACGAGTTCATTTCACCATTGCCGCTACTTCCCGACCCGCTTCTTTATACCGCGCCCCCTGCAACGCTTGGGGAGGCACGCGGGAGGGCGAGACAGGGGACGCGGTATGAAGAAGTGGGCCGGAAGGTAACGGCAATGTTAAAATGAACGCATTTTACTTAAATAAGAGTGCTCAATCTACATACTCTCATAACGATATCTCTTTAGCTTATTAACTTGTATAAATCTGTTGTACCGCTAGTACTACGAGACTGGACCTCTCGTTTTACTTATTCATAACATTATCACATTGCTCCGATCGACGTTATAACGAGATCTGCTAATTCGTCCCAAGAGCTAACTGAGAGCAGTCGTCTCGTGTGCTAGAATTGCGAATTGGCAAGTCAAATTTAATGGAGCTACCCGGCGAGCAGTTACCACGCTAGTATGAAGCTAAATAAAAATGGAACTGATCTGTAAAGTTTAATTTCTATCAGATGGTTGAGTAATACTGACTTAAGAAGTTTTATGCTAATGTGCAAATTACAAACTTCAGTTCGGAGGGAACATAATAAGGTTAATGAAACGACGTGATGCACAAGTCGATGATACTTTTGCTTGCTGAATTTAATTGAAAATCGAATGCTATAAAATTAAACTCAATCACGATAAGATGATAACTTTACGGTTCTTATAAATCTGAGAGATCTTATAAACCTATGCTAAAGATTGAAAGATCCTATATCTAAATTTATCATAATAAAGCAAGATGACTTTACTAACCAAGTAATAATTATAACGGTATTATGCATAAATGAGCAAAAAGGGTATATTCACATTCGACAACGGACATTGAAAACATTTCAACGGCCGCCAAGCCTTAATCCGCCAAAGCCGGAAAGTCCTACTGTTTCACTCCGAAAAACAAACCATGCAAATGTGGGAGTCATCCCTGTTTCAAAATATCCTTACTTCTATACATAACACTAGAAATTATGCTATCCCTAGAGCTACGAAATACAGTCAATACAGATGTATATGCACATGTACGAGTGGAACAGACACACGGTGACACCGAGTAAGACCAAATTATCGCGTGCGTAATACCATGACAACATTAAATTATTTTTATCTAAGTAAATTGCCCAATGTGAATGTTTAGTTGTAAGTTCATAATATTGTAATAAATAAATAAATAATAAAAGAGTCGATTAAAATTCATCTCCAGAAAACGACAATGATGCATCTTCTGAAGTGCGCCTTGTGTCCCGCCACAGTCACTGCAACTATGTTGCTTCACAATGGGCCAAACGAGTGTGTATCATCGTCACAACAACAAAACGCTGTTTAGATTTCATCATTAAACAGTTACTAGAGAACAGCTTAGCACTACATTGTTCAGTCAATCTTATATTACGAATAAGTCAGTCGGTCTCGTGTGGGCATCGTCGTCGTTGCATCTGCCTTCAGTAACTTCATATTAAAATGACAGCCTGATATGGCGGCTATCAGGGGAATTATGAAGTTTGGGATTGTTGACAAATTCTACTAAAGATAATGCTTGCGCGCTTTATACACCATCTACGGACTTAATTGTTGCAACATATTTCACTATAGAACCGCATAGTAATGAAGGCAAAGTTAAGTGTCGCTGTCTTGGATTTAATTGACAAACTACGTCTGTCTAGCACTCAACTGAACTACTAACTAACAGACTCTTTCGGTGATGGTACTACGTCTATCTATACCCTATATAATATAATATCTATTTTGATTAAACAATGTTTTCAGTTAGATTACAATCACAGGTAATCAATAGGTGTTTAAACACCCTACCTTTACCCGACGTTTCGACCGTGGTCTCGGGCTGACGGTCGAAACGTCGGGAAAAGGGAAGTGTTACAAATACATCGCCAAAGTTTCAATGTATATAATTTGTAGTAATTAATTCATTTTATTGTTATGATTTCAAATCAAATTGGAAGGATAATAGTAGTAATTTTGTTAATTAGCTTGGCAACACCACCGCTTGGCGCCACCGTTTCCCACCATTTGTAGTGGAATGGGGAGATAAGCGGTGGGGATAGGCGGCGGAACGGTCAACGAAAGTCAGTTGCAGACACAGTCACTGTTCAACGGTCGAAGAGAGAAGTAGCGAGGAGGAACTGCTAACGTATAACCTAGTTAAGAATAATCATGACGTCATGGTGAATTTCTATGATGAAAGTAAATGCAACCCACCGTTAATACTACAGTTACATTACAATAATATTAACAATAAGCCTCGCCTTAGACTTTATAAAAGCATATTTCCATGTGTTAGTATAATATTCGTTAGGGTCTCAAAATTTTACAATGTCATAAAATATTTGAAAATAGACGCGTGCCTTTAAAAGCGGATATCACAATGATTCAATTCCCAGTTGGGCTGGCTGTGCAAGTCGCGTAATCCAGCGACTTAGCGACGAAATCCGAAGAAGCCTTAAGCGTCGTTTGCCCCGGACAAGAGAGCAAAGCCCCTCGTTGGGAAGCGCGTCACGGGACCCGGAATTTATAATTAATCCTACAAATGAGAGAATCACGCCTCGGATAATTATTTTAAGATATTCAGATTGTTGTCGAGTCAAAAGTACCTAACTACGCTGCATAGCAATGAAACTCTAAATCTTACAGCGCTTTTAATGGCGTTTTATTGTTTAATACGTTTTGTGGCTTAGATAATACGTTTAAATATTTGAGCACCGCTTACTGTTCGTGCCATAAAAGGCGAGAAAAAGCTTGTTAGTTGTATATTCGTATGGAAAAGGAAAAAACATGGCGACCAATTTAAAATTAACACGTGACTCGAAAGCGCTGACACATAAAGTATTTCGTCATACGTACGTTGTAAAGGTAGAATATTTATTTGGATTTGGGAGTGTCGAATAAATTATTACGTTTTTATATAGAGACCCAAAGGTCATCCCTGATAGCTCTATGTCAAAGCTATCAGGGATGACTTCAAGGCATTGTGCATTTCAACTGCAACACCATCGACCATAAGACATATAACGACTGAGCAATTGCGAATCCATATTGTATTTTGAAAAATAATTGCCCTATGATGAATGAAGTAATTCAAATAAATCCATTGAAAGTTGTCTAAGAAAACATTATCTAAAAGGCTTCGTCTCCGACGTCAAAGGCATTACTGATAACATTCAGGAGTTTCATATTTGACTGAAGTCGCTTCTTAAATTGACTTTGAGGTAAGTCAAAAACGTTTTACAAATTGATGAACGACGACCTCCGTGGTCGAGTGGTTAGTACGCCGGTTTTAAACGTGTCGACATCAGCTCTGAGGTCTCGGGTGTGGCAATTTAGAAATCAAACTTTTTCTATATTGGCTCAGGTCTGGGTGTTTGTAGTTCCACCGTAGTCTCTGGTTTCCATACCACAAGTGCTTTAGCTGTTGGGCATCGAGCAAAGTTTGTGATGTTGTCTAATATTTGTTTCAGATCTGGCTCTTTTGAAATAACTTTTTGTATTTAGTTCAATTATAAATAACTTTTAAAATTATATTGAATTATTACTAAGTCAGGATTTTTATCTATCTGATAATATTATTATTATTTTGTCATTTCAAGAAGCTGTTGGCCTTGTTTACATTAAACAAATAAACAATCTGGTACTATCAAACTCACATTACTTTCATAACATTATCAACTTAGAAGAAAAACACCCTTCATACATTACCTAATCGTAACTAAAATCCAATAAGATAGAGAAAAAGGTAGAGAAATTTAAACTTTTTCGTTCTTATAGGTACGATTAGGTACCCAACATTATGAAGGATAAAAATCTAAAAATACTGTTGAAAAGTTTCTGAAATGTTCATTTGCCTCGCTTTGTAGGGAACTACCGTTCTAGGTTGTTACTATTTTAAGACTATCAACAAACTGACAGTGCAAATATCACAAAGCAAGTCTCACGAGCGTTTCTGAATCTCGCAAATGTTGTTCGCAGCAGGGAAATGTAAGCGACCACAACGCGACAGCGGCGGACGTGTTCTGCGCCGCCATTGTTACAGAATGTCAAATTATTCGCTGGATTCACATAGGGTATTATAGATTCAGATTAATGTGCTTGAACTTTGCAACATGCTGTATTGTTAGATTTCTGAACTTCTTAGTCAGAATACTCAAATTGTGAGAAATCACACGTAGATTGATTAAGCACTCGTAGTCGTAATATCTTAGCTTTAGTTTGTTTGTATTTTTCAGTTACTGTGTCATTATTTTTAATATTATCTATGTTATCGCCATTCATCTTAATTTCGAAGCATAACTTTTGACTACTTTGTACCTGTGGCCGTGCTGCGTTACCTGGCTGGACATTCAACATAATCTTCTAAGTGCCTCACTTCCGTTTCTGAAAACCACACGTCTTTTACATAAACTAACTTGAACGAACCACTCTCGTTAAATACTCAGTCCTAAAACTTGAACCAGCTGTATTTATATTATTTCTAACAATAGCAATTTCTGAAAGTCGGCAAAAGTAAAAAAAATATATGTAGTTTATGACACACAGATATGTCTGTCACGCTCCGAATCCGATTGAAAGGTACCTGTCAAACAGGCTTGCCGTTTGTCCTGGCTGGCCAGCCGGTGGTGACATGATTTATCGAGTGGTCCACGCACAAATATTGGCCCACCCTGATTGAATTTAACTTTCCACAGTTTCATTAGGGGTTTGTTGACACATTTTTATTTGTTGACGTCGTAATTATACGGTCACCTAATAACGTGTTAACCATATACCTACTCTTGAAAGTGATCAAGTCTGTTTAATCTGGGTCTGTTCAATTGTAACCGAGCTATATCAAGTACAATAATAGTAGTACCATCAAAGATTAATTTTACATCTTGTCTTGTTTACTAATCGTTGTATCGTAATTGGTTGATATCACAGAGTTTGGATCTTTGTTTTCAGTGTCATAGCTATGTACCGGTGTTTTAGTAATAATTCACTTTACATCAACAACTATTATTAAGGGTGTGAATTGCATCCATTTAGCTAAGAAATTGAAACAGCTCATGCTTATGTCCTATGTGTTAGTATGTCATGTGGAATAAAAACTTATTCCATATTTCACATCTCTGCAACACTCGGTTATTTGGTTTGACCAATGAATGAAAACAGCACTGGTGTCGATTGATCTATCTATACATACACTGACAGAACAAAGAATAATTGTTTTCCCCTTGTTCCGTGCATACACCTATTATTCCCAGATATCGGTTGTAGAGTTGACGAACTATCGATACTTGAACATGAGCATCAGCTATACTATCGATAGGACAAATAGTATAGATACTAGGCTACCGATTCGGTAGCCTAGTTGACTAATCAAATGATTTTGGTATTATAAAATGTACGAACAGTGTGATATCATAGCATTAGAGACAAAAAGTTAGTTTGGTACAGTTTTCTCAAGCATTATACTTTGCAAATGAGTTTCAAAGCTTTAATACTGAAGTGACACATTTTAACTGTTACTTTTTTGCAATTAAAATGCTGTATAAAGTGTCGCACTTCACAGTTTTAATTTGCATATGAAACAAAAATCCAGCGGTCATTCCAAGTCCGGACAAATTTAAAACCATTTTTAAATTTGTGGCTTGTCAGGGCTACCACTGTTGGGAAAATTGTGAAATATTATATCAATTGAAAAAATTACCTATGTGGTAATGGCTCGGAAATAACGCTAATGAGAAATAGTTGAATGTGCTTCAAACTATTCTATATTTTTTGACCACATGCATGCATCAGCCAACATAACTTGACCTATTACAGAGGGAAATGTCGCTGCTTTTACATGCGGTGGAGAGGTCTTGCTTTAATGGTAATAGCAGGAGAGGGAGAATAAATAAGGGGGAATATCAGGAACACCGATGAAACCACAGCTTTGATATCTGCTAGCTGATGGATGTTTGATTCGAACGGAGTGCTCGGATTAAAATTAACAGATTTTAGTATAAATATAAATAAATATTTGACAACATCATATACATTGCTCCGATTCCAAAGTAAGTAGCTATGGCACTTGCGTTATGAAAATCAGAAACAACGGTGGTATTACAAACACCCAGACTAGGGGGTTTTCCGGCTAACTTTTCGAATTTCAACGGGTCTGCCGAGCTTCAACTTAAAACAGATAAATCGTAGTAAGGAGTTTCGTATTGTACTATTCGCCGAAGTTATTTAGAAGATATCGATGTTCGTGTGACATCATGAATTGAGGTTCGGCATTTTGGCCCGATTGGGGCTCGATCTATCTGTTCTAATTTGAAGCCCGACAGACTTTCCGAAGTTCGATGCGTTAGCCGGTACGGCCCCTGAGCCAATATAGAAAAGTTCGTTTTCTAAATTGACCCAACCGGGGATCGAACCCGGGACCTCTAAGATGGCGACACCTTGAAAACCGGTGTACAAAGCTTTTGACAACGGAGGTCGTCAAATCGTTAGAGTATCTGTTGATGTTGGCGAGTGGTTTTGTATTTTTAACAGTTTGATGTGGAATCACACAATAAATAGTAGTATAAGTGTAGCATCTGAATGTCAAAAGATCACTGGTTGTTTTAATTAGGTCGTGAAATACTTTTTCGCATATTTTTGTAATTGGTTTGAATTCTTATATATAAATTCCCTCCGTTTATTGCGTATTTTAATCTAAAGTATAAGAGCTAAGAAATTGAAACTTTATGTTTAATAAGTCTACTATAGACATCATATTTCCGTCATCAGAATTTGTTGATCTGGTATAATCCAAACCCAAGTTATGAGGGTTCAAAAAAACAAAGAAACGCTTTGAGAAAAGGTAAGAACCCTTGCGCTTCGCTTGGTCGAAAAAAAAAAGCAAGAAACATTATTTCAATCATTATATACGAATATCAATTTTAATAAAAATGCCTAATGAAGTCGGTTGGGGAGGAGGGGAGGGGAGGTTTTTCTTTTTTGGTTTATAAGTTTTTTAGCAAACTTAACAACCACTGGCGAGTTGAAACATTAAAAATTTCTTGTTAACGTAAGCCATGTCTGTCACGAAATCGATTTTAATATTAAAAGCTTATATTCGCCGCGACTCGCCTGGGGTGGTATAAACGACACATTCGCATTCAAAATACGGCGCTCAAAGTTGTAAGGAAATTGCTTTAAACACTATCAAAAGTTGGCGGTGGTCCTCTGTAGTAGTGTTCTAATATATAATTGTATGATTTAATGTATTTTATAAACATATAAAACGCCTTTTTGAGTACCTAGGATAATTAAAGACACAACTGGCAAATGTAGGGTTTGAAGTTTGAAGAGAGAGAAGAGAATGTTAAAGTTGCAACTTTACACTAAATAGTGACAGCTTGCCGAACTGTCGTCGACGATATTTAAATAAAATAGTTTTATTATTTTCAAAGCATCAATGTGTACAAGATTTTTTTTATGCTTTTAGAACAGAGGGCCTCTAGCAAAAAATCGCAATAAGCGTACGATGTTCGTCACAGGTAACCAAAATCGACCCATGTAAATAGTTTATGTGGTATTTACACGAGTCGACTTGACAGACAACTTGGCAGGCGATTTCAATCAATTAACGTTTTTTATCGACAATCGCTTGTAAAATCTAATCGCAAGCCCAATTTCAATGAGGTGGCGATTCGATTTTACAAGCAATTGTCAATAATAGGCGCTAATTGACTAAAATTGCGTGTTAAGTCGACCCGTGTAAATACCGCCTTATACTGCACGTTTAGAGATAAATGGTGTGCTTTAAGTTGCCAGCTATCGTCCAATTGTCACCTCGTTTCTGATTTATAACTATTCGTAGGCAGTTCCCCGCTTAATATTCTGATGGCGTACACACATATAAGGATTGTGAAGATTAATGACTATAAGTTCAAGTTTGTAATACATGACTTTACTCGTTGCCACTTTGACTTCCGTTAATAATGATCTTATTAAAGTTGTTGATTTGAAATTTCAGAAGTTTCTGAAATAGCCTCGTAATATAGTCAGTTACCTACTAAATCAGTTTTTACTTTCAGTTTGCTTATTGCAATCTATAGCCACAGAATGAATGTAAGTCTACGTGATTTTCTTTGTGACAATTTATTAGTATAAGTACAATTTTATGTTTTAATGGTATTAATTTCAACTTCTGACATTATATAATTTTAATTTCTGACATTATATTTTAGCGACTCGGTAGCATAATTGGTCAGTGCATTGGGCCGGAATCCCAAGGGTGCGGGTTCGAGTCCCGTCTGAGGTGCTACGGGTGAGTCGATTTTTTCTAGTATTTTTTCTAATGCGAAAAATCTAAATTTAATAATTATATTTTTTTTTTATTAATTTTTGACATCAAGTATATGATATTAATTAATTTGCCGATTTTAGATTTTATATTGTTTATTACTATTTCGCACACCCATTAATGGGTAAAATATAACGAACTCAATATTGTACCTATTGTGACGTCTTATGTACCTACTCATATTTATGCAAATAAACGAATTGAATTGAATTGAATTGATGTAGCTCTTTTATGAGTACTTTTAATTTAAACTAGGTATACTATGTTTTACTCATCGAGATAAATGAAGGTACACTTTTCGCTTAGGATCTGTCAGTACCTACCGTGTGCAATATTGATAGTGTTACCAAAATCACGTGTCAAAACGATATTCTTGCTCTAGCAATTAATAATGTTTCAGAGCAGCCGAACAAGATAAAACTATCGAATAAGGCAGTCTAATATAGTTCAACCCTTATTCATCATCATGTGGGCTTTTTAGGGTTCCGTACCAAAATGGTAAAAAGGAACCCTTATAGTGCGACTCAGTCCGTCTGTCTGTCTGTCAAAGCTGGATATCTCGAGAAATACTTATGCTATCAACTTGAAATTTGGAATAGTTTCAGATTACGTTTGCCCAACTATTTTGCAAATAAGCTCGCTGACTTGACCGTTTTCTGCTTTTAATGTATCGTCTGTCGCCAACTGTCCATGTTGGGATTGTCAAAATGAATGCTTTGAAACTAAAATCAAACTGTAGAATAGGTTGGTTCCGATAATTGGAAACGAATGCTTTTAGGACCCCGTATTAGCATAGAAATGGTTTTGCATACATTACACCTAAAATTTCCTTACATAGATAGCTACCAAGTAACGCTTTCCTAACAAATATTTTTGGAAGTAGTGGACTTTATTCGTCAAATTAAAATATCCACAAAAAATAATAATAACTTATTTTCCTATCCCGCGGGAGCAGTTCTTTTATCTAGATAAAATGTCCTTTTCTGTACCTTGATACGATGTTTCAAAAATTTCATTGTGATTGGTTGGTTAAGACGAAAAAACGTAACACACAAATTCACTTTCACATTTTGGAGTTAGGATTATATTCAAATGTTAACTACAGTTTAATAATTTAACATCACGTAACGTAGGTACTTACTAACATAGTAAACATCAAAATCAGAGTTGCAAATAATTAAGCGGCGCGCCCGCAAATTGTGGTCGAATTCATTCGTTTGCCAATTAATGTATTATTATGTTTATTAGAATTTTAATAATATTATTATTTGTGTATGACTTGCATAGCAAAAATATATTGATTATTTTCGAAACTCTTAAATCATTTAATGAACTGAGTGGTGCAGTGGTCTACCACGCAAGAGGTCCCGGGTTCGATTCCCGGCCGGGCAGAAATTGTAAAAAATAGTGTATCAGTTGTCTAGCACAAATATAACAAGCTGTGCTTAGTTTGTGGCTAGAAGGCGCTTAAATAATTTATTTGATTGAATCAGGCATTACTTGGCGGAAGTCCCAAACCATTGTGAAAAGAGAAATATATGTAGCTTACTCCCGCAAAAATATATGCAGGATGCACCGCCCGCCCGCCCACAAAAAAATGCGCTAAGGAGTTAGATCGTGCGTGAACCAACACCGATTCGGTGTTGGTTCACGCACGATCTAACTCCTGAGGATGCTCCGGGTTGGGGCGAAACACGTGTAGAGTAGTCTAATTGGTGAAGGTGCAAGGTGTGTCGCTGTCATGCTAAATGCAAGTATTGTGCACTGATATTTTTGTGGTGTGCATGTGCATTTTTTTGTGGGCGGGCGGGCGGTGCATCCTGCATATATTTTTGCGGGAGTAAGCTACATATATTTCTCTTTTCACAATGCTTAAATAATTTATTTATTATTTAAGTATGTACCACAACTAAATATACAAGGTGTTACAAAAATACCCCTAATGCCGAATATGGTAGATAGGGACCATCAAACTGAACAACTTTTACTATGCAAATAACTATTACATCAAATTTAATTTTGCAATCTGTTTTTTATAATTAACTATTATTATTATTTGCTTTAACTTTGATGGTTTGTAGTGTAACTGTAGTCAATTATGTACCTATTGTTTACGATACCGTACCACTAGTATTGTTTAATACTTACTTGCATTTCCACCTTTTATTTAAGCTTTATTAATGTAATGTTATCTAAGTAATTTTCGGTAGTTATTGTCAAAAAATTTAGTTTAAAAATATCATGTAATTATTGTAGTGACTGCATCGTACCAAAACAAAAAGAAAAATATAAAAAAAAGAAATCGCGATAAAAAATTTCAGCTGTTTCATACAAAAATTAATTACGAAAATATAAAAATCTATGAATTAGCTGATTTTTATTTTCGCGATTTCAGAGTTGGTCCTCTAAAAAGACAACAAAGTACAAGTGCGTTAGGTACCTATATTCATCGGTACCTTTAAAAACGGGAAATAAAATAAACATTGAATACATATGACTAGCTGCGTGCCGCGAAATCGTTCATCAATTCTGATTTATAGCTCGGACGAGGCGCGACACACCTGAGCAAACCAGCCCTTTTTGCTATACAAATATAAACTTTACTGCTATATTATTAAAAATCATTCCGTTATCAAAATACTTTAAGACCTAGTTAGTTTTTCCAAAGTTAAAAAGGTCCGCCGTATAATTTTAACCAAAAAACTCTGTGCTTCGTTATAAATATATTAGGTATTCTATTTTCAAATCATTGTTCGCTCTTTAACATAAAAAAACAATGTTATATGACTAGAAATACAGCTGTAATTGCAGACTTTCTAGTGTTGTATGTACGATAACTAGAAATATGAAGCAGTAATAGCACACTTTCTAGCCATTTCCTTTCAGTTTTTTTGTTGACTTGTCCAGGATGTTATATTAGTATCACTATCATACAGAACGAGTATAATTTTAATTCCTTTCTACTCGTAAAATGTGAGTCCTTATTAATTTCGCAAGAAGTTCCGGATTGCGGGCAAAGTGGCAGGTACTCAGCCCTTTGTCCTGCGGCGGGTTCTACGCTCGGCCCATTAGGTAATTATCAAGCTCTCCACATCGACCGCACCGTGTATG
The DNA here is from genome assembly GCA_963556745.1 of Catoptria pinella. Taxonomy (NCBI): domain Eukaryota; kingdom Metazoa; phylum Arthropoda; class Insecta; order Lepidoptera; family Crambidae; genus Catoptria; species Catoptria pinella. Next base: position 15,477,780 of record OY750761.1, read on the forward strand.
CACTTTGTGACAAGCCTTTAGTAATTTTAACTTAAAGCACTTACACCAGTATTCAAGAACAATACTCAAACAACCCCTGCCTGATGCGAACGCACTGCGTTGAAATTGAGCTCTGTGATAGTGAGACGCTGTGCATCCGCGGGCACTGTGAGACCTCATAGTCACGGTAAAGATGTTTGTGAGTTTCTTCTAATTACCTATCTTAAGGCATATTGAATTGTACTTGCATATACTTAAGTATATATTTTTTGTCTTAACTACACAAGGTGTTACAAAAGTACCCCTAATGCCGTATATGGTAGATAGGGACCATCAAACTGAACAACTTTTACTATGGGACCAACTCTGAAATCGCGAAAAAAAAAATCAGCTGTTTCATACATTTTGATATTTTCGATTTTAATTTTTGTATGAAACAGCTGATTTTTTATCGCGTTTTCAGAGTTGGTCCCATAGTAAAAGTTGTTCAGTTTGATGGTCCCTATATACCATATTCGGCATTAGGGGTATTTTTGTAACACCTTGTATAATAAATGCGATGCGGTGATAAATTCTTACTAATATTATAAATGCGAAAGTCCGTTTGTTTGTTTGTTACGCCTTCACGTCTTAACTACTGAACCGATCATCATGAAATTTTGCATACACGTTATAAAGGGTACAGAGAAGGACATAGGGTACCTTTCATGCCAAAAAAATAATTGCTCCCAAGGGATATCAAAATAACATTCCACGCAGACGAAGTCGCGGGCGGTCGCTAGTAACTTATAATATTGCAAATATGAAATATGAAGTACCTACTTAGGTATGTATTTTTGAGTAGTTTTAGTTGAAAGTTATTTACCTATCCGATATGTAGGTAGTAATTAATTTCAATGCCTACTCATTGTAAGAAAACTTTTGTTAATGATTGTGATGGAAATAAAATCATTTGTCATTTTAAAATTCTCACTCTGTATGAAATATACAGGGAGAAAAAAACAGCCCTTGACGAGTTTCTTACCGGTTCTTCTCGTCTCAAGTTCTCCCGTTTAGGGCGCGCGAACTTATGACGTATCTTCTTTGACATTCACAAGTACTTGTTACGGAATAAATGACTTTGATTTTCAATTTCAGTTTGTGAATATGGATGTTAGATTTAAAACCAAAAACCAAAGGTAAGTGCCATGAAAATTAAGATGGTATTACAAAAGTGTACATCATCACAAAAGTGATGATGTACACTTTTGTACATTAAAACAAAACAATCTTACTTTCTTTTAAATACCAATTCGTCAGATGTCCGCCTCAAATGGATTCCAATCAAGCCATCTCATTAACGTTTATAGAAAACGCCAGAGCCGCTCCACGCTAATTTGTTTTCTTATTAAAAAATAACTTCCACGCGATTGATTCTGATAAATTTCCTCGTCTGTAACGGAAAAGCCTTAAAAGCTTTGCGACGTTGGCGTAATTCAATTTAATCTGTTTTTTTAAGTTCATATAAAAAAACATTTAATAATTATTTGCTGTTTGTGACGGAAACAAAATCTGCGATCCTTCGCAATTTATTTTTTAACTCTGGCTTTAATTTATTTACAAGGCTTCGTTGATATTTTGATAATAGGCCTCAAGGGCCTACAGGGCCTATAAGTTTCAAGAATTTCTTAATTTTTATTCCTGGACCTGAATTGTAGTGACATAAAAAAACACATTCACTATACTATCAGACTATCTAAAACTAATGTAGGTGACACAGCTAATCACACCACACATGCACAATATTACTTGTAAATTATATGTAAACGAAATGTCTTTGGTCTTGTACATACTAGCGATAATTTGAGGGCGTGAAATATACCTAATTTAACTAATAACCACATGTCAGGGTCCAGCCGCTCTCCTTCTGGAATGACCGCCGTTTAAATGTTACTTTTATTGTAGATGGCCCTGCCAAAAAATATAAATTTCTTCGAAACAAGAAGTCCTACGGAAATAAAAATACTATTCGAAAGTTAATAATACCACAAATCAAGTTAAAAAACTTTGTGTAAACTTTTAACTTAAATACAATACAAAAAATTACTAAATCAATCCTAATCCAAAATTGGCGTGCTTTTTTTAGTTGTTCGAATCAAAATTCCATGGATAAAACTGAGTTTCGAACATTAAAATGTTGTTTTGCATAACACTCGTATGAATACATACGAATGTTATGCAAACAAGGTGTTAATCGATAACAAGGTAGCAATCGGCACGTGCGCCCGATCTGAAGCACATTATTACGGAACACGTACAAGCAATTGCTATTTTCCAAAATGAGGTCCTTTTAAATACGATTGTTTACGTAGAGCTCTTCTTAAATTCAAAGCGATATTGTAAATAAAAATACAAACATTTTTTTGTTTTATTCAATGTTAAAAGACTCACCGGAAGCGGCCAGCACGAGAAAGACTGCGACGGCCCGGCGCGCCATTCCGCCTGCCAACAAACACATAAATTAAAAAAAATATATATATTACATAACTTAAACGACGACGTCAAATGGAAAATAATATGAAAATAATACCTTGTAGCTTAATTCTATGTAGGATATTATAATTATCTTAATTTAGTACTAGAAAAAAACAACTCCTCCTGACACAGTTGGGGGTTGTTGGTTCTGTTTTGAATATAGAACAATGTTACGCATTGCATCGGCACACGTCTGTAGGTAATATGCTAGGGTAACTCAAGTCACCATCACAGTCTGTATAAGCGAAAAACACCATTATTTATGGAAATTATATAACATTTTGAATAATGAACCAATCAATAAAGAAAGCAAAGAGAATTTAATAACTACATCATTCTAAAAATATAAAGTTGATTTAATTGTTGAAAGGCAAACGAATTAATGTTTAGTCAGCCAAATCTCAGTCATATAAAATTTATTGGTTATTAGTTAAATGTAGGTCTATGACTATGATATTCTTGAGTTTTTTAGTATTTGACAGCAATTATTTCCAGTCGGCATTTTAGGTAAGAGGTAGAAAAATATTGAAACAACGTAACAAAAACTATATTCTAATTCAATGAGATATTTTAATATGAAAAATAAGTAAAAGAATAATCACCAAAAACGCAGACAAAACATATTAAAAAGACATTTCTAAAAACATTTACATATCAAAATGTTTAAATCGAAATACAATTTTTGATCCGTATCATAATGTGAAACATTGAAAGAAAATCATATTACTGAAGACTTGGCGGTATAGACATGGATTCCTTTGCCTTTCCTAAAATAGGATTTAAAAATTTAAAAATAACTTCTACTTTTACCTTTCTCCTTCATATAAACGTCAGTTGAACTTCCAACTTGCATTATGTTTATGGCGCGCGCGCGGCTTTGATATACAATAAAATTAAAGTAATTATTTTTGTGTGATTGTGTAGTTAAATGTATTCTGCCGGTGCTTATTATTTTAATGTATTGATAAGTGTACTGTTGGTGATAAGATTAAAATGGAGTTTTCAAATCTACAAGCTTTTTGCAGTAAGTCTATAATTTTTTTCCTACAATTAAGTTGTTTGCGTTGCTTTGTGTTAAAATTAAAACATTTAGGATTATTTTAACACAAGGGTTGCTATGGCGATATCAATCAAAGTAATTCGGAATATTCTATACTTACTACCGTCATGACATTTTATCGAATAAATACGATTGTATTATATTACTGGTATTATTCACTTTTGATAAGTACGTAACAAACGATGGTTTGTATTATGAAAATCATTTGCGCCGCCGATGGGCAGCTCTGGCCGGGTCGCCAAGCGATGTTGGATAATTAAATAATAAGACGGTATTTAAAGTAGTAATTTCCCTTTATTGAAGGCATACATCATCTTATATACCGGGAGGATATAAGTGTGTGTGAGTACATGGCATATACACTACACGGGTGAAACAGGTTTTATATTCACTAATTAATCTATAGTATACTATAAAAATGGTGATGGTCAAGCCATAATCGCCATCTCTCTGGGATCTCTTTGTTTAGAAAATTTTCTAAATTATCTTGGGTGGTCGGTCTTACTTCAAAGTCGGTACAATTTATGTGATTATCATACTCAGCTTATACTTAAATCAAAGAAATGTCTAATAAGATACTTCGCTGCAAGAACGCAAAGCAGGTAGGCACCACATTTATCTTACCCTGATAGAAAAATCGTAAAAGTGTATTTTTACCACAACTTGTGTTGGTAATATTGAATCAACTCTCTCCACAAACTAATATCGACCTAATGTACCAGTGATACGGTGTAAAGTCGAACATGGACGATTCCCCGTGAGAATATTGCTGGATCTTCGGTGCGATTTGCGAAGCCATTTGAATACTTTAAAATTTTATAGGCGACTCCTTTTCGCTGTTACAGTCACTGTTACATTATCACTGCTGGTTTTGCTATAACTTAGTTTATTTTTATTTGAATACCTACATTTACTGGCCGGGAGTTAATATAGAACGTAGATATTTGTACTTGCGGTACTGTTCAGTTGTTATCTGTTTATCCAATGTATTTTTGGACCTTAATAATTTGACCCCTAAAGAATCAAGTACTAATATTTAAAACTCACAATGTTCAAATAGAATTTGTTGATTTCCAGAAAACACCAACTCAGAACCAAAACAATTTTCATGTTAACTTAAAGAACATAGGTACTTTTTTTTCGAAAATGCTTTAATTTTTTTTTTTTGCTTTTTGCTCCGCCTGTAGTAGGTCTTTCTTCTTTGCTGGAGTATCTCAAGTCATTACACGCAGACTGTATTTGCATTTTGTTTCATTAAACAATATTTGTATAGTTGTATTGATAAATACGATAGCTAAAGCAATGATTATGCAAAATTCTGACTCCTCAAACTATTTGCAAAATATCAAACTCACAAACAGTTTATTTAATAATCGCAGTGGAATTTAAACAGAAACCATGTTTGCCGAAAGTTTAAATTGCGCGAATCTGATAAAACCGAATCATGTTCAGCCATTTTGATATCTGAATGCAAACGCGGGAGATAGCCGCTTCAGTAATAAGGTTGTGGTACGATCAAATTAATTATAAACATTTCGCTTTGGACGAAGGAAAGCCAACTTTAGTATAATCTACATATTCATATCAGAAAAGGTTTTGAATTTCAAAACGGTAGGGCTTTGTGATAGTAATCTAACTAATCGCGCTTTCAAAAAATGTATTATTAATAATAATAATAAATGCTTGGACAATTTCACACAGCGCCATCTAGCCCCAAACTAAGCAAAGCTTGTAATATGGGCGCTAGACAACTGATATACTTTTTAAATATATACTTATTATACAAAGTAACACTCAGACCCGTCACAGAAATTAAATTTCATAATCAATTTCTGCCCGACCGGGAATCGAACCCGGGACCTCTAGCGTGGTAGACCGGCATGTTGACCACTGCACCACTCAGGTCGTGATTACTAAATTAATAATACATTTTTTGAAAGCGCGTTGTGATAAATTTTAATCAATACTGCTTTAATTAACGTTATTATTAATTATAACATCAATTATGAAAATTGCACGACGTACGCATTAAACAATTTAAAAAAGATGCATGACATGGATGGATTTAATGAAATCAGTTTCATTGTATGTTCAGAGTCGAAACAATGCAGGTTGCATACGAGAAAGGTATGCAACCTCTTTAGAAGTGACATTTCTTTTTTATTATTAACGATCGTCTATTGTTTGACACACGTGAAAATTATATAGATTTTACGGCACTAATGTAAATATGTTTCTTTAATTATTTTTAAAATTATTATATATTTTTATTCGCAAGTAGTCGTTTTATTCAAGTATCATCGAGTACAGTATTGAGCTGTATATTTGGTCTTTCGACAGCCGGATATACTTGAACCTAATATGTAAAGAATTCACCGGTGATACTTACTTGCGTTATATAAATTTAGACGGTGCCATCGATTTTACCACAAAATATAGTATTGAATTTAACTGTTATTGAAGTTGTGTGGAGTAATCAACGTGTCAAATATCAAGACGGGAAGATTCGTTAAGTGCACGTAGATCAGGATCGTAGCGTCGTCGCCGTTGGTGGACTCGTTCTTGGCAAGGAAGGCTCCAGTTAAAATCAGTCACCGAAGGTAGAGGCATATACTTGCATCCATTCTACAGAGGTACATTAAGCCACATAGAGTAAACTGTGAGTGAACCTAAACTTTATTCATTTTAAAGAAACATCTTCGTGACATAAAACTAGTGAAGAAATTTGAACTTTTTATTATTAATTTTGTAAAGTGGTTAAGTAGCTATGTGAATTTGTAATTTTTAAGTCTTATAGTTTTATTATTTTGCAAACTGTGATCGAAATTAGTTGTTTAGTTTAGTATTTAAGTAAAATTGTTATTATTATGTCACTAACATACTCTGTTTGAGTTTATGTCACAAAAAAGTATTTCATTTTATTCATTTTCAAGTAGTGATTCAGAGTTGATTAGTATGGAAGCCTTATCTAAGATACAGGATGACATAAAGTCTTTCATAACTAGGGGAGATGTCAATTTTAAAAAATCACCTAAGGCTCGTTTAACTCAGAGTTACATAGAGACAAGGTTAGACAGTTTAGATGAACAGTGGAAAAGTTTTGTCGATAATCACCGTACTATATTAACTGACGTAGACACCAAGGAATACAAAGCTTCAAATTATTTTATAAGTGAAATGTACGAAACTACGGAGGAACTGTACTATGACTATAAGTCTGATTTGAAAACTGCGTTACATGAAATCATAAAAGAACAGACTCATTTGCCTCATAGCACTTTAAATGCTCATAGCTCACTTTCTCCACCGCCCATGACGAATTTTAATGTCAAGCTACCCAAAATTACCATTCCAACTTTTAGCGGCAAGTACACAGAGTGGACTACCTTTAAAGATTTGTTTATTTCTTTGGTCGACACTAATCCGAATTTGAAAAATGTTCACAAGCTACATTATTTAAAAGCTCATTTAGCTGGGGAAGCGGAGCAGTTATTGAGACATGTACCGGTCACCGAGGCTAACTACGCAGAATCTTGGGCTTTGTTAAATAAGAGGTATAGTAACAAAAAGTATCTTTCTAACTGTTTACTTAAGCGTCTCATTGGTCAATCTAGTGTTACAGTAGAGTCATCATGCGCTATAAAGTCCTTGTTAGATACAACCGTTGACTGTATAAATGGGTTAAAGAATTTAGATCTTTGCACCGAGTCGTGGGATGTTATTATCATTTTTATTATTAGCTCTAAATTAGACGCGGAGTCTCGCAAACTGTGGGAGGCTCGTATAAGTACCTCAGATGATCTTCCGTCAATGCATCAGTTTAGAGAGTTTTTAGAGCATCGCTTTAGGTCGTTAGAATATTTGCCGAAAACTTCAAAACAAAATATTATTCGTCACAATAATAATGTTGTAAATACTAAAGTTTTTTACGCCACTGCAATATCTTGTGCTTACTGTTCCGAAAGCCACAAACTATATAACTGTAAAGGTTTCGCAAAACAAACTGTAGACGAACGTCGTGATTTTATTCAAGCAAATAATCTTTGCTATAATTGTATGGGTCCCAACCATTCAGTATTCTCATGCCGCCAAACCTCTAGATGCCATATATGTAAGAAAAAACATCACTCTCTTTTACATTATAATGTGCCACAATTGACAGAAAACAAATTCGCAGATCCAACTGTAGATAATACTGCCATAATTGAAGATACAGCTTCCGTGTCTGGTGATAGTAATGTTTCAGATGAAATTAATCACATAGTAACATGTCATTCAAATATTCAAAGTCATGTTCTCTTGCCTACAGCGTTAGTAAGAGTTCAGTCTCACTCCGGGAAGCACAGTACTTTCAGATCCTTGATCGATCAAGGGTCACAGGCTTCTTTTATCTCAGAGGCCGCCGTGCAATCACTTGGTCTTCAAAAGCAACCAACTGAAGTACTGATTTCGGGTATTGCCAGTCACAGTGGCTCTGTAGTATCGAAGTCATCTGTTTGTTTCAAAGTGCATTCCATACATGATGCCAGTTTTGTTGAAGTAGTCAGGGCTCATGTATTGGATAAAATAACACCGGTATTGCCAACTCAAAATGTTAATTTAGATATGTATCCGCAACTGTTAGGCAATCAATTAGCAGACCCAGATTTCCATGTTCCTAATAAAGTCGATTTGGTACTTGGAGCTGATATTGTCAGCCAGATATTGGTGGAAGGTGTTGTTAAGGGTCCGCCAGGCAGTCCGATAGCTCAAAACACTAAGCTTGGATGGATTATATCTGGTCAAGTTTCTATAAAACCTATGAGCAGCTTCAATTCACCCGTAAAACGCAAAGTTGTTAGTATGCATGCCACTGTTACTAACAATCACTTACTCAAATGGTCTAGGAAATTAGAAGTAAAGCCGCCAACTATAGAAAGTGACAAAAAAATAATCAAACAGACGAATGCTTCTTTTTGCAAGGGGAAGTTTAGTTACAAGGGTTGTAAACTTAAAAACTGTTAGTTGTGGAAAGGCCCTCCTTTGGTTTAATATACTCATCTATTACAATACAGTCCACTGCGCTTGAGTCAAAACTGCACCAAAAGAAGGGCATAGAAAACTATTAATTTCAACGTATCTATTGCAAATAATAGTAAGGTTCAAAGCCTTCATGGTGGGCGGTAAACTGCATCTTTATATTGACTTAACTCTACTTTCCTTTTTAACTGTTGTTTAGTTGTTTAGATTATGTTTTGTTATTTTCTGTGAGTGTGTTATAATTATAAATGACAATAATTTTTCTTTCATTACCTAGTTGGTTTTGTATCGTATTTCGCGAGGTAATACCTATAGCTTTCGATGCAACAATTTTAGTTATTAAAATACCTGTTTCGAATAGTCATTGCATTTTACCAGTTGACCCATGTACTATGCTAAGTAATTCTTGATTGAAATAGTTTTACTTATAATCTCGATACATTTCCTTTGTGGCATCAACCGAGACCTTTGCTGTACAAAGTTAACATAGTTTTAAGTTATTTTAAGGTCTAAAAAGTGTTAAGCTTAGTTAGATTATTAAGTTGTATCACCTAGGTTCTCTGTTTATAATATTTGTTTAGTACACATTCAAAAAGTTTAAAATTGTAAATTTTGTAAGGATTAGGAAGTTGTTATTGTTTAGTATTTTCATATTATATAGTTACAGCAAGCACATTGTTTAATCTTTTCTATTAAAATATTAGTTTTGACATAGTATCAAAATAGTAACTACAGTATAGTATCAAATAAGATGTCTTTAGTTGTAGCCTCCCTACAATATTTCAGATTCCCATATTTTTATTTTTGTTATGATGATGGACATGCTGTCCATGGTGGGCGGTATGTTCAGAGTCGAAACAATGCAGGTTGCATACGAGAAAGGTATGCAACCTCTTTAGAAGTGACATTTCTTTTTTATTATTAACGATCGTCTATTGTTTGACACACGTGAAAATTATATAGATTTTACGGCACTAATGTAAATATGTTTCTTTAATTATTTTTAAAATTATTATATATTTTTATTCGCAAGTAGTCGTTTTATTCAAGTATCATCGAGTACAGTATTGAGCTGTACATTGTAGTTTCATTAATTCATTCACATGTACTAGTATATATCTTGTTTATTTGTTTCCTGTTAACTCACAGCAACTCGAATTAGATAAACTCAGAAACAAAATTACATTTAAATATATAATCGAACAATATAAGAACAAGAGGCAAATAAAATTACCTTCAATAAATTTAATATCATATTATTGACGACCTCCGTGGTCGAGTGGCTTTGTACACCGGTTTTCAAGATGTCGCCATCTCTGAGGTCCCGGGTTCGATCCCCGGTTGGGTTAATTTAAAAAACGAACTTTTCTATATTGGCTCAGGTCTGGGTGTTTGTGATACCACCATTGTCTCGGATTTCTAAAACACAAGTGCTTTAGCTACTTAATTTGGAATCGGAGCAATGTATGTGATGTTGTCAAATTTATTTATTTATATTATTTATTTATTTATTGAACAGTCTCAAACTATAAAGTTTCCTATCTAAATCAGTACGAAGGTATATTGCATTTAAAACGAAAAAGAAATCTTGTTTTGTTACAAAAAGTAAAACACTAATATAACTTCTGAAACCAACTAAGCGAAACTTCTACAAAGTTTTAAAAACTAATAAATTCAAAAACTAAATAAAAGAGTTCGAGATCACATTTAGCAACTTACGTCTTTTATCTAGAACTGCAGCGACCCGTCCCACTGCTAGGCAACATTCCTCAACATATTAAAAAAAACACAAAAGTTCGCTCTCGTAATATTTTTCGCGACGACTACGGTACGCTACGGCGTAGACGCGACCGCGCGCGTAGCACCCACCCGTCCGAATGCCGTAGCTATGGCTCCTGCAGCCACAGAGCAGAGAATTGCAGAAAGCGACATGCAGTTGAACCGTTGACTAGCTGGATTTTCCCGAACTAAGTTTGAGTAACTTTGTTAGCTACCTTTCTCATAACGCATTCCAATCGCAGTTGAATATAAGGCTATGTTCCACGAGATCAGCGGGCTATTGTTTTATTCCTATTGTGCGAGTTACGATTAATAATTAAATAAGCTCTTTAAGCTTGTCACTGCGGAATTGTCGCTGTATAATTGGATATAACGGATTGTGATAGAAACGTTGCGTCGAAACTAATTAACATTTTCATTATTGTAGTATCATTAATTATTAAATTAATTAATCATGCGGTATTGTCGGGGCTTGATTATAAATATCAATTAACGATAGATAATAGTTATATTACCTAATACTTCATTAATACAAACAAGAGATTCAATGTGAGATAATGAAGGTAAGTATTTAGTTATAATGGTACCAAAATTACTGTAGTTGATGCTAACAATACAAATGTGCAAATACACTAAAGTGATACATTTTAATGTTAGTTATAATTATCATGTATAAATTAAGACACTAATTAATAAAGTTGTTTTTAAAAATAACTTTATTTATTTATTTTATGAAAATAAATAAATATTTATCATATGAAATTTTAAAAATAACTAAATTAATATGTAAGTATTTCAAAGGTGTTTTCATAAATTTTAAAAAGCGTAGCTTTTGAAAGCGTTAACAGTAGAACCTTTTTCGTAAGGATATTATCCCTCTCTAATACAATTATTTTTACACAATACTAGTCTGCAGGTAGCCTAAGCCACAAACACCATTAATGATGGAATACTTCTCAAGTGGCATCTTCATAAGTTATTTCAGTCTGAAGAAGCGGCGAGTAGATAAGGCGGTGATCGGCGCTAATCCGGCGGCAGATAAACGCCGCCGCCGACTAAACTTACGCCGAACGGCAACACGTGCGTCGCAAAGACTGTGACTTCTTTACGTAGAAGCGACATCCAGTTCGCTAAGACAAGTTATAGACCTTACGTCATTCACGATGCATTCAAGCATTCACAACAAATAAAATTTCAAATAAATCTCAAAATTTCAAATACCTTACGTCATGTTCGTCTTCAACACTTATATATTTTTAGTAAGTTCTCACTCAAAGTTATATTATTCTGAATAGCAGCGAATAGACAAGGAATATTTTATTAAGTTTTCACTTAAAGTTATATTATTCTGAATAGCAGCGAGTACATATGGTGGCGATCTTCGCTAATCTAGTGGTTGAGAAACGCCGCCGCCGTTAGACAGATGATAACTTCTTACTATAGATCTCTAAATTGGCATTTTACGAGTTATCTACATGAACGTGATATATAAAAAAATATCGTTGCTACGAAGCTGCCATTACTCGTAGTAAGTTAATTGTAATTTTGTTTATATATTTTATTTTATTATATTATCCGATCATTTTCTGGACTAACAAATAGTACTTTAGAATACATTATTTACCCACCTAACTTACGATTATATTTATTGAAATTCATTCCATACTAACTTATTTAGCTAGTGTAACCTTACGACCCCACTAAAGTCGCTGATCTATGAACTCTTCGGCGGTAAGTTTTATCAGGCGCCGACAGCGGTGGCGCAAGTCGACCGCCGCCAAGCGATCCAACTTCTGTACTTATTTTATGAACCAATGCCTTCCTCGCTATCCGGACGAATGAGATGGTTCTGGCTGTACAATACTTCGCATAAATACAATTACTTAGTAGTTGACTACACGACTTAAGTTATAACAATTTGGTTTCGGGGCAGCAATGGCAGTAATATTGTTACACTACACAGAAATGACTTTTTCTCAAACCGATTATTAGGAAACCTGCTATGCTCAAATGCGTACATTGCTAGCGTACAGCATAATTTTACAAATACGAGTAACATAACTTTAACAAGTTCTACAACAAAGTCCAAAATATAATTTTAGATAATGTTTCACTGGAACTCGTCCTAAACTCGGGCAGCCGAATAACCGCGCAGGTGCTATCGGCTCATATCGAGTTACCTTCTATCAGAGCGTAGCCCAAATGGATGGGCGGCTCAACGAATTACCTTCGCATCGTCACGTTTTTATCAAAGATGATGTGACACTTGCTATTATCGTTTTGACAAGTAACAAAATTCACAAGCCTTTTTACTAAATTCTACTTTGAATGCATACCTTTCGTGCTTGGTCCAAAGTCACATTATACTATTTATTAGCCTATGTAGACACACACTCGAAGACAATTATCGAACAAGATTTGTTTCCTTTCATTAGACAAAGATAAGTTTCTGGGTCGTTTACCAATTGGCATTTGAAAACGCATTCATTGTTTTAAAATCAAATTGATTATAATCACTTGAAAAATGCACTAGCTCTAGCTCTATCGTGATAGACAAAAACAGAAGTTGTTATATTTGAATCCTATTATGTGTTGTCAAAATCGATCTCATTATTTATGAATGACGCATCGTAAGTTCTCGTATAAAACAAGGAGTTTAAAACTGGAGTAACATCGGCGTGGCATTGGAGGGCCTATTACAAAACAGAATCACGATTCAACGATATTCGTCGTTTAGAATTGTACTCGATTTTGAACCTTAAACATGTAACGGAGTGGGACGAACATCGTTCGATTATCGTGATGCTTTTTTGAAATAGGCTCTCGGGTGCCGGCGCATAATGCCGCTGCCGGTTGTTTACCGAGCCTCCTTGATGCTCGCACACACGGGGAACGCTGAATATTCATGGCTTGTGAGTGCTAGAAAACATGGTCATAGTGACAGCGGCATAGTGAAAGAATAGGTTCAAAAATTTCAAAACGTAAATTAAAACTTTTATGTTGGGCCCTCAATCCAGACGGTTGCAATAAGAGGCATAGCTTGGATCTCAAAAAGTACCATCTCTGTGTTAGTAATTTTCATTTTAGAATTTAGTGAAGAAGATTGAAGACCCAGCACATTCGTTTATAAAAGTTTTTTTCTCGTTTTAGAAATTTTTGAACCTCTGCTTTCAGTTTTTAGATTTTTTTAATAAATCCCCTATAAGTCTCAGTTTGATTCGCCATGATTTAAAAATGAGCTCTCAGTTTAGATGCACATAATGGATGCCTCACGGAGTTTCAAAGATATTTCTCAATGTGAACCTTTACCTATAACATAACTCTATGAAAGTAATAAATAAGTTATCAGGAGCACGAAGTTATTTCACGATCACTACTTCTTGGTTTGGCTATAATTGGCATCCTGTCGCTATAATTATTTAGTATTATATTAGCTGTTGATTTTGGCATCATCGCTATTCACTTTATATGACACTAAACCTCCTTTCAATCCAACTCGCAATCGGTACAATTTTTATTTTCACTGTGACTGTGACCCCTTTCGCCGCTACCCGCCACAAGTGACGCCACACCTCGCGACTCGGCGCGCGATCGGTGATTCTTGGGATCATCTCGTCAAGGCCCCCGCGTGTGATCACGTCGTTATTGTTTCACCGCGACAACGATCTCTTTCAATGGCAAACACTTTTATTAAAACTGAAAAGTAAAAGCTAATTTTAAAACTTGCAAATTTATGAACATTTTATATAATCTTTATATTGTCTAACTACCTAAAGTCCTATTTACATCTTATTTTCATTTCAAGTATGAAATATTTTTTTTTTGTAAAGCATATTGTCAACGTGTTTGATTAACAATATAAATACACCTGTCGAATTGAATGATGAAACTTTCATTATGTTTTGCAAAATGTTCATGTTCAGTTCATGTTCAATTTAGGTAATTAGTTAAATCAAATCAACACTATCTTTTTCCGTTGTTTATACTTTATTAATCCCCTCAACTAGTACAAAGCGGTTTAAACTATAGTCCAGGCGGAATCTTATTAACAAACTTGCTAAATCCTCGCCCAACTGCGCGTCACTCGATGGGTAAACAATGCTCAGCCACAGCCTAAGCGAACGCAGATGATTTATTTGATTCCACTTGATCTAACTAATTAAGATTATTTATAATAAATTAAAATTTTTAAAACAATATAAATTTTAAAAATCTTAAAATAAATTTAATTTTAATTATAAAAATTTAGTTTAAAGATTATCTCTTAAAATATAAAATATTATTATTAAATTTAACTTATATGTAATACGATGCAAAAACTTATTAATTTTGTTATTAACTGTACTAGCGTTAATAAGAAGAGTGTCATTGCAAAAGGACTTATTTCGATCTTATCCGATTTTTCAATAAATGCAATAAACCTCAATATGATTTATTATGGTTTTAAAAAATCCTTTCTTTATAAAGAGCGTATTTAGTTGATTCTGACAGTAGCACATTAAATTTAAAATTTATTTATAACAGGAAAACATTACTCAATAATTTGGAAATAAATCACTTTGTTCAAAACTAATAGTACTACTACTAGAAATAAGCCTCTTTGTTAGGTACATATAAAAAATATTTAGTAAAGAGGTGCAAACGAATGCTAAAAATGGATTCCCATCATTTCTTAATTTTTTCTCATAAGTGGAAATAAGTCCTTTTGAAATGACGCTCCTCAACGACCTAATTATTATTTTACGACATATTCTTCTACATTCAATAACATCTTTCATATTTTGGTCAACTTTAAGAACGTAGAATCTACCCATCAACTTTATCTTGATAGTATGCTGTCATCATTGTCAACTTTTGGTGTAGTTAAAGAATGTATCCATAAACTTGATTTTGATTGACTGCTATGCACCTTACTAGTCTGTGCCGCATTCGTGGCATTTGTCCCTCCCTCTCGCTTCCAAATTTAACCCAGTTCCCCTCCCCAACTCCCTTACCAGGGGCTGAATAGTTGGAGGAGGTGTTCCAGCATTAATTGATAACACCAAATACCCAGGCGGCTTGTAATTTGTAATTCTTAGGGATCAACTAAGACAACAAAATAAAATTAAAAGTTTTAAATTGAATCATGATTTAATATAACCCGGTTTCGTATAAAAGCTGCCAGACTGAACGAAAACTACGGAACTTTAGTATTAAATAAAAATAGCATTGTGAATGCTAAAATCTCAAAATTTGAAAACTACGGAGTTGAAATAGGTGCGATCTTGGTTATGTAGAACTGAGAGAAATCCTTTCCTATCCCTGTAGGGGGGCGAATATTACTTCTGATCCTATGCGAAAGTTTGTGTGTGTGTGTGTGTTTGTGTGCGTTTGTTTGTTACCTTATCACGCCTAAACGGCTGGACGGATTTAGATGGAATTTGGTTGGTAGACAAATTAGGACCTGGGTTAACAATAGGCTAAGGTCCACGCGGACGAAGCCGCAGGAGGCCGCTAGTGTAAGTATAAACTGGCAAGACAAGTATCTTACACTGACATTAACGAATGTTATTATTTATGAGAAAAACCCAGAACTTGTAGTTCTTCGCCGGATAAGTTCAGTTCATCTGAAATCTGGAAACTGAACGAAATCACCCACAAATGTGAGTTTGAGCGTCGGTTAGTGGTGATTAATGCTCTGGCTGTTGGGCTGATATTGATGGCTTTGTAATTGCCCACTTGTTCGACCTACCTGCTATATTGGAACTGTGTTATTAACGAGAGATTAAATAACACATTATACATTATGTATTTCAAACTCTCTTGTTTGATTGTCATTTTCTTGTTTTATTATACTTTTAAACCAGAAATAGCAACTGAATTGAACTCTTCTCTAACATTTGTTCCCTAACAAGTCATTGTTCTCGAGGAGCTCGGTAGCACAGTGGATTAGCGCCTGGCCCTGCGATTGCGGCGGTTAAGCAACTTTCGCAAAGTCGTTCATGGGATGGATGACCAAAAAATGTATTGTCTCGAGTTCCTCCGTGCTTCCTCCGACACGACAAGCCTTTTGCAGTCATTAATACCCACCAATCCGCATAGGGCCTGTGTGGTGGGTTATTGCTTATCTTCCTTGTCCACCCATAAGGATAAGGCCTGTGCTCCAGCAGTAAGGACACTAAAAATGGCTGATGTCGAAATCATTATGGTCTCTAACTACAGGCTTTATCAAATTACAGTTATTAAGATGTTTAAGATTTTATAAAAATAATATACCGTTCTTACTCAGAAATATCTTTGGCACTAAAATACAACAGAAAGATTTTCCTGAAATTGTACTAAAAAACAAAGTATACCCTTAGGCGATATTAAATTACCACAAGGTGTAAATCTACAGAGAGGGACTGCAATAAAGAAGGCACTGACCGCGCCACACGCACGGACCGAGGGCATAATTTGTTTGTCCTCTTTGATCGGGCCCTGACGACGGGAGACGGATACTATCTCTTTTACCTGGATAATTCAATTGAAATAAATTAACTTCTTTTGCTGAGTTGTAGGAAATATCAATTCCAGTTTTATTCACAAAATTCTAAAAAAACCCAATATTTTGAATTGTTACGGCCATATATGCTCTACTGTTATAAAAATTATAATATTAATAAATACTTGGACAATTTCGCACAGCGCCATCTAGCCCCAAACTAAGCACAGCTTGTAATATATGTGCTAGACAACTGATATACTACTTATATACTTTATAAATATATACTAATTATACATAGTAACACCCAGACCCGTAACCAAAAATTAAAATTCATCATTTTAAATTTCTGCCCTGCTGGGAAATTAACCCGGGACCTCTTGCGTGGTAGACCGGCATGTTGACCACTGCACCACTCAAGTCGTCGTTATTTAATACTACAAAAACCCAAATAATATAGCCTATAGTTTTGCTTGTCAGTTTGAATTTGTGAGTGGAAGGTGTTATACAATTTCCTTAAACATTTCACTCTGTAAGCCACTCAAACACCCTAAGATAAATCTTTATCAGAACCTCGTTAACGGCGTAAGCAAATCGGATCTTCTTTAGTGATTGTTACTCAATAAATTTAATTATCCCGTGGGAAATGACGACGTTATCTTTAGGCGAAGGATTTAATGAATCGGTGCGTATCTCATTTGGAGCAGTATTCAAATATTTGTTGAGCGTCACGCGCACCACCTCGCGCCGACGAGGAAATCAGCAAAACACTCGTTCGTTTTGAGTGCGTCTTTAGACATGACGGAAAGATATCAACTTTACTTTTGTATTAAATTATTTTTATAATTATTATAAGCGTCATGCTCGTGAACGGGTGCTGCCAGTAGAAATGGGTCTGCTTCTGCCTACCTATCTTATCGTTTATTGAATTGTATAAATTGATTTTTTTTTCGTAACAGCCTAGACTGAATAATGACTTTAAATTTTGAATCAAGCTTGAACCCTGTAAATTGATTCAGTAGAAATAAGCTAATTAAATAATGTTATTTATTTATTAATCTATGTTAATTATAACATGTATGAATTTAATGTCTGGAAACGATATACATAATTGTAAATATCGTTCCTTCTGATAAAGCTAATAAGTTTTTTGCGCCCATTAATCTTGTCAGCTTAAAATGGGTGGCAGGGTAAAAAAATTGACGATTTAAAAAATGCTTATTATGTGAGCTTATTTGAATATAGGATTTTTTTATTTCAATTTCAATTAGAGGTATAAGAAAATCTTATTCGTATTTTAGGAAAATTACAAGTTTTCCATTGTCTTTGCCTTCATTCTGTTCTCGGGAAGAATAAAAAACAAAACCTTTTGTTCGTTTGCTTTCTTATTATAACGTCTTCCCTTTATTCTTAATGCAGTGGCATAGAGTTTAATTAAACTATTTACTCTTAATAGTTCGCTGTTCTCAGGTAGTTTCAGGTGACGTCACATTCCAGCACGCGCTCGCGCCGAGCCGCCAGCCATCCTAATTGCTGCTCGCTGTTTGCATACGCAATGCAGGTTTCATTTAAATTTAGATGCACTATGAATACAAAAGAACAAAAGCGTGCTCCCACATGCTTTGGACAGAAGCAATTTTTCTTGGTATGAGAAAAGAAATTGCCTGTTTTTCTTAGGTTTATTCTTATTTAGGTTCTATTCTTTTTGAGAGTTTAATCTTTGCTTTTGTAATGTCACACCAAGAACGTATTTTATCACGTTTGAGAACGTGTTAATTCAAACAATACAATGAAGACATTCAAATCCAGCAATGAGACATCTTATAAAAAGCGCAGGATGATGCTCTAAAAAGATCTTAGTAACGCTAATATAACAACAAATATTTAATACTTATGGAGGATTGACATTAATAAGCGTTAGTTCAACTCCTAATAGTAGGCATGAATAAAATCTTGGGAGTTACAAATCGTGATAAAGTTTGGCCGCATGATGGAAACAGTTATGTAAGCTGAACTAGAGCTGTGCCAAACTGTCCTTAAAAATAATTCAAAACGGCGGTGGGTACTAGCGCTCCGCCCGGCTTCATTCTGAATTCAAAAATTCAAAATTCATAACATACTGCTTAAACTTTTTTTACCAAAAGTACTTATGTAAAGTATAAAAACAATATTATGTGAAATATCCAAAAAATATCTATTATAATTTATATATTTATTATATATTTTATGTAAAAGACTTATTTGGTAAAATAATTTTGAACTGATGAATTACTCGGTCCAGTATATTCACTTATTTGTCCTTTTTTCGTATAAATACCTCAGCTCGAAATTTTTTTTTATATTTGTAAATAGGTTTTGTCTCATACTATATTATATGCCAGCAAAGTTTCACCGACTGAGAATTTAATGTTGGGTTCTTCATACAAAAAATCGCTTCATTGCCTGCACTACTAGTCAAACATAAGTTTTTTTCTAAAAATATGCCCATATTTGACTAGCATTTTGTCCGCAATCAATGGACCTAGACTACTCGGGTTAGGTTAGGATCAAATTGTAGCTATGTGCAACAATAATTACAATAATAAGTACTGACTACTGTACCTACAAATGGCTGCCAATTAACTGCGTCCTGGATTACTGCGTCCTTCCCTCATTGACGAGTACAGCAATATGACCGGAACACTACAGATGCAATGGAAAAGGAGACGTGCCTAACAGCCCGAGTCAATAGCAACTGTGTAGTCTGAAACATACTCGTAGTGAATTTTATGCTCTTTGGTGTAGTCGGGAGAATCTGACTTATCGCCCGCGAAATGACACTGACTTACTTAGCCAGCGACAAAAAAAACGCCGCGATCATCGCTGCAATTAACGCCGCGATTAACACCGCGATAATCGCAGTTACATAAAGTCGTTTGTGGGCACTGACGCTTAATTTAAGCAAAATAGGTTGGTTTTGTGTTATTTAGCGTCAGCGCCCACGAGCGACTTTTTGTAGATGCGATTATCGCGGCGTTAATCACGGCGTTTTTTTGTCGCTGGGTAAGTAAACCCTATGTCACTCTTGTCAGTATCATGTCGCGGGCGATTAGTCGCTAAGCTACTTTTTGTAGCTCGTGGCCGTTTACGTATTGAACTTTGTATTCTCGGCGACAAAAATCGCTCAGCGATTAATCGCTCGTGGGGGAAAGCCTTAACGTGATTTAACGCTGTTACGTGAAATAATCATTTGTGACGGAATCTACGGCTCATATTGTAGGCACTAACAAAAACAAAAAGTCATATTCGGTCTATAAAGTGGTGAATGCTAATGAAATATAAAAACTAGGTATGAAATATGTTTGTAATTAATTATGTTCATTAAACTATAACAATTTATGAAAGATAGTGTATGAGTTACACCTTTAATGATAAGTCCGAGAGAAGTAAAAGTCCTTGGTAGTTATAAAAATGATATATTGATAAAAGAGTTATTCTGATATGATATGAAAATGAGTGCGCGCGGCGTGATTGATTACCGATGACGAACTAACTGTCTAATGACCTAAATTAATGCATGTGGCGTAAAAGTGCTGAAATAACAAATGTGCGTGCGTTGGCCCGTACATGCTCCCGGGCCGAAAGATGGGAGACGAATGATAGTGATGCGAGTGAATGACATGATAACAAAGTGATAAAACATTATTTGATTACAATGAGCTAAAGTCTCTACGAAAAATAGGCGACGTATTCTTATTAACGAAACGCGCACTTGGTAAAGGCATTGCACTTTTAATTGCACTGACACTTATTTCATTTAAATCGCTCATTTCGATATTACACTGATTCGCAACAGTTTCACATACACTATATACCGTATTTTGGGGGCGGTGGCCAGCGGGGACGCTAGCCGGTACTGCGGGCGGCTGAGGCTCCTGCCTCGCCTGCCCGGGCCGGCGCCGTCGCCAGCGGCGCCGAACGACGACGACCACCAGAGTGACTATACTGCAAGCGCCTACCACGTAAATAGCCACGTAATGGTGCACGTCATGATATGATACTCGATCCTCTAGGACTCCTTCAGAAGCAGACTCCTTCATCTCTCTTATTTGTTGACTTATTCGCTCTAAGTCTGCATCTACAGGGTTGCTGACATTATTATATTGAATCTTGATTGCTGATGGTGGTATCGATATGTTCATGATATGATTGATAGGTGGAATGTCAATTTTCATAATATCAGCCGTTTGATGAACGATATTTGTCAATTTTCTATGCGGAAACAATGTGAAGGAATCACCTTTTATTATGCAATCATCGCTTAGAGTGATAATTCCAGCCATATTTAGTTGCTCGCTGGTAACTTGACTCTCACATATGACTCGTACGGTACATTGACCGCAACAGAAAAATAAATAAGTATTTATATTACGTAATTCTGTCCAATAATTACGACAAATTGAATTTGTTGTTTCGCACTGATCAGATATTTGCTTTTTCAAACACAAATTCTCGTCTGATCTCATTTGATATATGGGCTGCTTCAGAGGGCATATGTAAGTGTCAGTATCATACTTAACACATGCTTGTCTGTCTCTTTCTGGCATAGGTACGTAGGAATCTTTCTGTATGTTTATCGCTACGTAATTTGATATAGGAATTAATTGAATCATATTGTTATTGGCTTTAAGTGGGATGGGAATCAGTTTGTAAATGTCATAGTTGTCTCTTTTCACCAAAGGGATATTAACTTCAAAAATGATAAAATTCTTTAAGGCTCTCGCTTTAACGGCAAGTAAATGATAGATTTTTGATAAGTCGGATTGAATATTGTTCAAGGGCAAAGTCAGGTCTTTTGATAATAATCCGGTTATAATGTTTAATTCATTGATTAACTGCTCAGGCGTAAGAAGATGGAAGTTAAACTTTCCTAGGTAAATGTCGGTAATGGAATCGACTAACGTCTCTTGGATGCTTTTCAGACTTGATAGTACACCATTAGCGATAACAGATGATAAAATAAAATCACTTATCTTCATTCCATACTGTAGAGCGGTTGCGTGTTCTTTGATCTCGCGTTCCAGGGCGTTTAAATGCTGGTTAAAACTTTTATGCTGCTTGTCCATTGCTGTTTCGACTCTTTTAATCAAGTTAAACTCTGCTTCTACAACGGACGTTTGATTTTTCCATAATAAAGCCAAATGTTGTTGATTGACTCTTACTGTTTGTATATCTCTCTCATATTGTTCGGCAAAGCTTTCGTCAAGGACACCAAATAGTGTGTGTGCAATAGAACCGACCCCATTGATAAGACCGCGGCGTAGTCGCGTGCCGCGCCGTGTGAGTTGCTGACCGAGCAGGATTCCATTGTAGTGTTCGAGCTCGGCGAGTCCGTGATGTAATTGGAGTAGTATTATGTCACATTGCGATATTATCTTCATATTATTATGTTGACTGAAACATGAACTTTCGAGGTGTTTGACATACTTATTTAATAGTTCAATGCCTTGCCAATACGGATCCATTTCGTAGTAGATTATCAATTTCCACTGATCGTTTTCCAAGCGCATGCTTCCAATTTTGTCGAAATAAAGGCTTTGACTCGTATTCAGACTTGATATTTGATGATATGAGTAGACTGGAGGGGTAGTTATTAAGAGTAACCACATAAATATTGAGAATAGAAAACCTCCTGATTTGCTGCTGTAAATTCGCTTCGGACCGTGTTCGGTTGATGCAGCTACAACTTTTGGTTTATGTTCTTGTTTCGTTGATATTTCGTCTTTGCTTGTTGGTAGAAGTGATATTTTTGTAATGGGCCGTTTTACGAAACCATTCTTGGTCTTGAGTGTTACGACACGAACGTATCCGTCCCTTCCAGGGTGTAATGTTACAATACGACCCATGGCCCACTTTCCTGATGGTAGATTAGCATCGTGAATTAAAACAATATCATCAATTTTAAAATTTTCTTTTGCTTGACGCCATTTGCTACGAGCCGAGAGTTGACCCAGATATTCATTCTGCCATCTGCGCCATACGTCATCAAATATTTTTTGTACTAATTGCCATCTTGTGCGATGATCTTTCTCGGTTTCAATGATAGTTAACGTAGGTCCACTAGCTAAAAAGTGGGAAGGGGTTAAGTAATCCAAGTCTTCGCAATCCTCAGTTAAAGGGCAAAGAGGTCTAGCGTTTAAACAAGCTTCTAATTGAGCTAAGAGCGTGGAATACTCTTCAAAAGTCAGCTTTTGATCGCCGATAACCCTCTTCAGGTGATATTTTAAGCTCTTTACGGCAGCTTCCCATAGGCCACCTGCACTTGGGCAGGACGGAGCGTTAAAATGCCATTTTATCTCCATGTCGGTGATGGCTGTAAAGAAGTTATCATCCAAAGTGTTTTGCAAATCCAAATATTCTTGATTGAGAGCTCTGCTTGCGCCCACGAAGTTTGTACCGTTGTCACTATATATGTGACGCGGGGCCCCCCGCCTTGCTGCCATTCTGCGAAGAGCTGATAGAAAAGATGATGATGTCAAATCGGATACTATCTCTAGATGTACGGCCTTGGTGACCATACATACAAAGACGGCTACGTATCCTTTTGATGATTTGATTCCTCGCCCTTTACTTGATTTTACATCCACAAAACCAGTAAAGTCTACGCCGGTGTGGTAAAAGGGTCGTGAAGGCGTTGTTCGAGAGGCAGGTAAGTCGCCCATCAACTGGTGATGTCTGGTTGGTTTGTGGTGGCGACACGTAACACAACGATGAAGTTGCCTTTTTACTGCTCTGTTTCCTCCCAGGATCCAATACTTGTGCCGCAAAAAAGCTGATGTTAGGCGGGGCCCACCATGTAAGGTAAGTTTATGAGTTTGATGAATTAAGAGCTCCGCCAAGCGACAGTTGTTTGGAATGATGATAGGATGTTTTCTCTCTAGACTGATAAGAGCGTTCCTGAGACGACCACCAACTCGAAGCAAACCATCTTTATCTAAGAATGGGTTTAATTCAGTTAATTTACTTTTGTTAGGTAACTTACTACCTTCTATGATGCAATTAATTTCTTTTGAAAATTCAATTTGCTGCACATGCTTGATAATGATAGTTTTTGATCGTGTTAATTCTGATAGTGTCAAATAATTATGTTTATTTTGTCGTCTAGATGCAAATCTTAACAGCCAAGCGGTAATTCTGACGACCTTGATAAATGAACTGTGTTTAATTAGAAGTTCTTGTATTATACCGTTCTCTGATGTTTGCTCTGTTACAGTATTCACTTGTTTCGTGATTTTCATCTCGACATCCGTAGAATAAGACTGTTCCTTCTTTCGTTCATCGAAGTTAAGGAGCCAAGATGGTCCTTTCCACCATAAGGAATGATCTGCCAGCTGAGAGACAGTTAAGCCACGACTTGCACAGTCAGCAGGGTTTTCCTCGGACTTGACATAGCGCCAACAATTGGGTGGTATTACATGACATATTTCTTTCACTCTGTTTGCTACGAAGGCTTTCCACCTGGCGGGATCACCGTTCAGCCAGCCCAATACAATCATGGAATCAGACCATCCGTAAATTTTCACATTATAGTTGCTCATACATTCCATAACTTTTAACATTAATTTGGAAAGCAATAGTGCTCCACTCAATTCTAACTTAGGTAGTGAAGTATTTGATTTAGATGGTACTAACCTAGCTTTTCCAACGAACAATGATATGTGTGTTATCATTTCTTTTAATTCTGCAATATATGACGCACGCGTATGCCTTTAGCGATGCGTCACAAAAGCCATGTAATTCAATACTATCACTTTGTTTTGTGCCTAACCACCGATTAATTTTCAAGTTATTAATATTGTTTATGATATCTTCCTTTATCTGAGACCATTCTGTTTGAATTTCTTCCGGCAATCTATCGTCCCATTTGATATCTTCTGACCACACACGTTGAAATATGATTTTTAACTTAGTTGATAGAGGCGCTAGCCAGCCCAAGGGGTCAAAAAGCCTTGAGATATCTGATAGTAAAGATCTTTTGGTATCAGGCTTAAGTGTTTGATCTATCTTAATGTCAAAGGAAAATGTGTCTTGTAATGGATTCCAGCTGAGCCCAAGAGTTTTAGTGTATTCAAGCTGCTTAAAGTTGAAACTCTCTTCAATGTTAGAGTTGTTGTTTAATTGCATTATTTCAGGAACATTTGATCGCCATTTCCGAAGGTTAAATCCGCCTGATTTTAATAAAGTTATGAGATCTTCACACAACTGTTTTGTTGATGCAACGGAGTGACTTCCATGAACAAGGTCATCCATATAGCATGATCTCTCAAGGACGTCCGTAGCTTTATCTTGATAATTGTTGTTATTGCTGTACTTTGACCGTTCATCTGATGCTAGCTGTCGCAATGTCATCATGGCTAGGAACGGGGCGGCTTTTGTTCTGTACGTTACCGTAGCCAGTTGATATTCTTTCAAGGTTTGTTTCGTACTGTCGCGCCATATAATTTTTTGAAATTTTTGATCTTCCAAGTTGACCCAAATCTGACGAAACATTTTTTCACAGTCTGCTGTGAATGCAAATTGATATTGTCTCCATTTGATTATTAGGGCTTGCAAATCTTGCTGTAGATTTGGGCCGCTGGCCATTACGTCATTCAAGCTGTTACCTGACGAGGTTTTTGATGATGCGTTAAAAACAACTCTGAACTTTGTGGTGGCGGCTTCGCTGCGCTCGACGCTATGATGTGTCAGATAACAGTCTGGAGCAGTTTTATCAGTAGCCGGTATCATATGACCTAATGATATGTATTCTTGCATAAATAATTTATAATGATTTTCCATGTTTTGATTTTTTGAGAACTTTCTTTCCAAAGATTTAAACTGGGCGATGGCTTTCGATTTTGAGTCGCCTAAGTTTTCTACAAAATTTGGTTTAAATGGTATTCTAACCTCGTATCTACCGTCTTCTCGCCTAGTTGTCGTGTTTTTAAAATAGTCAATACAATGTTGATCTTCTACTGATAAATCATTTTCCTGAATAATATCTTCTATTTGCCAGAACTTCTGTATGTCCACTAAATCGTTTAGTATTATATTACACTGTAGGGTTCTCACATTGCCACTTAAAATCCAACCCAAACGAGTGTTTTGAGCAATAGGCAATTCTTGATCTGATCTACAGATTCCTTCTAATAAAATTAAAGAATAAATATCAGCCCCCAGTAAGATGTCTATTGGACGACTGGTATTAAAATCGGGATCTGCTAGTGTTATGTTATGCAAATAAGGCCATGATGGTTTGCTGAATGAATGACTGGGTAGATTTTTCACAAGATTATTTATGATGAGTACATTTGTTTCAAATTCAAAGTCGCTGTTTGTTGATAAGCATTTGATATGCAGCATTCCTTTGCAGTTGTTTTCATTTGAACCAATGCCAGAGATCACACCTTGGCATTTGAAACGAGGCAACCCTAGACGCTGCGCCGCGTTTTCAGTGATAAGCGAAGCCTGCGATCCCTGGTCTAGTAAGACGCGTAAATTGATGTATGATCCTTTTGATGTTTGAACTTTTATAATAGCTGTTGCTAATAGGACATCTGGAATTTCATTTTGCAGGGACACGTGAGAGTTGCTGCGTATAGTGTTTATTGGCTCCGGCGCCAACGGTGGTGCTGCGTTCGCAAATTTCCTTGAGGGCATCGCACCGTGCGCGCCATCCGATTGCGTAAATGCCTCATGCAGTAATGTATTATGTGCCTGATTGCACTCGCGACACTTTTTGTCAGAAATACATGCCTTACCGTTATGGCAATAAAGGCAGTTTTGACAAATATTGAACTTTGTGATTGTTTTTCTTTTCAATATCGGAGGCATTTCTAGAAACTGTCTGCAGTAGAATACTCCGTGGTCATCGTTTCTGCAAATGGGACATTTGTAATATTTAGTAGTGTAAACGTTTTTGTTGTTGTAAAATGATTGCGACATATTCCGTCCTTGCTGTGGAAAAGATTGCTTAATATTTGAATTACTGTTGAATGATTTATGATACTTTGAACTCGAAGTCGTTGAACTGTTATAGTTAGGGTTCCGTATTATAGGTTTACCCTGAGCCTCTTGCTTACGTTTTGAGCTTTCCATTGTTGTAAACTTGTTTTCTATAAATGATAAAAATTCTGTAATATTGGGTACTTCCCTCGGCTGTTTAACTGATGCTATGTATTCACTATGGGTCTCAGAGTCTAATTTTTGACATAAGATATAGACCAATAGTGGATCCCACGTGTCAACTTCCACACCAAGATTTTTAATGGCATTTAATGATTCACGTGTAGTGTCGTGGATTCTTTTCAAATGATTTACTGATACCTGCTGCATGACTGGGATGCCAAATAATATGTCAAAATGTGAATTGAGAATTAATTTCTTATGATCGTATCTATGGGTCAATATATCCCAGCAAGTGGCGTAGTTGTCCGATGATATTGTTAAATGTTGTATGAGTCGCTCAGCCTCACCTTTAAGTTTAGATTTCAAAAATTGCATCCGTTGAGCACTCGATAAGCTAGGGTTATTGTGTATGGTCTCTATAAATAGGTCCTTAAATGAGGTCCATTGATGATAGTTACCACTGAACGATGGTAGTTCCAAATGGGGTGTAGATTGTTCGCGGTGGGATGATGACCACATTTTTCTATTGATTTCCTTGATTACCTCATTGTACTTCCTTTCGTATCTGAAATATGTGGCTTCATATTCTGCTTCGCGGCCACACAACTCGCTGTCCAGCTCCCAATGCAAAGAGTCGATTGCCGACCAACGAGCTTGGATAATACGCAGCAAATGATCAAACTCCCATTTTTCTTTTATATTGTCTAGGTAGATATTGGAGATGCTGTGTTCAAAGGCCTTGAAATTACTACTTTGCTTCCTTAGCATTTCATCAGTTTTGCTGGTCACGCCTTGAGAACGAGATGACGAGCCCGGTTCTGTGATTTGTTGAGAGCTCGGTATGCCGATAGGTGTAGCCGGCTTAATAAGTGGAGTAGAAGGTCTACTTTCTACTCTTGGTTGCTGGTAATTTTGTATAGTAGCCCTGATATTCGAGAACCTTTCCCTTATTACCTCAAACTTGTTTGATATAAAGTAATGGTGAGACTTATCTTCAAACCCACATAGTTTAATATGATTCGATTGATATTCATGCCAATAACTGTCTAACGTATCAATTCGCTGTTTAATATAAGTTGGAGTTTTCCTATCTGATCCATCTTTTTTAAAGTTGGTAAATACCTGTTCAATAGCAACGGCGAGTTGCTCTTGAGTTTGTATGAAGTCTTCCATGCTGGACATTTTTCCTGATGATGATGCTATTTTGACGATATAAGAGCAAATAAAATGATACGCCTTACTTGAATGGTTACCGCTCAAACCGTGACTGCTGGCTGCTCACGATGTGAAGTGATCTGGTAAATCCAATTTTTCTTGATATTTTCTCCGATAACTGCAGTGTAAATCCACCTCACTTGCAACACAAGATCCACGTATTACCGAATATACGTTTGCACTTAGTCACTCGCGAGGCCCTTTCGAAGGACCATAAAGATGTATGAGTTACACCTTTAATGATAAGTCCGAGAGAAGTAAAAGTCCTTGGTAGTTATAAAAATGATATATTGATAAAAGAGTTATTCTGATATGATATGAAAATGAGTGCGCGCGGCGTGATTGATTACCGATGACGAACTAACTGTCTAATGACCTAAATTAATGCATGTGGCGTAAAAGTGCTGAAATAACAAATGTGCGTGCGTTGGCCCGTACAGATAGCTTATTGCAAACCATTGAATTTTAACTTGTAATGAACATTAGCAAAGCAGAAAAGTGAGTTATAAAATATAATAATATTTCAAGTTAAATAACTTGATTTACCAGCTCCAAGTGACAGCATACGAGGCCTTTACTGAGGCTTCGCCGCTCGCCTGCCCGGGGGATATTCAGGAGAGCAATTTAATTGCTCCGACCACCGCCGACCACACGCCAGCCTCCGACGACAATAAGAGTGGTGCGAGTCATGAGAGGAAGGGGGTAGGAAATGAATTAAGTAGGTAAGTATAACTAACTACTTAAAACACATTATCATATATATACAAGGTGTTACAAAAATACCCCTAATGCCGAATATGGTATATAGGGACCATCAAACTGATCAACTTTTACTATGGGACCAACTCTGAAATCGCGAAAAAAATCAGCTGTTTCATACAAAAATTAAAATCGAAAATATCAAAATGTATGAAACAGCTGATTTTTTTTTCGCGATTCAGAGTTGGTCCTATAGTAAAAGTTGTTCAGTTTGATGGTCCCTACATACCATATTCGGCATTAGGGGTATTTTTGTAACACCTTGTATAGGCGACTTGAGTGGTGAAATGGTCAACACGCGAGAGGTCCCAGGTTCGATTCCCAGCCGGACAGAAATTGACATGATGAATTAAAATTTCTGTGACGGGTCTGGGTGTTACTATGTATAATAAGAATATATTTAAAAAGTATAAGTAGTATATCAGTTGTCTAGCACCAATATTACAAGTTTTGCTTAGTTTGGGGCTAGATGACGCTCTGTGAATTGTCGAAGCATTTATTTATTTATATGTTACCGCTAAAGTACGGAATAAGTTAATGTGCGAATAAACTAGGTAATTTGCAAATAACTGGGTAATATCTGTCAAAGTGCGAAATTTTTCTTAAAGTAGCAAATTTCCGCACTTTACCTAGTTAATCTGCATATTAAAGGACGCTACACCGTTAAAGTGCGGAAGACAGTGAGTGACATAGCCAAAGCTCTTGGAAATTAAAGTTAAAGACCTGTATTGAAAGTATTTTTTACGAAAACGTCACTTCTGGTGCTTCGCCGGCCATTGCCGCGGCACGCTCGCTCCGTTCGCGCGTTTTCGGTCGCAGTTCTAACCTAACCTAATCTAATGAACTCCTCAAGACTTTTGTCATCGGGGGGCTGCACTGCACTTCACTTTTACGGACGTTATCATATCATACAGCGACAAAGATTATAGAGAATGGAGCAAGTCTTTGTTCAAAATCCTGAGAAATATTTTTTCTCCATTCTCTATTAAAATCTACCTGAAATCGAAATAAAATCGAATTAAATAATGAGTAACAAATTGATTACAATAATTTTATTAGAACGTTCAGCGAAAATTTTTCTAAGTCTATGATTGAAACCAAATTTTTGACGACTCTGTATGATACAGGGAGAAAAAGACAAGTTTCTTGCCGGTTCTTCTCGTTACAAGGTCTTCCACTTAGGGTTTGCGAACCGAGGGCGTAGCTTCTTTGATATTCACAAGTGCTTGTAACAGCCTAGACTGAATATATGATTTTTTCATTTGAATCGAATCACAATCTGATTATACGCTGAATATTCAGTTATTTATATAATCAAGGTATGCTATGGTTTTTAATGTAGCATTACTAACATTAAATAATAAAAACATAGACTGGTTTTATTTTTCTTTTAAAATGTTAAATCTGTACAATGTCATGAATATTTTGCATTCAAGCTCCAACATTGCAATTTGTGGTGAGTTCTCACGTCACAGCGACGCGCCTCGGGCATATGATTTAAAATGTACATCGCGTGAAATAACACAGTGCTGTGTCTTAAGTGATGAAAACGGCAAGCTGTTGTTATTGTATAACACAATATTCCAAGTACATACATAACATATTAAGGTCGTATAAGTTTTAGAAGATACCATGTGGTGGTACAGTGGTAAGTAGTTCGTTAATATTATTCTAATATTTCAAATAGTGTCAAGTTCTATATTTAAATATGATATGACAACAAAGTCAACATCTAGATTAAGCGTCAGCGCCCACAATCGACTTTTTTTAGCTGCGAAAATCGCGGCGATGATCGCGGCGTTTTTTGTCGCTGGCTAAGTAAACCCTTTGTCACTATTGTCAGTGTCATTTCGTGGGCGATTAGCCGCTGAGCTACTTTTTGTAGCTCGCGGGCGTTTACGTATTGAACTCTGTATGTTCTATTCTCGGCGACAAAAAAATCGCTCAGCGATGTTATTTTCTCGGCGTTCGTTCTATTAATCGCTCGTGGGCGGGAAGCCTTAAGCTGGGACACTAACTTGTTAATAGCAGTACCTCTAAACTCATGCAACAATGTAAAAAGAAAAGTAAACACATTTTTTTTGTAAATCACAAAAGATTGGGAAAAGGACGGTGACAAGACAAAAAAATGAAGTGACAAAAGAAAAACAAACTTGAAGATTTCAATGTTGATTGGAAATTTTCCTGCGAATGTTTTTGATTTATGTTCTTTGCAAATAAAAACAGCTTAACTTGGAAAGGACATAATATTTTGCTTCGTTCGTTAATTTTGTCATTAATACTTACAATATCGGATCTTTTGGTTGTCCGTATGTTATTACCGTAACCAGTGAAGTAAGATAAAATCTACAAGAACTAGTTACAATAATGACATGAGTAAGTTTGTTTGTTTGTTCATTATGCCTAAACTTCACAACCGATCATTATTAAATTTTGCACAGATTACACAATCAGTGAAGCGGCAGACTGGCGACAGACTGATTGTGTAATCTCCCTCACACATGTTGTCAGAGGTACAGAAAAGGGCATAGAGTACCTTTCATCTAGAGATTCTAGAGAAAATGGACTGTTCCCGAAGGGTAGATAAACACAACACTGTCCACGCAGACCAAGTCACGGGCAGCCGCTAGTGATGAAATATGTGAAAGTTGGGATATTTAGATGTTTGGAGGTTTATTACTCAATCACGCAATAACGGCTGAACAGATTTCGATGAAACTTGGCACACAGATAGATTATAACCTGGATTGAAACATAGAATACTTTTTATCCTGGTCAAAGGTTCCCTAGAGTCCACGCGGACGAAGTCGTGGGCGGAGGCTAGTACACTATGAAGTTCGAAACACAAAGTGAAATTATAAAGTGCCATTTTAGGTCATTTAGCCTCCGGTCCTTAATCACTTTACGTCGGTGCGTCGATCGATGTGCGCTCGTGCGTAGTTCGTGTATAAATTAAATTTGGCCGATGATGGCGCCAATGTAATTAGTTACGAACTACCAGTAAACACAATATATTGGGTGAAAAACTAAAATTTATGATTGTTTAATGCTATATTTTATTTTGAATCATAACCACAGTGTGTATGTCAGTTTATGGTTTTCATAAAATAAATTAAGTATTTACAAAGAGCTGTAATTCTGATATACGTTCGACTTAAAGACCGAAATCGCTCATTGAGTAAAAACCGCTTACAACACGTGGTCACTATCAAAAACCCACAATGCAAAATTCGTGTTGTGGCACGCGTTGTGGTAATCACAGAAAGACCACAAAGTGAAATTTGCGTCGTAGTTAAGTAGAAATACAACGCACAGTGATTAGCGATATCAGTATGTGGGTCCTACAAGTGCAATAAACGAGAGCTCGAGAGTCGTGTAATGTAATCAAACATAATGTACAATAAAATAATATTCCAGTATCTAATTGTGCTCTGCGTTTTTTATTTGAATCCCTGTGAGGCAAATTGTTGTAAACTCACAACAATGTGTTTATTTTCGGTGAATAAATAGCAGTTATACAAGTATGGATAGCTCGTATATGAATATTTTGTTATTTAAACAAGCTTTTTATCTGAGAGCTCCTTATCTTTTTCTCTTTGTAAAAAATAGTTGATGAAAAAAGCTGAAATTCTTAAAAATGTATTTATCTTCTTTGGTGAATCATTATGTTAATACCGTCTGAAAACTGAGATGAAAGCTTAATATCATACTATGTTTGTAAATAGTAAATACATAGGCAAAGTATTTAATAGGATATATTTTTTCGACACATAGCTGAATCTAATAACTTACCTAATCAATACCATACTTCAAAGCAAATTAACATAAATTTCCTCATAAAACAAAACAAAATACTCAAGTGGATGCAAAAAAATATAAACTTAACAGTTTCCACACAGCAGATCTATGGTAAAATATGCAAGGAACCTATGCACTATGAATTCTATGACTTTTGGTGACGCATGATTCTAATATACACTTAGTTTTTACTACTGTTGTATAATAAAATAACACATGAGTGGTGTCAATGTCCATAAAGACTATAATAACACCAGCAAACAGTGGCCGTAGCATCATTATCGCGCGTAAACAAACAAACAGACGAGGAAATAATTCCCCTCTGGCCCTAATTAAGCGCAGGACACACGGGCCGAGTCAACATTTGTTTAACCATCTCGTTTCGGCCCCCATGCGTGGAAAAACAACCGTGTTTTTATTTGTAAATTACTCACTTGATATTATAAGCACGTGTACTAAAACGAATGTGAAAGTAACTCTATTTTGATGGTTTGTTACGTTTTCGCGCCTAAATTTTTGTTTTGGTTAGTAAAGAGATAGATTGGTTTTAGAAATCTCCAACGGAGCATTATGGAATATTAAAAATATAAATCTGTGTCGTTCATAGGTACTAAACTTAATAAAGATAAATTAATAATATTTATAGTAGAAAAAATACCAGAAAAAATCGACTCACCCGTAGCACCTCAGACGGGACTCGAACCCGCACCCTTGGGATTCCTTGGGATTCGGGGGTAATTCCTCACATTGATGAAATGACGCTGGCTTACAGCGAAGAAGTAAAAGTGCTAGAAAGTTTCGCCGCTCCCACTAGCGACTCGGTAGAATAATAAAATTGGTCAGTGCAATGGGCCGGAATCCCAAGGGTCCATCGAGTCCCGTCTAAGGTGCTACGGGTAAGTCGATTTTTTCTGGTATTTTTTCTAATATATCATCTTAATACAAAATCATGTACCTAAATGCGAAAAATCTCAATTTAACAAAATAATTAAAAACATAAATATTTCCTCATTTTTAAATGGTTTTCTCTGATATAATTAAAACAAAGCATTTTATATAGTACCTATGTCGTCTATTTTCGTGAGTGATAATCCAACCTTGTTTTTCTGGAGGTCAAACTTTTTAATGCTAACTCAGTTGCAGACTCTACCTAGCTTCTAATCTTTAAAAAAGTTGTTATCAATTTTGTAAAGCGGTAAAATGAAAATTCGTGGTTTCCCGACCGGGCCACCCGCATGTACCGGATGTTGATAGCGCCCTCTGTATGATACACCTGATAAAGATTATCTACAATCATGTTCTCCTCTCCCCCCCGGACCGCGAAAGCGTTTGGACGTGTCCACTGTGTTAAGTGCTGCGAGAAATTCAAATTATTAAAATTAAAAAACACTTAAATTGTGAAGTGCTCTGGTGAGGATCGATCTGGTGCCGCTGCATTTGGAATCCGTGCCGTTAACCACCGAGCCAAATAAGTGAGCGACAGCGGTGCGAAATTGTGGTAGCTATTCTAACACGCGGGTGACGAACATAAGCTACAAAGGCGCGCGTGGGTCACGTGCTATGCTACGGTGTTACTACGAGTCACTGCGAATTTTGCTACGAACTGCTACGGACAGTAGATGCGAGTTGTTAGCGTAACCAAAGAGCATCATGCGCTTTTGGCATACCTACTTGTCCGCCATTTTGAAAAAAGTCGGTTTTGGAGGCCTGTGATAAAAGTGGTGCCAATCGATAGAATAAATCATTACAAACAAAAAGTAATAAGTAAAACAATCTCGTAAGTGATATACTTACCGAGATATTTGAGTTTAAAGTTGAAAAAAAAAACTGTCATTTTCTAAATCAATCGATAGAATAAGTCATTACAAACAAAAACTAATGAGTAAAAAAATCTCGTTAGTGATATACTTACTGAGATATTTGAGTTTGAAGTTGAAAAACAAAATGAGTATTTTTTTTAGATCAGTTGATAGAATAACTGGATTCAGGTCTGCATTGAAGGTCGTCGAACAGTGGTGCACTAAACACAATCTAACAGTGAACCCAGCAAAGACGGAACTAATCATGTTCACAAACAAACGAAGTCTAGGAAATCTTAAACTCCCTAAACTTTTCAATACCAGTCTGTCCCTTAGCAAGGAAGTCAAGTATCTAGGTCTGATACTGGACAGCAAGCTTCTCTGAAACAGACATCTCGAAGGAAAACTAAACAAAGCCACCATCATCTTCTGCCAATGTAAAAGACTACTCGGCAAAAGGTGGGGACTATCACCTAAAATAACGATGTGACTGTATAAAATTGTTATACGTCCCATAATCACATACGGAGCCGTTGCCTGGTGGTCCAAAACAGAGCAAAGCACCGTCATCAACAAGCTGCAGCAATTTCAAAGATTGGCATGCTCTGCGATAACCGGCTGCATGCGAACTACCCCCACAGCCGCCCTAGAAGTAGCTCTGGATTTAACACCCTTGGACCTGTTTATACAACAAGAAGCCTCCATGGCTGCTATAAGGCTAAAACACCTGGGTCTGTGGTACAATCGAGAGGGTCCTCACTCCATATTGTGGAATAACTTAGTGAAACTAATCGCTGCCCCATGCGACAGGATCCCCAAGCAATATTTAATATTTTCCAAAAGAAATACCAAATACAGTTATTTGAAAGCGACTGAGATTACTCTGACATACATGAAGTCCGAATTTATACGGACGGTTCCAAAATGGGGACTGGAACTGGAGCTGGAATATTCTCACAAGACCTAAATATCAAGATATCACAACACAGTTCGATATTTCAATGCGAATGTGTTGCAATAATAAACGCCGCTACTACGGCCCTGTCTAGAGGTATGAAGGGACTAAACATCCGCATACTGACTGATAGCATGGCCGTCCTAACAGCACTGGAAGCCAACACGATCAACTCCAGTATCGTCTATGAATGTCACCAAGTTTTGGATCGTTTGGCATCCAACAACGGAGTAATCCTACAATGGATTAAAGGGCATAGTGGATCACACGGGAACGACGCCGCCGATGAGCTGGCTAGAATGGGATCTTCCACAACAGTGGCAGGACCCATACCCATTCTGCCACTCCCGTTCAGCCAACTACGCTCATGGGTAGGACAACGAACTCGTGCTGCACACAATACTCGTTGGGTAGATCTAACAAGCTGTAGACAGTCTAAGATTGCGATGACTGCAGTTTCGCCGCGTGTGACCCGCAGGCTGCTCAGCCTCAATCACCCAGACCTCCGGATAGTTGTAGGTACACTTACAGGTCACTTAGTTTTAAACCGACAACTATTCATCATGTATGTGACAGACAGTCCTCTATGCAGGGGATGCCTGGAAGCAGAAGAAACAGCCGCCCACGTGATCCTGGAGTGCGTGGGGCTGGCCACACAACGGGCAGAAATCCTCACAGAGGTGTGAGGTCGCTCCTAGAAGCCTGTGAACGCCCCAGGAGGCTTCTGCGCTTCTGGAAGGAGCTGGGATGGCTCGATTAGCCATACCGATGCTACGAGATTTCACGCATAACGGACCAAATTGGTCTAAATGCGGAGAAAAGTGCCCATCACCTATACGAATACCAATACATATAATAACTGGAGCACACTTCGTCAGCTGAGCCAGGGACGCTTCCTACATACATAAAATAGCTTAACAACAATCTGCAACGATATAACCACTAAATCCAGAATATGATTTTGTTTATCAAATTCAAACTCGAATATCTCAGTTATTATATCACTTGCAAGATTTTTTCTTATTACTTTTTGTTTGTAATGACTTATTCTATTAATTAATCCAGAAAATGTCAGATTTTGTTTTTTAACTTTAAGCTCAAATATCTCAGTAAGTATATCACTTACGAGATTTTTTTACTTATTACTTTTTGTTTGTAATGACTTATTCTATCGATTGATTTAGAAAATGACAGATATTTTTTTCAACTTTAAACTCAAATATCTCGGTAAGTATATCACTTACGAGATTTTTTTACTTATTACTTTTTGTTTGCAATGACTTATTCTATCGATTGGCACCACTTTTATCACAGGCCTCCAAAGCCGACTTTTTTCAAAATGGCGGACAGGTAGGTATGCCAGTCTTCATACATAAATGACCGATGGCTTTTAGTACTTGTTCTTAGAAGTATTATGCCCAATATGTAACGTACTCCACCTTCCAACACTTCTGTATTGTCGGGCTCGCGCTCAGAATCAGACTTGCCGACCGTTAGCACCGATGTTGTCATCAAAAGTGACAATATTACCACCCGAAACAAACGCCAAAGGATGGAAACGTCGCCGTCACCTGACAAATTGTCTACACAACCTACAACCCACGCAGGGGACCTTCGAACCGACCTGTTGAATATGTTGACCGACTGGAAAGAGGACCAAGATCGGCGTTTTAATGAATGGAAAATGACCCTTGACGACACCTTATCAACATTGGTAACAGAAATTTCTTACCTAAAGAAAGAATGCCAAGAGATAAAGAAAACAAACACTGAGATAGAAAAGGGCATGGAATTCATAAGCCAAAGTCAGGAAGAAGCGGCCAATAAAATCAAGGAAATTGAGAAAGAAAAAAACGCAAATACCTATGCTATTAAGAATTTAGAAACCCAGATACAAGATATTAATTTTCAAACTAGAGATGCAACCATTGAGATAAGAAATTTACCTTATTTCGAAAATGAAAAGTTTGACAGCCTCATATCGACTTTGTCAAGTATCGGAAAAGTACTGGATATTAAAATAAGCCCCGGAGAAATACGCGACATTTATCGATTACCTGGCAAACCTGGGATCACAAGACCCGTAGTGGCCGAATTTGCTTGCGTGTATATGAGAAACGATTTTATTACCAAACTACGAAAGTTCAACAAGGAAAAACCAGTTAGTGAAAAACTAAACACTTTGACCATAGGACTGTCTGGAGTAAAACCGCCGATTTATGTTGACGAACACCTCGCGCCGTCTCTGAGGAAACTGATGTTTGAGACTCGCCAATTTGCCAAAAAGCATAATTATTCTAGCTGGCACTCCAACGGAAGAATACTCTTACGTACAGATCCAGCTGGTAAGCCGTTTTTAATCCGATCAGAGAAGTGCCTGACTGAAATAGTGAAAAAAATATGACTCTTTGTGACTTTCTTTTTTAAACTATTCTGTTTTTGCTACTTATTAGGTTGTTATAGTCTAGATAATGTCCAATTAAGCATAAGGTTAAATCAAGCTCAAGTCATAACTGTTATTTCCAAGAAGTACCCACATTTTTGTTCAAATTTTTTTGTCATATATTTGCTGTTTTCTATATCAGAAATTAATTTTCAATATTATATGTATAAATTCTTACTTAAAACAATTCAACACATCATACTCACACACAATAAATATAACATAAATATTATAACTACACTGTTAACAATTAATTTGTCTCAACAATTAAAAAATAAAATACTACTAACTAGTCCCTACGTACCTAAGTCGTATCAAGATCGTGGTATCTGTTTTTCCTGCCCAATTAAATACTTCACAATTGATAAAGTTCTTGTTAAATTCAAATAAAATTCGATAACACTAATGAAATTTATAAAGATATTGATAATTTCGCTATAGCACAATCATCCCTCTGTAAGATAGAAGACTGTGAGAAGCTTATAAAACATCCAAACAGCAGCTTGAAAATACTTCATCAAAATATTCGGAGCATAAACCGGAACTTTCCTGATTTTTTGACCCTGTTAGACAGATCTAAGACAGACTGGGATATAATAGTCCTCACCGAATGTTGGTTGCGTCATACTGTTAATTTACCACTTCTTAACGGATATAAACTTGCCCAAACGGAAACAAACCTAACACAAAATGAAGGAGTTCTCGTATTTTTTAAAAACAATATGACAGTTACAATATCTGAACCCACTCTTCAAGATGCTAACTGTTTGCTAATCAAAATTGATGACATTACAGTAGTTGCCATTTATAGACCACCTGGTTACAAAGATACTCACCCATTTCTTGAGTCACTTGACAAACTGCTTGCTATTTTAAGATGTAATAATGTTATACTCATCGGTGATATCAATATTGATATTTTGGAACAAAATAATGACGCTATCTCACTAACTTACTTGAACTTATTGGCTTCTCACAGTATTCTACCAGCACATCAATTACCAACCCATAATAAAACGTGTCTCGATCACGTCATGCTCAAATCCAAGCGACACGCCTTCTGTTATGTCGCTGAAACCTCAATTACTGACCACGACTCCCTGATCTTTATATTAGAACACAATGTTAAAACTGACAAATATTTTTCATATAAAAAAATTGACTACGCAGGTCTTGACCAAGCAATACAGAAACTTTCCCTCGACACGATTTATGAGCAATCCGATGCTAATGCAGCCACTTCTCTTCTATTATCTCAGATAGACACCGCAATCAAAGATAATACTCATACTATTACCATTCCTAATCGTAAAAGGGTAAGAAAACCTTGGATGACTACTGGTCTTTTGAAATGCGTCAAAAACAGAGACAGGCTTCATTATAAACTCAAAAAAGATCCCAACAATGAAATATTGATCGTAACATACAGGAGATACAGACATTTTTGTAATGAACTTTTAAAAAAGCTAAAAGCAGACTACGAACAAAACCTACTACAAAAAGCAGCTGTTACTAGCAACAAAGCACTTTGGGACACTGTAAAACAACTGACTTATACAAATAAAACCTGTAGCCCTGCTTATGACCTAGTTTCTACAATGAACCCTGTAGACTCGGTTAACGACATAAACAAGTTCTTTGTCTCTATTGGGAGGGATCTTGCTGAGAAAGCATACGTTAACAGTTCTTGTCGTAAGATACAGTCGAACCGCCTCCCCCACTCTTTTGTGTTGTTGCCTACTGATGAATCCGAAATCCTAACCAATATTTTATCACTGAAAAAGGAGAACACTGCTGGAAGAGACAATATATCTGGTGCTTTTCTAAAACGCTACCATAAAATCTTGGTTCCACCTTTAACTCACATAATCAATTTGATTTTCTCAACAGGCGTTTTCCCCGATGTATTCAAGTTTGCTGAAATAATACCAGTGCATAAAAATGGTGACAGGAATTGTGTCAACAACTACAGACCCATTGCAAAACTGTCAACATTATCGAAATTAACTGAAAAGCTTATAAATAAACGTCTCGTAAATTATCTAGAAACAAACAAAATCCTCTCAAATTCCCAATTCGGCTTTAGACGTGGCACCTCGACAAACGATGCAGTACACGAACTGACTGACTATGTAGTAAATAAATTAGACAAAAAGAAGAAGATAATAGCTATATTTTTAGATATAGCTAAAGCTTTCGACACAGTATCTGTCCCACTATTACTTGGCAAACTGGAAGCGTTAGGAATCCGTGGCGTCCAGCTCACACTATTCAAAAATTACTTGAATAATAGACTTCAAAGAGTTAGAGTGGGTGAGGTGGTTAGTGATGACCTACCGATAGACTATGGCGTCCCACAGGGTAGTGTATTAGGCCCTACACTTTTCCTGGCTTTCATCAATGAGCTCTGTGACCTCCATTTACAGAATGGTAAAATTGTGACGTTTGCAGATGACACAGCACTTATCTTTCATGGCGATAGTTGGAATGAAGCCTACAGTTTTGCACAAGCCGGGTTTAACGAGGTAGCAGACTGGCTTAGAAACAACGCCCTTACGCTGAATGTCGATAAAACGAAATTTATGCCATTCTCTATAAGAAACTATTCAGCTTCTATTCATGAACAATTTACTCTAGTGGCACATTCTTGCATGCCAGACCAACCCTGCCACTGTGGTAAAATTACTCTCACCGACAACATCAAGTACCTTGGTATAATAATAGATAATAAGCTAAGTTTCAACCACCACATAAACCTTCTCGCATCCCGAACTCGTAAGCTTATCTTTATATTCAAGAATCTTCGACAAATTGCTGAAAACTCAACTAAAAAAATGGTATATCAAGCTCTTTGCCAGTCTGTTCTATCCTATTGTATTACGGTTTGGGGAGGTGCCTGTAAAACTAGTCTAATAAAACTTGAAAGGGCACAGCGTGCAGTCCTTAAAGTTAGCCACTGTAAGCCATTCCTTTACCCTACCAAAGAACTCTACTCGTTGACTGATGTCTTGACTGTTCGACAATTATTTGTTCTAAACACAGTAATAAAACAGCACTCCTTAACTAATTATCAACCTTCTCTGAACGTGAACAAACGACGCAAATATAAAGTATGCCATCCAAACATTACGTATGCTACATCGTTCGCAAGAAGATTTTTTGGTTTCTTAGGTAGTTTTTTATATAACAAAATAAATAAAATAACTAACATCTATCCTCAAACTAAATATAACTGTAAAAATAATACTACTTCATGGCTAAAATCACTGGACTACAACGCAACTGAAGAGTTGTTAACAGTTCTTACATAAAAATCACGCATACCCACACATACGCACTAACGCACACACACACACACACACACACACACACACACACACACACACACACACACACACACACACACACACACCGAGAGATGCACATGCCCCGACGCACTCAAACACACAAAAATTTCTTATACGTAGTTTAAAACCTTTCTTGTATTTGTCATCTTACTGAATAAGCTGAATGTATTCATCGGTTCGGATGTGGAGAGACTGGTGATCTGTAACACAGGGATTCCTAGTACGGACGCCAGTCTCTCGCATAGAAAAAAAAAATTGTAATAGATTTTAGTTTATGTCATACATTGTAAGATTCTATGTGAGAGAACAAATAAATAAATTTATTATTATTATTTATT
This sequence comes from Catoptria pinella, assembly GCA_963556745.1. Lineage (NCBI taxonomy): Eukaryota > Metazoa > Arthropoda > Insecta > Lepidoptera > Crambidae > Catoptria > Catoptria pinella. The sequence continues at coordinate 15,519,394 of OY750761.1, forward strand.
ATTTATGTTTGGGTGTTTCATTGGAATTGTAATTCCACGAATGACGATGATGTCCGTCCACCATGTTTATTATTGTCCAAAGTTTAAAATGCTTTTATAATAATGTTTGTAAAAATAATGGCATCCCTAAAGGTACAGTTGACGACCTCCGTGGTCGAATGGTTTGTACGCCGGTTTTCAAGGTGTCGCCATCTCTGAGGCCCCGGGTTCGATCCCCGACTGGGTTAATTTAGAAAACTAAGTTTTTTAAATTAGCTCAGTAGGCCTACCGCGTAACTACCGTCGACTTGAACTCGATTTCGACGCTCGATTACGATGCCGACGCCGACGCTGTCAAATAATCGGTACCGCGTAAATAATTTGGCGTCGATTTGCTGACCGTCGAGAACGTGAACGAATGGAAAAACGCCGTCGACTTGCGATCCGTTCTATTCAGAACATTCAAGTTATTACAAAAAACGTTGTTGCAATAATTTTATAATTTTGTTTGTTTAGAGGTACATAAAGGTCTACTATCCTTAGTTTATTTGATTTCATAAAGAAGTCACTTAATTTCGTGGTATTTAAAGTGTTTTTTATTTAATTTTCAAAAACGCGTGTGTTGTTAACGGAACGTAAAATTTTTTGACATGACAGCCGACGCCGATTTTTATTACCGCGTATTCTTCTTGTTGTGTGTGTTGTGAACAATATTGTGATCTTAAATAAAGAAAGAAAGTAAGTAAACAACAAGAGCAAACTCTTTAGGACTTACTAAAAATTTAATAGATAGTCCATAACAGTGAATTCATTCCTATGTATTTTGTAGATGCCTGCAGCAAGAAAAGTAAGTGCGCTGCAAATGGAGCTCCTGCTAAATTTTATGGAGGAGCACAGGGCCTTGGCTAGGGGCCAGTCCTTGGATACGCCTCAGGCCAAGGCCACTGTTAGGCAACATTGGGAGGATTTGGCGGCCACTCTCAATGCGGTGATGGGGCACGACAAAACTGGCAATCAGTGGCGTGAAGTAAGTGATTAAAGAGTTGTAATCTTGGTTCAGAGTTATTTTGGTCTTGTTTGTTTGGTCCACTATGTATTTCGGTTATTTTGGTCTTGTGTGCTTCCACTAATCTTTTTTCCTTGCATTCCCATTATTTTTGTCTTGTGTGTTTCCACTAATAATCATTTTGTTTTCATGCATTTCATGGTTTTGTTTCCACTAATTGCATGTTTAGTATTGGCGCGATATTAAATATCGCGTCAAGAAGAAAGTAGGGGAGCAAGAGGTGCACAAGCGGGGGACAGGAGGAGGTCCTCCTTCCACTGAGGTTTTAACTCCAGTGGAAGAGAGGATTTTAGCCATCATTGGCAGACAGGCAGTGTTGGGGGATGACGAAGTGCGGATTCCATTTGATGTATGATGCTTTTGTTTTTCTTTGCTTATTTTTCATAAGCCTTGTATTCATGGTAAACTTTCATAGAGCAACGGATGAAGAACAATAACCAGTCTGAATGGTTTATGCTCATGACAGTTTGATACCAACACTTTGCTTTGCACACAATGCTTTTTATTACCAATTGTTTACCATGAACATGAGGCTTTACACTACACTGGTGTTATATTACGTTGTAGTGGTCACTTCATATTTTAACTCACATGCTCAAATAATGCACTTAAGTAATTTTTTGCTAGCAATAATCATTCCTTTTTCAATAGCATGACTTGATTCACAGAAACGTTATGGCACTTAGGTGTACTGTGATGTTTGTTTATTTAGCATACTTTCGGTATATATTTCTTATACACTGTGTTCCAAAGGATATGCATTAACTTTGCAATATGCTTCTAAACATTTTATTAAAAATATCTTACAAGGAAAATATTTGTAAGTTCATTATTAGATAATTTACATTCAAGCATTAGGTTTGTATGAAAATGAAAAATAAAAAATAATAAAATTTCATAAAATGTCTGAATAACAGGCAAAAGATAATGCACACAGCAAACATTGCTATAAATACATGTTCTTCTAAAAAAATATTATTTACTTGTATTGAGATGCCATCAATTATGACTCAATCTACAGTTATTAATTAAACTGTCCATTTACATCTTCAGGAAGAATTCGCTCTCCCGGCACTGCCAAGCCTACCCTCGCTTGGTGCTGAAGTAGAGGTGTGCTCCCCTGCCGTCGAAGCGCCACTGATGCTGCCAGCCCCACTCCCTAGGCCACCAGCCTCCCAGCCTAGCACGAGCCGTGCTTCTCCAATTGAAGGCAAGTTTTTTTTGTCTATCCCTTGGTTTGGAGTGTCGTTGAATAGGTCATACAAAAATATAGCAGGTGTGAAAACCATTTTTCGATTAAGGGATTCTTTAGCAAAATATTAAGTTTAAAGTGCTAATTTTCGGTAGTTAGAGTCAAGTGTAGCCGCCTCTGCCAGCAAAATGGTTGTTTTTGGATATTTGAAATGGTAGTGAAAAGGAAAACTTTCACAGCTAAGAAGCCTTTACAAGTTTTCGGGTAATAATAGTGAAAAGGAATGTTTCATATAAATTCCATTGTAAATTACTTAGACGTTAGGTAGTTGTGTAAAACATCAAAACTACGGAGCCCTTCACTGTTTTTTATTTAGTTAATGTTTGTGTAAAATGTTTTAGGACCTCCATCTGCAGCACGCTCACCAGCGGCGAAGCGTCGGCGAGTGACGGCGGACGCCACCGCCACATCAGCCAGTGAGTTTAAACTAATATCTTTATTGCTCATGTGGTCTAATAAGGTTTTAGGTGGTTAAGCCACTGCACCGCGCTCCGTCACGGAGCGCAGATTTACAAAGCAAAACACTCCACAGAGTGCGGTGCAGTGGTTTGACCGCCTTCAAAAAAGTATTGGCTCCGACATGGACAAGGGCACTGCACGATATATGCGCGTGATACAGTGTTTTATCGACACCCAGCTGTCAAAATCCATTGTCTTTTGGCAGTTAAACGTGATAAATCGCTATATCATATCGCGTTTCAGTGATCATGCTAGGGGGGCAGTTTATTTTCACTACCGGTTTTTATTTTTTCAGACTCCGCGGAAATTCCACAGCCACGCTGGGCATGGGAGGCAGAGCAAAACCGCCTCGCTTTGGACCAGCGCAGGCTCGAGGCCGACGAGCGGAAGGTGGCGCTGTTCGAGCGAGCGGTGGCGCTATTCGAGCGCAGCGTGGCGGCCCAGGAGAGGAGTGTAGTGGCTCAAGAGAGTGCGGCCGCTACACTTCTTCGAATAGAAAACCACCTCGCCACCGCCCCCACGCATTTTTAAATTTGACGTCCCATTCCCAACCGACCACACATTAAATTTTGCATGCCAACATAGTAGACCTACTTAAAGTATGCTGTTAAATATCTACAGATTTTTCAAAATCCAAAGGCGCTTCGTAAGCGGTCCCAATTTTTTTATTTTGAGCATTTTATTCAAAATACTCAAACGGAATTTCTAAATTGAAACATTTCTTTTATGCCCAAAACGATAAACGTGTTCCTTCAGTTAGCTTCAGTTAATCAAACCTTGGAACCAAAGTTTTTTTTTGTTAAAAATGACAAATATTATGTATTCATTCGTTATTTTTAATTAAAGCGTTTTATTAAATTGATTTACTTAGTTTTTTCATGTGACTAAAATATAATTGCTTCATGGGGGCAGAGGAGTGTGGTCGGTTGGGAATAATCTTGTCCTCCTTACTTGGGTAGGCTAAGTATGGCGCTCTCGGCCTTCAAGCTTAAAAACTAATAACAAATAATGCTATCCTAGTGAATAATATTTTTTGAATGTCAAAGAAGCTATGCCAGTGGGAATGGGTCTGCTTCTGTCTGCTTGTATTAAGAGAGTCGTATATTATATATAAAAACTGAATATTATCTATATGTATGGCACTTCTTACCCAAAACATAAAATTCAGAACTAATACATTGTTTTGATTTTTTAATTGCAATCTTTTCACTTTCTATAGTCAGTAGTTTTGTAAGTAAAGGCCTATGAAAAGCTTTTGGATATTATTTTTCAATTTGATGCCTTAACACGGGTAGCTTAAGTATGTCATGCTTTCTATAATCATTTCTGCGGTGGTGTCGTTTGAGGATGCGTTACATTCGCTCGGATATGGTTAAGCGAAGCGATGACTTGTTCATGCGTCATGTTGTGAACGGGTGCTGCGCTGCCCGTGGGAATGGGTCTGCTTCTGACTGCCTATCTTAACGTTTATTGATTTATATGTGTTGCATTTTTTTTCGTAACAGCCGAAAAATGACTTTAAATTTTGAATTTAGCTTGAAACCTTTAAGTTAATTCAGCTAATTAAATGATTAGTTATTTATTTATTAATCTATGTTAATTGTAACATATATGAATGTAATGTCTGAAAACGATATACATATTTATAAATATCGTTCTTTCTGATAAAGCTGATAAAGTTTTTGTGTTTATTTTTCTTGTCAGCTAACATAATGAGTGGTAGGATAAAAGAATTGACGTTTTAAAAATGCATATTATTTGAATAAAGAATTTTTCATTTTTAATCTCAATTTCAATTACGCCATATCGGTTCGCCCTAACTCTAAGCGGAGACCCTGTAACGAGAAGAGCCGGAAAGAAACTCGTCAAGGGCTGCTTTTTTCTCCCTGTATATCACATACAGTCGTCATATTGAAAAACGACATTAGCATTTAATGTGAGGTAATGTTCCATCATAATAATTAATTTCATTAATAACTAAAGTTTACCTACAATGGGTAGGGATTGAAATTAATTAAATAAATAGAATATAATATAGTCGCGGCCGGCGTTACTGTGTCAGTGGCACCTCTGGATTATGAAAATTCGTAGTTGAGCGGCCACAGTATGTTAGTTCTCAATCAATATCTTTACTCAAACCTACCTAAACGTATTTTTATCTTATGCCTATTTTAAAGTGGCCCGCCATTCTGAAGTAGGTACTATTAATAATTAAACATTTCTTTGTTTTGAATAAAAGAACTCTTTTATTGTTTTATACCATTACTTATGCAGTGGGGTACAATCGTTACTTTGTAATAACTCTAGTCGCGAGGTCATCATAGCACTCCCAACATTCCTTCTATTCACGAAGCGCCTTAATTTTTGATCAATGCTGCTCATAATAAAGTAACTGGCGCTTACATGAGAAAATAATAAAAAAATGTAAAATGATAGATTCTATAAACTTGTAATGAATATTTTCTTAAGATCAAATAGGGTAGGTATGAATGATAGTAACATTGGCTGCATTCCAGCAGACCAATCGCCAAGTCATTGCATTGATCACCACAGTATTATTTTTAACCATGGAAAGTAATTAATAAAAATGTTAGTCTTTATTACTCTCCATGGCGCATGGTGATCGATGACTTTGCGATAGGTCTGCTGGAATGCACCCATTGTTACATAATTAATTGTTTGAAATGAAATGTCAAATTAAGTTTGGTTAACAAACACTTTTCCAATGTAGTTTATTAAAAAAATAATCCGCCCAATTCGATTACACCGATTACTGAGAAGAACGGGCAAGAAACTCAGCCGGGATTATTTACATTTCAAGGACCATATGAGTCCACTTAAATAACATATTTAGACTTAAGTACCTATTTCAGGATAATTACTTACATTTTAAGGACTATAAAGTCCACTTAAATAATCTCATGAAACTTAAGTATTTCAAGGTAATTATTTACATTTCAAGGACCATAGGAGTCCACTTAGATAACATAATTAAACTTAAGTACCTATTTACATTTCAAGGACCATATGAGTCCACTTAAATAACCTTATTAAACTTAAGTATTTACATTTCAAGGACCATATGAGTCCACTTAAATAACATAATTAAACTTAAGTATTTACATTTCAAGGACCATATGAGTCCACTTAAATAACATAATTCAACTTAAGTATTTACATTTCAAGGACCATATGAGTCCACTTAAATAACATAATTCAACTTAAGTATTTACATTTCAAGGACCATATGAGTCCACTTAAATAACATAATTCAACTTAAGTATTTACATTTCAAGGACCATATGAGTCCACTTAAATAACATAATTAAACTTAAGTATTTACATTTCAAGGACCATATGAGTCCACTTAAATAACATAATTAAACTTAAGTATTTACATTTCAAGGACCATATGAGTCCACTTAAATAACATAATTCAACTTAAGTATTTCAACTTAATTAAACTTAAGTATTTACATTTCAAGGACCATATGAGTCCACTTAAATAACATAATTCAACTTAAGTATTTCAACTTAATTCTATTGGTGTCTTCGTTCTTGAGAGTCATCGTGCTGTAAATAAATATAATTTTGTATTGAATTCTTGCTATAATATGGAGATATGAGTTAATCCTACTATTTTATTATAATAAATGTGAAAGTTACGATGTTTGGATGTTTGTTTGTTACCTTCTGAATCACGCAAAAACTGCTGAACGATTTGGCACACAGATAGTATATAACATGGATAACATAGGATCCACGCGAAGTCGAGGGCGGAAGCTAGTTATAAGGCAGTTACAAGCCTACGCCATCGGTTCGCAAACCCTAACCTTGTAACGAGAAGAACCGGCAAGAAACTCGTCAAGAGCTTCTTTTTTCCCTCTGTATATTACATACAGCGTCGTCAAATTGAAAAACGACCTCAGCATTTAAAGTTAGGTCATTAAAATTAAAAAAGAATTTACCATCTTATTTTTTGTCGCTATAAATTAGTGTCGGTTGCGCCACAACCTCTCCACTATATGTTGCCTGTCCATCAAGCGATCATCTCCGTGAGAGTGGCCTGGCGCACGAGGAGGCTGGCGTTCCTCATCACGACCCATTGCGTCATTGTCGACCTCGAAATTTGGGTCATTTATAAAATTGTGTAGCACAACACATGCGTTCACAATTTGCGCAGCCTTTCGTGGCTTGTAGTGCAGGGTTCTGTGTGCCAAGAGGCAGCGGAACCGGGACTTGAGCACACCGAAAGTGCGCTCGACGACATTCCGTGTGCGCACATGGACTGATGTATAATGAGCTTCCGGTGAATTCAGCTCAGTATGGAGAATAGGAGTCATCATCCATGGACGCTGGGCATAGCCCGAGTCACCTGCAATTTAATTGAATTGTTATCATTCTCTTTATTATACAAGTATTTATGGAATGCTCTTAAGAATCTATTTCATCTTACAGTGTTGCAAATTACAAATCTTATGTACCTACTTAAATAAATAACTATAAATTGAAATTTTAGAAAATCCTTAAAAAGTTATCGCCAAGTCAAAGTAATTTACCAACTCGGTTGAAAGCAAAATATTTTGGTAACGGCTGAACCAATTTTCATCATAAACTTAACAACCCTCTGCTTGCATCGGGGGTAAAAATTGGACAGTGTGTGTCAGGTTATGCAAAGGGTTCCATGGTCACATAAAATCCTAAAATAACTATAATATTACCCAAGATCTAAAACTAGATGAGGTATTTAAACTGCTTACCCAAAAGCCAGAAATTCTGTCCTTCATCATGCAGTCTACGCATGGCTGGATTGACCGGGCACATGTTCCACACGTGAGAGTCGTGACTTGCACCACCAAAAGAGGCATCAACATGCAAGATTTTGAGATCCGCATCACAAATCTGAAAATATTTTAACATTTTTATTCTTACTTCCACTGTGGGGATTACCCAAAATCCTTTGTTAGTGCACCAAGTGTAGGTTACCTAAGGAATATTTCCTCCGAATTTCATGTTTCCTAGATACAGTGGTTTAAGCTGAGCATTGTCTATCAGTGACATAGTCTTAAAAGTCTAAATTTTTTAAAAGTTGTAAATTAATATGCCTAAATACAAAGAGACAAAGGAACAATTGAAACACTCAAAAGATTATCAACACCAATATTGTAAAGAAAGTCCACAATGGGACATAAGCCTCTCCCACATTGGACAAAAAATGCAAAATAAAAAGTGTATATCTCACCGCAAGAACATTAAGGGAATGATAGCCCTTTCTGTTGTAAAATGCCTCTTCATGATCGCTTGGTCTTATTATAGCCACATGGGTCCCATCTATACAGCCGATGACCCCGGGGAATCCAAACTTCTCATTAAATCTGAAAGTAGCCTAGTATTAGGTACTTCTATATTTATTTTTTGTAACTATCTACCCACTAATGCAATAGAATCAAAATTAGGTACCTACCTCATGGCTGCAGAGACTCGTTCCGTCTGGGTTCGTGGAAATTTAATATATTTCCTCAAAATGGCAGGAGTGTTGAGCACATCTGTTACATCACGCAAGCAATCAGATGTTGATTGCTGGCTCAGGTGAAGAAAGTCATTCTCCCCCACACTACCTTGGTAACTGCCAGTGGCATAGAAATTTAACGCAGCCAGTATCTGTAAACATATTATATGTATGAGGTCAATAATTGGCCCTATAGGTATGTCGGATGATACAATGATATGTATATGCTACATTTTGCGACCAATTGTCCACGTATGCGTACGTACCTTAATTTCGGGTTTAATCCCGCTGATCCTTTCATTTGTGGGCAAGAGCGGTATAAGGTCTTCGCATAGCCTCACAAAATTCGCTTTTGATAAGCGAAACCGTCCGATGAAATCGGTGTCGGGAAGCAGCAACGGCCGTGCCAGTGCGCGCTCCATCCTTCTGCGTGTGACGTTCATCTTCTTCAGCCGCTGTTCCTCCGCAGCCACCATGAGTGCCACCCAAGCCATGGAATCCGCCGCTTTCCTTCTAAAACACAAAGAAAACAACAACACAGCAAAAACGATTAAGTGTTTAAAAAAAAGATAAAGAGTGCTTTAATTAGTCGCTAGAAAGCAGAATAATTAAAAAAAGCAAGCTAAAATTGGAACGAACAAACTTTTTTACATTCAAATCGACACCTCAAGAGATGCCGTATTGAAATGACACTTCAAATCGACGCGTCGAAACGGCCGTCGGTTTCAAAATTTTTACGCGGTACCGATTATCTGTCAAAAACAGCGTTTCATTCGTTCTTTCGCCGTCGGCATCGATTTGACCATCGACGCGTCGGTTTGGGAGATTGCGCGGTACGAAATCGCCGTCGGCTGTCAAAATGAAGTCGACGCCGATGCCGACGGCACTTACGCGGTAGGCCCACAGGTCTGGGTGTGTGTGTTTACCACCGTTGTCTCTGATTTCCATAACAGAAGTGCTTTTGCTACTTATTTTGGGATCAGAGCAATGTTTGTGATGTTGTCTAATATTTATGAAAGTTGATACAGACAATAATGATAATTACGTAAAAGTTTCATAGCAATTAGCTTTTCGGCGAATGTTTAAAAAAGGTAAGTGCCTATTCAATCTCAGGTAGGTAACACTGGACACTTCACCCACACCTACGCGGTGCGTACAGGCGACATTCTGTTTAAATGTAATAGAATATAAATGAGACGTTTATAAGGAGTGTCCGCGGTGTGACGTTGTCGCAACCTTGTATGCCCCTAAAGTTAATTTAGTCTGTCACTTATCAAACTAAGATTAATTTAGTCGGTCCCAAACTAACTCAACTAATTACATTAATCATAATTCGGCCCGAGCCGGAGCGAGGTTCGTTTACATGAAAACTTACTGATGCGGAAATCTCAAAGTGTAAATAAATAAACTTCGGTAGTCCGTTGCGTAGAAGCCCAAGTGTTAATTATTTGTGTAAATGTTAGTTGTCATTATGACTATTAACAGATAATCCTATAATTATATGTATAGACTAACACTTTGAATAGAAACACAATATCATTTTATCATATTTTGTAACTAATAGCCAGATCTGGCCAATTAGGGACTGACGGAAAAGCTTTCAGTTAGAAAAAGCTATCAATGAAAATTTATTTGATTCCTAGAATTGGGGTCGAAATTACCGATTGGCCGTTTTATCACAAAACGTTGGTTATCGTAAGTCTGGATTAGATCAAGACAGAAAGTAAATAAAACTACTTTGTTTCCTTTACTCTTGGAAATATATTTACACATTGAGCACAAAATCTCACCAAAATTTAAACCCATTAATAATTACAATAAAGATGTTGTTAATTTCGTTGTAATTAATATTATTATAATTACTGTACTTACATTGCGTTGGCTTTGACCGACGGTGCGTGAAATCACCCATAATGTGATGACGTCACACATTATAATTATTATACAGTGTCTAACTAAGGGTAAAGTAACTTAGTAAGTAGTAGACTAAGTTTGTGATTAAATTACTTTACTCATTCTTCTATAATTTAAACAAAAAGCCACACATTATGGTATGTGACATTTTGTTAAAAAAATACAAGACTTCCATCACCGCCTATAATCGAATAATTTGACATCGATTTTCAATTCATCAAAGCGGTAGTTTACATGGATAGTCCGTACCCTTTGTTCTAAAATGTTTGAAACAGATCAAACTGAAATACGCATTGGAATATCAGAGCGAGAGTGCAGAGTCGATTGCAGCCCGCAATTAATTTCATAACTGACCGGGTCAAAGGTCACTCGATCGATAACGCTAATTCACAATCTGTGTGATGATTAGTGTATAATGGGGCATTTACATGGGTCAATTATCTGGATGACTTGCGGGGCGACTTTAGATAACGATAGATCGGCTTTGTAAAATGTGAATCATTCGACTTTGTGGATATATAACATTATTAATTGATAGAATCTACACGTTTCTAGGAAATATGATATTGACAGACGACCTGTCAGTCTGGATACAGCTGTGTGTAGTGACTTAAACGAACTCTTGTAGAACGGATTGAAAACATCTTTAAGCTAGAGTAGATGGATGTAAGATTTTTTTACGAGTGTATATTTAAGGAAATATTAGCAAATTAAATCCGGCTAGGAATGACGTCAGCTGTGCTATAAACATTATGTGGCAAATACACGGGTCGGCTTAACACATGACAGGCATGCTGGACGTTAGTCAAAAAAACGCTTTTTATCGACAATCGCTTGTAAAATTGAATCACCACCTCATTGAAGTTAGGTTTACTATTACATTTTACAAGCGATTGTCGATAAAAAGTGCTAATTCGACCAGTAAGTCACCTGAAAAGTCGACCGACAGACTGATATTTTTAATTTCTTTTTACAAAATTTTCATTTAATAGTATTTTTTTGAAATAACGTACAACATTATTTAACAGACAGATGTTGCCCACGGTATCATGGATTAATTCATGAGTTGTAGAGCACAAAACAAAACGCACCAGACTTTGATGCGCGTCCATTTGTGGATTAAGCCCCGGAGGTGGTTCCAGTGTATAATATCCATGAATGATTGCAGCATTAATGCGAGTGGGTCCAGTGGAACGGGGGCGGACAATTATTGGAAAACGACCTGCTGCATTACTAGTAATTTGTTACTGCAATGAGACTTTATAATTTTCCATGGAGATTTGCGGGTTCAATTGCAACAATTATGGAAGACTAGCGACCCGCCCTCGCTTCGCTTCGGTGATTTTTTTTCTCAATAGTTAGTGACAAAACATATAATTTTGGAATGTTGATGAGCACATGCCTTTCATTTGATACCCACTGTAAAAATTGAAGGAATAAAAGAAGTTTCTTTTTTCACTTTTCCACTTTTTCACTTCTCACCTTCCGCTTTCGCTTTCGCTGACACTTTAACGCTTACCATCACCGTAACCGTCTTTTACATAAAAACTGTATAGAACGTGTTACAAAAATTCCCCTAATGCCAAATAACAACTTTTACTATGGGACCAACTCTCAAATCGCGAAAAATAAGTCAGCTGTTTAGTGAAGTCGGGTGGGACTTTTAAAATTAGAAAAAGGAAAGATGGTCTTCGCGCCCCACCCGACTTCAATAGACGTGTTATATTAATATTCATATGCGTAACTAATAATTTGAATATTATTTCTTGCTTTTTACAGGTATTTAATTTTGAAGCCGTTTTTGTTTTTGTTTTTAGGTTTTTTGAAGGTTTTTCTTTTTAAAAAAAAAAAAGCTTTTTTCGATTTTAATTTTTGTATGAAACAGCTGATTTTTTTTCGCGATTTCAGAGTTGGCCCCATAGCAAAGTTGATCAGTTTGATGGTCCCTATATACCATATTGGGCATTGTGGGTATTTTTGTAATGTTGTATATGTCATTACATCTACAGTCATTAAGTTGTGATGTTAGCTTATTTAACTAAAACAATGTGGTAAATTAGTACCTACTTATCAATACGAAAACTTACTTTAAGATTCAAGTACACACTGCCTGGTGCTTAATCTGACAAGAATATTTCCCCTTTTTATGCAGACTTCTTACATTTATACCATTGTGAATGTCTTTTCAGCATTGCAGTTAGGCTTAAGTAATGTTCTTTTGATTTTGGAGACAACATGATTTCTTTTACATTTCTTGTCGTTTCTTGAATTTCAGTTGCGTTTAAATATCACTTTCGTTTAAACTCTTTTTATAATAAGTAAATTTTATAAAATGAGTTCAAAATGAGTTTCGCGTTCGTCCTTCAATGCCTGTGTTGCACCGCTGCAGTAAAGTACTATTTTAATAAAATTCACTAAGCTCGGTTCAGGGAATAAATAATTGCTTGATCTATTTACTTGGAGTGTACCCTAGATTCAATATAGCTAAGTTGGTGCTAAGAGCGAACTTCGAGCAACTTGGAGGAGCCAACTTGGGTGCTTGAACGATCAATTATTAAGTGAAAAATAATCAGGAGACAACGAAGTTTGCTGTTAACGGAAACTTGGTTTAGTGATGAACAATGACAAAATCCGAGATTTTAAGAACCATTGTCACTAGAAGGAAAACTAAATTTTCAATTATCAAAGCATATACTTAAATATCATATCTAAATAAAAAATACTAAATACCTATAGCTTTGTGATTACATAAGATTACAAAAAATATAAATTCGGAAAAAGACAACACGGACCACTCGAATATTAATTAGTTCATAAGTCGAAAAATTCAGCTATAATTGCAAAATATACATTTATAACAACACAAAATTAGGGTTGTCATAAATCCAATTTTAGGCTTCATTAGATTTTGATTTAGTAAGTATAAATACATAAAGTAGTTGGGTGAGATACACTTGAGAAACCTGACTTATTAGTTTTTTTTTAGTCGTCTTTTTTTTTAAATGAAAGTATGCGTAAACTATTATTTAGAATTAATGTTTTTCGAATTAATCATTCTTCAAAAAAACGTTATGGCATAGTAAATTATGATATGACTTAAAATTTAACACATTTATATATAGACCCATTATGAACATACCTATTTGAGCACAGATAACTAATATTCAGTATGAACTACACAAAGTGCATAATCGTTTGACAGTGTAGCATATATGTATAATGCCGTCCACACACGTCTCTAGATAGCTGCATATTCACATAGCCCTGATCGTTGGACCTATCTCGAATTGATTCATAAATGTAGAGAGATGGTTTCACCCCCATTTAGTCCCTTAACTAAAATTGTATTACCTTAGGTCTTTTCCAGGTTTTCTTCGTTTATCCCAGTGAATAAAATCCGTATTTCCTATGTTTATTTGCGGTTATGTTAATGTTAATAAGCTTGAGTTCGACAGTTTTCCGTAAATATGATGCATACAATCTTTTTTATTTCTGCTTCAATTTGAATCAAACAACAGGTGTAAAAAATTTACGAAACTCATAAAATTTATGAATACGTCCTATCCAATATTTGTAACGGTGTCAACAACTCTATCTATATAGTTGCCGATGGTTGAATGTATCCGAATGTCAATTTAAGCTTATATCGTTTGAGGCCCGCTGCAACTGGATCGCACATCCATTATTGTGATACTGTCCCGATTGTAATAATCTTTATACAGTCTAACATATATACAAATGTTAGCAGTCACTTGTGAATAGCGAGCATTTTCCTAATCAGTTGTGAATTTAAAATGTCTCTTTTGGTACTTCGTTCAATGGTTAGTTTCATGGCCACAGTTCCCATGTATCTAAAGTCTCATATGCTGTAGTTACTGAGGTTATGTATGCAGACGATCAGTGTTTTGTGGCAGAATCCCCAGAAGGCTTCCAACAGTTAATGTCCGACTTCGAAAAGTCTTGACGTAAATTTGGCCTGAAGATCATTGTCAAGAAGACAGAGGTGATGTCGTTGCACATTTAAGGTCACGAGGCACTGACCACTAAACTTGGCGAGGACGAGCTGAAGTAGATCAACAAGTATCGTTATATGGGGAGAATTTTGTTAATAGCTCAATACAAATAGCTCGCTCTAGATAAAGAGAGTCCAGCTTAATCGTTTTGTTCAGTAGATTTGATATATTAAAAAAGTTTTTTGTGTTTCATATATTACGTATACTATAACCACATTAGTGTACCACCTTCTATGCAGTGCAGGTACCTCAAGTTCAATGCAGTTGCTAACGGTTATAACAACTTCACATAAGTTGTGGTGGGTTGTACACGTCACATTAGGCCGAGTCCGTGAGTGCAACTGACAGAGGCCGATCATGCGTGTACCCCCTCCATCCACCCCCACCACACTGACCCCCACCATCGAGCTCACAAGCATTGCTCGAATGCGTTAAGGGAGGTGTACACTGAAAGCAGTCAGGCGACACGTATGTGTTGTTGAGCCGTTATTCCGACACTGAGCCGTTGAATCATGCGTGACTTGTACGTTCTTTTGGTCAAGACTGTTTTAACTACATACCCACAAAAAATCTGCCTAATTATTGAAAAAGAGAAATTTGGTTACGTTAGAAATGTATTTAAAAATATTTTAAAGAATGTCACAGTTTCTTGCACGCACAATAAACCGCTTAACCGATTTTAACAATTTTATTCATATTTTTGAGTATCAGAGAGGGCCAAAGAAAGTTGCTTAAATGAAGCTACGTCATTGGAGCTATAAGGATATAATACGATCACATACGCCACGCTCACGCACGCACAGTCTGTACCAGCCTTAAATCTTGCAGGCCTGTGTAAATGGGCCGTAAATAATTGAATTAAGTGACGTTTGAATAATTATTTCCCGAACCGATCGGCCATTGCTCAAATAAAGAATATTCACATCACAACATTTGTGATTCGCCCAAGCTCCGAATCAGTGAAGCGAATTTTGTCGATATTTTATTTGGTTGGCTCTTTAATTTTATTTTATTACATACTTAACCATGTAATAAGTATTATAATGAAAAGGGTTTGCCTTTAAATATTATTTATATTTATTTTATAACTTATTGAGAATAACCGCTTTAGATTATAAATAATTTTATCTGACACTTTTATTTGGTAATTTTTAGTTATAGATCGATTTCCTTTATTCAGGGTTGAGCTTCGATATCCGAAAATATACGAACAATAGAGAGTCCGGTCTGTCAGTATGATTGATGTCATTAATATCGACGCAGGCACTAATTAGGACGACATGTCGGCTGTCCGGCGACTGACGGGTACTAATGACCCCCGATGTAGGCCATGGGTTATGGACTCACAATAACAGCTGTGGAGATGTGTGAAGAAGATTTCCTTTCGTATAGCATACACGTCTTAACGTTATAATAAAGGAAAAGACAAGAGACCGACTCTGTATGAAATATACAGGGAGAAAAAAGCAGCCCTTGAAGAGTTTCTTGCCGGTTCTTCTCGTTACAAGGTCTCCCGCTTAGGGTTTGCGAACCGATGGCGTAGCTTCTTTGACATTCACAAGTGCTTGTAACAGCCTAGACTGAATAAATGAGTTTTGAATTTTGAATTTTGAATTTTGTTGTCATTCTAAAGCGCTACTCTACATTCACAGCAAAGAAGAACTCCTTTCCTGCTTCTATATTTCCAAGTACCTATCCCACAAAGCCCTACTATTTATAATTTTACTAAAATAATTTGATTGTCTCTTTTGTAACTTTAAGGTGGCGACTGACCTGTAACATTTGGTCGTAACGATACTGCGAGCGCCGCGTGCTCTACCCGTAGTCGGTATTTTGGCGAATCCCTTTGACAACCCCAAGCGTCGTCGCGAGCGCGTGTGTGAATCGGGCATCAAAGTGTCATTGACGAGCATTGAAGATGGAATGGAACCAGAATAAAACTCTGCTGTTTATTGAAAAATATAAAGAAATGGCTATTTTATGGGCCCCCTGACGACGACAATTAAAATAAAAATCAGGATGCGTGGGTCGGTCTGAATTATGAGGTGAATCCGACATTTTGATTGTAATAATTGTGCGCTCGACTGTGTTCCGTTGCGGAGTACAGTCGAGTACTGCTCGCCACGAGCAAGGGTACAGGAAACAGATCAGTCAGGTTTTGCCGTAGCGTAACACGCTCGCCTCGAATGTTACATTACGGCAAAACACTTATGTCATTCGCCTCCTTTATGCGCCAGCTTTAAATTTGATTAGAACCTTTGAATTAGAACATAAAATACTACGGAACTGAATATTTACCAGCAAGATCTCTGAATATAAAACTAGTTAAAAACCAAAAGGGTTTTTTAGTTAAGTATCGGACAATCAATTTTGTAAGCTAGTTTCATCCTGTAAAGTCGGGTCTTAGGCAAAGCGCCATCTAACGTTTACCGTTGCAAACTTTACTACGGCTGTGAGAGAAAGCGGAAACACCACGAAAATTCAAAGGCCCTTCGTTCTCTTGTGTTATGATTATTAAGCGAACAGCCAGAGGGCTCTATGTCGAAGCAGTTTTTGTCGACTATGTACAAAATATCACCTTATTAATAAACATGACATAAATAATATTTTTTATCTCTGATTCACAAAAAAGCGGTCAGTTCCATTCATCCACCTGTTTCGTAATACAACGCCATCTAGTCTAACTTATTAAAACATTTCACAGGATATGACGTCGGAGTAAAAGGTAGCAGACTCCTCTTTTCGTATTGTAACAGTTCGTTTTCTCAATAAAAGATGGCGTATCTGAAATTGTGTTTTTTATGCGCACATAAATTATATTAATTGCTGAAGTTATTATAGTTTTTTTTTAATATTTTATATCTTTTTGAAATTTTGAGATTTAAGCATTCACAATGCTATTTTTATATGTAGTGACTGTAGTGACTCGGTAGCTCAGCGGTCAGAGCATTGGACCGGTTATCCAAAGGTCGCGGGTTCGATTCCCGTCCGAGAACATGATCTGGTGCGAGTCCTATTTTTTCTAGTATATTATTTAGTATTATTTTATATCTTACATTAATTAAAGCATTTTAAATCTATTTGTCGCTTACCTACCTAAACTCTTTAGTACCTAGGTACTCAGTTGTCACATACGGTAATACATATGTCAACTAAGTATACCGCTGGTTTAAAAATTGCAACCCTACTATAAATTAACCCCCTTACTAATAAAGATCGTATAGCAGATATATAGTTACACAGTGTTTTGTCCCTTTTCTTTTAATGTCTGACTCAAATAGTTTCGCAGAGAGTCACCAATTGTTTTAATATACATCTGCCAAACAATCTTTATTATGTAGTAAGGAGGTTAGGCAATAAATGGCGTGATATGGTAAGAACTTAACTCTTTATCATATCTCAGACATAATGAAGTCTGCCTTAGTCATTAATATAACTACGTCAATTTTCTATCCGCATATGTCTTGCTTATAATAACGACATTTCAGCCACTGTTCTTCAAAGCATAAATAGAGTCCCTAATTGGTTGATATTGAACTGGTTGGATAAAAGACAAGTCCTGAAATAAAGAAGATACATTCCTGTTTCTACTAATACAAAAAGAAACATTCCCAAAAGAGCAATAACTTTACAACATTCTGAGCATCGAAGCTTTACGTCACAGAAATATTATCTGGATACCACTCGCGCCCTAGAGAGGCAAACTCGCTTCGAGTCACCTTTCAAACACAATAGCAAATTGACTAGAATACATTTTCCTGTCGCGTTTTCGCTTCAATGGCCTCGTGTGCGCGGGTACGTCACCAAATATTGAGGATAGGGTCGAGGAATATGGAGTATCGATTGTATGGTGACTTCAATAATATATTGCTTTTAATAAATACTTAATTATTAATTCCATTTCTAAAAAAATGTAAGTGTCTATGAAATGGATTTTGATTCTTATGATAACGCAATACCAGTCAAATTGAATTGTTCAGGTCAAGTTTTAATTTACGGCTTGAATTTCTAATAAGTATAACAAAAGAACTGTTCTTTTGCACTAATATAATCGCACATTTTGTAGTTCGCACTGAGGTTAATTGTACGTACGTACATCTACTTCAATACTTTGCGTCATTAAGTATCGTTGTAACAGCTGTGTAGGAAACTAATTCTTACCTAAAGCATAGTTCATCCGTAGTGGTTGAAAACAAACGCCGTTTCTGATGATTGATCAACATCAATCAAGCAGCATTGTCAGATTGTTCGCTAATCAAACATACCGTAACCGACTGTCATGATTGCTGGACGGTTGTGGCGCTTAACGCTACGAGATAAGGGTTACATATAATTCGAAATACGCAGTGTAAATCCAAAGATACACATGAGTGGTAACGTCAATCAGGTAATTAATGCATTACGCATTATACATGTTGTCAATGCGACCGAATGTCAATTAATTATAGTCATTATAACCTCTATGATCTGTACTAAGAACGTAAGTAAGAACTTCGTTTGTGAAAAATAAATGGACGCTTGTAACTAAGGCGCAGTTCGTATATTATTTAAAACCTGCAAGTAATTAAGGATGAACCCAGAACCGACGGATGGTAATCCGCCACAATACAATTCTTCAAACAGAAAATAGGCACATATTTTTAAGACATCTTAAACAACAAGCTTGAGCGTAAACGTGAATCCTCGTACAATAAATAACTAACTTAATAATCTTAACAATTTTATTATATTGTATTCATGAAATAAAATTGTATCATCTGATTTACATTGTATTTAACCGACTTCAAAAATTTAAAAGGAGGAGGTTATCTATTTGTTGCGTTTTTTTACACACGACGGCACCTCAGACTATACATGTTGACCTTGAGACCGCCTTTATGCCCTACGTAATAAAAGCTGTTTCGCAGTTTCAATGTATAACCTGACGTGCTGTCGTGTGTACACCAATTACTCGAAGACTGCTGAACCAATTGAAATGATTCAAATCAAACATTATTACATCAGGTGTGTACCCAAGTTGATCCCGTTTTTTGAAATTTTCAAATCAGTTTAGTAGTTTTCAGGAATTCCAGAAAATACTGTCGTTTTCTTTCTAATTCTCAATAATTTCACAACAATATTTTTAAATAACTGTCCACGCAGACAAAGTTCGGCTGCCAGACCAAAATGAAATTTATTCAGTCGGTGTCTAATGGAGAAATCACCGAATCTGCATCCCGTTAATTAGCGGGTCCTATTATTCATTAAAAAAAATTCAAAACTTCATTAATATTTATTGAGTGTACTAGGTAATAGATGTCCATTGTGCTCTCTAAAGGTCCTTAAATTCATTGATCAGGATGAAACGGCTAATAAACAACAAGGCCTGTTGATTGGGGTTCCGTGTCCCGTTCGAGGGAGACGATTCGCGGAATCCAATTATATTGGTCCGTTTGCTGCGATGTGCTGGCGCAGACAACGGCTACTCAGTACCTTCATTTTACCACTGAATGTGGATAATCATTATAGTTACCGCTTCTGTGAGATAAAGGTATAACTATAATTTAAAATCCAGAACTCAGGTGTACTTAGAAATTCCAAATGAACACTTTTTTTCTAGTATATAGATTATAATAAAATTGACATGTCATAACATCAGTCATTTTTTAATGTCCCCACTGCTGGAGCACAGGCCTTCCTTATGGGTGGATAAGGAGGATGGGTCATAACCCACCACGCAGGCCCAATAAGGATTGGTGGATATTAACGACAGCAAATGCAGCCAGGACCAACGGCTTAATGTGCCTTCCGAAGCACAGAGGAACTCGAGATGAAAAATTTTGGTCAGATTATAATTTACTTCCTCCTATTACTTAGATGTTCTTAATATTGAAGAAGACAATACATGATGTATCAATTATAATGACGAGTCCAGTTTTAACAGGAAAGTGATAACTTTGATCTAATCCCAAAGTGACTGGCCAAATTAATTTAATTGTTTTGTAGAAATGAAAAAAAACGACAGTTGTAATACCTACATCTATTGACATTATACATACATACTTAAATTAAATACCCACCTAAGAGTAGTAGTGAGTGACCAACGTGAGATACTGCAAGAGAGTTTATCTGCCTCGTGTCGTTGGAAATCTCGGCGTAGGTATTTTGTACTAATGCTGAACAACAGCTTTCCATTCCTAATTATAAAATAGATAGATTTCTATAGTTTTGTGCGCTGCTAAATAATAACTTTATTCGAATCTTTAAGAGTGAGTAGTCTGCACACTAGCGCCGCCATTGAAAAAAATTCAAAGTGCTTGTGAGTTGTCTCTCTGTAGTGCACTCCGAAGAAGCTTTGTGGTACTTTTTATCGCTTAAACAATATTTTCTAGTCTCATCACTTAAACAATATTTTCTAGTCTGTGGAGTTATTTTGCTAAAAGTGGCCGCATTTATTTTGAGTCTAAAAAAGCCGGTCAAGGGCTTGTCAGACTCGCGCACCATCACTTATATTAATAAACACACTGCGGTGTAGAAAATTGCAGTTTTAGATCAACGCTATCTCTTGACGGACAGTGAAAGTAATTTATTTTTTAATGTCTTTTTAACATGTATTTTCAATGTATGCAAAATTAATTTAACATAATTTTTAAATTTAAGGCTCCGGCAAACCGAGAGCTTTCCATACAAACGTAATACCAAAATGATTTGCAATTTGAGCATAATTAACTCTTCTTGTGATGTTATTCGGATTTAGACAGTATTTGTCTAGGTTACTATTAAAACCTTGACAAATACATCAAATAAAATCAATCACTTGTTGTGAAACTATATAAATCAATATATAGTACATATTATGAGGTATTCTGTGATATAAGTGAGTACAGCTTACGAATATCTCCCGAAGGGTTTATCAGAGAATGGAGACTGATTGTAGTGGCGGCACAAAAGCCTTTGATCCACGTTTCTACAATACATATCCGTACGGCATATTTATGTCAGTGAACAATTTTGGTATACACGTGTTTTTTTAGTTTTAAAGAAACTACGATTATGATTTTTTATAGCTAAGTCTTAGGACAAAGTGCCGTATAAAGTACCGAAAGTGTTTTTCGACGATATACAGTGAAAAAATATTTTATTCAGTTATTAAATACATTAACATAACATATGGCTAGGGTCCCCTTTTAAGTATAAAACCTGTGTTAGAGGGCTCCGCTCTTTCTTAAATTACAAAAGATACGTTTGCTACTTATCTTTTGTAATTTAAGAAACGTACGTTGTATCCAATTTAACATTTATCGGAAACAACTGAACTAGTTAAATATAAATATTTTCTATTTAAAGTTCTACCGCTGAAGGCTCCCCAAAAACGAGCGACTGTTTGTTTGTAGCTGTGATAATCACGGCGTTTTTTTCGTCGCTGGCTAAGTTACCCTTTGTCACTATTGTCAGTGTCACTTTGAGGGCGATTAGCCGCTGAGCTACTTTTTGTAGCTCGTGGACGTTTACGTATTGAACTCTGTATGTGTTCTATTCTCGGCAACAAAAAATCGGCAATTAATATAAATGTAAATATAAATAAATATTTGACAACATCACATACATTGCTCCAATTCCAAAGTAAGTAGCTAAAGCACTTGTGTTATGGAAATCAGAGACAACGGTGGTATCACAAACACCCACACCTGAGCCAATATAGAAAAGTTTCGTTTTTCTAAATTGACCCAACCAGGAATCCGGGACCTTAGAGATGGCGACACCTTGAAAACCGGTGTACAAAGCCACTCGACCACGGAGGTCGTCAAATCGCTTATGGGTTGCCTTATTCATAAAAACAAGCAAAGTTAAAGGAGGTTTTTAATGTGTTTTGTTTCTTTTACTCTTTTGACGAATGATAAAGATAAGATTATTTTGACGGTGCTTAAATAACTAAAATAGAGTAGTATCTATACTGTTTTAAATGGGACACTATAAACATTTATAGTATAAACAGACACTTCAAATATTGAACTATCTTGCACAGATTCCTTTGGTTCAAAGCTAAGTAGTTAAAAGCTGAAGTTGTTCTGGAATACAAATAAAACTTACAAAGTAAAAGAAAACGATTCTTGTTTCAGTCACTATTAGTCGCCCTAGATTTTCCCATTCAAACCAGACATTGTTGCCGTTCAAACAAATCTTAGTCAATTTACTGTGAATTTCAGCAGAATTCACCAAAAGTACACAGCGGAATTCCCAACATTGTTGAAAGTTGATTACGGTAAGTGTTGCGGGGGCGCTGTCTCCTTCATAACGACCAACAATTGAATTTTATCCTGCGGAGTGCCGGCTCCCTCGGGCGAGCACTCCCGAGAGCGTATCACATTCTCAATTGTTCCTGTCCAAGTAAAAAAAATGTTTAAGCCAATTGGCATAGGGATATTGAATAACATCTAATCTGTGAAAGTGAATTAATCCTTGAAGGGAAAGAATAAAACTTGTAAGCAACCAAATTCCGAAAAACATTTTTGTAGGGTATAAAAAATACCCTCAAACAACGTCCTGACTATTGTTAGGGACGTGTTGAGATCATTGTATTGTATTGATACTCTCTAATCTTCCGTTCAAAGTGGGATGCCCTTCGGGCGCAGTACGAAGGCTGATGACAACAATCCAACAGAGCGCATTACGACAAATGAGTATTGTATAGTACGGCACAGAAGCACAGAAGCACGGGAGCACAGCAATATACGCCGGCGCCCCGGGCTCCGAGCGCCGTCTAATTGAATTCGTTGCAGTGAAACATATACCACCGTGCGCCACAAGCGGAGAACGGGTTGAAAATTAAATTATGATCAAAGAAATCAGAAAGTAATTTTCCCTCGTAACGTCCTGATAATCTTGGACGTAACAAATGTCTTTCCTTACAACTTCTTTTCTGTACAACTTCTCGTAGCAATAAATGAATTTATTCAAAACTGGGGCTTTATTTCTTAGACAGGTTAACTAATAAAACAGCCATAACATTCATAGTGGATTACTTTGGAAATGAAACTAATCGTAAAAATATAAGGTTGTACAAGAAGGTTTATGCTGAAACTATTAATTTAGTATTAGGAAAGTCTAGTTCTCGCCATCAATCCTTGCTAACTTTGTGGTGATATATAAAAGTCATTCATTTAGTTAGAAAATTTCTTTTTTATCGTCCGTATCGCTAGAGAGTGGAACTCGTAGCCTATATCTGTTTCCAGATAGATACAATATGGGAGCCTTCAAGTCGCAATTGAACAGGTTTCTTCTAGGCAAGCGCGTTTCATCCTAGATTTCCAAAAGCTCCTTAAAACAATTTTAGATCGCATCATCGCTTACCATAAGGCGAGATAGCGGTCAAGCGCTGACCTGCGACTAACAATTTTGTTCACTTTATTTTCAAATCGAATTCTCTAACAAATCATGATAAAATATACGTGTTCAATATCGCTCAGCTCTCAAGACTCGCGCCCAACTAACCCGATCTCTAGAACACCGCCACTAATACCTTTGTATACTGTTTTACTGCAGTTATTCAGTACACACGCGCAACTAACTACTGACTTTAAACTTTCCCTCTATTTCTCCGATCCCACGGAATTTATTGAGCCGAACAGCAGATAATTTCATCGTTTAATTTATTACGGTCTCTTCTTCGGGTAGCGTTTTTAAATTTATAGCTTTGTACCTAGAGATTCGTAAATGGTTCCCTTTGTTATCCAAATTTATTACTACACCTTGGCCTGGCATGCTCGAGCTGTCATTGTTCCATTGTTGGAACCATGGTGTTTTGCGTAACTAGTATTTTCTTTATTATAATAAAGATTTTTCCTGTTCCGAATTCAGCAGAACACACAGATGTAGAGTATCACACAGGTATACCTTTTCATTTCCTCTGAAATTAAAGTACACAATTTTAGCAATCTTTTGTGTCTCCGCTGCTATACCTTTTATTAAGATAAGGGTGAAGTGGTTCTGTCATTATAACCAACTACTCTAGTACAATGCGAATTGGTGGGTGTTAGCGATCGCAGCCGGGAAATTGAAATTCAGGCCGAATAACATATTGTAACATAACATTCAACTAGATGATGGCCGAAAACTGTACTGCATGGGGCTAGGTGGGGCTCGAAAAAATCGTGGAATCACATAAAAGGGGGTAGTCACAAAGGGGGTGGATGACGGGGGGGGGGGGGCTTATACACATTGCCGGTAACACATCTAATTTAATATGCTGTTGACTAGCTTTTGCCCGCGACTGCGTCCGCGTGGACATTCGAAAAATCCCTAGGGAACCTTTGACCGGGATAAAAAGTATCCTATGTTTTAACCCAGGCTGTAATACAACCAATTCCAATATCTAAACATCCAAACATTAAACTTTCACATTTATAGTATTAGTAGTTTCCGTTCCTGTTCTCGTTCTTATTCCTGTACCTATGTTCCCGTATTATTTTTCAATTAAAAATTTGAACCCCCCTTTCAGTTCTTTATGGGTTGAATATTGTCCACCGTGTCGTGCTGTACCCTAAAATAAATGCCATTTTTTGCAACAAACATTCCATAAAACTGAAACGAAACACACACGTGTTTTGTGGCAAACAAAGCAAACTTGTTTATTTGTTTTTAGAAGTACTCCTACGAAGTTTTAAGTCAAAATGTCTGTTTATTTATTTTCTCCATACAAACTTTGAACCCCGTTTCACCCCTTTAGGGGTGGAATTTCCAAAAATCATTTCTTAATGGATGCCTATATACACTGCATAAAGTATCTATGGTACAAAATTTCAAGTTTCTAAGTCCAGTAGATTGGGCTGGGCGTTGATATGTCAGTCACTTTTCATTTTTATAGATTAAACTTGAATAATTTAATTTAAAGTCATGTAAGTTCATTTCACGATTATGTTCCGAAAAAAAATTAAGATGATTTCTTAGAACATTCGTACAGACAAATTTTATTATTAAAGAAATTCTCATAGTCCAGTCGGCAGGTACATAAATAGGGGGGTTGCACATGGAATATCTGCAGTAAAGTTACCTTTATAAACGACTGCTTTCAAAGGCTCATTAATTCTCCAGTGAGTAAATAAAAGGTTACACACAATATCACCCATTCATCTTTCATTGCAATTCGACATCGAGCTCATTCAATCGGCAAATATTAATATGCGAAATCCAACGCTGGCAGTTGTACAAAAGAAGTTTTACGGTTAACTATTTTTGTTCATATCGACAATTTTTCGATATTATTGGGACTGGTGTTCCATGGGCACAGAAATAATACGGGTTTATCGGAGCAGCGCCGTGCCAAAGGATAATCTGGTGCAATATCCGTTGCACGCAACGAGACATTTCGGTACGGTTCGTGCTGGCAATTTTTGTATAATTCTAGATTGTTTCTTTCCGAAAATGCGTCAATTTAGCAGATTTAAAATGCTGATTAGTCAATATATTTTGTAACAATCAAACTTTTTAGTCCTACAAAAAAGTAATTGGCTTTACATTCACAAGTTACGTTAAAAATAATGATAATTTGAATAAAAATATGGTTGTAAGAATATTCAACCATTTATCATAAACCTAGCGAAAATATTTAACAATAACTGAGTTAAACCAGAAGCACCGTTAACAAGATCCATGACGACGTCGAAGACGACGCTAAAACGGCTTTTAAAACGTCATGATAAATATTTCTATTTAGGTAATTTGTTTGAGTGACAACAATGAATTCTCGGCGTCTCATCAATTCTCCTTCGTTGATGTCATATTTCAGTCAATACCTAATTTAATCTGGGCCCGAGGAGCGGATCAAAGTTTTAAATTGAGATCCTTCGTCTTTGATACATAGCCTTTTTGCTCTGTTCCCGCTTTGTCTTCGAGTCCTTTCATAACTTTAGGAACGGTTTCAATGGGCCCCATTCGGGGCTCAATCTTCAGTTTTTTACAACTTTTTTATTCCCATCTTTAATTACTTCCATTGTTGGCAGACCTCATGGCTTTCCGGTTGACCGGGGAGGCAATATTTCCATGGAACCATTCCCAGGTTAATACGAATAAACATCGCCATCATCTTTCCGCTGTAACAAAGCAAATATTTCGCTGGTAATTTTTTCCTTTGTTTGGCAGGTGTATTTGTTCATTTCGCAATTTCATTATCTTCCGTCCGCCTCCCACCGTCGAATATTTCTTTGTTATCAGTCAATTCAGTATGATTACTAACGATTATTTTTTATATGTTTGTTTAGTCTGGGGTGCAGCTATTAGATATAAATAACAGCCGTGAATTTATTCAGTATTTTTATGTGAAAATGGAATGGCACTCTATATTGCTTTTATGTCGAACGGTTTAAAGAAGGGAAGATGAATTGTGTTATTGTGTACCAAGCTATTAATGGCAGGATAATTTAGCTGATTCGCAAATCGTCCACCAGTCAGCGCACTACCGCTAACTATTGGCGCTAGTGTAGATGTAGACCTGTCGTTTTGTTGTTTGCTATGTACTTATTGTATAATTTTTTTTTGTTTTTTTTGGTTTTTTTGAATTTTAGTAAATATTTTCCAACATATAATTATAGTTTGAATGTGACACATTGCTACTTTTCTTTGGTGAGTTTTTATTTGTGCCAAAAAGAAGTAGTAATGTGTCACATCCATCTGTCAAATGAACCCGATAGAAATGCTGACGACACTTGCGCGATAGACCCACTGTTTAAGGTTCCTATAGCCTTCGTCTTAATTGAATTGAATTGAATTATTTGGCCACTTTGAGGTATATAGGGACCTTAAACTAACTTGAAAATAAAAACATTCGCTGCAAATAGAGACTACCATTAGATAATAAATAAAAAGAGAGAAAACAACTAGATACGACAATTGACAATATGTACATCGTCCGGAGCCACGAAAAATTTCATCTCGCAAGAGAAAATATACGGGACAGAATGCACATTATTGCCACTGTCTGCACAAAGGAGAAATAAAATGTAAACTGAAATATTTAAATTTCGCATCAACCGTTACCCATTTTATGTTATATCATTCTGTTTGTGATGGAAAACGAGAAGATGGTATGTAAATACATTACTACAAAGGGATGTGTAATGAAATTGGTTATAATTCCTTTTTATATTTCATCTTTAAAAAAATCTGGATTGCATGTCTTCTAATTTTGTTTTTTTCTACATAATCTTGAAATCCAAATTAATAGAAATAATAATCCTGAGAATTCCTCGACGATCAATCTGACATAGAAACAAGGCATAACATGTTCCACTACAACTTAGATCATGTTCCAGTGGCAATCAATAATTTTCTTTTTAACAAAAAATTGTTCAAATTGCTGTCATTTGAAATTCTTTTGAAGCGATTCGAAATCCTATAAATACAAAATTAGATCACTATAATATATAATATCGTTGGCGTCGCTAAGAAAATGCAGATATGTTACGATTTATTACGTCAAGGGAGAATAAAGGAATATAAAGGAAATGGCTGAGATGTGTTTTATTTTCGCAAAATTTCTAAATCTGGCTCGAGAAAAAAAAATATATATTTATCGAACCTGCTCACACATTTCACGAGATTCGGTTGAGAACCGCAACCTGTAGCGGAGAACGAAACGGACAGATACGAGTATACGAAAGCATTTCTTGGCCAAATTAAATCACAAAATAAGCATTTTTAAATCGTCAATTCTTTTACCCTACCACCCATTATGACGTCTTTTAGCTGACAAGAAAAATGGGCGCAAAAATACTTATCAGCTTTATCAGATGGAACGATATTTACAAATAAGTATATGGTTTCCAGACATAACATACACTTACAATAAATATAGATTAACTAATTAATTATTGAAACGAATATAATTACCTATCGAGCGTTTGTTTGCTATAACAAACACCGAGCGTCATAACTAAACTATCTTTTGTCAGATTACTTGAAAAATTGTTGTTTTGGTTGCAGGATCAGGATGTTACAGGCAATTCTCAAGAGGGTTCCGGAGGCAAATAACGTAAGTAAACAACCAATACATCTCTTATTTATGGTACTATTAATATGATTGTGCCTCCGGAAATTAAACGTCATGTTTAGTGTAAGTAATCTGTCAAGCTAACTCACAAATTGTTTCCTCGTATACGATGACACTAGGAAATCAATATACCTTATTATTTACAATGTACTTACTGTTACTATTTCACAAGGATTTTCTTTTGATTATGATATTAAGTTCCCGACATTAACGAAGAACGAGAATTATTAATATAAAGGCCCCCGGTAACGATCAAATTGCGATTGTTAATTTTTTGGTCAATGCCATTGTTAGAGCAATTGACAATCGCTTCAATTGCACATGTAAACATTCAATTTTCGCGTCAAATAGCGTCAATTACGTTATAAATAAAATACAATCGCAAATGATCATTACCGGAGCGCTTAAACGAAGATTAATTTTTACACCTAGTTTAACCAAAAGGAATATGACGCTTTGAGACGTAAACAAAAAAATTTACTGAGGTTATTGTTTGTAAATAAACTATAGAACCTTAGCTCCAATCTGTACATGTGAATTTTCGATACATTATGTACTTACCGAGCAATAAATTTAATTAAAATGAGGGCGCCACTTGAGGTATATAGAGGCCTTAAGTTTGGTATGTTTGTATTATTTATTTTATTTAATCAAACCCTACCCCAAATCAAAGATAGATTAAAAGTCTTCAAAGCCCATGTTAAAAGTGTGTTGTTTAAAATATATCCAAATAAACTACAAAGTGTTCTCAACGTTACTGCTTGCAAAAGTGATTCGGCGTGTACCTAAATATATCTTGTAAAAGAAAATTAATTTATATTTTACAAGCGCTGCATCACCGCCCGGAAAATTAGCCGCACATTGAGCGGACGACGGAGCTTTTTATTCCTCGTAAATGGAGAATAATTCTTTGCCCATTCAAAGCTCCGTGATGCTATCTTTTTTATGTAAATTATCTGAACTGGGTCTGTTCACCTCTTTTTTTTGTTTAAAATTATATCTCGTTACTTTGTTGTCTGTCTGTCACGTTAAAATTATTTCTTAACTTTAATTTAATCCCAAACTAGCTTCCGCCCGCGACTTCGTCCGCGGACATTCGAGTAAATCCATAACAGACCATAGGGATAACCAAGATAAAAAGTATTTTATGTTTTAATTTCATCAAAATCCGATCAGCCGTTTTTACGAGATTAGACGGGGATCTGTCGCGCGCTGCCTTGCGAGGCAAAACGTTTGCCGCGGGCGGCATGCGTTAGGTCCCGCACGAGGCTGCTCGCTTCACCTAAAAACGGCTCAACTTCAGCATAAAAGGGCAGGTCTCCTTTCAAGTCTCTAGATCCAGTGGTTTGGGCTGCGCGGTGATATATCAGTCAGTCAGTAAGGACTTTGAATGTATAGATAAAAAAACGTCAATTTTTTTTTGTTTTGTACTTACATTATCTATCACTCCATTTAACCCAAACCAAAATATAATAAAGAGTATGAACAAAAACAATATTAAAACTCAACGAGAGATGTTAACATTTAAGAGTCGGATGGGAAAGTTGCTATTCAGGTGAATGACGGACATTTTAAATACGTGATAATAAAATGTCCTAAACAACATTAATCAAAAAGCGAGATTATATTTATTCTACCAATCAAGAGAGGTAATATAATATTCCACTGTTGTAGTAAACAGTTTTTGCTCTTTATTAGCTTCACCATTATCCCCGGGAAGAAATAAACTGCCACAATGCGAATCACATAATAAAGATAGCGTATTCGGCCGTCCCGATGTTCGCGGCGAGTGCGCGCGGTATAATGTGGTACGTAATTGCAGGCATTAATTCATCCGCCAGAGGGCGCTGATCAAGCGATATGCCGAATTGCCCAGTTCACTCTTTCTTATTACTTTCCTGGGATGTTTAGTGTTGTGAGCATTGTGCTTTATCAAAGAGAACTGTTATTATTATAGTCGTAGGTAGAGCACCTACGAGAGATATATTTGCAAAAGAAACTATGCCACTGGGGAAGCTAAATTCTTTTACTAATTAACTGTTTCGTTTCTTTTTAACCAACTTAAAAAAAAGGAGGAAGTTATCAATTGACGGTATGTTTCTTTTATTATTATTTTTTTTTGTATGTTTTCTATAACTTCACCAGGGGCCCTACCGGCTAACTTTTCGAACTTGGGCGGATCTGCCGAGCTTCAACTTAAAACAGATAAAGCGAAGTAAGGAGTTTCGTATTGTACTATTCGCCGAAGTTATTTAGAAGATATCGATGTTCGTGTGACATCATGAATTGAGGTTCGTCATTTTGGCCCGATTTGGGCTCGATTTATCTGTTTGAATTTGAAGCCCGGCAGACTCTCCGAAGTTCGATGCGTTAGCTGGTACGGCCCCAGGTTGTTAACCGATTTTTGTTTTACAACTCAGTACTACTGTTAGGTAAAGTTTTACCTGGCGTGATTGTTAATAATAACGTTTTGTAAACTGCTAAAATTGCACACATAAACACAGCGCTACATAGTAAGTGCCAATCCTATACTTAAAGTATACCTACTCTGGGTCTTATGATGGATCATACATACAGAGTTCTGTCAGTTTGTATAATTTTCACGCCTTAACCGCAGTAAGTACCATTTTTATTGCTATAAAAATAGCTAAGTCTTGGAAAAAAACATAGGCTACTATTATCTCCCAAAAGTTCCACGAAAAACGATATTCCTTGCGATTGAAGTCGCGTGCATAATATGGTACATTCATTTTCTAATTCTAATATATCAACACTTTGCTCAGTATCGATAGCTCCAGCCCACTCTTGAGTCGCGACCCTACCTCTTAGGGTATATTTGCGTAGTAGGCGCACGTCACCGGGTGTATTAGATTTCCTTTGCGTAACAGTATACTATAGCCGGCTGTTTACGGTACATCTACGTGCTTAGTGAAAAACACCCTATATTTGGTGCGATATTATTTTATTGTCATTTCTGAATTGGTTTTAATAGTATGCGCTATACTATACAATGTTCCGTTTACTAACATTTCAGAACAAGCAGCCCGTTACAAGTTTAAATTTAGTGAATTGAAAATCAGAATATGCACATAGTATATGATACTTAGTGTCAAAGTAACAATTACAGAAGATCCACCACATCGTCTCCGAATCACTGGAATTACATACGGTCATTCTAGGTTAAATACCTACAACGGAGAAATAGTATATTACCTGTAGGAAAGTTCAAACTCATCTATGATATTCGTTTGTCGATAACAACCGCGGTGACGCTAATGGTCAGGTACCGGATGGCACAAGTATCTAGTTCAAATTAAAGATGGATCAAATTTATACAAAATTGTCTCTCAAGTAAGTTAGTTTACCTTAGGGCTTGTTTCGCAATCAGAAAGTAAGTTCCGAGTAGCTTACTTGACAGTTGTGATATGAAAAATATGTCAAATCATCTGTCAAGTAAGCAAGTCAGAACTTACTTTTTGATTGTGAAACAGGCCCTTAATGTTTTAAATTGTTGTAAAGATCTCCCAACTACTTTTCAATATTATGCATGAATTGAATCGTTTTAAAACTATCAAAAAATCCAATCAAAACATCCGCTACGCTATTCACAGAGAGACTCCAACTGTTAATGAGTGCCTAAAATGAAAATAAAAAATTATTTATTCAAATAAACTTAGGTATTAAGTTCTTATGAATTGTCTATATTTTCCAACCACTCATTCGAGACTTTTTTAGCTGACTAGCATTCTTTTAGCATTCTTCTAATGGGCGCAAGAAACTTATCAGCTTTGTCAGTAATCAGAAGTAACGATATTTACAAATAAATTATATAGTTACCAAAGGGTATGATTTTATCAATTACCTAATAAATGCATTTTCAGTGACCTAATAAATAATATTTGTTCCTAAAATAGTAGATCTGTCACTTAAATTAAATCACCAAATAATATAAAAACGCTTACCTAAATAATAATTAAGAATTACTTGGAAATAATATCAATCATCAAATAATTATATTGGGTTTCTAAATAATGAAAGTGTCACTTAAACTGAATCACCAAACAATTAAAAATGTTTACCTAAAAAATATATTTGATCATTGAAAAATAATATTAATTTATTACATAATTCAACTGAAATTTGACGATATGGGTACAATTAATTAAATTAAACTACAATAGGTTTAAATCATATAATTAACATTTATAATCGAAACAAAAACACTACATATCTAAAACTAAACAAAACACTGCAGTCAAGTGCGAGCTGTGCGAGTTAGTTAGGTATATTTGTTACCGGCCAAACCCGATTTATCAGGACAAACTAGTTTGGCCTAGGATAAACTAGTTCTTCCTATACGCGATGGGATTAACTAGTATAGCCTAGGCCAAACTAGTTGATCCTGATATAAGCATTATGGCCAAACTAGTTGATCCTGATATAAGCATTATGGAGCTTCGCTCGCTTCGCTCGCTCCGCTGCGAGTGGTCTAAACACTAACCTAACCTAACCTACCTAGTGCATTTAAATTTTCATAGCCCGCCAATTTGACTCCGCCCCTACTTAGGAATTTTTCTATGAATTAAGTGACACATCTATTATTTTGATGATTGAACGATTTAAATGATACTAATGGCTATAGAAAAAAGTGATCAAACTATAATTTAAGAGACATATGTACATTAATACGGTGATTTATACTTAGAGACAGTTTTGATAAATATGATGACTAATATATTTCTTGGGGATAGATATTATAATTAGGGTATTGCAGATTAGTGACACATCTAAACTTAGGTGACAGAAAATATTGTTCCCGTTACCAAATACCCACATCCAAAACAAAATAACACATAAATAAAAAAACATAACAAATTATTGAAAACTGAAAATTAAGATAGTTACTTTATATGTTACATCCATGCATTGCAGTCTTTTTAACCGACTTCAAAAAAAGGAGGAGGTTCTATGTTCGTTTGTTTTTTTTTTTTTTTTTTTATGTATGTCCACCGATTACTCGAGAACGGCTGAACCGATTGACATGATTCAAACGCCACTTTATCAGGTTTGTTCCCTAGGTGGTCCCATTTTTTTAAATTTTAAATCGGTTCAGTGGTTTTCGAGTAATCCTGAAAATACTGTAATTTTTTAGGTAACTTTTGCACAAGTTTCAACGGATCTTCAGACATAACTTCTTTGTTTATAAACCGATTGAGATAATTCTTGTTTTGTTCGAAAGGGGATACTTTAAGGGTGTTTTCATTAAAATTTCCTGTACATTGGACCTTGGACTTCGAAGATACTCAAGAGAACTCTTCATAATCAAATTGGATAGTGTATTATAGTGATTACTCTACGGTATTGAAAGGTTTCGCATCAGCCATTTTTATTAGTGTCACTGTTGGGGCTGGAATACAAGCCTTACTTATGGGCTAATGAATAGGATGGACCATAACCCACCGCGCGGGCCCAATGCGGATTGGTGGGTGTTAATGAGTGCAAATGTAGCTGAGACTAACGGCTTAACGTGTCTTCTGAAGCACGGAGGAGTTCGCGATAATACACTTTGGTCACCTACCCCATGGCTGACCCTTGCTAAAATTAACAGCGCGAAAAGTGGAAATTGAGTTATTCGGAGTAGGTATTATACGAGTACTATTGAAAAGTGTTGAAAATATGAATAAAATATATTTATATCATTGCTTACATTTACTTGTACATACCTACCACAAAAAAGTGAAAAATAAAAAGCTTTTAAAAATTAAAAAGAAAAACCTCCTTCAAAAAACCTTAAAAA
The DNA here is from genome assembly GCA_963556745.1 of Catoptria pinella. Lineage (NCBI taxonomy): Eukaryota > Metazoa > Arthropoda > Insecta > Lepidoptera > Crambidae > Catoptria > Catoptria pinella. Next base: position 15,553,406 of record OY750761.1, read on the forward strand.
AATTGCTAAAAAAACAGCTTCAAAAAGCAACAGCTCTAAAAAGCAAGAAATAATATTCAAATCTGCATAATTACCACTATTCAAGTACCTACGCATATCTGATATAAAAAAAACGTCTTACGAAGTCGGGTGGGGCTTTAAGATTTAAAAAATCAAATTAAGAAAGAGAAACCACTACAAATGTTTATATAAATTAAAAAAGGAAAATATCATTCAGCCCCACCCGACTTCAAAAGACGTTTTTTTATATCAGATATGCGTAGGTACTTGAATAGTGGTAATTATGCAGATTTGAATATTATTTCTTGCTTTTTAGAGCTGTTGCTTTTTGAAGCTGTTTTTTTATAGCAATTTTTTTAAGGTTTTTTGAAGGAGGTTTTTCTTTTTAATTTTTTAATGATCTTCTACTTAGTAATAATCTTTGCTCATGAGCGTCATTTTAACACGTATATTGATTTCATGCAAAGGCAGTTTAATTAAATTTTGTGGAACTTTATTCAAAAGGGCAATTCCTTTCCGTAGTAAGTGCTTTTGTTATTCAAGAGGTTAGCTTAAAGCACTCCGTTTAGAAGCAATCGATCAGACTCGTCGGGTTGCTCGCCTCAGTTTCCGTCTCATTTACTGTTTAAACTTTCTGTTCAAACAGGAACACATTCGAGCACGAAGTCGGGAATAATGAGCCCGCGCTGATACGAAATATTGTCTCGAATCGGAGCCACACGAGCACACGAGGGCAGAGGAGGGTACAAGTTTAAGACTTTCTCACAATTAATTTAGGGTTTTACGAGCAAGAAAGTGCTATTAGAATTGTTTGTGTTCTAAATAAAATTTATTTGGTTATAATTATTAACTAGGGTGAATATTGTTGTATTTGACTTTGTTTATTGAAGTGTCAATCAGAATACAGTCAGAAGTAAAAGAAATATAAATTCAAATTTTGATTAGCCAGTAACATACAACAAATATGATTAATAATTTGAGAAATGATTAGTTCTGAACTTCTATAAATGACTACTTCTTATTGTAGGTACCGTTGCCCAAAAACAACCATACAAACCAGAGTGTCATAGATATCTATCAAACAACAAACTGGCCTACATTTTCACGTCATAGATTACTCCACTTAGTCTACTTAGTGCCAAGACTTGTTTAGACCTCAATAATTAATGAATCAGTGATATTGCAACTTTTATCTCTAGAAACTTTGTCCAAAACTTTTGTTCTCGATAGTACTTAACGAACTTTCATCTACTTCTATAAAAACGTTCAATATTAATGTTAAAACTAGCTTTTGCCTGCGGTTTTGTCCGTATGGCATTACTCTTCCAATTGAAATACTTTCTATTGATGAAATAATTATTCAAATCTGATGACAATTTTTTTTGATGATATAGTTTTAGAAAAAAATGCACAATTTTAATAAAACTTTCATTCCTCCATAGTCATTGCTAGAAGTAGATAGCAAAACTGCTAAAGTGGTCGTTTTTGACACATTTGCTATCAACTTCTACGAATGACTAGGAGCGCATGTCATGATACCTTCTAAAAATAATAAACTGTGGGTCCTAAAAAATTGTATTCTTTTAACACTTCAATAAAAACCCCTGAGGGCGCCACTTTCGGTATGGGATCCACCTTAAAAAACTAGTGTTTTACATGTAGGACAAAAGGTTAAAATATTACAAATGCATAATGTTCGGAAGCGGCGCTGGATGCATGGCTGGAACCATAACTTACTTACTCTTTTTTTATTCAAATTTTACAATGTTACATATACTTTCTAATACACTGTTCTTTTTTTCTATTGTTTACTTAAATTTTATTTCTTTTTTCAATAACAATAGGTAGATTGTCCTTTATTTCTAGTACCGGTTTTTTCTTAATATTATTTACTTTTCATCTGGTATGATATACAATTGACGATAGCAAATATCCCATTTCGATCGTAAGGTAAGTAACGTGTGAGGAGCCTTCATTACCGGGCGGGTGGGTATTGTCTTAGTTACAGTAATTCAGCGGGAATCGCGTCTAGACGTATAATGTTTACTTTGTATCTAATGGTTTTCTTTTGTGGGGATAATTACAGGAGATGGCACGTGCGCTAATGCGGTCGGTTTTTGCGGTTATCCTCGTTTCGTTATACGGTTCTCTAGAAAATGGGAAAATGGTCCTGTTTGTTCCGACCGTTGTAATTTATGTGGGAGAATTACAGGAAACTAACGGACCTCTAGCTCACTGATTAGTAATACGGTGGTATTTCTTTGCACAGAAAATTGTTTTATTTCATACGCTGTTTTTCTATTAATTATGTATACTGTTTTTGTATGAGTTCTTGTTAGGTTGTGTACAAGTATTGTAGCATGTGAAGGATTACTTCTTTGCAAAAAGCTAATTATTATGTTTTTCGCCTTTCCAAAGCTTGGCGACCTTTTTCTTTTTTTATAAGAAAACACATAGGTACGTAATTAGAGGGACACTCCTCGCTCCTGCTTAGTTATAAACCTCGTTAGCGATCGCTAACGAGGTTTCTTACTAAGCTTATTATTAGTTATTCTTATTTTATTTTTTAATCAGAGAGTGTGAGAGTGCGTTCACACACACACACTCACAACAGTTAGCGCACTTTTCAGTACACTGGATAGTTGATTGGATAAAAAAATTAAATTAAAAAGCTGTTACAAAATCTCCATTCAATCTTTCCAAAGTTTTTAAACCGTATCATATATGTAAACCCCTAAAGTCCAAAGAGCATTCATAATAAAAATCATTTCCCGTTGTATAAAAGCCGACGTGACAGGCGTTTCTTCCCCGGCTCTGTCCGGGCGGGCTCGTCCGGCACCGATAACCGGACACCCTGTTATTGATGGCCCGGTAGTTTGTATGATACCCTCACATTTCAACTGGAACACAAGATTGTGTAGCTTTTCATCTGTGCTATCGATAATGCTGCATGAAGTAGCTCCCTTGTAAAAACACCAAGAATGTATAAAAAACTCTATCAGCAGAGATACATAAACACTCCTTTCTTGAAAAGCACTCGTCAATGTTTAAATATTTATTTGCTCAAGGACCTATTTCAAAAACATTACAATTTGTAATTTACTACGGTAATTCGCGTACATTGCGTTATCTGTGAGTAGTTTATTTTTAGTAAGTACCGTAAATTGGGGTGAATATAACAACAATATTATTTTTGATTCAACGGTTCATATTTTTGTCAATTTATGTTGCATGTTAAAAGAAACTTATGAACTATACAGCGAAAATTTTTCAAGTCTATGGGTACGAGTGTCTTTACCGTTTTTGTTGATCCCAAAAGGAGTTTAATTGAAATGTAGCAACTTATTCGCTTAAATATAACCTGTTGCCCTTGTTTTAATCAAGGCTATAAAATATATGTGTGTCAAATTTCATCCAAATCCGTTCAGCCGTGTTTGCGTAATTCATCCAAACTTTCACACTTATAATATAATATAATATCTTCTACATTCTGGTCAAAGAACTAACCACCCATTTTTTTCAAACTTTCTCGGGTGACATGCCTAAAACGAATGAACTGGCTTGCAGCGAATAAAGTTAAAATGTATTACAGAATTTGGATGAACCTACTAGCGATAGCGACTCGGTAGCGGATTTCTAAGCGTGCGTTCAAGTCTCAACTGAGAAGCTACGGGTAAGTTGATTTTTTCTACTATAATAGCTGTTGTGAATCACCCCATCAGTCGTTGTGAATCTCCCTAAAATTTTAAATTACCTAGGACTAAAAAGTTATTGGAAATAAAAAAAGAAACACACAAAGCTTCAGAAAAAGAAACAAACTTTAACATAAAGGAGTTGGTTGTCAGTTCCTGTGGTTGATAATTGCAAAGTTATTCACTATCTTATCCGGCTTTAACAAGTCAACTAACTTTAAAAACGAAATTGCTGCGAAAATAGGCAGCACTGTCGAAAGAAAGTGTTGCCTACTTGAAAAAATAAAGTTAATTTAATAACTTCTAAAAATATTTTATCAATAAACACTATAAAAAATGTAATTGTAAATGTTTATTTATTTTTCTCAAAAATGTTGCTATTCACCACGCAGTTGCTAATCACTCCATTTTACCGATACCCTAACAATAAATAAAAATCTGTACTCTTTGGTGGAGGCTGATAAATGATAAAAACGGTCTCTATAGCCTATGGATGGCAGGAATTTTATTTTCATTGCACGTTAATGATTAAGGCGATCTTATCTTCGTTTAAGTGCCACAGTCCAAACTGCATGAAATATTTTCAAACTTAGAGACTTTTAAGAGCACTCATAAAAGATGAGTAATCTCTTTTGCCAAGTCTCCTTGGGCGTGACAAGTCATTTCCTGGTCCTCTGTCCTAGCGCGCTCGCCCGCGGCAATGATAGCACACAAAATTGATGGCCGATGAAATCATGCGAGCTTTGATAAACCAACACCATTTAAGGTATAACCTATCTTCAGTAAGTGTCAGTAAGTGTTAGGTCAACCATGGATAATTAAAAGGCAACTATAATTATTGTTATTTCCTGTCATTTAAAAGAAATATCTAGACAACATAATGTTTAGTTGGCCTATTTCTTATTGGGAATCTAATATGAAAATGAAACAAAACATCTTTATGAAATGGGTTACCGCAAAATATTGTGCTCAAAAATGATGTATAAAAATTGTTTTGTTTCCCTACGCTAAATTTATCAAAAATATTCCAACAGAATCTTTTTACATAAAAAGTTTTACATGAAACACACCGCAAACTGTAGCTATAGCAGAGCAGTACAAATAACAATATAATAGGGATCCTACTTTTGATCTTCCCCCAACAATTTGGAAACTAACGTTATAGTTCATTTCGTGCTTTATTGGAGATATAAAATAAGTAAAATATTGGTGAAGCCCTGTTGAAAGTGTTTTGTGTTATTTAAAACAATAAACAAAAGCTTTTCAACCGTCCCAAAAATCAATTTCATCAGCTCTAAAATACGAGTACAATATTCGACAAAGTCGTGTTTAACGGCGTCCTATCGATTGATTGGTCGTTCGATTGCCTTCTGTCATTCCTATTGTGAGGCTTCGCTGGCCAGTTGTTTGTCGACGACACACACGATGCTAACAACCAGTGGCCATAGCCGATGCGACTCACGAACTTCGGGCTAATTGCACACGTCGCCGAGACCTGACTTAGCTGCGAGACCATAGAACGGCAGAAAGAGGTAATAAGATCTCTTTGTCAGAACTAATCAAATCAAATGGCTGCTTTCCTGCTTTTAACTAAGTTTTTAATCTTAATATTTGGTGCATGTGCACTCTGCGTTTATGCGACTAATTATTATGTAAGTAATATATTTATGATAACTAATTAAGCAACAAATTACAGACACAAAAGGATTTTTCACTTATTATAATCATTATATAAATTATGGAATACTTAAATATAGTTTAAAAGTAACTAAAAATATTTTTGATATTGCCGATACTCTGTACAAATTGAGTAAGAGAAATTTTGTAGAAAAGTACTGGATTCGATCTCAACGATTTGTGCCAAGGGTGATGTACATACCATTAACATAAAACTAGGACTTAAAAAAAATTGGTAATCGTTCATTGTCAATACGAATACTTTATATTATTTTCTATTACATTTCCTGGCAAATGCCACTTATTTATCTGTGGCTCCTGGCTGTGTGAATAAAGTGTCCCCGATTTGTAATGTCTGGCGCACGACACTTTCTAAGGTGTTAAGTTTGTAACAAACTAAACATCTTTTCTATGTTGAACTTATATCTGGAAAATCATTAACCTTAACAAAGTGAAATAAATTTAGAAATGTTTTATTTTCTTCCATCTGGCATTTAAAAAAACTCGAGATATATCTTCTTTCTTCCTAGAAAAGGCCCCTTGAATGTCGAGGTGTCACAGTAGTTGGTGTCATCTGCACTTAAGGTATATATTTTTTTAAATATTTGTCTTATCTTGTCGTAAATTGATTTACTAATAGATCCTAATAAGTTTCACTAGCTCATCAACTATTATTTATTCTGTGCTCATAATTTCAAATGCACGCAGATTCAAACTAATACTTACATAACTGTCGTTTGTTTCCTATCCTTGTCTAATATTGATATAATGTGTACATGAGGAGGCAGTGTCGGTAATTAAATAGTGCTTCTGATAATTAGTGTGCGCAACAGTAATCATGCTGGTATAATATTTCAATGTTTTAATTTTGGCATCGAAGTGAAAGAGTAGATTTAGTTTTTCTTTTTTAGTAGCAGCTAAATTCCTCACAAATTATAAAAAAAACGATTCAGCGCGTGAATTCATCAAACTTGAATCGAACAGTCCAAATTGTCGGCCACTCATGATCGCTGTGAAAAGAGAATCTAATGTTTGTTTTTGAATGATATCTGTGCATACGATAAGCCAATACAATGCCATGGCTTCGAGCCAGTTGGGCTTAGATACCTATACAGAAATCCATATGGATTTGACAACTTTGATAATTCTTAATCAGGTATAAAGTGCCGAATTCAATTAATTTATGATTATTTAACACAGATGCAAATAATCTAAGGATACTTCAAAAGCTATCGAATAGGACAGCTTGAAGTTAAAAGTTGACAATACCGATACATAATTATATTTAGTACTAGCTATTGACATTTATATGTAAATTACATACTTATCTTAAGTATATGATTACTTATAAATAATTATTATATGTAATTAAGCATAATTGTAATTAAGCGTAATTACATGTACTTAAGCTTTCTGTATTGTTTTTTTGAAATGGGTCTATGCCTGAAATAAACAAATTATTATTAATATTATCTGACTTTTATTCGCTAAACAAATCCTTCACATAATAAAATGTTTTATCTTAATGCTTCAAAAATAATAAAAACAAGCGTTGTAGAAAAGAACTTTCTTAAAGTGGTAAAGTTTCTGCATTAAGAAGTTTCACAGACTCTTTTTCAAAATTAACGTAATAATTTTGAGAGAGTCTGGGAATTCTGCAGGAATATAAAATTAAACCATTTGAATTTTCTGATTAAAACTACAGACTATAGATGGTTTACAAAGAATCGAATAAATGAGATATTATTTAGTTGTTGAACAATAATAGTGATACTTGTCTGTCGTAATATGATTGATTGAGACACACAGGTACTTTTAATTTTATTAAAAGTAAAAAACACTGAATAAGAATTGAATTGAACCAAAGTGTCTAATAGTTTTTATTAATTGTAAACTATGGGCGATATAAAGTGCCAAAATGTAACTTTCGAAATTTGCATTTAATTTTAATACCTTGCTTATTTCTCTATGGATTTTCTAGGTTCTTTCCTTTGTAAAATAAAAAGAATGTACATTAATTATAACCTACTCGAGCAAAAGGTGAAACAGCTGTTTTTTTTCGTGATTTCAGAGTTGGTCCTTAAGTACTCGTCCCTGACTCGCATAAAAGTCATTTAACTGACGCTCGTAATTCACTCGGAAAGTACTTTTTTCTTCAATTAACTCCCTGTTATTGTTTTTATTATCACAATTTTCGATTTCTTGTGACGCCGCCATCTTGCTCGCACGTAAACACACAGCTGACAAAGCGCAAACAGCGTTACAGCGCCACAAGCGTCGCGAAACGGAAGTATATTACGATGCGCCCAGTCATATCTCGATGTGGCCAAGTACTAGTAGGGCAAATCGACGATAGGTTGCTTTTATCGATCTGCCTAATTTTTGATTGGGCACATCATGAAATTATTGGCCCGATCATGAAATGCCGGCACATCGTAATCTGACCAGGCAGATCTCGATTGGCCCAGTTCAACGATTGGCCCACGACATACCCCGTTAGAGCACGCGCTGATTTGTATTACTTCGAACGTTATAAAGCTGCTAATTGTGGCTTCAGTAATATCCTTAATTAAAGCGTTTAATAAGCGACGAGCAATAACTAGCCGATTGTGCAATGATGGCCGCCGACATGATGGCGCAATCAGGTGGCCATCAGCGGAGCCCGAGGAATGTGGCCACCGACTCGTGAAATTGCGTATTGTGGCTTTATGGCCTGATTACACCTTTCAGGTATTACAATAAATGTAATATATTGAGAATGTAATATTTTGCGAACAAAGGTACTTACTTAATAATGTCATTTGTTTTGTTCAAATACATAGAGTGTGGAATGATGCCTATCTTGATAATGGTAGTTTAGCATAAGAATCTTAGTTCCAATTAGTATTTTTTTTATGCATATAAGTCGCTAGTTGCCGGTTTTAATAAAATTACAAGCATATAATAATATATACGATGTTTGGTAATAGCCGTACAAAGCCGAATATTGTAGATAGGATACAACCCCGGAAAAAATATTATACATAAACCCTTTTATTAAAGTCTCTAAAATAATTTCCTTCTTTTTAATGATAAACTGAATAATGGCAACCCTAGACCAAAATTGTATTCCGCTTTTGCCCATCAATGGGACTTATTATCGAATATAATAGTCTATTTGCGTCTAAAGTTGTTATTTTGCATTTTTCCATACAAATAAAAAACTAAAATTCCGAGCCATGTGGCGGCTTTCAGTCTTAATAATAATTTTCCAGGTTTGTGTGCATGGTACCTTATCTACCATGTTCAGCTTTATAAAGCAATATTACCAAGTAGCCTGCATTAAATTTATGTCAAAAATGTATGTTCTTAACTAAAACACGCAATAACAAAATACTTGCCACGGTGCTGCCACGCTTATCGATTTTTCCTATAATAATTCATCTCCTTTTATATGCCTTTTTCAGTCACCGTTAACCCTTATTTAAAAAAAGAAGGATAATATAGCCCTGGTCCCATTTTAATGCGATACCGGTGTCGGCCTGTGTCGCCCGGATCATGGCATAACAGGCGCGTGTTTACGCCATTTCGCGCCATTAGCCATTCTGTTTGGCAATTCAGCCCCTGCAGCGATCGGACGAGTAGGCTTTGCTAATTTCAGTTGATTGCTATAGAACCTGGATTTAATACTTAGGGTTTAGAATTGCCATGGCAGGCTTAAAGCTACGTATCTCAAAAGAAAATTTCGAACATCACTTATCTGAATAATTCCGTTGTCTGTTTGTCTGTCTGTATGTCTGTATATCTAGGCGCAAGTCAAAATTATTACACTTTCAGTTAATATTTGCTTAGGTGATATTTTTCTTTGAGAAACTGTTTTTGTTTTGCTGTATCTAAATCATCTGGAAATACATCAGTTATTAGTAACTAGTAATTGCAACTTGATAAATAAAATAATTTCAAGTAAGTAGTAGGCAGCGCGTACTTAATCGAATATCAACAAAATAATAATTACTCAGTTGCCAACCCTTATTTTACTGATTCCTTCCCAAACCCAAAGAGCGTACCTACTAAGTATAGTATATTCTGTGAAAGAGCTCCAAAACCTTAGCGACTAACTTCTAGGGTTGCCATCCGTACTCTAAAATATAGTATTGTACTCTACTCTATTTCGTTTAGGTGTATTCTATAAATCTGTGACAGCAATAAAATACGCTAAAATACTCTATTTACTTAACTCTTGTGTAACTATCGTGATGAAAGACAAATATTTGATAAAAGTTGCGAAACGTAACACAAAATTATGTTTTTAAGGATAAATAAGTATAAAATTAATAATGTACTCTTTTTTACTTTTATTTTTGTTCTACCTGAATGAAAAAATACTCTTTTTGTCTGAAATAAGGGTGACAACCCTACTACCGTCCTTCCCACTGCTTTAATTATGTGTGCAAAACACATAAATTACACTAAAACTCAACTAACGCAAACAATTCTCTCTCATAAGACTTATTTACAGTCTTCAATATAGTTGATTCCAGCTCCTATAATTGAGCTTTTACTCGCTTTTAAGGGTAAAGTAAACAGTAATCGGCGGAGACAAACATAACGAAGAACACAGCGGTCTGTGGAAAAAGCTAGGCCAATATTTATACAGAAAATAATAAATGTCTGGCAAATAACCTCAGTCATAACTCTTAGTTGACTAATATTTTATTCCTAGGCGACTTGACTTAGATAAAGACGGCGACAAACATTAATCAATTTTATATAATACCAAATAATATACTTGAAAAAATACGCCTCGCACCAGATCATGTTCTCGGACAGGAATCGAACCCGCGACCTTTGGATATCCGGTCCAATGCTCTGACAGCTGAGCTACCGAGTCACTAGCGGGAACGTCGAATTTCTCCTAGTATATCAACTCTTACGCTGCAAGCCAGCACCATCTCACCAATGCACAAGGAGGAGCTGGCTTGCAGCGTAAGAGTTGATATACTAGGAGAAATTCCCGTCCGAGAACATGATCTGGTGCGAGTCGTATTTTTTTTAGTATATTATTTGGTATTATATAAAAATATCATTGCGAATGCTAAAATCTCAAAAATTTAAAAATTAAATAATTTTCTTTTAGAGGTATTGAGAATGTTATTTTGATTATAATTAAACTGAAAAGTCTTAAGTACCTAGAATTTCAAACCGGAGTTTACAATAGTTCATAATAAGGAGTGATGCACAAGAAAGACAGCATCTGCTTACCCTCGAAGTTCGTACAAATATTGCAGACCCTGGTTTACTTACTGGACCGCCAAAAAGGCAGTGTAGACTCGTGCGAGCGTTAATCAAACTCGTAGTACCTCGTAGTTTCGCTACGCCATGACTACGCGTAACAAATCGTTGAAGTTACATGTGCCATGTGCGTGTACGCACGATTATTGACTACAGAATAGCTACTTAGTTCGTTCCTGTTCAGTTGTTAAACACCATTGAACCATCAAACTGATATCGATCTATGTTCGAATACGGCATCACTGAAGCGAGCACTTGCAGCGGAACTGCTGAGTGAATACAAAAGCTAATAATTGTGATCCTGTATTGAAGTATTTTTGTAATAGTTTTTTTTATTTTATTGTTGTTCTCTGAATAATTAAGTGAGACTAATCGCTAAATTGATTATTGTTCCCGTTGTTCGTAACATGATCGTATTAGTGCAAAAAACGTACTTAAACAAAGTAACATAAATAGGAAATCGAAAAGGTATCAAGGTATCAGCAAATTTGCCGAAGAGCATCCGATGCAAGCCCCCAGGCAAACTTGCGCTTGGATAGATTAAGCAGCTGTTTGCCATAACGCGATGCTTTTTAGATGCTAATTGTGCTTTACTCTCAATGAAAGAGCCAAAATTGATAGTTTTTACTGGTGAAGCGAAGACTTTTTCTTTTTTAAAACAGAACCTGCCAGCATTACTTTCCTACCATAATCACAATCATCAATCAATCAACCGAGATTTTTTTCCAGTCCAACATGAATGCTAAATGCAACACACACGTAGGGCCTTCGGGAATACTCGCAGTGATATTAGGAAGCCGGGTCAAGCACTCCCGAACATTAGCCGACGATAACCGCCGCAGATCTGCTATCCGATAACTACAACATATCGAGGAAATTGCCGTCTATCTGACAAATTTATGATGAGGCTTATCGAAATCTGAGATATTAGAGAAGTTCGATATAGCCCAAAATGGTGTTTGATACGTGGCAAGAATTCCAATTAGTTTAATCAATTTGTTGATAATTGACAATTGCACTGCTGATTAAACACGATAATTGACCCATTTAGGGTGCAGCTTCGCTCGCATAAAATTTTTAGACATAATAATGGTTTGGCATAACAGGAACGGCCTAAAGTTTTTTCGCATAATAACATATTCGCATATATTCGGAGAATAGTTTAATTGGCATAACGATTACTTGTACTAATTTCATTTGGCATTTTGGTGAGCATAAATGTTAAACGCATAACTTTAACACACATAATAGTGATTTAATATAATATACAAATGGCATAGTTTGATTGTCATAAATGTAAAAGAGTTTTTTTAAACATCTAATAGTTATTTAATCTAAAATGCACAATAAGTGAGGTCTACATAGCTCACTGAGCATATAATTTTTAATCGATTTAGTTTTTGGAGATTTTTCAAAATGGCGGAGATATTATGGGGAAAAAACATATTTCTCTCATTTCGAAAAATATTCAAAATGTCTTAAACGCAAGGTCTACAGCTCACAGCTCTCACACTCTCTAAACACGTTTACACCATTCTGCAGTTTATGTTAAGAAATAATAACTTAAAATGTTTACTAGTGATACTATTACTACTCTAACACCCGTATTCAAGAACAATACTCAAACGACTCTTGCCTATGCGAACGCTTTAAAACAGTGCTCTGTGATTGGTTCGTTTATTTTACGTATTAAGTGTGATTGGTAGTTGTCACGCTGTGCGTCCACTGGCACTATAAAACCTCATAGTAATGTTTGTGAATACGGCTATAAATATAAAAAGAAGTCTAACAACGAGCAAGTCCGTCTTCTTCAACTATGTATGGGCTGCATCCTCGGGATGAGTTAATAATGAATCAAATACTTAAAAACTTAGAAGGGTCTAGTGCGTACTCTGGAGAGCAAGCAATCCAATCGCTTTGACTTTATGGACGACTAAATTCATAGATTCAATGAATCAACAATAATGTCGATAAAGATACGAGTACTTTTTTCTTAGTAATGATAGTCTAGTTCTGATTATATTACCAAACAACCTGTAAAAACCGGCCAAGTGCGAGTCGGACTCGCGCACGTACCATTCCGTACCATTATCTATAAAAACGGCAATAAATCACGTTTGTTGTATGGGAGCTCCCTTAAATATTTATTTTATTCTGTTTTTTAGTATTTGTTGTTATAGCGGCAACAGAAATACATCATCTGTGAAAATTTCAACTGTCTGACTATCGCGGTTCATGATATACATGCCAGCATACAGCCTAGTGACAGACGGATAGACAGACCGACAGACAGACAGACGGACGGACGGACAGCGGAGTCTTAGTAATAGGGTCCCGTTTACCCTTTGGGTACGGAACCCTAAAACGTAGCTATGCGTAATATTGTTGTCATTCATTTTTAGGGTTCCGTAGTCAAGTCAACAAGAAAACCTTATAGTTTCGCCATGTCCGTCTGACCAACCGTCCGCGGCTTAGCTCAGAGGCCCTAAGTACTGGAAAGCTATAATTTAGCTTTTTTAGTGCCTCTCCTTTTGTTTTTGTAAAGTGGGGTTGAAAAAAATTGTTCTCATAGTGTAGGGTGTTGTTGGATAGGTCTTTCAGTAATATTGTTTGATTTGTAAAATTACTAGGGATTCATAAATAAAAAGAATGCGAAATATAAAGCTTTAAAGTGCAAAATTGTGTTAGAGTCAAGTGTATTCGACGTCGTTGTCCCCTCCCCACCAGGTAAACGGTTGCTTTTGAAAATATAAAAAAGTTCAGGACAGTAGTATATAATATAATGAAGTTAAAAGAAAAACTATCACTGCTTTACCAGTTAAAGAGTAATAGTCGATCAACTTACAATTTAATTTATACTGGAAAAGTTTTCGTAGAACGAGTTTCATTGAATACTTAGGTATTATACTTAGTTATAGTCGTTAGTTGTTTAAAACTGGAAGTAAATATAAGTTTATAGCCGTATAGTAATTGTAAAAGGTAAATCCAGAACCCTATAATGCGCGTGGCCCGACATGTACTTGGCCATTTTTATTCAATTTTGGTCGGAGAATCGGCCTGTCAATGTTGGATCACTGGAAATTGGAAATAGAAGTAATAAGACATAAAGTACCAACCTATATTGTCTATTTGACAATTGTAAAATCTAGTTTATGTATAATTTTTTTTGACCGAGCGAAGCGCGAGCGATGCTTCTCTGCTTCAGCTTGGGCAATAATGCTTTCGTATGTCTGTTCGGCTGTACGGCTGCCCAACTGTTCATCTGTTTTCCTCTATAGATCGCATTTCTTAACCGATTCTCGTGAAATTTTGTGAGCAGGTTTAAAGCTCTATAGAGCCACTAGTTTTTTAAACTAATAATATGCATGAATAGTCTACATATTTTTTCCAATTTTGACCAGCGTTTCTTTGAGAAAGTTTTTCAGTTTCAAGGACTGAACACATAATGAAAGTCACGTGTCTAAAATAACACCATGTAGTTACAATTAGTTGAGCACCTATATGTATGGTGTATGGGAATCCAATACAAGGGGCTGTGTCATACATCAGCGGCGGTGGGCGGCGATTTGTCTGCGTCGAAGCCTCAGGAGCCTTTGCAGCGGGTATTTGTCAACAGCGACGAGGCCACGGGAAGGATTCAGCGTCGCGACTTAAAATTATTGTCTTGCTGATTGATTGCGTGCGTAGGTAGAAAGGTGCTTTTTTACTTTGTCTGAGATTGATCTTTTATTCGTCTTTTTTGGTTTGAAAAACGTAACGTCTGTATTAGAAAAAAAATTATTTGATTTGTGTGTGTATCTCATCTCAAGTGGGCTGCGTGCTTGTTTATTTACATTATATTCTGGCTTGGTGGCACTAAAAAGATAAGTTTGATTAGAGCAAAAATTATTAATGTTGACCTCAATCATCATTTTGAGTGCACTCTTGGACCTCTACTCACCTGCAGTCTATTGTTTTACTGGTTCACTTGTTTTATCTTGTTAATTTTCGTTGACGTTAACATAGAGAAAAGCCGAGAAGATTAACAAAACCTTCGATCGCAGGTAGATCCAATATCTATTCGAATACAAATGAACTTAAGCCAAGGTCACACACCCCTCCCCGGGCGCCGGACACCGGATCCGGCGCCGCGCCGTATTTCGCCGTCAGCCGGAGGTGGGCGGTAATGGAGCCTCGTTTGTCCGCGTCGGCCCGCTGGCTTCTTGATGGGCTTCGCGGGAGGACTCACTCGAGAGGAACCTATCGATTCATGTTTCTTGCACGGTCCAGTTATTTGTTATATATACACCATTTTTATAGTGAATATTATTTTTTTACATTGTAACTTTTAAGAGTGGCATTAAATTTACTAATTAGTTTCCATCCGCAATGTCTTAATTTCTACCAAATCAATCTAGGATTTTTACAATTTATACTGCCAACTGAAAGAAAAACAGATTGACAAACTACTTCCACTATAAAACATAATATAAAAAAATTGAATAAAAGTAACATTTCTCCTGAAATGGTACACAAGAAATCCAGAGCCATTCATCGAAGAAACCTTCAGCCTAACAAAACATATCTTTTGAAATGTCACGGCTAGGAGTCGCTCGTGCGCTCACACCTTAATGTGGGACAAATTCAATTTGAGAGTATTGAATGCGAGTGCCATAATGAAAACAGATTTTTCACAAATACCTGCCTGAGTGGAGTGAGGAACCGGTGGAGCGACTCTGCGTTTTGTTGAGTAAACCTTTTTGAAAAAGATATCTCAGATTATTGGATCTCCTCTTTTTAACTAACCATTCAGCTTAATCAAAAAGTGATCCATTCTTTCCGACCTCATACCGCATTTTTTGGAACAGCCTACACTAAATAAATGACTGAATTCAGTTTGAACCTTGTAAAAAAATTCATTAAGAAATGATTTAACTAAATAGTGTTATTTATTTATTAATGTATTTTAATTTGTAACTATACAAGGTGTTACAAATGTATGAAACAGTTGATTTTTTTTTCGCGATTTCATAATTGGTCCCATAGTAAAAGTTGTTCAGTTTGATGGTCCCTATCTGCTATATTCGGCATTAGGGGTACTTTTGTAACACCTTGTATATGAATGTAATGTCTGGAAATGATAAACATAATTGTAAATATCGTTCCATGATCATTTATGTTAATGTTAATCGTGATAATTAATGTTTATTTCACCTTGAATTTAAACAAAGTTATCAAAATTTTGATTTAAGAAATGTTTGCCCTACAATATCGCGGTTTAAAAGATTGCCAATGACTTCGATTTTAATAATGATTTTAAATTGGAAAAATGTTATGATTTAAATAATAGTGAAAATTTTTCGAAATATAATGTAAGCGCGAAGCATCTCCGTTGCAGCTTCGGCAAAACTGCTTACGTGTGTCTGTCCAGCTGTCCGGTTTTCCGGTTGTCCGTCTGTTCTCCTCTACAGGTCGAATTTCTCAACCGATTCTCGTGAAATTTTGTGAGCAGGTTCTATAATTATATAAAAATGGTTTGTCAATTCAGATTTCCGATTTTTTAAATGGCGGAGATATGGAGAACATCATATTTTATTCATTTCGAAAAATGTTCAAGAATACCACAAACGCGAGGTTTACAGCTCTATAGAGCCACTAGTTTTATAATTGGGAAAGTAACTCTGTCTGTCTGTCTGTTACGTTTTATTGTCTAGACAGCTGAACCGATTTTGATGAAATTTGGTACGCATGGTACATGGCTACTTTTTATCCCACACTGCTGCGCACGATATAACCCATAGACCACGCAGGCGAAGCTGCGGACGGAAAGCTAGTTATTAATAGAATTCCGTGCTCTTTCGCAAAGATCTCACGTTCGATCCCGCGCGTCCGACGGTTGTACGTCACGGACATAATATCCGCGAGTATCCGCACCACGGATATTAATATCCGGACGGCGAGCATCAATTTCGGACAAACGTTCGGAGGGCGTCAGAAACGGAATTTAAATATTCGCTACAGAAATAGTGATTTGAAACATTACCTGTCTGTTTATCGATAGTTTTTAAAGATCAGTAGGTTTCAACTTAATTATGTTTGAACATTAAAAAAATAAAGTGTTTATTTCCAGCTGCCTAAGCTTTTTATGTAGGTGACTTTTATTTCATCGGAGTGTGTTGCAGCCAACTAGCTTAATCTGCCCTTTAACTAACAGCCTAGCCGCTTAAAGAGTTGCCTAAATTACATTAATCAAATAATTAGACAAACGAATTGTTTTTTAAAAGTTCCATTTTCTGTTATACAGGTATGGCGCTGTAACCAACAATCAGCTGGTGAGTTTCAAAATATTTATATTTATATTTTTAATCAAAATATTTATTGCATACAAAACCATCGATAACTAATGCATCGATAGTTGGACAACACTACTTAGACCTAGGATGATCGCGGGTAATGGCGCCTGCGAGCTCATTTCCCACCATTCTCTAAACAAATAGATTTTTCGGACGCCGTTGATTTGACACAAACTCTCGCAGCACCAAACAAAATGATGTTATACAACAACATGAAATGATCTCGTTCGAAGTTAATATTAAGGCCAGCTTAGATAGCTTTATTAAAGTTGATTCGTGTTTCGGTTAAATGCGTAATATTTAGCTATAACAGCAATTTGAAGTTGGTGATTGTCTTTGTGGATAAAAAAAATCGAGCTAATTTAATTACAGTTTGATGTTTTATGATGACTACTGTAATGACATGTATAACCCTTCAACGCCCTAAAAATGAGACAAAATAGATATTCCATTGTTATCCGGGCGTTGATGAATTAATTAACAAATAATTCAAAACATTAATAATTAATTTTCTCAATATAAATTAAGCTGTGTCCCTATACTATTCTTGCGCCCATTCCAGAAGAGTAAAAAATTGGGTGTTTACAATATAAACATACCTAGTACTCTGTAATAAGTTACGGAGCAAAAATAATAACTATATGGGATGAAATAAATTAAAAGATAATTGAAAATTAAAAAACCGGACAAGTGCGAATCAAACTCACCCACCGAGGGTTCCGCGTCTGTCTGTCTGTCTATTCGCGATAAACTCAACTCAACTACTGAACTGATTTTCATGAATTTTTCATGCGGTTTTCACGAATTGATAGAGTAATTCCTGAGGAAAGTTTAAGTGTATAATAAGTTGAGGTTTTATGTAAATTGGTAGAAATATGACGACAATTGTTGAAGATGTCGGCAAAAATTATGCCGACTGGGAGCATGCATAAACGAAAACGCCGCATAAACCATTTGAGCTATAGCAAAATAATGTATAATGTAATTGTTCCTCTTATATAGATTTACAAAAAGTCCACGATGGCATATATCTTTTAAGAATAGATTAATATACCCATTAAATCTTCAAAATAATTGATCATGTACAATGCGGTAATTTGGGAAGCTATTTAGAAGGATACAGTATTAATCCTTATCAACTTAAATACGTTAGTTACCTTAAGCACTTCATGCACATTATTTAACCTTTTGCACTTTAAATTAATACCTTAGGAGTGATCGCAAAAAATTAACGCGCGCGAAAATAAATTCATGCGCGTTTCTTACGCCGATGACGGGACGATACTAGAACGGGACGGAAACAATTTTTTGGAGCTAATGGCGGTGACAACTGCACGGTATTTGTTTCCTTTTAGGGTGTTGTTGAAAGATCGCATTTGGGAAAAAAGGAAGGAATCGAAGCGAGGGCGGGTCGCTACTTATAAATAGTTCAGGAATCGAGTCTTGCAGTTTTTTCCAAGTTTTTCCCATTTTGTTTTAAATACGTACATATTTTTTTATGATTATTAATTTAAATTTAATTAATTTAAATTTTTTACAGCTTCAAGGGACTGTAGATCTGAGTATGTGGTTTTAGTTTCATCTCGATACCTCCACGCGTTCCCGAAATAAAGGGACTTGACAGACAGACGGACAATAAAAGTGATCCTATAAGGGTTCAGTTTTTTCTTTTTGATGTACGGAACTCTAAAAACGAAGCTGCATAATAATTGCAGAGCAAAAGACAATACTCTTTAATGGTCGGCCGTTGGCGAGTATCCCGTTGCCTCCCCTCGGGATATTAAAATACTGGAGCGTTTCTCACCCAAGTTAATTAAACAGGATTACCAAATACCGAGAAATTTTGTTGCTGGTACGATAAAGTAACGATAATTCATTATCGAATAGTCCCAAAGCCCATTATTTACTCATCCTTACAGAAGGATTACAATGGGTACGTGTCAAATGTTTCAAATACATAATAAAGTATCTCAGGTGGTAGGATTATAAGTAATTGAACGTATGCACATATCCAGTGATCCTCGGCCGGCTGAGGTAATCTCGAGTTGGCAGGCCCCGACTCCGCTCTCCGCCTTTGGCAATTTATCGACTGTCGATGGAATCGACTGCAGTACTGGGACCACTGGATAATCGACCAATTTGATACCTTTGTGTGGGTCAATCACTTTATTGGGTTATCAATACAGAGATATTATGTATTAAACACGCAACTGACTGACTGACGACTGACATTACAGTACTGTATTGAAATAACGATAACGAATGACGACCTCCGTGGTCGAGTGGCTTTGTACACCGGTTTCCAAGGTGTCGCCATCTCTGAGGTCCCGGGTTCGATCCTCGGTTGGGTCAATTTAGAAAACGAACTTTTCTATATTGGCTCAGGTGTGGGTGTTTGTTATACCACCGTTGTCTCTGATTTCCATAACACAAGTGCTACCCCTTTGTGATGTGATGTTGTCAAATATTAAAAAAAAAGAGTATACATATTAATAACGCCGAAAAAGTGGAAAATAAAATAAAATAAAAAATGAATAAGCTTTAAAAACACCGCAGTTTTGTATGCAGATTTTTATATCACTTACTGGTATATACGTTACCGTAAAATCCCGTCTAGGTTTTAATAAAAAATCTTAGGATTTACCATTAATGAGTGTGTGAATTTGAAATTGGTAAATTTAAGATTATAAATTATTAGAACTCGCAAACAAACCTACTGCTAGGTTTTGCGAGACAGTGTGAACAAAAGTGTAATTTATTTCTTATAATAAAACCGCGGTATATTGATTCTCTAAACACAACACGCTCCTTTATCTGCTGCTCAAGTCGTGTAAAAAATATCCCGTGTATTATATTTTAAACCTATTAAAAATGAAAAATCTATTATTTCAAGATAAATAATATAAGAAAAAATACTAAAAAAAACTACTCACCCGTAGCACCTCAGACGGGACTCGAACCCGCACCCTTGGGACTCCGGCCCAATGCACTGACCAACTATGCTACCGAGTCGCTAGTGGGAGTATATGTACATTCATTTTTAATCGTCAGCACACGATTTGAAGATCCTAGCTTCGAAACTGAGGGAGTTTTTTATAAAATTTCATCTCCTATTTAATCCTTTTAGGGAGTGAATTTTGAAAAATCCTTACTTAGTGCACCCCTAGATCTAATAAGGAACCTACTTGTCAAAAGAATCTCTAGACACAGCGGTTTGGGATGTGTGTTGATATATCAGTCAGTCAGTCACTCCAAGTTTTTATTTTATACATTTGGATTAGCTTTGCATTTCCCCAGTCGTCGGCAACATTGTCTAATGATATGATTCCACACGGAATAGGTCGCACACATCAACCGTACAAACAGCGTGTTTGCTTTGAGCTCGCTGCAGGTCGGTCAGACGCACGAGCCTGACGCGTGACGCGTGACGCGTGACGGACAACGCTGCGCTTTGATCAGGCCTTTGAGACCTGTTATGCTTGATTTAACAACAACACGGTGTTAATATGGTTTCAGAAAGCCGGTAGAACTATTGCTTCTTAACAGTTCATAGCAGCAAGAGCCGGTTAAACATACACTCGTGGACAAGAAAATCGAGACACCTCGTTATTTTCTTATATACTGAGAGGCGAAGGGAATTTTTTAAAGTTTAGTTTTTAAATTTTAAACTTTGCTTATTGATGAATTGAATCTTGTTACTTAGTATTAGTAGTCGTATATTACACAATGTTGCTCATAGCTCTTGCAAGTTTATGAACAGGTGTTGTGCAAACAGCAGGCTGTTCAGTTCCGGTTGCTAAATATAGGTAATTTTTGATTACGGAATTTCCACTTCAGATTATTTTGTTCATTTTATGTTATTGGGTGCATTAACTCGAAGCACGGCACTCAATAAATATTACATGATCACAAAAGTTAAAGAAAGATAATTTTAGTTCTGTAATGTATGAGTATAATAAACACTAGAAGGACACAACTAAGTTGATTGTAGGCAATGCAATGAAATAATAATTAATTACAAAAATAAGGACCATATAAGTTGGCACAGTGGTTTAGCACCTGGCCCTGCGATTGCTGAGGTTAAACAACTTTTGCAAGGGTCGGTCATGGGATGGGTGACCAAATATTTATTATTTCGAGTTCCTACGTGCTTCGGAAGACACATTAAGCCGTTGGTTTCGGCTGCACTTGCAGTCGTTAATATCCACCAATCCGGATTGGGACTGCGTGGTGGGTTTATTTTTATTTTATTTTATTTATTTATTTATAATCAGGCAACGATGGCCCATAGATATATACCTTAAAACTAAGCATATATAATTTATAAAAACAATATTGTTAGTAAAATAACTTAAAAATTATGTTAGTAAAAAATCAGTTCGACGCTTTCTGCGTCGGATCGGTGGCACAAGGCAGCGTCCCTCTGAAGCGCCAGTACACCACACCCTGCGGCCAGAAGTCCTCCTTCATGAAGAGGTCCAGCCTTGCTGTCGGGATGCGCACCACAAACGCCTTAAAATTGGTATTATGGCGCGACTCCAAAGGCTGAACTCTCAAACAAAAGTTAGCTTTCTTCTTGATGTACTCTACCACGTCCTGCACGGTGGTGATGTGGTGCAGGCGGGACAGGTACACGGCCGTGGTCGGTATGGCAGCTCGCAGCAGGAAGTCGGGCCCTGTCGGTGCGGTGCCATGATGGTTCTTGCTCACTCGCTGATGACGTCGCTTTTTGTTTCGAACCTCGATGAAACCGTCTTCATCTCGGCCCGGTGCGACGACATTCTGTGAAGTGGCTTTTCTATCGACGAGAGTTGGCTGCTGCGTCCGCGAACTTGAGTTAGTGGCGGCAACAGCAGCAAAGTCGCGCTGAGTTTATGGCCCATCCTCCTCATCCACTCACAAGGAAGACCTATGCCCCAGCAATGGATATAAATTAAAGTGTGTACAACAGGTTAAATACACGTTCAAAAGAGAGCAAGTTCATAAAAGCCTATATGCCTTACTACTTCCCGAGGTCACATTCAGCAGTAATGAGCGCGCACTGTAATCATGCATTGAGCAGGCGGCGCGGCGTGTGATTGCCCGCCCGCACGTGTGATTGGCGGTCGCCGTTGATTGGCGGCCGGCTGCCGACACTCCGCCGCGCACAGTTTGCGACTAATCGACTTTGAGCGGTGATATTTTGTGAAGGCTAATCCATTTAACCTAATAAAACTGACATCAGCTCGCGTCTATGCTACACGATATACGATATGGCACAATTACACAATGTAGAGCTGTAGACCTACCACGGCATCCCTAGAGTCGAAAATTTTAACACCTCATTCCTAAAGTCTAGAAGTTTGGTGCTTGGATACTGTCCTGACTCATCTCAAAATGTATTTATAAAGTACCGTATTCCAAAAATGACGAAAAAATAAAAGTTATAAGTATTTAGCCATTTACGGTGCGACGCCGTGAAATGTTACGACGTCGCACCGTGGATTTTTTTGTCAATATTCAATATTTAAGACGGATGTTATTGAGGTCGATCACATTGATAGCTCTATTCGAGGAGCATGCCGTACGGTGGTACAAAACACTAGAAAAGACTTCATTAATATTAATAAACAAATGTAACACGCGCGCGAAGTGTATTGTGAGTTTCTACGGCGCGGGGCCGTGAAACGTTACGACAACGTCGCGCCGTGGAATTCAACGGTGCGCGTCGTGGATCTCCACGGCACGACATCATCGTCCCGGTGCCAACGTCATGCCGTGTACAATATTATGGTAATCAAATCGTTAGTATCCAAGTGTCACAAAGTAACGCTACATTGTTTTGCAAAACTTTAAGTACTAGATACTGCGTTCCCATTAAAAATGTATGAAAGCGTGGTCCAAGGAGCTCTTCATAATCCGATCCGCAGAGTGATTAAGGTTGTGGCCGCACTTTTACCGCTAAAATTAAGTTTATTTTTATTTTACCAACAACGTGGTAAGCAGCAGCGCTTCCATAGGGATGTAAACTTTGCTAGAGGAAATAACAATAAATCTTTTTTACTCAAAAATGGCTTGTAATATGGTCATTGTTTTGACAACCTTCTTTGAGCAAAGTAAACCTGTCCGCGTTACTCGCATGGTGTCGCAGCAAAGTTGTATGGGATTTCATTCTGTCGAATTTTAGCCACCTGCAATTTCCTTTGAAAATCCATTATTGTCGAGTTTTGTTTCAACATAGGTGTAAAATTACGTTTTAGTACTTTTATATAAAATTTGTATTGAAAAATATAAAAAAAAACTCGGACTTGACCGTTTTTTGACATTTCATTACATACCTCTTAGCTACCTCTGAAATTTCTTAGTTAGGGGGTCGAAAATAACCTTATTTTTTGGCTCCGACGCACTGTTTCTGAGATATCAGCATTTTTGTATTCTTTTTAGAAATTAGGTTATACTATAATAATTATAGAGTAGGTAGTACTCGCATTGTTTGAGTAAAGCAGAATACAAGACTGCAATGCTGACCGCGCTGTGATGGCCCGGACCTGCGCTAGGCTCCACTCTCATCATCATCATCATCGTTGCTAGCAACGCAGTAATTATAGACCATGGCAGTAATCTACTATTAAATTCCAATACAGGTACTATTTTGAACGATAATCATTTATGTATTTAATTATTATACCAGTGTTCTCACAATAGTTATTATCGCAACAAATTTATTCGATGACTGTATAGCATTACTAAGACGTCACAAAATATTAGTAATTTAACTTACTAAGTTGATACTGGAAATAATACACTTACTAGGAACTCCGCTTTATATTACAACTGGCAACCCTGAGTCCAGCGCGCTTCATCCGAATTACGTGGACGGATAGTTTCCACCGCACTGATCTGATATAATCTTATCTGATATAAATATATATATATATCAATGTTATTATTAAACTTTGCACCATCAATTGAAGTCATAAAAGTTTAATCGTTTAGTCGCGACGTTAATGGATATCGCTGTCTTTCATTTTGACCTACTTATAAATTGATGGGATCTTAAAAAATGGCAGTTCTGTGTTTTTAATTTTCTGGACAGAATCTTTAAAAGGAAACCATATAGTATTTTTTTAATAGGATGGCAAACATAATTATCTGTTTTGATTAAGTTACACTGATTTAAAGCTAAGCTATTCAATTAATCTCATGAAATTGTTCACAAAAAGAAGGCAAAATAATTTGTTTGACATTAATAAACAGGAGCAACGGCAACTTTGCGAAGTGCGCTATTTAAGGAGGGAGTCTTGAAATTACCGACACCCCTCACTCCTCAAAAACGAAAGCACAAGAAAAAAATTCTTCTACAGTATGTACAATGAATAAATAACTTCATTTTACATTGTACGGTAGTAGGGTGTACTGTCGATTTGGCGTACTGTCGATTCATTAACCCGTCGATGGAGCGTTTTCGATACAGTGACTGTCGATATTATGATCCAGACCCGTAGGAGTAGGTATGTATAATACTTAATTCTAAAGCTTTATTAATTTGCCAGTGACCCATAAGATTATAAAGCATATTAAATTTTCAAATTCTGAATCACCAGTTTTTCACCGAGTCTCGTATATTACTATCCTCAGGAATTCACTACATCATCCTCGTGAAATAGGGTTGCCATCGCACCTTTTTGCTGAGTGACGGATGCCGGCTCCTTTCAGAGGCCACTCACGCCGAGGATTCGACCTCGCTGAAATACTAATGAGACTTGAATCCACCCTGCAGGCAACATTGAACAATAGTTCAGTGTAGAACTAGTTGATGATTAATAGACAACGTGGTCTAGTTTGAATGCCGATTCTGACTTGGCCTTCTTTTCGCACTGCGAGCTGGCCATCACCGCCGTTGCTGGCTGGAGTTAATTTGAATTATATATTTTTAAAAGTGATGATTCAATTTGAAAAGAAGAGCTCGCCGTGCGCAGGCATGGACGTCACCTGTCTTGATTTATGAAATGGATAAAGTGTAAAATATTGATAATAAAACTTTATATCAATTTTAAACGTCCTTTCTACGCCCCCACATCTTTATAATTGGTGGTGGCGCGCCGACGCGAGTTCATTATAGTACCTTTTGCTAGAAAGAAAATACGCGAGTATATCTCCGTGAGATATCAGCTTAGACACAAGAAACGGCTTAAGAATTATTAAACTGAAGAAAAATTTGTGTCTGAACAAACAAGAGGATACAAAACAGGGAGTATAGTGTCACTATGTATTTTTACTAAAGGAAAATTTTCAAATGAATACGAAATGGATTATGTAGAAATTCATACTATTGAGGAATCTGCAGAAGAATTATTACAAGTCTTTGTTATTTAGGAAAAGTGGGACAAAAACTTTAATAAAACAAATGAAACGTCATTATGACAACAGATGCCACGAGTCACACGTCTTGCTTTAGTACTTTATCGAAGGTGACTTGATCTGGATTTTTTGGATTTAGATTTGAACACAAGTTTTTACAATTTTTCACGAGATTTGTATATATTATTAATAATGTCAAATTTTCAACGGAATCAACTAAAACGTTGACTTTTATTTTACTACTAACCCACCCCAATTTTTAAAAAATCTTACAAACAGATGGTACCTTTAGTTTGTTACGGTACGGTTATATCCCGTTAACCCAGATCTTACTTCGGCAACACTGAAAAAGACAAAGATATATTTTTCGTCTTTATTTCTGGCCATTAAACCTGTTTGACGCTGAAATGATTATCTCCTAAAACAGCTTCTGAATTCCTTGACTTTATCTTTATGGCAGAGCTTTTGTTTACATTTTATTATCCACCACAGCAGATTAGAGATGTTCAGGCCATCGCACACAGGCTGATTAAAATAGTGATCTTTAAAAATCTTAATTATTTGTGTGCCATTTAGCGTTTGTGTAATTTGTATTTGGAAGAAGAAAAAAGAGAGAGAAACGATATTAGGTGCCATTGTTACGCTAGGAAAAAAGTGAAAGAAATGATAAGGTAGGTACAATATAAAGAAAGAGCGAAGCCGGGCGCCACAACTAGTCATGAAAAAATGTTTGGCAACCTCACCAACTAGTCTTCAAAAGTCTGTACGTAATTGACCGAGCGAGCGCGAGCGAAGCGTCTCCGTTTCAGCTTTGGCAAAAGTGATTTCGTATGTCTTTTCGGCTGTCCGTCTGTTCTCCTCTACAGGTCGCATTTCTCAACCGATTCTCGTAAAATTTTGTAAGCAGGTTCGATAATTATATACTTAGTTTCTTTTTACGATTTACGAGGGTGGCATAGTCACTGTGTGACTAAACCCTCTATAAAAATAAAGATTAAAAAAAAAGTATTGAGCTACTCATCAACGTATACAACGTTACCGGAATATCTTCATATTGTCACCACCTCAGTGACGTCGACTAGTGCACTTTATTTCCTGGCGCTCCAAGATTTATCTTGAGCGGTTCTTCGCTCGTCACAGGACACAATGAAACGGTTTAATTATCCGCCTTCGGTCAGGCGTCAGGGGCGGGCGGGGTGCGGGGGGCATGCAGCGCGCGGTGACCCGGAAACGATGCGGCCCCGGCCGGATATTAATTTCTCCAGTCGAACGCACGCCGCGGGACGCCACCTGATGGGCTAATTTAACATTGGAAACCTTCTTTGGAACTCATTAAGTCTTCACATTTGAGTATTCCATGTGTAGATGTCTGTACTAAAAAGTTGCCAAATATATGTCATAAAAATAGTTCCCCGTTCATAACAGTTGCTTATAAAAGCAAATAAAAATTATGCATCCCGCCCGTCGTCGTCGTTCAGATGCATATGATACAAATACAGTTGAAATGTCGCTTTGTCGTATCAATAGCTTTAGCATAGCAAATATCATTTAGCGACATACAACATACGCGCTATCAATGCGATAAAGATTAAAATTTTGTCTAATCAATTTTTAAAAATTAAAGTTTTACGCAAGCTTTTCACGATTTTATTTGATTAACTCTCAGTCCTTGGGTTGAACACCCTTTTATTTTCCTCATAAACACGAAGTCGTCGCGGTGAACCTGCTGGCACCCTGCCTGCTGCATGCCGCTGACGCAGACCCAGAAATACGTTGGAGCCTTGAAGAGGAAATATGTGCACTTACGCTCTATTCGAGCTTGGCTAAGCGTTTTAAGATTATAATGTATTGTTAAAGATGTTTATTCCCAAAAAACGAAAAAAAGAAGTTCAGAATGGATGATGCTCAACGAAAAACCTAAAGAAGTGACCGTTTCTAATCAGCGTTAAAATTTAGGGTAGGATAGTAAAAAGGACTATGATGTGCGATCAGTAGAAAACACCCACCACGTCTATTTTTATCATTAAGTTAATATACCGCTAGGTATATATAGTATCTGAAGATAGGTTTACAAGATCCTAATCTTTGCTAGATCGTATTTATAATTCAATAAAAACTGAATTGGCCTTTGAATAGGAAAAAAATAGGTTTCAAAAGAATATTTTTCACAGAAAAATTCTCATTATTTTATGAATAGAATACTAAATGCAAACGAAAAGAGACCCATTTAGTTTTTATTCGATTTGTTTTCGGCATTATTTGTAACAGAATGGAATAGGATCTGTAAAGAACAAAGATAATTTAATAATTCAAGCATATTAATAGTACAATTGAATTAGGACGACATTGTGTAGTGTTTGTATAAAACAATTTTACAAAAGAGTCAACCAAATTGTACTGATAACATTTTCAAGATCTAAAAATTATACTTAAATATACGATAGGAAATAATGAATGAATAAATAAAATTCTTTATTCAAAAAAGCTCACAAGAAAAGCATTTTTAAAACGGCAAATTCTTTTATCCTACGCCCTTAATACAAGCAGACAGATTAGACGCAGACCCATTCCCACTGGCAGCACCCGTTCATGAGCATGACGCATGAACCAGCCATCGATCCCATTTATCGCATAGATCGCATGACCGGAACGCATCCTGTTTGTTTGAGCTTTAATAGCAGCTACAACCGAGGAACTGCGGACGACTACCGCCCTCAAATCACTGCTTTACGCAATTGCGTATGTTATTATTGAAATAAGCCTTCTGCTTTAGTCCAATCGATAGTCCCATTTATAATCTCACTAAAGAAGCTTCTTTCGTAAATGACTGAGGTTGGTATCACCTTGCACTATAAAAACAAGTAGCATAGAGTATGGATGCTGGAAAGTGAGGTTTACTTTGGCGGCCATATTGCTGCAATCCGGATCCAGGCTGAATGAGGGTAGAGTATGTACACACATCATTAGTGGCCGGGATCTGGACGGGGCACTTGAAGAATATTAAATAGGGATCGTTTGTTGCTTGCTACGTTACTTGATAGCTCCGTAGTTATTGGATACTTTATAGTAGCTAGTTTTAAAACTGTTTACCATTAGATAAATATCTCTGTTCTCTACAATTATACATACTTTTTGATCGATACAAAAGTCTACTTTCTTAGAGATTCTTTGCAACTTCTTATTCAATTAGAAAAATCAAATGTATTTTTAACAAGCGTTAAGTATTACGTAGGTACTTATATGTAGGTAAATACGATCATATACTTTTACATTCGCAGTTACGCAGCAAAAGCAGTGGAAACCCCATTCAGAGCTGGTGCTCAAAGCATCAAAAGGTAAATGAAAAAAGTGTCATCTGGCGTATGGGTGTTGTGAGGCGCGTCATTAGCGCGCTGAGTAAGCAGTAATTAAAACTAAGCCTGACAACAGCGTCCTCGTAATCTGCCCGAGTGTCTCCCTTTTTGCCGACAGGTGCTCGGGCCACAACAGTTTTAATGAAATTTGCCGGGTATTCCACATGTTTTGTGAAACTAAAGTTTTGTGTACATTGATGGAGGCGACGAGTCCGAAAATTTTGTGTGTACCTTCGATCTGTTTGTTAGGAGATTTTGTTGATGATGATACAAGCTTTAGTCGAACCTGCATGTACAATATAGAAGTTATTTAACCATCAGTAACCTAACAAATATATTATAATTATGTCACAGCAAATTAATTAAACATCAAATAAGGATTGCACATCATAAATGGTTGCTAAACAAACTATTTCAAATATTATAGTAATTGATATACTGTCAAATCACAGAGACGTTCCATCTCATCTCAACCAACCTTTCCCGTGTCCCTAGTTTGATTGGAAATCATACAGCCCACCCCACTCACAATGCACTAATACAAATCTTCAATTCTGCTAATCGTGTCTCAATGGTGTTTCAATAGTATTGCTTTTTGGGTTAGTACCAATGTGTTAAAAATCAATACAATTGAAACACCATTGAGACACAATTGTGTTGTTAACATTACTTTAATTAGTCCTATAATTAACTGTTTGTGGCCCGATAGGCGACTGGGCAAAATCACTAGCATTGAGAATTTCGATAATTGCATTACCAGAATCAGTTATTGGTCGTGGATAAATCATAATGTTACATTTCATATCTGTATGTTATTCCGATGGCTATTTCACATACGTTTTTGAATAGTTCAATCAATATTTCAAAATACAATTTGCTTTTTGATAGAATTTGCGTATTCATAACTTTAGTCATGCAATACTGTTTATTACACCTACACAATAAAGTATTTCCAATTGAATGAATGAATGAAAAGTTCTTTATCCAAATAAACTTAGAAATTAAGTGCTTTTAATTTTGCCTACATTTTCATACCGATTCGAGACTTTTTCAGCTGTCAAGAAGAAGAGAGTGAAATTGGAGTCCTATCTAAAACTACTCGTAGATACAATAAATAAACAGAAAACCATGACCTGATTAAACACAAGCTTTTACATTAAACTTCAGTAGTTAAGATCTGAACAAAGTCGTCAACTGTGACGGAGTATTGAGGCGCGGCCCTGCCAGAACTACGTTACCATCAAACTTCAAACTATCTACTTTAATAATTTCTGGTTACCAAACTAGATGAGAATGGGCCATTTGGAAATTGAAAGATGAGAGCAAGATCTACGTGAACAAGTTGATTTAGTTCATTTAGTTTAATGCTGTGAGCTAAAGATACTATTAATTCCTAAATTGATGACTAGATATTTACTATAATAAAAGTTAGTCAGTAGGTAATTATACTAATATTATATTGCAGGTAGTATACATAATCAAAAGTAATTTAAGAAAAATAATACTTTTTTGTTTAGTTCTAAAATGTATTTACATGATAACCCTTATTTCGAAAGTTCATTTAGGTACATATCAATCGCCCATAAATTATTAATTTACTAATGGCTTTAATTATTAATATGGAAAAATTTACAGTTTATGATTCATCTATTTTGCTTCGTAAATATATTTAAAACTCATCTAAAGTTCCTTCATTGGGTAAGTAGCTACAATAACAAACTTCTTTGATATTATAATAAAATAAATCCGACAAACTACACACTTAAGAGTGCAATAACAGTAACATTAATACTACGACCAGCATATTGTCGCCATCCATCCTTATTTTGAGATAAGTACTTTAAATCCTGGAAGTGATCCAGGCGTAAAGGATTTGGCCGGGATCCGCGCCGGGACAGCACGCGCCAATCCTTTAATAAGGGGATTAATAACGGATCACATAATCGGGAAATCTGATCCTTTTCTGATATATAATATTAAGCTTGTTATTTTATCGACCGTAAAAAAGCGTTTGATTATTTTAACAACTTGTATCCTTCTTGAAATAAAAGTAGATAGTATCCTAATAAAAGAATTGACGATTTAAAAATGTTTGTTATAAGAGCTTATTTGAAAAATATTTTGATTTATTTATTGATCATAATCAAACTAGCAATCATTAATTTCAAATATTTTGCGTAATTTAATTTATCGCAGTATTACATTTTTTTAAACTGCTGCAAGGTAGCATTTTTTGGCCTAGCTACAACTGTTTTATTCTCAATTATATCAGCTTTGTTACAGACAAAAATATGTCAAAAACAAGTAAATATGTATAGTTCCTAATGTCAGGAACACATAATTGAGACACTCCAGAAATTCAAGTGGCACTTCATAGAAGCCTGAAGCCCTTCATGGAACCTCTCGAACCCATTGTGTCTGAGGCATTGAGACCGAAGATGTATGAAGCAACTGCGATATGAATAACGTCACTTGCAGGTTGCAGCACAAAAGGGATCGTACTTTTGCGTTTGTGTTTATTGAACTGTGAATATCAATTTCAAACATGAATATGTTTGATGCCAGAAGCACATCGAATACTGCAGAAATATACGGCGATAAAAAAAGAAAATATTTTCATCAGATGTTTGGAAAAACTAATAAAAGGCTTGTAAGTCTGTTGACTTAAAGCCTTAACTGTTGTTAAGGCTTTGGTTAGACTAGCCCTGCGATTCTGTAAGATCAGACAACAACTCGCAACTCCCTTCGCAATCCACTCTCACTTCGCATCTCACCTCGCATGACTGTAGTATGAACCGGTTTTTTCATTAAATTTCCGCGACTATGATTGCATGCGCTATCCGTAGTGCATATCATTACTATTTCTATCAAATCATTACTATTTAATCTATCTTTCCATTTGCTGAATAAATAAATTGAATAAGAGCTTTATTTAATTTAATTGTTCGAATTAAATAAAAATCTGGACAAGCTCTTTGGCTAGTCGTTGATACGAAAGGTGTACTTTAATATTTGCTCGTTTTCACTGCAAATATTGGAGCTCCTCTTTAAATAAAATCAATCACATTTTAACCTTTTAAATTTTAACGAATATAATTCAAAAGTTCTTCATAAGTATTTATTTAGTTTCATTCAGTAATGATAAGTTACAACATTAGGTAACTTTTAATCTTAAATTTTGTCTAAGTATGTATATTATATTATTAGTTATTACGTATTAACTTCATAAGATGAAAATCGTAAAATTAAACGTAGAGTTTAAACTTAAAGTAGGATACGATGATATTTTACAATTACATATCATCACAATACATCATACACTGGGTGTTTAAATCATTACCTATCATTTTCTTCATCGTAGTCGGGTAAAGATATAAGCCGAGAAGAGTATTTTAATCCGTTGGGGTCAAAGGATGAAAATACTATTTTGGGCCCAAAGTTCGGGCTAGTGAAGATGTAACAAGTGAGGTGAAGGGCCGCGTCTATTATTCACGTAGCCGACAGACCTTGGTCAGATCTCTTACGGCAACTGTTTGTGAGGAACAAGTTTAGTGGCAATCAGTTGAGGCAGCCTTGTAATAAAGAGCCGATGGTCGGGGTAATGCAATCGAGTGGCTCGCAACTTTACTCAAAATAAAAGATACGAGCGAAGGGATGGATGTGATGAGGAAAAGACAGTTAGGGATTCTACTGATACAGACTTCACTGACGAACCGCAGATATTCAGTAAAATGTTTAAGTTATCTAGAGGAATCATAAATCAAAAAGTTTCTTAGATTGGGAAAAAAACTCGGCAACACAGAACACTAGACGAGTTATATTCTATATTCCATCCTCGAAATTTCCGATTCATTTGTATTTGATAAAAGAAGTTCGTTTAAGATAATTTTCCAAATTGTATTATTTTACTATCTACAAAAGATTTACTGCGCTGCGTCAACTGCGAGCGGGTAGGTACAACTTTATTACCGAGTAAAGATGGAAATCCTCTTTGAACGCTGGAGGATTCTTTCTATGAAATGTTTTATCACGAACAATCTAATAACATGCTTAAGAATAATCTGGTGTTGTAATGTTTTACTGCGCTGCGTCCCTTGCGGGCGGATAGGTTCAACTTTAGCACCGGGTAAAGAACTAAATCCTCTTTGGAGGTCGCAGTATTCTCTCTGAGTTGTTTATAGAGAGTCGCGGGATGAGGTGGATCTAATCTTGATAGTTTTATGCTGAATTCTTGAAACTACGTAGTTGATCTCTACTTGGAAAAATATCGTTATAAATGAGGTTAGGTAAGATTAGTTATTTCAAACATAATGTAAGTCATAACATCACGTAAAAAGGTTCATGCATTGCAGTTTATATGCAATAAACAATATTCACGTTACTTAATTTACACTCTTAAGTTCCTAGGTTAAATACAACGGAGTTTAATGAGTTAGGCCTGCAGGCCTATTAAAAACAATCGCGATAAGCGGACGCTTTTCGTACCACTACATGATATTATTAACTCACGAGGTTTAATACCAAGTAAATTGAACGATGAATTGCGTCTGAATATCGCGATTCTTTTTATGTAATAGGCCTGCTGATCTAAAGTTTAGAGTAAAAATTCTGAACAAATAAATGTATCCAATCTCTCAGCAAGTGTGTTTGCTCACCGCGACCACTGTTACTCAGATGGAAATTCGTGAACTATCCGCGTTTGATGTTTGCCGCGCTCCGCCCGCTCGGCTGGTAAATCTCTACATAGGTACGTTATCGTGTACAAAGAAAGGCATATTTACAATGGTGCATTTCAAAGAATACTTGGCTTAAGCAATTATAAATGAAAGCATTCAAAATGAGATTCTCTCCCAAATGCATGAGTAATGGCGGAGCCTCGGGCGGCTGTCTCTCCGGTGCAATACCAGGAGCATCGTTAAGTCAACTTCCAGAAAACTTCGGTCAAGTTACGTCCACTTCATAAAATATTAGCCCCCGGCCGAGGCACGGGCGAGTCACGAATAGCACCCGACAGAGGCAACTTTTGTTCCCTTACCTTCCGGGTACATTATAAGATTACAGGGTATGTTTGCTGGACAGATAATTTCACAGAAATATCGTTCAATTTGTTAGTTATGGGGTGAAATAGGCACATTACTTAATATTTAATTCGTTTTTACTACTTTACACAGCTACTTAACACATGATAATATGCACATCAGCCAATTAATTTTTTTTCGGCTTGCCCGCCCACAATAAATGCACATGCACACTACAAAATATCAGTGCAGAATACCTGCATTTAGCAAGACTGCAGGTATTGCGCACTGATATTTTGTGGTGTGCATATGCATTTTTTTTTTGCATCTTGCATATATTTTTTGCGGAAGTAAGCTACATATATTTATTTTTTCACAATGGTTTAGGACTTCCGCCAAGTGACGCCTGATTCAATCAAATAAAAACGTGTTAAAAATCCAAACCCATACCGATTACAAAATATGACTTAGTAGTATTTTCTACAAGTAAGCAATATTAAACTCTCTTTATTTATTTAACACCTCATCTGTCATCTTCATTTTTACGAGCTTCGTAAAAACGGCGTACACGAAGATTGCTGTTGTCTCAGGATAACTTTATTATCAGGTTCTTTTCTCTCGGGGACACTAAAAGGTGTAATTTCCGAGCAATTAGCTAATGGTCGGTGCTGCAATATGGCGGAGAAAAGAAGTTGCCTACAATACACGATTTTTTACATGTAACTAGCCCTACAACGTAGTTATAATATAATAAACATTTTGTACTCGTAGTTTAGTAGCTATAATAGAGTGGCAGGCTCCTGTAACAAAGAGAGTCATGTAGCAATCAAACCCCATTCGATGTGATTGCCACACGACTCTCAGCTTTAGAACTTTCGGAATAATATCTTACTAAAAGCTAAAACGTAATCATTTTCTACTTTTTGAGATAAAGCTCCTAATACCGCGAATTTTGTCAGTCTGGCCTGTGTAATTTTCGCCAAATCGATAGGTAATTGGCATGCTAAAAGTAGATCCGAATGTTAGAAAAATATTACTAGTAAAATGGAGGTAAATCAATATTGAAAAATACTACTTTTAGTAAAACTCAATAAACCTCATCGCTCGTCGGTAACACATCATCTAATTAGGCCGCCGAGTGGCTCGCCCGTCGAGTGACGTCGGACGCAAACGTCCGAAATTTGAGGTTAAGTCAAGGATCTAAATATATGTATGTTGACAAAATGGTAAATTGTGATTTGGCTGCACGATTTCTATACGAACTCGTACTTTAAGTTTCCTTACCCTTTCAATATGCGGTATCTAATGGCAAATTTCTATCTAGATGGCAAACATTAGCAACATGCTCTACAAAAAAACCACCGTAAATGCAAAATTGAAAATCACAAGCTTTTTGATGTTCGCAACTTCTTGTAGTGGATATATCAAAAAAAGATGTTTTCCCTTCCATGATCATCTTGGAGATGACTTAGCGTCTAGTAAGGCCTATTCACATGACTCCTCGTAGGGGCTCTTAATCTTAGTAATGCAACCAGCATACCCTCGCCCCTCGACTACATAACAAACAACGCGAGCGCTCACAAAGCAACGTGGGCTCACATCATAATTATACTGAATTATAACATTTAGTTAGTATTTTCTGCACACACATAATTATACATGTAAAATAATAAAATTGTTTTTTCAATACAGTTGCTCTAAAATGCGTGTTTTCGATGACAGTACAGCGTGCGGTAAGTTGATTTTACCGCACACCGTGCGTTTTTGTTTACGGTTTTTTTATTTCAAAAGGTACCTATAATGTTTTCTCGCAAATATTTTGAAAAACGTAGTATGCACACGGTTGTTAAGGTTTTTAAACCTCCTTACCAACCTTGTATCATAGACTACTATTAAAAATTTGATTTAACTTGTACTGTGTTTTGTTTACCACTAATCGGAAATCGCGTTTATTCTAATCATGTATAAGGATAGGCAGGAAAACCTAAAAGTAATTCAGATAAGAACTTAGATTGAATAAAAACAAAAAGCTTTTTCCTTTGATGGAATCTTTTAACATGATTCAGTTTCAGTAAATTGCAAAGACATTTTTTCTGACAAAATAAAGCAAATCACTTTAATGAAAAAGAAAGCCCTTCAGAAGATGCCTGAACTCAAAGCACTAAAGAAATTTCTGAAAAGAATGATTCTTAAAAGGCAGCGTCATCCCTAAAAGTAACTGAATACACAATACAAGTGTCCTTGCAGTTACTATACGAAGCTGTAGGTGCATGCTACTTTCACCGTTTTTAGGGTTCCGTACCAAAATGGAAAAAGGAACCCTTATGGTGCGACTCAGTCTGTCAGCCTGTCTGTCTGTCACAGCTGGATATTTCGAGAACTACTAATGCTATCAACTTGACATTTGATATATTTTTAGATTACGTTTTCCCAACAATTTTTCAAATAAGCGAGAAATAAATATATTTATATTTTTTTGCAACAGGAAAAGGGAGAACTGAAAGGGGTTCTTAGATATTTGAAGTGAGGCTACTAGAGCATATGACGTATCATATTTAGTGTTTAATTTAAACTCAAACCTATTATATTTTGGTAAATACATCCTAAACTAAACTAACCTATCATGTATATCTAGAAATAGTCACTTTATTATACTTTTCAAAAAAAGCTGTATTTACTTGTAAAGGCATGTCTTTTAGTTAGGCATTTTTGAATATTTATTATAATGTTTAATGATATGTTGTTGGTGAATCTTTTGCAATAAATAAATAAATTCACATTCTAATTTTTTTTATTTTTTAAGCCGCATAATTTTTGACTTTTGATGAAAAATGTTAAAAAATTACCGAAAATATTTTATGTGATAGAAGTTTATGTAAAGATTACTGAAAAAATAAAACAATGTCTCTAAATAGTCAACTTTTTCAAAATTTAAATCAGTACGTAACCCTCCGTGCGCGAGTCCGACTCGCTCTTGACCGTTTTTTTTCTTTTCCGTGTCATTCTTTTAAATTCTAATACACTACTTTCACTTCTTCTAGTGGCTGACTTTACCAACATCTAAGTAAAGAACTTATACACGAGTACTTCGATGGCTCTTCTTTTCGATTAAAAGTTGACCCATTTGCCAGAACGCATTTACATACATTAATTTTAGGAGACGCTGCCTCGGAAGACGGAGCCGTTCTGTAATAAGGTCTCTGAGTATTCTACTGTTATGACACTTTAATAAGAATCTTCTATCGATGTTTAAAATACAGTACGAAGTCTTAATATTAGTAATTTGCCGCTGTTACATTAATTATTTTTGCAAATTACAAATGGGTTTAAAGATAATGAATGACTGTAATTTAATAGGTTTTTATTTCTTAATGTACTCACGCTATGCGGCAGGTTTAGTTCTCATAAAGAATATACAAATATGAAAGGGTAATATCTTGAAAATCCTCATCGTTTTTCTACTCAACGCATATTTTTTATGTATGTATACCGATTACTCGAAGACGGCTTGACCGACTGAAATTATTCAAACGTTGTCACATCAGGTTTGTACCTAAATTGGTTCCATTTTTTGATATTTTGAATTGCAGATTTCAGAAAATCCTGAAAATATTGTCATTTTTTTATAAAAGTTCAAAGGATCGTACTCGTAATCAACACTCCTATAAGCCCCCAAAGATTTGATCCAACCATTCCGTAATAAACAGCTAAAATGTTGGAATGGATTTTTTTATTGTAATGAAACAAAATAATATAAGCATTGTAAGTATGAAAGCTCCTCGAGTCGGGCACGGGTGTTGTTTTATGGTCATGCAGTGCGGCGGGCCGCGCCGGCGCATGTGAAGGCAGAAGGAATCCAGCATTCATAAACTTTGTTCAAGGAATCGAACTCCTAAGGAACAAAATACGCGCGGCTGGAGCTAGGCTATGTAGTACTGAAAGTCACGCGCATTAACCATTGGGTGCATATTGATCGTTTCATGGATTTTCTTTGGATGCTCGTTTCGTGGAATGAAATTTAGAACAGTTAATAATAGAGATTAAATAAAATTGCAACATACGACTTGACAAAGCAACTATTAGGTAGGTAAACAGCTAAAGTAAACAGCTAAAGGTTTATTTTATTTTGTTTAGGTTTAGGTTTATTTTAGCAAAATGATGTTTCTATGTTTTGGTTATTTTTATGAAAAGCTTTCAGAATATAGAAAATGTATAAGTGATCCTACAAGTGATAAAATGCGACATAAGAGCAAATCCTTGACCAAAAATCAGCGCCACATTAACAGTCGCTAATCTGATTTTCTAAACCAGAAATCAATCGGGTATAGTTGAACAATCTTACCTTGTAATGTAAAGATGACCTTCTGGTTACCAGTGTACTCGTGCTAGTCCTCCGGCGGCGGGCCTCGAGCGCCATTTTAATTCAGTGTCCCGCCGTAACGCAGCCCAAATTTATGGCATTCGTGGCCGCTGCTTATTGTTACAGAAGTACCCGCTCTCCCGTCACCTACCACCTTGCTGACGCACGCTCTTTTTAGCCCAGAGCTTAGGATTGAAATTTATGATAATAAGAATTGTGATTTATGGATTGGATCTTTGTATCCTGCTGGAAATAGAACTGTAGTAACAGTAGCTTTATATTAAAGCATCACCTTTTTTTTCATTCACTACGTTGCGATTATAGAGAATTAGGTACCTATCAAACTTATTCTACAGTGTAAAATAGGATTGTTACCTAATTCTCGTCTATAGGTACCTCTAAACATTCCCGTCTGATCCAATACTTCTAAAATAGCAATAATTTAATGAACATAAAGAATGTATCCCAGTGTTTGAGTCTTTGCATAAGTAGTACCAACTTTGTATAATCATGACTAGGTTTATAGCAGAAAGAAAGGAAACGCGGGATTGTTATGGATCTCTTTTCCTTATCAGGCCTGTATTGAGTTATTGCAAGCCAGTCCTCGAGCATGTAATATTTCTTTTGACTTTATATGTCTTATTGCAGGCCGATGTCATCCCAAACAGGAATGGTCAATATTGGTTGGATTTCCGATGGGAGCGATAAACCCTTTTTTATACGAAATTGTTTATGAATCCTCTTTGGGTTGTCCTACCCGCTATCTATTGAATCGGTGTACAGAAAAGAATGGCGATTTGATTTTCAGCATTGGGTATAAGTATGAAATGTATATACAAGGAGAAACTAACGGAACTAGAAACTTGTTTGCACAAAGATTATTTTTATAATGATCTACGTGGACAAAGTCTCGGCCTGCTGCATATTTTTATTTAGTACTTCATTTAATACGTTCTTCATTTCTTCATTGATATCAAGAATGGTCTTTAACGTTTCTCTTGCTTTTGCGTACAATCCTTATTAACATTACAAGATAGTAAAAGCGAGAATAAATAAATAGGTATAAAGTCTAAAGTAATTTACACAAACTAGGTGACTGTGTAAAGTATCAAGTGATACTGAATACTTTAAAGCAACCATAAAAGAAAAAGAGTATTAGTTCTGTAAGATAATATCCGTCCAATTATCGTGATGGCTGGCATGTTACGCTCGGTGCGTCAACAATCGCCAGGCCCGCCGTGAGGGTCGTAGCGGCTAATTTAGTGCCCTCTGCCGGACGCACCGATGACGTTTAAAGAGCTCTCGTGGCGACGAACGCCACTCTCACGTGAGGCAGCTCCCTCGTGCTAGAGCCATCGGCATCGTCAAGCACTTTGGGTACGTTTCAATTAATTATCGAAATGTTTATCTTTAAATGATCGGCATGACCATTGACCATCTGTATTATCTGAATTGCAATGTACTTTTGTACTAACATTAATAGCGGTTTCCTTCTGTTACATTATTAAGCAACACTCATATTTTTTAAAATTCTGTAAATTAAAAACATCTTAACTAAATGTATCGTTGTTTATTCTTACTTGTTTAAAGCCAGCAAACGTAGGGCCAGCAGGAGCGATAGTTTTCCATCGTCTGCATATTGGCATTCGAAGCCGGTGACTTTATTGCGCCGGTTCAGCCAACATGCAACCGTCGCGGGCCAAATGTCTGATGAAACAGATATTGAAATCGTACGATACTGCTGGCTTCATTGTTTCGGATCTACATTTTCAAGATTCAGTTTTTTTCTCGAAAAGGAAATTATTTTGTAAGACTTAAAGATTTTGTCTAAATGTTACTGAGCCCAAGTGGACTAAATCTAAGACTCAGATAGAAGCGGGCGCGGGCAGCGGGGCGGTGAGCGGGTGCGTCCTGACAGAGGTGTCCCAATCTGTCAGCGGGGCGCAAGAGTTATTGCAGCTAACAAAACAGACTCCATGTTCAAATACAAATATTCTATTTATTAACGAGCTCTTCAAAAACACAGACCGGAAAAATCCAAATCCCCCAAATAGTTCAGTAAAACATTTCAGTTTAGGCAACCACTGTAGTAAGTTCCCACGATTTTATATTTATACTCGAAACATGTTCCAAGTGTTTGAAAGTTTTCGGCCTTTGCAAAGTTTATTCATTCGCAAATCGGATGCTTCGGCTATTACACTAGTAATATAATCTATCTGCAGATATTCTCATTGGTTATGAAGGCAGTCTTAGGACATAAAGGATGTCGTGTACGTTAGATACTGTCCCACAACATATTTCGATCGAGCTTGTCCCTTTGTAGCGTCGTTTACACGCATTCAATTGCATCAGGGGCCTGGGGGGAGAGGGACAAACAAGCCGTTTGTGCCGTTGTAGCGCGCTCGGGGCATGTTTACGCACACACCAAATGACTGAATAACCATCTTTTATGGACTGCTGCACTTTATTGTATTAACTGCCTCACGTATCTTTTAAACGGTCCGTTTGCCACAGGAACTGATGGCTTTATCTACTGTGTATATATAAATTAAACCCTGCTTTATCTACACACATAAAGTCACATAACTCGGTGTCCTCTTGTTATCATGAGTATTCCGTTAATTTAAAAACCGACACAAACTACCTAATATCTTAATACCCTTAAAATCCCACTATAACTCTTTCACTTTTCAACGTACACTCTTTCATGTATTCATATTTGAGTTTGAGCGCAGATATCATCGCCTTGTTTAGCATGGAGTACCCCGTGTGTGCCGTGTGCCGGCTGGCTGGTCAAACCACTCACGCTCCAATGCTTCGATAGTTGAACACTGCCAGCCTTCACTTCACTACCCACGAGACTACTATAATTCTCTAGCCATGGAAAAAGTTACTTGTGATTATTTACTTAGGTCTTTTTCACTTTAAATAACGAAGAACTTGCCTCTATTTAATCCATATTGTCTTTAATTAGGACTTGTAGATAACGGACTAATACCGAATAATAAACCTTTTAATCTCTGGCAACAACACAAATGACTTATGTGCCATATTTGTCATAATACTATTTACCCGTATTCTATTCTGTGCCCGTATGTATCGTTAGCGGCACTCAACTCACTCTTGGTTTGTTAAGGCTCAGATACTGGTATTTACACGAGTCGACTTGACACGTAACTTGGCAGACGAATTTAATCAATTAGCGCTTTATGTCGACAATCGCTTGTAAAATTTAATCGCAAACCTAGTTTCAATGAGTGGCGATTCGATTTTACAAGCGATTGTCAATAAAAAGAGCCAATTGACTAAAATCGCCTGCCAAGTCAATCCGTGTAAATACCGCCTTAGGGGACAAAATGTCCCCCACCACGACCGCAAAGCTCAACCTCTATATTTTGAACATGCTTGTAGTATAGTTAACATTAACAACAAACTTTAAGGATAACTTCCTAGTTTTACCTATCCTACCTGTGTCAGCTGCTCAGAAACAAAACAAAATAAAATATTAAGACATTAAGGCGGAGTGGCGTATTGCTATCGTGGCTTGTTTCTTATTGACAGAACAAAAATTACCACAGAATGTCTGGTTTCTGCATTTAAAAAATATACAATACGAACCTATTTTCCTACTCGCGTTTTTAGTTTAAGGAGCTGACATGAGCCAACTAGCGCCGCCAGTCGATTTTATTTTATTTATTCTAAATAAGCCCAATTTCTTAAAAAAGGAATCAGTCAAGGTTTTGTTAATAGTTGGCTCATGTCAGCCCCTTAATTATGAGTTTTATGCAATAGGTTTCAAGCGACAATAGACGATGTGACAAACAATGTAATTAAGTACTGAAAAATGCGTTAACAAAATGTTTATTTTTTCAATTGAACAAACGAAGTTGGATGAAGTGTACTGAAACTGTAAAACAGTGTGATATTTACATTTTTATTTGTATTTACGTAAGCAAATTAATTCTGGAAAGAGAGATACCTTCTACCGTAAAGCACAGCATATCAAAAATTGCAGCCAGTTGACCAACCCTTCTGTGCATCCATTTAGCAGGTCCAAAGCCGGGTACATATTGCGCCGGGCGCTCTCCCGGGGCCCGGGGCGCAGCGACATCAACCCTACACGACCCGTTGTATGTATTTGATATCGAGAGGTGAAGCCTTGCTCCAAACAGGGTTACATGGAAATTTGCCGCGTCGAAAGCGATAATAAAACTCTAGAGGGAAATCAAATTATTCACATTTTTAAAACTTTTCTATAGTTAAAGCTAGTCAATTTACGTTTTTTTTGTCAAATTGATTTCGGAAAACGGAGTGAAACTATATTATGTCACTAGGCTCTGCATTTTCCATAGCTTTATGTATATAGAAATATTGATGATAACAATTTTTAATAAATCGCTGAATCAAATCGCAATTAAATTGATGTTAATTACTTGTTAACAGAAACAAGATGATATTTGAGATTAAATTATTCAAGGATGCCCTACTCAAGTTGGCTTTCTGTTAAATCATCTATTTTGGTATTTCGCAGTAATAATACAAATTATTATATTTAGCAGTTATAATAAAATGTATTTATTATTATTTGTTAGAAACTTTTAGTTTCCATTTATGATTTGAGTTGATTTGATGGAGGTTGTTCAACCTAGTATTGAATTATAATTATTCTACGTTTGAACATAATTTCATAAAATTGACAAAGCTGTGGCGAAAACAGAATTTGCCATTAATAACCTTAATGTTAATTAAAGTAAGCGGTGTGCAGTAAATGCATCCGCGAACGAATCCACCGCATAAAGTTCCGATGTTGGCTCGAGATAGCAGCGAGCGACCGCGGCTATCTGATGGGCCGGCATTCACACCGAAACAGAAGTTTTCGTACAGTAATTATTCACGTGGACCTGCATGGAGTAACTGCCATGGAAACGAATGGAATAATAATTGCTTTTGGCAAAATCGAGACAAAATCCACGCTGCATATCTTCTACACCGATCTTGTATTGAAATAATAGCAATGTTATATAGCTGAGCTAATAATACGACGACTTCCGTGGCTGAGTGGTTTGTACACTTGTACACCGGTTTTCATGGAGTCGCCATATCTAAATCCATATCATAAGTGTAATATCAATGTTTCCGATTTTCAAAATACAAGTATTTTATCAATTTAATTTGAGGTTAGAGCAACGTAACCATGAATGGACTCATAAACCAAAGTCGCTAAGGGACTAAAAAACTTTTCTTCTTGAAATAGCTGGCTCACCTGTTACTACCCGAAATACTTAGATATAGCTAAAATTGGTATCATAATATAGAAACATTTGTTAGGTAAATTTTCAGAAACCATGTGGTGTATAAATCCATATGAAATTTCTATGGAATAAGAGAATGACTTTCCAACTTAATGCACCAATAAACACCTTGGTTCTCATCATTACAGGGACTAAAAAAATATATAAGTTGTTTGACCTTAGATTTTTCCCAACACAATTAATTAAAATAATTGTCTTTTCGGAACGGCCACTAGCCACTGGAGCCTAATATATTTATTGTGTATATAAAATACTAGTGGCTCAGTGAGAGGTAGACCTCGCTTAAATTGTATGTTGTTTGAAAATTAATCTTATAGATGTCACCGCGAGGTTGACACTGCTTTTGAAAAACAGTACTACTTGTTTTAGTACCTATATATCTATTCTAAGCTAGATGGCGATTCTAACTTCGATCATTTTTCGAATGGATGATTTTTTATTTGCAATATTTCGAAAAACTAGCTCGAAAAAAAAATCTATATAATTATTAAATATGCTCACAAAAATTCACTAGAATCGGTTGAGAAACGGGACCTGTGAAGGAGAACAGACAGCTGGACAAACATACGAAAGCATTTTTATCCAAGCCGAAGTAGAGACGCTTCGCTCGCGCTTCGCGCTCGCTCGGTCAAAAATATCAAATAGAGAATAGAGAAATAGGATAATTTAATTGAGTTCTGTGAACCAAACATTCGTTTTGATACAGATCATTAGAATGGAACTTCATGAAAATGATCTCATTAGTAAAACAAGATGTCTGCAGGTAATTTTTCTTTGATGGCGTATAAATTTTGAATGTTCCTCGCGGGGCCGTCGCGAAGGCCGTAAAGCAGCGGCCTTAATTAAAAAGGTGAGAGAGACTATTCCGCTTCCTCGCAACGATGCTAACGACATCTGCAGACCAAATAACGCTTTATTTTGCGGAGTAAGTGCTAAAGTTTAATTCATAATGAAGCAATAACACCGAAAAATTGATCCGGTGAAGAACACCTAACCCGCGACAGCGCTGTTGTTGCCGGCGTAACATGCAATTATCAATAGTAGAAAATGGAAAAAGACAAAAAACTACTTCAATTCATTGTCAAGATTTCACGAGGAACAAATTTCATGAAAAGGCTTCTAAAATAAATTCTACTTTAAATAGTTACAAAGGCACAAACAAGTTCATTATAAAACAACATTTTTATCAAAACGGACAATTACGTCACAAAAAACTAACATTCAGAAAAATACAAGTTATAATTAACAAAGGTGCCCGGTGCTCAAAGCAAGCGTCATGCTCGTTCACAACACAAAGAACTTTGCGCGACAAAGAGCATCGCTATCGCTGCGCT
The DNA here is from genome assembly GCA_963556745.1 of Catoptria pinella. NCBI lineage: Eukaryota > Metazoa > Arthropoda > Insecta > Lepidoptera > Crambidae > Catoptria > Catoptria pinella. The sequence goes on from OY750761.1 coordinate 15,598,095, forward strand.
CGCTCGCCGCGCTCGGAACGCTTGGCTTATCGTGCCGTTTTTCTACTCAATTGCGAGCTGGAATATTTGTTTCAAAATAAACAAGTTTCCTTTGACTATGAACAATGAGTAAAATTCTCAATGATAGTAAGCTTTTAGCATTAAGGTAATTACATTTCAAAAAGCTTTAGGGCAAAACAAACGCAAGTACAAAGGCTGGCAATTACTTGGCATTAATCAAGGCTTTCACGTTTTTAAAATGGTTTTAATTATGAAAACTTTTCAATATTAGGTACGAGACAATACGTGACTATCGTAGAAGTTAAAAATTTGGAAATGCAGGAAAATTAACTTATTCCGTATATTTAAGAGACTTGCATGTAATTATAAAATCGTTATTTCAATACAAAAAGTTCGTCAAATCGTTGGATTTGTAATAATCGAATACTTAAGGCAGTTAACTATTATTTTGAAACTACGCTATATGCTACGGCGTAGTTAAGTGTCTACGCCGTAGCACGTAGCACAGTTGGAGTTATCGTAAAAAAACTGATAACTTATTTATCTTTGACCGATATTAATAAATGTCGATGTCGTCTTTAAAGCTCATGCCATTAGTTTTTTAACCGACTTCAAAAAAGGAGGAGGTTAAATGTTGGCTTGTTTATTTGTTTTTTTTATGTATGTCCACCGATTACTCGAAGTCGGCTGAACCGATTGAAATTATTCAAACGTTATTACAACAGGTTTGTTTCCAAGTTGGTCCCATTTTTTTGAATTTATAATCCTTTTCTTGAAATTCTGAAAATTAAACGGTAGAACTATACAGATACAATGGTTACGGATGATTGACCGTCACAACTTCTTTATTGGTGAACCGATTTCCATGATTATTTTTTTGTTTAAAAGAGGATAGGTACTTACTTTAAAGATACGACCATTTTAATTTCATTGGCATTGTACCTTTAGTTTCCAAGATATACTAGGGAACTCCTAAAAATCAAATAGGAACTGTATAGTGATTGGAATATTGATAGGATTATGACAATCTTAAACAAGTTAGGTAGCTAACTATTTGGTCAAAGATGTTTTGACTAGAGTTGAACTGCGTAGGCAAGGGGACTTATGGGACTCCTTAACAACAAATAGCGCGAAAAGTGGACATTGAGTCATTAGGAGTATTATACTATTGAAAGTGTGAAATATTAATAAAATATAATATTTATGTCATCGCTTACATTTAAATGTACATACCTACCACAAAAAAGTTAAAAATAATAAAAGCTTTCAAAAATTAAAAAGAAAAACCTCCTTAAAAAAACCTAAAAAAAATCTATCAAAACAGCTTTCTGATATTTTAAAAAAACGTCTAATGAAGTTGGGTGGAGCTTTAAAAATTAAGGAAAATATCTTTTTACCCCACCCTACTTCAAAAGACGTTTTTTTAATATCAGATATGTGTACTTAAATAGTGATTATGCAGATTTGAATATTATTTCTTGTTTTTTAGAACTGTTTCCTTTTGAAGCTGTTTTGATAGCAAGTTTTTTTTCATCCACAGTAGGTTTGGAACAATTTTACTGTCTTGTTCCTTACCGTGCCGTGGAATAATAATAAAAGTTCAAAGTCTAATTCAAATTCATTCAAGAGAGTTTCAAAGTGATTGATGAAGTTTCTTACAGAGTATTCGCTTATTTTCACTGTTTATTTCAGCATCACATTCACCAAGGGTGATTGCTAAGATTTCACGATTCATTAGAATACCGAATTGAGGAAGAATATTAGTCAATATTCTTCCTCAATTACTGATTGAGTATCTGAGTCTATTTTTTGTTCACAGTATGCTATACTCGTACTTGACTAAGTGAAAAAAAATAGACTCTGTGAGAATTTAGGAGTTCCGGTGATAGTATGATACACAGTATCATACCTTTTTAATACCAACATAATATTACGTTTACCTTTTTAGTAAGTTTTCGACACTTTTCAACAGTTCCAATAGAAATCCAAAAAATAATCATCGTAATTGGTTCATAAACAAAGAAGTTATACCTGAAAATCCGTAAATACTCGTGCGCTGGTAAGCTAAATAATTGATATTTTTTAGGATTATGAAAAAACTACTAACCAGATCACTGTAATTTTTTTATGGGACCACACATGAACTATTTTCTTTCAAATAGAAAAATAATAATTGAAATCGGTTAACAACTGGTAAAGTTATGTTAAATCATAATATAAAAAACCGTCTACTTGATAACCTTCTCCTTTTTTTGAAGTCGGCTAAAAAGTAACAACTATCAATGTAAGCCTATACGTCCAGTCCCGGCGTGGTGCCGCTATCGGCCGCGCCGGACCGGGATTAGATTTGCCGACCTCCATTCGCGACAGTTTTTCTCTTCCCAATTGTTCGCTGGACTTTTCCCGTATAGCCTCCAGCAAGGGTTTCTTTCAGTGATATATGCCATTGTTACATTGTTTTGGTGGACAAGTTACGTTAAGGGAAACTAGAAACAGTACGATTGTCGTCATTTTATCATATTCTACCTATAATCATAAGTGCGATAGTTTGTGTGTTTGTGTAAGTGTGTGTTTGTTAGCTCTTCACGCCTACACGGTTGGACGGTTTAGATGAAATTTGGCACACAGATGATTTATAACCTTGATTATAACACATAATTCTTTTATTTTGGTTAATGGTTCCCTAGGGTCCACGCGGACTAAATCGCAGGCGGTCGCTAGTTTCAAATAAATAAAAAATATCATAATAAAAACTTATTGTTGTAAGTGCCAGTAAGCGCTTTTGTCAAAATATTGTTAAAAGAGAATTACCTATATCCCTATATTTTAATTTACAGTCACGTCTAAAAATATGTATACAGTTTAGAACTTTGTCACTCTGTTGTGGTTGTTATTTGTCATTGATTTCTGTTCAAAATAGTAATATCTTGTAAAGTGACAAAGTTCTGAACTGTATACATATTTATAGACGTACTTATTTGGAAGTGTATGCGTCATCGACTAAATGTCATGCCCCAGTCAAATCTATTGTGAAAACTAAAGGAAAAGAGTTATTGTGTGCTTTCTCCAGATAGGTACTGATAGAAGATTACGAGTCCATATGTGATCGCATAAAATTTTAAGTCATAATACGAGTATAATACACTATAGCATAAGGTTTTTGGCAGAATGACAATTTGCATAACATTAATACCAAATAAATGTTTAGGCATACTTTAATTCCGCATAAATACTGTTATCAGAATGATCAAAAAGCTTAAAATTTTATTGCATATATTTTTTACTCATAACGATTAGTAATATTAATTATCGTTTATTAGCATAACAACGTATGGCATAATGCATACATGCCAGCAAGTCTGTTCTCGCACTGGTGGCAATCGCACAGAAAATCTTTTGTTTACTAAACGTCCTAACTAGTTCATCAACTGTTTTTATAGTGCCACTCAAATTAAGACTATGAAGCTTATAGTAAATAATTACGCCATTTGTATATTGTATTAAATTACTATTATTCTTGTTTTTGTGTATTTAATATATATGCCAAATGAATTAGTACAAGTAATCATTATGCCAATGAAATCATTTTGCGATTACATAATACGAAAAACTTTATGCCGTTCCTGTTATGCCAAACTATATTGTCTAAGAATTTATGCGATTGAAATGGCACCCGGAAATGACATGACTGATTATGAAATGAATTGTTATAGTAAGAGAAGCAAACACAATATCTTCGTTAATTTGACAACGGGGCTATTGAGCTGTCTCTCGCGGTGTTGTCGCGGCATTTGCATGTTAATCGAGACGGGATTAGCCTCAAACCCCACTCCCCCGCCCCCCCCCCCTCGCTCCTTAGCAAAGCAAGTGATTGTGACAGATAAGCAAAGCCTTTCCGATTCTATACTGTTGTCGCATAATTATCATGTAGGGCCATTTAACACAACTTATTTCAATTATGGAGGGCGATTTAAGATAACTTGACAGACCGAATCTAAGTTACCTAAGTACACTCGATACTTGACACTTGATACTTGACACTAGACACTTGGTACTAAACACTCGACAACTGTATCCATACATTGGACCCTCGACACGGCTTTCGAATTGTGACTTTCGACTCTAACTCACTTTCCACTTACGAATCATTATTCTTTGCTTTTTTTCTGAGTCTAGAAAATTGCACGTGCATAAATAAATTACACATGAGATAATATTATTTGCGAAAGTAAGACAAAACATTTATAATTTTCATTTACATTTTTTATTAAATAAACAGCTAAACAAGTTTCTCTGACAAAAAAACACTTTCATAATAGGTAATATCATCATTTTACTTAATGTTATTTTATTTCTGTCGTAATATTTTCTTTTCGTACATTATTTGCGTAGCGTCGAGCAGCCTGGGCTTACAAAGGCAATTACGACATGTTTTTTCTTTATTTCATACATTACGTACCTATTTATTTAAGTAGTAAACATTTTGGGGACTTGTTAGCAACAACTACCTACCAAATGTTATTTAAAATTAACAAAATATTTATATCAAAAGGCGTCGTATATAAAATATTTTGAATATTAGTTTTCATATATGGGTATTTTAAGTATGTACTGCTCTCTTTAATCATTTCTGCGGTGATGTCGTGTGAGGCGGGTCGTTACGTTCCCTTAAATATGGTTGAGCGAAGCGATGACTGGTTCATGCGTCATGCTCGTGAACGGGTGCTACCAGTGGCAATGGGTCTGCTTCTGACAACCTATCCTAACGCATATTGAATTGTATGAATTGTATTTTTTTGTAACAGCCTAGACTCAATCCTCCTCGCGTCGTGTTCCTCATTACTGAGGGTCGTGATTCCCCCGATAGGAAGTTATTTTTTCTTTGATGATGCCCCTCCATCGATGTCTGTCCTTAGCGTCATGGAGTGCATCGTGTAGCTTGGTGTTCAGCGTTGAGTGGATTTGGTCAGACCATCTAGTTGGGCTTCGACCTCTCGGCCGCTTGCCATCGACCTTGCCAGTGACCATCAGTTGTTCGAGCTTGTGTCCATCTATTCGAGCGATGTGACCGAAGAATTCCAGAATCCTTTTGAGACAGCAAGTGGATAGCCTGGTTTTAATGTTGAGCTCCCGAAGGATAGACTCGTTTGTTTGGAATGCAGTCCACGCGGTATTTGTAGCATCCTCCTCCAGCACCACATCTCAAAAGCGTCAATGCGATCTCCACAGCCCACGTTTCCGAGGCGTAGCTGAAGATGGAACACACTAGAGAGTTAACCAATTCAATCTTTGTATTTCGAGATATGTTCCGGCCTCTCCATATTCTCTGCAGTTGGGACATTGCGCTCTTGGCCATACCGATACGACTCCTGACTTCTTTTTCACAAGAACCCGAATTGCCGATAGTAGCACTCAAGTAAATAATTCGTTTACCTTTTCGATGGGCAAGGCGCCCGTCATGGAGTGAGTTGGTGCAGTCTACTACCATCAGCTTTGTTTTGGAGTGGTTGATTTTCAGCTCGAGTGCCCCACTAATTCTTTCCACTTTGTCAACTTTGTCAAGGAGGCTTATCATTTCAGCTTCATTCGAAGCCAAAAGTGTCTTATCATCGGCGTATCGGAGATTTGTAATTTTAGTGCCACCTATCATGACTAGACTCAATAATGACTTTAAATTTTGAATTTAGCTTGAACCCTGTAAATTGATTCATTAAGAAATAATCTAATTATATATGTAATGATATTATTAATTAATCTATATTAATTGTAACATTGTTCATATGAATGTAATGTAAGCTATTTGAAATAAAGAATTTAATTCATTCATTCATTCATTTTCATTCAAAGGGGGGTTATGATTTTGGCCGGTATGTATGTGAGTATGTAGGTAGGATAGCGCGACTACGTTTATCCTTTTTATTGAATTTTGGACTTGAATATTTTCTTGTTTCGTACTTTTTAGAGCGCTATTTTTCCGTAGATGGGTTTTAATAACAATAATAATAACTTTTATTTCACACTTTTGGTCCATAAAGTGTTAGTAAAAATTTTAATCTTAAACTAGTATAAGTATAAGTAGGTACTAGGTTTTATTATTTAAACTTTTTTGTGCTTTAAATTCGTTAACTTGAAACGTTATTACATCATTGTGTTTACAGTTGCCAAAAACGAAGAAACGGATAAACTGTTTCAATTACACACGACAAAATTCTAAGCTCTCATATTTACGTAACACAATAAAACGTCTAACATTTCATTTGCGCAAAGAAGACAGCCGCGCGTGCTCCCGACGTAAAGTGTGTCTACAAATATCTCGATTCAACTCCGAGAAATAAAATAAACACTCGCCTCTCACAATCGAGACGTACGTATCGAGAAAGCCTTACGATGAAATGCTTGTCAATACCCTAAAGGTTGTGTTTGTCAATAGTGGAAATAAGTATCCCACCAAAAACATTTTCATGTAAAATGTTGCCAAGACGAGACCATAATATAGCTTGCCCTGTAAAAAGTTATCATACCTCATGTAGATTCTGTTGTACAAATAGTCCTTGTAGTAACGAAACAGCCAAACTACATGTTTTGACACAGGTGTAAAGTTTGTAAAGTTGAGGCATGCAAAATCGCAAATGGTGTTTTTTTTTTAACTTCTTAATAAACTTCTTTTTATTTAACTCAAACCGGATTCTTAAAAAAAGAGGCTTTTCCACAAATATAACGAATTGAATCTTCTCCATGCACACATTTTTACTAATACATTAAGTAATGTCCGCCATATTCAACTATATTTTCTTTAATAAAATAACGAAAAGTACGTGTTGAGGGTACATAACAACTAGCCTGATAAAAGCTCAAACACACAGGATGCGTTCCGGTCATTTGATCCGATCTAAGGTCCGATCGCTGCGATCTATGCGATTGCGATATATGAGATTAGAACACAACCAGTGTGGAAAGTATAAGAGAACTCTCTTTAATTCGATTTATAATTTAAGAACTACATAATTATGTAACACTTAGTCAGCAAATAAAACTTTGAAGTTTGAACTCCATATATCGCATAGATCGCAGCGATCTGCGGATCGCATCGCATGACCGGAACGCATCCTGTGTGTGTTTGAGCTCTAACACATATCGAAAACGCAACAATAGGAGGATGGTGCGGCCGCAACGGTTGCCGTACGGTACGTTTATTATAGACTGCGTATTACTGGCACTATTGCTCGGCCGGCATTCATTAGGTGCAGCTGTGAATCAAGCTTCCCACAATAGCTACGATGATATAAACTATTTTATTGCTAGGACTACTACTATAGCTAACTTGAAAGAAGAATGACAAACCAAATTAAAGATAAAGACATACAACAAATATGCAACCAACTCTCTTTCGGGTACAAAATTGTTTGATCACACAAACGTCAAACAAACAAACACAAACACAGATTTTCCTAGTTCAGGCAAATGTTATAATTGTAAACGATAGATTTTTTTGGAAAGTAATAATTTAATTTATTTATTTAATTTACAGTAGGACTGAAAGTTTTGCTCCAATTGCTCTAAACCATTTTGGATTTATCTGTAAGTTGAATCTATGCAGTTAATCAGCTAATCGTTCACGATCTAAACGGCCAGTAGTACCCAAAACTTCGGAACCAATATCCAAAGCGCCAGGTAGTCAAAATAAATTGCAGATACAATTTCAATTTACGACATCGCAGCGTCACGTCGCGACCCACGTAATGCCCAATACACTGCCGAGATAAAACTCCGCCGAATTTCTCAACTTGCCTGCCCTTAATGCGTGGAGATAAGGATCAATTTGGTGTGACCGCCCGGGGGTCCGGCGACCAGCGGACCGTGAAAGCGGATACGGGCGGAGAGCGCGCTCTATAGCTCGAATGTGCTTGGAAGGTGTGCCAGGGACGAATTCTACCCTTGTAACTTTAATAAGAGTAATGCAAATCGTTTTTTTAATTGGCTTTTAGATTAGGAGCACAATTGACTCATTAAAAGTTATTTTTTTTGGTCCTATCTAACACAAAAAATTTAAAACTGTTGCTATGGCGTCAAACAAAAGTTGTGCAATTCAAATTGTGTCTAGCCCGATAGCAGTTTTACGCAGTTGTTGGTTGTGAGTCCCTTGATTTAGTAATGAAGCTAGTGTTAAGCTTCTTGCGCTCGTTTTTCATATCAGTTAAAAAAGTCTGGAACGGATGGTAGGAAAATATAGACGTTTCAAAAGTGCTTAATTATTAAGTTTATTTGAACAAATAAGACTTTGATTTTGAATAAAATCTCGTACTTTAAAAGTTTATGCTCTCCAGTTTCGTCATCTTACATTATCTTGATGAACTATTTGAAAAACTGGTATTAGGGTCAATTTCAACAAGTCGTGTTTTTTCTTTCATTTCGGTTGAATTTTTTATTATAAAGTTTTTTTAAATTCTAACTGTGGTTTATTGTATTTCTTTATACTCTTAATGCACATATTTAACACCATCAAAATATCTTTACAGACTTATGAGATATACGTGTTTAAAAATGTGATGTCACCGAAATGAAACGGTCGTTAACCGAAATGAAATAACTAGTCACCGAAATGAAAGAACTTATACACCGAAATTAAAATCCACCGAAGCAGACATATACAGGTATACCGCAATACTTATACAGGGTATTTGTTAATCCCCCTATAATCCCGAATATGATAGATAGCATTATCATGCATGCATACGACCTCATGGGTGAGTAAGACAAGACGTGAGTAAGGTAACCGGCCCAGTAACAACACCTTTATCTGACCCTACCCTACTGTCAACTTCATCTGCACGCACTGGTGGTACGTACGAATAGCTTGCGGCAATAACCTTCCAGTCGTCGTCATGTTGCTGCTGAATAACAGACGAGGCTCTGACAACCGAGCAATGGCAGTACACCATAGCCATACACCCAGCCGTGAAACCAATTGGAAGAGGTTTTAGTGGCCTTTAGAATCTAAATCACTCCTTAAATACTTACCTGGTGCAGAAGGCAAAAGAAAATCACTGCACTATTACTTATCCCAAGAAAATTATCATGAAATCACAATCAAAGATCTTTAGATGGCTATGCAAATCCGCTTAGCAACCGGCGCCGTACTGCGTCCGGGGCAAAAGTGGAAAATTGGATACCGGCCATGACGTTGTGATTGTGAGAGATCAGGTAACGCATGGAATAAAATACTACTAGTATCTTAATTAAGATGCGGCAAATCCAGGCGCCCTATCGGCTAACTTTTCGAACTTCGGTGGGTCTACCGAGCTTCAACTTAAAAATGATAAATCTATGTAAGGAGTTTCGTATTGTACTATTCGCCGAAGTTATTTAGAAGATATCGATGTTCGTATGACATCATGAATTGGGGTGCGCCATTTTGGCCCGATTGGGGCTCGATTTATCTGTTTTAATTTGAAGCCCGGCAGACTTTCCGAAGTTTGATGCGTTAGCCGGTACGGCCCCAGAGGATAGCTACTTGAAATGTACTTGGCTCACTACAGCCCGGGACCAAAGATCTTGGAAAAATAAATTACCAGATGTGAACTGAACATCTGCGGGCTTAGTGAAATTCATTGGAATGGAATGGTCATTTACCCACCGAGGCACACGCCATCAACTTTTCTGGCAATGACAACATGATCCGAAATGGAGTTGCCGTACTTCTTCCAAAACTCATAAGAAACACACATAACCAATCAGTAATCGAGTACTGGGCATCAAGCTCAAAGCGGCGCCAGCACTGCAACGGAGGCTGACCGGGAGAGTTTTTATGCCGAATTAAAGAGCGCCATGAGCAAGGTCTCTTTTTTCCTGTTTATTCTGCTTCATGGCGATCTGTGTATTCACAATAAGTCATTTCTTTGGCTGATCCTAGATCTGGATTTACACATCTAAGAGAGCCAGCTATTAGATCTTTTAAGTAAAGTCGAAATGTCATGTTGTTTCAAACGGGCATGTTGTACACCACTCTCTCCACTTAGGGTCTTAGCCAGTTCGTTCGCATGGGTATCAACCCTGTCTTGGTCTGTCTTTTTAGTGTACTGGACTATTTCTTGCCGAACTGTGTTTATTTTAAGGTCTAAGTATGTATACTTGTTGCTAATGCACTGGGGGGATAAAGAGCATTGTCCTTTGCTTTGAAATCTTTCTAGGATGTCTAAATCAGCAAGGTCTCTAAAGTTAATTTTGCTGAGACAGGGCCAATTAGCAGCACACTTCAATGCTAAAGATTGGGGCTGACTTCTACTGACTAAGATTGAGACTAGGTCAGTGCGATAAAAGAGGTGAACGCCTGATGCAATTTGCGGCCGACAAACAGTCTGTTCCAGAATCACACCCTAGAAGACTTTATACCTGACGACAAGATGACTTGACTCTAATTTGACTTCATTCTAATTGGATCTCGATAGCGGATATCAGTCATAAATGCTCTCACTCTACTTGCGGCTGATTGCGGGTCAGACCACCAAATTCTTATCTCCAAAGTACGGCTAAAACTGAGAGCAGCCAGAAAGATAGAGAAATAAAAGAATCTAAATAGAGAATAACTCAAAGTTTATAGTAATACTTAAACAAAATTGGAGTCTATGGCTGTCTCTCTCTCTGCTGCTCACTCTGTATGCAGAAATGAATATGCAGAACATAGATCAACTTTGGGGCCAAGCCAAAATTATGGTAAGGAACAGTCAAAAAGTCTGAACCACTCGCGGATACCATCAAACGGCAACACTAGATGAGCGACACTACTTTAGCACTGATTGAGGATAGACAGATAATGAAGGGTTTGGGAGCCTTTTGAGAACTTAACTGTTTAGTCTATCGGTCTGTCATGTCTAGTCTAGGCACATCCCAACCAGCATGCAGACAAGATCGTAACCCACATCTTCAAACATTTGAAGAAAGGAAAAGCCACAGCCACAGGTAGCAACGACATGACGTATCCCGGCGAGGCGGTGCATCTATCGAACGAGTCGCGGTGCAGGGTTAGGTCAAGCCAAGTAGTAAATTGCCAATGAGGTGGACGTACCAAGTCAGAGCAGCCGTGGATGACCGCTTGCACGTATGCATAAAGAAGGAAGCCACTAGCGAAGAATGCCGATGAATAGTAATGCAGGTCACTTCCACTTCCGCTGAAGGATCATGACGACCACGACCACCCTGCCAAGTTTACTGACTAAAAAGAGAAGATACGACCACGTAAAATTATTATAAAGTCTGAAAACCATCGTATATCTGAGAAATTTTGCGTTTTTATTTGTAGTTATGGAAAACGGCAATGCAACCCTAGACGCAGATAACTTAAATGGTCAAAACCACTACACTATGTCGGTCTAGGCAGGTTGTCACTGGCCAGTTTTTCATAAAAAGAAACATATAATTCCCTTTCAATCAAGTAGTGGTTACAATAATAAAAGGTCGAAGTTAGTATCGCTTAAAGTGCCTGCCTTAGAAACACATTAAAAAATACACTTAAAGATTTTGAAATATAATCTGCTGGCCTGGATTTTCACCGAAATGAAATAATAATAAGCCGAAATGATAAAACAATCCACTGACATGAAACAATTATGCACCGAAATTCTCATCACTCACCGAAATGATTTTTTTTATCATTTCGGTTAGTTTTTTATCATTTCAGTTGACAGTTTAGGCCACCGAATCAACCGAAATGAAGACACCGAAATTAAAAACAAGGACAAAAATTGTAATTAAAAGAAAACTATGTAATATAGATTGTTATGAATACTACTCAAATAAACGTAGTAGAAATAGCGTACTTACGAACAATCAATTAAATATACTAGCTCTTTGGAAGACGAGTCATACCCATAAACGGAAATGAAAACAAAGTTGTCCCATGACCACCGAACAGCAATACTTATTTTCTTGGGGGGAAGCGCAGGCCAGCTGCGCACTTTCTTCCATAACAAGCACTTAGGCGGCACTGGTACGCAAGTTTTAAGCGTATGAGGAGGGAGCTAGAGTTGTTCTATGCAAAAATATGCCTTATAAACTTTAGGTCACCGAAATGAATAGACTTTCTGGGACACATGCGTTTACTCATACCAGTTATTAAACTGAGTAGATATAATTATAAAATTACTTTTTGATAATACCCTCACTATTCAAGATTAAAATAAAAGTAACCACACATCCAAATAATCAATAGTTTTTGCTGTACGAGGGAAATTACATTGAAAAAAGTGTTCTGGACAGCTACCGAAATGATAAAATCGGGGCTTAACTATTATTTTTTCCTAACTAACTGCAATTCAAATAAAACAATATTTATTGCCTCTTATAGGCAACGACCTCTTCTACATAGAAAAAAATATTAGAACTGTAAAGCAACGTTTTACACTACCGATTTCATCCGTGCCGCGTAAATTTTTCAAATGGGAAATCCACTCATTAATGAGAGTGCTTAAAAGGGTGAGGATTGGTAACGCCTTGTTTAAAAAAGAACAAACCTAGGGCCGTATATTTTTTTTATTATATTATTCCCTTAAATAGGCCCCTGCGCGACCGATCGCCGTAGCCGTGACTGGAACGGTTCAGTCGCAGAAAATATGACCTTTTATCCGATGGATTTATGATCGGATAATGTCGCAGCGCCCACTGGCCGACACTGGTTCGCGCCTTACAGCGGTAAATAGTAAAAAGGGGATGTTTTTACTATAAATTAATATTTGATTCTATAGTATAATTAATTTTACAATCGCCTAGAACAATTTGTGTTATTTAGTCATGTGACCATAGTATGTACAAGCTTTGCTTAGTCTGGGACCAAATGAGTTAAGATAAATAACATTAGTTTATAAAATAAATAAATAAATAAATAAATAAATTAGAAATAATTATAGGAAAAATCTACTCACCCGTAGCACCTCAGACCGGTGCTACGGGTGAGTCGATGTTTTCTAGTATTTTTTCTAATGTTATTTATCTTAATATAAAAATAGCATTGTGAATAGGAAAAATCTAAAATTAATAACCAAATGAGTTGTCAAAAATATATATTTATTTTCGAGGAGATTGATGGTGCAGTGGCTTAGTTTTAAGGCTTAGCAACTTTCGCTTGGGTCGGTCATGGGATGGGTGGGCAACATTGTTAACACTTACCAATCCTTCATCAATCATTTTATATCCCACAAATTCCACATCGATCGATTAGGAAGGCCTGTGTCTCTCGAACACAAAAAAAAAAGAATTCAAGAGCACTTAATTTCTAAGCTTATTTAATAAATAAAGAGTCTGATGATGGTGATGCTACATTATCCTACTTATTATTATAAAATGAGAAAGTTTCGATGTTTGGGTAGTTAGATGTTTGGACGTTTGTTACTCAATCACGCAGTAACGGCTGAACAGATTTGGATGAAATTTGGCACACAAATAGTTTATAACCTGGATTAAAACATGGAATACTTTTTATCCCGGTCAGAAGTTCCATAGGGATTTTCCAAATGTCCACGCGTACGGAGTCACGGGCGAAGCTACTTTTTAACCGACTTCAAAAAAAGGAGGAGGTTCTATGTTCGTCTGTTTATTTGTTTTTTTTTTTTTTTTTTTTTTTTTATGTATGTCCACCGATTACTCGAGAACGGCTGAACCGATTGACATGATTCAAACGCCACTTTATTAGGTTTGTTCCCCAGGTGGTCCCATTTTTTTAAATTTTAAATCGGTTCAGTGGTTTTCGAGTAATCCTGAAAATACTGTAATTTTTAGGTAACTTTTGCACGAGTTTCAACGGATCTTCAGACATAACTTCTTTGTTTATAAACCGATTGAGATAATTCTTGTTTTGTTAGAAAGGGGATACTTTAAGGGTGTTTTCATTAAAATTTCCTGCATATTGGACCTTGGACTTCGAAGATACACAGGAGAACTCTTCAAAATCAAATATGATAGTGTATTAGTGATAACTCTACGGTATTGGAAGGTTTCGCATCAGCCATTTTTATTGTCACTACTGGGGCTGGGATACAAGCCTTACTTATGGGCTGATGAATAGGATGGACCATAACCCACCGCGCGGGCCCAATGCGGATTGGTGGGTGTTAATGTGCAAATGTAGCTGGAACTAACGGCTTAACGTGTCTTCTGAAGCACGGAGGAGCTCGAGATAATACACTTTGGTCACCTACCCCATGTCTGACCCTTGCTTATTAACAGTGCGAAAAGTGGATATTGAGTTACTAGGCGTATTATACCATTCAAATGTGTGAAATATGAATAAAATATATTTATATCATCGCTAACATTTACTTATACATACCTACCACAAAAAAGTTAAAAATAAAAAAAACTTTTAAAAATTAAAAAGAAAAACCTCCTTCAAAAAAACCTTAAAAAAATTGCTGTAAAAAAACAGCTTCAAAAAACAGCAGCTCTAAAAAGCAAGAAATAATATTTAAATCTGCATAATTACTATTTAAGTACCTACGCATATCTGATATTAAAAAAACGTCTTATGAAGTCGGGTGGGGCTTTAAGAATTAAAAAATCAAATTGAGAAAGAGAAACTACGATAATGATTAAAAAAGAAAAATATCTTTAGCCCCACCGACTTCAAAAGACGTTTTTTTAATATCAGATATGCGTAGGTACTTAAATAGTAATTATGCAGATTTAAATATTATTTCTTGCTTTTTAGAGCTGCTGTTTTTTGAAGCTGTTTTTTTACAGCAATTTTTTTAAGGTTTTTTTGAAGGAGGTTTTTCTTTTTAATTTTTAAAAGTTTTCCATATTAATGTTTGCAGAACAAAAAGAGTTGACATCTGAGAGCCTTCGTCAGCTAGTTAATTACGCCTGTGTCTTTTATAGCGAATATTGTTTTAAATTAATTATAGCTCTGGCCCACTCAATTAAATAGCAATTTACTCCTATCGCTTCTGCCTTTTGTAAAGACACTGGTTTAACAATATACAAGGAATTTTAGATTATAGGTAATTTAGATTGTTAGTACCTATTATTTTAGTTGCTTTAATTATCCTCATATTCTATAATTAAATTATATTTCTGATGAACATTGATATCATATTAATAGTTTGTTTCCTTTTATTAAAAATACGTTTTTAAAACGGCCTGAAATGTATAAAATAATTTCTCCCGTAAATATCCTAAGAAGTTTTAAACCTAAAAATGTAGGGCGTATGCAAAAGATTAATATTGATTTATAATCTTACAAAATGTGCCCCACCTTTTTAGGCTTAATACTACTGTGTATCTGGATATAAATCTTTACAAAGTAAAATAACTTTTTTCATTTTAACCCCCGACGCAAAATGAGGAGGTTAAAATAATAAGTTTGACGTGTGTGTGTATTGTCTACTGTCAGAGGCAACGTAGCTCCCAAACGAATTCCGATTCCGGCAGTTGTACCATGGGTCGGGAGGGTTAATTGTAGATTTTTTTTTTTCGATATTTTTCAAAATAGCCGAGAAATAATATTATATGATAGCGAGGTCTACAGCTCACAGAGCCATTAGTAACTAGGTACTGTTTTCTGTACGTACCTATTTCAAATATAAAATCTTCAGATAAAAAAGAAGCCTTAATTTAAATTTTAAATTCTGGTTGAAATGTATTTCTCTTTAAAGTATGTGGTTCAGGCCTAAAGTAGAGATACCCTCTTTTGGTGTGATTACAAGTAGAGCATGTGACGTTTGCGTCCATAAAGATAACGTCCCACTATTCATACATTTTGCAGCACATCCCGCGGACGTCCGTCCGTAAGCCTGGCGTGCTCGTGAGTGGCGTCTTTTATGTGTGCATTATTAATTAAGTCCCACCCCCTCCTCCGTTTTCCTCATGGACCAAGCAAGCATTATTAAAGACAAAGCTTTTAACCGGATCACGCGTTTGCCTTTAGCCGGTGCTCGAAAATGCTCCAGCTGTAGTGTCGCTTTTGCGAACTTGTTAATCTTTGTATTTTGTTAGGATGATAAAATATTAAGGTTCACAAGATAAATAGGCACATTAGACGTGGATTGCAAAATACGCCATAGATCGGAAAGAAAACCCTACATACGAATAATATTTTTCTCAAACATGCTTGGAAATTCGATAATTATTTTGACAAAACACGCCTTCAATGTAAGCATGAAAATCCATTGCTGGCGTGTTTAGCGGCCCTCAATGTGAGTATGAAAACTAATATCCCTCGTGTAAATCAAAATAATCATAGAATCCCGGCAACTTTTTTCAACAACAAAAACTACAAATTGTAAAATTTCTATCATTTTGGTAGAAAATTTTTACATGGTATTTTTTTATGGTTTTTTTACCATGGTGGTTTTGTTTCTACCATTTTGATTTTTTTTTACAATTTCTGCGCATTGTTTGAGAAAAGTACAACACAAGCCTTGGCTGCAACTAGGCATTGATGGACTCAAGTATGTGTGCCTCGCCTTCGCCTCGTCCCACATTTTCACGTTCGTCCTTCAATGCTTGTGTTGCATGCCTCTGCAGTAATCTACTATAATATGTGTCCACGCGCGTAAAAAAAACCCGAATCTATTATTATTGTGTATTTTGTATAAAATACAGCGCCACTACGTCAGTAAGTGGGATTAAGATTTCAAAGGACGAAACATTTGGACAATATGATATCGAGTAACCTTCGAATCAAGATCGAATTGTAAAGTTATAACTTCTTTGGAAATCGGTAGCACAAACCCTCTTTTGACGTACGGTATCGAGAAACTCGCAAGCTGGTTATCAACAATTTACTCAACATTAACATTTTGAGCCACTTTGTTTTATTTTTTATTAAAATTTAAAAGAATGTATGTAGTAAAAAAAATGAGAACTATGACATGTCTGCTGAATTGTTCATAAGCCATAATTATCGATATTTTTTTTAAGCGCGCTTGATTTTTCGATAGATGTTTGTGCTAAGGGTACAGACAGATATCCGTTGATATCCCGACCGATAATGGGTAAGATGGCAGCACTCTCTTGTAGCTCCTCGGAATAAAGAAAATCACTCATCCCGGTTCAATCCTATTTATTTACCATAGTAATCTTTCGTCGAGGTGATTCGCTTTAATTTTCCTTCGGATCCTGATAATCATTCGCAAGCCCTCCCAGATAATTAAGGGGACACCGATGTCCTTGGGGTAATTGGCTTTTCACGGTGCCCAACTTTTGTACTAAGTTGAAATGTTGATTAGTACGACCGACCGACGACCAATCTCCAAGACGTTTCCTACAATAACGAGTGTACTTGATGAGGGATCTTCCGAACTGGTTCCTTAAATGAGTATTAGAATTGTACTGTCGCTTGGTAATTAAATGACAACTCTATTGCTTTGCGAGAACAAAAGCAATTATAATCAATACAAGCAATATAATTAATACGTTCTTTTGTTCGTTGGAGATTCGAGAGATAACACGGTTATTGTTGGGCTTTTGCCATGTATCGTCAATTAAAAGAGAACAGTTATTATCTGAACAAAAATGTTTTTATTTTATGTGTCAATATGTAAGGACTGGCACCGCTTACCATTGTAGTGTAGGGGTTTTTGATTGGGTATTTCATAGACTTGTTTTTACAAACTCCATCAATACGGTAAGCATATCGTCGCCTTACTCCAACGAATGGATAACCAAATCAATACAGTTAATTCGGGTAGCACTTACCGAATCTGAGTTATCTTATTGAGGAAAGGGTTTTAAAACGCGCTCAAGCAAATCAGCGAAGCCAATAGAATGCGCGGAAAAGAGATAGATACACAATAGAGTAACTTGGTAAGTACTTAAACTGATACCCTATTTAATTTGGTAAGCGCATTGGAAGCTGTTAACGTTATTTAAAAAAGGTTAACACAACAAAAGACTGACACTATCGATAAAAAATCTTTTGGGTAACCATTTAATTGGTGTTCACCTAATAATCGACTAATTAAAAAAGGGGATTTCCAGTCCTTGAATATGGTTTTATGTGCAGACTTTGTTAGTCAATAAAAATAAAAACTTAATTTAATTCTTGAAATAAAGCACGTAGCAAACAGAAAAAACAAATTAAAAATAAACATTAACAACAGCTTTGTTACACAACAGCCTAGAAATCCTGGAATTTTCTTTATTTCTATGTGTTAGGTATCGAGAATCGAAGCGAATGTGTACACACAAACATCTTACTGCCATCACGCAAACAGAGCAATAAAAGCGTATCTATGGTAATGGAGCCGACCAACATTCGCATGTCCCGACCCCGATGCCATAACAATTAATATTAATAACCACGCAATTCCCGTCTCTTGTTGTTTTTCACAACAGCCTGCAACATCAACATAAATACTTGACTGACACGAGAATACACAAAACCCTGTAATTGATTACTTTAATACAGGGTCTATACAAGTGTATGAAATGTTTAAAGTATTAAAAAAATATTAAAGACGTGGCATTGCTGCCAGCACCTACCTACGCAACCTGCATGCTTTAATTTTTGCATGCAAATGTAACGTTTTGCATACGAACTCCTTTCATGAACTTCATGATTGACGAAATTGGTTTCCACGAAGCTTGTGAAAAGCAAATTAATGACACAGAAAAGGGTTTCATGAATAAAAAACGTAGCGTTTTTTGTTTAAAAAAATGGTACAAATGGGTTGAACAGGACGCGAGCAGAGATTAATGCGCTGGAGTCAGTCGGCTCTTTACGGATGCCCTCGTTACGGACGAATGAACTGCGGCTTCATTTTTAACTAAATTATGGTTTACTAGTGGCCCGCCCCGGCTTCGCACGGGTACAATGTAGTTATTAATGTGGTGAGTGTGAAGTTATTAGACTATACTACAGGATAACTATATACATATAGTGGTGGCCACAAAATTAAGGACGCTAGTCAATTTTCTTACAAACGAAGTAATTTTTAAGCATTGCTTCTCCGCCAGGGATTGACTGAGCGGTGATCTGGTGATGGCCATCCAAGTAGTGAATAGAGGAGATCCAGATTTCTATACACACCAAAGTGATCTGACCAGCATTTTAAGAGATGTAAGGATATGTTTAAAAAAACCGCGAGTATAGTATAGAAATAGAAATGTATGAAAACTTGCAATTGAAAATTCTTATGCTTACATCTCTTAGAATGCTGACCAGATCAGTTGGGTGTGTCTTGCTATCATAATCTTCTCCATTCACTCCCTGGATGGCCATCATCAGATCACAGCTAGTTCAATCCCTAGCGGAAAACCAAGACTTCAAAATTACCTTGTTTGTAGGAAAATCGTCTTGTGTCCTTAATTATGTGGCCACCACTATATGTATATACGACGTACACAACATACGCAAGGGGTGTTATAAGTTTGACTTGTGTGTGTATGTCTGTCTGAGACAACCTAGCTCCCAAACTTATGGACCGATTTTGATGCGGTTTTTTATGCATAGTTTAAAAGATCTAAGTGTACAGACGACGGGACTCCTAAACCATTGATCCGATTATGATAAAACTTTGGTGAGTTGTTCTGCTTACGACCGGGAAAGTCCTTGGCTAAAAAAACGGAGCATTGCAATACGCATGCCGGGTGCAGCTAGTTCTAAATAAAAATATGTTGTGCATTATCAGGATTATCAATCTCAATCATCCAACACTTCTCTATAATATACAACATGTTACAAAAATACCCTTAATGCCGAATGTGGTGGGGATAATGGGACCAACTCTGAAATCGCGATATAAAAATCAGCTGTTTTATACAAAAATTCAAATCGAAAATATCAAAATGTATGAAACAGCTGATTTGATGGTCCCTATATACCATATTCAGCATTAAAGGTATTTTTGTAACATGTTGTATACCTACCTTATTTCTTGTCATGTTATCCGGTTGCAAAATAAAAAAAGGCTATTCGGCGAGCTGACTTTCGAGCAGGCTACATTAGAGCTGGCCATGGGAGAAACAATCACTGCGCAGATCTACACCAGCCGCTCTTAAACTTTGTCCCTGTGCTTTATTAATTGGCATAGCATAGGCGACTTGACCGAATATTGTATTCTTTTAAAATTAAACTAATAATTAGAGGGAATAATTTTGCACGTTATTACAACGCAATAAGGAAAAAACGACAGCACTGTCAACATAACGCCATTGGTACTAATGCGTATGGCGATAATGCATTCTACCTACTCTCAGGGGAAATGACCAAAGAGAATGTAATACTACGTTGATATGACAAATGATATTTATTTTTCTTATTTAATCAATCAAATGCACAAAAAAGTTTCAATTCCGACGTCGAAGTCAATCACAGCAAAAGTAGCTTTTTATCACTTTTTAACCCTGTTAGGTAATAAATATTTAAAAAATACGAAACACGTGTTCAATTAATTTTGTGAAAGAATGTCTATGCCAAATTCCAAGTCAATCGGGCCAAGGAATCGCGTTCTCCCATACAAACTTTACCACCCTGTTTCACCCCTTTAGGGGTTGAATTTCGCAAAATCCCGTCTTAGTGAGCACCTACGCCTTAAAAGGAGCCCCCATGCAAAATTTGAGACTCCTAGCACTTGCAGTTTCTGAGATTTCGTGATCAGTGAGTGAGTGATTTTCCCTTTTATATATCGACACGTGCAAGGAAAAACATCGTAATTCAGTTTAAGGCATTTTACAGGAGAGCGCAACAAAGATTCAAAAAAATCTTACCAATTTCGGATAAGTCCTAATGCCAATCGATCTTGAACATTTAAGTAAACGTGGTAAGCCCTACCCAATTGTATTATTATGATGCTATAAATGTATATATTGAATGATTTATTGTATGTTTTTGAGAGTTACAATCAAATTCATCCACATACACTTTATAAAATGACATTGTAACTCAGACATACAATCATAAATTGTATGAAATTGTTATATTCATTGAATAAAATAACTGTATGTCTGAGATACAATTTTTAAATAGTTTAAGTATGTGTTTTAGGGTTACAATTAGAAATAAAAATGCAGTTTTTTTATATTGTTTTCCATGGTTATCGACGTTATTAGAATAAACTATGTCGGGATTTACTCCATGCACCTGTTTATTTTTGAGACTCCGATATTTCGGCGCAGTTGCATGCGCTATGGTCACGGAAGAACTGTCGATTGTTGCATGCGGGTAGATGTTTTTGGCAGACGAATCAGTCTACCCTCCGTCTAAGTCTTTTATTTTATTACGCTCGATACCGGTACCACTGTCTGCAAACTCACACTCGAATGTGTGGGCCTAGTACGAGTTGGTGTTTTCACTTTTCGTAGTTAGTTAACTATCGTTTTCTCTCCTTCACTCACTCACATTGACTATGAGCAGTAGATATATCCGATAGTTAACTATGCGAGAAGTGAAAACACCAACTCGTACTAGGCCCTCTTCTCGACACACGACACTCACTGTATCTGTACGCGAAACGGCACTTTTATGATTTTTGTTGTTTTTACACAACCGGACTACTGGATTCCAGATAATCGACAATTTAAACCCATCTTCACGATTGAAATTTTTGTATTTGGTAATTTCAATCGCTTCCTTGACCATTTTTGGTATATAGTGGCGTTCTGTTGATATAATCTGAAGGTTATGCAACTTGATCCTGTGATTTGTGTCCGAATTAATTAAATGTTCAGTGATGGCCGATTTTTGCATATCGTTGTTGTTGACAGCTTTTATGTGTTCCTTTATACGACATGCTATTGTGCGTTTAGTTTGGCCGATACATGAACTACCACAACTGCTGTGCAGTCGATCTTGTAAACACCAGGTTTCCCAAAGAAAAACTACGGTCTTTCGGGTACTGTAGACATTGTGATACCTTTTTCAAAGGAGTAAAGATAAATTTTATTGCATACTTTTTTTTAATTTGAATTTATTGCGTATTTGAGGCCTTATCCGTCAATCCCTTTACATAATATGAAAAAATACCGGCTGTCTATCTACTTCCTGTTTCTGTAACTGGTGCTTTTTCGTGTGTCTCGGTGGAATAGAAAACACGAAAAAGCGCCAAATTTGCTAAGAACAAGATCGTAACTTGTATTACAATTTTATTCATGTAAACTAATAATGGTAAGCAATAAAAAACACATGTAATTAAATATACAATTTTAGTAACGGCAGTTAACCTCCACTTACGATGTTATTACTCTGTGTATATTTTAAATTATAACGAATTTAGATACGACGATAAGAGTAAAAAAATCCGCATTTTTTGCTGAGTAAGAATTTCATCTTAACTCAATATCGCCAAAAACTGAGTTACGATGTTTTTCCTTGCACGTGTCGATATATAGATTATAACAAATAATGAATGACGCAGTAGTATATTCAGAGCAAACACATTTTAAAACGAATGTGAGTGGAGCTTTCTAGGTTTTTCTTTTTGTGGAGAAAAAGATGTCTCTAAATGTCTTCATTATTAAACAACTGATAGAGGATTTTGAGAGGTAGGTAGTACCTCCCTACGCAGATTGCTCTAACAAGAAATTTTAACGTGTATTTATTATAAAACACCAGATCACCGCTCGGTCAATCCCTGGCGGAGAAGCAATGCTTAAAAATTACTTCGTTTGTTATATTTAGATATCCTGTAGTATAAGTCTAATAACTTCACACTCACCACATTAGTAACTACATTGTACCCGTGCGAAGCCGGGGCGGGCCGCTAGTAGTGATTAAAATGGACAAATTCTACGGAGTGTTACAAATGGAATTTTCTTAGGTTTAATAATTGACTCGAAATTGATATGGAAGAAACTAATAGATAAAGTTTGCAATTACGGAAATAGTTTTGCATTCGCTTTGCATAAATTAAATAATAAAAAAAGTTAATATTAATAAAAAAGTTGCTAACGTCCATACAGCTATTACAGTCTATTTCGCTTATGTCCAATCGATATTAAGATACGATCTATTGATTTGGGGAAATGATACCGACATCAAAATACTATTCATTGCTCAAAAGCGATGCATCAGAACCAATTATGCAATTTGACATCAGATACATCGTGTAAGCCGTATTTTAAATCCCTAAACATGCTAACGCTACTCTGTCTTTATATATTAGAAAATTGCTAAGTCACGTGTATAACTATTTACAACAAATCACCAGTAAGTTACACAAGCCTAGATTCGGCCTAACACTCACTATCAGCAGGAACAGTTTCGCGGCTTAGCCGGCTGCAGCGCGCACTGCTCACGGGGATTATATTACTGGTGTATTTCACTCTTGAAACCTCTTAATGAAGTAGAATATTTTTATGGATTTTCATAAACTGATCTTGAAGTTTGTAAATTACTCTAAGTGTAACATTTTAACTCTGTTATAATACCGCAGTGCATTTATTCACCGAGCAAGCGAAGCGTCTCAGGTTCAAGATTGGTCAAAAAATGCTTTTGTCCGTCTGTCTGTTCTCGCTTACAGGTTACATTTTTCAACTGATTTTGACAGAAATTGGCACACTATTCCTTGATTTATTGAATTGTTTTAGTCGATTGCGATTTTCGATTGGGGTGGAAATGGTAAAAAAATACAAAAATTGGATCAGAGACACTTTACTTTACCATTTCGTGTGAAAAATAAGGATAACCAAGATGTCGTTTGATTTATTCCTAATAATATTCCACTTTTTAGAATTTATTTTGTTAAACACGTTTCAACCTTTCTCCTCCTACTCACGGAGTAATTCTATCAATTGAACCCTACCAGATTCGTTATTTTAAAGAATATTAGAAAGTCTCATTTCATAATGTTTTTATTTTATAATTTTATTCATCTTTTCTTAAGTGACTTAAAAAGAGATTGAAGAATCAAATTAAATATTATGCTTGTAGTTCACTAAGGCAGTGCGGTGTTAAGAAAACATCCCACTAGCGAGCTCATGTTTGGACGCTCGTAATCTATTGACGGAGCGCGAGTGAGTGAGCGCTCAAACTAGTCGTATATGTATATTACTGAACAAATGAGCATAGCAAAATAACCAAGTGAACTCTATGAATACTCAGGAAAGTCAACGTATTTGCTTGATTCTTTTGATTCAAACAGAGTGACGAATTCTGAGTATAAAATTACATTGTGCATAAATTATATATTTATCTATCATTCATTAAATCGCGAAAAAAAAATCAGCTGTTTCATACATTTTGATATTTTCGATTTTATTTTTTGTATGAAACAGCTGATTTTTTTTCGCGATTTCAGAGTTGGTCCCATAGTAAAAATTTATCAGTTTGATGGTCCCTATATACCATATTCGGCATTAGGGGTATTTTTGTAACACCTTGTATAATTATATAGAATATTTTTTTCAATTCAGTTTTTCGATTTTTTCAAAATGGCGGAGATGTGGGGAAAATCGTATTTCAGCCATTTCGAAAAAGATCAAAAATGTCACAAACGCGAGTTTTACAGCTCTACAGAGCCACTAGTTTATTACACTAGGTAAGCTCACAGCCTTAAACATGGTAAAATTTTACAGGATCTTTTATAATTTCTAGATTACATAATTGTGCAGGCCTATTATAGGCTTACACAGCATTCATTATACAGAACTTGAACGAAATTATAAAATAAATGAAGAAGTTGAAAATCATCAGAAATTATCAAACTGTCATCAAAGCGATACAATAAATCAATTAAAATATAGAAAATTCAAAATTGCTTATTTGAATAAAACTATTTTTGACTTTGACGTTGAAAAAATTACGAAACCATCGAAATACTTTAACGGATTACGTTCAATCCGTTAAAAATATTTCAAATATCTGAAACAAAACGTGGATATTTGATTCATAACATAATTTGCTGCCGCCTCACACGCTACCATTAAACTAACACTTTTTAATTTCACGACGACTGAAATGAGAATCCCATCTCAATCCATTTGGGGGCGTGAGCCGCGTGCTCAAATAAAAACTAAAAAGAAACATTCATCTTTAAAAGCATTAAAAACAGTGATTTTTTTTTATTGTTTCTACATGTTGTGTCTAAATATCCTGAATTAAATACAGTTGGACATTTTTTGTTGTTGTTTGTAGCGAAACCATTTTTTTGGTGTCACATTCCAATTCAAAAAGTAGATTTTATGCCTAAACTACCTAGTCTTTTGATGTCAGTATCATGTTATAAAAATAACATAAATATTAGAGGTTTAAATGTTTCACCCTACATAATTCTCAAATAATACTTTATATAAGGGTATTCGATTGAGACATATCCTTTACGAGAGAACAACTATCTAAAGCTCCTATACCTACTCTTAAATCCCATGTTTCAGTAATGTAATATTGTGTCACTTGACGCGATCGTCCGAGCACTCGCTACGCAGCTTACGTCGTAAGTTGTAATCGAACGCTTAATCTGCTGGAGACAGACGATGCGAAGCGTGCGATTATAAGCTAAGCCGGATCTGCCGCTCGATCCTGTTTCGCAGACTTACTTTGTTACTAACAAAACATTCAAGTCCCACATACCTTCGGGATGCTCAAAAGCATTCCCCCTACTATCAAAAAAACCGTCCAAGTGCGTATCGGACTTTACACATTTAGGGTTCCGTACCAAATAGGGCTAAGGGACGGGGCTTATCTGTGTTACACATTTGACCGCAAAATTAAGTAGGTATATTCGTTTGATCGATTTATAGTAAGAGAAAAATGAGGGAATTCAAAGAAAAAAAAACAGATTCCGTACCTCAAAAGAACAGAAAAACAGATTCTGTTTTTTCCTTTAAAGGTCTGAAACCCTAAAACCCTAATTACCTAACATTATAATATAAAGCAGGCTTAATTAAATACAATATTTTTCTTTTATTTGTCAGCAAGTAATATCCAGTGGGACTTACAAATAGGTCGTATTGTTTATACAAGCTGCCATTTTGAATCCACACTGTTTTTCCTCGCTTACATTTCCGTGTTATTCATTCAGCTGTTTTCAGTTATCCGAAGTAAGGCTTTATAGGAAATTAGGTACCTATATACTGTCTTGTTTGCGCACGGATTTTACTTTCTTATTTGATTCATAGTATTTTTACAGTTGGCTTACAACTAGGTGATAATAAAGTTATTGTACAAAGCTGACAAAGAATAATGTTGTCTTGTGAACATCAAATAACATTATATTACGACAAAAGTTAATTAAAAATTATAAAATTATTTAATACTTTAAATTTGTGTTTCAAACTTACAGTGATATTTTATTATTATCATTTTTGATGGGTTTTGAAAATAAAATAAAAAACATACATTATTAAAATAACTTATTAAATTAACTGCGTTGAACCATCCAGCAGGTACTTTCAACTTTCTATGCTAATGACGACGTCTCTTTTAAAATGGAAGCCTTACGTCAGTTTGCGAACAACCATTAAACGTTCCGCTGCGTATATTACAGGAATTACAGGGAAGTGCTAACTTTAAAGGTCCCCAATTTGGAACAGAAAAGGTCCCGTTCCGGGTCATAACAGCGGCGACTTGTCCCGCCCGCACTCTCGACACAACTTGTCCGAACTTGTTTGAAGGTCGCTAGTTGCCAGTCAGTTGGCTTCTTTTGTCAGATAAATATCCGTTTTTGCCTGTCTTTAAACAGACTTTGTCTAGCTCTATTCGTCTAATCTAGTTATCTATTCGTCACGTATATTTTTTTCCTAGGTATGATCCCCTTTTACTCGAAGACAAACTGAACCGATTGAAATGATTCAAATGTTATTACATCAGGTTTGTATCCAAATTTTGAAATCGTTTCAGTAGTTTTCAGGAAATCTTGAAAATACTGTCGTTTTCATTACTATTTTGTTTATGAACCGATGTAGTTGAATCTTTTATTGTTTGAAAGAAAGTACTTCCATATTATTTAATTGGCATTGGACCCTGGAATTTGAAGATACTTACAATAGACGTTTTTTTTAATTAATCAAAAAAGACGTTTATTGGAGTCGGGTAGGGCCGGAGCTAATTTTTTACTTTTATAATTGTGTCGTTTCCTCAATAAGTATTGTATTATTTTTTTAGAAGAAATAATATTTCCTGACGACTGCTTAGGGCATCGGTAAAGATTCTAGCCTAGCCTAAGGGTAAAATATTTGTGTGATGAGCACAAAAACTGTTTTTTAAAATATTTTTATTTATGAATTCAATCTTTTATTTAGTGACCATAGTATACATTTCTGCTTGGTTTAGGACTAAATTATTGGTAGAGATATTCGGAAATATTTTATAACTTATTCTTTTCAATGCTTATGCAATTATGAAGCGTTTAGATTTAATGCAACCAGAGGTATTACTTGCTTTTCGTTCTGACTATATTTCCCTTCTAAATTGAAGGTCTAGTTAGTAGGGAATTATAGTCAGGACGACTAACCTAGCTAACATAATGTAAAATTTTCAATAATTTTAGTTTAATTTTGAATTACACAATAGAGTCTTGAATAAAGGCCAGATTGAAATAAATCAAACATCACATTGGCAGCGTGACGTCATTGCCGATGGAGGAAATTGCCGTGACGTCATTACTGCCCGCGGTGTCGGCGACAACTTTTCTCATTTCCTCCGACTACAGAGGACTCGTTTTCCCTTGTTTGTGAACTGCGATAATTATGTTGATTTCGCTACTAATGCCATCATTCCGAATAATTCTGCGTATACATATACATACACCGTCATTTTGTAGTCGTTTCAATTAACTTAAGGGAGTGTTCTACCAATGAAACTAAACATTTTTTCCAAAGGAAAATGTGTCGAAAAATGACAAAAAATATTTTTTGATCCTCCATACTAACCAGACAGTAAAAAAAAATATTTTGTATGGGGAAGAATAGAAAATGACATGTGTAACTGTAAGCATTTTTTTTTTCACCACGCTATTATATACAAATATATTTATGTATGTACGTACTTTTGTGATATTGTTCACCTGAGGAACATTTTCAATTATTTTTATTTGACATAATAACTATATAAAAATAACGCAACTCGAGCTATCTGGCACCAACAGGTCTAAATGACACTTCTATTACTTAAGGTTTAAATGAAACAAACGCTGATCGAAAGGAAATGGCAGAGAATTGCCCATTAGACCGAAATTTACGGGCGCTCACAAACAATAAGTTTGCTTTAATATTTTTCCAAGTTTTTTCATCGCGCTGGTGGTGATTGGGCCAGCATTAATCACAGAGAACGGCAAAGAAAAGTGACAAATGAAAACTCATAAAAGGTAATTCAGTTAGGGCGGGCGGGCGCACCTCACTAAATTACTTTTATTGGTTTTCATTGTTGGACCCTCTCAGCCTCGGGCGAGACGGAGCCTGAAATCAGTACCTTCGCTTGTAGTCAATGTTATGGTTAAAGTGCTTGTGAACAGATAAAAACTTGTATTCAAACAATGGCATAGAACTTATGATGCCTTCTTCAAACATACTAATAAAATGCGAATATAGTCGTATGGTAGGGTATTGTATAAGATGCGTCTGTTTGTTAAGTTTAACACCTAAACCTCTGAACCAATTTTGATAAGAAGGATTTAAGATTCATATATAATTATACCGAAATCCTCACTGGAAATGAAATCAGTTACCTGTCGAATTGTACTACAGTCTGATACAAGCTAAAAATGTTGCTGAAAATTCAGTTATCTGTTACAAGAAATGTAGTACGTAATTACTTCTTTAGACATACTTAAGTCTTTTCAAGTATTTCCCTTAAACATCGTTGGCAAGTACCTGAAAAATTGGCCTTAAAAATGCAAATGAGTTACTGAAGCAATCCTGAGCTGTTACGTCACCCCCCTTCCCCCTCTAGAACACGCCTCTTATTTATTACTAATTCTGATACAATCAATGTCTTCCGCTGTAATTTAATTTATCAGATCTGGCTGGTTGATTAATGGGGTTGTCCGCGCTGCTTAGGCAACAAAAAGTTGGAATTAGCTCAGACGTGCGTTTGCTTTGAGGTTATTTTCTGACGTCATCAATTTCAATAATTTATTTTCATGATGATAAGGATGAAGAAAAATGATCATATCACTTTAAACTCCGTATGAACTAAGCCAGTAGAACTCTATTGTTATTTAATGAATAAAAATCCGTTGTATTTGTATATGTTTTTCCCCCGATTTTTTGAACTTTTCGCGAACCGTGGAAGTGGATATTTTATTGTTAAAACTATTTAAGTTTTATTTCTTTTAAGTTTTTAACCGACTTCAAAAAAAGGAGGAGGTTATCAAGTCGACTTTATGTTGAAATAAAATACCTTTAAAAAGCATGAAATAATATTCAAATTATTAGTTACGCATATCCTATTATATCATATTAATAAAACACGTCTAATGAAGTCGGGTGGGGCTTTTAGAATTAGAAAGAAAAAGAAAAGCAGTTGTCCTCCCGCTCCACCCGACTTCAATAGACGTGTTTTATTAATATGATATAATAGGATATGCGTAACTAATAATTTGAATATTATTTCTTGCTTTTTAAAGGTATTTTATTTTAAAGCTGTTTTTGTTTTTGTTTTCGGGTTTTTTGAAAGAGGTTTTTCCTTTTTTTACACAGCATTTTCTTTAATTAAGGATTATTTAGCTGCGTTGTATACAATTATACATACACTAGCCTTTCGCTCGCGACTTCCTTCCCGTGGACATCCGGAAGATCCATAGGGAAGCTTTGACCGAGATAAAATGTATCCCATGTTTTAATCCACTATAAACTATCTGTGTGCCAATACTGTCAATCTAAATCCGTTCAGTCGTTTTTGTGCGTGATTGAGTACGAGTATGTTAAGAAATAAGGCTTAGAATAAAAAACCCTTAGGTGTTTTCTGGATTACATCCAGTTGCATTCAAACCCGAGTGCAGATGATCTGAGTGTAGAGAGAACCCAATATCAGATGGTTATGCTTTATGCCTGGTGGGGGGTGGGGGGTGGGCTTTCAGTCGCACTGAGGCCGATTATAGAATGAGGACATTTGATAGGCCTAGAGTAAACTTTTGCAGAAATCAACTATTTTAAGCCATGATGGTTTAAAAATATTTCGTACCTATAGCTATTAGTCTTTTGCCTTTGCACATCAGAATAAGCTATCAAAATCTTTTAATAGCTTACATTATTTTAGTTACTTTATATTGTCAAAAATATATAAAATTCCGAAAACAGACTTCTACATAACAGTCACTTTGTTACAGCTACCGATTCAGGCAGTATTTCTTGTAATACAATAATGGCCGTAATAACAACGGCCTACTTTTAAAAATATTAGGACTGTTATATACAGATTATCTCACAAGGTACAAATCCATCATGTCGGACCCCGTAGTTGTGTCCCGGGAGTTGTCCCCCGACCCCCAACACAATGGGGTGCTCAATAGTTTCATCACTGGCGTTGTCAAATTAAAGCCCTTATCAGAGATTCGTGTACCCATTATATCTAGTTAACCCTCTCCAAATAACATTATTTTATGTGGTAAGACAAAGAGGGGAAATTTGAATGGCAACAACAATATTATCTAATAAGTTGTTATTAGTACCTAATTTAAGCAATACCGATAGCATCTGTCACTCTAAAAACTTGCGTTCTTTCTACACAATAGCAAGGATTTAATAATTCACACACATTATTTAAAACAACCTCGAACAAAAAGTGCAAATTCATCGCGCGTGTGCTCCTCGTCTCGGACGAGTACACACGTCTCGCTGCGATTGTCAACGGCGCGCGGCGACGCGACGCGACAAACACCTCGCCACCTTGCACGTAACTTTACACTCACAAATTAATTTGAATTTCAAAATTAAATCTGTAAAATTCTCATGAGTCTCTCTTTGAATTGCCTTGAGAGTTAAACTGGATTAAAATTAAGTATCCAGTTAATAAATTCAGCTGTTAATGAAGAACGATAAATTGAATTATTATTGTGTGTGAAGCGCATTTCACATTACGCTATACTATTTTGCTAAATATGGTATAACATTACAAAGCTATGCTGTATACGTAGTGTTTGTTATAAATATGGTATGTGGATAAAGCATAGCGTATCGCTCAATCTCATGACATTAGCAAGCCAATGACAAAGTGTGTACGTATTCTACATAAATGTATGGTAAGCGACATTGTTGTGCTGTGAACTATATGCTATATAGGTATTATTAGCGTAATCTGAAATGCGCTTAATGTCTTTAATAATACCAGTTTATAAACCAGCCTATAGCCAGTTACCAGCTTATTTAGATGTAGTAAAAAAAACAACTCAATATACAACAATGTTCCAAACAAACACAATTTGCAGACTGTTTGAATAGAAGCTCTTTACAAAAACCCACAAAATACCAACAATCCTGCAAACTACAACATTGAAACTACTCCGAACAATACAGCACATCCTCATAAGTCAGTGGAGCGGCGATGACGGTGGCGCGTACAGTCGCTCGCAGCGATCCGCACGATTGTGTGCGGCGCGACGCCGACGCGACGCGGCGATGCGTCACCGCGCACAAAAGAACTATTGTTTCCTGCAGGCTGCACTAAACTAAATGCAATGAAAATACTCGCGAATACACTAGCTTGCTGCTACAGTAGGTACCAAACTGTCTGTGTTTTTGGTTTAGATATTATTATTATAATCTTTTTAATTTCAATAACAACAAAAATCCACAATATATAAATATTGGTCACCACTCACACACATTGCTCAGATTCCAAAGTAAGTAGCTAAAGTACATGACATGTGTTATGAAAATCAGAGACGGCGCTGGTTCCACAAAACCCCAACACTGAGAAAATTTTGAAATGTTCGTTTTTCTATATTAAACCATTCGGGAATCGAACCTGGGACCTCAGACATGGCGACACGATGAAAACCGGTGTACAATCCCACTCGTCTACGAAGGTTTTCAACCATTTATAAGAAGTGAAATATTAATTTACCATTTAAATTTTTTATTTATGTATAGCCAAGGCACAAAAGACAATACTTGTCTCTTTGCTTGTTTTAAATAGCGAGCTTAATATTCACTTTCTAAACGAAAGTTTTTAATTTAAAGGAGCTGTCTCCTTCTGCTGACAAATAAGAGGCTCATCCACAAGATAATATTATTTTTGGTGAGTACACCTAAGCTAGATGTAAAGTTCGCCCCTAAGTTTAGGTGTTACACTCAGAATTTATGGTGTTATTCTGGCAACGCAGATTTTGTTATAACGCAGAAATTATCATTGACATAGACTACTAAATAATTTACTAGAAAAAATACGACTTGCACCAGATCATGTTCTCGGACGAGAATCGAACCCGCGATCTTTGGATATCCGGTCCAAGGCTCTGACCGCTGAGCTACCGAGTCACTAGTGGGAAACGTCGAATTTCTTCAAGTATATCAACTCTTACGCTGCAAGCCAGCGCCATCTCACCAATGTACAAGGAATTACCTCGACATCAATTGAATACAACATCACATTCACAATGCTAAAATCTCAAAATTTAAAATTAACATAGACTATAAAAAACAAGGCCTCAATATTTATCCCTGTGGGATACCTTAAGTATTCGATGTTTAAGAATATTTTATTCTTGACAGTAAAATATTATACCAGATTTTTAGCTACGTTGCATTTAAATTAATGATTTATATTTCCAATTAAGTCATAAATAATCAAACGAAATCTCATACATAAATATTTAAAAGCTTCGCCCGTTTTGCGACGCCAATAAAATGCTAAACCCGAGTTTTATTGTGACCCAATAAATCGCAAAATGGAGATTTTTAAAGCTTCATTTAGAAGCTGCTTATGGAAAATTTTAATTAACCTAAAATTTATATTTACAGAAGAATGTTTATTTTTATTGATAACGTTTACACTAAACGAGTAAAATCTCAAATTGCTTGAAAAGTTATTGAAACAAATCCTCTGCATTGTATACCCGTAAATTCGGTCAAGAAAAATATTTTCAGCTTTAAGTTATTGAAATTTTGAGATTTAAGCATTCACAATGCTATTTTTATATAATACTAAATAATACACTAGAAAAAATAGGACTCGCACCAGATCATGTTCTCGGACGGGAATCGAACCCGCGACCTTTGGATATCCGGTCCAATGCTCTGACCGCTGAGCTACCAGTGACTCCAGTGACGGAAACATGATTAGTGTGTTTATAAGACGACCTGTAGTGTACGAAACAATCCCAATGATAGTCGTTTTAATACTGATTAAATTCCAAAGTAATAATAAATTGAATTGCGGAAGCAATGTACCTAATACGTTAATATAGATACATATTTTATTGTTTCCATGTGACCGTGTGATTAGCACGTCACACGACTATGTATTATTATTTACTGCTGTACGAATTCTTAAATCAACAAAAGACTTAATTCCAACAACAAGCAAATGGATCGAAACTGAATCTTGTCAAAGGAAAGTCGAATTTAGGGAAAATTCTGTATTCATTTATATCTACGGGTAAATTGTGTGTTCAATAACTATACGTGTGTGTACGAAAAGTGGCGGTTTTTATTTTACGGAAAACCGTCGAGACCCGCTACAAGACTATCCATTCCGTATGTATTAACTTTCGGCGATACTCTTTTGCAATCTGATACCACAAGGTGCATTATACTTCTTAGAGTAACCAAATAGTGCACTCTGATTATCCTAAGTAAGATATCAAAAGACATTGTATATACATAAACATAATTATATCGCACATAAACTTAGAAATTGTTTACTTACATTTTCACTTTCAACTTTATTATCAGCCTCCATTCTGCTCCCTCGTTTTCCTTAGCTTTAATTACTTTCTATGCATATCATTACGTGAGCTACAAAAACAATGCTTAGTATTCCTTCCAGCAAACAAAACAAAAATTTGCGATCGGATTTTGAACAAAGAAAGCACAAAATAACTAAACTAAATGTAAAATAAATAACTACCCGTTTCTGCTGGCTTGGTTATTATTATGTGAAGTAGCTATTTGTTAATTCTTTTTTACAATAAAAAGTTTGGAAAAACAAGTATTTTTTTTATAGAATCGTTAATCGTAATTTGGCCCCATTCCAATTTATTATTCCAATGCCTATTTCAAAACATTTTGCATATCCAGCAGTCACAATAGAAAAAAACACTTCTGTTTGCTAAAAATAATGGTAGCTCTAATAAAGGGTTTGAGGCTCGACTACAGCTGGCGATTAACAAACAATATCGATGTCAAAACAGTTCAGTACATGTGTGCAAGTACTCAAGTACTTCGCCAAATATCCTACTACAGTACAAAGCAGTCAGGCGACCTTCCACATGTCCCCCCCATCCCCCCTTCTCACGTACTCATTACATAACTGAAACGGATGCTGTGCATTAACCGCTGTACTCCGCATTGTCCGGAATGTTCCACTTAAACGGCAGCGAACAAATAAAAGTTCTGGTAACTTTAGTGGAGTAAAGCCTTAGTAAAGCACATAAAAGCTGCCCGGGACAGACTTCCTGCAGACAGTAACACGACACGACGTATAATTCATATAAATAAAAATGTAAATAAATGATTATTTAGAGAGCGAGAACGTTTTCCTTTAGTAACTTTATTTCAAATTGTTGTTTTTAGGGTTCTGTACTTCAAAAGGAAAAGACGGAAAATTTATAGGATTATACTAAATAATATACTAGAAAAAATAGGACTCGCACCAGATCATGTTCTCGGACGGGAATCTTATTTAGTATTGTATAAAAATAGCATTGTGAATGCTTAAATCTCAAAATTTCAAATATTTATAGGATCACTTTGTTGTCTGTCTGTCTGTCAAGACTGACCCTTTATCTATAGAACGCGTGTAGGTATTCAGTTGAAATTAAAACCATATACTCCAGTCTACAGAACTTTGAAACTGTGAAAAACTTAAACTTTTAAGTTAACGTAAAAAAAAATACGACCGCTTATGCCGCAAAAACGCATTTTCGAGACTCTCAAGGGAATTAATAGGATACTGTTGATTATTATATTATTATGAAGATTATATACTTATATCCCGTTGACCTAAAACTATGAAAGGCAAGTCATATCGTTTATCGTTTACAAGTACAGGGAAAAGTCTGAAGACTATACATTTGCAATTAAATCATAAAAAATGTAGTATTTATTGAAGTACCTACCAATGTACGGAACCCTCAGTGGGCGAGTTCGACTTGTCATGTTTTTTAATTATTTATGTTGTTATTTTGTTATTATAATGTGTTAGTAAATATCGTTACTTCTAATTTCTGATAAAGCTGATAAGTTTATTGCGCCTTCTTCTTGTCAGCTAAAGAAGTCATAAACGGGTGGTAGAAAAATTACATAATTTCGAAGTTTATTTAAATAAATAAAAATTATTTGGGTTGAGTTCAGATATACTCGTAGCAGAAGTGAAAATTAATAATTGTAAAATGAAAGCTTAATCAAAATATTCATTTACAATGTGATTAAATTGACAATAGACAGTGATCCGCGGAAACTTAACTAGAGAATGTATGGCAGCTGCTCTGAAGCGGAATTATAGTATTTCCACTAATTGACGAACCGAAAGCTTGGCGCAGTAATAGCGATCCCGTACCCTAAACCAAAGGTCCCGGGCTCGAATCCTAGGAATGAACATAAGCAATTGTCCCCGAATCATGTATGTGATCACTACCCAAAGCTCTACTTAACCCCTTTAGCATGATTATAATTTTATATCTGTATTAATAATATACAATATTTGATATCGCGTGTGATGTGGTCTCGGCGCAATAAAGTGAGCGTTCATAATGATAAGTTCCGGGCAATAATAACTTTATGAAGCAAAACGTGTTTCTCGTAATATGTGTACTTAGACCTACAATTATACACAAATAAACTGGCATTATTGGCTTATTTTTCTAAAAGACTGGCTTATGAATCTAACCATAATAATGTAATATGCTGTTCACTAAAGACTTCGACCATCTTTTTTAAGTCATTTGGATTAACAACTCTGAAATTTAAAATTAATTATAAATGGCAAGCACCTTTTATTTGAAAGTTAACTTTCATTGCCTTTATAAAATAAATACGAATGAATTAGACGTGACTGACTGAAATCGTGATAGAAAGATGATCAATAATCCTAGCGACATAATTAATAACTCTCTCACCATCACACCAACACTGACACATTATTTTTGGTAAATGGTTGCCGATTTTCAAAAAGTTTCTTATTTCCATGTTTAGTCTATGGTTCAGAAACAATTATCAGAGCAGTCGTCTATCCGCTGTATTAGCGAAATTGTTTCTTGGGTGATGCGCTCGCGCGCTAGCACGCGATGCTCTCATCTGCAATACACAAACCTCTTACAAGAAAATCACATATATTCAGGAAAGCAAAGAGGTAATTACAATTAGATCTCACGGAAATGAAAAATCATATTTATTCGAAAGACAAGGAAAATAATTATGAAGTAACGATTTAGTGGCCGTATACGACTTCGTCTGCGTGTCATTGAGAAAATTCCTAGGGAACTTTTAAAAGGGATAAAAGGGACTCTATGTTTTAATCCAGGCTATAAACTACCTATGTGCCAAATTTCATCTAAATCCGTTTGATTCCGTTTGAGTCCGATTGAGTAACAAACATCCAAACTTTCACACAGACCTCGGGTTTGTGACAGTTTTGAAATTTTTTCTAAATGGGTGAAACATGACTTTTTTTTTAAATTTTCGAGAAACTGTATGAAAAAGTCAAAATACAATTAAGGCACCTTCACAAATTTTTTGTGTTGAGAAATGCGACCTGTAGAGGAAAATCAGACCAGCCAGCTGGACAGACAATGAAAGCGTTTTTGCTCAAGCTGAAACAGAGACGCTTCGCTCGGGCTTGCGTTCGCTCAGTCAATTAAGTAGGATTAGATTATGATGACTGTGAAACTGATAATCGCCAGATCATGACTTCACTGTAGTGAAAGATTATTTTTTGACGTTTTTGTTCAGAATCAAATAGTTTTAAATTTACCGCTATTACCAGAAAGTCAGCTGTCCAACAGTATATAACATTCCCGTCTAAGTTGAGTATTGCTGCGAACTTTTCCGACTACCAATTTATAAATCGTACATAGTAATATGCAGATTTTAATATCATTTCTTGCTTTTTAGAGCTGTTATTTTTAGAAAGCTTTTTTTTAAGGTTTTTGAAGGAGGTTTAGCTTTTTTAAAAAGCTTTTTAGCCCAAGCGATACATATCGGACCGCGCCACACCACAAAGTATTTTTTTTATAAAACGGTACTGGATTCTAGTCTTTTTATGCTTATCTTGAATGTTTGATTTTAACACTTCTCTGTGTTTACTGGTCAAATCAAATCAAAGTTTGTTGATGGTGTTGCCGGCAGTGTTGCCATGCCAGCCCTGCAACGCTCTATTGCTGCCTAAAAACTCACATCTCCAAAATAGCACGTAATAATAAGTGTCTTAATTGCATCTAAAAGCACAATTAGAATAGCGCCATAATGTGAAAGTTCATCCTGGGGTTCATATGCGGTTAGACTAAGCTTCTCATTACACGAAGTGGGCAATAAGCGTTATGGGATCGCCGCTGTATCGGGCCGGCTAATTTATTAGAAATAGCCGCGGGCCTCTAACTAGCGGTCTTCATTATCGTGGCTTAGTGCGTTTGGTCTGCGATTACGGAAGCTAAGCAACTTTGGTAGTGGCTATTATCGAGATGGGTTATCCAAAATTTAAAATGTGCTGCACAAATCTCCTTATTATCCCATACATAAATCCGAACAACTTACACTAATCATTTGTTCCCAAACTTAACTTGTCAAGTACAAGTTTACCAAGGTCAATAAAAAACGGATGGAGTTACTTGAAAAATTGCTTAGTAGGAAAATTGATGATTCGGGAACGAAGTGCTTGTGTTTATCACATAAACATATGCTATTACTAGGATTCTAACCCTGGACCTTTTGATAAGGCCCTAAGGAACGCTATCATTGCAGCAAGCGACCGTCAGATTATGACTATTATAACAAAGTAGTAACGTCATATTAAAACTACATAATTTGACAAACAATTTTATGAAGCAGTGAGATTATCCTGCAAGCGAATAACACCCAACACCCACCCTACAGCGGGGGCTGTATGGAGCACGCGTCTTGTTCCCGCCTGGAACACTATTGTTATTCTGAAGGATGAGCGTTTCAGCCGAGACATAATTTCAGCCGTATGGATGTGCTACCGGGTAACTATACAACCGGCTTTCTTTCATAACGTCTGGTTTAATTCAAAATACTATTTCTAAATACAATGACATTTTTTTTACTTTTAAGTGCAGACTTATAGGTACTTTTTTACTTAATGTTAATTGTACTTTCATTTTACCATAAAATCATTCTCATGACAAGGGCTCTTAACTTGGAGTACAATGTTAAAAAATCGTGTAAGTCATTACCATATTATATCAAACGATATAAATATAAATAAATGTGTTATCAGCAAAATACCTCATATTTAAAAAAATAAAGACTTTTTGATAATTGTTATTTTATAAAATCAGCTCGAAAATAAGCATAACGCGACCACTTCATTAGTCAAAATATTGTAATTATTTCATCCCATGTTAGACACCTTTGACGACCTGAGTAGTTCAGTGGTAAACATTGCAAACATCGCCGGCCGACCACGCAAGTTAGTTCAAGTAGGTAGTTCGAGTTCCTTAGTTCGATTTCCGGCCGGGCAGAAATTGGAATGATTAATTTTAATTTCTGTGACGCGTCAGGGTGTTACTATGTAATAACTATATATATAAAAGTATATAATAAATAGTATATCAGTTGTCTAGCACACATTTTACAAGCTTTGCTTAGTTTGGGGCTAGATGGCGCTGTGTGAAATTGTCCAAACATATTTTATTATTATTATTATTACCTTGGATTGTTTTAAGTGTCTACAACATGTATACGCTATCTTATAATTACATTAGCGCTCACTCTCAAGTTTGCTCTGCGAGCATCGTAAGAAAAACCTATCCCGAGAAGCCTTAATTGTGCACACATTAACACACGCATACACACACACACACACGCACACACACACTTCGTCTGGTTCGCTTCCTACTTACACATATTCTGAGAGTACTCGTAACACGAGCTACGCCACTCGAAGATTCATGTTTGCTCAACATTTGGAAATATTTTTGTAATCGCCGAAAAAGTTTGACGGAAAGTTGCACTGAAACCGCTGTCCTATCAAGTTATTTTCTTTGTGCCTTAATAATTATGTATGCGCTTATAAGATAACTATCTAAATAATTAAAGATTATTAAAGTAACACGAAACAAACATTGGTTAAGTGAAATGTGCTTATAAAAAGTCAAAAAAAATATAAATATAAATACAAACGGGCTGATTTCTGAGTGTGTAAGATTTATAATTTGTGTAAAAAGTTACACAAAATAGATTTCTAAAAGCTTTGCTTTGTTAATATAGAAAATCTTCTAACGTGTCCCTTCTAGGAACCGATTTTAACTGCTTGTTAATTAAAAAAAAATAATTTACTAGCTGCCCGCCCCGGCTTCGCACGGGTGGCGTCATCTATTAGTTATATTGTGATTTAAATTATAGAATAGAGAAACATTTTTTTCACGTATTTTCTTACAATTTGCACCATACCTTATCCTGATAATGATAAACACAACAAAAAAAGAATTATCCAATTTAGTGCAGTCGTTCTGAAGTTATGCACTCACATACATTTCGGCGATAAATTTTTTTTTTTTCGTGGTATGTAATAATCACTAATTTAGTCCATTAATTCTTTGTCATTACTAACACCGTTTTCGAAATGGACACATACTTTTCTACCATTTCATCCATTAACAAACAAACTGGCAGCCACTTTGAAAGCGACACGTGTACAGCTGTAGTTCACTGAATAGCGCGCACTCACGTAAGTGAATCAGGAGAAATAAAATTACAGGTGAGTCTCTGCCCCGTTTCATTAGGCCACAAGAATTTATATAAAATTACCGCTGAAAGAACTCTGAATGCAGACAGTTGCTCCCGCCGGTCCTTTCACGGCTAAGTGCTCCTTAAATTTTCCCAGTAGATATTAGACACGATGTCCTAAGTGTCTGTGTAATAAAATCTTCCTATTCATGTCTATAGCTTCACAGCTTTTGAAAGCCACATAATTTTGTTCTTTAGCATAATATAATTAATTTGTTAACGGTATTTAACAACGTTTTTACCGCAATAACGTAGCACAATGCTATATATTATTATATGAGAACTCAATTAAGGCGCGGTTGTATTCATCAAGCGAACGTAATAACATCGCAGACGGAATTATGTCTCAATAATGTTAATTTGGTTGGTGCAGTGAATTACTTTGAAAATGTAGCTTTAAGCGTTAATATCATAAAACTTTTTTGGTGTCTTGTGATCAGTACCTTTATTATATAAATGACAAAGCTAGACATTTTTCAATACTTTAAAAATTATTCTAATGATTCTTATGAAAAATTGAGCATATACTTATTGCATTTTATTGGTACGTTACACATGGACCCTGTAAGGACATAACAATATTGGTACTCACATTAAATTCAAATAAAATAAAATAAATATAAAAATAGCCTTTATTCTATCACAAAATTTAGCATGCTTTACAAATTAACAATAATGATAATAATAAATTTGATTTAAAAAAAATCATTGATTTAAATAATATCATATAGAATTGTTAAATATATACGTAATTCAATTGATTTAAATTAGAAATTGTATAAATAATCATCGTAATAAATAACATTAAAATAGTAATTTGTGGAAGTCGCCTCCTTGGCGTAGGCCTCCCCCAGCCTCCTCCAGTTCTCTCTGTCCTTTGCCTTCCTCCTCCAGTCTGGTCCAACTCTTTCCTTAAACACGTCCGCCTATCTTTTCTTCGGTCTATCTCTACTTCTTTGTCCTTCTCTTGGTACCCATTCTGTAATTTTTTTGGTCCATCTATCACTTTCTATTCTACATACATGACCTGCCCATCTCCATTTCTAACTTCTTATCCTTTCCAGTATATCAGTTACCTTTGTTTTTTTCCTTATGATTTCGTTTTTAATTTTATCTGATACTTTTATACCTAACATGCTTCTTTCCATTTTCCGCTGGTGAATAGCTATTTTGTTTTCGTCTTTTTTTCGCAATGGCCATGTTTGGCAGCCGTAGGTTAAGCTTGGTAAAATTACTGTATTAAAAAGTTCGCTTTTAATTTTTATGTTTATATCTCTATTTTTCATGACTTCTTTTAAGCTCCAATATTTCATCCAAGCGATTGCAATCCTTCTGTTTATTTCTTTTTTCTGTCTGATCTTCAAACACAATTGATTGCGATTGAAATTCAAATTATTACCTTAATAAAAACACAAACGAAAAAAAACATTAACGAAACATAAATAACATAACGTTAATATTCAATGTATAAATTAATATATACAAATGTACAATAATGATTTATAAATAAAATAAATTATTATAAATTATTGTGCATAATATAAATATCATATTTAAAGAAATGTTTATATGGTAACTTTAGATAATCATTATTGAAAGTAAGCTTTATTTTTCAAGATAATTAAAGAAAATAATCGTCTAGTCATAGCTGTTATAGAGCAAAAGCATCCATCAACACTAAAATGATATAGGTGGCCACGGAAATACTAACTTTGACAAGCACCGTTCTCCATTCGTACAATTTTCATTACGGACGCAACAGTACCAACGCTTCTTTGATGCACTCTCCAGCCGCCGCCCGCCGCCGCCCGCCGCCGCCCGCCGCCGCCCGCCGCCGCCCGCCGCCGCCCGCCGCCGCCCGCCGCTGCCTGCCGCCGCCCGCCGCACAATACCCGCGGCGAGCCGTCACAGTTTCCGACGGCCTTTATTGCGCCCCACTCTAGCTGAGCACAGCAGATAACTTTTGAATGCAGCTGTCATCATTTTAGTTCAAAATATAAAAAATTAAACAGGACGAAGCAGTCGTTATAAGGATTCAACAGGAAAAGCAAAAATGAGGAAGTCGACAGCGAGTCTAATAGAATAGTAATAGTTTATTATAACAATATAAACTAAAGACAAATTATTTAATTTCAAAATTCACTACAACTTATTTGAAAACGCAACAGGTACATACCCAACACCAACGGCACAGGCTGTTGCATAAGTGTACAATAGGCAATAAATGCCAGTTTCGCAATCAACTTTTTTTAGTTTTTTCAGTTCATTTACGTATTATTTATTTATTCCCTAAGGGGTTGAGATTCAGATAACCACAAAATACGTGTTAACTTATATTTGTTTAAAAGCACTCCTTCGAAGTTACCAATCGAAATGTATATTAAACCTTTATCCCATACACACTTTGTACTTCGAACCCCCATTTCACCCATTTAGGGAAGGAATTTCGAAATATCCTTCCTTATTCCTTGTGTACATCACAAAAGAACGGTACGAGAACGAACAGGAACGGGATTTGAATATCCTACTAATACTATAGATGTGAAGGTTTTGACGTTTGGATATTTGTTACTCAATCACACGATAACGGCTGAACGGCTTTGGATTGGCACACGGATAAATTAAAACATAGGATATTTTTTATCCCGGTCAAAGGTTTCCTCTAAAGATTTCCCGAATGTCCACGTGGACGAAATCGTGGGCGAAAGTTAGTATAATAATAATAATAATAATAATAATTGTTTGGACAATTTCACACAGCGCCATCTAGCCCCAAACTAAGCAAAGCTTGTAATATGGGCGCTAGACAACTGATATACTACTTATATACTTTTTAAATATATACTTATTATACATAGTAACATCCAGAAATTAAAAGTCATCATTTCAATTTCTGCCCGGCCGGGAATTGAACCCGGGACCTCTTGCGTGATAGACCGGCATGTTGACCACTGCACCACTCAGGTCGTCACCTGTATACCTCATGAGCGTGACGTCTAAAACGAAAAATGTCTTAGTAGTAAAATTCCTAAAGCACATATCAGACCGAACAGTTAACGAGAATTGCTTAAAATAACAATATAATGATTAATTGATGTTTCCAAAATTACTGTTATATAAATTGCTGTTATACTACACAAAAAACGACCACCTGTAATTTATTTACTGAACAAGCCCGCGACGGAGCACCTTTGTATAGAACCGCGCAGCCCTTAGCG
Organism: Catoptria pinella; assembly: GCA_963556745.1. Classification (NCBI taxonomy): domain Eukaryota; kingdom Metazoa; phylum Arthropoda; class Insecta; order Lepidoptera; family Crambidae; genus Catoptria; species Catoptria pinella. The sequence continues at coordinate 15,641,300 of OY750761.1, forward strand.
GTAAATACCAGCCTCCCAGTGTCCTGGACTCTATAATCACATTATACTGGCTCTATTATTTATGGAGTCATTGCGAGATATTAATAAAAAAATCTAATCAAATACTTAATTTATCGTAAAAACATATTATTATGAAGCAGACTGAAGCAAGCGTGACAATGCTAGGGTGCTACCGCTCGCTAGTCCTAGGCCTTCATTTAACAGTTGAAATGTACAGAACTAGTAAAAAGTAGTAATAAATTAATATTTGAAATTAATTAGTGCAATATGCTAGTTTGGGGTAAAAATGTTTTTTTAACCCACCCAAGAACTTTCACAATTTTATTTTTGACTAGTGGACCCTGTGAACTTCGTATCACCCACAATTTAATGATTATCAATTTTACCTTGTGAACCAGCGCTATCTTTTTAACCGACTTCAAAAAAAGGAGGAGGTTCTATGTTCGACTGTTTTTGTTTTTTTTATTTTTTTTATGTATGTCCACCGATTACTCAAAAACGGCAGAACCGATTGACATGATTCAAACGCCAGTTTATCAGGTTTAGTTCCCAGTTGGTTCCATTTTTTGAAAATTTTAAATCGGTTCAGTAGTTTTCGAGTAATCCTGAAAATACTGTAATTTTTAGGTAACTTTTGCACGAGTTTTAACGGATTTTCAGACATAGCTTCTTTGTTTATAAACCGATTTAGATGATTCTTGTTTCGTTAGAAAGGGGATACTTTAAAGATGTTTTCATTCAAATTTCCTTCACATTGGACCTTGGACTTCGAAGATACACAAAAGAACTCTTCAAAATGAAATATGATATTGTATTAGTGATTACTCTACGGTATTGAAAGGTTTCGCATCAGCCATTTTTATTGTCACTACTGGGGCTGGGATACAAGCCTTACTTATGGGCTGATAAATAGGATGGACCATAACCCACCGCGCGGGCCCAATGCGGATTGGTGGGTGTTAATGTGCAAATGAAGCTGGAACTAACGGCTTAACGTTTTCTGAAGCACGGAGGAGCTCGAGATAATACACTTTGGTCACATACTCCATGTCTGACCCTTGCTAAAATTAACAGTGCGAAAAGTGGATATTGAGTTACTAGGCGTATTATACCATTGAAAAGTGTGAAATATGAATAAAATATATTTATATCATCGCTTACATTTACTTATACACACCTACCACAAAAAAGTTAAAAATTAAAAACTTTTAAAAATTAAAAAGAAAAACCTCCTTCAAAAAACCTTAAAAAAATTGCTATAAAAAAACAGCTTCCAAAAACAGCAGCTCTAAAAAGCAAGAAATAATATTCAAATCTGCATAATTAATGATTAAACGAACTTACCTGTAAGTGAAGTTCTATCATAATTATACGAGGGATTCGTCCGAAGATATTAGTATAATGGATTTACTTGTAGTACCGCTTGCATGTATCACCACTTAGCACGTTATTTTAAAGTAATAACCTAAAAGAGAAAGGTTTTGACTTAAAATAATTAACTATCATTTTGACATTTCCGGTTCGAGTTCTCCTTGCCATTACTAGGCGCCAACCATTTCATTTCGTTTAAAGTCCAAATTGTATGATATTTCCTCATTTTTCTTAATGGGCGAATACTTATTGTAATTTACAATAATCAGCAGGGAGGGAGGGACTCTATACTAATATCTTCGGACGAATCCCTCGTATAATTATGATAGAACTTCACTTACAGGTAAGTTCGTTTAATCATTAATTATAATTCGGATTCGTCCTCGATATTAGTATAATGGATTTACTTGTAGATGTTGAAAGCATTATAATAAGAAAATGGAAATATCATCTCTTGTGTATTAGTTTTTTAAATTTAAAAAAGAATACCATTTAAAATAATTCTGAGTGTTTCACATGATTATATGTAGGTACCTACCTACTTACATGTACCCACAGACGGTTGGTACAAAAAGATAATAATGAGCAAGATTGGTTTGGAAATCTCAGTTTAATTATCAATAATAATTATAAAAATGTTTCTTTAAATATTTTTGATTTTAAAATGTTTGTTTTAATATCTTGTAAAGATAGTGAAGCTATCGAACATCCCGCCGTGATACGTGGAACGTCTTTAATAACATTTTTTGTTATGGCTATATAGGTATCGGCGTATGTTGAGTGCTAAAACTAATTGAACACGAGCCTATTCCACTATCATTAAATATTACATTTCAGCAGTCTATTACTTATATTACATTGGAAAAGAAGTGATTATGAAATGTTTGTTATAATATAAATAAGCATTCTTGAAAAAAAAAGTTAAGTAAGGATGGTTTTGTAAAATGGTTTGTGTCAAATTAAGCAGAGATGTTTTATATTTGAACTGAATAATCATTAATTAATTTTATTGTGTGCATTGATTTTGTATATTGTATGCATTCTATGAGCAACAGGCAAGGTAATCAATGTTAGACTCTCTTACAAAAGGAACGAAATTGTATAATATTTAATAAATTTTATTTATTAAATATTATACAATTAGTAATCTAAGAAATCCATTATAAATGAGTAATAAATCAACGCAATGGCGTAGTTAAATTCTTTATCAAACCTTGAGATAAGCTCAATTTTGTGCATTCAATAATGAACCCATATTGTCTAATACTGATAATTGTGTTATACACTTTTATGAGAAAATTTGTGCCTATTCTGTCTATATTATTATTTGTTGAATAGTTAAACCGTTTCAGTTACCAAACTGTATACTTTCTGATAGTATTAGCACACAGGGAAGCTTCAATAATATTATAAATAATATACCTGTAAAATAATACCACCTTAATAAAGTTGTAAAAACCTGTTTATTTGTGCGATGAATTTCTGACCCTGGAATTTAAAGTAGCTCTCTGGTTCTTCCGCGGAGTGGGTACGGGTTCGAGCTTTCGCTCCTTCCCCGGGCTTCTTCTCGTGAGGCTGCTGCCCCACGGTGTTTGGTTGCCGTGTTACACGGCCGTCCTTAACGAAAGGTGTGCCCTCCGCCGGAAGTTGCAGCGCGGCCCTCAGCGCGGTCTGCCGCACCGGGTGAGACCCCCATGATGGGGGAGGCCCAGCGAGCGCCAGCGAGCAGGCCACGGCTTACGCAACGGGGGGGGGGGGGGAGTGTTATGTAATGGTGTGGGGTGGGGGGAGGATAACTATGATTGGGAGGGGTGGGCTGGGGATGTGGCGGGGGGCACGGTGTGACGGGGCAGCGCCTTTGTCTTCCTCTTGGCCCTTGTGGTTGTGGTGGTGGGTAATTTAAAGTTATAAGATGTAAATACTTTATAATAGCCACAACCTTATATGTGAATAAGGGGTACCAAGGTTCAAGGTAGTAACGATCATGATAGCACAATCGTTACACATCTATTCTAAGAAACTGGTGGAAAAGAATAAAAATAACAGCTTGTACGATTAATAATGACAGAATCGTCTTTGTACAATACAAAACATAAATAGCATTGTGAATGCTAAGATCTCAAATCCAAAAAGAAGTGTCTTTTGGATCCAAATGATAGGACTATAATATATATAAATATGTTTATACTGTAATTTATTTGTACTACCTAATTCGAGTTGTATTCGAATTTACTGAATTTCAATCTGGAAAAAAAAAACAAAAGCTGGTGATATTTTTTTGTACAAGTGAATCGAATAATTTCTATTTAGCACCAAAAGAATTACGTCTAGAATACTTAACACCCAGTACTGAATATAATAAGGAAAAACAAAAAATCTAATGAACACATAATAAAATGCTTGTTCTAGATAATTGATATGCAGTTATTTTGCAATTTGTAATTCCTGACCTGACCATAGTGTCCCCTAGTTCCCCCGTTGTTTAAAGGCACCGGAGAAAATCTGTCTACAATTATGTCGTCTCTGATTCGGTCGGTGTAAGTATCGATGACATTCAAGTAATAAAATAATATAATGTCATTCCGGTATCAATTTGTTTAATCAATTCATACAGTCATAATCGTATATGTTATGTAGAAAAACTTAATTGCTATTACTTTTGTAATAGAATAGAAAGTTGCGAAAATAGGAGCTGTATAAAAAAAATATATTGTATGTTATACCTATAAAATTATGAACATCAATCAAATCATCATTTTTGCTTTAGTCCTCCCGTGACCACGGCCCCTGGAAAGGTGTCGAAACGTCGGGAATTCTAAAAAACCAATAAATACAAACTAAATAATTCCAAAACAACACCTGAATTAATAATATACGCGCTGTAATCCGTAAAAAGTGTTTTATTTCTTATGAACATCAATTCTTTAAGAAATGTTCTGAGACCCATTGTTGTAGTAAATATTATGTCCAAAAACAGTGAAATCATGCTGTCTAAAACGTCATAGCTATATATATATATATAGCTGCATATGGTTAGTTTTGTAAAAATACAGGGCACTACAATGCCCAAAACTTAAGACTTTGAATTTGTGTATTTCTATCACTTTCTATTATCAATAATAAAACCTCGTAGATGATGGGATCTCTAGAATGTGTTTTTTTTGCAAAAAATGAGCAATTTTTTTTTTTTTTTTGTACAATGGATATACAACAATCTTTCTAAGTTTAGCTAGGTTAACTTCTAAACAGTTTGTCTAAACCTGGTATGACAACCTTCATTAAACCTATAAAGTCATATAGTCCGCTAAAGAAAAATAAAAATAATCTAGGCGCCCTGCGTAGCGTGGCTAAATGGTACTTCTACACACATATGCTGAAGAATGTTGACGATTACCGGTGCAAACGACTGTGTGGACGCCTATGCGTCTGTATTCGCTGAATACAGACAAATTTCTCACCATCACGAATACCTATCCTTATGAGTGTTCTTACCCCACGTACGATGAAGGTGAATATTGACGAATGCATCATCGGCAACTGTTTGGATGGGCCGTAACGCCCGCCTGCGGGTCTGCTGCGGCCGATGAAATAAATCGCTGATGGTGCTCGCCGCGTCCCGCTGTTTGTTTGCCGCCAGAGATAAAGCATGTGGCATACCTGACTACCTTTTTGTTTGTTGTTCTCAAGTTAAAATTATTTTAAACAAAATGTATTAGCAAATCAATAAATCAGTTTTTAAAATGTTTTATTCGAGTCCTGCGGCCGATTAACTACAATAGAGTTGACTGTGTATGGTATAACCGAACGTTATGCAATGCCCCACATAATATAAAAAGTGCGAAATACTGCCTTAAATTACTGTCGTAACAAGGTGTTATAAGTTTTGTATTGGAAAACTGAATTGAAGCTGCCTTAAGCTTCATTGATATTTGAGGCTAAACATTTCTGAAAATCAGAATCATTATCTTGCACACACTCATACAAATTACATTTGAAAAGTAATAGACAGATTATTTTCTATATTGTACAAGGGCATAGCTTAGAAATAAACATACTAATCAGTTAGTGATGAACAAGTTCTTCAACATGTTAGCACTACTATTGGCAGAACTTTTGAGTCTTCTAAAGATAAAGAACAAAATTTGCTTTGCGCCTGAAACACAGGATTTCCTTGTTTAGGCAACTGTTTAATTTTTTTACTGTGTGTGTACCAACAAACATTAACTACATTTATGGATAATAAAATGTTAGGATTCTAATATTCCATTTCTAATTGAAATTTCTATCAGCAGGCCCATGTTTGAGGCTTACCTATAGTAATAGAAGCCATTTCACATAAGAGGTGTGAGGTATCAGGTATCAGCTAGTCGCTGTATAGCTCATTATCTGCTTCCATGAAGTTGATGATAAATTCTAGCATTTATAGCTCTGCTCATGCACGCAATTAATGGCAGTTTTTTATTACAGATGTAACCATGTGTATAATAAAATAATACATAATATATTATGTCAATTTTGCAAGCTAGAAATTTATCTCAGTACCGATGGAACTCTTATTCCGTTGGGATCAACTCAACACCAAAGATATCTATGATATCAAAACTCATACCTGATGAGCAACGCTGTTGTCAGGGCTGCTGCTGCAGCTCCCGCACAGCGGCCGCCTGCCTGGAAGGTGGGTTCGGCGGACGACGAAGTCATCTGAATGGTGCTTGGCAGCGGTTCCAACGTGGAAACCTTTGAGCAGCCTGCTCTTTACAATGTCGCGTCGTCAGTAGCACTCTTGAGTTTCTGCAGTTGCCTATATATGCGGTGAAATAGTCCATGGCTAGCTCGAGAACAATAATATCTTGTTCATGTCTTAGACATGTCTTATGACAGAAAGTACCCAGTGTGGTAAGTTCGCATCATACAAATAATTAAATGGTAAAGGCCCAGAGTGGCAGTTACGCATTTTTTAAATCTCGGCAAACAATATTCCATAGTTTTATCATCGTGACAGTATCTGCCCTGTAATATAGCAGTAACGCATCACTGATAAAATAACACGACAGAAACAACCCTAGTTAGTTAGTTGCTCGCATCGTAACCAAATAATATTCCATAGTTTTATCATCGTGACAGTATCTGCCCTGTAATATAGCAGTAACGCTTCACTGATAAAATAACACGACAGAGACAACCCTAGTTAGTTGCTCGCATCGTAACCAAATAATTTGATTTTAAATTAGTGACAGTGACAGCCCAGAGTTAGCAGCACGCATCACATAAATTAAAATGTTCTCCGTCTTGACTTCTTCTTCTTGTCCTCTTCCGTCTTGAAAACTTTTTGCTTTTTTCACTAAGCATTATAATTTCTAAAGAATTCTCACTCTGAGATTGTATACGTGCGTTCGTGGCGAAGCACGAAAAGCGAATGAAGTGGTTGGCGCCTAGTAATGGCAAGGAGAACTCGAACCGGAAATGTCAAAATGACAGTTAATTATTTTAAGTCAAAACCTTTCTCTTTTAGGTTATTACTTTAAAATAACGTGCTAAGTGGTGATACATGCAAGCGGTACTACAAGTAAATCCATTATACTAATATCGAGGACGAATCCGAAGTATAATTACTATTCAAGTACCTACGCATATCTGATATTAAAAAATCGTCGTTTGAAGTCGGGTGGGGCTAAATATATTTTTCTTTTTTAATCATAATAACATTTATCGTGGTTTCTCTTTCTCAATTTGATTTTTTAATTCTTAAAGCCCCACCCGACTTCATAAGACGTTTTTTTAATATCAGATATGCGTAGGTACTTAAATAGTAATTATGCAGATTTGAATATTATTTCTTGCTTTTTAGAGCTGCTGTTTTTGGAAGCTGTTTTTTTATAGCAATTTTTTTAGGGTTTTTTGAAGGAGGTTTTTCTTTTAATTTTTAAAAGTTTTTTATTTTTTTAATAAGTAAGTTAATAACAAAGCAGCTGAATACTAAAACGAAAGCAACACTACGGTCCTTTTATCATTACTAAGATCATTATTCGGAATAAAACCTCTTTATCAAAAGTTAGCTGTCAAAAGTAACCCGAAGTTCCCATACATAGTACGTTTCATTGAATACTCGCTTTTCATGAAACCACTGACATGGAAAAAAATTGAGAAATATATGGAGGTCAGTGCATGAAACGCATTCTACCTACTCTCAGGAGAAATGACCAAAGAGAATGTAATAGTATGTACGTTGAGATGACAAATTAATGATATTTATTTTTCTTAATTAATCAATCAAATGCACAAAGAAGTATTAATTCCGACGTCGAAGTTAATCATCCTAAAAGTAGCTTTCTATCACTTTTTAACCCTGTTAGGGGATAAATATTAAAAAAATACGAAACACGCGTTCAATTAATTTTGTGAAAGAATGTCTATGCCAAATTTCAAGTCAATCGGGCCAAGGAATCGCGTTCTCCCATACAAACTTTGCCTCCCTGTTTCACCCCTTTAGGAGTTGGATTTTCGCAAAATCCCGTCTTAGTGAGCACGTACACCCTTAAAGGAGCCCCCATGTAAAATTTGAGACTCCTAGCACTTGTAGTTTCTGAGATTTCGTGATCAGTGAGTGAGTGAGTGAGTGATTTTCCCTTTTATATATATAGATTAATTAAACTTACGCGTTCCGAGGTCAATTTGTGGACTATGACGAGTTATGGTTTAGGTATGGTTAAAATGATATCTATAAATATCTGTCTAGATCCGACACATTAATAACGTTAATGATTTGTTGAATTAATTAATAAAGAACCTGTAAATCTGAGAAGAAGAAAACAGGAACTGTGGACATTGACCGAAAACAGTAAATGGAAACAAAACAAACAATTAAAATATTATCCTTGTCTGGACTAAACTTTCCTTTAAATCTAAGCAGAAAATATGACTATTTTTAACCGACTTCAAAAAAAGGAGGAGGTTCTATGTTCGTCTGTTTATTTGATTTTTTTTTATGTATGTCCACCCGCGATTACTCAAAAACACATCATTACTATTCAAGTACGCATATCTGATATCAAAAAAACGTCTTATGAAGTCGGGTGGGGCTTTAAGAATTAACGAATAAAATTGAGAAAGAGAAACCACGATAAAAGTTTATATAAATTAAAAAACGAAGAATATCCTTTTGCCCCACCAGACTTCAAAAGTAGTTTTTTTTTTAATATCAGATATGCGTACTTGAAAATTAATTATGCAGATTTGAATATAACTTTTCGCTTTTTAGAGCTGTCGCTTTTTGAAGCTGTTTTTATAGCAATTTTTTTAAGGTTTTTGTTTCTGATGTTTTGATATCTTTGAACACTTTAGATGTGTCTGAAGTGACAAGATTAGGTCGTTTCGCTTTTTATTCAGTATACAATATTTTGAATAGTATACTCAGTAGAGTTATTACGTTTCACAGTAGTAATAGTATACGTAATTGACTATTATTCACTATTAAATGATATTTATGTAAAACGAGCTGTTTGGTAAATCAGTGCAGTAACACAGCGCCATCTGGCGGCCACGTCTACCATCGCCGTTTCATTTTCTTTTCATTAAGGTATCTTCACGCCTGAGAGACGTCGTCTCCTCGCCCCCTCCCCCCTCCCCCACCACCCCCTCCTTTCATTTTGATAACGTTTCGCATTTCAGCTTTTTTAAGCCGGTTAGTGCTCCAGACTGAAAAGCGAAAAACTTTTATAGCTCTACAGTTGCAACGAAACCGTTTCAACCTACGAGACGTGCATTCTATTCAATTTTACAAAAACGTATTTTCTGGGAGTTCTTCGAGCTCTCGTAGCGAAACGTAACATCAAATTAGGAGTCATGTATATTAATGAAATGGAATTGACGTCTCGAACTTTATAATGTTCGGACTAACTATTCAATTTGTGTGTCGCAAATTGTCATCCCTCGTCAGGGTGTCTGCAAGTATTAAATGATATTAGACCGGTCCACGGACGGCCGCGGCTCCTCGCCTCTAATCTCTGTAATTGTCAAGGAATTTTAATAAACAATTAACTGTTCAGAACTGACGACGGTTACCACTGCTCTTGGTTAATAATTTTAGTACCTAAGTCAAAGTTATCATGACATATGACAACCGCCGTGGTTGAAGGATTTGTACGCCGGTTTTCAAGGTGTCACCATCTCTGGGGGCCCGGGTTCGATCCTATTTAGAAAACGAACTTTTCTATATTGCCTCAGGTCTAGGTGTCTAGGTGTGTGTTTACCACCGCCGTTTTGACCGCGGTCCAACTGATCGATGTTGGAATTTGTATTTATGCGAAGCGCTTAGAAAACTTCGATATCGTGAGTCAGGTCTCGATACATTTTTGCCTTGATGTTAGCTTGACGTAGTGCGAAGTCACGTCTGCGTAATGTTTACATAATATACTTTTCGCTGATCCTGCATTACTTCGTCATTCGTCGATTGCTTATGATCGCGCCGCTACAACTGGTATTGCAAATGACTATGGGGCCAAATGGCCAAACAGAACGATTCCCGTTGACGTAATATGTTTTAACGAAAAATAATATTTAATTTAATAATTTATTAATATCGAATATGTCTAAATAATGTGAAACTGTTCGTGTTGTAGATTATAATCATATGTTTGTAACGTAAAATTTAATGTTTAATGATTACTGAAAGGGTTTTGAATTTGTTTTACACAACAGAATTTTTTAAGTGAAAAAAAATACTGTGTATTAATTAAAGTCGTGACCTTCTCGGCTATTAAGTAAATAAGAGATATTTTTTTATGTTTACGCTAAACGAGTATCGGTAACGTTTATTTGTCACAAGTCTTAAATAACTAATTTTATTACAAATAATCTGAAATAGCATCTGTCTTCTTCGCACATACGTATCTATGAACAAAACACTTTTTATTATCTAGTGAACTTCAGATATCCTACAGTGGACTATTGTGCTCGGTTTTTAATCATCTATTGTGCGAGTCGGCGGCAACAGCGGCGGCCGGCGGCGGCACAGCGGCGGTGCGTCAGTCAGTCGGCGGGCTTTCGCGCGTCTCATCGCTCGCTTCGCTCGCTCCGTGCTAACACTCCGCGCTAAATCTCGCGCGAACTTTCGACGCTTACGCGAGTTGTGATGCTAGTTTCAATGGATTGATGACGATCTGAAGATGATGTTTTGTGGTTGTTACATTTTGTGAATAATAAAGGTTGTGTTTTATCGATGTTTCTAAGACGCTATGGGATTTAGACTATTTAAATTAGGTGAGTGTTAAAATTATTTTTTCAAATCTATTAAATTTATTAAATGTGATAAAATAATTATGTTCGTTAAAAAACGAGTCTGACAAAACTTTTTAGCCTTCTAAAGGCGGTCTCAAACTTTTCGCTAACAATTGAAAACCTGACAAAATAAATGGATCCTTTGTTACAAGGGCGCGCTTAATGAAAAATATCCATGATCGTTATTTAATTACTCTTAAGCAAGACAATCGCTCTGAGGGATTAATGCAAATGTAGTTCATGACCCGGATTAGCTCCATCTCAACCCTTAATCCTCATTGTGTCAGTCTTGGCCGAATGACATGCGTAACATAGGTTTAATTATTAAAATGAAATTGAATACTTAATGTACCTAAGTGGAGCTGGCCATTTTCTTAAAATATATCATATGCGATACGATTAGTTTTTGTTTTATTAATGTCAATGTCTATTCTTGTGCTCGTCTCAAGACTGTGTAATAGGCACTAAAGTAAACAAAAAATAAAGTTATGATACACGCGTTCTAATTCTAAATAAAAATTTTGTTTGATGTGTAGTGGCGCGGATAAAAAATGAGAATACTTAGATATAGGAATAATTAACTTAAGGAATGTTGGAACTTGTAAGAGATATGAAAACCTGTCAAAAGTTGAATGTTTCCGAAGGACGGGACATTTCTCACGCTGAAGTTTGATTAAGTTGACGCTAATTCATTTGAAGGAGGGCGGTGGGGGGGACTCCGACCTTTTTAACGGCTACAGGTTTTGACCACTATCATGAAACGAAGTTGAGATGAAATGATGTAAGATTGATAGGCACTTAATATCAATTTAAAGGTTCGTTATCAAAAAACTTCATTTAAAAAATTAAAAAAAAAAACAACCAAGCGCATGTCGGACTTCGCACATTTAGGGTTCCGTACCAAATAGGGCTAAGGGGTGGGGCTTACCTGTGCTACGCATTTGACCGCAAAATTAACTTGATTTGTAATAGGAAAATGAGGGAATTTAAAAGAAAATAAAGACTATATTTTTATGATTTAATTACAAATGTATAGTTTTCAGATTGTCCTCTGTACTTGTAGCATAAGACGATATTACTTGCCAAATTTCATAATAATTATTCTAGGTCAACGTCAACGGAAAGTACCCTATAAATTTTGATTCCCTTGAGAGTGTCGAAATATGCGTTTTTTGCGGCATAAACGACTGTATCTTTTTTTACGTAACTTAGACGTTTCACAGCTTCAAGGGACTGTAGACCTGAGTTTTAATATCAAATCGATACCGCCACGCGTTCCCAAGATCAAAGGGTCTTGACAGACAGACGGACAGACAGACAGACAGACAGACAGACGTACAACAAAGTGATCTTATAAGGGTTCCGTTTTTTCCTTTTGAGATAGGGAACCCTAAAAACCATTTGATTTTTAAGTCATTTACTGAATAAACCTTTATGATATATAATTTTGGGTAGCAAGTTTGCTTTATTGTATTTTGAAAATACTTACTTGATTTTATTGGAAATCATTTTTATTTCTGCCTTGTAACATCTTTAAGTCGTCATACACTTTGTTGGTAGTGTAAATGCCATTCGATCATGATAAATCTAATTTAATGAAAACTTTTATCACTCAATTATGAACGGTATTCTCGTTAAATTTTGTCCCCAAAAACAGAACATGAACGTTGTCAACGATATCCATTTCAGATATTCAGTATTTTGGTTATGGGTAATGGGTCGCTATTGTCCCTATACCGTCGCTCATTGTTACAGGACAATAGGTAAGACAAGGTTAAGTTTCAGATGTCCACGCAGTAACTATTTCCTTACCTTGAATAAGTTTGATGAGGGTCGGAAACATGCAGGTTGTAACTGTGGTGGTACACGCGGCCAAACGACGTTCCCTATCGAGTGGTGTACTGGTGTGGTGGGTGGGTAATATGCTGGTTGGCATTTTATTCGTTAGGTGAAAGCCATAGAGATGTCTGCCTAATCTGTGGGGCGAGGGCTTTTATCGACAAACATCGCGGCGTTTACCTGTTTTCTCATCAGAGATCAATAAACAGAATTCAAAATAAAAGTATCGATTTTCTATTAATCAATAAAAATCCTTAATTCATTATTCTACTCTAAATACAGGTTTAGACGGTGTAATAATTTTTCGTTGACTTTTATAAATATCAGTCTTACCAAGTACTTACTTACCTACGATTATTATTTAAGAATTGTCTTAAAAATGTCAACTATATCCAAAAGTGAACTCAAAAGTAGTGTAAACTCGCTGCATTACAATAAAAGTGTACAAAGGTGTAGAAAGAATATGAAAAGAAATCATATTGAACTTGACTATTTCGCAACATCACTATCAAAAACAGGCGAAATAACCCTAAATATCGCGGTGTAACAAAGAGAAATGCTTCCTCAAGCGTTAGGGAATATAATAAATTTTTAATAAAACGCTAGCCATTCTGTGTTCCCGAGAACATTAAGAAAAGCTCGGAGGCAGTAAATTTGAAACTTAAACCGCGCGCACCGCAGTGATACCGTGACTCATAGCACGAACACAGTGGTGTAGGTAGTAGTTGGACAAAGCGTCGGGCTTTATACTACTCCGGCACTATGTTACTTTGATAACTCCCTGCAGATGGTTCCACTGGCTGATATCAGTCGAGTAGGCCTTGAGAACAACATTATTTAATTCTTTTTTATTCGCTTTACTCGCAACAACGCGTACAGTGATTTTGTAAATTAAACTTGAATTTCCAATTCTCAAAGACAAATATAAAGTGTATATTCAACAAAATACAACAATTTAGGAGCCGAATAATTGATAACGCATTTAGGTTTCAATTTTTTTGTCACGCGTTCATATAAATTCAAGTCGGAATTTCAAACGTTTCAATGTATCTTTTGTTAAGTTATAATTTGTTTACCACCATAAACACCAAACTCTGCATATAACAACAGCCTTCATTGCATCACAAGTTGACAAGCAAAATTTATCTTTTCGAGGATCATTGTGCAATATCGCAGCGACGTCGCAGGACTGAAGGACCACTCGCCCTTTGCCGTCTTTTGAAGTGCCCACGCCTCTCGTGAGGGGCGGGATAATGAAGTGCTCACTCTGTGTAATATTAGGAGGACACACTTTGACGTTGTCTCCATACCTTGTAAATTTAATTTCGCCTTAAAACTTGTTTGGAAAAGGCGACAACTTAAAATTATTATCAACTAGCTTCTGCCTACGACTTCGTCCGCGTGAACATTCGAAAAATCCTTGACCAGGATAAAGTCATCTTATATTCGTTTGGTTGTTCTTGCGTGATTGAGTAGAGTTTAAAATATAACCAGTAGAAATAAAAAAGGTAATCTATTATAGGAACCCGGAATTTAGTTTAAGGTCATCAGTAAAACTATTGTAAAACACTTTTGAAAGTCATCCTAAGTTCCTAATTAATTATGTATAGCGAGATTAACGAGTATAGCTACACATTTTGTTTTTAAAAATAAGTGGAACTTCATTTAAAATTTGCAAAAAAATCGCTAGCGATATGATATAATACCTAATAATTTAAATTGCATGGTCTTTATTTTTTTAAATGCTGTGTTATTGATAATAAAAATGTTAAAAAAATTTAAAACTTTTAAAAAAAGTTACATGTTACTACTGAAATCATAGTATTTTCAGAATTACTGGAAAACTACAGAACCGATAAAAAATGGGTGTATCGCGCAAGAAAACTTAATCAAACAAAAAAAATCATAAAAATCGGTCCCTAAATGTCGAAGTTACGCGCGTACAACGATAAAAAATTCAATCGAGTTGAGTCCTTTTAAAAGTCGGTTAAAAATAATAAGTAAGTAACTATTTCAATCGGTATCGTAAAAATAAAAGATTTTTTTTTCATATTTGCTGGGTATTCGTGGCTAAGGCAGGTGATTTTTATCAATTAAGACTTTTTGAATGAGTTAGCAGGAAAAAACTAATGATGGTTCATAATATATTTAAAAACGATTAGGTGCGAAAAGTTCACGTTATATCCTTCTCATATATATTTAATTTAAAGTACACAGAGGAATTTCATAATGCCCAAATTCCGTATACGGGACTAGAGCTCTGCAATTTACTGTTCTACATTTACAGCAGTACACTACACAATACCCTTTCAAGCAACATACTGCGCGAAACACACTAAGCGAGAAAATAAGATAAGAGAATTGCGTATTATTAAACTCATTCGTTTCAACTCGCAACTACAAATATATTTGCGACTTCGGTTCAGATAGGGCTACCAGACGAAAGAATTTACCTGACATGTCAGGAATTTAATCCATCTGATCTGTCATAAAAATCCGGGAATACTGTATTTGTCACGGATTCTCAAAATCCCAAGAAGAAAGTATGAGATATAAAAATATCAATCATAAAAAATCTAAAACGTGAAACGTCAACTAAATGATTCAAAATTTCAGGAAATAAGAAGTCAGGAAATCGCATTATTTGATCTGGTAGCCCGAGGTGCGAGGCAAGTTTGGGACAAAAGCGCGATCCCCGCCGGCTGAGATAAGCCTCTCTTATCTCCGCCATCGGGAACACTCCCTGAGCTGTTATGTCACACTAAATAATAGTTTTTCTTTTCCGACCACTTTGGGGGATTAAATGGATGTGTCTGATTTGATTTACGATTGAATGGATCTAAGTTTTCACTGTTAAGTTGGAGACTTTCATAAATAATGGGACTTTACGAATAGGCTTTATGTGTGTGCCCTTATTTTTTATTTGCACCATAATATTATATCGATCCGATTGTAGAGTTGAAAGGTAGTTTGTTGTGTCCTTGATTGTTGATGGATTTGCATAAGCTATATAAAATTCGTTATCAAAAAAACCAAGCTGGATATATTAAACAAAACCACATTTCACTGGCAATAAACTTTATAAGTTTTACCTATCATGCCACCACACATGGCCATAAAAACGTCCAATCTCCATGAATGACGGACGGAGCAGCGCAGTTATGGTGCGACTGGCACTGACTCGCGGCTTGCGCGTGAACTAAACCTACCGAAAACTTTACTGCTTGACGGAAATTATTCACAGCTGTTTCTTGTTTGTTTGATTGTTACCTGAATAGAGATAGGTATATGAATATTAATAAATATTTAAAAATATGGTTTTATTTAAATGATCAGAATCTGTAAAGATTTCTTGGGCTGTGAATGTGATGTCCCATTTTGCATTTTTCGTGCACTTTGTTACCGTCTGACGCCATTTTATCGAATATGGTCAACTTGTTCCTATCAATACAAAGAAAGAAAAAATAATAAAAAACGATTAATAGATCGCAACAGAAAAGCAGATAAAAATAATAATAATTAGAGAAAACAATTAATCAATGGGAACTAAGAAACAATACAATCTTACGAGGGATACTAATACTGGGGATTCTCTTTTAAAACCGTACTAATTCATTAATAGTTTAATTATAACCTGATTATATCATAAAAATAATAATCTAATATAATTTTGATACCCTTTTTTATTTTTTCTGAATGATTTATCTTGATTTGAAAATGGTTGATAAATTCGAATTGTATCGCATGCTTTATCAATAAGTTAATTTTCAATTGCTAATGTGAAACAATGCATTTAAAAATTTCTTAATTATCTTTTTGCTGTGAATGATTTAAGGCTAATCTTGTTGATGTTATTAATTAATTGATAAAATAAATTAATATCTTATGAGCTTTTTGAACTGGACCTCACGCACCGAGTGATTTCCTGTGATCTCATCCACTGTTATTGCATCAGTTGTTTGACCCATCACTACATTTAACTGGCTCGATCGCGCGGCATAATGTCGACGACGCGGCGGCACAGACCGCAGCCACGATTGCCTACATCTGAAATCGATTGAGCTTCAAATCCTTGGCACATGACAGTTTCATTGCAGAATTGATGCATGTGAAATGCTTACTTGTATTTATTACTAGCTTCCGCCCGCAACTTTGACCTCTAGCTCTATGGAATAAGATTAACCCATAGATATATGCAACTAAAAAAATGCTGTATTGTTTTGTCTTTAGCTATCCTACTAATATTATAATTTTGAAAGTTTGTATGTTTTGGATGTTTGTGTTGTTTGGATATTTGTTACTCAATCACGCAAAACGGCTGAACGAGTTTGCGTGAAAAGCACAGCTGATAGTATGAGTTATGGACTCTGAATTTAAACATAAGACACAAGTCATCGAAACATTTATCAAATAGAGACTCGGGAATAGAGCTCAGCGGACAGAGCATTGAATCGGATATCCAAAGGTCGCGGGTTCGATTCCCGTCCGAGAACATGATCTGGTGCGAATCGTATTTTTTCTAGTATATGATTTAGTATTATTTATCAAATTACCACCACCCTCTAAGAATAGTTTTAATTAAGGCTTTCTATTTACATTCAACATCCCATTTATTTTCAATTCCCTGAGCTAGAGGTAGCATAGAAAAAACAGTTAACAAACAAAATATTGCTTTCAGACAAAGTGAAAACAGTTAGAGCATACAGGTAGGCCATTTTGTCGGTAGTTATTATGCTGTCATTGTCTACGGTTTGCTTGATAAGTAGTTCAACTACTCATAAAAAATGTAAGGTAAACACTATCATATCGTTTCATCTCAACTATGAATACAAGCAATAGTTTGCAACCGTTAACGCCGATCGCAACTTTGCTACGATCGCACTTAATTCGCCACGTACAACTCCAAGCAACGTTACGAGTTCCGCTACGACCGACGCTGCAACGCGGCTACGGCTCGTAGCATCCCACTACGACTTCACTAAAGTGCTCGGTAACGATATTTGCGATTGACAATTTTTACGTAATTGACGCTCATTGATGCGAAAATGTATCGTTTACATGTGCAATTCAAGCGATTGTCAATTGCTCTAACAATTGCATTGACGGAAAAAATTTCGGGAGCCTTAACTTCTCGATTGGATGATAAAGTTTGATACAATTTATTACGACTACCTACAATATCAAATTTTAATGTATGCTGTAAAATGGGTAGCTTTAGTAAGTCATGCTCACTTTAAACATTTCTGCGGTGGTGTCGTGTGAGGCGGATCGTTACGTTCCCTCAAATGTGTATGATTGAGCGAAGCGATGCCTGCTTCATGCGTCATGCTCGTGAACGGGCGCTGCCAGTGGGAATGGGTCTGCTTCTGACTACCTATTTTAACGCATGTCTATATCCTGTAAATTGATTCTTTAAGAAATGAGCTGATTAAATATTGATTCATTAAGAAATGAGCTAATTAAATAATGTTATTATGTTAATTGTCAATGAATGAAACAACTAGAATCAATATACATATTTGTAAATATCGTTCCATCTGATAAAGCTAATAGGTTTTTTGCGCCCATTTTTCTTGCCAGCTTAAAGCCGTCAAAATGGGTAGGCAGGTTGGTATTAACGATTTTAAAATGCTTATTAGGTGAGCTTATTTGGATAATTTTCAATTCATTTCATTTATTTTGAAAACGTAAGGGTGTAAGACAAACTTTATTAACTTTGTGTCAAGATAACTTTGACTGAGATTGATTGAAAATGTAATTCAGTTTTCTTTGTTGGTTGGTTTGTTGGTTGGTGTTGGTTGTTTTGTTTGAGTTATTTCGTATACAAAATTGTGTTTAAGTGGTACTTAAACAATGTTTATTTTATGGTGCAAGTCGCCCTAACACTGCATTTAAAATCCCCTAAGGGGTTGAGTTTCGGAAAACCACGAAATACGTGTTAACTTATTTGTTTATAGAAATACTCCTACGAAGTTTCAAATCGACATGTCTATTTTTTTCCCATACACACTTTGTTCCTATGTCTATTTCTATTTAATATTTCTCATGTCTGTTTGACTTTTTTCCCATTTCACCAGGTTACATTTCGAACAATTTGGGTATATATACTAAACTAAAGATAAAGCTATATCGGTCTTGTTACAAAACTCAAGTTATCAATCATCTTAGACAAGATTGTGATTCGCAATGCCACTCGAGTACATACAGAGAACCTTATTATCCGGCCAATAACATTAGCCGATATTGCATCTAATATAACAAAGGCCGGGCGTGCATCGGTGAACCCCCCTCCCCCCCCCCCCGTTACCGCCCCCACTCAGAGATCCGGGCGATAGTCGATTGCTCCCCGTCGACGAATTGATAGCGCGTCCATTGATATCACAACAACTAGCAATTAGAATAATCTTTGTGAAAATGAACAAGACTGAGTAGAATCATTCTAAACGTTGTAATATAAAATCTTTCGTAATAATATTGTGTCACAACTTTGAATGCAACCAGTTAGAGTCAATTTAGTTTAATTGTTGAGTACTACGAAACCAAGAATATAATTTTCTTCCATTTTGGTAAAACTGGACGTTTACCACTGCATCTATTTCGAAATTCGAATGTGATGCCACATTCGAACTGCATAATAATAGGTTATGACGTTATGGTATAGTACGTTACGCGCACAGTTGCACAGGCATTGAGGGCATAAGAATACCTAATAATTATGATTAAATATATCGTACGTTCGTACGTAAAGATAATATACAAAAACTACGAATTACATATTTGTTCAAAAACTTTAACAAAGACCATAAACCCCATAAGTTGTAGATAACCTTTACCAAAAACTTATTTTTCACAAAGTTCGAAACATTTCAAAACTCAGATTAATTAAGCCTAAGTTTGTCCAAGAGTCAAAGTTTTAATAAAGCTTTGACCATAAACTTTCTCGGGCTCATAAAACAAAACATTTAACTTAAACCTAACTGTTTCTGTAAAGAGACCAATAATAATTTTCACTCAACTTTAAGAGGCTCGTATCATATTTCATGGGTTTGTTTGATGATCTGTGGCAAATCGAATATAAATATTAAGAAATAGTTGACTAGTTAGTCATTATAAAATTTAAACTAATTAGAACAAATTTTCAAAAACTTGCCCATTTAGGAAAAAATCTTTCAGGAAAAGTGTATTTTCGTTACGTGCCCAAAAACCTAAAATAATAAGTAATCTTTTAAAGAAAGAAATGGACATTACATTTAGCAAACCACTACTAGGTATATGGCACTTCAAATCAACATAATTATTCTGTATCAAAATCGCTAAAATGTTATTTCCTTAAACCTATTTACTCATTTTTATAGAAAATCTTTAAAGTAAACTTTGCCCTGTTGCTATTTGAATAAAACAAGAGCAATATTAATTGAAGGTTTTGACCCGATTGTTGATAGCCTTCCATTACAGAAACGAACAACTTGTGAACAGAAGAGTCAACCTTTCCATTTACCCCCACTTTTAATCGTTCTGAATGAATACTCGCTGGAAACTTAGGTGCTTGAATGTCTTAACTCCTGGGACTGCGGTGTCGCTTGAAAGAGGGGTCGATGAAACGAAATAGAAACAGCGATACTACTGTGCTATGGTCATTCTTTATACAAAATCTGAACCGCATGCATTAGATATGAGCCATAGATTAATAACCGAAAAATTGCTTGCACTAGTTCTAGATTTAAAAAAAAAAACATCCAGGTGCTACATTGCCCAATATGAATTGGTCGGTATTAATGACTGCAGATGCAGCCGGGACCAACAGCTAGAACAAAAAGCTTATGTTTACATAGATTATTTTACTTATTATTGTTCTAACTATTCATGACTCTCATGACATTATATCTCCGAAGATTATGGTTGGATCTCAATTAAACTTATATGGGACCAAATTGAAAGTATACCCAATCGAACAAAAAAACAAATACTAAAATCGGCACACCAACGCCAGAGTGATCGGTGTACATACAAAAAACAAAAAAACAAAAAAAATACGGGTCGAATTGAATTACCTCCTTCCTTTTGAAGTCGGTAATAATCAGTCATTACGGAACCGAACACTCTAGGGTCCTATTTTTTTAATCCTTCGGCTGGCGTCGAGCGCTTTTTACTACTCATTTTCATTCAACATAGCAAAATCCGTATTATTCAACCGCTCGTTGGTCAGCCAGTTGTCAGTCGTGTCCTTGGTTAGTGATTTTGGTGTGACTAAATGTCACTCTTAGCTGTCAGTTTTGTGACATTACGCCGCATACGACTTAAGACACATGAACGATTTCAAACGGATTATTCAAAAATAGGGTCCCATATAAGTAATTATTTTGACAATTGTCTAATTTTATTTGGCGATTATTTTCAGTAATTAAAATAAAAACAAAAATGATATCTTAAATATTAGATAACTTAAAATATTGCGATGACGATACTAAAATGCGTAGCCGAAACTAGCTCGAGCTGCATCACAGTAGAGTCTACGTCAACCTATAACGTGGAACAGCGTATCTCGCAGCCGCTACGGCTGTAATCCCGTCATACGCCACAACAAACAAATTACCACGTAAAGCGCTTTCAACTCCATTCGCCTCATAATGCTAGTGAGCGAGTTTAGTTAAGGCCTTATTTTATAGAATCTGGAAAGCTACCCGCGTTCATAACCCATCACACGGGCCAAATAGGGATTGGTGGGTGGTAAGCGTATACTGTCGCGGAAATAATTAAATATACGAATATTGCATTGACCCAATCAATTACATAAATTTATTTTAGTTCTTAATCAATTACTTAGAATTAATAAGATGTATTTTATTGATAAGATTACTTTCGTTTGTTCGCAGAGGGTATGAGGCTGCTGACTGTCTTGCTGCTTACATGTAAGTGCAAAAATATTTTTTTTAGTTCATTATTTTTCTTTCAGATCACACAAACACGATGCATATTAAACGTTTATAACACTCACTAAAGTGTATAGGTATTTTTAATTCCGAATTCTTATGTATACGTAATAAATAATCAATCATCCATTCTTCCATTTTATTACCAGGAACTAATGATGTAGAAATCAAAAACAAAATTTAATATTTCAAGCACAATGAGTGTCGTTCGCCAAAAGCCGAAATTTCCCATTTCGAATAAAGCTCTTTCTTCACATTTAATTTCGGAGATTGATTCAAACACAATGGTAGCTAGGAACGGAGGGCTTAACAGGTAGGAAGGTATTGTAATAATTCAATTTAGCTAAGTTTCTGAGTAATGCTGTTTCTAAGGGAGGCAACAATTGAAATTTCGCTGACGGATTGACAACAAAGCGCGTAAGCGTGCGTAGTGAGCGCTTAATTACAGAGAACTGCCTCCGCTCCCGCCACTCCCGCCCCCGCCGCCTGCGCCAAATGAGGAGTGCGGAGCTTGTCCGACAAACAACTGCCAACAAACTTCGCCGAATCACACATTTGAGGACGATTCGCCGGGATCGCCGCGACAACTCCACCGCTTTTTTAGGTCAAACGATTTTAAAAGTCCACTTGCTTGCTTAGAGTTTTAAGTGGCTTAAACTTGCTTCGTGTTTGCGGCGCGCTCGCATCGCGGGACACATTCGGCATTTTTACTGAAGAACCCTTAATGAATCCCTGAAAGTTTGGCCGTTGTTTGTCTTTGTAGTTAGCGCTGTTGATATTGCTTGACGTGAGTAGAATAACCATGTCACATCTTTTAGGCTCTTCTCACAAAACACAATTCACTCTACAATTTGGTGGGTAACGTAGCTTTGTGTTCATTAATAAATGAACAGCTTAAATAGGTGGAAAGTTAAAGTAAATAATGCATTTGGTTAACTTGCAATTGAAAAGTGAGTGATTTTAAATGAAGTAAAATATTTAAATTGCTACACTCTTTAAAGAGCTATAATAATATTGTGAATATTGTTTGATAGCCACATGTTGCCACGCCGCGCTGTGTCGTAGCGCAACGTACCTCGTTGGGTGTGTTGTTATGAGCTGAGCTCTCGTGACATCTGTAATCTCCGTCACCTCAGGAGTTCCGACTGCATGCTAGTGTGTGTCAGCAGGTCTGGGCGCGGCGGCGGGCGGCGGCAGCCTCGCGCGGCTGGCGCCACAGTTCGTGGCGGAGCCGCCGGCGCTGGTGAGGTATGCGGCGGCGAGCGGCGCACGCGTGCGGTGCTCCGCTACCGGCGACCCGCCGCCCGCGCTCGCCTGGATAGCTGATGACAACGCGCCGATTGAAGACCGCCCGGGGATCAGGTGGGTAGCTCGGATAATACTTTTATGGCAGTTCCCAAAACCTATCCTCAGTAAGAGTTAGGTCAACTATGGATCTTTTTTTCTAGACACTGTTGTATTTCCCGTCATTTGAGAAATCACTTGAGGAATTTACTATTTTCGCTGAAAAACTTGGAGGCTCTAACGTTATTACTGCGTAATAAATGACAAACCATTAACAGACAATTTCACAAAATGGCCTTTTGACATCCATTAATGGAATATTAAATGAGTAGGAAAAGCGCAGATGAACGAAAGCTGCGGCCTAATGTGATAAGATAACCAAAATTAGCATAAATTATTACAGCAATATAAAAAATATCATACTGATAATAGGTATTCATAATTATTATTGCCTGCGGCGGGCGGCCTAATGAACCCTTTATTGCAGTTTCTACTCAAATTACAACATGCACGAAATAAATAAACTTACCAGTCGTAATTAGCAAAATCACAGTTATATCTAAATCATTTCGACAAAATGAATGTCGTCATTTTTTTGCTGCAAAAATTAAACTCGATGAGAGCCATCATACTTTGTCCGCAGTAATTGCTCTCGAAGATAAACTGGCGTCATTAGTAGTCTTTCGAGACTGCGATGAAATTTCATCTTCCCCTTTATCATGGCAGTATTAGTGAACGGACTTTGGCGGAATATGGAAACGGCTAACGCTTAGGCTCGATGATATCCTTTTTTACTGAGCTGATGAAAACACAGAGATGCCCCGACACAAAGACCTGTTTCTATTCATACATTATTGACCGAGCGAGCGCGAAGCCCAAGCAAAGCGTCTCTACTTCAGCTTGGGCAAAAATGCTTTCGTATGTCTGTCCGGCTGTGTGTTTTCCTCTATAGGTCGTATTTCTCAACCGATTCTCGTGAAATTTTGTGAGCAGGTTTGATAATTATGTATAATATTTTATTGGCGAGCCAGTTTTTTTTTAATTTTGCGAAAAAAATTCACCCATTAAAAAATATTCAAAATTAGAATCACCATCTAGCTTCGATAAGATATATTAAATAATACCTAACCTACCAAACAGCACTCAGTACTGCTTTTCAAAAGCAGTGTCAACCTCGTGGTGACATCTATTAGATTAATTTTTAAACAACATACAATTTGAGCGAGGTCTACAGCTCACTGAGCCACTAGTCGTTAGAGTTTATATTATTCAAGTTCCTCATTCCACAACCACACATTTTAAAAGTAAGACACCTTTTTGGACAGTTTGACACTAGTGCTATGGTCGCGGGACGGGCCTCCTCAATCGCGCAGGTGTCGCTGGGGCGGCTGTTGTGGCTTTAATCTGTGACGTGAGACTTTTCACACTTCAATTACTTCGCATCACTTTTCGTACGTAGCTCGTAGACTCTTGGCCCGTTGCGTGGATATGACACGGAAGGTTGTCCACAGACGGGTGTACAGCAACGGCACGCTGGAGGTGCTGCCGTCGGCGGAGGCGCGCGCGGGCGCTCCCACGGCGCTTCGGTGCCGTGCAGCCAACGCACATGGCGTCGCGCTCTCTAGAGAGGTCACATTACAACCAGGCGAGTATAACTCATGACCCTCTGTTTTGAACTTGCAGTCAAACCACATCGGCATCCTTTATTTGTTTCGAGGATCTGTTGGGTTCAATCACCGTCAGAGACGAGAGAGCAAGTCAGTTTCTCAACTTCACTTTCCTTAACCTCAGGTAGTTGTTAACCCGGGACATTACCTAATCTGAAATTGAAACCTAAAAATAATTATTTTATACTTTTTAGTCCGTTTTAAAACGGAAACGTGTTTTCCATTAAAAACTAGTTTCTTTGGTAAATTATTGTTTTCTGCTTTTAAGTCAACGATCTAAAACTAAAAATACTTCATCTCCTATCGGAGTAAAGTACTCACAACAAAACACTTAATTGCCGCCGGCTGCCTATTTTTGAGGTCTTAATAAAATAGCACGCTTTCGAAGTAATTCGATAATTTATTATTGAATTATTTTTCGAAATATACACTTTAAATATCACCTAATATTATATATCTCGACACTTATTGATTATAACTTAAATTGTCCCAACTCTTAAATACTGCACTTATTACAGTTAAACACTTCCAGCATACCTATCCCTATACGAGTTACAAATCTCCTCCAGTAATCCTCCAGTACAAACGCCAGACGCTACAAGTCACACCGCAGCATAACAAGTTTCAAACTGCATTCGGAATGCATTCAAATTGCTGATTAACTTGTGATGTTTTTCCTGAGAGCGATTTCCCATGCTGTAGAACTCGCTAAGTAAATTACCGTCGGGGGTAGTATCTCGGTATTCAAATTGGCAGCCGACTGTCGCAGCCAATCGGCCACCGCCGCTGAACGGCTCTTATCCGGTAACTGTTGCGAACTTTACCCAGCACTGTTGCTGCAGCACTAATGAACCGTAGTCGCGTACTCAACAGTATCACTGTTATTTTAATTGGTTATTTGCTAAAAAAACTGTGTAATGATTGAAAAGTTGCATAGTTGAGAGAACGAGACTTTCCTGAAGGAAGTAGTTAAAAAACATTTATTATTATAATCAGTAAACTTTGCACATTTTCTAATAATCTTATCCTGCATGTTAAACGGAAATGGAACGAACAAATGAGTTGACAATTACGTAATGTTCCTTCACCCATTCCTGAAAAAAGACTGTGACTGATCGTGTCTGTTGTTGGCTAGTGTCGGACACAGGATGGGAGGCGGTAGTGTCGGCGGGCGCGGCGGCGGCGGGCGGCGTGGCGGCGGTCACGTGCGCGACGTCCGGCGCAGGCGCAGGGCTGGTCGCGCCCGCGCTCTGGTACCGCGGAGAACAAGTCATCGACCACCACCGGCCCTCGCCAGGTAACCAATACGTGCTTACACAGATACACACCAACTAGCATACTTGATTTGCGTGCTTTTCGACAGCATTAAATAATCAGGGTGGTTCTCCCGAAGAAAAGTCGGGTGGAGCGGGAGGACAACTGCTTTTCTTTTTCTTTCTAATTCTAAAAGCCCCACCCGACTTCATTAGACGTGTTTTATTAATATGATATAATAGGATATGCGTAACTAATAATTTGAATATTATTTATTGCTTTTTAAAGGTATTTAATTTTAAAGCTGTTTTTATTTTTGTTTTCGGGTTTTATGAAGGAGGTTTTTCTTTTTTTTAAAAAAGCTTTTTATTTTTAACTTTTGTGGTAGCATCCTACCGTTACGCGTGTAAATATTTTTTTACTTTATATAGTATTTGTGGTAAGGTATGTAAGCGTGTAAATATTTTTTAACTTCTTATAATATTTTCTATGGTACAACGCCCATAACTCAATTTCCAAATTCACGCTGTTTGTTTTTAAGGAGTTCCGTTGTGCCTTCGTACTTCGTAGTCCAAGTCTAGTCCTAAACGTCGCATACCATTGCTCGGTTTGTTTGGTCATAAACCTACCAATATCTCAATCACTATACATATCCTATTTGACTTTGAGGAGTTCCCTTGTGTATCTTCGAAGTCCAAAGTCCAATACCAATGAAATTTAAATGTGACCACTCTTGAGGTATACCCTTTCAAATAAAAAAAGAATCATCGAAATCGATTTATAAACAAAGAAGTTATACCTGAAAATCAGCAAAAACTCGTGCGATGGTAAGCCAAATAATTGTTATTTTTCAGGATTATGAAAAAACTACTAGCCAGATCTCTGTAATTTTTTTATGGAACCACATACGAACTGTGTTCTTTCAAATAAAAAAAGAATAATTGAAATCGGTTAACAACTGGTGAAGTTATGTTAAAACATACATAAAAAAATGAAAAAATACAGTCGACTTGATAACCTCCTTTGAAGTCGGTTAAAAACGGTTTCCATGGTTTTCATAGTACAGTTTTGACGTTTACTCGATTCAAATATTTCGAACTCGATCCCGATTGCGTCGGGAGTGACCCCCTGATTGACATATTTCCATTCAATCATCACAAAGATCGGATGCTGTATATTGAAATAAGGTAAGTATCGAAATTTTTATTTATAATAGTTACCTGAAGTACTTCTTTTTCACGAAGTCCGTTCGGCCATGAATGAATCTGCACGCTCTCGTATTACGCCAACTAAAATAATGTGCATGTGTCTTCTGATGATAAAATACTGCACCGCTTGATAGAAAAAAATGTATCCGTCGGGGCGCACCGATAAATAGACACATTATTTCTATAACTACAGTAAAATCATAATAAAATTAACATGAAGCTGCTCTCGTCATTTACACACATTACCGGCAGCGCATTCGGTATTGTATAGAATACCTAGGTAAAGTATAGAATAAATAATATTTGTAGGTAAAGTATAAACCACTTATTTTTTTATTTAAAGCTTAGTTGAATCTTCTAACCTACTTCAGATTGTAAATTACCGGAGTGATATACTGATTCTGTGACACCGGGGTCATAGCACATCGCAAGTCGAAGGTAGGACCTACAATATAAATTGAATTCCTTAGTTTCTTTTAAGAATCGCGTTTTAAAAGTTATCTTATTATACTTATTTTCCAAAGAACCGCTTTAACTAAATTTACTCGTTTGAAACATCAAAAGATTTTCATTTATGGACATATATAATCATTCTTAGTTTTTTGCAACTGTATTAACAAGAGTAAATAATGTAATAAATAAATAACATCAAGTTCTGAAGATCTTTCACATGCATAAGTCATAGCCCGAAAGCGGAAAAAAACAGCGTACGTAGAGGGCAAATAAATCCATCGCATCGGCGGCGCAGCTCGAGAGTCCCTTAATTAATTTATCCCGCGCAAGAAAATGCTATCTCCTGATTGTTTTCTCAATCTATTACTTTTTGCCGCGCTCTTGCGAACAGCTTTTTCATTACGTTTTAGACGCTTTTATCCTCATTGAGGCTTTACCTGAATAGTGTATGTTAGATGTTGTTACTTAAATGAAAAAGAATAAGTGCGAAAAACATCTATTTCACAAACGGTAAGCGTGCTACAAAGATATTTATTTTCTTTATGTACTAATCCATTAAACTTTTGCTCTTCTTTGTTTTGCTTCTCAAGGCTTTAATTATTTTTTATTTATTAGTACTTTTTTGTAACATTATGTTATTTGTGCTTTGTGCTAGGAACATTTAGCCATTTTATATTATGTTTAAGATAACATTAGGTTGGGCATGATTCATGCGTCATAATGACGGTAGAATGAAACTTAAGTCAAGTTTAAAAACAACATTTAATTTAACTGTTTTACTTTTGTACAGGGGTTCCTAATTCCGTGTAGCTTCGTCATCGTCACCTGAACGTAATCTGGTGATGAAGGCCCACTCTTCTAACGAGCCCTTCACCGGAGCCATATTTATAAGAAGTAGTATTAATTAAAGCAATTTCTCTCGCGGCGGAGCGGCGCCGGCGGCCGTATTTCACCCGGACGGTGACGGATCGCCGGATAACAACTTGTTATAATCTCCCCTAAGACACACGCAATTAGCTGGCGTATGCATTTTTTATACTGGTACCTAATTAATTAATTAATTTTGTCTTCTAACATTTGGCTTCTTTTGAAAATTCATGAAACATTAAGGCTGTCCTGTTTCTCTTTGAAATTATCTCCTTAAATGAATATGGAAGTAATGGCATTAAATTAATTAATTATACAGTCTTAATAATTATAATACACATAGATAAAAAATATCAAAGAAATAAAGTGAGATTATAATAAGCGAATATAAAAATCATTTCTCAAATTGGAACGCAAGCTGTAGATTCACAAACAAACACACTACATTGACTAGCCTAGCTAATAACACAGCTCTAGAAAATGTGGTTTGTCGATGGGATGTAGACGAGCGTTTTTCCCTCAGAGTCGCGGTACTTGGTGGCGGGCGACACGCTGCTGATTCGCGACGTGGGCGCAGCGGATGCGGGCCCCTACAGCTGCCTCGCCAGGCACGCGCTCACCGCGCACACGCGCCGCGCCATGCCGCAGCCGCTCACTATTACGCGTATGTTGGATTACGTTCCTAATTTAGCGAATCGACCCACTATTCGGCCAAATTCATTTACTAACAAGTTTGTACAAATACTTTACAAGCCGTTGACTTTAGTCTGTGTAATAATATCAAATGATACATGTTTCTTTAATAGACATGTCGGAAGCAATTTTTAATACCTTTTGGTCATTCCAATTCGTTCGTTTCATCGGAAGTTATCTTCGATCATATAAACGCTCGAAGGTAGATTCCCAAATTTTTCATAGCTGGTTTCTCTCTTCATCCTTTTATTTGAAAATTTCAGTTTATTTTAAATAGTAGATTATTATTGTGATATTTGTTGACATTACCTACAATATTATATGATGATTCAAACAGAGGGTCGGTCTAACTCTGCGCCGCGGCTGGTGGCGGCGGCGGGCGAGGTGACGGCGGCGGCGGGCACGCTCGTCTGCCTGCCCTGCGCCTCCGCCGACCACCCGCCGCCACACTACACGTAAGAGTGCACATATTTTACACGATTCCTTTCAGATTTACAACTGAACAGTGATTGAGTAACAAACGTCTATAGATCAAAAAATTCAAACTTTAACAATTATTGTAATATTAGTAGAATATACATATTCCGGTTCTGTTCGTCCCCGTTCCCGCCCCATTCCATCCCCGAACCCGTTCCCGTTCTGTTCCCGTATTATTATACCACACAAAGTTTAGGCCACCATTTTGGGCCGTTCAGGAGTTGAATCAAGTCCACCGTGTTGGACTTCAAAATAAATTCCATTTTCGCAATCAACATCCCGTCAAACCTCAATAACGACATCCGCATATCGATTTAGGCTTTTTTATCCCATTTACTCCATAAGGGGTTGATTTTCGGTCATTGACGAAATACGTATGGAAATACGTATTTCGTTATTATTTGTTTATAAAAGTACTTCTACGAAGTTTCAAATCGAAATGTCTATTTAATATCTTTCTTCTTACAAAATTTGAATCTCCATTTCACCCCTTTAGGGGTTAAATCATGTCACCATCAAAATAAATTCCATTTTGACAATTTCTACATCCCATAAAATCTCATTAACGACATATCCATATCGATTTTAGACTTTTTTTATAACATTTACCTCCTAAAGGGTTGATTTCCGGAAACTCACGAAAAAAGTGTTTGTTTATTTGTTTACAGAAGTATTCGTACGAAGTTTCAAGTTGAAATTACTTTTATTTTCCTACAAACTTTGAATTTCCATTCACCCCTTTAAGGGTAGAATTTGCAAAAATCATTTCTTACTAGAAGCTTACACTATATAAAGTATCTAAGTACAAAATTTCAAGTCTCTA
Source organism: Catoptria pinella (assembly GCA_963556745.1). Lineage (NCBI taxonomy): Eukaryota > Metazoa > Arthropoda > Insecta > Lepidoptera > Crambidae > Catoptria > Catoptria pinella. Next base: position 15,671,442 of record OY750761.1, read on the forward strand.
AATTTAGTGGTTTGGGCAAGGCGTTGATACGTCAGTCACCCCTTCATTTTTATGTAAGAGAAGTGTATACTTAGGTATGGTAAAATAAAACTCCATTTAGATTTCATAAAACTGTTACGTACTCAAAATTTAACAACTGAGAAGATGCTTGTTTTCAGGTGTGTATGAGAATGCCATTATAAGGCTGAACTCAATATGTTAAATAAGTACGCTCGGGGCTCATCAAAGCGTTTCCTTTTCAAATTGAGGTATAAAACGGCTCCCTTTAATTTCATTATAATAAAAAGCGTGTGAATACATTAGGGGCGTTCCCCGCGCGATATCATTGGCAACTAGCAAATACCCTTCGGCTGAACTCATGACTCTGCTCCAGGAGGAAAAAATAGAACATTTCGTAAATGCTTAAAAACTTTATACTTAACTTGTTACTTTTGAAGTTAAGCTTCTAATCTTAACTACGGGCTTAATATTATAAGTAATTATTTAAATAACCAACAATAGTCCCAAATTATTTATTTTTACAAAATCACGATACTAATCTTATTCCATCTCTTATAAATAAATATCGCTTTGAATCTGTTCGATAACACGTATAGAGACACGGTGACTGACTTGACTACATTTATACAGTGGTTGGCCAGATAATTAATAAATAATAATATTAAATAAATATTTGACAACATCACATACATTGCTCCGATTCCAAAGTAAGTAGCTAAAACACTTGTGTTATGGAAATCAGAGACAACGGTGGCATCACAAACACCCAGACCTAAGCCAATATAGAAAAGTTCGTTTTCTAAATTGACCCAACCGGAGATCGAACCCGGGACCTCGGAGATCCGTCATTAGATCACAGCTAGGTCAATCCTTGGCGGAGAACCAAGGCTTCAAAGTTACCTCGTTTGTATGAAAATCGACTGGTGACCTTAATTTACCTGGCCACCACTGTATATTTTTTTAATAAATGTCTATTGAAACAGTTACTCAGTGTTACATTACATAAGATAAAGGCAATGAGGAGCATATTTTGAAATCAGCGACTACTGTGTTGCCCAAGGTAGGCTAACCTGTATTACAGGAAACAGGAGAATTTTATTAATTGTATGTGAAATCAGGCATAAAGATAATACTTGAAGACACGAAACTCGCAGCTGTCTCGAGTATTAACGAAGATTCATTAGAGTGGTGCCAGAGCGAGGAGGCTTAGATTACTTCATTATCTCGCAAGTGTTTTGCTCCGCTGACAAATAATAATAAACAAGGTTTAATTGCCTTTGAAATCCGATGACAGGAAAATACTTAACTTTTATATCGCTATTGACGGAAAAACTTTGAGCTATACGAGATTTATTCGAGTCTTCAAAAAGTTTGATTAAAAAGGTCGTAAAATTCTGATGTAGAGTCATACTTGTTAACCTGAAGCGATAATCGTTATCGCGTATAAGCTGTATACAAGGTGTTACAAAAATACCCCTAATGCCGAATATGGTATATAGAGACCATCAAACTGATCAACTTTTACTATGGGACCAACTCTGAAATCGAGAAAAAAAACAGCTGTTTCATACAAAAATTATAATCGAAAATATCAAAATGTGTGAAACAGCTGATTTTTTTTCGCGACAAACTGTTGGTCTCATAGTAAAAGTTGTTCAGTTTGATGGTCCCTATATACCATATTCGGCATTAGGGGTATTTTTGTAACATGTTGTATATTGAGTTGAAATGTGGACGAAACAAAAGTTGTTTCATCCTATAGTTTCACAAGCGATTCATCGAGTTAAGCGAAATTTACTTTATACGTATTACACAAATATGTATACATGACTGTACTTTTAGAACTGTCACAGTTCAGGGTAGCGCCACAAAATGACTAATAGCACTGTAGCAGGAAATACCAACGTTGCAGTTTGTTCACTGCCGCTTTTTGTCTAGCCATATCGCATGTTATGAACGAACTAACTGCGACATCGTTGTTTACGTTACAGGTACGTAGTACGTAACTTTTTATCAATGTAGCCAGCTGCACGTATCCTTCCGTTGTCTTGCCATGATATGACTCTACCACACAAGTCGATAATTGTGTGATCGTCTTTAATCTTGACCGATCACATAAAAGCATTTCTTACATTTTGCGTTATACGGGCCATTGGTGTTTGTGTGAATGCTCGCACGATGATCGTGGCGATTATAAACGATTTATCCAGTCTTATGATCACATTTGGAGTCGCTATTACATCAACTGCAAGTACTGCAACAGAACAGTATTTTACAGATGGTACCGCGAAAGCGGCGGGCGGCTGCAGCCGGTGGAGGCGTCAGGCGCGGCGTGGGCGTGGGCGGGCGGCGCCGCGCTATGCCTGCGCGCCTCGCCCGCGCTCGCTGGCGCCTGGCTCTGCAAGGCTTACAACGTTTATGGGGATGCTACTGCGCAGGTGCGCCTGCACGTGCAAGACACGCTCACTGTCACCGCTACGCCGTCAGTTGTGGTCAGTATAATATAACAACACTATGCTTGATCCCTTTTTTCAACATATACACATCAATCAATCATACGCACCAAAAATCTTGGGCCAGTTTTGGATCATGCAGTCATGCATGACAAAGCCTCAACGAGTTGTTTAGCACATTCAAGTCAAGTCTCCTGCTGGTGGCAGTCATGTAAATATCACTAAGACGCATGTATTGACACTAGGTGGCAGACAGCGGCAGCACGGTGCGTCTAAACTGCAGCGCGAGCGATCCTTCAGCGCGTCTGACATGGCTGCATGACGGCGCGGCAGCCGGTGCAGGTGGCGAGCTTGTGCTGCGAGGAGTAGCGCGCGCGCATCGTGGCTTATATCAGTGCGTGGCGGGCCGTGGAACGGATAACGCACACGCAGATGTCGAACTCAGACTCGGAGGTGAGTACAAACAGACGTGTTTTATGATTTCGATTATGACCATTTTCATTAAGGTGTTGGGAAGTGTAGACATTAATCAATGCTCTTTGCACTCTAATTTTCTCTGAAGATGAAATGACCGCTGTGTAATATATTACGTGACAGCTTTTCAAGTTAGCGAACTACCCAATTTTGCTGTTAAAGAAAAATGCTGAATGCAAATCTCCAGCGGATTGCAGTCAGAGTATTTCTGGGAGTCATAGAAAAGCGCTAACTCAGAGCAAGCCAGGTCCCCACAACGTTCGCGCGATAAATCATCGATAGACGGCGCCACGCGCGGCGCTGATTTACGGCGCGGCGCGGCGCAGGCGGCGGCACGCTGCGCGCTACTTTATAAACTCTAGAGTGCAGCAGTAGACATGCAACCAATAAATTCGTGCACTTCGAACACCCCACGGAATACATGCAGTATGTGATGCCATGTGCTTTTAAGTGCTCCTAAAAGACATTTAGCGTATTCAAGTTTTAGTGAAGCTAGAGATTTGTTAGAGTGATAAAGATTACAATTATCACATGTGAAAAATAATAGGAAAACTTAACTTATATCTTCTTCATACTCAGTTATAGAATAATTTCTTTGGAAGTAGTTATTAGTAGTTAATAAGTGGGTATTTCTTGAACAGCTCAAATGACCAACTCTACTACTACCTCATAATATATCAAATAATGTTTTACTATTCTAAAAGTTTGCCTGACGATTTTTTATAAATTCCTTGAAAATAATATAGTTATACTGATAACTACAGAGCAAATCACGTCTTACTTTTTATTAAGTTGATGATTACCGATAAGAAGTACAAATCTATCTTACGACGACATAAATAGTGAAAACTTTTGATCCGCTTAGGGGCGCTTACGAGCACTAGGCTGTCTCAGAATGTCTAACAAAGCACAGAAATCCTCTTAGCCACGTATTACATCTAAGTGCTGGGAAAACGTATATGATTACTCACTTGGCTGTGCGAATAGACTTTTTTTTGTAATCTCTTAATAAAATGTCATTATAATTGAACAGGTAACTTTTTATTAGTCATTCACAAGAATGAAATAAAGAAAGAAAATACATTTATTTGGACGATACACAATTATAATTATCATAAAAACCAACGGAACAAAACATTAAATAACATAAATACACTTTGCGGAGTGTCGCGTGATGCCAAAATGTGCCAAGCTCAGTATAAGCAGCAAGCGGGGACCTGCTTGGTTTTCATTCGAATTCTAATGTTCGTTTTAACTAAAATTAACTGGATGGAATTTGCTTGGTAGTTAAATAAGAGATTTACTAGACTATCTTCGTTTTTTTCATTTCACGAAAATAAGTATTAGGAAAAATACGCATCAAGGTATTGTTTCCTCAGATTATGAGCGTCCAATCAGAAAACCGATCAGTATGAAAACAATAGAGACGGTTTTTATAAGCGGGAACGCGTAATTACAAAAGCTACCTGAACAGATTCTGATATTACAGTGGACGTCCAAGGTAAGAATAACAACAATAACAATCATTGTGAAAAGCAACTAGTGATTGTTTGTTAGACAATGTGTCATATTTTCAGCTTATGACTCATAAATAACGAAATGATTGATAAGACTTTAAAAACGAAAAGCAAGTTAATTGTAAATTAAAAAAATGAAATACGGTTTACATTCAAAATAAGTCAGTAAAATAAAAACCAAAGACTTATTTCGTATTCGTCTTTATACGTAGCAAAAGATATTTCCAACTATTCATCAGTAAGTTCTTGCTCATCGGTGCATTTCCATTGTCCGTGGCCACAGGCATTTGTAATATTGCGTCCCGGGGTAGAAACTGATATCACGAAAGGATTCGGAGGGGGTGGGGGGGCGGAGGACAATCAATCTCAATGCAATGTTGTCTGGGCCCCAGACTCGGGTCGGAATCAATCGGGGGCCCACTCGCCGCGTCCCCGGCGCGCCCCGGAGACCCCTCGCCTCGCCCTCGCCTCGCCTACGTTGGACCGTTCCGCGAGACAACGCCGAGATTACGTTGTCCAGACTCTATTCACTTTTGTAGTACTGACAATATAATACCTGTATTTATTGGAACGGCAAGCAGAGATGCAAGATTTTTTGTTATCTATATAAACAAAAGTGAATAACTTTAGAACGACTGTCTAACTATCATGGTTCATGAGATACAGCCTGGTGACAGTTGGACAGACAGACAGACGGACAGCGGAGTCTTAGTAATAGGGTTCCCGTTTTACCCTTCGGGTAGGGAACTCTAAAAACGTAAAGGTTTATAAATAAACAATTAGTAAATGGTAATAATAGACAATGTACCTACTTAGGTTTTGCATGCTGTCACAAAACTGAGACATGTAAAAACTAAGAACTCTATTCTGACATTCGAGAACCCATTTCGTTAGTATCACGGTCATTTTATTTTTGTCGCCATCGACGCTGCACATTGTTGCCGCTCCCCTCTGACGGCGACACCGCGATAATTTAATTTGTGTCGTGCCAGCCACAGCCTCTGCGATCACATTTTCTGTATAAATTTCACCTGATCGCATCATCACTATTAACCTCATTAGCGTACTCTGCAGATTTAATTACTTCTCTCCGAATTTCATCATGACACTTTTCACAAATTTTTATTATAATTTTCTTGTTAATGTTTTTGTACCAAAATTAAGATTAAAATTAATTTTAAAAAATCTAGATTGAATCTTTTGAAAATATTCCGCTCTGCTCAAGCACTTTCCTATAAGTAGTATATCACATTATGGCATTATGGCATCATAGTATAACACATTATGGCAATTTAACAAAATTATCGATTTCTTTAAGACGCAGATCAATTTTCTATAGGCACTGGAGAAATGTTTAGTTATGTAGTTTAAAATAAAACACTTCAATTTAATATTCTCTTACCGTTTTGATTACAAAATTCTCGATGATAGCTAAGCTGTTTATTTTTGAAACTGTTTTTAGAGCTATTTTAAAGGTTTTTAAAGAGGTTTCGCCTTTTTTTTTAAACAATGTTATCGGTTAATTTTATAAACATATGTATGAGTTGAATTTGTTTGTAATATGTTTACGTCGCTGTGCCCGAAACAGGGCATGACGCTCCATCACAAGCGGGCTGCATCAAATTAATACATGTCAGTTTCGGGCGACACCTAATTAATCGACGCCTTAGTTGCATAACGGTCGTATTAACGGAGCTTCGCGTCAATGCCGATATATTGGGGTACTGATGGGGTTGAGGATTGATCACTGCTGCGGTGACCCGTGAGCTGCTGGCCGATTTCAATGGGAACTGGGGTAGCAGCTGATGCCGCAACCTAGTGAACCACTATCTGGAGTGTGATTCACGTTCGTGCGAACGATCGATTGTGCTATTCACGTTCGTGCGTTCGTACTGCACATGAACACTTGGGACTCGGCCATACGTTTAGTGTAGCTGTATCCTGAGGACAGATAATATGCTATTTAATGCTTGCTTTAGGAACCACAAGTTCACATGCGACACGTCATAATTATATGTATTTTTGATGTTCACTACAATGACACTTTTGTAAAGCTTTACCAAACTTTTCTGACGACTTGCATAACTTATGATACATGATATATAGCTTTCCGAACTTGACTAAATTATTATGTAATTGAGTTTCAGCACAACTGACTTAGAAGACTAATGATAACAGATCCAAGAAAATTAATTTCACGACAATGAAGCACAATAGGAACCTCTGTCGTCTGCACTACGCCTGTATTCAATTAGAATTGTAGTTGTATTAGAATAGTGGCGTAAGGCCCCACGCACACGATCGGGTGAGTAATGCCCGCACTGATAAGGCCCGTGACTAATGACACGAGACCCAAGACACCTTTGTTCGCGACGAGGCCTCCACAGCAAACAATGACGCTCGCGGCAGTCGCACATATTGTATCCCTAGAACGGGTTTTTGTCTTTGAGTCAATATCCACAATCATTGCTTTCCTTTGAATTTTTCTTTATCGAATGGCGGTACAGAGAACAAAACACCAAGAAAGATAAATTATATCCCATTTCACTCGTAAGTCTAATTTATATTCTTCGAGTACTACAACGAAACACCGAACTATTGACAATTTCAGATTTAAAAACTTTCACCTTACCTATAATAAAATTTTCTCCTTTGCAACACGAAAGGGGTGCTTTTGGTGCGTATAAACTCGCAGCGGTATCGCTTTTTGATACAAGCGTGGGTAAAACGGAATTTCGGATCACTTTTCCTCACGCTTACCAGCGAGGAAACTCGCAGAGAAATCGCTTTTTGCTGCGAGTTTTCTCGCTGCTACCAGCGAAAATTTGTATGTTTCACACGAAACCTATTTTTTTTCATCCTTTGCAAAAAATTACTTTGCTCACTTGTTTAACAGATAACTAATGTGATTTTACAAAACTTGCATTGGTTTTGTTATCACAATCTAAAATATTATGACGGCTACCTAATTAATATAATTCTTTCAAAAGATATATCCAATTCTTGGAAAAGTTACTCCGTTCACTAGCTCGGATGTGGGTGTGTGTGTGACACAGAAGATTTGTCACTGCGGCGAGCGAGTACCAGATACCCTTTTGATTCCGAAGTCGGTGGTTATCGGCGGGCCATTACCTTCCGTCCCTCATACATCACGGCGGCGCGCGGCGGCCGACAAATCGCGGTCGCGCGCGCCGCCACCCATCACTGTCACCGCGCCGCCGCCGCCGCCGCCGCCGCCGCCCGCCGCCGACTCCGCGCTGGCCGTCCCGGGCGGGCCTAACGATGTCATTACTGAGCTGATCTTCTGCGAGTTTCAGTTCGCACAAGGACCTTTTAATGTACTCTCGATTCTCATACCCGGAGTCTGCATTTTATTTTTAAACAATTAGCACAGATTACCAGATAATTACTTCCATAAACTTGTACTTTTTGCTAGCGCAGTTTCGTGGCTTATTAAGCCACCAGTCGTATTTTAGATTATACTGGATTTTTCATTAACTGACCAGACAGAAAACTTCAGTATTTACAATTAAGCCAATTACTACTATCCGGAATCTATATAAAAGAAGATTAAAAACTAAAACCCAACTACGGAAAAATTGCGCTCTAAAAATTACGAAACAAGAAAATATTCTAGTCCAAAATTCAATACAAAGGATAACCGTAGTCGCATGCCACTGTCCTAGACACGCACGACACGAACGGTTATAAGCTGGAGGTGGCATGCGACTACGGATCCTTTTTATTGAATTTCGGCCTACAATTATTGCTAAAATTAAAGTGAAGTATTCTCTTGGTAAATTCCCTTTATTATTTTAGGTACTTTTCCTAAAGTTTTGGGACACCCTGTATATATTTTAAAAAAGGGCTAATTGGGCCCTTTCAATTGATACCCAAAACGGCATCATTAAGAAATATATTATTTTTAACACAACCTTAAGTCCTCTCCATATTCCATTTAATGTGACGTCTTATAGCCTATAACTAGCGGACGATTGAAACGCTTTTAACGATACCTCTTTTGTCAAATTATGATAAGTAGTTTACATGAACATATATACTTACATACATACATACCGGTCAAAAACATATCCCTCCTTTTTGCTTCGACGTAGGTAATCGAATAAAAATGGGCCCAAAATTAAGTGCGCTGTGTAATGTGCGTAGACTCAGCACCGGAGCTGCACTACACGTTCATCGAGCAGGCGCTGCGCGCGGGCGGCGCGGTGTCCCTGCGGTGCGCCGCCACCGGCGCGCCGCCGCCGCGCTTCCAGTGGCTGCTCGACGCGCAGCCCATCGACCAGCATCGCCCACAACATAGGTCGACTTTTGTTCCCCCTATACTTACGTCAGAGCTTGATTGCGCATTGATAATCTCGTACGTAGTTTTGTAGAGGTCAACCCTTTTATTACTTCCGATCTTTAAATTCTTATTCAGGTCGGCTATCAGATAAACGTCAATTAAATTGATTCCAACTACTGTCATTTTTTTAGTTGTAAGCTTTTTCATGTCAAACCGTTGGTTTCAGCTGCACAACACACACAAATCCATGTATAATGAGTCTATTTTTGCCAAATCTACGGATAAAAGAATGGTAGACTTTCCTCAAGCAATTCTTCAATGCTATTGTTGCAATAATAGATACTTCATAAGTGAAGAGACCTCCGCAAACGGCGATGTGGTGTCGACCCTGAACGTGAGCGCGGTGTCGGCGGCGGACGGCGGCCGGTACACCTGCCGCGCCCACAACGACCTCGGCCACGCCGAACACTCCGCCAGGCTCAATATCTACGGTCAGTTATCTGTCTGTTCATGAATATATAGAGCTGTCGTATCTCGTTGCCATTTCATGCCTTGGCCCACGAGCTGCCGTTATTCTTTAAAAGCGGTTGTATAAAAACTAAATATCTCAAACATTATTATAATCACAGATTATAATAGTTAATTGAGAAGTAGGATGCAGCACTAACTCAACCTTTGTTTGCGGTAATTATTGCGACGGTCTATACTATACAGGGTCGGTTACGGGAAGGGTTACCAAAAATTTATAAAATCCAGCTCCTCCGTTGGATAGCACGGAATACTGTTAGTCACGGCAACAACTAGTCTTCATTGGAACCGCATGTTCTGTTCATGCTACTTACTCTTGAATTAAGAAGGCCTGTGCCCCAGAACATTAAATAGGTGGGTGATTGGGTGGTGGTAAGTGAAGTGTTGGTATGTGTGCGCAGGGCCGCCGTCGATCCGCGCGCTGGGTCCCGTGCGCGTGGTGGCCGGCGCAAACGCCACCGTCTTCTGCCCCTACGCCGGATATCCGATCAGGTCCATAGAGGTGCATTTGCTAGGATGATTCCTATAACGCACTCTGTAATATAGTAATCTTGTGGTTTTGTTGCACTTTTTTATTTACTGATGCTTTCGTTTCTAGAAGTAGTGTTATTTATACAATCCATTAATTAAGTTAGGTTAAAATATGTTTAAGGTTCAGAGGAAAGAAAATGCTGTAAGTAGTCAATAGTCTTCCCATAATGGGAGTATTTTCTATATTGCTATTAGATACAACAACTACTAGTATTGTTACATGACTACCGATTGGCCAATGTATATTTTAATTCTTTGGTATTGCCTATAACCTAATAGATAACCTAGTCTAACTAATCCAACAAAAGGCGTTATTTAGATATCCTTGAGGCTGAAGTATAATAACTGTCAAATGGAGTGTTATATTTAACCGCCTGTTTTGCTATTTATGGCACGGTAGTTCGGTGGTGTGGTGGGCGCGCGAGGCGGGGCGTGCGGTGGGCGCGGCGGGGCGCGTGTCGGCGCGCGGCGCGGAGCTGCGCCTGCGGCCCGCGCTTCCGCCCGATGCCGGACACTACGCCTGCGCCGTCTCCGCGCCCGGCGGCGCCGCAGCACGCAGGGACATCGAGATACAAGTCCGGAGTGAGAATTGCTTGATGCTGCACTTTACCTGCCTACAGTGCCAACCCATAGTTCTTTCTTATCCGAGCCTCGTAAATCTTAAAAAAAATTTTGGAGATCACTTTTATTGTAACTGCTAGGTGCTATGGATATCTCTCCTTTTTAATTTTCAGTAATGACGTCCGTTACATAGACGGTAAATTGGTTTAATATTATTTTCATAACTTTGTGAGCTCCAGTTAATGAATAAATATTGATGTAATCCTTCTTTCTGTGCAGATCCACCAAAAATTTCGCCATTTATATTTTCGTCAGAATTAACAGAAGGTAGTTCTGTGCAAGTTTTATGTGGTGTATCGTCAGGAGATAAGCCGATGTACTTCTCGTGGCTCAAAGATGGAACCCCTCTGCCGTCCAATTTGCAAGTAAGTTTTATGTTACTAAATATGATACCTAAATAGTGATTGATCTTCGACTTGCGTAATACGTAGACGATTTATTGCAGATAGAAGAAAAAAGTTTGAACGAGTTTTCATTGCTGATGTTTTCGGATTTATCAGCACGTCACAGTGGTAATTACACATGTCGAGTGTCGAACCACGCTGCAACCGTCAACTACACTGCAACACTCAGCGTCAAAGGTGAGGGCTCATTCATAGTGGTTAATCCGTTTCTTTAACCGTTTTATAATTTAAATATTGTATAATTTAGTAGGCCATTAATCTGGTTTCATCATCAGTGGCCCCCGCGTGGGTGAAGGAACCTCTAGACACAGCAGTGCTACTGGGAGCGCCTTTGAACGTGGAATGTGCAGCTAAAGGGTATCCCATTCCAACTGTTTCATGGTATAGAAAAATCGGTATGTAAATATCAAAAGTTAAGTGATGTGCCAGCTGAGATTTGATGCTTACGTATATGAGTATTTTAAGGTGATGGCACCTCATTGATTCCCGAGAGCTCAGAACAGTGGCAAATCTTAGAAAGCATGATGTGGGAAGAGAAAAGTAGAATTGGGACGCATACCACAGTTCGAGCGCAAAATGGAACTTTAACCGCCGCTGTCGCCTCCCGAAACCACCAGGGAGTGTACCGCTGCCTTGCAGACAGTGGCGTTGGTCCACCTCTCGTGAAACACATTAACCTCACAGTACATGGTAAGTACTTTTAAACTAATGTTTGTTTATTAAGCCACTCCCTAGCAAATTCATAATTAAGCTATTTTTAACAGAACCAGCACATTTCGAAGAGTCAGGAGGCAACGTGTCGAGTGTACGAGGACAAAGTGCCTCTCTAACATGTCACGCTCTTGGTGACACTCCTCTCACTGTACATTGGACACATATGGGCACACGCCTGGACCTGAACTCCTACAGGTAATACAATGTTCCCAAATCACTTATTGTCATGTTTCTCTAAATAATGATACTGATTGATCTTCTAAGGTGGACGGTGTCGGAGGTACGGACTGCCGACGGGCTCCGGTCGGTGCTACAACTACGAGCGGCTGAGCGCGTTGACGCGGGCGAGTACCGCTGTCATGCTCACAACCAATTTGGAAGAAGTGAAGTCCTCATGTACCTGCACGTAGAAGGTAACAGTCGAAGACCTACAAAATCACAATAGTTCACACACAGGTTACCTACAATATATTATTTTCGTCAACAGAGCCTCCAGAAGCTCCTCGGTCTATTAGACTGGGAGGTGTGGGGTCGCGATGGGTCCGTCTCGTGTGGCGTTCAGGGCCAGGCCCTGGCGTCTACTACAACGCCTTTTTTACCGCACTTCACGCCCTGCCAGGAGTAGAATCCAAGCATACTACCACAAACCTCACCCTTGACTCTTTAGGCAACGACAGGTACTTGTGACAGTAAACTCATAATTGATAGCCCCTCCCTTGTCTAATGTTTGTTTCTCTGGACAGACTAGACGCTGACGGGTTACGTAGTTTGAGCGCTCGTCTCGATGGACTCCGGCCAGCCGCAGCATACTCCTTGCGATTAGCCGCCGCCAACCACGTTGGACAGTCACCTCACTCCGACCCTATTCTTTTCACGACACTCGAAGAACGTGAGTCACACACAGCATAGTATTATTTAGTTTAGTGTCTACATCTAATAAAACGTAAAGTTGTTAACTTTGTTTTGCATCTTTACAATGCAGCACCAACGGCTTCACCACAAAACCTTCGTGTGAGACCAGCCAGCATCGGGGAGCTTCATGTATCGTGGTCTGTAAGTATACCTCACAAACATTTGCTTCACTATTAAATTCTTTCCACTTAATATGTTGCCATATAGGCTCCGCCTCAAGACGGATGGAATGGCGAACTGCTAGGCTACGTGGTGTCGTGGCGTGAGCTAAGCCATTTCGAGGAAGAGGGTGGTGAGGCAAGACGTTCGGGGGCAGCAACGTCGCCAGGGTGGAGTAGCGGAGAGTTGGCAGTGGGGGGGCTGCGTTCGTTCGCGCGATACGCCATCATCGTCCGTGCGTACAACCGCGCCGGTGCCGGGCCCCCTTCGCCTACCGTGTACGCCACTACGGCTGATGGAGGTCAGTTATTTATTTTTTTTCCTTTAATTTACTCTTGATCACGTATCTCTCCTCGTTTCTCTCTTCTGTGCACTTTATTATTCAAAAAAAAATTTTATTTATCTTCTCCACTTCGCTCTTGTATGTCGTTTTTGAATGTACTTATATGGCAGAACAAGTTATGGGTTAGAGTTAATGTGTTTATTGAAATGACTGATAAATCCGCTTAGCTTTTTGGAGATATTTGGTTCCTTCAAGTAACTTGTAATTACAGTGAAAGCGATTGCGGTGTTTGGTTGTTTTATTAGGAATTTAATTGTAGATTTGAAGTGAATGATTTGTCCAGTGCCGGAGGTGCCGCCGACATCTGTCTTCTGCGAGGGCGTGTCGGCGCGAGCAGTGCGTGTGCGCTGGGCGCAGCCACCACCCGCCGCCGCACACGCACTCCGCGGGTACCAGCTGCAGTACGCGCCGCTGCAGTTCTCTTCGGGTTAGTCTCACAATTTCACTACTGTACTACGTATTTTCATAAAACTTTAACTCATCTACAAACATTAGCAAACTACACTCTACAACAAAACTTAGAATATATCGTAAATGCTTTTAAACCATCCATACAAAGACCCTGTACAGCTCAATACTGTACTCGGTGATACTTGAATAAAACGACTACTTGCGAATAAAAATATATAATAATTTGAAAAACAATTAAAGAAACATATTTACATTAGTGCCGTAAAATTTATATAAATTTCACGCATCGTCAAACAATCGACGATCATTAATAATAAAAAAGAGCTGTTGCTTCTAAAGAGGTTGCATACCTTTCTCGTATGCAACCTGCGTGGTTTCGACTCTGAACAGACCCGCATGCCAACGATATCCGAAGGCAATACGTAATTTTATATATAGATAATGTATAATGTAAAGGAAATAACGTGGTCATCTGCTCCCAGGAGAATTGATTGTACTCTATCATAGGTGTACCCCCAATCCGCATTGGGACCGCGTTGTGCGTTGTGATTTTGACACCCATAAGAAAGGTCTGTGTGACAGCAGTAGAGACGTGAAAATGTCATGACCAATCAGTAAATTACTTCTCATTTACTTTGACGAAGCAGCGTGGAGCGGCGCTGCTGGCGCAGGTGCGGATGTGCAAACAGCGCGCGCTGGCGCGGAGGGCGAGGCCACGCTGCAGGGTTTGCGCGCCGCCACCAACTACTCGGTGTGGGTGCGCGCGCGCGCCGACGCCGGCCTCGGCCCGCCTGCGCCGCCCGTCTACTGCGCCACCACCGACGATGGTACCTAGCTACATGAATTTACAAATTTAATTTATGTACTAGTTATCAACCTCAACAATAACTAGACTATCTGATGCTTACCATCCGTTTCTAAAAGTTACTTAATATAAGTTTTATGTAGTGCCCGGAGCTCCGGAGGCGATAAGAGCGCAGCCGATGAGCAGCGAGGCGGTGCGGGTTTCGTGGCTGCCGCCTGCCGAGCACAGCGGCCGTGTCACGCACTACACTCTCTACACCAGGGAACTCGGCAAGTGAGGCCGGACACCATTACACACGAACACGACACACCTAATAAAATGTCATGACACCCCAAATAAAATACATTAAAAAAACTGCTGTAGCTGTAAACGGATGCAAGTGTAACAGTAACGACTTTAAAAAAAATCCACATGAGACATTCGGGAGCTGTTCCGACGTTGGTTGGGAGAAAAACCAACCAAATCAAAATCGCGGTACAGAGTCTGTGCGGCGGTCCTGTTCCAGTTTTACAATCCAACACCGTTCCAACTTGGCGCCATCAACAGGAAGCCTTTCTTTATAAAACATTATTTCAATTAAAAAGAATAAGTGGACAGTGCGGTAAATGAAAGCACGTTGTGGTGCAGAGTTGGCGGGGAGTGGTCGCAGCGCGTGGAGCCGGGGGCAGAGGCGGGCGTGGGTGAGGCGGTAGCAGGCGAAACGTGGCGGGAGGTGACGGGGCTACGTGAACGGACTGTGTACGAGTTCTGGGTGCGCGCTACTACAGTCGCCGGCGCCGGGCCTCCCTCCCGTGCCGTCACTGCTGCACCTGCAACACCTGGTAAGATTACCAAACACAAACAAAATAAGAACAATTTTCATTGGAAAACCTATTCTGTTCTACCATCAGGTCTAATGAAGCTTAACCCTATGACAGTGGGTGTGCGCATCTTGTCGATCGGACACGTGGTGTGGGCGGCGGCGGGCGCTCGCGTGCGTCTACGCTGCGCGGCGGTGGGCGCGCCGCCCCTCCGCTGGCGGTGGTCGCCGCCCTCGCCGCACCACACCGTCACCGACACCGGAGACCTCATCATACATAGTGAGATAACATTCAATTAGTCATTAAACTAGATTAACTGGGATAATTGAAATAAATATAATATTTTTTTGGAATAGTGTTTTAATAAAATTACTTGAACAAGAATGGCAACTGCACAGAGGCGGAATCTAGCGGCAACTACACGTGCTCTGTGCGTGGCGGCGGCAGTGCGGACTCAGTGCAGTTCGCAGTGGTGGTGCGTGCGCCACCCGCTGCGCCCGCGCTGCGCCTGCTGCGAGCTGACCGCCACGCGCTGCACCTCGCCTGGGAACCGCCAAAGGACAACGGCGCACATGTACTAGGTAACTGTCTCCAATTGTTTGATTAAGTACTTTTACTAGAATCTTACACTCTCGAGTTAGTAGAGGCCTTCAGGACATTCCTAATAATATCTTACCGCCTCTGAGGTCTAGTGGTTCGCCCACCCGTGTAAGACCCACCCGGGTTCGATTTCCAGGACGGGGGTACATTTGTACTCGGTTTGGTTGGTGGTAGGGCTTATTTCAAGTCTGCCTGGCTAGCTACCAACATCTTACCTAAGTCTGACGCCATAATAACAATTTAAAAATTGTTGTGTTTCGGCAGTTAGAGGTAAAATAGCCAGTTCCTCAGTGGTGAGGATTCCGGGTGTAGTGCGCTTCTACCTTCGGCTCTATCGTCACTTAACATCAGGTGAGGTGAAGCATTAACCCATTGTGAATAAAAATATATATATACATATTTATATACGTTCCATTGAGATACTGGAATACGCTGTTGACCAAGTCACTGAAGCCATTACAGCCTCTTACGAGGAGAGCTGTCCTCTTAAGACCTTGAGTAACAGCAGCATACTATAGTGGAACAATCAGCTCAGTCGACAAAGGGAAGATGCACGTAGGCTGTTTAACAAGGCTAAATCGACCGGTAACTGGGATAGGTATGCTAAAGCCTTGACGGACTACAACAAAGAAATACGAAAAGCGAGGTGACTTTCATAGAGAAAGTTTTGTTAGGGTATCATTGGTGCTCCTCAAGGAGCTAGAATCCACAAAGTCCTGGCCAAATCGCCTTCGAATAAACTGGGACTATTAAAGAAACCAGATGGGACTTTCACTGAAACAGCTAAAGAAACCATAGAACTCTTGGCGTCAACGCACTTTCCTGGGTCAGTCATTGTCAGATGTCATTGGAATAAATGTTCCTCACAGCTGCCTCACTAGGCCTAACAAATGAGGACTGGAGAAGATCAGCAAGAAACTTCAGACTCTATCTATGGGAATGCGTGACAAAAACATTGACAGCACAACCATCCGCTGGATCGAAAGCATGCTTCTTCACAGAACTGTAAACGTAAGTTTATACGGAACTACTAGAAGCTCCAAGATAACAAGGGGATACCTACAGGGAGGCGATAGTTCGCCCCCCTATTGTGGTCACTTGTTGTTGAACATCACACAGTTCAGTAGATCGAACATCAGCGTGATTATTAGAGCCTTAACTGCACACTGCAAACTGAACAGACACCTATTTCATATGAAATTGAACTACTAGCCAGTGGGAATGGGTCTGCTTCTGACTACTTGTATTAAGGACGTCGCATACATATATATATATATATATAAATGTTTAATATTATCTATATGTATGGCACTTCTTACCCAAAAGATAAAATTCATAACTACTACCTTGTTTTGGAATTTTTTTTATTGCAATCTTTCACTTTCTATAGGCCTATGAAAAGCTTTTGGATATTAGTTTTCAATTCGATGCCTTAACACGGGTAGCCTAAGTATGTCATGCTCTCTTTAATCATTTCTATGGTGGTGTCGTGTGAGGCGGGTCGTTACGTTCCCTCAAATATGGTTGAGCGAAGCGATGGCTGGTTCATGCGTCATGCTCGTGAACGGGTGCTGCCAGTGGGAATGGGTCTGCTTCTGCCTACTTGTCTTAACGTTTATTGAATTGTATGAATAGATAGATATATATAATTTTTTTGTAATAGCCTAGGCTGAGCCTTAAATTTTGAATTAAGCTTGACACCTGTAATTTGATTCAGTAGAAATGAGCTAATTAAATTATGTTATTTATTTATGAATCTATGTTAATGGTAACATGTATGCATACTTTGAATGTAATGTCTGGAAACGATATACATATTTGTAAATATCGTTCCTTCTAATAAAGCTGATAAGTTTTTTGCGCCCATTTTTCTTGTCAGCTAAAAGACGTCATAATGGGTGGTAGGATAAAAGAATTGACGATTTAAAAATGCTTGTTATGTGAGCTTATTTGAATAAAGAATTTTTCAATTTCAATTTCAATTACTACTACTACGCACGGCCTGTTACCGTGCTGCATGATTTTTGTAATATAATTAGTGTTCAATAAGACATCGGTCAATCTACTCATCTCTCTGCAGTTTTATTTGACTTCCTATCGGCACTCATTTTGCATTGACTTTTTACTCTATTTAAATGTAATTTTTCTTATATATTTAATTGACATTGCGCACCTTAGATATTTACAGTTTTAATTGACATTTGCGTTTTACATAACTAGTTTAGGATTTAAGTGACTTTTGCATTAACAATTATTAAGGTGGCGAGTCACAATAAATCTTTCAGAGCCCCGAACACTCAAATAATAATAACAGTAGGAGAGGCTCATTTTAATAGAAATTGTCGATCCAAACTTTTTAGGTTAAAAAACTATTGAGTGAATACCGATTGAATTGATGCTTTTATAAAAATCTTCTCACACCGCGCATACACAAACGCTATTAGCACATTCGATCATGATATACTGATTTTAATTAAAATAAACAGCAATTATTGATTATTAAATTTAGATTTTTCGCATTCACAATGCTATTTTTATATTAAGATAAATCATATTTTAAAAAATAGTAGAAAATATCGACTTACCCGTAGCACTTCAGACGGGACTTGAACCCACACCTTACTGCCCAATGTACTGACCAATTATGCTACTGAGTCGCTATTGTTAGTTAGTTATTGATTTTTCTAATTGGTGCAATTTTATTTGCTAGACTTGTTTAGTGTCAGATAATGGTCTACTGCGATCTGCCGCTATTATGATGAGTGCTAGACGAAATGATTTTGAGCCCTAATCCGTGGTGCTTGAACGCAGGCTACACGATATGGTGGTCGGAAGTGTCGGAGGCGGAGACGCGGCGCGAGCGCTGGGCGCGCGTGGCGGGCGGCGAGGCGGCGCTGTGGCTGCGTGGGCTGGCGTGCGGCGCACTCTACCGCATCCAAGCGCAAGCCCACAATGCACTCGGTGCCTCACCACGATCTACGCCGTTGCTCGCGCGCACGCTCGGAGATAGTCAGTCAATCCAAATATCGCCTATTGCCTTTACTTCATTATTAGATCATAATTTTTAGAGTTAATGTAACTAAGTTTAGAAAATGTGTGTTCAAATAATTCCTTTTTATATTGATGACACCAATAAAATGCAATAGCTTAAAATAGTATTCGCACATAACTTTGTAAATGTTCAAAATATTATCATTAGATAAATTTCAAAGAAATGTGAATTTCATCAAAATAAAAGTGAGGTAAGGTGTGGTATGCGTAGAGGCGAAGGCGGCGCCGGGCAAAGAGTTCGTTTGGGCGAACAGCTCGTCGCTGCGCGTGAACCTGCTGGCATGGCGCGCGCGCTGCCCCGTGGCGGCGTGGGCTGTGGCGGTGCGCCCCGCCGCCGCCACAACTGCCGCCGCCTGGACTGACCTGCCTGCCGACGGGGAAAGCGCTCTAGTAATAACCTTCTGATGAATTAGAGCAATGATTGAACTTTATGAGCTTTAGAGTACAGGCCGACTCACCCGAAGAAGTGGCAGCGGCCAGCAGCACAGCTTTAAGCTTTATTTCCATTAGGAAATACCTATAATAGTATCGCTGTACTGCCACTTCGATAAGAGGTGACTTTACAAATAAGATTTTAATACAGGCTTTTGTAATGTAGGCTAACAATCTTCGGCCGGGCACGTGGTACGAGGTTCGCGTGGTGGCACGATCCGCCGCCGGCGACACGGCGGCACTGTACCGCGCTGCTACACTCACTGTCAATGGAGGTGAGTTTCACTGCCTTCTGACACATTCATAGTAGAGGCGTGGCGTGACTTAATTTACGGTATAAGTATTTATGAAAATTTATATCAGCTTGAGCCAATTATAATTCCCCTCACTGCTAGAGCACAGGGTCTTCTTGATGAATGAATGGAATATAGATAATGTTATAACGTAATATTATATTCATAGGTATAAAGTAATTCAAGTATGATACGGAGGAGCGGATATTCCTGGCACAAGTATCTTTATAATATGATTTGATTTTTTTTAATAAGGAGGTTGGGTCATAGCGTCCTAATTTAGATTGTTAACTGACTAACGGGACTAAGTGCCTACCGAATCATGAGAAACCAGATATAGTTTTGGTTACCCATCCGATGACCGTCCTTAGAGATAGTTACTACACTGCTCCTCTTTTTTACGTGTAAATAATAAATATATTAGGTAAAATCTATTGTGTGAATGATCAGAGCGCGTGGGTGAGCCGGTGGAGATGCCGCTGGAGGCGCGCCGCGCGGACGGTGCGGACGGCGCGGCGGCGGCGGGGGCGGGGGCGGGGGCGGGGGCGTGGCGCGCCGGTCTCGCGCCGCTCCTCATGGCCGCCGGGCTCGCCGCGCTGCTTGCTGCCGTCGCTGGTCAGTCAGCACACCACACTACACTCGCCACACTCAACACCTCATGACACTCTCTCTCACATCTCCACTAGTCAATACAGTATGTCTTTCGAAGAAAATATGTTTTGATCTCAGTATATAAACCTATTATGAATTATGAAACTATTTATGTTGAGTATGACAAAGTGTATGTTATGTTGTTGAAACCGGAGTTTTATGAATATAAATGAAAAATATACAAATTATATAACAATCATTATCTACTAGATCTTTTTTTCAGAAAAGGATCTAGTAAGGCTTTATTCAAGTTCAAAATAAATTGTTGCTCTAATTTGGCACCGAAAGAACGTGGATTTTTGTTGTGCCAGGTGTCGCGGTTGTGCGACGGCGCGCGGCGGCGTGCGCGCGCTCGTGCTCGCCGCCGCCGCGCGCGCACCCGCAGCTCTACACCACCGAGCCTGGCAAGAGAAACGGCAAGGCACTCACACCGCCCGACAGTAAGTTCACTTCAGTTACCTACCATGCTATCATAAGGTTTTTAAATGAAATTATTCTATCGTATTTGTTAATTCGGAATCATCAGGAACCTGTGCTTCTTCTACTTCTTTTTAAGCTGAGTGTAAGAAATGGCGCGTTAATATTATTCGGTTGGACCGTATTCGGCCACACCGTTCTCGGTCACCGGCTACTGTAAACAGGTATATATTCGGTTGACTGTATTCGTTCTCAGCCCATATTCGGTGACGAGACTTCTAAGAAGCAATTCTACCACTTTCAGCAAGGTGGGCAGGCTCTGTGTCTGCGCACTGCTATAGATTATCTGTACGTTATGTGTACACGCAGATGACTTACACGAAATCAGCCCGTACGCGACGTTCAGCATGGCTGGCGGGTGCACTGGGCCAGGCGCAGGCGCGGGGGCGGGGGCGGGCGCGGGCGCGAGCGCGGGCGCGGGCGGCTGCGCGCTTCATCTGCGCACGTTCGGGCGCGCCGAGCCGCTCGACCTCGCCGCGCCGCCGCCCAGGCCCAACCTACTCTCGCATGGCAATGGTACGTTACTTATTAACCGACTTCAATAATTTAAAAGGAGGAGGTTATCTATTCGTCGCGTATATTTTTTGTTTTATATGTACACCGATTACTCGAAGACGGCTGAACCGATTGAAATGATTCAAACGTTAATACATCAGGTTGGTTCCCAACTTAGTCCCAATTTTTTAAATTTTGAAATCGTTTCAGTAGTTTTCAGGAAATCCTGAAAATACTGTCGATTTCGTTACCATTTTACCACCATAATTTCTTTGTTTATAAACCAATTTAGATGATTGTTTTTTTTGTTTGAAAGAGAAATCCCATGACCGACCCTTGCAATAGTTGCTTAACCTCCGCAATCGCTGAGCCAGGCGCTAAACCACTGCGCTATCGAGCTATATAAATAGCCATATAAATTAGAGGTATAATTAATAAAAACGTAGTCGGTAACCCAAAGTGTACGAGGACGCCACCTCTACTCACGTGCTTCATATTAAACAATATAATCATCGTTATACCACCTTCATAAAAAAACTTGTAAAAACAACTTTGAAATTATAACACCGTATGGGTTTCGTCATTAAAAGAATTTTGTCTATATTGTTCTCTTCAAAGCAATCAAAAAGGCCTAGTAAATATTGTTAAGCATCATTCATCTTAATACTGTTACCACTCCATGATATTAGAATAAAGCTGAACCCTATTTTACATTGAACTTACTTTAGTTTTTATTGAATCAAAGAGAATTACTTCGCGCGATTGCCTTCAGCTATGACGACGTTATGCGGCGTGCCCCAGTACTCCCAGTCCCAGTCCCAGCGAGCAAACTCAGCCATCCGCCCGCCGAGATTGCAATTTCCGCTGAAGCCTTGAATGTATAATTTGTTATTTCGATTGCCTGTTCGCTCGGTT
This sequence comes from Catoptria pinella, assembly GCA_963556745.1. Taxonomy (NCBI): domain Eukaryota; kingdom Metazoa; phylum Arthropoda; class Insecta; order Lepidoptera; family Crambidae; genus Catoptria; species Catoptria pinella. Next base: position 15,693,331 of record OY750761.1, read on the forward strand.
CAACATGGATGGAACCGTAAGCAAATTCTGTGTCGAAACAGAAAACCGTTATCACTATGTTTTAAATTTCAAAAAATATAATAGTAAGTAAGTAAGTAAAACGTTTATTGGCCACATAGTTATCTAGTTAACATAAAGCACAAAATTAAAATTGAAAAAAACAAACAGACTAAATATTTTGGGGTCGAGTATTTACCTTTTAATAATAATAAAAAACTCAATAAACTATCCGTGCTATCTCGTCACAATTTATCGATCAGAGCTATCAGTCGTGTACGATTTTTAGTCGTGTCTAAATTCCCAGTGCTAGTTTTTGTATCCTTAATATAAATAATTTATTTATAACATTGGGTTATCAACAAAAACGAACTCGCAATCATTATTACAGCGATTACATTCTCAAACAGTAGTTTTAATATGCAAATATAAAACTGAAAACAAAACTCATTCACTATTATTGAGAAAAATTTAAATGATGCACTAATGAAGTTCCCACTGCAAAGTAGGCTGAACTGAATTCAGGATATTAAAAACGCCATAAAATAATAATAGTTCGTTCTGGAGGCATTATCTTCGGTTCCATTGAGCGAGTTTGCAATTTCCGCTGTGTGCATTCTCCATTGAGAGACTCAACCCCTCCTGGCAGAGTGGGGGAGGGAGGAAGCGACTCGTCTCCGGCCGAACCGCGACCGTCGCCCGCCGCGCGCCGTACGCGGGACAGGCCGGCAAAGTCTGTGGACTTACACTCGGTGACTTAACGATAATAAATACCAACGGGTATACGAGGAAGGAACCTAACTAGATACCGAGTCAGTTTTTTCATTTTCACTTTTCATTTTCATCATGGGAATAAGAGCCTTAAATTATGGTTTCTGAATATCTTCACTTATATAAAGTCAAAATATTTAAATGGTCTTATTCATTATTATACCCAATGAAATTACTCCCCTTTTGAGAGCTAAAACCGTGGTTTCTGTGTCTCATTAGATTCAAGTTTATTCGCAAGAGTATAAGACAAAGCCAACAGGGTGCTTACCTAATAGAGAATCATAAAGATGGTATCACTCAACTCGTACGGCCAGTTTATATAGTGGAGCTCCGCTTGTTTTCGTTGGACCTCGCGAGAGCCCAAATAATTATGGTACGACGTTCACTCTGATCTGATAAGACCGCAGTAGTCGCAATACTCATAAAGTTGATTTATTTAACTATTGTTTGGCAAAACTACATATACGGTAATACGTTTACGGCTACTACATTATTTTGCGATAGGTGATTCTCTCATAACGGCCGCCGGGATACTAGCATCTATCTCGAAGCTCATGTTATTTAGCGAGTGGTGTTTATTTACACTCATGTTATTTAGCGATTGGTATTTATTTACACTCGTTGTCATTTATCATAGTACTTACCTATGTTAAGATTTCTTAAAATATTATGGCATAATGCAATGATTGATATGGCAGAGTACGGGCGCGGGCGTGACAGCGACTCGGAGTCGAGCGGGTCGCCGTGCGCCGCCTGCGCAGCCGAGCTGTACCGGCTGCCTGCCGCGCGACTTGCAGGTATTCATAGTATTACCAATAAAGGGGCGCATTCATAGAATTACCAATAAAGGGTTCGAAAAATCAATGTTTTTTCAGGAGAAATACAGTGACAATAGCATACAATAAATAGAAGTACGGAAAAGCAGCATTGTTATTCTTTAAACCCTTCTTTGCTTGTATTGTTGATTTCCTAAATACTAAAGAAAGAAAGAATAGTAAAAAGGACACGCTTTTTCAACAATTATTTTGACATGGATGATGTTAATAGACACGCTACCAGCGGTAGAATCTAGCGCGGAGGACACGTCGTACAGCGCGAGCGGGCGGGGAGCGTGTTCGGCGCGAGTGACGAGGGGCTCTGCGGAGCGCACTGAACGAAGCGAGCGCGGCGAGCGAAGCGAGCGGGGCCGCCAACCTCGCGGCCGCCGCCGCCGCGATCACTCTCGACACTCCTCTGCGCCTACTGTCAGGTAAGTTGAGACCTTTATTATTAAGTTTAAATTGAGACGTTATTTATGTTTAAAGCTAAAATAATTATTATTGTCTACAGAAGAATTTTTTCTTTTCTAGTCTCTTCAAAATAGTTTGATTGTAAAAACATTTAGGTATTTTTTATTTATAACCCCAAGCCAAGAAAAGTAGCGTCTAATGAACTTGGTTATTAACTAACGTTGGCTAATGAATAAGTTTGATTTCTCTAAATTTTTCAAATGCAATAATATTTTTTACCAGAATTAAAAAAGTTGTTTGTCTGTTCCCAATAAAGCCACCGATTCTAAGGACGATGATAGGTCCAGAAGGATCACTAGTTTCGGTAATGTGTGGTACGAGTCCCGGAACTAGATTCCCGCCGCTCCCACCCGAGCATGGCTTGCAGCCCCCGTAGGCCGACCGCCGACCGCCGACGCCTCTAGTTGCATGACGTACCGCGCTCCGAGCAGCTGCTACCATGCCGCAGGAACATCTAAAAACTGAAGCTGCTCAAATTTTATTCCTAGCGCATATACTTAATTATAATCTATAATAGCCGCATGTCGCATGTTGAGGAAGGATGTGAGGACTTGAGTTCTATAAATATCAAACTCCTAACGTCTGGTATATCAGATTATCTTAAGGTTTTGGTTTTTGAAGTATGCTTACGAACCTCTTCATTAGTAGGCCTGCCCAAAAGTCTATGCAACTTCTAATATTAATTGTACAACAACAACTACCCAAGAGCAGTAACGAGTCGATAGCATAGCCAGTTGTAGCCGGACGATGGGTTCCTCGATCCAGGCGCTAACAGTGTCGCGTTGCAGGTATTTCGCCGCGGGCGCGCCGCTGCCGCCGCGCCAGGAAGTGCTGTGAGCGATTTGAACGTCGCGAGCGTCCAGCGTCCAGCGACCAGCGACGAGCGCTACTGCTACTGCGCTTTGAGCGCAGCGTCCGCGCCCGGCCCGGACACCATTACTGTACATATTCATGTGTTGTGGAACTTTATAAGAGATCCCTTTGTTGTCCCGATCTGACTGAACTAGTCCTATTTATTAAACAAATTAATTTTTATTCGTTGTTTTATTTCAATAGTAAAAATAACGTTCATTTTGTTCTCAAGTTGACCTCATGTTCTCTTTGTTTGACCTTAAGTTCACTTAATTTATCTTAATATTTTAACAATTTTTCCAATATGTATGCCATGTGCGGCAGTTGAAGGAGCAGCAAAGTAAACATTTCATTATTTTGATAGTTTTCTCATTGAATACGTAATATCAATTTTAAAAAATTAAAAAACCCGGCGGCGGCAGTGTTTTTTTTTTTAAGTTGATTTGTCTTTTGATGCATGCGGGTTTTTTTGGGTTTTTTAATTTATTTATTTCATTTATGCCTTTTAGTTATTATATATTACGCATATATAATAACTAAAAGGCGATATACCTTTTTGAAATCCCTATGCTGAGCCCTTTTATTTGATACCCATATTGCAGTATTCTAAAAAACCTTTTTTTTTCACTTCAATTAATATAGCACCTCACAGTCGCTATGTTGGGTTTTTTTAACGTCACGTACCTAAGAACACTCGGGCTGGCAAGACAAATTTAACGATATCTTAATTATAGAAAACCGTTCAGCCGTTTGAAAGATATGTGGTAATAAAGAATATTACATACATATAAGATAAGCGCAAAAACATAACCCTTTCCTTGCAGTCGGGGTAAAAAGACACTAAATTGCTATCCTTTAATATAAGTTACGAGTACAAGTACGAGTATAAGTAGGCATAAAAACCGTTATGAGAAATGAAGTCCCGAGATCAGTCTGAAGTGCGTCGGAGACAGGGCTTGTGAAGACACTCTCAAAAATTTAATTTAAAACAAACCTTCATTTGAATTTATTACGAATATGATTTTCATTCGTTTGCATGTCGTTGAGTTTAACGCCGGGGCCGCCAGCGCAGTGGACCAGTCTGCATTTTTAAAAGCATTTCTTCTGTTCTTTGTAAGTCGCAAAATAAAAAAATATTGAGTAACTAATTACGATTATCACTATGAATGGACGCATATTATTATATGACAAATATTGGCTATATGGAAATTTCATCAAGCAAAATATTAATACTCACAACAAAATCGAGACGCCCAAACATCAACACACAGTTTGTTTTTTGTTTTTTTAACATAAATGCAACGCATGCAACAAACAAGATTAGGTTAGCAAGTGGTGCGCGGAAACACAAACACTGTAGACCACACACACACACACACACACACGCACGCACGCACGCACGCACGCACGCACGCACGCACGCACGCACGCACGCACGCACTCGCGCGAGTTTATGATGCGAGTTTTTTTTTAGTTTACAATAATAAACATTTTTGCATTTTTCCATTTCATAAATATTAACGAGTAAACTATTATACTTAAATATAATTTCTTTTATTCGTTAAGTTAATTAATTTATCTGTAGGTTTTATACTTAAAATTAATAAGTTTAATGCTTATAAAGTTTTATGCTTTTTAATTTTTTTGTATGAATTGTATTCTTTGTGTCAATGGCCAAGTTATTAAATACATTTGTGACAATACTGCTGATGTAGTGCTTCTGGTTAGTTTACTATGACTAACTTTGTTTAGGTCAGTATCAAAGAATTGTTCCGTTATGGTATATTCAATTTTTTCCTGTACGGGTATCAATGAGCAATAGGAGAATAATGCACAGTAACTATTTTTGTATACTTGTTCGACTCGATGTATGCAGGAAAGGTTTAAGGGCCATCAGCAAATAATTAGATGACAGTATAGTAGATCACACTGAATCACAGCGAACGATTACCTCTACTAAGCATTTTGTTTATTTATTTAATAAAAAGAAAAAGTAGTTGTTTTAAATATTGGTTATTCGAATCGCGGTTTTATCTCACTGCGCCATAGTTGTGTCTGTTTACATTAATTGCGTCAACGATAGCGGGCGCAAGCGCAGGCGCGGGCGCGGGCGCGGGCGCGGGCGCGGGCGCGGGCGCGGGCTCATCTCCGTCGCAAATTACGCAGCTACACTTGCGTCGGAGAAGTCGCGTTCGTGGGAACAAAAATTGTCGTTTTATTTTTCATTTTATGAGAGATGCGAAACTACGCGGTTGTATGCAAATTAATCAGTATTCAAAGACAAAATCAAAATATAACTTAGTAATTAAGCACTTTTAAATCGTCTATATTTTCCTACCACCTGTTCCAGACTTTGTTTAAGTTATTTTTATCTTCTCTTTGCAATTCATTAGTTTTCGCCATTGCAAAATTGTATTCGCCATTATATAATGTACTTACTAACATTTGCATGCCTATACAGATTTAAAGATGCAATATGTTGAAACTCTCGATTAGATATGCAGTCGAATCAATCTCAATGTAATATAAGTACACAATATTGTGCAAATAAATATTCTGATGATGAAAACTAGGTACAAACCATTACTTACTTCTGAGATTAGATCCAGTTCATAAAACGACTCACAAGTCAACTGCAGCAAAATATAATATTATCTTGAGCGTGACGTCACTTCCGAAGCAGTATATTGTGGTGATCCTGTGACGTCACAGCCTGCACGCTAACAACTTTGCTCATTTCCTCCGCCGACTGCGCGACATGTTTGCATATGACACTCCCTTCTATTTTGGTCTATTTTCACCGAGTCGCTGTAACTTTTAATTCGACATTCAAGTAAACATCTTGAAAGTTGAAAACCGTGCGCTTTCCCTTTCAAATGTCTATATAATATATCTAGACGTCTGCATCTAATCCTAAACCTACAAATATTTAAAAAATTACCTCTAATAATTGTGAATGTTCTTGAAAACACAAATCTATCAATGCAGGCTCGACTCCAGTCAGGAGAAAATGTGAGTATACATGGCCATTTTTTTAATTAATTATAATATTTGTACGAGTATACAGTATCAGTATGTACATTAAAATTTAATAAATAAAACTTGATCGCATTCGCATTAACAAAACGCTTCATAGTGACTGTTCTTGTAGGTAGTCACTGAGGGTACTTTGTCCGGTGTCGTCGTGCGCGGCTGCTGCGCGAGCAACGTACCAGGTGCGTGCGCCACCGGCCCGTTGTGGAACACTTTGAAAATTTGTTTGTAGTAGTGCATTGTGCATTTGTATGTATGTTTGTACCAAGAACTTATTAGCCAGTGAAAGTCGGCGCTGACAGACGTAAATACAGCAACTGAAAATCGGTAAGTAGGTGATACGATTTCATACAACTTTTTTATGTTTTGATTTTTCAACGCTTGGCAATTCGAAAAGTAAATACAGCCATAGGTCGCGTTTTAGTTTTGAGATCCGCTAACGTTTCACAATACGGTCAATCGCTTAGTGATTTAATATTCATATCGAGTTATTCAGAAACAGGGGACACTTGTTCCAAAGGCTCGCCCGACCGTTCAAGGAGGGACCGTCCCCACTCGACGTTCTGACTGTACTTGATGAAAGTTTATTAATAATTTGTGACCCGATCTATATAACTTTTTCCAGCATGCGTAGCATCAGTAACGGCACTCGAGTCGGGTGAAGCCCTTACAGACATCTACGAGTAAGTATGTCGATATGCCGAGCTTTGACAGTGGGACTCGATCGGCTCGTTGTCTTGGGGGTAGACAAATCACTCCGTCTCAACTGTCAAATTAAATGTCAATTGTAGAGAAAAGTGGTCGTCGTCGTGCTCGCTGACAGTAGAATTTTGTCGAATTGTATCTCACTCTTGACAGGACAAAAATGATATTTGGAGTGACAAAGCTTCCCTCAAGCCCGTCATGCTACGCGTGCAGCGTTCGAGTTGTTTTATAAAAAAATAAGTTCCAAATATTGATGAGTAGAGCGTGAATAAGAAGCAGTACTATTTGCGTAAATTATTTTGGTCTTAATAATTATTATTATCCTTACTAATATTATAAATGTAAAAGTGACGAAAAAAGTCAAGTCGCGGGCGGTCGCTAGTAATACGATAATTCTACGGATAGTCGATCAATTTTAAAAAATGTAAGAAACTATATATTTTCCATTCCGTTACAGACATTTGTTGACTAAAAACAATAGATAAGAACGTTGAGACAGCAATCAAAACCGTTAAGTTTACTTGTGGAGGTTGAGTCTTTCATAAAAATCAATACGCAAAGTAAAATTAAGCCTTATAATGCTGCATAGATATTGTTAAGACAAGCCTTTGTCAAACAAATTAGGTCTTGCTTTGCTACTTCAATGTAGTCTAGTGATCTAGATGTAGACGATCTCGCGTTGTGTTTGTTAGCGACACAAAGTAAACCCTCGACCCTGCCTGCTAATTGGCAGGATCCTCTTGCAATACTGCCCGATGAGCCACTTCATACAGAACCCTTTGAAAAGGCGAGGTAAAGTAATCATTCCTCATTGATGAACGGAGGTCACTTGAAGATGAGATGAAAATGTAAAGGTACCGAAGACAAAGACAGAGTAGCGTCAGCACGGACTTTGTATCTAGAGCGCAACACTCATACTGTAATAATTATTTCCAGCTGACGAACATACAATAATACAGTCATAATTAATATTTAAGATGTACAAATAAATAAACATTGCTCTATACTATAGAGCAATGTTTATTTATATCATATAGGTAGTGTAGCGTGTTGCTATATAGAGTCTATAGCAACAAGCTACACTGACTGTTTGATTCATCTCCCAAGCTAGGAGCCAAAACAGCTTTTAACTAGAAAGTCACTCATATTCTTGATCTTTCGATGTCTTCCAAGAATTAAATAATTCACCTAAGAGCGCGGTAACTAGGTAGCATAAAGTTTCGGAACGAATCTTTTCATCATCAGCTATTTCTATAGATGGATAAGGAGGATGGGAAATTAACCACATTATGAGCCCAATGTGGATTGGTAGATATTAAAATGCATCTGAGACCAACGGCTTATCATAACGATCACTACAATCAAGGGGAACTCCGATATAATAAATTTTTGATCACCTCTTCCATTTTTTTTATTTTTATTTATTTATTAATAGTAATATTTTTTTAATAAAAACTCGATTAGCTGTCCGGACATTTGTATGGAAATTCATTTTTTTGTATTATTTCGGAAAACTCGAAGAACAAGCGTTGTTGTTAGGGTTCCGTACCAAAATGGTAAAAAGGAACCCTTATGGTACGACTCAGTCTGTCTGTCTGTCATAGCTGGATATGTCGAGAACTACTAATGCTATCAATTTGTTTGGGATAGCTTTAGATATTTTGCAAATAAGAGAGAAATATAAAAAAAATGCTTTAAAAAAACAGCTTCAAAAAACAGCAGCTCTAAAAAGCAAGAAATAATATTCAAATCTGCATAATTACTATTCAAGTACCTACGCATATCTGATATTAAAAAAACGTCTTATGAAGTCGGGTGGGGTTTTAAGAATTAAAAAAATCAAATTGAGAAAGAGAAACCACGTATATCTTTGGGGCTAAAGATATTTATCTTTTTTAATCATAATAACATTTATCGTGGTTTCTCTTTCTCAATTTGATTTTTTTAACTCTTAAAACCCCACCCGACTTCAAAAGACGTTTTTTAATATCAGATATGCGTAGGTACTTGAATAGTAATTATGCAGATTTGAATATTATTTCTTGCTTTTTAGAGCTGCTGTTTTTTGAAGCTGTTTTTTTAAAGCATTTTTTTTATATTTCTCTCTTATTTGCAAAATATCTAAAACTATCCCAAACAAATTGATAGCATTAGTAGTTCTCGACATATCCAGCTATGACAGACAGACAGACTGAGTCATACCATAAGGGTTCCTTTTTACCATTTTGGTACTGTTTTTTATAGCAATTTTTTTAAGGTTTTTTGAAGGAGGTTTTTCTTTTTAATTTTTAAAAGTGTTTTTTTTTTTTAACTTTTTTGTGGTAGGTAGGTATAAGTAAATGTAAGCGATGATATAAATATATTTTATTCATATTTCACACATTTTAATGGTATAATACGCCTAGTAACTCAATATCCACTTTTCGCACTGTTAATTTTAGCAAGGGTCAGACATGGGTAGGTGACCAAAGTGTATTATCTCAAGCTCCTCCGTGCTTCAGAAGACACGTTAAACCGTTAGTTCCAGCTACATTTGCACATTAACATCCACCAATCCGCATTGGGCCCGCGCGGTGGGTTATGGTCCATCCTATTCATCAGCCCATAAGTAGGTAATGCTTGTATCCCAGCCCCAGTAGTGACAATAAAAATGGCTGATGCGAAACCTTTCAATAGCGTAGAGTAATCACTATAATACACTATCATATTTGATTTTAAAGAGTTCTCTAGTGTATCTTCGAAGTCCAAGGTCCAATGTGAAGGAAATTTGAATGAAAACATCCTTAAAGTATCCCCTTTCTAACGAAACAAGAATCATTTAAATCGGTTTATAAACAAAGAAGTTATGTCTGAAGATCCGTTAAAACTCGTGCCAAAGTTACCTAAAAAATTACAGTATTTTCAGGATTATTCGAAAACTACTGAACCGATTTAAAATTTTCAAAAAATGGGACCAACTGGGGAGCAAACCTGATAAAGTGGCGTTTGAATCATGTTAATCGGTTCAGCCGTTTTTGAGTAATCGGTGGACATACATAAAAAAAAAAAAAAACAAATAAACAGTCGAACATAGAACCTCCTCCTTTTTTTGAAGTCGGTTAAAAATATGTATATTTTTTTGCAACAGGGACTGAAAGGGGGTCTTAAAATTCGATGTGAGGCTGCTAGGGCATATAGGGTATCATATAAAAGATCGCTGCTTGCACATTCTGAAACATTTTTTTTTATTTTTGTAGGCTGCATAGTTTTCCGATCCTTATAAGTTTGCATAGACAAAAAACTGAAATTATTTTATGTGATAGAAGTTTATGTAATTATTACAGGAAAAATAAAACGATGTCTCTAAATAGTAAACTTTTTCAGAAGGACGGAACCCTCGGTGCGCAAGTCTGACTCGGTCTTGACCGTTTTTTTTAATAACCCTGTATACCTCCATCATTATCAATCTTAATGCGACCGCATGAGAAAATATTAATTTTATTATCTGTTGCCAGGGTCCGATCCCCGACCCTAGTCCCCTTCCTGTCCCGCGTCATTCACATTTTTCCGTTTTCAATTAAAGCCCGACGCTTTGTGGCTACTTTTATAAATAAACACGAGGGTTCACAGACTTCCATTAAATATTATTATCGCACTAAAAAAAGAGTAGCTTTATACCTACAATAAATGAATTATTAGATCAAACGATTTATTTATAATTAGCGACTGCCTGCGGCTTCGTTTGCGTGGACAGTTATTTCTCTATCCCTCGGGAACAGTACCTTTTTTCGGGATGAAAGGTACCCTATGTCCTTTTTTGTACCCCCTACAACGTGTAAGCAAAATTTCATGACGATCGGTTTAGTAGTTACGAGGTGAAGGCGTAACAAACAAGGCGTAACAAACAAACTGACTTTGGCAATTATAATATTATACTAGCGATCGCCCGCGACTTTGTTTAGTGGATAGTATTTTGTCTGTTCCTCGGGAACAGTTCCTTGTTTCGGGATGAAAAGTACCATATGTCTTTTTCTGCACCCCTGACAATATGTATGTCATACTTCACGATGATCGGTTGAGTAGTTAAGTTAAGTGAAGCCATAACAAACAAACAAACTAACTTTCGCATTTATAATATTAGTAAGGATAAATTAAGTAAGGATATCACCACTATGCGTTTACAGAAAGTACACCGAATGTTATCTGTCTAAAAGAATTAGTTAAAAAAAGACATACTAAAATTCACCAAAAAATTACTTCATATTGAAAGGGGTGCCCGTGAAATGTTGGCTGCGTCCAGATAACAAGGGCAGAAAGGAGGGTCATTATTGCCCAATTATTCATTGGGCAATCAACAAAAAAACGACTACTTACAAGAACTGCAGGCGCGATAATCGGACGCAATTCGTCGTTCAATTAACTTGATATTGAACCCATTTGTGTAACTCAAATAGTGTCACGGAGTGGGACAAACATCGTCCGATTATTGCGATTTTTTTTTATGAAATAGACCTGCAAATATTATTGTGTATTATATTCATTCGAGTCTGTAAGGTACGAGTAGTATCTGATTCTGATTGAATGGAATCAGCCGCGTTGCCTGTGAGCCCCGACGCGCCCCGACGCGTCCCGAAGAGCCCTCGTCGTTAATTAACGCGCGAAAGGACCCTTGTTGGCGCGATCTTATCACTCGATCGACCGTCAACTGCGCTGATGCTTCGGTATGATGTGGCGATACTTGAGACGAGTCCATTTGAATAACTACTCTCAATTGACTGGTGTTTTTCTTAATACAAAATTGTACTTAATGAGTTAACCACGTCCACCATTCTGCCCATAGAGTTCTTTTCGTTGAGTAGGTATGTTGTTTTGAAAGTGACATGTGTATTTTTTGTCTATTATACAACGAAATCTTTGTAAACTGTAAATAATTTATGATACTAACATTATTTCAAATTATAGTTAGTATGTAGTATTGAAGTTCGTAGTATTAAGGCTCGTATGAGGCTGCCCTATGTTTTTATGTTTATTTTACACCCGGTCGGCGAGGATAGTAGGGATCGATATAATAGTGATCTGCGCCGCCCGCCCGCGCCGTAAAACTAATCCACATAACACCAAACATGCTTCCGGCGCTACGAGCGCTACGATATGCTTCGCTGTGCTACGATACTACGCTGTAGCCAGATGATTATGCGAATTTATGTGTGTGTATAAAATGGATATCGAAGAGTTTTCCATTTTCCGTGGTGTAAATAAGTAAAATAATATTTTTGTTTCTTATTATGAAACAATTGGAATAAAAAACAATTTTCTGACAACAACAGCCAAGAACATATTTCTAGTTTACAATAAAGTTAAACCTATGCTGATTAGGCCAAATACATCATCCACAGTTTCATCATATTATTACCCAGAGAATGTCTTTGTATGTATTCTAAATGCCTCTAGAGATAACAAAACGCAAAGTGAATAGGTACTCTCAAAAGTGCGGGCTGGTATTCAAATTTGCTTGCACAACTGGAGAGCTCGTCGAGAAAGTAATTGAAACACAAAGGTCCGTAAGACGAGTGTTCCTTGTTTAGGCGCCCCACGCCTGCAGCGGAGACAATGGGCCAATCTGGAGGGGACGATGCCAAATAAACTGCTCGGCTTTGTTGTTGAACTTGATACTAAAGAAATACTGTACACCCCGGATAATATTTCTACAGATACAGCGGCAGTTACAAATCTGGGTCAATGCTATAGATCTAGATAATTATTGAAGCAGACTGTATAAAAAACTTTACATTGACGATTGGCTGCTACGTTTGCAAAGTTCACGAAACATGGTGGTATACACTAGCACATATTTGCTGATCAATTAAAATACCACTGATTGTTGCCATTACTGCCATGCCGTTGTTGCCATTTGCTGATTGATGAATTGTTTTAACCACTTTTTGTTATAAAAAATTGCTCAAAAAATATAATAATATTTGACAACATCACATACATTGCTCCGATTCCAAAGTAAGTAGCTAAGGCACTTGTGTTATGGAAATCAGAGACAAAGGTGGTATCACAATCACCCAGACCTGAGCCAATATAGAAAAGTTCATTTTCGTTCGCACCATTGTTGTTGTAATTGAATGAAATCTTCACCAATAAGTATGTTCCGACTCGATCTATGTAAAATATTCGAGAGTATTTGAATTTATTTGTATTAAATTCTTCAACATTATCCGAAAAGGAGTGAAAAGTGACACAGGTGCAATTAACCGCGACCCTCGTCTGCCGGCGTCAGGCGCGAGGCGTCGCCGGCCGCGGGTCGACGTCGACCTCGACGTGGCTCAACGCGAACCCACAGAGTGATAATATCACAAATACTAAGTCTGGTGACACCATGAATAACAGATACGTTTGATTAAGCAATGACAGGTTTAGTAAAACGGCTATTTTATGGGAGTAACAGAGTTGGTACCTAGTATATACGAATGAATAGAATAGAGAATAAAAAATTTAATTATTATTATTACTTTCTGTTATTTCTTTTTGTTATTTTGTAATTATTATTAGGTAGTCTGTTTCCCTACATAGGTCATATGGGTAACAATATTGAAAAGGTTAGGAATCACTGATTTAGAGGGTTCTTGCGAGTTATCATTACCGCAATCGTAGCTTTAACAACAGAAATTATTAACTGGACAATTAACATCGTAAATCGATTAGATCTCATTTAGATCTCCTGATAATATTGCAGTGACATTTATCAGAACCAATTTCATATTTCTTTTATAAATCTATGCGCATCACGACATCGGTGATTTCGGATACCTACCTACTATCTTCATATCCAAGCTATCATTAACATCAAAATAGAAAAACAATTTTATAATACGTTTCTGCTATCCACTAATAGAGGCTGTCTCGATAATATTGCAGCTGAGAACTCTATTGTACACACGACAGCACGTCAGGTTATACAGTTAAACTGCGAAAACAGCTTTTATTACGTAGGGCACAAAGGCGGTCTCAAGGTTAACATGTATAGTCTGAGGTGCCGTCGTGTGTACATACTACCTCAGCACAACTTACCGAGATGGCTGGTTTGAAATATGTACTTGGTGTCATATATTATCCACAAGCATTAGAACATTAATTTGTAAGGAGTTTATTGACTAAATTTTTACGGAGTTTATTTCGTCTTTTTTTAGATACCTACATCAAATTAATTGTGATATCAAACCAGTGTAGTGTCTTAAGTGTTCACAGTTCTGAACAAAAGGTTATTAAACAAGTGGGATTTTGCTCTCAATACATTCTCGTAGTTCGACCTAAGTAGCATTGGAATGCATTACATCGGTTTTCATAAAAACCAAACCACGTGAAAGTTTAGCTATTATTACCTTAAACGGAAAAACTTGTGAGGAGATAATTTCTATTTATAAATACATAGAAGAAGAAGAAAGTTTTATGTCTTTTTCAAAATCCTCAAACAAAATCTGCAGCTCTCATAGTTTGTCTTATCAGGTAAGTACACCTATCCATACAAATATTACTTTAACTAGCCTTTGTCAGTTAAGTTCATTGCACATAAAATTAAATACCTATCTCCAAAGTCTTTGGAACAGAACAGACATAAATATTTGTGTACTGGTGTCATGGGTTGATTTTAGTCACCTGTGGCGGCACAGAATACATAATACTAGGTACAAGTGTAGCTCGACTTTAGTCAGGTGACTAGGTAGACAGGGTAGGTACCCATTGCCATTTTACATAGTCGATTTTCGCCGTGCGGCAAAAATCATGCGCCTTCAATCACCCGTGCAAATCCCACATAGCAACTTGTCGCCATGTTTTTTAAAAATACATGGCTACAATCTTATGAATAATAGTGACAATCGGATTCAAAGGTGACAGGTCCGGACAGCGTCCGACCGAGGAATGCTTTTTACGGGTTTAAAAATGTACGAGGAGCCGAACCCTTCGCTTATTCAATTATGGGACAAAAATGAGAAGCTTTAGCCTTCACGGGCGCGGCGCGGCCCGAGAGCGAGGCCCTACGGAAATAATGCTCTATTTTGTTTGATTTATTTTTAAAGTCACGGTAATGGTATATTCAGTTTTTCCAGTTCTTCACAATGTTTTTTTTCACTTCTCATGCTCGTAAAGTTCGTCTTTATATTGGGTATAGGCTGCATAAAATGCTTTTCAGCTTTTGATGCTTGTCAGTTGGTGCAACAAACTTTTAATAACTTTTTCCACTATTCTGTTTTCAGAACGATAGTTCCTAATGATAACGATCCAGAGAAGTATTATACGGATAAGTTGGGCAATTTGTGTAATGAGGAAGCCGACGTTGGGCAACACTCGCGGCTAGTTTAGCAAGTTTGACGCGGCGTCCAAGCATCAACGCAATCAATATAGCTTACACACAACTCACTAACTAAACTACCCAAAAGTGTAAGTTTCACTAGCAATTACTCGACACTAAATAAATGGTAAGTTATGGGTTATGCGATCTTAAGCTACGAATGACTGCTGGCTTCGCTGTTAGCTGTTATTTGTGAGGCTTATCAAGATGACATTTATATAGATAAGCATCTATAAATTATATGAACCCAATCGCGTGAAGTTATTCTTCAAATACTTACTATGTTATGTAAATAACATTAGGAAAGACCTACTGAATTTGTTAAAATGGTAATTTGCCATGATAACCTTTAACAGACTAATATTATGATACTAAAAAAAATTACACACCTTTCGGTTTATGGGAGTGGTGCGTAGTACTGAATTTTATTATCGAACGATCAGCAAACAACAGATATTCCTTTCTAATAGCCGTTATTTCTGGTAGGTAAGTAACACTAAATTACTATTAGACTAATGTTTAAAATACTGACTATGCAGAGTTATTTGTAAAACATCAACAACCTCGCAGGAGTAGATTACTAATATCATAAACAACAACAGTCGTAGAACAAGACTTTTCCGAAAACAGACAAAAAAACGACTTCATACAAAGCTCGAACAAAAACATAGGATTCAAACTTATAACACCCCTCTTTACGCTGCGTTGGGGGTTAAAAAAGTATCGCCATAAGCGTACGATGTTAGTCCAACTCCGTGACCTTATTAACTCAAGTATAAGGTTCAAAATCAAGCAAATTAACCAATGAACATCTTCCGACTATCGTGATTATTTTTTGTAATAGGCCCTCTGTTCGGGACATTTGTCCGGAAAGTCAATTTTTTTTTGTCTGTTTTCAGAAAGTTGTAGAACAAATGTTGTTGTTTATGATGTTAGTAATCTACTCCTGCGAGGTTGTCGGTGTTTCACAAATAACCCTGTATTCATTAACGGCAACCTTACTGCTTATACAAACGGAAGTAGGTATATTTTGAGTTCAATACAATTGATACAAATATAAATAAAATAATAATATTCTTTTATTTATATTGAGACTCTAAAAGGAGGTTCAATTAAACAGCAATATTTCAACAAGATAAATAGAGAAGATACAAATATTTCCTTCTCCAGTCGAATAGAACATGAGAAAATAAACACAATTAGTGATGACTTTAACGGTATATTCAGTGCTATAGTGTCGCGCTCACGTGTGGTGCGGCGCATCTTCACGGCGCCGGCGCCGGCGATGCGGCCCTGCGGTGACTCGCCGCTGCGCTCGAAACAGTTGAAACTCACTTATATTTTACAACCAGATGTTACACGTATAAGTACTACCAAAACTAGAGTGAGTGCGCTGTGGGTGACGCGCGCCCCTGCAGGTGAACTTCTCCTAACGAGTTATTTCGTCTGACGTAGTACAGCGTAAAATGTGTACGACGACTTCAGAATCTGCAATTAAAAGGATAATTATTACCACATATGATACTACCTTTCTTATAAGTACAGCTTATGCCCTGTGCCTCAACAAAATAAAGTCTATTCAAATATTTATAATTATAATTATATTCTTTTTAACTTCCTAGCGATATTTTTGAATCTATCTTTCGTTTCCTGAGATTGAGGACAGTTTTATTAAGTAGCTAATTGATTTGACTTATCTCAGTCAGCGTCCTTCATATTGTCCACAGTACTTTTTTTAGGGTTCCGTACCCAAAGAGTAAAATGGGAACCCTATTACTAAGACTCCGTTGTCTGTCCGTCTGTCTGTCTGTCCGACTGTCACCAGGCTGTATCTCATGAACCGTGATACTTAGACAGTTGAAATTTTCACAGATGATGTACTTCTGTTGCCGCTATAACGACAAATACTGAAAAACAGAATAAAGTAAATATTTAAGGGGGCTCCCATACAACAAACATGATGTGTTTTTTTGCTCATTTTTTGATATGGATAAGGCAACAGGTAGAAATTTCCTTGAAATATTCACAGATTATTTAGTTATATTTTTACTTTAAAATAATTAAATTAAAGTTAAAAAATATTTAAAGGGGCTACCATACCAAAGCTATGATTTTTTTGCCGTTTTTATAGATAATGGTACGGAACCCTTCGTGCGCGAGTCTGACTCGCACTTGGCTGGTTTTTATTTAATGATTTTTACGGTACTCTTTTTTCTTAAGCCCTAAAATTCAATAAGATTGTATACTTTTTTAATTCCTTACGATATATTTAAAATTATCTTTAGTTTCCTGAGATTGAAGATTTGACTTATCTCAGTGGACATCCTCCATATTGTCTAGTATCGAACCTCAAAACACTGCAGAAAATGTAATATATAATTAATACAAGGAAAAGAAAAGAAAAACAAATTACTGATTATAGCTTGGCCTTTCTAGCAGCTGCTAAATTCAACTACAATCAGTAAGCCACAAAAATATTTACAGCGGTATGTTTTGTCCTTAGAAAATAGTCAATGTCTTTTATAAATTCTTAGCGATACTTCTTATGTTCAGTTGCGCTATGAAAAATCCTATTATGAAATGGCATGGATGTGAATCATTGCCAAGTAAACAAGTGTGACTTGATTGCCCTCCTGGAACCGCAATTTTCACACAGAAACATAGTTCACTAGAGCGAGACAGGCGAGCGGTTATCGCCAATCGGTAGAAGTACTAATTTGGGTAGTCGAATTAGCTCAAGGCAGACATATTCCAACTACGCAGCAAAAAAATACACTAACTATATTTATTCATTATTGTTACCGTGACGAATGTGTTGAGCGAGAGCGGTATGATGAGCCCGGCGGCGGGGCGCAGAGGGCGCTTGGCGCGCTCCATGGTGAGCACCAGCGAGCGCTTGAAGCGCAGCGGCGCGTGCAGCCACTCCATGCTGTAGATAGACTCGATCACGCGCTCACTCTGCCCAACGAAAGAACATCGTAACGGAGGGGTTACCTAGTGCGACCATGAATTTTACAGCTGTTCCTCACCGGGACGCCAATGACCACGTTGTCAGCTACGGTAGCCAATCAATTCATGTCAGCGATCTAACTTGGTGAAGCTAATATTAATGGTCTAGCATCGAAACCGGCAACTTTTACAGTCATGGTGTCCCAGAAAGGTCGACATAGTTATTTTATCTACTTACTTCTACTGTGACTTCGTTGCCATAATAACAGTAGAGAAACAGCTCGGTAAGAATACATGTTATAAAGAGAGTCATCGACGCAAATTCTATGCTCAATATGTTGAACTGAAATAAAAGTTATACAACAATAAAAAAACAAAACTTAAGTAAATTATACACCACAAATACAAATTTAACATACGACTTACGCTTACTAATTTGTAAGCAGCCATGCATAAAATCCATCCCCCGATACCAAACTGGACCAAAATAGCTGCGCCAAAAACATCTTGTAGCCGTTTGTTTGTCCTAAAAAAAATTTCTTTGTACATAATTTAACAATAAGCCTTCCGGTTATGTTTGTCGTCCTAAGTAGCTACGTACTCTGATATCTTCTTATAATGTTCCAAACAGTCCAGAAATAACTTCATCAAAACACTTTCATATAATTCTTCAGAGTTTGTTTTCACTATTACTGCTGCCCTCACCGGGAGACTCTCGAAGTTCATCCTGCAATATTATCAAGCCTATGACGTAACAGGTAAGATTGTATTTATGAATGTGTACATCTGAGTCTTAGTAAATAAACCGTCCACCTGAGTATTCTGAGTTGCGTCTTGCACTGGTAGAGTATGGTGGCCATGAAGGCATCCATGGTGGTGTTGGCGATGCCCACCAGCGTGGTCACGTAGAACGAGTACATCAGCACCACAAAGAACCTGATACATCAAAAACCGTATTTCGTCAACTACTATCGCTCAATGTCTGTGATTATACTATTATATTTCCTGAAGTTTTGCCAGTTCATCATCATCATCAATGTAATATACAATAATAACAAAAAACCCCGTAATTATCCTTATTAAATAATCATTTTAAAAAACATAATAATGCGAAGCATAAAAGTCTATGCGTGGAAAATGGTGAGGACGATATTAAACCGAAGTGCTTACTTTTTAAGCTTATTTGGATAACGATAATTTACATTTTAACGTTTCTTTTATTTATTTATTGTATAATGTTGGGTTAGATCCTGGGGATGAGCGCTGTAGTCCGAGATACAGGTTTTTCAACCTAGTTCAGACACAGATGATCGGAATATGTAACGTACGCCTATAAACTTTAATGTTTTTCTGCGCTACTTAATTTGTAATTTGTACTGGGAAATAAATAAGTATTATAATTATTATTAACTTTGACATACATGAAAGGACGTGTGTGATCGACGTTGATCCAGAAGGGAAACTCGACGGGCATCCCGCGTAAATAGTACATGATGGGGAAAATTGTCCACATGACGCAGGTGACGACGGCGGTGCCCGAGTAGACGCGCAGCAGCCGCGCCGCGCTGCGCGCCGTGCCCGCGAGCAGCGCGCGCGCTTCTGTCTCTGGCGGGTTGTACAGCCGTTCTGCACAAAAGTACCTCAATTCACGGATCCACATTCACATGTCCACTTTCGAATAGGGTACATTCCCTTAGTTTAAAACTTTGATTTGTTCACCATTTAAAGGTTTACCATGACCATCAACCATTTTTAGAGTTCCTACTGCTGATGCACAGGCTTTTCTTATGAGTGGATAAAGAGGATGGGCCATAACACACCACGCGGGCCCAATGCGGATTGGTAAAGAATCGGAATGCAGCCGGGACCAACGGCTTAACGTGCCTTCCGAAGAACGGAAGGCACGTTATAATAAATTTTTGGTCACCCGCACCATGACCGACCCTTGCGAAAGTAGCTTAACCACCGCAATCGCTGGGCCAGGCACTAAAGCACTGCGCCATTTAGCTCTACCTTTAGAGGTATACT
Source organism: Catoptria pinella (assembly GCA_963556745.1). NCBI lineage: Eukaryota > Metazoa > Arthropoda > Insecta > Lepidoptera > Crambidae > Catoptria > Catoptria pinella. Next base: position 15,713,290 of record OY750761.1, read on the forward strand.
ACTCGTAGTTTATTAAACCAACATATTTGTGCGATATTTTATACAAGGTCGTATTAGATACATGGTCGTACACAATCTACAAATTGTGGATGTAATTTAATTGCTCGACATTCCTGTTCGTTATCTAAATGTTTTTCTAAATTCTGTTATCCATTAAATTAATTCTCATAGTTTTTTTAAGGTAATAAATTTTAGATCAAGGTGGTGTGTACGATACCATCTAAGCCAGCGATCATGTGGTCAATGCGATCGGCGTCGGTGTAGAACACGGCCTGCTTGGTGATGGACGTGATGTGGCACAGCAGCAGGAACATCACGCGCGCCAGCTTGTCCATGTCACTGCGCTCCTAACGCGAAATTATGGAAAATTGAACTATGACAATATAGTGAGTTAGGTTTCACAGCAATTAGTGAAAAATATACCTGGTAAGCATAGACGCACTCTTGCACGAGATAGACAGAGGTGACGGCGAGCGCGAAGGTGCAGTAAGCGTGGTGCAGGCGGCGTGCAAGCGAGCGTCGCCGAGCCCCGGGGGCGGGGGCGGGGGCGGGGGCGGGGGCGGGCCCCAGCCTGCAGAACCCGCAGCGACGCAGGAACATCAGGTGCGGCGCCACGCTGCGCCCCGCTAACGACCTGACGTTGCTCTCCATTTTACCAAACTCCTCTACTAATGACTTTCCCGTATTTTAAGGGGTCAGAATGCCTAACGAAATAGTACTCTACTCAGTTATCAGTATGAGTCTTCAATAGCTTGGCTAGCAGTGCGCAATCTATCAAGGTGCACCTAGGTAGTATCGTAAAAAGATTGTAATTAACAAAGGTTAAAAAATTTGTTTTTATTTGAGATTTTAGCATTCACAATGCTGTTTTATGGGGGTCCCTTAAATTACATAACAATAATACCATAACAGACTTAACATAACGTTAATTAGCATAACAATAAAAAATGTATAATTTGAAAATATATACCATTAGCGTCAGCGCCCACGAACGACATTTTGTAGCAGCGTTAATCACGGCGTTTTCTTGTCGCTGGCTAAATAAACCCATTGTCAGTGTCATTTAGCGGGCGATAGTCGCTGAGTTACTTTTTGTAGCTCGTGGACGTTTACGTATTGAGCTCTGTATGTTCTATTCTTGGCGACAAAAATCGCTCAGCGATTAATCGCTCATGGGTGGGAAGCCTTATTTAGCATAACAATTAAAATCCATGGCGCAGGCCATAAAAAATGTCTTAACTGTACACCAAAAACAGCGGCGGCTGGCGAAGCGCTAGAAACCAAGTTTTTGTAAAATTGTTTTTTTTTTCACTAAATTATTATTAGTCTTGTAAGATAACTATTTTACGGTACATAGCTATACAACTATATCACAGCTTTAACCATCTTAGTGTGACATATCCATATGATAATAAATATCCTTATACACAATTTACCACGCCTTTATTGCTTTTAAAGTTTTATCTCGTTGCGTACTGTACAGCAAATATGCCATTTTGGTTAACTATTCTGAGTATTCACATTATTTAGTATGGGTTTTGACTTTTATGAATATTAAAATTGTGTCAATTTTTTTTTAGCCGTTATGCATATTGACACTATCCTTAAAACAGTGATTTTTTAATATATACATTTTAAATTATGGATTTTAATGATTATGTGTTTTAATGTGTAGGCGTTTTCATTAAAGGCATTTTCAATTATGGATTCTAATTATAGAACCAGTTTTTATACAATACTAAATAATATATTAGAAAAAAATCGACCTGGAATCGAACCCGCGACTCGGTAGCTCAGTTGGAAGAGCATTGGACTGGACTTCCAAAGGTCGCGGGTTCGATCCCGCCTGAGTATTTCAGTATTTCAGTATTTATTTATTGCATATCACATTACATAATGAGGTGGAACATTTAATAAGGTCTACATGTGACGCCCTGCAAGGGCATTGCAATATTATTTTATTTTATTTTATTTTAAGGGCTATTAATTACTAAATATAACACAAATTTGAAACAACTCACAAAATTAACATTAAATAATTACTTAATCATACAAATTTTAACATTCAGGGTGCTTATCCTTATTTATAATCATCTATTTTTTTATTGAATAATATAACAAAATAACACTGCGCCATTCATAACACCGTACTTATATTATATTTATTTTATTTTATTTACTTGATTCTATATATATATATTAATTGAAATCATTTCTATTTTTAGTTTTAGATGTTTTTATCTTCAAAAAATTCATTTAAATTATAATAGCATTTAGCGATGAGAAATTCTTTTAATCGTTTAATAAAATGAGTAGGTTTATCCAAGTTTTTTAGGTAATTAGGAATGTGGTTAAAAATCTTAATTAACATGGTATGGGGGCTAGATGATACTAATTTCATACTGGAGAAAGGTACTTTTAGTTTGTTTAAGTTACGGTTATTTCTTTTATTATTGATAAGAGGAGAATAAAATTCTGGATGTTTTATAACAAACTTGCATGCTTCTAGAATGTAGATAGATGTAACGGTCAGAATATTATGCTTCACAAAGTGAGATCTGCAGGATTCCATTTGGTCTATGTTAGTAAGTATTCTCACACATTTCTTTTGTAGTACAAATACCCTATCCACATCGCAAGAATTTCCCCATAAAATTACCCCATATGAGAGTATTGAATATGCATATGCATAGTAAGCCGTAAGAGCAGTACCGAAATCAGTTACACGTTTTAAGTGATAGAAAGCATATACAAAAGATGATAATTTGTTAGCTACTTTTTGTATGTGTGGTTTCCAATTAAGATGACTGTCCAGATTAATTCCCAATAAAGCAGCAGAGTTACACGTTTCCAGTGCTATGCCATTGTAGTTATATGATATTTCTAATGAAGATTTTTGATAGGGTTTAAATTGTATGATTTTAGTTTTTTCAAGATTAAGTTGCAAGTGGTGTGATTTCAGCCAATTTGTAATTTTATCAAGATTTGAGTTTAATTTAGATTCAAGTTCTGACGTGGTAGAGCATTGGATTAAGATGGAGATGTCGTCTGCAAATAACACACATACATCATTTAGGTTGTTAGGGAGATTATTTATATAAATGAGGAACAGGACACATCCCAAAACGCTACCCTGTGGGATAGAGCCAGCCACGTGGACTCTATCTGATCTAATTTGACTTATTCTACCCGTTTCGAAGTCAATATTCTCAATTTCAACTTGCTGAGATCGGTTATTGAGGTAAGATCTAAACCATTCATGAGCCAGACCTCTTATTCCAGTTTGGTAGAGTTTATCTAATAGAGTTACATAACAAACTCTATCATACGCTTTACTCATATCGAGAAGAAGCCCAACTGCGATTTTTTTATTCTCTATTACTTGTAATATGCTTTTAATGAATTTATAGACAGCTAACGTGGTGGAGTGATTTTTTCTAAAACCACTTTGGTTTTCATGCAAAATTTTAAACTTTTCATAAAAGGAATAAAGTCGTTTGACCATGGCAGTCTCAAATATTTTTGATGATGTTGTAGGCAGAGCGATAGGGCGAAAATTATTTATTTCAGATGTATTTCCCTTTTTGTGAACCGGTTTAATAATAGATGTTTTTAGGGCATCTGGGAAAACACCCTCAGAAAAGGATTGATTCACTAATGCGGTAAATGGGAGCGTTAATAAATCATCACATTTTCTTACTAATAAGGGAGGAATTTCATCAATACCATAAGATGTTTTATTTTTTAGGTTTTTTATGATATTGTTTATTTCTTTATATTCAACTGGGTTTAAAAAGAATGAATTTTTTAAAGTGTTATTCAAGGGCGGCCTGGTAGCGTTTATATCGATTGAGTGCGAATTTCCAGTTGATGCAAAAAAAGAGTTGAACATGTTAGCTACTAATTTGGGGTCATAGATCATGTTGTTGTTGTTTGTTGTTTTTAGTTTTAGATTTTTATATGTTCGTGTGTTTTTGTTAGTCTCTTTATTGATGATTTGCCACATACATTTTGTTTTATTTAGGGACTTTTCAAAATTACGCTTGTTACAAATTTTTTTGGAAGCATTTACAGTTTTCTTTAATACTTTGCAATATTGTTTATAGTAAGTTTTTAAATTTTTATTTTTACTTCTAGAAACTAGTAATTTTAGAAATCTTTTATAGCGACATGAAGTTTTTAGTCCCGTAGTTAAATAAGTATTTCTTGATTTTATTTTAATTTTTATTAATGTTTTAGGTATACACTTGTTTAGAATTTTTTGTAGCGTATTGTTAAATAAGTTATAATTTTCATTAACGTTATTTTTAGGATGTAATACATTTTCCCAATTTATAGTGGACAGTTCTTTTTTAAATTTACATATATTCTTATCATTAAATACTCGTTTACATATTGTGAGTTGTTCTAAGTTAATAGTATTAAAGGGTAGAGAAAGTAATAAACCGCGGTGGTCTGAAAAACCAAACTCACGTACAGCTATGTTTACATCTTTAATTTTGAAATTAATAAATAGCAAGTCTAAACATGTGGAACTGGTTGGCGTAATTCTAGTGGGTTCTTTAATCTTTTGATGAAAGTTATAGGATAACATTAAGTTAGAGAGTCTTTTTTTCTCGTTACTATTTTTTAGAAAGTCTGTGTTTAAATCACCGCCTATAATTATATTTTTTGATATATCTTTTTTTGAGAGTAGTTCTAAAAGACTTTCCAGACGCAAATAGAATACTTCTACTTCTCTTTTACTACAGGGCCAGTAAAGATTTATTATTAACAGATTCAATTTGGGGATTTCAATAGCACATATTTCAAAAATCATTTCCACTGACAGAGTGGACAAATCTAATCGATTACAATATTCTAATGTATTTTTTATGAGTATACATACACCACCACCATCGTGCTGGTCTCTACAAAAGAACGAGCATATAGTAAAACCATCTATTTTTAGTAAATCTTTCTTATGTGTGTTTAACCATGACTCGGATATACATATAATGTGTAAATTAGGAATATCGTCTAAAACGGCCTCTAGAAGGTGAGTTTTATTACATATACTTTGCATATTTTGGAACATAATATTTAAGTTAGTTACGAAAGGAAGAGTTACTTGCTGGAATTTCTTTGCTTTTTCTTGGTACCATATTGTTTACTTGCGTGTTTTCTCCATTTCTTGATTTATTTGAAGGTAGGCTTGAGGATCGAGTGGTTCGTTCGTAGATTGACAGTTGCTGAATGGGTTTGTTATCATCACTTTGTTCTTCAAATTGCGCACTAGGGTTAGTCATCGTGTCATTGTTTCGTAATAGATTTGTTGTCTCTTTTCCATTGATAATTAACTTGTTGTTCCTGATAATTGCATGTTGTCCATTTTTTCGTGCCAATAGTAGAGCACGGTTTAATGTTCTTTTTTCTTTCAAAGCCTGCGGACTTAAATATTCGGTGATACCGAACCCAGATTCTTTTAGATATATCGAGTTTTCTAGTATTTGTTTTTTTATCCTTTTACTCATTAATTCAATTTTAACTGGTCTTCTATTGCTTTTTTTGCCAATAAATGTAGCTTCTTCAATGTAGCCTGACAAATCCACGTTAAGTAAGTTGTAAAAAATGTTTACGATTCTCTCTATTATTTCTGTTTCAGTTTCCCAGTAATATTCGGCAAGACCATGCAGGACGAGTATTTTTTCATGGGATGTGTTTATTATTTCGGTTTCTTTTGATTCATGTGGATTAAGACGTTGAATCTTATTTTGCAGACTTTCATAATCAGCTTGGAGTGTATGACATCTTTGGTTTAGCTCTTTTATTTTTGTGTTTAGACTTGAGATATCTTGTTTTATCTGTGTTTGTTCAGCTGTAATTTTTTCTGATGTATTTTTAAAGTCCGCTCTAATTTCAGATAAAGCATTTTCTAGCTCTTTTCGGAAGGAAGTTTGGACTGCTGATATTATTTGTTGGTTATTTTTTTGCAGAATTTGTATGAGTTTTTTAACTGTAATCTGTTCATCCTCTTGCTCGTGGCAAAGTATTGAGTTATTGATATTCTCGGATTGTGGAGTTCCAAAGGTTAAAGTATTTCCAAGGGGGGAGATCATAGAGTCGTCATCACTGAGAATATCATCTGGTGACTGACGATGTATTCAGTATTGTCAGTATTCAGTATAGTATAATGATTAATGATTATGTTTTAATGGAATATGATTAAAGGAGCGTAATGAACTCACATTTTGATGGTAACCTAAGTATTAGTGTAGTCCCCAAGTCTTGATGTCTTCACAGCTGTGGGTAATTTGATGACAGACTATGCCAGATACAACTATCAACACTCATTTCATTTAATAACTTATTTAGATCTTCGCTGTCCCAACCCTCAACACGCTGACGGCACTGAATTAATATAGTACTGACGTCTGACGGTGACAAACTGAAAGAACTATTTGTAATGTAATACCATGTTAGTCAAGTTCGTTAATATTACCTACATTATATCATGTACTTCTGATAGGCGTTGATTTACTTACGATTTAACCAGATTACTGAACACACAAACTTTCACCCCTGTGTTATATTTGAATAAACTTCCTACCCCTTTTGTCACCCAAAATAAATCCGGAATGATTTGATTATTTTTAAAGCCACATCTGTTTTTACTAAATAGTAAAGTAAAGTAAAGTAAAGTGTCTTGAACTATCATAATAGTAAACACTACTAATATTTGCTATCGGGAAGTATACCAATACACTAGTGTACTTTTTGGGTATAATAAAAGGCTGATTCTGACTCGTAAAGGGTTGTACCGAAATCTTATGTGAATAATGTAAGCTGCGCCGCACTAGGGCGGGCGCAGGGCGGGCCGCTCTAATAACACGTTACGTCCATTTAATGACCACTCCGCGCAGCCTGTAATTACTCTATCGGAAGCTAATATTTACGGTCGCTGGAATTCTCAGTTAGTTGCAATTATTGTCAGTTTTACGTTCAACAAGCATACACTCCGTAGCACTCCAACTAAACGGAAAGAATGTTCATTAAATGATCATACTGTAAAACGCTCGCGGCCGCAAGCCACGATCTATAATAGATTTTTCATGACGCATTCCATTATAAATAATAAATAAATAAATAAATAAAAACTGCAGTCGTCAGTGTTAATATTTGATTGCGGTGAAAAACGAATCGCAATTATCATATTAAAACCCTGACATTACAATCCAAAAAATGTGAAGATTCGGATTCAAGAATGTTGTCGAACTCTATTCCAAAATAATATTTTCTAAATACCAGTCATGAACTATTTATTCTCATTGATATGTGCGCTACATCTACATTGTTCTATAGGGTGACAGCAGAACTTGTTTTGATTGACAATTACTTAGTTTGCCTCAAGACTGCATAGAAACTGTACGATGACTTCATTATCTGCAAAGAAAATTACAAAATATGTCAAAAAAACTGGGCAGCCTGTATTTGGGACTACAGCGCCAGGAGTTTCTTTCATGAATTTCCATCGAACTGAACTAATGTTGCGTATGAAATAAAATACAATTTAAAAAAATAATGGTGCTTTATTTTTTGTATTTAATTGAATAAACGTCTTCTTGACATTCGGTTGCACACTCCTTATACATACATCCTACTAATATTATAAATGTGAATTACTCTTTTATTTTTTTTTAGATGTTTGGATGTTTGTTGCTCAATCACGCAAAAACGGCTGAACGGATTTGGATGAAATCTGGCATACATATAGTTTATAGCCTGGATTAAAATAAGATACTTTTATCCCTAGGGATTTTCCGAATGTCCACGCGGACGCAGTCGCGGGTGGCAGCCAGTTTATAATAAAACTGCAAATAACTTTCTACTGTCCACGCGGACGAAGTCGCGGGCGGAAGCTAGTTGTAAATAAGGTAGAAAATGTATAGAGATGCAAGGCTGCGCTGCGTTGGATGCGGACTGCATGTCCATCTCTTTGTATTAGACTATTTTCGTTGGATGCGGACTGCCCTCCTTACAAACTACCACCTACCTATTCTCAACAGATACACTAACGAAGTATTTATCCGCCGTCAAATATGTTTCGGCTACTCGGTATCTCGAATGCAAATTTTGCGCCTCGTTCGGGGTTCGTTTTGTCCCACTGGCTCATTTTTCTTGGCTACTTTCAAAGACTTCTATGTGTATTGCTACTTTTTGTCTCATTAGATACCTACGATATTTCTCTGCGTTGTTAATTGATTTTGCTTGCTTCCCTTCTTTTTTCTAACATAACCCGTTTTCGCTTAGGCATTTTGCGAATAATGGCAGTTACTTTCAGAGTTACAGCTCTTACTTACTAGGCGCTCCCCATGCACCAACGCTAATTACATCACCACTGCAAATGTTAACTGGGTAAGTCGTATGTAATGCATAAGAAAAAAGACTGTTCTACTTACATCTATTAACCCGACTGCAAGGAAAGGGTTATGTCTTTCAGGCGGGTTTTTTAGTTTTTTAAATTTATTTATTTTTAGTCAACGCTGTTGCTTTTATAGTTTACAGGTGGTGTCGAAATCTTAGTCAAATTGACAGCCAACTCGAAGGACATAGAGTCGCCAAGCAGCCCCCGGCAAATGTGACCTTGTCAGTTGTCAAAGCGCGGTTGCGGAAAATCACAGACACATGGTTTGCGACCATGATGCAATGACCGTGTAGATTACGTTTTATACTAACCGTAACAAAAGTGTCAAGTGAGAGAGGTACAAGATGCCCGGCGGCGGGGCGTAGTGGGCGCTTGGCGCGCTCCATGGTGAGCACCAGTGAGCGCTTGAAGCGCAGCGGCGCGTGCAGCCACTCCATGCCGTAGATCGACTGGACCACGTGGTCGCTCTACGCAGATAAGAGTTATCATCGTCATTATGAGCCATTTAATTTGCGGTATTATCACCATTTGTGTATGATATTTAATGATAATAAAGAACCCCAAACTTCAGCCGCTCTTTCATTTTAAGAAGACCCACCGCCATAATAATATGGCGCACCCGTTTAATAACCTCACAAGTCAACCAACTACAAGTAACTTTCAACTCACCTCAACTGTTACTTCATTCCCATAGTAACAGTACAGGAATAACTCCGTCAGAATGCAGATGAGAAATAAAGTCGTAGAAGCAAAGTCAAAGCTGAACACTTTTACCTAAAACGAAACCAAATTTAATCATTTTATATGAAGATTATCGATTTTGTAAAATAACCACAGATTATAATATCGCTTACGCAGACTAGCTTGTAAGCTGTCATGCAAAGAATCCACCCGCCCACAGCGAACTGCATCAGGATTGCAAGCCCGAACACGCTCAGCAGCTGGTCCGACGTCCTACAACACAAACACTCTCTTATTCCCCGATTGCTATTCTCAATGTTTTCAACATATACTGCTTTCATAATCTTGGCACAAAATGGTAAAGTCTAAGCTGTTGAAGACTACCATCAGTCCGAATTAGTCCCAATGAAACTATAGCTCGTATACTTTTTGTAGCGGCGGCGCTACATAAGCAATCGACGAATGACGAAGAAATGCAGGATCAGCGAAAAGTACAATATGTAAACATTACGCAGACGTGACGTTGCACTACGTCAAGCTAACATCAAGGCAAAAATGTATCGAGACCTGACTCACGATACCGAAGTTTTCGATAAATTTCGATAAACACAAATTCCAACACCGAACAGTAGGACCACGGTCTCCGAGCACAGACACCTAGCTCGGCGGAAGTACTTCCTTTTTCGCTAAATATATAGTAAAGAGATCCTGCCTCAACACTTTTCCTTACCTCTAAGGTTAAATTGCTACTTTTTTTTTTTTTTGGCTCAATAACAGTCAACAGAAAACTTACTCTGAAATCTTCTGGAAATGCTGAATACAATCTGTAAATAGTTTTGTAAGGGCTGCCTCATAGCTCGCAGAGTCAGTTGCCAGCTGCCTAGCTCGCTCGGGCAGATCTTCAAAATTCATCCTGAAACAAAAGATAATACGGTGTTCTTTGAATTGCTTGACTACTTCGCCGTGCGTGGGTAAAAACATACCTCAGTATACGTATTTGCGTCTTGCATTGATTCAATATTGTAGCAATAAAAGCGTCCATAGTAGTGTTCCCTACGGCCACCAACGTCGTGACATAGAACGAATATGACAGCACTATTGAGAATCTGCAAAAGAAATGTCGTTGGAAAAAATAAAATAATCGCAAGACATCGAAATAACGGTTCTTGGGATCAGGGGGCTAATTGTCTAATTTCAAAATCTATCGCAATCGCTTTCATTTGACAGATGGATGTGACATATTGCTGCATTTCTTTGGTAAGTTTATATTTATGCCAAAAAGAAGCATCAATGTGTTACATCTTGAAAGCGATTGCGATAGATTTTGAAATTAGACAATAGAAGGGCAGATTCCCCTCCATCCTCTTTCATAATGACTTTAGTCAAACTCAAGTACACCAATTGTGATTATTTCTCCATTATATAGGAAAAACGTTCAAAATTGCATACTGGCATTAATATATGCATATTTGTACATAAGGGGTTGATTGTAGTCGACGGGAATCCAGAAAGGAAACTGCACTCGGTGTCCTTGGAGGCGGTAAATGAGCGGCAGCGCGACCCATAGCACGCAGGTGGCGATGCCGCAGCACACGAACGGGCGCAGCAGCCGCAGCGCGCCCGCCGCCGTGCCGCGCAGCATCGCGCGGTGACGCGGCGACCGACTGTTCATTGACGCCTCTGCATACACAATCATGCCTTCACTTCACACAGGCATGTAAAATTATTAAATTATTACAGGCTATAACATCTTAGAATATTTTTTTACGTATAGAATTAGAATAGTCTTTATACAAGCGCTCTGTCAAAAGCGAGGCACTAAACCAATTCACACTTTCGTGACCATTACTTGCTTGCCACGACATGTACACTTGTAACTCAGTAGTGTACATTGAAAAGTAAGGCGTTTGGAGCCATATCTGACTCTGTAAAAAGTGCTTCAAAATGGGCGCGCGGACTTACTCTCTATACGTAATTATTCTATGTATAACATACATTGTGAATTTAGACATTTTTTATTGTTGGCAACAGTGTTTGCTTCACATTAATATTTAAGACTATGTTTATTGTTATTATTATTTTAGTTTTATTTAAAGTGTTGTAAAGTTTCATCCATACACTGACTTTTACTTATATTACAGACTACTAGCGACCCGCCCTCGCTTCGCTTAGGTTAATTTTTTTCTTAATATTTAGTGACAAAACATATAATTTTGGAATGTGCTCACCAAGGCCTTTCATTTGATACCTATATGTAATTTTTTTTTTTTAAAAAACGGGAAAAAAGTTTTTTTTTTGTACGGAGCCTTCTGTAAACGAGTCCGACTCGCTCTTATCCGGTTTTTTCAATTTTCGGAATTTTCCAAAAACCTTTCTTAGCCATGAAAAGTATCTACTCTCCAAAAATGGTGGCAATACTTTAAGCCGTTAGGGCTCTAGGCGTATTCCAATCCAACAATCAATTAATTTAGAGTCTTATATGTATAGATATATCATTACCAGCGGCCGCCCGCGACTTAGTCCGCCCGCGTGTACCACAGTATAAAACTAATATTTACCTAAGTATTCAGCGAACGTAATCTCAAAAAAATGTATTCAATGCAGGAGTACACTTTATATCTTTAGGGTTGTTCCCCCCCCCCCCTTTATCTCCGGAGTTTGCATTGAGAAAAATTATTCGTTCCACTATCGGTCAAGAGATGCAATATTCAACACCGCAGTGTATTTATATAATTATGATTGTACGGAGCCTTCTGTGCACGAGTCCGACTAGCTCTTGACCGGTTTTTATTGCTACAATCACGGTTAATCACCGTTGAGGTTGGCGATAATCTGGTCGATGCGGCGCGCGTCTACGTGGAACACCACTTTCTTGACGATGCACGTCAAATGGCACAAAATCAAGAACAGCACCGGCGCCAACTTCGCTATGTCACGTCGGTTCTAAATCAAACAAAAAAAATCCTTTAATGAAAGATCATTCTTGGTAAGTTATGGGTTTAATCACACACAGCGCATGAAAATTTGGGCGGGGTTTAATTGATATGATAGGTAGTAGAAGACTTGTTCTATGTTTTTCCTGGTTTTCTAATAAGTTTTCCAGAGACAACAATGATGTCATTTTATTATTAAAGGTAAGATAGCCAGTGAAACTAGCCAGTTAGCCAGCCACTAAACAGGTAGCGCGACATCAGCTCTTAAGTTCCTCAGAGTGAAGATTAGGCCTATTCCCATTGTCCCCCTCTGTTTGTCCTTGTCCACCTTTGGTGGATATCGGGAAATAAAGTATGGACGGTCTATTCCCGCCGTCCACCACTGGGGAATATCGGGAAGAAATGTATAGAAAAAAAGTGGTGTGTCCCAGTTGTGGACAAAAGTGGGGGTGGTGGGATAATGCATGAAGAATGCCTTGAAAGTGACATCAGTGTCTACAGAATACGATGTAAATCAAAAATATACTGTGTTATGATGCCTTACACATTTAACATTTGTTGCTCAACGTTCTTGCAAAGCGTAATTTTAACCTGGAACGCGTATACTCCTTGCTGGACGAAGTATGTGCAGATGGCGAGCAGCGCGAACGCGCAGTAAAGCGCGTGCAGGCGGTGCACCCGCGCGCCTGTGTGCGCCCCCGCGCCCTCCAGCCGGCAGAACCCCACGCGACGCAGCAGCGTCAGGTGCGGCACCACGCTGCTGCCCGCTAACAACCTGCTCGTATTATCCCAGCATCATCATCACCGGCCATTTTTTCTAATGCACCCACTGCTTGGACAGAGCTTTCTTAAGGATGGGTAAGGCTTTGGGCAATAACACACCACACATAGACTCAATGCAGATTAGTGTATCTACAGAAAAAAAATTGACGGTACGAATCGACCACAGCGGTGCACCATCCATTGTTTGAAGTGTATCACACATTTTTGACTGTAATATGAACTCGAACTAGAACTCGGACCGTCACCGGAACTTTAATAAATTAAAGGATTGTCTTGACGAACTTTAGATGTTAGAATAGACGACGTGTCAATGTAAGCTTGACCAATCTTACTCAAAGTGGAGTATCGATATAAACAGTTGAGGAAGATTATAACAACTGTCTGAATTGATGTTTATATGAAAGTAGGAGTGCAAGGTGCAGAATGTTATTAATTAAATAAATAAATAAATGCATATGGACAATTTCACACAGTGCTATCTGGCCCACCCATTAATCAAATTCAAGGGCATCGATCGCTTAAGAGATTTTTTAATTAAATATAGTGTCTTTGTGAAATTTTGAGATTTAAGCATTCACAATGCTATTTTTATATAATACTAAATAATATACTAGAAAAAATAGGACTCGCACCAGATCATGTTCTCGGACGGGAATCGAACCCGCGACTTTTGGATATCCGGTCCAATGCTCTGACCGCTGAGCTACCGAGTCACTGGTGAGAACGTCGAATTTCTTCTAGTATATCAACTCTTACGCTGCAAGCCAGCGCCATCTCACCAATGTAGAAGGAATTAACTTCGACATTCAACTGAACATCTTTCCAGATATTTTTAAACAGTTGATTAAGATGAGAAAGCTATATAACTATTTGAAATTTTGAGATTTAAGCATTCACAATGCTATTTTTATATAATACTAAATAATATACTAGAAAAAATAGGACTCGCACCAGATCATGTTCTCGGACGGGAATCGAACCCGCGACCTTTGGATATCCGGTCCAATGCTCTGACCGCTGAGCTACCGAGTCACTGGTGAGAACGTCGAATTTCTTCTAGTATATCAACTCTTACGCTGCGAGCCAGCGCCATCTCACCAATGTAGAAGGAATTAACTTCGACATTCAACTGAACATCTTTCCAGATATTTTTAAACAGTTGATTAAGATGAGAAAGCTATATAACTATTTGAAATTTTTAGCTCAGCGGTCAGAGCATTGGACCGGATATCCAAAGGTCGCGGGTTCGATTCCCGTCCGAGAACATGATCTGGTGCGAGTCCTATTTTTTCTAGTATATTATTTAGTATTATGGTGTCTTTGGTTTTTACATGGTTTTTAGTTTAATCTTTTTTTTGTAACGCGTATGTAATTGATGTAGGAAGACAATACTTAATTATTAAGTACTTACATTTTATTATTTAATAAAATAATATTAGGCGACCTTTCAGGTGAAAGTTAAAGTGCGTTTGAAATCTGGCAAAAAGCTTCATTTGATTAGGACTGTCCACAGAGTAACGTTTAGCCTTATTCAGACGATGCCACCTACTCGCGTGCGTCCGCCCAGCGCAGTCTTTCGCGTTCTAACGGCTATTTTTAAAAGGCAAGATCTAGTATACATTGTGCTTTTTATTAACTTGAAAGAAAAATGGAAATGAACCATCTGTGTAAATATTCGGCTGTAACTATCGGCCGTCATTTTTCAATACTGACTATATAAAACAAATGTAGAAAACCCCCGACACAAAAAGCTAACTCTTCATTAAAAACCCCAATACAAAATATATAAATAAATACATGTTTGGACAATTTTACACAGCGCCATCTAGCCCCAAACTAAGCAAAGCTTGTAATATGAGTGCTAGGCAACTGATATACTACTTATTTGTAGCAAGCACAACACAACGTTTATTCAAACTATTAGTTCCAAAGTTGCATACTAGATGGGGCTTACTGTTTTACATCGCGGTATAGTTTCCTTTTTCCGTTTGCTTAAGACCTGTGGTGAATATTTGATTCGGATACTTCTCTTAGGTTAGGGACTAGGTACATACAACTAATTGTACTATTGCTTCCAGCATTGGAACCTTTGGACGCTTCTCGTAGTAAACACCGATAATACTTACTAACCCGATAGCTTCCGTTCTGATACGGTACTTTCGGGCCGTACGATTATTGGGCCACGAATCTCGAAAGGAGCACGCACACTAGCACTTGAAATATTTGTTTGTACGTTTACGTCCTTTAATGTACGCCCTTGGCTTTAAACTCTTCGCTTTCTTCTTCTTTCATACCTCATTTGACCGCCCCACTGAGCTAGACCCCCTACATATTCTTTTTTAATGTATACTTATTATACATAGTAACACACAGAAATTAAAATTCATCATTTCAATTTCTGCCCGGCCGGGAATCGAACCCGGGACCTCTTGCGTGGTAGATCGGTATGTTGACCATCGCACCACTCAGGTCGTCAAAACCTAACAGTATACCTATCAGTAAATTCATTAACTTAGCGGTCCCCCGACGTCTACGATTTTATCATAGATCTATTTATGACTTGAAAATATGATGATAATATTTTTAACTTTTTAAAAGTAAATTTTTTTGTATGGGGGATTTTTCTGAACAGCTTTTTTCAAACATAGCCAAAAAAATTCTTTTCCGACTAAAAAAACTCCCGACTTTTAAACAAAAAAAAACAAAATCACAGACATGTCAAACTTATTTAACACCCCGGCGTTTTGCGTCGGGGGTTAAAAAACCCGCCTACATCAAATGCATTTGATGCAGGCGGGTCTTTTCATTATTATTTTTATTTATGTCTTATTAGTTTTTAGTTCTTATAGAAATCTTGATGAGAAGCCCTTTAATTTGATACCCATATTGCAGTGTTCTAAAAAATACTTAGGATAAAGCTTACGTAATTTTTTATCTTATTTATGTGCTAACTTAACATACACCACCATTTCTTTCTACACTAATATTACTTATGTCATCTTTGTAAGCATGTCAACTATGATATTGAGCAGATAATTAACTTAGAACGATGAGTGCTTAATTACAGACAAAAACCACTTACTGTGTCAGCAATACGTCTACGATTTCCGTATTTCACATTTGAAATGAGGCGCACTGTATAATTATTTCATTATCGTTAGTAAAATTTTATGGATGGCAAAATATTCGTATTTTGGGGAGCAGAAAAATATTCGGTCTGCCAAAATGGTAAGTTGGTCAGCAACTTTCGGCAATAAATAGATCAGCAATTTAATGTCATACTGGACTGCTCTTAATTTTTAGAAAATAAATAGATAATTAAAATTTAATCTATTGCTCTAAGAGACTCTCAATAATGTATCCGTATAGTTCTATCGTTTAGTTCTACTAGTAGACGATGGCTAATCATAATATCATATATCTATTTTGCCAAGTTATTAAAAAGCGAATATAAAAATTTAAGACTAAACTTATCGATCATAATAACTATGGAACAAACAACTTAAACCCGATTTACCATTGAAAAGAAACGCGATAAATTCGGGTTAGGGGCGTTGACGAAAACAGCATTTCATACAAACTTACAAGTCCTTATTTTCGAAATGCATAAACCGATTTTAATGAAACTTCATACGCATAAGCAGAATACATATGTCTAAGAAGTTATTACGAAATATTTTTGAAATGACTTGTTTTAAAAAAGATATTTGGACTGTTTCAATGAAGAAATTAAAAACGGTCTTTAGCTGTTACACTATTTATCGAAAATGTATTCTATTAACTTTTTAGACTTATGTGTATGAAGTTTAATTATTATTATTTTATTATTATTAATATTTTTAAGAAATATTGTGACTAACAAAATATGGACAGAAGTCTGATAATAAACAATTTTTATTTTTATTTTTATTTTATTATTTATTAATCATTTATTTCAGATAACTTGATCCATTAATTAATACAGAGTCGTGTTAGTATGACTTAAAACTATCATTAAAATCGTTCATGAGTTTCAATAAATAAGGAAAGTTTGTATGAAATGCCGTATTTCGTCAACGCACTCTCGATTTGTTTAAAAAGATTTACACTAATATTTTATTTTATTTTTTACTCTTGTTTTTAATTAAAATTCTTCACTAACTGCACACACGTCACTAAAAAACTGTGTGCACTATTTAGACTGACTGAGGTCAATTGACTGACTGATGACGTCACTGACGAGCAGCGACGGGATGGGTGGTGCCGTATGCGCCGGGGGCGTTGCCCACTCCCGTCAATATTTTGACAGCTGAGCAGTCATTGGCATTTGCATACACTAATCAAATCCACCAATGTTGACAAGTTGACTTTCTTTCTAACACTGTATAGCGTGTCGTAGTTATAGATCATATGTGTATAGTAGTCTACACCTTGATATGCTGCTGTGTGTACAAAAAACTTTATATTCTTTATACGTCTAGCATGTTAAAACAAATTTCAAAAAATATTTCTTCTTGGGAAACGTGTTTGGCATATAAACATTTGAATCATACTCCTTTTGGTTCAATAGGAAAATCTAAAATATGTTCAAGACCATTCCAATCTATATAATTGGATTTAATGAGTCCTTTCCCAATGACCAGGCCAAGAAATCAATATATATTCCGTTATAGTTCCGTTAACTGATGCTTTTCAAAATATACACTTATTTCTCCCTCAAACGCGAAACTACTGAAAATGTTATTTTTCATTTGGAAAATTCTGTTTATATTATTCATGACGTTCCTCAAACTATTATTATGGACAATGGTTCACAGATTTAATCTCATAAATTCTCAAATTTTCTCTCACGTTATAATATCCCTTTTGTATCCTTTACTCCTCGTCACAGATTAATCTTACCGAGCGATATAATCGTACGTACAAACGTAACCGCGTAGGTGATGATCATCGTTCTTGAGACAAACATCGGACATTTTGGTGGCAGGGATCTCGATTTTTCTCATCAATTACAAAACAGATAAAAGTGATATTTAATAAACTGATTATTTATTTGATTGACTTCATTTTGTCAGTTCCAGAAACACGATTCATTTGCATAGTTATGTGTAATTTACGATAGTTGCCGCGAAACAGTCGATACGAAAATAGTTTATCGATGCATCGCCTTAAGACCGCGTAGTCTACACATTAGCGCCGCCATTGGAAACAAAAATAATAGTAAACTTTCTTTAGTGGACTCCAAAGAAGTTTTTTTGTACGTTATAGCTGAAACAATATTTTCTAGCCTGTCGTTTAATTTAATAGTAATCGTAAATCCGTAACACGTCCCTATCGCCAATCACTTCCGCGTTTCCGTTTCCGTTTTGGATTCCGTTCCGTTCCGTTCCGTTTCCGTTTTGGATTCCGTTCCGTTCCGTTCCGTTCCGTTCCGTTCCGTTCCGTTCCGTTCCGTTCCGTTCCGTTCCGTTCCGTTCCGTTCCGTTCCGTTCCGTTCCGTTCCGTTCCGTTCCGTTCCGTTCCGTTCCGTTCCGTTCCGTTCCGTTCCGTTCCGTTCCGTTCCGTTCCGTTCCGTTCCGTTCCGTTCCGTTCCGTTCCGTTCCGTTCCGTTCCGTTCCGTTCCGTTCCGTTCCGTTCCGTTCCGTTCCGTTCCGTTCCGTTCCGTTCCGTTCCGTTCCGTTCCGTTCCGTTCCGTTCCGTTCCGTTCCGTTCCGTTCCGTTCCGTTCCGTTCCGTTCCGTTCCGTTCCGTTCCGTTCCGTTCCGTTCCGTTCCGTTCCGTTCCGTTCCGTTCCGTTCCGTTCCGTTCCGTTCCGTTCCGTTCCGTTCCGTTCCGTTCCGTTCCGTTCCGTTCCGTTCCGTTCCGTTCCGTTCCGTTCCGTTCCGTTCCGTTCCGTTCCGTTCCGTTCCGTTCCGTTCCGTTCCGTTCCGTTCCGTTCCGTTCCGTTCCGTTCCGTTCCGTTCCGTTCCGTTCCGTTCCGTTCCGTTCCGTTCCGTTCCGTTCCGTTCCGTTCCGTTCCGTTCCGTTCCGTTCCGTTCCGTTCCGTTCCGTTCCGTTCCGTTCCGTTCCGTTCCGTTCCGTTCCGTTCCGTTCCGTTCCGTTCCGTTCCGTTCCGTTCCGTTCCGTTCCGTTCCGTTCCGTTCCGTTCCGTTCCGTTCCGTTCCGTTCCGTTCCGTTCCGTTCCGTTCCGTTCCGTTCCGTTCCGTTCCGTTCCGTTCCGTTCCGTTCCGTTCCGTTCCGTTCCGTTCCGTTCCGTTCCGTTCCGTTCCGTTCCGTTCCGTTCCGTTCCGTTCCGTTCCGTTCCGTTCCGTTCCGTTCCGTTCCGTTCCGTTCCGTTCCGTTCCGTTCCGTTCCGTTCCGTTCCGTTCCGTTCCGTTCCGTTCCGTTCCGTTCCGTTCCGTTCCGTTCCGTTCCGTTCCGTTCCGTTCCGTTCCGTTCCGTTCCGTTCCGTTCCGTTCCGTTCCGTTCCGTTCCGTTCCGTTCCGTTCCGTTCCGTTCCGTTCCGTTCCGTTCCGTTCCGTTCCGTTCCGTTCCGTTCCGTTCCGTTCCGTTCCGTTCCGTTCCGTTCCGTTCCGTTCCGTTCCGTTCCGTTCCGTTCCGTTCCGTTCCGTTCCGTTCCGTTCCGTTCCGTTCCGTTCCGTTCCGTTCCGTTCCGTTCCGTTCCGTTCCGTTCCGTTCCGTTCCGTTCCGTTCCGTTCCGTTCCGTTCCGTTCCGTTCCGTTCCGTTCCGTTCCGTTCCGTTCCGTTCCGTTCCGTTCCGTTCCGTTCCGTTCCGTTCCGTTCCGTTCCGTTCCGTTCCGTTCCGTTCCGTTCCGTTCCGTTCCGTTCCGTTCCGTTCCGTTCCGTTCCGTTCCGTTCCGTTCCGTTCCGTTCCGTTCCGTTCCGTTCCGTTCCGTTCCGTTCCGTTCCGTTCCGTTCCGTTCCGTTCCGTTCCGTTCCGTTCCGTTCCGTTCCGTTCCGTTCCGTTCCGTTCCGTTCCGTTCCGTTCCGTTCCGTTCCGTTCCGTTCCGTTCCGTTCCGTTCCGTTCCGTTCCGTTCCGTTCCGTTCCGTTCCGTTCCGTTCCGTTCCGTTCCGTTCCGTTCCGTTCCGTTCCGTTCCGTTCCGTTCCGTTCCGTTCCGTTCCGTTCCGTTCCGTTCCGTTCCGTTCCGTTCCGTTCCGTTCCGTTCCGTTCCGTTCCGTTCCGTTCCGTTCCGTTCCGTTCCGTTCCGTTCCGTTCCGTTCCGTTCCGTTCCGTTCCGTTCCGTTCCGTTCCGTTCCGTTCCGTTCCGTTCCGTTCCGTTCCGTTCCGTTCCGTTCCGTTCCGTTCCGTTCCGTTCCGATAGATAGATAGATAGATAGATAGATAGATAGATAGATAGATAGATAGATAGATAGATAGATAGATAGATAGATAGATAGATAGATAGATAGATAGATAGATAGATAGATAGATAGATAGATAGATAGATAGATAGATAGATAGATAGATAGATAGATAGATAGATAGATAGATAGATAGATAGATAGATAGATAGATAGATAGATAGATAGATAGATAGATAGATAGATAGATAGATAGATAGATAGATAGATAGATAGATAGATAGATAGATAGATAGATAGATAGATAGATAGATAGATAGATAGATAGATAGATAGATAGATAGATAGATAGATAGATAGATAGATAGATAGATAGATAGATAGATAGATAGATAGATAGATAGATAGATAGATAGATAGATAGATAGATAGATAGATAGATAGATAGATAGATAGATAGATAGATAGATAGATAGATAGATAGATAGATAGATAGATAGATAGATAGATAGATAGATAGATAGATAGATAGATAGATAGATAGATAGATAGATAGATAGATAGATAGATAGATAGATAGATAGATAGATAGATAGATAGATAGATAGATAGATAGATAGATAGATAGATAGATAGATAGATAGATAGATAGATAGATAGATAGATAGATAGATAGATAGATAGATAGATAGATAGATAGATAGATAGATAGATAGATAGATAGATAGATAGATAGATAGATAGATAGATAGATAGATAGATAGATAGATAGATAGATAGATAGATAGATAGATAGATAGATAGATAGATAGATAGATAGATAGATAGATAGATAGATAGATAGATAGATAGATAGATAGATAGATAGATAGATAGATAGATAGATAGATAGATAGATAGATAGATAGATAGATAGATAGATAGATAGATAGATAGATAGATAGATAGATAGATAGATAGATAGATAGATAGATAGATAGATAGATAGATAGATAGATAGATAGATAGATAGATAGATAGATAGATAGATAGATAGATAGATAGATAGATAGATAGATAGATAGATAGATAGATAGATAGATAGATAGATAGATAGATAGATAGATAGATAGATAGATAGATAGATAGATAGATAGATAGATAGATAGATAGATAGATAGATAGATAGATAGATAGATAGATAGATAGATAGATAGATAGATAGATAGATAGATAGATAGATAGATAGATAGATAGATAGATAGATAGATAGATAGATAGATAGATAGATAGATAGATAGATAGATAGATAGATAGATAGATAGATAGATAGATAGATAGATAGATAGATAGATAGATAGATAGATAGATAGATAGATAGATAGATAGATAGATAGATAGATAGATAGATAGATAGATAGATAGATAGATAGATAGATAGATAGATAGATAGATAGATAGATAGATAGATAGATAGATAGATAGATAGATAGATAGATAGATAGATAGATAGATAGATAGATAGATAGATAGATAGATAGATAGATAGATAGATAGATAGATAGATAGATAGATAGATAGATAGATAGATAGATAGATAGATAGATAGATAGATAGATAGATAGATAGATAGATAGATAGATAGATAGATAGATAGATAGATAGATAGATAGATAGATAGATAGATAGATAGATAGATAGATAGATAGATAGATAGATAGATAGATAGATAGATAGATAGATAGATAGATAGATAGATAGATAGATAGATAGATAGATAGATAGATAGATAGATAGATAGATAGATAGATAGATAGATAGATAGATAGATAGATAGATAGATAGATAGATAGATAGATAGATAGATAGATAGATAGATAGATAGATAGATAGATAGATAGATAGATAGATAGATAGATAGATAGATAGATAGATAGATAGATAGATAGATAGATAGATAGATAGATAGATAGATAGATAGATAGATAGATAGATAGATAGATAGATAGATAGATAGATAGATAGATAGATAGATAGATAGATAGATAGATAGATAGATAGATAGATAGATAGATAGATAGATAGATAGATAGATAGATAGATAGATAGATAGATAGATAGATAGATAGATAGATAGATAGATAGATAGATAGATAGATAGATAGATAGATAGATAGATAGATAGATAGATAGATAGATAGATAGATAGATAGATAGATAGATAGATAGATAGATAGATAGATAGATAGATAGATAGATAGATAGATAGATAGATAGATAGATAGATAGATAGATAGATAGATAGATAGATAGATAGATAGATAGATAGATAGATAGATAGATAGATAGATAGATAGATAGATAGATAGATAGATAGATAGATAGATAGATAGATAGATAGATAGATAGATAGATAGATAGATAGATAGATAGATAGATAGATAGATAGATAGATAGATAGATAGATAGATAGATAGATAGATAGATAGATAGATAGATAGATAGATAGATAGATAGATAGATAGATAGATAGATAGATAGATAGATAGATAGATAGATAGATAGATAGATAGATAGATAGATAGATAGATAGATAGATAGATAGATAGATAGATAGATAGATAGATAGATAGATAGATAGATAGATAGATAGATAGATAGATAGATAGATAGATAGATAGATAGATAGATAGATAGATAGATAGATAGATAGATAGATAGATAGATAGATAGATAGATAGATAGATAGATAGATAGATAGATAGATAGATAGATAGATAGATAGATAGATAGATAGATAGATAGATAGATAGATAGATAGATAGATAGATAGATAGATAGATAGATAGATAGATAGATAGATAGATAGATAGATAGATAGATAGATAGATAGATAGATAGATAGATAGATAGATAGATAGATAGATAGATAGATAGATAGATAGATAGATAGATAGATAGATAGATAGATAGATAGATAGATAGATAGATAGATAGATAGATAGATAGATAGATAGATAGATAGATAGATAGATAGATAGATAGATAGATAGATAGATAGATAGATAGATAGATAGCCCATCATTCGCCCATCCCTAATAAGGACATATTAAAATAATAAGGCCATTATAATAATAATTTAATATGGCTTTAAAAATTAAATTATTTTAACAAATATCGGTACGATATATTATATTTTATTCATTTGCCCAGCCCTTCAGAAGCTTGGCGACTGCAAAAAGGATGCTAAAGTGGACTCTAGATAAAGGATAAAGGATCCTTAATTATTAAGGCTAATTAGCATTTTAACCTAACAAATCTTACCTAACCTAAAAAAACCTAACCTACAAAAAACCTAACTTAACAAAATCTAACCTAGTAAAACGTAACCTAACGAAACCTAACCTTAGAATAGAAACAAAATCAACAGATTCACTTTCTCCGCGAAAAAAAAGCGATAATTATTGTTACTTTACTTATCACATTAATGTTGATTTCCTAATCAAATTTAGCATTATTCACACCATCCATCCAATTATATACATAAAATATAATTGGAACCTAACCTCACCAAAATTAACCTAACAAAACTTAACCTAACAAAACTTAACCTAACAAAACTTAACCTAACAAAGCTTAACCTAACAAAACCTAACCAAACAAAACTAAATCTAACAAAACTTAACCTAACAAAACTTAACCTAACAAAACTTAACCAAACAAAACTAAACCTAACAAAACCTAATCTAACAAAACTTAACCTAACAAAACTTAACCTAACAAAACTTAACCTAACAAAGCTTAACCTAACAAAACCTAACCAAACAAAACTAAATCTAACAAAACTTAACCTAACAAAACTTAACCTAACAAAACTTAACCAAACAAAACTAAACCTAACAAAACCTAATCTAACAAAACTTAACCTAACAAAACTTAACCTAACAAAGCTTAACCTAACAAAACCTAACCAAACAAAACTAAATCTAACAAAACCTAATCTAACAAAACTTAACCTAACAAAACTTAACCTAACAAAATCCATGATGATGATGATGATGATGATGATGATGATGATGATGATGATGATGATGATGATGATGATGATGATGATGATGATGATGATGATGATGATGATGATGATGATGATGATGATGATGATGATGATGATGATGATGATGATGATGATGATGATGATGATGATGATGATGATGATGATGATGATGATGATGATGATGATGATGATGATGATGATGATGATGATGATGATGATGATGATGATGATGATGATGATGATGATGATGATGATGATGATGATGATGATGATGATGATGATGATGATGATGATGATGATGATGATGATGATGATGATGATGATGATGATGATGATGATGATGATGATGATGATGATGATGATGATGATGATGATGATGATGATGATGATGATGATGATGATGATGATGATGATGATGATGATGATGATGATGATGATGATGATGATGATGATGATGATGATGATGATGATGATGATGATGATGATGATGATGATGATGATGATGATGATGATGATGATGATGATGATGATGATGATGATGATGATGATGATGATGATGATGATGATGATGATGATGATGATGATGATGATGATGATGATGATGATGATGATGATGATGATGATGATGATGATGATGATGATGATGATGATGATGATGATGATGATGATGATGATGATGATGATGATGATGATGATGATGATGATGATGATGATGATGATGATGATGATGATGATGATGATGATGATGATGATGATGATGATGATGATGATGATGATGATGATGATGATGATGATGATGATGATGATGATGATGATGATGATGATGATGATGATGATGATGATGATGATGATGATGATGATGATGATGATGATGATGATGATGATGATGATGATGATGATGATGATGATGATGATGATGATGATGATGATGATGATGATGATGATGATGATGATGATGATGATGATGATGATGATGATGATGATGATGATGATGATGATGATGATGATGATGATGATGATGATGATGATGATGATGATGATGATGATGATGATGATGATGATGATGATGATGATGATGATGATGATGATGATGATGATGATGATGATGATGATGATGATGATGATGATGATGATGATGATGATGATGATGATGATGATGATGATGATGATGATGATGATGATGATGATGATGATGATGATGATGATGATGATGATGATGATGATGATGATGATGATGATGATGATGATGATGATGATGATGATGATGATGATGATGATGATGATGATGATAAAATTTTGTCAGGTTACATTTTGTTAGGTTGGATTTTGTTAGGTTGGATTTTGTTAGGTTGGATTTTGTTAGGTTAGGTTTTTTTTTTTTTTTTTTTTTTTTTTTTTTTTTTTTTTTTTTTTTTCTGCTACTCCCCGGGCTCTGGGTCCAGGACTTTTTATATCTATTTTCTCATTCATACCATTTCTCGCATTCATGCCTCTCGCACTTTTATGCCGCATTCTTGGTCTTTCATTCATCCTTCCACATTCGCACTATAACGGGTGGGATGCCCGCCTATTTCTACTCTGTCTAACTATCTTGTTTCTTTATTAATGCCAACTTTGTAACAGGGTTGTTCAAAAACATACTCAGTGTATTTTATTTTTACAATTTGCAACTTTTACATTGTTCTAGTCATACAATTTTATTTTTATTTTACTTTTATACTTCTTAAATTTAATACATGTTAAATCTTACTTCTCTTTCTTATATCTTAACAATTTTTATCTTATATCTTTTCTTATATTTAACAGGTTTCTTATACCTAATACATGTATTCTATATCTATTCCTTATAATAGGTTAGGTTAGGTTAGGTTAGGTTAGGTTAGGTTAGGTTAGGTTAGGTTAGGTTAGGTTAGGTTAGGTTAGGTTAGGTTAGGTTAGGTTAGGTTAGGTTAGGTTAGGTTAGGTTAGGTTAGGTTAGGTTAGGTTAGGTTAGGTTAGGTTTTTTTTTTTTTTTTTTTTTTTTTTTTTTTTTTTTTTTTTTTCCACTGCTCCCCGGACTCGAGGTCCAGGACTTTCTATATCTGTTTTCCAT
This sequence comes from Catoptria pinella, assembly GCA_963556745.1. Classification (NCBI taxonomy): domain Eukaryota; kingdom Metazoa; phylum Arthropoda; class Insecta; order Lepidoptera; family Crambidae; genus Catoptria; species Catoptria pinella. The sequence goes on from OY750761.1 coordinate 15,739,498, forward strand.
TCATGCCAGTTCTCGCTCGTATTCCTCTCGCACTTTTATTCCACATTCTTTTTCTTTCTGTCATTCATCCACTTATTTTCTTTAACGGGTGGGATGCCCGCCTAGCTATACTGATATTTTATCTTTATTTATTCAACAACAGGGGTAAATGAAGCCACACGAATTTTCTAATTTTGTTACAAATTTTCCTTCTAGTCATTCTTGTCATAGTGTTACATAGCAATATTACAGTATTGGTTCTTTAAATCTATTTTGTTTTCTTATTTATCTATTACAATTCCTTATATTCTATTTATTCCCATCACCTTTTATTGTTCAGCCTTATATCGATTGCTAGTTACATTTTTCCTTAAGTTTCCTCGTTACATTTTCAAGTTTTACTCGGTTAACAACATCACTCATCTTATTTCTACCTTATTTATCTACTTATTTATTTACATCTTTGCTGTCATGCCATTGAGTTCTTATTACCTATTACACACTTAATACATTTATCTAAATTATACATTACTTCCTTACTTTTACAGGTAGGTGTATATATATGCTAATGATATATATTTCTATCCTATTTCTTTGCTTATTACTATTTAGAGACTATTGTTGTTCATCATAGTACTACTCCACTGAAAGTTTTTATTTATGTTTTAACCTAATTTAATCTATTGTATTATATTTATTTAATTCCTTATTATTCCCATCATATGTATTTGTTTATTTATTCATTTATTTATTCTAAGTAGTTATTATATATTCTAGTAATATATAAAACTATCTTATTTCTTAATCTTTAATTCATCAAAACCATTTTATGTTACGTTTTATTTGTTATATTCTAATTTTGTTTTTTTACGCTGAGTTTAAATTTTTTGTTTTTTACTATTTTACCGGACCTAATTTCCTTTATTTACTATTTTTATCCAAATTCATATATGTCAATATATGTATTTAAATTTTATGGACTGTTGAAAAATGTGTTATAGCCTAAAAAGTTGCAATTTAATTTTGTGTGTTTGTGGAGTAGAGTGTGTTGGCTAGGTGTTATTGCCTATTCAGTGTAGTAGGATGTGGTAGATCTCGCCAAATAATCCCACTTATTCCGCACTGGGCACTCCTCACTATAAGCGTTGTGGCTGGTGTTTTTATGTCCTGCGTGCACACAGTTGCAGCACTCCGGGTCAGATTTGGCGAGCCAATCATCACAATTGGCCCGCAAATGCGGCCCTCCGCAGTGACTGCATCTGTCCGCACTATGGGTGCAGTATTTTCTCCCATGGCCGTACGCCAAGCAACGCGAGCACTGAATGAGTGGAGACTGGTCCTCCACCCTGACCCGCTGAAGGTCAACGTGCAGTACGCCAGCCTCCGTCATTCTGTGCCAGAGAAGGGGAGAGACTTGCAAGATAATGTGGGATGCGTTTGGATTCCTAGTTCTTTTCTTGTACTTTACTGTTATTGTTAGTCCTTCTTCTGTTCCTTGGTATATATTTGCATTCTGAGTCTTTATTGCCGCAAGGAGTGCGTCGTCATCGAGTTCGTCACTTTGTACTACGTCTTTTAGAATAACTAAAGGGTCCTTGTTCTTGATACGTGTGACTTGTAGCTTCGCGTCCTTCTCTTCGAGCCTGTTCACCACCTCATCTAACTCTTTTTTGTCGCGGCAACCTATAATTACTTTCTGGTTTTTTGCTTTACGAATTTTGTCGATCTTCCGGCCTTCTTTTGTTGCGTTAACCGCGCGCCTCACTCTTTCGAGGACCTCCCCGCTGGTTTCCTCAACTTTATCCGAGGTCACTACTACGGAGTGGAGCGCCGGTGCCGGTTGGGGTTTGGTGGCCTTGGGTGCCGCGGCGACAGCCGCATACGTGGGTTTCCGACCTGGCGTCACTGGTGCGTGCTGGTATTCTGCTCGCTCCAAAAGTGAGTGCACTGCCTCAATCCTGTTTTCCACGCCCTTGAGGCTGTCCCCGACTGCGCCCGTGGCGACGATCAGATCTGTGATGCCAGCTCCAGTGGTCTCACTCAGGTCTTTGTGGGCCGTGCAGACGTTTTTGCTAACTGTGCTCAACGTCGCGTCCATTGACTCCAGCTTAGCGAGTTGTCTGTTGTTGTTGTAGACAACATCGCCCAGACTACTCTCGATGCCCTCCAGCTTTCCCATCAACTTGGCTGTATCTTGGCTTGGTGTTATTGCCTGGGGTTTTGTGGTCTGTTGGGCGGTCGAAAGCGCAGCGACTGTTCTCGTCAGGATGCTGTTGTGATCCTCCAGTTTTTTACTAAGGCCGCCGAGCGAATCTATGTGGAGCGAGTTGAGTTTGCTTATCTCCGCCTTCATCGACTCCAACATGTGTAATATACTCGAGCTGTCTACCACACCTTCGCGTGCTCGGTGCGCGGCCGCCTGCTCCTCGATATCTTTTTTAATTTTCTTAACTTTCTCTATCTCAGCGAAGCATTGATCCCTGTTGCTCTCCCATACATGGTTGGCTCGTTCTAGGTGATTTACTCGCTTTGACAGTTCAAAGAGCGCGACCATTTGTGCGTCTGCGTAGTGCTCGAGGTGGAGTTTAATGTCTTTTCTCATCCCTGTATACTCGCTGACTTTTTCCGGTATGGCCTGTGTGGCAGACATGCACTCTGTGAGGATATCCTCTACAGAACGTCCCGTGACCTCATACTTGGTTATGCCTTTTTCGTAGTTTTTCCAAAGGATTTGCGTTCTCCTCTTTGCGTCCCGCCCTTTGGCAAAGATATGGTCCGCGCTCAGTTTTTGGGAAGGGGACGTTTTCGAACCGGATGGACTGGCTTCTGGTGGAGTGTTCGAACGCTGGCTGCCTTTGGGTCTGCCGACTGGGGTGTGCATTGTGGCCATGTTTATAGGTGAGGCTCTCAACAACAGAGGGGGAGTAGTGTCGTCAGTAATTGTATAAGTAAAATTGTATATTTGTCCTATATCTATGTAAATATGTATATTTGTATATATTTAATTTATATTTGTCTATCTTATACTATTTAGGCGCCCAGCGCTGTCTATGACGGGTCAGATAAATTAGAATTAGAAAATTTTTTGTTTGTCTGGTTTTTGTTCCGTAGAGCCACCAAATTTGACTCTACGACTCTACTTTTTTATTATATATAAGAGGGTATTAAATTATACCCCTCTTTGAAAGTTTAATATTTTTAGAAATTTTTTCCTAAAAGTTATTTCTATTTATGCTAAAAACAAGATGGCCGCCAAAATGGCGGTCGCAGTGTCACTTTAAGGGTCGCCGTCTGACTCCTCTCGCCGAGCCCTATCTCCCGACCCCTCGCACGCCCCTCTACGTCCAATAGTTCTCGAGCATTCGCCGCCGGAAATTCCCGGAGAAACCGGATAAAAACCGGATAAAGGCGAATAACTCGAGAAGTACCGGTCGGAGCACCCGGGTACGTGGTATTTCCTGGTTGGTCTCTTCGAGCCCCACCCCCCAGTGGGGTTTTTGGAAATTAATTTCCAAAGTCACCCTAGGGTGGAACGACCCCACTAGGATGATAGTGGGCTACTGGGGAAACCAACCAGCGAAATCCCCGACTCTCCAGTCCCAATAGTTTGGGAGATATGGCCCCTCAAAGTTTTTCAAAATGGCGTCCAAGATGGCGGACGCCAACTTTGGAGGGCTGTATCTCCGGCGCTATTGGGGCTAGGACCCTGGTGTTTGGGGCTGTTGGGGGTGCCCTGGCGAGGTCTATCTCGCAAGCTGGGAAAAACAGGGGGTTAAGTGAGGGTGGGAAATTTGGGGTTTTTGGGGTTGAGGGGGGTAGAAAAGCAAAACACACGCGGAATGTTCCAAAGAACCGGGAAGATCGGATGAGTAGGTTGGGAGATACAAGGGATTTAAAAACGACTCCCCCAGGGGTAATGTGAGTACCCCTGATTTTCGAAAAATCGTAGCTCCCAAACTACACGTCGTAGAGGCGCGGGGTTTTCGGCGACGTGATGGGGGGATACTGGGCCACCGGATATACTGGCCAGAATCCGGATATAGAGACAATATAGAAATCCGGGATTTCACCCCACCAGTCGGGTAGGGGGACAAAAAATAAGCCCTACTGCGAAAGCCCCGCCTCTCTAGGCCGAAAAACAAAGGAGTTGTAGGCAGGAGAAAATTTTTCCGGTTTCGGGCAAAATGGCCGCCGGACCGGATAAATCGCAATTGAGGGCCTAGCCCACCGGTGTTTGGGCTCTAGAGTGGTATCGGGGACACCTAAAACCTATGGTAGGCCGTCCCAACCCCTATCTTCAACCCCCAAAAAGAAAACACAAAAAATAACCTAAAAAATAAAATAACTCCTAAACTATATATCCTAAAAATCTAAATGTGGTACCTAAAATTAGAGCTTCGTGAGTACTATGATGAACCAAAAGAAACTTAAAGCTAACACTAAAAACCAAAGCACAATTCAAAGGGGAAGTTTCCACCCCTAAGTAAAAAATTCAATAACTACTAATCTATAAAACCGAATTGAAAAATTTAAAAAGTTTTGACAAGGTCCTTATTAGTACTATTTTTCAAGATTTTAAAATAATCTAATGTAAAACAAAAAACTTTAAAAATAAAAATTTTAAATTTTTACAAATTTCAAAACAAGATAACTCAGCTGCTTTCCATCCGATCGTCGAGCTTGAAAAGTCGGATGAATCGCCTCGTTGCGCTGCGTCTGATGATGCCCTCCAAGCCACCCGGCCGCCCCGGGAAGACTGACCACGTGGTTGGAGGTTATGTAGAAAATTGCCGATTTCTCCGGAAATATTGCCCGGAAAAATCGGCAAATGGCACCACTGGATAGGGGGCGCTGAGGCGCACACGGCGACAACTCCAAACTCCACGCGTCTCGCTAACTGCGGACGCAGTGGACGAAAAACTGCCAAATTCTTGCACTTTTTTGTGAAATTTGCACTTTATCACTGATAACTTCAACGGCACTTGTGCGATTTTCGCAAACTTTTCACCACCGTGTAGAGCTCGTCAGCGCGCAACTTTAGATGTATAACACTTGGTGGTGCGCACTGGATTTACCACTTTTAGGAATTTTTTAATTCGGGAGCCACGTGTTTTCTGGGCGTTCTCGACGGCGGTCGGAGCCAGAATGGGTTAGGTTAGGTTAGGTTAGGTTAGGTTAGGTTAGGTTAGGTTAGGTTAGGTTAGGTTAGGTTAGGTTAGGTTAGGTTTTTTTTTTTTTTTTTTTTTTTTTTTTTTTTTTTGTAAACTATATTTTCCGAATTTGTGATATTGGTTTGAAAGATGTTTGAAATTGAGATATAGTATGTTAGGCAATTCAAGTAGATCGGTACAGGGCGTAGTACCAATTTTTTTATAGAGTTTTTCACCCATCGGAACCGAAAATCCATTTCCGTGCATTTCGGTTGGCCCTCAGGGTGAAGAGAGAGAAGAAGGGTAGAGGACGGATTTTTAAAAGAAAGGAAAGATAGAGTTTAGGAAAGACAGGAAAGGAAGGAAGTGATAGAAATGAGTGATGTTTAGTTTATCCGAAAGTTGTAAGTTGCTGACTTATAAGGAAATGTTTAGACAACTAGGATATAAAAAATATCGATGAACAAATGAGGTGGATCGAATGAGAAGACAAAGGTTTGTTGATCGAATAAGAACACAATTGTTAGTTGATTATGGCATGTAGAAATTCAGAAAATTTTAATTGATTGAAGTTGACTTTGAGCTTTAAGAATGCGTTTTTGATAATATTAAAAGGGAATCGGAAAAAGAACTATTGCTGTGCTGTTGTGCCATAATTAATCTTGTTAAGGATTCGGTTCCTCATACTTTGGACTCTGGGACATATGGTGGAGAATATTGAGTGGTCAGTTCCGCGGCTTAGTTTAAATTTGGCATTATAGCTGGTGCAATTGGAACAGGATGGTTTTTTCGCCTTAGAATCGCAATGGGGTTCGTCGTGTCCAGTCCTGCCGCAGTGGGCGCAGATTTGGGTGGCGGAGCATCTGGTGTGCGTGTGGCCAAACTGCGCGCACTTGCGGCACTGGACAAATGGAGAGAACTCTTCCAGATGCACCTTCTGATACCCGGTGCGCAGACGTGGGAGGAGTTTGATGTTCTGCCAAGTTTCTGGGGAAACCGACAGAACGGCATTATACAGGTTGGGGTTGCGGTTGTTTTGTAAGAAAAGGAGCTTGAGATCGCTGTCGCGGCGGGCTTCCCGGAGTTCATCATTGTCCTCCACGAGGGTGTCAACAAGAGACTCACGAGGCAGGTTCTTGCTGACACCCTTGAGGATGATCCTTGGCAAGATGCTCCTTTCTGGCTCAGCCTTGGCGACAGCGTCCGTGTTGATACGGGCAACAGCAGTCTCGATCTCCTCTTTGCGGTCCAGCTCTACGCGGAACTTCCCCTTGGATAACCTGCTGATGTTAGCAACTTGGATCCGGGGCGTGGTGTTCCTCAGGTGCTTGTCGAGCACCCTTATAGCATCCTCTCTCTTGGGATGCTCGATTCCGCAGGTGATAATGATGCCAGGCCGCGAGGGTGGTCGTTCATGCTGAAGGGTGCGCGTGGGTGGTTTATCCTGTTGAGGGAGCCGCATGGGTGGTCGTTCATGTTGAGGGGGGAGGGGCCGCACAGCGCTGCCGATGGCCTGCCTGGAAGTGCTAGGGCAGGGGGCTTCCCCGGCCGCCTGAGCGTATGATCTGGTTAGTCTAGGCTCGCCAGAGTGAACCGGGAGGGCTGGTTGTACGACTGCAGGTTGGGTGCGCTGAGCGCGCTTAGTCTCTTGCGTTAGAGCTTCCTTTAGATCTGCGCGGAGGTCCTTGCGGAGGTCAGAACGAAATGCCTCCTTCACCGCCTCCACCACATCCTGGCGGGTGAGGCCAACAGTAGCAGCTGCAGATGGAGTCGCAGCTGGGATCGCAAGTGAGCGGACGGCGCTGGAAGTGGGTTCGAATTGTGGGGCAGGTACGACCGAGGTGTCATAAGAGCTGCCCACAGAACGCGCATCAACTGGCTTGCCATTCAGGGGGTCTGTACCGCTGCGGCATTCGTCGAGCACGTTCCTGAGGTTTTGTCCAATCATGTGGCATTCGGCATCGATCTTAAGTTTGTTTTGCTTCGTGAGTGATTTGTCTTTGTGAAGCCAGCCGAGAATGCGTTGGAGGCTCCTTGACACGTCATCCTTTAAGTCAGAGACCCGTTTCTCAAACATCTCATTTAACCGAGAGATTTGTTCTGGAGTTGCAACCTCTGTTCTAGGTGGAATGTCAGAAGAATCGGGCCTGACTGGGGTGGAGAATGTAGCAGGGGTTAGGGTTTTGTCGTTGGTGTCAATGGTGTCGAGTATGAGTGGGGGGGTCTCGAGGTCCCTTAATTCTGCGAATTCCTCGTCGATTTCGTCAGAAAGGTACTCCTCAGCCGGGCTCATACATCTCTCCATCTCCGACAAGGTCTTCTTCGTCCAAGATCTGGTCTTCCTGGGCGTAGAAGCACCTGAAGAGGCAGGGGAGCTGCGCCCCGACATTTTGGGGCAGTGTTACGAAGTTAGGTTAGGGTTAGGTTTAGGAAAATTTTTTGATCACCCAGATATTTTGACCTGGGTTAGCTATGGCAGAAATTTGATATGTTACGGGTAAAGCTCGTGGAAAAGTGTGTTTTAGAGGAAAAACTGCGTATTTATCTTCAAAATTACGGAAGTTATTAAAGAAGTCGTCTAGAAGTTAGGTTAGGTTAAGTCAAAAGTTAGGTTAAACGATATTTCAGAATCTATTGAATCTACAGATATAAATAAAATAAAGCAAGTAGGTCTCAGTAAGACCAAGTATACACAGCAAGAACCACACAGCTACTTGCAAAGTTAAATTTTTTACAGCTAATATAAAATAATAAAAAATTAAAAGCTAAAACTAAGATAATATATTCAACAGACCCGCTACAGTCGCGTTTGTATGCTCAAAACAAGCGCCGCGCTGAGTTCTAATTGAATATATAACCAAACCAACGATTAAGTTAAAATTACAAAAGATATATACAAAACAGTGTTCCAAGTTAGGTTAGGTTAAAGGTAAAATTTCAAACGTTAGCAAAAAATTTGATTTTTGGGTTACAGGTGCGTTTGTACAAAAGAAAGGTAGAAAACGGTTAAAACAAAGTTTATATCGAAACAGAACTGAAAAATATGCAAAGGAACAAAAGTTATGACTTTTGCTAAAAATGAGATTTTATATGAAAAAATGGGAAAAAAATTGAGATTTAAAATCGAAATTGCCGGAAAACTATAAAAGATAGAGCAAAGATTTGCCTAAATGAAATGTGTAGAACGGTGAGGACTATTATTTGAGGTATAGAAAATTAAAATCCGTTAGTATGCAAAAAAGTTATGAGCAAATTATATGTGAAATTTAAGAATTCTAAGTGGAAAAATGTGAAAATTCGAAATAACTTAAAGGAAAGTAGGAAATTAATGCGAAAAATATGCTAGGGAGATGCCTTAGGGGCGCCTGAATCTATATCTGAAGTCAAAATGAAAATCGGGTAAGTATTTAAAAAGTTACGAATTTTTCAAAATTTTGAAACCGACAAAAAGTTTACCTAAGCCCAAGGATTTTTTGCCGGCTTCCTATAAAAGACATCAACGCACTCTGATTTTTTGATGAGTTTCATACAAGTATGGAAATGAAAGTGAAAATGTTTTTTAGCGAAAAAAGTATTAGACAGAGGTCCCCCGGGAAAGAAATGGTGGGTTAGGCAAAAAATTAGTTATATGTGTGAATTTTCTCGAGTCGATTGGGTCACTCTGAGTGTTTCAAATTGGGCTTGGTTAGGTTAGGTTAGGTTAGGTTAGGTTAGGTTAGGTTAGGTTAGGTTAGGTTAGGTTAGGTTAGGTTAGGTTAGGTTAGGTTAGGTTAGGTTAGGTTAGGTTAGGTTAGGTTAGGTTAGGTTAGGTTAGGTTAGGTTAGGTTAGGTTAGGTTAGGTTAGGTTAGGTTAGGTTAGGTTAGGTTAGGTTAGGTTAGGTTAGGTTAGGTTAGGTTAGGTTAGGTTAGGTTAGGTTAGGTTAGGTTAGGTTAGGTTAGGTTAGGTTAGGTTAGGTTAGGTTAGGTTAGGTTAGGTTAGGTTAGGTTAGGTTAGGTTAGGTTAGGTTAGGTTAGGTTAGGTTAGGTTAGGTTAGGTTAGGTTAGGTTAGGTTAGGTTAGGTTAGGTTAGGTTAGGTTAGGTTAGGTTAGGTTAGGTTAGGTTAGGTTAGGTTAGGTTAGGTTAGGTTAGGTTAGGTTAGGTTAGGTTAGGTTAGGTTAGGTTAGGTTAGGTTAGGTTAGGTTAGGTTAGGTTAGGTTAGGTTAGGTTAGGTTAGGTTAGGTTAGGTTAGGTTAGGTTAGGTTAGGTTAGGTTAGGTTAGGTTAGGTTAGGTTAGGTTAGGTTAGGTTAGGTTAGGTTAGGTTAGGTTAGGTTAGGTTAGGTTAGGTTAGGTTAGGTTAGGTTAGGTTAGGTTAGGTTAGGTTAGGTTAGGTTAGGTTAGGTTAGGTTAGGTTAGGTTAGGTTAGGTTAGGTTAGGTTAGGTTAGGTTAGGTTAGGTTAGGTTAGGTTAGGTTAGGTTAGGTTAGGTTAGGTTAGGTTAGGTTAGGTTAGGTTAGGTTAGGTTAGGTTAGGTTAGGTTAGGTTAGGTTAGGTTAGGTTAGGTTAGGTTAGGTTAGGTTAGGTTAGGTTAGGTTAGGTTAGGTTAGGTTAGGTTAGGTTAGGTTAGGTTAGGTTAGGTTAGGTTAGGTTAGGTTAGGTTAGGTTAGGTTAGGTTAGGTTAGGTTAGGTTAGGTTAGGTTAGGTTAGGTTAGGTTAGGTTAGGTTAGGTTAGGTTAGGTTAGGTTAGGTTAGGTTAGGTTAGGTTAGGTTAGGTTAGGTTAGGTTAGGTTAGGTTAGGTTAGGTTAGGTTAGGTTAGGTTAGGTTAGGTTAGGTTAGGTTAGGTTAGGTTAGGTTAGGTTAGGTTAGGTTAGGTTAGGTTAGGTTAGGTTAGGTTAGGTTAGGTTAGGTTAGGTTAGGTTAGGTTAGGTTAGGTTAGGTTAGGTTAGGTTAGGTTAGGTTAGGTTAGGTTAGGTTAGGTTAGGTTAGGTTAGGTTAGGTTAGGTTAGGTTAGGTTAGGTTAGGTTAGGTTAGGTTAGGTTAGGTTAGGTTAGGTTAGGTTAGGTTAGGTTAGGTTAGGTTAGGTTAGGTTAGGTTAGGTTAGGTTAGGTTAGGTTAGGTTAGGTTAGGTTAGGTTAGGTTAGGTTAGGTTAGGTTAGGTTAGGTTAGGTTAGGTTAGGTTAGGTTAGGTTAGGTTAGGTTAGGTTAGGTTAGGTTAGGTTAGGTTAGGTTAGGTTAGGTTAGGTTAGGTTAGGTTAGGTTAGGTTAGGTTAGGTTAGGTTAGGTTAGGTTAGGTTAGGTTAGGTTAGGTTAGGTTAGGTTAGGTTAGGTTAGGTTAGGTTAGGTTAGGTTAGGTTAGGTTAGGTTAGGTTAGGTTAGGTTAGGTTAGGTTAGGTTAGGTTAGGTTAGGTTAGGTTAGGTTAGGTTAGGTTAGGTTAGGTTAGGTTAGGTTAGGTTAGGTTAGGTTAGGTTAGGTTAGGTTAGGTTAGGTTAGGTTAGGTTAGGTTAGGTTAGGTTAGGTTAGGTTAGGTTAGGTTAGGTTAGGTTAGGTTAGGTTAGGTTAGGTTAGGTTAGGTTAGGTTAGGTTAGGTTAGGTTAGGTTAGGTTAGGTTAGGTTAGGTTAGGTTAGGTTAGGTTAGGTTAGGTTAGGTTAGGTTAGGTTAGGTTAGGTTAGGTTAGGTTAGGTTAGGTTAGGTTAGGTTAGGTTAGGTTAGGTTAGGTTAGGTTAGGTTAGGTTAGGTTAGGTTAGGTTAGGTTAGGTTAGGTTAGGTTAGGTTAGGTTAGGTTAGGTTAGGTTAGGTTAGGTTAGGTTAGGTTAGGTTAGGTTAGGTTAGGTTAGGTTAGGTTAGGTTAGGTTAGGTTAGGTTAGGTTAGGTTAGGTTAGGTTAGGTTAGGTTAGGTTAGGTTGACCGAGGGAAAGCGCAGGTGGCGCACTATTTTCCCTTGGAAACTCGAAACTCGAACGATTGCGGAAATCTAAGTGGGAGTATGCTTCTATGTTTAACATGGGGGCGGAAACCATTCAGATAGTACGCGCGAGACGGGAGCGAATGTCTCTTCGGAGATGATTGCTCGCAGACTGTGGGCCTTACAGGCTAGCGTGTCGAAGACGGAAGCCTTTTCAGGTTGTACGTCTTGGGGTCTAGGGGAAAGCGCAGGCGGTGCATACCCTAGAACCCTTTTGAACGATTGCGGAGGTCTAAGAGGGACTATGTTTCTATGTTTACATGGAGACGGAAACCTTTCAGATAGTACGCGCGAGACGGGAGCGAATGTCTCTTCGGAGGCGGCCGCTCAAACTCAGTGGGTTTCAGGAAGGTGCAGAGGGCATGTAGTACTGAACCCACTGAGGCAGTGGAAACCTGGGTGGTTCAGTGATCGGTGAGGATCGCTGTATCCACCCGGGTAGTACGCACCCGAGTGACCGAGGGAAAGCGCAGGTGGCGCACTATTTTCTCTTGGAAACTCACAATTCGAACGATTGCGGAGATCTAAGCGGGAGTACGCTTCTATGTCAAACATGGGGGCGGAAACCATTCAGATAGTACGCGCGAGAGGGGAGCGAATGTCTCTTTGGAGGTGGCCGCTCAAACTCAGTGGGTTTCAGGAAGGTGCAGAGGGCATGTAGTACTGAACCCACTGAGGCAGTGGATTCAGTGATCGGTGAGGATTGCTGTATCCACTCGGGTAGTACGCACCCGAGTGACCGAGGGAAAGCGCAGGTGGCGCACTATTTTCCCTTGGAAACTCACAATTCGAACGATTGCGGAGATCTAAGTGGGAGTACGCTTCTATGTCTAACATGGGGGCGGAAACCATTAAGATAGTACGCGCGAGGGGAGTAAAAGTCTCTCAGAGACGACTGCTCGCATATAGTGGGACTGGGATCGTGCAGACGGCACTAGTACCTAACCTGCTGCGAGCGAATGTCTCTGCGAGATGGACGCTCTGAGACGTATATACGTCTCCAATCGAATGCGGAGGTCTGTAAGGGGTTACGCGTTCATGTTTACATGAATGCGGAGACCTTCAGGCAGTACGCTATAAGTGGGTCCTGAGCGTGGGTTGGGAGGCCCCGCTCTGAGGTTTATGGACTCCAAACTAGTTAGTGCGCATCTGTGCTGTGCGCTTCCTGGTGGCTGGGAGAAATCCCTTGGGATGGCAGAAGTAGTTTCTGCATCCCGTGGTGGGCTTGCGAAAGCGAGCAACTCACTGCCTTGGTCGCGGAAGTAATGCGAAAGCGATTCCCGTAGCCTTGGCACATAGTGGGCAGAGTGCACAGCGGGTGTTTTTTTAGTGGGTAGGCCCCCCCTTCCGGCCCCCCATTGAGCCCGCAGGGGCTGAGTGGGGGATCGGCTAGGCGGAAAGCGGTGTTGCCGGCGTTGAGTCGCTGGTGGCTTCCGTGGGAGAGTCCCACATAACTGCCGTCGCTCTCCCAGGCGACGGAGTATGCATAAGTACGCATTTTTTCATCCGTTAAAAAAAAAAAAAAAAAAAAAAAAAAAAAAAAAAAAAAAAAAAAAAGGTTAGGTTAGGTTAGGTTAGGTTAGGTTAGGTTAGGTTAGGTTAGGTTAGGTTAGGTTAGGTTAGGTTAGGTTAGGTTAGGTTAGGTTAGGTTAGGTTAGGTTAGGTTAGGTTAGGTTAGGTTAGGTTAGGTTAGGTTAGGTTAGGTTAGGTTAGGTTAGGTTAGGTTAGGTTAGGTTAGGTTAGGTTAGGTTAGGTTAGGTTAGGTTAGGTTAGGTTAGGTTAGGTTAGGTTAGGTTAGGTTAGGTTAGGTTAGGTTAGGTTAGGTTAGGTTAGGTTAGGTTAGGTTAGGTTAGGTTAGGTTAGGTTAGGTTAGGTTAGGTTAGGTTAGGTTAGGTTAGGTTAGGTTAGGTTAGGTTAGGTTAGGTTAGGTTAGGTTAGGTTAGGTTAGGTTAGGTTAGGTTAGGTTAGGTTAGGTTAGGTTAGGTTAGGTTAGGTTAGGTTAGGTTAGGTTAGGTTAGGTTAGGTTAGGTTAGGTTAGGTTAGGTTAGGTTAGGTTAGGTTAGGTTAGGTTAGGTTAGGTTAGGTTAGGTTAGGTTAGGTTAGGTTAGGTTAGGTTAGGTTAGGTTAGGTTAGGTTAGGTTAGGTTAGGTTAGGTTAGGTTAGGTTAGGTTAGGTTAGGTTAGGTTAGGTTAGGTTAGGTTAGGTTAGGTTAGGTTAGGTTAGGTTAGGTTAGGTTAGGTTAGGTTAGGTTAGGTTAGGTTAGGTTAGGTTAGGTTAGGTTAGGTTAGGTTAGGTTAGGTTAGGTTAGGTTAGGTTAGGTTAGGTTAGGTTAGGTTAGGTTAGGTTAGGTTAGGTTAGGTTAGGTTAGGTTAGGTTAGGTTAGGTTAGGTTAGGTTAGGTTAGGTTAGGTTAGGTTAGGTTAGGTTAGGTTAGGTTAGGTTAGGTTAGGTTAGGTTAGGTTAGGTTAGGTTAGGTTAGGTTAGGTTAGGTTAGGTTAGGTTAGGTTAGGTTAGGTTAGGTTAGGTTAGGTTAGGTTAGGTTAGGTTAGGTTAGGTTAGGTTAGGTTAGGTTAGGTTAGGTTAGGTTAGGTTAGGTTAGGTTAGGTTAGGTTAGGTTAGGTTAGGTTAGGTTAGGTTAGGTTAGGTTAGGTTAGGTTTTTTTTTTTTTTTTTTTTTTTTTTTTTTTTTTTTTTTTTTTTTTTTTTTTTTTTCCGCTTCTCCCCAGACATGGAGGTCCAGGCCTTTATGTATCTAGAGTCTCATCCATTCCAGTTCTCGCATGTTCTCTGCTCGCACTGACATGCTACATACGGGTTCTTTCTATCTTACTTCTCTTTCTTACTCTTAACTGGTGGGATTCCAGCCTATTTTCTTTCCTATTTTATTCTTTATTTATAACGCAGGGTAAATAAAGCTGCACACATATTTTCTTATTTTTACAATTCTCTTTTGTCTTATACTACTTATACCTTAGCTTATTTAACTCAATGCTTTACATTCCTTATTTTATCCTATTCTTATTTATTCGTTTAGAGAGAATATCTTCTTTTCACAATTTGTATTCTATATCTTAACACATACATTTCATACATTTGCCTCTTGCTATTTCCAAACACCTTTTATAACATTTCTAACATATGTTTTTCATATTGCTAAATACATTTTTCTTATTTTCTACAAGTTCGCACACAGTTTTTATTCTACTTACAATCTTAGGACTTTATTTTAGCCTTTTCCTTTGCTTAACTATCTTATATTCTAATACACTTGTATCTACTACATTACATTACTTGCCTAATTTTATATTTTATTTCCTTAGTTGCTTCACACATTTAGGGTCTAATCTTAACATCTATTGCCAATAAATTCCTTTGTTAACTATATATTTATTATTTTCTTATGTACTAGGTAGTTTTTTATATATGCACAAGATATATAATACTAACCAATTCTTTTTCCTGATTTTATTTTTCAGACTATTTATATTTGTAGGACTCACTCCACTATTTATGATGATGTGTAATTTATTTTTAAAACTTTTTTCTATTTCTATTTTGTTTTTATTGTTTTATTATTATTGAATTAATTGATTTTATAATTTAATCCTGACTGTATCGTTAATTTTTAGAAATTTTTGTTTATTTTATATATACCTATTTATTCGTATTTTTCCCTGTTTACTAGGCAGTTATTATATATTTCATAATATATAATACTATCCTTTTCTTGTCCAATTTTATTTTGCATACTATTTATTTATAATGTTAATTTTATACTAGGATACCTAATTTTGTTTTTGCTTCTATTTTATTGTATTTAGTGCCTAATTGGGTTAACAGTTATTTTAGTTCCAAATTATTTATACTCAAAGTATGAGTTTTAGGTTTTTTGGGAAAGAGTTATTTGTTGCCACATCTTAAATACCATATTTAATTTGCAGCACGTTTTTTGGGGGGGGTGTTTGTGGAGTGGGATGGCGTGGATGTGGTTGCCGTGTTACTCTGTGTAATATGACGTAGTCGATCTAGCCAGGTAGTCCCATTTCTGTTTAACAGGGCACTCCTCGCTGTAGGCGTTATGGTCAGTCTTCTTGTGCCCCGCATGCGAACAGTTGCAGCATTCCGGAGGGGACATAGCGAGCCAAGCTTCACAGTTGGCCCGCAGATGTGGTCCTCCGCAATGGCTGCATCTGTCCACATCTTGCGTGCAATACTTTCTTCCGTGGCCGTACGCCAGACAGCGTGAACACTGTATCAGTGGGGACTGGTCCTCCACCCTGACCCGCTGGAGGTCAATGTGGAGCACACCAGCTTCCACCATTTTGTGCCACAGGAAGGGGCTCACCTGGAGCACTATGTGCGATGCTTGCGGATTCCTTGTTCGTTTTTTATATTTTATTTTCATTCTCAGCTCTTCTTCTTTCGCATCTTCCCATATGTTGGGGTTTTGTTTTTGGATAGCTGCGAGTAGTTCGTCGTCGCTTAGGTCTTCTGAGGTCACTAGGTCTTTTAGTATGACCAACGGGTCTTTATTTGGAATGTGTGCGATTTTCAGCTTTTTGTCCTGTGTCTGTATCCTGGCTGTCACCTGTTCCAGGTCTTTCTTATGTCGGCACCCCAAGATGACCTTTTGGTTTTTGGCCTTCCGAATCCTATCTATTTTTATTCCTGCTTTTGTGGCGTCCACCGCGCGCCTCACTCTTTCGAGGACTTCTCCGCTTGTTTCCTCGGCGTTTTCTGTGGTCACTACGATTGAGTGAAGCGCCGGTGTCGGTCGGGGTTTAGTCGCCCTGGGTGCCCCGGCAACAGCCGCGTATGTGGGCTTTTGACCTGGGGACGCTGGTGATTGTTGTTGTTCCGTCCGCTCTAGAAGTGAGTGCATTGCCTCGACTCTGCTTCCCACATCTTTTAGGCTGTCCCCGACTGCGGCCGTGGCGACGCTCAAGTCCATGAAGCCCGTTCCAGTGATGTCGCTTAGGTCCTTATGGGCCCCGCAGACATTTTTGTTCACTGTACTTAGCGTCGCTTCCATGGACTCCAGCTTCGCCAGTTGTTTATTGTTGTTGTAAACAACATCGCCCAGGCTGCTCTCAATACCCACCAGTTTGCCCAACAGCTTGATTGTATCCTGGCCAGTTGTAGTCGCCTGGGGTACTGTGGGCTGCGGGGCGGTCTCGAGTGCAGCGACCGTGTTCGTTAGAACGCTGTTGTGGTTATCGAGCTTCTTGCTAAATTCACTGAGCGAGTCCTGGTGGAGGGATTTGATATCGCTCATTTCTGTTTTCATCACCTCCAACAAGTCTATTAACGCCGCATAATCTTTTATGGTGCCGTGTGCTAGGTTTAGCGTTATGTTTTCTTGGAAGTCTCTTTTGACTTCGTCTATCTCCGCAATAGTTTGGATCCTGTTGTCCTCCAGTCTTTGGTTTTCTTGCTCTAGGTGTTTTATTCTCTTTGCTAATTCAAAGAGCGCGACCATCTGGTTGTCGGCGTAATTTTCCAGATGGAGTTTTATGTCTTTGCGCATACCGGCGTACTCCTGGACTTTGTCCGGTATGGCCTGCGTTGTGGACATGCACTCCATAAGGATGTCCGCGACCGATCGTCCCGTGACACTGAACTTCGTTGGACCCTTGTCGTAGCTCCTCCACAGGTTCAGCGTCCTGCGCTTCACGTCACGCCCCTTGACGAATGTATGGCCCACACTTAAGTTGTGGGAGGGGGACGTTTTTGTGCCGGATGGACTGGCTCCCGGTGTAGTGGACGTGCGCTGGTTGGGTCTGCCGACCGGGGTGTGTACTGTCGCCATGACGATCGCTTTGTTAGGGTGGAAGATTACGACTGTGATGGGGAGAAGTGTCGTCTAAATGCAGTGTAGTGTAAATAATTGTAAATAAAAATTTGTAAATTGTAAAATTTTTTGGGTCAATATCATATAACTAAAAAATATCACTAAAAATATATTATTCCTAAGGTAATGCGGCCTGCGCTGTCAAAAATTTTCCGTCACGAGTTAAATTTTTTAGGTAATTTACCTAACTTTATCAAGGTTTGTTTTAACTATGTAGAGTCGCGAAATGAGACTCTACGTCGCTACTTTTGTAGAATGTCAGGGGTGGTAGTAAATTACACCCTCTCGTGAAATTTTTATAATTTTAGGAATTTTTCCGGCAAAGTTATAAGATTAAAAGATAAAAACAAAATGGCGGCCAAAATGGCGGCTCCGATCGGGTCGAGGCCTATGAGGCGATTGTAACCCCTTCCAAGCCCTATCACCCGACCCCTCGCACGCCCCTCTACGTCCAATAGTTCCCGAGTATTCGCCGCCGGAAAATCCCGGAGAAACCGGATAAAAACCGGATAAAGGCGAATATCTCGGGAAGTATTGGTCGGAGTACCCGGGTATGCGGTATCTTCTGACTGGTCTCGTCGAGCCCCACCCCCCGGTGGGGTTCCTGGAAAATAATTCCCAAGGTCACCCTAGGGTGGAACGACCCCACCAAGGTGGTAGTGGGTGATCGGGGAAGCCAGACAGACGAATCCCCGCTTCTCTAGCCCCAATAGTTTGGGAGATATGGCCTCTCAAAGTTTTTCAAAATGGCGTCCAAGATGGCGGACGCCAACTTTGGAGGGCTGTATCTCCGGCGCTATTGGAGCTAGGACCCTGGTGTTTGGGTATACTGGGGGTGCCCCGGCGAGATCTACCTCGCAAAATGGAAAGATCGGGGAGTTCGGTAAGGGTTGAAATATTAGGGATTTAGGGGTTGGGTGGGGTAGAGGGGAGGGAAACACACAATTGATTCTAAAGAGCCGATAAAATCGGACGAATAGTTTGGGAGATACAGGGGATTCAAAAACGAAACCCCCGGGGGTAATGTTAGTACCCCTGAAATTCAAAAATTTGTAGCTCCCAAACTACTCGTCGTAGAGGCACGGGGTTTTTTGCGGCGTGATGGGGGGATCCTGGGCTATGATTTGTACTGGCCCAAATCCGGATACAGACACTGTATGGAATTCCGGTACCTAGCCCCACTAGGTCGCTAGAATGACTAAAAAGACACCCTACAGTGGCAACCCCGCCTCTCTAAATTAAAACGCACACAAGTTATTGCAAGGAGAAATTTTTTCCGGTTTCGGGCAAAATGGCCGCCAAACCGGATAAAACTCAAATAAGGGCCTAGCCCGCTGGTGTTTGGGCTTATACAAGATGCCAGGGACACCTAAGACTTATGGTGGTCAGTCTCACCCCCTATCTATCACCCCTTAAAAATAAACACAGAAACTAACCTAAAAAGTAAAATAGCTCCTAAACTATGTATCTTAAAAATCTAAAAAAGGTGCCTAAAAATAGGGCGTCACACACACAACAATAAACAAGAAAAATCTTAAAGCTAGCATTTAAATCCTAAGTACAATTCCAGGGGGAAGTTTTCACCCCTATCTTAAAAATTTAATAACTAATAAACTATAATTACGAATTTAAAAATTTAAAAAGTTTTAGGAAGATATTACTATGTACTATTTTTCCAAATATTAAACTAATCCGATGTAATAGAAAAAATTTTTGAAATATACTTTTGAAATTTTTGCAAATTTTAAAATGTTGTGACTTATCTCCTATCCGTCCGATTTTGCTGTGCGAGACGTCAAATGACTCGGTGCGCTGCGCTCCTTCTTCTGGTATCCTCTTCACCACCCGGCCGCCCCGGGAAGACAGACCACGTGGTTGGAGGTTAAGTGGTTATTTGCTAATTACTCCGCGGATATAGCGGGTAAAAATCAGCAAATGGTACCGTTGTGTAGGGGGCGCTGAGGCGCACACGATGACAATTTGAGATCCCACGCGTCTCGCAAACTGCGGACGCTATGGGCGAAAAACTGACGTATTTTTGCACCTTTTTTGTGAAATTTGCACTAATTCACAAATAACTTTCACAGCACTTATGGAATTTTCACGCACTTTTCACTGCCGTGTAGAGCTCGTCAGCGCGCAACTTTTAACGTATAACACTTGGTGGTACGCTCTGGATTTACCACTTTTAAGAATTTTTTAAAGTAGGAGCAACGTGGTTTCTGGGCGTTCTCGACGGCGGTCGGAGCCAGAAATGGGTTAGGTTAGGTTAGGTTAGGTTAGGTTAGGTTAGGTTAGGTTAGGTTAGGTTAGGTTAGGTTAGGTTAGGTTAGGTTAGGTTAGGTTAGGTTAGGTTAGGTTAGGTTAGGTTAGGTTAGGTTAGGTTAGGTTAGGTTAGGTTAGGTTAGGTTAGGTTAGGTTAGGTTAGGTTAGGTTAGGTTAGGTTAGGTTAGGTTAGGTTAGGTTAGGTTAGGTTAGGTTAGGTTAGGTTAGGTTAGGTTAGGTTAGGTTAGGTTAGGTTAGGTTAGGTTAGGTTAGGTTAGGTTAGGTTAGGTTAGGTTAGGTTAGGTTAGGTTAGGTTAGGTTAGGTTAGGTTAGGTTAGGTTAGGTTAGGTTAGGTTAGGTTAGGTTAGGTTAGGTTAGGTTAGGTTAGGTTAGGTTAGGTTAGGTTAGGTTAGGTTAGGTTAGGTTAGGTTAGGTTAGGTTAGGTTAGGTTAGGTTAGGTTAGGTTAGGTTAGGTTAGGTTAGGTTAGGTTAGGTTAGGTTAGGTTAGGTTAGGTTAGGTTAGGTTAGGTTAGGTTAGGTTAGGTTAGGTTAGGTTAGGTTAGGTTAGGTTAGGTTAGGTTAGGTTAGGTTAGGTTAGGTTAGGTTAGGTTAGGTTAGGTTAGGTTAGGTTAGGTTAGGTTAGGTTAGGTTAGGTTAGGTTAGGTTAGGTTAGGTTAGGTTAGGTTAGGTTAGGTTAGGTTAGGTTAGGTTAGGTTAGGTTAGGTTAGGTTAGGTTAGGTTAGGTTAGGTTAGGTTAGGTTAGGTTAGGTTAGGTTAGGTTAGGTTAGGTTAGGTTAGGTTAGGTTAGGTTAGGTTAGGTTAGGTTAGGTTAGGTTAGGTTAGGTTAGGTTAGGTTAGGTTAGGTTAGGTTAGGTTAGGTTAGGTTAGGTTAGGTTAGGTTAGGTTAGGTTAGGTTAGGTTAGGTTAGGTTAGGTTAGGTTAGGTTAGGTTAGGTTAGGTTAGGTTAGGTTAGGTTAGGTTAGGTTAGGTTAGGTTAGGTTAGGTTAGGTTAGGTTAGGTTAGGTTAGGTTAGGTTAGGTTAGGTTAGGTTAGGTTAGGTTAGGTTAGGTTAGGTTAGGTTAGGTTAGGTTAGGTTAGGTTAGGTTAGGTTAGGTTAGGTTAGGTTAGGTTAGGTTAGGTTAGGTTAGGTTAGGTTAGGTTAGGTTAGGTTAGGTTAGGTTAGGTTAGGTTAGGTTAGGTTAGGTTAGGTTAGGTTAGGTTAGGTTAGGTTAGGTTAGGTTAGGTTAGGTTAGGTTAGGTTAGGTTAGGTTAGGTTAGGTTAGGTTAGGTTAGGTTAGGTTAGGTTAGGTTAGGTTAGGTTAGGTTAGGTTAGGTTAGGTTAGGTTAGGTTAGGTTAGGTTAGGTTAGGTTAGGTTAGGTTAGGTTAGGTTAGGTTAGGTTAGGTTAGGTTAGGTTAGGTTAGGTTAGGTTAGGTTAGGTTAGGTTAGGTTAGGTTAGGTTAGGTTAGGTTAGGTTAGGTTAGGTTAGGTTAGGTTAGGTTAGGTTAGGTTAGGTTAGGTTAGGTTAGGTTAGGTTAGGTTAGGTTAGGTTAGGTTAGGTTAGGTTAGGTTAGGTTAGGTTAGGTTAGGTTAGGTTAGGTTAGGTTAGGTTAGGTTAGGTTAGGTTAGGTTAGGTTAGGTTAGGTTAGGTTAGGTTAGGTTAGGTTAGGTTAGGTTAGGTTAGGTTAGGTTAGGTTAGGTTAGGTTAGGTTAGGTTAGGTTAGGTTAGGTTAGGTTAGGTTAGGTTAGGTTAGGTTAGGTTAGGTTAGGTTAGGTTAGGTTAGGTTAGGTTAGGTTAGGTTAGGTTAGGTTAGGTTAGGTTAGGTTAGGTTAGGTTAGGTTAGGTTAGGTTAGGTTAGGTTAGGTTAGGTTAGGTTAGGTTAGGTTAGGTTAGGTTAGGTTAGGTTAGGTTAGGTTAGGTTAGGTTAGGTTAGGTTAGGTTAGGTTAGGTTAGGTTAGGTTAGGTTAGGTTAGGTTAGGTTAGGTTAGGTTAGGTTAGGTTAGGTTAGGTTAGGTTAGGTTAGGTTAGGTTAGGTTAGGTTAGGTTAGGTTAGGTTAGGTTAGGTTAGGTTAGGTTAGGTTAGGTTAGGTTAGGTTAGGTTAGGTTAGGTTAGGTTAGGTTAGGTTAGGTTAGGTTAGGTTAGGTTAGGTTAGGTTAGGTTAGGTTAGGTTAGGTTAGGTTAGGTTAGGTTAGGTTAGGTTAGGTTAGGTTAGGTTAGGTTAGGTTAGGTTAGGTTAGGTTAGGTTAGGTTAGGTTAGGTTAGGTTAGGTTAGGTTAGGTTAGGTTAGGTTAGGTTAGGTTAGGTTAGGTTAGGTTAGGTTAGGTTAGGTTAGGTTAGGTTAGGTTAGGTTAGGTTAGGTTAGGTTAGGTTAGGTTAGGTTAGGTTAGGTTAGGTTAGGTTAGGTTAGGTTAGGTTAGGTTAGGTTAGGTTAGGTTAGGTTAGGTTAGGTTAGGTTAGGTTAGGTTAGGTTAGGTTAGGTTAGGTTAGGTTAGGTTAGGTTAGGTTAGGTTAGGTTAGGTTAGGTTAGGTTAGGTTAGGTTAGGTTAGGTTAGGTTAGGTTAGGTTAGGTTAGGTTAGGTTAGGTTAGGTTAGGTTAGGTTAGGTTAGGTTAGGTTAGGTTAGGTTAGGTTAGGTTAGGTTAGGTTAGGTTAGGTTAGGTTAGGTTAGGTTAGGTTAGGTTAGGTTAGGTTAGGTTAGGTTAGGTTAGGTTAGGTTAGGTTAGGTTAGGTTAGGTTAGGTTAGGTTAGGTTAGGTTAGGTTAGGTTAGGTTAGGTTAGGTTAGGTTAGGTTAGGTTAGGTTAGGTTAGGTTAGGTTAGGTTAGGTTAGGTTAGGTTAGGTTAGGTTAGGTTAGGTTAGGTTAGGTTAGGTTAGGTTAGGTTAGGTTAGGTTAGGTTAGGTTAGGTTAGGTTAGGTTAGGTTAGGTTAGGTTAGGTTAGGTTAGGTTAGGTTAGGTTAGGTTAGGTTAGGTTAGGTTAGGTTAGGTTAGGTTAGGTTAGGTTAGGTTAGGTTAGGTTAGGTTAGGTTAGGTTAGGTTAGGTTAGGTTAGGTTAGGTTAGGTTAGGTTAGGTTAGGTTAGGTTAGGTTAGGTTAGGTTAGGTTAGGTTAGGTTAGGTTAGGTTAGGTTAGGTTAGGTTAGGTTAGGTTAGGTTAGGTTAGGTTAGGTTAGGTTAGGTTAGGTTAGGTTAGGTTAGGTTAGGTTAGGTTAGGTTAGGTTAGGTTAGGTTAGGTTAGGTTAGGTTAGGTTAGGTTAGGTTAGGTTAGGTTAGGTTAGGTTAGGTTAGGTTAGGTTAGGTTAGGTTAGGTTAGGTTAGGTTAGGTTAGGTTAGGTTAGGTTAGGTTAGGTTAGGTTAGGTTAGGTTAGGTTAGGTTAGGTTAGGTTAGGTTAGGTTAGGTTAGGTTAGGTTAGGTTAGGTTAGGTTAGGTTAGGTTAGGTTAGGTTAGGTTAGGTTAGGTTAGGTTAGGTTAGGTTAGGTTAGGTTAGGTTAGGTTAGGTTAGGTTAGGTTAGGTTAGGTTAGGTTAGGTTAGGTTAGGTTAGGTTAGGTTAGGTTAGGTTAGGTTAGGTTAGGTTAGGTTAGGTTAGGTTAGGTTAGGTTAGGTTAGGTTAGGTTAGGTTAGGTTAGGTTAGGTTAGGTTAGGTTAGGTTAGGTTAGGTTAGGTTAGGTTAGGTTAGGTTAGGTTAGGTTAGGTTAGGTTAGGTTAGGTTAGGTTAGGTTAGGTTAGGTTAGGTTAGGTTAGGTTAGGTTAGGTTAGGTTAGGTTAGGTTAGGTTAGGTTAGGTTAGGTTAGGTTAGGTTAGGTTAGGTTAGGTTAGGTTAGGTTAGGTTAGGTTAGGTTAGGTTAGGTTAGGTTAGGTTAGGTTAGGTTAGGTTAGGTTAGGTTAGGTTAGGTTAGGTTAGGTTAGGTTAGGTTAGGTTAGGTTAGGTTAGGTTAGGTTAGGTTAGGTTAGGTTAGGTTAGGTTAGGTTAGGTTAGGTTAGGTTAGGTTAGGTTAGGTTAGGTTAGGTTAGGTTAGGTTAGGTTAGGTTAGGTTAGGTTAGGTTAGGTTAGGTTAGGTTAGGTTAGGTTAGGTTAGGTTAGGTTAGGTTAGGTTAGGTTAGGTTAGGTTAGGTTAGGTTAGGTTAGGTTAGGTTAGGTTAGGTTAGGTTAGGTTAGGTTAGGTTAGGTTAGGTTAGGTTAGGTTAGGTTAGGTTAGGTTAGGTTAGGTTAGGTTAGGTTAGGTTAGGTTAGGTTAGGTTAGGTTAGGTTAGGTTAGGTTAGGTTAGGTTAGGTTAGGTTAGGTTAGGTTAGGTTAGGTTAGGTTAGGTTAGGTTAGGTTAGGTTAGGTTAGGTTAGGTTAGGTTAGGTTAGGTTAGGTTAGGTTAGGTTAGGTTAGGTTAGGTTAGGTTAGGTTAGGTTAGGTTAGGTTAGGTTAGGTTAGGTTAGGTTAGGTTAGGTTAGGTTAGGTTAGGTTAGGTTAGGTTAGGTTAGGTTAGGTTAGGTTAGGTTAGGTTAGGTTAGGTTAGGTTAGGTTAGGTTAGGTTAGGTTAGGTTAGGTTAGGTTAGGTTAGGTTAGGTTAGGTTAGGTTAGGTTAGGTTAGGTTAGGTTAGGTTAGGTTAGGTTAGGTTAGGTTAGGTTAGGTTAGGTTAGGTTAGGTTAGGTTAGGTTAGGTTAGGTTAGGTTAGGTTAGGTTAGGTTAGGTTAGGTTAGGTTAGGTTAGGTTAGGTTAGGTTAGGTTAGGTTAGGTTAGGTTAGGTTAGGTTAGGTTAGGTTAGGTTAGGTTAGGTTAGGTTAGGTTAGGTTAGGTTAGGTTAGGTTAGGTTAGGTTAGGTTAGGTTAGGTTAGGTTAGGTTAGGTTAGGTTAGGTTAGGTTAGGTTAGGTTAGGTTAGGTTAGGTTAGGTTAGGTTAGGTTAGGTTAGGTTAGGTTGGTTAGGTTAGGTTAGGTTAGGTTAGGTTAGGTTGGTGGGTAGGTTAGGTTAGGTTAGGTTAGGTTAGGTTAGGTTAGGTTAGGTTAGGTGTGGTTGGTTAGGTTAGGTTGGTTAGGTTAGGTTAGGTTGGGTTTGGTTAGGTTAGGTGTAGGTTAGGTTAGGTTAGGTTAGGTTAGGTTAGGTTAGGTTAGGTTAGGTTAGGTTAGGTTAGGTTAGGTTAGGTTAGGTTAGGTTAGGTTAGGTTAGGTTAGGTTAGGTTAGGTTAGGTTAGGTTAGGTTAGGTTAGGTTAGGTTAGGTTAGGTTAGGTTAGGTTAGGTTAGGTTAGGTTAGGTTAGGTTAGGTTAGGTTAGGTTAGGTTAGGTTAGGTTAGGTTAGGTTAGGTTAGGTTAGGTTAGGTTAGGTTAGGTTAGGTTAGGTTAGGTTAGGTTAGGTTAGGTTAGGTTAGGTTAGGTTAGGTTAGGTTAGGTTAGGTTAGGTTAGGTTAGGTTAGGTTAGGTTAGGTTAGGTTAGGTTAGGTTAGGTTAGGTTAGGTTAGGTTAGGTTAGGTTAGGTTAGGTTAGGTTAGGTTAGGTTAGGTTAGGTTAGGTTAGGTTAGGTTAGGTTAGGTTAGGTTAGGTTAGGTTAGGTTAGGTTAGGTTAGGTTAGGTTAGGTTAGGTTAGGTTAGGTTAGGTTAGGTTAGGTTAGGTTAGGTTAGGTTAGGTTAGGTTAGGTTAGGTTAGGTTAGGTTAGGTTAGGTTAGGTTAGGTTAGGTTAGGTTAGGTTAGGTTAGGTTAGGTTAGGTTAGGTTAGGTTAGGTTAGGTTAGGTTAGGTTAGGTTAGGTTAGGTTAGGTTAGGTTAGGTTAGGTTAGGTTAGGTTAGGTTAGGTTAGGTTAGGTTAGGTTAGGTTAGGTTAGGTTAGGTTAGGTTAGGTTAGGTTAGGTTAGGTTAGGTTAGGTTAGGTTAGGTTAGGTTAGGTTAGGTTAGGTTAGGTTAGGTTAGGTTAGGTTAGGTTAGGTTAGGTTAGGTTAGGTTAGGTTAGGTTAGGTTAGGTTAGGTTAGGTTAGGTTAGGTTAGGTTAGGTTAGGTTAGGTTAGGTTAGGTTAGGTTAGGTTAGGTTAGGTTAGGTTAGGTTAGGTTAGGTTAGGTTAGGTTAGGTTAGGTTAGGTTAGGTTAGGTTAGGTTAGGTTAGGTTAGGTTAGGTTAGGTTAGGTTAGGTTAGGTTAGGTTAGGTTAGGTTAGGTTAGGTTAGGTTAGGTTAGGTTAGGTTAGGTTAGGTTAGGTTAGGTTAGGTTAGGTTAGGTTAGGTTAGGTTAGGTTAGGTTAGGTTAGGTTAGGTTAGGTTAGGTTAGGTTAGGTTAGGTTAGGTTAGGTTAGGTTAGGTTAGGTTAGGTTAGGTTAGGTTAGGTTAGGTTAGGTTAGGTTAGGTTAGGTTAGGTTAGGTTAGGTTAGGTTAGGTTAGGTTAGGTTAGGTTAGGTTAGGTTAGGTTAGGTTAGGTTAGGTTAGGTTAGGTTAGGTTAGGTTAGGTTAGGTTAGGTTAGGTTAGGTTAGGTTAGGTTAGGTTAGGTTAGGTTAGGTTAGGTTAGGTTAGGTTAGGTTAGGTTAGGTTAGGTTAGGTTAGGTTAGGTTAGGTTAGGTTAGGTTAGGTTAGGTTAGGTTAGGTTAGGTTAGGTTAGGTTAGGTTAGGTTAGGTTAGGTTAGGTTAGGTTAGGTTAGGTTAGGTTAGGTTAGGTTAGGTTAGGTTAGGTTAGGTTAGGTTAGGTTAGGTTAGGTTAGGTTAGGTTAGGTTAGGTTAGGTTAGGTTAGGTTAGGTTAGGTTAGGTTAGGTTAGGTTAGGTTAGGTTAGGTTAGGTTAGGTTAGGTTAGGTTAGGTTAGGTTAGGTTAGGTTAGGTTAGGTTAGGTTAGGTTAGGTTAGGTTAGGTTAGGTTAGGTTAGGTTAGGTTAGGTTAGGTTAGGTTAGGTTAGGTTAGGTTAGGTTAGGTTAGGTTAGGTTAGGTTAGGTTAGGTTAGGTTAGGTTAGGTTAGGTTAGGTTAGGTTAGGTTAGGTTAGGTTAGGTTAGGTTAGGTTAGGTTAGGTTAGGTTAGGTTAGGTTAGGTTAGGTTAGGTTAGGTTAGGTTAGGTTAGGTTAGGTTAGGTTAGGTTAGGTTAGGTTAGGTTAGGTTAGGTTAGGTTAGGTTAGGTTAGGTTAGGTTAGGTTAGGTTAGGTTAGGTTAGGTTAGGTTAGGTTAGGTTAGGTTAGGTTAGGTTAGGTTAGGTTAGGTTAGGTTAGGTTAGGTTAGGTTAGGTTAGGTTAGGTTAGGTTAGGTTAGGTTAGGTTAGGTTAGGTTAGGTTAGGTTAGGTTAGGTTAGGTTAGGTTAGGTTAGGTTAGGTTAGGTTAGGTTAGGTTAGGTTAGGTTAGGTTAGGTTAGGTTAGGTTAGGTTAGGTTAGGTTAGGTTAGGTTAGGTTAGGTTAGGTTAGGTTAGGTTAGGTTAGGTTAGGTTAGGTTAGGTTAGGTTAGGTTAGGTTAGGTTAGGTTAGGTTAGGTTAGGTTAGGTTAGGTTAGGTTAGGTTAGGTTAGGTTAGGTTAGGTTAGGTTAGGTTAGGTTAGGTTAGGTTAGGTTAGGTTAGGTTAGGTTAGGTTAGGTTAGGTTAGGTTAGGTTAGGTTAGGTTAGGTTAGGTTAGGTTAGGTTAGGTTAGGTTAGGTTAGGTTAGGTTAGGTTAGGTTAGGTTAGGTTAGGTTAGGTTAGGTTAGGTTAGGTTAGGTTAGGTTAGGTTAGGTTAGGTTAGGTTAGGTTAGGTTAGGTTAGGTTAGGTTAGGTTAGGTTAGGTTAGGTTAGGTTAGGTTAGGTTAGGTTAGGTTAGGTTAGGTTAGGTTAGGTTAGGTTAGGTTAGGTTAGGTTAGGTTAGGTTAGGTTAGGTTAGGTTAGGTTAGGTTAGGTTAGGTTAGGTTAGGTTAGGTTAGGTTAGGTTAGGTTAGGTTAGGTTAGGTTAGGTTAGGTTAGGTTAGGTTAGGTTAGGTTAGGTTAGGTTAGGTTAGGTTAGGTTAGGTTAGGTTAGGTTAGGTTAGGTTAGGTTAGGTTAGGTTAGGTTAGGTTAGGTTAGGTTAGGTTAGGTTAGGTTAGGTTAGGTTAGGTTAGGTTAGGTTAGGTTAGGTTAGGTTAGGTTAGGTTAGGTTAGGTTAGGTTAGGTTAGGTTAGGTTAGGTTAGGTTAGGTTAGGTTAGGTTAGGTTAGGTTAGGTTAGGTTAGGTTAGGTTAGGTTAGGTTAGGTTAGGTTAGGTTAGGTTAGGTTAGGTTAGGTTAGGTTAGGTTAGGTTAGGTTAGGTTAGGTTAGGTTAGGTTAGGTTAGGTTAGGTTAGGTTAGGTTAGGTTAGGTTAGGTTAGGTTAGGTTAGGTTAGGTTAGGTTAGGTTAGGTTAGGTTAGGTTAGGTTAGGTTAGGTTAGGTTAGGTTAGGTTAGGTTAGGTTAGGTTAGGTTAGGTTAGGTTAGGTTAGGTTAGGTTAGGTTAGGTTAGGTTAGGTTAGGTTAGGTTAGGTTAGGTTAGGTTAGGTTAGGTTAGGTTAGGTTAGGTTAGGTTAGGTTAGGTTAGGTTAGGTTAGGTTAGGTTAGGTTAGGTTAGGTTAGGTTAGGTTAGGTTAGGTTAGGTTAGGTTAGGTTAGGTTAGGTTAGGTTAGGTTAGGTTAGGTTAGGTTAGGTTAGGTTAGGTTAGGTTAGGTTAGGTTAGGTTAGGTTAGGTTAGGTTAGGTTAGGTTAGGTTAGGTTAGGTTAGGTTAGGTTAGGTTAGGTTAGGTTAGGTTAGGTTAGGTTAGGTTAGGTTAGGTTAGGTTAGGTTAGGTTAGGTTAGGTTAGGTTAGGTTAGGTTAGGTTAGGTTAGGTTAGGTTAGGTTAGGTTAGGTTAGGTTAGGTTAGGTTAGGTTAGGTTAGGTTAGGTTAGGTTAGGTTAGGTTAGGTTAGGTTAGGTTAGGTTAGGTTAGGTTAGGTTAGGTTAGGTTAGGTTAGGTTAGGTTAGGTTAGGTTAGGTTAGGTTAGGTTAGGTTAGGTTAGGTTAGGTTAGGTTAGGTTAGGTTAGGTTAGGTTAGGTTAGGTTAGGTTAGGTTAGGTTAGGTTAGGTTAGGTTAGGTTAGGTTAGGTTAGGTTAGGTTAGGTTAGGTTAGGTTAGGTTAGGTTAGGTTAGGTTAGGTTAGGTTAGGTTAGGTTAGGTTAGGTTAGGTTAGGTTAGGTTAGGTTAGGTTAGGTTAGGTTAGGTTAGGTTAGGTTAGGTTAGGTTAGGTTAGGTTAGGTTAGGTTAGGTTAGGTTAGGTTAGGTTAGGTTAGGTTAGGTTAGGTTAGGTTAGGTTAGGTTAGGTTAGGTTAGGTTAGGTTAGGTTAGGTTAGGTTAGGTTAGGTTAGGTTAGGTTAGGTTAGGTTAGGTTAGGTTAGGTTAGGTTAGGTTAGGTTAGGTTAGGTTAGGTTAGGTTAGGTTAGGTTAGGTTAGGTTAGGTTAGGTTAGGTTAGGTTAGGTTAGGTTAGGTTAGGTTAGGTTAGGTTAGGTTAGGTTAGGTTAGGTTAGGTTAGGTTAGGTTAGGTTAGGTTAGGTTAGGTTAGGTTAGGTTAGGTTAGGTTAGGTTAGGTTAGGTTAGGTTAGGTTAGGTTAGGTTAGGTTAGGTTAGGTTAGGTTAGGTTAGGTTAGGTTAGGTTAGGTTAGGTTAGGTTAGGTTAGGTTAGGTTAGGTTAGGTTAGGTTAGGTTAGGTTAGGTTAGGTTAGGTTAGGTTAGGTTAGGTTAGGTTAGGTTAGGTTAGGTTAGGTTAGGTTAGGTTAGGTTAGGTTAGGTTAGGTTAGGTTAGGTTAGGTTAGGTTAGGTTAGGTTAGGTTAGGTTAGGTTAGGTTAGGTTAGGTTAGGTTAGGTTAGGTTAGGTTAGGTTAGGTTAGGTTAGGTTAGGTTAGGTTAGGTTAGGTTAGGTTAGGTTAGGTTAGGTTAGGTTAGGTTAGGTTAGGTTAGGTTAGGTTAGGTTAGGTTAGGTTAGGTTAGGTTAGGTTAGGTTAGGTTAGGTTAGGTTAGGTTAGGTTAGGTTAGGTTAGGTTAGGTTAGGTTAGGTTAGGTTAGGTTAGGTTAGGTTAGGTTAGGTTAGGTTAGGTTAGGTTAGGTTAGGTTAGGTTAGGTTAGGTTAGGTTAGGTTAGGTTAGGTTAGGTTAGGTTAGGTTAGGTTAGGTTAGGTTAGGTTAGGTTAGGTTAGGTTAGGTTAGGTTAGGTTAGGTTAGGTTAGGTTAGGTTAGGTTAGGTTAGGTTAGGTTAGGTTAGGTTAGGTTAGGTTAGGTTAGGTTAGGTTAGGTTAGGTTAGGTTAGGTTAGGTTAGGTTAGGTTAGGTTAGGTTAGGTTAGGTTAGGTTAGGTTAGGTTAGGTTAGGTTAGGTTAGGTTAGGTTAGGTTAGGTTAGGTTAGGTTAGGTTAGGTTAGGTTAGGTTAGGTTAGGTTAGGTTAGGTTAGGTTAGGTTAGGTTAGGTTAGGTTAGGTTAGGTTAGGTTAGGTTAGGTTAGGTTAGGTTAGGTTAGGTTAGGTTAGGTTAGGTTAGGTTAGGTTAGGTTAGGTTAGGTTAGGTTAGGTTAGGTTAGGTTAGGTTAGGTTAGGTTAGGTTAGGTTAGGTTAGGTTAGGTTAGGTTAGGTTAGGTTAGGTTAGGTTAGGTTAGGTTAGGTTAGGTTAGGTTAGGTTAGGTTAGGTTAGGTTAGGTTAGGTTAGGTTAGGTTAGGTTAGGTTAGGTTAGGTTAGGTTAGGTTAGGTTAGGTTAGGTTAGGTTAGGTTAGGTTAGGTTAGGTTAGGTTAGGTTAGGTTAGGTTAGGTTAGGTTAGGTTAGGTTAGGTTAGGTTAGGTTAGGTTAGGTTAGGTTAGGTTAGGTTAGGTTAGGTTAGGTTAGGTTAGGTTAGGTTAGGTTAGGTTAGGTTAGGTTAGGTTAGGTTAGGTTAGGTTAGGTTAGGTTAGGTTAGGTTAGGTTAGGTTAGGTTAGGTTAGGTTAGGTTAGGTTAGGTTAGGTTAGGTTAGGTTAGGTTAGGTTAGGTTAGGTTAGGTTAGGTTAGGTTATGGTTAGGTTAGGTTAGGTTAGGTTAGGTTAGGTTAGGTTAGGTTAGGTTAGGTTAGGTTAGGTTAGGTTAGGTTAGGTTAGGTTAGGTTAGGTTAGGTTAGGTTAGGTTAGGTTAGGTTAGGTTAGGTTAGGTTAGGTTAGGTTAGGTTAGGTTAGGTTAGGTTAGGTTAGGTTAGGTTAGGTTAGGTTAGGTTAGGTTAGGTTAGGTTAGGTTAGGTTAGGTTAGGTTAGGTTAGGTTAGGTTAGGTTAGGTTAGGTTAGGTTAGGTTAGGTTAGGTTAGGTTAGGTTAGGTTAGGTTAGGTTAGGTTAGGTTAGGTTAGGTTAGGTTAGGTTAGGTTAGGTTAGGTTAGGTTAGGTTAGGTTAGGTTAGGTTAGGTTAGGTTAGGTTAGGTTAGGTTAGGTTAGGTTAGGTTAGGTTAGGTTAGGTTAGGTTAGGTTAGGTTAGGTTAGGTTAGGTTAGGTTAGGTTAGGTTAGGTTAGGTTAGGTTAGGTTAGGTTAGGTTAGGTTAGGTTAGGTTAGGTTAGGTTAGGTTAGGTTAGGTTAGGTTAGGTTAGGTTAGGTTAGGTTAGGTTAGGTTAGGTTAGGTTAGGTTAGGTTAGGTTAGGTTAGGTTAGGTTAGGTTAGGTTAGGTTAGGTTAGGTTAGGTTAGGTTAGGTTAGGTTAGGTTAGGTTAGGTTAGGTTAGGTTAGGTTAGGTTAGGTTAGGTTAGGTTAGGTTAGGTTAGGTTAGGTTAGGTTAGGTTAGGTTAGGTTAGGTTAGGTTAGGTTAGGTTAGGTTAGGTTAGGTTAGGTTAGGTTAGGTTAGGTTAGGTTAGGTTAGGTTAGGTTAGGTTAGGTTAGGTTAGGTTAGGTTAGGTTAGGTTAGGTTAGGTTAGGTTAGGTTAGGTTAGGTTAGGTTAGGTTAGGTTAGGTTAGGTTAGGTTAGGTTAGGTTAGGTTAGGTTAGGTTAGGTTAGGTTAGGTTAGGTTAGGTTAGGTTAGGTTAGGTTAGGTTAGGTTAGGTTAGGTTAGGTTAGGTTAGGTTAGGTTAGGTTAGGTTAGGTTAGGTTAGGTTAGGTTAGGTTAGGTTAGGTTAGGTTAGGTTAGGTTAGGTTAGGTTAGGTTAGGTTAGGTTAGGTTAGGTTAGGTTAGGTTAGGTTAGGTTAGGTTAGGTTAGGTTAGGTTAGGTTAGGTTAGGTTAGGTTAGGTTAGGTTAGGTTAGGTTAGGTTAGGTTAGGTTAGGTTAGGTTAGGTTAGGTTAGGTTAGGTTAGGTTAGGTTAGGTTAGGTTAGGTTAGGTTAGGTTAGGTTAGGTTAGGTTAGGTTAGGTTAGGTTAGGTTAGGTTAGGTTAGGTTAGGTTAGGTTAGGTTAGGTTAGGTTAGGTTAGGTTAGGTTAGGTTAGGTTAGGTTAGGTTAGGTTAGGTTAGGTTAGGTTAGGTTAGGTTAGGTTAGGTTAGGTTAGGTTAGGTTAGGTTAGGTTAGGTTAGGTTAGGTTAGGTTAGGTTAGGTTAGGTTAGGTTAGGTTAGGTTAGGTTAGGTTAGGTTAGGTTAGGTTAGGTTAGGTTAGGTTAGGTTAGGTTAGGTTAGGTTAGGTTAGGTTAGGTTAGGTTAGGTTAGGTTAGGTTAGGTTAGGTTAGGTTAGGTTAGGTTAGGTTAGGTTAGGTTAGGTTAGGTTAGGTTAGGTTAGGTTAGGTTAGGTTAGGTTAGGTTAGGTTAGGTTAGGTTAGGTTAGGTTAGGTTAGGTTAGGTTAGGTTAGGTTAGGTTAGGTTAGGTTAGGTTAGGTTAGGTTAGGTTAGGTTAGGTTAGGTTAGGTTAGGTTAGGTTAGGTTAGGTTAGGTTAGGTTAGGTTAGGTTAGGTTAGGTTAGGTTAGGTTAGGTTAGGTTAGGTTAGGTTAGGTTAGGTTAGGTTAGGTTAGGTTAGGTTAGGTTAGGTTAGGTTAGGTTAGGTTAGGTTAGGTTAGGTTAGGTTAGGTTAGGTTAGGTTAGGTTAGGTTAGGTTAGGTTAGGTTAGGTTAGGTTAGGTTAGGTTAGGTTAGGTTAGGTTAGGTTAGGTTAGGTTAGGTTAGGTTAGGTTAGGTTAGGTTAGGTTAGGTTAGGTTAGGTTAGGTTAGGTTAGGTTAGGTTAGGTTAGGTTAGGTTAGGTTAGGTTAGGTTAGGTTAGGTTAGGTTAGGTTAGGTTAGGTTAGGTTAGGTTAGGTTAGGTTAGGTTAGGTTAGGTTAGGTTAGGTTAGGTTAGGTTAGGTTAGGTTAGGTTAGGTTAGGTTAGGTTAGGTTAGGTTAGGTTAGGTTAGGTTAGGTTAGGTTAGGTTAGGTTAGGTGTTGGTTAGGTTAGGTTAGGTTAGGTTAGGTTAGGTTAGGTTAGGTTAGGTTAGGTTAGGTTAGGTTAGGTTAGGTTAGGTTAGGTTAGGTTAGGTT